>OU862876.1:21987500-26987500 GCA_917880725.1 Selenia dentaria | reverse complement strand
TGTACATATCCAGTTATCGAGTTTATTTTTAAAGGAATTGAGAGTAGTGGCAGTAACTACTTCTTCTGGTAATCTGTTCCAGTTATGGACTACCCTGTTACTCAGGAATTTATGTGCTGTACTAGTCTTGGTGGGCGCGCTACATAGTGGTATTGAGTGGCCTCGAGTGAATTTAATCTTTTTTTTACTTATAAATATATTGTCCATGTTGGGTAGATTGTAACTGCAACTAAAGGTTTTATAAGTTTCTATTAAATCACCACGAAGGCATCTCTCTTCAAGAGTAGTGAGGTGTAGTGCGTGGAGTCTGTCTTGGTAAGGCTTGCATCGTAGAACATGAGGTATCATTGTGGCTTTTCTTTGCACACTTTCAATCAGATTAATATCCTTTTGGAAGTAAGGACTCCACACTTTAAATCCATATTCTAGAAGAGGTCTTACATATGTTTTGTATATTTAAAGGAAGACTTCTATGGTTATAAATTGAAAGGATCTGCAGATGACATACAGAAACGAATTAGCCTTCTTTACTATCATAGCAATGTAATCCGCCCATTTCAGGTTTGAAGTGATTAATATGCCTAGATCCTTTTGGAGATCAATAATAATAATAATTATAAGCCTTTTATTGTTTCCTTTTTTTTTTGCATTTAACATAGTATGTGTATTAGGTTATAGTATAGTAGTAGGTTTGTTAGTTTAAGCTAAGGACCTCTTTCGGGTATAGGCCTCCTCCCATTCTTGCCAAATTTTTCTGTCTTTGGCTCGGTTGAACCAATTTGATCCTGCTGTATTCCGGATATAATCAACCCATCTCGTTTTAGGTCTTCCTACTTTTCTTTTTCCTCGTGGGCCTAACCATTTGGTGACTCTGTTAGTCCATCTATTGTCGGTCATTCATTCTATGTGGCCAGCCCATCTCCATTTTTGTTTAAGACTGAAGTCGAGTGCATCTGCAATATTTGTTATAGACTCCATCGCCCTTTGGCAGGTTCTGATGCTTAGTTTGGTTTTGTTGGTGTGAACCCATGTTGGCAACCATAGGTTAAGCTTGGTAAAATGCAGGTGCCATTACGGTTTTCTTTAGGCTAGAGTGAAACTTTCCCTTAAGTATTTCTTTAAGGCTCCAGTACTTTTTCCAGCTTAAGTTTATTCTGTGGTCTATTTCCTCGATATTATTGTTAGTGCTGAAAGTTACAAGTTTACCGAGATATATATAGTGATCTACGTATTCTATTTCTTTATATAGAGTGCTGTTAGTCATTATTTTAGTTTTACTGTAATTCATCATTAGCCCGACTTTCTGGCTTTGTATTGTTCTATAACCTGTTCCATCGTGTGAATATGGTCTATTGTTGAAAATCCTGTGCGAAAGCCAGCTTGTTCTGTGGGTGATTCTACTTAGAAGCAGTGAAGTAAAGAGCTTGTATATACTAGAGCTTATTGGTCTATAATTTGCAATGTTTTTAGAGTCTCCCTTCTTGCAGCAATGTAATCCGCCCATTTCAGGTTTGAAGTCATTAATACGCCTAGATCCTTTTGGAGATTAGCCGAATCTATTGTTTTTCCTTCAATATTGTAAGAGGTTCTGGGTTACTATACTAGTATTTGTGATTGCTCTACTGTGAACAATCTGTACAGTAGAGCGATCGTTTAACAGCCTGGGGTTAATAAAACATAGCTAAGCACTATGGGAGAAAACCGTCATAATGGTCTGTACACAGCAGCGGTAGCTACACAAAAAACTTATAAATAAAAACTTACATATTTTCATAAAAAAGTGGTTTACAAAAATCCCCGAAGATATAAAATATTTTTTTAACTTTGTTCCAAACTTTTATTTAATGTGCTGTCAAGAGCTCGTGAAGCTCTACACATTGCATTGAAGTTGGAAGCATTTTTATTACAATTGCCATAGAGGCAAATACCTATAGTCAATTCATATTTTCTCATGCTCCATAATATTATCTTGCCCCCCCTGGGCCATATGCAACCATGAATGCAACATAAACATTAAGTATATCAATATCCTAAAAAATATCTATAACTATAGCAGTAGCCAAGTTAAACTGGAAAAAAGAGGCAAGGAATTTCCTATATGCAGAAGCGTGAGACAAGGTGATCCAATATCCCCAAAACTTTTTATTGCGGTACTCCAGAACATATTCTCTAAGTTGGATTGGCACAGCAAAGGCATTAGAATATTCTCTGAGCCAGTAGAAAATCAAAATCAAAACCATTTATTCAATTTAGGCATCAAAGATGCACTTATGAACGTCAATTTTTCATTATAATGTACCTACTTTAAAGACTACCGCCGCGTTCCAAAATATATAGAGCATACCGAGAAGAAGCGGCAAGAAACTCGGGGCCATTCTTTTTATATAATTGTTTTTACAATATTTTTACTTAGGTACTACAGAAATTAGCTCCAGTGTGTTGCCTTACAAAAGAGAACATAATAATGGTATCAGTAGGGCAAGACACGCTACACTTTGACATCTTAGTACACAAGTAGATAGATCCTGGAGTTATCAGTCCCAAGCTGTTTTATCCTCCAAGTAATCCGAAATTTTGTAATAACCTTTTTGACAGAGTTTAGTTTTAATAGTAATTTTAAACTTATTAATAGGCAAATCTCGGATAACATTGGGAACTTTATTATAGAATCGTATACATTGTCCCATAAAAGAATGACTTATTCTGTGGAGACGCGTTACATGTACGGATAGCTTGTGCTTATTTCGCGTGTTGATGGAATGAGCATCACTCCTTTTATCATAACTGCTAATGTTTTTCTTTACATACATTAGATTTTCATAGATAAACTGAGAGACAACAGTTAGAATGTTTATGTCTTTAAACTTCTGTCTAAGGGAAACTCTGGGAGCTAAACTGTAGATCGCTCGTATAGCCCTTTTTTGCAGTATAAAAATGGAATTAATATCTGCAGAACATCCCCAGAGCAGTATGCCATAAGTCATAACGCTATGGAAATAACTAAAATAAACTTGTCTAGCTGTGTCTACATCAGTTAATAGTCTAATTTTTTTAACAGCATAAGCCGCTGAACTGAGCCTACTAGACAATTTTTTTATGTGGGGACCTACGAAGAAATAATAGTCAGGAAGCATGATTCAGAACAAATTCCACATAAAAAGTGGCCCTTCAAATCAAAACAACGTATGATTCCAAATACAAATTACTTTCGAGGTTACAAATAGACATGTTCTGTGATTGGTTTAAATTCAGAAGGAAAGCAGGCATTGGTTTACGCGCATGCTGCAACGTCTACAATGACAGCAGAGTCATAGCGGCGTGGACGATGTTATGCAACAAGTGGACTGGACCAACTCAATAATAAATCAATCGTAAATCTCGTGTCTCGCGAAATATGAATAATTTATTAAGTTTTTGTCTAGAAGACATTAGAAGAGATTCTTCGCAATGCAGTAAAGAAAGATTATGAAACATTTTAGGCTTATACATTTTACCAAAAAAAATAAGTCGTTATTTGCCAGCTGGATGTTTTTCAGTGGTCACAGAATACCTTCATTATCAATTTAGAAAATTCAATCAATTTATAGAATTACTTTAGAAAAGCACTGTGTTGATATTACTGACAAATTAATTAGCTAAACCACTTTAAAATTTGCAGACAGTGAATTTTCATTATTTTGAAAAATTAATCGTGCTTTAATTTGACCAGACAATTAACTGTTTTTTTAATGCTATATAGTTACCTATATTACATACCAACTGTAGGCAATCGTTTATTGTTCATTGTCTGTAGTAAATATCAATTCAATACTAGGGCCGTTCTTGTTTTTAATCTATATTAATGACTTACCTTATTATGTAGAGAAGAATCACGAGATTGTATTGTTTGCAGATGACACTTCACTGTTATTTAAAATTAAAAGGCAGTTATTAAACTAAGACGATGTTAACAATGCATTAGCTATTGCAATATATAACAATTTTTGGTTTGTCTATAGTTGATGGTATACTATTTGTATTTTGGGAACCACTTGTTAAAGTTGTATCTTGACATAAATTTTTACATGTTCGCAATATTTTAGAACTACATGAAGGCAATTAATGATCCAGTGATAATCGGTTCTTACGTTATCATTGTATACAGGATTGCCAGTAGAATTACATTTAATCATCTCATTCATTGCCAATATGTACTCTTTTAGCTGTTTTTCTGAGCGTTCATACTTATTTTTAATTGATTTTAACTTTTCCTCTAGAGAGTCAATCTCACATTTCAGGTTATGTGTGTCACTTTCATATTGCAATGTATTATTTTCTAATTTAGAAGCATACATATCTAACGTATCTAACAGACGAAGACGCTCTCCATTTAATTTCACATTTTTGATGAAAAATTTGTGTTTTTTTACAAGTTTTTGAGTTTTTTTAATATATTTGTTAATTTTTACATATTTTTTTAGTTTGTTTTTGCTGCAGTTAGACTTAGGTATAGTGCTAGGTGTTACTACACTGTCATTGGTTAGGTCAATTGTAACCATTGGTTTAGTATTAACTGCAGCAAAACCATGCCCGGGGCACTGCACACCAACTCATCAAATAAACTTTGGTTCAAAGAGGCAGTGATGTTAAGTTTAGCTGTCTCAAAGTTATTGATTATAGTATATGCCTCCTGTAGCTGATGTTCTAGTGAATTAATTCGAGTAAGAGCGTTTTCATACTCTAAGCTACAGTTTTTGAACCCGTCCACAACAAGCTGGAGCCTGTCCCGAGCATCAGATACAACCAACAATTGAGTGTGTAACTCAGCCATTTCAATTTTTTGGTTTTTATTTCTACTTATTAATTCAAGAAGTTCCCGTTCATTATCATCTCGTTCCTTATTCATTTCATCACACAATTTTTTCGCAGATTGCAATTCCCTCAAAGCCATTTGGAGTTTGGACGCCTCCTGGCGAGCCAAAGCACTGCGAGTTATCATTTTAATCTAATATATAATAAGTACCTACTAATCTGAGTTGTGTGAAGATATTAAAATAAGGAAACCAAGTTAAGTACGGTTGCTTGTTGTATACAGGTATGTTAGGTTATGTCCGAATTCTATGTAGGTTTCTAATTATATTGTAGTCAGACGGTAAATAAAGTATGATAAACAAAGTTAAAAGAACATACCTGAACACGACAGAACAACACATAAATAACACCTAACGTTTACAGTTTTTTCTAAAATATGCCGGTTACTCGAGTAGAACTGTCACTATCACTTTTCGAATTTCGTTTTGTATTGAAATTATGCACAAACAGGTTGAGTATAACACTTATTTCATAATAACACTTATTTTACTTAATGACCAATTGGTATTTAGATCAAGAAATCAATTATAAATATATTTTAACAATAAAATACGAATAACAAATTCAAATCAGCTGTTAGCCCCAGTGTTGCCACAGTGGGAAAAAAAGAAGGTAGAAGGCCTAAAAGGAACGTCAAATGCCCTAAATAACGAAAGCCAGAAAGTCGGGCTAATGATGAATTACAGTAAAACAAAAATAATGACTAACAGCACTCTATATAAAGTTTCAATTGATAGCGAAGAAATAGAATACGTAGATCACTATATATATATCTCGGTAAACTTGTAACTTTCAGCGCTAACAATAATATCGAGGAAATAGACCGCAGAATAAACTTAAGCTGGAAAAAGTACTGGAGCCGTAAAGAAATACTTAAGGGAAAGTTTCACTCTAGTCTAAAGAAAACCGTAATGGCACCTGCATTTTACCAAGCTTAACCTATGGTTGCCAACATGGGTTTACAACAACAAAACCAAACTAAGCATCAGAACCTGCCAAAGGGCGATGGAGAGAAGCATATTGAAAAAAAAACTTGAGAGGTGTCAAGGGACACCCGGATGGAACGAAGTTCCTCATCAGAAAAAATAATGCTAAACATACAAAACCATGGTAAATATTCCAATAATAGGTTCCGATAATCGCGCGTATAGGGTTACTTCGATAAAACTCCTTTCTGCGTATGGGAAGTGTTCATAAATATATATTTCTCAAAATTACATATTACATCCAGTGAATGAAATGCCTCCGCGAGCTAACTTTACCTGAGTCGCCATCTAGTATAAATTTACGGAACTAAATGGCGCCACTTGCTACGATTACAACATCTGGCTTGCTTTCTATAAGAGAGAGAGAGAGACAGACAGAGAAACATGCGACGCCGCACTTGCTTTCTATAAGAGAGAGAGAGACAGACAGACAGCTTACTATAGCAAAAAGTGTCGTGACAACTTCGTTCCAATAAAAAAAAGACAAAATTTACAGTAAAACTATCAGGTCTATAACGAATATTGCAGATGCACTCGACTTCAGTCTTAAACATAAATGGAGATGGGCTGGCCACATAGAATGAATGACCGACAATAGATGGACTAACAGAGTCACCAAATGGTTAGGCCCACGAGGAAAAAGAAAAGTAGGAAGACCTAAAACGAGATGGGTTGATTATATCCGGAATACAGCAGGATCAAATTGGTTCAACCGAGCCAAAGACAGAAAATTTTGGCAAGAATGGGAGGAGGCCTATACCCGAAAGAGGTCCTTAGCTTAAACTAACAAACCTAATATACACATACTATGTTAAATGCAAAAAAAAGGAAACAATAAAAGGCTTATTATTATTATTATTATTGATCTCCAAAAGGATCTAGGCATATTAATCACTTCAAACCTGAAATGGGTGGATTACATTGCTATGATAGTAAAGAAGGCTAATTCGTTTCTGTATGTCATCTGCAGATCCTTTCAATTTATAACCATAGAAGTCTTCCTTTAAATATACAAAACATATGTAAGACCTCTTCTAGAATATGGATTTAAAGTGTGGAGTCCTTACTTCCAAAAGGATATTAATCTGATTGAAAGTGTGCAAAGAAAAGCCACAAAGATACCTCATGTTCTACGATGCAAGCCTTACCAAGACAGACTCCACGCACTACACCTCACTACTCTTGAAGAGAGATGCCTTCGTGGTGATTTAATAGAAACTTATAAAACCTTTAGTTGCAGTTACAATCTACCCAACATGGACAATATATTTATAAGTAAAGAAAAGATAAAATCCACCCGAGGCCACTCAATACCACTATGTAGCGCGCCCACCAAGACTAGTACAGCACATACATTCCTGAGTAACAGGGTAGTCCATAACTGGAACAGATTACCAGAAGAAGTAGCTACTGCCACTACTCTCAATTCCTTTAAAAATAAACTCGATAACTGGATATGTACAAATGATATCAAATAACAATGAACGAACTTGAACATTAGTGGATAAACTTTCAACATTGTGTGATATAGACACATCAGCAGTCATGTTGCTCGTCTATAAATAAATAAATAAATAATAAGACCCATACAGAAAACGTTCTTCCTATCAGCTTCACTAGTGTCAGTGAAGATAATGGAAAAACTTATTAGCAATGATTTATTATTAAGTTGGTACAGTCCACTTGTTGCATAACATCGTCCATCGCCGCTATGACTCTGCTGTCATTGTAGACGTTGCAGCACGCGCGTAAACCAATCCCTGCTTTCCTTCTGAATTTAAACCAATCACCGAACATGTCTATTTGTAACCTCGGAAGTAATTTGTATTTGGAATTATACGTTGTTTTGATTTGAAGGTCCACTTTTTGTGTGGAATTTGTTCTGAATTATGCTTCCTGACTATTATTTCTTCGTAGGCTCCATGTGGTAGGCACTAATTCAGCACTAATATATATACATTTTATATCAGTAGCCCTTCCATTATTCATTTTTGTAATAGATCTACCTCCTTGCCCTTCATCCTAAATGTTTCTGTCTTTATACCTATGCATTTATACTTTTATTAAACAGGCTTCCATGTGTTGGCTACAGCCCCTTTTGTGCCTTTCTAAAGAACAGGATCTTAAGTGCTTGTAATAAATTACATATTACAGTAATACAATAATAGTAATAATACATGGGACAACATCCACACAAAGTGTTCAGTTCCCAAACTATGCAGAGTCTGTGCTATAGTACCCTGATGACTGATATATAAACTTATATACATATACACACCCAGAACAGGTCAAACAGACATGCACACATGTTTGATCTGTCCGGGGATCAAACGCAGGACCAGTAGCCGAGAAGGCAGGGTAGCTACCACTACTACTGGTTAGTAGCCAGTCAATACTTGCTTGCGATAAATGTCTAACCTTAAAAAAATCCTTTTTAAAATTATGCTTAAATATTAAATGATTGTGTGGCGTTTGATAGTTATAAAACATGTTAAGTTATAAAAGAGATATAACTGGGTACCAATTGCGATGAAATAAACCACCTGGGTGTCAGTCAATTCGAACTCTAGCGTTCATTGTATGGTAGTAGATTGTCCTAAAATGTTCATTTTCTAAGCTTTCGGCAGTCTATTATTGCATCTCCATTGTATGATAATTTTGACCTTTGAAAAGCAATTTACACTCCTCATTACTAAATACTATGTAATAATATGTAATGGTATTCTCTTATAGTACAGTCAAATTAGGATAAAGTATGGACACAATTCTGATAGTAGTAGATTCTTCTGGAATCGTCAGAAAACAGCTAGACGTATCTCCCCGGTTTGTACTGTTTCTAGCACCTACGGAACCATGTTAAATAATGGGTATAAACTTTATCGGTCCGTTAATAAAAAAAAATCAAAGAAGTTGGTTTAGTTTATTGAACACACAATACAAGAAGGCACAAGAGAGACAAGTCACACGCCACACGTGTAGTTTCATCCCGAAAAAGGGTGATAGGACAGACCCGTCTAACTAAAGGCCTATAGCGATGACTACCCTGCTTTCAAAGGTGATGACACTTCTCAACGACCGGCAATATGGTTTTCGCCACGATCGTTCGGCTGGTGACCTCTTGGTATACCTAACCCACCGGTGGGCTGAAGCAATCAAAAGGGTGAAGCCAAACTTGCATCTAAAAAGCTTAGTGTGCTAAACCTATCCAAACAGTACTTCAGCCCGCGGCAACGGATTGCGCTTTACAATGCAAAAGTCAGACCGTATATGGAGTACTGCTCACGTCTATGAGCCGGGACACCCGCTTACCAGATTGACCCCCAAGACTCCATCCAACGTCGTGCCATTCGTATCGTTGACGATCCCCTACTTACAGACGGTCTGGAATCGCTTAGTCTACGGAGAGACTTTGCATCTCTCTGCGTATTCTACAGTCTGAACAACGGCGAGTGTTCGGAGGAACTGTTTGATCTGATGCCAACGGCTCCCTTTCAACACTGCACCGCTCGCCATCGGCGGGATGTTCACCTCATTACCTTGAGCTATCTAGCTGAACTACGCAACGGTTCTCAAAAACATTTATTCCGCGTACAACAAAAATCTGAATAAAGCGTCCCGCCGAGGTTTTCCCTCTGCGCTAACATATGGGACGATTGTTTAAAAAAGGCGTCATTACATTTCTTAGAGGTCGGCAGTTCGTTGGTAACGCCCTTGGTGTTGCAAACGTCTATATACGATGGTGACCACTTTCCATCAGGTGGGCCGCATGCTTGTCTGCTAACATTTAGCAAAAAAGGGCAGATTAATTGCCCCTGCTATTACGAGGGGAGTTCAATGTATTCTCAATTAATTTTTAATTCCGTCCAAAAAATGTTTTTCTTCCTGGTCTGAAAAATGATCGTTAATTGCTGCCTTTAATTCTTCATCGTCGGAAAAATGCTTTCTTCGAAGTTCTTTTTTGAGATTGGGGAACAGAAAGTAATCACTAGGGGCTAGGTCCGGGCTGTATGGTGGATGATTGATTTCTTCAAATCCGCAATCCCGCACAGCAGCATTGGCAATGCGCGCCTTGTGAATAGGTGCGTTGTCGTGCTAAGCAATACACCTGCAGTCAATTTTCCCTATCTTTTTTCTTATATTGCCTCCTTTAAATTTCGCAGGGTGTTAGCGTAAGTTGCGCCAGTAATACTCTCACCTTTTTTTGTTTACTCAATTAATAAAATTCCCTTGGAATCCCAAAACACTGTGGCCATGAGCTTTCCGGCGGATGGTCTGACTTTGAACTTCTTCGGTGCCACTGCATAGACTCCTGCTTGCTCTCAGGATCATAGTGATGAACCCACGTTTCATCACCAGTAACAATCCGATCATAAATACTTTGCGGATTTTCACCACAGAGCCCCAAAACTCCTTGCAACAATCAACTCGCACTTGCTTCTGAAGCGCTGTGAGCATTCGCGGCACCCATCTTGCACTGTCCTTTGACAAATTCAGATGGTTATGAAGGATAGTGTGAATGGTACCCACGGATAGCTTGGTTCTTTCTGCTAATATTTTCACTCTCACACGGGATCTTCGAGTACAAGTTTCTCAACAATTGTTACGTTTTCTTCAGTAGCAGCACTAACCGGCCCACCGGCACGAGGGTCGTCTTCAATACTCTCTCTACCCCGTTTAAATTCACTTGAACACTTCTGGATTGTAGATAATGAAGGGGCAGAATCTTGGTAAACAGCCATCATTTCTTCGTTAGTTACATTTTGAGTCTTTCCTTGTTTTGTGAGGAATTTTATCGCAGCGCGATGCTCGATTTGTTTCAATTTGTCGTATCAGTCATCGTAGTTGCCTTTGCAGTAGTTCGTTTGTTAGTCCGGTTGGTACAAAGCACTGAACTATTACTTAGTAGTGTGTTGCATATTGGTTGGAAACTTATGCTTTGTTAAATTGTTATGTTTCAGGGTCTGGTAGCTATTGTGACTGGAGGAGCATCGGGCCTCGGGCGGGCAACAGCAGAGCAGCTTGTCAAACAAGGTGGTCGTGTTATCATATGTGACTTACCGTCTAGTCCAGGTCAAGAAACTGCCAAGCAGCTAGGACAAAATGTCGCTTATGTACCTATTGATGTAAGTTATGTATTACCTATACTATATTATTCTTATATTATTTACTAGTTGATCCTTAGTGTAGTGGCGAGAGTTATTCTTTAACTTTCTATAATTTCTTTATTTATGAACCGATAGTCAAACACTAAATGTTATGTGAAGCTTACCACATTATATTAGTGTAAACCACATCTAAGTCGGATAAGCCGTATCTGAGATTAGCGTGCACAAACGCACATACAAACAGATAAACAGACCAAAATTGTAACAATCATATTTTTCATTCTATCGTTACAAAAATATTTTTTCTGTTATATCTTCCATGTACAGACAGCGAGTTGTTATATTTTTATTATATGTATAGATGTTCGTACTAATACAGGTGAATGCTTAACAGAACATAAGATAACTTCTGGCAAAGACGGTGCGTAGGCCCATATTATCTCTTTAGTTTTATAAGTACTTATGAATTACTTACGCGCTTAGTTAACAGCGGCGAGCAACAGCTCTTAATACTGCCAAAACAGCATACTACGCGTATACCTACTCACATCACCTACGTAGAACAATAAAAGATGAAGAAAATGTGACAAAATTTGTGAAATATCTGAAAATTAATTACTAAATTCTATCTATCTATCTATCTATCTATACTGATAATAAAGTAGTAGAGGCCAGAAATTCTGTAAGTACTTAAAAGAAAATTAAAAAAATGTGAGTCAGCAGACGTAAAATTACCTACCTACAACAGTTTAATCAAATTTCAATTTATAATATTATATTATTATAAGGTAACATATAAAATAGTTTTTATTATTAATATTCCAAATAGTTGATTTGGGTCTCTCTCTCTCTCTCTCTCTCTCTCTCTTTCTCTCTCTCTCTCTCTCTCTCTCTCTCTGTGTGTTTGTGTGTGTGTGTAGATGTGTAAGGGTGTACGTGTGTGTTTTATTTCCGGGTTTTACGAGAATGCAGAAATATACCTTATTACCCTGTAACCGATAATAAGTTCTCTACTTGGTAGTAAGAGTAGGAATTTAATAGTTTTGTTACCGTTTTTTTAAGTTTAAAGTTGTTTAAATGTTTAATTGTAGTAATTTTTGATATTTTATTATAAATATGTCCACCCAAAAAACACGGGAATTTTTGGGCAAAACGGGTTCTGAATCTAGGGATAGAAAAAACTCTGTCTATGCGTCTCTTTATGTCCTTGCCCCCTGTAAATTTACCTAGGAGACCTAATTTGTGATGTTGCAATACAACACCTCAGTATAAATAGCTGTCTGACCGAGAGTACGTAAGTTTCTTTGTAAAGAGCAGAAGTAGCGTACCTATAGGGCAGGAAGTTGCTAACTTTTAATATAGCTCTTTGAGCTCTTTCCAGAGGCAACAAGCGTGTTTTGACAGCACCACCCCATGTATCAATACAATACGCAAGCAACGATTGGCACAGTGCTAAATAAACGGTTCTTAAGGTGTTTTTAGTAGCAACGTGTCGTATGTTTTTGAAAACTGCGATGAGTTTACGAATCCTATCAGTAAGTGTTTTAATGTGGCTATCAAAATTCAGTTGGTTATCCAGAATAACACCCAAGTAACGCAACGACTCAACACAGTTACAATTATTACTAAGGCAACCCCGATCAGCATGCGAGTGAGCTATTACATTATAACAAATGTTTGATGGTGGTTGTGTGGTGCTATTAATAGAGAACGTCAGTACTTTTTTTTTTTCAGCATTCAAACTCAGCAAATTCTGATTTAGCCATAACCTCACTTTATGGAAACCCTTTTGAGCACAAGAGAAAACCTTATCCCAACTCTCGCCGTGGAATATTATGGCAGTATCATCTGCGAATGATAATGAAGCTGAAAGACCTGGTGTTTGGGCTTGATTAATTTGTATTGATGACAACTTTACACCTAGATGGGTAGTGACTGTCATCAAGACGACGAACAGTCAAGAGAACTCCTCAACGGTTACAGTAGCTACTTTGTGTTTGTACTTAATTAATTTTTGATAAGAACTTTGCACCCAAGACTCCAATACCTGAAAAGTATTTCGCCTCTTTGGATGATATCATCATTCACGGTGAATTGAACAGTTAAATTTTTAGGGTGTTAAATAAAAACGCACACAGAACGCCTAATAACTAATTCGTATACATACTCTACTCAAATTTATTGGCTCAAAGCAATAGTGCGCAAGCATTATTATGTTCCGGATTGAAGGGCACTGTCTCAAATGAGACTACTGGTCGAATGGGATACAAACACCAATATTTCCTTCGATTGCTTAGCATTCAAACACGGCAACAAAACGAACTTTTTGCGCTCTTAATGCAAAAACAATCATTAATTCTGCTAAGAGTTCCAGTCAGAACGGTTGTATAGTTTGAAGTCGTATTTGATCTCGCTTGTTTTTTCATTTCAGGTAACGTCAGAGCAAGATGTGAAGAGTGCGTTGCAAGCTACTGTCGACAAATTTGGTCGTCTAGATGTTGCCGTCAATTGTGCTGGAGTGGCTTCGGCTGCCAGAATATATAACTTTAAAAAAGAACAACCTTTCGATTTGAAACTGTTTCAGAAAACTATAGAGGTACGTCTATTCTTAAAAGAAAATCTGTAAGCATAAATAAAAGTACTACGAAAATTTAAAGTTATGTCATCAATATTCATATACAAATGTCATATATATATATATATAATATAAGACAACATCCACACAAAGGTCTTCAGGTCCCAAATTAGGCAGAGCCTGTACTATGGTAACCTGATGACTGATATACATACATATATATGATATTAGATACTTATATACATATAAACACCCAGACACAGATCAAACAGACATGTTCATGCACACAAATGTTTGACCTGTCCGGGGATCGAACCCGGGACCAGCGGCTAAAAAAAAAACAAATATATATGTATTTGATATATATATATATTTGTTTATATTGATGACATAACTTTAAATTTTATTATATATAATTCGGTATGCTAAAAAAAATTAACCTATGCCAATTCCGAAACCATTTCGAGATTTTATGTTACAAACCCTTATTTTTCTACTCTGACCTTTTGAAACGATAAGATGCCATTTATTTTAACACAAAACGATGAAATAATTCGACTTTCATTGACCTCTAAATGACGTCACTTTTTGCACTTTTGTTTTGATTGAATAGAGACTTACGAATTAGTAGGTGTCACTGTCAAGTGTTCTAGTTTCTTTTTTTTTACTCGCGTGCTTTTCTTGGCTCCTCAACGCAACTACATATTTGTGCAAAAAAGTGACGTCATAGGATTCAAATTTTCAAAAAAATATTATAAAATAACTACTGAATATAAAACAAAAATATTGAAATTAGTTTCTTATAATGACCTAATCTACGAAATAAAAATATAAAAAAAATACCAAAAAAAAACTTTACATACCGAATTATATTTTAGATATATTAAATTGATAGAAAACAAAACAAAACCTGCACACTTGCCATTGACAGAAGTGGTAGTACGAGTAGTATCTATGAGCTGAAGTTTTGCTTAGCACTGCACTGCGCTACTCATAATATGCATTGGTTTAGCGATTTGTGTTTTCTCGGTTCTTGGTGCTACTTAGCGTAGGTATATCAATCATCTCCTTTGTATATAGCTCCGAACAATGGCTGATTGAATCTTTGTCCACTTCGCGCACTACTCCGGCCATAGAGGCCAAATGGGTATACCACTCAGCAAATTAGGATAAGATGCGGTCTTCTTTGGCGTCTCGTCTTTTGCTACTTACTTGCTTCTCCACCTAAGATTCTTTGGCCAGCGTGGACGCCCTGACAGAGTTTTTGTATCAGGAGATAGAGTACTTTATTCCATTCTCGGTCGTTCCAATGTCTAAGTGTGTCCATCCATAGTCAACCCAGGTTGAGAATGAACGTGCTGAAGCCCTTAAAAACTCGAGGCATAATATGTAGTGCGAACTCAACACCTCAAAGGCAATTATTTGGTGCTGGTGCTAAAGAAGGCTCGATTCAATCAGCTCACATTTATTGTAAGCAAACCAACTTCCTAAGCGCATAATGTAAACCAAAACACTTTATTTTGCTACAAAAAAATGATTTAACCGCACGGATGGGGCTAGGTTGGTTAAATGGTACTTACGTGGTTCGATCTTCTCATCACCGCAAAGACGTGATAGGTCCTTAGCTCATATCGCTGTAGGAAGAAAAAGCAAAATATGCTTTATCATTAATCGGCTTAAAAAAAGGAGCTGGTCTTCAATTTGGCGGGTATGTTTATCATTCTACTAATGATGAAATAATTTTGATGCAATGTTACGTACTCTTACGCACTTACCCGTGGAGTGCCGGGTTAGAATGTCATTGGTGGTGACTTGAAAAGGTGGACGTTTCAGTTGATATAAAGAAGCAGCTATATATTGTTTGTCTAAAATATTCTTTTAATAAAATTTCTATTAATATTTTTTAAATATCGTTGCAGTCACAGACTATAAGATACTACGTATGTTGCAGTAACAACATGCTTGGCTTGTCATTATCAAGCAGGTGTCAAAGAAATAATGTTTTTTTTTATCTTTGTATGTGGATTCGTCGACTGGACTAGAGTTTTGTTTGTGGTAACAAAACTTGTAATATGGCAAAATCTTTAAAAAGTTTGTTTTAAATCCCTGTTAATGTTTCAGGTTAACCTTATCGGCACATTCAACGTCATCAGACTAGTTGCTGGACTGATTGGCAAGAATGCACCCGATGCGGATGGCCAACGGGGAGTCATCATTAACACTGCCAGCGTTGCAGCATTCGATGGACAGGTAAAACTTTTATTATTATTATTATACTCTTATACTATTTATTTCACAGATTTTATTCGGTCCTTTACAAGGGCATAAGCGGGACTGTAACCAACACTTAGAGGCCTGTTTGGCATACAATTTCCAATGTAATATAAAAACAGGCAACTTTTTGGGTGAAGGATAACATACTTAGTATATTTATTACAAAAACGGGTGAAATGTTAAGGCTATTGAACTTATAAGTGATAAGTGACTACGGCATCTGCCAATTTCAGTATCATCTTAAATCTTTAGACAGGTGGTGACTTGCCACCCACTTAACGGGTCTCCCATAAGGGCGACCATCAATGGTGACAAAAGGGCAACGTTGGTGTGGATGGCTAAAGGGTGTCGAGAGGTGTGCTGCGGTTTCACTAGAGCGACACTAGCGGCGTTATGCCCTTTAACACTTCCACCATTCGAGCTTTTTGTTACTTGCTCTTGCGTCTCCACCCCCAGACGGCCAATTATGGCAAGCAGAGGGCTGCTGGCCTCTGCTTGCCTTAATCTGGCTCGTCTGGGGGTGGTCAGGGGTCTCATTTAGCCCCAGGGAGAATCGGGATCCACGATGTTGCCACTCACCGACGGCTCTCCACAAAGCCGCCCCTGCGGTATTATTATTATTGTCTATTCACTTTGTCGTTTTACGACGCTGCCCTTGCCGGCCCGAGGTATCCACTCCAGAACGTTCCGGCCCCAACAGCCATCAGGTCTGTGTGCTACGTGCCCTGCCCACTGCCACTTCAACTGGCTTATTCCCAGGGCTATTTCAGCGACATTTATTAGCCACGGTTACGGTTATTCGTAACGTCAGAATAATCTGTCCGCATCAGGTTTACGCTTTATGAATTATAGATAATTTATGAATGAACTGGAAGCTTGCTGATTCTAACGGAATAAACATACTTAAAACTAGTTGCACCCCGCGGTGTCACCCACATGGTGATGGATGATGATGATGAAAAGTATCCTATGTGTTAATCCAGCGCCTCATCTACATCCACACCAAATTTCATTAAAATTGGCCCTACCGTTAAATGTAACAAACATCCATACATACAAACTTTCGCGTTTATAATATTAGCACGATTAGTAGGACATATGCGATTGATTCCTTTCAAAGCACTTTGTTTAATTTTAATGTCATCATCATCATCATCATCATCATCATCTCAGCCGTAGGACGTCCACTGTTGAACATATGCCTCCCCTATGATTTTCCAAAAGGCCCGGTTGGAAGCGGCCTGCATCCAACGTCGTCCTGCGACCTTTAACGGGTCGCCTGTTCACCGTATCGATGGACGACCCACGCTGCGCTTGCCGGTTCGTAGTCTTCAATCCAGAACCTTGCGACCTTCAATGTACAATTGATTAATTACTACCCACCCTTGAAATTCGAGCGGTCGTCTTACTGCTGCTGGCGCAGCGACAGCTATTGGCTCGTAACACAATATTAAACCCAAGTAGATTGGTAAATACGTTCACACAAGCATTCGGGAATATGTAAATTAATCTGTTATGGGCTGTTTCGTTCGTAAAGCTTCAAATTAGCTCAAATTAGCGACGCACAGTCGAGGCGTGAGGTTCTATGAGGGTGTAGCAAAAAAATGCTAAAAAAACAGATTTTGCTTTATAAGAATGCACATTTGAAAATGTTAACAAAGTCATCACAACAATTCGAACCTAGATTAATATTATGAATAAGAAACATATGTGTATGAGTCAACTTGAAATATTTTTTACTTGTTCGGTGCAACGGCTGGACAGATTTGGCTGTTAAACTGAATAGAAGATAATTTAAACCAATGCATAGTAAATATCTACTTTTTACCTTTAGGGTGTATGTTTCTATGTTTTCAGATTGGACAGGCTGCCTACTCTGCTTCCAAAGCCGGCGTGGTCGGCATGACCCTGCCAATCGCACGAGACTTAGCCAAGCAGGGCATCAGGGTTGTCACAATTGCCCCAGGTTACAGTCATATACTTACGTTTATTTTAATTTAGTTTTTTTTTTATCATAAATGGAGCCTACTGCCACACCAAGTGTGAAATAACTTGTTGAAATCACTGCCATGATAGTTCAAAAGTACCTATTATCACAATATTATGCGCATTGTACCAACTTCGAGAAGTATTTCACACTTTGATGTTGAACTTGAAGTCAGTTCCATTTTTGGTATTTTTTTTCCCTTAAGGCGGGCTCGTACCCTGAATAAAGAAAAAGCAGAATTTTTAAACACCAAGTGTAACGAAACAGATAGATAGTATATTATGAAAAAAATACAAAGGTTAGAAAAGGAATAGGAAAAGAGTAATAACCGAATAGAATTCATAAATATAACTCTCTTTCAGCAGAAAAAAATCCTAAATAGGTCCACAAAAATAAACTTTCCGTCCAAACTCTCAGAATTTTCAGCGATAACAATATTTTTTTTAAAGTAATACTTAGCCAACGTATAGTACTAAAGTAATAACCGGCAAAAATATAAAGAAAACGTACAAAATTAACGCATTTTCGCATTACATCGTCCAATCTAACAAGCGATTTTTAACCTTACGTAAAGCATCGTAAATTATTTTAAAATTGGGGTTGGACCGCGCCTTAAGTATTTTTGTTAACCCTTGCTACTTACGATTTTCATTCACCGTCAATCATGATATCATCAAAATAAGCGTAACACGTTTCAGTTATTGGAGTGTAACTCAAAAACTGCTTGGAAGTATACACTACCAAAAAAAATTTAATAATCGGTCCACAAATGGAAGAAAAATCGATGAACATGCACAAAAAATACAATCGAATATGCATACAATCGAACATATAACCTTCTCCTTTTGTTGAAATCAGTTAAAATGTATTATTTTTTATTGTTAATTACGAGTATATGTCTTATATTTTGATAATTTTATAATCTTCACGGTTAGTTCTCTGGGACGCCTATCCATATTTTTTTCTCTTTGTAATAATAATAATAATTCTTTATTTACATTTTTAGGTACAATGTTTGATATATAATAACACTCGATATTTTAATAACATAGAAATAAGTGGTTACTTTATTTACACGATATGGAATCCCTGTACCCTGCACTAGTATTATCTGTGTTACAGGTAACAGTTCTTTCCCATGATAGATTAATTATAAACTCGATAAAATATATAGACACAATATTTATAGATGAAACTTCTGTCGTTAGTCGCTGTCTAATATTTATGATCGCGTGTTCTTATGTAGTAGCTTAAACATTCTATTTCAATCCTAGGTATACAACTGAAATGCAAATTTGCCAGTGATATAAAAAGGCACATGAAACGAAATCGCATGCATTCCGTTTCGTGTACCGAATTGTTTGTTCAATTTTATTACTTCTTACGGCACAATTGCACCGTCTTAGTGAAATGCATTTCTATATTTTTTTTAAGTAGTGACAGCCCGCGGTTTCGTTCGCGTAGAAAGTTCGACCTTCGGCCTCGCCATAACCTCCATTTTTTCTTGATTTTTCTTTCATAAAAGCCTTCTACTGACAATAATTAACACAAAAATGAAGAATCAGCGAAATTGTTCCATCCGTTCACGCGCGATGCGATGACGAAGGGAAATAGAGATTTATTATTATACGAGTATATTTAGACTAGCTACGCTCCGCGATTTTACTAGCGCGGTGATGGATGATGATGATTATGAATCAAATAAAGCGTATGCTACTCAGACATAACATAGCTTTCTACTGGTGAAATTATTTATTTAACGGGTTATGTAGTTTTTGCGTTTATCCGTTACAAACTATCAAATCTTTCCTCTTTATGATTAGAGTAGATACCAAGGTACAAATAATGTGTTCTAGTTTGTACCGGCATTGATATTGCATATTTTAACACGGAAAAGTCTGTAGTTATTGTGACATAACTGTAACAGTTAGACATTATGGTAGTTTTTGTTGTCATTGATGTCGTCCATATTATTTCATCACTTTTCTTTATTGTCTATAGTTTCCGCAGCGTACGCGATATAAGGACACCATGGGTTACATTACGAAGTTTTCATAAGGTCCTTACTTTTTTGAAAATATATTGTCAAAATAGCTAAGGATCCTATATAATATATTATATATAGGTTATATAATATATTATATAGCCTATGTTACTCAGTGATAATGTAGCTTTCTAACGGAAAAAATATTTTTTGAAACCTGTGCAGTAGTTTTTAGATTTACTCGTTACATATAAAAATACAAATCTTTCCTCTTTATATTATTAAGTATCAATATAGATATTAGAGATGAGGATTTTTTAATAAGGCCACGTATTCAACTGTTTCTAGGTTTGTTTCGCACACCTATGATGGAGAAACTACCCGAACCTGCGATTAAGAGTCTCGAAGCTTCCGTGCCATTCCCGTCCCGACTGGGGCATCCGCAAGAGTTTGCTCATCTCGTCCTAAGCATCATACAGAACCCAATGCTTAACGGTGAGACCATACGTCTCGACGGATCTCTAAGAATGCAACCCTGACACTGTTTAAGTAAGTGTAACAAATCATGTAGTGTAGTAGACAAACTAATTTTTGATCAATTAGTCCAATAACATATCGAATTGTTGATTGTTTGTAATCAAATGAAATATAATAAGTATAGTTTTTGGGTTACAATTGTTGAAATAAAATATTTTTGAAGTAGATGTATCTTGTTTTAGTTTAGTTATGCACGATTTCTCAATGACATTAAAATATTATTTCTAAATTAAAAAACCACATAGTCATATCTGATTTACTTATGTCATATGTGAAATTGGGCGTTAAAGTTGATTGTAGTTTAGTTTAGATACCTGCTTTTCTTTATAAGCACATGATCATTCAAATATTGTAGTATGAAATGGAACATAGTGTGGTGGACGAAACAAAATAACTTTTTTTCAATGGTTTGATCACACTACGCTAGAAGTTCCAGTATAAGGCGTGTCAAGGGAATCGATCTGGTGTTTTATTATCGATTTAATTGGGCGAACGTCTGAAATACAGTTAAGCAGAGCCGTTGTCCAATGAATGGTAAAAGGTAATGTATGTAAGTATAATATGTCTGTCTTCTTATTACTCTACTACTATATACGAGTACTATTTCCATTTCTTTATTTTCTCGATGACAGCTCCTGTGAAAACTTGAACGAGCGTCTTTTTGACATTATGTATGCATTATTTTATAAAAATATGACGTTTGCACGCGTACAAAGTTATACCAGAGTCGAAGAAACTGAGAGGGGTGGAGCTATATCGATAAACGTAACACGATAACAGACCCGATATTTTTTTTACAAAATGTAAGAAACTAAACTACTGCCGGATACTTTTGTACAAATTTTTTAACTAATATTTTAATTTTGATGTTATTTGACGGTTTAACTTACGCAGTAGGTATAGTCGAATATCTCGACCGGTTTCGTGACCGTCACTTCTTCATGGAGTACGTGCGCACCTGCTGCTCTAATATTATATTTCATTACAAGATGTTACACGTATTAATTCTTGATTGATAATGCCAACTTCTTTATAATTTTCGAAGCTGTTGTAAAATAAGTAGGTATAGGTAGGTACAATGAAACGAAATAATTATAACGACAGGTAATCTTTATTTATTTATTTTAATCAAAATCTGATACATCGTCACTGTCACTCCCCAACATTTATTATAAGTTCCTGTACTTGTATATTATCGAATGCCACATGAATTTCGCAATCCAACGCTATAATGTTTTGGGTTCTTCTCACAATTTTTTCCCAGTTTTCGGCAGTTACTTCCGCACATAATTTTTTTTTATAAATCTAACATCTTGTTTGCCGTAAAAGGGGATGGGTATTGTTTCCAGCGGCGTGTCCTTTGATTTGTTCCCATATTAGTTCTATAGCATTGTACTGGCAATGATACGGCGGAAGTCGAAGAACCCAATTACAACATTCGGCAGCTATTTCGTCGATTACATATCTTAAAGGGGCGCTTTTTTTCGATTTTAAAATGTGGAAGTACTATCCACATTTTCGCCATGACGTTGGCTAGTCAATTATCCCTTGTTTTTATGGGCCTGCGTCGGCATTTTATCAATTTGTCTGGAGTAGCGTTATAATGTAGCGTTGTCCATAATAATTATACGCTTCTTCCAGAGATTGCACCATTTCTTTAAACCATCCTTCGTAAATCTCCGTGTTCATTTCTTCGTGGTAGTCCACTGTTTTCTTGGATTTAAAGGCCAGTAAAGCATATGACACGAATCCATTCGTAGACCCTGCATGGCATATGATAAGGCGTTCACATTTTCCCATTGGCACTGAACTAGTAGAAGCGGCGGTGTCGTCAGTCCAGTTCTTAGATACTGTGTGGTTTGCATTTAACCAAGTTTCGTCAGTGAAAATAACATTTGACCAATCTGATATCTTATTAGTTTCGCTCAAAAATTCGCACCGAGCCATAGCAACGTCGTGACGCTCCATCAACATTTTACATTTGTCCGATTTTCCACCACATTCACGTACAGAAACAACAAGTTTTTTATGTGTTGGGATTTATTTGCGCAAGTAATAGTCATAATATACGAGTATGTATATGACGGCGAATAAAATCAGTCGAAGTTGTCAACCGATGTCACACGACGTGGTTGGCGTTTTTTCTTCGGCATACGAAGCTTGTTTTCCTGCATGCCGCTTGTACCGTAAGCTTCGGTAGTAATTTTTGAAACAGTAGGTCCACTAATTCCTAATGCGGCCGCATGGCGTCTGACACGGATAGTCTGAAGACGCGGGTTCGAATCCCGTCCGAGGATGTGAAATTTTCTCTATAAATTTCAATGTTTGAGATCGCTAAGCAGGCGTTAGTGCTTTAAAAAAGTAATACCATAACAATCTATAGACGGCTTTGTCCAGAGGCTGAAGTTCATGAGTGGTATTTGATGGTAAGCATTATAATGTTATAGTACCAGGTGATTCTGATACATCGACAATGGAAACGTCTAAATAACATGCTGCTCCATCAAGTATCAAGAGGCAGTCCTGCACTTGATATTTTTGTATCTGGCCAGATGTTTCAAATATTCTTTGAAAAGCTCGTGTGTCGTGTACCCCTTTGCAGACTTCAACCAAAGAACCCGGTGGCAAATTGTCATACAATTCTGGCTTCAAACGTTGTTCCTTGAATATCACCATTGGCGGTATGGCAGTACCGAGTGCGTTTACACATCCTGCGAAAGTCACACTTTCTGCATGCAAATGAACCCTTTTTGCTCCTTTTTGGCCAAAACACTTTGGTGGTGATGGATAGTCAGACGCCATCCCTTCTCATTAATGTTATAAATTATTTCTGGATGATCTTTCAGCTCTAGTTTATCATAAACTTCCTTCAGTCGTTCAAAGTGGTCATCTACAATAAATTTATTTAGATTTGTGCTCTAGCAGGGTTCATGAACTGTGCTTTTCGTATAGATAATTCGGGATGTCATTCATAAACGCCTTAAGCCAGTCTTTACCTGCGCGTTTTGCAGTCTCATAAAAATTGTGCTTTATGTTATTAAGCACGCCATATTTGTACACCAACCGACGCAGTATTCTTGGTGTGACAGGTAAACTTATTTCCGCATACCTATTACCCTCTTCACTAGATCAGCTTCCTGTTCGGGATTCAATACGGGTTTACGACCCAAGCTTTTCACCACAACACCACTCTCGACGTGATTTCTGAGGGTTCTTCTTGGAATCTTGTATCTTTCTGCAGCCGCGTATGTACTCCTGCTTCCTCTCTGTACTGCGAGAACAGCTGAGACCAGGTCATCTTGTGACTATAATGCCCGTTTAGGAGGTATGGTGATCGTAGACACTGTAAACGATGATTATATATATATATATATATATATATATACATTTATGAAGCGGTAAAGTTTGTCAGGAGCAATCTCTCATTGTTTCCGATTCATTATACTTAGTTTAAGTAAACGGACTGTTACCCAGAAGCAGCTCAAGATGCCGGTACCCTCGTTAGAACTGTCTAGGAATAACTGCACTTACATGGTTACTCTCATTTATAACTCCATTTCGAAATATTTGCAAGAATTACCCGGTCGCAGACTTTACACGGAGTTAGAAAAGAAGTTGGTGAGCGAGTGCTTTTATTCGGTCAAAGACTTTTTGAAGAAAACATCATGTAGGTATTACATTTAACATGACAAATAGTAAACCTTATCAATTGACATTACATTATATATACTTCACAGACGACTTTTTAGTTATTTCTACATTTACATATCTCATACGAGGTTGTTATGGTGGACTTTATGACTTCAATTATTGTTATAGATCTTATTTGTACCCATATTCATGCAAATAAAGTATTTGAATCGAATTTAACAAAAGTCTGAGCACGGGGGTAAACTGAAAAACATCGCCGCGTGTACGTGAAACGTGGATGCGGCATATGCTAAAGGACATCTCTTTTGTCAAAGAACTGTAGGTATATGGATTATTTTATTTTATTGTATAATTTTGCTAACAACAACGGTAGGACGCACTCAGGCTAGGTGGCGTGGCGATCTTTGCAAGGTGGCTGGTGGTAGCTGAATGGGTAAGGCAAAAGATCGCGTTTCTTTATGCGCAATTAGAGAGGCATATGTCCATCAAAGTATTGCAACATGCCGATGATAATGATATATCCAGCAGCTGTAACTAGGGCAAGTTGACAGTTCCATCTAGTGACTATTAACGAACCCATCATCTCAGCTTTAGATACGTATGAGGTTTTCAAAATTACCACTAGATGGCACAATATACAACACCCAACTGAAATATTTTTTCTTTAGAATCAGATTTAGGATTTAGGCGTGACTTAGATCAGTCGAGCTAGTACGCGCTCGATGATTGTACTTTTTCTTAATTTGTCTTACCTTCGCCTGATCGGATAGATAGACAGGTTTGTCATTTAGCGAACACAGTCTTATAATTGTTTCATAGTCCTAGTTTTATTATATCCACTTGAAAACATCTGATTTTAATTCAATTCTATCTTATCCTTATGAGTTAATGGGTAAGGATTTATACCATTTTGTCATAGTAATAAAGACACAATAGTTTAAACGAAAATATCATTTATTTCTACAATAACGGACGGCGACGCGTGCCGCCGCCTCGTGGTGCTTTCTCACAATATTTACTGAACATTAATGAATCACCAAGAAATAAATACAACGACGGCGCAGTGTGCGCAGACAACACACCGCCTAACATGTATCTATGTCCTCTTAAATAGATCATTGTGTTTAAACTTAATGACACCTCTAAACAATAAATGTCGATATTTAAATTAAGTTTAAAGATTTAGCGACAACGATAACTATTACAATATAATGTAAGGACGTGACGTGAGGTAATGACGCGGTGAAGTGCGGCTGTGCTTGTCCGGCCGATCACCCATTTCAACTGAACACAAATATGCCCTATCGATGTACAAGTACATTGCCAGTCTCCTTAAGATTAGACTCTATTAGAATTTGGTAGAGCCGATACCAATAAGTGATGCTAAAAGTGATGCGTTTAATAAGGAAATCGATATGCCTGTTATACAACAGTCGATATATAGGTAATTGTAGTTATACAGCTTAGCGACTGAACATCATTGAGTACTAGTTCTGCAAGGCTACTCGCGGGGTTGCATGTTAGGGACAGGATATGCCTCCATGTCCGCGTGTGTACTGTGTCTCAATCAAATTAAAACTAACACCCACCCCGCTTTCCGGTCCTGACCTCATCGCCGTCTTACAGTGTAACATATTTATAATACCAAATTATCATCTATGGTATGAGATAAAACATTTACTTATGTAACAGCAAATACGACGTTGCATTGGCATTTGCCTCACATTATCAGATTTAACAAGAACTGTTTAAGGTGAAAACTCTGATTGCCTCACCCTATCTATAGGTATATACAATTGATATAAAATAAAACTAACACGGCTCGCGAAATTAAAGTAAGTTTCAACAGAAAAGGTCGCTTAGGTACTTAGATTTACAGCTAGTATGAACTTTCAGGCAGCGGCCTGTCGGTTCGCTCAAATTCACATCCTCACGTAAATTAAATCGATAGAATACTATACACAGACAACATCGATTGAGATTAAATCTAGCTTATCGTTAATGAACAACAAAGTGGTTAACAAATAAAAGTGTAACGCTCTGATCGAGGCGCGCCGCTTGGCGTTACGTTAGGTATAACATTATTTTGGAATGTGTGCGACGCACGCCCCCGAAACCGATCCTAAAGTTACAAACGAATGAAGCATGTGATGATCAAGTCCACGATTACAAGCAAGATAGGAACACAGGGTTCCGGCAATAGGTGCTAGGATGACAGTTGTACGATGCAAGAACTGCGCGAGCGAATCTGAGCGAAATAACAGTGCCCCATTAGAATCGCGCGATGCGCACACGAGCAACATAATAGCGCGCAAGCCGCGGGCGCATCGCGCGCTTCTACGCACTTGTTATAACTCTTAGTTATAACTTTAAACCTATCACTTACAATGTAATTGAACTCAAAATGTACATTTAAATAGAACACTCATTGTGTATCTTAAATTTTAAAATACTTATCATTGTAATTTTATAAATATAGATATTAATTACATTAACACTAAGTTACAGCGTCTCGCCATGCATTACCACCTAAACTTAGACGTAAATAGTAGGGTTTAGATTTTATACGAATATAATATTTAACTTTAAGGTATCTAAATAATATGAAAGTGGTAGTTAATTATATGAAAATATAGCAAATGGATAATGTATGCGATGATATCGATAATTACGTTAACGAACACTGACACCTTAATATTGAAGCGTTAACTGTCTTAACTGTATTGACACGAGATTAAGTAAGTTTAGTGGCAGTCATAGTAGCCAAAAATGTTCCTGCGATGAACTAAGCAAAGCTAAACAACACTCTATCGTTAAACAAATATATGGAATCGACTCTTATAACTCCTCTGAAGATTAAATCAAATGTACGGAAAAACAAGTAACACTGTTCGGGAGATTATAGAATATTTTTCTTAAATTGTGTGAGTCTGTTGTACATTTTGGGCCTTCCATTTATGTTTGTAGACATGTAGTGTTTCAAATATATCTAATCATTTACACTCGTTATTATTCTGTAAACTTTATTAATATTGGTGTAATATAGACACACTAACAAGTAGATTGAATAAGCACACAACACAGAATAAGGGTTCATACATACCTTACGTTGTATTGGTGAATATGTAAAATAAGTTACGTTAACCTACTGTAGCTCCGGACAATCGCCTCACTTAGTATGTATTTAATTCAACTTGTTCTTGTCATATGTATTGATAGTTTTCAGATCAGGATCAGTTTATTTATACATTTTCACGGGTTATGTTACTATTAAGAAAACGAGAACCATACTGGAGGTCAGCAGAGTGCATTGAAAATATTGTTTGCATACAAACTAATTATAATTGTACACATTCTGTAGACAGTGCGCTACTGTTAGTACATTTATATATCATAAATATATTGATGTATATAGCTATATATTTTTATTTATATTATGATGTCGCTTGATAGTCTAAAGTTAATCCAAATAGTTATGAGCTTATTCCACGGAAATATGCTATATATGTATTATAAGAAGTTATTTTAATAATATGATTTATCTTTTCTATTGTATATAATGTAAATAAAATGAAATAGTCTGCATGTAGCTAACAGTTTCGAATGCTTTCATACATTCGACCCCTTATATTAGAAGTGTGATTTTCTATCGAACAATATAAGTATAAAAATAATACTGTATATGCAAGGAAATATTTATGTACTGGTAAGTATATACTACTAGTTAGTTATAAAATGGTAACATGTTTGGTAAAATGAAAAAAATCACAATACTAATAAAAGGAATCTAAAGTTGAGGTATAAACGGCTTTCAAACTACGATGTCACTGTCTGTACACTAACACTTCGTCCAAAAATATTTTTTTTATATACTTTCATTATTGTAAAACGATTCGACAAGTCAGCGGTATGTTTCAAAACTGAATCGCGTACTAGGTATGGTCGCCACAAAGGGCCGTCAAATTTTCATAATGACACATACAGCCTAGTGTACTAACTATGTTATATCATCACAGATCAGCTTTGCCTTTCATTAAAGCGCTTAAAGCCCGTGAAGCTGCGAGTGACTCCAGTTCACCAATACACGGAGCAGTAGATTGTACAGTATAAACATTGATGGATTATGTTTCACATAACTGTCAATAAGTAAATAATACTTTAATATGTAATAAATATATCCTGGAATCACAGATCGTAGCCTCACATGTAAAGGTTACATATATACGTACATATAAGACAACAGACGCTGAATACCTATTATATTAACACTGCTTCTAAATATTTACATGATAAAACGAACGATGTGTGAGTAAGTTTCAGAGCAAGCTATATAAGTTCCACTTTACTATATAATCCGTATAGGAACAGTTGGATGGTGTATGTCGTCCACACAAAGCGTTAACAATTGGACTATATTAACATTAGATAAACGTTTATCAACCTCTGCTGGTCAGACACTAGCATAATATGTACTTATCATAAAATTGTACCACAACAATATTTCAAGGAACTTTACGATTTGAGTGTACACATAATATTGAATTCTGATAGCAATATTAAAATACATATACACTAGTTCATTACTATCGTTCATATAACTGGTGTTCTCCTACTTTTATTTACGTCTATAACTCACCAATCGTTTATAAGGATTTTAGAAACGCAATATATTACAAATCTATTTATTTTATACAGCATTATATGTCAAATGAATTAATATAAATATTATGTCATGCGAGTAAAATTACAGTGTGTCACTGGACGGTATTATATAATAAATATATTAATATGGTGCCTATTGTAGATTATAGATTAGACGAACAGAAAAATAAACACTATTTTATACGTCGTTAATTAAATCTACTACTCGTTGATGGAGACACTATAATATGTACAATTGCACTTGGTGCAATGATATCAAGATAAAATAAATCATTCAAATAAACACAAACCTCTCAATCACAATATCAATTCATCAAATAGATCATTTAACTTACGTGTACTATAAGAAGCCCCATTTAGTGTTTTGCTGTCGTTTTAGTAGGTACCTATATGTCGAGAGACAACTCAAAATGTTGCATTTGCCTGTTTATATAAAGTTTGCAAATAATGATTTAATATTTACATTATAAGTACTTTCGCAAATATACCACAAACGCATAGTAACACAATGTTTGTTCATCTAGGACACAATGTTTAAGTGCTTCACAAACACATTACGAAATAATTGGTCTTGATCTATAAAGAGATATTCCACTTTTGTGTTGGTATCGACATATATGTACCAGCTTTGTGGTTACGTTGTTTTAAAAATCAGAGGCAATAATCGTTATTCTCCAAAGGGCTTTGGGAACATCTAAAAAGACTTAGCAGTACGAAAACGTTTTCAAATCATATTTGTAACGCCAGAATTTAAGGAATTTTTGAAATTTTTATAAAGATTATTAATAATAAATTTCTTTATGCATAATGATTTCCACTTTTGAAGTAGATTTAATATTATATTTTATTTCATTAGATACTTTACTATATTCATTTTTTTAGAAAAATACGAAACCATGTGCTTTCAGTTAACATATTATATATGTTAATAAAGACAAATATGTTTTATATAAAAATACATTGCCTGGGCCGGCCTTCCGCCGGCAGGCGCTAGTATCGATCTCTTTAAAAATCTAGGATTTTTAAGGCTTCTTGCACGTACGTTGAGATATATTTTACATAATTACAATTTTTAAGTAGATTAAATCACTGTAAATGTGCTTACATATGATATTTACAATTTTTGTACCGGTATGGCCGATTAGTAATTGATTAATCGTATGAAACACCCAGTTAAAATATCTATATGGAACAATAGTAGAATCATATATCTGAATTTATTATTAATGTTTCTTACCTAGAACATTATATTAAAAATATTATATTTTTAAATTCCAAATATCAACTCGTTATAAAATGTTGAAAGTTTAATGAAAGCCAGTAGAGCTCTATTAGTGGTGTATCTGTAAGATGAGCGCCAATAATGGACTGGACTGGAGCAGACCAGTTTCGGCTCGGCTCTGCTTCAGGCACTCGTGGACAATCACTCACTCGACACAGATGCGAACCCGCAGACAGCTCGTACGGAGATGTGTGTGTGAAGACAATCGATACAAGTGCTCTACTAGTAAAACGAGATGAACCACATCATTAACATTAACATAAGTAACGACAATACAAAGCCGGTCACCATAAACATACATACACAGCTACTGCAATATAACTAACGATCACTGTATAGTATCATAATCATTATAAAACTACATATAATATTCATCTCAACTAACATAAAAAAACAGTTTTCACCAAATTTCTTCGTTTATAATCACAGACGCTTTCCTAAAATATGTATAGTAAAATTCCCTTTGCTTACGCACCGGAGATAAAGAACCTAAGGTATGTTATAAATGTACTTTAACAATTTTGATGTTAACGACATAGACTGCTAAATAAATTAAATGTAGCTACACAAGACTGGTGTACAATATTTTTTTTGCATATTATGTTACAGATTTAATGTAGATAAATATTTGTTTTATCTGTATACGGACTAGGCACGCGCGGCATAGCCGGCGCTAGGCGCAATAACTTAAAAAAATCACACACCAAGTTACAAACTTAAACTAAATAAGTAATGTTGTTAACTTATAGCTCGACGATCTGATGTGGTGTCAGGGGCGCTTCGCGTGTACGCGTTCTCTCATTCATTCTTCATATTCACTGGGAGCTCATGATCTGGAAACATAAACAGATCACTTTGAGAATTAACTTTGGACAACCTAACAACACACATTACTCATTTCAATTAGTTATTATACTACAATGGTAACGCTAGCGATGCAAAGATTATAACTTGCTAAAATATAAAGATCTTTGAAAAAATTTAGGCACGATACTTGAATTATTTTATATAGTATGGTGCTAATCTTCTATTTTATAAATATATATGGGACCGATACAAAGTATGTTTTGATTTTAACGTGCGTTGAGTTACACGCTTAATGGTGTAGAACGAGTTTCTTAGTAATTCTTAGCCATCTTACAGAATTTCAATGTTGGTGGGAAGTAGCATCTACGTTTTATGATTTAGGGTTGTGAACGTAATCTTTGCATCACATAGCGCAACAACTTGAAAAAAACATATACTAAATGCTGTCATTAAAGCCTGAAAAAAAACCAGTGAAAGCAAACTTTACTCATGTATGTACATAATATTTATCTAGAAGATGTTTGTTAAAATATTTAACTTTTAGCTATCAATTAGCTTTTCCCGCCACCTATTTGATGAAATGTCATTCATTAATTCCGTAGTGAATAATGTTGTCTTGTTAATTTCATAGTGTGAAAATTAAATGCCATATGACTAAACATCCCTAAAACCTAAAATATCTAAAACAACATAACATACCGTTCAAAATTATGGATTTAGGATAAATATTTACATTTGGGATACATACTAAAAATATCTATAAGGTTCAAGTGCGCAATGTGACAGATTTAATGTGTCTCCAGTAAAACAATACCGACCGAATACGGTCAGAATAGACTTTTCCTTGTGTATATCAATAGGGATTTAAAACGGCCCATTATTCTACTAGTATAATTATTTATTTTATAATCATCATTTATTTATTTTAATTGTATTAATATTATTCTCATTTGATTAACAAGGGAACGTGACTTGTAGTGCGAGTATGGGTCGACGGTTCCATAAAGTTGTCAAGTACATAAAATAATTGTACGAATGGTACCTTGTCTCTAGCATGGATCTAGTCGCAATAGCTATATCGCAGGCAGCCTTAATCGATAATTACTGTAAACTTTTATCCTATTGACAGTCCATCGTCGCAGTACTGCTTATTTGATTCGTTTTTAAATATTCTGCAGAGTATTGAAAAATAGCCTACACATTTTTTGATGGGTAAATTCATAATTATAGTGACAGAAATCGTCCTTAGTTTTCAAATGTGTGGAGTAAGTGAAATTATATGTGCATATATACTTAAACAACATACATATGTACATGTATTATTATTATAAAAACTAAATAACCTCCCTGTTTGAAATTCGTTTTACCTATATAGTTGTTTTATTGCGCTTTAAGGCGCGCTCGTATCCTGATAATAGTAAAAAGCAGAATTTTTAAACACCTAGTGTAACGAAACAGATCGATAATATATTATGAAATAAATACTAAGGTTAGAAAAGAATTAGGAAAAGAGTAATAACCGAATAGAATTCATAAATATTACTCGCTTTCTGCAGAAAAAAAACCTGAATAGATCCACAAAAATAAACTTTCACGTCCAAACTCTCAGAATTTTCAGCGATAACACTATTTTTTTTAAATTAATACATAGCCAACGTATAGTACTTAAGTAATAACCAGCAGTTTTTTCAATTGTGTTAGTATATATCGAAAAATATAAAGAAAACGTACAAAATTAGCGCATTTTCGCATTACATCGTCAAATCTAACAAGCGATTTTCACCTTACGTAAAGCATCGTAAATTATTTTAAAATTGGGGTTGGACCGCACCTTAAGATAAGGTCCTTATGTTATCACATCTTATAACAGACAAATGATAAAATAATTATATACATAAAAAAATATAGTCAAAATTGATTAGGTTGATTTCATAACTACCACTTTAACCGGGTAAGCACCCGGGTGTGCTTTTAGAAAGTCTATCCTCCAAACATGTGAATGTAAACCTGCCAAAACATATTTTATGGCAAATCACATAAAAATAATCGAATCGGTTAAATCATTTTTGTGTTGCGTTTACCAATATGATTTATTTATTCAATTTTAATGTTCAACTTTTAACGGCGCTTTACTAAATGTGAATTTGGGGAGGCAAAAATAACTTTCTATTTTTCAATGCTCTAACCCTATATCTTAAAATGAAGGAAATCGGAGCCGGATATTTGTCAAAAACTATAACTAAAACAATTCAATAATTTATCTATTGAGTTTAAAAACTATCTGCGATTGAATGTTTAATTGAATAACTGAAAAAAAACTATATATTTATTTTCAAAAGTACTATTACTATGTGTTTGAGTTTCGATGATTAAAGTCTTCCTACTAAATGAACACAAAATCACCTATTTTTTTTTGTAGATGAGTACATATTTAATCAATGCTCGTTCTGTCCAAGTGAAAATTAGGACGAGATAAAGTTTCAGCTTTCAAAGACATGAAACGAAAAGCTTACAGAAAGTTAAATTATAAAATAACGTTAAAGGAACAAACTTCGAAATTTACTAGCCATTAAAATATAAACATACTGCATGTAAATCATTTTATCAACCAACCATGCGCAACATTTAAGTAATTGTAGCAAGGGTTTACTTACACATGACGTAGCCATCTCTCGAATGAACCCAACTTTTATCCGATAAAGTATATACAAGGTGTTTAAAGTCATTCAATTAAAAACAATGAATTACGTTCAGTCTGATACTACTGCAGACATGGTTGTACCATTATGTTATTTTGTTACCTGAACAAATTTAAACTCCCATCAATAAGTCACGTTTATTATTAAGTATGATCAGGATATACCTTTATTTACACATCCTGTATATGTATATGTATACGTGTTCTATGTGCCTCAACGTTTATGTGTATATTACAATATATTAAATAGTGCAAGGAAGGCGTGCATACTTGCATAATATTCTGACAGTTAGGATATGCGAATGCTTACTCTATATGGGCGAATGAGGCTCAATCGTGTCGCTTGGCAGGAATCCGCACCTGCCACAAAGAGCATTCCACTTGAAATAATATACTATAATATCCTTCATCGAACAATATAGTACCATGTATCTTTGTAATTGTATTGTTACATATTTGTGCAAAATATTAAGCGTGACATATACCTGGCTATAAAAAAATATGTGTTCATTCAGACACTGTTTATCATTGTATTATTTATATATAGTAGTATCTACAGTGTGATAAGAAAAGTGGTTACTAAGTTTTATTTGAATAGATTATGTATATGCTACCAAACCAAACCGCTAGTATAATGCTGGTTTACTGCTTTTTGCAGTGTTCCGAAGATCGTGTGCTAAAAAGGGTAAGGGGTAGCAGAGTCTCCCACTACGGCATCTAGACATGAAAATAATTAATTCTTACCTGGTTAAGTCGCTCTTCCGCGAATTATAAAGTTTCGTGGGTTACTTACAGACCGCTAAACTTTAAAGTTGGTTTTATAATTTATTAGATAAAATATTTTAATACAAATGATAATTTTGAGTCTACTCCAGACTAGAAATAAACTAAGATCAATCAGCAAATATTCTCTAACTTATGCTTATATCCTAGGAAAAGTTAAATGGCATTAAAAGCTGACGACAAAGAACCCCCTTGCCCCTAAAGCACACGATCTGTATCTGTGACCTTGTATAAATGTACAGAATTGATACTAAAAATTAAAGAAATCAGGAATTTGGAATTTTTAAATGCTTTCATGACAAAAATGTAGGTATTATTTTTTATTTGCACTGCAGGGTCATAAAGCCAGCATTATCCGTTTCAAATATATAGCTAATTAGTACACTGCAAGGCACCTAGTATCCTACTTGGTTTTCTATCGTTTTTTTATACGTACACGGAAATTATTTAGTCGGCTCTTTGGTAAAATTTCACATAAAAATTAAACGCGCTAAGTGTTAATTAGTGTGGTAATTGTTTCTTCGCAAATTAGAGAAAGAACTATACAAGTCTCGGTCGAAATGGCAATTAACGGCCTCGTTTATTTGTAATGGATTTGGCTTATACCTCGGACACTGAAGTTTATTTGCAATACATCGTACGAGTACTTGGACAGGTCGGCACTAATATGCTAAATAATGTACTATTTGATAATAGGCGTTAGTTAAATAATCAACTAAACGTCAGACGAACTGACACATTTATGTATGACCTGCTGACCTAGCTGGCCCGCCTAATGTTCCGCCCGAATTTAATGCAAACGCATTAAAAGAGACAAGACTACAATAAATATATATGGCTATATTATACAAGTAGAATGAAAAGAAAATTGTTTCATATTGTACATAACTTACAACGTGTGAACGGGATGAAACTATGCCGTTTTAGATAATTGATCTTCAGCCATTCGCAGCTGGTTCAAAATAATCAACATGTATACAGTACTAGCGACTGTCCGCGACTTCGTTTGCGTAGTAGGCGCGGCCTCGCCATAACCTCCCATCTTTTCTTGGTTTTTCTTTCATAAGAACCTTCTTCAGCCAATATTTAACACAACAAAAAAAAAGAATTTGCAAGATTGTGCAATGGACCAGGAGAAATAGGGGTTCATATATATATATACAGCCTTATGTATAATGGAAGACCTCTGAAAATATCCTGAAACAGTAAGGAGAGAGCCAGCGTGCGTATTCCTATTGCTGCTGCTTTTGCACCGTCAATTTTCTTTTTATAAATTAATTGAAACAAATTTTCCGTTGGTTTTATTTTATTTATATCGAGCCTGAAGAGTTAAATTCAAATATTGTGACTAATACTGGCATATGAGTCACTTGTACTCGATTTTCACGTATCTATAGTAAGATAAGAAGCATCTTTTAAAAAATATTTTGCACATACGTGAAATCTACATAATTGCTTGTAAAATTACTACTGGGGAAAAAGGAGAGCGGGCGGTTGTATTTATTTTCAAACTTTGGTTATGTAAAAAATACTGATTAACAATATATTAATTATTAATATTACTATCCAACCTATAGTTCATAAAATTCCGACGATTATCGAACGGTACCTTTATTTTCGCAAATTTAAAGTATCCTGATTGATGTATAATATAAATGGGGTTAGGTATATGATATCGCACTATACTAAGTACTGGTTGTCTTCAGTACGATGCGTGCACATACTATTTGGGTTGATATTATATCTTCTACTGCTACATACATCTAACTAAATAAATAAATAAAAAAACAAAATAGCCACGCCCCACGGCTGCAACTTTGTAGTATGGAAGGGTTTCAACCGTATCCTTTGGTATTATACCATTTGGTATTTGGTATGGTATTTTTTGGGTTGTAATGGGGTTTCATATTGGAATACAGAATATCCTCTGTTTATACGGACTGCTAACGTAGTTGCTCGATCTAGCCGCAGTAGTTTATACACAATAGATATTGGCTTCTGGATAGTGTTTCTAAAACTGAATTGCGTGTACTTTATTGGTATGTAACGCGCTCGGAAAGATTCCTTGAAAGGGCTATCGGCTAAGAGTCTTACGAAGTTAGTCATGAACCAGCAAGTGGTGGAAAAGGCTCATTACCCTGGTTATAACTAGTTGCACATAATGATGCGCGTTATATCTAGCCGGCAATAACATGTAAGAAATATTTCATAAATTTAATAAAAAATTAACAAACCGATTTGTCGAACATTGGTTGTAATCTTCTTTAATTTAACTACGTAACTCTCTTCGGTGACTTTATTATTCGAAAAGGTATTTTGCCAAACTTTCAAACATGCTTGACCCTCTGAAACCAGATATAGAGAACAAGCTTAATTTCAGGCCTATATGCTCTTTATATGCGATCGAATATGAAGTTGTGTTATATCATTATATGTACGTCCAGTAATAAAAATCCGAAACATTATATTTTTTATATATTTTTTGGTTTACATTATTTATGCATGAAGAGAATTAAAAACTTGTATTCTATTCATATACATAGGTACATGATAAGCTCAAAGAACGAAAACATTCACTGAGCGAAAAAAACGCTCACAACGCTTTGTGGTTTTTTAAATCATCTACTTAAACTTTTCAGTGACCATGACTGTTGAAAAAAGGAAAAGGGATTTCTAGGTAGTTTATAAAACTGCCATATCAAAAATGACTTTCATTGATGGTATTATTTGCCTTAAAAGTGTGAGAGCCTGTTCTACGGATACGTAATCAGAAAAAAATAACCAGGTACAGTCAACAACAAATTATGCTGAACTTTTTCATACCTTTGCTTTCATATGTAGGTACTTATGCCACGTCTTTGACGTCTTCTCATACATACTCGTATTCCGCGATTTCCCGCCTGTATCTTGAACATCTTGACAATATTTTATTATGTTACTTAGAAGTTGACGACTCCTATATTATGTTCGTATGTTTAACTTTTTTCAATAACTTATTATCCTTTAGGAACCGGGATACATGCCCTAGGAACCGGGAGAAAACCAGGCAGTTTTAATTAAGAATTTTCAGTTTGAGGGTTTATCATCAAAATTATTTAATATCTTATTAGAACAAATAAATCAAACATAGAGACATGCTAGTGATAAAAACTAAATCACTTAAAAAGTATTAGCATTAGTGTCTGATCCACAGAGGAGATTGGGGAATACATTTCTATGGGGAATACGTCACATACGTAAAAAAACTAGACAGTACTCTGTGGTCGGTAATATTTCTTACACCTCACTTTTAAACCTTTGGTGGCTCCTTTTCCGTTGGTATGAACCCGGAATCAGCTATGGAGGATCCCAATAATCTATCTATCCACGGTTTTCCTTACTACCGATAGAAATTTGACATAACGTCCATACAAATAGTGTCAAATATCTAACTCTAGTAAGGTAAACCGGCGATATATAGATTATTGGGACCGGCCGCTAATGTACAAAAAACGATTTCGTTTGGTTACAATAACTGAAATCTATAACCAACTACTGGTTGGTTACTGCCACCAGATAAGTAATTACCAAGTTTGTAATGTAACCATATGGATCAGTAATAGATGTCCTATTTTTAACAGTCATGTTTAATAAAATCTGCGGTGTGAATTCAGCTTAGTAGTTATTTGAAGTTTCACACACAGTTCACACAGCTTGTATTTATTTTTACATGAATATCGTTTACTGTATATTTTCTTAAAACTTGTGAAGTGGCGAGGGCTTTGGTTCGCGCTGCGAACGTTTAAGTTTTTTGAGCATAGCATAATAAAAAATAATTTACAGTTTAGTTGTGAGTGACAAACTCGTTAAAAATATTTAACAAGTTATACTAATTTCATGTGTTATAAATAAAAATAAAATATTTAGGTGTGTGATATTAAATATTATAATATTCTATATCTAATAAAATCTATATACTGTCATGAAATGGTGTTATAAAAAGCTATGTAAAGATGATTGAGAGAGAATTGCCAGTTTTTATATAAGTATTATTGCGGATCTTAGACCGTGTGTGTAAGTTTATAAATACGCTTTATACACATATTTTTATATTAAATAACAACACGACAGAGTTGGACAGATCATCTTCAAAGACTTTTTTAAATTAGTGTTTTAGAATATTGTTGCTGGCAACTCTCAATATGGTGGTGAGATTATTATTAATAGGGTGCGGTAAATAGGTGAGAATGGAATAAAATATAGTGGTGAGTAAATAAAATAAACAAGAATATAGTTGTATATAGAATAATAACATACAATCGGTCAAGAGTCGATGTGTGCTCAGCACTCCGGTTAACCATTTCGCCTCCGTTTGGCCTAGAACGAGATATACATTGGACCATTTGTTTATCAACTATGGCAAGGTATGGAGTGCATTCCAATAAAATGTAAATTCCTTTGTATACTCAAAATAAATGTAAATAATATGGAGCGAGGCTGGAGATAAACTACGCCGACCCTGTTACATATTTATGTGTCCCAGTGTCGTAGCACAAAGACACTATCCGGAAATCGCAGGCAGGTGCCTCAGATTCCGTCATTGTTCTCAGTAAGATGTTACAGTTTTACATATTTTATTTATAGATTGTGTAAATCTGCTAATACATGTATGCTAATTCTTTCCCCCCATTCATCTTTATACTCGTATAGTGCATCAAATTTACATACTTATGTCTCTTCGGGGTTATTGATATTCTCGTATTACAAGTTTTACGATAACGCTTACTTACGGAATAATCAACATATTTTTACATTTTTCCCGTTTTATATGCATTCTATGGCTAACACTACTTTATACTTATATTTTGGACAATATATTAGCCTGTCCGCACGATCAATCGTTTTCTAAACTAAACTTATCTAACTATTTTATTGTGGATGTCGTAAGAGATATCTGAGACGATTACTTTGAAATAGGTACTAGTTACTATGGGCCTCATAAAGTCGCACTACGAGCTATGGAGAGGGCTATGCTCGGGGTTTTTCTACGTGATCGAATCAGAGATGAGGAGATCTGTAGAAGAACGAAAGTCACCGACATAGCCCAGAAGATTAGCCAGTTAAAGTGGCAGTGGGCAGGGCACATAGCACGCAGAACAGATGGCCGATGGGGCCGGAAGGTTCTGGACCACGGACCGGCAAGCGCAGCGTAGGTCGTCCACCGTGTCGGTGGAATCTGCGCTACGACCTGATAAAGGTCGCACGACGTCGTTGGATGCAGGCCGCTTCCAACCGGTCCTTTTGGAAAATAATCGGAGAGGCCTATGTTGTATATATATCCAGCAGTAGACGTCCTACGGCTGAGATGATGATGGGGTACTAATTTAAACCACATAAAAGATTACGGAGCTGTTAGCAAAAGCTAGTTTACTTACATAATTCAAGACTACTGTTGGCAGATGCCAAACATCTCATATATCTTACTTTAATTTGGTTCTACGGCTTTAGCAATCCTAAGAAAATATATATAATCCTAAATATCCTAAACACAAAATATGCGCAAAAGTAGACAGTTTTGGCTTTGTCAAATATGTAGCTCTATGCAAATCGTAAAAAACTACTACATAAGTGCACAAAATACTTCTTGCATAGTCACAGACTGCGCAATGCTTTGTATGGCTAAGCCATTTCTAAAGTATCGATGTGTCACTTTTGAGTAGCGACTCTCCTGAAAACGAAACATATTATTTTCAGATCCTTAACCTTTAGTTGACTTACTTGCGTTTGGCGTGTAACATTTCCATCAAAAGGGTTTGCGTGGGCGCCTGACCGGCGCAGTGTCGTTGGTAGAGGTGCTCTTCCCCTCGCGCCGCAAGAGCATGTATCTCTGGCACGACTGTCACCAGTTTGCCGAATTTATCCTGTAATTGAGAGAAATATGTTTGAGAAACACGCTCTAAAGCACGCTGCTAGGGGATAAAGAGATATTTCGCTCTCCCTTATTCTGCTTTTTGTTTGCTTCTTTTAACGATTATGATCAAATGTCACTTCAGACCCCAAATATATACTTGGATGGTCTTTTGACAACACTACCAGTATATACACTCGTAATATAACGTTAGTCTAGTGATAAAGTAAAACCCAAAGTTGTAGTTTTGTTCCGAATAATGAATTAAATTTCTAATCTCAAATTATATATATATCTATACTAATTATTTTAGTGTATCCACGTGAGAAGAAAAAAAATTCTTAAGCTTAAATTACACATTCTTTACACAATGCGTAATACAACAAAATATAACCCATTTTTATATCATGAAAAAATGTTGTCTCTGGAAAATACAAGAGAATATGCATAATATTGACATTGCTCATATTTCAAATCATATCATGCTGGTACGTCAAGTCTTACCCACTGTGTCCAGACTTTGTAATATTGATATAAACACTGATTAGTGTAGGCACGTAAAAACAAATATACAGTATTTCGAAAACACTGCATTATCTTCAGGTTTAGAGCTTAGATGTAGATGTTATAAAAATTCACCTGTATTGTAGGATAGCACGTGAGGGTGTAGTCGAGCAGCGCAGCTTGCACTGTCTGGTACCCGTCTCGTACACACTTCACATTCACGATGCCTCTCACCTCTGAAACGCCAAGATAAATCTTCAAACAATTACAAAAGGGCGAGATGCTGGAAAACATGAAAAATGATAAAGTATCACAAAACAAAAACAAAAATGATTAAAACAATCGCGAATGCATTGATGATAATTGTACATAAAAATAATGTGGTCGTATGAAGATACTAACCAGGGTTAAGTAGTAACAAGAATTTGACGCAAATGTAGTCCGGAACATCAAATTTGAGCTCGGCCAGTTTGTTCTGAAGCTCATTGAAATGCTCGGCAAGGGACGGCACGCCCAACAAGCCCAGACATAGCAGATCAAACTTCTGTCCGTTGTGGAGCGTGGTCTCGTCCGGAAGCCCGTTGTGCATCCGCTGGTGCAAGTGATCCAGCACCAGCATGTCAGACCATGAGTGCTGCAACAGCTTCATCTGATCGTCAACCTGCAACGAATCAACGACGCATTTCTACCAGTGCTCAGCCCGAACTATTCTCACAAGCAAAACTTAAGAGATTTACTATACATCCGTCACAGTGCGCCAACGAATATCGAAGCAGCAATTTATATGAGCAGTTGAAATTCAAGCGGTTAGTCGCCTAGCTAATTTGATAATCTTACTGCCTCGTTATTCGCCGTTACCGACAAGAATAGCTAATTGTGTCGTACAACACCATTTGCCAAATTCCAAATCTTATCGGAGACGCCCTATGACGGAAAAGAAAAAATTGGGTCACGATAAATAGACCGAGTGTGATGTGATAGCAGTGAGTGACGCAATGACTGAGCCGCCCGCCCGATGTGGAGGTGTGTTTACTTCATGTGCGATTATTTCATTACGGGTGTCGGCCATACCCTCGTTAAAATTATTTTATATCGTATAATGTCAACAGAACATTCCGGTTATTACAGTGGGCGCAAGCCTCGACCGAGTGAGACTTCGTCGCTGACCTAGATTCTGTAGAGTTGCATTAGAAAACACGGGGCGGTGCGCGAGCGAGTTAAATTGGCCGTTTACGAAATGTTACAACTGAATTTTAGAGCTCATAGCTGTTATTACCACACTGCGCACTGCTTGCTCAATGCGATGAACCGAGATTGGGTCGATTAGAATGACTCGAACTACCTACCAACCATCAGCTCGACATTTGTGCTCAGCTTGAAAGGTAAGCATCTTAATATTCAGATTTCTTGCAACGGCGGCGATTAGTTCAATCTGTGACTAAAACTATTTTCTAAAGTTAAGTTGTCAATAACTTCGTTGAACTATCTCAAAATACCGTCACCGTTAGGTACTCGGTACTCATACATTGTAAGGTTTCGGTGGTCATGCTTGGGATTATATACGCCAAGCCTTAGCTAATGTCTAGATTTAGAACGTAGAAAAATTACAAAGTGAAAGGGAATGAAGAAATCTTTGATTTCGCCATTCAACTCTAGATTGTCTGTCAACACTAAATGTAGAGTATCTAGAGACTGTTCATTATGTTGACTTTTCGTTCGCAAGTCTACTAGTCTACTTTTTTAATAACAAAAGAGCTGTCGTTCTTGGGCGTGCACAAAATTTATAAATTACTTTTTGAAGGCATATTATTACTCTTCAGTATAATTCCTATTGATTTAAATTGAGCCCTGAAATTGGATGTAATAATTAATTAAAAAACATTGATTCTTGAACAAACAACATCGTTATTCATATCCAATTTCTACCAAAAAAGCGGGATTACATTTTAAAGAGCATATTTGATCGGCCGTGTGCGTTTCATGATCGATCGCGTCATCGACCGCTCAAGTTCATCGCGCGCTGTTATGTGACTAATCGTAATTGGTAAGAAATTACGTAAGAGAAAGCAAAGAAAGGCTGCGCAACACGTTACGTCTCCGTCGGCGGCGGCGGTGCGGCATGGTGCGGGGTGCGGGCGGTTACGCGCCGCGGTAAAAAGTGCTTTCCCGCGGTAACTCGGCCACGGCCAGTGTGTCAAGTGCGTCGACGAAAGTGCAGCGTTGCCGTCCCGCGCCGCACCGTTACATCACATCCGTCTGGAGAAAGCTCGGGTCATCAACATTTTGTAGGCCCTCCGGATCGGTCTGTAGGGTTACTTGTAGCTTTGAAGAGATCTTTACTTGCTTATCTCCAATTTTTTAAGGCATTGATGATCATCCCAACTGTATTACCTACTCAGTTGATTACTAAGTGCCTATTTATTTGTTAGTGTTTTAGTTTTGTCACTAAGTGAACTTTTTCGGCTTTATATCAAACAAGGACTCTAGATACGCAGCAGATTTTTATATGATCTCCGTCGTCCTAATTCTCAGAATGAATCTTAAATACGTCGCGTCATTTTAGCACAAACAAAAATTATTGCTAGTTGTGAAGTAGTTTACGGGCAAGAAAGAGACAGATCGATGTGCACGGCATGGCAACGTCGCGTGACCATGTGACTAACTGCGGCTCTTGCGTAAGCGTACGACGACCACTGCCTGCGACCGCTGTCGCCACTTCACACCACTAATTCCCGTTCCTACTAGATGGCTTCCTGCTGATTGATGAAATAACACCAAGCTATATGATGTTCGAACTATGATGTACAATCAATATACCAGATAAAACGAATTACTATATTTTTGCCGTTTTTTTGTGTTTGCAATCCCGATACCTGTGCTAATTACAAACGAAGGAAAAATTTTGTCTAGGGAAGTTATTTGTAATATTAATAACACCGGTGTTATATGAAATTCATAATGTTTTTTCGTTTAGAGGCGGAGTAGAGCCTGATAGTTGTGGCCGTCGGTAGCCGACACGCTTGTCGTGGGAACTTGACCCAGTTGGTAAGTACGGCGCGAGCGGCGGCGTATCGATTGTCAGAGGCACCGCGTCGCCCACTGCGTCATACGCGCCCTTACTCACTCGCTTACATCACACTGGTATACTTACTATCAATCGGAACTTGGTTACTATGCAAATAATTGACCATTCGCAATGCGCAAATATATAGAGCTAAGCGAGGCAAATGCAAACAATCGCTATCGAAATGTGGTGTACACCAGGATGGGGGTCAGGGATTTGGACAGGATTCATACTTAGCTGGAAATTCACCTTTAGATACTTAAAGAAAACGGTATTCCTTGCCCAGTCCACTTGAGAGAATAAGTTTTGGTCCAGCACTTTGCACATTAATTCGAAGAGATCGACCTCACACTGATTGTAGGTTTGGCTCTGCAAGAGTCCGAAAAGAGAATTCTGCCACTCGCGATCATCGATTGTTTGTACGAATTCACGGATCATGGGCGAGACTCGTAGAGTTTCTGTGCTTGTAGCTTCGGCCGTGCTGGATGGGGTTGCTGCTGCATTGTTAGGCGCGTCGAAAGCGAAGGCATCCGGTGATGCCGAATGCGGCGAGTGTGCTTCCCACTTGTCGTGTGTTGGAGGAAGCGGGGGCTGTTGTGGTTGAGGTTGCGCGGCCAGTAGAGCCGGCCCGGGAGAAGACTCCGGTGAGGACGTTAGTGACGACACTTGTGGTATTTGAATCTCTTGTTTGACAGGCACTGCAGCGTACTGTGCGAATCCGAGCACTATTCCTCCACCGTCGCCCAGAGAACCCCGAAGTGTCTGGACAGCTATTTGCCTCTGTCGCATCATTTGCAATTTGCGAGCTCGGTCGCGTTTATACATGGGACCAAATTTATTGCGACCTCCGCGCATCCGATCGGCTCGCACAGCTGAAACAAGATATTTTTTTAACATTCTGCATAAGTAACAGTTTAATGAAGTGTACATTGAACAAATTAACATTATGCCCGGAAAACCCAAGTTTATAACCTCTCTATATATTGAAATTGAAAGTAGTTATCATTAGTATAATAATAGAGGTTTGGAACTAAATATATTTAAATGCAGAGAGGTAGGTGATAGATAGAAAAAATAAACTCAAGATTTGTTCGATGGAAACCAAATTTTATATCACTTTGTGAGAATTTCTCCCTCAAAAAACTTAAAAGAATCTGTACAATAACATACTTTTAAATTATATAAATAGTGGATGTATCACTGCAAAAAACATTTAGGAAATTATGAAATTGGCTACAAAATTCGAGAAAAGTTTACAACCATTTTGTTTCATCAATGTTCGCCGAACAACATAATAAGTACATTTTCATATACATATGCACCAAATCGGAATGATATGTATTTTTTCTTATTTTATTTAGTTGTTTAAATTAAATAATAATAATGTGCCTACATCAATTTTGCATTTTCGACCCTCAGAATACAGTTTCGACCTAAGGGCTGGGCGACAATATGAAAATTGTTTCAATAAAACTTCCTCGAATTATTAGCATCGGCTCTTATTTGATGCGAATGACATTGCCAACCGGCCTGCTATTTTCTTATGTAGCAGTTCGATTGGCGATGTAATCCGTATCAAATCAAAGCAGTTGTTTCAAAATTTATTTATAACCTGTGCGAGGTCTTTGTAATGTACATTATACACAAAAAATAAGCAAATACACTGAAAGGCCTTTCTACTGTCCCTTTTGTTAAAATTTGTTTAATCTGCAGGGTCTAAATAAGAATTTACGGGGGCAAGAAGTGCGTTAGGGAACCAGTGTGAAGAACAAAGTAGCAAGTGAAATGGGCGAAGATATTTAAAAAAAACATTGTTTCGGGGTAAAGAGCGCAGTTTAGTATGATACGCAATACTGCAGTTGTAAGTCCTAGGCGGCACTACGGCTTTCATGGGAATACACATTCCATATCTATAACCACAAAATATATAATATTACTACGTATATGTCCTATTAGTGCCATTTCGATGTACTATTTCATGAATTTTATCGTAAGTATCGGTGAAACAGGTGGAAAACAAAAATTATAAACTCTTACATAATTATTCATGCATAAACGAGGACATAATAAATTAGGGTGCTGGATTCGGAAGCAGTGATACTAGCACTAACTAGTAAGATTCCAGACATTTGGTGCTACATTTAAAATAAATGTAATTTGACTTTCATCCACGTTCTACTCGAGCTGTACTACTCGTATGTGCAGAACAATTTTAGCACTCAAATTTATTGTATCTTCACGAATTTTTGCTTACAATGACCTCATGCCCACTTTTGGTCGTCACATCTACCACCCAACAAACTACTCAAATCGGTGGCTTAGTAGATGACATGATAGCTTCATAGTCGTGCCAAATATATTTTTAACCACTCGGTCACAACAACTTTGCCATAGAGACGAAAAACCAGGTAAGTAAATTAAATTTTTCAGATACCATGAAATACATATTTCGTTTTGGTTTTTTTTTTGTAGTGTCGGGGTTTTTGTCTCCTATTATAGGTAATGTACACTAACCTGGCCCGTAATGAAACTACTTCTTTGTTAGGAACACTTCTGTAAGGCCGCAAGTATGATTTAATACGCGGACGTTGTAAATCTTATTGTTATAGATGTTATTCAATAGAGTACAAGTTAGTAGGTTTACTGTTGGGTACCATTCAATAAATATTTAATAACTTAGGCCTGAAATTTAGGGCAGCGGCCTCATATAACGCACGCGGACTCGCCATTCTTTATGATTCTGGCTGAATTCCAAATTCCAATGGCGGGCGCTCCTTGCGATAACAACAATTTATGTATGTTCTGATTCTTTAGGTAGGACATGAAACCAAATTATTTTATCGACTTTTCATTGCCAATTTCAAAATACCCGTTATATTTTGAAACCTTAACATAATTAGGGCACAGTTTTACTTCTCCTGAGTGAAATAATTCGAAGAAATTGCAATAAAGGAGACTTCATAAAACAATTATGTAAGTATAAAAAGTTTAATCAACGTGATATTACTGTTTCGTTAATATATAACCTACTTTATACTTTATACTATAAGAATCAGTGTAGAATGTGAAAACTATATGCATTAAATATAATTAAAGTACAATAAAAGGGATGGTGATGACTGAACCTGGAACGGAAGGGGACGACTTCAGTGAGTAGCCGGTTCGCCCAACCCACAAGTTAAAAATAACGACCAGTTTTTATTGTAAGCAACGCGCCTCTGTGTGATAAAGATAGAGTTACAGGGCTTGTAAAGGGTTGAAGTGAGATGGAGAGCGTAACGGATTTCAAGCATTGCTTGCTGTGTGCAATTCCATCAGTTTTGTATTGCAGACCAGAGCGGAGACCGCTAACAAAATTACTCGGTGACGAGACGTGACTTTTTATTCTTGGCGTAAGATGTTCTTGCTTTACATTTTTCACAGCAGGAATATTTGTTGAAAATATCAGTTTTTATATTGATTACAATGATTTTAAATCAGTACCGTTTGCTAACCGTTTGGTTGGTTCTGCAAACACCGAAAATGCAGGTTAGAATCCTGCTCTGAGTCAGCGGGATCTTTCTGGGATATAGTACAGATTAGTATCTAGTTACTACGTATTTGGCGTCGACTCCGTCCAAATTGTATTCATATCGTAATCACGACACTGGTGCCAATATTTTTTATATAACGTAAATATTGCACACTGGCAATATCTCCTCAAGTTTATCTTTTCTGATAAGTTAGTTCATAAAGTAATTAGAACGCAGGCAGTAATCGGGCAGTTTAAAGGAGAGTTATACTTCCTGCGGAACTAACTAATAAAAAACACTAAATACAACCATCTATATCACATAACAATGTTGGGCACTAATGTCAAGATCCAGAGGATTAGCCTAGACGGAGTATTTTATTGAGAAGACGCCGAAGATCATTAGATACTAACATGCAGTATCTAACATTTCTTCTGAAAGCTCCCAATGGTTTTGCTAAATTGTAGACCAGGTATCTAGACGAACAATATGTAGCTTGCTGAGCAGCCCTTGCTCCCTATGACTCGGGCCTGCATCAAAACATCATTCGAACTTCGTGCCCGAATATTGTGCCACTGTGATGAAATCACACGATCCAACTCTTTGTAACGATTCCTACCAATACTGGTTATACCTGGTTTTCCAAAAAGTTTAAGTAATTGTTACAAATTGATCTTAGTAAGATATTTTATTTGTTTTAGGTGTGGTATAGATTAGAACTAAGTATCGAATATTAAACGTTTTTTAGGCTAATAACTTATATATAATACTGAGGTTTGCAAAAGTTTATCGACACACAGCTATTTGTTCTGAGATTGTTGTCTTGATCTTTGTTTGAGTGATATGTGATAGATATAAAATGTCCACCTAAAATTCAGTGACCTTTTGGTAATTACCTTTCTTAATAGGTCCTAAGCTAAGCTTGTTTCACCGTAGATTTCCCATGTTGTGTCCATTTTGAAGTGTATATCGAATTCTAATGGATGTCCTATTTTACCCTTATGAGTTTATTTTCTAAATAAGACTATATAACGTATGCTTAATGTACGAGAATTTTGTAAGTAAGTAAGTATTTTAGTAGATTGACGCTAAAAACTTTGCAAGGCTCAATACTAAATCACGCTATTAGACACAATTTAAAACTCTTGTAGTGAATTTATGCAATCTATTTTTTTTTTAAATTAGTCGGCAAGTTAACATCAAGGATTTTAGTATGTATACCTAAATGATTAATTATATTGAAAAGCAAAACGGTTAGTATCTGATTAAAGACTAAGGTGAACGGAGAAAAACTTAGAAAAAAATAATGCTTTCTATGCACTTAGGTATCTAAATAGTTATCAGTCTAATTGGGCACGCTATTACTATAGCAGCCGATAATGTGGTAAACGAGGTCAGTCGTTTATTACACGACTAAACTGGATCAAGGTCAAGGTCATTTTTACAAATCAAAAACATACCTCGGTGACAAACATTCAGTGTGCAGAAATAGATACATACGAGTGAGTTCACCTCGCGTTCTGATGTTATTTGCGGCTTCGGCCCACTTGACAGAGATAGGTCAAGGTTGACCTTGCCAACGAGGTCACGTTGCACTCCTAAAGTCCCTTGATTAGATATAGATGGGTTGCATCGTGTGCGATTAGTGTTTAAAGCTGCTCCTGTCACCCACATGGCACACTATTCGACCTTGATGAATGCGTCAGGGTCGTCAAATGAAGTAATCGTGTCAACGAGATAAAAAATGTATGTACCGAAAGGACGGGAAGAGGTGGGGATCGATCCTTGTACCGACCGACGACGAGTCGGTGAAACTTGGTCAAGGCTGGCAGTGCCCCTGCCGCCGCCTCCCCCTCAGGTACGAGCGCGGCCGAAGCCATCCGAGAGTATCCGAATGCGATGCCGCACCAATGCGAGCGCGCGCTCTGTTTGTTACACAACCGAGATAAATCTTCACCCGCGATGAACCATCGAATTGTGTCAAGATCTTACGGCAAACTTTGTTGCTCATGTTTTAATGACATGCAACAATCCTATTAGTAGGTATTCAATATAGTCCGCATATTTTTAATACAATCACCACGTTAGGTTACCTTACATTACAAAACCATTATTAAAACATTTTCATGAAGGTAATTTCGACGTCCCGCTGGGGAAATTACGCTAGAAAAAGAAGCCTATTAAATCAGATAGTTTACGATTAAGAACCTGTTTTAGCGTGTTGGAATCATTTTAGAAGCGCCCGCACACTGAAATCCTTTTAAGATGGCTGCGCTTGTAGTGTCGTAATAATACGACAGGTAATGCCTAAAAAATAGAAAGGCCCGGTGTGCGAGGCCGCTCTGTCGAAACACTCGATTCGGGTCAAGGCAGCGCGCCGAAATAGTCGGCTGGCGCGCGCGTTTTTATTGTGATCTAACATCTGTCGCGCGCGTCTCAACCCGCGAGTGCGCTGGACATGGCCATGTTTCAAGTGCTTTTAACTAACCGTCCAATACCTGTCTATAAATCTCCAGTATAAGATCATGTCTTTTGATTAGTCACCAATAAGAATCAGAAGAAGACCACCGGAAAATCGGAAGCATTGTTTAAAATATCCAAATGCTTGTTGAGGCGTATTCAGATATAATTTATTTCTGCTTTCATGTGTGTAGACTTGTGAGCAGCATTATTTTCAGTAGTTACTTCCATATTGAATTCTGAAATATATTTCATTCAGACGATGTCATTATTCGATCTCCCCTAATTTGAAGCTCAAATTGGGAAGTGCACCATTTGAGTGATGACTTGCATCTTACTATTTAGTTACGTAAGTAACTAATTATGGAGTAAAGTGGTTTGAATGCTGACGCCAGAATAAGGAGGATCGTTAATTAGGAAATAATCCGTTAGACGTGTTAGAACTATTAAATTAAATGTCATAATTATATGAACCATTTTGGACCGCTAAACTCAGAGTAGATTCTAATAAGACTACAATTGAATTTACAGGTTTGAAAATGTTGTCTAAATAATGCAACCAATATGAATTATAAAAACTCAAATCACAGAGAAAAATATATTCCAGTGGCATGGCATACAGTTTTAAATTACGTAAGGTAGCGTGTTCTGTACACTGTGGGCGGTGGTCCGTGTAGAGACCATCATTTTGTGCCGAACCGAGCGACCGCATCTCATTGTACTGACCGGAGGGAACATAATCATCGTTGTATATATCTCACTTTCAGCTGCGTAATGCTTGTGCTCAACGTATACTCGTTTTGTACTTTCATAAGAAATGCGTGTATTTGAAACCAAATCTTGTATCATATAATATGCAGATACATTTTGATTCTTAATGTCCCTATATTTTAGACTCTGTTGTCAAAGTAGATAATATTCAGACAAGTCTAAACTGTACACTTTGAATTGAGCATAATTAACAAAGTATGCGTACGAATGTGACATGGATAAGAAATGTGATACGTGTTCAGGTCACATTTGGGTAGTCCATTGCGACAGGTCGAACGAACGTCTTGTGAAACGGCGCTTGCGCAGCGTACCCCACCGACTACGGTCGATTGTGTCGAAACGCACGAAACAGTCACTGGTGCACGCCCGATACTCAACCTCACAACACAACTCGATTACTCTATCTGTCTCATAATTTTGTCCAATTTCTACTAATAACATTTTAAATTCTAATTAACTACAATTTATTTCCAAATATCAAAAACAGGATGAGAAGAATACTGGTCATGCCAAACCAATCCCTGGCGTTGATCACAAGGATTGTAGAAATTTACATGATTGTTGTTTATTAATCAATTATAATATTGTTGATATTGTAGTGATCATGACTACCTACTTTTCTATATTTCAGCACATGTACTCGAATCCATTTTAGCTTCTTGTTCTCGTCATTGGGATTGTCGAATCCGTATTCGAAGCCGTAAGATATAAATGCTAATCCAACTCGATAATCATAGTTCATATTAGAACGTTTTGCTGCATTTGATTCACATTTGGAGTGGACTTTAGTGAATCGTTTATTTCAAATCCGTGTTGAGATGCTGAAGCATTATTATTAATTTTAGTATTTATTTTCATATTTTTTTCATTTATTATTATTATTATTATATTTCATTTATCAGATGTTTCTAAAACAATACACGTATTTATGTCAATTTGCCAATAGCTCCTACGCCTAGATACTATTTTCAGAATTATTTCTTAATGTGTATTTTTTTATAATAATTGATTGTGCTATGTGTTTGCTATGTACTGTTGAAACCTGAATACAGATAAATAAAATTGAAGTGTCTGTTTGTGATCCCAAATTAACAGCGTTTCACTAGATGAAAGTATATATACGGTATCTAAATAAATCAATAAATTTTAAAATGTTTGTCTGTCTGTCTGTTTGTTCCGGCTAATCTCGGAAAAGGTTGGACCGATTTTAACGGGACTTTCACTGGCAGATAGCTGATGATATACGTCGTAGTAACTAAGGATACTTTTATTTCATCATCATCATCATCGATTTCCAAGCGGGTAAAACCGCGGGGCGCAGCTAGGTAGTTAAAATGAAATACGTGTTCTTGTTTTCTTTGAATTACAAACGCGTGTATCAAAGGATGATTGAAGGGCCATCTTGTGATAAACAAGTGATCCGCTCCAGTAACATGCTTATTTATGATCTTGAACTCTGCATCCGATGTTTAAAATCCTGAGGATAACCCTACATTTGCGAATGCACAGGATATCCGTTTATTTCCATGAAAAGTGACCAGACCAGACCTGATTGTTTGCCAGAGGTTAAGAGCGACGCTTGCCCAAAACAGTTTCACGCTTTGAATTTTCCCGCGTTGCTTCACTGCGTTAATTAAGAAATTGTAGTTATGATTAGTCTCCATGTATCAGTTGCTACTGCTTTCCAAAACCCAACCACAGTAATCATTATGAAATAATTTCTGTGTATATAAATAAGTACCTAAGTATTTTATAAAACATTTGTGTTGTATTGTAGGTAACCTTATAGTAGTGCCACCAGCTGAGTGAATGGTCAAACTACCGGTCAGGGTTTCTAGAGAAATGAATAACTTCACAATATAGTAGTTTCGCGGAGTATTGCATTCTGGATTCATGCTTAGGCAACACATAAACGAAAGCAACGATCTCAGAGTCGAGGCTTTTCTCTTATGCGTCGACAGAAACGAGTCCAATGGTCGTCATGACAAAATCCTACATGGTGATCATAATGTAGGGCTGACGCATTCGATCTTGCTGAGGTTGTCCGACTCGACGTGCCAAGATTAAGTCAAATGTTTAATAATACTATTCAATTAATGATGCTCATAATGGTCATTCGATCTTTTAATTTTGCAATATTGATGTACGTCGTAGTTCGTACGTGTAAAGATTGTCTCTAAGATGTTTTGCAAATGTAATCTTAATGTTTTCCTACATCATGAGTTTTTATGGAAATGAGGCTTTCATTCACATTTGACGAGAGACGAGATGATAAGAGCGGTAGGAATGTTGGAAGCTGGCTCTATCCAAAACGTTGTTGCGGAGACTCTAGGCACCAGCCAGAATGTGATATCAAGGCTCTGGTCATGTTATCGTGATACTGGAGAAGTGGCGGAACGGCATGCTGGCAGAATTCGGATGACCACCCCTAGAGAGGACCGTTTTCTCCAAAATACCGCCAGGAGAGAACCTACTCTGACGGCAATGGAAATGGTACAGAGGCTCCAACAGGAGCATCAGTTGTTGGTTAGCGACCAAACAGTCAGAAGAAGGCTACATGAAGCTAATCTTCATTCTCGCAGGCCAATTCGTGTTCCTGCTTTGCGACGTGGCAATCGCGGAAGGCGACTATTGTGGGCCCATGAACACGTGTTATGGGATAATGAACAATGGTCGACAGTGCTCTTTACGGATGAGTCTCGGTTTGGATTTCATCCAGATTCGCGAAGAACACGCGTTTGGAGAGTTCCAGGCAGGGAAAGCCGTCTCCGGCATCCACAAGAGGTTCATTCGTACCAAGCAGGAACGATCATGGTATGGGCGGGAATTCGTATAGTCGCGCGAACCGATCTCGTTTTTGTAAGAGGCAACATGAATGCTCAGAAATACCGTGATGAGGTGGTGGAACCTGTCATTATTCCGCATAGGGTGCAAATCGGCCACCAATTCGTACTCATGCATGATAATGCCCGTCCACACACGGCGAGGTTGGTATCAGCCGCCCTTCAAGACAACAACGTCACGGTAATGAGATGGCCTGCGCAGTCGCCCGATATGAATCCCATCGAACATGCGTGGGACATGTTGCAGCGAAGGGCTATGCACGCCCTCCCTCCAAATCTGGCCACAGAAGAGCAACTTTTCCTGCACCTGCAACGAACCTGGGAACGCATACCACAGCAAGACATCGACACCTTAATTCACAGTATGAATAACCGATGCCGAACTCTAATTAACGTGAGGGGTGGTAACACTGATTATTAAGAGTTAAAATGTCTAACTTTCTGTTGTTATTTTTAATAAAATTATTAATTTTATTAATTAATTTCACTCGTAGACTTAGCGCCATTTTTAGTCTCTTTGTTATTTTTTTTTTATTTAAATATTTGATTATCTAAAATGTTTTTTATTTATTTAAATAAGTTGGTCATTAACTGAGGTTTCATTCCATTTCTCTGAACAAAATATTTATAGTTTATCAAAAAATTTAAGAAATACAAAATATCCCTAGACAGTGTTGATGAGTGTATGTATAGGATGTGTGTGCAGTAAACTAAACACATGTACAAATGTTGGTTTTTTAGCTCCATTGTATACAAATGTGGGAGCCGTTTACGTAACACATGGGTAATTTCGCATGTACCTAGATAGCGCACAGTAATGAACCATTATTACTCACGTACGCCGCTTCCTAGGCCGCGTTTTAAAAGTATTTTACCATCAACATGTTTGTATTAGTCATCGGCTTTAGAATATTTTATACTGCCTTTTATTTATCAATAAGATATAAATTATATTGTATTAGAACTTGGTGGCGTACTCATTAATATATTGACAGAGTTATCGGTTAAGTTGTTACGCCCACGAAAATGTCTGGTGATTTGGTTTTCGAGCCCAGTGGCATTACACAAGGCTTGGTGCAGCAGGTCGATCGGGCGGTGCGAGCCTCTCGCAACCGCGCGCTATTCGGGTCAGCCAGCGATTTGTGTGAATTGTGTCATCAAGCACATGCTTGCAATAAATGTTCGTCGTGCTACATAATTATATCTGTATATGTACCTAGTTGTTTTTATTGTACCGATTATTTTCCATTGTGTGCACGATACGTGCGATATTTAATTTTTCAATTACAATTTCTTATTTAATTGGTCATGCATGACACACCTACTACTTAGTATTTTTGATTATGAAATCCGGCTCTGAAATTCTCGTTGGTTAAAAAAACACTGTTGGTTGAGTTTTTTCGTCATTGGACTTATTTTGTAGAATTTTTTCCTCAATTTAAGAAAAAATGACTCCATAGAGAAAACACAGACAAACTTTTTCAATGGTACCATTAACGTGCAAGTAAAGAAATTGTTTAGCACCTCAGATTCTGAACCCAAACAGTCCAGAAAATGAGCAATCCACGAGAAGCACTAGCCAAAAAAAATTATAAGTAGGTACAATATAGAAAACAAGAAGTATGCATGGTTTACAAAAATTGCTTGTTTAAAAAGACTTATTTATGTAAAATTTGCTATGAAAACAGTAGAGGTTGCAAAGTGTGCAGCATCTGGCGAAACGCGGAATGGCGAACGGTTCCACGCACACCACGACAACGCTGGCGCTCGCACAACGAGTATGTGCACGCACAAACAAGCAGCGCGCGCGCCGCATCGCGGCCCCGCTCGCAAGTAGGTCAGGGCGTTCTGCGGCCGCGCGCGTTTTAAATTTAGAACGATCCGCACTTCAAGCTCCGCCCCACGCGATCGCCTAGCTACAAGTTTAATGTGAAACCTTCAAAAATCCACCTGTCTGAAACCCCCACCCCTGAGTACACGGACTGACTTCATGACGTTTTTCAGACATGAACCCTTAGCGGGTCAAAAATATAATTCTTTATTTATACTTTTAATATTCATCAATTATTGTGAATTGATAATTAATACTTGTAATAAATTAATTATCAATCTTTCATTACTTGTCAATTGTGAATGTTTTAGTTCTTAATTAATCTCGATGTTAATTATTAAACAATATGAAATGCTATCATTTTAATATATTAAATACAATAAGGCTCGTTCATACCTATTCGTAATAGGTAACTTAACGTTACGTATACTTAAGTAGGAAATATATTTACATACTAACTCATTTATTAATACAATAACTAAATGATATTTAGTTTAAATGCCCTATTAGAAAATAAACTAACATGTTCCTAGCTGTATTTTAAAAATATGTATTATGTACCTATTTATAGTGTAATAATGACGAATATTTATCAAGTTTACTCCTGTGGATTTATTTCCCATCGTAGGAATATAGCGCACCCTTGGTGTGGATAAAGTTAACATTTTTGGTAGGGCAAAGCTAAGTTTGTGAGATGATAACACAACTAGTAATGTTCGTAAAATTAGAAAAGATAATAAAATCTTATATGAGATAAACATCAAAAAACAAAAGGGTCCTCGGCTATTGTAGTTGTGTTCCAGCACTGTAAAACGCTAAAAGTAATAAAACCCAAGAAATGTATACCTACTAAGTATTCAAAAACATTTAAGAGAAACGCTGAAAGTCAGTGTTTGTGAACATATTCTTAATGGTTTTTTTTTCAGTTCATACCTTGATGACAATGATATACATATGCTGTTTGATAACGTAGTCCCATTGTAGATAAATATAAATAATCATGCCAAGGTTCTTAAAATATGGTTTGTTATGTTATATAAAACAAATTCGAGAGTTAATGATACTATAATTGAATTGGCAACGAATCTCACTATGTACTTCATTTAAACATTTTAATTATTGCTTTTATTAGTCCTCTTCCAGTTGTTCTCGTTTTTGTATGGTACGAATAGTTTATGGTGATTAAAGCTGTTACCTATATGAAGACTTATCATCATGACCATAGATCTATGAGTAGGACTATGACTTCTACAATGATAGTATGTCCATAATGAAAAAATTAAACTTTCAATTTCGATATCTATTTGAGGTGCTACAACGTTATAAAATATTGTGTTATCAAAGCGTTATCAAAAGCTTAAATATTATGTTATATTTACAGTCGTTTCAAGGGTTAGGTATTACTGACTCACCTTCAAGTTTCATGCCAACATCCAGACATTTTTGAAAGCGGCAAAACGGACATCGTTTGCGCTGTGTTTTGTCAATGTGGCAGGCTCGTTCTGCTACGCATGTGTACACCTTTTTATTCTGAACGGTCCTTTTGAAGAAACCCTTGCAGGACTCGCATGTAAGTAGCCCGTAATGGTATCCACTGACTTTGTCCCCGCAGACAGGGCACAACTCCTCGATCACGTCCTTCGTATCAGTTTGATCACAGACGGTGCCAGTTGCTGGCATATAGGCACCCGGCTCTCCACCAGCGCCTGTTGGGAACAGATATGAAGGATCCAGATTGGCGTAACCAAAAGATTGTTGTTCAGACGGGCATTGGTATGCGGCGCCTTGTGGCACATATTGCTGCGAGGCACCTGATGGTCCACCGCCTGAGCCTGATCCATCAGGACCGGGACTCAGATCAAACGGGGACATGCTGAGGGACATGAGGCCTGACTGCTGGTCCATCGTCATGCTCGGCCGCACGGGGCGGCTACTCTTACAAATCCCTACGGCGGTGTTCAACCGCAACAACGTTCACACAGTCACAGAGTTCACTAGCGGTCTGGCCGCAACACTTAACTACCGCTCGTAGGCTGCACCTGTTCAAGCACTTTAGCAGGAGGCACACAAATCCAGCACATTTTGTTCTATACCCAAGATGCGGCGTCCTGACGCCGAGCACCAGTGTTTATCACCACCGGTAATTGTTCGTGCGAATAAATTGAAATGCGCGCGTTATATTACGATCGCGTTTTACTGAGAAGTGTCAAGTATAGCGGTTCGGCCCGCGTGCCGCTCGGTAGACGTTCCACGATCGACTGGCGGCCGGCCGGCGTGAACGCCGCGCGTGCCGGCGCCTCCCGCATGCGCGCCTGCCGCCACCCGCGAGCCCCCGCTCGCTCGCACAATGGAAAACGATTAGGAGCCCATGTAATAAGTGAAAGTGAGTCGGTGACCCACTTTCCCGCGATCCAGGTCTATGTTAGTGCGCGTTCGCGCGGTTGCGCCACCGCGCGGGTGGAGGCGGCGCGGGGGGCGGCCCACTGACCCAGATGCGCGCAGTGCCGCAGCAGGGCAGGGTTGCCGCGAACACTCCGCTCATGTTTACGTTCGCTCGACATTCGTCTACGATTAGAGTCCGCTATTCATAAACGCACGGGTACTGTACTGTGGCATGACATGACACTAACAAGACGTCGTCGCTCACTTCCCATGCTGCTAATCTAATGCCAAACTATTCTAGAATCACGAAATAACTATATAGTTCAGTCAAGAGGGCACACATATTAGCTTGATCTGGACCTATAGCAACACCGAGTAAAAGACAAAATTAAAATATTTTACTAACTTCGAGTCTAATATTTCTTCTGACCCCTTCCAATATATATATATAGCACGACTCAATATCCATTTTAAATTCTACCTATATAAGTATAAGTTTATGTATCATATTGTTTATATTGCTGCCTGGTTTTAGGTATTATTATAAGCGCCCGTGTCCTATATAAATAAGTAGGTCATAGGTATTCAGGTTTTTCCTCATATAAGACGACGATACGCATTAACCTTTTTAATGATAATATTTTTCGGATCTGTTTTTATTAATCAACAATATTTTGCGTATGTTCCCGTAATAAAAAATGAACCATTCAGTATCTATTCTGTAGAAACAAATCTCGATAAGCCTAGCAGACATCGTTTATATCTGTTATTCATCACAATTTAATTTTTAATATATCGACGAGAAACGCCATATCTTTTATTCGCATACAAGACAACAACTTCGTTTTCTTTCCATTCAGCATTACTTTAGTGTATATCTCATTTCAGCGAGAGCTATTCAGTATTAAAAGTGAAATAAAGATCTTGACCTGGATTTCATTAAAATCAGTCAACGGGTCAAGAACGAGTGACTGTCTGTGACAGCCTTGTATTCGTAACGTAATATGATTCGACGTGATCTAAAGCCCTAAACACATCACAATCAGCCTGTGATGTGTTTCATAGCCTCGTCAAGGGTGTGTGACACCAGGTGAATTCAAATAAGTTCGTGCCAGGCTTGCATTGAGGCTTAAGGTACAGAATAAGTAATAGAAGACCTCATGCTAATAATATTCAGGCTGTAGGTATCTTCTACATTGGTATTAAGATTTTTATACCATGAGGTCTGACAGTTTTGTCTACGTCACGTCCTTAGGGAATAACTAAAACGATTATTGTACATATTTTAAATTTTAAAACACTAGGAGATGTTGTTTCTCGAATGTTTTTAAAATATATAATTTCCTGAAGAATGCATGCGCGAAATTCCCATGAACATTTATTACGAAAGCTAAACTTCGTGACGTAGGCAGCCTATTCTTATTCTTATTCAGAGTGGGGCGCTAAGTCCTGTATGTATTGTGCATTTTCCCCGCCAGCCTCTACCCGAGCCATCCCAACTCCTTAGAAGTTAGAGTATAGTTAGAGTATGGCCCTGGGTTGCTGGCACTGGCGCTGGTAGGTAGCCTAATTACCACCAATAAATATTCGATCATGGCAATAATGTAGAACAGTTTATGTATGATGAATTTACAACAAATTGAAATCACTACGACTTCGGTTAGCATGTGAAAGAAAGCACATGTTATCATGCATAATAAGCTTCAATGACTCAATAGTTTCGATTTCATAATCAAGACCTGAATACCGGATAAAAAAGCGACAGTGACTTGGGCATACCCGAAGTATGTCAATTTCGCTATCGCGCAGACGCCACGGCCTCAAACGAAAGCAAGAGTTCTCGTGGCGGCCACTTCGTCGCACGCGCAACTCTGCTTTCTTCGCATGCGCGCATCTGACGTCACACTTTCGCCGCATGCGATGACGCATGTTTATGTAATATATCGTAATGTTCTAGTCTAGCACGCTCTATGGGTCGCATACATTTGAATGCACGCGCATTCTGTTTGTATATAAACAGATTTTGGATAGGGTATATGCTGTGTAATCAAACATTTTAATAACTGACACTATTTTTAAACGTTTTTGACCTGCAGTCTCTTACTTTCCACTCGCATCTCTTGCTTTAAAGTTATTAACCAATCCTACCAATTGAAGTCCTAGTTAGTGTATTATTTTTTATATACAATAAAACAATATCATAAACAATTTAGCATACTATTATGATTTTGTTCTCCATCTAGCAGTATAATATTCTGGATAGCCCGGAAGCGTTGAGCGAGGGGGCGGCATCGCAAAGCCTTGCTATGAAATGTTTAGTCAAAGAATCAGAAGATGTCATGTGGGATGTTTTAATATACAAATTTTTATTATGTATTACAAAAAAACATCCAAAGAATTAATTTACTATGATTGTGTGGGCTTACCCGAATCTACATTAGCCTAATTTTATCCGTAACCCGGTTACGGACAACCCTGGCAAGTAATAGCTTAAAGCTGCGCAGTAACGTGCGCTCTCGCTTTTTTGGCACTCACTAAATATATGGTAAAATTAGTTAGCCTTTTCAAAATGGGATAACAAATTGGAGTATCAACGGATAAGCCAGAATTAATATGAATAAAACATCAGATTAATCTAAGGAAATTAACACTAGTGTACTTGCCACTTGATGAGGAAGTTGGCAGTTGCTATGTGGATGAGGGGAAATGGGTGGGCAGTAATAGAGGGATGAGGAGAATTTAGGTTTCCAAGTCAAGAGCACTGGGTCACTGGGTCAATGATAGCTTTCACGGTATGCAATACAGGTCTCATTTTCCCAAACTGGCCTTTTCCAGGCATATACTTTCAAGATGTTTTCTAGATAAAAGTTAAAACCGATTTTTTTTATAAATTACATAAGAATTTTATTCGTTTGTGAGTTAGAATTTGTCACCATACGCTAAGTACCCATTCCGTTACTTGGTGATATGCACCAACTATACACGAGTACATTAGACAACGCTATCTCTTTAACTATATTTGCACAATGGGTAACTTTATTCGGTGATAATGTTATGTGGTATATTATTATAAGTTATAAAATTTTCGGAACGTTCAAATATTTAATTTGTATGACTCTAGATATTTGTTTACTAGCTACTCTCAATGCAATAAAGCATATTAATACGAACATAATACATACTAATATGAAATCAATTCTAATAATAGCGGAATAGCCTAAGTCATTATTTCTAATAAATACATTCTCTGACTCTATTTCTAAATCATTTTATGGATTTTATTTTAAGGACTGTCAATATGTAACGTTTGCTAGTCGATAACAGGCACGGAAGTTAACAATTTATTTTACCTGCTACGCCTGCTTGTCTCTTTGCAAGCATTTTTACATCTTTTACGAGTATATTCGATGCTATTAGTAGCAAAATCTATGTAATACAATGACAAAGTAGGTACCACAATCTCTATATTAGTCTTATATTACAATCATTGTAGTTTTTAAAAGCATCACCTTTCACAACGCCATCATCGCTGTGACTGAACTTGGGAGGACTTGGTTCTGTTTATTTGATTACCAAATTCAGTTCATAAGCGCATCTTTGATGCCTGAATTGATTTAAAAATTTGATCAAGTAGTTTCACGCGGAGGGTGAGAGAAAATAGTATTAATAGTAGTACTTATAGGTTACCGTTGACTGTACAATACAACAACGCGTAAGCCAGATCTAATTAAATACCTAGTATTGTCATAACTAATTATATTTTAAATTATTGAATTGCTATGTTTAATGTTATACTTAATTATTTGCACATGACTGTGTATATGTCGTCGATTTGAAAACTTTTATATTAAGACCCAGGTACAACAAAACAACTGTCTAATGAACCATAACAACTGAGAACCAAATAGAAACACCCAAAAATGGCCAGTATCGGCAAATTGGGTCACAATTTCGTACGCCTGCGTCATACATACTTAGTAAAATGTCGTACGCTGAGCGAATAAAGGACTGTTACTAGCCTACATACAACACGACACGTAACATTTTAGAGCATACATCCTTCAGTTACATAAATGTAACACGGTGTTGTGTTGCTCAAGTTCACAAAAAAGACATCACCATCAACGCGTTCACGCAACAATGGCAACAGACTAATGCGGCTGTACGGAGTATACGGCCGCATCCTAAACACATCTACGCAATTGCAATAGCTTTAAGTAATGAGTACGTATGAAGAGTAACTAATCTTTTTTGCAGATGACGACAGTTCTTGTGAAATTGTGAAAACGTGAAGGCAACTATGTAACGCTGAAACAATAGCTTTGATAGAAGATTGTTAAATGTGTTTGGCTATAGGTTTTTGTTAAATATTATATTTGCTAGCATTGAGTAGCGTGTAAGTACTTCAGTACAGTAGAAACTCATAAGGCCATATTCCAGCTTGAATTTAGTTTAGTTTGAGAAAATATTTGAGTAGGTTTTGAATATCTTGTGCTTTAACTTTCTAAACTCCACTGAAGTTGAGAGTCACGACTGCGTTTTTCTGAACTCTTAAGCAACGTAATTTCTATATCATGATTACGGAGTATCTTATTTTGAGGTAATGTAATGCAAAACATGTACCTATGCCGTAAACTTCAACTCAAAGTAGGTACTTTTTGCGATAAGATTTATTCAGAGATAATAATTTACTATGCATATTACGAGTAACTCAAACGAGTTTCACCTCGGTAAAAGCTCAAGATGTTGGGTTATATACGAAGAAGTATGTATCATTGTTGAATGTTAGTGCGTCTCGTTTTGTCAAGATCATAATCAATGTTGCTTAGTTCGGAGATGGTCTTACAACACAGTAATATTAGTGTTATGATAAAATTCCAAAACTATATTTCTTGTCGCATAATCTCACTCCTACTGAGACACGAGCATCTTCTCTGCAAAAGGCTCCATGACTTTATCTGCGACGCAGGCGACGTTGTTTGCAGTCAAATATTATTCCAACATCGAAACTATCATTCACAGCAATCACTTCAATATTGGCGACAGAAAATAAGATTTCTTGCGAATACGAATTCGCAATTGATCAACAAAAATGTTATCGGTTGACTTTCCTCGTTTCAAAGTTTTCCGTCAACGGAGAAACTTCTTTCACATAATTGAATGTTCAAAGTTGATTTAGAAGTTGAAAGGAGTTTGTGGATTGTTCATTGTTATGTGACATTTTTTAACCGATATATTATTATGTCCGATAATAAAATATCACGATTTGGGATCTTACTAGTTTGAAGCACAGAATTTGGCTGTTTGAGGTATATAGGTTATAGTATAGTATACTGATTTACAAAGCTATGCATATTCCAAGTTATATAACCCAACATTTAGCTTACTTTAATAGTATCTTAGCATCTAAAATAATCAATAATGTTTTATATACCTTATAGGTTTTAGTTTGACCGTTATCCAGATGTTAAGTGACGATGCGGTCAACGATGTAACACGCTCTCCTAAAATATACAAAACCTTATGCTATTCACTAGAAGAATCACATACAAATTTGAAGTCCGATTGGTTGACCAATAAGACCGTGATTGGTTGACGCTCATCTAGTCATAAACTGAATAAATAACTGCTAAGTATAATTTTTATTGCGGCCCAACGTATTAATAATATTCTTGAAATTGACCCAGTTAAAAGTATGTTTGTCATTGCTGAACTAGTTTCATATCGAAAGGTATATAAATGTTTGAAATACCCAATTAAGTCTAGCGCGACTTAGACTTAACGTTTTATTTTTATGCGCTAAGTACGTGTTCAGTATCTGTATACTGGTCCTAATAGAGGAGCTATTTGCCGTTGGCTTGGTATTCACTACGACTGGTATTCTAATTTGCGTTTCTTATATTTTTCCTACTTGAATAGTAACGTCGTAACTTTTGAAACATTAATCTAGCATGGAAAAAATCAATGATTTTGCTGTAAATCTGTATCGTTTCAAGCCACATCTAATTTTGTTATCAACATTCGACACATTTTCGCAACATGCATTAAAGATTGAGAGCAATCAATAACCTCTTGTTACCGAGCAGCGAGTAACGATTTGATAAAACTCACAGTGGATAAATACATTGGTTGTTTCTGTAAGATAAAACTACAAGATATCTAAACTTCAGACTGACGTATAAGTATATGTCTAACTAGCCGACGCGCCAGCGGCTTCGCTCGCTTTGTCTTTCTGTAGTGGTGAGCGCCGCTTTACAATTTCGAGGCCCTGGTTTCGATACTTGGGTCGGACAGTCATTGGGGTTTTCTGACAAAGAAATTCTCAATGGCAGTAATTCGCTTGTTCAGAACACCTAGCCTAAACTAGCGAACTAAAATCTATTTTTAGTGAATTATGGTAGTTCTTATTCTGTTCATGCTCAAGTCCAAATTCGTATAATGCTTGCAGTGTCAATTCTTAGATTTGCCATTTCTGGTTAAGTGTGGGTGTGTGGGTTGTGCAAATTTAATCTTTATGAAGTTCGTGCTCTCTAAACTAGTCTAAACTGATGTAAAACTACCCACATTTGAATAGAATAATCATATGTTTAGAATTATCATTCTAAGGCCGGTTTTTGTGCTCGCCCGACCGTCCGCGCGGGCCGTCGGTCCTGACGATACGCATAACTGATCGTACGGTATACGCGTGCGTACGGTCGGTCGAGCACTGTAACCACTAAACTTGTGAGTTTTCATACAAATGACAAGCGCGACCGACGTACGCACTGACGGTCGGTCGAGCACTGAAAGCGGCTTAAGTGTTACACGAATGTGGATTTTAGTAGTAACATAATAAGAACTACCATAGTTTAGAGGAATTTTAGTTTAGTGTACGCTCAAGCGAATCAATACCAATAGCAGTCCAGAATCTGGAGCAGTGCCCCGTAGATGGCAATAGGCTCGCCCCCTATTACATGGGACCAAATACATATCCCTCTGGCGAAGCGTAGATATTTAAAACACCGCTGTCTACCCCTACGAGTAAAATCGTGACGATTTGTTATGTTGGATTTTAAAATGGCATGTATTTCTTTATTAAGTTTTGAGGGAATCGCACCAATGCAAACGCATAACATTGATAGAAATAATTATATCCATGTTATACATTTCTGAACTTTCCTGCACACCTTGTAATAGTAGTCTAGTAGTATTGCAAAAATAAAACATACTTGGTTATATTTATTAACTTATTTTCTCGGTAAGTATACCTATGTGACTCGAATGCGTCGATCATCTATACTATTGTGTATACATTTCAGTAATATAACAGTACTGGCTATTAGTGCGAACTAAAAAAGATTTACTGACTAATTATTAGAAAACAAAAACCAACGAAAAGTATTAAAACCCAAAAAACGTTGCTGGGGCCCTAACCATGGACCGTTAGCGTCTGCGACGCACACTCGCAGCCTGAGCCATCTTCGCAGTAACGCTAGTCGCGAAATAAGCTTGGTTACCTACTCTACTAATACCTATCTACTACTCTACTATCATACGAAATGGGTCCCGTCAATCTTTGAGAGATGTATTTAAAGAAATCAATATATTAACATTGCCTTCCTTATATATGTATTTGAAAATATAAATTAAAAATTTACATTACATTTAATTTTATAAGAAATACAAGAGAGACAATTCAAGTTGACTGTAAAAAAAGTTTTGATAAAAAAAGCTTATTATAAAGTCCGACACTATAGGTATAGAAGACAAAGATGCTTGGAATACTCTACTTTTGGCAAGTGTCTTTCTGCCTCCCATATAAAATGTAACATTAATAGTAGTACCTAAGTAGAAACATTGTAAAATAATATATAAAAAGAATGGTCCCGAGTTTCTTGCCGCTTGTTCTCGGTAGGCTCTATATATTTTGGAACGCGCCGGTAGTTAAAGTACATTATAATGAAAAGTTGACGTTCATAAGTGCGTCTTTGATGCCGAAATTGAATAAATGATTTTGACTTTGTCTTTGACATAAAAAAAGAGAAAATTGTATAAAAATTGTTAATTTACTTATTTTTATTATTTTCATCTCATATTCCAGTAGAACCCTTTCGTTTATAATATATAAATATATATTATTTACACCATAATATTAGTTCTCACTGTGCCAAGTTTCATTAAATTCTGTCCCATAAATTCAGAGTGATGCGCGTACACGAGACAAGTAGACAGACAGATAAAATTAAAAGAAATAAGTACTTAAACAAAATATTTTTATTATACAGATTTGGCTCAGTTACAGTTTTATTAGGTACTAGCGACTGCCCGTGATTTAGTTCACGTAGTAGGCTTGGCCTTCGGCGTCGCCATAACCTCCCATCTTTTCTTGGTTTTTCTTTCATAAGAACCTCCTGACAATAAGTAACGCAACAAAAAATTCTTAGTGAGATTGTTCCGTCTGTTCTCAAGTTATAGCGTGACCAGGAGAAATGGGGGTTCATTTTTATATATGATGAATGATATATGTATAGATGATTGTATACCTAGTTAATATTAAGTAAATAAAAATATTATACACATTAAAATGTTAACTGTAACTAAACTACATTCTGTGCAATTTAAGAGAGAAAAATACATGTCCTTGGACGGAATTCGTAACCGCGTCTTCTGGCAATCCGCGTCAGACGACATCACCGCTAGACCACGAGCATAGATTTTTGTAATTCTATTTAGTTTTAACCGACGTATCTTTGGGGACGTTGCGCATTCGAAGCAGGCCTTAATAAGGGGTTTAAAAAATCATACAATATAGACTTTAAGCCATATTCGTTCATAAATATATATTTATTTATTTTAATTTTCGCCGTGGGGTACCGGCTTAGAATAGTACCCCCCCAACTCTACCCGTGGGTGCGTAAAAATCTGCTAAGGGATAACAATCGGAAGGTGCAGCAGCACCTTCCCAGTATTAAAACCTCAAAACTGCGCTCGCCAACCCGCCTGCCAAGCGTGGCGAGTATTGGCAAAATCCCAAATGACAGACACATTAGGAACCAGGCCCCCAGTCCCCGGCAGCCCCGCTATTCCTGGCTACGGTAGCGGCCACGGTAACGGTGGGGCAGGGGGTGCTAAGAATCCCCGGCAGACGCCCGGCTACCACCCCCAACGACGACGACTGGCCCTGGTGACACACAACATACGCACAATGAGGACAGACGAGAAGATTTATGAGCTGGAAGAAGAAATGAGTAAGTTACACTGGGACATTGTGGGGTTATCTGAAGTCCGTAGAGCGGGTGAGGACACGATAACCCTAAAATCAGGTAACTTACTCTACTACCGGGAGGGCGACCAACAGTCCCAAGGTGGTGTCGGGTTTCTCGTCCACAAGTCCCTTACTAACAACATAGTTAAGATCGATAGCGTTTCCAATAGGGTCGTATACCTAATACTCAGAGTATCCAAACGATATTCGCTGAAGGTCATTCAGGTATACGCACCGACGAATTCGCACCCGGATGATGAGGTGGAGGATATGTATGAGGACATTAGTCGGGCCATACATACCTCTGAAACGCACTTTCTAGTTGTTATGGGGGACTTCAACGCGAAGTTGGGTAAGAGAAGCGAGGATGAGTTGAAAGTGGGGCAATTTGGATATGGACAACGGAACCGTAGGGGACAGAGGTTGGCCGACTTCCTGGAGAAAGAGGGACTCTTTATGATGAACTCTTTCTTTCAGAAGCCACCTCACAGGAAATGGACCTGGCTGAGTCCCGATGGTTCCACGAGAAATGAGATTGACTTCATTATGACCACCAAAAGGCAAATATTCACTGATGTCTCCGTGATCAACAGGGTTAAAACCGGTAGTGATCACCGAATGGTAAGAGGCACGGTGAATATTAATGTCAAACTGGAGAGGTCTCGTCTGATGAAGTCTACGCTCCGACCCACTCGTGCCCATATACAAGACCCCGAGAGCTTTCAACTTGAGCTATCCAATCGCTTCGATTGCCTTGAGAACATCGCTTCAGTGGACGAGATCAATAACAGGTTAGTAGAAACTGTCCATACAGTGGGTTCCAAATACATTAAACCCCACCGTACAGATAGGCCACAGAAACTCTCCAACGATACCCTCAACCTCATGGCTGAACGACGCTCACTGAAAATGCAGTCTTCGCATGATGCTGAAGCATATAGGCTGCTCAATAGACGAATATGGAAGTCCTTGCGACACGACATCCGGATCTTTAATACAAACCGTATTAAAGAGACGATAGAGCGGAAAAAAGGCTCCAAAGTGTTTGCAAGAGACATGTCTATTGGGCAAAGCCAGTTGACAAAGCTGAAGAGAGAAGACGGCAGTGTAGCGTCGACCAAAGCAGAAGTATTAGGAGAGGTAGAGAGTTTCTACGGACAGCTATACACCTCGGTCGCTAAACCTGTTAGCAGCTCGGCCAAAGACCCAAGAGCCAAGCTGACCCGACATTATACCGAAGATATCCCGGACATCAGCCTGTACGAGATTAGAATGGCCTTGAAACAGCTTAAGAACAACAAGGCGCCTGGTGACGACGGTATCACATCTGAACTTCTGAAAGCGGGTGGAACACCGGTACTTAAAGTCCTTCAGAAGCTCTTTAATACCGTCTTACTCGAAGGTTCAACGCCAGGAGCATGGAACAAAAGCGTGGTGGTGCTGTTTTTCAAGAAAGGTGACAACACTTTACTTAAAAATTACGGACCCATCTCGCTTTTGAGCCATGTTTATAAGCTGTTTTCGAAGGTCATAACGAACCGTCTCAGTCGCAGGTTTGATGAATTCCAGCCTCCGGAACAAGCCGGTTTCCGAAAAGGCTATAGTACCATAGACCACATCCACACGCTACGGCAAGTTATACAGAAGACCGAAGAGTATAACTTGCCTCTTTGTTTAGCGTTTGTGGACTATGAGAAAGCCTTTGATTCGATCGAGACGTGGGCAGTGCTTGAGTCTCTCCAGCGGTGCCGTATTGACTATCGGTATATTGAAGTGCTGAAGTGTTTGTACAAAAACGCCTACATGTCAGTCCGAGTACAGGAGCAGAGTTCGAAGGCAATTCCATTGCAAAGAGGCGTGAGACAGGGAGACGTTATATCTCCGAAACTGTTCACCGCTACATTGGAAGACGCCTTCAAGCTTCTGGAATGGCAAGGACTTGGCATTAATATTAACGGCGAATACATCACTCACCTTCGATTTGCCGACGATATTGTAGTCATGGCAGAATCCATGGAAGACCTCAGTACAATGCTCGAAGGCCTCCATCGAGTTTCCCAACGGGTAGGTCTTAGGATGAACATGGATAAGACGAAAATTATGTCTAATGCCCATGTTGTACCTACCCCAATATCAGTTGGGAACTCAGTTCTCGAAGTTGTTGACGAGTACATCTACCTGGGACAGACAGTCAAACTAGGCAGGTCCAACTTCGAGAAAGAGGTCAATCGTCGAATCCAACTCGGCTGGGCAGCGTTCCGGAAACTTCGCGAAGTCTTCTCGTCAAAAATACCTCAGTGCCTCAAGACAAGAGTCTTCGACCAATGTGTGTTACCAGTGATGACTTATGGCACTGAAACGTGGTCTCTTACCATGGGCCTCATAGAAAAGCTCAAAGTCGCACAACGAGCTATGGAGAGGGCTATGCTCGGGGTTTCTCTACGTGATCGAATCAGAAATGAGGAGATCCGTAGAAGAACGAAAGTCACCGACATAGCCCAGAAGATTAGCCAGTTGAAGTGGCAGTGGGCAGGGCACATAGCACGCAGAACAGATGGCCGATGGGGCCGAAAGGTTCTGGAGTGGAGACCACGGACCGGCAAGCGCAGCGTAGGTCGTCCACCGACACGGTGGACAGACGACCTGATGAAGGTCGCAGGACGACGTTGGATGCAGGCCGCTTCCAACCGGTCCTTTTGGAAAATCATGGGGGAGGCCTATGTTCAGCAGTGGACGTCCTACGGCTGAGATGATGATGATGAAACGTTTTAACCGATTAGAGATACTGGACTAAGTCTCTTAAACCGAAACATTGCAGAAACTTCGGAGTTACTTACGGAAAATTAAAATTATTTCCCGAAGGATCAACACTTATAGAAAATGTTCCTATAGCAATGTCTAGTTCAAATTTAACAAACTATAGGAAGTGGTTATTTTTGTTTGGATCCTGGACGAAATATCTGGTTCATGAAAAACAATGTACTTAGGTACATTTTTGAATAACATAGCCAAGAGCTGTTCTCGCACGTAAATGGGATCAACTGCACTGGGTCATGGGTATAAGTCTAATATGTCTCCCAAAGTTTTACAAATTGCTATTGTACATCGGAAGTAAATAAGTATCGAAATAATTAGAATAATTTCAACTAATTTAAATAAGCGAATTTTGACCATTTTTATTGAATTGAATAAAGAACGAGCAAGTTGTTATAATGTTTAAATCGAATCATGAACTAAATATATAATATTTAGATCTGATAAAAATATGGTGCTATTGTATTATATTACATAAGTTACCTAACGATATTAAATTAGGTATATATAAAATACATTAGGTTATCCTGTAATGGTAGATGTAAGTATTTAATTCAATAAATAAATAAATAAATAAAATATTGTCAAATTTCTGTTTTTAGTAGTAAACTTTAAAAATGTATTTATAATAAAATAAACTGAGATTGCTGAACAAAAATTTTATACATACGTGTTAAATCTCATTTTATGTGAACTACGAGGTGAATCAAAAAGTTCTTAGAAGTGCATATATATGAAACCTTTTTGGATCAAGTTCGATATTCAAATTAAAGAGTGTCTATCACACTATATTTATGCAGACTGTCACTTGTTTTTGTCAGTTCGTTCGCATGTAATAAATTTTTTTGTGCAACGAGTTGCTAAAAAGTCAAAATTATGGATAAAAGTGAGTTACGTGCGGTGATAAAATATCTCAGTTTGAAAAAAATGTCTACGAAGGAAATTTTTTTGGACATTCAGCAGACATTAGGGGGTGATGCTGTACCTTATTCTACGGTTGCGTACTGGGTGGCTGAATTTAAAAGAGGTAGATCAAGCTGTAAAGATGACCCGCGTTCTGGGCGGCCTTCAACCTCCGTTACAGAAGAAAATGTCAAAAAGGTTGAGAATCTGGTTTTGGAAGACAGAAGAATGACTATAAAACATATAGCTGAGATCCTAAAGATATCTTTTGGTAGCGTTCAATCCATTTTAATTGATTCACTGGGGTTCAAAAAAGTGTCTGCAAGATGGGTGCCACGAATGTTAACCGACGAAAACAAAAAGCGACGTTTGGAAATTTCCAAGCGTAATCTCGAAATGTTCCAGCGTGATTCGGATAATTTTTGCCGTCGTCTTGTCACCATGGATGAAACGTGGGTCCACCATTTTGATCCTGTAACTAAAAGACAAAGCATGTCTTGGAAACGACCATCCTCTCCATCCATTAAGAAATTTCGAGTTGCTCCTACCGCTGGCAAAGTTATGGCCTCTGTGTGCTGGGATAGTGAAGGAATCCTTTTTATTGATTACATGCCAAAAGGCCAGACGATTACTGGACCCTATTATGCAAATTTAATCCCGAAAGTGCGTGAAGCGATTAAAGAAAAACGTCGTGGAAAACTGTCGTTGGGCGTGTTGTTCCTTCAAGATAACGCTCCTGCTCATCGATCGGAAGTTGCGCTCAACGCAATCCGCTGTGCTGGCTTCAATCTCCTTGACCACCCACCATATTCTCCGGACTTAGCCCCAAGTGATTTTCACTTATTTCCAAAATTAAAAGAGGAAATTCGTGGAACAAAATTTCACGATAATGACGCGGTTATAGCTGCCGTAGAGGACTTTTTCGAGAGTCAAGAAAATAATTTTTTTTCACAAGGAATAAGGAAGTTAGAAACGCGTTATTCTAAATGCATTGCATTGGAGGGAGATTATGTAGAAAAATAAAATATTATTATTTAAATCTTTGCATTTTTTAATATTGATTCCAAGAATTTTTTGATTCACCCTCGTATATATTTCTTTATGAGAAATAAAACCTAATTAATTTTATATTAATTAAAATTTAAACCTAATATATTCTATAAATACTTATGCTTGTAATAAGTTTTAGCCGCAGACAATGAATCAATAGGCGCTGGAAGAAATCCCGCACGCGGATGTTGTTTTTTCTGTCCGGGTGTCTAACTCTCACTCTAGGATTTCGAACCGATTCGATTTCTAGGTAACAATACATCCGCATGCGGGGTTTTCTTCTAGCTCGATCTATCGTAAGCGGTTAAAACCGTTTTAAGCGAAAGTATTACTGGAATTTATTGGCAATCCCAATATTTTTTGACATTAAAAAGCACAAAGCTGAAATTAAGCGCCCGAGGAAACATGTCTGATGTTATTCTTATGAAGTTAAAATTTGTAATAAATCTTCTTTTAGCCATTTCATTACATCTGCATAGGCTGATCTATATTTATTGTTAACAGGACATCACAATGTAATCAATTATAGTTTAGTTTAAAGTAACCCCTTCACCTCCTGTTATCTATACCCTTTACCCCTTTTTATCTTTACCCTTGGGCATAAACTGGGCATAAATTGAGATTAATATCTTTATGCAGTTAAGTACATTTTAAATGGGTCATTGCAATATTTATAAAACATACATATAGGATAATTTTCATCAACATCGTCATCATCCATCACCATGCGGGTGTACCCGCGGCGCGCAGCTAGTATTCAGTAAAAAAAAGACTTCAGCCTTCTTTTGATCGTAGAAGAGCGAAATGCTCGTAGCAATCTTCAAATGATAGGATGCATTGTGGAATGCATACAATTCGTAATAATCGATATACTGTCGACAATTTGACGATCGTATCGTCGATCGTCGATATGACATCCATATATACTTGCTATACGACGACTATACGATTTTTTATCGATCTTTGCGACACGTCAAATTTAAAGACTATTACGGTACTTGCACTGCTGGATTGATACAAATAATAAATGTTAATAAGGCATTATTTTATGATTCAGAAACATATGTTTAGATAAAGCCAAGTAGAGGCAGTAGCTAGTCCGTTCCAAAACCTTCGAACACAAAGAGTGATGGCTCGGAATAACAAAGCAGGTTGCTCAACACTATAGTTGCAAAGAAACGGCCGACCTGATTTAGAGATGCGACGACGGTTTCACTCGATTTCAGAATGTTACTTAATCGCTAATTCTTCAATCGATAATCGTAATCGTGAATTCATAGTTAAGCGAATGTACCTAAAATATATGAGCATATGGACACGTTCGTTAAATAGGCTTTTGTATGTAATCTGTATAAATTTATATAAAAATACTTCAGTGCCTCAAGACAAGAGTCTTCAACCAATGTGTGTTACCAGTGATGACTTATGGCACTGAAACGTGGTTTCTTACTATGGGCCTCATAACTAAGCTCAAAGTCGCACAACGAGCTATGGAGAGGGCTATGCTCGGGGTTTCTCTACGTGATCGAATCAGAAATGAGGAGATCCGTAGAAGAACGAAAGTCACCGACATAGCCCAGAAGATTAGCCAGTTAAAGAGGCAGTGGGCAGGCAACATAGCACGCAGAACAGATGGCCGATGGGGCCGGAAGGTTCTCGAATGGAGACCACGGACCGGCAAGCGCAGCGTAGGTCGTCCACCGACAAGGTGGACAGACGACGTTGGATGCAGGCCGCTTCCAACCGATCCTTTTGGAAAATCATGCGGGATGCCTATTTTCAGCAGTGGACGTCCTACGGCTGAGATGATGATGTGATTTGTATTTCTTTTTTGGTATGAGTAGACTCCTGATTATTATATAATACTCATATCTACTGTGCAACAAAAGAGCAGTAGTACTCTTTGTGTACGAGTTCGTCCGGGGAAGTACTGCCGCCATACCTTCTACCAAGCAATTCGTCACTTGTGAAAACCAGTAGTTCTACCATGAGTTGGCAACTTATATGTCATCTATAGACGATACTCGATCTCGCCTACCAATTAAGCTTGTGATTGGCTTACTCGCTGTCAATTTTAGTTCTACAATTGACCGCAAGGTGGCACTGTTCTTTTTTTCATATATTTTTTTGCGGCAGTCGATTCCGAGGATCGATTAGTGTTGTAAACTCATGGTAGACCTATAGATGGGCCTCGTGTTTGTTTCGTAAACTACATAAATATATTAGGAAGCATGGTTGAGGATTGTTGGGTATGGCTCATTTCCAATGCAGGTGTAGGGGATGTGGTTCGCGTGGAGTGGTGGTAGTAAGATAAATAAACGACTTTGAAAGTTTAGAGAATTTTTGTGGGCGTTCATACGTGTACCAAGTTTAGTGTCGGAGGTTTGGTAACGACTGAATGACAGCTTGGCAGACGCGCGAACGGTAGTAGTCTTTATTTAATAAAAACTGAAGGTAAGCCATACATTTTGGAAACTACCTACTAAACTCTATTATATTTATTTGTGTATGTTTACTTTTTAGTGGAATATAATAATTAATAAATATTTAAGGTCGCGAGGCACGTCGTCTACAGCAGGCTTGCATAGTTACAAAACTTTATATGGTTGTCATGTGTTGTCTATTACTAGGTACTTAATTCAATTGAAAATCTGTGAATGAAGACCATTTTCGAATAGCTGCAACGGATAAGGTACTTCCCCTTACTGCCCCGCTGAAAGTTTCCATCCTGTATATACTCTGAATTCGTATGTCGATAAATTAGCAATATGATACTATAATATGTAGGGACAGTGCGGTAAAATAGTATCAGTTGATAAAATTGACTATTTCAATTATTCTCAATCTACTAATCTGATCATTCATACTAGTGTACCTACACTAGAATACGTGATTAATTATTACATTACAAAAGATTTATGAATGAAATCTCGGGCCACTGAGATATACACTATAGTGTACGCCACGCATCATGCCTCGGTCAGCAACCACTACCTACACAACAACCACGGGCTTGTGTACGTGCCTGCATCGTTTATCAGGTCCCTTTTTGGTGTTTTACGTAAAAGGTTATAATCTTTGGCATGCCCACACTTTTAGGATGCTATTGTTATCTATATTTCCGTGTCATATCGTTGTTCTGTTGTTATTCATATTTTTAATAATGATAAAGCAACAAAACATTGCTGTTAGATTGGCTTTAGAATTTTGCTGTTTTTAATTTACTAGTCGAGCTAACGCTAATATGCTTATAATTCTCATTCAGAAAAAAAATAAAGCATAATCAATCAAGAAATTATAAATGAATTAAAACAACAGGGAAACCGAGAGACACGAAAAAGCCTCAATTCAACGATTTTAAATTATACACAAGTATGAAGATTGTGTTTCTGTTTTCTAAAGAAAGAGGCCTACTTATGGCAGATTTCCTACAGCTCCTTTACGATACTTTAAAAGAGCTGTTGTAGAATTGGAGGCGACGAAGAAGAGAATCTGGCATTTATATGTGCAAAACTTTCATCTCCATCTTTACAAGATACGTAATTTTTTTAGCACAGTTATTTTTTTGCGGTAATTTTAATCCGGACTGACCGTTTTGCAGGAAAAATATATTGAAGATTAAAGTTATGCTTTTTTAAAGTCTGATCATAATTCATGATAGTTTTAAACTACTATCTTGATTACTAAATCAGTATATTTTATTATATAATTTTGTTTTTCCTGAACGAGGCCAGTTTGCCCGATTTCCTCTATATTTATAATCAAAATAATAAATAAAATAACCAATAAAAATACTAGCCCGTCCACATTTTTAGTAAGATTCATTATAAAAGGTTTTTTATAGGTGTAAATAATCATTCTATTAGCAGTTTTAAACTCTTCCAAGTATTATTATCACAAGCACTTTCCGGTCTACATATTTTGTGTACTAACTTTGTGTATAACCTAAATAATTAAAAGCTTGATTGTTAGATTGAAAGAACGTTGTATTATTATACGCAGTTGTGCATGACACGAGACATTAATTATCGCTGCTAAACTATTTACGATATGTGCGTTTCATCCAATTTAATATTTCACTATTACTCGTAATATAGAACATCTATTCTTATTCTTTCATTTCTCAGTGACAGTCTTGATCACTTAAAAAACCTTTTTTTTGGACTGTACTACTGTGTAATTGTATTAGTGATCCGTTCCAACTAACGCTCATCAAAAGGATGTACCTATATAATGCCTGTTTTCACCAAATACCTAAACTAACTCATAACTCCTCCCTAACCAATTTATTCGAATAAATTTTTACCATACCAACTTTTGTATAAGGATATTAACGTTACCATCTATATGCGTGCTTATTATGATGAAAAACAATCTAAGTAGTTAGCTGTCGTTGTCGTCATGGTCGTTTGCACTTTTAGATGTCCTGACTGATTTCATGACAATAACTGTGTAAGGGATCTATCAATATTAACACTGGCGAGCAATAAACTGGAATCACTTCATCGCGCGATGTTCAAAACAAATCCCCACCACGTCCATACAGTGAACCATTAGAATGAGTTTTCTGATGGAATTCTTTGGTATTTTTGAATATTTTTGAACCGCCTTTCCAGCAGGTCACACATTATGTTCAATCGGGTTCATAACAAGAATGAGGGCTGGCCAGTCTAGTGTGAGAATCCCGACTTCTTCCAGGTACTGTCTAGTCAATGCAGCGGCGTGGCAGTGGGCATATCGTATATTAGCAGGAAATCACCGCCAATAAACCCGGCGTAGGAGAGCGCATGGTCTTGCAGAATGTCGTTGGATGTATATTTCTGCGGTTAGCACCCCTTCCCGATCTCCACCGTGGATGAATATGATTCCATTTTTGCTTCAATAGTAATCCTCGCCCACATCATACAGGACACACCCTCCATGCATGCCATTGTTTCTGCAAAACAGCATTATACAAATCGCTCCCCGTCGATGGTCGCTACCATGCAGGCACATGCTGCTTTCGTCCGAAACAAGGCTTATTCGGCTTATTATTTTTCCACATTATTCCATAATTATCCCAATGTAAGTGATTAAGAGCAATCTGAAGTCGGGCTTGTCGGTGGGCTGGAGGCAATTTGGGTAGCGTAGCTGGCATTTTGGGGGTCAATATCACTTCCTTGAGTTTTCGTCTCACTGGCATCTTCATGTCACTGACTACTCGCTGACATGCTTCCATCCACCTTCTTTGAACTGCCGCTGGACGTCCACGACGGTTAGGTGTTGATTTTGGAGAGAAGTGGTGACAATAAATAGATTATCTCTCGCTGTCGTCCAGATCCTGGTCTTCGGACTAAGTTTCCAGTTTCCCTGAACCGCATGTATACCTTTGAGATACAAGACTGGCTCAGATGACGTTGTAGAGCGATGGTACGCTGAGACAACTCTTGCTGGATTTGGATGACGACTTGAACAACTTCTATAAGTGGGTTCTCCATTTTCTTTTAGCTTCAATGTTCCCAGTGACGTGAAACATTGGACTGATGACCATTTTTCATAAACGCCCACTTTATAGGGTTTAGGACTTTCAAACAAATGGTGTTATGCTTTAAAAATGTATGTATTTTGTTTTTACGTTCATATACATAATGTCAGCCACCACCATATAAGGTGAATAATCTCTGGTAATGATATTAAAAGAAGTTGAAAGCTAACAAAATTACAATATCGAATGATATACTACAATTCATAGTTTATTGCATAGAAACTGCAAAACATTATTTCGAGCAACGCGCGATGAAGTGATTCCAGATTTGGTTGAGAGTATAGAAATAGTGCAAATACTACTCGTAACCTTGGGGCACGGTAAAATATTACCGCGTTTGGGGTTTCTACAGTAATAAACAAGCATCGAGAGCGTTTTCCGTCTTCAATTGAAAATACAAAAAGCACGCTTTTATTACTTTGTATAAGTTTCTACGAATTTGTAACAATTTGGAAACAAAGTAAGTTTAAGTAATTCTACCCAAATACAATCACGTAGGTAAAATAAAGAAGGTTACAGTAGATATTATTAAAGTATTATGTATGTAAATATTATTGTGGTATATCTGCAAGTGTCAACTAACTAAGTTCAGGTGTACCCAAGAGGTGTTATTGAAAAAACCCACTCTTTCGTTTCGGTACTTTTGAAGCGATCCTTAAAAGATTACTAAATTCCACCGCCAACAAGACTTATTCAATTTCTTCTATTATTTCGATGTACCGTTAATGCAACTTTACAAAACTGTTTATTGCTCTGCTATAAGCTCTAAAATCATAAAAATATTGTTTAAATCTTTCTCTGTGAGTTCCGTTTTTGGGTTTATTGTTATATTATTGCAATCACGGTATTTTTGACGGACGGACGGAACAGTTGTTAGTTTATGGCATATTATTTTTGTTCTACTTTTAAAAGGACAATAGGTTCAATAAAACAAAGCCTGGGTAGAATAAAAATAAAGTTGCCTCACTTTGCAGCCACTTTTGACCTACCAATTAAATATCTAAGTATCCCACTACTCTAATGTTATAAATGATTTTGGGTGTACAGAGGTTGGTTGATCAATCACGGATAAACGGCTACACGGAATTAGATGACATTTGGTAGGCAGTTAGACGAGGCACTGGATTATAATATAGGGTACTTTCATCATCATCACCATCATCATCACCATCATCATCGTTTATCACCATGCGGATCAATCTGCGGGGCGCTAATATATGTGTATCATACATCTTATGCTGATTTTATTACAAAAACTATTTTCACTGCAATTGCAGTTGAATGTTTTCGTAATAAGTATTAGGTATATATTTACGAAGAAAATATGAAAGCTAAATCACCTCACCAATCATCATATCCGTCCCAAAGTCTGGTACAATATTATATGACCAATAAAATTGATTTATTAATTTTATAAATTTAATTGAGTTATGAAAAAAATAGTTTTTTTCCAACATCGAGTGTCATAGTTAACTGACAATAATTTAGTAAACCATAACTCGTCAAAACTTAATTTATTTTACTTATTTAACAATGTTACTAACTTTGATTTGTGGTTGCGATTAATACCACTGTTATTTGAGATTATATTATTAAACAATCACTGTAAAAACTTTACAACTTTTTCGAAAAATGTCTTATTGCTGAGCTAACTGAGTATACCTCTGCCTCTCGTTCGGTACCAGGTTATCGTTATGTTTCGGGACACCCGATGTATGTAACTATATACAATGACACTAATAATAATTAATAATTGTGCTGGTTATAACAATCTCGTTACAGTTATGATCCGCAACAAGCCGCTAATTAGGCGGCAATGTTATAATGTTGTTGTTTATTTGACTATTTTGTGGGACGACCCATACCATGAACCTTATATTGATTGCTGCAGTAAGATCGATGTCTATAACACCGTTTCAGAGATAACATTTTAAGTGTGCGTGATCTCTAACATCGGACATTAATATTGACTTTATGATATGCATAACGGTAAACATTTGATTGGAGACCAAAATGTAACGATCAAACGTTCGATAAGCAAAAGTCAGTTATGTAACCGCAATACTAAGTAATTCTATTTATTCTATAATACCTACCCTACGAAGCCATACAGTCATAAGCTACGACGCACAATACTGCAAAGTATAGTTAAGTAAAAAAATATCAACAAGCACCGTTCACATTGGACTGATAAGCGTTATCTGGATGCTGACTAATAACTATTAATGTTACGAAATAATAAATAATAAATACCTACTCTGACCTACACACATAGATAAAAGTTTGCATTTAATCTCATTAACATGATTTAACTTGAAAAGTGTAGACACAGTTTCTCACATACCAGACAATTTAAAGAAAAGAAAATCAATCAATATAATCTCTATGTGTTCTTGGTTATTCTACAAAGTTCTTATGCTGTGGATCAAGTAATCTGCAATTCTTGCGGTACCCTGTTCTATTTTTTAATGTCGTCCGCCAGCCTGATAAGTATCTGACAATCCGTTAGATAACAGGCAGGCCGGATTCAATAGCCACCTCCACAGAACTTTTCCCTGTAGAGGTTGCAGATTCCAACAGTCCGTTTATGAGCAGAAAACGCGTATTTGATTGGGTTTAAGTTAGGCGCGGCGGCAAGCCAACTTAATAGTTTGATGTTGTATTTATGAAGCTGCGTTTTGCTCTTCCAGCTCTATGTCGCATTATCAACAAAACATTAATCGGCGCATTTTATTCATCAATTGTTTTGTATTTGCAGTCATAAAATGTTGGTTTGGGATCAAAGACGGTCTAGCTCCAAAAATACACTTACACCTAACTGAACAGTTATGGTGGCAATAGTACGTCCTACTGAGACTAATATTTCTCGAGCTGATACAGACACGTGGGTTATTCGGTAAGTAAGTACCGATTGGTGTTTCGTCAGCGAAAAGGCAATTTGGCGAAATGTTCTCCGGTAACTCAGCAAAGTAGTTACGGCGAGGGCTTGAAACATGGAAAGTCCACTTGATATTTGCCTGAGATCCTCTTTACTCAATATTAATATTCTTTCTCGTACTTAAAGGACAACGTAAGTTACGTTGTCCTGACAGTGGGAAATGACGTCTTTTGTGTTAGCTACATTTCAATAAGCCACTAAAAGAGCTCTTTGGATGTAATAAAAATGAGAGTGCAGAATAGTATTACTTAACTCAATTTAGTAATAAATAAAAGGTTATGCGGAAAAGTTGCCGCAAAATAGGAAAATTGGGGATTATGTAATTGTTTTGTCTATAGGACAATACAATGTTTAAAGGGTCAACTAGCTTTCAAATAAAATCGCTAAAATAGCTTTTGGCTCCTAAAAATAAAAACCATTGATTTGAATTATGACATGATTTTCAAAGCATTAACGCCTGCTCAGCGAGATAGAAACCTTACAAAGAAAAATTCACTTTCTCCGACGGGATTTTCATCGTCTTCTTACAATCCGTGTCAGACGCCACATAGCGTATTATTCATCAATAAATTTAAGTATTTTTTTTTAATTCCATTGTTTCAAAAACGTAGTTTCCAACCGATTGTAAATGTTTTTGAAGTGCATATCTAAATACATGATATGAAATGAAACCCATTTTCTCCTCTACTATGAATTGGAAAACTATCGCGAGTTATGACTATAATTTCATATAGGTAGGCACTCCTATGGCTAGGACTTGCGTGATATTTACCGGGAATTTTCTTAGACCTGATTCGAATCAAAATATCGATATTTAAAGTTATTCATCTATGAGTCACTCCCAGTCAAGTCAGTGATACCCGGGAGTCATAACCGTAACCGTGGTAACTAGAATTTAAAGTATAAAAATTCCAGTTACCACCAACCAAGACACCTATTATAGAGTCGGGTTAGAGGCCTGCTACATAGTAGCTGTGAAAAAGTCTATAAAATGTCTTCCATAGAAAAGAGAGTGAAACGCGTTTTATGTCGCCTTACAAAAGCTTATATCTTGCAGTACCTTGTGTCCATATTCGTACTTGTAAGTGTGCATAGTTGCATACGCCATCGCCCACTTACGCTATCGAGCAGGGAGGGTTGATAAAGTGCAAACCAAAAAATCTCGTCTGTAAAAGGTTGTAGCGCAAAACAGTGACCATAATATTCTGAAAATAGAAGAAACTAGCCTCCTAGTGTACTTAAACCATCGTGTATTTACGCCATCAAGCAGGAAAGGGGGCTAGAAAAAGTGTAAAAAATGCAAATATTCTAGTTTAAACTGGATTAAAGCTTTAATCTTTACGGTCTACAAGGTCAGTTTATACTGGTTCTTCATCTCAGCCTTCCTAAGACTTCCACTGCTGAACATTGGCCTCTCCCATAATTTTACAAAGGACCGGTTAAAAGCGGACTGCATCCAACGTGGTCCTGAGACCTTTATCAGGTCGTCTGTCCACCTTGTCGGTGGACGACCTACGCTACACTTGGCGCTCGACTCCAGAACCTTCTGGCCCTGTCGGCCATCTGTTCTGCGTGATATGTGCCCTGCTCTCTGCCACTTTAACTGACTAATCTTCTGGGCCATGTTGGTGACTTTCGTTCATCAACGGATTTTCACTCATAACGTAGAGAAACCCCGAGCATAACCCTCTCCATAGCTCGTTGTGCGACTTTGAGCTTACTTATGACGTCCATACTAGGAGACCATTTTTCAGTACCATAAGTCATCACTGGTCAAATTAGTCTTGAGGGACTGAGGTTTGTTGGACGAGAAAACTTTGCGAAGTTTCAGAAACGTTGCCCAGCCGAGTTGGATTAGCCGATAGATCTCCATTTCAAAGTTGGATCTGCCTAGTTGGACTGTTTGTCCTAGGTAGATGTCAACAACTTCGAGAGCTGAGTTCCTAACTGATACTGGTAGGCACAAAATGGACATTCGACATAATTTTTGTCTTGTCCTTGTTCATATTAAAGCCTACCCGTTGGGATGCTCGAGCATCTTGCTGAGGTCTTTCATCGATTCTGCTATGCTACATATACTACAATATAGCGTCGGCAAATCGAGGGTGAGCGATGCCGTTAATATTGATTCTTGCCGAGTCTTTGTCATTCCAGGAGCTTGAAGGTGTCTTCCAATGCACAGTTAAGATATAACATCACCCTGTATCACGCCACTTTGCAATGGAATTGGCTTCAAACTCTGCTCTAATACTCGGACGGACATATTGATGTATTGTACAAGCACATCAACACTTCGGATAGCCAATACGGCACCGCTGGAAACTCCAGCACTGTCCACCTTTTGATCGAATCAGAAGCCTCATAGTTTACAAACGCTAAACATCTCTATGTTATACTTTTCGGTCTTCTGTTTAACTTGCCGTAGCGTGTGAATGTGGTCTATAGTACCATAGCCTTTTCGGAAACCAGCTTTTTCTGGATGCTGAAAGTCATCCAATCTACGATTGAGACGGTTCGTGATGACTTTCGAAAACAACTTAATAAACATGGCTCAAAAGGGCGATGGGTCTGTAATTCTTAGTAAACTGTTGTTACCTTTCTTGAAGAATAGCATCACTACGCTTTTGTTTGTTTCTTTTGTTCTATGCTTCTATTATATATTCTAATCTAGTACAGGCTGACGTCCGGGATATCTTCGGTATAATGTCGGATCAGCTTGGCTCTTGGGTCATTGGCCGAGCTGATACCAGGTTTAGCGACCGAGGTGTATATTTGTCCATAGAACTTCTCGACTTCTCCTAACATTACTGCTTTGGTGAACGCTACACTACCGTCTGCTATCTTCAGCTTCCTCAACTTGCTTTGTCCAGTAGACATGTCTCTTGCAAACACTGGGGCCTTTTTAGTTTAGTATTAATTAGAGGTAAATATAAAAAATCGGGATGTCGTGTCGCAAGGACTTCCATATTCATCTATTGAGCAGCCTATATGCATCAGCATCATAAGATGACTGCAGTGAGCGTCGTTCAGCCATGAGGCTGACGGTATCGTTGGAGAGTTTCTGTGGTCTATCCGTACGTTGTAAAACAGCAATAACTCAGAAACTAATCGTCCCATAATGCTAGTTTCTAAAAAGAAATGATAGACTTCGTCTAGATCCTCATTTTGGATAACAACTGTCAAACTTAAAACTGAAACTCTGAAACTACGAGTATTGATTCTAGAATACTAGTTTCTAAAGGTTATTGATAGACCTCTACTAGATCTTCATTTCGGATGACAGCTGTAAAACTTAAAACTGCTATAACTCAGAAACTATTGATCCTACCATGCTGTTTCTAGAAAGAAATAATAGACCTCGTCGAAATCTTAATTTTTGATGACAGCTGTCAAACAGAATGTCTCCGATAATTCTGAAACTATTGAACCTAGACTATCGTTTCCTAAAGAGAAATTATAAATAGCGTAAAGATTTCCATTCAAACAAAAAACTGAAAAATGCTCACTAAATGCCAGCCGGAAAAGTCTGGAGTTTGTGGTTTTACGCAAAAAAAAATATTAGTGAAGCGATACTACACTCCATGCTTTTACAATTGTGAATTATTTTTATTTTTCTATCTTTTACATTATTTTCGTCGGGTGAAATGAGTTTGAAATAATAAAATCTGTCGTTGTAATTTTATTTTAGATATATACTCTTAAGTTTTAATTTGTACCACACTCTTGTCTTGTTGTCGTGTTGTTCTTGTTAACTACCTATATCACGTTTTTCTCTAGCTTAGCTCTTGTGAACTGAAATACTGTGCATAGCAAGCAAAGATCTAAAAGTTATTTTAAATTAATTATCCAGTGTAGAGTACATTGCGTCCAGTTCGTCACAACTATTGAATACAATGTTACAACTGTCAACTTGCTTGCATTTGTTTTGCATAAATCTATCTGTAGCGATGCGCATAACTTGGCACAACATTTAGCATACTATAAGGCACTGACCTACTTTTTTATCGAAGCTCATATAGATATGCTCTCGCGCATGTGTCGCGTCATTCGATGTTTTCCTCCGCAGAGATTACAGCGTAACCACGTGCCTACATTGTTTATTATTTTGGCGTTCATTTTGTACAGCTTTCTTTTACTATGTATTTTGAGATGGACTGTTAATATTACCTACATTATAATTAGTACTCACGGGATGTACACCACGATTAGGCGGGTTTTGGAGTTCCCACTTTTACACCACTATTAGGCGCCCGCCTAATCGTGGTTTACATCCCGTGAGTACTAATTATAATGTACCTAGTTAACAACCGCGAAAGTCTAAAACAGTGTGTTAATATTACCTGTCTCTTTGATGACATATATGTAATTAAAGAGACACTTTACGATCTACAGGCTCTCTGTGCCAAGCTTCTTCCAATTCGGTTTAGTATTTGCATGAAGGACAAGAACAACAAACAAGTTTCGCTTTTAGATGTTGTTACGGACTGAGTATAATAAGATACATACTTTTGATTTCCAATAAAATTTTATGAACCACGGGCGTGTTCATCATTAAACTATTAACCTTCTGTTATCACTATTATTAATATAGATTTATTAACATGGAGTAGATACTTAACATGAGTAGCCTTAACGGAGCCTAAAACCAAAAGAATAGAAGCTAAAGAAGCGACACGGGCGCTACAGATGACTCGCTTGAGAGAGATAATAATAATAATAATAATAAAACCTTTATTCAAACAATTGTACAATGTTATTTCATGCATTATAATGGGGCTAGAAAACATGAGCAAATTTGTGCAAGAGTATCTGCTGCTGAACTAGGTTCATCACCCGTGTTTCAGCATACAGCGCTCTTTCCCCAGCGTTGGACTACTGCTAGCCATTTTGGTACAATACTAATCTTAAGAATTTAGAATTAATCTTAGGTCCTAATATTACATATAAAGATGATGATAGTGTTTGCGTGTGTTTATGTGTGTGTAGGTGTGCGTGAGTGAGTGTATGTGTGTGTGTATGTATGTGTTTTACATCCCAAGTAAACTATTTAGGTGATTACTGTAAGAAGTTCTTCAGTATCGTCATAAGATAAAGTTTTTAGCCATTTAGTCACTACAATTTTGACATCTGATTTAACCAACGGATAAATGTTCAAAATTTTATTAAGCTTGTTGTATAAATAAGGCCCTAAAAACAAATAAAACCTCTTTGCAAAACGGGTACTAAAATGATGAGGTTGATTGCACACCAAGTATTTTCTTCTTTTTGTTAACTGTGTAGGCTCATAATCCAAAAAAGTGTGTTGTTTCAAAATTATACTATATATAAAAAGTTGGCGCACGGTAAGCACGTCACAATACTGATACAGTGATGTAGTGGGGAATAAAATAGGTTTCCCAGTAGCAACCTTCAAAACGGATCTTTGGGCTACCTCTAGCATTTTTAAATTTGTTTTGAGAGCTCCTCCCCACGACGAAATACAGTAAGTTAGCAGTGATTGGCACATGCTCAAATATATTTGTTTTACCAATTGTAAACTTATGATATGTCTAAGTTTTTTAAAAATAAACATAATCTTTCGAATCCTCCCACTCAAGGCTTCTATATGATTTTTAAAATTAATGTTTTTATCAACAATGATTCCTAAATATTTGATACTTTCCATTCTTTCCAATTTATCACAGTTGCAGTCATTATTTTTTAATGCAATACATCGTCTATTGTGGGCAGAAATTGAAAGGTCGGGGTATGGTGAAAACTCTCGTATTGAAAACAATATATATTTTGTTTTGACCGTATTAAGGGACAAGACATTGTCATGAAGCCAAGTTGTGACTGCATTAAAACCATTTTGGGCAGCATCAAATACCGCGCTCCACGTATCTGACGCAAACAAAAGAGCTGTGTCATCAGCGTATGATATAAGTCTGCCACTCAAAGGTTGCAATTGACACAACTCGTTTATATAAACTAAAAAGAGGGTAGGTCCTAGAATACTACCTTGTGGTATACCGTATGTAATTGGTAAATCGGTACTAATGTGAGAACCCACCCTTACACTTTGGAATCTGCCAGTTAGGTAATCATTAAGTAGGGCTAACTGGTTACCTCGAATTCCAATTCGTTCTAACTTAGAAACGAGTATAGGGACAGAGACCGTATCAAATGCTTTAGCTAAATCAAGAAAAATACATAGACACTTTTTGCCAGCATCAAGATTGGAAGATATAAAACTGACGAGTTCGTGAACAGCCTCATTTGTGGATTTCCCACTGCGGAAACCAAATTGATTATCGGAGAAAATGTTGTTACGTTCTATAAAATTGACTAACCTGTTGTTTATGAGACGTTCAAGTATTTTCGAAATAGAAGGGAGTATAGAAATAGGTCTGTAATTTGAGATACGATCTCTGTCCCCATTCTTATAAATAGGAATAATACGAGATTTTTTAAGATCAGTTGGAAATATACCCTTTTCAAAACAAGTGTTAAAAATATGTGTCAATGGGGGTACTAAGATTTCCTTATGTTCTTTAAGAAACCTGTTTGAAATTTGGTCCCAACCCACAGAACAGTCATTTTTAAGGTTTGTTATTAGTGATTCTACTTCAGCGTGATTTGTTTCTAATAATACAAATGATTCTAATTTTAGATGTGACATATTAGTCTGCTTCGGATTATAACTAAAAGTGTTTGTCCCAATACTTTCAGCCAATTTTTTACCTACGTTTACAAAATAAGATAGTCAACTTCAATGTCTAGTCATACATTACCTACATTTACCAAGTCTGAATAACTACTAATTCGACGCACATAATCTTTAAAACGTATACGTAAACATATGTAGGTATATATGTGCAGTGTGAACGCTATTTCTCACGTACATGTAAATAAGCCGGGCCTTGGCCTGGTTACCACGATTTTAGCAGTATTACAAAATACACAAACGATGAGCGCCCGCGCCACGAATTCATCGCACCGCTCCGCCGCGCCGCTGCCACCACCGCTGCCATCGCGGCTTCTTCCCACTGCCAACTGTGGGGGCGCTCAGCTCTCACTTTATTTTACAATTAATCTATCTGTGTAATAATTACACATGAAAGAAAACGTAGAGATAATATGATTGTATGTGTATGATGATTGTTTTTATTGTTCTACATTCTTAGGAAGTTGGTTTTTAATAGGTTATTAATTCATACACGTATACAAGACTGTATTTTGTTATGGACAAGTTATGCACTTGATAGCAAACGTCACGCCGGTCCACGATAATTGCAGAGCCACCCCGAGCTTATAGCTGAAGTTCCCTGGCTGTGCAGTGCGGTCGTTACCCTGAGACTACACTACATTAGATGCAGCTTTCATCCGAACATCTGACACGATTATGGTACAAATATTTACCAACAAAGAGGGTTCCGTATATAATGATTCACATGTAATCCCCCGACGGCGGGAGGTAAACCTTAATGCTATAGACAAAGCTGAGTAGTATAGTTTGGTATGGAAGATTGTACTCTTATGCTACAGCCATATATTTTGAAGTTTGCAGATTATCAGTTCTGTCATTTTTATGTCGGACTCGTACAAATAGAACGACAAGCCAAAAAATAACGTTTATGTTTCCATAACCCCATAGTACTATTTTATTATGAAAACTAACACGGTTTGTACGCATAGGTATAAAAGTAAAACGTTACCATCGTAACGAGATCCCTATAGTTACCGTGTTATCGAATCAACAGCTCACCATTCGCCTTTTAGAGTACTACAATTAGTTCTGCTTAACTATGTTACTTTAGTAAAAACTATACGCTGCTCGGGTAAACTGTCGGTATAAAAACGTCAGAGTGGGCAAACGATTGGTAAAACGGTGCAATTCTTGATAGGAACTACATATACCTGAAAACTACTTACAAGTAAAATGATTGCTGCAAATCCACAATAAACATTGATTGCATGTTGTGTTTCATCTAAACTGATATGGTAACAGGAAGTTAGTGAAAGAATTCCCTGCGTACATCATAAAGTGAATATCGTTTAGTGAGTGTCTCCGCGATTACATGACATTTCATTTTTGCACCCTGTAGTATAAATCCTTTATGGAAAAAAGAAGCAATTATCTATTTTACCAAGTGCTATGTCTCTTCAGCAATGCCTCGAACGAGCACAGTGAATAATAGAACATTTTCTTTGCTTAAAACATGTTATTTGTAATATTTATGGTACGTTTTTTCTGCATAGTTGCATACTATTTTGTTGTATGTAAATATTAGGCAGACTGTTTTTATTTACATCCTGTGTGCCTTATTATACAAAAGCCTAAAAAATATTGCAAATATGCAATATTTTAAATTAAATAATATATTGAATGCATTTTACAATAAGATGTCGATTGTACGAGTATATAACAATTAATTGTAGACCCAAATATTGGGCATAGCAAAATATAGGAGAGAGGACGAGTATCCGACATTTTGTACAAAGTCCTAAGATATTCTATAATACAGGGGTATTATAGAATATACACTATACACATAAAAAGTAAATAATTTGTATATCTGTATCATGTCACACCCAAGACTGTAAACCACAAAATCTACGAAGTTGACTTTTGGCATGGTCATAAATAGCTTATTTTTAGCAGCATGGTTAGATGGGCACAGGAAATTTAAACAGCGTAAAATTATCATATTATTTTAGTCGTATAAATAGGTCTTTATGTATGTTTTTTGATTCGTTTTTTCTTTTATCTTTGATTGTTGATCTTAGATTGTTTTTTCTTACTAAACCAACGCCACCCTCTCTAGACCATTGCGGACGGAAAAATATAGAACGCGTTTAAAATGTTCAGATTTTAAATAATTCGAGTCCCAACAGAGAATTCAATGAATCATTAATGACAGAAAAACAAAACAAAGTTTAGATTCTCAAATCTAAGCTTTGTTATATTTTTGAATCTGATAACAATATAATTTGTTTAAATGTTTATTTTTCCATCTATGCATGTTTCGTTGTTTAGGGGCGAAAGAAATAACATAAGTAGAATTAGATTCAAAAACATAACAAAGTTTAGATTCTCAAATCTAAAATTTGTTATGTTTTTGAATCTGATAACAATATAATTTATTTAAATGTTTATTTTTCCATCTATGCATGTTTAGTTGTTTAGGGGCGAAGGAAATAACATAAGTAGAATTATCCGTTAGATTGCCTTTGCTGTTTTTGAACTGAACCGAACTAATAGGGAACAAATACGTCGTCTTTTTCTGGGGTTCCATTCCTTTTGTATAACTTTCCACTCTATGATGTTCATGTTGTGGGAATCATCGCAAGAAGGCATTTTTATCAAATAAATTTGATTTTTTGTTGACATACTGCCGGCTACGTGCAAACTAATGTCGTTTGCAGCGTGATTGATAGGCCCCGGCCGCCGCAGCGTAATCGGCGTGGGGCTATTTCAAGCTTTACGAAAGCTTCATGTGTTTTTCCTTCCTCGAAGTCATGTTAAAGATGGGCTGATTTGGCGCGGTGGCGTGAAGCGCCGTATGCGGAGTACCCACCTGTGACTTATTACTCGAATCTGGTAATGCTAAACATAATTTTTCAATTTTACTTGTATTAAAAAAAACTTAAATTTTTGCGTCATTTTTTGTTTAACTAGATCAAATCTGACCTCGAGGGTTAAGTTCAACAGTTTTCGACATTGTGCCTTTTTGTTATGTATCTGGCACCGTTGAAATTTTCAGGTAGCAGTCTCATGTTTATTCATGCCATCAATTTTATATCAGCACTCGTTTATCTTTTCTACGTAAGTATTCATAAACTATAAAAAAATGTGAAGGATCAAGAAGTCGCAGACTTACAAGCGTTGTAATTTTTTATCACCAACGGGATGTAGCCGTCCCGTGATCGTGACTGTATCATCAATCCTACAACCTAAGTCATCTATCGATATCTCGGAGATAATGTAAGTCGTACATAGTCGAAGTATTTATTATATTACTTCCAAAATTCTTTTATATTGTTTTCTTGTGTCCTAATTTTCGGGAATCATGTTTTAGTATGCTATGCTTTGAATTTAAAAAAAAAACTTTATTCTGTTATTCTATCGTTGGTTCATGAAACACCACGTGGAGCAATGTACCTTGTATATTTATTTGTTGAATTGTAAAAAAAAATCAGGTCGTCACAACTTTCATTGTATGTAATTCTGTGTATTTATTTATCTACACATATAATAAAAATGTAACGGATCGCTGTCTGTACATGGAAGATATATGAAAAAAAATATTGGGACTTTGAGAAACGAAAATAGAATGAAAAATTCTGTTATAATTTTTGTCCGTTTGTCTGTTTGTCTGTGCGTTTGTGCACGCTAATCTCAGAAACAGCTTATCCAAATTAGACGTGGTTTTCACTGATATATTGAAGTAAGCTTCACTTAACATTTAGTGTTTGTTTCATTTCAATCAGTTCATAATAAAAAGTTATTGAAGTATATACCTTAAGCCGAATTTTAGCTGCGCCCCGTTTTTTCTAAAGTTTACACTGCACTTTGTCACCCGTCGTGTTAGTAAGTAAGTTTACATAACTATACACTTAGGTGAAGAAACTGACGTGGCATAAAAAGCTCCATAAGATCATAGGTATTGGCTTTTTGTATTGTAAATATCGCACACGACCTACGCTACGACGCGATTCAAAATTCGCGGAGTCAAATTACGTCCAAAATGCCCTCATTCGTCATAATGACATATTAAAAGTAATTTCTAGTAGGTACATTCCAGTAAGTGAATTAATAATCGATATAATAGACACATTATGTAACACGTAGACGAATTTAAAATGATTTGACCGGCATAACATTCAACAAAACAGCTGAATTGGCACAAGGTTTTTAATACCAAAACAAGATATTGATTAAACATTTATGTTGATAAACTGACGGCTATTTATTAACTTCGTGAGTTATTCAGTGAGACACTTTTTAGGGATTCATGTGTCAAATTGTAGGTATTTAACTGTTACTCAACTTAGTAAAATTATGTATCACTACGATCGACTGCCCGCGACTTCGTTCGCGTTGTAGGTTCGGCCTTCGGCCTTGCCATAACTTCCCATATTTTGGTTTTTCTTTCATAAGAACCTTCTGACAATAATAAACACAACAAAAAAGAATAAGCGAGAATGTTCTCAAGTTATAGCGTGACCAGGAGAAATAGGGGTCCTTTTTTATATACATGCTTACCAGGAAAAATAGGGGCTTTTTTATATGTATAGATAGATTTTAGCTCTTAGTAAAGATAAAATAATAAACGGTGAAATTTATATATTGATTTCATTGTATTTATAATAAAGTAGAAATTTTAAAATGTGCGTTCATGGTCACGTCGGAACTAGAAGCAGTATTTATTTTTTTAAATATGTTGTCAAGTACTTGAAACTATGAACTGCAGGGCTAAAATAATACTTCTAGCGGATGAGAAGGGTAATTATGTATCTCAGTTGCTAACGAATGTTGATTGTACTTTGATACTGATCCGCTAGACGTATTATTTATTAATCAACAAAGCAATCCTTGCTACAGTCTCGACTTGGATGGGTGGCTTCTAGTAGCATATTTTATTGGGCGCTTTTGCGCTTCGGTTGGCACGTGGTTGTTGTTTGTCTTAGGACAACAGCCATTACGCCATGTCCGAGGCGATCAGGCATTCACAAAACTTCGACACTGTACTCGATCTGGCAACTAACCGTACTGGGTTCGCGTGCTGGATGATAGCCCATATTAAAAAGCCAAAGCTTATTTTACAAGAAGAACTTATTTCTATGTATTTTATTTGTAGGAATATGTTATTTGCCGCGAGTATGTATATTGGTGCTGTAAACTTAATTCACCTGCGCTAATTTACCTAAGTGAATGTAGTAAACTAATTTTATTAGTAGACTTAATTCATCTGTATTTTAATTTAGTATAGTTGCAAATATGTTATTTAAATGTGGTCGGAATTTAGTAAATTGTATTAATATTCATCATCATCATCATCATCATCTCATCAATTAATATTCAGTAGAGAATAATCCAAGAATAATCAGAATAATCCAAGTCCATCAAAGTACGAGTATGTCGATAATCGTTTTTATTGTCTACACGCTCCTGGGCGAGCACTGCATTTTTCTTTAGACACTAATGTCAACTTTTCACTTTCAATTAGTTAGGAAATGTACGGTTATAGCCTGGAAGACATTCTCAGAACTCCGAAACGTTATTAAATCCAAAGTTTTAATATTAATTGTTTTAAAATTAAACCTACATATATGTATATAATATATAGTGGAAACCATCAGAATACAGAAAAATTGTATTTTGAGTGGACATCATCTCGCATTCGAAAAAATACAACGTTTGAGCAAAAGGATTTATTTTTCATATTTTTAATAAAAACCTAATATTTTACATTTTATTTAAAAACCTATTTTTTTATAATTTTATATGTGTATATGGTTGTATGTTAGTTTGGTTGGGTAAGCTTTTATTATATGTACTTATGTAAATATAAATTAAAAAAAATTCTTTACAATTATGACGATATATAATTATATCGTAAGACACGATTTACGAGTTCATTACATTTCACTAAATTGGTTTTCTGCACTACCGCGTATAATTACTATATTACAACACACATCGCTGCACCTATGTTAGCTGATAGAAAATGCTACAGATACATTAAGTTAATCGGCAGTTAAAGTATATATAATAAGTTAAAATTAATTAGTTTTACTTCCTTACTTTACTTTTTAATAAGTTTTTAATATTACTTTCTTAATTATCCTCCAGTACTGCTTACACATTCGTTGGCTCTATTGGCTCTCACACATCGTTTAGTGATCTCGCAATATTTTTTTCATAAAACCTGTTCGACAATGTCCAATTACTTTCGACGCAATCTCTTAGTAAAGCAAGGCATTATCAAAAAGGAGTAATGTCGTATGAAACTCCCAAGGGGTTAAAGTGATTTGGATTTGGCACATTAAAATTTGTAGGAAAAGTAAAGATTTTTTTTCTTTTTATGTGATCTCTCTGTCGTGGCTAGATCAATTTCGAATAAAGCCTCTTTACAATGCCCGTGTAAAGAGGTCGAACTGGCCAGGATCAAACCAGAATCCAACCACCACAGGCAGAACACAGTTTCATATTTTATTTACCATCTATGATATTTCATAGTTTTCACGTATAATATACAAAAATGTTATCGAGCAATAGTGATTCGACTCCGGAGTTTATTAAATCGGACGTTTTAGGGATTATTATTAATCTACTACCGCAAAAATGCAAAAATACGAAAAAGTTTCAAGATTTCGATGCTTTTTTATGTAGCCCTGAGTTTTTATTGTCTTGCAGTAGATATGAAAAGTAGAGTATTTACCTCGAGGATAAACCAATCTTCGTCTTGGGCGGCTTCAACCCCTCGCTTCACTCAGTACTCTACATAACACATTATACATAATCTATTAAATTTAAATTACCTCTAGAGCCCCTCGTTACGCTCTGGGTCCAATATGACATAATTTATTTCTTTCTAATGATTAGTTTTTCTTTTTTATATATACCTTAATCAAAAAATTGGTTGAATACTTTAAACGCGAAATAAGGTCATAAAAAGGACAAGCTGACAAACACACTATAATTTATAGTATTGTTAAGTATTATTAATAATTTATGATTATTATTGTTATAATTTGAAATATTATTATTATTACAGTTTATTGATATTAATAATAAGTAATAGCTTAATGTAAGATAGTTATATTAAAACGGTGGTAAAATCCGGTATTAGTAAACTCTTTTCTTTTGGTCAGCAATACAATCTTTGCTAATTGCTATTTTAAAACGTAGTTCTTGAATAGGTAGACTACTTCTAACCTTATAAGTAGTCTACATAAATAATACTTTTACAGTAAATGTATCTATGTAAAGGGTATAGTTTCTTCAGTGACGTGAAATTATATTTCTTATGCTGTATATTTACTCAGTGTATACATATTTATTGGATGGAGGTCGAGACACATTAAAGAAAACGTGGTCGTGTTGGAGTAACCAGTTGTATGTAGCATTGCCTAATTCAGCAAGGTCATATTATGTAGATGAAGTTACCATTATGAAAAGAACAAAAATAGGACTGCGAAAGTAGAAGGCTCTCTAAACATTTTTGCTTTTGTCGTCGAATCTACCAAATGTATGGGTGGTGTTTATTTCCGATGGTGGATTGGTAAAATTCTGAACATGAGTGAAGAGGCTTCCGGAATATGTGTTCCGAATATGTATATTGTTCAGAAACATATTGTATACGATACAACTTAACATCAAGTAATAATTCTACTTTAATAATAATTTTAATATGTATACTTAAAAAAACTGGGCAATTGTCCGTGGAATATAAAACTGAAGGTGTCCCTACTGCAAGTGATTGTGAAATGTATTGAAACGTCAGAGCCAAAATAATGTTGATAATCTAACATCGCGCAGATAGGATTTAATTAAAGAATTTTTGTATTGTATTTAAAATCTTGAACCAAATTTTATGACTATGTTGTGCAACTCACCCAAGGTTTCCACATTTTAATATTTTGTTCTGAAAATTTAATATTCTTTTGTCTGTGTAAACTGAGTGGAGCCTTAGGAAAAACTTTATGTTGACTGGTCAGAAATCAGAAAGGTTTCATTCCATTCAAATTCTTTCTTGTATTCGCTTCTGAAATCATATAGAAGTTATAAGCGTAATAATTGGGCTTAAGGGAATATACATACAGGGCGAATTTTTGAGACTGTACAGTGATGGATTGACATCAAAAAATATTTTAGATTCGATTAATCATTTTCCGTACAAAATGTTTGGGAAACTTTTTTGGCGATTTCTAATATTGCGAGTACTAAAACAGAGTTACACCCATTGAGTCTTGATCCCTTTATATGAAATAGAAACGATTGGCATAAAACTAATTATTTTGGTATTTTATTATTTACTACGATTAATAAACATTTTAACTACCAAACTGTATTTTTTCTCCAATATATAAATGCAATTTAGAAATCTCAAAAACTATGGATAATCTCCTAGGAACGTTTTCCTGTAACTATGACGGTAAGATAAGTCCTGTCTCAATAATCCACGCTATATGCCTATGCCTATAAGAAACAGCATTCAGCTCTTAAACATCAATTATTGTGTGTTATTGTTTTTAGATTATTTTTAAGGGTAATCTCGTTTTAGCAATATTATATCCTCAATATAATCCACCACGCGGGCCCTGTGTGGTTTGGTAGACAGGCTCGTGGCCAGTCCTAGTGTCGAAGATTTGAGACTAGCCAAAGGCCTTTGGTTTATAAGTTTTTCAGCTGGTTCCTTTTACAGGACATAGGGCACTATTCATACTTTATTTTTATTGTTTTCCACGCAACGGGAAACAGCTTGCAGGTAATTTTAGGCACGTCAATAATATAAAGACGGTGAGAAGCACGTTTACTACATTTATTGTTTGTTATAACTTCTTGTTCTTAATATAAAATAGTAAACAAGTCCGCTGTTATTTCAAAATAACATTACGAAACAAATTGTATGTGTAAAAGAATATAACAAAGGAGTTTTATTCGGTTGAGGTTGAAACAGTGTGATGTATCCGTGGAGCACATTCATCGGTGCGTTCGTTGCGCCACGCTCGTACTGCCGTCTCGGGCCGCGCCACCGCGCCGCGTCCCACTTACCAAGATAAATTGAAATTCAATTTCACCAAAGGGCAGCACTCGTGCGCACAAGCAGAATACTAAACCATCTGATACCTTGTGCTAATATTCGATGAGTACAATGAGACTTCATTGAAAATCAATGATTTAGTCTCACATAATCCAGTTACTATTACACAAGGCAACACATTAGGTACGATACTTACGTGATTAATATATTAATATAATTAACTCTACGATTATTTATAAGTTACTTATATAATACTAGCGACTGCCCGCGACTTCGTTCGCATTATAGGCTCGGCCTTCGACCTCGCCATAACCTCCGTACTTTTCTCTTTTTATTAATTTAAGAACCTTCTACGATTTATTAGAAAACGTTGAAAAAAAAGATGAATGAAATCAGTAAAGCCATTCTCAAGTTATAGCGTGACCAGGAGAAAGGGTTCATTTTTCTACCGACTTCCAAAAAGGAGGAGGTACTCAATTCGACTGTATTTATTTTTGTTTGTTACCTCATAACTTTCGATAGGGTAAACCGATTCGCAAATATTTTTTTTGTTTGATAGCTGGTAATCCCATTTCATTAAATTCGGTGTAGTAGTTTTTGAGTTACACTCCAACTGAATAGAATGGACGTCGGTATTAAATTTTTCAAATTGTACTTGTTATATATATAGATAGCAGTGCCAAAAATCCGTCAGAAAATATTTAGTTATGCTAATTTTGTATATAATATATGTTGGCTTATTTCTCTTTTAATTGTGATTAAACTTGGCAGTAAGATAGACAGTAGCTCGGCAAATGGCATTGAATCCGTTTTATTCTGGATTTTTTCTGTGGCATATTCACTATGGTTTAACAAAATACAGTCTTATTAGGGTTCAGTAGACAAAAGCTTACAAAGAACGTTTATATAGTATCGTTAAGACCGCCAGTACTTGTACATCCTGGCGAGTTTCTATACAAAGATTTATTTTAAGCCTTACGACATGTGTGCAGTATATGTGAGTCATACCTCTTCACCAAACATGATTGGCTAAAATAATTCACTACGTTGTGAGTTTATTTTGGATAAAAAAATCTCCTAAAGCACATAATATATTATATGGTTTAAGTCAATAGATGTCTGGAAAATATCTGGTTCAGGTATATCTTAGAAGACCACACTTTGTGCAGTCGAATGACAGGTTATGGTTCGCCTAACTAAACCCAACGCTTTACTAAACGCGCTTTAGCATCTGGGATGCGATCGTTTGCTTGTCTTAGGCCGTGCGCGCACTGCCTTGCGTTGCGTTTTTTCTACCGTGCGGTGGAATAATCGCAGTGAGGGGTCCGCGCACTGCGGTAAAACAAACGTACGTTTTGAAATATAGCTCTGGGCCCCACACTACACGTCATCGTTATGGACTACCATAAAAGAGTTGTTATCTGTATATATTTATTATTACGTAAAAAAGGGTACCCCAAACGGTATTGGGTAAATCCCTTGACGGCCTAAAGACCTATGAAGGGCTTATTTTTCGTAAGATATAACGATCTAATTTCGTATCCAAAAAAGATTTTCGGATATTACAGAATGCTCTTTTGATAATTTGTTAAGAATCGTTGGTGCCAAAATTTACTACAAAGACACACATTGTAGTATGGATAAAATATATTATGAAAAAATTAAAATTGTTGTCAAATCATCAAAGAAGACATCAATGTTGACAATGAAGTCCGCAATACCACAATGTCTAACTATTAGATAGAGGCCGTCCATTAATCACGTGAGGCTCGAAAGAGGCGGGGAGGGGATTTGACAAAAATCACGAAATATCACAAGGGGTTGTAGTAAGATATCACGTGTAATTATTTTTTCGTCCAACCATCGTGCGATTTCTAAACCGAAAAGCGGCGTGTAACTTTGACTCGACGTGGCCAGGCAACGAACGAAGACCCTGCGCGCCGCGACGTCCGCCGGGCTCGGCTTGATCTTATAACATTTTTGATAATATTGAGAAACTGAATATATATATCAATCGATCGGTAGACCTAGAGATATTATCTGCGTAGTGCTCGAAAATGATGACGCAGAGTGGCTGGATGAAACCGACGTTGTTAGTTAAAGAATGCTAAAAAACATCACGTGATTAATATTATATATACCTACATATAAATATAATAAAGTAGTACTGTATATATATTTAATTATCTTACCTATGTGGCTAAAATTACTTACTTACATTACTTAAAAAGACCATAGTGTAGTAGTTGAAGTACCATACGTGGGCGGGAATGACCGTATTTTATTAATTCGATTTTTTAATACATTTATCTATTAAAAATGTCATTAAAGAGATATAGGAGGGTGAATCAAAAAGTTCTTAGAAGTGCATATATATGAAACCTTTTTGGATCAAGTTCGATATTCAAATTAAAGAGTGTCTATCACACTATATTTATGCAGACTGTCACTTGTTTTTGTCAGTTCGTTCGCATGTAATAAATTTTTTTGTGCAACGAGTTGCTAAAAAGTCAAAATTATGGATAAAAGTGAGTTACGTGCGGTGATAAAATATCTCAGTTTGAAAAAAATTTCTACGAAGGAAATTTTTTTGGACATTCAGCAGACATTAGGGGGTGATGCTGTACCCTATTCTACGGTTGCGTACTGGGTGGCTGAATTTAAAAGAGGTAGATCAAGCTGTAAAGATGACCCGCGTTCTGGGCGGCCTTCAACCTCCGTTACAGAAGAAAATGTCAAAAAGGTTGAGAATCTGGTTTTGGAAGACAGAAGAATGACTATAAAACATATAGCTGAGATCCTAAAGATATCTTTTGGTAGCGTTCAATCCATTTTAATTGATTCACTGGGGTTCAAAAAAGTGTCTGCAAGATGGGTGCCACGAATGTTAACCGACGAAAACAAAAAGCGAAATTTCCAAGCGTAATCTCGAAATGTTCCAGCGTGATTCGGATAATTTTTGCCGTCGTCTTGTCACCATGGATGAAACGTGGGTCCACCATTTTGATCCTGAAACTAAAAGACAAAGCATGTCTTGGAAACGACCATCCTCTCCATCCATTAAGAAATTTCGAGTTGCTCCTACCGCTGGCAAAGTTATGGCCTCTGTGTTCTGGGATAGTGAAGGAATCCTTTTTATTGATTACATGCCAAAAGCCCAGACGATTACTGGACCCTATTATGCAAATTTAATCCCGAAAGTGCGTGAAGCGATTAAAGAAAAACGTCGTGGAAAACTGTCGTTGGGCGTGTTGTTTCTTCAAGATAACGCTCCTGCTCATCGATCGGAAGTTGCGCTCAACGCAATCCGCTGTGCTGGCTTCAATCTCCTTGACCACCCACCATATTCTCCGGACTTAGCCCCAAGTGATTTTCACTTATTTCCAAAATTAAAAGAGGAAATTCGTGGAACAAAATTTCACGATAATGACGCGGTTATAGCTGCCGTAGAGGACTTTTTCGAGAGTCAAAAAAATAATTTTTTTTCACAAGGAATAAGGAAGTTAGAAACGCGTTATTCTAAATGCATTGCATTGGAGGGAGATTATGTAGAAAAATAAAATATTATTATTTAAATCTTTGCATTTTTTAATATTGATTCCAAGAATTTTTTGATTCACCCTCGTACATCACATTAATGAGACAATTTTAATAGAGAGGAAACGACCAACACCAAAAATACGAAGTCACGGTAAAATGTTCTATCCAGTATTGAACGCATATCGGTGTCACATCCCAACAGCAACTGATGCCTCCGTGCGTTTTTTTCAACGTAGTGCGCGGATCTCCATAGATTTCTATACGATACAAAAATTAGTGCGATAGACTCACCGCAAATTTGTAGCGATGACTTCACCGCACGCGTTTATTTCTCCGCAGTACGCGCACTTATATGACTCTCCGTACTTCACAGAATATGCGTTACAAAAACGCAACGCAGTGCGCGGCCTTATACATCACGTTCGCGTTTATAGAGTATAATTATGAGCTTTCATTTGCGAATGTTTGTAGACGGGATCATGCTGCTTCAATATGTCTCAGATGATGATATTATGTACCAGTGAAGGATTTCTATGTTTATACGCATTGACATGTACTATAGGAAACCATTCGTTATGCGCGAAGGACGTATTAGGATTTCTTGTACTTTTCATTACCTTTATGGAAAAGCTAGGTCGTTGTCTTTTTGGAAAAAATAACTATTTATTTCATGTAGATATTGCTATCACACTTTGTGTTGTCAACTCTTTGTTAATACGTCAGTCGACCATGACAATTAGGATGAGGGTTCTTAACTAGTAGGTACATTTTCCCGTGGCCGTGGGGTGCCGGCTTAGAATAGTACCTCCCCAACTCTACCCGTGGGTGCCGTAGAAGCCGGCTAAGGGATAACAATCAGAAGGTGGGAAGCAGGACCTTCCCACTCAAAAACCCCAAAACTGCGTTCGCCAACTCGCCTGCCAAGCGTGGCTAGTATTGACAAAACCCCCCCAATGATTGACACAGAAGGAACCAGGCCCCCAGTCCCCGGCAGCCGATCTATTCCTGGCTACGGTAGCGGCCACGGTAACGGTAGGGCAGGAGGTGCTAAGAATCGCCGGCAGACGCCCGGTTACCGCCCCCAACGACGACGACTGGCCCTGGTAACACACAACATACGAACGATGAGGACATACGAGAAGATCTATTAGCTGGAAGAAGAAATGTGTAGGTTACACTGGGACATTGTGGGGTTATCAGAAGTCCGAAGAGCGGGTGAGGACACGATAACCCTAAAATCAGGTAACCTGCTCTACTACCGGGAAGGCGACCAACAGTCCCAAGGTGGTGTCGGGTTTCTCGTCCACAGGTCCCTTACTAAGAACATAGTTACGATCGATAGCGTTTCCAATAGAGTTGTATACCTATTACTCAGAGTATCCAAACGATATCGCTGAAGGTCATTCAGGTATACGCACCGACGAAGTCGCACCCGGATGATGAGGTACAGGATATGTATGAGGACATTAGTCGGGTCATACATACCTCTGAAACGCACTTTCTAGTTGTTATGGGAGACTTCAACGCGTAGTTGGGTAAGAGACGCGAGGATGAGTTGAAAGTGAGGCAATTTGGTCATGGGCAACGGAACCGTAGGGGACAGAATTTGGCCGACTTCCTGAAGAAAGAGGGACTCTTTAAGATGAACTCTTTCTTTCAGAAGCCACCTCATAGGAAATGGACCTGGCTGAAACCCGATAGTTCCACGAGAAATGAGATTGACTTCATTATGACCACCAAGAGATAAATATTCACTGATGTCTCCGTGATCCACAGGGTGAAAACCGGTAGTGATCACCGAATGGTAAGAGGCAAATCTCATTGAATATTAATGTCAAACATGAGAGGTCTCGCGCTCCGACCTACTCGTGCCCATATTCAAGACCCCGAGAGCTTTCAGCTGAGCTGTCCAATCGCTTCGATTGCCTTGAGAACATCGATTCAGTGGACGAGATGAATAACAGGTTAGTAGCAACTGTCCATACAGTGGGTTCCAAGTTATTTAAACCCCACCGTACAGATAGGCCACAGAAACTCTCCAACGATACCCCGAACCTCATGGCTGAACGACGCTCATTAAAACTGCAGTCTTCGGATAATGCTGAAGCGTATAGGCTGCTCAATAAACGAATATGGAAATCCTTGCGACAAGATATCCAGATCTTTAATACTAATCGTATTAAAGAGATGATAGAGCGGAACACGGACTCCAAAGTGTTTGCAAGAGACAAGTCTATTGGGCAGAGCTAGTAGACACAACTGAAGAGAGAAGACGGCAGGGTAGCGTCGACCAAAGCAGAAGTGTTAAGAGAAGTAGAGAGCTTCTACGGACAGTTATACTCTTCTGTCGCTAAACCTGTTAGCAGCTCGGACAAAGACCCAAGAGCCAAGCTGACCCGAAATTATACCGAAGATATCCCGGACATCAGCCTGTACGAGATTAGAATGACCTCAGTACAATGCTTGAAGGCCTCCATCGAGTTTCCCAACGGGTAGGCCTTAAGATGAACATAGACAAGACGAAAATTATGTCTAATGCCCATGTTGTGCCTACCCCAATATCAGTTGGGAACTCAGTTCTCGAAGTTGTTGACGAATCGAAGCAACATCTACCTGGGACAGACAGTCAAGTTGGGTAAATCCGAATTCGAGAAAGAGGTCAATCGTCGAATCCAACTCAGCTGGGCAGCGTTCCGGAAATTTCGCGAATTCTTCTCGTCTAAAATACCTCCTCAGTGCCTCGAGACAAGAGTCTTCGATCAATGTGTGTTACCAGTGATGACTTATGGCACTGAAACTTGGTCTCTTACTATGGGTCTCATAGATAAGCTCAAAGTCGCACAACGAGCTATGGAGAGGGCTATGCTCGGGGTTTCTCTACGTGATCGAGTCAGAAATGAGGAGATCCGTAGAAGAATGAACGTCACGATGGGGCCGGAAGGTTCTGGAATGGAGACCTCGGACCGGCAAGCGCAGCGAGGTCGTCCACCGACACGGTGGACAGGACGACGTTGAATGCAGGCCGCTTCCAACCGGTCTTTTTGGAAAATTATGGGGGAGGCGTATGTTCAGCAGTGGACGTCCGACGGCTGAGATGATGATGATGATGTTGAGGTACATTTTCAATCTTATAACGTAGAAATGTTTAGTTTAGTATAGCATAAAGTTCATTAAAATCATCTGAGTTGTTGAAGCTGGTTTATGTGTTTCGAAATACTGACTCAGTTCAGCCTTGTCTGTGGGGACGTCTTGAAGCAAGTAGATTTTCTAAATACGCGTCCAGCAGGGCTACTATGTATCTCAGTTGCTAACAAAATATGTTGGTTGAAATGTTGTAAAATGGCGGCTCTATGTCAGTTTTGAGAACTCGAGTTAGCAAAAATGTTAGTAATTTGATGACTGGAGCTGAAAAAAGTGACATAGAGCCGCCATTTTATTTGATTTCAATCAACATTTGTTAGCAATTGAGCAGGTAGTAATTACCTCAAAGTTAAACGCTAACACGCTTTCTTGTAGCTACAACTGTTAAGATAGTGACCCTTAGTGCCCCAAATGTAAATGCGTAGTATACAAAATTAAACTTTTGTACACGTTTATATTTGCAGGTACTCAATTCATAAGAAAATTACTAACTCTATGATTATATATACATATACATATAAAAATTTATATGTTATTGAAATGTACATTTCATCTACAAAGCTAATATTAATCAATTGCGCTACGACCATTCCTTCTTAATTACCTACAGAATCCGACCAAGTGCGAATCGGAAATCATCTATAAATCTCCCATACAACATGTGCACACTGCTTTTTATGCTATTTTATAGATAATGGTACGAAACCCTTCGTGCCCATCTCTGGCTCGCACATTGTAGATTTTTTAGTATTTGTAGTTATAGCGGCAACAGAAATACATCATCTGTGAAAATATCAACTGCCTAACTGTCACGGTTCATGAGATACCTGGTGACAGACAAACAGACAGACGGACGGACAGCGGAGTCTTAGTAACAAGGCTGCGTTTTATCCTTTGGATACGAAACCCTAAAAATTACATAATAATATATAATTGTAAAGTTAGCACACATTTCTCATCTCTCCGACTCCCCTCTCTCCTGGCGACGGCCCAAGCCGAGGTCCGTACCTTAGTGGTGCCATTGAGCATGCAAAAAAAAAACATATTTTTTAAAATTACCATGATCATCAACTATCCTAACATAATCCTCTGATGGGTTTTTGTCCATGTGCACAATTTAGGTTTCACGATGAGTAAAGCGAGGATGTCGGTTAGATCGATGTTAAATATAAAATTTCAGAGATGTTCGAGCAACTTTGTTATTGAAAAAGTAAAGCATAATACTGTCCGTAATTCAGTATCATCTAACTACAAAACTACTACTGAACTGATTCCGCTGATTTGCCTTACATATTAATATGATGGACCAGATGGTATAGCTTATATTCAAGAAACAATTTGCTTTTAAAATATTAATTTTCTCTTCGGAGCATCGGAGTCCAGCTTTTTATATTATATAATAATCAATATCCATATCCCGTCACTAGTTCAGATCAAGGTTGTATACCTACTATGTACCGCTAATGTATCAGGAGGACCTGGGGTGCCATGGCTCCAAATCCAAGTTCCCGTGGCACCCCCAGGGGTGTCGTCCAGGAGTATCTTGGGTCCGGAATGTACACCCGTGTAAATAATTCAGTACAAGGTTACTTTTGCAAAAAAATTTTTTTTGGGTTATTTGATGCCTAAATTTACAATTGTTATATTACGAGAACCTAGTTAATCCATTTGAAATTCAACTGCACAATTTTGTATAATAATATGTATAATTATAAACGAATACTGTTATAAACTACTAAACTATATATAATTATAAACGAATACTAATAATAATTCAACACAATCATTATTAAGAATAAAAATATTATAAAACCAATTGTGCATTCAAATCAAATAATCAATTAATGCGTTCGTTTTAACTATAAAAATATGGACGGACATGCCAGTCAAAGGTAAAACACAAGTTTGGAGCATAAATTATGACAATTTATCGAGTAATCTATATTAAGATTAATTTGGGACGAGTGAAAATCTTTTAAGTGTCTACAGGTGAACTATGTGTTTGGGTCAGGGACTGTATACCGGTATGAATATCTGTACAATATTTTTTTCTGTATGACGTCATACCATTATCTTCCGATTATCCAAAAATAGCAGTACATTTATTTTTTATGCATTGTGTTCAATCCCTTAGTATTTGGGTACCGAGTTATCTTGTATTGCATTCATACCTTTATATTTCAGTAGCGTTTTCTTTTGTATCAGAGTCATATCTTTATATAAGGGTAGCGTAACATTTCGGTACAGATATTATTGATACTCTTATCATTAAGGTATTCATAAGCAATGTCGGTTATTCTCGATTGTCTTTTGTTTATTTATATATAATAGCTTGTATCCGCGTGTCTAACTCAGTGCTTTCATGTTCATGAGCGTTTAAGGTAAAAATTTGTTTCTAACAATACATAGTTGTTACGATGGGCGAAGAAATTGAACAGAAAATGAGAGAGGGTATCCGACGAGCAATCAAAGCAATAACAAAATCATTTGTACTTGCCGTGCTGCAACGTGCGTCGTCCCCGCTCTTTTTTCATTCACCCGCTATCGCCCGCGCGAATACGTATTTCAGTACAGAAATAAAATAATGGTTAAATGACACACGATACTACAAACATCTCAACAGAAATTTTTCGAGTATTCATATTTGAGTACTGATATTTTACTAGTCCTACATTACTAGTACTATTTAAATATTTTATACCGATATGCACTCCCTGGTTTGGGTACTATTCAAAATCATTCAAAGTAGCAAATCTATTTAGCATAGATATCACGAGCAACGAGGTTGAGTGCTACTTGAAGCTAGAAGATAGGGTAGGTACTTACTACATCCACGACTGTGTGAAGAGTTACAAGAATCAATCTATGGTAAAACAGATACTTTTTCTTCTAACCTACCCACCTACAGTTGACTCGTCATTTATATTTTTAGGGTTCCGTACCTCAAAAGGAAAAAGGAACCCTTATAGGATCACTTTGTTGTTCGTCAGTCTGTCAAGAACTCGTAAAGGTATCAAGTTGATATTTATATCAAACTAGTTGGTGCCCGCGACTTCGTCTGCCCAGAATTAGTACTTCGTGTAGCTTATTATCTTCTCCAAAGCCTTAACTATCTTTATACCAAAATGTCATAAAATATTTACATTATCAAACGCAATTGCTATAATAGAATTAGTAAATTTAAATACTTAGTGAATCAATCAGTAAACTCTTATAATTAAAATACAGTACCTACGTACATACAAAAATAAAATTAATCACAATGGAAAAAACTGCCATTACATTTCACCCTTGACGATATTTGTGTTTCATTTAATCACCCTTGACGGTCATCGAGCACGTCTAGTGTATAGAGCTGTCAAAATTATAGCGTGATTTTGACTAAACTTAATAGAGAGTTCAACTGCTATAAAAAATGCTGATGCTTGTGGCATCGCTGACGAGGAATAAAATGGTCCGCATTATATACAACGACCCCAATAATATCTATTTCATCCCTATAGCGGTGGTTTTATTAATAAGATCAGAAACTGACACAAACTTTGACAGAACTGTCATCATTACGATCTTGTCGTAGGCGGAGATCTTTTTATTTTGTATACGCTGTGCCCAAGAATATTACACTTTTCACCCGCGTGGTGATGGATGATGATAAGTAGCCTAGTATGTGCTATTCTAGACTATTATCTATCTCTGTGAGAAATTTCATCTAGATCCGTTCAGCCGTTCTTTATTTATCCATACATCCATCCAAACTTTCACATTTATAATATTAGTGGGAAGTGGGATAACTCCGATTATTTTACGGTCTCCTTTACCTGTGAAAACTTCAAACATGAAAGTTGGCGCGATCAAAAGATATGACCATTCATATCGCATATTTTGGGATTTCACAAAGGAATCAAATCCCAAAGAAGCAATGTCTTACAGCACATATAAAGGGAAAAATCTGTACTGTAAAATGTACTTTAATTTAAAAAAAACAGTTTACTATTACAAACTTATAGTTGTAGTTGGTGGAATAACCGTGTCTTGGGATGAACTCAATACTTACATACTTTACCTATAAGTTTGTTTGTACCTAAGGAACCCTGCAGGTGCGCGAATCCAATCAATAACTTAAGTGGACTTACTCCAACACATGGTATCAAATGAAAAGCATAATTAGACATGATCAAAAGACCCAGCAAACGTTTACTGCAATATATATAGTTATAGTACCTAGTCGATTCCTTTTTTATACAATTGTTTAGTGCGATATTGTTTCCACTTAAGACGAAAAATGCTACAAATTAGGGAGCTTTAAAAATTTATATTATTTTATTATTGAATAATAAATGTTCACAAAATGCTTTATTCGGATGTCTTCACCGATACACGATTAAAAAAATTGGTTTGATAGAAAACTCGAAAACTTTCCCAAAAAACACCGTTGAAGACGTTGTAATTAATGTAATTAATCAACTCCAGAGATTCAGATATGGAAGGTATATACAAAAATTGAATGTAATGTTCAAATACTAGTTTTAGTGAGCTCAGATTATATATTAATACCATTTCGATTTAAGTAAAATAAGGTTAAGGAATAAAAAACAAGCCTTACTATATAATTTATAATATATTTACACTTTTATAATTTAATATAAATATAGAATCTACGGCAGAAGAGAACTGTAAACGAGGACATATTGCAAATCCTTTGTTCTTCAGATATTCTAGTTGCACATACGAGGCGTTGATTGCACAAGGACAACCTTCGCGTTGGAAAAGAAACGCGCGGCCCACACTACATGCGGATCCCATCCCACTGCGACATTTGGAAACTACCAAGCCAATATTATCTCTGATGATTCTCAGAATTGCTCCGTTACGAGTCTACAAATTTATCATTCATTTTAAATGTACATATATAATATATGTGTATTCGAATTTGTAATTTGAATAAAGAACTGAACTACCTGACTGAATGCTATATGCGCATGCAGGGCTATTATGTATCTCATTTGCTAACAAATGTTGATTGAAATCTTGAAAAATTACAGTTTTAACAACTCTAGTAAGAAAAAATTTAGTTTAAATAGTTAATGACTGGAGCTGACAAAAGTGACATAGAGCCACCATTTTTTCGATATTAATCAAATTTGTTAGCAACTGAGATACATGATAGCCCTACTGGTCATACCTAGTAACTAGTTAAGTACTATTAAGCTGTTCTGTGATGAAAGGTAGGGAAAGAATGGTTAAAGAATAAACTCAAGGTTTAGTAATGTTTTATTTCTCTTGTGAGACTCGTCGTCGAAAAACCCAATAAACGTTATTTCTTGTTCGTAACGTGTGACTCAGAAAAACGAAAGCACGATTCACGCTACATAGGTATAGGTACATACTAGTACGTAATCTGAGAACGTGATCGTACAATGACAATCAAACTCAATTTTGCCAAACATACATTCATACAAGAGAGTTCGTTTAAATAATGCTACTATTATTATAAAATTGGTAGAAATATGGTGCTCTAACCTAACCTACCCTTTGAGATGCCACCCAGATCTTCAAGCTCCAAAACTCTGCTCGGCACTGCACAGAGATAGTCCCCCTAAGTTGTTAAGTTCGGGTGGCTAAACCGTGTGGGGCTTTACTAATTGATAATAATTAGTAAATAAATCACTCATTGACTTACTGTCTTTAATGCGTCCTTGGACTACACACAGCCCGTTATCCAGAAGCCTCGTAACCTTATTTATATGACCTGCAGGGCCATTATGTATCTCACTTGCATATAAATGTTGATCAAAATACAAAAAAAATATACTGTCTGTTTTGTCAGCTTCAGTCATCATCTTACTAACATCTTTGCTTACTGGATTTGTCAAAACTGATATAGAGTTGTCATTTTCAAGATTTCATTGATTATCAATATTTTATTGCAACTTAAATAATAGCCCTGCTGAAGCGATTACCATGTTTATACTGAATAAAATGTTAAAGTAAATGAAATTAATGTCTGGTCGAACAAGAAAATCACTAATATATACCGTATTATATCTCAGTTCCATTAAATAAGTTTTAAAATAATACATAAACATGTTTTAAACTGAATAAGTCCGTAATATAAATTTGTACGCAAACACACCGCCTATACTGTGGTAGCCTTGGCCTAATTTACACACTTTCGCTGATAAGATAATTGTATGAATACGATATCTTTGTATAAATACAATATTGTTATCGACTCGTACTTTCTTGTTATGTTATTAATTTATAATTACTAATAAGTATCATAACATCGAAGAATACACATTTTTCTTAATCAGGTAGGTAAATTTGACGTATAAACATTAAACAATAACCGTGTTTACTGAAAATAAGTACCTAAAGTAACTAGGCCAATAACAAATATGTTTTGCGTTCTGTCTCAAGCCACGCCGATGGTGCCAATTTTGTGCCAATGTAGGTACATAGAAAGTGCACGCTAATTTCTATCTTTTCTGTAAAGTCGGGTACGTACTTGTATAATGTTTTTGTTATTTTTCGCAATATCTTGCAATATTTTTTGACCGTTAAGTGTAATAAAATCCAGTTGTTTTCAAATAAATATACTATACGAGGGTCAAACTGAAAGTTCTTAGAACTGGCCACTTATAAACAATATAATAAAAATTAAATTCTATAATTTGAAAATAGAACTCTTTGCCAATATTACTGAGTATATACTTCATTCATTTGTCATTTGTTTTACGATTTGGCGGCAAATTGAAAATTGTCTGTGTCACGTCAACATGAATTTAACACGAGAAAATTTTCGTGCAATGATTTTTTATGACTTTCGATGTCATTTAAGTCAACAAGAAAGTTATGATAGACTACGATTGGCCTTTCACGATGAAGCCCCATCTCGTGCGACTGTTTACAACTGGTTTAATGAGTTTAAACGTGGTCGCACTAATCTCACTGATGATTTACGTGAGGGACGGCCTTCTACGGCGACGACTGAAGATAACATCTGTGTTGTGCGGCGTATGATAGAGACTGACAAAAGAGTGACCTATCAGCAGATTCGGACAAGCTTAGGCATCGGTATGAGTCAAGTGCACAAAATCCTACACGAACATTTAGCGGTCAGGAAGCTTTGCGCCCGGTGGATACCTCATAATTTGACTGAGGCTCAAAAACTCCATCGTGTGGATTGGTGCCGTAAAATGATTGAAAGATTTAACGGAGGTGACTCAAATGCTGTGTTCGACATACTAACAGGTGACGAAAGCTGGATTTACTGTTATGATCCTGAAACCAAAAGACAATCTGCTCAGTGGGTGTTTCCTTTCGAGGAGTTGCCAACTAAAGTGAAGAGAGATCGAAGTGCGGGGAAAAAAATGGTGGCCTCGTTCTTTGGAAGGATAGGTCATTTCGCAACAATTGTGTTAGAGGATCAAAAAACAGTTTCTGCAGAATGGTACACTACCAATTGTTTGCCACTTGTCTTGGAAAAAGTTCGAGAGAAACGACCTCGCAGTAGGATCCTCCTTCACCACGACAACGCCTCATCGCACACCGCCAAGCGAACGATCGACTATTTGGCGACATCAAACGTTGAATTACTGGGTCACCCGCCGTATAGCCCCGACCTCGCGCCTTGTGATTTTTATTTATTTTCAAAAATTAAAGAAAAACTTAAAGGAAAGCGGTTTATGAATGCTGAAGAAGCGGTGGCTGCGTATCGCGATGCCATTGAAGAGACCCCTAAGGACGAGTGGGCAAAGTGCTTTTCCCAGTGGTTCCATCGCATGCAGCGGTGTATTGACGTGAATGGACAATATTTTGGAAAGATATAATAAAACTAATAACTGGCTAATGTAATCAGTTTTTGATTTTCTAAGAACTTTCAGTTTGACCCTCGTAGTATATATACAAATACCTTTAAACTAATTGGACATTAGATAAGTATGTATACATACTTAATACAGTATTAATGCAGTGATTCTAGTCAAAACAGGAACGATATAGTTACGTAGTAGATACTATGTTAATTAATATACATAGTACTTGATGTAGAGAATTCCTAATAAAGTAAAATATTATAATATTGATTTATTCATACATTTATGTAAAATTAATTATGTTGTTACTAAAGTAATTTACATTAAACTTAGAGAATTCCAAATATACACATATATTTTTTGTTATTATTTTGCCTAATTCACGTATGTTTCAGATTTATTTCGATTCCCACGAAATACAAGTAATTAGCTACTTTACAGCTGTAAAACCTACTATCGGCACTGAAGTATAGAACTCCAAAATTATGTGCCATTTATCTACTTCTTCGATGGTTTTTTTAAATATTAATTCACAACTTTCATTGCCGACATTGTCGTTTTCATTTGAACTGTTGATGTTATGAGTTATCAAACATTATAATATCCCTTCAAGAGTCGTTATATTATAACAATGAAATTTCTATTTTGTCTGGCCGCATGATGACCAATGGACCTTAATTAACCTTTGATGGAATATAGCAATAGCAAACAGAACAAGACGTGTTTTAAACAACATTTTGGTTAAGATGCCACAATATAAATGAAGGGTTATTCATAAAGAAACTTTGTATTTTAATAGATGCTCTATCATATAGCTATATCTAAACATAACCTGTTTTGTTCATTAATTTCAATGTATGAAATACAAACAGTATTCCACCTCTCGCCCTGCCTGCACGCTTTGCGGGCTAAGGCAGCCCTACGAACGATTCGTCACGAATTGAAATCGGGACTGTTTATGTCCGGGTTTGTATAAATAATGTATTAGTCATACAATACAAGTTAGTACAAAATATATTACAATAATTGTAACAGCTTGATACCACTTGATTAAGTACTCGCAGACCTCACCCACCCCTCGTCCCCCATGTTGGTTTCAGTGGTTTTCATACCAACGTCCATATAAAAAATAAAATAAAAAACATATAAAAATGAACCCGTATTTTTCCTGGGACCCACTCCCATCTCTTTAAATTCATAATCATATTTAAACCTTACATTTAAATTTGGTACCACCACGTCAATATAGCAAGCTTAAAATAATAATGGGTTACGATAGACGTTTTGGTGATGTATTATCAAATAGTGTACAGAGTGTACTCAATTCGCGTAGATACTTTGCAACTGCGTTAGTGTTCTATTCGGGTTAGACATTACAGGTATTGTGACCCTGGAACGCACCATTAGGATCGATTTCGGCTAAAAAAGGAACACGCCCTAAATAGTATTTAAGTAATAAGTTCGACCGTTTTGTGTCGGTGGGAGTACGATAGTAAGTATGATTATTGTAAGCTTGTTACAAAACGCTCCTGATTTATGATAGTTTCGTAAAAGAGAGTAGTCCCCCTGGTCACGCTATAACTTGAGAACGGATGGAACAATATCGCAATTTTTTTTTGTTGTGTTAATCATTGTCAAGTCGCGGGCAGTCACTAGTTATCAATATACATGTCATCTTGGTGGGAAACTAGTGCGATAGAGCAAGGCTGGGGCAAGGAACTTGTTTACCGTCTCTCACCACTATGATTAAAAATAATCATGAAGCAGTAGGCAACCTAACCTACTGGATTTATTCGATAAACATTCAAACGCAGCATAGGTCAAAAGTGTTCTTGGATTCTTCCACTGAACGTAAAATCATTCATCGAAAAGCAGGTCAATAACATAAGAATAAATAAAACTGGTGTTATTATTTACTCCTTTGCCAATCAATACCTACCGATGCTACAATTTTGTCTAAAACGTAAACAGTAACGACATTTAATGACGTGCAAGTTTATTAATGCCCATATACTTATATACAAAGACGTTGAAAGAGTTATATATTCTAAATGTGGTAGTGTGTTTGTCGGTCTGTGTTTATTCTTCGTACTTACGCATAAACGTAATATTGGATTACCTTGTTTGTTTGCATAGAGACGTTAGAGCGCAAGTGTAATGGGATACTTTTTGCTTCAATCAAACACATAGTTCGCTAGGGGTCCCGAAACAAACTCACACCGACGACACGCGGACGAAGCCAGTAGGTGCAAACTACAGAGTAAGTGGGATTCGGATAGACATAATTTTTCGATGTGCTGTAATTCGGACGCTTTATAAGGCTGTATCTTACATTTTTAATATTTCTTGTTTCCGTGTTGGAAAAAACTTGTCTTTTCCAGTGAAATGTTATAAAATTTTACTTACGTAAGTAATTAAAAATATACTATTAGTCATTTTTGCAAGTTCAATAATTATTATTTATAGACACATTATCTGCAACGTTTGGGAGTATATATTTATATAATACGAATAATTGGTAGTCAGTTGCGAATAAAAACTTTTAAATTCTAAGTGCACTACGTTAAGTCGGTACAGTAAGCTAAACTACTTAACTAGTTGCACATAGGGAATAGGGCTACTACTATTTTAAAATCAACATACCCTTTTCCCATGTATACCTAATACAAAGTTTTATGATATAAAATCAGCTGCAATCTCTCAGGCAGGACCTTGGTGAGACGGGAGAAGGGGGGACGTGGCGGGTTGCGGGGTGGAGCAGGAAAGGGGGGGCATGGTCGCAGATGACGCGCGCCCTACTGGCACACTGACACACTTACCCAGTGACAGTGGTACTGCTTTTGGTCCGTCGAGGTCGACACGATGCGTTCTATCTACCTACGATACTTAGAATATTATGTGTAAGCAGCATACACATCAATATATAAATGAAAAGATTCGTTGCACAACATTTTAAAAGAGTCTCCGTCCATACGAATGACACGAGGTAAAGCGGTAACCGCGAAGAGTTATTTATATAGTTCCGACATCAAATTCAATTAAAATAAACTTTCATGCACATTTAATGTATTAATATCGCTTGCTATATTCCTAGAAAGAAACAGTACGTGTTACAACGTTATCCTCATAGCATTGAACGCAATCATATTGTCGACAGCTGACTGACTGACACTGACCTGCTTTAGAAAGAAGTATTCACTGAAAACTCTCGTTAGATTAATTCCCTTATTTCAACTTCGATTTACTAATTTAATCCTTCCTATACCGTGACAATTAAAACAAAGATTTATGAAAGAAACTGACGTATATATACGTCTCTGGGAAAATTACTGGCCAGATATCGATGAAAATTTTAACATTCAGTGCCGTGAACAAGGAATTTAAAACTATTATTCTAAACGTATTTCGAGAATGCACGTTCGAATGTTTTCTATTGAACGCGCTCGTTATTATTATTCCACTAGAATCCGTGACATGTTATTGCATGACCTACTTTTGATATCTGAGCTGAGGATTATTATTTAATGCGATTTCAGAGCTATATATAGCAATGTACTTCATAAATATTTTTGTATCCCTTCAAGAGTCGTTATATTATAACAATGAAATTTCTATCGTGTCTGGCCCTATGATGACCAACGACCTTTGATGGAATATTATAAAGAGATTAGTCTCCCATCCCAGAAATTCATTGTTTAGTGACCCTTCTTGCTCACATAACAATGACATTAAACACATTTGTGAATTAGTGGAAGAGTGAATGGTGAAACTAAGAAGTAGAACATAGTAAAATAGTGAAACGCTAATTCTGTGAACGGATCCAATTTGGCACGAAACTACTACGAGTATGGTTCTAAAGTTAAAATACACAGTCACATCACACTAATATTAAGAATGCGAAAATTGTGAGTGTGTTTGTTTGTTACTATACTTTGATATGACACCAATGGATTTGGATGAAATTTGGAAAACAGATAGCATATTGCATCAAAGGTCGCACGGCCAGACACAATAGAAATTTCATTGTTATAATGACATCGACCCTTGAAGGGTTATAGGTATCAATGGTTAACACATAGACTACTACTTTTATCCCGATTTAACTAATAGTTCCCCAAGGATCTCGATTACCTCCATGCAACGTCACGGGCAGAAACTAGCACAGTCGCTAGCAATAAGATAGTTTTCAAAAGTTTTTCAGAATCTAATTTCATAAAAATGGACGTCAATATTTCTCGAAATGTAATGTTAGAAAAATAATAAATATTTTATATTATTTTTCTAACATAATTTTCAAATACATTTTATAGTAATGTATCGTAGTATGGAACGTTGTGGAATGTATATATATTATTGCAGGTGACTGTACCTACTAGAACAAAATTGTAACTGAGCCAAATTTGTATATGCAATACTTTTGGAAAATTATTATCGAGGTTAGATTTTAACAGACTTTAACGCCTATCTGTATGTCTATCTGTCTCTTTGAAAACGCATCACGTCCAAACTACTGAACAGATTTTGACAAAAACTGGTATAAAACCACACATTAGATTATTGATTAACATTTTCGGTCTATTTATTTAAAAATATAAAAATGTTCCTGTGGGATATCGGATTAATGATGTTTATATTAAAGGAATAGGTAACTAAATAGGTACTTATATCTAAGAATATCCAAAAACTCGTTAAAGAAGTTATTAGCATTGTTTTCACTGCGGATGGCACAGATCAGGTAATGGTCACTATGGTTAGTGAACCCTCGATGTATGACGTCACTGGTAAAATTAACACGTGAAAGCTATATTCCCATGTGATCGGAAAGGCATCATACACTTTGGCAACGTTCGTCATATCATAACGTAAAGAAAATTCCGTGTTGCAAATAATCACACTAATATTATAAATGCGAAAGTTCGTATGTATGGATGTTTGTTGCTCAATCACGCAAAAACGGCATAACTGATTTGGATGAGGTCTAGAGGCCTACTACCAAAAAGGAACTACGAAGTTTCGTTTGACGGTTTTCTATTTTTCTACTGTGAAAAAGAAAAAAATCACAAATGCAGTCAAGGGTGATGAAATGTATAGACAGGTTTTTTTATGAACATTATAAGTATGTATATATAGGTATTTAATATTTACGCAATTAGTATTTAGGTATGTAATGTGTTTTATTATTAATATTTACTGATTCATCTATTATGTGAACATTTTTTTTTAAAGTTACTTACCCATTAAATATTTAATGTCTAGAATTTAATGGTGAGAACGTCATAACACATATACAACATACACAGCAACATGTCAAAACTAAAATAATAATTCAATATTTTAATATATTATGTGAAATATGCTACAGCTATAATTATTTCTACACAGTATGTTTATGTGTAATAATACTTACTAGTAATACTTTATTCATATGGTAGATCAAACAGTAAATATCAATAATAAAACACACTACCTACATATAATTAATCTAATTAATAAATAACAAATATAATTAATCACGATGTAAAAAAACCTGTGACTACATTTCATCACCCTTGACTATATTTTGTGCTTTTTCACTTTCACAGTAGAAAATTCGAAATCCGTCAAACGAAATTTCGTACCTAGTTCGTTTTTGGTAGTTGGCCTCTTGGAACGGAGATCGTTTGTACTCGGAATTAAATTTCATAGGGATATTTTTATCCCGATTCAACGGATAGTTCCCGAAGGATCACAATAACCATATTTCACGCAAACGATGTCGCGAGATGTTATTAGTGTGATGTATTAAACTATGGCGTACTATTATGTAATAAATTTATAATAATGATAGTTTAGATATTAATTTCATTGATAATAATAAGAAAAATTATCAATTCGATTATATTTCGTACTATACCTACATATATATAATATTATATATCGCCCCGCTGTTTCAACCGCGTGGTGATAGAAGATGAAAAGTAGAAAAAAGCGTGTTGATGAAAAGTATCATATATGTGCTTCTCCGAGATTTAATCTACGAGTATAACCTTGCGAATTAATTACGATCCGTTCAGCCGTTTATACAGCCATAAAGGTAACAAACAGACAGAGACAATTTCAAATTATTATTATTTTTATAAAAGTAACCTAAGCCACTTCTTATAACATTAGCTATCTGCCAGTGAAAGTCTCGTTAAAATCGGTCTAGTCATTTCAGACATTAGCCGGCACCCGGAACAAATAGACATTCAAAAAATATTTTTATGTTAGTATCGTATATCTTTTCATATGCAATTAGTGAAAAGATGTTAATTTGGAATCACAAAGTTTATTCATCTGTATAGATTATACGCCTGCGTGTTGATGGATGATGATGACGAGTGTTAATCCAGTGCACCATCTATCTACGGCAGATGTGACAAGCGTCATAACGTGTTTGGTTTTCATTAGTATGAATGTTATTTTTTTGTGAAGAAATAATGGTAAGACTGGGCTAAATCCGCACGGAGGGCTGTAAATCGCCCCTTTTATAGGTTAAGCTTGTAGAATGGTCACCCTAAGTGTAAGTAGTATGTATAAACTCTAAAGCACAGAGTTACAACAAACAACAATGGCTACGTTTCGATGGAGTAGCGTTGGTTGCCTAATATTGAGCGATGATTGTTAAAGCCTTGAGGTTTTTGCGTTTTTGAAACGCAACCTTCGTCATGTAAATAACATTAATATTTTAGTGTTTAATTCAACTCACCGCTAAACACAAATCTCAATTTCTATTAATTGACGAAACAATTTTGTGTCAAGGTAACATGTATTGCAAAGTTGAAAGGTAAAATCTACATAGTTATTTCAACCTTGCTGAATATTTATTTAGTAATTAATTTTCAACGGACTAGGTGATATGGGCCAATCCCGTCACTGAATACCAAAATACAATTTAGAATAAATCGTGAACATATTGAAATAAAGAAATTAATTGATATGTTCATGTTCTGCATGTTCTCGTTGGTTATATTATTTGTCACGTCCGACGGTCTATGTCATATTCACTAAGTTTGAATACCCATAATCATAGAGGAAACAAACCCCTCCTATATGCCCGTAAAAAAATCAGGAAAGCTGTTAAATGAGCGGGGCTCTTCCCGGGGCGCGGGGCTCTCCCCGGGGCTTTCGGAGCGTGAAAACGTGTCGTCTAAGGAGCGCAGTTAGCTCGCAATTGTAGCGGCTAGGCGGCATTACAAAACAAAAACAACCTTCCTAATAAAGCCGCTTTGACACGATCAGAGCCTGCTCGGACCGAGTGGACTCGAACGAGTATGCTTCATACGAGTGAACTAGAATAGCTGTTGATACTAACATAGCTTACTCGGATCATTTTCTTCATTCGTTCAATTATTTTTATTAGTTGACACATAAAATAAATTTGTATGATTTGGAAAACAGTATTAAAAACTCCCTGAAGCGCTTCCGAAACTTTCTACCTCTTCTGTTGCCTACAGTTCTACAAATCTACTTGTGTCACGCTCAGACCGCACGAGACGTTTAGTTGTTATTATACGCCGTTTTCCTCCTCGTATACTAGCTAATTCGGAAAAGTTTAACATGATCCTAGTCTACACGGATCGGACTCTGTCGTCCGAGTGCGCTAGGATTATGGGTGGCCACAATCCGAGCTGCATTCATGTAGGTATCCGAGTCCATTCGGTCCGAGCAGACTCTGATCGTGTCAACGCGGCTTTAGTTATACTTCCCTAATCGTTTTAGGCGCGAGGCAATGCTTTCTTCATACTTCAGTTTTCATAAATGTCCGGCCAAGTGTGATTCGGACTCGCGCATCGATTTATTCTTTTAGCCCTAACTCGCCACTTGGCCACTTTTGCTTACTTTTCGTACTAAATTTGACGTTTCTATGTATTAACATTTTTAGGATAGAGTAAAACTAAAAATATTGAAGAAATGTTTCTTGCTATTCTTACTCGTTATAACAGATATTCTGTGATAATTTGATATAGCTACCTAATGCGGTTGAAAAGATACAGCTTTAAGGTAGACAGTACGTACAGACTGATAACTCAGTACTCTCGAACGGAACACAAGAAGAACTATCGACCAGACCTAATCCTCTATACTCTGATAATCTATGGGTACATTTAAAATAAGTTATACTTATCAGATAATTCTATACCAAATCAGGTACCTATGCACGTACTTTGTAGTACATTTTTATGGCTCAACTTTGAATTAAAATAAAATCATGACTATATCCTTCTTGTGTTAAAGTATTTAACACAATGAGTTTTTTGTAGATCTAATAATATGTCATCTATTGACAATAATCCTTAATCCTTGCTGAAAGATGTACCAATGATAAAAGCTAGTAGGGTTCGCCCACCAGATGGCAAGGTGCCAAGCTACTATATACTTGGAACGGTGGCAGCTAGTAGTGTTTATATACAGAGTAGCTTTCATGCTTTAGAGGGCATTTAAAGTTGTCTGTCGGTCTCGGATCTGAGAATTCCGACACTGGGGTTTCTGGTAATAAAAATTAGTTGAAAGCCACATTACGAAAAGGGTTATTGATTTATCGCGACTAAATACATATACATAGGTATAAAAGTGCGCTCAACCTGTAAACGCATAAGTATTTATTAAATCCTGAACCCTATTCTACGTTTACAAATATATTTTCATACAATAAATGTTACAGTTATAATAGTATTGTGTAGTTAACGATATGGCAGTAGGTGTTTTTGTGCGATAATTTCTAGTTCTGCTCTGCACTCCCTTTACGTAACGCGAGCGTAACACGTTATGCATACCTACATACACGATCCCAAGTTGATTAGGTATGGACTCTATAGATTTATTATTTACCATGTAATTAATGTCGACTTGTCAAATACTACCAATGCTTGCTAAATTCAGTGTTATTTATGCACTCTGTGGTTGCAGTAAAATAAAAGCTATAAGAATACTTTTCTTTAAGAACACGCTAGCAAAGTACTTATACCGCGCGTACCTACTTTGACGCTAGCATGGTAGAGGAGAAAAGACTAGGAAACTAAAATCTAAATCTGGTTTATAATCACCATTTACTAATTAGGTGTAGTTGTGTATCCACCACCGCAGTTCCACATTATCTGAGGCCGCAGCACAGTTTGCCAAAAAGTATTCGTATCGTAAGCATCAACGCGTAGTACACTTCGGCGTACAAACTATGAGTTATCTGTGTCACTGTTGCCCTAGATTAATGACAGTTTATATTGATTCACGTGAACGACACGTTATGCACACGTTACACTTACGCAGTTATTCGTGCTAGACGCACTGCATCCAAACTGACGTGTAGACTAGCAAAGACGTCACGATAACAAGACGTAATTGACTGAGTGTTACGGTGTGGTGAGCTCAGAGCAATGCCTCGAGAACATCACGTTCACGAAGAGGTGGCACTGCAATTATGAACGCGGGCATAGCGCACCATATAATATATTTATAATAGATGCAATTCCGCTCTCAAGGTAACAGAACAGCCCACATACAGGGGCCGTGGGCGAAAAGCTACTTATATATCTATTTCAGGTAATGTAGGATTGCACGTTAGTTCTATCAATTTTACTGAAGAAACAAGCAGTCTCATTATGAAAATGGAGCAATATTTCTTTATCCATGATATTTTCGTTTTATAGATACATCCCTGACAGAACTTAACTAATATACAGTGGTCCGTAACGTAGGTACACAATCTGGAGCTCTGATTATGCAATTTAGTAGTTATCCTCGAGGGAGATGATTCGATCCTATAGAATGGTTCCTTGATTAATGCTAAGTTAATTTATTATAGCAGCCCCTCTGCGATAACGTCGTGTTGATCGACCTTGATATTATGAAGTGGTAGTTTATTTTAGTTCATTTTCTTATGATTACGCAATATCTACTCGTATCTGTGATTTTCCACAAGAGCTCAAATAGGACCGTGGACATGCGTTATGTTGTGTTGTAACGAGTGGTAAGATTATTATATCATTACTCAGGCCTTAGATGGAAACTCAAAACTTACAATAATTTTTCGCCAACTTACCACCCTATGAACTTTATTATGCTGATAAAATGATTTTATAAAATATATCTGTAGCTATCTATGATAGATGAACATAGTACTTAAATAGAATTTTCATGTCGTGTATCTATCTATACCTGCAGGTTAAAAAATCCTTAAACTTCTTTCAAATGAATTTGAACATTCTTTCAAAAAAAAATATGAAAACTAATTTGACCATTGGAGATTAGCGTGCATAAAAACACTGAGAAATTGTTGTTTTAGGGTTTAATCTATTAGGTATATGACATTCGTAGGTAGCATTTGTTAGAAGTACTTTAACTATTTTTATTTTAAGTATGTATAGATAACTAGCCTCTGACCGCGATTTTATCCGCGTAAAATAATGCGATGAATGAATGAATAATCATTGCGATCCCTCAAGATTCTGAGTCTAGAACAAACTACTAGTTGAATCTGGATTAAATAAAACCTATAATATGTTAACCATAGGCTTATGCTATCTTTATTTCAAATTTCATCCAAATCTATTGCGTGTTTTCAGCATTAGGAAGTACCAAACATTGAATATGTTTAAAGTGAAGTCGGTAAACGTTTTAAATAATAGGTACTTATCTAGTACGTAAAACAAACTGATTTATTATAATAAGGCTGAGACCTAGTTTCTTACCTGAACTGTTATGTTTTTCCATAACAATATTTTGTTAAGTAGGATGCCTGGTATGACTATCCTCTACCATGTATAAATCATGAATCCGCTAGCGTGAACCGATTACCCTTTTTAGTAAATGTTTTATTGAAATAGGGTCACCGATTACACCCGCCTCAATTGGCTAATTAACCTAAAAAGGAACGTTACAAATAATGCATTACGATTCAATACAATGAGTTGTTTATTGTGGTATTTACATAAGTAAGCATTTAGGCTACCAGTGTCATGACGAACGATGCAGTAACATAAGATTATCTAAGGGGAAACAAGAATCTGGTCACGCATATCTAAAGATAATATAACTTGACTGATTCAAAGACGGTCTGATCTTACTATAATATTCCACAGCGTCATAGATATTTTTTTATTTTGGTATTTTTCCATTGTAAACTAGAATTTCCTTGAGATGCTTCCTTTGCATTCTTAATCCAGTGAGACTAGGCCAAGGGCATGTTCGTACCTTGTATACCTAATCCCCATAAAACGACTAATTAAACAGTTTCAATCTCTGGCATTTAACTATTTACCATTGTTTCACTGATGACCTTTCTAAGTAAGGCTGTATTATTGTTATACCAACTCAATTGTTTGTGGAAAAAATCCGGCCAAGTGCTCTATACTCTGTCATATTAGAAAATAATTTACGTTTGGATACTGTTTGGTTTATATTTATAAAAAAATAGATAGGTGTATCTGTAGTTAATGATAAAGGTTAAAGAATGAGTATACATTTCGGATATTTTTAAAACTAACTAAATCAACGATTAAAAACGATTTAACACGTAGAGCTGCTTCTACATGAACTTGTAATTTCACCCTTCATAAACTAATAATTTCTGGTATAGTGATAGTAGACTACTCTTATCTCACTATATATATATATATGTATAAATATATTAATGAAAAAAACTAATTACTTATTATACCTTTACTTACTATTTATATTAGTTTACAGACAATTTTTTCTCAGCTTTCTTCTAGAGCAAGTTTAAAAATACTAACTCAACACACTTTTATTGACATATACACATAAATAAGAAGTGTATACCTTCTTATTTATGTATATATGTCAATAAAAGTGTGTTGTATTTTATACATGTAAATTAGAAAAAACAATTATAAAACCTCCTGCCTAATTTTCCACTGTTTAACAATTAAGTATACGAGTAGGTACGATCCATTAATACCCATCGAACAACACAGAACAGTATAAAACAGTCGCGTTCGAAATGATTGAGTCAACGTTTTTATTTATGTTATAGTTCATGAAAAAAGTTTAATACAACACAACAAATATGATGAAATAAAAGTCTACATGACACTCCAGACGATGATGCACAACAAATTTTAGACGAAGATGTCGTGCAACTAGCAAATTTGCGTTATTCAAAATATGGGTGCGGTCTTAGAACAAACAAATTGTATAAATTTTAAATCAACCTATTTTTATTTCTTCTATTCTACCCCTTACACCTTAATTTTTGTCTAGTCACTAAACTAAAAAATGCTTTTGTAAGTCGTGTTATAGTGGGTCGTTATATGGGATAAGTAGAAAAGTTTTTGATAGTATTACTCTTACTCGGTCTCGTTTAGTTCTTTTTTTATTAAGTAGAAAGTTCTCCTACTAGAATTTCATTTTTTATTTTCCATTAAGAGCTCGGAAAAAAATATTTAGGTAGCTCTGGTAAGGGTTTAAAAGGGGCTTGACAAAACCAAAATATATAAGAAATCATAAACAATCAAAAAATGTATCTAGAAACACGCGCGTTTAAAGAATAAAATTTTCGGAAATTTCTTAATCTAACAAAATGAACTGTGAAAGACAATTTTTATTCGACTTCTGCGGTTACTTGTATTTTCCAAGAAGATCCACATAGACGCCCATATGTCATGGCTAACCCTCTACCGAACCCCCTGTAGTGTATTATACCCCCTATCAAGTCTACTTATTACTCCAGGCTAGTTTCTTATGTTCATTATATTACTAGTGTACAAATGGTTCTTTTCAATCCATGCAGTTCAAAATAGAAGATGTTATGATTGAATGTTATCTATATTAGGTAAACACGATATTGAGTGGGTCTGATTTGAAATAAACAAGTAAATTATGTCTGATAACTGGTAACTACTGCGATATCTAAAGAAAATATCTCCGAAGGTTAGTGCAATATTGTTTGTACCCCGCCTAGAAATAATTATTTTTATGATTGCCTTTACATGTTACTGACATGTACGGCTTTCAAAGGAGTATCATGAGTTAACAGATTTTTCTATGTTAGTTAATTTAAAGCAGATTTATCCTTATTAAACTAAAATTATATATAGTAAGATGTATAAATTAATCTTACTTATTATAATAATAATTGATAGGTTAGCATTCGACCACTATCCCACTTGTTGGCACTACACTTTATAGGTTAAACTTTTGATTAAAAACTTATTATAATGAGATCATAATGATATCACCTAGCACCAGACCCTAGCTGACAAACCTTTTGATAACATTATGGTCGGTACCACTACAGTGCCGAATATTTTTTTTGCATTCTAAGCAGTAGTTTGCGAGTACTGTTGTTACGGTTCACGGCAGAAGGGCGCTAATAAAAGTCGAGTACTGATCCTTATTAAGGTATTGCAGTGATATTGCATCGCAAAACTGAAAATTGCGGCATAAAGATTAAGGTTCCGCAGGGAGCTTAATAGCTGGAAAAAACCCTGCAGCCATCCCGTGGTCTTAAAGACAAATTAATAAAGAACAATATTAATCCGAACACCTTTAGATAATTTTCGTCAAGCTCGCTGTTGCTGCTATTTGTTCCTTCTTTCAACTATGCCTTTCACAATGTATTTCATTCTCTAGATGTATCTAATTCGTCAGCCATTCGCATTATTCCTATGCTCTAATAACTAACCGATCCATTCATACCTGCTTCTTCTCAAATACTACTTAAGAGGATTGCATAGCTAGTACTATCCGTACTAAAAGAGAAAACTCTTTTCTACCTCTTAACATTGTCCGATTTCAGTGATTTTTTTTCATGGAATCATCACATTGTTTACTATGCCCGTACGTTTTGATTTTTTCAGTATTTCAAAGTACTATAAATTTCCATTTTTAGAACTTAAAATAGGACAATGTTAAGAGGTAGAAAAGAGTTTTCTCTTTTAGTATGGAAAGTACTAGCTATGCAATCCTCTTAAGGTGAAACCGCACTGAAGCGACACTGCAGCGGCGCGGGGCGCGCGCGGAGCGGCAAAATATTCTCCGGAAGTCAACTGCGTCGCGACGCTCCGCGCTGCTTCACTGCAGTGCCGCTATAGTGCGTTTTATTTCATAAAAACAGTGGCAAAAATATTATTTGACGCGCTGCTCCGATGCCGTGGCGCGCCTCTCCGATGCCGTGGCGCGCCTCTCCGATGCCGCGCTGCACCCCTCCGCTGCAGTGATGTTCTAGTGCGGTTTCACCTTTAAGGTGAATAGTACTCCTGCCGTCCGAAATTCCGGTACTCAAGTCCCGGGCTATATATACCTACTCTATGACAATGATAAAGGTTGATAAGTCTATTATTGTGATTCTTACGAATATGTCTACGGTCTGGCGTTCAAACAACTCCCCTTCCACCGCTCATCGCCTTCGGGAAACGAGATGTCATGTTTTTACTCACTCACATGCAACCTTACAGAACAGTTTGTTATCCGACTTCAAACACAAAATAGGGCCATGAGTTTTAGAATAAAATTACAATTTACTCTACCTTATACAATCGTTACAGAATAGGTATCAAACATGTAGGTGTTTTATATTATTAAATCTGTATAAGCTGTTGTCGTGTCGCTGCGACGAGAAAATGGGCCAAGTTTATATTAAAGTAGGTCAGGGCGATTTAAACCACTGGGGAACGTTAAACGATCATTCCCGAACGGATATTACTGTGCTGTTTTTTAGAAATATCTTACGTACTTAAGGTACCTACGTAAGATATTTGTCATCGCATTATTTTCTTTAAGTGACTAAAAAAAATGTATGGACGTATTTCGGGGAAACCAACAAGTTATAAGCCTTAAGGCCAGTAACAAAAGCCATGTTTTAGTCATAAACGGTAAGTATAACAAAAAAGTTTTCAAGAAATAAAAGATGCGAAATTTTATTCTCTACAATAAATAAATAAATAATAAATACAATAATGGTCTCTATAACTTTTGCCCTTAAGTGCATGTTTCCGAGATATTGGCCAAAAACTTTTTTCTAGATGGCGCTTGAAACTCCACATGGATCTGTCAGCATTTTGTGATTTTATGCTCAGTATGTGACCCTAAACCTTATAAAAAATGTATCAGAAATGAAGTGCGAGGCTAAATTCAATTATTACTTACCTATCTGTATTGTGCTGTGTTACCGATCGTGCTTGGTCAGATAAAGTATGTTTTTTTACAAAGTTGATAAGAAAACATTTGTTTTTTAACATTAATATAAAAAACGCCAACAATGTAAGATCAATTATTTTATTTGCGTATATTTTGAATGACTTCCATCCCCGCTGTGGGACTAGGTTACAATTGCCTACGATAGAATAGAGTCCACAACAACCAATTTTATAGAAAATTTGTTGTATTTTACAAAGATTGGTGACATCTCCGTTCCGTCGATCTATTGTTTTGGTTTTGGTTTTAGAGCGTTTCCTAGTAGATATCATCCTTCCCCATGGAGTAGGTTAAAATAATAATTTACTGTTGCATATTGAACTTGAAACGCCGGGAGCCAATATAAAGATAGTGGGCCTAGCACGAAAAACTATGTAAGTGTAACGTAACGTGTCGTTCACGTGAAACAGTACAAACTGCCATTCATCTAGGGCAACTGTGACACATAGAACTCATAGTTTTTACGCCGAAGAGTGATGCATTTACGCTTACGATACGAATACTTTTTCACTTTCTTTTTTTTTATACTTTTTTCTTTCTGGTCAAGCTACATTCAATTTCCTTTACTTGAAATCAAGCAAATGCATGGCGTAAAAATGTACAAAATTCATAAATAAATAATGTGCACACTTAAATAAAAAATAATCCGTCAATGTATGTGTATTAAAATTGCTATTTTATGATATGTGTTTCACAACAAATACAATAGTGAATAAAGAGACTGCTTTAAAGGTCAAATTAAGTGGTTTGTTTGAACATTTTTTTTAATGTACTCTAGTATATTAAAATAAATTTTAATTCCGTCAATGTATAGTCTTAAAAATGTCATATGATTTTTTGTAGTTTTAACTAAATCGTTGCTTAAGAGATAAACTGCTTTAAAAACCTTAATTTTTATCGACATCGTGATAATACCCTTATAAATAAAGCGAAATGTATTATTCGGCGGCATAGCATTTCACTAATACCTTTTTACACGAAGCTGTTATGGTAGAAGAGCACTTAACATGCTGTACTGCCACTGCAGCTCGTAGCCATAATCTTGAATATTGAACTAGAATACGAGATACCAATCAAACTAATCAATAAAACTAACTACCTGTCCTTTTTATCTGATAATCACAGGCTTGAGGCCAAAGCTTGCCATTTCATCTTACAAACATGCCCGTAACCGTAACGCACAAATATTGAGATGAGTGACAGTAATAATAATTATTCATAAATATTGACCTTGGGCAATATAATAAAATGACTTTGACCTTCTTAAATTACAAAGTAATTATAGAAGAAAAATTGAAAAAGTATTCCATTAACCGGTTCGTAGGTAGAAAAAATTTCATTGACCGGTTAAACTTTATCTTACTTCTCAACAAATGTTATAATATCTTTGTAACCCGGAGTTTTCTCAAACGTTGGTTATTCTCGAGTTCATAAACTTTTATTTAAAACTTTTTGCAAAGATTGAGTCATAGAAATTCATGAAAAGTTCACTGAGCAATCTAATTATGGCACTCGTAACTTCCTCGAGTAAACATACATTTCATAATTGTATTCAACTGCGGTAAGCTCACAATCCGGCGGTGGAAAGTTTTGCGGAAAACGCGGCGTTATTTGCACACCTACTCCATGAATTATTATCGATTTACCTATGACGTTGGGGCAGAATCTAGGGCGAGTGGGTCAAGATCACGTTGAAAGTGGGTCAGTTCGTCAGTGGGAATCGCACTCATGCTCCCCTCTGGCCGGTGCATGCCGGTGCGGGATGGCGACCTCAGCCTCGCAACGCCCTTGGGTCTACATTTCTATTTTCCGATAAGACGCGTGATAAACAATTAATAAGCTTGTGGTCAGGGTTTATATCTATATTGTTATTTGAGCAGAGAACAGAATACACAACATAGGCGTATTAAATCTTGCTTATTGATGACTAGCTGACCCCCCGCCAGTGGTTTTGCCCGCTTATTTAGTACGTTTTGTTACATACCTCAGTGGGCATAGTGCATATTAGTGCACACAAATTTGCGTGACTGTAACATAATCGTACTGTTGACGTATATACATAGTACAAACTAACATTTATCGAGTACAACTGTGGTACAGAGAACTCATACTTTCTACTGTATCAACGATTACGTCACATTTATTCCAATTTTCCTGCTAGGCTCGCCGATCGTGTGAAATGCACTTCCTTTGGCATAAAGAATACTACTTTGAAAGCCCCAACTAACCACTACGAGCTGTTAAATATGTCAAACCGTATAACAAGTGTATTAACTAGCAGTACCAGTAATAATTGCATATTTTGTCGACGTAGTAAATTTTTGGAAATCTAGTGCAAATAAATAAAAGGAAATTAAAAGGTTTTGTTCCTGCCTATATTCTAAATGAAATTTCTCAACTTTACAGGCCAGCTTTCAAACGAAAAGCCAAAGTTATGAGGTAACAAACATATATATATATATATATATATATATATATATATATATATATATATATATATATATTTGTTACCTCATTGTTATATATATATATATACTCCTCCTTTTTGGAAGTCGGTAGATTATTACGTAAATAGTGTTAAAATTATATTGCAGTTTTAATAATTGACGTGCTTTTTTTTGTATAGGTACAATATAATATGAGGTACATATTGGCAGTAAATATGCCTGTCATGCACCTTATACTAGCTGTGGAGCCCGTACAATGACTATCCACAGGCACATTCAGCACCACCAAAAATAGACTATGTGTTGGTCCCAATCATCTTATATTGTATTTTATTATTATTATTAATTGTATTAGAATCTATATTTAGGAGTGAGGAATTGATTGTAATTCGTTTTGTGTATCATAAATAAATAAATTACCTCTTTTAAATATAAGATCATTGGTCCTGATATAAACTGCGTATATTTAGATTTCACTTAATTCTGCTAATTACAGCCTAAAAAAGTAATAAACACTCGCTTCTAACAAACTTTTTTAATACTTTTTTTAATATAGTTTGAAGTATAAAATAAATCCGTCTAGGTAGGTAGGTCTTTATAATAGGGCTATGTAAGCACGATAGATATAGACTTTTACCGCTTATTATAAAACGTGGACAAAAGACAGCCCCGAGTTTAAACCATGGTTTAAGCAAAATTAAGTATGAATTATCCTTTTTTATCTTCATTCATAATTATATTTATATTTCAATCATAATTAAGCGGTATGTTTGAACTTTTTTTAATGTACCTACTCTAGTATGTTAAAATTAGTTTTTAATTCCGACAATGTGTACTTGTCTTTGAAATTTCATATTATTTTTTGTAAATTTAATAGCTGCTTATGAGATAAACTGCTTTAGAAATCCTCATTTTTATCGACATTATGAATTGACAGCACCTTAAGAGCCATTTCACAAAATCACTCTACTGAAGTTTAGGTAAATGCCAGCGCATCGCTTACACAGGCGAAAGAAGTGACGACGGAATAGCGTGACTGTGAGTAACATATTTTGATACTTGCACTCATTTTAAAAACTGTGGCTTTGGAATGAGTAAACAATCAATTTCTTGTCGATTCAATTTATAATCATTTAGACTTATGTTAAATATTTATTCGTGTCTAACAAAGCAGAGTTAATATCATATTTTAACTGAGATCAGATTAATTGAAGAATGTACTTTCTTTTGATATAATATCAGTTTGGAATTACACTTTATTTAACGCAATAAATCGTGTTAAACTGCTGATATAATTCGTGGAAATTGGCGAAAGATCTTTATTTTTTTTTCTATAATGATGATCAATTATCGATATTCTAGTACACTGTGTGTCAACAAGATTATATTCCTGATGAATAGATTTTTTTGTTTAGTTAATTTGATGAGTTTTTATACAAGAGATAGAACTCTGAAGTTTGCTATATTCCATTTAATTCGTAAAACGAGGTGCGGGAGATTGGTCACTACAAAATAATTAAAGTTATGCTTGTAAATGTGGTACATTAACTGAAAAGAGGACAGATTATTCTATTTATTTCAATTATTCAACTATTTGTGAAATTTTCCTATGATAGTAAATTAAGCGCTTAAAATCTACGATTACGCGCATTAAAATGTGAAATGCCTCTTAAGCGCGGTGCGCTTAAGTTAGTAAGTTGCGTCGTGAGTGCGAGGCGGGACGCAATGACGAGCGCACCGCAATATACATTGGTTTTTGCTCAATACTCGTTATGCTTTGGAAATTAAAATACAATCATTATATCGTGTCATTTTTCAATGGGCCGTGGACCTATGTTAGTACTTTATAGATTTACCGATCGAAACTTTATCCTTTGATGACCTTATAGTGATGTCACATTTTATGAACCTTGTAATTACGGTAGATAAATATGCATTTGGTCTATAAGACTTGTCTGATAAGAATAGTCAGTACAATTAAAATGTCTAATTACACGTTATGTATGAGAGATTTAAAAAACATCATGTTGTTACCTCAGACAAAATAAAAAAGTCAAGATAGAATGTTGTGAACAGAGAAGTGAGGCCGGATAAAACTACGCCTCGGCGTGTCCATACATATTTACATACAAAACCTACAACGAAACTACGCCTTGGCTCGTCAGTCGAACTATCGCGGCGCGTGGAAGCTACACGTAAAGTTTTAATTATAATTTAAATTTATTAATCATTGATTTTTTTTAATAATTTGAATTTAATTTGAATTACCATGACAGTACCGAGTCACGCACATGTAGTTTAAAAAACCGGCCTCACTTCTCTGTTCAAAACATTCTGTCTTGACTTTTTTGTTTTGTCTGAGGTTGTTACTATGACAAGTTTATATTAGATGAAAAATTATTCGACTATGAATTGAGCGTGGTTAAAGCTTTGTGAACGGCACGATATTTTTTGACTACTAACTCTTGAACTCTACAAGCCTTAGGTTAACATTTTCTATGAACAAGACACTATTGTATATCATTTCCCATAGTATTGTTAACCTTTTTGTATCTGAATGCATTGCATTATCGCCGACTGCACACGCATAATATCACCGTTTACGTTCATGTAAGCACTTATTTATACATCCAAATGTACCTATCTCAAAGTGGGTCAAGTTTATATAAACCAGGACAGCGGATAACAGAATGCAGTTGACACTATGAATGTAGGTCGCGTATCTCGATTCTACATAAATAAGTACAGAGGGGTGTCGTGCCGAGATGATAACGTACCTACTCGTACATAGCGTAACGTTCAACATTTATTTATGTAAACGTTTGTTATCCATTCATTACATACTCATTACCTACCAGCTGACCCGCCGTATACCTATAGTGACTTTCTTCATAACAGCTGACGTATTAAAATGAAACGTACATATCTTTCGAAATATAACTAACTACAATTTATATGCAGTATTTTTGCAGGACTTATAAGTAAACTATGTACATAGAGTGCAAGAAAAAATACAATTTGATCTCATGGTTTTTTCAGTTGTACGGTTAAAAAATCCCTTACTACTTCGTAAGAACGTACAATTGTTTTATATATACGAGATATGCACGCATTTGGCTAGTATCTCTACCGCGCATTACTCTATTAGGGATGTGCGTTAGGGTGTCCCGAAATATTATACTGGTAGAGGCCTCAAGATGGTAGATATCAAACTAAATTTTATAATAATCGTAATCTATGTATCAAAACGCAACTTTTGATACCTCTTGCGTAACCTTAGCTCAATTATTTTTTTATCCCATACATGGACGGGACAGCCTAATGTGCGTTGTAACATGAAGAACGACAGTCTAGACAATACCCGCTGTCTGCTATGGGGAACCACATCAATGCGAGCATGGATCTCACAATAAACTTGTCGTCAATAGTCTGACTTTTATGGGCTATCTTACCTTGTCTCTAGTATGGATTTAGCTGCGATAGCTATAATCGCGATTTATTATCGATAATTTTATCCTATCCTTCCATTCTCGCATCGCCGCCGATTCAGGCACTGAATTGCTCTTTTGAGCCGTATCGTTATGAATGTTGAAGCAAAAAGCTTTTAATCCGAACTGTATAGTACTATAACTAGTATAATTATATTCCTACTAAGACTGTGATGCTATTTAACTTATGCAAAGATACGAGTATCCACCTTGACTGTCATCAGAACTAATTGCGCGTCATAGTTGCCGCCTGGGCATTCCTATGGGACCTAGCACAGGATGGTTGTTGCACGGTACGGGCGCAACTCAGAAAGTTTACGAAGAAATAATGTCGTTTCTTCGTAGCAATTAATAGAAAAAATAACTTTATTGATATTATGTTCATGTATTTACAAAGTTAAACCGGGCTATTATGTATCTCAGCTCAGTTGCTAACAAAGGTCGATTGCAATAGAAAAAAAATGGCTGCTCTATGTCAGCTTTGTCAGCTCTAGTCCTCAACTTACTAACACTTTTGCTTACTGGAGTTGTAAAAAGAGACATAGAGCTACCATTTTTCAAGATTTTAATCAACTTTTGTTAACAACTGAGATACATAATGGTCCTGCGGTTTCAAATTACATATTACGATAACTAACAAAAGTAAACTTTGTGTATAACTACCACATAATATACCTAAGATTAACGCTTAGATATGAAGTCTTATTTTGGACTAACTCCACTGACAAGTGGCCTCAATCTGCCTCAATTCGTCCGTTCAATGTATAAGTAACTAGATACTTACTAGCGAGAAATAAATTTGAGTAAATCATATTATCCTATATATTGAAATAATTTACTAACCTAATTGGTAAAACTATGGTGAGCTTATTCAGCATTATGTACTTTGGTTTAACCCATGTTTTGCAAGTACAGATATTTGATTACATTTGTATAAAATAATGATCATATTCTTGATAATCTTATTTAGAACGACGAAAAATAAACGAATACTTTTTTGTATTAAAACTTCATCCTTGATACAAAAGAAAACGAGTATTCACCTAACGTATTCATTCTTATCGCTCTCACTTGTTATAAAAGGCAAATTTCACAACTCGGCTTCCTGAAGTTATCGAGAGAACTTCAGGTTTTAATTATTTTACATGATGAAATCGCCTACATTAAGTTACGATTTCCAAAAGCAATAGCGCCATTCAGACCTAAACTAGCCCCAAGACGTTGTTTGAGTCTCATTGACCTAGTTGATTACCTTGCCCGCGCCCTCTAAACCTTAAAGCAGTACTGCTTCGAGGCATACTCGTAATATATGACGATGACGATTGCGATGTTTTTTTAATTACATTCATTTTTCGATCCAATGAAGCAAAAAGTTTTGTACTTTCTCGTTTCTAGTCGATTTTGGAAACAATAATAATCGTTCGCGTTAGGATATTTTGTGACGAGTATTTTTTATCCTGTTTCTATAATATAATAATTATATCCAACTGACCCCTACTTTACGAGGAAATGGATAGAGGCGACGATAAAAATAGGTTTCCAACGAAATATAGTCGAATTTGTCCTTTTCATGATAATGAAGACAGTTTTACGAAAACAAATAAGTTTCGACGGCTGACTACAAACGCGATACCGTATATTGATGTACTGAAACTGACAAATAATGATGAAGTTAGTAGATTAACATTGGTCTCGATTTTAATAATAATAATAATAATAATAATAATAAGACTTTATTTCAGATTCATGATCCATAAAAAAACAATAAAAATAAAATAAAATAAAATTGTAGAAAATAATATATTAAAATATCAGGTGGCAATTGCCAACCAACGTCGGTAGGTTGCAGTCTGCTTCAGGCGGTCTGCCAGACTCCTTACAATGCCGTTTTTACACCTGTCAACTCTTAACATGAATGAGGCTATCCTTTTACGCTAGATTGCGTTGAAAGTATCGATGCGCGCGTCGAAGAACATTCCGGACGCGCTGCAGCTCCGGGATAGCCCCATCAGCTGCCTGTAGATATTATTATAGGCGACTCTGATGGAGTTGTGTGACTTCATTGTGTATTCGGTCCAAAGTTGACAGGTGTAAAAGCTTTGACAAAAAGATTTAAATAACGTGGTTTTCACGTCCGGCGCAGCGTTGTAGAATTTTCTTGCAATCATGTTGCCCACCACGCACAAAGTGCGTCTCTGACGCTCTATGTCATTATCATCACTTAAATTTGATGTTACGATGTGGCCAAGGTACTTAAAACACTCCACAGTCTTTACTAACTGTCCATTCAAACGCAACTCAGGCACGAATTGGGGACCTTTTCCCGACCTGAAAACAACCATTTCGGTTTTTTGCTGTTGTAAGCTAAATCGTGCTTGCTCGCATACTGCTCACAGATTTCTAAAAGCTTTCGTAGTCCCTTGATTGTGGGACTTATCAGCACCATATCGTCAGCGTAGCTCAAGTTGTTGACATATCTGCCATCCAACCTGAGCTCGACAGGGGTGCCGCTCAATTCCACGATCAAGTCGTTGACGTAATAATTAAAAAGTTCAGGAGAGGTCACCCCGCCTTGCCTTACTCCTTGGGACAATCTGAAGCTATCGGAGACTTCGGAACCCCACCTGACATTGTAGCTTTTCATTTTCTTTTTTAAGACGAAATAATTCTGGATAAGATTGTTATGTACTATAGTGTATTTTACTATGTATATATTATTGTGCCACCCTTAAATGAATAAAATCATTTATTTAAACTTTAAAATTTAAGGCATGTAAAGTGCAATATAAAATTCACTTTTATTTTTAATTGCCGAAGTTATTAAGCTGTAAAGGATTCGGACGGACAGAACGAACTTATAAGACTTTCTTTTGTATTACCTGTGATACCAAAAAGCAAGTAAATTTAGATTTCCTCGCTTTGAAATATTATTAGAACAAATGCATCCTCAAGCGAGGTTCGAACCCGCGTCTTCTGTGTAACCTTGTCAGACGCCATGACCACTAGGCTACCGAGAAACCCCTAAATATTCCATTGTTTGGTTTCGCGAAACAGGCGATAGTGCTTAATTTTATTTATCAAACAAAATCTACAGCCCTTATATTATATATTATAATACAACATTTTCTTACTTAATCCGTCAAAGGTCATCATGCGGCCAGACACAATAGAAATTTCATTGTTATAATATAACGATCAATAAAAGATGTATATTTAAGAACTTTGCTTTAAACACCATATGATAAAAATGATTGTACCTCTGCCTATGAAGTCAAATAATAATCGATTACAAAGCACAATATACAATAAGTACAATTTGAAAAATTTAATACCGATTTCCATTCTATTCAGTTATTGGAGTGTATCTTAAAAACTACTGGACCGAATTTGATGAAATTTAAATCGGACCACACGGAAAGCACCAGCTTTCAAACAAAAAAAGATATTTTGAGAATCGGTTTACCCAGTCGAAAGTTATGAGGTAAAAAAACATAAAAAAATACAGCCGAATTGAGTACCTCCTCCTTTTTTTTGGAAGTCGGTAGAAAAATCGATATTATTATATAAACTACGTATAATTCCTTGTTTTTATTTTATTAACAAAAAATACTAAATTCCCATCACTGAAACACTCTTGTGACGTCACGGATAAAAGTGGCACGCTAAGATTACGAGTACATACAAATAGAGCGGCATACGTCATCTATTTAGATCAAGGTATGTGACTTATAAGTTATACCTAGTTTGGGCTTCTGTTTCTTCCCACTACAGTGAACACGTGACTACAATGTTATAAATTCCTTATTGTTTTACTTAAACAATCCAATAAAAACTGTTGTGGAAGAAAATATTGAATTAACAGGTAGAAACTTATAATAACATCACCAGACACACTACACATATTAATATCTAATTATAAAGTAGTTAACCATTTTAAAATTACAATAATACTTAAGTGCTTCGGTGTTCTCAGAAAGTACTCGTATTGCTATTCTTATCCAGGAGAATAAACATCTCTTATTGTGTATTCTAAGTAGTTCTCGGCTATAGGCACAACATATCACCATTTGTATCTTGTCCTTATTCCAAATACTTATAAAGTAGGCTGTTGTGTAATAGCGAACGTTAGGGAAACATTATAGTCGCTAGGTGTGGACTATTGAAATGGCGAATGGTATAATATTCGTTTAGTGACTTGTGAAGCGTAGTGCTGCCACAATGCCAATTGAGCAGTTTTATTGCGTGCCCTATGTATTATTGCGGTAGATTAATTACATATGATCAGGTATTTACCAAACTTAGTTTTCTATCTAAATTGGCCATTAATTATTAATGGTAACCATTGAGGTACCATTACTAAATAGTACCTCAGTGATGGTAACGCGTATATTTTGGCACGCTTATGCTTGTATTTTTATAGATTGGCACGTTTGTGTTTCACATTACATTTGAACTAGGGCCATACATCACTAGGTTAATATTCTGTGTTGTTTATTTTAATAGATATTAAGAACATAAAATATGTACTTGCAACTAAAAAAATTAAACCTTCTTGGACGTCTTGTATCCTAAAATTTACAAAATATTTTATAAAATTAAGGCAATCTGCGTATATATTGAGAAGTAACAAATATATAGTATAATTTATATACATATTGCATATTATACATAATTGAACCCATATTTCTCCTGGTCACACTATAACTTGAGAACGGATGCAAGACTTTTGTTGTTGTGTTAATTATTGTCAGGAGAAGGTTATTATGAAAGAAAAACCAAGAAAAGAGGGGAGGTTATATCTACTACGCGAAAGAAGTCTCGGGCAGTCGCTAGTAGTATTTATTTATTTTATTTGACATACTCGTAGCAAGAAAAACATGAATAAGCTTATATAAAAGCGCCTCAAGTTGTCAACCACCATTATGCGAAATAAGCCAATACGTTATCCAATCCGCTAGTACATAGACATTTTCGAAAGTATGCCATCGGGCATCGTTTTTATGCCTCTTTTTTCTGACCGGGATCATATACTGTTACCTACTGTTTACCTCCAGACGTTCCCTTAACATGCATATTATTTGAGTGAAGTGAAATCAATTCAGCTCTTGTCATGCATGATGTTGACATGCGAATAACGAATAATGTTGCAAAATAACATGTCAAGTCTGTTGCGATTTCGACATCACTGAATAAGTGGTAGGCATTTACTCGACCTTTTTAAGAAACTAGAACACTTTGGTTTCGGGGAACAAAGAACTTGTGGTGAGATGGGTTTTTAAGCGGATGCGTTTAGTTTACCGGCTTTTTTTACAACCTACATTATTAACTGTATATACCTATTCATCGTAATAATATTGTGCTATGTCCATACATGTCCTATGTAGGTACAGTCTACCAGTGGAGCAATTCAGAATTAGACCTTCTGACGTTTTTAGAACTAAATTCGTTGCGATTTGGTAGGCTTTAATATTTACGTTTGGAAACGCAAACCTATCCATAACTTGCTTTACATTCAGTCCATTATGTTCCCACTGCTTGGACTCCGGCCTTCTTCTCAGGTAAAAAGGCCTTAATTTAACACGCGGGGCCCAGAGTGGCTTAGTGGATAGGCTATAGTGTCCAGCCCAGTTAAGTAGTGAAGTTTTCAGACCAACCGAAAGCCTCCGGCCTAACATGGCTCCGACACTACCTCACGATTGTTGTGCACATCGTGCTCGTGAAAACCACCACAAAGCGGTCACCCATCCAAATAGCAGTAAGGGTAGTTAATATTGTTGATCAGTTGGGAACGACAAAGCAAGTTCCACTGCGAGCGCTTTAATATAGTATCAAGAATATATTAAAATAGTGCGAGTGGGACAGATTAATGTTTTGGACAGATCTGCTACTAGTCGATCCGAACGAGCGCGTAAGTAGGCTAAGGTCAGGCGCCATTGTAGTTAAGTCGGCGTGAGTGCGGTGACGTACTTCTACACTTCGTTCGTCGCTGCGCTGATGCTATCCAGCGCGCCGCGCATGCCTAACACGACTGATAGTGCAAACTTACTGGCTCTCAGCAAAAGGATCTCTTTCTTAGCATACTTCAATAAAATGAGTTATAGTGTTTAATCAGGCGATGAATCTTTATACATCATCATATAAGTACTAACGTCAGAACTCGGACTCTCCATATATCGAACATGAACATATGACTGGTATTGTATAAGTTCATCCGGCGCGCAATGCATCGCGTTGAATCAGCTAGGCTGTTCAGAACTACTTTTAGATCATTATAGACTGACGATGTTTTCTTTATACGCATAGTGAGAGAGATATATATTCGTTGTTTACATTGATGTCACGATAGTTTTGATCCAGTATCTTGCTTGACCATATCGATCAAAGCATTGTTGAACAATTTTGGTGATATCACCTCCTCTTGCATTACTCCCCTACGCAGGCTTATATCTAAGTTTGCTGGTTCTGTATTTAAATGGTTATAATTTCAGCGTTCCACATACATCATACAGATAACAAAATCTAGACACAGAAGCTCTTCTGTCTTCTCTGTCTATCCACTTTGATGCCCTACAGAAAACTAAAACTCAGGCGCAAAAAGTGTCTACGCATAAGACGGTTCGGGCGGTGTGGACGACCCTTGGAAACAGTTTGTAGACTTGGTTCAGAATGGCACATGACTTAAGAATATTACTAGCAGTTAGAAGTAGTTGAATCGGGATAAAAAATAAAAATTATGGTCTACATGATGATCCCGGGTACAAACACCATCTAAACTCCAAACTTCATCCAAATCCATTCAGTCCCTTTGCGTGATTGTAGTAGTAAGTAGTAAATACACTTCCTATTCATAATATGATGTACTAGGAATACAGGCAGTAAACTCTACAACAGACTACTGTAACCATTTCGTAGGGGCCAATTATATTCTGAGCATTGATACTTGTACACTCCCAAAAGGTGTCGCTGTATACAAAAAAATATACGTGCATAATGTAATTAAATATAATCACATTAAAATAAAACACTGCATATATTTTAGTCAGGTATGTTTTCTTACCCTGTTATAGGACACAACTAACACTCAATTATTCGAAGGGACGCGACGGTGGCAAAAACCGACAATCATTGATTGCAGAACGACATTTGGGTATAATGTTTTGAATCGGAAAGAAAAAGCCAGTCGGCAGAATGGGTCTTTTCTGTTGAAGATTTACCGACGCAAGTTAAAAAAATCGAGCATTGGTAAGATAATTAGAGCAAAGGACAGTGACAGCGAGTTGGTACAACTTTGGCTTGCCCAGAGTCTTAGAGAATAGTTAGTGAAAAGCGTTCTCGAAGCAATGTCGTCCCTTACCACGATAACGCTTAATAATTAATGAAGTCCAAGGATAATTAATGATCTCCAAGTGATTTGTAGGTTCCGGCAAATTAAAAAATACTTATATAAATTGGGAGGGATATACTTTGAAAAACAATAAAAGTATCATAAGTCTAATATCTGGTCTTATTTATCAGAATCCAGAAACTTTCCTTTCAGCTAGCTTAGTATTATCCCGGCAAAACGTGAATAAGAGAGTTTGGGCGCCATTAATATAAGTAGTACATAATAAAAACCATTATATTTATACATGTTATGTTAAACGACAAAAACAAAAAGTGACTTAGATCGTTTTTTTTTTAAACTACATTAAATATTGCTTCTTACTCATTTTGGTATTATAAAATATATACTATTTATAAAAAAATATTTAAGTAGGAATAATAATTTATTATCATCATTTTATAGAAATTAACTATTAAAAATGTAGTTGGTTACTGCTTTGCTAAGGCCCCCTATTATCATCAATGAGCCGATATTGCTGACGCTGACGCACAGAGAATTATAATTTCGGATGGAATGTTCTAAAAAAATAAGCTGTTGATTGAATCGTGAGCAACCCGTGATACCTAAAACATTGTTTTTAAACATTATTCTAGAACGATTTGTGAACTTTCTGCATATCCTCTGGATGGTGTATTTTTTAATCTTTATTTAATTATGGAGGGTTTTATCACATTGTCATGTCATGTTGTGTTTTAGGGTCCCATATAAAAAAAACAAAAATGACCTATTTTAGTGATGAGACTTCGATGACGGTTTGTTTGTTTGAGGTCTATATAGCAAATATCACTACTTGCTAAGCCAACCGAGTTTAACGTAGGCTAGTAACAGCTTCACAGCTGTGAAGTAAAATTATATGATTTTTGTACTCTTGATATAATAAGTGAAGCACTGGAAAATAAGGGAATATATAACAAGCATATAAATAAGGAAAGATAAACATGTCTTTGTACATTTATAATTAAATATTTTATTTAATCATGGGTTGCCTTATTTTGCCCCGAATCAAGATGGTGCGTAGGCGCGGCTGCGATACGAGTTTCCATTCCTCGTATGGCAAGTGCTTTTTTGGCAATCGGTACATGGAGAGTACGAATTGAGAAATTACTGGGCGAATGAGAGTCAAAAACTCATCTCATTTTCTTTCATAATGTACAAAATATTCTTAAAAAGTCGCGTATTATTAGAAGATTATGAAGTCGAATTGTTACCGAATCTTATAAAACAAAAATAACACGAAAGTTTTTTGTGTCAGAATCACAATTAGTCCCTTTTTATCCGACTGCGACGAAGCCCAAAAGGAGGGTTATAGTATTAGAAATGTTACGTAACTAAGTTCTTTTAAATATTTCATCATCATCTCAGCTGTAGGACATCCACTGTTGTACATAAGTCTCCCCTATAGATTTCCAAAAACACCGGTTGGAAACGGCCTGGATCCAATGACGTCCTGCAACCTTTATCAGGTCGTCTGTCCATCTGGCCGATGGATGACCTAGGCTGCGCTTGCCGGTCCGTGGTCTTCGCTCCAGAACCTTTCGGCCCCATCGGCCATCTGTTTTGCGTGCTATGTCCCCAGCCCACTGCCAGTTCAACTGGCTGATCCTCTGGGTTATGTCGGTGACTTTCGATCATCCACGGATGTCCTGATTTCTGTATTGACGACACAGAAAATGAAAAAAGGATAAAAAGTAAAAAAAATAGTATAGAGGTATTGTGAACGAGAAGACTCCGCGAAGTTTTCACAACACTGCCCATCCTAATTGGACACGACAATTGACCTCTTTCTCGAAGTTGTATGCACCTATTTAGACTGTTTGTCTTAGGTAGATGTATTCGTCGTCGGCCCAATATGGATAAGATAAAAATCGTTAAATGGAAAATTTGTCTTGTTTTGAATTGACACAAAGATAAATCTTGTCCATATTCATCTTATTCAATAAATATTTTCTAAAATGCAATTATAATGTATGTAATACATATTGCCATTAATCGGTGATACCACTCTGGGCCTCTAAAATCGCAATCTATATTTAGTGCCTCCACCATGCAATGCAATTTGAAAGCCACGTTAACAACTATTTTTGTCATGACGACCCGGACGGTTGCGAAACGTTGATAAGATATTGATCGATCAATTAGTTTCAAATACACATTGAAGACGATGTGTAGCCTTGAAGTATCTGCCAACAAAAGTAGTCCAATCATTATTGCGAAGCTTTATTAAAATTATTCTATAAAACACTACTTACCCGTTTTGTTTACCGCTACTTCGATAATATAGCTGAAGATCATAAAATACTCGTTTATACGAAATGAGACTATAAAGTTTTGAAAGGCTTCAAACGAGACACTAACTACTCATACAAAAAGTAAGTATATTTTGGAGTACCTACCTTGAATCATAAGGTCATCACCGCAAACAAATGAGTTGTGAACGAACACGGAGTGTACGAACGTACATAAAATGTATGCAATGCAACGCAACATACGGCTGACCACACAACCGGTGTACCACCACCGCACCGCTCACAGACATCGCTGCATTATGCTATATCTTTGACGTTTATAGTTCCATTGCGTTTTCTATCTCACATACTAAAACATTGTATCGGATAAACCCCGCAGTAGTTATTGGCCTGGCACTAAACTCGCGCAGCAGTTATGACACTGACATCGTAGTTGTTCTCCTCGACCTAGTCTGGTGCTGAGCCATCTAAGGAGAGCTATCGAGAGCAGGGCCACCGAGCTCTTAAGGGGACAGTGTTGACTGTTAACTATGTTTTCATGGTATGTATTTATTTAGTTTGTTACTACATGAACTACATTGCAAGTATCTTCGGGATAACTATTAAAAAGAGCTATACAATTACATTATATTATCTTTTAGCTATTACATAATATTATGCTTTTTTGTATAGGTTTAACTACCCAGTTGCTCCACGTTCAGTTGTGAATCTCGACTTGTGGGGAGATTTGACATTAATCCTATACAAAACTTACTCAGATCTGTTTCGCCTGTATTCACTATTGATCGTACTTCTGGAATACGGGCCTTAGTACCGTGCAGTGTGTACCATACCTATCAAGGACTCAACAACAATACACGAGAGTCTTCTGAAAATATATGAAGATACTTTTCAATTTAATGCTGTGTTGAAAAAATGGGTTTAATCAAGAAACATCCGATCATTGGTATTAATTATTTTTTTGTGAATAGACTTTTCTTTGTGCATGAATGTTCAATTTTATAGTGTGATGTATTTCATATAATTATCCGTACCGTATGTTGCAACGTTAGAACATAAGTTTTGGTATGTTTATATCTGTATGTAGTACAGTAGCCTATGGGTGTAGTTTACCAAAAACGGACAAATTAAAATATAAATAAGTTCCAATATACGAAAAGCATGAGTATCGCTCGTTGCGACACACTGAGTCGAATTAATTACCTCGCAACCGGGCGCAGTATTAAAAAACGGTTTGCGCAAGAGTCGATCCGCACCTTGACACAGATACAGCTCAAACTGTCGTTTTGAATACACAAAAACCGGACGCGGCCACCACTATTTTTAAAGCTATTTATTTTGTGAACATACGATTATACGAATACTGTTTATAAATTTGTGATGCAGCAAAACAGGCTCCAGGTCAATGTTTCAAAAAACAACCACGCCCTTTCACTACTCAAATAAAAGTTAGCTTTTTGAATGTGAATGGAGCACAACAGAAAAAGAAGACCGTTTAAGCTTATAAACGGTCTTCTTTTACTTTTGTGAGATATGTATATGAATCACTTACCCATCAAAGTATCAAGGCGACGAAGGACATACGAAGAATGTCAAATACTTCAGACACAAGCTTTGTTGTAAGAATATTATTATTATGAGTATCATAGATATCGAACTTTATTTTCAATAATAGTGACAGTGTAATCATAAAAATAATGGAGAGCTCTAAGGTATGTTAGTACTTACTTTCTTCTTGCCGCAACGGGTTTACAAACTAAGACTAAATTTGGAATGGATAGAGTAGCCTATGTATATTAGCCCAGGATTAGGACACAGGCAAATTTTTTGAACCGTATAAATGTTTTACAGGAAACATGTCGTGCTTGTATATAATATGGCACAAAGAACAAAAACGCTTATTCAGCAAACATGTTCGCAACGCTTGTACGATTTATCCTATACATGTGATGATTATAACGCTTGTGACTGACTCAAAGGCCATGGACGGAAATTCACGTCGTTATAGATTTATTTTCTTATTTACCTCTGCATTTTTCAATAACTTACAATTAGAGTCAGATCACAATCGAGAGCATGCCCAAAGGAAACGAACCATTATGAAAGCCGCCTTGTTGCGAAACTATGAATGTGACATGCGATTTAGGTCAAAGATCACATTTTGTTATTTAGCCTGCTAGTTCCGCAGGAAGAGTTTGTCGAAGAGAAGTTAAGGAATGATGTTAGTTAGTGGATCTGTGATCGGCATTTTACGGATTTTGGAAGACAAGACTCAATCTCATCTTTTTCCAGCCAGTGCCAGTAGATGCCAGTTTCATCAACAGGACTAAAGAAATGCTGGGCCGAGAGTTTTCCTTCTCTAAGAGAGAGTCTTGTATTAATGACACGGCATCCTGTCGACGCCGATAACCAAAGATTTATGAATGAAAAAACTATCGTCGACGGAAGCGTTAGGGTCCTTGAATCGATGGAATTCTACGTTTTACATTACACCGCAAACATATTTTTGTTACCCTTTGCATTTTTATGGATAAAAAATTAAAGGTTTCATCTGCAATTAGATACATGCTTTTCTTTTAAACATATTAGTACATTGAGATTTAAAAAATTCAAACATCCTCCAAATTTTCTAGTTGTAACCTCAATATTCATCAAAGCTGTATGAAACAGACAACTTTGATGCGTAAACGAATTTGAAGGGACATGTTTTTGTTACTTTTTTATTTATATTAAGTACATAGTTTAATCATGTTCGATAATTTTAAAATTAGGCTGACGGCTACAAAATGTTTGTTACCTACGCCTACGTTTTATAAACTTTATTTCAACTTTATCGGCCCGCATAATGCTGCTAGGATAGTGAATCCAGACCTAAAGAAGTAGATCGACTTTGCAAAGCTTTTGCCATGCCGATCGAGCATGGCAGCTTGAGGGATATTTATTTGTACATAAAAGTATCCCACCTACATACGTAAGTCTGCGCGGAAAACTAACGAAATTCCTGGATCATTTTTATATGTTGTCAAGTAAAGGGACGAGCAAGTCCTGATGGTAAGCGCTTGCCCATAACATTTGCAGTTTCACCCAGTGCAGCTTAGCTGTAGTTTCGCGTGGCGCTGGACAACCCGCGTCACGCTAACTTTCCACATTTCGATTTGATAGAGCCGCTGGCGGTTCAGCTAGTCCGTAGGACAAGATTCGAGTTTCTTGGGCTAAATATAACGTCCTTTGATGTATAATTATAATTAAAGGAAACCAAACTTTGCTTATGTGCCTGAAACTAAGAGATTTGTATTCAATGCTCATTGATATTATACCCGTTTTATTTCCTAATTCTAATTTATTTCATTATACACTTTCAAAACTATATTGAATGCCGAAACCAACCTATTTTAAAAAGTAATTATGACTAAGAAATAACTATATACTTGTAGCAACAATGTTTATATTTTCATTGAAAATGCTGACATGCTGGAAATTGCCGGTAAATAGATTTAGCAGGAACACGGCCCACATTGTGGGCGTGTTGCGTGCTGCGTTCGCGACGCAGGACATGCAAACATCTGATGCCGTCGGTGACCACCGCACCGCAGGTACCTAAACGATCAGGCAGGCACAGTCTAATATTTTAAAGAACTATTCACTTCAGTGCGCAGTATCAAAATGTAGTGCATTACAATATACAGTGTTTGTCTAAGCTCTAATGAACTATAGCCCTATCATTCCGAATACATAAGTTGATGGATACAGGTAGGGTAGGGATACTCATCATACTCCCTTTTATAGACGTTTCGAACAAATTTCCGCTTTTGCCGTTCCACCATCAGATTGCACTTGGTTTCCCGCGGATCCCATATACTCGCTATGCGCATGGAGGCTTACTTTGTAAAAACCATGCGAGTTCCGTGCAGTTTTTAAACCTGCCTTAAACAGTTTTTAATGAAATCATACCATGGCGCTGATTTAGGCGAACTGTTTGAGCATTGTTTTCCTCAACGGTGAACGGATAATGTTTTCTCGGGCATAATGCATTCGAACAATTTACTATAACCAACATTGCAGATGCCTAGACGTTTGTAAGCGGAAAACCTGAGCGGAATTAGAGTTTCATGGTAAAGTCAGTCAATACAAAATACAGGTGAACGGTTTTTCTGCGGTTCTTGAATAGTAGGCCTGGCTGGCCTGCTATAATGTTGTCATGGTACCGATTAAGCCGGGCAGTTTTCTAGAAATCCTGCTTTAAGAGCTTATAGTGAGTCCCCTGGACTATATTAAGTGCGAATGAAAGCATTTACAGCAATTAAACAACGCTACCGTGCGAGAAATGTAATGCTGCCCGCATTATAAACCCCAAAGTTTTATTAACTCCTTTACAGTGTGGAAATGATATATTCACAAAAGTCAACATGGGAATCCAAAGTAATTTACCCTATCCCTAAATACCTACCTACACCTAGGAACTTGCAGGAAATCCTCTTCGCGTCGTATTCCTCATTACTTAGGGTCGTGACTTCCTCACTGAATCATTTTCTCATTGACTAACTCCCTCCATCAGTTTTAGTCCTTTGCGTCGTGGAGGGTTTTGTGGAGATTGGTGTTTAGCGTCGATCAAATTTGATCCGACCATCTCGTTGGACTGTGGCCTCTTGGTCTTTTGCCGTCTATCTTGCTTGACAGCTGCTCGATGTTGTGACCATCTGCGTGAAATGTGTCCAAATAATTCCAGTATTCTGCGTAGACAGATGGTGGGTAGATTGCAGGAAATATGGTGTCTAAAATCCATCCAACACCCCACATTTAGTACTGAGGAATAGTACATCTTTGAAACGGGCAAGGTTCGTGTGAGCGCCATATAATAGCAGTTATAATCGCACACAAAGATAGTCAGCTTCTGTTTTTATATTGAACGTTCTTTACTATTTAATTATTTAATATTTTAGTAATTAATAACTTTAAAAATAAAACAATTTGATTTGAATTATATTTAAAAATATTTTTATTCAACCTGTGAGTCAGTTAAGGTCTGCTTTAGATGCTGAGAGGCGTGTCTTGCTAATAAAACAATATCTAAACAGATAAATAACATTGAAGTGTCCGTTTATAATTCTTAATTAACAGCTTTTCACTAAATGCATATACAAGTATATACGGTAATTACATAAAAAACAAACAATTTTTAAAATGTTTGTCTTCCTGTCTGTCTATCTGTTTCTTCCAGCTAATCACTGAAACGGCTGGATCGATTTTAACGGGACTTTCACTGGCGGATAGCTGATAAGGAGTAGAAAAAAATGGTATTTTCAGTATGTCGCTTAAAAACAGCTGAACGGATCGAATTCAAGGGCTAGGTTATAGATTAAATCTCGGGGAAGCACATATGATACTTTTCATTATCATCATCATCCATCACCACGCAGCTGAGCTAGATTAAAGTAGGTAACTATTTTACCTACTTATTAGGCTATTTTACAGTTTTTTTATCAATGATATTATGAGCCTTTTATTGGATCCTATTGGATTTTTCAAGACTTCTTAGCTTCGATTACTGTAATTTAGCGTCACATGGTGATATTCAACGTAGATTCATTTCAGCATATAACATACAGTTGAATACCAGCGCCAGATTTTCGAATAATAGAAAACGTATGCACACGTGTCGTGTGACCTTTGTTGTATGCATAAACAAATTATCGTTCAGCCCGCATCGTCGGTTACATTGATATTATGTTATCTTCATTGCGACAACGCACGGGAGTGAGCTGGGAACCGGGACGTCAATTAACACAATACTGGATCGTGCATATACATTCATCGCACTGGATTTCAGGATCGTCTAGCTAGTTTGTAGTGCTCTATTTTAGTGGTAAATTTTGATCGGAATGTTTATGAGATTAATTAAATTAGCCCTGGACCGGATTTGAGATTTACCGATCGCGCGTTACCAAAGACTTATAAGATTTGTTAGTGGAACTGATTACAACTAAACTTACGATAGGCTAGGTTTAAATTCAATGTAATATACTATTTTATTCAATACTAATAAATGCCCCGATCGCGGCCTCGCTCGCTTTGCCTCGCAGTTAAGAGTTTTGCTTGGAATACTAATTATTATTCTAAACTAAAAGCCCTTATGAGCGAGTCATCTAAAATGCTTTTAGCCTTGTAGCAACATGCCTTACACCAATGTCTCTAAAGTAATCTGCCTGATAATTTAAATACATTAATCTCATATTGCCTACGATTTTAAAGACCTCAGACGCAAAATGCTTGAATGTCAATATACTTTAAACTCAGTTAACCTAATATACAGTGTCTAAAACGCAATTTGCCTTTATAGTCAATTTCTTTTATATTAAAACTCATGTTGCCTATAATGTACTAAAGCTGCAGTTTTACAGTTAAACGGATCCATTGAACTGTGTTTCAAATACTCCTATTACCAACCGAAAAACAGGTTAATCTAAACCTCACCAGGTAGGGTTAAATAGTAGGTAAAATACATCACTCATAGGACGACTCCTAAGACATATTGAGGTGTTGGTAATTTGATAAACTTTAATTATGCATTTTAGGCATACTGCTACTTAGCCATAATAATATTGAGGTAATTAGCAAAGCAGACATAACGCATTTCAGGTCTTTTGCTATTATAACCTAAAGCGATTTAGGTAATTTACAAATCAGATATTATGCGTTTTAGGTATTAAGCTACTTTGACATTCTGTTTTTTAGATGACTCGCTCATGAGGGAATAAAAGTTGTCTCGGATACTCTTTATAATATCAGCTATATGCCAGTGAAAGTCCCGTCAAAACCGGTGCAGCTGTTCCGAAGATAAACAAACGAATAGAAACAGGCAATATTAAATGTAATAAAAATGAAGTAGGTAATTAGGTATCGTATTTCATTTCATTTATTCAATTTAGTAAAAAGCTGTTATTTTGGCATTGCAAACATAACTTAATTTTCATTCAATAATCAATAAAATTTTACTTTTAAATATATAAACTGCTTTCACGGCGCTACATTATGCACGGGAGCAGAATAACCAATACTGCTTTTGTAGTATTAGTTATCTTATTCTAAGCTTCTATCTTTTTGATAGAGCTTTTTAGTTCTAACAAAAAGATAGTTAATATACTGAGTATTTAGGTAACGTACAAAATCTGATGTGCTTTGCAGAAAGAAAAGTAAAGTGTTCACGGAAAAAAATGCGACCTCTGTACAAATCATTGTTTTCTTTATCACTTACAGTCCAATCAGCCAACTCTGCCTTACTTACTTAACTTAGATGTAGAAACATTTAAGTTAAGTGGCAGAAGCCAACTATGGTACAGATTATATTATTCTGTTACATCCGCAAAACGCATTTATCTTCAAAACCCGCATCTGCGTGGGACATATTACTATGGCACTTTACTCAAACTTCAATTTAGTGAATATTTTTTATTATTTGTTTACTTATTATCACCACAATTATTGACCATTTATAAAAGAGCACAAGCCAGAAAAAAATACACTTCAATATTATCCTTGATAATAATTTCAATATAATGATGAAAGACAATGAACGCTCCAAAAACGAATGCAACATGTTTTGGAGAAACTGGCCAATCAATTATAGCAAAGGGAAGCCAGCACTTATGGCATAGTTATTGAACAGTTTTATTGGACTATAACGGCTTTTGCGGTTAGAATACGATGAGCTTTTCGACGGTTTTTAGAGTCTCTTATGTTGCGTTTTCGCAACAGCCAACAAAAGGGGATGACGCGGAGCTGTGTAGTGTGGTGTGGCAAACTTGTATAACCGGTGGTGGTAGTTTCTTTTAACCGTCGTCGCTTCGACGCCATGTTGCCAAATTCGCGTGTTACGTTTAATGAAAGTAAACTCCCGCTCTCCGACCACAAAACAACGCAAATGTTTTACTAGAACCAACATTAAGTAATTAAACGCCTCAATAATTACAACAATACCGTCAACCTCATTCTACTTGATGAGTGACGTAATGGTAGTGATTTTTTCAAATGACAACTGATTTGCTTTCTTGTGAAACTAAATAGTATAGTTTAATTTAAAATATAAAAAATGCGTTTATTGTACTATATAAATATTTATTTTAAAAGTGTTATTAATAGAATATTCATGATTCATGAGATATTGAATTGAAACACTTACTGCTCATAATTATTTATTATTTCAAAGAAGATTAGGTACCTGCAACGTCATTCGCTTAGATAAGAACAAAAAGAACAATGTCGTATACATTTTAAATCTAAAGAGATCTAGATATAGGTACCTCAGTATTAGTACACAAAACGGGGCACGCGGGTCTGATTACGAAATATCAAGGTCACAAAGAAACCTTATAAATTGGTACTTCCATGCCTCAACCTATGTATTTATAGTTAGCACTAACTCATAGGGCAGAATGTAACACCACCTCACAACAATTACTTATACTTCAATATTGTATGCAGTGTATGTTAAATACTCGTATGTAACCGTCGTTTAGTTTCGCACCGGAATGTTTGCTGTCTATATAATAATTTTATATATTTAACCGACTGTGATATATTTAACGATAGTTAGTCTAATATTGTAAATTTAATGCTGACATTTTGTGAATAATATTTAATTGGGCATTTTATTAAGGATTATTATTTAAGTTTGACATTACATAAATAATTTTATTTTTAAATTACTTCATTAGCTAGGACTTTGTTTTGTTTCATTTAAGAACTGATAATATGTATAATTGCAAGTGCGTTCATATTAATAAATAAATAAAATTTATTATAATAAATACGGCGATAAAACTATGGCCACATATTTTAGAATAAAGGTTAGGAAGGTAAGAAGCAAATGATGTTATGGGCATGTAGGTAACTGTTATACGGATGTATGTTTGGCAGTCAGTTTAATAGAGAACAGAATATAAAACTGACTGCCAATTCTCTGACAATCTGACAATTTACAACGAAGTATTCAAATGTACCAAATACCGACGTGATTCCTCTTTAAACGTTCTGCAAAAGTGTATACGAGTATAATGCCCAACGATCATTGACCGAGCGGGCGAAGCGTCTTTGCTTTAACTGGCCAAATTTACTGTCATCTGTCCGTATGTTTGTTAGGTTGGTTATGTTGACAAACCTTGGGATGCATTTTCTACTATTTACCTTTTTACCCTATTTAACTTTTTACTTATTTTGAGTACTAGTTGGGGGAATAGTTGGGGTAGTACTTTGCTTAAACAGCGGGAAAGTTCGAATATGGGCATGATTGATTATGTGGTTGCCGAGAAATTGGGTAGTGAAGTTTAAAATGTGGACGATTTTGATAGCTCAGACTGCGAAATATTGCCGCTAATATAAGACTGTGCTCGCGGGAGTCTACTAGAACTACTAGTAGGTACCTACATCGTACAATTTACTGGTGTAGGTCTCGACGTGAAATTAGTAGGATTCTGTCTATCTTTTCATATTTAGTAATCGGTACCTACATTTTTAACATATTTGATAATTTATACCCAAAGTTTATACCTATATGGAAACAAAGAGAAAACAAGTACCTGCACCTAATAACTAATTACGCATCTTATAATGAATATCTATTAAAGCTGTAAATATTCTGTAATCATTTCCACCACTAAAAATCCCTACAATAATGGTGGTTTATGTGTGCTCGACACTATAAATACTACCATGTAGATAAGCAAACACTCTATATAGTTGATCTCAACTCGATAACTTTTCAACAGAAATTGATGAACTTTAAATGGGCCCAACCAATTCTCCTAAAATTTATCATCAGAATAATTATGTAAATGTACAAGCCGGCTAATCGCGAATCTTTTTCATTTTGAAAGTAAGTTTATAACAATTTTAATTTCTAACGAAAACCACCGCATGTGGTTGAAACTATAGTTGGAAAGATCTGACTTATATACGTGAGTGATCCTGTTTTACCTATAAAAACGATTTTTCAGGATGTATAGTGCGACTGTAACAGTACACTGGTACTCATGGCCCGTTGCGTCACGCACTCTAAGGCTGGATTTCACCGTTGATGTAAACACAATCATAATACATTTGAATTGGCACGTACAAGTAGTTGCGTGTTTAAAACTATGCGTGTCTCACCTACGGAGACGCGGGTCATCATCATGCGGGTGAAACCGCGGGGCGCAGTCAGTTGCATAGTATAAGACAAGGCGCTTTTTCAATTGTTTACATTTACGATTCGAAAACTTTTTGGCGAGTTATTCGTGCCTCGTCTGTACCGAGCATTTATTCGCCAAACTCCGACCGCACTTGTGATAGCCTTTATTATATTTAGTCGGTTGCAGAACTAACTGTACGTCGGTTTCTATAACGTATTACCTATTTACATCCAGTTACATTTACAAAGCGGCGAGACGTTGCGCGCAATGAGCAGAATTTAAGATGCATTGCAATTGGAAACGCTGTGCGTATACCTACTGCATTGCACCAAAGAAGAGCGTACCCATATATGCACACATAGGATGATAGTATGAAACTGATTACGAGAAAGCATTTCCTTGTATTGCAGCGTTACGCGGGGTGTGCTGATGTTACACCATGCCTCTTCTCCAGTGCCGCAGGCGCCACGCCGGCGTTGCCGCCTGCTGCGATAACGCCGCGTGCATTGTAGCCATGCTCGCCGCTTGCAACGCTGCATCTAAATTAAATTAAAGAGTACTTCGCTTCGCCCTATGGCTGAATTTAACGCACGACGCGACACACCTCGCATCACAGTTTGGCTTGAGTTCGTTTGATTAAGATGTCAAATATGCAAACTAAATTAAAGTTACTCCATCTAAAATCATATGTGAATTAGTTACTTCAGATTAGTAAGGTAAACAAAAAGTAACTCCTTAACCCTGAAAACTGTGGCACCCATGTAAGACGACCTTGCCGAATTTCTAACCCGTTAAAGTTCTGAGCGCTTGTGTACCTATATGTAAGTTACATATAATCTGGATTTGCTACTAGTCACACGTTTAAAACCAGTATAACAATACACCAGAACTAGAAGCGGAAAGTCGGTAAATCAATATCAAACAAGCCTTTTCAAAGAAATTCCTACACGTGTGCGAACCTCATGTTGGTCAGACTGCCTGACATCAATTTTGCATGTGGGTAGGAAATAATCGATGGCAGCTTGCTTATGGCTATAAAATATATTTTTTTGCAAAAGATAACATGTAAATAAAGGCAAGTATACATTTCTTTAAATATATAATATATAAAAAACTGTAAATGTAATTTTCGGGTCATCATCATCATCTCAGCCGTAGGACGTCCACTGCTGAACATAAGCCTCCCCATGATTTTCCAAAAGGACCGGTTGGAAGCGGCCTGCATCCAACGTCGTCCTGCGACCTTCCTCAGGTCGTCTGTCCACCGTGTCGGTGGACGACCTACGCTGCGCTTGCCGGTACGTGGTCTCCACTCCAGAACCTTTCGGCCCCATCGGCCATCTGTTCTGCGTGCTATGTGCCCTGCCCACTGCCACTTCAACTGGCTAATCTTCTGAGCTATGTCGGTGACTTTCGTTCTTCTACGGATCTCCTCATTTCTGATTCGATCACGTAGAGAAACCCCGAGCATAGCCCTCTCCATAGCTCGTTGTGCGACTTTGAGCTTATCTATGAGGCCCATAGTAAGAGACCACGTTTCAGTGCCATAAGTCATCACTGGTAACACACATTGGTCGAAGACTCTTGTCTTGAGGCACTGAGGTATTTTTGACGAGTTTCGACGAAATTTTCGGGTATTACCTACATATACTCTTTCCTAAAGTTGCAAAGTGATATTGTAAGTACTAAGGATCTCCTTAGTGGTTAAATAGAAAATGCCTTTAAAAATCTTTAATTGGAAATTCCCCAAAACTATTGCTCGATGTGAATGCACACTTACTCGTATAATGGTTAAATTCTTCGAACGTAGCCATTACTATGCTAACCATTACACTTTGTACTATCGTGCAGACAAAGTATAGGTAATTTATATTAAATTGAAGTTAATGATACTCATGTCATGTGTACTGTAATGTACGTAAGCCAAATGGTACAACACAAAAAGGTACGAGTACTTGCAGCTTGCTACAAATGGAAGAACTACATTCACGAAATGAATCGTTATTGAATTGATTGATCAATAAATGGTCTACTCATTGCAGTACTAGTGCCAAAGATGGACTCAATGATACTGATAGAACTCATAAACAGAGCTTTATCAAGACCCATAGTCATCTCACTCGGAATTCGTTTTTGGGGAATATTAGGAAATATCAACGTGTAAAGTATGTCGCAGTAGTTGGCACCAGCTGAAATATGTCAGGTCACCGGGCGGGCTACATTCGAAATATTTTTATTGGCCCATCAGAGGACCTGGTTCGATTTGAAATAGACGTTATTTATTAACTACTAAAGTACACGGCTGCATTCCGCCGGTCCTTCCGCAACTCTTTGTTGCTCATAGTTACGTCGAAAAATATTAAAATCAATCGATATCAACTGAACTTTTGCATGCATCAACTGCTTAAAGGTCAAAATATAATCTGCCGTGATATAGGGTGCATATGCCGTAAACATTTAGTAATCTGTAGGATATAAAATAAAAATTGTAGACAACAGTTTTGGACAAGATGTGCGAAGCAAAACATTTAAATACGTGTTGTACATAGGTATATAGTTTTTAGTTAAATGCTTTGTTTCTGATATAATTGCTTTTATTGTCTCTCATTATGTAGTAGAATAAGGTAAAGGAGAAGGAAAAGTAGGTAGAGTATTCTGCTCAGGGTTAAAGCTGCCTTCGTCTTGAAATCACTTTACTGTACTCAGGATTCCCAACAAGCAGGTCAGGAGTTGAGGCGAATGGGGTCGCCAATAAAATAGATTTATGTGGGAAATAATTCAAATAATCAATTTTCACTGAAATAACGTTTTGTACTTGCGACTGTTAATCCTTCGGACTTCGGCCGGAAATACAAAATTAGGCTCAATATTAATATCTAACTATAAAACTACGATATAATTTAAAAAAACAATGCCGTTTTACATTATTTTACGCATCATACGAGTATTTCATATTGTTTTGAAGTAATAATGGCGCGAAAGATTTGGAGTAGGATTTTTTATGATTTCTTTTCAGTATTTTTCCGACAAATATTAACACTGATCAAACACGTGTCATTGGTCACAGATGCAGCTATTTATTTCCTTAAATATAATATGCAAAAGGTAGCGACCAGAAAATAGGTTAGTCTACCTAATATGTATTATTTTATATTCCTCCACCCGAGGGCGTTAACTATGATCTTCCTCACAACGCGATGCTCGGGAGTCTTAACTCTATAATCCTTCACTTTTCTTGGGACCTAATATGTCCGTTAGGTAGAACTAGTTAATCCCTTTGGTGCATAATCTACTAAAACTGGATAGGTAACTTTCATTACTACCGAGTAATGACAATAAAACCTTAGTAACAAAAGAACAATCAAACGGTGAACGCTTAATTTTAATGTCCCTTTGGCAACCTTTATATTTGGAATACCTCCCACGGAGGTATTGTTTTTCTTGTTATAGTAGTTACACCAATGCAAGCCAAGATCTTTAAACAAAAATGTAGAGCTATTCCTTCAGCAGAAATAATTTGATTTCACACCAGATATTTTCTTTTAGGATCTTTTTACAGGTATGTATGTACCGACTGACTACCCTATACACATAGGAAGGGAAATTGCCAGCTCACATACCAATTTAGAATAAATTCTGAGCTTCCTAATTATTGAGCGATAGGATTACTTGAACAACTAATTTATAATAGACTTGTTTGTTATCGTACACATGCAGGAAATTATGAAATAGGCACGAGTGCTTAGCAACTGCCCTCAATGTAAGAGTCGACGTTTGTTCGCCTATCGTACTCGTATCTTACCGGTTCACAACGTTCAACTGAGGCGAACGTTAGTCAAATAAACCAATAGTACAGTGCACGTACGAAGATAAACCACTGTGTATAAGTTAACTGTGTTGCTGTTGAGTACATGACTGTGGACGATACAAACGATTACTACTCGCGTAAGTAGGTCACTAGGTCACAGCCGAGACCCGCTGATAGTGAAGAGCTGTTGTTTCCCAAACTTGTACACACTTCTCAAGAAAAATGAGAAATACAAATACTAATTTACTACAAAGTAAACATTTCATTTTAAGCAACGAGGTTGAATCTAAGTACCTGCACATACGTTAATATATGTGACTAGTTCATTTATTAAAATAAATGTTAAAATAGATATGTGAGTGAGTAGTTGATGACGAATTGTAATGGCGTACCAAATTACTTGACTACCGTTGCTTATCTTGCGGGTTCTGTCCCTCCAATTTTGATTACCATCTCTAAAAATGCTCAGCTTATATCATATTTTAACGGCAGTACTTTATACTATACGTAAATCAGTTCGATTTCACGAATGTGAGATCTACTACGGATTCTGGTGTCCGTTTAGTTACGTATGTGCTAAAGGCTCGGGAGAGCTCACATGATGCTGCGATCTCCCTAAAGCATTTGATGTTTAGAACATCTCACTCTGATTTATTTTTTCGAGCGGGCTAAATGCTGTTTGCCTCTACCAGCATTTACAGCGGCACCGGATGGGCACTCTGATTTGGAAATATTTCCATTTAAGTATTCGTGGAACTGCTCTTGTTCTTATCGAAACTTATTTATGTGACCGGAAGAATAGGTAAGGTCTTCCTGATCTATAATTAGAATGGGATTCCTATGGTGATCCACTTTAGGGTATTTTTTGGTCTAAGCGCGACTTTCGATATATTGTTAAATGGTAAATCAAAATACAAATCTGGGTCTTTGTAACATTGTTCTATTCGCGGATCATACATACTAATATAGATTCTTAAGGTAGATAATGAACAATTTCAATTAACCGATGCATTTTTAATAACTCTAAATGATTCTCGGCTAATAATTTACTTTTTTATTCAAGATAAACTATATAATTGTTTGAATATTTCCTTGGCCACTATTCCATATTTTAGAACGAAGATACGCTTTATGGAGTTAAAATTGACATTCACAAGACACTTTTTACGTATATTCTGGCATATTTATTTGCCATTTGAATTCGAATTTGACAACAGTCTTCCCGGGCGTTAACATTAACTCAACTTTTAGGAGACTTGTAGCTTGTAATAAGAGAAGGAGACGGTCTGCAGCTCAGTTACTATAGGTACTTGGCGTATTTCCACAGCATTATGCCATTCAAACTATTATTGTGAGGTTCAGCTGCTGATATACAAACCATGGGCATTGTGCTAAAACGTGCATTCAAGCTGTACACGAACTGGAACCCTGCGAACCTTTGTGAATTCATTTTATAGAAATCCACATTTTGCCTTGTCTTCCTTGTAGATATTTGAAAATATAATGTAATAAGTAACGTAATTTATATGTTTCTAAAAACACATAGAAAGTTGAACAGCAATTATCATGCTTTTAATCTACGAAGAAATAATGTCAGGAAGCATAACTCAGAACAAGATCCACACAAAAAGTGGTCCTTCAAACCAAAACGACGTATGATTCCAAATACGAATTACTTCCTAGGTTACAAATAGACATTTTCGGTGATTGGTTTAAAATTCAGAAGGAAAGCAGGGATTGGTCCACGCGCGTGCTGCAATGTCTACTATGATAGCTGAGTCATAGCGGCGTGAACGATGTTATTGATTGAGCACAACTTTTATTGGGTCATTTTTTTAAGGCAGTTACTCTTCTTGATATTATATCTTCGTAGCTTTTAATTAGCGGAATAAGAATAAGATAGCTAGTTTAGTACCAGTTTTAAACCGGCGAAGATTTCAAAAGTCATTGTTAGGGAAGTGTGAGTATTTTTTTTAAATAAAACTCCAGTAAAAATAACCAATTATGAAACCCAAGGAAAAATAATTCAAGTCTATTGTAAAAAAATGTTTCATTAACAAGTATGACATCATTAAGAAGAATAAAATGTTTACTGCCTGTGCTTCACTTCTGGCAAGTTTGCATTACCTCTCATAAAAATATTTAAATATATAATTGATATAAAAATACAACAATGCATAAAGCTGTTAGGTTAGCTATTAGGTAAAATGCTCCTTGCTGACTCGTTTGAAGCTGTAGAACAGTAAAAGCAGGCGTTTATTGGTCACCTCGCTTTAAATTTCCGATCAAACTTACTGAGCATAAAATCACAAAATGCTGACAGATCCAGGTGGATCTTCAAGCGCAATCTAGAAAAAAGTTTTTGGCCGATATCTCGGAAACTATGCACTTTAGGGCAAAAGTTATAGAGACCATCATTGTAGATTATAAAATTGCGCATCTTCTGTGGCTACTTTACTGTAAAGGTTTATGTTCAGTAAGTGGCCCAAAACCTTATAAAAAATATTGCATCGGAAATTTAGTCCGAGGTTAAATTATATTTTCAACCAACTAAAAAAAGAAAGGTGGAGTTTCTCAAGTCGACGCGTATATTTTCTTATTTTATGATCACTCATAACTTTTTACAGAGTAGTCTGATTTTGATAATTCTTTTTTTGTAGAGTATACTTTCGAGGTAGTCCACGAAATTGGGTCAATTCCTTCATTCATTCATTTTCATTTTTTTTCCTGGCCTATATATACCTGTACATTTTAATCATTTGCTTATCTCAATATCAGACGACTGTTATCTAGTCTACCCGTGACATAGAGGAACGTATGACCCGTGACCATGTTCAGTGTTAGTAACGTCGGGATAAAAATTATATAAAATGCTAGCTGCGCTCCGCGGTTTCACCGCGCTGATACCATACAGCCAGGTATTATCGCTACCGCGGTGGCAGCGTTTATCGCCTATACAGGGCTCTGCTAGCTGATACGAGCTCTTGTACGACCGTCAGGTTGGCACCACTTTTGCACCAGATATTCTGTCGCAAACCAATAGTGCGCAAGCATTACCTATTTTGTTATATGGTGTAGGGCGCTGTAGCAAGTGAAATTATTAGGCAAATTGAACTAAAAACAGCAATGTGTCGGGACGACTGGAGTGCAGGGCAATACCATACAGCCGTGCGATTCTCCAATGATTCGTCGATGTGCTCGTCGACGTGCTCACCGACGTCAAATACTTTATGGTATATCGGCCTTGTACACAAGGTTGTATTTACATTGTTTCTTGCCATCTCGTCATTTGTTTCACGGATATTGTCAAAGATGCAACGATGTTTGCTCTTATGGGGGATCCCAATAATCTATCTAACCACAGTTTTCCTTACTACCGATAGAAATTTGACATAACGTCCATACAAATAGTGTCAAATATCTAACTATAGTAAGGTAAACCGGCGATAGATAGATTATTGGGACGGGCCGTTAGAGAATCGCAAGGCAGAACTGCAGTTCTAAGCTCTGGCAGTTAAAGTGTCAGCAGCAGACGTAGTACTTGTTTACGACTTGCCGTTCTCCTAATTGGATTGTGTAAAAAATCATACTAAAATACCTACATACTACGACAATCAGACGGATATGACAGTGTGGACTTAAAAGATTGCGTAATTGATAACATTAGTCTCGTAAAAACTGGCAACTCGTTACTTCCGGCCGCCCTTAGTCGATTTTCTCTTCTCATCAACAGAACATCAGGATTTAAGTCTATAAGCACAATCTCAACACATTCCTATAAAGCCAAATCTCTACGCCGCTGGTCGTTTTCATAATTGAGATTAGTTCTCATATCCCTGACCATCAAGAATGGTAATCTAAAATATTCACATTAATTAAATCTTAATCACTTTACTTGCAATTTCTTTTGCTTATATAGCAGGATGCGCGGCCCTCTCGGAGCTCTCTGGTAGTAACTTAATGAAGCATAAGAAAAAAAATCTCAAATGCAGCCCAGCCCATCAGCTGCATTCAACCTCCTCCTCGAACTGTAAAGATTGCTCAAGAACCACTTCGAGGCCGTCGCCGTTAACAACCACCGGTTTAAAAGATTTTATTGAACATAATTGCTATCGTCTACGTGCGACCAAATACAGATTCAGATTGACCGTTCAAAATAAGGCCTTGTATCAGTAGTTCGGTTATTGGTTTGGTTGACAGAACTAGTCAGACTTTTATGTCTCAGTATGTCCGAATATTTAAATGCAAGTATTTTGAGTGTTTGTAACTTTACGGTGAACCAGCTCATCGGATTAGGAATTGAGAGTTGGAGATAGCGTTTATCCAAGATATATAGGCATGGTCCAGTGTATCCAGATCCCAAGGGCCGGTCCCGAGGGACCGCACCAGCTTTCATTCACATGGTTGAAATCACAGACTAGCTGTACGAGTATGCTATATGTATTAGCTATACCTAATAACAATGATCTGATAGTACCAGAGCCAAAACCCAATTACTTACATTTCGTGTAATTATATAATGTTGTAAAAAGAGGATAATATAAACAACGATATTTAGAATAAAATGCGGCGGTGAACGATTTGAATCTTGTAATACGCTTTTTGATAATATAAAACAATAAACACATTTCAAGACCCGACGAGCTTATTTAGGGTTCCGTACCAAAAGGGTAAAACGAGGCCCTAAAAACATTGTAATATAAGCGATACATTATTTTGTATATCCGCTTTATTATTATAGACGTTATGTACTTAATGTCGGGCACCACTATGTGCTTACCTACTTACAGCAGAGTCACTGCATCTATGAACCTAAAACTGGATAACATAATCAGCGAGATTATGTTGTTTGACATACTTTTCCGTAATACATAGTTGAAGTTAGAATATGTAGTATGTATAGTTTGTATTATATTGTATATTATTTTTCTAGCTGCAATCTTGAGTTTAGCTATAGCTATATTACACTTGTTTTATACACCACCAACTTTATAAGTTTATTCCTATTTCTTTCCGTGCATGGTTGTCTGGAACAGATTGCTGTGAACGATAAGACCGCCCATTGTGACACTTGTAATTTTAAGTATTTAATTGTCAAATACACTCGAGAGCAATGAATCCGGGTCACTTAAAGAATGTTAAATATCTCGGAAACTAAAAATGATAGGTTAATGCAATAAATTGTATTTAATAGACAATGTAATACTCCTTAAATGAAAGTAAAAAAAATATGAGTCACCATACATTTTATTAACACAAAATTACATAAAGAAAAAAACTGCTGATCTCTCCTTAAAACAAAAATAGGAAACATGAAATTTTTGAACTTTATTACGATTTTCTTGAATTTTAATACTTCGTATTGCCTCCTCGTGCTTCCATTACTGCGTTTACGCGGTTTGGCATGCTGTACACCAAGTTCCTTATACGATTTTGGGGAATATTCTCCCATTCCTCTGTGAGAGCAATTTTGAGCTCGCGAAGCGTGATTGGGGGAGGGTTTCGTTGTTTTACGCATCTACCTAGCTCGTCCCAAGCATGCTCGATCGGGTTGATATCCGGGCTGCGCGCTGGCCACTCCATACGAGTAATGTTCATCTCTTGAAGGTAGTCATTCACAATCCTACCTGTATGAGGTCGGGCATTGTCATGCATAAATATAGCATCCTCACCTAAATTGACCATAAATGGACCAACGTGATCATTGAGGATTTCTTCCACATATCTTTCGCTAGTTAAAGAGCCGTTTTCTATGATCACCAGCTCTGATCAGATAAAAATTATATAAAATGCTAGCTGCGCTCCGCGGTTTCACCGCGCTGATACCATACAGCCAGGTATTATCGCTACCGCGGTGGCAGCGTTTATCGCCTATACAGGGCTCTGCTAGCTGATACGAGCTCTTGTACGACCGTCAGGTTGGCACCACTTTTGCACCAGATATTCTGTCGCAAACCAATAGTGCGCAAGCATTACCTATTTTGTTATATGGTGTAGGGCGCTGTAGCAAGTGAAATTATTAGGCAAATTGAACTAAAAACAGCAATGTGTCGGGACGACTGGAGTGCAGGGCAATACCATACAGCCGTGCGATTCTCCAATGATTCGTCGATGTGCTCGTCGACGTGCTCACCGACGTCAAATACTTTATGGTATATCGGCCTTGTACACAAGGTTGTATTTACATTGTTTCTTGCCATCTCGTCATTTGTTTCACGGATATTGTCAAAGATGCAACGATGTTTGCTCTTATGGGGGATCCCAATAATCTATCTAACCACAGTTTTCCTTACTACCGATAGAAATTTGACATAACGTCCATACAAATAGTGTCAAATATCTAACTATAGTAAGGTAAACCGGCGATAGATAGATTATTGGGACGGGCCGTTAGAGAATCGCAAGGCAGAACTGCAGTTCTAAGCTCTGGCAGTTAAAGTGTCAGCAGCAGACGTAGTACTTGTTTACGACTTGCCGTTCTCCTAATTGGATTGTGTAAAAAATCATACTAAAATACCTACATACTACGACAATCAGACGGATATGACAGTGTGGACTTAAAAGATTGCGTAATTGATAACATTAGTCTCGTAAAAACTGGCAACTCGTTACTTCCGGCCGCCCTTAGTCGATTTTCTCTTCTCATCAACAGAACATCAGGATTTAAGTCTATAAGCACAATCTCAACACATTCCTATAAAGCCAAATCTCTACGCCGCTGGTCGTTTTCATAATTGAGATTAGTTCTCATATCCCTGACCATCAAGAATGGTAATCTAAAATATTCACATTAATTAAATCTTAATCACTTTACTTGCAATTTCTTTTGCTTATATAGCAGGATGCGCGGCCCTCTCGGAGCTCTCTGGTAGTAACTTAATGAAGCATAAGAAAAAAAATCTCAAATGCAGCCCAGCCCATCAGCTGCATTCAACCTCCTCCTCGAACTGTAAAGATTGCTCAAGAACCACTTCGAGGCCGTCGCCGTTAACAACCACCGGTTTAAAAGATTTTATTGAACATAATTGCTATCGTCTACGTGCGACCAAATACAGATTCAGATTGACCGTTCAAAATAAGGCCTTGTATCAGTAGTTCGGTTATTGGTTTGGTTGACAGAACTAGTCAGACTTTTATGTCTCAGTATGTCCGAATATTTAAATGCAAGTATTTTGAGTGTTTGTAACTTTACGGTGAACCAGCTCATCGGATTAGGAATTGAGAGTTGGAGATAGCGTTTATCCAAGATATATAGGCATGGTCCAGTGTATCCAGATCCCAAGGGCCGGTCCCGAGGGACCGCACCAGCTTTCATTCACATGGTTGAAATCACAGACTAGCTGTACGAGTATGCTATATGTATTAGCTATACCTAATAACAATGATCTGATAGTACCAGAGCCAAAACCCAATTACTTACATTTCGTGTAATTATATAATGTTGTAAAAAGAGGATAATATAAACAACGATATTTAGAATAAAATGCGGCGGTGAACGATTTGAATCTTGTAATACGCTTTTTGATAATATAAAACAATAAACACATTTCAAGACCCGACGAGCTTATTTAGGGTTCCGTACCAAAAGGGTAAAACGAGGCCCTAAAAACATTGTAATATAAGCGATACATTATTTTGTATATCCGCTTTATTATTATAGACGTTATGTACTTAATGTCGGGCACCACTAAGTGCTTACCTACTTACAGCAGAGTCACTGCATCTATGAACCTAAAACTGGATAACATAATCAGCGAGATTATGTTGTTTGACATACTTTTCCGTAATACATAGTTGAAGTTAGAATATGTAGTATGTATAGTTTGTATTATATTGTATATTATTTTTCTAGCTGCAATCTTGAGTTTAGCTATAGCTATATTACACTTGTTTTATACACCACCAACTTTATAAGTTTATTCCTATTTCTTTCCGTGCATGGTTGTCTGGAACAGATTGCTGTGAACGATAAGACCGCCCATTGTGACACTTGTAATTTTAAGTATTTAATTGTCAAATACACTCGAGAGCAATGAATCCGGGTCACTTAAAGAATGTTAAATATCTCGGAAACTAAAAATGATAGGTTAATGCAATAAATTGTATTTAATAGACAATGTAATACTCCTTAAATGAAAGTAAAAAAAATATGAGTCACCATACATTTTATTAACACAAAATTACATAAAGAAAAAAACTGCTGATCTCTCCTTAAAACAAAAATAGGAAACATGAAATTTTTGAACTTTATTACGATTTTCTTGAATTTTAATACTTCGTATTGCCTCCTCGTGCTTCCATTACTGCGTTTACGCGGTTTGGCATGCTGTACACCAAGTTCCTTATACGATTTTGGGGAATATTCTCCCATTCCTCTGTGAGAGCAATTTTGAGCTCGCGAAGCGTGATTGGGGGAGGGTTTCGTTGTTTTACGCATCTACCTAGCTCGTCCCAAGCATGCTCGATCGGGTTGATATCCGGGCTGCGCGCTGGCCACTCCATACGAGTAATGTTCATCTCTTGAAGGTAGTCATTCACAATCCTACCTGTATGAGGTCGGGCATTGTCATGCATAAATATAGCATCCTCACCTAAATTGACCATAAATGGACCAACGTGATCATTGAGGATTTCTTCCACATATCTTTCGCTAGTTAAAGAGCCGTTTTCTATGATCACCAGCTCTGTGCGACTTTCAGAAGAAATTCCGGCCCACACAAGTACAGACCCACCACCGTAGGCTACTTTTTCTTCGATGCATGCTTGCTTGAATCTTTCCCCTGGTCTTCGATACACTCTGTGTCTTCCATCGTGCTTGTAGAGCATAAATTTTGATTCGTCGGAGAACATAACTTTTGACCAATCTTCAATACTCCAATTTACGTGGCTCTGGGCATATCTTAGTCTTGAAATACGATGCCCACGCTCCAGTTTAGGGCCGTTTGCAGGTCTAAGGGGTTTTAAGTTAGATTCAGCAAGCCGACGTATTACTGTCCATGCACTTGGGTTACTTCCTCCGAGGCGTCAAAACTGATTTGTGAGTTCAGTTCCTGTGAGAAAGCGATTTCGAAGCATGGTGTTCACCAAGTATCGGTCTTCTCGTGCTGTGGTACACCTGGTTCTGCCCGTTCCTGGTCTGCGTAGGTAAGAACCAGTTTCTTCGTAACGTCGGAGAACTCTTTGTACTGTTTACAGCGACACACCGACAGCTGTATCGCGCTGACTCCGGCCGGTTTCCAGCATTGTAAGTATTCTGGTGCATTCTTCAGGCGTAAGCGACATAATTTCAGCTTGAATAATGAATATAGAGCACTATCAACATGGTTTATGTACCCACATAAATGACAGATTACAAACAAAAGCAAAACCAAATGCTGTAATTTCGTAGTTCCATCTTCGAAAGTGGCCCTTTTTCAAATTTGATTTTTTTATGATATAACTTTACAATAACTAAGAAGTTTTAATACCTTCATTTAAGGAGTATTACATTGTCTATTAAATACAATTTATTGCATTAACCTAGCATTTTTAGTTCCCGAGATTTTTAGGATTCTTTAAGTGACCCGGATTCATTGCTCTTGAGTGTATTTTGTTTGGATTTTTATTTTTTCTTATTTCTTTATTAGTAACATACATGTATTGTTGTATTGTGGTGTTTCAATAAAGAGTTTATCTATCTTTGTCTTGGTGTTGCCATCTAAATTATAACCAAAATGTGTCCAAACCACAGAACAAAGAATGGTAGACCCAAACGTATAAATTAGTGAGCCTGAAATTACTAAGTTCAACTTAAGTACTTCTTCGATGTGTGCGTGTCTCACGTTGTTTGTTCTATTTAGTGTTAGTCGAACGCACCAACCTTGCTCCACATTCAAAAATATAATTAATACAAGTAAGTAAATTCAAAGCATAACATTTTCTCGAATAGATAAATATACAAAGTAGCAGATCGCATATAATTGTATCTGTTAAATATGTCACAAAAGGTTAAGTAGGTACATGATACACTAGCTTACCCGCCAGCGACTTCGCTCGCTTACTCTTACGGCCGTTTTCAATATTCTATCTATCCACAGTTTTCCTTACTACCGATAGAAATGTGATATAACGTCCATACAAATAGTGTCAAATATCTATCTCTAGTAAGGTACTCCGGAGAAAAAAAGCTCAATAGCAGTCTGGAGTCTGGAACAGTGTACTATTACATGGTACCAAAAACATGTCTGGCGAAACGTAGGTATTTAAAACACCGCTGCCGAGCCCTTCGAGGATATAAAGGCGTAACGATTTGTTATGTTGTGTTTCAAAATAGCACATATACTTTAAAGTTTATATTCACCTAAGTTTCGAGTGACCCACACGAGATTTTTTTCCAATATACATTTCTGAACTTTAATGCCTTCTCTAGGGGTAGTTTTCCAAATTAAACAAATACGTGTTACATTTTTTTATAATTACGTTATTTTCTCGTTAATTATACTCGTACTAGATGATTGGAATCGCGAACTTATTGATCGCCTATAAAATATTAAAATTTTGGCGAAGCATATCGTAGCTACGAGTATAAACCATTACAGAGTGATCGAGGTGTTCTTTCTACTAAAAACCTAGTCTTCAAGACGGACTTTTTTAGTACTCCGATATCATAGAGAGATGAAACATAGCATAAAATGTAAGTTTTCTTTTTAGCTGCCAAACAGACAAGATGGTAAATATCGGTTTCATTGTTAATTTACTATGTGTACAATTTTAACTTTCATCCCCTATTCCAAAAGAACCCTTTCGTTTTATGGGATAAATCATTGTATTAATCATTGTGTTTTAATCATAATATTAAATACCACAGTTTCAAGTTTCATCAAAATCTGTCTGGTAGTTTTAGAGGGATGCGTGTGCAACTGAGACAAATAGACAAACAAAATAAAAAATGTTTTAGACCTCAATGTATGTCACGTACGGATGCGGAGCGTGGACGCTAACAAAAAAAGAAGAGACAAAACTATAGTCCTCAGAACTGAGAGAAAGGTACTTCGGAAGATACTTTGGTATGATCGGGTTTGGGCTTATTTTGTGTGGTATCTTATATATTTAACCAATGCAGTGCAATAAAGTATTCAAATTATATAAAAATAAAAAAATTGAGCTATAAATGTAGAATTAGAGTTCTATCTTTAAATTGCACTAATATTTTAAATGCAAAAGTTTCCCTAATAGAGGAAGTGAGTGAGTGTGTATGTTTATTACTTCTTCACGCTGAAACTGTTTTAATGGATTTAGATGACATAGAGGCGAGCAGGAATAGCTTATATTCAGAATTATCACAGGCTATTTGACATCACGATCAAACGGTTACGATAACTATTACGAAAAATAAAGGATAACTATTACGATTTTAGAACGTTTGAAAGCTCGACAAACGCACGGTAATGATATAATATTACCGCGACAAACCAGAGTGAGTGATTACATAAATTTTAGTATTATTGGTTTAGATTATGTTAATTGCTTCTTTTATGTTTTTAAATTATATAGGGTGTTTGGTAGAGGGACCGATAAACCAAATGGGCGTGTTCGGGGGACCACTTGGAGAATACAAGTTGGCCAAAAAAAATCCCCGACCCCCCAATATGTTTAACTTTTTTTTGTGATTTTTCCCTTTTTCTCCGAAATTGTACCTATTTACCACCATAACATTTGTAAAATTTGTAAAATCTAAAAACATCTGGTCTAAAACATACTTTACAAATTTTATGGTGGTAAATAGGTATAATATTGCAGAAAACGAGAAAATTCACAAAAAAAAAAGTTAAAAAAATTAGGGTGTCGGGAATTTTGTTTTTGGCCAACTTGTATTCTCCAAGTGGGCCCCCGAACACGCTCATTTGGTTTGTCGGTCCCTCTACCAAACACCCTGTATTTATATAATATGATATAAGAATGAATTTTGGTCACATCAAAGGCATAGGTAGGGCTGTAGCCAACATTTTGAGGCCTGTTTGGTATAAAAAAATACAAAGTAGTATAAAAACAGGATTTGGGATGACGGTGAAATGGATTATCTATTACAAAAATGGGTTAAATAACAAGGCTGTTGATATGAACTTATACATGTAAGGAAATAGACGGCTATGGATGCGACTACGGCATACCAATCTTAGATTCAAGTGGAATAACGCACTAATTAATTAATTGCATAGATGCATTGTGATATGACAGATGAGTATCATATTTTCCAAATAACGGGGATAGTTTGCTAATAGTTCTAAAATGCATTCTTTTTCTGACCATATCTGACAATTTCCTAATATATAATAAATCCTATTATTATCATCAGGTAATGCTAAATCTGTGCTAAATTATATAGACCGATCATTACATAACACTTTAGATTAGTACATGGTCTTAACATCACTTAGCTGATATGTAATATTCTTTTCTTTTTAACTGTACATAAACCGCACGTTTATGAGACGAGATACCATTAGTTTCGCATTCTACGCATAATTTTTATGCTTCTTTGTTTGATGTTTTTTAATTTATTTAAAAGTTAGCCTAGTATTATTACGTAAGTACCTATTTATAGAACCACATACGATATTGACACTAAATGTGACAGAATCGAGTAGTTGAAGCTGAATGCCCATCCTCAGCTAATAAACCTTATCAATATTTTATAAGAATCTAAATCCTGACTGACAGACAGACAACGCACAGCTTAAACCGGTGGTCATAGTAACTTCAAATTTGGAGGGTGCTTTTGGATTGGTGAGTACAGGTGTACCTACTACGAAAGGGTCCTTCGAAATTCAACCGCTATCCTAAGGGGATAAAAATGGGTGAAAATGTTTGTTTGAAAGTCCTTTGTTTTTGAACTTATACTTACGTATGGAATCTTATCAACAACGAACGATACAGATGATACAATCATTACCTATATGCGCGAATGAAAAGTAACTTGCCAGACTACGAATAAATCGAAGCATAACCAAGCTGATATTTGTTGACCGAGATAACACACTCCAAAGAAATAAAGAATTAAGAGACTTTGTTTCAGTGGAGCAGTTTGTGTAGTCGGGCTCAATGATCACCAGTTATGGGAAATGTGAACGAGAGGTCATACGTAGAACGCAGATGTTAAAGGTGGCAGTAAAAAGTTGGGGACCCTTCAAGAGTCGTTATATTATAACAATGAAATTTCTATTATGTCTGGCCGCATGATGACCAATGACCTTTGATGGAATATATGGAAGAACAAAGGAATTAGCAAAGCTACGAGTACCCTTGTCTTCCCTATCTTTTTCTATGCTTCCGAAACATGCACTCAGAAGTTTCGCGTACGGAACAGGATAGACGAGTTTGAGATGCGGGACAATATGTTATAGTTAGGAATCCGATGAATAGTGCATCGTAAAAACGTGTCAATGGCTGAAGGTCATGGTCTCTATAAATGGTTATTTCCTCCATGCTTCTGTGTTTTGAGAAAGATTAATCGATGCGTGAATGGTGGATTTATGGGATTTCTCTAAATCGTTTCTGAATAATTATATTGTTGTGGACAGATTCTTGACTGAAAAGTCATTTTCTGACTGTTTTTTTTTCTAATCATACGAGCGATATTTAGTACTGACATAAGCTAAGAGCAAGTCTCAATGTATACCTACTGGACCGCAAAGAAAGCGAATCGCTTACTCGTATAAAAAGTTACTCGGAGGAATAAAAATCTCGTAGCCTGATTTTTAAACTAAGTATATATTTCGCTGGTTCAGTAAACAATACGAATTCAACTATAATCTTTAAGTAAGTACAAGTGGATTTAGTTTTTCTTTGGCTTTTGTTTTCTGTCGGTGCGATGTCATGAAGTACCGTTTATGTTTGTGTTGCCTTTATTTTTATTTTGCATTAGAAATGCACATAGTTCTGTTTACCGCTTCGCCTTATTTACTTGCAAGTCTCATGATCGAAACAAATTTGGACTAGCATATCCGATTTGTTCTAAATAATATTTTGAATCATGTGAAATTCAAATTATTACAGAATTCTTAATACTCTGGAACCGGAATATTCGTTTCAAATAGCTTTATATGATTGTGACGTTCCGGAAACTTCGCGAAGTCTTCTCGTCAAAATTACCTCAGTGCCTCAAGACAAGAGTCTTCGACCAATGTGTGTTACCAGTGATGACTTATGGCACTGAAACGTGGCCTCATAGATAAGCTCAAAGTCGCACAACGAGCTATGGAGAGGGCTATGCTCGGGGTTTCTCTACGTGATCGAATCAGAAATGAGGACATCCGTAGAAGAACGAAAGTCACCGACATAGCCCAGAAGATTAGCCAGTCGAAGTGGCAGTGGGCAGGGCACATAGCACGCAGAACAGATGGCCGATGGGGCCGAAAGGTTCTGGAGTGGTGACCACGGACCGGCAAGTGCAGCGTAGATCCACTTGCCTTGACCTTCATCAGGTCTGTCCACCGGCACGGTGGCAGCACGACCTGATGAAGGTCACACGACGTCGTTGGATGCAGGCCGCTTCCAACCGGTCCTTTTGGAAAATCATGGTGGAGGCCTATGTTCAGCAGTGGACGTCCTACGGCTGAGATGATGATGATTGTGATGTATTATTTAAGTACACTATTTAATAACAAAGGTAGTATGGCATTTAGGCAAAAGTGGACTCTCCCAAGCATCTTAAATCCAAATAATGTCTTACCTCCTGATATCCTGATAACCTGAAATATTTTTTACGACCAACTTCAATTTTCGTTAAGTAAGCTTACACCTTTCGAGATTATAATGTTAAACTGACACATGTAGGGCTTAATCGTCTTCACTAGTCTGAAGCTATATACAGTTGCCATATATGGAAGACTATATCATCATTGATTTCTGGTGTCAAAAGTATGTTAACTGCTGCTTGACTTTGTTTATAATTATTTACGTACATGACTATGTTCACATTCATGCAATAAAAAACTATGTTGATCTTAAAAATTCGTGGTAACCCATTTCCTCTATAGCTAGAACAAAGTTTTTGCCAAATGCAGATTATCACTTCATCAGCAGGTAAAGCCTACAGCAGTGTTACGTATGACATTACACTGTAGAGATAACTAAGTATTCAGTGTAAATCGTACTATACCGTAGATTCATCCTTTATTTCTCATTTGCATAATGCATATGCAGCAAAATAAAATCGTCTAGAAATTATATTTTATATGAAGACCATGTAGTAATGTTGGCTCAATGTTAAGACCATCTGGGCTATTATGTCTTACTATGTCTATGTCACTTTTGTCAGATCCATTCATCAACTTACTAACATTTTTGCTTACCGGAGTTGCCAAAACTGACGTAGAGCCAACATTTTTCAGGATTTCAATCAACATTTGTTAGCAACTGAGATACATAATTGCCCTGCAGGCATATTGTTACGTCGTCAATGTGAAGTTAGGTTCGATCAAGTGTAGATACTTTACATTTTGTTTTTAGATATGGAATAGTACTGATGTTATTTCCATCATGTGCATTTCCAGAATACAAGTGTCCAAATCTAATGTTACGCCATTGAGCACTATCTATACTATAATATTAGTTACCCGAATTGCAGTCTCTCCTAAAGGAGTCTGTTTCAATTCAACGCTCTTTTAAATCTATTGATAAGTGACTATATAGATCCGTTTGATTTAACCCTAAGTAAGATTCTAATTACAGCAGGTTCAACCGATGAACGTTGAGCCAAGAACTCCCGGGCGGAAAGCTCTTCATTCTCTTCACCGGAAGACTCTTCATAGATAGTGATCGGTTTACAACCGATATCGGTCGGCAAATCGTCACATACTGGAAATTTACCTTAGCTGTGGCCATCCCCGTTAAGGGTGCGCGTAAAATCTTAATTGTGGTGATTTAAAAACTTTCGTTGCGGTCGCTTGCTCGTGCTAACTACCGACCGAGATTCGAGATTGGCAAGACCAACACACCTTGTTTTATAAATTGAATTAAATCAAGTTGACTTTACTAGCAAAACTCGTATATAAAAGCAGTATCTCAGCCCCAGTAACTTCTTGATTTAAAGTATACAAAGGATCAGAATTGTGGCGTGGAGGAACGAGACTGCATAATTATATTCGAAGGTTTTTTATTTGTATATAATTTTGTACTTATTATTTTATAATAGGTTAAATAATAGGTAATTTTATAATACCTTATATTTATTTAGGTATTAATACATATTATAATATATATATATATATATATATATAATATCTGTATAATTATGTACCTAATACAATTGTATTTATGTAAATATCGTTTGTTACGAAATCGCGATTAAATTTGTTCTTCATTGATAGTCATATTATCATAGTCCCAAGTACCTATATTGGCTCTGTCATGCAAGTAAAATTACTCTTCTTTAATGTTCTAGGTGTATCATAATTATTATAATTATTACTGAAGATTTAAAATATTGCCGTCTTTAAGATTCCGTTAGATAATAGGCCAGGGCTCAGTAACTTATTATGTAGAGTTTATACGTTATGCATTAGAGATAATATAATGTTCTCAATAAGCGAATGTTTAATATGAATGTTGAACGTGAATTTAATATGGTCATAATATAAAAAAATATTTACCATACCATACGCATTTTTGATTGCCTATTTTGGCCAGGGTGTACCAAAAAATCCCAATTGATTTTTCTTTACTCTATGTAGCCTACCTACACAGAAAAAGTCCCTAAGTACTTATATTATTATGTTGTAGGTACTTATAGGTACTTACTTATAGGAAATGATGCAATCTAACGAATGTTTTTATTATGCTCTACCTAGTCCAGGTAGTGACTGTTTACTGGGAATGGGGTATGATTGCCCATTTACCTAAGTTTGTACGTAGTGACGTATAGGAATCTAGATAGTTATTTCGCGTCATGCTAGACTGTCTACATTAGCTATAGGTACCTACATACTGGTGTGTAACAAGTGTCAGCCACGGTGCTGTTTTCAATAGCCTGCACCCCGCAGGTGAGGCTCGAGCAAGCATGCCCTACTGACACCGAATCAAATCAAAATGCGTCGTCGCTACTTCCACTGCGCTGAACACGAAACGACCACCGCTATTAGACTATAGGTACGTATGTAAACTCATTCACCGCAATGTGGCGGCTAATTATACAATAAAACTATTCTCGAAACACGTTCTGTGAGCCACTATTATTCAGTACTTCTCTACAGCTAGAACTCAGTTTCACACAGCCGGCGATTCCATCGTAGCGCAGGATAGCGCGAAAAAACCAATGCGGCGTTGCCACACCGTGCAGCCGAGCGTACGAGAACCAGGTAGCCTCCACAATGCATACAACATAGGCACATAATTTTAATCTGTGTACCTATGAATTGTTATTCAACACTTGTTTTTGAATTCATAGAAATTATCTCATTGAATTCTTTATTGGCCCTTCTGTAAACCTCATGTCCCACGCCAATCAGACCAGACCAGTCCTACTGGACACCAATTTGAATACATTATACATAATAGCCGCAATCGTAGCTGAAATAAACTAAATAAATACTTAACTATTCGTATTAAAACTACTTCTATAAAACAGCTCTACAAATTTTCAATATGGACAAGAAGCTCTACAATAATCTCTTATGTCCAAGTGAAACGCAATGAATAAAAAGCTAACTTTATTTATAAGCATGTTTAATTAGTCTTATATGTACTTACCACTAGAGTTTTCCAAATAGGTGATCTTCAGATCCAGGTCAATAGTTTCCGTGGACTTGGGCTCAGTGGAGCTCATATCGAACTCTACATCAGTCACGACATCACTTTTCGGCTGGCTCGTGGACGCGGCCACAACCAGACTTTGCGTTACACTCATTTTTGGAGCGTCTTCGTGCATCATGCACGATAATAGGCCGAGGCGACTAAATGATGCCGCCTCTGAAACCTTCAGTGTATCGTTTTTACCGGTTTAGGAAATATTTTATCTCAAAAAGCGCCCATTTATAGTGATTATACGTTTTTAAAACAAAATGTAGGTCTCTAGGCCACTTCACTTACACTTTGATATTCCGACCGACATAACTGGGTTCAGTTAAACCACTGTATTCATGACTGACATTGAATTATGTCGGTAAAGGGCAGTAAGGAATTACATGGCTCAAAAAATGTATGTCATGACCTAATTATCAGAAATTCTTTTAATACTGTATTAAAATTAAGAAATCATTTAAAGAGCAATCATTTTAAAAGATGACTCCAAAGTTAATAAAGTAAACACAATAATAGTACCTACTTTTTTATTTATATATTTGACGATCTTTGCATGCATGAAAAACTCATTAAACCGATGCAAATTATCTACGTTGGCTTATGAATGCGTTGTGTTGTGTCATAAATGACCGTTTCTATTGCACAATCCTTTCACAAGGGCTCTGAATGTAGGTCAATCATTATGAGTACAAATGTAAAGCAATACTTTAGTATAAAAAAAGTAATTATATATTCGTAATTAAATAACGTATATAAATGAATTTAAGAATTACTCTTTTGTACATAAATACATACTATAAACCATAAACCGAACAAAAATAATTAATAATATCTCATCTTTTATTGACTTCCGGCGCCAATTACGCCATCTTATTAACGATTCTATAACTTTACATTTAGTACGACGTCAAATGTATAGATGGCACTTACCTCCATTCAAGACACCAGATATTTTTATAGTTTTTTGGTATTAAATATAAATTAGGTACATATATAAATTATTCACTGATTTATATTAGATCAATTTTATTTTATCTAAGACGTTGTTGAGAGAAAAACTTTGATATTTTCTGCTGCGCACCTCTTTCATTATTAATTATCAAACTGGTGTCCCCATCTAGAGTACACTGGTGAACTTAGTTGGTCAGCAATCTCAAGCTGGCTATCACAAAAATATTGTAAGAGCGTTAGTGACTATTCTGTGAATGTGATAAAAATCGAGTACAGCCCAATTAAAAGGGTGAGTTTTTATAACGTATATTATAGTATCAAATCGTATTAAATAAAATATATAATTTTACAATATACATTACCTATTTTATTTATGTAACGTTCCTATATAATATGTTATTATTTTATATTATTTTTATTAATTATCTAGGTGCCTCTGTCTGTGTAAACATTCCCTGAATATGACTGTTAATTGTAACTGGTTCCAATCTTTCTTGTTATTATTTGAATTCTCTAATATACCTACCATTATGTAATGATTTTTAAAATATAGTGTGCTTATTTATGAGAGTGACTTTTTCAAGTGGGCCGAAACTATGAAGAGTAAATAGCAAATAAAAAGTCCAAATAGTCTCGGTGTTAGATCACTTTTGATAAATAGTAGAACCTATAGGTATAACTGTTTTTTCTTCAAAATTTAATTATTAAGAATAAAGATTAAGTAATCACAAGATTTTTGCGACCTATTCCGTATTTACAAATTAATATAAGTTATGCAGTAACGAAACCTGCCCTAAATTTAAAGGGTAGCTATAGGTCGCACGATTCAGGTCATGTTATGCGCTTAAAAAACTGTAAGCACCTAAGTAGGTAAAGAATGTATTATAGCTAATTGCCAACCAAGTAAGGGATAGGATAGTTCATCTGGTAAGTAGGTAGATTAGGTATCTACCTACCTAATTGTTCATACTAAAGTTTTGCAGTGTGATCCTAAGTCTCTATTGGACATACAATATTGGTGACTAATGGTATGGATAATAGTAGATAAGGCACCGAGGGAGTAAAACAGTGTCTCGTGTCACGGGCGGCATAGGTATTGGACCCTAAGCGTAACATGTAGCGTTCTTATTGAAGCCAGAGGTTCAAGCCGCCCAAAACGAAGACAGGGTTTGTCCTCGAAATGAATACTCTACTTTTTATCAAAACAATAGAAACTCAGGGCTTCATAAAACATATATTTATAAGTAAAGTGGAGAAATTTGTTCAGTTATGGAGGGACAGAATAATATTTTTGTTATGAACATTTTATGGAAATGGTTAAATTAACACCAAACACCATTTTGTGTTTCATAATCATTAAAATCTGCGCGATTTTTGTTATTTGTTGTTGTTTATTATATATTTTGTTATATTTATAGTATATGTTGTTATTTTCTTTTGTTTTTCTGTGTGTTGACTGTGGTGACCAGTTACATTTTAGAATAAACTCTCTTCACAATGTCCTTCTCTTGTCCGTGCAAAAAGTTTTCCTACAAATAACGTTTTGAATCCAAATCACTTTAATCCCTTGGGAGTTTCATACAAGATTACCTCTCCGAGGATTTAAAGCCTTGTTTACTTCGAGATTGCGTGATATGTAAATAATTGGACATTGTGGAGCAGGTGGTATGAAAAATACTAAATAAATTACTGCCCCAAGTCAATATCACAATGAAAATAATTGCACGAGCGAAGAACATTCAACGTTACGAGCTATTTGCGTATTTCTCAGACGGACAACCCCAACTCGTCAATCGATACTAATTGCTGTTATTGCTCCATAACACAAAAACTCACACTACTTACTACCAGCGATTGGAAGTGTTACGGTACTGTTTTGCCCGATTTCAAAATATGCCAGCAAAAAGCTAGCTCGATATCCATTACATTAAGGCGCGCTCGTATCCTGATAATAGTCAAAAGCAGAATCTTTAAACATCGAGTGTAACGAAACAGTTCGATAAAAATCTATGAAAAAAAACTCAGGTTAGAAAAGGAACAGGCAAAGAGTAATAACCGAACAGAATAATTCATAAATAGTACTCGCTCTCTGCAGAAAAAAATCCTAAATAGGTGCATAAAAATAAACTTTCACGTCCAAACTCTCTGAATTTTCATCGTTAACACTATATTATTTTTTAGGTAATACATAGCCAACATATACTACTAAAGTAGTAAACCAGCAGTTTTTTTCAATTGTGTTAGTATATATCGAAAGATATAAAGAAAACGTACAAAATTACCGCATTTTCGCATTATATCGTCCAATCTAACAAGCGATTTTCAACCTTACGTAAAGCATCGTAAATTATTTTAAAATTGGTGTTGGACCGCGTCTTAACATAGTAATTTCTTCATTTATAAAGCGCTGCAGTAAAATAAAAAATCAAAAAGTCGAACTGACTTCAACACTAAAAAAGTGTGAAATAACTTGTTGAAGTCGGTACCTTGATGGTTCAAAAGTGCCCATTATCACAATATTGTGCGCAGGGTACCGACTTAGACAAGTTATTTCATTCTTACGTTTTTATATAGTGTTGCAGTCAGTTCTACTTATAATAGGTAAATTTTTTTTTTCACCTTTATAGTGACCCTTGCTAATTACGGATCGATCATTCACTGTCTGATCTCATAAAGATATACTTTAAAAATACCATTGGTCGAGCACGAACCGAAGAGACTTTAATAAAGACATTGGATCTAAAATTAACCCTTGTTCAATTTCCAGAAGACGACGATAGTTTCTAACAACAAGAGGCCGAATCCACTAACTAAAATTTGTTCCAACTCCTACAACAAAAATAATGGCTTTTAATACGTTTTCTTATTCTCGCTATTGAAACCAGTTCAATTGCAGTTACGTTTCTGTTAACCTGAGTGATTGATAACTTTATATTCTGCTATCATCATGTAAACGCGACGCTAACTCATATTCGTATGAGTAGCGTTTAATATATTATATGACAGATTATAATTATATTACCTAGCATTTAAGATGACGATAAGTTTCAATATGTCTATATGTATATATAGAAATAGTGGAACGGGGTTTATGGGTAATTATCAAACGACAACAGGAGTTGTACTGCAGTTGCATCGGGATAGATTGTTGAATGTTGAGAAATAGGATTGGCCTCCATGTCTTGTAATATTAAAACCGGTAAGATGGATTGACAATAGTTACGAGTACGTAGACAGCCGTGATATCACGATAAACTTGTCACGTCGATAAACTGTTTTTCAGCTATCTAACTTGTCTCGAGTATGGATCTAGCTGCGATAGATAAATCGCGGGCTGTCTTTTACCAATAATTTTCTCCTATCGACAATTTATGCTCCCAGTGCAACTGCTGTTGTTGGTACACTGGATTTTGTACTGCGACTGTCATGGGCGAGCGTAGCGCTTACCATCAGAGTGACGTATTGATATACTCCGTGAAGTGCCCAACAGATACCTTTAATTTTGTATGGGTAAGTAAGCTTCGATTGTATTCGGTACCTGAAACCAGGTTACGAAACGAATACCGGTCGCTCATTGCGTTCCTCGCTTGCGATCATCGTAGATAAGCTAATTTTCATCACGTCACAGTTCTGTCAGAAATACCTTAACCTCCTACTACCTACTCATCAAAGCAAAGGCAGACTTCAACGTGTCCTCCTGATGTACGAAGGCATTAGTTAATTCTTGAGAAAATAAGTACTTACTAAAGTCAAGCCGTGACGCTAATTCGTTGGTAGTTTGGTTAGGTTCGTTAAATATGTGAGTTGGTCTTCCTTCTTCAAGACGAAAGACCCAGTTTTATGGTTGAGTTTAAACGCAATCAGCTTTTTAGCATAAACTCAGTTTATTGTAACCGAGTTTAGGACTCCAATTGAATTGCGTCAATAGAAACTGAATGCCTAAACTAAAATGAGTTTTTTCATTACTCATACTCCGAAAGTACCTACCACAAAAAATAGGCGGGAAAGCGGCAATCCGATCTTCATTTGTTTTTCAAATCGTAGAGTTTATTTTATATTTCCGCATAGGTAATAGGTACTTATAATGATACCGGCTGCACTCACTTGGTATTAGGTACTCGTATGTCGGTTTAAGTGGGATGACGTTTCGAACGTATAAGACGTTCTTCTTCAGGGAGTGTTTACGCTTGGAGATCGCGTCCCGCAGTGTCAGTCGCGTCGCGTCAGCACGACGCGATCTCCAAGCGTGAACGTTCGGAACGTCGTCGTACTCAAACCGACATAATACCAAGTGAGTTCAGCCGGTATCTTTATATTAGTATAATGTGTGATACTCACGATAGTTTTCAAACTCTAATTCCGTATAGGTAGCAGAGATTTGTATAAACATAATGAGTTCATCTAATTCAGTTATTCGCTTACGTTACCTACGTGTTGTGCCAATTTGTCTATAGAAATTGTAGAATGGCTTTTTGGGTAATTATCTAACGAAAACGTTGGGACATAGTGGAATTGACCTCCCGATTGACAGCACCCGTACCCTTAGGGATTGTCTGAAGACTGTACCCACCGACGGGTGTAAGTGAATATTGAATTTGCCCTTGTCAATATCCTAGATTAAAGTTGATATTATTAAGTAGGTGATTTGAGTTAAGACCATAATAGTACACCGTTTTATTAGACTGTTGTAAAAGAATGCCAAAAAAAATATCGTGCGTGACACATTTTTTGGTTTTATTAATCCCAATTGATCTGGGAAATAAGAAATACTAGCTGGTGCCCGCGACTACGTCTGCGCAGGATTAGTATTTCGAGTAGCTTATTATCTTCTCAAAGGCCATATCTACGTTTATACCAAAATGTCATCAAATATGTAGGTACATGGTCAACCACAATTCGGTATGTAAAGTTTTTTTTTGGTATTTTTTTTATATTTTTATTTCGTAGATTAGGTCATTATAAGAAACTAATTTCAATATTTTTGTTTTATATTCAGTAGTTATTTTATAATATTTTTTTGAAAATTTGAATCCTATGACGTCACTTTTTTGCACAAATATGTAGTTGCGTTGAGGAGCCAAGAAAAGCACGCGAGTAAAAAAAAAGAAACTAGAACACTTGACAGTGACACCTACTAATTCGTAAGTCTCTATTCAATCAAAACAAAAGTGCAAAAAAGTGACGTCATTTAGAGGTCAATGAAAGTCGAATTATTTCATCGTTTTTTGTTAAAATAAATGGCATCTTATCGTTTTAAAAGGTCAGAGTAGAAAAATAAGGGTTTGTAACATAAAATCTCGAAATGGTTTCGGAATTGGCATAGGTTAATTTTTTTTAGCATACCGAATTGCTATAGTAGTATTATATAAGTACATTAAAATACTTAGTACATCAATCAGTAAACATTTATAATAAAATACATGACTTACGTATATACAAATATAAAATTAACCACCAAGAAAAAAAAACTGGCATTACATTTCATCACCCTTGACGATCGTCGAGCACGTCTAGTGTATCGAGCTGTCAAATTGACTTGGCTTTTGACTAAGCTATCAGAAACTGACACAAACTTTGACAGAACTGTCATGATTACGATCTTGACGTAGGCGGAGATCTTATTATATATATAGTTTACTCTATGCTTATTATTTTGTATATGCTGTACCCAAGCATATTACGCTTTTTCACCCGCGTGGTGATGGAAGATGCTAATGATGAAAAGTCTCATATGTGTTAATCCAGAGCCTCATCTACCTCCATAGTAAATTTCATCAAAATTGGCCCCGCCGTTGGTGCGTGAAAGAGTAACAAAGATCGACACATCCATACTCACAAACTTTCACATATATAATATTAGTAGGATGACTACCATAGATGTCAGATGTTGGTGACTGCATTGACACTAAGGACGGATCCCAATAATCTATCTAACCACAGTTTGCTTACTTCCGATAGAAATTTGACATAACGTCCATACAAATAGTGTCAAATATCTATCACTAGTAAGGTAAACCGGCGATAGATAGATTATTGGGACCGGCTATTAGTTATTATGTATGGTGAAGTTAAGATCAATAATAACTAAATATTAGGGTTTAGTATTTTTATTGATAAATATAAAATCAATTTTTTATTCTAGCTAAACTGTATACAACACTATCTAAAAATACATACATCTCAGCAAATATGTCTTGTGAAACACATTTATTTTTCACTTATTCTTATACAACAATACACGATCCACTTAGTAATGTAAAAAATAGAAAATTGCTCCCTCATAACTCCCACACCAATCTTATCTTAAATAGCCGAAGATCTGTCGCTTGATAAGTTCTTGAAACTACATAAACATTGTCAAACGGTACGAATAAATAACATGAACCGCATGAATCTCACATCTTTGAAGCGGCAACTTTCTTCACGAACATACATGTACATATTTAAGGTCTTTGTTAATTAGTGCACGTTATAGCGCAATGAATATAGATTCATAATAATAAAAAATACATGTATTTTTGCTTTCACTACAATGACCAGTTATCGATCCTAAACCACGGCGTTCAATATTGTGCAGTAATTAACTAAGGCATTATATAGTGGGATAGTTTATGCGTTAGATTGCTTGGCAGCGGTGAAGAGTTCTCTCGAGATGATGATCCTCTGGATTTGAGAGGTGCCTTCGTAGATCTGGTAGATCTTGGCGTCTCTCATGAGCTTCTCGACAGGGTAGTCGGTGTTGAAACCGTTGCCGCCGAACACTTGGACGGCGTCTGCAGCAGCCTTGTTGGCGATCTCTGACGCGTGGCACTTGGCCACCGACGCTAGCACGGTGTTCTTTTGACCTACAAATGAGGTAGTTTTCAATTAGTACATCTCAAGTGGTGACAGCTACGTCTATGATATAGGGACCTTCTAACCATTTCTCTCCATCTATAATTATCAAAACAATATGAAATAGAATCATACTTTCTACTAATATTATAAACTGAAAAGTTTGTAGGTATGTATGGATGTTTTTACCAAAAACTACAGAATGGATTTTTATGATATTTGGTATGTAGATAGATGAGGAGTTGATTTATACACAGGATACATTTCATCATCAACATCATCATCCATCACTGCAGCTAGTATTATAATAGTTGTAATAATATGCCTAATTTGATTTTCTGCGGAGGTGATAGAAGTAACGGTAACTTTGTAGCCAATAACAAAAAAGTTCATAAAGATTTTTTTTTTCAATGAACATTGCTGAGATATTTGCATCCATTGATCTAAAGCTGCTCGGTTGCCGAACCCAAAAAAATCACTTGATTATTAACTACGAGTGATAATAAATGATGAAACAATTTATTATCTACGACTTTTGTCAAAGAAAATTACCACTCAAGTATCAATTCCAATAGAATACATATTATATCAAATAAGTAGATTAGAAACATTAACATTTTACATTAAATTTTTTCCAAAATTTTTTTAACCCTTGTTATTTACAGGATGAGTATCATTCACCGTCAAAGACGATAATTGACGATATCGTCAAAATAGGCAAGAAACTTTTCTCTTAGAGGAGTGTAACTCAAAAACTGGTAGACGGCATTTTATTAAATTTAAGTAGGACCACGTCGGAAGCGAACTCAACTAAAAAAAACAATTATTTTGTGATCGGATCCACAAATGGAGGAGAAAGCTCAATAATAAAAAATACACACAAAACATATAGTCGAAAATACAACCTACTCTTTTTTGAAATCGGTTAAAAAGACATACCATGATCAACCATCCAAGCGGACTTCTGCCAGGCGAGCCTAGCGGTCTCGACACCGATGGCCATATCTGCAAGCATGAATGCGACAGCCTGGTGGTAAGCTATGGGCACGCCAAAGGTCTTCCTCTCGAGGGCGTACTTGGTAGCCTCGTACAGTGCACGGTTAGCCAGGCCGGTAGCGCCAGCGGCGACCTGCGAAGCGGAGGTTCTTTAATAACAATAAATATTGGCGTAGCCAGGTAGCTGCTCAGCTATTGAGCTACACTCGTAGCTATTGAGCAAACGTCACACTAACTGTGACGTTTCTGCGATAGAGCTCAAATTTTTGATTGATATCAATTGATCAATTGTCAATTGATGTCAAAAGATTGAGATTGATGTCAAATTCGGTAGTCTAGCTCGCAATCGCAGTTGTATTACAATTGCATCGTATGGCTGCGCTGCGAATGCTGCATCTCAAATAAGATTCAAAACTTCTAGCAATTAAAACATTAATACAGTGGTGTTCTATCTAAAATACAATAAATAAATCAATTTATTTTTTTCATTTTCTTTCTAAAATCCATCAAAATATCACCAATTTGATAGATCAGACCGATGTACGCCACTGTAGCAACACACTAGTTTACAGCATACCTATTAAGTCAATAACTACGAGGGCGGGATGATTAGTAACTAGCCTAATAAGAATTTCGACATAGTCTCCTTGAACCTCTACGCACTTATTCCATCTTCGTTCTAAAGCAGTAATGCCTTCCATAAAATGATTTCTTTCGAGGCCTGCAAAATACTCCTCTACTGCGGCTATGACTTCATCATTTGTGGCAAATTTCTATCCGCCTAAAAAAGTTTCGAGCTTAGGGAATAAGTGGAAGTCTGATGGCGCTAGATCAGGCGAATAAGGTGGGTGGGGCAGGTTTTTTTCGCCAAACCTGGTCGTTTTTGCTGAATACATTGATTCATCAATGATGAAGATTATCTATAAGATTAGAGTAGTATTCTCCATTAATTGTTTGACCTTTAGGAAGGTAATCTATCATCAAGATCCCATTTGCATCTCAAAAGAGGGAAGCCATCACTTTCCCAGCCGAGTTTACAGCCATGGCTTTTTTTAAATCCCGATTGAGTCCACTGTTTTGATTGAATTTTTGATTCTGGCGTGTAATAATAAACCCATGAATCATCTGTTGTAACAAATCGACGTAAAAATCGGCCTTATTACTCTGAAGACGGTCCAGACATTCTTTTGAGTTTTGCACCCGAATCCTTTTTTGATCGTGCGTAAGCAATCGAGGTACCCAACGGGCCGATAACTTTTTCACATTTAATTCCTCACATAGGATATGATGTACCCGTTCTTTTGAGATACCTGTAGTGTCAGCTATTTCAGATAACTTCAATCGTCGATCTGCTAAAACCATATCATGTACTTTCACGACCATCTCCGGAGTCGTGACGCTTTTTGGACGTCCGGGGCGGGCTTCATCTTGGACACACGTACGACCACGTTTAAACTCAGCCACCCAGTTTTTTACTGTGGCATAAGTAGGAGCACATTCACCCAAAACATTATTTAACTCGTCATAGATATCTTTCCCCTTCATGCCCTTCATATGAAGAAATTATATCACCGCTCTTTGATCAATTTTATCCATTTTGAAAACAGTTGACGAAATATATTTTCAAATGACTAAAAATCAATAAAATTTTCACGCTACCAAATTCAAATTTAGAACACAGGTGGCCAGAGATGCGAATTTAAGAATGACATAATATATATATTAAATTTTAACTTTTTAAATAGCAGTGGCTAGTTACTTATCATCCCGCCCTCGTATCAATCCGCTGCCTGCGATACAACCTATATAGCGAGCAGACAACGACTATTTTCATAAAATTGACTTGTGATGACGCGGTTCAATTGGGAATTGACTTGGGAACCTTGTGCCAACCCCAGACAACACGAACTGATATTATTGAATCCGGTCGACCTATAATTACGATCACATAGATACGTAGTAACCTCACAGTCAGTCGACTCAGATAATAAAGTAGTTGGGAGTGATGTGAATAAACTAATTTTGTATCAGCAGCTGGCCTCTACTTGGCACCATGACGTACACTACGTACCACGACTCGTATGTTACAAATTATACTGAAGGTCGGATTTTTGGTCGGTTATTTTCAACATAACTCTTTAGGTTAAATAGTTAATATTAAATGCCGCCAAACTATCCAAAAACAATGTACATAAATATGTTTAGAAACCGGCCGTAAACCTACCCTTCCAAACACAAGAATTTATCAAAAAACTAGAGCGGATTTGGGTAGGTCATTGTATGTATATCTCTTCAGCAATTGCATTGTACCTATTCGTTAGTGAACGTGTATTAAAACATTATTGTGTTTATATACAGCAATTTGAACGGTAAGTTAAAAATGCAAAACATTGTATTTCACCCGGTTACCTATTTTGGATCAATCTTATGACTTTCATTTGAAAATGTCGATTTAGAATAACATTGATGTGTTGATATTTTGAATTTGCCATTAACAACACAACGGAAAGCCGAAGAAAGTGTTCCGTTGCTTTACACGTTGTTTCCCTATAAGTCCTTCATATAAACGTGTAAAGTTCAGCAGAACTATATCTACCACATATACCTACACCACAACTCAATCCACAAAACTTATCAGCCTTTGTGTCGTGCACTACAATGCCGTTATTGATCGGCATAGTTATTTAAGTGGGCAAATTAGGTACAATCATGCATCGATTTCTACACTCTGGCATTTATTATTTATGTTAAAACGACTGAAATATTTAAGCCCGAAGCTCATGCAAAATTACGTTCACGTAACTTAGGGCTGCTGTGTAAAAAAAATTCTCCTTGCCATTTACCACGCATGGGAAGGCACCGCTTAAATAAATAAATGATAAGGACAGACATATCATATTAAGGGTTCCTAAACACATACGTGATGTATATGCCGATATAGGTATATGCAGATGTTGTAGCACAAACAATTTGCGAAAACGTATTCTTACCGCAAGCGTCAACGCGTCACGCTTCGGCTGACTATGAGTTATCTGTGTCACATTTGCTCTAGATAAATGACAGTTTGTACTGTTTCACGTGAACGACACGTTACGTTACACTTACGCAGTAATTCGTGCTAGACCCACAGTGTAATGTAAGCGTAGTGCAGTGGCCCACGAGGCTCTTGATACAAACCGCGAACGGATTAATGGCTCCGCGTAAGCGTATAATGAATACTATTAATGTAGTACCTATAATAATTTTCAGTTTTAAACATTCACCATCGGAATTGTTACAAGAGTAGGTACCAAGTGAATATGTAACAAACTTGACGCCACTATCGGCATTTACCGGTTATTTAAATTTAAATATTAAAACGACTACAATCGTCAATGTACATTTTTGTCATATAGTTAGGTATGATACCTAGTAAATTATTCATTGACACTATCAATCGTAGCTAATAAACACGTTTTCTTTAAGGCGACAGTTTTCACGTTAGCACAACAACCGTATTTTTTAATATAAGTAAGTAAATGATTCAAACATATGACAAAATTTTTTAATAATTTACTGGGTGCGGCTATAAAATTATACTGAGCAAAAAACCTACGGTTATGATTTATTTGTTGCAGATACATACCTTATAAAATGGAAATCAGATTCCCTATAAAAAGGTATCAAAACTGATGTGAAAAATTACAGGCCGGTAGCACTATTACCTCTTCTTTCAAAAATATTTGAGAAAATTATGTTGAGAAGACTCCATGAGCCTATCACGGTTACGTTGCATCGGTGTTAGCTTATTCCCTTTATTTACTTTTTATCACGGATTTCACCCGGTCCTTTACAAAGGCATAAGTGGGGCTGTAGCCAACACTAAGAGGCCTGTTTGGTATAATAATACAAAGTAGTATGAAAAACAGCATTTGAGATGACGGTGAAATAGATTATCTATTACAAAAATGGGTTAAATAACAAGGCTGTTGATATGAACTTATACATGTAAGGAAATAGACGGCTATGGATGAGACTACGGCAACTGCCAATTTTTTTCTCTCATTTCAAAATATATAGGTGACTGGCCACCTTCAATGGTGACAAAAGGGGCAACGTTGGTGTGGATGGCTAAAGGGTGTCGAGAGGTCACTAGAGCGCTACTACCGGCGTTATTTTACCCTTTAACACTTCCACCCTTGTAGCTTTTTGTTACTTGCCCTTGCGTCTGCACCCCCAGACGGCCAATTAAAACAAGCCAAGGGTCAGGGGTCTCTTTGAGCCCCAGGGAGAATCAGGGTCCGCGGTGTCGCCACTCACCGACGGCTCGTCACAAAGCCGCCCCTGCGGTTTTATTATTATTATAGTACTCGTAGGTACAATTAAAACTACAATGGTTTTCGAAGGTTTTAACGATAATTGAAAACTCTAATGTTACAACTTTATGAACATGTGTAATTATTTGTACCTCTGGATTACTCAATAAAACTATTATTGCATAACGACCCCATGGTCCATACCACATGGTACAAAATAAGTAAAGCCCGCTAACAATTAAGCCATTATAAATTAACAAATGTTTCTTTTATCACGCATCCTTCAGTTGTCTTGTGCAATTGTACGCGTCCTATATAAATATCTAGGAGGTAAAATAAATACATTTTAAGTAGTCAATACATTGTGCTCAATCCGTAAAGCGAATTGCGAAACTCGCCTTCAGAAATGTGAAGTCTGAAGGCTGTAAGTGACAAATCAGATGTCGATTTATTCATTTGGGTCACAAGTGCCGAGTTCGCCGTCCTAATTACACAGTGAAATCTCCCATTTTTGCATAATATAAACAGTGTTTCGTTACATGATAATCATGGTGGTTTATCATAATTGCAGAATTGATCAACCCCATTTCAATGACTTAATGTGTATATTATGACGTCACGATATATCAAACTATTTACTGCGTTGCCATTGTTTGTGCTAAACTTGAGGTGTTAGCAGTGATTTTAGGTGTAATTAGTAAGGCGTTTCACATGTAAGTACGAGAATTGACATGTTTTTATTCGGAAATCAATTTATATTAATAATATTTTAAAAGAAGTTTCGAGATTAGTATAAAATATTAGATGATCGAAGTTCATTGCCGCTTGTATACGGAAACTGTTCATAATACGACCAATAAATAACGTATACCTACGTAATATTGCTATAATGTTTTGATAAACAATAGCAGAGATAAGGGTCGGCGCAATAACTACATCTCGGTAAATAACGGCGCGAACGGCAGCCTGAGCTCTTATGTCGTTTAGTTCAATTGAAAAACAGCCAGATAGTTCGCAATACAACAACGAAGAAAACTACATGAAGTTCTTCTCTTGCTGGTTAGGGTTGATTTTACAATAAATGCTATCCAACCGCTGTCTTTTTTTTGAGTGACAGGTGTCCATGTATGTATTCACGCGGACAACATTTAGCATTTTAATATAGTTATATAGTTTAATACACTCGCTCAAGCTTAAAAACCGCAACATGTGGTACCAGTACAATAAACCCTTATCCTCCTATCCCCTTCTTTCCAAAATCCGTGAGAAGGTATGTATATAAGCAGCAACATTTTGTACACTCCGTAATTTGTAATGAATATTACCGGTGGACGGGTTTTGTCGAAGGCTCCCATAGCGATCTTGAATCCCGATCCTTCCCCGATTAGTACGTTCTCTTTCGGAATGCGGACATCTTCGAATGTAATGCCGCGGGTGTCTGAAGCGCGCTGGCCCATGTTTTGTTCCTGATGACAATAGTACATTCAATTAGCTTTCATATCTAGTGCGAGCAACACTACATAATATGTGTTGGTGGTGGTTATTGATGAATAGGAATCATATAACTAAGTCACAAGCACTAACTCTATACATGTAAGTAACTCTATACGTGCATCTTCCTCAAGAAACCGAGTTTTGAATGACAATGATGACCTATATCACTGCTGACAAAAAAAAAACTCAGATGAGTATTAAACCATTATTTTCACAGTCGAACTTTTAGATGCATAAAAACGCCACGTAGTTACCATATATGACAGTAAATCACATAGATTTACTGTCATATATGGTAGCTACGTGGCGTTTTTATGCAATGCCTGCTATTCTTTATTTTATGCAATTCTACTAACAAAATTGCAATCGAACCGTAGCTGAAAGGTGACTTTTATAATCCTGCTATTGAAAGTTTAAAATTCTGAAGTCCATTTGTAGTTTCTGTTAACACGAGTGATCGATCAAAACTTTATATTATGTTATAGTCCTTCAAATCTAATAGATACCGTTTGACGTTACATACTCTTCAAGACAAAATGGCTTTGTACAGGCGTAACTCACACAATTTCAATAACCTTCGCCGTAAAACCATAATTCCATGATCATGAACCTCGTTTCAAAGTTACGTAGTCTAATGCTTTTTTGTTTTTACGTAGTGTTGCGACTCTTCATATTCACTTTTATACGAATAATCGAACTTATTGATAACTATTGTTGGTTGACAGCCTAAGAAAAATAAAATTGATAACTAGCTGCGCTCCGCAGTTTCACCCGCGTTGTGATGGATGATGATGATGAATCAAATATTATAGCGTACGTTACTCAGACATAATGTAGCTTTATAATCGTGAAAAAAAAAAAAAATCCTTTAAGTACATTACAAACAAACACACAATCAAATCTTACCTCTTTATTATTCGAGTAGATATGGATTAATATCAAGGTACGAGTAATGTGGCCTAATTTGTACCAGCAGCGTTACTATTGCATATTTTAACAAACAAAAAATATTTATTGTGACATAACTGTAATCGTTACATATGGTATCACTAAGTTTTTTGTAGATTTCAATGTCTTCTATAAAACTATACATCACTTTGCTCTATTGTCAATTTCAATAATAGTCATTCAATATAGTCAATAATTTACGCAGCATGCGCGATTTAAGGATTGTAGGTACTTTCTCGAAGTTTTCATACGGTTTCTATAGCCTATATTCATCAGGGACAAGGTAGGATTCTAATGGTAAGTATTTGTCAAATCGGTCTAATAGTTTCGGAGCCTATTCATTTAAAACTATCAATTAAAATTTAAAGTATTAAAGTAATTGACTCATTAAATTTAATTTTCTAATAAGAGTATTAATTTTAAAGTAAGGTGATGTAATTTTAAATAAATCTTTGTAGGCAAAATTGTTCGTGTCCAAATATCCTTAAAATACGCAGATTTTTTAAATCTGGCAACACTGCTAACTATATATAATATTTTGCAGTCTCGCGCCATTATAAAAAAAAACATATTGTGTGCGTACTTTTTTCCGTTTGTGTGTTTTGTTGTGTTTTTAATTCGTTTATTTTGGCATGCCCGAAACCTAGGTCGATAACTTCGGGTTATTACGTGATTAAAGACGGTTTTGATATTAAATAAAACAATAGCATCAAAGAGATTCAGTACAATCGTGGCGCGCGTTATAACATTGCACACATAACTATTTTATATAAAATAATCAATATTTCTACACGGTAACAGCAACAAGCTACATAATTAATGGCCACAGTGTTCTGTGCCACTTAAAATGACCCTCAGCGTGCAAATAGATATCCTCGATATGTCCTTGAAGAATGTTTAATATAAGTTATAACGTGGACGAGTAAGAATTAAAGTGATAATCGCTAGTGAAGTTTTAGGTAAGTATGTACTTATATCCCTAGATACGAATCGATAATTGAATTCGATAGTTTTGTTTTACAGAAAACCATAATAGTAACAGCGGAAATTATAGCAAATAGGCGGAGACAACGCCGTTATCCAATCGATACACAGTACTCGCTCAATTATTGCAATTTGGTCTTGGTAATCGATGCAAAAAATTACTAATTTGTAAAATATGTATTTAGTATATATATAGATATTTATATTTTTTATGATGTTGATCGTATTAAGAATGTTTGAAATAAAAAAATTAAAATATTAAAGTAGAACATTTACTTTCATAATATTCCTAACATTGATTCTTACCACTTTCATAAACATATAAAAACGATTTAACTAGCTGTACTACGCGACTCCGTCTACGCGGTGAGTGTCTATCCCACGGGAAATTATATCGGGATCAATCCCGAAATAATGATGAACGACAACAAACGATACAACTAAATTATGATGAAAAGTGATGAGTGAGATGACTTACATGATGATGATGATGTACTTTTGAAAGTACGTCATAGTCATATAAGTAATATACAGCATAATTCAGTCTAATCGGTTCAGTAGTTTACCATGACAAGTAACAAGTATCTAACGAGGTCGAAGACCAACTGACCTAACCACGTTTATAGTCAATTTTCATGTTATATTCATTTAATATTCGTAGTAATTTTTAGACAGTACATCAACTTATCACTCTGTGAGAAGCTCTGGAGGCCAATTCTGTTATTTCACAACGTTCAACAATAGATCTCGCTGCAACTGCAATTCAACTCCGGACGTCGTTCGATCATTACCCAAAACTATTCCATTCTACTATTTCTGTAGACAAATTAACACATAAACATAACATAACCCCTCACCAGTCGATTGTCAATATAACAATGAAATTTCTATTGTGTCTGGGTCGTTCGACTGATGAAGTAATAAACGCTACTTTTGAATAAATATATAATTGACACTACTATATACGAATATAAGTTAACAACGCGTCCATGATCTATCGAGTTGGCACAACATAAAGTTTTATCGATATAGATCGATCGCAGGCGTCAATAGAAACGTTACTGCAGCTGGACTGTTGTTCAATAGCAGAAGAAGAAAACGCATAAAAGTCGCTACGTTCGATTGCATTTTAATTAGTGGAATCGGCCCCCAGGTCAAAACCCATATTGTGAAGAGGTCAAATAAGTGAAATGTGTTAATGTTTTGTATTTATACTCATTTGTGATAGTTTTTTCATAATTATTACCAATATCATTAAGAGCTATTATATATTTATTATATTATATTTTTTGATTCATTTGCAATTTAAATCATAAAATCATTTGAGTAACACCGATTGAGTATACGAATATAATCGAATCTCGGCCAATTAATATCTGATCAAAATTTGGTTTACTACCACGTCTCACAAACCCTGTTCTTCGTTGGTTTATATTTTGTTATAGACAATTGACTTATCCTTGATATAACAGGCACGTTTTTACAACGATAGACAATAGTAGTTTGTTCAATAAGTAAGAAAAGTTAAATTTGCTTAGAGTGCAAACTTTAAATCATGAATCACGAAGTAGTCTAGAACAGATATTAAAGAAAAATAAAAAAAATTGCTCTCGTCTGATGGAAAGTTCTATTTATCTAAAATCTCTACCAGCGAGAAAAGTGTCATAGGTTATAGGAATCGTCCTTGTACAGTGCAGTTGCAGTAATATTATATTGAAAATGAAATCATTTATTTTGTATAGGCCTACCGGGGCACATACAAATTGTCACATTACATTTATTACTTCTTAAATCGACAATCGGATCAGAACGCAACCACGACTGAGAAGATCCGGCAAGAAACCCAGCGGGCTTGTCTTTTTACATTTTTTTGTATCGTCAATTTCTTAATGTATAATAATACAAATGTTCGTTTATTTTTAGCTCCAGTGTGTTGCCTTACAAAAGAGACCATAATTATGGTATCAGTAGGGCACGACACGCTACACTTTCACATGGTAATACACGAGTATGTAGATCCTGGAGTGATCAGTCCCAAGCTGTTTTATCCTCCAAGTAATCCGAAATTTTGTAATAACCTTTTTGACAGAGTTTAATTTTAATAGTAATTTTAAACTTATTAAGCACGGATAACATTGGGAACTTTATTACAGAATCGTATACATTGTCCCATAAATGAATGACTTATTTTGTGGAGACGCGTTACATGTACGGATAGCATGAGCTTATTCCGCGTGTTGATGGAATGAACATCACTTCTTTTTTCAAAACGGTTCCTGTTTTTCTTGACGTACATTAGATTTTCATAGACAAACTGAGACAACAGTTAGAATGATTCTTTAAACTTCTGTCTAAGGGAATCTCTGGAAGCTAAACTGTAGATAAAGACAAAATAAGGCTCTTAAAGTATTTCAGTATTTTGAAAACAGGTAGTTTGCAAATCTTTACACTAACAACTTTTAACTGACAATGATTATGGTATGCATAAAATCTTTATTAGTTCGTGACTCATATTGTTAACTCTTATATGTATAGACTACAAAATGTCTTAACTGTATTATAACAATCAAGAAAAACTATGTGTGAGCTCGCTCGCTGGTCTAGCGCTAAACGCGTAGGAAAAATTTGTTACTTCTCTCTTAATGCAACTATAAATATTCACCTAAAAACTTGAGGACTGGCGACTGTACGTACATTTCTTATACCGCCATCTGTTGGAATTATAAGGAACTAACTATAATTTAAAAATTACTATTACATAATCAGCGTACATACATATTATAACTATCGTAAATACCACCTAATCTGTATCAAAAATCGTCTCCATTGCATGTTTGCTCTAGGTTTATTTATTGCTCATAACTTCTTTCCCGTACACCAATTTAAATAAAACACTAACCTAAACCTCCGTAGTACTTCAGTGAATATAATTCCGTAAAAGGTATTGCTAAACGCGTGAAAAAAAATCCATAGTTCTCACTTAATGCCTATTATATTTACCTAAATAACTTGAGAAATTACAAATGCACAAGCGTACGTTTCTCACAATGCCATCTGTTGGAATTCTATGGAAGTAAATATAATTGTAAAAGTACAAACTATTACGTAATCTGCGAACATAAATATTTATAACTAGTAAATACCACCTTTCAAAACCCATCTGTCTCAAAAATCTTCTCCGCTACATTTTTTGTCTAGATTTATTGCTCATCACTTCTTTCGGGTAGACCCAGTTCAATAAAACACCACTAACCTAAACATCAGCAGGACTGCTGTGAATATATTTCAGTAAAATGTGTTAACATAAGTATATTCAGTACTGTTACGTGATGCGCGAACAAACAGACAGAGAAGAAATAAAAAAAAATATTTTAGAACCTTAAACCTTCCAATGTTGGAAAGTGTTAGATTCTAAAATATATTTTTTGGATTAGAAATACGGGATTACTCACGTAATATTTATCAGATAGGTCCGACTATAGTTTCGACCACATTCGGTGGCTTGAGTGTTTGGGACGCCCGCGTCGTTGACGTCTCGCCTAGCTCGAAAACCACGTTACTTTTTATAACAAAATGTTATTTTCTAATTATCTCAAATGTACAGACATGGCCTCGGTTACATCTACACTATCTACACTAATTTTGTTATGAATAGACTCCGAAACTACTGGACCGATTAGAAAAATTATTTCACCATTAGAATCCTACATTATCCCTGATTGTCATAGGACATAGGAGATTTGCACAAATTCAGGGAAACGTATGAAAACTTCGATAATCTAACACAAGTTGTGAAAAAAATCCTTATATCGCGTACGCCACGAAAACTATTGACATAGAGCAAAGTGATGGTAGCACCTTAAAAGTAGAAAACGTCAATGTCTACAAAAAAGTCAACAATACCATATGTCTGACTTTTAAAGTTATGACAATATAAATACATTTCATGTTTACATATGCAATTGTATCGCCGAAAAATATTTAAATCGCTTACGATGCGGAAATTATTGATAATAGAGCGAAGTGATTCAGGTATTATGAAATACATCAATATCTACAAAAAAGACTGCAGTGCCATATGTCAACTATTACTGTACTCGTACTTAACATAAGGTTGCCAGGCATGGCCGCTTAAGAGAAAAGACGAAGAGAAAGTTTCATTTTGGATTGAAAACTTTAGACAAAGTAAGTAATAAAACAATAAGAAAGAGAACAAAAGCACCAGATGTAACACAAAGGATAAGACTATGACTATACTGAAATGGGCATGGGCAGGCCATGTCTGCAGACTAAATAACGAAAGATGGACAAAAAACCTCTGGACGGAAAAAGAAACCAAGGAAGTGGAAAAGATGGAGGGACATATTCTCTAAGATAATCGGACCTGACTGGATGAGGATGGCAAGAGAAAGAGTAGAGTGGAAATATTTAGGGGAGGTCTACGCCGGAGAGGCGATACATTATAGTGTAAAATTCAAAAGATAACTACATAATCCAAGATGTTAGATTTTTGTAGTAGAGTAAACGCTTTTTATTTATATTATGTGAACTATTACCGTTATAGTACCTATTACTTTTTTAAAGCATCTATTAAAAAGGCCACGAATTCCACCATTGTACAATGTGCTCGCAATGACAATAACCGTCAGAAATGGAGAGACATCGCGAGGAGATCGACAGCCCTGGAATTAAAAACTGGCGAGGATCCGCCGTTTACCGTCACCATAACCACGACAACTCTGCCACGAGTGCCCGACTATTATTATGAAAGATTATTATAATAAAGAGGAATGATATATGATTGTTTGTTTGTTTATAATGGATACACGTAAAACTACAGCTGAAGGCTTAACCGATTCAAGCAATTCTTTCACGAGTTTAGAGCTAAGTACATTATGCCTGAGTAACATACGCTATATTTGATTCATCCTCATCATCACCCATCACCACGGAGGTGATAAATCAGTCGAGCAGTCTTGAGTGAATCGCCTGCAAAACTTAAATTTTATTTTTAAACACAACATAACAAATAGTTTCGCCTTTATATTCTCGAAGGGGGAAGCAGCGGTGTCTAAACGCCTACGTTTCACTAGACATGTTTGTAGCCTTATTTCATAAGAGGCGAGTCTATTGCAAACTACGGGGCACTCTTTCAAAATTTCTTTGTCAGAAAAAGCTAGTAACCCGGGGATCGAACTTAGGACCTCGAGGTTCCAAACGGCACTTCTACCTCTACACCAAGACCAAGCGAGTGAAGCCGCTGACGGGTCAGCTAGTTTTATTATATTTATAGATTTTATCGAAGTTAGATGGTTTTTCTATACCAATATTATAAGAAGAAAGATTTGTTTGAATTCATTACGCTCCGAAACTACTAGACCGATTTGAAAAATTCTTTTACCATTAGAATCCTACATTATCCCTGATGAACATAGGAATGTATCAAAATATATATATATGTTTGATCATCATCATCCATTACTACGCGGATGAAACCGCGCAGCTAGTGTTATATATTTCCAAACTTATAAATGTGATTGCGCTTCTAAAAGGTATAAAACATAGACCATAATTGTTTACGCTTGATGTAAGGAAATAAGTATATTATGATATCATACCTTACGGCCAGGGGACACTCCAGCCCACTCCCGCTCCACGATGAAGCCAGTAAAGGCCTTGCTGGCGGGGCACTTCGGGTCTGGGTTGGTACGGGCTAGTACAAAGTACCTAGAAATAAATAATATCTTATATAATAATATAAAGAAGTGATATTAATGCGCTGCATGAGCAAACTTTTTGATATTTGAGCGGGTGAAGCACTGGCCGTGACGTGCCAAGCGTGCGTCTGTAAACACGACTACATTATCGCAGTTTTAATATGTTTAAACATAATGACCAGCTGGCGTCTTGAAGAAAAAAATAGCAAATAAAACGACAGAAAAAGTATTTCATGTCGCATTTTTCAATATTTTGAGCGAGAACTACTATATTTTTTGTAATCAGCAAAAAGGTAATTCATTAAATTAAAGAAATATCTATGGTAAAAAATGTATAAAGATGCCAGATAGAATATATTATGTCATTTTTGAAACTCTTATCTATGCACTGTATTATTCAAGTTTGTATCAGTAACAAAGTCGCGAGCGGATACTAGTTACATCATAAAAAACAGTTTTATTCTGCTTATAACTTACCGGCATAAAGAAAAACTTTACAAGCTTGAGCTATGAAAAAAATGTATTTACTACGAAAGCGTTTTCCCGAGGACTACGGTTGATGAGGATGAACAGATTTCGTGAAGCGGATAAGAAAAAGAAAGTAATGAAACAATTTTAGTTGGAAGTGAACTCCAAGTTTATAGTTGAAACTAGCTGACCCGCCAGCGGCTACGCTCGCGTGGCCTCGCGGGATACGTTAATTACAGATTTTAATTATCCCACGGGAACTCTTTTATTTAACGGGATCTAAAATATCCTATATTATGTTGATCAGGGATATTAAGCTACCACCATACGAAATTTAATTTAAATCGGTCCAGACGTTTCGGAGATTAGCCCGTACAAACGGACAGACCAAACATACAGAGAAACAAAAAATTGAACTTGTTTTTCACTCTTTACATCCCCTGACTCGGTTTGTAGCATAGTTTTCATTGTACAAAAATTTGACCTCTACAGTTTATAATATGTAGTAGTTTTTACATCCCTCGTTTTAACACCTTAAATCATTCCTGACAAAAATATTAAAATCATCACTTTAAAATGTCCAAATGCTAATTTTCACCACTGTATGCTCGAAAACAAAAAAACTTTCTATACAAACTTTCACCCCTCTATTTCACCCACCTAAACCACCACTATCCAAAAAAAATAGTCCAACATTTTTTATTTTGAATGACCTATCCAAATACAAAATTTCACAACTATAAATTCAAAAACAAAGGAGTTTCATACAAACATTTTCACCCCTTTTGACCCCCTTAGGGGTTGAATTTCATAAAATCCCGTCTTAGTGAGCACCTACGTCCTAAAAAGAACCCGCATGCAAAATTTGAAACTCCTAGCACTTGTAGTTTCTGCGATTTCGTGATGAGTGAGTGACCTTTCGCTTTTATATGTATATAGATTAACAATCGGGAAGTTTAATTTTATAAAACTTATTTTGACATTTATGTTTTGTGATTTCCCTGAGAAGCGATTTCTAAACCCAACATACACAAATCCAGCGTAAAATAAAAGCACTGGGGACACTAAACGGGTAGATAGATAGAGAACACTTTATTGAGACACCACATTTATGACTTAATATTAGACAATAAAATAAAAAACAATGCTTAAAACTAGGTGCAACAATGGGCGGTCTTATCGCTCAGAGCGATCTCTTCCAGACAACCCATTGCCAAGATATTGCCGTACACGAGTGAATTGAATGTGCTTTATGAAAATTCCTCTTAAGTTACAGGAAGCGAAAGCGGAACTTTGTTTTTAGGATAGTGATAAAGGTTGAGGGACAAAATTGTGAAAGACTGGATTATGAGGAAGTAAAAGTGGAATCCTAATCACTACCCAAGAGTTACAAGATTTAGACGAGGCAAATAGAACATGTGTTGTGTGCCACTGCAGTTACAAATCAAAATCATGTACCAGTTGGCAACTCCACCGTTGGTGATCCACATCTTCTGTCCGTTCAGGATCCATTCGTCTCCTTTCTTCTCAGCTTTGGTCTTAACGCCAGCGACGTCAGAGCCTGCACCAGGCTCTGTCACGCAGTATGCCTGCAGCAAAAGATGTTGGTACCTATTATTTGCAGATCTTTTAGGAAAGTAGACATGAGGAAGTGAGTAATACAAGCTGTACTGCTATCTCGTAGTATAAGCAACGGTCATGTAATACCTAATTATACGCCTTTTGCATATACTATTTTATCTGCACTCATACAGTTGAAATAAAACAAAAGTGGAAAATTTGTTAAGTATTTGTTTACTATAATACCTACTTGTTCAAATTATGAATGTTGCAATTATGAAATTGAATGTTAATGGTGGAGCTGTATATACACAACAATTAATTTTACAACACATGAATTACATATTATTCATATTTTTAAGATAAATATATTTTATTCCAAACTTATAGCCACGGAAAAAATATGTGGTATGGCGGGAAATTTAAATTCTCATAGCGCATGACTGCGAAGCGCGCGCATCCATAGACAATGACACTATTTTTCCACATTAAGTCAATGAGTCCATATGCGCCAATGAATGAAAAAGTAAAAGTGTGCCAATAAAAATAAAAAGTTATTTTATGATTCAGTTTACAGCTCGATAACTGTTTTTTGGAAGGTAACAGAGTCACCCAAACCCCTTTTTGAAGATGAGTTCTCAACAAGCGTAATAAACTAAGATCCCTACAGAAACTAAAGTTGTCAATTTCACGATAAAAAACACGTATAGATTGTGAGCATTGAAAGCATTTGTAAATGATAGAAATGCACGTAACATCGCTACGGACTTCAAAAGTATTTGCTCGCCAAAGGCAGCATAACAATACTACAATAGACGTGTTACTCAAACTGGGAGTCGCATAATTACCGTATGCGATGCGGATTTATGTTTACATAATATCTATACTTACTATTTGTATGTTGAGAACTCTAAGGTGTACTAGTCCATTTAAATAAAAAGAAGTGTACCTATTTTGTGTCGTGGTTTTAAATAAACATTAATTATTAATCATACAGTTAAGTGGATGGTTACCCTTGTCTAAATATACCAATTTTATTATAGAAATATAAGTTCAGAATACTTCAGAATACAATGTCAGTCAAAAATTACGAATATTGTATTGTATAATCTTAATTTGTGTATACATAATATGATATGGAATAAGATTATGCATTCTTATTAAAAAATAACTTATACGTACTAATTTTAGTATCACGGACGTACCTAAACAGTTCAGACAAACTGACATAATTGACCCAGCAAGTGCAAACCGTCTCTGCAAAAGCTTGGATATAAATGATTTCGTATGTCCGGATGTCTCATTGTTCTCCTCTAAAGGTTGCATTGCTCAACCGTTTCTCGTGAAATTTTGAGACCAGATACGATAATTTATTAAAAATTGTATAGTATTTCTTTTTTAAAGCACTAACGCCTGCTTAGCGATACCAAACATTGAAATTTATAGAGAGAAAAATTCACATCCTCGGAAGCGATTGGATTTTTATGTCAGTACAGTTTTTGAATGTTTTTCAAAGTAAAATTCATTTCATAAGTTTTTTAAGCTGTGCAAAGACATACTGGCGAGGTGTACAGCTCACAGTATGAAAAAGGTTAACTAACACTGAATGCTTTCGTATAATAATAAATAATAAGAGATAAGAGGACAATTAACAAAACACATATAGAACTAGGGGTAAATGAGTACTTACGGCGACCAAGGGTTCCTCGATCAATCTACCGAGGTATTTCTTTTGCTGTTCCTTGTTACCAGCGATAATGACCGGGGTTTGCTGGAATCACAAAAATGCCAAGATGTATCAATTGTTAAAAAAAAATATGCTCATATACATTACTGGACAAACCCGATTATAGACTAACATGGAATAAAATTTAATAATAGCCAGGTAAGTAGGTACTTAGTACATGGCTTGATTGATAAAAAGGACTGATAACTATCCAAAGTAGATTAACATAACTTTATATCATATAATACTCGGGTGCGCATTGTGGGTTACGCAATGCCGAGAATACAATATTGAAGTGGTTTCTCATAAAATAATCACATAATCGCCTAAGACCACAAATACCCCACATATTGACACTTTCATAACGTTCTATGGTTGCGCACTCCAAAACGTCTAGCGCGATTGATACCGGGGAGAAATGCTTGAGAAATTTGAACTAAAATTTATTCAACAATATGGCGATTATAATTAAAATTACGTTAATAATCAACAAAACCACACACACACAAAACTTGGTATTTTTGCCCACTAAGCCTACCATAAACACGTGCAAGTTATATTAATAAATGACTAGGGGCATTCTGCAGGACCTTATTTAATAGATTTTATACAGCAAGACAGCTTTCATTGATACATTGCACTCAGGCTATCCAACACGTCGGGTTTGGCCGGTAACGTTATCCTCCCAAATAAATAAGCTAAATGTATCACTTGATGATAACGGAAAGCATAGTTTTGCACGTTTTCACACATACATTACTGACAATGTATGTGTGAAAACGCGAAAAATTAAACATAAAGCACCAAATCACCAGATAGCCAGGACATGCAGAAACGGCACACCGAAAAACAAATCTGCTTTGGACGCTGCATACCATGAGAAGCCGGCAAATTCAAATAATAAAAAAAACGTTGCAGAGTCACATAAAGGCCGTCTTGGACGGAATTAACTCAACGTCGTTAGAAAAAAAAACAACATAATTTTTTTATGTTTTAGCGCTTTGTAGTAGCCAAGTGAGTGGCCGTGCAAGTTCAAATTTGTTTTATGGCGCACTTATCTAGTTTTGCTTGCAGTGTGTTACAGGTTTGATCATACATGTTAATAACTAACCACCGTGTAAGGTTGAGTATAGTAGAGCATGCATGATTAAAGACAGCCAATTCCAGCCAACGCAACACTCACGCCAAGACCACTGGCCTCCATCGCTGTCATGATGCCTGTGCATCCGTAGGCTAACTCTTCAGCCACCATACACCCATCAAAGACACCTAAGTCTAAGCCACCTGTGAACGCGTGTAATGATGATGAAGGACAAGCCACAACAAAGACAACAGTTAAAAGCTGAACCAATATTGAACGTGATCGTAGTGAGACATTTCAAAATGGTGTTTTTATATATAGTTTTTAATATTTTAAGCTCACATCTATTTTGCTGTGCGCAGTACTAAATAACGTCATTTAAAGTTAAGCAGCGTCGTTTATTGTTAACTTTTACAATATGTTGCAGATCACTTGCCAGTACATATTATTTTTAGTTTATAATTAATTTATATTGAGGTAATCGTCTATTTATTAATTCATCCATACTAGACTACTACTAGGGTTTGGAATAGCGAAAATAGGGAAAATTATTTTTTTCTGAAGTTTTCTGTAATTTTACAGTCACCATTATGCCAGCGTCTAATACAAAAATGTTCAAACCATTGAAACAGTTAAACGAAATATCATTTGTTTGTAAAGGACGTTTGTCTTTAATCGTGAGGGTCATCCAAATGCGACTGCAATATAAAAAACTAATTCGATAACCGTTTCGTTTATTTCTATAGAGAAGTTTTGGCCCAATATCTGCGCAATCCTGATGATGACCAGATGCCTGGTACTAAGTAGGGAGAAAAATTATTAAATTTTTTAAGAGAAAAGCTAGACAAGTGCAGTAGACGTACGTCAAATCCAATCACTAATATAGAAGATATGGAACCATGTACAGTCGCCTGCAATAAGATGTATACATTTCACTTTTAAAAGTGCCTCAGCATTCAAATTCTTAAAAAAAATACACCAAAAACAATCTCGAATGAAATTATTTATATTATTTAACTTCTTAAAATAATCCTTATGGACACTGTTGTGAAATGTATGTTTCATAGTTTTGAAAATTACGGTTTGTACACATCTTATTGCAGGCGACTGTACTATGTATATGTACATTAAAAGTTTACTATTTTTAAATTTATTATTTTTTAAATTATAAATTATACAAACTCATACATTTTCAAGCAAGTACAATTAGATACATAAAGCAAAAATAAATATGTCCGGATGTTATTGGAACTGAGGCGTTTATTCTTGTAATGACATAAAAATATAAAAAAAAAACTACCTATATCTTCCTGCTTAACATAATTCATGTTCATTGTACTTAAATCAACATAACATGCTTAAACATCAATCAGGTGATATTTTTATTTTAGCATATGATATTTTATTTCCTTCGAAAATTAAATTATTATTTCCTCTACTAGTAGGAGCCAGCTTTTCTGTATATATAGAATAATTTATAGCCATATCACTTACATTTTAACAAAAATTTAAAACAATTTATATTGGTATGAGTTTGACTTGACATTAATTTGTCCCATCATAACTTCATAGTTCAATACAATGAGTTTACAGATAAATAGTGCTGTGAAATGTAAATATATGGATAAATTTATTTTGCAGCCGCAGTTAACCCTTCAATGGTCGATGTCATTATAACAATGAAATTTCTATTGTGTCTGGCCGTGCGACCTTTGATGCATTAAAGGTCGTTGATGAAACGTTTTTATTACAATTGTACTTCCCTATGGAACAATCATAATGTGGAATATGTATTAAGAATTCTAAAAGGTAAAGAAAATAAATTAAGCATGTGGAAATATAATAATGCGGAAAATCTACATTATGATAAAAATGTATTTCGGAGAAAAAATGTGGACAATATTAGAATTTTAAAAATTAATAATTTCTCTCTGTCCCATATCAAAATGCGCGATTTTGTCACAGCGCTGCTGTTGATATCGGGTGATGACATTGGGTAATGAAATCGAATCGGTAGGTACAAAGCAGGGTGTACTGAGTGACATAGACGAATGTCAAATTTGACATTAAGCCCACGACACTTACGATTTCTGGAAAAGCAATAGCAGTGTAAGTCTGTAAATGACATCACTTACTACTTCACATTCGCTTACGATTTGCCCGCTCACTTTGGAGCACGCTAATAGTGCTTGTGGCATGGCGTGGGGCCACACTATTACTAAGTGTCCATGTCCGCACCAAGGCCAATGCATTATTTTATTACTAAATATATAGTCTTATTAACTAGAATTACTGATAACATAATTGAGACAATTTTACCAGTAACTTGAAAGAAAACGTGTTATCAGCATATTATATTTTATGTAAATGTAATTTATTTCATTACGAGGACGTTACCATCGATTTAGGTATACACATTACCTACTAGAAAATATTTTGTAAAACAGCATTACGACACCGATGGTAAATACCAAACATAGTTAAAAAGCATTTAAGAACACGTATTTATATTTATAATTAGTGTATCGTACATCTCATGCGCATAGCCTTGCCAATCTCTTAATGACAGTTGAGACACGTCGTCCGCACCTTAACCATGCAGTTCCTAGAAAAGTATTATTAGCCAAATATGGCGAACCGCGAGTCAACGGGTTAATGCTAATACTACATTTAAACGATTTTGAGTCTTAAAAGTACCTTTAGTAATACACTATCATGGACAAGTTACAACGTTGTACGTGTACTTTCTTTAGAAGGCAATGCTACGTATATTACGTGTCTATAATTTCCCTTAACTTCTGATATTACATATACAGGACACCCGCCACAAGGTTATTAGACATTTATATCAACACTGCAGTGAAAATTGCGATACATTAAAAGCGTGTCCAGAGATTGTGCCGATTTTTTTGATATCTTAGAAGTGCGAAGTACAAATATGACAACAGTTAATACAACAAACTGGCAGCTCAACTGTAGCAACTGCAATCAAATTTGCGATCTATCGCTTTACATCGTACTTCAATAGGTAATCAAAAAATTAGGCGCGAACTACATAGGCATGTATCCCAAAATGGCGTGGCGTTTAAAGATGTGGACTCACTCCCAGGCCAGTTCCGCCGATTGCAGTGGTGATACCAGTGCATCCAAATGCCATCTCCTCAGCCGCGAGGCACTCTTCGAATACTCCAAAGTTCCCTAGGCCCCCTGAAATACCTTCTGCATCTCAAAAACTTGTATCTGTTATCTTTTATGTGTTTGATGCATTTTTTATATTTTATGCATGTATGTTTATTTTTACTATTCTGATACAGACAATGCGATGCGCCGTTATATTACAATAAACGTATACTGTGATTTTTTTAGAAGACTGGCCGTTCTACCGTGCTGAAATAGAAATAGTGTCCGACTCTAAGAGCTCAATGGACATTATATGTTACATTTTCTTCGCGCCATGTTAGTTTTTTATTTCTTGTATCTGTGTTCTTGTCCAACTGGAGTTTTAATGTCCATGATATTTTATTGGTGACTTTTCCGGCTTTTTCACCTCCTACCGTCAGCTCAGAAATACAAATCGGGTATCGTTGAAGATGATAGATTTTCTGCACTCGTATCTATTAATCGTAAATAAATTTTAATTAGATACATAATAGAATACATATTATGTATCTAATTAAAATTTATTTACGATTATTGTTCTCAAGTATGGGAAAATTATTTTGATGAATAGAGTTAATATTTGTAATTCCCATACCAGATTGTATAAAAAGATATATTTTTATTTCTCGCATATTTATTCTGGTATAATTTATATCATAAACTGTCATCCTCCACCACTATCGGCGTGTAACACCAGCATGGGAGTCGAGAACAATTGCTTATGTTCTTATAGATCATGCTTTTTACATTTTAGTATTTCGCTATAAAAATATTGCTTGTATAATGTGGTCTAAGTTGAATTATATTGAAAACCATGCAATGAAGTACTATTATTAGTAAATAATAATGAACGTTTCATGTTCATTCATCCATGAAAACCAAAATTCCAATAAAAATCCCTGTCACCAGAAAGTTCTGCCAAACATTTGCAAACATCACATGAGCTCACGCCAACTTCGGTGATGTATATCGCTGCCATCAGGCCGGAGCAGCCAAATGCCACTTCTTCCGTGACGAGGCAAGAGTCGAACACGCCTAGACCTAGCCCCCCTGTGAAGCATCATCCAGAACATGCTAAGGATGTTCTATTGAACGCTTACACTATACACCATCTCGGCTATTCATTCCATACTAAGGTCAATATGCTCAGATCGCAGAGTTACCAATGTCGGTCCATTTCGTACAAACTTCCAATATAGTAATGAGTATTTTAGGACCATACAGTCACTCCAGTTGGACGTTAGAAAGCGTTGGGACAGGGATATTTTAGACACCGTGAAAACCCCACGAAGACTGCAGTCAACTACAATGGTGATTCGCTTGTGACTTGTGACACTAAACTGAAATTCTCTAAACTATGGTAGTTTTTCTTTTTATTCTGTTTATACTAAAATCCACATTTGTATAACACTTAGAATGACCAATTGTAAAAATATGATTGTTCTTTTCATTTGTGGGTTGTCATTGTGGCGGTAATAGTACATCAGTTTACACTAGTTTAGATAGCACGAACATATACACTAAATTTGCACTAAACAAATGTGGGTACATTTGAACAGAAAGGGCAAATTTAAGAATTGTCTTTCAAGCGTTATGGACTTAATCGTGAACAGAATAAGAACTACCATAATATACTAAACATATATTTTAGTTCACTAGTTTAGTTTGGTGTTCTGAACAAGCGAATCAATATAATCCTACTAATCCAAAACAAGTGTACACAGTACATACATAACTACATACGAACGCTCGCCGGCAGATTTTTTTAATTTGTACCGTGCAATCTCACTTATTCAGCCGCCCACGCTCTTTGTATTGACTCCGGCAACAAAAAGCAAAACTTGTACAGGAATGTTGATTAATGTACGGGAATCAATCAGATTGTATTACCATCGCTCGATGGAGATACTAGGTGTTGATTCGCGTATAAAGAAACACTAAAAGTACGATTACTTTTTATATCGGGCCTATATCATGTTGGCTAAGGCACCAGAACCATATATCATAAATTAGTACATCATCGCGTAATAAAATATTTTGCGTTGCTTTTATTTATCTTCAGAAAAAAGTTGTGAAGTGTCGGGACAATACTGCTAATAAAATATACTGGAAGTGGTCGACCACACATTCATCTTCAGCCCACTCCATTCGTAACCACGATCAACGCTGCTTGACCTTCGAGGAAATAAATAATGAATTTTACGCGGTTAAGTTCCATCTAATATATAATGTACGAACCGCGAAAGTTAGTTCAAAAATTACTAGAACATATTCTGACCCTTTGCAATTGGGGATACCGATACCTGAACCTGATCCAACTGGGGCCCGAGTTAGCCGGCTATCAATACAGTAACGTACGCGAGAGTTTTTGAAAACATGAAATACGGTAGGAAGATGATTGCAGCAACACGAAAGCCATTTATGTCAAATGATTTAAAAAAAATCTAATAAAGTTTCCTTAAGAAATTAATAAGCAGTTTGATTGCAGGTACTCAAAACATAAATATAATTTATGTTCGAATATAAAATCTGCTGGCGCAAAATAATTTGTCTTGATTTCTTATGTATTTTAAACAAACAAATTCGACGGTTGAGGTATACGTTAGTCACCGGATTAAGAAGGAAACCTACCATGGGTTAGGTACACATACATAAACATAGTTTTATTATAACAGACTGGACAGTTGTTTCAACATGTCATATTTAATATGGTCAACCTGTGACTCAGAGAAAGCTATTAAGCTTTTGAATAGGTAGTTATAATGCTAACTTACACCTATATTAGAGGTGAGGATGGCAGCTTTAATACCAGAGCAGCCGAACGAAATGTCTTCAGCAATGAGACAAGAATCAAACACGTTCAATGCGCTGCCTCCTGTAACGTTTTCCTTGGTTTGTAAGCGTATATAAAGTAATGTTTAATTTGGTGAGGTATGTATGAAGTTACTAGGGTTACGTTCCGGTAAGCGCCGTCAACGATCACAATAATTGTCGCGCCCCGGTTTAGCGTTCCGCTATAAATCAATGCTTGCAATGTTCAAACGAAACGGTTACGCGGTCGCGAATAGCGCGCCAATTTTCATGTCAAAAATCGATATAATCTTATACATTTGATGTATGACAGTGACAGCTCGCAACGACCGCGAGAACCCTCCTACGATCTGCGAGCGTGGTGAGCGTTTTCGGTGACGTCATCGATTACATATCGAGCTCGCTCACGATGATCGTGGGCTTGTAAGGGAAGGGGTGTGCGAACGCCGCGAATGATTTCGGCGTTTACTGGAACGTGGCCTTAGGGGTTTATTTAGTACTAGATGGCATTACCGCAGTGCTCAGGAACGTGTCCGTTCATGAGGCCAAGCTCCCATGCTTTCTTGACGATCGGCCACGGGTACTCCCCGGTCTTATCGTAATGCGCCGCCACGGGAATAATCTCCTCCTTGGTGAACTTGCGAGCGAGGTCTTGCAACGCCTTCTGTTCATCGCTGAGTTCTAGAAAAACAAAACGTAGACGTTACCTACGTATCATCATGAAAAACTAGAACATCGACGTCTAGTTGTCATAATTAAAAGATTCTTTCGTGTAGGCGTGACAAGATAAGTGTTGGGTTACAATATATATAAAAATAAAATATAATAAACTCTTTATATTTTCCCTTCAATGGGAAATTTTAAACTTTTTATCTCATAATCCGCTGTTAGAGCAGAAAATTCACGCTAAAGGGGATTTTGACGCTAATAGTCTCAAATTCCCTCATAACTTAACACTTTTTAATAAAAACCTGACATGTTTGAAATTAATAAATTATTGTAAAGGCCGCGGAAACTAAGCAACTATTGATAGATAAAAGAGGCGAGACAGGGAGACGAAGGTAATATCTCCAAAACTGTTCACCGCTGCATTGGAAGACGCCTTCAAGTTCCTGGAATGGCAAGAACTCGGCATCATCATGAATTCGCCAGGTCAAGTAATTTATTATAACTAAATTAATTTCTAAAGTTCCATTTTATTTTTATTTTAGTTTAGTGTGGGCACTATTCTTGATGGTTTAATTATCAATGCAGTGTAGTTCGTAGGTCGAACGGTGTTACACTACACAGTCAGAGGTTAACTAGGCAGATCCAACATCGAGAAAAAGGTCAATCGTCGAATCCAACTCCGCTGGGCAGCATACTAGAAAATTTGGGAAGTCTTCTCGTCTAAAATACCTCAGAGCCTTAAATCTTTGATTATAGTGTGTTACCAGTAGGTACTTATAGCACTGAAACGTGGCCTCTCACTATGGGCTTTAAGTGTAAGCTCAAAGTCGCGCAACGAGCTATAGAGAGGGCTATGCTCGGGATTTCTCTACGTGATCGAATCAGAATCATCAGAGGAGATCCGTAGAAGAACGAAAGTCACCGACCATAGACCAGAAGATTAGCCAGTTAAAGTGGCAATGGGCAGAGCACATAGCACGCAGAACAGATGGCGGAAGATGCTGGAGGGGAGACCAGGAACCGGCAAGCGCAGCGTAGGTCGTCCACCGACAAGATGGACCGACGACCTGATAAAGATCGCACGACGACGTTGGATGCCAGCTGCTGCCAACCAGTCTTTTTGAAAAATCATGAGAGAGGCGTTCAGCAGTAGACGTCTTACGGCTGAGAATATTATATAATGGGTGGTGAGGTGTTTCATAGCACCCCAAAATTCAATGAATGTAAAGTACTAAAGTTTAGAGAAAAATATTCAAATTTTTTATATATTTCCCCCTCTTAAAAGCTTATTTTTACCCGACTTCTACAAAAAAGGTACTATACCTGTGTTGGTTAGTTCGATTTTGGAATAAATTTACTGACTAATTTTAACTATAAAAAAACTTTTTTTATGTAGCCCTGAGTTTTTATTGTCTTGCAGTAGGTATGAAAAGTAGAGTTTTCACCTCGAGGATAAAGTCTGTCATCGTCTTGGGCGGCCTGAACCCCTCACTTCACAAAGGACTCTACATAACTCCCTCATGAAGGTACATGAACATATGGAGTATGTAGTATTTATCTATGTACTTTGTCATCTCTTTAATCAACACCACACTGAGTACCTATATAAGTCAACATGGGTATGTATTTATCTTGATATTTAATACTTTGTTGATTATATCCTATCTATATATTATCATTTATCAGGGTACATAGTTCACTTTTCAAGTTATTAAATACATTGATCTTATCTAAGATATGGCTTATGGACAATCAAATAATATTTTGATAAGTTAAGACTCAACAAATTTTGTTTTGGTGTGAAAGCATATGTATACCTAAATATAACTACAGGCAATTTCTTCATACAATCAAACTGCATATATATTTTTTTTGTTACTAACTATTTCTACAATCAGTCCTTTGGCTATAAGCAGATGCATTGAATGCTTGTGTCTAGAGAAGTGTGCCCTCCATTGAAGGCATCTACTTATAGATTTCCTCTTCTCTGGCCCACAGGTCTGTTAATCGAGAAGATGCGCTTTCTCTTAAGCCTGGGCTCATAAGTGTGAGTGACTAATTGTAAAGCCAGGTTTTTGGGATGTCTGAGCAAGCGTTGCCTATAGTTTTTGCATAATTTTGCAATTTCTTCATTGACTGTGCTCATCTTGAAATTAGTGTGGATCTCTGTGTTGGTTGTGTACCATGAGACTTATGGTTCGCAGAATTGTGTTTTGCATTCTTTGTAGAACCGAGATGTTGGATTTAGAAGCGGTTCCCCACAATTGGATTCCATACATCCATAATCGACCATACACGCATCCATCCAACTTTCTCAAAACAGAGATGCCTGGTAGATCTTAGTGGGAAAAACCACTAGTGATGACCACAACCCTCAGGGTGCGTGACTGTTGTTCGAAATTCATTTTACAGATTTTTATTTTAATACCTTTCACTGGATATAAAAGACTTTAGCCATAACAGACAGTTTATATAATTTTATTTTATATACGATATAGTTGTTGTTTAGAATTTATACCAGATCTTCATATATCGATCAACTGTAACTTATGTGTTTCTTCATAGATTGTTATAGTTGGATAACAATCCATAGGAATTTAAAACTCAAGTGTTAAAACTTATATCAGTTATAACTTATCTGATTTACATTTATTTATATATAATCCAACATGCGCTTTGTTTACTTCGTATTTAATTGTTGTAGGATATTTAAGATACCTATTAAGGTATTTAATAAGCAATAATTACAGTTATTTGAGTTTAAAACCAATGAAGGAAGACTATTTAAAAGTAACTTTTTTTTTTTTTTTTTCAATTACACATTAAAAATGTAAAATAAATTACAAAGGTTAGATTAACCTTCTAGTCAAAATTAAATAACCCGCCCCTGTCCGCTCCCGGTGGAAAGGTGCCCATTACACTAGCTGCATTCCCGCGCTGAATAGCTATGGCCAGCCTTTGCACCAGGAACGAACCGGAGCGGGAGTCACCGGTGATGTCACAGAGTCTTCGACCTAACTAAAAAGTAACTTAATTTTTTCAACCAAATTATAAAAATTATTTACTTTGTGTAAATAACTATACTTGTAACATCCTATATGTATAGTAAAGGGTAATAATAAGTGTGAATGATGCCATGCCTCACCAAAGCAGAGACCCGTGGCTGGAATGGGCTTGGGAGCTGAAGCCAAAGCAGCTGTAGTAGACAGGTGCCTGTAGATGGGGCGAGTAGCACGAGCAAACTGTAAATCACAGCAACACATAATTAATTCTAGAGATCACATTATATATTTGTTGTTAGTTGTTAAGTTGTTATAAAGCATAATACATGATATAAGCAGATACATTTTAATAACTCATAAATATGCAGAGTATTAAGTAGGTATGGAAATTAAAGTGATGAAGTGCTTGTAGCGGAGCTTGACTTGGCAATCTTAACCGATCAACAAGTTAAGCAACACTTGCTGTGGTCAGCACTGGGATGGGTGACCGCTAGTGGCATTATTCAACTGTGCGCTTCTGTGCTTCGGAAGGTATAGGGTGCATAGGAGCCAACAAGTGACATGTAAAAAATGTTGTCTCATTTTCTATAAAACACTAGAGAAAGGCCTGTCTCAGTTGCTTTCATGACTTGGAAACTATTGCCCGGAACAATTAATAAATTTTAATTTTAGTACCATATATAATACAAGCTTGATTACCCGCAATTATCTGTGTCATAATTGACCATTTTATTGCTGACCGTAATTTAATTTTCAAATTTGTTAATGTTTCTTCAAACATGTAAACTAAATGATTCCAGTCCTCAGTATATAATTTTATTTTGTAACTATCATTAGTAGTCTTCTCAATAAACAAAAGTAGAGTATTTTATGACTGATCTAATTTTCTCCACAGTGAAACGCTTGGGGTGGACTTTGGACTTTGGATTCAGATACATTCTCCAATGGCAGTTTCAGCGTGTTTTCTGAATTATTACTGTAATAAATAATAATCCCGCGAGTACTAGTGATTAGTACGTTCAATATTAATTAAATAAAAAGATTTCAAAGAAAAATAAGATTATGTACTTTTATATACAATATACCTATAAATAAATGTGGTAGGTACTTACGTGAGTAACAGGGTTCATTGTAGTACAGTAGTGACCAATAATATATAAGTTTAAAACAACCACGACTACACGACACGGTGGCCTCGCTCAATATAACATAAATAAAATATATTTATAAAAATCTTGTATAAAATTTTAGATTTTTTATGACCTGTCAAAGTTGTTATCGACAAACGACGTATCACGGGGGTTTGCCTACTTTGGCTACGTTCCGGGAAACGCCGAAATCACTCGCGGCGTTCGCACTGGGTGTGCGTTAGAAGCCCGCGATCATCGTGAGCGAGCTCGATACGTCATCGATGACGTCACTGAAAACACTCACAACGCTCGCAGATCGTAGGTGGGTTTTCGTGGTCGTTTGCAAGCTGTCACTGTCTAACATCAAATGTATAGGATTCTATTCTATCGATTTTTGACAGAAAAGTTGGCGCGGTTTTCGCGACCGCGTAACTGTTCGACTTCGGTTGAACAATGCAAGCATTCATTCCAACAAGAACGCTAAACCGGGGCGCGACAGTTGTGAACGTTGACGGTGCTTCCCGGAACGTAGCCTTTTAGTGCGTTCGAATCAAAGGCCTTACACTAAACATGCTAACTACACTGTGCACTATGGCGAAAATACCGGTCCGCGTGAGAGGGCTCCCGTTGGGAGTGTGTCCCTTTCTAATGTAGTGACCATGATCAAACAGAATACAGGACAAATTGCTTGTAAGCGTGTAACGGAGACAGAGTTATAGCGCAGAACATGAACCACAGTATGTTTAGCTTACCGCCGTCAGTTACTTGACCTTCCCTCGACTTTGTTATTCTGTATGAGAGCACTGTGTGGGATGTTTTATGATTATGATATTTACACAGCACTATAACACTTGTTATTACTTTTTATAACTATAAACGATACTATATGAGCTTATATAGTATGAAAGAAATTATCATAACATACGGAGCGCACGTAAACACGTCTTTGCCGTAACCTAGTCGAAGCCGTACTCCTCTCCTAATAGCCACTTGAGTTTTTGGAGGTCGCCTTCATTATGAATGTTCAATATGGGTGAAGTATCGTTCTTTCTTGCAACAACAGCAGTTTTGAATCCAGACAAATTTATAGCTTCTTTCATTAGCTAGCTTCTTAACCTTTGTTAGAAGCTGCTTGTTCTCGCGCGTGAGATAATCATTCACATAGATCCTGGATGCAACTCCGGGAAAGCCCAAGGCTTCTGCAGTCAGATTCTTGTGCATCCTGGCAGCGGCTATGAGATTTTCCTTAGTGTATCTTCCCAGGAAGCCTACTACGATTGGTTTGTTGTCAGTGTAGGAGCGGGTTCTCGTCACAAAGTTAATGTCCGAAGATGCCACAGGCTGCCCGACCATCTCAGAAAGTTAACGAACGAGTGCTAGGAGATTCTCGTTCTTCTTCTTGAAGGGTATACCTTTGATTTCCAGATTGTTGATACGTTCACGTTGTTGTGTGAAAGCTAGCTCCGCAGTCAGCTGAGTAAGTTTAACTTGCAGTTGAGGGTAGTCTCCACCGTCGATTTCTGTGGTCTCTAAGGCTGAAATACGCGCCTCCAGGGCCACCGTTTTGCCGTTCACGACATCCTGGAACTGGTGGAACTCCTCTCTGATATCTTGAACTTCTTGTACAAGGGTCGGAAGTTGCTTTAGGTGGCTGTTTAAGCCACGAATCCCATCGCGTAATTCCTGCAGCACTTGGTCGAGGGTAGCAAGCTGAGATACGAGTGATCCTCCTTGAGCCTGCGCTTGTGGCAGGCACTTACACGAAGGGCACAGTAAGGCGGTTTTCTTCGCCATTCCTAACTTCCGATAAATTTTTTCACTGATATTGGCACAGGTAAAACAATAATTTTATATATCAGTTCCCATAAACCTAACAAAACAACAATGTTCACTGATTTCAAAGGTGGCCTACATGCCCTCCTATCTAACGAATTTAAATCTAAATCTAGATTTCCCCTAATACAGAAAATTAAATAAGCATTTTACAAATGCTCCCAAGCTGATTGGAGAGTAGTTCTAGCATAGATTCCTGGACTTGTTGGCATCCCAGGTAATGAAACAGCAGACTCATGTGCTAAACAGGCTGTTGCACATGGTGGCATGGATTATTACAAGGTTTACTCCCATGATCTCTCCTCTGTCTGTCGAGTTCAGATGCATAACACCTGACATTCCATATGGCAAAATTCAAAAATCAAGAAGGGAAAATTTTATGGTCAAATACAGCCTCCTATTCCCCCTAAACCTTGATTTTTTTTATATTCAAATATAGTAATTTTTTTTTTAAACTTTCGCGATTTGAACACATGTTTTAAATGTTCATCGGGACTTATCACGTATTATTTAATATAGGTAAAAATATGTACCTTTCGCTCGACGTTTCGACCATGTTACAATGGCCGTGGTCACGAGCTGAAAAGGTACATATTCAGCTCGTGACCACGGCCATTGTAACATGGTCGAAACGTCGAGTAATATTCAAATATATCAATAAGGCAACTACTTCAACAATTTGTCGCCTGGTGGTTGGGTCACTCATGCACTCCAGTTTTCTTGGCCAAAATTAGAATACGAGACCACTCACTTTGCGAATGCGGTCTTAATGTGGGTACACCGGACCACATTTTCTTTAGTTGTTCGAGATTACGGTATTCTTTGTACGACAAGTTACCATCATTCATATCTCGCTCCGCTAATCTGATTTCTCTTCTAACACTCGTTTTTACCAAACACCTATATATTCTAAGTATGTTTATCATAATTAATAAAATTAAATTGTAGTTTATCATAATTGTTTGTAACTAACATTTTTGTGTAGTCATTATTTATTATATTCAATGCATAGTATACTTCAATGTAAATCAATTGTTAAATGGTCCAAACACTACCGATCATTTTCCATCGTTTGTTGTCCACCCTATCCGCGCGAACTGTTTTTTCTTTTGTCCTCAACTCATCTCCGTTGAGGAATATGGCGTCCCACGTCAAGTGCACTTGCCAGCGTCATGTTTTCTTCCAAAAATTTTCCAAGTCTTCGGCATTAATTCATTTTCAGATTTGACGTGGGAGCGGCAAGGTTTGGAGTAGGATTTATAGGAAGTATGTACATTTAAATGGGTTTTGTTTGAAAACGGGGAAACGGATATGTTATTAATTAATAAGGAATAATGAATAATAAATCTGAAAAAGTGAAAACCAAGGAATATTTTACTTGTGAAAACACAAATTGATATTTCTGCACAAAGCCAAAGTTAAATTTTTTAAAATAACTAGATTTTTTTGTTTTTTTATTTATTTCAGCCCTCAGACAACATAAAAAAGTCAAGACAGAATGTTGTGAACAGAAAAGTGAAGCCGGTAAAACTACGCCTCGCCGTGTAAGTACATACACAATTACACACACACACGCACAACGAAACTACGCCTTGACTCGTCAGTCGAACTATCGCTGCGCGTGGAAGCAACACGTAAAGTAAATCAACAAATTTACCAGTCAAAATGCCGAATTGTGTCGTGAAACGGTGTATAAAACAAACATCAAAATATAAAAAGAAGGATGGAATCACATTTCACACGTAAGTAACTTGGAAACCAATATTTTAAATAAATAAAAATAAAAATAAAGGTATTGCTTGGAACATAGAAAGTGTTGCCATGGTAAAGCCTGTAAGGTTTACCCTATTATTGGGTAATCTTAATATTTAGTATATATGTTACGTCAATACGGGTACGTTTTTATAATAGTTTATCAACGTGTTTTAACCGACTTCAAAAAAGAAGTAGGTTCTCAATTAGAATTTTCTTTAAATATAATATTGTATGACACTCGACGCAATATCTTCTTTATACAAAACCGGTTCCGTCGTTTGAAAGCAAATTAAAAAAATAGGCAATTCTTTTTTTTTTATTTTTAGTTTATTTTCAACCGACATCTAAAAGGAGTAGGTTCGCAATTAGGTTCTATTGTTTTAAATACTTGTTACCTCATAAGTCCGTTATTTATAAACCGATTTGAACAATTATTTTTTTGTTGGAAACCTGATACCTTTAATATGGATTCGCATTAATTTAACACTGGATTTTCAATTTCGTACATATTGAAGGCGGTTATGTATTTTTGTAAAAATAAACCATATTTCTATTGAAGTCTTTTGTTTTTAGGGTGTATCTATATTGAATGTTGTTGTGTGTAGTTAGTATGCGGAAAGTTATACGAGATGGTCGACCAGTCTTTGTCATCACGCGATTTTATAAACCAGTCGTAGAAAAAAAATGCAAAGCAGGATTCATAGGTACATTAATAAATATTGAAAGTTTAAAAGCGCTTTATACGAAGTACATAGAAAATGAAAAAAGGCTGTTTTTTTTATCTACTTATAAATTAAGCCAGGATCATTTGGAGATTCTATTTACGTCTATTAGGATGCATGGAGGGTTCAACGATAACCCTAAAGTAAGACAGTTTAAAGCAAGCTACAAAAACATTACTATGTCATTTAGAATTAAAATGTCTTACAAAAAGTAATTGTGTTCCTTCAGAACACATAGCAATACTTAATTGCAATTCAACAACTAAAATTATAAATAGCACTTCATCGTCGTATAGACACAAGAAGAAGAAGAAACCATTGAAAATTCTTCGTTGCAAATTCTTAATGAAATTGTTAATGAATCATTTGATTGGGCCAGTTGTTAACATGACAATTCATATTATGGTGACTACAGAGAAATGATAATTGGTTACATATCTGGAAGTACAGTGCACTATCTTGTTAAAACCATAAAATGCTCTAAATGTTAAGATGCCTTGCAGACTGATTAGAAACTTTATTTTCACAAGTTCATTAGTTTAAAAAACAAAGGCGGTCTTCGCTTCCAGTCTAAGGATCTTTTTGACATTTGTGTCACTTGTGAAGCAGTTGTTCGAAAATTATTGAATGAAAATATTGCAATAACCGCAGAAAATCAACACCAAACTATAGTCTTGAATATATTAAAGAAATTCATTGGAAACAATGAGATTTTTATCAATTTAGAGTCAAAACATGAATATGTTGGGCAGGAACATAAACTTAATTTAATACGGTGTGTAATTGAGAAATACTTAAACATTAGATTCCACCATATTGCTAAATTAGAAAGTATTTTTAAATCAGTGCAAAGTAAACGACAAGCGTACAAAAAATTAATTCAGCATAAAGGTTTTTAAATAAAACTAGCAGTTACACCGAGTAATTTTATTTCTGAAACTCTTTGTCTTTTCTCTTTCACCACCCAATGCCACTACTTTTTATCGACACCTAATGTAGGAACACTATTATTATATTAAAACTAATAACGTTATAACTTTATTAAATTTATAACGTTAATAATTTGATAACGTTATTTTTATGGGTTAATTTAAATTATCATGGCAGCACCGATTCATGCACTACATGCATAGAAAACCGGCCTCACTTCTCTGTTCACAACATTCTGTCTTGACTTTTTTATTTTGTCTGAGTTTCAGCCATAGATTATTGGTGGCGTTGTCATTGATGGATCTTTTGTTAAAGCGTCGTCGTAAAGCTGAAAAACGTTATTTTTGCCACTTTTGGCATTTTTGCCCTATTCGAACGCTCAACTGAGCATAAGACCTAGACTTCTTGTTTGCATAGCTTGTGCGGCGTAACCACAATTTTTCCAATAACAGTTCGCGCGAGAAAAGCGCGGGAAACGTTAATTTTAGCGGGCGCGTAAAATTTTGTAAATTTTGAAATTAATTTTGTATGACTGTGTATATAGTGGTCAGTAGAGACTTTTTTTGTACATATTATACATAATATTTAGTTTTAGTATATAGTGTAGTGTATATTTTAATTCGGTAATTTAATTTTAGTCATTTTCGAAATGGAGGAGTGCCCAGGTGGCTCAGTTCCTCCAGCAACTTCTTTCATAACCGTTTCTAATGAATCGGATATGGAAACTGACGGATCATCGTCATGGATATCTGCTCCATCTTTGAAGAGAACCAGTCCGAGCAAGGTGTGCAGACAATGCAACAAACGCAGACGTAAACGTCCTTCTACCGCTGAACCTAAAGAAATTGATTGCGTTTGCGAACATGTAGAAATAATTGCCGAACAAAAAACTGTAGAGAATAATACAATTAGACCGAATTTTGTAAATTCTACAAACCCTAAACCCATTTTGACGCCTCCTCATAACAATATCATTACTACTGATAGAAATGATTCCCGTCCTCGTCCTCCACCCATTGGTAGGTCAATGTATGAGCCGATGTATGTAGCTCCCTTTATTGTACATGTACAAAGAGAACAAACCAGTCCGAATGATAATACCACTCTACATCTTATTGCCTTTGGTATATATTACAGAGGCAATGTTTCAATAAAATAGTTATATTAAAGATATTATTTTGTTAAAGCACTAACAACCCTTCTTGTTGTAAAAAAAATAAAAAAACCAGATGAAAATTTAGCATTTTCTTTATCTAGTATATATATACGACATCAGGTTTCACTTGTTTATTAGATTAAAATATATCTATGATGTCTTTGTCTAATAAAACTCGGTTTTTATACGAAAATAGTTTATTTTAGCACCTCTATTTTGATATAACTGGAGTTTAAAATGAGAAGCAGCTGATAAGCTATGTTATCTAGCATAAATTATAAAAGGCTCACATTTTCATGACAAAAGTTATATTCTCAATATTAGGAAACAATATACAAAATATATTTTCTTCTCAATCACAAACAAAGTTCTTAGATAGCAGAATGAAGTCAGACTGACTTCATTCTTGTGAAATTTCAGGAAACAATTGCGTTTCTAAGATATATTTTACATTTGATGCAAAAAAGCTGTTGTAACATGTTTTCTGCACCGATTCTGTTAGTCAGCATAGTAGCATAGCGCTCACAGTTGCGTTTCGTTTTCATAATTTTACATTGAGCCCCAATGTAATATCTGTACCACATTAAAATACATCTTGCCAATATGAGAGCTTAACATGTAAAATCACTAAATAGCATTTCAGGTCAAGAGAACTATAATTATAATACATGATAATAATAAAAACTATTACAAAATGTTTTTAATTTTATATTGAGATTTCTTACCAGAGGTACGACGACGGACAGCCATTGTTGGTACTTCATCTGCCATTTTACCTCAAAAGTCAAATTTCAGTCATATCTTGTCAACAGTCGACCACCAAGAGGATATGTAGATACAAAGGTCATTTGAAACGTTCTTAGCCTAACATGGTTAAAGTCATTAGTTTTTTTATAACTACCCTCATTTTGTAGTTACATTATTTAGCAACAAGTATGCACAGTTTATTCACATTAACTCATCGTTCATTTACACGTGATACCGTATGTCAAGTCAGAGCTATTTTTGAAAATGGATCAAATTGAACATTGTGCCGTGATAAAATACCTGAATTTGAAAGGTTTAATTCCAAAAGCTATACATGAAGACATGTCTGCTACTTTGGGTGAGTCCGCTCCTTCGTATGCAACTGTTAAACAACATACAACATGTTTACGGACGGGGCGAAAAATAAAGCGGGAGCTGGTTGTGGACATTTCTCGCCGGAACTTGGTATATCAGATTCAAAGGCCTTAAATAAGACCACATCACCAGCACAAGCAGAGGCTATGGGCCTACTGTTAGCAGCAAAAGCTATACCATATAGAGACGAGGTGGGCTCCATATCATCATCTGTGGAAAGAAAACTAATCGCATTCACTCTAGATAGTGCGGCGGTCATCTATGCACTCAGAAGGCCGGTAACCAGGTCAAGAGTGATAGCCGAGTGTCACGCGACTCTACAAAAACTATCAAACAAGTATAAGATAGTGGTAGCATGGACAAAAGGGCATGGCTCATGCCCAGGAAATGCGAAAGCAGATACCCTCGCCAAAAATGCGACTAAGAAACAGGTAAGTGGAGATGTAAATGATCTCTGCAAACCCTCAGCGATGGAAATACGTAATCTACTCCGTCGCTTTACTGAAAGAGAACAACAACACATTTGGGATAACAAAAAGGACTGCAAACAAGCAAAATCTATGTTTCCAACCTTGAACAGATACACAACTAATAATTTGTTGAAACTTCAACGACAGGACCTCCGCCTAATGGTAGGCATTATCACAGGTCACTGCAATCTCAACTACCATCTATATAAAACTGGTGCAACAGATAGTCCACTGTGCAGAGGATGTTTGCAGGAGAACGAGACCGTGAAGCACGTGCTGTTGGAGTGCACGGCTACGGAAAATATACGGAACACTACCGGTCTACTAGAGGATCACTACAGTTCTAAATCAACATCAATTTTAACACCTCAAATATCACTGGAGCAGTTGTGCCAGCGACCCAGGGTCATACTCCGTTATGTAAAGGAGTTGGGATGGCTAGGGTAGCTGGTGGGGGAAATGCACAATACTGTTGAAGTTACGGTGTATCAACCCAACACTTCTCATGGACTTAGCCATTAATCTGACAGTGATGAATTAGCCACACCAGATGTATCATCAACGGATATTGATGTTCTAGATCCAATTGAAGAAGAACCTCATGTCGAAGGAATAATTACAAAACAGGAAGAATTTTCGTTGAATAATATTCAACCTGACTCACAAATTATGGATCAGAATATTTCAGACCAGGAAGTTGCTGAAAATTCTAGACCCAAACGTGACCGCCATCCTCCTATTTGGTTCAAAGATTATGTAGTGAACGATTTCTCTGATCTAGCTTTGATGGGATGAAGTGAGCCTAAGTCATATAAAGAAGCGATTGAAAGTGAGAATAGTGAAGGTTGGATAGAAGCTATGCAAGATGAATATAACTCACTAATGTCGCATGGTGTCTGGGAACTTGTGGATCGACCTAAAAATAGTAATGTGATAAAATCGAAATGAGTTTTCAAAGAAAAAGTAGATCCAAGTGGGAAATTTGAAAAGTTTAAAGCAAGATTAGTTGCAAAAGGTTTTACTCAACAATATAAAGTTGACTATGAAGAAACATTTGCACCTGTTGTGAGACATAGCACTCTACGACTACTCTTTGCGATTGGTGTTGAAAATGACATGGACATTGAACATGTTGATGTCAACACAGCATTTCTTAATGGAGATTTACATGAGCAAATCTCTATGGAGCAACCTACCGGTTTTCAAATTGAGGGGCAGAACAAAGTATGTTTACTCAAAAAGAGTCTATATGGGCTCAAACAAGCCAGTAGAGCTTGGAATGAAAAAGTTCATAAGGTTTTGGTTAACAATGGTTATAAACAGTTGAAGAGTGAACAATGTGTGTTCTACAAAGATAATTTGATAATAACTCTATATGTTGATGATTTTTTCATATTTAGCTCCAATGATCATCAAAAGAAAACGCTTTATGAATTGCTTAGTTCCAACTTTAATATAAAATTGCTTGGACCTGTTACACAAGCTTTGGGTATGAAGGTCGAAAGGAACAGGGAGCAAGGGACATTGAAACTGACTCAATCTGAATATGTGAAAAATATGTTGATAAATTTTGGAATGGATGATTGTCACAAAGTCGCAACTCCCATGGAAGTAAATTTTAATCCGCCAAAAGCTGAGAAGATTGATTCGAGGTTTCAATATCGGGAACTTATCGGGAGTTTGATGTATCTCGCTGTATGCACTCGTCCGGATATTGCATTTGTGTGCAGTAAGCTCAGCCAATATAACACTTGTTATAATGAGACGCATTGGGTTGCTGCCAAACGCGTGCTACGATATTTATCGGGTACAACTGATTACGGACTCAATTTTAGGCGAGGTAGTAACAAATTTGAAATTTCATCCGACGCATATTGGGCGGGGGATACCAACGATCAAAAATCGTATTCTGGTTTCGCGAGTAGATTTCGACTGAATGTGATAAATTGGCATAGCCACAAGCAAAACAATGTTGCTTGTTCTAGTACAGAAGCTGAATATTACGCTCTTGGTACGTCGGTAAAAGAAGCTAAATTCATACATAATTTTGTAAATGAATTGATACCGTTCAATTTATCGCGTGAGCCTATTGATGATAATAAGAGATATTGATGATATTATTTATAATGATAATAAGAGCACACTCAAAATAGTTGAAAATCAATGTTACCGAAGAACCAAACACATTGACATACAACATCATTTTGTGCAAGAATGTGTAGAGCGTAAACTAATAAAGATATTTTATAAGCCATCAGCTGAGTCCGAAGCTGACCTATTCACAAAAGCCTTGCCAAAGGTTAAACACAATTTGTTTGTTAAGTGTTTAGGTTTAATTTAGGTTTCTTATATATATATTTTTTGTTGTACTCATATGTATGGTGTACTCTTGCAATAATAGTTTTAGTTTACAACTTTATGATTGCTAGAGTAAGGGGCAGTGTTAGAAAATCTCTTTGTTTAATACTGTTCAAGAAGAAGAACCTATTTTATTTGATTATTGTGTAATGTCAAACATGTCACTGATTTGTATTAACATTGAAAAATATCATTGATTATTTTCCTTTATATAAAATGAATTTTATTTCGTAGTTTACTTCACATTACAATATTTACTATTTTATCACCTTACACTTACTAACTAGACTGTGTACCAATAATTTTTGTTTACCTATATTGAGATCTATATATATATATATATATATATATATATATATACATATATATCAATTAGAGCAGCTATTTCCTTAAAGGCGGTAGCTAGCTAAAAGCGGTCCTGGCCATAGACCAAAATATATTTAATTAAAGCATTGTTATGAAGAATCAGTGTCACCATTTCTTCCAAAAAGGAGGAGGTAGTCAATTTGACTGCATTTTTATTTTTTATGTTTGTTACCTCATAACTTTCGATAGGGTGAACCGATTCTCAAAACTCTTTTTATTTTGTTTGAAAGCTGGTGCTTCTTGTGTGGTTCCATTTAATCCAATTTCATCAAATTCTGTTGAGTAGTTTTTGAGTTACACTCCAATAACTGAATACAATGGAAGTCGGTATTACATTTTTCAAATTGTACTTGTATTAGTCCTAGGTTAACTTGAGTAGTGGTCCGCTGGATCTTTTGACCATACATTTTCTTTCTAATAATTGTTCCTAATCTTTATCAAACGGAATTAAGTACAAGGCAAACTTGTCCGCAGAACTTAAATGAGGTTCGTTAATTCATTTCTTACAGTTAGATAATTATGTGCACAAGTTTGCATTGTACAAAATTTCGTTTGTTAAAGATAAGGAACGATTATTAGTAATTGTAGTATTACGAGCATGGTATTTACAGCTCAAATAAATACTATGAGGGGTCTTCAAGAGATGGCGTTAAAATCTTATTTTGGCCTTCTATTTTGTTTATGGATTTATTTGATTGGATTGTCGTCGTTCTTCTTCTTGCCTTAGAGTATTTCAAGGGGAGGTATCCTGTATGTACGAGATTTTACCATTGCACACACGAGCAAAATTTAGATGTGTGTAGCGGAATTGTATGTACTGCTACAGCGATAAAATTTTGACATTTATAGGGAAGCAAATTCGTTCCATAAAATCGCGAACTCAAATAAAATGGATTACACGGTAAATATCCCTTTTCTAATGTTGTCTCTTGCAAAAGTGATCGTGATAGTTTAAAAACTTATAAAATCTAAGTATATCTACATGTACAGAAAATGTGCAAAATGTGGAGCAACTCCTGTTCAAGATGGTGTGGTCTCATTTCACCGTTTCCCTAAGCCTGGTAAAACGAATGTTAAACAGTATGTTAATCATATATATTTTCATGCTCATATATGCTTTATCTTGCTTAAATATTGAAAAACGAATAGCATAGTTAGGTACCTACTCTCGTTTTCAATTCTACAGTAGGTATTATCATTACAGTTAGTTAAAAACATGTAATTTAACTTTGATCTCCATGTGATACCTATAATAAGATCATATAGGTACTATGTGTCTGTACCTTCGTCTACCATATTTCCTATCTTTCTCTAGTCAGATTGCAGTAATGCAATTACTATTGCTTGTGGGCTGATGGATGACACAACGGGGCCTACTCCCACCTTTTACGAAACTATCATAAATCAGGAGCGTCTTGTAATAAGCTTAAAATAATCATACTTACTATCGTACCAACACAAAATGGTTGAACAATATTATTTCAATATTATTTACGGCGTGTTCCTTTTTAAGCCGAAATCGACCCTAATGGTGCATTCCAGTAAACACCGCCAATACATACGACTGTCGTGCCCCGGTTTCGTGTTTCCTTTAGGATGAATACCTATAATGCCCAACCCAAATAGAACACTCACACAGTCGCAAAAAGCACGTCATATTTTCTCTCAATTAAATCGAATGAATCATAAACATATTTGATATTTTGACAGTAACAGCTCACAACGACCGCAAGTCCAAAACCTTCCATCCGCGAGTGTTGTAGTCGTGGCATGAGCGTGAGCTGTGACGTAATCGATGATGTACCGAGCTCAGTTATGATAATTGCGAGTTTGAAAGATAACGGTTGGGCGGCTATGCGAACGACGCGATCGATTTTGGCTCTCAAAGGAACACGACCAGATGTAAGTGAAGTGAAAGAACGAAACAACCACAGAATATTCTAATAAGGGTTTGAGATTTTATAACTCTATGGTGGAGGCACAGAGAATAAATAAAGCTTTCATACTTATTTGTACCAGATATTGCACATTCATTTGACACATATGATATATGATATGATTTATATGACAGCACATTCTGTCCTGCCTAAAATACGTTTTAGTAAAGCAATAGTAGTAGATATGTGTTTAAAATATAATAATAAAAAATCAAATCTATGAATATTTTATAAGTAATACAATTGTTTCTACAGACTAATCTGTTGGTTTTAATATAAAATACCTTTTATTCAAATAAAAGCCCTATATTAGCTTATTCAAATTGATTTGTAGCAGTTACTTAAACTTCTATTATTTTTGTTTAATTTCAGATGAACTTCCTTCAGAAGCCTTTGCCACAGCTACACTATTGAGCAAATTCCAGACCTGACCAGAAAGTACAAAGTCAGTCCAGAAACTTGGCTGGTGTGGCAGTGAAAATGCCGAAACCTTTAAACGATGCAAATATGCCAATCTCGGTGGATATTACACATTTGTGCCGTTTGGGGTAGAAACTTTCTCTAAGTGGCGCGTACGAAATTTTCAGGGCTTGGCCAAACGTTTGGTTGAAGCGTAGGTGAACAGAATGCTGGCTCATATTTTGCATAGCTATTCAACGTGGAAATGCAGCCAGCATTCATTCTATTATTTAGTTAAACTTTAATAAATTTATGAAATAAATACATAAATGTTCTTAAAAATTGTTTTATTTCTATAACATAAGTAACTTATTCACCTAATAAGGTTCTGCCTACTTCATGAGGCGAAATTATGTTTTAACATTGTTCCATCCGCAGACTGAATTGATAAGTAATAAAATAAATGAAAATAGAAAAGCATGGGGTGGATATTTAAAATTCGCGACAAAGTAAGTTCCTTAGCATTCCGTGCGGATTCTGTCGCGCTAGTAGTATCAGTGTAATTCGAATTATGTCTGTATTGCAGTTACACTTCTTCTCTCGGAAGAGAGTTTCAACAAACTCACCGCACCACACTATGCAATGAAAACAAAGAAAAACATTCCATGCCTTACATACTTTACCAAGATCTCACTCGCACAGTTTAGTGATATTTTTCTTTATTAATGCATACCAAAGACAACTAGCGCATGATATCAATTTGTGAAGATTAACTGTCGAATGTCTCAACAAAACCACGATACCACCTTTGCATGACACCACACAAGGTAATCTTTGGTGTCGATTACTCCGGACTTGACTTCCAGCAGACAACTGCTCGGGACAGCGGCTTGGGCGGCCGCTCAGTGCAGCAGCACTGGCAGTTGCTCAGCGCAGCAGCCCAGCGCAGCAGTTTGGGCAGCCGCTCAGGATACCTGCTCGGGACAGCTGAAAAACAAATGATTGTGTTAATATCTGTCGACGTACTACGATAAAATTCTGGCCAACCATCACCCGCACCACACTATGCAATGAAAACAAAGAAAAACATTCCATGCCTTACATACTTTACCAAGATCTCACTCGCACAGTTTATTGGTATTTTTCTTTATTAATGCATACCAAAGACAACTAGCGCATGATATCATTTTGTGAAGATTAACTGTCGAATGTCTCGACTAACTCACGATACCACCTTTGCATGACACCACACAAGGTAATCTTTGGTGTCGATTACTCCGGAATTGACTTCCAGCAGACAACTGCTCGGGACAGCGGCTTGGGCGGCCGCTCAGCGCAGAAGCACGGGCAGTTGCTCAGCGCAGCAGCCCAGCGCAGCAGTTTGGGCAGCCGCTCAGGATACCTGCTCGGGACAGCTGAAAAACAAATGAATGTGTTAATATCTAACGACGTACTACGATAAAATTCTGGACTACCATCACTCGCACCACACTATGCAATGAAAACAAAGAAAAACATTCCATGCCTTACATACATTACCAAGATCTCACTCGCACAGTTTAGTGATATTTTTCTTTATTAATGTATACGAAAGACAACTAGCGCATGATATCAATTTGTGAAGATTAACTGTCGAATGTCTCAACAAAACCACGATACCACCTTTGCATGACACCACACAAGGTAATCTTTGGTGTCGATTACTCCGGACTTGACTTCCAGCAGACAACTGCTCGGGACAGCGGCTTGGGCGGCCGCTCAGCGCAGAAGCACGGGCAGTTGCTCAGCGCAGCAGCCCAGCGCAGCAGTTTGGGCAGCCGCTCCGGATACCTGCTCGGGACAGCTGAAAAACAAATGAATGTGTTAATATCTAACGACGTACTACGATAAAATTCTGGACTACCATCACTCGCACCACACTATGCAATGAAAACAAAGAAAAACATTCCATGCCTTACATACATTACCAAGATCTCACTCGCACAGTTTAGTGATATTTTTCTTTATTAATGTATACCAAAGACAACTAGCGCATGATATCAATTTGTGAAGATTAACTGTCGAATGTCTCAACAAAACCACGATACCACCTTTGCATGACACCACACAAGGTAATCTTTGGTGTCGATTACTCCGGACTTGACTTCCAGCAGACAACTGCTCGGAACAGCGGCTTGGGCGGCCGCTCAGCGCAGAAGCACGGGCAGTTGCTCAGCGCAGCAGCCCAGCGCAGCAGTTTGGGCAGCCGCTCAGGATACCTGCTCGGGACAGCTGAAAAACAAATGAATGTGTTAATATCTAACGACGTACTACGATAAAATTCTGGACTACCATCACCCGCACTACACTATGCAATGAAAACAAAGAAAAACATTCCATGCCTTACATAATTTACCAAGATCTCACTCGCACAGTTTAGTGATATTTTTCTTTATTAATGCATACCAAAGACAACTAGCGCGTGATATCAATTTGTGAAGATTAACTGTCGAATGTCTCAACAAACTCACGATACCACCTTTGCATGACACCACACAATGTAATCTTTGGTGTCGATTACTCCGGACTTGACTTCCAGCAGACAACTGCTCGGGACAGCGGCTTGGGCGGCCGCTCAGCGCAGAAGCACGGGCAGTTGCTCAGCGCAGCAGCCCAGCGCAGCAGTTTGGGCAGCCGCTCAGGATACCTGCTCGGGACAGCTGAAAAACAAATGAATGTGTTAATATCTAACGACGTACTACGATAAAATTCTGGACTACCATCACTCGCACCACACTATGCAATGAAAACAAAGAAAAACATTCCATGCCTTACATACATTACCAAGATCTCACTCGCACAGTTTAGTGATATTTTTCTTTATTAATGTATACCAAAGACAACTAGCGCATGATATCAATTTGTGAAGATTAACTGTCGAATGTCTCAACAAAACCACGATACCACCTTTGCATGACACCACACAAGGTAATCTTTGGTGTCGATTACTCCGGACTTGACTTCCAGCAGACAACTGCTCGGAACAGCGGCTTGGGCGGCCGCTCAGCGCAGAAGCACGGGCAGTTGCTCAGCGCAGCAGCCCAGCGCAGCAGTTTGGGCAGCCGCTCAGGATACCTGCTCGGGACAGCTGAAAAACAAATGAATGTGTTAATATCTAACGACGTACTACGATAAAATTCTGGACTACCATCACCCGCACTACACTATGCAATGAAAACAAAGAAAAACATTCCATGCCTTACATAATTTACCAAGATCTCACTCGCACAGTTTAGTGATATTTTTCTTTATTAATGCATACCAAAGACAACTAGCGCGTGATATCAATTTGTGAAGATTAACTGTCGAATGTCTCAACAAACTCACGATACCACCTTTGCATGACACCACACAATGTAATCTTTGGTGTCGATTACTCCGGACTTGACTTCCAGCAGACAACTGCTCGGGACAGCGGCTTGGGCGGCCGCTCAGCGCAGAAGCACGGGCAGTTGCTCACCGCAGCAGCCCAGCGCAGCAGTTTGGACAGCCGCTCAGGATCCCTGCTCGGGACAGCTGAAAAACAAATGAATGTGTTATTATCTGTCGACGTACTACGATAAAATTCTGGACTTCCATCACCCGCACCACACTATGCAATGAAAACAAAGAAAAACATTCCATGCCTTACATACTTTACCAAGATCTCACTCGCACAGTTTATTGATATTTTTCTCTATTAATGCATACCAAAGACAACTAGCGCATGATATCAATTTGTGAAGATTAACTGTCGAATGTCTCAACAAAACCACGATATCACCTTTGCATGACACCACACAAGGTAATCTTTGGTGTCGATTACTCCGGACTTGACTTCCAGCAGACAACTGCTCGGGACAGCGGCTTGGGCGGCCGCTCAGCGCAGCAGTTTGGGCAGCCGCTCAGGATACCTGCTCGGGTCAGCTGAAACACAAATTAATGTGTTAATATCTGTCGACGTACTACGATAAAATTCTGGACTACCATCACCCGCACTACACTATGCAATGAAAACAAAGAAAAACATTCCATGCCTTACATACTTTACCAAGATCTCACTTGCACAGTTTATTGATATTTTTCTTTATTAATGCATACCAAAGACAACTAGCGCGTGATATCAATTTGTGAAGATTAACTGTCGAATGTCTCAACAAACTCACGATACCACCTTTGCATGACACCACACAAGGTAATCTTTGGTGTCGATTACTCCGGACTTGACTTCCAGCAGACAACTGCTCGGGACAGCGGCTTGGGCGGCCGCTCAGCGCAGCAGCACGGGCAGTTGCTCAGCGCAGCAGCCCAGCGGAGCAGTTTGGGCAGCCGCTCAGGATACCTGCTCGGGACAGCTGAAAAACAAATGAATGTGTTAATATCTGTCAACGTACTACGATAAAATTCTGGACTTCCATCACCCGCACCACACTATGCAATGAAAACAAAGAAAAACATTCCATGCCTTACATACCAAGTTTCCATAGGTACCCAGTCATATAGGGTTCATATTGATCTTTGTTTTATTTAAATCCTGAAGTACTTCCATACCACAGTGACGTGTCAATCATAGTGATCTATACCTCTCGTGTTGCATACAAGTTATACAAGACAAAACATTTCCGTATAAAAGTATTAACACAGCGGTAACATTAACCTTACAGTTTTTTATCTTTACAAGTAGCAGAACATTAATTTAATAAGAGGAAAAAAAAAATTAAAAAAAACCGACAATCATTACGACAGTGTTTGCACTATACAAAATCACGACAAGGATTGACTCACCGCAATAACGAACTCGGAGATGTTGACTCGTCGACGGTTGAAGGCAGAGTGAGCCACGACTCTCTGCGCGCCGCCTTTTATACTTTTCGGTCTACTAGGCTATTTTCGTCTCCAACAATATATATATTGGCGCGGATACAATAATAATTACTTCGAGAAATTGACTCAGTTGTGTGTGATGTGAGAAGTTGACTCTTGATTATATTATAATAATTTGAGCAGAGGCTCTATTTTAGTTTGTGATCATGTCGGAGAAAGAAAACAAAAGGAAATGCTTTAAATGCGGCCGCTCACCGTTCGCAGACAACGCAAAATTGTTTAGATTTCCAAAGCCTGGCATAAATAACCTTATACGGTATGTATATTTACTGATATTTTTATGGTCATGTCTTAGTGCGACTCTCCATATGTACCACTCCTCATATTATTAAACAATTGCTAATTCTCCTGATAGTTTATGGAACTAGCACAACAGACACTGGCAGAATTATGACAATAGTCGCAGACAGAAGCCTCTAAGAACTTCTATTTTTAAGCATTTTATCAGAGTCAAATCAAACAAGAATAAGCAAATCTGGTGAAATCTGAATCCTTAAAATTGACCTAACTAAGAAATCCAGAAACTACATATAGTGCGTTCGAATAGGGTGATGGCAAAAGTGACAAAAGTAACATTTTTGATCTTTACAAACGCTTTAACAAAAAAGCGCTCAACTGAGCATAAGACCTAAAATCGCATGTTTATGATCAAATACATAGCTGTCAAATAACAATCACAAACAACCATGCTTCGGACGTGGGTCAAAAATTACACTTTTTGGTGGCAAAAATTCCTCTTATTTAGCATTCCCAATACTGAACAAAAAGAGACATGAATGACATTTTCACCCACAGATTCCCATTCGAACGCCCCTTATGAGCGTTATTAGCATTTACGCTAAAAACGGTCAGAAGTGATCTATTTGAATGCACTAAATATTATATTTCGTCTTTGCATCCATGTAGCTTCCCATTGGGAGTAATATTTCTAACTTATCTGTAGCCTGAGTCCCCATGGAAGTTAGATTAAAATAAATGATGTGTATGTTGTACAAGTTATACAAAATTTCACACAAATCTAGTTGTGTCATAGTACTTCATGCATGTGGGGGCTTAAAAGCTGTATCTGTAGCTGGATAAATATGATATAAATGGTAAATATTCACTGCATTGATAGAACAGTGGTGTTTCATAAAACGGTTAGGCAATTAGCATTTGGCTGCAACAAATATTTTACAGTACCCATTTCAGAATCAAAACAATATAAGAAACCCAAATAGAATTTTTATTGAGTATTTTTTTTGTACTTTCAGCTGTGAACTATGGGCCCAATACATACTCATCAACAACATTTCAAATGAAACTCCACAGTGAGCATAGAATGTTGTGTAAAAATCATTTTCTTGAAGCTGACTTCACTGATGATACTCTACAGAAGTTATGGAGATCTGCGGTTCCATGTGATGTAAGTTGCAAGTCAGTATTAAAACAAATTTATAATGTACTGTAAGCTAGATATTGATCACCGTCTCACCTATTGGTATTTATCCAAAGGTTTTCCTGAACAGATCGCTCTTAGCGATAACACAGCCTACTGAACTGATGATGGAAAATAGGCAGGGTAACACACACACAATGCCTTTCCACCAGTGAGGAGGGGCTCAAGCTTAAAGAGAGTTAACCCATGGTATTGCTGCTCAGTAGTCCATACTGTTCCATCCACGATTGCTGCTTCAATTGGTATTGCTACTTGAGGGTAGTAGGTAGCTAGCTAGATCAGCATTCGCAAAATGTTCTACTGACATGGGGTACCAGGTACCTTCTGATTAGCAGTCAATAGGTGTAATCACTTGGCTACCACAGCTCCAATATCCAACGCCTAATTCAATTACACCAAATTAAAAAATTATATCTGTGGTTTAAGACGCGGTCCAACCCCAATTTTAAAATAATTTACGATGCTTTACGTAAGGTTGAAAATCGCTTGTTAGATTGGACGATGTAATGCGAAAATGCGTTAATTTTGTACTTTTTATTTATATCTTTTGATATATATTAACACAATTGAAAAAACTGCTGGTTACTACTTTAGTACTCTATGTTGGCTATGTATTACCTAAAAAATAATATAGTGTTATCGCTGAAAATTCTGAGAGTTTGGACGTGAAAGTTTATTTTTATGCACCTATTTAGGATTTTTTTCTGCAGAGAGCAAGTAATATTTATGATATCTGTTCGGTTATTACTCTTTGCTTGTTTCTTTTCTAACCTACGTTTTTTTTTCATAGATTATTATCGAACTGTTTCGTTACACTCGATGTTTAAAGATTCTGCTTTTTACTATTATCAGGGTACGACCGCGCCTTAAATATTATTGGTGTTTGCAAAAATTTCAAATCTATTTTTGTTACTTATTGAACTAGCCAGTATATGTATATATATATCTATATATATATATATATATATATATATATTACATTTGTTATCAGGCATTTAGGTATATGTACCTATTCACTATTTTCTATACTTACGCTGATACTATTTACCACTGTCCCTGAAAATATTACTCTTTCTATCCAAAGGTTGTCTGGAAGGAATCGCGATAAGACTGCCTTTTGTACCATTATGTTTTAACTAAAGAGTTCCTATCTATCTGTATTTGTTAATTTAGTTATATATTTTTTGTCTCTGTGTTCTTTTCATCTGTAACTCATTAGTTATTTTTTTCCAGAATGAACCACAATTGCCCGAGTATACAATAAGGCCTCAACCTGGTCCTTCACATGGGGTCTTACAGGATATCACAAACACAAGACCTACCAATCAGCCTGGTCCTTCACATGGGGTCTTACAGGAAGTGACCATTGGTGCAAATAGTGAGCCTAATGTTGGGACATCTTCAGATGCTCAAGTGCAAACAATAGTTAAACCAACTTCAGAAAAGGAGAAGTTTTTGTATGCCAAATGTAGCAAATATATGCGCAAAATTTGCCAACTGCGCAATCGCGTTAGACATCTGAAGTTATTAGAAGATATTTTAAAACGTGTGACAGATGATGTATTCATAAAAATGTTATCAGAGAAGATATCTCCGACATTTGCGCAACTAATGCAAGGACAGATACGGAACTTTAAAAAAAAAAGATTACTAAAAAAAAAAAAATTACTGCTCTAAGAATTTATAAAAGATCACCAACTTGTTACCATTTGCTGCAAAGGCTTTTTCAGTTACCATCACCCAGTACATTAAAAAGTCTACTCAATAGAGTACCTTTTAATGCTGGAATCAATCAACCAGTTTTTGAAGTCCTTCAAAATTACACAAAGACACAAAAGCCTTCAGATAATGAATACACATTAATGTTTGATGAAATGTCAATAAAAAACATCTCAATTACAACCCTAAAGAAGATGTAATTGAAGGATTTCAGGACCATGCTTCACAGGGAAGATCCCCACTTATTGCAGCATATGCATTGGTGTTTATGATTGCGGGGATACATAAGAAAGTTAAACAGCCAATTGCCCATTACTTTTCAAGTGGGTTTTCTTCTGCAGACAGACTGGCTGTGCTAATTAAAGAGGTAAGTATTTTTTTTAAACACCTGCCTTAGAATGTCTTAAAAGGCAACTGAAGTCTCATAGGCAGAAAAGTGCGTCTAGTAGGCAGCAGTCAGCGGTGTGACAAAACCCTATTACCTAAACTAATTCTAAAACCAAATTATATTCCTTGTTGTGTCCATTCATATTACAGAAAAACATATGGTATCGATTGACCCTACATGTGTAGGGATGATGATGACAACCTTTATATAATACTAGCTACGCTCTGTCTGCATGGTGATGGATGATGATAATGATGAATCAAAATATATATATAGCCTATGTTATTTAGGGATTACATAGTATAATGGAGAAAGAATTTTTGAAATTGATACAAGTGGTTTTAGAGTCTATTCATTACAGACATACAAAAATGCAAATATTTCTTCTTGATATTATTATTAGTTTCTAAATTGTACACCGTTATCAATACTTTTGCATAACAGACCCAATGTGAATAGTTATCACATCAGTTAGAATAATTGATCATTATTTATCATTTCATGTTCTACAAAAGTGCCATGAGGTGGGAGTAAATATTGCGGCCATTGTGTGCGATATGGATGGCGTAAACAGGCGAGCCCTCACTATCTTGGGTGCATCACTGCAACACCCTTATACACACCACAATGGCAAACAAATCACAGCACTTTTTGATGTACCACATTTATTAAAATGCTTTAGAAACGTGTTTTTAAAATATGATATTGAATGTGCTACAGATATTTTATTAAATGACAATGAAGGAAAAGGTAAAGGGTTCTCATACATACTTTTCACTCTTGTGTGTTCTTATCTTTTGGGTTAACTGTTGCATATTGTTTTTTTCCAAAACCCTTAGCAGAATTACGAATCTGGCCCAATGTGAATCAAGTGAAACTCAAACAAACAAACAAAAAAATATGATATTGTTATGAAATTACTGCTTTTATTTTGGTTTGATAACTATTTTTCTACATGATACATATTTCTTTTTACAGGAATTGCTAAATGGTCCCACATAAAGGAATTTTATGAAATTGATAATACCAACCCAAACTTTGTGTATGCACCAGCTTTGAAGAAGGATCACTTAGAGCCCAATTCAAAACAAAAAATGAAGGTTAAATATGCAGCACAAGTTCTTAGCCATTCCGTAGCAGGAGGAATGTTAGCCAAAGTAGCTAAAGGTATGTAAAATAGATAGGTAGGTACTTTCTTTATTGCATGATAGCATGGTGAATGTTTATTTTTAATGTATTGAAGTGATGAAGTAGAGAAGACCGTACCTGATAGGATGCATCATGCCTGTTCATTACAGTTGCAGTATCACCGTTCTGTGGCTCTAAACTGCGCTCATTAGCAGGTTACAGCTAGTATATTAACTCAAAAATTTGTAACAATCAAAATAACAAAGTTCATTTGAAGCAAACATTTATTTAATCACCTTACTCTTATTTTCAGGAGACCTTACTGTAAACGCAGCTGTAACAGCAAATGTTATTATAAATATGGATAATCTGTTTGATTGTCTTAACAGCGATTGCTCGGATTTGCGCAGAGGAAAAGCTCATGCAACAAATTTAAAACATTCAAGTCCACATTTAAAATGCTTTGAAAAAATGAAAAGATTTTTTTCGTCTATTAAGTATATTGGAAGCCCACGTAAGCCGCCATCACAAGAAGGTTGGATATGGACTCTCAATGCCATTGAGAAATTGTGGAGGACCTTGGTGCAAAAACACCACATCACTTTACAAAATTCAAAATTCAAAAATTATTTATTTAGTTTAGGCATCATAGACACTCTTATGAACGTCAAAATTTTTAAATGATTCTACCGCTGTCTTCGGAAAAGAACCACCTCCGAGAAGAAGCAGCAAGAAACTCGTGGGCCATTATTTTTTCAAGTCTTTGTACATTGAGGTTACATATGAGTAGTATTAAAATAACAAATTTATTCAATAGTTGGCTATTAGGCAGAAGTGGAAAGCTTCCAGGCATCTTTGTCTTCTAAGTAGTGACTCAATTTATAATAGGCTTTTTTCATTAGTATATTTTTGACACGTAACTTGAATTTCCCTTCAGTGAGCTCAGTAATGTCTTTCGGGATTTTATTATAGAAACGTACACAATTTCCTAAGAAGGACTTATTTTTAGTTTTCGTGAGTCTAAATTTAGATACAGCTATCCTATCCTTATTTCTAGTATTAATATTATGCATATCACTATTTATTCTAAACTTCTTTATATTTTTACGAACGTACATTATATTTTCTAGGATATACTAGCCTTGGCCTTAGGCGATTACAACAAGACCCTATTGAAAATCTTTTTGGCTGCATTCGTGGCAACTGTGGATCCAATTCCAATCCAACATGCAGCCAATTTGTAGCTGGCTTAAAAACTGCCATATTAACAAATATGTCATACATGGGCACTTCAGGAAACTGTGAAACTGATAATAGCGTTATAATTAACAATTTTGAAACACTATTATCCGTTTCACAGTCCACACCACAGCATACATTTGCAAGGACAGAGCCTGAATTTCTGTCCTCAATTGAATTACCTCAAATTGATGATGCCATACAAGACAACAATGCAGAAATTCAGGCATGTGCATATGTGTGTGGATTCGTAATGAAGAGGATGCCTAATTGTGAGGATTGTAAAAAAGCATTAATATCAACAAGTGTTGAAAACTTTCATTTGTTTGTGGAGTTTAGAGAGTACTCAAGAGTTTTAAAAAAGTTTAAATTATGTTACAAAAGAAATGGTCGTCTGTGTAGAACACTGCGCTACCCTGATAAATGAATTTCTCAGAGAAAAAGCTCACACGACTTACTTAAAAAAAAACATATCTGAGCACATAATGTCAAATGTGAATTTCTATTTCCTGAACATTTGTATGGAGCACAGGAACTCAAATGTATGCACCATAATTAGTAGTGTTTTTACTATATGTATAAGAAGATACTGTGTTCTAAAAAATAGAGTTTTTGCTGGCGAAGCATCTGCAGCTGCACTGAAACGCAAAATAAATATATAATTACATAAATAAAATGTGTTCATATAAACTATGCTTTGCTATAATGCTTGTGTTAATATTTTAGTCTGCTGCAACCAGGCATTAATTGATTCATGTGTGCAGTGATTTCGTCTACCCCCTATATTGTGACATTAGTTCATTAAAACTTGTTAAGCCTGCAGTTCCAGTATAGTTGTCAGTTTGTGATTTTAATATAGGCCTGTTTTATAAAAAAGGTAACAATGTAAATAATGTCTCATGTATGTCTACCAAGTTTATATGATGTTATTATCAATTATAATTTTACATTCAAATTGTTTTTCAAATTCAAATCGTTTATTGTTCTTAGAAATCGTACATATAAATATAGGTTACCCTGCCTGCTGCTTTAGCGTAAGCTGTGTTGCAGCAGTCAGTGTCTTCCCCAAATAAGTAGATTTAACAATAAGCAAATATATAAACTAACTATAACTTAAATAATATAAAACAAGAAACAAATCTGAGATAATAAAACAATAAAAATACACATAACAATTGCACAGGCCTGACAACACCTGTGCAAAATGTTACCAAATAAGTTTGTACATGTGTAAAGTGTGGGTGTGTGATAGTTTGAATTTCAACCAATTTTTACGAATATATTTTCAAAGAGATCATAATCAAACTCTTATAGCCAGTCTTTTAAAATATTTTTTAATATGTGTGAGGGGACGTTTTTTATTTTTATTTTAGTGTTCAGAATATTATATAAAATAGGTCCGATGTGATAATAATGCCTCCATGCCAAAGCACACTTGTAACTCGGAATAGGACATTTCACAATCCACTTTTTATTGACAGGTAGAAGTGGAATTGTGACTTTGTGGAATCTTTTGATACTTTGGTCAACAAAGTGTTTTCTAACCGAAAAGACATTGCACTTTTTATATAAGTCAGTTGTGGAGTGTCTGAATGGCAAAAACATTATTACCTTAAGCAGAGCGCGTTGAGCACGTTCTACCTCTAACATGTGAGTCTTAACAGCGCTTCCCCATGAACAGATACAGTAACTATTAATGGATTCACCAAGTGCTTTGTAAGTCTGTAGCAAGAGGTTTTGTCCGCAACATTGCGAAGTAGCTTAAATGCATATATAAGTCTTCTTATTCGAGTAGAGACTAAATGTATATGCGGTTTCCAAGTCATTTTATCATCAACCGTTACTCCCAAGTATTTGTAGATATCTACGCGAGCAAGAGTGCTACACGTGCAATTGGAACGAGTTGTGTTGGAACGATTACATGGAAATGTGTGCGCAACGATTTTAATATTAGTGGAGATTATGTCTCTTTCAGTTTTTCTAAAACACATAAATTTTGTTTTGGCCGTATTTAACTATGATATATAAATATGCTACCATAGACCATATTGGTATATTATATGACACAAGTGAGCTAAGTTGATTGTACCTAAGGCAGTAGTTAAGCCGTCAAGCAAATAACCAATTTCATAAATTATAGCGTACATAATCTATATTTTTTAACGTGAAACAGTGTGATTGGTATTAAACTATTATGTAATATCCATGATACAATAATCATTATGCAATTAGTAATGTTTAGTTGCCAATTTTGTTGTATATGTAATAGGCCTGTTTTTATACAAGGTGACAATGTAAATAATATCTCGTATTTGTGTACCATGTTTATATGACGTAATAATTACATGCTACTACATAGTACAGCGCTAAGTTGGTTGTTGCACCCCAGGCATCAGTCAAACCTTCAGGCTAACAACTAATTTCATATCCAGTAACAACACGTCATTTGTATCAAAATATTGTGTGATACACCTACATGATACAATAAACATCATGCAATTTTAATGTACTTTTATTTGATTAGAGTACATAGTGGAAGCAGATTTTTTTATTCTTGTAAGTAGGTATTTTCTCTTATAAGACATTTTAGTCGGCTATGATTCGAAATTACTACTTAAGAGTTTCGTTTTTTAATTACAAGGATTGTTTCTTGTAATAAATTTAGATTTTTAATAGCTGGTTGAAATTTCTTATAAGAGAAAATACCTACTTCAGAACAAACTTAATTTAGAATGTATGGCTATATTTGAATTTACCGCCACTAACAATATTTCAGTGGGCTGAAACTAGGTGGCACTAGCGGGATCCGTTTTGTTTTTAATCTATGCAGTTGGCTTTCTTCTCCGTTAGGAGTAAATTTGTTCTATGGTTTCTGCCCACTGGTTTTATTCATAGACTAAAATATATACTAGGAAATAGACTGGTATCTTGTGTTATATAATTATACATTTAAAGCCAATATCACCAAGTATAGATGGCGCTGTAGATGTATATATATATATATATACATCTACAGCGCTCTATATTATGCTACGAGGGTGAATCAAAAAGTTCTTAGAAGTGCATATATATATCATATAATATACCAATATGGTATATGGTAGCATATAACATGTAAAATTATCATTGATAATAACATTGGTGAGGCGAAAGGCGACTGACCTGTGGGTTTCCTAAGGCAGCAGCCTGGGTACGTGGTCAATGAGCTCGGTGTGTGGTTTCGTCCTCAGAGGTTTCTCAGCTCAAATCCATAGGGTCTTCGTCCAGTTGTTTCCTCTCCTCGCCGACTTCCTCGTCCGGCACGCGCAGGTGAAGCAGGCTTCCAGGTGGTACCACCCACCAGGTAAATATCCAAAGAGAGGCTCCGCGATGGTCACTCCAACTTGATGGAGGAAATAAAATGGCGATATACGCGCTCGCGCACCTTGTGCTGGACTCGGGCGGTCCAGAAGACAGAGGATGCGCACTCTTGAGCAGATACGTGTGTCGCGCTCAATGGCTTGTCTACCACTCCCTTGACGTCGGAAGGAATACCAACACAGCGGAAACATCCGAATGCATCGCAATTCTACCAACACCAACATACTCGTTAAAGTCTAGTTTGTTTGTGCATGGTCACGTGACAGTATCAATGCGCTAAGCGCGCGAACTCCAAAGTGATTGTAATTAAAGCACGGAAAGTATATTAAACATTATATAAGAAACTGGCTCTGTACGAACCATACCGCTCACCTTAAAAGAAGGTAACTTCTTTTAACCTAACTACTCACTACACTTACTACAATCACTACTCAATAAGCTCAACTCTAACTAAGACTTAATAAAACTAAGTGGTAGGCACTTATAAGAAAAAGGCACCTAACCTTTGTACCTACATCAACTACTCAATGGGAAGCTTACAAACCTTTGCAACTGCACGCTTGTATAATGATTTGCCGGCTTGTAAGGTCACTACTCTAACTTTATTATTTCGCACAAAGAAGGGTCCAGCATAGTCCACGGTCGTCCGTACAAAAAGACGTTGTGGTTGAACTCGCACGGCGGGCATCGGTGCCATAGCGGGGCGCGACGGGACCGGCCGCGCACGGAAGCAGCGTACACAGAGGAATATCTGTTTACGTATAATGTCTCGACTCGATAAGATCCAATACTTACGGAAGAGTAGGTATTGAACAGTTTGAGTACCGGCATGTAGGTGCATAACATGGGCATCGTCAATAATTAAACTAGTTAAACGATGTTTTTTAGGTAAAATCAGCTGATGTTTCGACTCGTAAGGAAGTAACGATTTGTGTAAACGTCCTCCGACACGTAAGAACTTCGACTCATCAATGAATGGATCAAGACGTTTCAGTTGATTTCTTGGTCGTTGACCTCTCGATATGTTTTGAAAGTCCTCTTGAAAAACTCGATGTTGTACCAAATAGATCAATCTGTTTAGAGAAAAGTTATACTCGTGGACTGTTATGTACTTTGGATGAGAACATTTATCATTCTTAACTCGCGATTTTAGTATATGGTAAAACCGAAACAAATAGGATGTGACTCGAACTAATTTACCTAAAGTTGAATATTTATCAATAATCTCAATTTCTTCTACTTGAGTTGCGGGTAACGACACGATAGGTACATTGCGTTTCTCCTCGATCGTACTAGGGATGTGCTTCGATTTAGGCCACGCAGTGGGTTCCTCGCGAAGCCACGGTGGACCGTGAAACCATAAATCATTCTTTAAGAATTGCGAAGGTAATTGACCTCTAGAAGGCGCGTCACTCGGATTAAGAGCCGATGGGACGTACCCGAAACGACAGTTTGGAATTCTAGTAAGAATCTCACTTGTTCGATTGGAAACAAACGTTTTCCACTCATACGGCGGTGATCGAAGCCACGCCAGCACTACGGACGAGTCCGACCACGCGTATGACTCATCAATACGGACATGGTCGCGGTAGGTATTTTGCACCTTCTCGATGAGCCTAGATAACAACACAGCTGCCATAAGCTCAAGACGAGGTATGGACAGACACGGTGATATCGGGGCGACTCGCGTTTTCGCGAGGATAAGGAATGTCCGAACCAGTTTTGTGTCATCGTCTGTAAGACGGACGTACACGCATCCGGCCAGAGCACGCTCACTAGCGTCACAGAAACCGTGAATCAGTAGGCCTACCATGAGTTTACAACATTGAAACCAATCGATGCTCGCTATCGACTGCCGTTAAAAAATGTATGAAAAAAAGTACAGCGCCTGCGCTCAATTGTAGAACTAAAATTGACAGCGAGTACGCCAATCACAAGCTTAATAGATAGGCGAGATCGAGTATCGACTATAGATGACATTTATGTTGCCAACTCATGGTAGAGCTACTGATCACTGTTCAACGGGAAAAATACCTGACGAGGTATTGACAACTGCGATAAGAGAGGTAGCTCTTGAACGAAGGCCGTCCAAGCATTAACAATATCGAGCGGAGGTCGTTCGTCCCACGAAACTCCCCAGATCCACAAAAGTTGCATGAGGCATTTGGCAAAGACCGTAACTGGTGAAATCCAACCCGTTGGATCATATATCTTTGCAATTTGTGAAAGAATAGTCCTCTTGGAAATGACATTTGAGGTACATGTCACACCAAATGTAAAATGGTCCACTTGGGGCTTCCACTGAAGCCCTAAGACCTTAGTTTGGTTTTCCCTCTCCGTGGGAGCGAAGAACACCTCCTCCTGCCGCTCACCATGAACAACTGGCGCCTGCACTGCGACAAGTAGTGCTGGCGAGTTGCTATGCCACTTATGTAACTCAATCCCGGCTGATTTACAAATACCTATCAACTCCTGTTGCAGTAATAATGCACTCTCCTCATCTCTTACAGTACAACACACATCATCGACAAACATTTGGTCCAACAAAACCTTGGACGCAAGTGGGAAAGACTCTGCTTCGTCTAGGGCCAACTGCCGCATAGTACGAAGCGCTAAGTACGGCGACGACGCTACTCCAAATATTACCGTACACAAACGATAATCTCGTATAGGTTCGCTCGGCGAAGTGCGCCACAAAATTCTTTGAAGGTCGCGATCGGATTCACGAACATTTATATTCAAATACATTTGCCTAAAGGTGCCCATACACGGGACAATTATCGTAACGATTCGTCGCTCGATGTTAAAATCGAACGACAAATTGTACGTGTGTGGCAATATCGCATCCGATTTTGTGGTCGAACGATCGATTGGAGATCTCAACAGGCAACCCCGAAAATATCGATTGCGATCTGAACATCGTTCGATATATCGCACGTGTATGGCGTGATCGGATGCGATCATCGTCAGTCTGCCTCTATCTTTCGCGCGACTAGCACGTACGGTACCTGTAAGTTTTTTGCGATGTCGTGGAGCAAGGATTTTCTGTTGGAATTTATAGAGTTACTCCGAGAACACGAGGTTTTATGGAAAATAAAACACAAGGACTACCATAATCAGATGAAACGAACTGGATGTTATGAGGTATTACTTAGAAAAATGAAGGAAGTAGATCCTAGTGCAGACATAAGTAAAGTGCAAAAGAAAATTAACAACCTGCGCACTGTTTTTCGTAAGGAGCTTAAAAAAGTGGAGTCTTCTCGTGCATCGGGAAGTGGTACTGACAACATTTATGTACCAAAGTTGTGGTACTATGAGAAATTAATGTTTTTAAAAGATCAAGAGCAGCCATATGGAGCGACAAGTAGTTCAATGGATACAGTAAGTACACAATATTTTTATATATTTCTTATTATGTTTATACATTTATAAAAATATTTATTTATTATTTCTAAAATCATTAATAAAGTCCTATGAAGTTGTTCTGCCAAGGTACAGATCCGGCATTATTAAAATAGTCGTCAAATAATTCTCTTACTTGATTACCAGTATCGTTACTACGTAATGGTCGCCTTCGGAGTCCTAGTAAATCACACCGGAGGCCTTCTTCAAATTCATTATTTTCAAAGTTTTCTCTATCAAACACAGTTAACGGTGTATAGGTGTTAGGACTATTACGGCGTAAGTAGTTATGCAGAGCACAGCAAGCCATTACGATTTTTTTATGTTGTCTAAATCCATGTTAATTTCTGTTTTTAATACACCAAACCTGGCAACTAAAATGCCGAATACATTTTCTATTATTCTTCTTGATCTAGATAAACGGTAATTAAAAATTCTCCTTTGAATGTTCAGTTGTTTTTTATTAAAAGGTTTCATAAAATTATTCCTTAACATAAAGGCTTCATCGCCTACAAAAACATAAGGCAAAGTCGTACCATTTACTGTAGTAGGATTTGGTAATTTTAAGGAATTATTTAAGAGGTTTTTGTAGAAGTCCGTTTCATTTATAACACCACCATCCGAGACTGCCGTTTGTACCAAAATGAAAATAAATAAACTCATAATTGGCGTTAGCAATGGCCATTAGGACTTGACTATGAAAATGTTTATAATTATAAAAATAAGATCCAGCTCCTGGAGGAGGTCTTATCCTTATATGTTTCCCGTCTACAGCGCCCAAACAGTTAGGAAAATCCCATCTATTTTCAAAGTTTTTCCCAATTTCGATCCATTCGTTCTCGCTTCTTGGAAACTGCAACAAATAAATAATTATCTTTTATTAATTTTTTTAGCAATCTGATGACGACAGTATTGAAATCACCAGAGATGAAGTCGCTTCACCAAGATCAGACATCGCATCAGTTGAAAGGTTTAGTGAGCCTCAACAAGATCGTAGTTTTAAACGCCGGAAAAACCTGTCAGTTTCCCAAAATGTTGATCGAACTATTGAAACTATAGGCAAGAAAATATGTGATATAGCAGAGGATGACAAGTTTGATGCCTTCGGTAAAAACGTGGCACATAAGTTGCGATCTTTGCCTACAAATCAACGCTTATTTGCGGAAAAAATTATAAAAGATGCTCTGTTTGAAGCCGAAATGGGTAATTTAAACAGACAGTGTTTCTTACACCTTCCCCCTCAATCCTTTCCTATTTGTCACTCACAAAAATTACAACCACTCTCTTCACAAGTACTCAATTTTCAAGCACGTGAGCCACTCATACTACAGCCACCCACACAAAGATTCGTTAACACAACTCAACCATCCACACAACAGGAACTCAACTTTCATACACGCGAGCCCGAAAAAGAATCTCCAGTCCATGTTCACATACCAGATGACGCGCAAACATTTTATAATACTTTTTCCGTTGAATGAAAGTAATTTAAGCCAAATGTTAAGATATACTATTATGTTAGATGTAAAACAATAATTTGTCGATAATATAATGTTTTAAATATATTTATATTTCATTATACCTAATTATCATCACTAACAGCGCATAATAATCAACTGCTATGGTAAATTATACTTGCCTTACAGTAATCCTTTAATGCATTGAAAATGGCTTCGCACGTTTCTGGAATGATCTTTCCCAAAGACTGTGGTGAAATCAACGTTGTAAATTTTAAATCTTCGTAAGTCCTTCCAGTAGCCAGGAAACGCAATGTTGCAGTTAGACGTTCGTGAGGAGTAATAGCTTGCCTTATATTGGTATCATTTTTTATTATTCTGGAAGATACCTGATGCAAAAGCTCTAAGTATGTTTCCTCTGTCATCCTAAGGTAGTTATGCCAATCTTTAGGATGAAAACGTAATTCCTCAAGAAGATTGATGTGAGAATATTGATGTCTTTTCAGAAGCCGTCTTTTAGTCCATTCTCTCCTAGTCTTCCTTTTATTTATTGTAGAAAGTCTCTTTTTATATAAAATGAGCGCCAATGCGCTTAAGCAAAGTAGTTGCGACTTCATCGCTCACCCACGTACGTGTTAAACGTTTTCACTCCGCACAGAGATTGAGAATCGTACGATCACATCGTTCGTGTGTGACGGACGGAAATCGAAAGATAAAATAGTACGATTTTCTTGACAATCAATCGAAACGACAAATTGTCCCGTGTATGGGCACCTTAATGTCGGCTAAAGGCGCGATATTATGCAATCGCAAATGCAAAGAATGTCAACAATGTCCTGGTGAAGTTTTTGACCTGTCAAAAGGACGTCATTCAAAGAAGTACCGTTTGAACTGGGACATCCCGCATCAAACACGACACGAACGCGAGTAGTAATAGATGACTCTTTAGTCACGCAGTGGTGAGGAATGTAGTATGTACTACCAGCAGATGGAGGGTCGATAACCGGCTCCATGTGCTTTAACACCAAATACTCCTGTAAACACGCATGATACTCTGCCTTGAGACTCGGGTTCCGCTCCAAACGATGCTCCAGTTTGTGGAACCGAGCAAGGGCAATGTCACGTGACTCGCCGAGACGAGTTTACCCCGTAAACCTGATGCCCCTCAGGTTTACGGGGTAAAGCAACTGTATACCTCCCTGTGACGTCACGAGACTGTGTACTCTCGAAAATGGACTCGCATAGACGTTCCTCGGGGGTAAGTACCTTCACTTCAGGCACTGACTCAAGTTCCCAGAATTTTTTCAAGTCGTTTCCGCTGTCATCGGAAAATGAGCTAAAGCAAGCTTGAACTGGGGACGGAGTCGGAGAATCGAACGCTAGCTTTCCCAACAACACGTAGCCGAATACGCTATTGATAGCGATCGGTGAATCTGGACCTCCGGTGATTACGTTACCTAACAATACCTCTGATAAGATATATGCTCCTAAGATCATATCAATCTGTTGAGGTAAGTAATACGAAGGATCCGCTAGTTTTAAATGTCGAATGTGGGGTCACCCGCAAGTAGGTAGCTGGACGTTCGGCATTTGTGAATGTGTGAGCTTTGGTAAAATCAGCGCGTCAATAGGTATTGACGGCTGCAGCTCATCTCTGGGTGTGACGTTAAAAGACACAGCCCCTCTCGGGCGAATGGGGGCATTATCCCCAATGCCAAATATTGGCGTATTGACGTGGCGCCGCTTGAGCCCTAACTTACGCGCGCTAGTTTCAGTTATAAACGTTGCCTGCGATCCGGTATCCAACATGCACCGAACTGTTGACAACTTCTCCGCATCAACATATACATTGACGAGTACAGTCGCAAGCAATACCATCCTAGTGGGAACTGAGCGCGCAATGGACGACGTGCAATGTGTTTGTGCTGCTGCGCTCGCTATCGCGTTATTTTGAGATAGTGAGGACTCAATACATTTATCGGAAACTGACACACTCTTGTCACTCGGAACTTCATTTTTAGTTTTAAAGCAAATTGAAGTATGGTGATTTTTGGAACACGACCGACAGTCGAAGTACACTGTGACACAGTGTGCGACCTGCCTAAGCAATTAAAACATACATCTCTTTTCTTAATAAACTCGTAACGCTCATGGGGTGACCAACTCGTAAATTTACTACATTTCGGCAATGAATGTTGACCATCGCAACACAAACATTTGTTATCTCTGCTCTCAGGACGTGAGGTTCGAGACTCGTTTGAACTCGGAGACTTATCAGTGTTCGAAGTGTGAACACTAAGCGTTGGGTACGTTTGTTTTTGATTCGCTGACGACACGTTACCGCGTGACTGAGGAATTTTCAAACTACCCACATTTTGATATTTTTTATCACCGGAATCGACAATTTCGCTCGCTACTAAATCCTTTTCTAAGAAATGAATCAACGACTCGACATTACGTATCTCGGAAGGTTTATTCAATGACAATTCGAAACGTTTGCGAATGGAAGTGGGTATTTTACGTAGTAAAATGTGCAATAACAAGAAACTCCACTCTTTAGTGGGAAAACTCATGACTTCGAGTGCTTTGATATTTTCTAGATATACATTCAAAATATTACGCACACCTGCGGTAATACTTCTCTCAGAACACGACTCAACATCAAAAATGCGATCAAGATGTTTGGAAGCGATTGCTCGTTTGTTTGAATATCTAGATATTAAGATGTCTAATGCTACCGAATAGTTTTCATCCGTGATAGGTATCGACTTTATTAGGTTATATGGCTCATTTTTTAAGGTAAGGAGTAAATACCTAAACTTCTCTGACTCTGTGTAGCTCTCATGGTTATGTACCACTGATCGAAATAAATCATCATACGAGGTCCACTCGGTGTTCTCGCCGGAAAATGATGGTAATGGTAAAACAGGCAATTTATTTATGTAACAATGACCATGATTAGATTGCATCGAACTATTTAGTAACACTGCTTTACTCATGCGCCTGCCCTCATCATCCTTTCGCTTAAGCTCGTCTAAATGACTTAGCTTAATGAATAGCGTAGGGATCATTAAACTTATTTCGAAAACTTTACTGCTGGTCTCGACCAAAGGTTTGCAATTTTAACAACGACTTCTCAATTTTAGTTTGTAATTTCATGAAATTCCTATGAATTTGTTGAATGTCTCTCGCTCTAATTCTAAATTGTTGCTCATCCTTCTCATGATACTCTAAAATACGTTTGACTTCGTCAAGTATAATTTCTCGCTCGTAAATATCTTGTTCCGCCATATTGTAGGTCAAGATCCGGCGCAATACAAAAATGGGCTAAAACAAGATGAAAACTCAATTAAAATATTGTCGGGGTTTGTAAGATCGCAACGACAATAAAAATAAACACGAAATAGATACGATAAACTCGAAAAATATGTACGATTGCTCTAAAACTCACGGATATTTGACCTAACAGCGGTATGACGACTTCATAGAATGCGACAAATATGATACAATGTGACGGAAAAACGTGACCACAGCACAGAAAACCAACAGATCCGGCTCGAAGGACCAAAATATGGTGAGGCGAAAGGCGACTGACCTGTGGGTTTCCTAAGGCAGCAGCCTGGGTGCTTGGTCAATGAGCTCGGTGTGTGGTTTCGTCCTCGGAGGTTTCTCAGCTCAAATCCATAGGGTCTTCGTCCAGTTGTTTCCTCTCCTCGCCGACTTCCTCGTCCGGCACGCGCACAGAGCACGCGCAGGTGAAGCAGGCTTCCAGGTGGTACCACCCACCAGGTAAATATCCAAAGAGTTCGTACAAATAAGCACTCGGACCAACCGACGGCACTGGTCTTTGTGACGAGAGGCTCCGCGATGGTCACTCCAACTTGATGGAGGAAATAAAATGGCGATATACGCGCTCGCGCACCTTGTGCTGGTCTCGGGCGGTCCAGAAGACAGAGGATGCGCACTCTCGAGCGGATACGTGTGTCGCGCTCAATGGCTTGTCTACCACTCCCTTGACGTCTGAAGGAATACCAACACAGCGGAAACAACCGAATGCATCGCAATTCTACCAACACCAACATACTCGTTAAAGTCTAGTTTGTTTGTGCATGGTGACGTGACAGTATCAATGCGCTAAGCGCGCGAACTCCAAAGTGATTGTAATTAAAGCACGGAAAGTATATTAAACATTATATAAGAAACTGGCTCTGTACGAACCAAACTTCATATAAACTTGGTAGACATACATGAGACATTATTTACATTGTTACCTTTTTTATGAAACAGGCCTATATTAAAATCACAAACTGACAACTATACTGGAACTGCAGGCTTAACAAGTGTTAATGAACTAATGTCACAATATAGGGGGCAGACGAAATCACTGCACACATGAATCAATTAATGCCTGGTTGCAGCAGACTAAAATATTAACACAAGCATTATAGCAAAGCATAGTTTATATGAACATGTGACAGGGCAACCCTTAATCAACAACGCGGAGAATAGTAAGGTTGGCAGCAATGCGTGTGACGACCAATCAGGCGTCAACAACGACACCGCCATTATAGGCACCGCGTGCGCGCCTCCCGCGCTCTCTTCGCCCCAGTCTGCCGACGACCGTAACCTAGACCGAACTCGTGCGCCGCGACGCCTTCCCGAGCGTAACCGTAGGGCTCCGCCCCGACTTAATTTATAAGTGCCTAGTATTTAGATATAGTTATTATAGTTAAGTACCTATCTAAATGGTGCTAGTATGAGTAATAATTTCCATTAAAGTAACGTGATAAAGTTTCCTCGTGTTTAAATTCTTCTACCTTACGTCATCTGGAGGCCTAAACCCAAACCCACCGGTTACAAACACATTTTATTTATGTAATAATATATTTATTTTGCGTTTCAGTGCAGCTGCAGATGCTTCGCCAGCAAACACTCTATTTTTTAGAACACAGTATCTTCTTATACATATAGTAAAAACACTACTAATTATGGTGCATACATTTGAGTTCCTGTGCTCCATACAAATGTTCAGGAAATAGAAATTCACATTTGACATTATGTGCTCAGATATGTTTTTTTTAAAGTAAGTCGTGTGAGCTTTTTCTCTGAGAAATTCATTTATCAGGGTAGCGCAGTGTTCTACACAGACGACCATTTCTTTTGTAACATAATTTAAACTTTTTTTTTAACTCTGAGTACTCTCTAAACTCCACAAACAAATGAAAGTTTTCAACACCTGTTGATATTAATGCTTTTTTACAATCCTCACAATTAGGCATACTCTTCATTACGAATCCACACACATATATGCACATGCCTGAATTTCTGCATTGTTGTCTTGTATGGCATCATCAATTTGAGGTAATTCAATTGAGGACAGAAATTCAGGCTCTGTCCTTGCAAATGTATGCTGTGGTGTGGACTGTGAAACGGATAATAGTGTTTCAAAATTGTTAATTATAACGCTATTATCAGTTTCACAGTTTCCTGAAGTGCCCATGTATGACATATTTGTTAATATGGCAGTTTTTAAGCCAGCTACAAATTGGCTGCATGTTGGATTGGAATTGGATCCACAGTTGCCACAAATGCAGCCTAAAAGATTTTCAAAAGGGTCTTGTTGTAATCGCCTAAGGCCAAGGCTAGTGATGTGGTGTTTTTGCATCAAGGTCCTCCACAATTTCTCAATGGCATTGAGAGTCCATATCCAACCTTCTTGTGATGGCAGCTTACGTGGGCTTCCAATATACTTAATAGACGAAAAAAATCTTTTCATTTTTTCAAAGCATTTTAAATGTGGACTTGAATGTTTTAAATTTGTTGCATGAGCTTTTCCTCTGCGCAAATCCGAGCAATCGCTGTTAAGACAATCAAACAGATTATCCATATTTATAATAACATTTGCTGTTACAGCTGCGTTTACAGTAAGGTCTCCTGAAAATAAGAGTAAGGTGATTAAATAAATGTTTGCTTCAAATGAACTTTGTTATTTTGATTGTTACAAATTTTTGAGTTAATATACTAGCTGTAACCTGCTAATGAGCGCAGTTTAGAGCCACAGAACGGTGATACTGCAACTGTAATGAACAGGCATGATGCATCCTATCAGGTACGGTCTTCTCTACTTCATCACTTCAATACATTAAAAATAAACATTCACCATGCTATCATGCAATAAAGAAAGTACCTACCTATCTATTTTACATACCTTTAGCTACTTTGGCTAACATTCCTCCTGCTACGGAATGGCTAAGAACTTGTGCTGCATATTTAACCTTCATTTTTTGTTTTGAATTGGGCTCTAAGTGATCCTTCTTCAAAGCTGGTGCATACACAAAGTTTGGGTTGGTATTATCAATTTCATAAAATTCCTTTATGTGGGACCATTTAGCAATTCCTGTAAAAAGAAATATGTATCATGTAGAAAAATAGTTATCAAACCAAAATAAAAGCAGTAATTTCATAACAATATCATACTTTTTTGTTTGTTTGTTTGAGTTTCACTTGATTCACATTGGGCCAGATTCGTAATTCTGCTAAGGGTTTTAGAAAAAAACAATATGCAACAGTTAACCCAAAAGATAAGAACACACAAGAGTGAAAAGTATGTATGAGAACCCTTTACCTTTTCCTTCATTGTCATTTGATAAAATGTCTGTAGCACATTCAATATCATATTTTAAAAACAAGTTTCTAAAGCATTTTAATAAATGTGGTACATCAAAAAGTGCTGTGATTTGTTTGCCATTGTGGTGTATATAAGGGTGTTGCAGTGATGCACCCAAGATAGTGAGGGCTCGCCTGTTTACGCCATCCATATCGCACACAATGGCCGCAATATTTACTCCCACCTCATGGCACTTTTGTAGAACCTGAAATGATAAATAATGAACAATTATTCTAACTGATGTGATAACTATTCACATTGGGTCTGTTATGCAAAAGTATTGATAACGGTGTACAATTTAGAAACTAATAATAATATCAAGAAGAAATATTTGCATTTTTGTATGTCTGTAATGAATAGACTCTAAAACAACTTGTATCAATTTCAAAAATTCTTTCTCCATTATACTATGTAATCCCTAAATAACATAGGCTATATATATATTTTGATTCATCATTATCATCACCCATCACCATGCAGACAGAGCGTAGCTAGTATTATATAAAGGTTGTCATCATCATCCCTACACATGTAGGGTCAATCGATACCATATGTTTTTCTGTAATATGACAGGACACAACAAGGAATATAATTTGGTTTTAGTATTAGTTTAGGTAATAGGGTTTTGCCACACCGCTGACTGCTGCCTACTAGACGCACTTTTCTGCCTATGAGACTTCAGTCGCCTTTTAAGACATTCTAAGGCAGGTGTTTAAAAAAAATACTTACCTCTTTAATTAGCACAGCCAATCTGTCTGCAGTAGAAAACCCACTTGAAAAGTAATGGGCAATTGGCTGTTTAACTTTCTTACGTATCCCCGCAACCATAAACACCAATGCATATGCTGCAATAAGTGGGGATCTTCCCTGTGAAGCATGGTCCTGAAATCCTTCAATTACATCTTCTTTAGGGGTTGTAATTGAGATGTTTTTTATTGACATTTCATCAAACATTAATGTGTATTCATTATCTGAAGGCTTTTGTGTCTTTGTGTAATTTTGAAGGACTTCAAAAACTGGTTGATTGATTCCAGCATTAAAAGGTACTCTATTGAGTAGACTTTTTAATGTACTGGGTGATGGTAACTGAAAAAGCCTTTGCAGCAAACAGTAACAAGTTGGTGATCTTTTATAAATTCTTGGAGCAGTAATTTTTTCTTTTTTATTCCACCTTCGACCAGTACTTTTCTTTTTAAAGTTCCGTATCTGTCCTTGCATCAGTTGCGCAAATGTCGGAGATATCTTCTCTGATAACTTTTTTATGGATACATCATCTGTCACACGTTTTAAAATATCTTCTAATAACTTCAGATGTCTAACGCGATTGCGCAGTTGGCAAATTTTGCGAATATATTTGCTACATTTGGCATACAAAAACTTCTCCCTTTCTGAAGTTGGTTTAACTATTGTTTGCACTTGAGCATCTGAAGATGTCCCAACATTAGGCTCACTATTTGCACCAATGGTCGCTTCCTGTAAGACCCCATGTGAAGGACCAGGCTGATTGGTAGGTCTTGTGTTTGTGATATCCTGCAAGACCCCATGTGAAGGACCAGGTTGAGGCCTTATTGTATACTCGGGCAATTGTGGTTCATTCTGGAAAAAAATAACTAATGAGTTACAGATGAAAAGAACACAGAGACAAAAAATATATAACTAAACTAACAAATACAGATAGATAGGAACTCTTTAGTTAAAACATAATGGTACAAAAGGCAGTCTTATCGCGATTCCTTCCAGACAACCTATGGATAGAAAGAGTAATATTTTCAGGGACAGTGGTAAATAGTATCAGCGTAAGTATAGAAAATAGTGAATAGGTACATATACCTAAATGCCTGATAACAAATGTAATATATATATATATATATATATTACATAATATATATATACATATACTGGCTAGTTCAATAAGTAACAAAAATAGATTTTAATTTTTTGCAAACACCAATAATATTTAAACCACAGATATAATTTTTTAATTTGGTCTTAATTGAATTAGGCGTTGGATATTGGAGCTGTGGTAGCCAAGTGATTACACCTATTGACTGCTAATCAGAAGGTACCTGGTACCCCATGGCAGTAGAACATTTTGCGAATGCTGATCTAGCTAGCTACCTACTACCCTCAAGTAGCAAGTATACTTCTGCCCTACCAATTGAAGCAGCAATCGTGGACGGAACAGTATGGACTACTGAGCAGCAATACCATGGGTTAACTCTCTTTAAGCTTGAGCCCCTCCTCACTGGTGGAAAGGCATTGTGTGTGTGTTACCCTGCCTATTTTCCATCATCAGTTCAGTAGGCTGTGTTATCGCTAAGAGCGATCTGTTCAGGAAAACCTTTGGATAAATACCAATAGGTGAGACGGTGATCAATATCTAGCTTACAGTCACATTATAAATTTGTTTTAATACTGACTTGCAACTTACATCACATGGAACCGCAGATCTCCATAACTTCTGTAGAGTATCGTCAGTGAAGTCAGCTTCAAGAAAATTATTTTTACACAACATTCTATGCTCACTGTGGATGCTCACTTCATTTGAAATGTTGTTGATGAGTATGTATTGGGCCCATAGTTCACAGCTGAAAGTACAAAAAAAATACTCAATAAAAATTCTATTTGGGTTTCTTATATTGTTTTGATTCTGAAATGGGTACTGTAAAATATTTGTTGCAGCCAAATGCTAATTGCCTAACCGTTTTATGAAACACCACTGTTCTATCAATGCAGTGAATATTTACCATTTATATCATATTTATCCAGCTACAGATACAGCTTTTAAGCCCCCACATGCATGAAGTACTATGACACAACTAGATTTGTGTGAAATTTTGTATAACTTGTACAACATACACATCATTTATTTTAATCTAACTTCCATGGGGACTCAGGCTACAGATAAGTTAGAAATATTACTCCCAATGGGAAGCTACATGGATGCAAAGACGAAATATAATATTTAGTGCATTCAAATAGATCACTTCTGACCGTTTTTAGCGTAAATGCTAATAACGCTCATAAGGGGCGTTCGAATGGGAATCTGTGGGTGAAAATGTCATTCATGTCTCTTTTTGTTCAGTATTGGGAATGCTAAAAAAGAGGAATTTTTGCCACCAAAAAGTGTAATTTTTGACCCACGTCCGAAGCATGGTTGTTTGTGATTGTTATTTGACAGCTATGTATTTGATCATAAACATGCGATTTTAGGTCTTATGCTCAGTTGAGCGCTTTTTTGTTAAAGCATTTGTAAAGATCAAAAATGTTACTTTTGTCACTTTTGCCATCACCCTATTCGAACGCACTATATGTAGTTTCTGGATTTCTTAGTTAGGTCAATTTTAAGGATTCAGAATTCACCAGATTTGCTTATTCTTGTTTGATTTGACTCTGATAAAATGCTTAAAAATATAAGTTCTTAGAGGCTTCTGTCTGCAACTATTGTCATAATTCTGCCAGTGTATGTTGTGCTAGTTCCATAAACTATCAGGAAAATTAGCAATTGTTTAATAATATGAGGAGTGGTACATATGGAGAGTCGCACTAAGACATGACCATAAAAATATCAGTAAATATACATACCGTATAAGGTTATTTATGCCAGGCTTTGGAAATCTAAACAATTTTGCGTTGTCTGCGAACGGTGAGCGGCTGCATTTAAAGCATTTCCTTTTGTTTTCTTTCTCCGACATGATCACAAACTAAAATAGAGCCTCTGCTCAAATTATTATAATATAATCAAGAGTCAATTTCTCACATCACACACAACTGAGTCAATTTCTCGAAGTTCCTAATCGCAAGTAACATAACTTTTTGAAGGCACGGAGGAACATAAGCTCAACTCGACGTGGATTTAATGCTATATTCAAGGAACTTTAACAACGAACGAAACTGAAATCACTGAAACCGGCACTAAATCCGAATGAAAACAATAACACACCCACCAAAGAGAATATTTTAGCATGCCGGATGTGACATCAAAATATTTAATGTGTAAACCTTTGAATAATATTTTAAATGGCAACTATAAAAATTAGCCCCCGTAGGTAATTTCATTTGCCCCATACAAATGTGCCATCCCGTCGCCAGTGCGACCGCTTTTATAGGTTACGGCGTACTTGCACGTGGTCGTTTTAAACATTAAGATTGCAATACAAAGTGATGGCATGTTTTATAATTAATTGTACATCGTAATAAACTTAAATCATTTTGAGAATAATTATATTATTAATTTTAATTGGAATAATTTACTGTAAACAATTTCAAAAGTATGAATCTATGTTTTATAAATCAATTCAAATAAATCAATTTAACAAATCTAATTGTTATAGACTAATTATTATTGGCTAATTATTGTATCCGCGCCAATATATATATTGTTGGAGACGAAAATAGCCTAGTAGACCGAAAAGTATAAAAGGCGGCGCGCAGAGCGGTCGTGGCTCACTCTGCCTTCAACCGTCGACGAGTCAACATCTCCGAGTTCGTTATTGCGGTGAGTCAATCCTTGTCGTGATTTTGTATAGTGCAAACACTGTCGTAATGATGGTCGGTTTTTTTTAATTAAAAAAAAAAAAAATTTTTTTCCTCTTATTAAATTAATGTTCTGCTACTTGTAGAGATAAAAAACTGTAAGGTTAATGTTACCGCTGTGTTAATACTTTTATACGGTAATGTTTTGTCTTGTATAACTTGTATGCAACACGAGAGGTATAGATCACTATGATTGACACGTCACTATATGAAACGTCACAACGGAGTAATCGACACCAAAGATTACCTTGTGTGGTGTCATGCAAAGGTGGTATCGTGAGTTTGTCGAGACATTCGACAGTTAATCTTCACAAATTGATATCACGCGCTTGTTGTCTTTGGTATGCATAAATAAAGAAAAATATCACTAAACTGTGCGAGTGAGATCTTGGTAAAGTATGAAAGGCATGGAATGGTTTTCTTTGTTTTCATTGCATAGTGTGGTGCGGGTCATGGAAGTCCAGAATTTTATCGTAGTTCGTAGACAGATATTAACACATTCATTTGTTTTTCAGCTGTCCCGAGCAGGTATCCTGAGCGGCTGCCCAAACTGCTGCGCTGAGCGGCCGCCCAAGCCGCTGTCCCGAGCAGTTGTCTGCTGGAAGTCAAGTCCGGAGTAATCGACACCAAAGATTACCTTGTGTGGTGTCATGCAAAGATGGTATCGTGGTTTTGTTGAGACATTCGACAGTTAATCTTCACAAATTGATATCATGCGCTAGTTGTCTTTGGTATGCATTAATAAAGAAAAATATCACTAAACTGTGCGAGTGAGATCTTGGTAAAGTATGTAAGGCATGGAATGTTTTTCTTTGTTTTCATTGCATAGTGTGGTGCGGGTGATGGTAGGCCAGAATTTTATCGTAGTACGTCGACAGATATTAACACATTCATTTGTTTTTCAGCTGTCCCGAGCAGGTATCCTGAGCGGCTGCCCAAACTGCTGCGCTGGGCTGCTGCGCTGAGCAACTGCCCGTGCTGCTGCGCTGAGCGGCCGCCCAAGCCGCTGTCCCGAGCAGTTGTCTGCTGGAAGTCAAGTCCAGAGTAATCGACACCAAAGATTACCTTGTGTGGTGTCATGCAAAGGTGGTATCGTGAGTTTGTCGAGACATTCGACAGTTTGTCTTCACAAATTGATATCATGCGCTAGTTGTCTTTGGTATGCATAAATAAAGAAAAATATCACTAAACTGTGCGAGTGAGATCTTGGTAAAGTATGTAAGGCGTGGAATGTTTTTCTTTGTTTTCATTGCATAGTGTGGTGCGGGTGATGGTAGTCCAGAATTTTATCGTAGTACGTCGACAGATATTAACACATTCATTTGTTTTTCAGCTGTCCCGAGCAGGTATGCTGAGCGGCTGCCCAAACTGCTGCGCTGGGCTGCTGCGCTGAGCAACTACCCGTGCTTCTGCGCTGAGTGGCCGCCCAAACCGCTGTCCCGAGCAGTTGTCTGCTGGAAGTCAATTCCGGAGTAATCGACACCAAAGATTACCTTGTGTGGTGTCATGAAAAGTTGGTATCGTGAGTTTTTTGAGACATTCGACAGTTAATCTTCACAAATTGATATAACGCGTTAGTTGTCTTTGGTATGCATTAATAAAAAAAATATCACTAAACTGTGCGAGTGAGATCTTGGTAATGTATCTAAGGCATGGAATGTTTTTCTTTGTTTTCATTGCATAGTGTGGTGCGGGTGATGGTAGTCCAGAATTTTATCGTAGTACATCGACAGATATTAACAAATTCATTTGTTTTTCAGCTGTCCCGAGCAGGTATCCTGAGCGGCTGCCCAAACTGCTGCGCTGGGCTGCTGCGCTGAGCAACTGCCCGTGCTTCTGCGCTGAGCGTCCGCCCAAGACGCTGTCCCGAGCAGTTGTCTGCTAGAAGTCAAGTCCAGAGTAATCGACACCAAAGATTACCTTGTGCGGTGTCATGCAAAGGTGGTATCGTGAGTTTGTCGAGACATTCGATAGTTAATCTTCACAAATCGATATCACGCGCTAGTTGTCTTTGGTATGCATTAATAAAGAAAAATATCACTAAACTGTGCGAGTGAGATCTTGGTAATGTATGTAAGGCATGGAATGTTTTTCTTTGTTTTCATTGCATAGTGTGGTGCGGGTGATGGTAGTCCAGAATTTTATCGTAGTACGTCGACAGATATTAACAAATTCATTTGTTTTTCAGCTGTCCCGAGCAGGTATCCTGAGCGGCTGCCCAAACTGCTGCGCTGGGCTGCTGCGCTGAGCAACTGCCCGTGCTGCTGTGCTGAGCGGCCGCCCAAGCCGCTGTCCCGAGCAGTTGTCTGCTGGAAGTCAAGTCCGGAGTAATCGACACCAAAGATTACCTTGTGTGGTGTCATGCAAAGGTGGTATCGTGAGTTTGTCGAGACATTCGACAGTTAATCTTCACAAATTGATATCATGCGCTAGTTGTCTTTGGTATGCATTAATAAAGAAAAATATCACTAAACTGTGCGAGTGAGATCTTGGTAAAGTATGTAAGGCATGGAATGTTTTTCTTTGTTTTCATTGCATAGTGTGGTGCGGGTGATGGTAGTCCAGTATTTTATCGTAGTACGTCGAAAGATATTAACACATTCATTTGTTTTGCAGCTGTCCCGAGCAGGTATCCTGAGCGGCTGCCCAAACTGCTGCGCTGTGCTGCTGCGCTGAGCAACTGCCCGTGCTTCTGCGCTGAGCGACCGCCCAAGCCGCTGTCCCGAGCAGTTGTCTGCTAGAAGTCAAGTCCAGAGTAATCGACACCAAAGATTACCTTGTGCGGTGTCATGCAAAGGTGGTATCGTGAGTTTGTCGAGACATTCGACAGTTAATCTTCACAAATTGATATCATGCGCTAGTTGTCTTTGGTATGCATTAATAAAGAAAAATATCACTAAACTGTGCGAGTGAGATCTTGGTAAAGTATGTAAGGCATGGAATGTTTTTCTTTGTTTTCATTGCATAGTGTGGTGCGGGTGATGGTAGTCCAGTATTTTATCGTAGTACGTCGACAGATATTAACACATTCATTTGTTTTTCAGCTGTCCCGAGCAGGTATCCTGAGCGGCTGCCCAAACTGCTGCGCTGGGCTGCTGCGCTGAGCAACTGCCCGTGCTTCTGCGCTGAGCGGCCGCCCAAGCCGCTGTCCCGAGCAGTTGTCTGCTGGAAGTCAAGTCCAGAGTAATCGACACCAAAGATTACCTTGTGTGGTGTCATGCAAAGGTGGTATCGTGAGTTTGTCGAGACATTCGATAGTTAATCTTCACAAATCGATATCACGCGCTAGTTGTCTTTGGTATGCATTAATAAAGAAAAATATCACTAAACTGTGCGAGTGAGATCTTGGTAATGTATGTAAGGCATGGAATGTTTTTCTTTGTTTTCATTGCATAGTGTGGTGCGGGTGATGGTAGTCCAGAATTTTATCGTAGTACGTCGACAGATATTAACAAATTCATTTGTTTTTCAGCTGTCCCGAGCAGGTATCCTGAGCGGCTGCCCAAACTGCTGCGCTGGGCTGCTGCGCTGAGCAACTGCCCGTGCTTCTGCGCTGAGCGGCCGCCCAAGCCGCTGTCCCGAGCAGATGTCTGCTGGAAGTCAATTCCGGAGTAATCGACACCAAAGATTACCTTGTCTAGTGTCATGCAAAGGTGGTATCGTGAGTTTGTCGAGACATTAGACAGTTAATCTTCACAAATTGATATCATGCGCTAGTTGTCTTTGGTATGCATTAATAAAGAAAAATATCAAGAAACTGTGCGAGTGAGATCTTGGTAAAGTATGTAAGGCTGCATGTTTTTCTTTGTTTTCATTGCATAGTGTGGTGCGGGTGATGATAGTCCAGAATTTTATCGTAGTACGTCAAAAGATATTAACACATTCATTTGTTTTTCAGCTGTCCCGAGCAGGTATCCTGAGCGGCTGCCCAAACTGCTGCGCTGGGCTGCTGCGCTGAGCAACTGCCCGTGCTGCTGTGCTGAGCGGCCGCCCAAGCCGCTGTCCCGAGCAGTTGTCTGCTGGAAGTCAAGTCCGGAGTAATTGACACCAAAGATTACCTTGTGTGGTGTCATGCAAAGGTGGTATCGTGAGTTTGTCGAGACATTCGACAGTTAATCTTCACAAATTGATATCATGCGCTAGTTGTCTTTGGTATGCATTAATAAAGAAAAATATCACTAAACTGTGCGAGTGAGATCTTGGTAAAGTATGTAAGGCATGGAATGTTTTTCTTTGTTTCCATTGCATAGTGTGGTGCGGGTGATGGTAGTCCAGTATTTTATCGTAGTACGTCGACAGATATTAACACATTCATTTGTTTTTCAGCTGTCCCGAGCAGGTATCCTGAGCGGCTGCCAAACTGCTGCGCTGTGCTGCTGCGCTGAGCAACTGCCCGTGCTTCTGCGCTGAGCGACCGCCCAAGCCGCTGTCCCGAGCAGTTGTCTGCTGGAAGTCAAGTCTAGAGTAATCGACACCAAAGATTACCTTGTGTGGTGTCATGCAAAGGTGGTATCGTGAGTTTGTCGAGACATTCGACAGTTAGTCTTCACAAATTGATATCATGCGCTAGTTGTCTTTGGTATGCATTAATAAAGAAAAATATCACTAAACTGTGCGAGTGAGATCTTGGTAAAGTATGTAAGGCGTGGAATGTTTTTCTTTGTTTTCATTGCATAGTGTAGTGCGGGTGATGGTAGTCCAGAATTTTATCGTAGTACGTCGACAGATATTAACACATTCATTTGTTTTTCAGCTGTCCCGAGCAGGTATGCTGAGCGGCTGCCCAAACTGCTGCGCTGGGCTGCTGCGCTGAGCAACTGCCCGTGCTTCTGCGCTGAGCGGCCGCCCAAACCGCTGTCCCGAGCAGTTGTCTGCTGGAAGTCAATTCCGGAGTAATCGACACCAAAGATTACCTTGTGTGGTGTCATGAAAAGTTGGTATCGTGAGTTTTTTGAGACATTCGACAGTTAATCTTCACAAATTGATATGACGCGCTAGTTGTCTTTGGTATGCATTAATAAAAAAAAATATCACTAAACTGTGCGAGTGAGATCTTGGTAATGTATGTAAGGCATGGAATGTTTTTCTTTGTTTTCATTGCATAGTGTGGTGCGGGTGATGGTAGTCCAGAATTTTATCGTAGTACGTCGACAGATATTAACAAATTCATTTGTTTTTCAGCTGTCCCGAGCAGGTATCCTGAGCGGCTGTCCAAACTGCTGCGCTGGGCTGCTGCGCTGAGCAACTGCCCGTGCTTCTGCGCTGAACGGCCGCCCAAGCCCATGTCCCAAGCAGTTGTCTGCTGGAAGTCAAGTCCGGAGTAATCGACACCAAAGATTACCTTGTGTGGTGTCATGAAAAGTTGGTATCGTGAGTTTTTTGAGACATTCGACAGTTAATCTTCACAAATTGATATGACGCGCTAGTTGTCTTTGGTATGCATTAATAAAAAAAAATATCACTAAACTGTGCGAGTGAGATCTTGGTAAAGTATGTAAGGCATGGAATGTTTTTCTTTGTTTTCATTGCATAGTGTGGTGCGGGTGATGGTAGTCCAGTATTTTATCGTAGTACGTCGAAAGATATTAACACATTCATTTGTTTTTCAGCTGTCCCGAGCAGGTATCCTGAGCGGCTGCCCAAACTGCTGCGCTGTGCTGCTGCGCTGAGCAACTGCCCGTGCTTCTGCGCTGAGCGACCGCCCAAGCCGCTGTCCCGAGCAGTTGTCTGCTAGAAGTCAAGTCCAGAGTAATCGACACCAAAGATTACCTTGTGCGGTGTCATGCAAAGGTGGTATCGTGAGTTTGTCGAGACATTCGACAGTTAATCTTCACAAATTGATATCATGCGCTAGTTGTCTTTGGTATGCATTAATAAAGAAAAATATCACTAAACTGTGCGAGTGAGATCTTGGTAAAGTATGTAAGGCATGGAATGTTTTTCTTTGTTTTCATTGCATAGTGTGGTGCGGGTGATGGTAGTCCAGTATTTTATCGTAGTACGTCGACAGATATTAACACATTCATTTGTTTTTCAGCTGTCCCGAGCAGGTATCCTGAGCGGCTGCCCAAACTGCTGCGCTGGGCTGCTGCGCTGAGCAACTGCCCGTGCTTCTGCGCTGAGCGGCCGCCCAAGCCGCTGTCCCGAGCAGTTGTCTGCTGGAAGTCAAGTCCAGAGTAATCGACACCAAAGATTACCTTGTGTGGTGTCATGCAAAGGTGGTATCGTGAGTTTGTCGAGACATTCGATAGTTAATCTTCACAAATCGATATCACGCGCTAGTTGTCTTTGGTATGCATTAATAAAGAAAAATATCACTAAACTGTGCGAGTGAGATCTTGGTAATGTATGTAAGGCATGGAATGTTTTTCTTTGTTTTCATTGCATAGTGTGGTGCGGGTGATGGTAGTCCAGAATTTTATCGTAGTACGTCGACAGATATTAACAAATTCATTTGTTTTTCAGCTGTCCCGAGCAGGTATCCTGAGCGGCTGCCCAAACTGCTGCGCTGGGCTGCTGCGCTGAGCAACTGCCCGTGCTTCTGCGCTGAGCGGCCGCCCAAGCCGCTGTCCCGAGCAGATGTCTGCTGGAAGTCAATTCCGGAGTAATCGACACCAAAGATTACCTTGTCTAGTGTCATGCAAAGGTGGTATCGTGAGTTTGTCGAGACATTAGACAGTTAATCTTCACAAATTGATATCATGCGCTAGTTGTCTTTGGTATGCATTAATAAAGAAAAATATCAATAAACTGTGCGAGTGAGATCTTGGTAAAGTATGTAAGGCTGCATGTTTTTCTTTGTTTTCATTGCATAGTGTGGTGCGGGTGATGATAGTCCAGAATTTTATCGTAGTACGTCAAAAGATATTAACACATTCATTTGTTTTTCAGCTGTCCCGAGCAGGTATCCTGAGCGGCTGCCCAAACTGCTGCGCTGGGCTGCTGCGCTGAGCAACTGTCCGTGCTGCTGTGCTGAGCGGCCGCCCAAGCCGCTGTCCCGAGCAGTTGTCTGCTGGAAGCCAAGTCCGGAGTAATTGACACCAAAGATTACCTTGTGTGGTGTCATGCAAAGGTGGTATCGTGAGTTTGTCGAGACATTCGACAGTTAATCTTCACAAATTGATATCATGCGCTAGTTGTCTTTGGTATGCATTAATAAAGAAAAATATCACTAAACTGTGCGAGTGAGATCTTGGTAAAGTATGTAAGGCATGGAATGTTTTTCTTTGTTTCCATTGCATAGTGTGGTGCGGGTGATGGTAGTCCAGTATTTTATCGTAGTACGTCGACAGATATTAACACATTCATTTGTTTTTCAGCTGTCCCGAGCAGGTATCCTGAGCGGCTGCCAAACTGCTGCGCTGTGCTGCTGCGCTGAGCAACTGCCCGTGCTTCTGCGCTGAGCGACCGCCCAAGCCGCTGTCCCGAGCAGTTGTCTGCTAGAAGTCAAGTCCAGAGTAATCGACACCAAAGATTACCTTGTGCGGTGTCATGCAAAGGTGGTATCGTGAGTTTGTCGAGACATTCGATAGTTAATCTTCACAAATCGATATCACGCGCTAGTTGTCTTTGGTATGCATTAATAAAGAAAAATATCACTAAACTGTGCGAGTGAGATCTTGGTAAAGTATGTAAGGCATGGAATGTTTTTCTTTGTTTTCATTGCATAGTGTGGTGCGGGTGATGGTAGTCCAGAATTTTATCGTAGTACGTCGACAGATATTAACACATTCATTTGTTTTTCAGCTGTCCCGAGCAGGTATCCTGAGCGGCTGCCCAAACTGCTGCGCTGGGCTGCTGCGCTGAGCAACTGCCCGTGCTTCTGCGCTGAGCGGCCGCCCAAGCCGCTGTCCCGAGCAGTTGTCTGCTGGAAGTCAAGTCTAGAGTAATCGACACCAAAGATTACCTTGTGTGGTGTCATGCAAAGGTGGTATCGTGAGTTTGTCGAGACATTCGACAGTTAGTCTTCACAAATTGATATCATGCGCTAGTTGTCTTTGGTATGCATTAATAAAGAAAAATATCACTAAACTGTGCGAGTGAGATCTTGGTAAAGTATGTAAGGCGTGGAATGTTTTTCTTTGTTTTCATTGCATAGTGTGGTGCGGGTGATGGTAGTCCAGAATTTTATCGTAGTACGTCGACAGATATTAACACATTCATTTGTTTTTCAGCTGTCCCGAGCAGGTATGCTGAGCGGCTGCCCAAACTGCTGCGCTGGGCTGCTGCGCTGAGCAACTGCCCGTGCTTCTGCGCTGAGCGGCCGCCCAAACCGCTGTCCCGAGCAGTTGTCTGCTGGAAGTCAATTCCGGAGTAATCGACACCAAAGATTACCTTGTGTGGTGTCATGAAAAGTTGGTATCGTGAGTTTTTTGAGACATTCGACAGTTAATCTTCACAAATTGATATGACGCGCTAGTTGTCTTTGGTATGCATTAATAAAAAAAAATATCACTAAACTGTGCGAGTGAGATCTTGGTAATGTATGTAAGGCATGGAATGTTTTTCTTTGTTTTCATTGCATAGTGTGGTGCGGGTGATGGTAGTCCAGAATTTTATCGTAGTACGTCGACAGATATTAACAAATTCATTTGTTTTTCAGCTGTCCCGAGCAGGTATCCTGAGCGGCTGCCCAAACTGCTGCGCTGGGCTGCTGCGCTGAGCAACTGCCCGTGCTTCTGCGCTGAACGGCCGCCCAAGCCCATGTCCCAAGCAGTTGTCTGCTGGAAGTCAAGTCCGGAGTAATCGACACCAAAGATTACCTTGTGTTGTGTCATGCAAAGGTGGTATCGTGAGTTTGTTGAAACTCTCTTCCGAGAGAAGAAGTGTAACTGCAATACAGACATAATTCGAATTACACTGATACTACTAGCGCAACAGAATCCGCACGGAATGCTAAGGAACTAACTTTGTCGCGAATTTTAAATATCCACCCCATGCTTTTCTATTTTCATTTATTTTATTACCTATCAATTCAGTCTGCGGATGGAATAATGTTAAAACATAATTTCGCCTCATGAAGTAGGCAGAACCTTTTTAGGTGAATAAGTAGGTACTTATGTTATAGAAATAAACAATTTTTAAAAACATTTATGTATTTATTTCATAAATTTATTAAAGTTTAATTAAATAATGGACAAAAGTTTAAAAATATCAAATGTAATAAATTATTTGTTGGAGGCAAAGTGTCCAGAATGCTGGCTGCATTCCCACGTTGAATAGCTATGCAAAATTTCTTTGCAAAATATGAGCCAGCATTCTGTTCACCTACGCTTCAACCAAACGTTTGGCCAAGCCCTGAAAATTTCGTACGCGCCACTTAGAGAAAGTTTCTACCCCAAACGGCACAAATGTGTAACCTCCACCGAGATTGGCATATTTGCATCGTTTAAAGGTTTCGGCATATTCACTGCCACACCAGCCTGAGCGTAAGTTTCTGGACTGACTGTACTTTCTGGTCTGTCTGGAAGTCTGGACTGTCAGCATTTATTGAATCAAACAGCTGGAAGAATTTGCTCAAAAGTGTAGCTGTGGCGAAGGCTTCTGAAGGAAGTTCATCTGAAATTAAACAAAAATAATAGAAGTTTAAGTAACTGCTACAAATCAATTAGAATAAGCTAATATAGGGCTTTTATTTGAATAAAAGGTATTTTATATTAAAACCAACAGATTAGTCTGTAGAAACAATTGTATTACTTATAAAATATTCATAGATTTGATTTTTTATTGTTTTATTTTAAACACATATCTACTACTATTGCTTTACTAAAACGAATTTTAGGCAGGACAGAATGTGCTGTCATATGAATCATATCATATATCATATGTGTCAAATGAATGTGCAATATCTGTTACAAATATGTATGAAAGCTATATTTATTCTCTGTTCCTCCACCATAGAGTTTTAAAATCTCAAACCCTTATTAGAATATTCTGTGGTTGTTTCGTTCTTTCACTTCACTTACATCTGGTCGTGTTCCTTTGAGAGCCAAAATCGATCGCGTCGTTCGCATAGCCGCCCAACCGTTATCTTTCAAACTCGCAATTATCATAACTGAGCTCGGTACATCATCGATTACGTCACAGCCCACGCTCACGCCACGACTACAACACTCGCGGATGGAAGGTTTTGGACTTGCGGTCGTTGTGAGCTGTTACTGTCAAAATATCAAATAGGTTTATGATTCATTCGATTTAATTGAGAGAAAATATGACGCGCTTTTTGCGACTGTGTGAGTGTTCTATTTGGGTTGGGCATTATAGGTATTCATCCTAAAGGAAACACGAAACCGGGGCACGACAGTCGTATGTATTGGCGGTGTTTACTGGAATGCACCATTAGGGTCGATTTCGGCTTAAAAAGGAACACGCCGTAAATAATATTGAAATAATATTGTGCAACCATTTTGTGTTGGTACGATAGTAAGTATGATTATTTTAAGCTTATTACAAGACGCTCCTGATTAATGATAGTCTGGCTAATGAAAGTTGATACTCAAAAAGCGCGGCAAATTTTAAAAATATCAGCATGGCAGCCCTAAAGTAAAAAGGAAAGTTGAACTCACTTTGATACTTTGACATTCATTTTTATTTTACTAGTGGATGCTTGCAATTTTGTCCGCGTTATGGCGAGATTAAAAGTAGCTTATATCATTTGTTAACTCTTTATTAACTCCATACCAAACATCACACGGATACGTCACTCCATTGTGGCGTATTAAAGGAACAAACAGGCTATCAAACACTATCATGAGTATCAATATTATCATGAGTTTAAATTTTTGTAAATCTATGTGAGTATGTATCAAATAAAACAACACCATATATTTTTATACTGTTTTTTTAATCACTATAATCAAAATCTGAATCTAAAAATTCAACATGGAGTGAATCGTCAGAATCACTGGAGTCGCTGCTGTCTCTTAAATTGATGATGAAGCTTTCTAAATTATTTTCAGTTATATGGTCTCTTCTTTTGTACTTGTCTTCCACATGAATGATATGGTCTGTCATTTTTTGCCAATCATCTGCTGTAATACACTCAAAAGATTGTTTTATGAGATCCATGAACTCTTTTGGAGTTCGGCTTATATTTTTGCTTCCCACATTTCTTTTTGCTAGACTCCATATGAGTTCTATAGCATTTAGGTCACAATGATATGGGGGAAGTCTTAGCACTTCATGTCCGTTTTGGCTTAAAAGTTCATCAGCTTCATAAATAGGTTCTGGTGTGTTCTGTTTTACTAAGCATAGCAACTCTGCTTTTGAATTGTAAGTTTCAAATGAAATACCATTTAATGTAAGCCAATTCTGTAACTTTCGTTTTTGAGATGTGGGCGCTTTATTTATTATGACAGAATGGTATGATGCATTGTCTATTACAATTACACTTGGTTCATTCAAATTGGGAATAAGCTTTTCTTGAAGCCATTTGTTGAAGTTTGTGGAATTCATGTCATGGTGGTAGTCGGCCATTTTCGATTTGGTGCTAAATACTAACAATGAGTTTGGAATAGGGCCTTTCTCTGATCCTGCAAGCACAATAATATATCGTTTTCCTGACGATATATTTTCAATTATTCCACTTGTTGATGGACCTTGCCAACATTTTTTAGGCTTATAAGTTTTGTGGACATAAGTTTCATCTAAGTAGATTATTGGCTTACCTTCTGCACGTTTCGATGCAATGGTACGCAAAAAGCGATGTCTCCATGCAGCTATATCATATCGTTCAATTAATAATGAACGTTCATTTTTGTTTTTCTTAAATTCATAACCGTTGGCTAATAATATGCGACGGAGAGTTTCACGACATCCACCAAATTCTATACTTTCTTTTAACTCTACCAACAAAGATCTTAATGTTGGTACTTGTTTCCTCACACAGTAAAATTCGTTTAATTTATTACGAATAACATCCATATCGAAACTATCTAAGTTCGACACTTTTGAAGGGTGAGGTCGTTTTTTACCTGGAGTCCTCCAGACCCCTTCGTTCACCGCACCTTCTGTTTTACATCTCTTCAATGTAATAACATTTACATCTGTAAAAAGAATAAAATAAAATGTCAATTATCGTGAGTCTCATAACTAAGAAATAATAGAAAATACACAAGTATTACAAAACTAGTCTAAGATTAACGTTGAGTGAAAACTTACCGGTGAGTGAAGATACTTCTTCTAAGTACTGATTCTGCGATTTCATCATATCTTTTTGATCTAAATCTGTGACCTTTTCAATTGCTTGTTTTACTTCAGCAGTTCGTGCATTATCCTCAAGACTATCTGTAAAAGAACAATAAAGAACAATAACATTATCTAAAGTAACTAAAACTAATATGTACTTATTTAAAATAAAAAAATATCAAGACATTTTGACCGTACTAACCTAAAAAATCAGTCACAGTACGTAAACAATCCTGTTTTTCTCGCAATACGGCTTTTTGTTTTTTTTCACAAGCTTTTTCTCTTCATATTTCGAAATCATACAAAACAATAGTTTTCGCACTTCACTCTTTATATATATATAGTTTTATTCATTTTATAGCATTCATCATCATCATCATCTCAGCCGTATGTTAACAATATATAATTATATCAGTATAACAAAAACATACATTGTAGACAAATTATTTACAGTAGATTAAAATTAGCAAAATTGTTGTATTATTAGATAAATGGAATGTATTTGACTCGCAGATGTTTTCTGAATTCACCGCAAGGTGGCATTGTTGACGATTATGGAGGGAGAGTTTTTCTACCGCCAAAATATTGTTATAAAGTAGTAAGTGTAGCGGATAGCGGCGAGGTCATTCCGGTCAGCGCGCTCGAGTGGGACGGACGTGCGCTCAAGTGCTCCCCGAGAATATTCCGATCGGCCTAAAAGTGCTTGCGCTTTTAGTGCCGGTTACCTGTATCGTTTCGATTGAAGAGGATTCAGTGTTGGACTTCGCTAATAGTGGATTTTCTGTGTGCAGATTCGACGTCAAGCCACCGCTTCGTGTACCGTTCGGCGCACGGAGGCGTTCGGCTCGGCTCGGCTCGCGTCGCAGAAGAAGCGCGCTCTTGTAAGAGCGCTTCGACACATCAATCGCCTATTGTTCATTGTCTAATCAAAACCGCTCTTCTCAGAGCGAACTCTAGTTTCGATTTTTAATTTTTCAATTTTAAATTTCCAAGTCGAGTCAAACAAATCCACGCTTCACGTGGTCTTCTGGACGATCCTTGCGGTGTTAACGCCACCCAGTTGGGCGCGGACCCGGTGCGTCAAGCCTTTCCCTCCTGAGCGTGGGAGGGAACGGCTAAAACCGGACGGGCCTGCCTTCACCGGCCTTGGGGTCTCCCCTCGCCGACGGCAGGTATCTCCTTCCCACCCTACCCTATCCTACTCTCCTATTCTCTGGGCAAGTGTTTGGTTGGAAGCCGGGTTTTACTCGGTCTTCTCTCCTCGCCCCCGGAGCAGCTAGGGCCTCGCGTTTAGGCACACATCCCTCTGCACAATAAGACTGGCAGAGGGCACACAGTAGGGACACCTAGGCACTCACTCTCCCGCCTGTACCCGGCGGGAGTGTCACTCACCCCTCACTCGCATCTCGAGTATTCCCCTCGAGATGTCTCTACTATCTCCCTCCCCCGCTATGAGCCTCCCGCAAGGCGTTTCGCCTCAGGCGTTCGCCTCGTGGGTGTCAAATTGCTACCCGGACATGCTGTCCGAGTATCTCCAGTCCAATAGGGACTTTAAAGAGAGACCCCGCTTCACGGACTCCCAAATTCCCTCCTCCGGCTCCCTCCCTCCGAGGGCGCCCTTCGGTTCTTCGGCGTTCAAGCCGTTAGATAGCCCTCTCTCCCCCGACCCTGCGCCCTATGCGCCCCGCGCACCTTTACCACCCCGCGATCGCTCTCCAGTCCTTCGGACTGAGTACGAACGCGCCTACGATTCGGCATCCAACTCGGAGAATGAGATGGATGTAGAGTTCTCCCGCTCCCGCGCTAACTCTGTTGGCAACATCTCCAACGACGGGTTCACTACCGTCGGAAAGAGAAAGCGCGTCCCCAAAGCCGCCTCAGAGGCTCCCTCCCCGCCACCCAAAGCGGCCTGCACCGCCCCGGGAGCGAAGCCATCAGGCTCTCTCGCTCCCACCTCCCGCGACCCTCTCGCTCACTCCGATGCTCCCGCAAGCATCGCCGCGTCTCAACGCGACGTCTCCTCTCAAGGAGCGTCAGTTAGACGCGAGAAACCGCCGCCGCCGCTGTTCCTTCAGGACAAGGCGAAGTGGGACATGGTCTCACGACTTTTGACGGATCGTAAGATCCAATATACCAGCGCCCGCTCAACCCAACTGGGTATTAAAGTCCAGGTGCCTACCCCAAGCGACCATAGGGCGCTTACTCGACTTCTCAAAAACGAGAGCATAAGCTTTCATACTTATGCTCTCGAGGAAGAGAAGGTTCTACGCGTTGTCATACGCGGAGTACCAAAAGAGGTGCAAACCGACAGTGTCCTCGCCGACTTAAAGGCGCAAGGCTACCCCGTCCGCGAATGCCACCGCATGTACAGTGGCAAAGATCGCAAACCCTACGACCTACTATTGGTCATCCTCAATCGCACGCCAGAGGGCAAAGCGATTTTCAATATTAAAACGGTTGTGAACCTCTCGGGGATCACCGTTCAACCCCCATTCCGAAACCGAGCACCTGGCCAGCGTCATAACTGCCAATTGTACGGGCATGCCGCCCGATTCTGTTTCGCCCGCCCGAGGTGCGTCAAGTGCCTAGGGGATCACGGGACAGCCCAGTGTTCTCGCACTAGGGACTCATCAGACCCGCCTAGTTGTGTCCTCTGCGGCACACAGGGACATACCGCCAACTACCGCGGTTGCCCTAAGGCACCCCGCGCACCCAGTGGGCCGGCTAGGAGGCCTATTCCCCCTCCTCGCCCGGTCACTACCCGCTCACAAGGGAACGGCCCTAAGCCTAACCTTACACCCGCACCGCAGGCAACACCTGTTGTTCCCGCGCCCGCGCCCGCGCGCAACGCTTGGTCCAAGCCCTTGAGCATGGTACAAGCAAGCGCCCCCCTCACCCCCGCCCGCCCGCCGGCCCCTGCCAGCGCGCCGGCTCCTAAGCCCAAACCGCCGCTCTCTAGGCCTCCAATGGCTGGGCTCATGGACGCCCCAGGTCAATCTGACCTGGCGGCCGACATAGCCCTTGTCATGGACTACGCGATGGTCATAGACGTGGACGAAGTACGTGCATTCGCGCACAAACTTCGTACTGCCACAAACGACCAAGACCGCTTGCGAGCCACGCTCACACACGCGGGTCTAATCAGCGCAGTGAGGCGCTACGCCCTCCCCAGCGTTTCTTAGGTATCATCCAATATGGATAGTACACCGAAACGAATTAAGCCCCACTCAGTCACCGTAGCGACTTTCAACGCTGACGGCCTCTCTAGTCAAAAGGACGAAGTTCACGAATTTTGTAAGACCCATCAGGTCGATATCCTATGCGTGCAGGAGACCTTTCTGAAACCAGGTACAGCGAACCCTAGGTTTGCAAATTACCGTTTGGTTCGTAATGATAGAGTGGCCACCCCAAAAGGTGGCACTCTCATCTATTACAAAAGAGCTCTGCACTGTATCCCAATTGTTACTCCACCACTTAGAATACTAGAAGCCTCTGTTTGCTTTCTAGCGATGTCAGGTCATCAACCTGTCATCATAGCCTCATGTTACCTCCCCTCTGGTAAAGAACTATTACAGACAGACTTGGAAGCCCTCTTCTCTCTAGGAAGCTCCGTCCTTCTGATCGGTGACTTCAACAGTAAACATGTCATATGGAACTGTACTAGTAACAATAGTAATGGTAAAATCCTTGAAGGATTGGTCAGCCACTTAAACTTTGATATTCTCTCCCCTCTGGAGCCCACAAGATACCCCTATGTTGACAACCAACGACCAGACATACTTGACATAGCACTTCTCAAGAACGTCACCCTCCGGTTGCGCTCTATAGAAGTGTTACACGAACTGACTTCAGACCACCGCCCTGTATTGTTGAAATTAGGCCCCGACCCGACGGACATAACCCCTATCACTAGAACGGTAGTGAACTGGAAGCAACTGGGGGAATCCCTCCAAGCTATCAGTTCACCCGCTCTCGATAGAATCCCCGATGACATACAGACAGTAGAAGACGTGTCAATTGCGATCGAGGCTCTCAGTGACCACCTCCGCACCGCAGTAGGTGAATCCTCAAAGCAGGTCCAAGTGGCGGATGGTCGCCGCTTTGAACTGCCCGAGGGTGCGAGGAGGTTACTGACAGCTAAGAACGCCGCCACTAGGGCGTATGACTCGATGCCAACCCCAGAGAACAAAGCCACCATGCGCTATTTACAGCGTGCTGTAAGGAAACGCATGAGTGAGCTGCGTGATCAAAGGTGGGACGACAAACTGTCAGAGATTGAGCCAACTCACCAGGCATACTGGCAGTTGGCTCGAACTCTGAAATCTGACGGACAACAGACAATGCCTCCACTCATTAGGCCACCTCCCCTCTCCATAGCGTTCCTTGACGAAGACAAAGCCGAGTGTTTAGCTGATAGCCTTGAGGCTCAGTGTACTCTAAATATAGATCACGTCGACCAGAAACACCTCGATTCGGTGGAATCTGAAGTCGAACGTAAAAGCTCTATGTCCATCTCTGACCTCCCACTCCTCCCACCGGTAAAATCATCCGAGGTTGTGTCTCTGATCAAGAGCCTCAAGACCCGTAAATCCCCTGGTGCTGATGGTATCAGCAACAAGGTGATTAAACACTTCTCAGTCCCACTAGTCCATCTCTTAGTTAGCATCTTCAATGCGGCTATGAGCAACTGCTCCTTCCCAGACACTTGGAAGCATGCCATTGTCATTGGTATTCACAAACCAGGCAAACCGGCAGCCGAGCCCTCCAGCTACCGTCCCATAAGTCTCCTCAGCTCTCTGGGGAAGATTTACGAGCGGCTCATTGTGAACCGACTCTGGTCCCACGTTAGGTCCAATAACCTCCTTCCCGATGAGCAATTTGGTTTTAGAGCCAAACACTCTTGCGTCCAACAAGTGCACCGCGTAACGGAGCACATCCTAGGCGGTTTCAATAAGAAACCAAAGCCCCAAGGGACCATAGCTGTCTTCCTCGACGTAGCGAAAGCGTTCGACAAAGTCTGGCACAACGGCTTGATATTCAAGCTGTACCAACTGGGTGTGCCAGACCGTCTTGTACTCATCTTACAAGACTTTCTCAGGGATCGAACGTTTAGCTATCGCACCGAGGGAACGCTCTCCTCCCCGCATCCCATTCACGCAGGTGTCCCTCAGGGCTCTGTACTCTCACCCATTCTCTTCTCGCTGTACACCAGCGACATCCCACGATCTGAACCTAATGTTCAGATCGCTCAGTTTGCGGATGATACTGCAATCTACTCTACTGGCTGGTTCAAGGTCAGGCAGAGATGCGCCATCCAACGAGCCATCACCGTAATCGGTGCATGGTTTCGTAAATGGCGGATTGCAGTAAATCCTAGCAAAAGTGCAGCAGTGTACTTCACTGAGACCCGGCGAAATCTCATGCCGTCACCCATAGTCCTATTCGGCGAACCCATCCCTTGGGCTAAATCTGCCAAATACCTGGGCGTCACCCTTGATTGCCAACTCACTTTCGCGAAACACATCCAGATTGTTCGCAATAGGGCGGCCTTCATTATGGGTCGTCTTAATCCCCTCATAGGCAAAAACAGTAAAATGTCTCTTAGAAATAAGACGACTCTTTACAAACTTTGCATCCGCCCAATCATGACTTACGCATCTGTAGCGTTCGCCCATGCTCAGAAACACGACCTCCACAAACTTCAAGTGATTCAGAATCGCTTTATGCGCAGGGCAGTGGGCGCTCCGTGGTACTTGCGGAACGCCGAACTGCACTGCGATTTCACCCTCCCCTCTATTACGCAGTATATGAAAGACTGCTCCCGCCGCCACTTCGACAAAGCTCCCCACCACTCGAATCCCCTCGTGGTCGAAGCGGCGAACTACTCCACTGACATAACCGATCCCCACTTCCTTCCCCCCCGTCGCCGTCCAAGGCATATTTTGGGTGACCCGGACGACCCCATCGCAGCCGTTACTTCGGCAGCTTTAGCGTCGTCCCAAGGGAACCCCGGTAATGGTTGTAGACCCGACCAGGGCTGTGATCCCGATCGCATTGTAGGCTCCGGCCGAGATCTTCTTCGCAGCCCCAGTCGCAGTCGAGGTAATTCACACTCACACGATTGTAGTCCCAGCCACGGTGCGGGTGGGAGTATACACCGCGGCCCCGGTCGCGATGTATCCTCCGGCCCAGCAAATGGCTGCGGACGAGGTAACACTGGTTTTCAATGTAGTCCCAGCCACCATGGCTGTGGGCGAGGTATTACACTTTCTTATTGTAGCCCCACCCAAAGTACAGTCATGAGTGCACAACGCGACGATCCTGGTCGCGGTGTGGACCCATGTCGCGGAAATGGGAGGAGGCGAGGTACACAAGGTTATGATTTAGTGGTAAACACAGTCAAACACCGAGCTCGCCGGCGAGCTCGAGGCAAAAGTTATGTCTTGGTTAGATTCTCTCCAAATAGTCGTAGAGTTAAAATTCATAGGGCCCACTTTCAACGGTACACTTATGTACCGGGGCGATTCTCTCCTACTCCCCTCTCTCCTGGCGACGGCCCAAGCCGAGGTCCGTACCCTAGTGGTGCCCTTGAGCAAGTCGCCTACTCCTCTCCTTGCGGCGAAGCGTCTTCAACGCTCGCCTTAGGCGGTGCGCCCTCTGCGCCCGCATCTGGCTGAGTGCCATCTGCGCTCGCCAACCGTCCGGTGACGCTGTAAATGCCGGTAGAGGCAAACAGCATTAGTCCGTTCTAAAAAAAAAAAAAAAAAAAAAAAAAAACGGATAGCGGCCAGTCTGTTCTCGTTAGCCGAGGTGAACACTAGGAATCGTTGAGCGTCGAATTTATGTCTGAACGATAGTAAATATATAACTTTATTTAAAGGGATATGTTGTTATACTTTAAATAAATAATTAGAATAACTTAGGTTTAACATTGTTGAACAGAGAGAAATAGTATTAAATGCGAAGCATAGTGATTAGTAAATTATTGAATAAAATATAAAATAATAAGTGAATGCTCTGTCTTATTTACAATACCTTTTTAAGGAATACATTCCTTATCAAGTATGCTTATGACAGCGATAATGTTAAATGAAATGTTACAAATCAGAATCGGGATTACTCACGTAAAGATGTTTAAATTTAAAAATTATTTAATCATTCACAAACTGTAGTTCATTAAGATGTTAGTTGCGGTCTGAATTTTTTTTTATAGTAACGAGATATATCGCCCAATTTGCATTAAAAGCGTGCCATCACATGAATCTTGGGGGCTCGGATGTGCAACGTACGAAAAGCGAGGGATTCGCCGTGCGAGGTACGAGACGCGAAGCTCCGCCATACGACGTACGAGACATAAAGGCTCCGCCGTGCAACGTACGAGACGCGAGGGCTCCGCCATGCGACGTACTAGCCGTGAGGGCTCCGACATGCGACGTACGAGAAGCGAGAGCTCCTCCATGAGACGTACGAGATATGAGGGCTCCGCCCTGCGACATACGAAACGTGAGAGCTTCGGCGTGCGACGTAAGTGTGCAGTAAGTGCAATACCGAGCGTTCTGAGGTGAGTCACCGCAGACGCGAGCGCTCTGTCGTGGATTGAGAAGAGACTACTCCAGCAGTGAGTTGTTATATAATATAACTAATATTTTAAGTAAAGCCGGTTCTTATGATAATCATGGAAACTTGCTAGTATCAACATGGTGCCAGAACTTATTCCGTCTTACAAAAACCAAGGTATAGCACACGGGTGCATAAAATCAATGATTCGTCTACTTTATAAATGGTCAGACAGACAAATCGTTCAAAATGCCCTATAGTGCAATGCACTACGATTTATTTTTGTATATTGCTGACAATAACTCCTCAAACTACCTACGGTGCAAAACTTTGCGAAAACCGCTTCTAGCTATTGGTGGAAGGTTCCTCCGTGCGACATTCTTTCGCTATATCGTGGTAATTTATATATCTTTTTATGGGTATGGAGCGGAATCCGGAAATATTTTGGTGCCGAAAAGGCAGAAATTAAAAAGAAACTATTTTGTGTCATAACTTGTTCAGGGAAAGATTCCTGCGTATTTTTTATAATTATTAATTTGTTTTCTACACACGTTGCAGTTCCTGGAAATGTGGGTTGATTTCTGCGAAGTTTATTGTATTATTGGCCAAATATGGCGAAACGCGAGTCGACGGGTTAAACTTATCGCTTTGTACAATCATCAAAATGGTAATATAACTATCATGCTATTATCCACTCGATACATTACATAAAATTGTGTTTGTGAGATGCAATGTGTTTATATACAGCAGTTAAATATGTGCTTTCGAAGGTCATCGCAAAATCAATCATAAGTTTGATGACATCTAGCCTCCGAAACGGGCTGGTTGGATATAAGACACATACAGGACTGTGTTACGATGGATCACATCTACACGCCACGGGTTATGACTTTTTTATGCCAACAACTTGCCCACGGAACTTACTGATAGTAGATCTTCCCCAATTTGATAACTGAATGCTTGCAGTTACCGCAGATAAGTCTTTTTTTTGTATATTTCCTATAATTATTATTTTTTTGAATGATATAAGAAAACCATACCACATGCACTTTGGTAAACAAAGGTAATTTTTTAATGAACCTACCTATATATTTGGGGTGAATCTCAAAATGATGTTTCCTGAGATAACCGATTTTAGTAAAAGAAAGAGAACACAAACTGATGTTTGGTTTATCATTTAATTTTGTCATGAGTCAGAATAGTACGGTGATATGGCGTCTGACTCGTAGCCACGCAAACATCATATGGAGTAAAGAGTTCGAATCTCTTAAGAGTATATTTTTGTATTTCAATTTTGTATGATATTTTCGAAACTGAACATGGCTGATAAATATATGGGAGAAGAACAGAGACACTTTCTTGAAATTTGACTAATAGACTAATTTATGAGAGGTCAGCCTGCCATTTGGTCTTGCCCATTTCAATATACATATAAATAAATTAAGTGTTACTAGACTTGAACATAATTAGATACGACCGAAGAGATAGAAAATTTAATTACACAAAATAATTGAAGTTATATTAAAATTATAGCTCTTTTTTAATAAAAACTTAGCATCACAGAAAATCTCGCAAGATAAAACCTACGCACAGGGGCTGCGAATTAAGGCAGACTCGCCCTACGCATTGACGCCCTTACTGTAAACGCTGCTTGGATCCTGAATCGTACAAACGGACCTGTGCACGTAGTTCACGCCGAATCCCTATCAGGCTTGTACGTCACACGGTCGTAATACGTAGAATGGGAAAGTATTAATATAATTAAGATTACATATTATATTATTTATGTTCAATACGTTGATAATATGTATACCTAATTAAAATTGTAATCTTGTATTATTAGTTTTCAACCGACTCGCAAAAAGGAGGTTCTCAATTCGTAGTAAAATTATTACGTTTATTTGTATCATCGCATAACTTTTTGTGAACTGAGTAGTTGTTTTCAAATTATATTCAGCACCGGGTATAATAGAATGGACTTCCATTATCTAACGGTTGCGCCCTGCAGTATTACTTGCAAATATGCATATACTATCCACTACATGTGGGTTTTTATGGCGGATTCTTTAATCATTTTAAAACTCCACCAAGTAGCACATGTCAAGTAAAACTACTGCCTTAATTAGTTACCCAATCACTAATGAAGTCCGAAGTAGCTTGTAGCAAAGGGAGCATGGCAAGTATACAATTTTTGCTATGATGACATTGGTCACATTTCTCAAAAAAAAAAGACTGGCGCAATATCACATTCTGACTGGTTTCCCAAAATTAGTAGTCATACAAAAGACATTGTCAAGCCTACATTCAGTGCGCTTCTGGTATAGCTCCAGGTGAAAAAAAAATCAGGCTTAATTCAATTCTAAGAGTGCACCAGCCTACACGCCCACACTGACCATTTTGGTCGATTTGATGGTAAAAAGAAGACTAAATATATATATATATATATATATATACTGTTGGATAACATAGACGGGTTCAGCAATTTAATTGTTGTCTGTGCGGTCCTAGAATACAATAAGTAACACCACTATAAATGTGTCTGAACTATGTTGCTGTGTTTAGTGTACCATAATAGAGTTATCTAGTAGACTTAGTTCAGCGGCTTCTTTAGGCTGTTGAAAAAAAAATTGTGCATTAACTGATGTAAACACAGCTAGTGTGGTTTATTTTGGTTATTTCCATAGCGTTGTGACTTATGGCAAACTGCTCTGGGGAACTCCTGGAGATCTTAATTCTATTTTCATTCTACAAAAGAGGGCTATACGAGCTATCTACAGTTTAGCTTCCAGAGTTTCCCTTAGACAGAAGTTAAATGTATAAACATTCTAATTGTTTTCTCTGTTTATCTATGAAAATCTAATGGATGTCAAGAAAAGCGTTAACAGTTTTGATAAATGGAGTGATGCTCATTCCATCAACACGCGGAATAAGCACAAGCTATCCGAACATGTGACGCGTCTCCACAGAATAAGTCATTCTTTTATGGAAAAATGTATAAGATTCTATAATAAACTTCCCAATGTTATCCGAGATTTGCCTATTAATAAGGTTAAAATATTACTGTTAAAACTAAACTCTGTCAAAATGGTTATTAAAAAATTTCGTACTACTTGGAGGATAAAACAGCTTAACTCCAGGATCTATCTACTTGTTTGTTACGATGTCAAAGTGTAGCGTGTCTTGCCCTAGTGATACTATTATTATGGTATCTTTTATGAGGCAAAAATAAACGAACATTTGTTAAATACATTAGTTAATTGGCAAAAAAATTAAAATATGTAAAAGACAAGCTCGCCGAGTTTCTTGCCCGATCTTCTCAGTCGTGGTCGCGTTCCGACCCGGTTGTAGATTTAAGCAAAAAAATAAATCTAAGATGTCAGTAAGTAAGTGCCCCCGTAGGGCTTTACAGAATGAATGATTTGATTTTGATTTTGAAAGTAGTATCATGATATAAAAAAATGTAAAGAAACGAAGAAATAAATCAGTTTCATTCCGGACAAATGTACTAAACGCTGTTGCCACATCACTGGCAATTAAAAAGATTTAATTGCAAGAAGTCAGCTGAGAAGTTCAAGGTTGCATTGAAAGGAATGGAGAGAGCTATGCTTGGTATCGCCTTGCAGGACCGGAAACGAAATGAATGGATAAGAAGAATAACTAGAGTGGGTGACATGATGGTCACAATAGCGAAGAAAAAGTGGACATGGGCAGGACACATGGTGAGAACGGATACGAGTCGATGGATGTGAGTTCTTGAGCGGAGACACAGGGCTAACACAAGAGGGCGAGGCCGCCCATCGCAGCGCCGGGTTGACGACATCAGGAGACACGCAGGCCGGGACTGGATGCCCAGACTGGAAGCCGGGATTGGACGAAACAAGATCAACAGGAATGGGAAAAACGGAAGAGGTTTACATACAAGAATGGGGTACAACGAAGCCTTAATGATGATTAAGATGACTAAATTATAAGTATAAAGTAGGAGATACACTTCCAACATGAAAAAGGACTAGCCTTATGTGTCATTATGAACATAGATAAAACTCATCCGTAGCTTGTTTTAGATCTACTAGTTACTGACATTATAAGTTCCTCTGATAATTATTTTATTGGAATTGGATAAAATGGCTTAAGAGAGGGATAAGAGAGATGTCATTATTTAAAATTATGTCTACTCGTTGAATAATGATCGTTAAAATATATTAATTGTAACACATAATTCAATAATGATTGTTTATATATGGCTGATTAGGATTAGTGTTGTTTTCATCCATTACTTAGCACGAGGACGTGCTGGTTATGTCAGGATGGACGAATGTTAACAATATATAATTATATCAGTATAACAAAAACATACATTGTAGACAAATTATTTACAGTAGATTAAAATTAGCAAAATTGTTGTATTATTAGAGAAATGGAATGTATTTGACTCGCAGATGTTTTCTGAATTCACCGCAAGCAGGCATTGTTCACGATTATGGAGGGAGAGTTTTTCTACCGCCAAAATATTGTTATAAAGTAGTAAGCGTAGCGGATAGCGGCCAGTCTGTTCTCGTTAGCCGAGGTGAACACTAGGAATCGTTGAGCGTCGAATTTATGTCTGAACGATAGTAAATATATAACTTTATTTAAAGGGATATGTTGTTATACTTTAAATAAATAATTAGAATAATTTATACTTGTGGTTTAACATTGTTGAACAGAGAGAAATAGTATTAAATGCGAAGCATAGTGATTAGTAAATTATTGAATAAAATATAAAATAATAAGTGAATGCTCTGTCTTATTTACAATACCTTTTTAAGGAATACATTCCTTATCAAGTATGCTTATTACAGCGATAATGTTAAATGAAATGTTACACGTAGGACGTCCACTGCTGAACACAGTCCTCCCCCATGATTTTCCAAAAGGACCGGTTGGAAGCGGCCTGCATCCAACGTCGTCCTGCGACCTTCATCCTTTCGGCCCCATCGCCCATCTGTTCTGCGAGCTATGTGCCCTGCCCACTGCCACTTCAACTGGCTAATCTTCTGGGCTATGTCGGTGACTTTCGTTCTTTTACGGATCTCCTCATTTCTGATTCGATCACGTAAAGAAACCCCGAGCATAGCCCTCTCCATAGCTCGTTGTGCGACTTTGAGCTTGTCTATGAGGCCCATAGTAAGAGACCACGTTTCAGTGCCATAAGTCATCACTGGTAACACACATTGGTCGAAGACTCTTGTCTTGAGGCACTGAGGTATTTTTGACGAGAAGACTTCGCGAAGTTTCCGGAACGCTGCCCAGCCGAGTTGGATTCGACGATTGACCTCTTTCTCAAAGTTGGACCTGCCTAGTTTGACTGTCTCGTCCCAGGTAGATGTACTCGTCAACAACTTCGAGAACTTAGTTCCCAACTGATATTGGGGTAGGTACAACATGGGCATTAGACATAATTTTCGTCTTATCCATGTTCATCTTAAGACCTACTCGTTGGGAAACTCGATGGAGGCCTTCGAGCATTGTACTAAGGTCTTCCATGGATTCTGCCATGACTACAATATCGTCGGCAAATCGAAGGTGAGTGATGTATTCGCCGTTAATATTAAGGCCAAGTCCTTGCCATTCCAGAAGCTTGAAGGCGTTGTAACAACCCCCCTCCCAATTTTATTTTTTAATTTAATAATTCGTTTTGGCCAATGATCGTCTAGTCTAGGAGGACCCTAACACTGTGTACCGCTGCTGTAACCTTGCTCTTTTCGGAAAGAATTGAAACAGAGAAAACTATTCAGAACTATAGATGCCTAGAGAAACCAAAAGCAACGCCTAGGTATTCTGATATTACGATGGATAACCTACTACTACATTACTGAACTGCTAGCTGATAATGAAAAATTGCGATGAACATACTAGATTGCAAATACTTAGTTCTTACAGACTGACTGACTGAGCTGATCCTAGATTTCTAGCTTATGTACTTGATTTGACTTCTAATCGTGGAAGATATTAATCATCAATATAAGTTTCTGAATTTAAGGTCTATGTTATTTGACCATAGAACATAGAAATAGTAGGTTATTTGCAAGTTTTCTATATAATTATTAGCTTGCAAAACTACCTGTTATATCTGATAAATCAGTTTTGATTAGTGAAATAATATATAAACAACTCCATTAAATAATATCAGATATTTGCATGATATTCGTTATTATTAATAACAGTTATAAACCTGTTAATTATATAACTAACTTTCTTTATAGATTTATGTTTGTTGCTATGAACATTTAGCTGTGGATAAGATTGATATAATCTCTTGCAGACTAAGTGTCTCTATAATATGTACTATTTGTTTCGTTTATGAAAACTGCTAGGAAATAAATAACAAAAGTAAAGTAAAAACTCGCTTTATATGCGCTTTAGAAATCTCTTGTGATCAGTAACTACTACGCTGATTATCCAATTCCTTTAGATAAATATTATCAGCCACTATTCCCTGAATAGTTCAATTGTTCAAGTTTAATCATTTACTTGTTTACTGAAGCAATATATGGGAAATAATATCAGTGACTTAGAGAAATCTCTAGACCCTTGTTTGTGGTTTACAAGAATTCTCAAGGTGCTGCATTGCTTGACCAAGTTTGATAAGATTTACCACATACATAAATCTCCTTTTTATACGAGATTGCTATACTTAGATTACTAGTGTTTTACATGACATGCCATCTATTGAACCATTGTAGGAAATGCAATTATTTTAAATACTTAAGTATTAGCAGAATCTTTGTTGTATTGGTTAGCTCAATACTAGCTGCCATATATTTATTATGATGATTATTATAATAGTTAGCTTTACTTTGCCGAGTAAATTATTAATATATAGTATAGATATAGTGATAGATATCTCTACAATTTAAAGATATAATATATTTTATTAATTTTCATATTGTAAGTAATTAGTTTGTTTTTTTTTAGATTTGCCGTAGAATTCTAGATTTATTATGATTTAGGAAGTACGATTCTTGGCATGTTCAAGGCTTACAACTCGAATGCTGGATTAAGAGCTGCTCTTTACTGTGACACAAATGTTCTCCATCATGCCAAGAACCTCTTCTATTTACCCCAAAATTAGTAAGGCCTTACTAAGTCCGTTTGGTAGTTTTCCAAATGTAGAGTTTGCGTCTATAAGCGATTATAATCTTATTTATCTCTTCTTAATATTATTATTTATCATTATGAATTATCATTTGATTCTAAATATTACATTTGATACTTTCAGCAAATAATTCAATTGCTATAATTTATTACCGCATTCTCATGCTAGGATCAGAGTAAACAATCTAGCCTAAACTCGATCTCCCGAACTCATCAACAAATATATAATATATTAATGCAACAAATACATTAGGTACATTTCATTCGAACTAATATTTCTATATTCCTTTGCAGGCAAATATTTTTGTATTACTTACTTTATACTGATTAAATATATATTTATTTTGACATTTTGATTTCGTAGTTAGTCTTTAGTTTCTAAGTCTAGCATACCAATAGATTGTATTGATATGACGAATTCATTATTGAAACCTACGTCTCTAGTGGTAGACGCCACTAGCGCGTGAATTTACTTATTTGCTCCCGATTGAACCATCACGAAGTTAATGTATAACCCGGTAAACAAAAATACTAGACCTAGACCTACTTCGGTCCTAAATAAATTCCTAGTCTGCTAAAGTGTGTGTAAGTCCCCAACAAACCCCCCAAAGTTAATTGCGCATGAGCTTTCATCCCCCTGATAGGATGGCTCAAGTTTGATCCCTAACTAGCCTCTAAAGTTCGGTGCCAAGCCGAGAATCGAACCTATGGCCCCTAGGGTGTCCAACTCCACGCACGGAAATAGTCGCGCGACTATACCGCTATAGCCGAAGCTATGGAAGGCTGCAGAGCGACGTTCTAGTATGAGAGGAAATAAATACATATAATACATAGAAGACACTTCCACTGGAATATTCTTTCCAACCGAAGTGAGGAGCAGTTAATCGTACCCATTGCAATAGGTTAAAGCGATTGTTGGCTCGCTCCCAAAAGTGTCCAACTCTAAGGATTGGGCGTTCCCTATCGAGGTGGATCTTAGTTGTCACCGTGAGGTATCCAACCCACGTCCGGAACCATGTCCGTAGCAGAATATATTACCTCACGGAAGTTCGAGAATTTAATAAGCATTTTCTCGGTCTTTCTACTGCTTATATACTTTCTCAAACTTGACAGTGACGCCGATTTGAGGCCGATAGGTATCCAATCAAAGCCCTTTCTATCGGCGTCAAAACGGCTTCAGATCCACCTCAGCCAATCTCAGCCCTCCAGCGCATTCCTATTTTAATTTCAAAATCTCATCAAAATCCGCTCATGACAACACATATTTTGAATTTCGTATGACGCCGATCAGATGTACGTAGATCCAATCAAAGCCCTTTCTATCGGCTTCAGATCGGCGTCAATACTCATTTGTTTTAGGGTTCATTTTGATGAAGCAAACTCAAATACACGGACACACAACGAAAATATGTTCCTCACATAACTTTGTATGGTTAGAAATATCAATGCTGCTTATTTTCATGGTAATTTTATTAATTTTGCTTGTAACTTTTATGTATTTAAAGGATTACTCAACATTTCCTTTTACTTGAAGTAACTTATCTTTATAATAATACATAGAATATCTTGATAGCTTAAATATTCTAAGCTGCTTATCATTTTCAGTAAGTACCTATAGTCTTGCTATGCTAAGAAATACCTAACATCTAAATCTCAATATTACACATTATCGCTTTCTTCTACTTTTGATTGTCTAAATTTCATCAATATTTATTCATACCAAGATGCTTTTTAAATGTATCTATATTTGTGAATCGTGACGGAATCCTCATCCAGAGCCTGTTCCGTTACAGCCAACCCCCAAAATTTACGCAGGTTCTCATAATTTACCGAAGGAAATTTTCCCATTCTCCATATATTCAACTTCACAAATATAGTCCCACCAAAACTGAACGTGTGCTTATTCTAATTTGTTAAAATTCGTTTTCAAACAAGGATATGAGTACGTGAACTCACTAGTGGAGTGTATTTAAAAGACCGAGTTAAAAATAAATTTACTGTAAGGGTTGATATATCCGATCTCAATGTCTCCTCCATGAGTAAAAATGACTTCTCACAAGGACAATCTGAAATAACGAAAGGGAACTAGTATTGTGCCAAATTGTGCACCTAGTCAATTCGAATAATTCAGCATACGTGCTACCACCCAAACCAATTTTTCGTTTGGGATCGAGTATGTGGAGTAGAACCTACGCCACCCTTTATTACTCCAGATCTCGTTAATAGCTAACAAGCAATAATTCTCCATGGCTGATACATCCCTCTTCAAATCAAACCAAACAAGCAACCGCCTAATAACTCGGTGAATGTAAGTGTAATGGCTAAACATTGGCTACCTGTAAAGTACGAACTCTTTATGGAATAATTCAGTTGTAAATACTGATGTGGTGTCTTCTGACCTAAACCTATCTCCAATTTGTACTCCATAAATCATTCGTTGAATAGTGTGTGTCTGTCTGAAAACAAAACTTAACAAATCGACTCCAGTCGGTATTGTCGATTCATAGAGGCCCTCAATAAAATTCAATACTAACTCTGCCACTTAAATCTCTCCTTGGGATCCCTTTATTCCATTCATCTCCTCCCATTCCTTTAATTATAGCTTAAATCATTCTTCTCTTACATTGCCCTGCATACTGCCTAAATAAACCTTCAATCCTTTTGTCTGGAGTCTACGAATAAGTTCTCACAATAAATCGTATTTACCAAATGAAATTTCTGACTTTTATTTTTATAATCCCTATTTTCAATATAATATTTTTTTTTAAATTCTATGTTAAAAAGAAATAGATAAAGCTGCAACAAAAACCCGCCCCAATGAGGACTACGCCCGCTTTATAACAAATGATTGTAACATCTTTGTTAAATTATAATACAGTTTTATTAAATATTGTAATAAAGTTTTATTAAATATTGCTGTACCTTGGTATTTCTTTATTTTTTTTTTATTTTCCTAACGCTTTCCATGTACCCACTTCATTTGAAGAGAATCCTCAAAATTGTGATTCCTAATATTATCATTATTTTTGTTTTCCTTGTATTTGTTATTCTGTCTAAACTTAATTCATTCAATTTCACAGTTTCAAAATGCAGTACTTTTTATTAACTAATCATTTTGTAATAATAATGTTAAATATCATTTAATTATCAATCAATTCCTGAAACCGATTTTTATAAAACTCTTAACTATCTGATAACTATTATATCTTATATTATTATATATCAACGACAATAAAATTCCTGCTTTTACAAATCCTTTCTATAACTTATTTAACCAACGCATTCACCTAAGACAATATTGTGTCTTTCTATCAATAATCTGCATTGGCGCACAGAGCATCTTCAAAATCAGCTCAGTAGATCAGTCTGAATAAAATAACAACTCGACATACCTAACTCTAACCAAATCATTCGCTTTTACATGTACTGTCTACCGCAATCCCCCAAACATGTTTTCATGTCATTTCCATTGTGGTCTATGTACCTACGTACATAATTTTTTTTTTTAAAGTTATATATGTACCAAAATATTTACTCAAAGGTAACTGCTCAAAACGTTACTCTAGAAATAGCTGCACAGTATTTTCCTTCTGCTATAACTTTTGATTTTCGGTTTTGAAACTAGGTTATTGATAATATATCCCTATGATAGGTACCTTCCTAAATTTCTAACATTATTCCTTTCCATTAACAATTGCATCACCCCTTTCCTGTTCGATACAAATCAAACCCGACTAATTATGAAGGTAATCTATCAATTATAGATACTTCGTTCCAACAAGATATACCTACAATAACTTCTTCCTATAACTTCTTCCTCTACATGCTACTCATAACTATAAAACGAAACTCGTTACGACTGTTTATTTAGTTAACAGGGAAACGCCCTTTAAACATAAACAATATTCTATTTACCTTTCCTTTTGCTTTTATTAACGCCACCCATCGCTTGTTGTCAATATTATACGCAAACGTCAAACACACGAATGTCTCTCTCTTTTTTATTACATTTCCTGATCTCTACTACCGATAACTATTTGGTCTTTTCTTTAATGTAATCCATAAATTACAATTTATTACGCTAATATACGCAATAATAACACTCTAATACTAACAGCTCCATAGTCACTACAATATAATAAACAGTCCAACACACCCCTGTGCTCAGCTTTCCCCATTTTCCCCTTTCTTCAGACTATAGTTATCTATCAACCAAACTAACGACACGCCGTGAATTAGAATACTCAAACAATAGATGAGGACTAATAATAGGTTTAGGTAATAAATAGTTTTAATAGGTTTAGGTCTCAGAAGAACTAGTAAACTAGTGGTATCCCGTAACTTGAACTTGCGATGTAGGTATACTGAGTATTAATGTAATTTTCTACCCAATATTTTTTCCCTGAAAATTATCGATTAGAAAGATATAGATGTAATACCTATCTATTAAATTTTCGCAAGCCTTTACTAGGATTAATTTATTTACAATTAGATTATTACAAGGATATAAAAGGGTAATTTGTTTATATTTCTATAACCCCAAATCCCAACAAATGAAAAAAACAAGATATTTCGAATATTTCTATGCTCGACGTTTGCTGAAATATGACTAGATTGATAACGGTCTATAACTAAAAAGTTATTTTTCATAGTTTGATTTCTACCTTAATTTAATTTCAAATGTACAAACAAAAGAACATAGTTATGTTTATTTCCAATTGTCTTTGTAATTTCCAACCCCCATCTTCTACAACCTTTGTAATCCATTTGCATCAAACCTTGGTTACTTGCAAATAATCAATTAGTGAATCGCAGATTAAATTTTATTTTTCAATTCTTTTGTAATATTCCGAAGATCTCTTCTGTTTCTTTTTCTCTATCCACATATTTGCTATTACGAGAGCATGTGTACGCTGTGCTGTCACTGCGTGGTTACTCAAATTTCTCCAAATCTCCATGTCATTTCCCTAGCTACATCTTCCATGAATTTCAAAGCAAAAATCAACACGACTGTTTTTCCGGTCCTCGAATAACCCTGCACTATTGTATGCTTCTGGGCTTTTAATTTACAAAAATCCTTTAACTTTGTCATGTGTGATAATGTGTTTGATTTTGAATAAAATTTATATTCATCACCTCATTATCATAACTACACTATATCTGCCAATGTCTTTGTAACGTATTACTGAAAGATATCTCTCAAAGTATCCCATTACGATTGTTATACGAAATTTTAAGTCTTAACAAAGACGCTCCGTGCTATTTAGAATTAAACATTATTGACACTTCGCGGTCGCACAAACATGTAATCTCTTAAGTAAGAATTTTTACGACCGCTACCCGAATTTTAATACTATATAGGGATCCTAAATTTCTGTGATTGTCTTTAATTACTTCCTTTTTTTTTTGTTCCCTAAATAAAATATAAACCTCGAATATCTTCAAAGTATTGTTATTACGTTTGCGCTTTTATAGATATCTTGATCACAGAATCTCAAAGAGCTATGGACATTTGTTGACCACAGGTAAGTTCTTATTCCATCTTATACCTAATCATACCGTTTATTATATCTATAATAATATATAACTTTAGCATTTAAATTATAGCTAGGTATATTAAACCTTGAACATGATTTCTATTAGTTACGAACTCTTTGGATATACACGTATGTGCTTATGACAGTTAGTTAAATATGTCGCTGTCAAAATAAAGGAAATAAAGTTCATGTCAAAAATATGATTTTCGCAAATTCTATGCACGTTCGCTGTACTCTAATTGTAATTATACTGTAACTCTACTTATCGTAGTATTTATTTACGTTTATCTTTGCAGTGTCCATGACGAAATCACTTCAATTTGCGAACAAATGTAGGCAGCGCATGCACGATACATTTGCCCAACAACTCCGATTGATATTCAACAACTAGTTATACCTACATATTATTATATACATAGGTGTACATATTCCTACGAAACTACACTCCAGCTATCTGGCAAGGTATGTATGTATAGTGTTGTTTAGACTTGTTCATCTCTGCTTTGCTCCAACCAAACATCATTTTTCCCTGTTCATATCTACATACTTCCTATAGATTATACCTACATAGAAATTACCATTAGAAATTAGTGTATTATGTGTGTACATACTTATCGTATTTTGTTACAACTGAACATTTCATATTACATTACCTAGCTATGTCGTCAAACTCTTTGCAGGCAAATAATCCAACCAACATGACTCAAAATTGATTTCCTAGTTGCATACCCACCTCCCTTATATATAGATTCCAATAAACATCTATAAAATACCTAGGCATTAATCACCGGAACTCTTCTTTACGTGATATTATAGTAAAACGTAGTGTTTATATTCTCTTTACACTTTGACAGCAAGCTCTCAGTACCACAATCAAAAAGTTTCTTTGCTTTTACAAAGAACTCTTTTGTGTTTACCTTCCTGTAAAGTTCTGTAGCCTAGGTAACCTAAATGTTGATTGTCATGTCATTTTGATTGATTTTATTATTGCTAACATATTTCTTTTTCTACCTTTGTTTTATTATTAAATAGCAATTTTAAGATAGGTACCTAATTGCTGTGAACAAAGCTACCATTGATTTTCTCATATTTCTACGCGTTCTGATATACAACCTTCGGTTAGTTTTAGATTATTGATGAAATAACTGATTCTATATATTACTCGTTATATGTTTATGTATATTTTATAGTTTTCCATGAATTCTAGATCCCTGCCTGCCGACTGTGGTGTTGTTATGGATCACAGTGAAACCTGACAAGCTCTACAGCTCACATAACCCGCTCATCATTGATTGGTGGGTATGTAAGTTTCGATATTTATTTAGTATCCTAAAAATATTTCCTAGGTACTAATATTGCAAACACGGCGTTTGTACGTAAGAATGAATGTTTGCTTCACCATCCCTCTTAAACGGCTGCGCCAATTTTGATGAATTTAGGTACAAAAGTAGAGGAAACTTTGAATCTACATATTATAAGATACTCTTCCTCATCATTATCATCATTATCCTAACAAAGTACCTAGGTACTAGTATAGTAATCGCAAATGCTGGTATGTCTGAATGAATGTTTGTTACCCCAGTCCTGGCTAGACTAATTTTTATGAGATTTTGTATAAAAATAGATGATACTAGATTTACGCATAGATAACTTTTTATCATCACCACCATCATCACCCATCACCATGCGGGTATATCCGCGACCGCAACTAGTAAAATATAAAATGAACGTTTGTATATTTGTCTGTTGTTCTGTAATAATCTCTCACTTGATTAAATGAATTCCACGATTCCTACGATTTTCATGGCATGGAACCGGTTTTTATATTGCCCTAAACTCTAATATAGTTCTACTAGTATATAGTATATAGTCTACTAGTATTCAACGACCGAAATTGACGATGTATACCGAGTTCAGATTGAAATGTAAGGTTATGAATACACATTGTGCGTACTGCTTACATATCAAATTATGTCACTTAAGAACATAAATACATACATAACTATTAAAATTCAAACAATTGTGCCTAACTATAACCTTTTTTTTCCGCTTTGTTTTACTAACTCATCATTAATGTGTGTTTTTTTTCCATTTTTTTTAAAGTTCAGTGGTAACCCGGCTATGCTCACCATTCCCTAATTTTCCCTATTATATTTGCAGATCTCGTCAAGATGCACTACTCTACCAGCCGCTCCGCCCCAAAGATTCCGATATCCGACGCTCCTCTTCAGCCTGCCTACATCGTCTACACTTTACCAGCTTCATTCCGAAGACTAATCACTACTTAGTTTTATTATTATTATTTTGTATACTTAAATTCGGCGCTTACTATGTTTGTCTATTAAATCTGCATAACGTTGATTTATTTAACCACTAACTATACAACCCTCTGACTTGTCTATATGAATTTCCACAATGATAAACATCTGAATGATAAACTCAACCCCCCAATGTTACGACTAAACATATATCAACCAAAACTTCTTACAAGACTTATCATCGCTCAATTAAAGTTGCGCAACTTTGCATTTTATTGTAAACCTATTTATCTCCTTCGCAAATGCAATAGAAGTAATTACGTATGTAGATTTTTGCTATCATTTAATTACCATATATTTCATTGGATAAAAAGGTAAGCCATTAACGATCACACGTTTTAATTTTCTTAATACTTCCGAACATAACAAACATTGATTATATACAGACATGTCCACGATCTGCGCTGTATTTTGCTGGTTACAAATGTAATCCTCGTGATGCTAATACAGCGACGGCATTTCAACATGTAGAAACTCTCTTTCTTTCCTAACACTATACAATAACTCTTTCAGTACTCTATAACGCAATTCTTGGCTCCCAAGTGAGTTTCATAAGTCGTTCAATACTAAAAGTGTTCTTAAAACCTTCGGTTCACTTTGAGTAGAGTTCGATACTGACTATTTACCGTGTGCTTCCAGGAGAGTATCCTAGTCGTAAACACAACACGCAATCTGCCTTTCGAATGATAAGTGTACTTCTGGATTCTAGAGATCGACTATGGGGTACACGTAAATGAGAAAGATAGTTGCAGACTTTACATACATGAAACTTGCATACAACTCATCTTTCACTGAATATCATTTACGCGCTTCGTAGTAATCAGTATTTTAGTAATATTCCTAAAATTGCATATCCGGCTTATTTATTTCTTAGTTTATTGTAGAAATCTACTACGGTAGCCTAGAACAACAACATCATCACCTCATTATAGTATCCGTTGACTACCTATTTAGCCCTTTAAAAATCACCTATTGCAATAGCATCTCTGTTTCAATAAAATCCTATCCATTTCACGCCAACAAATTGTGCGGTTGACCGCAACTACTTCCTAGTAAAACTTCCGTAGTAACGTTATTCCAATCCTGGTAACGGCACTACCAAATTGTAACAACCCCCCCACAATTTTTATTTCTTTATTCAAATACGTTTTGGCCAATGATCGTCTAGTCTAGGAGGACCCTAACACTGTGTACCGCTGCTGTAACCTTGCTCTTTTCGGAAAGAATTGAAACAGAGAAAACTATTCAGAACTATAGATGCCTAGAGAAACCAAAAGCAACGCCTAGGTATTCTGATATTACGATGGATAACCTACTACTACATTACTGAACTGCTAGCTGATAACGAAAAATTGCGATGAACATACTAGATTGCAAATATTTAGTTCTTACAGACTGACTGACTGAGCTGATCCTAGATTTCTAGCTTATGTACTTGATTTGACTTCTAATCGTGGAAGATATTAATCATCAATATAAGTTTCTGAATTTAAGGTCTATGTTATTTGACCATAGAACATAGAAATAGTAGGTTATTTGCAAGTTTTCTATATAATTATTAGCTTGCAAAACTACCTGTTATATCTGATAAATCAGTTTTGATTAGTGAAATAATATATAAACAACTCCATTAAATAATATCAGATATTTGCATGATATTCGTTATTATTAATAACAGTTATAAACCTGTTAATTATATAACTAACTTTCTTTATAGATTTATGTTTGTTGCTATGAACATTTAGCTGTGGATAAGATTGATATAATCTCTTGCAGACTAAGTGTCTCTATAATATGTACTATTTGTTTCGTTTATGAAAACTGCTAGGAAATAAATAACAAAAGTAAAGTAAAAACTCGCTTTATATGCGCTTTAGAAATCTCTTGTGATCAGTAACTACTACGCTGATTATCCAATTCCTTTAGATAAATATTATCAGCCACTATTCCCTGAATAGTTCAATTGTTCAAGTTTAATCATTTACTTGTTTACTGAAGCAATATATGGGAAATAATATCAGTGACTTAGAGAAATCTCTAGACCCTTGTTTGTGGTTTACAAGAATTCTCAAGGTGCTGCATTGCTTGACCAAGTTTGATAAGATTTACCACATACATAAATCTCCTTTTTATACGAGATTGCTATACTTAGATTACTAGTGTTTTACATGACATGCCATCTATTGAACCATTGTAGGAAATGCAATTATTTTAAATACTTAAGTATTAGCAGAATCTTTGTTGTATTGGTTAGCTCAATACTAGCTGCCATATATTTATTATGATGATTATTATAATAGTTAGCTTTACTTTGCCGAGTAAATTATTAATATATAGTATAGATATAGTGATAGATATCTCTACAATTTAAAGATATAATATATTTTATTAATTTTCATATTGTAAGTAATTAGTTTGTTTTTTTTTAGATTTGCCGTAGAATTCTAGATTTATTATGATTTAGGAAGTACGATTCTTGGCATGTTCAAGGCTTACAACTCGAATGCTGGATTAAGAGCTGCTCTTTACTGTGACACAAATGTTCTCCATCATGCCAAGAACCTCTTCTATTTACCCCAAAATTAGTAAGGCCTTACTAAGTCCGTTTGGTAGTTTTCCAAATGTAGAGTTTGCGTCTATAAGCGATTATAATCTTATTTATCTCTTCTTAATATTATTATTTATCATTATGAATTATCATTTGATTCTAAATATTACATTTGATACTTTCAGCAAATAATTCAATTGCTATAATTTATTACCGCATTCTCATGCTAGGATCAGAGTAAACAATCTAGCCTAAACTCGATCTCCCGAACTCATCAACAAATATATAATATATTAATGCAACAAATACATTAGGTACATTTCATTCGAACTAATATTTCTATATTCCTTTGCAGGCAAATATTTTTGTATTACTTACTTTATACTGATTAAATATATATTTATTTTGACATTTTGATTTCGTAGTTAGTCTTTAGTTTCTAAGTCTAGCATACCAATAGATTGTATTGATATGACGAATTCATTATTGAAACCTACGTCTCTAGTGGTAGACGCCACTAGCGCGTGAATTTACTTATTTGCTCCCGATTGAACCATCACGAAGTTAATGTATAACCCGGTAAACAAAAATACTAGACCTAGACCTACTTCGGTCCTAAATAAATTCCTAGTCTGCTAAAGTGTGTGTAAGTCCCCAACAAACCCCCCAAAGTTAATTGCGCATGAGCTTTCATCCCCCTGATAGGATGGCTCAAGTTTGATCCCTAACTAGCCTCTAAAGTTCGGTGCCAAGCCGAGAATCGAACCTATGGCCCCTAGGGTGTCCAACTCCACGCACGGAAATAGTCGCGCGACTATACCGCTATAGCCGAAGCTATGGAAGGCTGCAGAGCGACGTTCTAGTATGAGAGGAAATAAATACATATAATACATAGAAGACACTTCCACTGGAATATTCTTTCCAATCGAAGTGAGGAGCAGTTAATCGTACCCATTGCAATAGGTTAAAGCGATTGTTGGCTCGCTCCCAAAAGTGTCCAACTCTAAGGATTGGGCGTTCCCTATCGAGGTGGATCTTAGTTGTCACCGTGAGGTATCCAACCCACGTCCGGAACCATGTCCGTAGCAGAATATATTACCTCACGGAAGTTCGAGAATTTAATAAGCATTTTCTCGGTCTTTCTACTGCTTATATACTTTCTCAAACTTGACAGTGACGCCGATTTGAGGCCGATAGGTATCCAATCAAAGCCCTTTCTATCGGCGTCAAAACGGCTTCAGATCCACCTCAGCCAATCTCAGCCCTCCAGCGCATTCCTATTTTAATTTCAAAATCTCATCAAAATCCGCTCATGACAACACATATTTTGAATTTCGTATGACGCCGATCAGATGTACGTAGATCCAATCAAAGCCCTTTCTATCGGCTTCAGATCGGCGTCAATACTCATTTGTTTTAGGGTTCATTTTGATGAAGCAAACTCAAATACACGGACACACAACGAAAATATGTTCCTCACATAACTTTGTATGGTTAGAAATATCAATGCTGCTTATTTTCATGGTAATTTTATTAATTTTGCTTGTAACTTTTATGTATTTAAAGGATTACTCAACATTTCCTTTTACTTGAAGTAACTTATCTTTATAATAATACATAGAATATCTTGATAGCTTAAATATTCTAAGCTGCTTATCATTTTCAGTAAGTACCTATAGTCTTGCTATGCTAAGAAATACCTAACATCTAAATCTCAATATTACACATTATCGCTTTCTTCTACTTTTGATTGTCTAAATTTCATCAATATTTATTCATACCAAGATGCTTTTTAAATGTATCTATATTTGTGAATCGTGACGGAATCCTCATCCAGAGCCTGTTCCGTTACAGCGTCTTCCAATGTAGCGGTGAACAGTTTCGGAAATATAACGTCTCCCTGTCTCACGCCTCTTTGCAATGGAATTGCCTTCGAACTCTGCTCCTGTACTCGGACTGACATGTAGGCGTTTTTGTACAAACACTTCAGCACTTCAATATACCGATAGTCAATACGGCACCGCTGGAGAGACTCAAGCACTGCCCACGTCTCGATCGAATCAAAGGCTTTCTCATAGTCCACAAACGCTAAACAAAGAGGCAAGTTATACTCTTCGGTCTTCTGTATAACTTGCCGTAGCGTGTGGATGTGGTATATGGTACTATAGCCTTTTCGGAAACCGGCTTGTTCCGGAGGCTGGAATTCATCAAACCTGCGGCTGAGATGGTTCGTTATGACCTTCGAAAACAGCTTATAAACATGACTCAAAAGCGAGATGGGTCTGTAATTTTTAAGTAAAGTGTTGTCACCTTTCTTGAAGAACAGCACCACCACACTTTTGTTCCATGCTTCTGGCGTTGAACCTTCGAGTAAGACGGTATTAAAGAGCTTCTGCAGGACTTTAAATACCGGTGTTTCAGAAGCTCAGATGTGATACCGTCGTCACCAGGCGCCTTGTTGTTCTCAAGCTGTTTCAAGGCCATTCTAATCTCGTACAGCTGATGTCCGGGATATCTTCGGTATAATGTCGGGTCAGCTTGGCTCTTGGGTCTTTGGCCGAGCTGCTAACAGGTTTAGCGACCGAGGTGTATAGCTGTGCGTAGAAACTCTCTACCTCTCCTAATACTTCAGCTTTGGTCGACGCTACACTGCCGTCTTCTCCCTTCAGCTTCGTCAACTGGCTTTGCCCAGTAGACATGTCTCTCGCAAACACTTTGGAGCCTTTTTTCCACTCTATCGTCTCTTTAATACGGTTTGTTTTAAAGATCCGGATGTCGTGTCGCAAGGACTTCCATATTCGTCTATTGAGCAGCCTATATGCTTCAGCATCATCCGAAGACTGCAGTTTCAATGAGCGTCGTTCAGCCATGAGGTTGAGAGTATCGTTGGAGAGTTTCTGTGGCCTATCTGTACGGTGGGGTTTAAAGTACTTGGAACCCACTGTATGGACAGTTTCTACTAACCTGTTATTGATCTCGTCCACTGAAGCGATGTTCTCAAGGCAATCGAAGCGATTGGATAGCTCAAGTTGAAAGCTCTCGGGGTCTTGAATACGGGCACGAGTGGGTCGGAGCGTAGACTTCATCAGACGAGACCTCTCCAGTTTGACAATAATATTCACCGTGCCTCTTACCATTCGGTGATCACTACCGGTTTTAACCCTGTTGATCACGGAGACATCAGTGAATATTTGCCTTTTGGTGGTCATAATGAAATCAATCTCATTTCTCGTGGAACCATCGGGACTCAGCCAGGTCCATTTCCTGTGAGGTGGCTACTGAAAGAAAGAGTTCATCATAAAGAGTCCCTCTTTCTCCAGGAAGTCGGCCAACCTCTGTCCCCTACGGTTCCGTTGTCCATATCCAAATTGCCCCACTTTCAACTCATCCTCGCTTCTTTTACCCTACTTCGCGTTAAAGTCCCCCATAACAACTAGAAAGTGCGTTTCAGAGGTATGTATGGCCCGACTAATGTCCTCGTACATATCCTCCACCTCATCATCCGGGTGCGACTTCGTCGGTGCGTATACCTGAATGACCTTCAGCGAATATCGTTTGGATACTCTGAGTATTAGGTATACAACCCTATTGGAAATGCTATCGATCTTAACTATGTTGTTAGTAAGGGACTTGTGGACGAGAAAACCGACACCACCTTGGGACTGTTGGTGGCCCTCCCGGTAGTAGAGTAGGTTACCTGATTTTAGGGTTATCGTGTCCTCACCCGCTCTACGGACTTCAGATAACCCCACAATGTCCCAGTGTAACTTACTCATTTCTTCTTCCAGCTCATATATCTTCTCGTCTGTCCTCATTGTGCGTATGTTGTGTGTCACCAGTCGTCGTCGTTGGGGGTGGTAGCCGGGCGTCTGCCGGGGATTCTTAGCACCCCCTGCCCCACCGTTACCGTGGCCGCTACCGTAGCCAGGAATAGTGGGGCTGCCGGGGACTGGGGGCCTGGTTCCTAATGTGTCTGTCATTGGGGGGATTTTGCCAATACTCGCCACGCTTGGCAGGCGGGTTGGCGAGCGCAGTTTTGGGGTTTTAATACTGGGAAGAAGCTGCTGCCCACCTTCCGATTGTTATCCCTTAGCAGATTTTTACGCACCCACGGGTGGAGTTGGGGGTGTACTATTCTAAGCCGGTACCCCACGGCAGCATATTATTTTTATAGCATTAACACGGATATATCACAACAAAACTATACGCAAGTCAACCACAACGAAACATCAACAACACGCCATCTTGTTGCGTCAGAGATAGGGATACCAAACACTGATTCTGATTTTAAACAGCCGAAAATTAATTTCTTTAAAATAAAATTGCCAAGTTTTTCTCTAGTAAATAGTGTACCTAATTAATTAGGCTATTTATTAGACCAACTTAAGGCTTAGTGTTGCTCTTGAAATGATCCAACACGTACCTACGATACTTATTTTCGATGAATACAATTTTAGCACACGTACGAATTTTTAAAACTCATTTTATATAATGTTAAAAATAAGTTTGTTTTAAAAATGCCTTTTTGGAATTAATTGTTCCTTAGTACTTTCTGCTTAAAATACCCCAATTTGTAGTGTAAATATCCGATGGTAGGAACACTTTAGTGTTGTCATATAAAAAGCTTGCAAAAAAATCCAGTATCTACTTTCGTTAGCCAGACTCTAGTTTCGTAAAAGGTGGGAGTAGGCCCCGTTGTGTCATCCATCAGCCCACAAGCAATAGTAATTACATTACTGCAATCTGACTAGAGAAAGAAAGGAAATATGGTAGACGAAGGTACAGGCACATAGTACCTATATGATCTTATTATAGGTATCACATGGAGATCAAATGTAATAATAATACCTACTATAGAATTGAAAACAAGAGTAGGTACCAAACCATGCTATTAGTTTTTCAATATAAGCAATATAAAGCATATATGAGCATGAAAATATATATGATTAACATACCGTTTAACATTCGTTTTACCAGGCTTAGGGAAACGGTGAAATGAGACCACACCATCTTGAACAGGAGTTGCTCCACATTTTGCACATTTTCTGTACATGTCCGTAGATATACTTAGATTTTATAAGTTTTTAAACTATCACGATCACTTTTGCAAGAGACAACATTAAAAAAGGGATATTTACCGTGTAATCCATTTTATTTGAGTTCGCGACAACATGAATTACACGGTAAATATCCCGTTTCTAATGTTACTAATACTTGGATAGTTCTGCGGAAGCTTACTTTAAAGGAGGGTATAATAACATGAAATATCCACGAAAATACGAAATATCAGCAATTAAAAACTAATTTATAACGTAAATGTTCAAATTGAATTTGATCAACTTGCTGACATACAATTCGAGTGCTGCAAGATGAATTAAAAAATTGGAGCTAGTTTTATAATATTGTTTTTAACAAAAATGTTAGCTTCTTTTATGTATTTTGTACAACAAAAAAAAGGTAAAAGAATAAAACATATTATGAAACGTTTGGTGGCAGTAAAATATGTATTTTATTAAAAATAGTACGGAATAATTTTTTATGGAACGAATTTGCTTCCCTATAAATGTCTAAATTTTATCGCTGTAGCAGTACATACAATTCCGCTACACACATCTAAATTTTGCTCGTGTGTGCAATGGTAAAATCTCGTACATACAGGATACCTCCCCTTGGAGTATTTACTACTCTATGAGTCTGCCTGACCTGTGGAAATTGCAAAAGAAAACGATGCCAACAGGACTCGACTGCGGTTTCGTTTCGTAATTTTTCTAAGGGGCGTATCATAATTCGAACTATACTCGTAAAGTAATATTTCAAGTAAAACGTGTGAAATAGTAGTTACCTAGCAGCGTGTTAGTTCTAGGGGAATCTGAAGTTTATCTAGTAAGACAAGATGTCAAATAGTCCCGTGTATTATCTACGAATAGGGGCGTGATGTTTATTGTTGTAATTCTTCGTTCATCACATCGCCAGTCTCATGTCTAGAGCCTAGGGTGTGGAGAAGGAGTTCGCCAGCCTGTAGGTCATAAGTTGTAATGTGGTACAATCAAGCAGTGTTATGAATGAGGAAGCTCTGTTGGCACGGGCTTCCGAGGAGAGGGAGCGAATATTCCAGCGGTATGAGCGAGGCCGCGAGAACCTCGCCGGACAGATCGACCCGTGGGAAGACCCCGAGTTCGAGGAGTACCACAAAACTGACAGGTAATTTACTTAATCTCAATATATTGGCATGACTGGTTATTGCGTTTGCGAAAAATGCTATACCTAGATTTTCGTAAATGATTCCTACCTACAGATGGTATTCCATAATTGAGTAAGCTTGTGCAAATATGAGTATTATGTTACATACATTTTGCGAACATTAAACCATATGTATTACAAAAATAAATATTTTTTTGTATGCTGACTATGATCAATTTACGATTTTTTCACAAATGCTGTTTTACTGCATACATATTTCTTACACAACCGGTAAAAATTCTACACATAATATGTTTGACCATCTGTTATAACGGCTACAATTTGTAAGATACCAGGGCCTAAAAACTTGCTAATAAGGTGTCTTTAAGTGATTGCTAATGTTTTTTATATATTTTGTGTTGATGTGTTTGGAGAGTGAGGAAGTTGTATGTATGGTGGTAAGCGCAATGTCTTAACAGTGGCAGTACAAACTACAGTTGTTAGCTGGTTTCTATGCCGTTTATTTCAATTGCTACATCACTCTTCAGACTTTAGCAGATTTTCAACCCAAAATCCTCCTTCGCTACATTAAGAAGCTGGGTTGGCTTGGGTAAATGTTGACACATGGAAACATACAGTACATCTCATGTGGGATGTCAGTGCAGGTTTTATCGTCCCAGACAGAGAATAAGCTATCATGAAGTGGTTATTAAACAGTTACTATACTGTTTAAATGCCCATTTCAGCTAACTTAAACATTAGCTGAAATGGGCCCTGCAGCAGCAGCCTGGTTGTGGAATTATAGCCCACCCACCAAGTACAGGATGGCTTGACTTTGGTGCAATATTTGTTCTGGGTTCTTTGCTGTCAAATCATATCATCCATGAACCTGCTCTTCAAAGTTAATCAAGTCAAATAAAAGTGTGCTCTTCAATTTGTACACATGAGTTAATTAATGAGGCACTCATTTCTGGATATATTGAACTTTATCAGTTTTCCAAAGTCGCTCAATACATTTGTAGCTTGTTACTCTCACTCACATGGCAATTACTAAAATTTTTAAGGTCCATGCTTAAGACCATACTGTAATGTTGTTTATCATTATCATCTCACCTGCAGTAGATGTCTACTGCTAAGCATAAGCCCCATAGATTTCTAAAAAGGCTGGTCATAAGTGGCAAGCATCCAAAGTCATCCTGCTAACTTCACCAGTGAGTGTCCTGAGCTGGATTTTTGTATTTTACAATTAACTTCCTTCTCAAGGTTTAATCTGCCTATTTAACTGTTTGCTATAGGTACCCCTCAACTGATACTGGTGTAGGCATATCATGAACTTTTGTCATAAACTTGTTTTGTCCATGTTTATCTTAAGGCCTACCTATTACTCAGGCACTATGAAATGTAAAAAAAACAATTAAAGATTAAACAATAGTATGTCATCATCATCAGCCAAAAGACGTCCAACACATAACATAGGTCTCCCTTCTTGAAAGCCTCAAAAAAATGGCTGTTTGCCAATTGCATCCATGGGCTCCCCAAGACTTTCACAATGTCGTAGTCCATCTGGTAGGGTAAAATATCTTATTTCAAATCTTTATATTACAGACTATTAAAATAAATCATGAGTCCTCCAAATCTATCAAAAATTTTGCTTGTCATTTTGTTACATCAACATTTATCAAGACATTACTAAGCAGACATAATACAATTGGCATTGTCAACTAATTTGGATACGTTTTTTATTTGATATTTATTTGTTAATAATCTGCCTAATTTTACAATAGCCGAGGTGCTAGGCGTATCTGGCAATTAGCAGCTTGTGCGAGTGTGAACATTATTTCTATAAATTTTCTTTGATATTTGTGTTTGATATTGATATTAGTGGCACCCATAAAGCTGCTTGCATAGCGAAACCTTTTACCTTAATGTTACATTAGGCTTTTGTTAGCTTGATCTGTTTTTTATTTATAATTACATTATGTTTTCTTACATGCAATTGTTTAATTTATGTTTATTGTTGGTTTTGCGATTTATATGTTAATTTATATATTTTATAATTTATTTATTGTGTGCTAATTTATATGTTCTATGAAAAAACTTGAGAAATTTTCTATAATTTAGAATAAAGTGCTGCTGGAAAAATCTTTATGGAACTTAAAATTAATCACAGTAAACGCTATAAAAACTTGGTTTGCTCTATTGCATTGTCACAGGTAACAATTATTATACTTCTTTAATCAATATCAGCACTGTGACATTTGTAAGAGGTGTGCTACATATACTATTCATGTAACTGACCTTCTATAATCTTTATCAGGTTGTTTGCCAAGGATTATAATAACATAATCAAATATACTGGCTTATCTTCTGGACTATGTCCATGGCTTTTGTTTATATACCAATCTCCTGTGTCCTAATTCGATCTTATCGAAGGTGTGACTGGACAACCTATCAACTGTGAAAATTACATAAGGCATACAGTTAGAAACCACGTTTTAGAACCGTAAGTCGTCACTGGTACAAGACACACTGATTAAAAACGTTTGTCAAGTTGTGGCACTGACATATTTATGATGAGAAGAAATCGCGAAAATTAGGGATGATGCTCAGCCGTGTTGCATTTGAGGATTGACCTATTATACTATATCTTGAAGTTGCATCTGTCTAGTTTTAGACTGTTTGTCCTGATGAATAAGAGTCTTGAGTCCTTCACATCAGAAAGTGGTCGAAGGGCTCGCGGAGCGTATAATTGGCCGAAAATGTCCTCTCGGCAAGAATCCCAGACATCAGTTGTTTTAAGCTTTGTCAGGTGGCTCCTACCAGATTGCTGAACAAAAACTTTATATATATATATATATCGTGTGTTGGCGCATCATTGCATCTAATCTCTCGTTGATGTTATCTGTGGGTGTTTGGGTAACAAATCGTTTCTCTAGTTGTTTTGGAAAGTTTAGAGATTTAGACATGATTTGGAGCAAACTCGATCGGCATGGAGCTTGTGACAGGCGCGGATCCAGGCCACAAAAAAGGTTTTGGTCTCAGCCACCCAAAAATCATCCAAGTGTGAGTGGGAGTATGAACTCTCTCATAATGGATATAGTATCAAGACGCTCGCCTGATGTTAAACGTCACGCTTGCCCATAACAGTCCAGTAAGATTCATAATTTTAGACACTTCAAAACCCTGCATGGCAATGCACTGCGCTCTTTACCCGCAGATATAAGATGTACTTGCTACGTAATTTCGCTGGGAACAAGGATATCTCAATGATGTCAAATTAAATTTTAGTATACATTTTACATTAAATAATTTGATTAAGGTGATTACTTAAATTAGATTGCAAGCTTACCTTTCTTTTTCGCGTAAACGTTAATAATTTAATTGATATCCAGGTTGTGTATATTTTATAAAGGCAGTGGTTATAAAACGTCATATCATCAGCCTGCCGAATATGAAAGTGTGACGTCTGATGTCACAAGTCTTTTAGGGTTGTGGGCATGCCCATCGTGCCCACAACGGTGGACCCGCGCTTGGCTTGTGATAAATTTCGGTTTTGAACCTGTTGACCAGTGAAACATCTCTGAATCTTAAAGCCAATCTAGTTTTTGTTACGCGATCCGGGCTTCACCAGGTGTATCTTCTCTGATACTGCTTCTTATAGAATTAATTCTAGTCCGGCCCCGTGTTTTAACGCCTCATCCTGAGGATGGCAGCACCCAGCTCCCCCTCGGAGGTGCCAGGTACGTCCTCCTCCTCTGCTCCTACTCTTGGAGCCATCGACGCCGTTGGATGGGAAAACCTGAGCCACCGTAGAACAGTCTGGTGCATACAACCACAAATATAATTTATTCGGGGGTTGAATGCGCGCTTATCGTAATTAAAGCTACGATAGGATAAGTGCTGATTCGCTTTACAAAATTCTAGAACTACCAAGTGACGTTGCTAGCTATAGGAACAAACCGAGAATAACATTTTAGAGGGCTACTATCCTTCGTACTGAAGAATTCACCACGTCTAGAGCAGGATCCAGGGTAGGGTTGGTCGCTAAATCCAAGTGAAGATGCACAGCTGAATTCTTATCAGCGGTTTCACCCCGGGGTATTAGGAAGCGGTGACCAAATCATAAATGAGCTGCGTGCGAAGTAGCTTATCGCTTGCACACGCGCGGGTTGCACATCTGAGATCTTACGGAAGATTGGCGCGGCGTCGACGACCCCTTATCGCCCGTGCGGCGAACCTTGGCCACACGCTGGAGCACCAAATGCTCCATCATGCTGGTGAAAGGGGAGCCCAGAGGCGGAGCTTTTGTCTCGCCAACCTGTACGGCCGCTCACATGGGTCTTGTTCCAGTGACTCCAGAAGTTCACGCCAGGTTTACGCCTTGGCGTCGCTGATGGCTATGCGAAGGGCTTTAGACGCTTCTCTGTAGGCCGCATAGAGGGCATCCGATTCAGCCGTCACCTGGCTCCTCCTCCTCCGGTAGCGCTGGTAGTGGCGGCGCCTGGCTACGCATCGGCGGCGGAGCCTAGCGATCTGCTCCGATCACCAGTATACCTGGCGCCTGCACTGTGGGGCTCTGGCACGGGGCGTGGAGGCATCGCATACATGTGACATTGCCTCGCACAGTCCTGGACACGGAGGCTGTGTTGTCCTGGACACTGACTCCGAGGGTCTCTCCCCTCGAAGATTCCATGCATGGACAAGACCCGCCTCTTGCTGTAGCTCCAGTTAAGTTGGTTTAAAATCCATCTTGGACCAACCACCAGTGGCACCCGAACGTCGGGGTCCACCGAAGAAGAAGAGACGCTAAACCGAATGTAGTGGTGATCGGACAGCGTCTCCTCGCCCACCAGCACCTCCCAGTCCCGAAGTCGTACTGCGAGATCAGGCGTGGCGAAGGTCACGTCGACCACCGACCCGCCAACCGTCGTACTCTGGATCTTTATATGGCCCAGTACAAGGCAACGGTAGAAGCGGCGGGGTCGGGATTCCAGTATCTGAACCCGCGCACCTACCCAGCCTACAAGAAGCCTCGATGATTCGATCGCTCCCTCGGAATTGTTAGACGCCCTTGCTAAGACAGGCGGCTGTGAACCATTGGCTCTTGGCAGGCGGGGAACGGCGGGAATGGGTGTCGCATTTGGGCGATGCCCTACGACGGCCACCATTCGCCATAATCTTTATGGAGCGATCGAATCATCGAGGCCGCAGGTCTGTAGTGACTGTTGGCCTCGAAACCTGGATGTCTTCTGCCCCCTCAAATACCTCCTTGAGAGAGAGTCTGCTTTCGCGCTTTTGTCGACGCCTGGGACCTCAAGTATGCGGGGGCACCAGTTGCCGCAGTCCTTATTCTTAAGGGCGGCATTTCGAGGGCCCCCAGGTCTATGCGACTTTTGGCCTCGGCATGAACCTTGGTGTAGGTTAAGCTTTTTGCCTCCGCCCCGGAAGCAGCGTAATAGTTACGGCTGCAGTGCGAGGGGGTCGGAGTTTTGTCGTATTTCGTTTCGTGGCCTTCTGAGGCTGAGCCTGCGAAACCAGCTTTGTAGTTTGGAGCTTTTGAAATGGGGTCGGCGTAGTCTTTGGCCGTTCCTCTCTCTGCTCCTTCCTTGCTCCCCGCCTAACCACCTCAATCCACGGCTGGAGTAGAGGCACTGGAGCTGGACTGTTCACCTTAGGCTCGGCCGGCTTAGCAGCGCTGACTTCGATGGCGGCAGTCCTTTTCATTGGGGCCTTTGCCTTTGCCCTGCTTGGGCTTCGGCTCCGAGACCCGTGGAAGGGAAGTCGCACGCAAAATGACTTCTTCATGGTAGGCTCCACTTGCTGTACTCCCCTTCCTACGTCTATCAGCGGCCAGCAGTGGCTGGAGGCGCTTCTCAGGAAACAGCCGTTCTTCCACACCCTCAAAGCGGACACTGATCACTGCCTACCTGCACCATAACCGTACGCACCACATCTTCAAGGGTAGGCTCCCGGGCCAGTTTCGGGCTAGGGGCTGCATCTAAGGCCAGAGCTGGTTGCGTGTGAGCCGCCCGAAGCTTTTCCACCTCCTTCCGCAGCAACTCCACCTCACTTGAGAGGTACGCATTAGGTCCTAGGGCACTGTACGTGCCTGAATTTCTGCCACTGAAACACTTATGGTCTCAGCCGCTGGCCCCAGGTACTTGACGTAGGTCCCTTTCAGGTTGGAAGATGTCTGGGTGAACTGCTCCAGGTCCGCAGTCCCTTTTCCCTCCTCAACCGGTTTGGCCGCTGCCACGCGGGTTCGAGGAAGAAAGCGGGCGTGACTCCCCGCTTTTTTTGCACCCCTTCATCAACCTTCGTTTCGGCCTCAAGTCGCATATCCTTAGCCTTGGCCACTTTCAAGTCAGCCTTGGCTTTCGCCAGGCCGATGTAATGACCGGTGGTAGGTGATGGGCCACTCGTAAGCTGGGACGGGGCCACCTTAGGCGATGGCACATCGTCGTCCCCGGTGTCATCACTATCCCTCCGATGCTTACGCCAGAGAACACCTGATGTCCTTCGGGACGCCACCGTCTCCAAGCTAATTTCCGAATCAGATGCCGACAGGTACAGCGTCTTCGACTCTACCCCAAGGCCGCCATCGCCGCCGGTCACATGTTCCGAGCTCACGCTACGTACCGTCCCGGTCTGGTGCGTCACTTCTATATTTGAGCTTCGCGCGTCCTGTCCTGTCCAGTCGTGCCTCTCTAGGCTTGCGCTGATGCACCGTCTCGAAATACTGCTGTTCCCCGGGATTAACCGTATCCAAGGGGACCAACAACACTCGGGCACACGAGGAGGTAATCTGACGTAGCACCCCGTCGCTCCAACCCCAGGTTAGGTTATTTTTGTTGGCAGTTGAATAGTGTTGATAGAAGGTAGTGCAAATAATATATGCGAAATATATGCTTGTAATGTGATTGTTGGTGAAATAAAACATTTACAAAATAAGAGGTTTTGGTAACGTGCTGTATTCGAAACGTTATTTGTACATTTGAACATTTTTGAAATAACATGTTTAGGAAATGAATTGTGAGGTGTGCATACGGTTCTAATCACAGGAGCAAATGACAAGACGGTGACTGGAGAATAACTGGTTTATTGCTTTGCTTGCATACAGTAATATAGGTGGCATGCTCAAGTAGGTACCTATATACATTTATAACTAGACAGATATATCACAAATTGTATAATAATGATTGGTTTTAATGTAATATTTTGTCATATGAAGTTCAGTTATCATCATTGGGAACCTTTCTATCCACCTGTGCAGTTTTCTATGTAAGCCAAAGCGATCCAATTTCATAAAGAGGGTTGATGAGGTAATAATCCAGATAGATTATATCCATAAGATTTCTTCCGTCAACCTTTTTGCACAAAGTCTGAACGCATGTGAGCAGGTTTGTAATGGTTGACCTCTCTACAAAACAAAAGCTGTTTCACAGAGATGTGAGAATGCACTCTATTCAAGAAGTGCGTTACATGCTTGCTTATGATTTTCTCCATAACTTTGACTACAATGCTCGTTAGTCTCGCGGTTTACTGATTGTCCAGAAATTCTAGGTTTAGTTTTGTCACCCTTCTTGAGTATGGGTATCACAATAGCATGCTTCCAGTTTTGAGGCAGATATCCTGTATTGAACAAGCTCTTCAATGTCCTTGCCAAAGTTGCGGTAAAAAGTTTTTTTTAAGATGCAGCCAGATAGTAGGTCTGGTCTGGACCAGAGTATTCAAGCCCAACAATGACTTCTCCACTTAGCTTGTATCAAATACTAATGACACATAAGCTCTCTTCGACTCTGGCCTAACATAATTTTAATAAGGATATTAAAATTATGTTAGGCCAGAGTCGAAGAGAATAAGGAATTAATCACTGGCTCTGTAGTGTAGAGTATACTTTTTCAAATGTTTCAGCAAATACTTCAGCAATCTCATTCTGTTTTGTTACAAGATCTCTATTGTGTTTTCTTATTGCTGGTGGGGGTGCAGACTTTACATGCGATAGATTTCCGAATGTACAACGCCTTATCACCAAAATCAAGAATCTTTTACTCATAAGCGCTTCATTCTTTTCTGGTCAAAGCCACACAATAATTACATATTCAGTTCACGGCACATATGCTTTATACTTGTCCCATAATAGTTTCTTCTTGATTGTTAGTTCTGGTACATCTTTGCTTATCCAAGGCTTATTTTTAATCTTACTTGGTTAAACTTGCCTTATGGGAGCAAAACAATCTGAAATCGAGTTGATCGCATTTAACATACCCCTCCAAAGTAGATCACTGCAATTTGTGTAGTATTGACTACTTCTTTCTGACTAGGTTCTAGTTTAGTTTTTAGTAGTAGTTCTGAGTTGTAACTCTCGAAGTTAATGCGTGCATAATTTCTTCTATGTTTTGGAATCATATACATGTTCAATCTGCATAAGTAGCTGGCTGTTAAATTCTAGCACACCAATCAAAGGAATCAAGTCATATAACTCCAGTGTTAACTGACCCGTTGTATCCGATAAAAAACCGATAAACAAGCAACTTTGCGTCGTGATTTAGACTTTGAAGTTTTACCTCAGCCAACTGATCGTTGCTAATGAGTCTCTTGGCTCGTCTCTCCACTGACTCGAGGGCCTCAAGCTGGTATTTGGCCGAACCGTCCCAGAGATGGGAACAGTACTCCATACATGACCAAACTTGTGCTTTATATAAATTGAGCAGCTGTTCTGATGTGAAGTACTGTCTCACGTTAGCAAGTATGCCCAGCTTCCTTGATGCTATTTGAGATCTAGGTTCTATGTAAGAGCCAAAGTTGAGAGTCGAAGACAAAGTAACACCTAAGAGCTCAAGGTGATCAGTTATCGGGACGGACACATCACGCAAAGTCGGAGTCACATGAAATTGATTCCGTTTTGCAGAAAACAGACACGCTTGGGTCTTACTACTTGGGTACTATTCTAAGCTTGACGTAACGAGACGTGCACCACACGGCCCTTATTTTGTTATTGATTGAAAAATTCGGTCGATAAACATGAAATTAAAAATAGCACCAGAATCATATAATTATTTTTCGTAAGTTTCTATACAGAAGAAATAACCATAATTAAGTTAAAGAAGATTTTTAAACACACAAAGAACTGTTTGCATTGGAGCTTTGTCTTTCTCAACTGATCAAACAGGTTTGAATCTGCCAATTCTGAAAAATTCGGGCAATTCTGTTGCGACTATTATTTGGGTGGGTGAACGTTAGTGGCGTTTTCTACTGAGCACTTTGGCAAAAGTAAGCCATTGTCGGTCCCAGTTGCTTGTAGGAAAACAATCGTGTCATGTCGTAGGACTTTGGCCTAAAGAATTCAACAACTTCCGGTGGACACTAGCCGATCCACCAATCCACGCTGGGCTTGCCGAATAGATTATGACCCGTACTGCTCTCTCTGATAGCAAGGCCTGCGTCCCACTAGTATGAATATTATGTTCTAAGCATCAAACAATTCGAAAGTCGTTAAAAGACACGTCTGCACTTGTACCATTTGTAAATATGCTGATGTATATGCATGCATATAGCATGGTTATATGTTTTACATTACATTACAGGTATGGCTTCATTCACGACGAGCGGTTGCCGCAAAAGACGGCGCCGCAAAAAGTCAACATCGAAGTCGAAAGGGAAAAGAAATGGGTCAAAATGCTTGGTTTCTGGGACCTCCCCGGAACTAAGGAGAAACTCCACAGGCGCATATACAAAGGCATTCCAAACTCACTCCGGACAAAAGTATGGTGCAAACTGCTCGATGTTAACCGACTCAAGTATGAACACCCTGGCAAGTTCCATGAAATGTTGAGACTCGCCAAGCAGTGGTCTACAGACGTCCGCCAGATAGACTCTGACGTCAACCGGCAGTTTCGTGAACATCAGTTCTATAGAGAAAGATATTCGGAAAAACAGTGCTCGCTGTTTAACGTCCTATGCGCATACAGCATGTATAACTCCGAAGTGGGCTATTGCCAGGGTATGTCTGGTCTGGCGGGGGTTCTCCTCATGTATATGGATGAAGAAGATGCATTCTGGGCTCTTGCGATATTACTCTCAGACAAGAAATACGTGATGCATGGCTTGTACGTCGAAGGGTTTCCAAAATTAACTAGATTTCTAGAGCACCACGACAAGATACTCACCAAGTTTATGCCGAAGTTGAAAATACATTTTGATAAGTTCGGCTTGGATGCCATACTCTACTCGTTGAAATGGTTCTTCGTATGCTTTGTGGAGAGAGTGCCGTTCAGCCTCTGCCTAAGGGTTTGGGATATCTATTTACTAGATGGAGAGAGAGTGATCACTGCGATGGCGTACACAATACTCAAGTTGCATAAAAAAGCAATTATGAAACTGAATGACATGGATCTTATAGTAAACTATATTCAGGTACCTACTGTTACTTTTGATACGCAATACAAAAAGTGATTGTTTAGAAGATACCTGATCTTTTTATTTGTCTGCAGGTTAAGCTTCACAAAGATTTTGGTTACGAAGATGACATAGTGATATACCACTTGGAGCGTTCGATGGAGGAGTTGAAACGAGCGAAGTTGGACTATCCCGGGCCTCCACCGGCGACTGAGCTCCCTAAGCGTAAGCTAGGAGTGTTTGTCGAGCCCGATAAGAAGGCCAAAATAGGGCAGCGAGCAGAAAACTTTTCCGATACTGAGAAACAGGCGCGAGCGACTGTGATATTGAGGTAACTATATTGATTAATTGTCTGGATAGGATAGTACAAAAGAGTAAGCACTTTTTTGCTCTCTGAGAGGATGAGTGAAAACGAAAGGCCGTTTTCCCTCACTCATCGATCGATCTCGGCGCCGGGCAATGCTTGTTAAAGTTCCTCATGATGAGAACCTAGTGAAGACCGAGAAAGACCAGCTTAGCAATTACTTTGACTTAGGGGACGAGTTGATTATCATGTGGGATGTTGACTCGACGATCATTGTTCCGATAGTCGTTCAGCAAACGGCCTTATAACTAAAATCCTCGACCAAAAAGAGGCTGTCGCTAGACCGTTGGATCATAGGTCAGATACTGAAGGCAGTACTCTTTGACACATCACTTATCGTAAGGAGGTTCCTCAGTCTGCAGCCCTAACCACCGGTAATACGGGTTATGTTATGCCCACTACAGTGACAACCTAGGATTAGGTTTTATGTTTTTATTTTATACTAGCGACTGCCCGCGACTTCGTTAGCTTAGAAGACTCGCCCTTCGGCCTCGCCATAAATTCCCTTCTTATTATATTTTTATTATGTATTAAATTAACCTTCTACGAAATATTAGAAGACATTAAAAAAAAAGATGAATGAAGACAGTCAAGCCGTTCTCAAGTTATAGCGTGAAAAGGAAAAGTAGAGGTTCTTTTATATATAGATAGACTAAAAATATTTTTCAGAAAAGAACATACATTTTATTTGGAAACTAATCTTATGCATTATAACTTAAATTAAATATGTTCATAAAGTATAAAAAACATTATTAGTATTGATGAGCCCCATCATATAACTTAGATATAGATCTAGATATAAAAAAATATTGTAGTACATTATATACTTCGATATTTATTATGTTTCAGACGAGAAAAGACGGCGTTGGAACTACAAGAGCTACGGGTGTCGCAGAGCGACACCGTTTCAGGTAACTTGGACACTTCACTCACGTCTCGAAGCAGCTCCGAGGAAACATTTGGCTCAGACCACTTCACGCATTTATAAAGTCCTCACAGTGACGTGACAAACATGTTAAGTTGTGTAAATCTCACATGGACATATAAAATCAAAAACTGTAGTTGTTTGGTGTAGATGTTTGCATCACAGCCGGACCTTGATCGAATACTGTGTTGCGTAAACTATCTACCTATCTTAAAGATTGCACTCATTCACGTAACTCAATGTCATAGGATTGGTAGAGTCTGTAAAGAAACTTCTATTAATTACTAAAAACATCCCACATATTATAAAACACGAGATCGCAAAAATCGCGTGATTACGTAATTCGTCTATTATAGCCATTCGGGACTCACTTCATAAAATGCTTCTCTAAAGTGAATAATACGAAACTTTTAATACACACATCAACATGGTCTAGGGATATTTCAATTAAACCTAAATAACTAAAATTCTATTAACTTTTTGTTAAGACACCCACACATTAAAATAAACCTTGTTTAATAGCCTATCTAATCTGATAATACACTTTAAGATAATGTTAAATTAAAAAAAAAACTTAGAAGAAGAGGAAAAACTCAGACAAAATATAAATCTTAACTTTATATTTGAAATATCAAAACCTAAAGCCTAAAACCCTGATGAATCCAGGTTTGGATTTCATCTTGATTCGCGAAGAGTACGCGTTTGGAGAAAACCTGGACGTTGGAATCGACTGCAGCACCCACAACAAATTCATATCATATCAAGGTGGCACGATTATGGTTTGGTCCACATACGGCGCGTATCGTTACAAGTTGGTTACAACAGCATGATATCCAAGCTTTACACTGGCCTGCATAATCCCCTGACTTAAATCCTATTGAGCATGCCTGGGATATGCTTCAGAGAAGAGCTCTTAGGAATTTCCCTGAAGATATTATGCACGAAAACCAGCTTTTCTGGCATCTTAGCAGGACTTGGGACAGTATTCCACAACAGGATATTGAAACCCTTGTTTTAAGTATGCAGAACCGCTGCAGATGTGTCAGAAGAATCTTAGGTGGATCCACAGATTATTAATTTTAACTTTTCACATTTTTTATAAAAAAAATAGTTGTTTTGTTTAGGTTTTGATGTTTCAAAAATAATGTTAAGATTGAAATTTTGTCTGAGTTTTTCCTCTTCTAAATTTTATTTAATTTGACTTTATAAGTTTTTTATCAGATTAGATAGGCTATTAAACCAGGTTTATTTTAATGTGTAGGTGTCTTAACAAAAAGTTAATAGAATTTTAGATATTTAGGTTTAATTGAAATATCCCTAGACCATGTTAATGTGTGTATTTATCATGTTTGATGTGTTGACTACACGACTGACTAACATGTATGTCACTTTGCTTTAACTCAGAAACAAGTGTGATTTAACAGTCAAGATTTACGCATGGTTTTCACTCAAGCGTTAAATGCATGGACAGTAAAAATTAAATCGCACCTCAAGTGTTGTGGCCAAGTAGGGTCGTAGTTACTATACAAGAACATTATAGAAAAATAGAATTAAAGAATTAGTAATTTTCTGTTTCTCAATTTAGTGATTTAGTTGTGTGCTAAAACTCTTAATTTGCTAGAAAATATACAGGTTTAGTGAGTACAAAGTCCTGCCCATCGTGTAGTACTTTACTTTAGTGTGTCATCGTTCCCGGGTCGTTGTGCAACTGTTCTGCCCAAATAGTTGGACTTTGGGCCTACGTCAGTGGTAGTGGTCCAGTTATTATTTTTATGAAATTATTGCACTATACCATACACACGGGTTTTAGGTATATACCTATGATGCAACTTACGGCTTGTTTCGACGTTCGATCTGTCTATTATGTTTTGAATGGATTGAACTATTTTGACTTTACTTAGCGTCAATTTAACGTTGATCAAACACTGAAAGCAATGGATAGATCGTTTATAGAAACCAAAGACTTTTATAGTTTATAATAAAAACCCAAGTTCAGTTTATAATCACATTTTTTGTACTATGGACTCCTACCATTTCATGGCGGTTAGTAAATGTACAGGTCTACTGCGCCATATATGTAAAAATAATACAGATGTTATAGCCCGGCATTCTCGTGCGCTACCGTCCCGCGGGGTGACAGACGGTGGCGGGGACGAGGTAGCGCATACGGCTACACATGAAGAGAAGTATGCCAGGATAAATCTTGCTATAAGTTGTACTTACTTGTGACGTAATATAGAAGTAAATTAAAAGATAGAACTAATTTTCTTCTTTTTTTTTAACTTGAGGACAAATTATTAGGAAAACTAAAATTATGATAGATTGTTTTATTATAAATCAATTTCCATATCACTTTCACGTTCACTCTCTGTTTGATCTTCTTTATCACTTTTGTCATCATCATCATTGTCGTTTTCATTCAGTTGAATTATGACTCTAAAAAGATAAAAATGTACTATAGAAATAACAAACAACTTCACATACAATGACGTGATTCCGAGAATTTTAGCTTGCGCACTCTGCCTAGTTAAAGCAATAATAATCGATAAGTTCTATGTTTACAATGAATAAACTCCAACTACAAACCGATAAAAAAACACCAGTAGAATTCAGCATTATCCCTGAGTAACATAGTCATATATATTTGATTCATCCACATCATTTATCAACACGTGGATAAGTCGCGGAGTGCAACTAGTATAATATAAAAAGAACACTAAGAAATATTTACAAACATAACTGAGGTCTATATGAAAGTGGATATCCTATTTATTGGGTGAATTTTGTTTTGCGGACAAATTGACTAATAAAGTAACTACGGTGATGTTACGAGTACGTATGACACTACATGTTACTACAACTTGATAGTTGATATAGAGTAATTACTATACATAGCAGTATAGTTGATACAGTCCAACTAGTTGGGCAGACCAATTGAACCACGACTCCGGAACAATTCACAAGACACCTAATGAAGGCCACAAACTCATTACTTAAATCAGTTTTAAGTAGATGCGTTTAGTTTGTACTGGTGCTAGCCTGTATAATAGGCCTTGTTATTTTTTAGACTATGATTTTTACGTCTTTTTAAGAAAATTCATAAAAAAAACCCACAACAGCATAGTATGTGTACTCAGTAGCACAATACAAATTAAAAATATCATTTTATGACAACAATATACAAAAATTAAATCAATGAATAAATTTATGATAAAAGTTGTGTAACATTTGCAATAAATTTTAGTCTACGGTAATATCTACACGTCTACACTAATATTGTATAGAGGACATATTTGTTTGTTTGTTTATTTAAATTGAATAGGCTCTGAAACTACTGGGCCGATTAGAAAAATTGTTTCACCATTATTATCCAACATTTTCCCCAATTAACATAGGCAATATAATATTAAAAAAAATCGGGGATCCGTATGAAAACTTCGATAATTGAACCCAAGGTGTGGAAAAAACCAAAAATGTCCTTATATCGCGTACGCTGCGTAAAAAAATATCTATGCTATTGACAATAAAGCAAAGTGACGTAATACAGTTTTATAGAAGACGTCAATATCTACAATATCCACACAATGTCTAACTATTACAGTTATGTCACAATGAATACTTTTTCATTTTGAAATATGCAATAAGTAGTGACGAAACCAGGCCACATTATTCGTACCTTGGTTATTGTATGAATCCTTATCTTCTCTAATAATAAAGAGGAACTATACACGATTCTTTGTTTTTAATGGATACACGTAATACAACTTAACCGATTCAAACAATTCTTTCACGAGTTCAGAGCTACATTATGCCTGAGTAACATACGCTATATTTGATTCATGCTCATCAACATCCACACCACGTGGGTGAAACCGCGGAGCGCAGCTAGTAAATTAATATATAGGTACTTTTTAATGTTTAAAAATTAGTGCTCGAATACATCCCTTACAGCAGTCAAATGTAAACAGCAGCTGACTGTAGATGTTATTAAAATAAAATGCATGGAGCATCAAAATACGTGGTATTTTGTATAATACCCTTCCCACCGTACGGCTTACAACCTGACATTGTACAAAATATATAAACAAGATTCTCCGTTGTCTTAAAATACTCTAAATACTCCCCAAGTTTGCCTGTTTATTATAAGCGAGGTAATGGTATGTCTTCATGTTTGAGGGCACAAATTTATTTATAATTATGTAGTCATGGCCATATTCATCCTCGTTATAAAGATGTTTATTGCGGCTTAGTTGATCTAAGTTTGATAAAACTTGGGATGTATCATGGGTTTAAGACTATTACCCGATATATAGCTCCGTTAGAAGTAAGGCTGTCGCTTTTTGTTTCATCGGTGCCTGATGTATTATGATATATGACCAGTGGCATCGATAAGCTTAACGTTCGTTTCCTTACTGTGAAACACGATCGTTTGATATATGTCATTTATTTATTATATCATAGATGGTAAAGTCTGAGTTTCTGCACTAGCATGTTTTGGTATTGAGGTGGGTTTATGTTATAATTAACACTGAAGTCTGCATTTAACACGCGTACTTATATATATAATAATAAGGCGAATCAACAGAAATTATTTTGAAAACTGCCAATATTATGATTATGGAAGGTGGTCCAGGTTTACTTTGTTCTGGTTAACTAATTATACTAACAATATTTTAATGAAGTTGTTTCTCCGTCTGGTATGATGGAGCGTGTAATAAGTACATACGAACATAGATCACTTATTGTGGGGCAGGTATAATGTGACGCCTTACAGATGTATCAAATGCAAGGCAGTTGAGGTTGAATTTTGATATACGAGTAGTATATGAGTTTAATTCAGGGCAATGAATTCAAAATCAGCGTCCCAGTGTAAGATGACGATAAAAGAGATTCAGAATGTGCTGCCGCGCTCACTACCACTACTATTAATCACTTACTGATTAGGTGGACGTTACTTTAACAGTGATACCTGTATAAATAGTTAGAGTTTACAAGGTAATCGTCTCAGAGTGACTTGGTATGTAAGCCTTATATAATGTCATTATGTACTCCTCTGATCTTCAGCTTCTGGCATCTTTGAAACTATATTTTTTTCGCCATTCTACATCTAACACATAACATTTCTACATTATACATTATATTCCTTACCTAATAATAAACTTAACACACATCTTTAAGCCTAAACGCAACGGTTTTAATCATATTTTATTTCTTAAGCCATGGAAACGAATCTCTGCTCGAATTTCAATGTGTTTTCTTTTTGTAGTTAATTTATTGCATAAACCCACCCCCTATCACAATTTGTATGTTGATGTCGATTTGTTTAACTGTTAGTTTTAAGTAATGTATCCTAAGACCTGCCTATAAAATCAGTATCTAAATTCAGTGAGTTGAATTTGGGTATTAGTTAATTATTAATATAATAAATCCGTAATAACTTAATGATGCAAATAGCTTTTTTGTTTTTATTTCCTAAAATTGGATATCGAGAATTAGAAACCCGTGTAACAAGTAACTTTTCATTTTATTTTTAGTTTTGCCTCCAGTGGTGCTCTGACGAACACCTGTTATATTAGACGATAAGACATATCAAAAACTCTCGTCATGGTACGTTTAGACTCATAATACATCACATAGGTAGATTACAAGCACACTCATTGTCAATGCTTTGTAGTAGTTTAGTTAGACCACAAGAGTTTAGCAATACACATCAGTAATATGTCCAACTTTGTTATCGTATAATACTCGTACCATGTGACCCAATGTTTGTAGTTGTAACACTTCCTTTTAGGGTGGTGTCCTTTTTAATAAAAGGTAATTATTGTCCAGATGAAATCCCTGCTCTCGGTGTTCCCCTCCGCATCTCCCAAGCCTCGGTCGACATCCACCTAGAACCTCATCCCTTTGGTCCTGTTCATGTTGATTCCGACGCTCTCAAGAAGAACACGAGCTACCTTATACACTGCAAAAAGTCTAGTAATTATAAAAAGCGAAGGCACTGATTATCTTTTATCTTTTTGTAAACATTTATGCAATAAATAAGAACTACACGATTATTCTGTTTTCTTTAGTTTATGAGCAGAGGTTTATGTTTCTGTGTACGAAAATGCTCACGCATGCGACTATAGTGGCATATTGTATTGAGGAACGCTATTCGCTTGAAAATGTGTGTTATTTGAAGAAAACAATGGGTAAGTACCACCTGAATTTTTTAAGCATGAGTTTGTTTTTATGTATGTTGTGGTGGCGATGCTTAGTAGAGTAAGCTTAATATATTTTTTTGTATTTATTACTCGTAGTTAGGCAAAAGTTACTTTACAAGATACTCGTTATTGTGGCTGTCATTAAAATACACTGCTGCAATCATGTTTTGATGCCATGCAATGCATTTTAATTGGCCACGGTAAAAAGTGTGTCATTATCAATCCAGTTATTTTTCTGAAAATGTCCTACTGTTGCTTTTATTAGAGATAATAAACATTACAATATTAATTATGTTCTTGATAGTTTGGTAAATCACATCTTTAATTTGAAATTACAGTAAATTGTAACTTGCATAATACCCTTATATCGTTCAAACAGTTTAATGACAATATTTTTTGTCAAACTTGCATCATAGTAGTATTTCTGTCCCGACAAGGAACGACAGTCACAAAAAAATCTTTGAATCTAAAAATAAAAAGACTTCACTATTAATGCTATTGCCATGCATCCAGAGGGTCTTTTTTCTATAACGTATCGTCAATTCCAATTAAAATGTAAGAACATATTTCACACGAACGTCATCCTATTTCGTTCTTCGGCCGTGGTATATCCTCGTTCAAATTGTACCACATAATGTTTCAGTAAGCAAGTTCATTCCAGTTTGATTAATAATCATAATTAGAATTCATAAAGTTATAACAAACGTGTAGGCCTCATTATTCCAGAAACAGTTCTTCTATAACCAGGCCTGCACGCATCTGAAAGCGAGTGAGACTCAGAGCAGAAATGAGTGTGCACCCAAATTGATCATTATATAACATTTTTGAATTTGTAGATATTATATAATAAGAGCAATATCTCGACCTTTAGTCCGTTTTATAAAGGAAGTGCAATATTTGCTTATTTCTTTATACGTTTACTTTGGTTGAATGGTCATCGCTCGGTTCCGCAGAGCATAGCGGCGTGGCGGGCGGGGTGCGGTGCGATGACTCGGTCTCCGCGCTGGGGTCGCGACGCTCCCTGGCCGACACTAGCGTCACCAGCACTGCGGACCTGAGCGTGTTCTCCAGTGGAAGGTCCCACGCACCAGATAACTCGCTGGACGATCACAGCAACGTCTCCGACGATGGCACTGGGTCAGATGGGTGAGATGTTTTGGTAGAAGCGGCGACGTAACGTTTGGTTATAAAAATTCTTTGCTGAAAATATTTGTGTTTTGCTTGTCTCATTGGTCACTGGTTACTTTTTGATTTCAAACGTATTTCTCTATTTAAAGCAATATATGAAATATGAATAAATATAATATATGAAACGCATCCACATTAATAGGTGCTGTTTGTTGTACATTAATGTTAACATATTCGTAATATCTTATAATAATAAATATAACTCAGCAATATCGAAATGTTGCCAAAGAATGTAAACAATGCTGGCAAAGTTTCGGATTTGTGCTTTAAACTAAACAAAATTTATTATGTTTTTATATAAAAGTAAAAAATTAAATATACAAGAGGGTGTATAGTGTCGACAGCGAGTGTGTAGCAGCAAATTTATATTCGCTGTTGATAATTTCAAACCAAGGTGTCAAATCTTGTGACCCTCACCTTGAACGACGTCTATTTAAATTGTTTGAAAATTTTATATAAGGGGATTAAAAATAAATCGTAACATTTTCTTCAAGTTTGGGGCTTGTAACCCCATCACATCGTATCGTAGTTCTAATATTCTATAACAACTAATTTTATGTGAGTGTTTTCGTGGTAATCAAATAGACTTAAGTACCTACTTACTTTAACAAAACAACCAAACGAGACGTCTGAGAAAGTCCGCATTAGGCATGTCACACATTCAGCTAACAATATGCTTCTAAAAAGTAAACTAACCAGAGAATAAAAAAATCTAAAATGTATGACATAGATAACTGCAATGCTGCCACTTCACTTGACACCTCAAAATCATGGGTATCAGAATAGCGACTGTTACAAATGGACATGCAATGAGTATGAAAGCAATTTTCAAAAAACTAGTTGTATTTTAAAGGAGCCAATACCAATATAATTATATATCTCTACATTCTGTTGCAATTATAATAAAATACATACTGCGGTCCAAATTTACATTTCATCGTTCACGGCGCTGACGTCTATAACCCCTGCAGGCCTAGACAAAATCAAACAGGCGTAATGTCAACGCCATACATTTGAACTAGTCGTTTGGCGTTAAGAGGATGGCATAGCTAGTACTTTCCATACTAAAAGAAATAACTCTTTTCTACCTCTTAACATTGTCCGATTTCAGGGTTTATTTTTATGAAATCATCACATTGTTTACTATGTCCGTACATTTTGATTTTTTCAGTATTTCAAAGTACAATAATTTTCCTTTTTTGGAACTTAAAATAACTGAAAAAATCTAAACGTACGAGCATAGTAAACAATGTGATGATTACATGAAAAAAATCACTATAATCGGACAATGTTAAGATGTAGAAAATAGTTATTTGTTTTAGTATAAAAATTACTAGCTATGCAATCCTCTTAATGATAACAGAAACATCTTTTGTCTAGGCCTGCTGGTTCGATATCAAAAAGCGCGACTTCGTCGCTTACAGTCCTCTTAGCGCGCTAATGAATTGTACCAATAAACTATAGTCGCATTTTTAACAGACATAGTAAATTGCAATTAAGAGTTTTGCTTCTTTTTGACGATATATAAATAATGATGTGATAACTATTTAATTCCTTCACTTATTTCATTTCAGTGGCTAAAACTTTTTATCATATTCTTAAGTCTTCGTAACGGTCGTATTTTTTGGTTTATGAATGATTTTAGTTTGGAAGCTCTAACAGAGATTATATAAAATTAAATAATTTAGGCATGATAAATAATACATAGAGTAATTGTATAGTCGTTATGATTCGTTATATAATTTGATTTTTGAACATAGCATGACATCATCACAACGACACTTTACATTAAGATGTTAAAAAAAAGATTATCCATAAAAACAAACAAACTATTTCATTCCGGTATCAGAATTATTATTTTCACTCTTTGCTGCATTAATTATTAACCTTTCCGAAACACAATCAATTTGGTAATGAAGATGGCACACTTTATCCTCTTTTGTTACCTGGACTGAGCAGCTCCGCCATTTCTCAGCAGTCGCTTTACTTAAACCTTCAAAAAGTTTATTTACGTCTTTAATATGGTATGTTTTAATATTAATGGCTACGTAGAATTTTACTTGCCCCCAAACCAACTCAATGGGATTGAGCTCGTAATGGTAATGAGGCATGCGAACTACTGTAATATCTAATTTGATGTAGATTTGCAAAAAATCTGTGGTCTGGTTGAAATTGGATTTGTAAATAGTTTTATAGATGCGTTGTAGTTTAACCTCAAAATCAAAAAAGTGTACACCACATATTGGTTTTCAATTCAATTACTGACGAGGCTTATGTCCAACATTTTAAGTTATTTTACGTGTTTGACAGGATTATTTTCCCATTTCGATTGGAGAAGTAAACATACGAAAAACTATGATCGGTTGCTTCTATGGATAGTCTTTAATTTGCATCCGTGTAGATATATTTAAAATTACAAGGTAAAGCCAGCAAATCTGACTTGCTTGACATAAACAAATGTCAAATTTGAAATTAGGCCTACAACGCGCACGATGGTTTCATGCAAGAGCAATAACACTGTTAGTCCGGAAATGACGTTATTTGCGACTTCACATTGAGTACCATTTTCCTGCTCACACTATTTCGTAACTCTTTTGAGCGCATTATTAGCGGTTATGGCTTGATTTGGACCGCAGCAATAGAGAGCCGAGAACGTGACGTCAGCATGCCAGGTTTTGTCTAAATGTAATGAAGTAACGTATTATTTTGTTTGTTTTATCTGCCATACTAATTGTACCTGCATAGTACCTGCAATTGAAATTTAAAAAATGGCGGCTCTATGTCACCTTTGACGACTACAGTGATCAGAAACATTTGATGAAAAAATTTGATAACTGGAGCTGACAAAAGTGACATAAGGCCGCCTTATTTTTTATTTCATTCAGCTTTTGTTAGCAACTGAGAAACATAATAACCCTGCAGATACGATTTGTCGTTACGGATTTATTTGACAAAAACAATAAAGTACATTTAGTGTCTGTTTCTTTACATCCGCTATTCTGAAGTCATGGTGGTAGTTCACTTTATGTTGATATATAGAGGATACATATAAGAGAGCTGCATTAAATGCTTGTAGACTTATATTTTACTGTATAGAAGATTATTGAAATCGAACCATTAGCCAACACTGTCCGCGGGTTTCTGTCAGTCTGTCCTAGCTTCAAAAGGCTGTATCTATTGAACCCAGGTTCAATATATAGGTAAGGAACCCAGTGCTCTCATACTTACTGCATGCTTATTCTTAACGCCCGCTATCCACGTGTGGCAGTTTTGGCCATTTTTCGACTCTCCCTCGTACTTTGTTGAGACATATAGAGCCGATATACACGGACTGCTCGAACAGTTAGCCAGTGATCAACATACACGGACCGCTCTTGCAGTATAGTCAACAGCTTGAAGCTGCCATTGATAATTGCTTGAGCAGTTGGTATTAGCTGTTCAACAAGTGACAATTTCAATTCGGGGGCGCGAATGAACAGCGCGGGCGGAGGTAACTACGCGAGAGCTGTCGACGGCTCGAGCAGTCAGTGTATGCCTGGCGATTGCTTGACCGCCAAACGCCCGAAACTGTTGCAACTGCTCGAGCGGTTTCGTGTGTACGTAGAAGACTGTAGTTCACTGTGCAGTCGCAGTGCATAAGCTGCTCGTGTATCTGGGGCTGTAGCTCGACCCTGTTCCCTTTCCGCTAATCTATCGTGAGACTTAAAAATGTGTATTTCTAATCTTTAAGAAGTAACAAATTAAGAAAAAGTAAATTATATAAATCAACTATATATAAAATCCAAATATATTATATTATTACATATATGTATTCTATTTTTTATATTTTTTATATAAATAATATTTTTTGCTAAAGAATAATTATCTGTCTCTTACGAGATAAAAGTGACGTGATATTTACAGATACGCCAAATTCCTCCACTTGAGATTGGATCAGGTTTGGCTCGACCCCCTCCTCCTTAAACGCCTCACGTAATTAATGGACAACCCCTAATTTAAGTTATGCCCGCATCGAGTTTGGTTAAATTATACCAAAATTTAATTAAAAAGATAAAAAATAATAGTGAAGTAGCAAAATATAAACCAATTAATGGCAATATCACGGATGTTATCTAAGAGTATGGCCATAATTCGATAGTTACATTAAATAAGGGTGTATGGATAATGGCTAAAATAGTAATTCAATTTTTAATAAAATTGTTTTTGTATTTACTATCTGACCATACTGATGACTGATGGTGTCGTGTCCCATAGCAACAAAATACACTCAGTGCTTCCCGAATTCTCAAATTGTCTTTTTTTTCTTTCCATTACAACCTTATTCAGACCAACCAATACCAACCTAAATCGAACATTAAAAACTTATCCGTATCGGTCCATCCGTTATCAAGTTATGCCCATACCAAAGAACATCATCTTATTTTTATTTATATAGATTATAAGTATTAAGGAAGACGCAATTAATCGCTTAGTTGACCTAAATCATTTTATCAACAGACGTGGTATCAAGTATCTTGTGCCAATTGTATTTCAATGTACAAGTAAAAACAGTATAAATAATTCTTGTAATGTTGGGAGCTATTTTGATTGTTTATCCTCAGGTTAAAAATTCTTCGTCAGACATAACATAGATTGATAATTTGCCGCAATAAGGTTACACAGTAAATTCAGCATAATTTCTTAATTTGCTTTGCAAATAGTATCATATCAGGTCGCAGTACCACACAGAACTACGGACCGACGCTCTGCACTGATCACCCTAATAACACAAAAGTATCTGGCACTGCGGCGGTACCACACAAGACGCCCTCTTGCACAAAATGCATACCACCTTTTAAGTTAGGTGTCCCCGCTTCGCATCTCTACGCCGGAGGGAGTACCTAGTCTTGTGCAAATTGTCCTCACGAAGTGTACAACTCCCTATTCGGGCCAAATTTATGAACAATTAATAGAGTTTATACAGTGGCACTAATTTCATATGCTTCTATTTTAGTTCCGGCATATGTGGTCTGAGCATACAACGGGCGCCGTCTACGACGCACTCCACACCGCGCGCCACGCCTCACCCGCCCTCGGTATCGCCTCTCTCTGATGACGTAGTCCGCATCCATGTGACATACAACCCGCTAGCGGCCAGCCCTTCGCATCTGCATCCAATAACAACCAACAAGTATAAGTACTCCGAGGACCATCACAAGCCGTCGTCTCTCGGCCTCGGCTTCTACGCGACCAACGGGACGAACCTCCCGTCAGACAACAGGATCAGAATCCAAGTGCCATCTGAAGAATTACTCACCCCTGTCGTTGACTCTGGTAGGATCATCACGCAGCGGTATATCGAATCTCACTCGGATATTTATGATCTGAAGTAATAATAATAATGATACGAATATGGCACTGAAGCTGCGTTGTTCCCTATGCTACAAAGATTTTTATCGAGCTACATTGGATCTTCAATCCTTAGCCAAATGTCTCTTTGTTGCAGAAACTCCCCAATAGCAACTGTCGTATTTATAAACAAGTAAAAGTAATTAAGGGTTAACCAGTACACTACAGCCATTCGCCATATTTGGCCAATATTTCATAAGATTTCTCAGAAATCGTACCACGTTTTTAGGAATTGCGACATGTATGGTTAAGCAACGACTTTAATTCTATACACTATTTGTCGTAGTATTTGCCTGAAGTTAGAACTATCAAAGGCTTGCTAATCTGCTTAGCCGAGTAATAGTCACCTTTACTTATGCGATGAGAACACGTCAATTTCTCGTTTTTATTGCAAAAGTGAAGTTGTATTAAAATTACATTAGCACACAAGTCTGAACAGTGAAGGACCGATTATGCTGTAAAAATTAAAATCCCATGACAATGACCTAATACAAGTGCAAAAAGGTTCATCTAATTTTGATAGGGTTATGTCTTGGGTACTTACTTATGCATTTTCTTCAGTAAGTAACGTTCATTGTTCGACTACAGAAACTATTTTATTTTGAAGTATTCTACTTTATTGTTTTATTATTACTTAATTAATAAATTACTTAGCAACAAGTAATTACTTGTTTACAAATACGAGAGTAAATATCGAAGTTTACTATCTGAACTAGTTCCATTGAGCCTAGCACGAATAACTGCGTATGTGTAACCTAACGTGTACTGTTTTACGTGAACCACAGTTCACGTAAAACAGTAAACTGTCGTGTATCTAAGACAACTGTGACACAGATGACTCATAGTTTGTAAGCGGAAGCGTGATACGTTGACGCTTGCGATACGAATACTTATTCGCAAATTGTTTGTGCTACGGTCTCTAGTCTATATATAGAAGTATCACTTATTCTACTGCCACGTCACTGAATAGTCTGCCATATTAGGTCAAAACACATCAACGCCAGTAAAATTATATAAAAAGTTAATATCAAGTCAACTGTCAAACAATTCAAACAAGCTACGTACAGGGGTAGCTGAATATAAAAGTTATGTGTTAGAGATCGACGTTGTTTAGTTTTGTGACGCTGTTTTACTAATGTGAAATAAGGTGTAAATTGTACGCGACTTGATATTTATCCAATTAAGAGCAATATTACCAATATATTTTGAAAAGTTGCTCAGCACACAGCTGTTGTTAAACTATTTCGGTTGATAAATATTAGCGCTTATGGTCGCATAACCTGAAAAGCAAGATGCCAATGACGACATTATGCCTAAAACAAGAAGTTGACTATAACGGTTATGATCAATCTGGACCTACCGCTGATGATGTTATTGATAGTTTGAGATGGTGAATGCTAGCGTGATCCCATCTCGCCCATCTTGGCGGAGGAATGCTCACGATTTTAGTGGGTTTGACCCAACACACCCGCTTCCGTCAATCCCGTTGCGTAAAGAAAGTGCGCAGCATTTAACTCGTCAGAAATAGACTTGGAATGTATAATCGTAACTTTAAATTCACTGCTTCGTAGTCATCATGTATATCGGACAGTTTGCTTTATTGGCTTTTAAAGCATACTGCGTCTCAGTCATTATGTATTTCTGACAAACAGCTTTAGAAGCAATTTGATTTTAGGGAAATCGCTTCTTAGTTTATTTAGCAATTCGGGCATACTGCTTTTTCGGCATTTCACGTTTAAGGCAATCAGATTCCTAGGTATAATACCGTCATTAGCATCTTGCTTTTCAGGTAATTCGATCGTAAGTGAATGTTAGGTACAGTGAAAATACGCACTTTGTGAATATTGAAAGCAATATATAAATTTAAATACATAAAACTTATTTAATGAAGTCTACATGAATTTGTTTATATTTATATTAGAGTATATAATCAACTCGGACTCCTTCGTGTTATTTAGTAACTTATATGTATATGTAATAAATGAGCAATTTTTTTTACAATTTGTGTAACAATTGAAATGTTGATAAAGAAGTAATCCTATTGTAAATAGTGGTTATGGAATCTGAAATTGTATAAATTATCGATAAAGCTAACATCAAGAAAATAATTTTAAGAAGATACTATAACAGCCTTTACAATAGAAAGCTAGATTTTGAAGGAATACAACATTATTTAGCTAACCGATCAACGGACTGTTAATGAACTAAGTAAAAGTAGGAAATGTGTTTAAATAGCATCAGTATGAAATACATATTTATTGATTTTTGTTCAGATGAGCGATATGAAGACTAAATTAACAGAAATATGTCTGATTTTCAGAATCTGTACATTTTTCGAAGTCGAATTTAAACGGATATTAGACGATTGATTTCAGATTTCATTTTCGAACGATTCCAGTGGTACTAGTAATTTATCCATAAACAGGACCACTAAATATACCTCTTTCTGTTGGCCCTACTGTAGTATTTTATCAAATAATTTTCCTTCGGTTTAAACAATTTATTTAACATTTATTCATAGTGCCAGGGGATCGTCAATCAGGCGAACATGACAAGCACACAGTGGTCCGTAATACGTAGTTAACACAACGTCATTTTATTGACGGAATAAATATTGTGTGAACTGTTGTCCTACTTTACACTTCCCAGAGCTTTAATGAATTATCGCTCCTTTATACTTGTTATATTTTTGTTTGAATGCACTAGGAACAAATGGGATGGGATATCCCTCGTGGTCCTATAAATTAACATTTTTTGTTGAATTAGCATTTTTTTGATACCACATCGATATACTATTAAAATGTGCTCACACATGTTACAGGTACAAGACATTTTATTGTTTTATTTTGAGTCTCTACTTTTTTGCTGTTATTTTCGATTGAGGCCTATTTTTAACTGTTCCGTCCCTTAGTTCAGTCCTTTCACAACACACTACATTATATTAATATTTTTTACCTTTCCACCACGAAAAGGGCACTTTTGGTTCGTAAAATGTCGCAGCAAAATCGCTTATTTCTGCGAGGGTGATGGAAACAGATTCAAATTTCAAACACCCCCTTTTGAAATTGCATGTCAAAAAAGATATAAACTAGGCGGTGGTGCCTTCAAATGCTGATTTTGTATTTTTTATGTAAATCGAACATTGCTACTACAAATGAATATTCTTTGTTTTTCTACACCATAGTTGACATTCACTGAAAACAAAACACCATTGATAAATCGTCTAATATCGGCTTGTAACTATAGCACAATTAAATAATAATTCCTAATTACTATTTCGGAAGAAGACTTCTACGATTATATTAACAGTTTAAGTGATAATGGGAACCGAAAATAAAAAGCTGTTTTACCATGGAAGACTATAAAAATGTCTATATTTTCAAAAGCGTTTTCAATGGGGTAGACAGTATATTTAAGACGAGCGCTGTATTCTTGACATACTGCCTTTTGTTCTGTATGGTTTGCATCACTTTTTACGCTGCCGAAACACCTACTATTATTCGCAGTGATATTTCCTACGATATAGTATTACTTTAAATGACTTTGTATGGTATATCTTTAGAGTAAAAAACCAATTTTATTATAATTTTCAGCATTTTAATAGTGTATATTTGCATGCTAATTTTGGGTTTTTGATAGTGCATATAATCCGATGTCTAGTGATGGGTATAGTGTGCGTCTAAATATCTCTATCACTCTTAGATAATTGATAAAACAATATTTGTATCGAGCTGTTAGTTCCCTACAACTGTTGTCTATAAGTTATAGATGCGAAGAGACCATATTGACAGTTTAGATGTGTAAACATTAATTAATAAGTTTCGTAACATCAGTGAGAATTGCAATAATGTCAGTGAAACTGCCTGGTTTATTAAATCTAAGTACTACGCAGTATAGTGTAAACATGTAAGTGTTTAGTGTTAATGTAAATATCCCTTTAGATTAATATACTAAGAATTTTTATTTTTATGTCATTGATAGGCAGCGATTATATTGTAACTCTGAAAATATTTCAATCAGTAAAACAATAAATAACAATATAAATTAGATGCTGTACATTTTGTGAATCAATTCATATGCAACCAATTTATTATGAATTACGAACCTAATAACACTTGAAGCTAGATTGATAGTACCATCACCGCTAAAAGAACTAAAATGATAAAACTAGGACAATACTTTTTAGGACTGTTTTGCACAGATTTTTTATGCATCATTGCAACTCGGTACCTTTGAACATGTTAATGTCAGTCTCCAATTTCCATCGATGTTCGAGCAAAAAAGGCATTTTATATTTAATATTTCTTGTATAAAATACTCTAATTTTATGTATAAATATTGTGTATTTTTTAAAAGGTCAAACGATTTTATTAATATATAATTTATAATACTATTATCAGAAGGTAGTAAATTTTAACATAATTATCAGCCTATCTCGTTAGGGGGCGTCCATAAATTACGTGAGGTGTTTTTTTTTTAATTTTCTGTCCCTTCCTCCCCCCCTGGTGAGATGTCGTGAGATTTTATTAAACCCCCTCCCCCATCCCCCAATCTCACGTGAGATTTTTCAAAATGTGGGTTTCTTACGTAAACGCGTTGGATTGTTATAGAAAAAGAAGAAAAAAATGCTTCGTGCTTTTATTTACGACTAGTTAAGACTAGTAATCAATATTGCTGAGTCTCATTATAATTGTAATAAAAATTTAACAATAGAATACTTAAATCGTAACTACTGTGATTAAAAATGAATATCTACTCTATTTCAGTCCATGGAGAATCATGCGCGGTCTCAAGAGAGACTATTGGAACCAACATGTCCACATGACTTTCAGTAAAATCATCTGCTCCTTCAACTTCGTTCTGATCTAGCTACTCTAAGCCGTTGGCGCTTGCGCACAGTAACTCATTAGCTCATCTTGTTGCAAAAATTAATCTTAAGCATGTACAATCTGGATTAAATGGACCAAAATAGTATATTTTTTTTTTTGTTTCAATGAGAAGAAAAATTGCGTGATATTTGCCGAGACCCCTCCTCTCTCCAACGTAAGATTAGATGAGATTTGACTCGACCCCCTCCCCCCCTTAAACATCTCACGTATTTTATGAACGCCACTCTCAGAGTAAGAAACGTGTATGTGGTTTTTAATTGGTTTAAAGTATATTTAATAGAGCTGTTACTAAGTAATAAATAATAACGTATACTTTTCGTAGTTCTTTTAAAATGACCAGGTAGAATGTTAATACCTGACTCTTATACCATGAAGACGAAGTATTAGTAGTTTCGATAACGATTGTTCCTTGGTCACAGTAATATTGCATCAATTTGTAAACTTCCGTTCTAGAACTCTATCGAAAAATCTTAAATCCAAATAAATTAATTGTCAGAAGGATTATATATAATGTAACCAGTTCATTGAGCCCATATTCATCAAAACAATTATTACAGTTAGAAATTATCTCTATACAATTGTATCTACGAGTACGTTCAATTGTAAATTTTTAACAATAAACTTCAAAACGATTTTATATTGACAAACATTATATAAATAAAATACCGAAATTCAAATAGAATCGAATATAATAACAGTTTCTGTAACAAAATAATGTTAGAAAAATATTTTTACCAATACGATACAGAGCAAATCAAAAACTTTGTATCGGCAAGGAGGTTCCATCAATTATTTGCAGCGACCGCTTTAACGCATGCGCGAGTTTGTGCTCGAATTTGATGCAATAAGCACCTAACGTTTTCTTGTACTGAATTTTTGCTTGCATATGATGTATGAGAGTTTATAAAACTGCTTAAATCTGGCGATACTATTGAAAAAGTCGCCTACGGTCTAGTTTTCAAACACATTGTTGTTTTAATAAATTATGCAACAGTTTTATAAACTACAATTTAAACGATATTGTGATTTTTTGTGCGTATTATTAAAATATTTCAATGTTTCGTATAAATTCATAATGCTGAAATGTATAGTAGTGGGCGAGTTTGGGCTGATCATGATGTTATGGGTTTATAAATAAATGTCGTGTAAGACGCTGTTCTATAACAAAGTGTAAGAAAATAATATGGTTTCTTTTTAGAGTCCAGCTGTCAAGTAGTAGTTAACTTGTGTATTCTTATAGTATACCTGCCCTTATATTTGTCAGTTAAGTACGTTTGTTTTAATATATGCGCGTATTTCACGAGATACAAACATTTACACTTAATTTTCTATTTCATGTATATATTACCTGTGATTATAAATGTGAAATTTTATTGTACGGCACGGCTAGTAAGGTTTGTGTGGAATGTGTAGCTATTAAATTATTAATATATTATTGAATACAGACGAGAGGGTTGGGTTCACCGTACTGCTTTACTGAAATCTTACAGCGCTATAAGTTCAGGTCTTGAAGTACTTCGAAAGTACGCGGGAAATCTGTGATATTCCGGGTACTTTCAACCTTACTACGCATACTAATAAGATCGCAAACAAACAGTGGGTCTAGCACGAAATTTTGCGTAAGTGTAACATTATCATAGCGTTGACGTACCTATACAAACTATCATTTATCTACTACTGTACTGTACAACACGTCAACGATACCATTACGTTAGATTTGCGTAAAATTTCGTGCTCGGCCCACAGTACGTGATGGGCTGTCTGTTGTCAGCACTGGACCTTAGTCACTGCGTATACATAGTAGACCACATCTTCATAGTATAAAGATACAACAGTATGGAAACTAAGCCTAGTTAAGTGGAAATAAACTTATACGTGACCACTCGTCTTGACGCGGTCTCACTACTGACAGCACCGCGACAACCGCTTAGGGTCTCGTCGATGCACATGTTTGTGTTAGTGAGCCGTTTCGAACGTGTGTAGGTAGTTTCTGTACTGTTTCCCTATACTTATACTGTGACATCGTTCTCACAGTCATCAGTAGGCTAGGTACACACGTCTGAACCTTACTTCTGTTGTCTAATCTTAATATTATAAAAAAAAACCCGCCAAGTGCGAGTCTGACTCGCGCACGAAGGGTTCCGAACCATTATCTCCCAAACAACAGACATTGTTTTTTTGCCGTTTTTAAGTCCGACCCTTGCCGGCTTTTAGTATTTGTTATTATAGCATGAAAATTTCAACTATCTAACTATAAAAGCCTATCCGCACACATCAGTGCCGGCACAGTGCCGACTAGTGACGTATACATCAGTGTCAGTAAAAAATGATATTCTTGCATACATTTTGTACGACGTTATCCGCACTCGTCAGTGACAGTGATGTTCAGTGATGTCAGTGCTGCGCCGACGCTCGCCGAGATCCGACGTGGATTTATAGATAATATTTTTTTGTCCTTTGAGTATTCCTAGCCTAGCTAGGAATACTGCGACCGTGACTAAGCTATACTTGGTAGTATAGCTTTTCTCCAATGATTATCTTGTTTTCTGAACTTATTACTTAGTTTAGAACAAAGCATGTTGAATCGATATTTTGACATCCTGAAATACTCAAAAAACTTTGATTCAGCATCTATTAGATGTTAATAGGGTGGCGAACTCTCCTTCATCTTCTCTATTCCTTCACGTGTATACACATATATTTCTTCGTTCGCGCATACATTTCTTCGTCTTCATCGCATATTATAGCTAACGCTGCTATAATTGTGATCTTGAATATCGAGGCATTTTCACGTGAAACTGCTGCGATAGGGAAAAATCACTGCACGCGTCAATGTCGGTACTGACATGTATGAACAGCACGTCACGGGACTGTATGGTACGTAACTGTCGGGCATGTGTCGGCACTGTTGTGTGCTGATCGGCCTTACGGTTCATGAGATACAGCCTGGTGACAGACGGACGGACAGCGAGTCTTAGTAATAAGGCCCGGTGTTAACCCTTTGGGTACGGAAATTGTTCACTCTCTTTACAAATAAATTGCCAAAAAGGGCTATATTTTAAACGCAGAAGTGTAATTTAAACATCAAAATTAAGGTAGCACAAAATCAGTGCCATTTCTAGATTAAGATATTATTTGTCCACATCTACATAATTATTTTAGTATAATTTATAATTGCAAAATTGCTTCGCTATAATTTAGTATTATTTATAGATTGTTTGGGTAAGACGGAAACGACTTTCAATAACTTAAAATTATTAAAGATATATTTCACTAAAAAGAGGGGAACCAATCATTAGAATCTGAACAAGAAAGCGATAGCATATCCCTTCAAGGGTCGATGTCATTATAACAATGAAATTTCTATTGTGTCTGGCCGTGCGACCTTTGATGCAATAATACCCTGCTGCTTTGTATTTCTTTCTGTATATTGTGTTTTAAATTATATATAAAACTTTTTGAAACGTCTCCGATCAGCACGGGCAGTTGACCATGACCAACTATCTGTGTTGATGAAGTTAGACGAAATGCTCTCATATTAAGTAATTATTTTAATTATAACTTAACTTTGGGCGGTCTTATTGTCAGAAAAATGTTATGTTGGATTTAACTTTGCGATGTTTTCCGTTTGTTGGCTCTCGAAGAAAGGAGAAACTGAAAAATCTACCACTTTCTGTTTTTGGCAATCATCTCTTATTCTATCAACACATGTGACTTAAATATTACGCGGCTCCTTTCTTCGTGATAATAAAAAAAATAAAAATATTTTAGAACATGTAGTAGGTAGTCCGTCCATGGCATTTTCTGATACAGACTGAAATTATTAATTATCATTTTTTATTAATAATTATTAGAACATTGTTTTTCAATGTGGATTATTTGAATAAAATAACATACTGAATATAAAAAATAAGATAAGAAAATGATTAATTTTTAGGTTATTGTATATTATTAATAATTCAAGATACGACTTTACATTGTTAAAAATATTAAAATGGTGTACATGGGGAAGATGAAAAATACTTCTGTACAGATATGTATGAGACTTGAAAATTTATTCTCATTTTATCATTTACTCTGCATATTAACAAGTCTCCAAAATCGTTTTACGTAACTGTGTAATTATTGTTTTCATAATTTGGCAAATTATACGAGTAACTCCTTATATATAAAAATAGGGGTTTGTTGTAATGTACCAATGTAATTGTACCTCGGCTGAAATGATTAACTTAGTGTTAGATGATTAGGTACGCAGATAAATAGTAGCTACTAGTCCACCTGCTTAACCATCTTGTATACAGACAGGACCGACATAAAAACATCAGAAGTATTATTCCTTTTAATCTCTTGGACTTATAATGTGAGGTGATATAATGGTGCCATACTGAATCCAGTGCTTCTCTATATTTGTGTCTTATTCTAGGCTTCCAGGGCTTTGAGTCCCGACTGAGTTACTAAAATTATGTACTAGATGGTTCCAGAATGTAGGTATTATCATAGTACCGTTACCAGTCGTACTACGGTAATTGATATATCTAACAGTGACATCGTAATCAATAATTTAAAGAGCTTTTATGTATTAACAATATGTTATTCATTGAGTTTACTTGCAGGCCTTGTTCAGATGGTAGTTTTTTATTCAATAAAAGACTCGTAGGAAGGTACTTCGCGTTGTAAGTATTGGGTCGGAGCACAATACATTGGTACATTACACACGGACGCAGTCAGCAACATCCGTGATTAAAACAAAATCTGATGCATTTGAAACGTGTCATTGTAAATTACTTAGTTATATTTTAATAGTTATTATAATTAAGTCCATAGTGTTAAGATAGTTTTTGGATATGAATGATAGAATTTTAATTGTACATATGCGGGGTTACTGTTCACTTTAGGTACATTTATAACTATTACGAATCCGTATGGGTACAGCTAACTGGGTGTTATCGGTTAGTAAGACCTTTGATATTATTAAATCAATAATGAATCTCGCTTTAATGTTTCTCATACATAACTGGGGAATAGACAGGTTACAATACAATATTTTGTTGAGTGAATGCCTTGACTAAGGCCGGGTCTTTTGATACCTAGTTAATAGATAAGGCTACAAATAGGTAAAGATGACATCTACACTAATATATATATATATATATACATATTTAAATGATTTCATTGTTTGTAAAATAACTTAACCATTAAAAATCTTTCGCCTATGGACAGTTACATTATTCCGAAGTAAAATGAGCTATATTGTATTATACATTATTTTATCTATATAGACGGGCCGAAAAAAAGAAAAACAGAAGGACAAAGAAGGAAAACAGCTGGTAGGTTATATGCAGGAATATATAATATTTCGCCTTTCCAATCATTTGCGACTTCAGCTAGGTATACAAAATCCCGGCTTTACTCATTCATTCATTACGTTTGATTGAACATTACTATGGCTTATAAATGGCTAATAAAGAGGCCGCAGAAAAGAAATTGTAACTTGTCTAAGGCCCTAATAGCAATGCGATTGCAAGACAGGAAAAACTGTGTTCAATAGTTTTATTCTGATATAAATTGAAAGAAATAAAGCCTTGATGCTTTCCTGAGTCCTAATCCTAATAAGTAAGTGGTGAGGTTGTTTCTCACCGTCTGTACCTGTGGAAACGATTACTTCCATGTTTCTTATGAGAATCTCAGTGAGACTAGTGCCTGCACGAACTGCTCTTATATTCTACATAGCTCACTATTTATAGTAGGTCAATGTAAATATTTTATTATTTAACAACCATTATAAAGGAAAATTATTAATATGAATCGACTTATATAAGCACTTTCTATTGTGTAGTTATAAGAACGTTGTAGCTTCTATAGCAGTAATCATTACCGCCAATAATTTAAGATGTAATCATTAAATTACGAACATGTGGCCGAAGACAGAAGGCCTCAATATAGAGATAAGAACATTCTGTTAAACTTTCATGATTCTATTTTTCTTATATTTGATATGTATTTTTGTCGGTTATCGTACCGGTTTAATGTAAACTTTACGTATCAATTGTGAGATAATGTTTCGTAAATATGTTTATAGATAGATTTGGCCGTTGTGTACTCGCAATTATGTAAAACAGGTACCCAATGAGTAGTTAGAGGTGATAGAATCTCAAAAGAAGTATTTACAACGATATAATTTGTTTAAAATAGTCGATAATAGGGTTCGATACGCGCCACGTGGGATATGTCATCATTATTAATTATTTTTTCTGTTCCACAATTTATAAATTCTACTACACACCGTTTCGATCGTTTTATCGATTACTTTATTCTTTCGTATAATTTGAAAGATATTTTAAAATATTATACCTAATAATTCGAACATTGAAAGAATCATGAACTATCTTACTTTACGAGTAGGTAGTACCTTGGATATTAATAATACTTGTATGCTGTCGTCTCAGCTTATTTTTATCGATAGCCTAGATTTACATGTAATGTCGTAAGTATACCCAAGTGTTATAGTTAAAATGATGTGGATAACGACTACGCAGTGGTCTTTAAAATGTATAAAAGTCTAGTTTTACTATAGTATAGACGTGCACTTAAACATATGTTTATATTCTATGCATATGTTTAAGTGCACGCGCCAAACGTGGCGTATTTGGTGATAAGACAAACAGTTACCGGGACTTTTTGTAAATACTTAAGAGGATTGCATAGCTAGTACTATCGGTACTAAAAGAAATAACTGTTTTCTACCTCTTAACATTGTCCGATTTCAGTGATTTTTTTTCATGTAATCATCACATTGTTTATTATGTCCGTACATTTTGATTTTTTCAGTATTTCATAATACTATAAATTTCCTTTTTTGTAACTTAAACAAAAACGTACGGGCATAGCTAGTAAGCTATGCAATCCTCTTAAAGCGAAACTGAAACCAGAAATAAACAATGAAGATTTTTTTGCATTTTGTTTGCTGCTAACTAAACGTAACTGTTGTCTAATAGAAGTCCGAATGCGCTAAAGCTGGCACGTATCTATTCTTGAAAATGTTCCGTTAACTTATCGTATAGGCAGATTGCATTGCAATTAGTGCATATCCACAAAGGATGTAATATTTCAATGTATAAATATATAAATACTTGTGTAGTGGAATGCCCTTACTAACTACATTAAACACTTATTATAATGTTTAAAATTATTATTCTGACCCTCCAAATTTTTGTACGTCATAGCTTTAAATGACCCAAAGATTTCCGTTTTTCCTTTTCGTTCTATGATGAGATCGAAATGAAAACTCGTAGGTACAGTTGTTGCGAATTTCATTTCCTCAGTCACATATAATAAATACTCCAGAATAAGCTTAGATTTTCAACATCAATTTTCTTTGAACGCAATCGGAGAGCAATTTCGACGTTGTGAATATCATGCCTTTAAAAGACCTTATGTTATTTACTTTGAATTGTATTGCATAGTAGTATTCAACAATAAGTGTAATATGGATTATTCGTATTCCTAATAATAAATATGTTACATTGTGAATGTTGTATTTTAATGTTAGATTACAATTTCTGTATTTTCCTCTTGACGTCCTTTGCCTACATGTGCTTCTATTGTATTTTAACTCTCAAATGTACCTACATGTTATATAATTTATTGTGATGTACTAAGTAATAAAATGCAATAAAGTCAATCTATTCGTCTCGGAAATACCAAGATTATTGATTGTAATAAATTCTTACTTATAATCTCTAAGCAAGTTTTAATTTTATTCTACTTTCTCCCTTCCGAGGTCGCGCGAGAGGAGCTGATGCTGCTTATTTTGATTAGACGCAGTACCCAGATAGGAAAGTATAGTTGTACCATATTAGTATTCTAAGGTTAATGGTTATAAATGTATCTGATCTGCTAGCGGGCGTACCTATGATTGAGCACTGAGGAAAGAAACGCATTCGTCACTTTCGCAGTTCCTCTAGTATTGAGATCGAGTGTACGTTCCGGTAAGTTTCCGCCGTCAACGCTCCCAACTATCGCGCTCCGGTTAGCCGTTCCCTTTGGTTGATAGTGACAGCTCGCAAAGATCACGTAAACCCACCTTCGATCCGCGAGCGTTGTGGTCGCGTTGTGAGCGTTTTCGGTGACGTTATCGATGACGTATCGAGTTCGCTAGGTCGCCTACGATGATCGTGGGCTTGTAAAGAATGGGTGTGTGAACGCCGCTAGTGATTTCGGCGCTTAGGTACCGGAACGTAGCTTAAGAAGTATTACACCAATAACTTTGTATACCTACTAATGTCAAAACCAAGGGAATGGAAATAGTTCCATTACTGAAATCCAATTGACTTTGGCCTGTTCATCAGCACATAGACCATGTTTGAGTCTAGAAACGTCGCCTAACCCAACAAGTTAAATTTCAATAAAGGGAAAACTTTTATTCAACCATTGCATTAGTTAATTTGTGTGCAAGGAAGCTATAGTGTAATTCACTATAGCTTCCTCAGATCCGGTCAGGCAATAACAGCAGATGTCTACTGTGCAGAACGCTGAACAATGATGGCGAAACTCGCAATAAAACAGCCCCGACTTGTCAATTGGTCTTCACCATTATTGCTACATGCTAACACAAGACCTCACATGATGCACATATATGAATAAATTGTACTTACCTACTATTCAATAGTTTTACCTATTATAGCTGTACTGTGCACCTAGGTAAACTAAGCATAGGTACCTACTGATAGAAGACCGGACCACCTATGGTAGGTACCTATTTGAGATTATGGTTTCAGAGTTATATCAGTTGTAAGTTTGCCAGCTGTCATCCGAAATGTAGATCTCGACGGAAACTATCATTTCTCTTTAGGATTTACCTTGAATCCATGAATACGGTCTGTGGTAGGGTAAAAGAATAATGTCCTTATGGTAGGGTTCGCAGGAGCCTAGGTAGGTACAGATTGAATGATTCTGGGCTGCGTTCCAGCAAGCTTTAGACCAAATAATGATCGTCCAAGATTCGATCGAGCGTTGCTAGAACGTCTTTTACCATTATCTGGCAAAAACGAGTTTGACATATATAACTTAGGTGTTAGCTTTGTTGGTTTCAAACTAATTTGAGGATATTAATTACTCTCCACCGGTCAAAAATATATAATTAGGCACTTCGAGTTTAGTACAAATAAATAAACCTATCCATTCATCGTGAAAATGCAACAAAATACCTACTTTGTCACTGTCTCTTTTGACAGCCGACCAAGATTTGGCTCTCTCAAAAGGTTGAAAAATTTTGGCCATACGGGACAAAATTTGTGCTGACAGGGTGTCGTGAAACGGGCGTGATCAAATCTTGATCCGTGCAAATTCTGGCCTAGAGGCGTCGTGGTCCGGCTGTTATGCCAAATTTTGGCTTGTCCTGTGACTTGCTGGAACGCAGCCTTAGCACTAAACTGTTGGATACTGTTGGAACTGTTTGATGAATCTGGCACCAAAACTACGAGGTTGAATGAAAACAAATGTGTAGTAGAGCTTGTACACTGTGTATTGACATAACAATAAATTCATTAATTACTAATAATATTAAAATATTAAAAATCTACTGTGCCTGATCGATCCAAATCAAATAAAATTGATCTAATAAATATCTTACAAAAATACATAGATAGGAACTATATTTTAACTATTTTAGACACTGAAGTAGGGTAGGATATGTAGTTCCTATTACATCATAGACCTTTCCCAGATAAAGCAGTTCATAGCTCATACATATACTGTTACCAATATATTTTATTAATAAAGTACATAATTATTTATATTTAAATACAAAAACTTAACGTAGGCTGGTAGATAGGTACAGGCACACTGCAACTACTCGCGAGATCTTTCGATTCCTCGTACCTTTATCTGCATAAGGTCTAAAATCTTTCATCTGTATGAATCTACCTACATCAGACACTTTAGTATCATATATACTGTTGCTTATATATACCTATAAGAACTTATACTTAACTACAAATATTTATGTACCTATGTAACTTTGGTCGTAAAACTGTTTCTTAATATTTCTTATCTCAATACAAGGTCCCTGTTATAAATGTGTTTTAGTCACAATGACCGGTCGTTAAAATAGGTTTCCCATTAAATTGTTATTATTAATAAATATAAAAAAAATTCAATTTGTACCGGTGATAGATAAAACAATACATGTACTTAATGTAAAAAAGCTTAAATTACACTCACTAAATGCAACTTGATTAATGTTAAATCCTAAATACTTTTTGGGGCTTACTTTAATATATAGGTATAAATAGGTAAGTAATGCAAATGTTTGGGTTGTTTCTTTAGCTAGGAAACTAAAAAAATCATAGCATCGGATCAATCATATTAAAATCAACAAATATGTACCTAGACTTATATTAATTTGGTCAGGCTTAATACCATAACATGAAATGTGGCGAACGCAAACTTCATACTCGTTTTCATGCGTGCCATCATCAAGCAGTCATGCAATTGGTTAATTACTATCGAAACATGCCCGTATTAACTATGATAAAATAACAATCTTGTTCCTATACTGAATAGTGAAACTGATCACAATAAAACACAATCTCATACGTTTCACACATTTTTCACTTGAAGTACAATCAATATTCAGTCAACTTTAGATCCTGGGTTGGGAATGTAAAGGATTTTCATTAGTAAAAACGTACCCAGAATACCACCCACCCGCCTTTGCATATCTTGCGTTACGTTATAATCTAAATCATAAAAAAACAATAAACTTCAAAACACGCAGAATAAAATTTGACGCGATAGCACCGTAGCTTATCAGCCTGCATTGCACTTTATATTATATCAGTTTAAAACAGATAATATCTGCACGTGCGTCCAATCCCAAAGACATAAGGAACTATCGCGTCTAAAAAGCTTGCATTGAAAACAAAATAGGAAGTGTTAAGTAAATAATTCGATGTTAGACCTAACTTTATTGACTATTTTTGACAGGCCTGTTGGTCTAGTAGTTAGTGACTCTGACTGCTATGCCAGAGGTCGTGGGTTCGATTCCCACCCAGGACAAATGTTTGTGTAATGAGCACGATCATTTGTTCTGTGTCTGGGTGTAATTTATCTATAATATGTATGTATTTAGAAATATATAAGTATGTTTATCAGTTGTCTAGTACCCATAACACAAGCTCTGCTTAGCTTGGGACTAGATGGCGTTGTGTGTTAGTTGTGGAATATTTATTTATTTATTTATTATGTTTGTAATTTCTGTCATATGTAACCATACAATATATGCGGTTACCGCAAACGCTATTAAGTATCATAGTATTTTTTCTCGACGACATTTTGGCTAACTATCATCATCATCATCATCTCAGCCGTAGGACGTCCACTGCTGAACATAGGCCTCCCCCATAGCTTGGTTATGGTCTTTAGTCATGATGAGTTTCGGCAAACTTATTCATTGACATTCGACATACTGTTTCTTAGACTATTCGATCATAACCTAGCACTACTACACCTACTGTTCTGAATGTATAAAAAATTGTATACAGTTATTTATACATTCAGAACAGTAGGTGTAGTAGTGCATATAAACAGTCTATAAAAACCCGTCAAGTGCAAGATGAACTATTTCTTATTATTACGGGCTTAATAATATTAAATATAATATAATAACATACCTATTTATTTCATTGTATTATATTCTAACCAAAAGTATTTTATATTGTATTGAATCTTTAGCGCGAGTCGAAATCTCACACTTGGCTGATTTTATTTCATCTTGTTGGATTACTTTACACTACAATCACACGCATTTTGACGACTGTCTGTATTACCGTTATAACAATAGACCGATTACAAAATACGCTGTAGAAATCGTCTCGCATTTGTTCAAGGAACGCAAATTTACTTGTTATTATTTGTTGATATCTAACGTATTATAATGTGAAAATTTCAAAGGCGACCCATTACCGTAAAAGATACGGCCCTATACACATAGATGCTAATTCTTGTACGGTAACTCCTAAGATAGGCACATTGGCCTTGCCTTGGAGGATTAGTTTTTAAACAAATATTTAAAAAGTGACTATTAATAAAACAATTACCATTCGGCTCTCCTGATACAGGAACCAAAACACATAGCAACCAAGGGGAAGGTTGGTTCAAAAGTGTCCATGACTATACTCATGGTCGGAATACACAGCAGAAGATATTCGTGGAAATAGAAGACATGTAACTAAAACGCCACGATCCTGGTGCCTAACCTCCTACACACGGTTGCGAGAAAACAAAATATCTACTATATAAAAATATTTATCTTAACATAAGGTTACCGCCTAATTATCAGACGTTATTTTTAAGTTCATGTTTAGTTTTGAACGCCGTGCTCTTATTATTTACTGTATTCTTTTATTATGCTGATAATGGCGTCTTTGGTGCCGAATACGAGGGCGAACAATCCAAAGATGACGACGAGGACGTTCTTCCAGATGAGATACTTGCCAGGACCGAACCCGATATCCCAGAAAGTAACTATCTCGATGAAGGCAGGTGCGATGAGGCCGAGGATTGAGAAACAGAAGGCTCCGATGACGCCCATGAAAGGAGCGATGGTGGGCACGGCCACGGCTAGCAGAACGCACACCGTCACCAAGACGGTGCGCACGATGTAGTTGGCGAGGTCAGGCCGCTTGCTGAACCGGTCCTTGTTAGCGTTCCAGGCGATCTCAATGCACACGAAGAACTGGAGACCGAAAGTGCAGTACACGGCGAGAGCGATGGATATCTTCACTATTTGTGCAGGACTGAAAAATTATTAATAACGTTAACATTTTGATCCCGAGTGTATCTTACTCTCTCTCTACTCATACTCGTCGATCTACTAGGTACTACTATAATATTACCTCCGTAATACTTTCATATAAATCGTTTGAATCAATAAATTGTTTTTCAGGTAATTAATGCACCTACAACCTAAAGGTATATAATTCTTTGTTAATAAGTACATCCGGGAAAGTACCACCATACATTTTTCTACCGTGAATCAGTAAAGTCGCAATGCTGTGTTCTGGTTTGTGGGTAGGGCAACCGGCGCATTTACAGGCATTAACTACTATGTCTCAGAGTTACGGGCGCAATGCGCACTTGTGACGAAATGCATCAGTTCTAGGCAGAGGTTACTACTTAACACCAGTTAAGGCTCGTGCTTGTACTGTCTCTTGGTAACATTTAAAAATCCTACTAGATAGGTAGGTTATCTTAATAATTCAATTTGATTGAAAACCGAGTGCCCACTCTAATATCTACATATACACGTAAGTGTAACTCCAAACATTTTCCTGACACCGCATATTTAGCCGTGTGTCGCACTACCTAATTATACTAACATTTATTAAGACATTAAGATTGGTACTTACGGCATAGGTTACTTGTACAATACTACAATGTTATTATGTTTATATAACATTTAATTATATACAACATTTTAATATAAGTACAAAGTTTATAACAGTGAATATTTTATCATTCCTCCTCGCTGCAGGACTGTAACATCCCGAACAATGTGTATAAGATAATATTGAGATACTCACATGAGATTATTGTCCAGGCTTAGGGTAATAGAATCATCGACATCTTCACCAAACCGCAAGTATCCAAGGAAACCAAGGAGAATGTAGACTAGTGTGACGCCAGACATGCCCCGGTTTAGGACTCCGCAAATGCCCAGCATCGAGCGAGGAGTCTTCATAGCGTTTTCCAAAGGCATCACAACGCCGATGGCTTCCATTGCGAAAATACTCAGAGAAAAGAACTCGGGCCATTCGAAGGGAGGCTTGAAAAGCATGTTGTTGATGTTCTCAGTCTTCAGTTCTCCAGTGCCGACGAGATAGTAGAACGTTATCCCCAGACCCAAGCCCATGAAGACATTAGCAATCATAGATACAGGTGCCAGGTACTTGAGATTTCGCACCCAAGCCATGAATATCAGCGGAAGTAGCAGGGCGATGATAAATATTTTTATCTCAACATCCTCTTCTTTAACACCCATGTGGTGCGCTACCACCTGTATGACAAAAAAGACGAGATAAGTACATAAGTAGCGGTTGCTGAGTAAAATAGTATTAGACACTGTTATGTGTACCTTTTGTAGTGGTAGGATTTTTGCAGAGTCCATCTAGGGAAGCACCACACCTTTGCCAGTTATTCAACTGTCAAGCAGTAGTGTGCAAACATTACTGTGTTTCGTTCAAGAGCAGTTTCCACTAAAACTACAGGACAAGAGATTTAACACCTTATATCTCAGGATGACAAGCGCAGTGCATTGCCAACGAGGGTTTTGAGATCTTGCAGCTTAAAATTCTGAGAGGCAACTGTTACGGTCAAGCGTGACGCTTCACGTCAGGCGAGCGACTTATTGCTTCATTTTGTATTGACATCATAAGCCTTTCTTTCAGGGAGAGTGAAAAGTGTTTGTACTTGGGCTTATTCCAACGTTCGAACTCAGTGCGGAAAGGCTAGTTAACGGTCAGCCCTATTATCGCACTATTAGCATTAATTATTATAAAACAACTTACTTGTAAAATGTTTTTGGCGATGATAACGGTGTAGACTGAGCAAGTACCGAAGTAAGTTGTAAAGAGACTCACAAGGATGAAGATTCTGCAAAGTAAAATAAAATAATTCAGTCAAGTTTAAGAGCAGTTGAACTCTACAAAATAAAATCAAATAGTTCATTCAAGTTTAAGAGCCGTTAAACTCTTCAAAATAAAATGAAATAGTTCATTCAAGTTTAAGTGCCGTTGAACTCTTCAAATTAAAATTAAATAGTTCAGTGAAGTTTAAGAGCAGTTGTACTCTTCAAAATAAATTTAAATAGTTCATTCAATTTTAAGAGCAGTTCAACTCTTCAAAATAAAATTAAATAGTTCACTCAAGTTTAAATGCAGTTGTACTCTTCAAAATATAATTTAATAGTTTAGTCATGTTTAACCCGTCCGAATCAGCAAGTCTCCAGTCTATTCATAAATCTTTTGTTATAGCGTAAACCTGATGTGGACAGTTTAAGAGCAGTTGAACTCTTCAAAATAAAATTGAATAGTTCAGTCAAGTTTAAGAGCAGTAGAACTCTTTGTGAATGAGTTCGTCCTGGGAAGTATTGTCACACTTTCATAACTTTTTCTAGCCTCTAGCCTAACCGTAAAGCAGTAATGTTCGCAATACTGCGTTTTGGTTTGAAGATATGGTTGCCGGCAAAATTACAGGCACATGAGAGTTAACAACTTAATATCTCAGGGTTACGGGCGCAGTGCATCTCGTCACTTGTGATGAAACTGTTATACACAGAGGTTACCACTTATCATAAGATGGGCCTCGTTTTTGTACCGTTATACTTAATACCATAAAAAAGTTCTTGTTGGGTCATAGTAAGGTGACGTAGCAATATTATAACCACGAAAACTTTTTAACCACCACTCTCAATACAAAGAAATATAAGTACCTACATGATTGTTGTAGTTGGTCCATAGTTAGTGCACAACCTAAGTAACTTATGCTGTGCTGTGTCTGTCTCTGCCTATCACCGTAGGGTTACTTTGATCGGCTGTAGGTTCTACCGGCGCGCGTAATTTTATTACTATCCCGCAGGTTTATTTTTCGAGGATAAAAAGTATCTTATGTTGTTTTTAAAGAAATTAACACAGACTACAACTGTGCCATGTTTCATCAAAATTTATTGACTAATTCGAGAATAAACACACCAAGAACGACGAACCGACGAACACCTTATATAATATTGTTACTGACTGATATGGGATGAGCTTTACAATAACTTATCGGGACTTGGCGGGTCGTAGCTCAAACTCACCTGAAAGAGTTGGCCCATTCACGTAGACACTGAGGACCATTTTCTAAAGCCGCTTCACCGACCTCAGGGAATGTCATGTGGGTTCGTCTAGTTTTCTTATACAGCACGTGAGCGCATTTGATCTGCAAACAATTAAAGAAACACGTAAGTAAATAAGGAAACATTTGACATAAAGTTCTGAAAACGTATTTCTCACACGTCGTAACTTTTAGGCATTACTGTGACAATGGCATATGAATAAATTATAACACGACCTGCTCATCCTCTACGGCAACTCTGCTCCTTTTGTTTTCGTTTTATAACAAAAAGAACTTTGTACATGTTAATAGTTCGACGTTTTTTAGGCATTTGTTTAGAGCGTCTCAACTATTGCTATGTACACGAATAATTATAACACAGTAGCGTTATTGTACATATTTAAAGGCACGCAAGGTATACAATACCACGATAATTACCGTGACGTGAAAGTGCGGTAAGTAGCTTGCATCGATGATGGTTGGATCTAATACTACATTATCAGATGGCAAAAGGTAAGGCAAAAACAACAACAACATCTCCCACATACTGAAGTTACCGCAAATTGAACGCTAACAAAATATTTTAGCAATCTAACATTCGTTTTATAAAAAAGTAATTACTTGTGCTAAGTAATTTCTAAATGAAGTTATGAAGTCATAACTTGACGATAGAATAAATAAATAAAATAAATAAATATTCCACAACTATCACACAAGAATACTTCTACATAAATCGTATTTTATAGTCGAGCACGTTACTTACTAAAGTAAATGCTTAAGTAATGACATAGGTACCTAACAATATCAATCTGTATCTTTTTACATTTGTATTAGGTTGATGTCATGGGATTTTAATTTTTACAGCATGATAGATCCTTCACAGTTCAGACTTGTGTGCGAATGACATTTATATGCAACTTCACTTATGCAATAAAAACGAAAAATTTACTTGTTCGTAAATGAAATGGTGGTTATATACTCATTTATTACTCGGCTAAGAATTCTAGCCGTTGATAGTTCTAACTTCAGGCTCAAGCTAGTTATAGTACCTACTATATAGCTTATAGAATTAAAATCCTTGCCTAAGGAATTACTTCTACATAAGTAATTACTTTTACTTGTTTATAAATACGTCAGATTTAAAAATCTTTTGTTTACCTTTGTTTAAATTTCTTGCAAGCTTTCGTTTCTAATATTCACTTAGTTCCTAAATAATCATACAAAATGTACTCCAGTACAATAATATACTTAACAATACATCAATCCAATACAATACTTCAATACATCAATAAATAACATGCACGCACGACAAATATCGAATATACTACGCAGCCGGGTGCGCGCATACTCCATGAAGAAGTGGCCCGGACCACAGATTACTGAATAAGAACCCGGACGGTCACGAAACCGGTCGAGATATTCGACTATACGTACCGCGTAAGTTAAACCGTCTGAATATTTACTCGTTTCATACTTTTTAGAGCGTAATTTTTCAGTAGTCGGGTTTTAGTTTTGAACTTATTTGGTTTTTTAAGTATTTTGGGTTATTTACTTAAGTATTTTATGATTTACAAAACCCTTCATTTTAAAATCCCTGTTAAATGATACCATGATGTATATCATACACATGATGGGTGACAGATTTATATATGAAGTCAATAATTATCATTTAATTTTCACGATTGTCTATGTTGCTTTTATAAATGTCACTTTTATAAATGCAATTATATATCTAATCAATTATGCGCTCAGCCGTGAAGTCGCACACGTGATATTGAATTACTTTATTTACACACATAATAAGTTATTATTATATCCCCGCTTAAGCGGCGCTTAGTAACACATAATAATTGTTACTAATAAATCATAATTATAAAAATAATGTGAGCGTGCTGTCATGTCACGAAAGAAACGATAAAATTCCAATGATACCTAAGTACCTGCTGACTTATGTCGATACAGCACAATAATATGCATACTCGTACAAACACACTCTAAAAAAAGTATGCTCTTGAAACAAAATTGGGACTACGGTGACCAAGGATCGTTACAAGATCTTAGTTACATTATCTGAAATATTTTCTAAGTTACTTTATATTATAAGTTTCGTTTGATTATCAATGTGTAAACATTGACATTTTTGCTAAGTTTTCTTGCACTTGTTTGATGTCCAGTAATCCATCACTAATTTGATAGTTTAATTTCAACTAAGAACCAACTTGTTCGATCGAAAATTGAACAATCATAATTACAACTAATTTGCTTGGTTACCAACTAAGATCTTTTAAAATTGTGATCATCTTCACAATTTTAATTCAATTTCTTATTAATTATATATGTCAATTCTAATTAATAAGAAATTGAATTAAAATTAATTAATTAAACATTAGACATGGAAAAGCATTTATTGGAGGCGAGAACTGCTTGCAATCTTGGACAAACGATGACTATTACTAATCAGAATGGTGATGCATCTAGCATTCTCGGCACTTTCCCTTCCACCTAAGGTTCTTATTTTTATATACTTTTCTTTGTACATATTTTTTATACTAAGGTATACATATATTTGAATTTTTTTTTACCTGACAACGTATACTTACTAATGGCCGGTCTCAATAATCTATCTATCGCCGGTTTACCTTACTAGAGATATATATTTGACACTATTTGTATGGACGTTATGTCAAATTTCTATCGGTAGTAAGGAAAACTGTGGTTAGATAGATTATTGGGATCCGTCCTTAAACAGGTGCTTATATTATTAGGATTAGGTACGGGTTGGATTGGCATTCCGAAAGTCATCGGGTTACGTTAGTATCAGCGGGCTAATACCACGGACGGAGTAAGAAAAAGAAGCAACTTATAAATAGGTATAAACACATTCGCAACTGCACAAAATATGACTGTACGCATGCACAGCACGATCAATAGAATACTTACAAGTACGTAGGAGCAATGGGTGCAAACAACTGCAACTAAGATGGTAAAGATTATCCCATTCACAAGACCCGCGCATTTGAACGCCTTCGGCATGGCCAGAATGCCCGTGCCCAGAGAAGCTTTAAGCAGATGGGTCAGCGTGTCCATGTTTCTGGAATAAATCATATGGGTCGTTTGAACACGTATTGCGCTTTCCTGTGTCTAAATGTGTATGGTCTCAGGCGGAGCTACTAGAATAGAATAATATGTACATGCATATACAGAATAGCATAGACTGAGACATTTCTGGCATGGCAACTAGTTTATTAGATTATACTTAGCTAGTCCACTGTTGCATTGCTTGCTATAACGCTCGATAGTTTCAGGTAACAACTATGTTATATAGTTATTGGGTAATGTAAGATAAGTGTAACAAAGTACCGACATTTTCGCAACGTTCGCATAAGGTACACAGTAACAACACATGCCAAATGACAACTGTTGTCTTTTGGCACGTGTTGATGATAGATGAGACGAGATGTGGCGTTGTTTTATCTGGACTCTGAATCTAGGCAACAAAACATCTGAACTACATACCAAACCTATGCTCTAACCTGGAATAAAAATAAGTGTCGCAAGCCAATAATTTTTAGCTGTCGCCTTTGCTTTCTGGTTTATACTTTGACTTAGGACTTTTTTTACTTTGATTGATATCTTGTTTCAAGATCATCAAGATCGTATACTTCGACCATAATATATATAAGTCTATGGTTTGGACCCTATACCTAATGCGTAGTCAATATCTAACTCAAACACAAAGGGTTATGCATGAGAATTTAATTAAAATAAACTATGCTCAAAACTGCATTTGACATGCACTCAATTCAATACAAAGACTGTACAAGCTAATGTAGTCTACACTTAATGTAAAATATTATGTGATTGATTACTATTCACAATTTGCGCCAGCAGTTTTTTTAATAAGCATGTGGTTTATCAAGGTAATATTTCAAGTGATTGAATATAAATTCGCAACGCGATATAACTCCGTCCATGAAATTTACCGAGCGCCCGTAGGTATAGGAATATAATATGTTATAAATAAGACAAGAGTAAGCGTATAAAACCCGATGGTAGGTACTTACGAAGTAGGATTTTCGAGTTTCCTTTCCGTGAAGGGATCGTACTCTGCCGACTCCGCATCCTTGGTCATATTGTATCTGATAACAAAACATTGTCTGATTATTCTTAGAACATGGTAGTGTACAACGGGGTAGCGTTTGTTTTTTGGCGTTCCGATGAAAAACTAAAAATAGCAACCGCAAATACCTCCTCTGTAGATGGAATGTAATTAAATAACAAAGTCGTTATTTAACAATAAGTAATATGAAGTTTTCTGGCATTACGGGTACTTTGTTATCTTTTCTATCTACCTTCTACGAGTATATATCTAGCACAGAATAAGTCTTGCTGTCAGTCTGTCATAGGCTGCCAGTGAAATTGAACTTATAACCTAATATAATTGAATTTAACCCTTTGTAAGGACCCGATGCGAATGTTTAATAATATAATATTATCTGATCCTCGTTATCGAAGGAAGTTTATTGTTGGGCATATGTTTTCTTATTGATTTCGAGAAACACGGGTCGAAATCGGCCTGCATTCTACAATCTTTATCAGGTTGTTTGTCCACCTTGTTGGCTGCGCTTGCTGGTACCTGGCATCCAGGCCACTTTCGGCCTCATCACTCATTACTTTGTTTAATGTGAAGTAGGTACAAATAATCCAGATACTTAGGAGTTTTTGTTTAGTAACCTGTGTAACCCCTTATAAAATATACACGTAGTATATTTTATAAGGGGTTTATTTTCCTATCAATGGGCTTCTAAATATTATTACGTTTGAAATGCTTTGATAACTATTCCTACTACTAATGCAGATGGTTATAAATATATTTCACAGTTCCGTTGGCCTGCCTTCAAAGCACGGGGTTCCACCAGTTTTTGATGTTCGACCAAAAAATATGAATCCAGATGAATCTAGCTTCCAAACATGATTTGGCATAAGGAAAATAATACATAAATTTAATCATTTATAATAATAACGAACAAATAAACGATGTAATAAACAATGTTTTTCTTAAATAATACATAAAAAATACCTATATATAGGTAAATGCCAAAGTTTTAAAGAAACAGGATAAATTAAAGTTTTTATGATGTATACAGGTCTTGTTTTCGAAAAAATATTATTTCTGATATTACGTAATTATATAATAATATAATAAAAATAACGTACGTATGTATTTTATATTTATATTCCTAAGTAAATAACAATTTTTGTTATACAAAAACCTGGTAAAAAACCAATAAGTACTAATTGTAAGATAGGTTTCAGTTTTTGTCCAGTTTATGATAAACATGATCGAAAACGAACATCAATTTTATGAAAAATTTATGTATTCGTCCAGTTTACTTCATTTTTTGTCCAGCAGCATTAACTGGACGTTGGACCAAAAGTTAAAAATACCTACATGAAGAAGGCGATAAGGATTAATTTGAAATTAAGTTCCAGTTTATTAGGTGTATTAAACGAGAGATTCTCTGTTTGCGTCCAAGTGGTCGTAAGCTGAACAATGTGAGAAACTCATATTCTAGTATTGGACCACCATAGTTTTTTTAAGAAATTCTTTAAAAATACAGTGAAATACTTCAAAATGGCTTCTTTCTTCTTTAAATAAGCTTTAAAGAAGCTTATCTGCAGATGCAGATAAGCTTCTCCAAGCAATACATAGTAAGTAGGTAGGTGGTGTACAACCAAACTATTTCATCGTTTGAAGAGCTCAGGCTATAGCCTGTTGTACACCACCTACCTACTTACTATGTATTGCTTGGAGGCAAAGGTCATGGTTTGGTGTTGACCAAGATAACTCATCGAAAGAGTGCCACCACATCAAATATCACAATGGTCTAATTAGTACTATGTTGTGGAAATGATGTTATGTGTATATAAAGGGCCTAAATAAGACTGAGTAGGTACGTTAGGAAAATAAGAACTTACTTGTTGACAATCTTTTCCTTCGCTTTCTCCTCTGGAGACAGAAACGTCTCCAATTCTTGAGGCGCGGGAATCGCGCCATTAGTTTCCTGGAAAAACAAATACTCTTAGATACGTATTTAAAACTCTAACAAAACTTAGTTTACTAAATTACTAGCCTAAACCTAGTATTTATATATTATTTAGTGTGCAGCAATGCGACATCGAAGTTAACTGATCTAACCAGCAACATATTTCTGTTAGGTTCCTTTTTCCCGATTGCATTGTGTAAATTTAAACCATGATGGCAGCCTTATACGAAGTTTATGGTCTATCGACGTTCTGACAAAACACACCATTATTTTTTGTTAAATTGTCGTTTACGTAGCCGTCGGTTATTCATACATTCTTGAAATTTTTTACTATTGTTATGAGCTCGACTTTTTGATGCGATAACTACATTCTGAATGGTCTTATAGACCATTCAGAATGTAGTTATCAGGTACCAATGGAAGAACAACTCTTAATGCCAACTGCCTTTCAGTTTGATCATTTCAATTACCGGTAAAAAGTAAATAGGTAATGACGGTAATTGATGCCTCAATACTAATATTTTATATGGCCTTGATGACAGTAATTTTTCCACCAAGGTATCTCAACAGACTGGATAATGGATATGTATATGTTTCTACTGAGTGTGTTGTTTATATTATTTCTTTCTGTTCTATTAGTCTGTCCCCTTAAGAGCACAAACGGTAATAACATTTACCGTCTACCGATGGAGAGACAGATGAAAATCTATAAAAGTACCATATTCTCCACCCCGGCCGCAGAAAGACAGACAGAAATGCAGACAGACGGTACATTTTATTACCGTTTGTCCCCTTAACAGAGTAGGGGACAGATCGATATAAACCGTAAAAAAAGAAGCCACAATGGTAAAAATAAAGAATGTTCTTTAATTTAAATTACCTTTTTTCTAACTACTAAAAATATAGTACGCAGATTGTACGATAATTTCCATTTGATAATTACGCTGATATACGAGTACAATAGCCTTTCATATCGGTTGGAAATGCCTGTCAATCAGCGATCGATATCGATAGAGTCCGTCGTTCAATGTGGTGGCCCGGAGTGCATAGACATTTTGGATATAAACTGATTTATCTAAGTGCATAAATAAATCAATTCTCACTAAATCTTGTTGTCTTGTTAATTATTTGTCAGGAGAAGGTTCTTATAAAAGAAAACCAAGAAAAGATGGGAGTTTATCAGAATATTATGTAATGGCGCGGCCGAGGGCCGAGTAACTACGCGAACGAAGTCGCGGGCAGTCGCTAGTATTATATAATAATTAATCTCTTTTTCCTTAGTCATCGCGTCACGCGTGAACGGTTGGAACAATTCCGCGAATTCTTTTTTTGATGCGTTAATTATTGTCCGTAGATGGTTCTTACGAAAAAAAAAACAATAAAAGACGGGGGGTTATGGCGAGGTCAAAAGCCGAGCCTACAACGCGTACGAAATCGCGGGCAGTCGCTAATTTATTATACAACTGATTTTTTTCTTAAACCATTGGGTATTAAATACATAAATGGAACTACAAAATTTAAATTTAAGAATGCGTGACTATCACTGCTTTGTTGTTTTAAACTTTATACTGATCAGCTATAGATCAGCTATATAGCTATACATGAGCTGATCATGTATACATGATGTTGTTTACACATAGGTACACTAAAAATATAGACTCACATAAGTAGGTAGGTACTTACACTGACCATCTTTATGTTCTGCTAACCGTTCTCCGATAAATGCCCTCAGTTATTGTTTCCTTTATCTGTGAACAAAGAAGAGATAATACAAGTACTTATTTACAGAACAATTACTTTCATTCAAGTCACAATATAGTACTTAAAGTTGTTTAAGAAGCCGTAACTCATATAGGTATAACTAGATGCGTGATAGCTTGGTGTGCTCGTTTCAAAACCTTGTCGAGATTAAACGCGTATATCTTGTTTCAATGCTACTGATATGATTATAAAGTTATGTTGACGGCTTGACGTAAATTTAAAGTAATCATTAATATAATACTATTGTACCATATCATTCGTAGAATTGTACACTCGGACCAGGCCTAGAACGAAACTCTGCTTAAGTTCACCTAATACGTGGATAAAGGGAGTCCTTCATCTAATCGTATATAGTGACCCTACCACGAACAATTGCGTAAGTTTAACGTAATCGTATCGTTGACGTATCAGTACAAACTATCATTTATCTAGTACAACTGTGGCACAGATAACTCATATTTTGTATTGTTACACTTACGAAAGTTTTCGTGCTAGGCTCACGGTTTTTATAACACGTAACGATTATTTAAGAAAATTGATATTATGAGGTTTTGTGAGGTATTGATGCTCAATTAAAATTGTGTGTAGGTGTTACTACGTTGTCCCACTAAATAAAGGTATAACTTTTGTCTAGAATTCAATGGGGTTTCACAGTGGTAGAACTAGTGGCACACACCACCACGAGCTGTTAAACATGACAAACCGAATAGCAGTTATATGCTGTATGCTGGGTGGCAATACAAAATATTAAAATGTGTATAATTTGCATATTACGAGTATATACCGTAGAACATACACCGAAATCTGGTGAAAATTTGTATTTTAAATTGAAACAATAGAGTTTTACTTCTGTCTATATTTAAATGAAATAGGCTTAAATTCAGGTTTTATTTTAAAATTATTGCTCTAATATGTTTATTTCAAAGTTACATATTTTTATAATCGCTTGCTTTGCAGCGTAAAATAATATACAATAGTAATAAAATAGATTTCTTATAGGGACGATTTATACAACTTGTTGGAACATAACAGGAGAATAAGTTAGGTTCTACACCCGTATACGAGTAGGCAGTTATATATATACCTATACAACTTTTTTTACGTAGAGTAATCTTATGGATACCACCGGCCCCGGGGGGAGCACGGTGGTTATGTGGGAGTCTCTGCCAGAAGGGCAGCATACCCACCAAACATCTGCGGTGTTCAGTCACTGCCGCTTTTGGCAGGAACGTGGGACAGATTTCGCACACGACCGCGAACCCGCCGCGGCTGTCCGATGCCGGACCCTTCTCTCTTGCAGCACGCCAGAGCACTTGGCGTGCCGCAACTGCCTCGGGGGACCAAACCCGCAAATGGACGCCAGACTCCCCCATGTATGGGCGCCCTATGTCCCCCTACGATGGGTCAGGTGAGTAGCCCCGCCGCCTGCTACTTCGGCCGCAGAGGATAGGGACAGCGGCGCCTCTCAATACTACGACAGTCCTCTTCACCTGCGAACCCACCGCGTCCGCCATCTAATACGGTGGCGGCCCCGTCAATGCCGCGGAAGGCAGGGAGAGCAGGGCTCACCGTAATACCGGCACTCCTCTCCCGCCGCGGCCTCTAACTCTCAGCCGCGGTGCCGCCCATCTACAGTGAACGCTCCCATGTGGACTTGAAGGGCAAAGCCCATAGGAGCGGTCCCACCTCGGGTCCGCCAGCTATCCCCTATCACTCGCAGGCCCCTTGGTTCCTCTTAGCTTCACCGTGGTGTTCCAAGCCAGCCCACCCAAATAATATAATATTTCGTAACATAGAAAAGCTGAGCCTGTTTTCGCATCTGTTTTGTGAATAGTCTTACGAGTACATAGCATAAAGATGGTCTCATACGTTTCAGAGGAGATTACGTGAGTTGTGGGTTACATTCTTCTCCTCTCACTATAAGCTAAACTACATAATATATATTGAATAACTAACGTAGGTAGGTATAGGTAAGAGTTATTCCATGACGTTTTTCGTAGCTTGAAATTACTGATACTTTTATTTTGGAGATTGTTATTAGGGGTCTAAAATTCAAATATAAATACAACCTGTGTTCAAGGTAACTAATTTACTGATTTTCTGTAAAAATAGGTACGATCTGTGGTTGTAAATTTATGTGTGTAGGTATGTATGATTCCTGTTTTTTCTTCGTTTCTAATAATTAATAACATTACCTACGTGTTTTATAATTTTTGCATTTAAAAAGAATACGATGAATACTATTACTTATAATACTTATTAACATTCGTGCATAAATTCTCTACTTATTATTCTTACTACTTATTTACATTTTAAATATATTAATATTGTAGATCCACATCGGTGTAGTGTTTTGGTAGATAAGCTATTTACAATTGCTAGCTCTCGTACCTATATCTGTACCTGATACCTTTGTCATCTTCGCTTCGTTAATATACTAGAATTTTAATTTTTTCTCAACAGGTGGCACACGTCACGCATTTGTACATCAAGTGAGAACAAAGTTAGAAAAGAACGTCCGTAATCAAATATTTGTAAACCAAAAATATACAACTTTTTTTAACAGCTTTCCGGTGGCTATATTTTAAGTACATTATTGTTGTTATTGAAAAAGTTAATAGTGCAAAAAGTGCACGCGTTCTGTATCGCGCAAACAAAGTTTTCCGTAGGTTTAGCATACTATTATGTTCGATCGATGCTCGATTATTAGTGGAGGGACAGTGTTACACAGGGAATTGGTCGATTCGGTTCGATGCGATATGGTTGCCTTGGAATAGGGCATAGGGCAATCGTATCGAAAAAAATTACACGAAGATGTGACTTCTACCTTAGCATAAAGATATTTACATATAGATTGTGCTTTGTGCTACTGTGAAACAGCTTCGTCTCCCACCCATCTTTTGGTGTTTTTAACTTTATGAATTTATCTAAGATTTTAATTACATTTCATAACTCCTGATCAGCTGCGAAAGTCCTTTTATAACGACTTGTGTTTCTAATATTACGACACTATGTACGAGTATAGAAGTAATCATAAATGTAATACCTTTTCAATGTCTAACTAAAGCAAGGAAACATAACATACTTACATGAAAGAAAAACTTAACTAAACAAAACTAACTTGAGGCATGACCTATCTAACAAAAAGGAATCGTATATAACCTGTAATATCCATTTAAAATATGTGATCATACATTAAAACATACACGCCTAGCCATTAGAATCCCCTTCTTTTTTTATAGTAGTTACTGCATTTGTAGACTAGTAATTTATGTCTTCCCAATCTATTCCAGCCAATTATAGATAATTAGATACGAGGCAATCTCATTGGTTAGAATTAGCTTCGTGATGTTTTTTACTCCGCGGTTGAATCTGCATTTTCTTTAGAGTAATGCTATGAAAATAACTACCTAGGTATTTCACAAGAATACGTAATCTGTAATTTTGCAAGTCATGTGAAATTTGTTATCGTTGTGGTGAACCACGTCCGTGCTTGCTTTGTAAGCACTGTCGTTATGCTTATTATTATATATACTTATGTATTCGCATTACTCGATCTTGGTGTACTATTTAATTAGTTATTACTGTTTTCTTGATTAATAAATATAGTCTTTATTCTGTTAATACTAAAATCGAAATTCATGTAAGACTTAGAATGAATTTTCTAAAAATAGGATTATTCTTTTCGACTTTGGGATAGTTGGGCGTTAATTTAGCGAGCACCAAGTTACGTGACGACTAATCTATCTAAAATATACCCACAATTGAAGGGACATATCTTAATTTAGTGTTGTCATTCGGAAGTGTTACTAATATGGATTTTAGCTTAAGCAAAATTAGAACTGTTATAATTTCGAGTTTTTTAGATTTGATAATGCTTACAGAAACGACACTATTACATAAGTAAAAATATATCCGTAATAAATCCATGCGAGTTAGATTTACTATTAGGTGAGATTCACATTCACATACATACTGATTTAAGATATCGTTTAAGAAATGTAATTTTATATGACGTGCCTAGTATAACGAACACTGTTATAAGGTTAATAAATAATTCTAATTCTAATTCTAATTCATAATTAGGTAATTTGTTGTTGTTTTGTTGTTGTGTTATGTTAGATTAGACCACCTCACGGGTCAAATTATGATAGCTGCTTTTATTATTTACCTATTACCTACTTACTGCGCCCCGCGGTTACAGCCGCGTGGTTATGAATGATGATGAAAAGTATCCTATGTTTGTATGTGTATGTAACCACCTCTCATCTACCTCCATATCAACATCAAAATTGGTTCAGTCGTTTGGGCGTGAAGAAGTAACAATCATACAAACTCACTTACTCACAAACTTTCGTCATTATTTATTCCTAATATTACTTACTTGCTGCCCGTGGTTTCGCCCACGTGGATGATGGATTATGATTATAATGAAAGTATTCTGTGTTCTTCCCCGGAATGTAATCTATCTCTTTACCAAATTTTATTACGATCCGTTCAGCCGTTTAGGCGTGAAAGAAACAAACAAATAAACAAACTCACTTTCGCATTTAGGTATAATAAATAATAAGTTAGGATTGTGATTGTGACATGTCCTTGAAGAAATATTGTTAAGTACATTATTTAATTGAAAATAAAATTAGTAACTTATATACTTTTTATGGCTGGTGAATTGGACCGCTTACCTATACAGCTAGTAGGTATATTCAAATGTGTTTTTGTAAGAAATAAAAGTTATATTAATAGAGTAAGTAGTAGGTACAAACGATATCATATTACTTGCCATATTATATGACAGGGCGGTTGGCGCAGTTGGTAGCACCCCTGCCTTCTGAGCGGCTGGTCCCGGGTTCGATCCCCGGACAGGTCAAACATTTGGGTGCTTGAACATGTCTGTTTGATCTGTGCTGGGTGTGTATATGTATTTAAGTATGTATATCAGTCATCAGGTTACCATAGTACAGGCTCTGCCTAATTTGGGACCTGAAGACCTTTGTGTGGATGTTGTCCCATATTATTATTATTATATTATATTTATAAAGATTTTTAAAACAAAAACTCAGAAATCAAAATCATGGCTACAAAAAATTTTTACCAAATGGAACCGACTTCAACACCAAAAAGTGTGAAATAACTTGTTGAAATCGGTACCATGATAGTTCAAAAGTAGGTACCTATTTGTCAGTGTTCAACCATTGGAACTTGGTTATAATATATTTATCACATAGCACTACGTATTCATAACAAAACAAAGGGTTATCTACGCTGTGATAAGGCAGCCGGTAGATAACGTATTTGGGATATATATTGCTATATATATAGCTATAACCACATAATATTACCTATCCCAATATACGAGTAGTTTCATCAGCCATGCTCTAAACCAGGATTCAGAAAACGATGTCAATTTAATACTCAACTTTTCAAACTGCAAAATTTATTTAAGTACGTTTTTTAAAACTGATATGGTCACGAAGGCCCAGCGTTGCCAGATATTTTTTGACCAAGTCGGGATTTTGAAACTTTTTGATTTAAAAATGCGGGATACTTTCTTCGGAAGCGGGACATATCAAAAAACCGGCTAAGTGCGAGTTGGTCTCGCGCACGAATGGTTAAAAAATTTAAAACAATCATTTTTGTTGTATAAGAAGCCCCCCTTAAATATGTTTATTTTTAAATTTAATTATTTATCTTTAAAATAAATATATAACTCAATATCATGTGAATATTTCAAGCGTCTACCTGTTGCCGTTATCAATATCGAGCAAAAACGAGCAAAAATTTTTGATAATAAAAATGTTCTTGTATGGGAGCCCTCTTAAATATTTATTTTATTCTGTTTTTTAGTATTTGTTGTTTTAGCGGCAACCGAAATAGGTATATCATCGTAAAAATTTGAACTGTTTAATTATCACGGTTTGTGACATGAGATACAGCCTGGTGCCAAATAGAATGACTGACAGACAGACGATAGGACAGCGTAGTCTTAGTAATATGGTCCCATTGTACCCTTTGGGTACGGAGCCCTAAAAACGTTTATAATTAGTAGTTTTTAAATATTAGTATTTTTATTTGAGTTTTAAATTACGTTTACTTGACAAGACAATATATAGAAAAATAGCCATAGACATGAAATAAAAATAATTGATAATAAAATAAAATAAAAATATATATTTAATCAGATTTACCCTGTTAGGTACCTACAGGTGTTTTTTTTTTGTAGTCGATTATTCTTAGTCTTCTGATTAAAAGCAAAAAACAAAGTCAAATAAAGTCGTAAAAGTAGTGTTTTAAATAATAAATTGAGGAGTTAGTTTTACGAATTGTAACTTACAATAAGAAAATGATTATTCATAGGAATTACTCATTCATGATATTTCTGTGTGGAGTTGACTTCTTTTAAAGTTTCGTTTTTCTCTTTAATAAAGATGAATTCTGCACGCACGGTCGAATTATACCCGAAAAGCGGGACTGAAGCTGCCCCGCGCGGGATTTTAAATTTGATTGAAAAATCGGGTTGCCCCGCCAAAATCGGGACGCCTGGCAACGCTGCAGTAAGGCCGTATACAGAAAGAAAGCTGGTAGCAGGTACATAAAGCAAGCAGATTGAAACAGATAGAGGAAAATGTCGTAAGTACTCATCGGACGATGATTTGGTTTTGTTAGAAAATGTGTATTTAAAAATGCGAACAATTTATACATCCTATTAATAGAGAAAGGAAACTTTTCGGAGAATACAAGAACAAAAAAAAATCGATGAAAAAACAATTTAATTCAAATGATTTTTTATTAATAAATTAGTTTTTGTTTTTCTTAATTTGGCATAAAACACGTATCCCATAAACATGTCAAAAGGTAAACCTAAAACCTACGAATAATATATTAATACTAATTATACTACTACTACTACATTAGTAGTATAATTAAAAAAAGTAGTATAATTAAAAATAAAAAGTAAAGTGAATGTTACAAAATAGCACGAACTCTGGAGGCTGTGGGTAGAAATTTTTTAGTAATATAAAAAACTACAAAAAATAATAAGTCTTTGTGCGCTTTGGTATCCACTACACCAGGGCCAGAGATTCTGCCTCGAAGGTGTGCATGAATGTACTAATGCGTGTAGCTAAGAGAAGAGCGTATAGCATACATAGGTAGTGACGTAGCAGGTGAAATTGCGGGTGAATGGGGCTGAACAGGGCGCTTCTGGAAACAGAAAAGTACCTACTGTTCAGTCTGTCAGTTCGTAGCCTATAACGGTCAAAAATTATTGCAGTTTTCAAGTAGGAACAGACAGACGGACCTGACGGAGAGCGCGAACAAGTTCCGATAATGAGAGGTTGCCACTGTACACAAGATTTTATTGTTAAAACAATCTCACCTTAATCCTTGATAGACAATCTAATATCGCTATTAATAAACACATTAATGTGCAGTTCTTTTCACGGCACTATGATAATCCTAACAGAAAGTTAATAGGTACCTACTACCTACTATTATGGGAACTAATCACAACACAAAACGCTTTAGTTACGCTGCTGCCTCGTTTATAGCCTGTTTGACGTATTTTTTAAGATTATTAATCTTGAAATATGAAATTAAATGTAACCATGAAAACAGGGAAGGAGAGCTTTACTAACTACATATTATGCCAAAGACTTATTTTTAATACGAGAAATCACGTAAATAGTCCGATCTTTTCAACTATAGTTTCAACCGCATTTGGTACAACATAATAGAAACGCAAACGCCAGCGTTCTTCATTGGTAGGCTATGAAGAACGCTCGCGTTTGCGTCTCTATTATGTTAGAGAAGTCGTTTATCTACAACTACCTGGCTACTTCAAAGTAGTCATGGTACGAATAAACCGGGCAGTTGTCTACAAGTCCTGCTTTAAGAGCTCATAGTAAGGCCCCAGGTATTCGTTAGGCTCAGATTCCCAATTCGAACACCCTTTTGAGCGTTTTTAGTATTATTTTCGCTAAATTGGAGCTATTCGAACGCACTACTAGAGTGATAGAAGCTATCACCTCCGTATCCCGTAGCACTTGCGTAGCACAGCACTACTAGCACCAAGAGAGATCTAAAATCCGAACTCGTGTAACACTTAGAATGACATCTCTAAAAATAGGGTTTTTCTATTAAGTTTTGGGTATGTATAGACGTTAGTTTAACGAGTATTTATCAAGTTACGTGACGACTAATCTGTCTAAAATACACCCACAGTTGAAGAGAAATATTTAAATTTAGTGCTGTCATTCGGAACTGTTATACTATAATATAATATTATATATATATTACATAATATTAAAACTTAGGTTTTAGCCTACAGAGAGTAAACACAGAAACCATTGTAGTTAGGCTAGGGTTCGAAGCTAAGCTTACAGCATTACTAATATAAATAATAAAAATGATGTTATTTGTTAAATATTACATAATAAATTTGCGGTGCGCTTCTACTATACCTAAGTACATGATGTTTATATTATTATTTAGACAACGTTTAAAAGTAAGACCATGTATTATTAAATTACGATCCGGGCTTAAGTATAAGGAGTGCATTATATGTTTGTACAGAGATAAGCATTAGTACTAAGTAAACAATTAGATACGAAATTGTCACAATATCTTTTTATGACATGCTCAACACTGTTATCTGATAACAGTGAAAGTTTAATTCAAACATTAAATCATTTGCTCAGATTAGGCATCAATGACCGTCAATTTTAATATTATAAAGTGTAACTACTTTTTGCATTAATACCTAAATAGTTATTATTGTTATATAAAGGAAATGGCTCTGGACGAGACTACGGGACCTGTCAATTTTAGCCTCATCTTCGACTTGCTTATTGTTATTATCATAAAATTAGCAATTAGTGTACTTTAAAAAACTCTGGGTGCTTACTGCTGCATTCCAAAATAAATAGTGTCATTACCAAGAGGAACCAGAAATAAATTCGGGGGATGTTGAAATTGTTTTCACAATATGTTAAGTATTTAAAAATATCTTAAATAATTACTTGGTGGTACATACGACTGGGCAGAAGAGAAATGCCTGCGCTAAGGATTCTAAATAATGTTTAATTTCATAATTGGGTAATTATTTATATATTTAAGACCTACCATGAATTGTTGAAACTCATTCCGTTTCTGGGTGTCATGTCTTACGAGATTTTATTGCTAAGCCGCACACAGTTTTTAATAAAGACTTATACGTCTTTGCTTATATAAAATTAGGCACAGGTATGCGTGTGCTGATCACTATACTATATTAAATTTACTTACCTATATAAATGTATTAACGAATGCTTTGAGATACGAACAAGGAAGGCAAAGTTAGTATATAGGTCTATTTTAATAAACACATCTTTTGATAATTCACGACGCGTTTACAGGAGCGTTCATAGTAGAGTACGTCTGAGCGCCAATGCTTAAATTATCAAATAACTATGAATTTCGACTAAAGGAAACACTTTTTACTTTTATGTCTAGTTATTAAAACAAAACAAGTTGTAGTTCGAAACCGAAATACAGTCTCAACCAACAAAAGTAAATGAAACAAAGAAAACTTTTATTAACACTTAAAAATATAAGAAACAAAGGATAATAATGAATTTAATAAATGGTGCTGCCCTTTAGATAAACAATCTAGCAAGTCCAAGAGACACGACAGTGAATAAATAAATAATAATAATCAATGAATAAGTAAGATAAAAATAAACTTACGCGTTATCTTGTCACTCGAACTCCGATTAAGAGCACGTCTAGGCTCTACAGAGGTTCGAACACTACTGATATGATACACAACAAACTGATCCAATATACCGAAATTCGTTGCTTGAATCACGATGATAATTCATCTAGAGTTCTTACACACGGCACGACGACGAAGCGTCTGTACCTACCTATATGTATAAATCTATAAATCTTAAAAATAATATACAGGTATACAGGATGTAATCGTTAAGTTTGCACAGGCGATTATTCCGTAACTATTACAGATATCAAAAAACTTTAAACTGATATCGAAAGTACTTTACCTAAGGAGTAAAATGACAATAATAACTTTTTAAATATTTAAAAAAAGTTAATTGTTGTCATATAGCAGGTATAGTAGTATCTCTTAGAACCATTTTCAGGCGATGAAAGAAGGTCGATAATTTTTCAACAAGATGGAGCACCTGCACATAATACAAAATTTCTTACGAAACAATTATAATGGCCTAATAGTCAATAATAGTGCAACCCCTTGGCCTGCCAGATCCCGGATCTCACGCCTTGTGATTTCTTCCTATGGGGATTTGTGAAAGACCACGTGTACGCTGAGAGAGTTCACAGCCTAGAAGAGTTACAGAATCGTGTACGTCGTGCAATTGATTTAATTACTCCGCAAATTTTAAGGAAAGTTCATTTAGAAACTGTAAATAGAGCTCGTCATTGTGTTGCATAACGAGGACGTCACTTAGAACATCTGCTTTGAATACAAAATTTTGTACTAACTAAAAAATAAAATGTATGTTCTGTAATGTATGTACTATCAGTGATCTGTGATATCATTTTAAAGTTTTTTGATATCTTGAAATTGATTTTGTGTACTTAATGTAAGGAAAATATCAAGCTACTTAAATGTACAACAACTGACAAATTACTATTGATTATAATATACTAAAAAACGTCAAATCGATTGGTCTTACTGAATCATTCCAGAATCATTTCTTCGTAGTTCCAGATATACATATTTAATTTTTTTTGTGTTATTATCTTACTAATGTAACGAGCTTAATCCTTCATAAACCGTGATAATTAAGACAAAAGATTTATGAATGATGATTATGAATGACTGACGTATATTTACGTCTCTGGGACGCAATGGGTTAATATTTATTTTGTTTTACTCTCAGACAAAATAAAAAACCCATTCTCACTTCTCTGTTCACAACATTCTGTCTTGACTTTTTTATTTTGTCTGAGGTATTACTCTCATAAAATCATAAATAAAGTTTCGCTAATCATTCGATCATATAATTATTATATCATTATCGATTATCGTCATTAATTGACTGTTAGACGGTACGAAGTTCGCCGGGTCAAGTAGTTTATAATAAAATAAGTTTGATGGGATCATTATATACATATATCAAAATTTAATATGGGTAACATTTTCACCAATAAAAATCTAAAAATCTATTTAATATATTTGCACTATACTCATGCAACTTGTACAAGATAACATTTGATATGATAAGATATAGGTGAAGCATCCAACTAACGTCGAGGATATCATACTTGGTAGTACTCGTTGTTGTTCGAGATCCCGCTATAGGCTAAATACATAGGTTAACTTTGAAGTCAGGTGATTTTTTGCTATTAAATTTTTCAATGATAATTAAAACATTTGAATAGTAAAAAAGTAATCCACATATTACTACATGATACACTTACGCATGGTTGTCTGGGAGAGATCGCTCTGAGCGATAAGACCATTGTGACACTTAATTTTAAGTTTTTAATTAGTTTGTTGTATTTTATAATGTGGTGTTGCAATAAAGAGTTTATTTATCTATCTATCTATATATCACCTAATATTTGTATTGCTTTTCTTCTCTTCAAAATTCAGTTATATTTGTTGGGCGAATTTCTTACTGGTATCAGTTATAGATGAAGATCTCTTTGACGCAAAGCCGTAGGTGAAGAGCTGATGTAAGTACAATATATTTATGGTGAACACAAATCTCTTATCAGCATGGCGCTAACATCCGTGTATGCGTATTTTACGTTTAGATGATAAATTAAAATAATAATTCCTCTAGTACTATATATACTATTATATATGACTATAATGAGACATATAGGTCACTACATTTACGTCTCATTTTAAGATGACTGTTTGTTTCAACTCTAATATATAATAAGTAGGTTTGCTCGTAGTAGAAGAGTCTGCAGTCCGCGTAAGTAAGATATTTATTTTACCTAAGATATTTGCTAACATAACAATAATGACATGCTAAATAGTAAGATGCCAGATAAGGAAAACTCGTGAGTTCATTTTTAGTAAGGAGTGCAACTTAGGGGAATGAGCTCACCAACCAAGTGGCTTTGTGGGCGTTATTAGTCCGCGTGTGCTAGCCACAGACAGCTGTTACGCCTGGCGCTTCTGGTGAAAATGTATAATTATGAACATTAATTATTAATACTAATTATTATAATAATAAACGTTTACGCATTCGTACACTTGCAAGGCGAATTAAGGATTGCCCGTGTTACGGGAGGCATGGAACCAATAACACGTCACAAACATCGAAGATCCGAGTACAAACATATCTGCTCATCATCCTCTTGCCACTCTTTTCGATGGTAAAATTGCAAATAAAGGAATTTTCTCTATCTGTTTTTTGAATTGTGTTCTCAGATACGGGTTCTTCCGAATGAAAACTACTAATTTTGTGCACCTCGTTAAATTTATTGCTAACAACATTTCTTAGCACAAACTTTAATGTTTTGTAATTTTTTATTGCAAGTTTAACCTCTTATGGTGAAAAAAAAATTCAAGTAGCTCTCGCCAGTCAGCGTGTTCGGTAACTCGAATGGGCCGATAATGTTTCCATTTAGGATCCCAGTCCAGAGATTTATTTTGAATTGGTACTGGAACCTGTCTTCTCTCATAACGCGAGGGTTGGTGTGTTGCCAATTACAATGTGCAAATTGAGCATATTAAAATATCCGTCTTTTTTACATGCTGTTTCGTCGCTCCACAAGATTTTATTTAAAAAATCGGGGTCTTCGTTAATTTTTCATAACATTTGTTGACAAAATGTGTATCTTGCTGGGTACCTAGTCCCGTGGGAGCAAACACTGAACATTATAATAATATATATCGACACGAACTGTGCACAGGATATTATCCTGTGCACGTATTAAATACCTACTATTTACAGAACGAGAAGGTTACAACTGGAAGATTTTGACGGATTTGGCGAGGTTACATGACACTTTTCAATCATCTTAAAACACAAAGATAAAAAGAAAAATGTCTCTTTACTTACAAAATGACGTTTTAAGATTTTCACTTGGAAATACGGGATTACTCACGTAATATTTATCGGATAGGTCCGACTTTAGTTTCGACCACATACGGTGGTCTTTTTCAAGGAGTGTTCGGGACACCCGCGTCTATGACGTCTCGCTTAGCACGCTTTTGTACGAGAACATTACTATGACTAAGTCCTATATTTTTCAATTTTGTCATGACACTATGTGGAATACTAAATTTGGGTTCTATCAACCACGCGTTAAAATAAGAGACAAAAAAATAGCTCACCTATCTACAATGATATTATATATATAAAACTTTGCCTATCTACAATAGATAAGCATACGTAGTATCGCAAAGCACTTCATTGTCGATTGATCTGAATAAAAGTCTAACCGTCTTTGCATTTGAATGCCTGCCATTGTAAAATGTCAATTATACTCTTTTGCTTTGTTGGCCGAACTAAGTTTGAGAATGACGTCAATATGTTATCTTTTTCCTGGTGGCATTTCCTTTTACAGTATTTATTATAGAGCATTAGTACAGATAAACCTAAGGTAAATAAAATATGTATAAAATATAAAATACTTTGTTGTTTCAGAAGTAATACAGAATAAGAAAATCATTCACTTCATTTTGGTTAGTATAAACATTAACTGTTAATAATTATATATGTATATTTTTATCAAACAAGGAGCAACAAACTAACGGTAAATTTAGCAGTTGTTGTATACCAAAATTATATGCATAAACATAATTAGATACCTACTCGTATTAATAAAACTGAAAATGTGAACATTAAACTTTCGCCAAACTACAGTGTCAAAAAGTATTTATAGGAACTGTATCTAACACATAATCAACAACAGTGGTACACTGTAGTACATTATTGAGTAGTAATTAATAGCATAACAATAGCAAGATTTATCTTGAAGAAGTATCCAATTCATAATACCTATTAGGTATTACAAATGGAAGGTCAGTATATATGGAGACGAATGGAAAATTAACTGCATATGGAATTTGTTTTGTATGTTTAAGCTTATCAATTGTATATTCTTTCCCATCGATAATTGCAAATGAGTACATTAGCTGTCACCTTTCCTGAACTGCTTCGTTTTGTTATTCAAAGTGCGATCGTCTAACTGATATAGTATAGAAGCTATTCAGTGTTCTTGTATACGTGCCGACATAAGCGATGTCTAGTGATTATGATAATTTGGAGTGAATATCACCAGGCTAAAAAACCGCGAGACAGACTTCGATTTTATATAACACGAAGGATGATACTATCATCCTTGATAACACTTACCTACTATGATGGCCCGTCCACGGCCTCGCTTTCGAAAGGTTATAAAGATTTTGTAGTTATGAAATTTGTAGTTACACATCCTACCAAACTTTTATATCACAATCTGCTCATTTTTCGTACCGATTTTAGAAAAAAAAACATACAATACACCGAATTTTATTTATACAGTATATACATATTATTTAGGTGATAGGTAATTTATAATATAATATCGAATATCGATGTAGAGTATAAGGTATAGAGAATGATAAGGTGTAGAGTAGATAAAATCGACTCCTTAAGCCCATCACACACGATGGAGATACTATAAAATATATATTATCTTAGAGCAGATTCGGACAAATCACTCACCATATAATTCAACGAGCAACCACACACGGTAAATATACTATAATATTTTACTTTAGAGTAGCTTAAGATAATACCGATACTCGAAAGATATGTTAAAATACGCTAAGACTGCTGCAGATAATGAAGACATCTTAAGATAGTCTCCGATACTGATCTTAAGATCATATACAGGTTGTTGACAAAACCGTTGCAGTAAATGGACGTCTGGTCTTCAGTTACCGAACTGATTTATATTTTCACAACAAAAACTACTAAGGCTTCACATTATCTTAGGCACCTATTTTGTTTCGAACCTTTATACATGTTCTTTGTAAATTAAAATGAAACTAACGTCTGACTTACGCGACAACTTGGTCAAACCAAGGAAATCATCGATAAAGTGAGATTTTCTATCTACTAACCGAACTAGCGGTATGACAAAGTTATCTTACTAGATAGCACTTTAAAAAAAGGGCATAACCTCATAAGTTTTTCTAGATTGTAGGTACTACGTATAGATCAATCAAATGAGGTAACTACTAAATCGATGTTAGTATTCTTGATGAAATTAGACTATGTTATAATATTAGACTAGCTGCAGCCGCGACTTCGTTCGTGTGGCCCTTTAATTAATGCTTTGAGTACCCATCAAAATTGGTCCGGCCTTTTCAGAAATTACCCGGATTATAGAGAAAGACAGACAAACAAATAAAAACAACTGGTAGGTATCGTGCAAATAACCACATGAATGTAAGAAAAAGCTATTTTTTTCTGGAAGATCTTTGTAAATTATTATAAATTCACCACGGTGTTTCCTGTGTTTTATGTGATCTTATATCCAGATTCTTCGTTTTTTACTTTTAGCTAATATGAGGGTTATATCAAATTCACAGTCCCAATCATCATCTGAGGAACTGTCCAACAGGTCTAGAAACAAAATACGCTTCATCGCAAAATCAAGAATATGAACACTCTGTAGGTATATAAGAGTATGAACGATCGATAGCTGCCGAGACGGATTCCGATAGAATGTACGCTTGCAATATATTATAGTATCTGCGCCGTGTGTGGTGGGTTAAGTTAACATAACTTACCTATACATTCGACGCTATAATTTATATTATCTTAGTCGTGTGTGATGGGCTTTAATCCTTCCTATACCGTGATAATTAAAACAAAAGATTTATGAATGAAACTGACGTATATTTACGGCTCTGGGACGCAAAGGGTTAAAGATTTGTAAAAAAACATTATAATACTAGCTGCGCTCCGCGGTTTAACCCGCGCGGTGATATATGATCTAACAAATCTGTCCTCTTTATAATATTATTATAAGTAGTAATATAATCTATATATACATATTATATATAAATATTATATATAATATCATCTACTATCAGAGGTAACCAAAATATGTTCCATAAATGAATAGCTGCGCCGTGTGATTTCCTTCCTTCTTTATTTATTATGTAATTAATAATATTATATTATATAGTTTTAGTTAATTGTATGTATACTAATGAAAATTACAGAACTAAAAATTAATTTAAATTATCCCGGTGATGTGGCAAAACTCTAGCAATACCCGCAGTTAATGTTGAACTTGTCAAGATCCCAGTAGATTGAAACCGAGACAGAAATCAATTGTAAGCTATCATAGGCTTAATAAGATTTAAAGAAATCGTTGAATTTAGAAATGCGCAACTTTCATCAGTGAATAGGTGCAGTTTTTTCTACATCTCACGAAGGCTTGCACAAAGGATTTTCCGCTCCGATAGCGGATTTCGTACGTGTTTCTTTATCGCAACAAATGCCTACTTTCGACACAGTCACGACCACAAGAATACTGCTAAATATTATGTTTTTACGTGGTCAAATCTAGCAATATTATTATTGCGTTGAAATGGTTATTTTAACCACAAAAACAATGTGGTTTTCAAAGCACATATACTTAAAGTATTACACTAATATTATGCGAATGTTTGCGAGTGAATGTGTGTGTTATTTCTTTTACTGTAATTGGATTTTTCATAGTTAAATAAGTATTTATGTGTTAACAAACTTAATAAGTAAAGAGAAAGAAAATTTAAATGAAGATGTTGACCGAGCGAAGTGTTGACTTTCATATGTCCGTATGTGTTAGGTTGCATGTCGGTCCTCCTGTTTAGGTCGCATTTTTCAACCAGTCTTGACGAAACTTGGTATAAGTACACGTTCTACTATGTATTTTTGTATTTTTTGAGTAGGGTGATACTTTCTCTAAAAAGGGGCGAAGTTTTATGCGACGTTATTTACTGACCGTTTTCATAAATTTTTGGTAAACACATTAGGTATCTAACTTAAAGAGGAATTTTGAATATGAGCATTAATAGTCAAGTGATTGCCGAGATACTATTATTCACTTGTTATACTTATTACTTACTTAAAACTAAATACATATATACATAATAAATAAATAAATGAAGCCCTCTTTTTCCTGGTCATGCTATAACATGAGACGAACATGAACAATCTCCCGAATTCTTTTTTGTTGTGTTAATGATGGTCAGGAGAAGGTTCTTATGAAAGAAAAACCAAGAAAATACGGGAGGTTATTTATTTATTTATTTATTTTATATAGAAACACCAACAGTATACATATTAAATAAAAACTATGAGTTAACACTTACATTATATAACTGTTCTGATAAGTACACCTTTAACAGGCTTTAATAGGTTATGGCGAGGCCGAAGGCCGAACCTACTATGTGAACGAAGTCGCGGACAGTCGCTAGTCTATATCCATATATAAAAATGATCCCCTCTTTTCCCTGGTCACGCTAAACTTGAGAACGGTTTTATCGATATCATTCATATTTTTTTAAAATGTTTTCTAATATACTTCGTAGAAGGTTCTTACATTAAAAATGTTGCAGAAAAGATGGGGTCGCGATCGAAATCGCAGGCAGTCGCTAGTACTATATAAAAACGAACCCCTATTTTTCCTGGTCATGCTATAGCTTGAGAACGGATGGAACAACATCGCTAGTTCTTTTTTTGTTGTGTTAATTATTGTTAGGAGAAGGTTCTTATGAAAGAAAAACCAAGAAAAGACGGGAGGTTATGGCGAGGCCGAAGGCCGAGCCCTCTACGAGAACGAAGTCGCGGGTAGTCTCGAGTTTCCTTTAAACATACGCTCAATCAGAAATAGAACTTTCTCCAGAGTGATAAATAGTGCTTTATACTACACCTACGTGCAAAAATAGTTACCTTCATCAGTAAATGATTGTTTTCTGTAGCCTTTTGTAAGAATTAAAAGACATCTTGACCTCTTAAACTGTGTTATTTTTTTTATTTCTGATTGCTTTATCATTATAAAATCGTCACTTTTACAATACGATGACATTTTAGAAAATTATTTAGAATAATTATAAGCGTAGGTACTGTTAAATTGTCAATTTATTAAAAAACTAAATTTAACAATATATAACAAGTGGCCGCCATGTTTTTTTTTTCACAGTGCAGAAATAGGTTGCTTTCATAAACATTATTTGCTAGCCCCGTTTCATTGAACATCGAGTACAATAAAATAATTCCCACCTCTTTTTTCTAATTATTGGATATAAAACCTTTTTCAAGATTTGACGTATGTATTATTTTTATGTACGCTTTTAAAAAACAAAAGAACGCTACCAGGTCAGAAATTAATTTCCATACAATATTTTTACCCTGCTACGGAGGACAGAAATGAAATTCCATATAATTTTTCCCGCCGCACATTTTTAACCCGTTCATGAACGAGTAATGAGACACATTCTGAGTGGGTGTGGTATAAACTTACATGTTGCCCGAAAGTCAGACACGTGATATTATATATATTATTATCTCTAGGAGTCCACCATCCGTGCAAGTTAGATTCATTTTGTAATCAGCTATTACACTAACCTACATTGCTCCAAATAAAATGAAAAGAATGCATTATAGCACCTGTATTTTTTGTTAATCGTCTAGGAATCATTGAGCGTTGATTTTAATACATTAATAATATAATTATATGCAACTTTTTCAGTGCTTGTGTGTGATCCATTCATACTAAGTAGAAGTAAGGTACTTGGCGTTGATAAAATGGTTTTAATTATTAACTTTCTTCTTAGTACTTTTCCTCATGAAAGTTTATACAAATATGGAGCTTATCATTATCCTCGAGATAAAACTCATATCAGCTGCAAATTAGCGGTCAGTTGGTCCGCTCAGTGCCAATGGTTATGTGTGGTAACTGCGACGGTAAGTAGGTATTGCTTCTACATATTGGTGCTAATTTATCAATTAACTAAAATTATTATAATAATTTATTTAAATAACGATGTTTAGTTTAACGTTCTACCGAATGTTATTTCAAATTAAGTAGCGTTTCTATATAAGCCCGCTCATGATAAGTATGTTTGGTTAGCTCCTAAAAGATACGCCCTTAAAACAACTTTCAAAACTGTCTGGTTTCAACCTCCTAAAAGATTTATGGTGTTTTGTTTAGGTACAGTTCTTTTGTGATAAGAGCAAGAACATGAGTAGGGTAACGTTTGTTTATAAACCTCTGGCTACCCGTAAATTCGAGATGGTTTGTATGTAGGTATGTTAATATGACAAAAAACAAGAAACTTTGGGTCCGTGGGGTCCAGGTGCATATGAAATTTTCAGGGACTTGACCAAACGTTTGGTTGAAGCGTCAGGCGACCAGAATGCTGGTTCATATTTTGCACAAAAAATTAGCTTAGTTATTCAACGTGGAAATGCAGCCAGCATTCTGGGCACTTTTCTTTAACAAATGGTTAAATAAAAAGTGTATTTTAATCTTTGTAAGTATGTACCTTATATAATATTTGTTAAAATTATTAATTCAATATATTTTTGAGATATAAATACAATATATGACAAAATTAATTAAGTCCTACCTATATACTATACTAAACTATAAAGTGCTAATATTTGTTTAGAATTTGGTCAGTTTTATTATTTTAGTGAATACAATTAATACAATAATAATAAAATGGTTTTGGTGGTGTTAGCATAACTTAATGGTTGAACCAATTTAGTTGAATGTTTGTGAAAGTCCAGTTTTAATTTTTAAGTAGGTATAATGGTAAAGGAAAATTTTTAAATATATATTGTCTGGACGGTCGGAAAACGATGCCCCGTAGACTGCAATAGGCCCGCCCCCTATTACATGGGACTAAAACATATTCTACCTACTAACTATAACCCTCTGCCGAAACGTAGTAACTACCCCTTCGAGGATATATAGGCATGACGATTTATTAAGTTGTATTTAAAAATAACGTGTACTTACCTATTTCATTGTTGTAAACATTATCTTATAAGCTGGTGGTATTAACGTAGATGAATACATATCAATATAGCAAACCATATTTTTATGGAACCATAATTCAATGATACTGATAATTTTGATAATACTGGTTTGTAAAACTCGTTTAAACTGGACAATATGATTAAGCTAATAAAATTAAATCAGACAATAACAGTATTATCGCTAAACAAACATAAATCTTTGCTTACTTCCTTATTGATATCATTTTGCAAATATAAATAAGTATTAAAATAATTACAATTAGTTAAGTAGGTGTTTACGTAATTACTACACAAATGTTATATAAGACAGAAGATAAACATTATAGAATAGATTAATGTTCATTCTATAAGCTGATAAGCTTTCACAGTACGTAGAGTACCTACATACTTCAATTATTATTGTTTATAGTATATCTGACTACCTCACTCTCAGGCTCAGGTTTACTTTAAATAGGTACCAACATTTTACAAGTGGTATAATACTTAAATATCCGGTTATGAAATGAGATCCACAATCTTGATATCCACAGAGTATAAAGCCTGGGTTTATGTATACTTTGTTTATACCAGTTCAAAACCGCATATAACTAGTTATATATGTAGTACGCCTTAATAACAGTTGTGACGTATCGCGGCGTTTAGCGAATAAGCTTCAGAATCTGGTTCTGGAGATATTGCTTAATTAATAAATAAATTAATTAATTATTTTCTTTAGAACATTTTTGTACATATTACACGTTCAAAGTATTATTTATAGTATACTGAAATTGGGAAAACAAACAGTGATTCATTGCGTCTCCACATGTGTCATATATTAAATATAATATATTATATATCATACTAGCTGCAATCCGCGGTTTCACCCGCGTGGTGTTGGATAATGATGATGATGATGAAAAGTATCCTATGTGTCAATCCAAGGCCTCATCTACCTCCATACCAACTTTGAAAGAGCAACAAACATCCATGCATTCATCCATCTAAACTTTCACATTTATAATATTAGTAGGATATTATATACATCTACGCAACAGTCGGCAGTAGCTAGTCAATTTATTTATTTAAATTAATTAATTGATTTTATTCTGGAAAGCAATCGACAGTCGTGTCTCGAAGTTCGAGGCGCAACTGCCGACTATAGCGTGATTTCTGGCGAAAATTCAATCATACCTAATATTAAAATAAAACGTATGAAAAATGTTTAACTTGAGATAGAAAACTATCGCGAGTTATGTTCATAATTACGCTTAAATGTTTAACTTATAGTAAATATTTTTTTTTAGTTAAAAATGTTTCAGATTATCAAGGTATTTTTTTTACTTTGTCAATGACAATCTGTGCTTGAAATAATACGATAGCTTTTAAACATCAGTCTTCGTAGCATTGTCTATGGGACGCGCCTGGGTAAAGTTAGAAAAATAAAATTTATTAATTTAAATTACTTCTTTTCTGGCCAGTAGGTGTGTGTTTAAATCCACGAAATACGCATAAGTAATTGGGTTTCTGTTGTTGTGTGGAAGCTTTGTTTGCGAAGTCGTTCCGAGACGTGTGGCAAATAATATTTGTATCCATAAATATATGTAAACTATGTGACTTCTTTATTTGTGTCTTAGTGCCGCATAGTTTTTGATTACTTTTAAGCGAATAGGTAGAGAAATATAGAATTGAACAATGATTTTATCCACTGATAAAATAAAAAAAGAAACCATTCATATTATTAACCTTAAACTAAGAAGAGAGAAAGATGAAGTACTTTGAGTAAATACCGAAGTGCCAACGCCTACTTGACCCAAAAAGGAAAATCAATGAAATCTATAAATAAATTGAGTCGACATAGGCAAGCTGCTGAAGTGGCCTTCTTTTCTACCTTTCGGCTTGGAATCTGGATATATCAGTGCTGGCTGCGTATTGCTACGTACAACACACAAAACAACCCAGTCAACCAAAATCGTTTCGACACGTGTTTCGCGTCTACACGAGGCTCAGTACATACGGGAAGTATACACTGTATAAAATCTTGGTCATGACGTCATATATTTTGTTTGCTGTGGGGCCTAGCACGAATAACTATGTAAGCATAACGTAATGTGTCGTTTGAACATTACAAACTGTCATTTATCTATGGCAACTGTGACACTAATAACTCATAGTTTATACGCCGAAGCGTGACGGTTTTGATACGAATACTATTTCGCGAATTATTTGTGCTACGGCCTCTGGTAGTGCGCTATATCGATCATGAACGAATTCATAATCCAACTAGCACTGAGCTGATTTTCGAAAGACTGTGACTATTTTTGAGGGCTGGATCAAAGCCTGTACGTAATACACAACTAAGGATCTCCTTACGACAATTGCATTGTACTCTACAAGTATTTCTTGGAAGCGAAGTGGCAGATATTCTGCCTGCGCGGCAGTAAAAAGCAGACACTGTTAGCAGAATAGCTAGTTATTTAGCAAATTGAGCATAATACTGTTTTTCTGTATTATGCATTAAATGTATGCAAAAGTAAGCAATGATATACATAAGGCTAGTGTCACGTGCATCGATTACGCGTCAGGGCATAATATTAATTAGATTTCCTTATTTCAACTACGCGTTCCTCATGTTAAACTGCTGGGTAAACCTTTATACTTACCTACGTACTTGTTACGTTGTAAAGCTTGTACTTTGTAAACTACTTAATATAGAATAGAATCAGTAACGTTGTTTATATTTCATTATGCTTATATTTCATGGTTGGCTGGAAGATATCGCTCCGAGCGTTATAATACGCGAATACCATCCATTGTGACACTAAATTTTATGCATTTTTATTGTTGAGTAATGTTATTCTATTATATTGTCCTATTTCTTTGTGTGTTATACTTTATAATGTGGTGTTGCTATAAATATTAATTTATTATCTATCTATCTATGTGAATTTATGTTCTATTATTTATATATATTTTATATTAACATTACCTCAAGGATATAATGGTTTTATTTACCTAGTGAACTGACATGTAATTTTGTATTATCTTCTTCTTCTTTTTTATACATATTAATAAAGAAATTCAAGTTAGTTACACCATTTAATGTTATAACTCAAGAACAGCAGAACTGATTTAGATGAAGTTTGGTAGTTAGATAGGCATTGGATTAACACAAAGGATTTCATCATCATCTCCATTACCAAGCAGATGAAAACGCGGAGCGTAGTTAGAAGAATTTACAGGGTTATTGGTAAGCCGACCTATTCCTGTCAAGGGCGTGTATTTTACATCGTTTCTGACTGATTTGACTATTAAAAACCCTATCATAAATGTAAACGTTTTCGAGATATTTGAATTTAATTGAAATGTGTAAGCTTTATTATTACTATTATTTGATTTTTACATATAAATTTAGATGCTTTAGGATATCAATAACCAATATGGTACGTAAAATTAATAAATAAGTCGTTGTAGATTTTTTAAAGCGTATAAAGAAATATAGATAGTAAAACTATTAAATAATATGATGACTTATCAATAACCCTGTATAACTATAATAATATGCTTATCGAACAGCTATAACCATCATGAATATGATATTACATATTCCTCGATATACCTGTATAGTGTTCTTACAAACATGTTTTTTACTGAATGTGTATACAGATGGAGTAATATTTATTTTTCGAGTATCGTGACAACGGAGCAATTAGTGGGATTAAGGTCAAGTATATACAATACTCACTCATAGACATTTATTTAATACCAGTTCTGGTGTTTATTACCAATAAGATAGACGAAATCACCATTAAGTTATATATACTTCCATAATATATTCCTAAATATACATATATATGTATATTAAGTAACAGTTTTGTTGTTGTATCACTGACTTTATACTGATCTAACTTTTATGATGGCTTCAGGCACAGGTGACCTGGAGACCTACTCTACTATTTTACAACTTTCAGCAATCTGTCCTGCTGCAGCTGCAGTTCGACTCCGGTTGTCGTTCGATTACCCAAAATCCATTCTACTACTTTTATAGACAACTTGAAACATAAAGTAATTTTAAACGGTCCTATACCTATATAAAACTATGCAATAACCGTTCTGTCGTACTGGCTGTTTTAAGTCCATTTTTTCTTTTTTCTCTAAGAATTCTAAGTTCTAATAATTTTTATTTTTAAAATACTTTTTTTTAAATATTCGGCTGCCATATAAAAATCGGAATATTAGTTCATCCCAACTCCACGACGATTCTCTTTTTGGACACATACATACTGTTGACGATAGATTTAAAAAAAGATAATTTTACGTTTGTACTGAATTTATTTTCTTGTCGGTACAACCGTACACGTACGTACTCGTAAGTTACACGTATAGATATACGTACTAGGTTTCCTGGTGTATAAGTAGGTATTTATTTAGATTATAAATAACTTAAGTTATATTTATGGCTTCCCTTACGTGTAACACTAACCCCGCGGCTTCGTACAATGAACAAACCGTATGAAACGCGATACGTACACTTTCATCTAATGTCGGTTAAGGTTTCGAAGCCTGAAACGCGATACTGATAAGAAATATTATTAATACTTACCTACTATCGGTGAAGGCGTGACTTTCAATTTAAATTACACTGTTCAATTGTTTCACAAAATTATGTATACACGTTTATTATGTAGTTTATTTTTTAGAAAGATTTTTAATATAGTAACTACTATCTGCTGCGACAGTCACAATTATGTACACTTGTATATTATTACCTACGTAGTTGACTTTTCAGAGAGGTTTTTTAAAAGAACTGACTTATGCGACAGTACCCGTAGTATAATCTTCGCGATCTCTAAGGAACTACTTGGATCAAGACAAAAAGTAACTTTGTTAGATACTACTGGCTAATAATAATATATCTCCATCCAAACTATCCATATTTCCAGACTAATATTTCGAAACTCGAAAGTATCTCACTGTTTTAAACTATCACGGTTGTTCTCTATAGTTATATGATTATTAACGGGATATTTACCGTGGTAAGGTTGTGGAATGTTTACCCGTGTTTTTCCCTTTCAGTCTTCCCGTGAACATGGTGCATGTAACTGCGCCGAAATATCGGGAGCTCATTCCACAACCTTACCACGGTAAATATCCCGTTAATAATCATATAACTCGAAAGTATCTCTATTTATGTTTATTTGTTACGTTTCCACGATGAAACGGCGGGACGGCTCGGAATGAAATGGTAGTGATAAACATGATATCCCGGAGAAGGACATAAGATACTTTAAATCATCATATCTACATAACCACACAGATAAAACCGCCGTAGTTAATTACATCTCCAGTTCGCACAAATCTGTCGACCCATCGCGCATCGTAAAAATAACATACGTACAACTTCTAAACCTCGACTTCAAACTCAAGCTCACATTTCTAACTTATTAGTGACCTTTGGAAATCTGTGGGTGAAAATGTTTTTTGGACTCTTGCTTTCAGCGTTCGCAAAGCTAAAAAAGAGTTATTTTTGCCACATAAAGTACAATTTTTGACCCACATCCCGAGTATGGTGGTTTATGATCGTTTTGACAACTATGTACGAGTATTTGACATGATTATGCAATCATGCGATTTTAGGCATTACGCTCGGTTTAGCGTTCGAGATAGTATGATCCTTGGTTCGAGTAGGGTGTGGACAAAAGTTACAAAAATAACGAAATTGAGCTTGACTAACGCTTTAACAAAAGAGCCAACAATGGCAACGCCACCAATGCCTTTCTTGCTAATCGAACGCACCTCTAACAAAAAATACCTATTTGTAATTTAACGGTAGCATATGATACTTACCGCAGAATGCTCACAGATGGTTTGAATACAAATAGATAGTGCAGTTACACGACCACCGGGTAGGTTGTGGTTACCGTAATATGATAAAGGGCTCTATACATTACCATATAAGTTACGTGACAAAACGGTTCTAGGTGCTCGTTCTTTTTCTAAAATAGATCCCTTACGAAAACATAGTGACTTATGTACATTTACACACATGATGCGAATGATTGCATAAATTAGTACCATAATAAACTGTTTTTTGCATTAAGTTTATCACAACTATAATTACGCTTATAATATATATGTCGCCTCTTATAACGCTAAAAGCCATAAGCTAAATACTCGTATTGTTTTTTACCACCACTTTACTTTGACAAGTTTTGTATTTAATTTACTTATGCTGTTCAGTTAACATTGCACTCGGGCCCCAAGATACAGGCCAACTGCTTAGTTTGGGGTCCGCCGGTATTAGGTATATTTACTTTGTATATACAATAAATACTAGTTACTACTCGTTATTAAAGTTACAATGTTTAGTATTTACATATATTTTTTTGGCAATAAAACATCTTGTATATGATTGGGTATTTGTTTTAGTAACCATAATATTTACCTACCGAAGTACAAATGTGGGGTACAGTGAGATGGGAGATGTTGTCTCCAAGCATTATAGACAAAGTTCAATTAAAATAGAAGTATGTAATAGAAATTACGGTATTCGGTTGTACATTATTTTAACCCGAATGCGGCGAAGGTCAAAAGGACGGTTATGTGTCTGACTTGTATGTATAGTATGTCCGTTCCTATGTCCGCTCGTAACTACTCATTGACTCTACCGTACAATATGTATCTAATCTATCTATCTATATTTATGCATATAAAAATGAACCCCTATTTCTCCTGGTCACGCTATAACTTGAGAACGGCTGTACCGATTTCATTTATCTTTTTTAATTGTTTTAATACTTATTAGAAGGTTTATACTAACTGTAAAAAAACTAAGAAAAGATGTTGAAATTAAGAAGAGAGGTTATGGCAAGACCGAAGGCCTACTACGCGAACGAAGTTGCGGGCAGTCGCCAGTCTAATATATAAAAATGAACCCCTATTTTTCCTGGTCACGCTATAACTTAATTACGGCTTTACCGATTTCGCATACATACCTATCTCATTGTGCAATTTTATCGAAATCGGTAATTTCACCCGCGTGGTGATGGATGATGATGATGATGATTATGGAAAGCGCCCTATGTTCTTCCCCGGGATATAGGTATAGGTATCTCTTTGCCAAATTTCATTGAAATCGGTAAAGTCGTTAGCACGTGATGCGCTGACCAATTGCCCATTTTATAAAGTATTAATGGATATAGTATGTTATTCTTAAGAGACATACATATACCATCGCTTTTTCTGTAAACCTATGTAAGATGCACAATTCCACCATACATCGTTTTGTTATATCTCAAAGGGTGTATATATATAGGCAGCATTTTCGTTGAAAGCTCCCAGACGGCTTATTATTTCCGACACCTCCAACAAATACCATTATATTTAAGCTAATGAATTGCAAAAACTTGACAAATTATATATTAAAACCTTCCTCGAGAACCACTGTATCCATTGGTGAAAACAGCATGAAAATCGGTTATGTAGTTTTTGAGTTTACCGCGAAATGAGTGGTGGGTGTTGGTGCAAGCATTCAATTCTGTGATTAGGCAAGACATATGAATAAAAAGAACTTGGATTATTGATTCTCATATTGTTTACGTTTGCAGGGCAGTACAGTACAGGTAGTAAAGTATGTCGAGTTTGTCCATGTGTCGGATAAAGAATGGACGTATTGTACGTGGAAAACAATTTGTACGTATCGTAAACGTAAAATAATTAAATTCAAAGAATTCATTATCGATACGTGTAACAATCGCGGCGCGTGATACAGCTGTTGTAATTTTTTTTTGTAATATATTCCCGTTTCTATTTTATTGACTATTAAGTACTGTGGACGTAATAGAAACATCCTTTTCCATACTTAATACTATAAAAACATTTGTAACTCTGTGTGTCTGTTTATTTGTTACCTAATCACGCAAACAGCTGAACGGATCGTATTGAAATTGGGCAAGCAGATAGATTATACCCTAGGGAAGGACATAGGATACTTTTCATCATCATCATCCATCAGTTTGCTCCCACAACCCTCACCACCTTTCTACTCAACGCCCTGGTTGCCCAGCATCCTGATCTTGACGTGTTGAATACTAAATTATAAATCTAATTTATGATTATTTTTATGACTGACCTTATAACATTAGCTTGACATTTTCAATTTGATGGCTATTATTGTATCTCTTAATTGTATGGATCTGTATAATAATTTACTTTTACATCTCTCATATTCGGTAAGTAGGTCCTTAATACCCCCAAATGGGGCTTGTAGGTGACCAATTAGCGCTCTAGGGTAATAATGTAGCTAGAAAAGCCCTAGGGCGATAAGTAATTAAAAAAACACAAATGGTGCTTGTAGGTGACTAATTAGCGCTCTAGGGTAATAATGTAGCTAGAAAAGCCCTAGGGCGGTAAGTAATTTAAAAAAAACACTTCACTCTTTACAAAAGTTCGCCTACATCTAACCATCATACTGGCAATTGACATCATGCATTCAGCCCAATGACAAAAGAGGTCGCTTCGCTATTCAGCCTTGTCTTCGTATGAGTATAATAGTCATCAATTTTATTTTTGTAATGCCGGTTTTTTTCTACTTACCTCACAATCGAGATGTAAACCAGAGTAGTTAGCTCGAGTGTAAGCATCAATTGCACCCTCGAACTATAGGCGCCCTCGCTGCGCTCGTGCGCCTAAATATTTTGGGCTGCAATTGGTGCCTTACAGCCCTTGGCTACTAATCTACTATTAGCTAGTTGCATGCTTTGGCGTTGCTGTAAATGTAACTGGTAATTGAATTAAAATGAATAAATCACCACGTGAGTGAAACCTCGGGTCGCAGCTATAGTTTAACATAAACTAGTATATTTGCTACGCTCAGTTTTATGTTAAACACTTGTCCGTCACGTTAATTAACATATAATACTTCTAAAGTTTATTGTTATTCTTATTATCAGGTATAGGTATTATTTTCGCTATACTTGCATATACATAAACATGTTATTAAAATATACAAAATAATGAATAATTGGAAAGGCATTGAAATCTAAAATATATATAACTCGTAAGTAGGTAACTGTGTCTGAGTGGGCACGGACCTCTGGCGAGTATGAATACACCTTCTAGTCTAGATCATATCATCATGCAATAACTGGCATTCATAAGATGCAACTTTTTAATATAATAGTTCCTTAATGTTTTTTTCAGAACGGTGTAGTAAAATGGATCCGTAATCTTAATCCGTAGGAGTTAAATAAATCCCTTTAGCCATCGTGATGCGAGCATGCCATATACCTTTAAACTTTATTGTATGGAAACACTGTTTGAAGTGTTATAGGCACTATAATATAACAATTAAATAACCGCTGCGACAAGGGGCAGCGCTCTACAGCCTATAAGTAATTCCAGCTTGATGAATATAGCCGCTCAGAATTTCTGAGATAAGCCGATAGTAATACATTTACACAATACTTAAATAACCCGTACCATGTTTATGTTTCAATGCATGGAGGAATCATGCTGTTCTCGAAAATACAAACTATCATATGTTTAGTTTCGGGAACAACAATTCCACCACTTAACTGTATCCACCTGCTACCGTATTGTTTAAAAATAGTTTTTTATGTGTCTCTTAGTTGTAAGGCTTAATTATCTAAAAAATAAAGATTATTATTATATTATATTATATTATTTAAACAATTTCACGGGTTTCACCCGGTCCTTTACATAGGCATAAGTGGGGCTGTAGCCAACACTTAGAGGCCCGTTTGGGATAAAAATACAATGTAGTATAAAAAAACAGACATTTTGGATGAAGGGTAACATGGCATATCTATTACATAAATGGGTAAAATGGCATGGCTATTGATATGTACTTATAAGTGGTACGAGAGATAGTGGCCTATGGAACGAGACTACGGCACCTGCCAATTTCAGTCTCATTTAAAATATTTAGGCAGGTGGTGACTTGCCACCCACTAAACGGGCCCCCCATAAGAGCCACCATCAATGGTGACAAAAGGGGCAACGTTAATAATAAAACAATAATGTTTTATTATTATTATTATTATTATTTGTTTCTACATTCGCCACCGTCATTTACCATAACGTGCGCGTGAAGGTTGCAGTATATTATCGCGACTGTCCATTTACGTAGAACATATGGATGTTAGAACGTTTTATAGGATGGGTTACCGCTTATTGACATTTTCAACAGAGTGCTTCGGAGGGGACGTTAAGCATTTAGTTGGTATTATGGCATTTCTGAAGATGACCGTAGTACGAAACAACTGGCTGGTTAATGTTTATGCACGTATTTTAAATTTTGTTTGAGAGAAATTGTTACAAACGCCCAGTTATACTTCACCATTTAATATAACAACAGTACTTATGTTGTAGAACCACTCGTGACGTAGATTGTGACGTATATAGTAGACCGTTATCGAACTCCTTACGTACTTATAATAGATATGCAATATTGATACAGATTGTGACTTCTACTATAAACAAATATTATTTGTATAAGCATAGGTAGGCTATGCTTATGCGTACGTAACATAATAAACACGCCAACTTTTCATAAAATTAAAAGATATGTAAACACCTGGCTTACTTAATTACTACGGCCATGGCATAATGACATACATATTTTGCTTTATTTAGTGTCATCACTATTTTCAATAATAATGTGTCACTTGCGTTTTGGGTAGTAAGTAGCTCTCTAATGAACTTTTTATTTGAATGTACGCTTCTGTGTTTATACCGATTTGTTGGTTTTTCGTATTTTTGACCTGATCTTTCTGATTACTTCATCGTCTACAACAGGCCGGAGAAAGTTCGTCCAGGGCTTCCCCTTCCTTATTATCTGAAGTAAGATTAACCTATATAAAGTAAGAGTAACCTATTTAAAGAGTTCAATAGCAGTCAAAAATATCGTATTCATATATCTACGCATATTATATTACTAGCTGGTGCCCGCGACTTCGTCTACGCTGGGTTAGTACTTCGAGTAGCTACTATACCAAAAAGTTATAAAATATTTACATGGTTAAGACGCGGTCCAACCCCAATATTAAAATAATTTACGATGCTTTACGTAAGGTTGAAAATCGCTTGTTAGATTGGACGACGTAATGCGAAAATGCGTTAATTTTGTACGTTTTCTTTATATTTTTCGATATATACCAACACAATTGAAAACACTGCTGGTTACTACTTTAGTACTATATGTTGGCTATGTATTACCTAAAAACTAATATAGTGTTATCGCTGAAAATTCTGAGAGTATGGACCTGAAAGTTTATTTTTATGCACTTATTTAGGATTTTTTTCTGCAGATAGCGAGTAATATTTATGAATTCTGTTCGGTTATTACTTTTTGCCTGTTCCTTTTCTAACCTAAGTTTTTTTTATAGATTATTATCGAATTGTTTCGTTACACTCGATGTTTAAAGATTCTGTTTTTTACTATTATTACCACATTCTAAAATATACAGAGACACTACCTTATATAACAGGCAACTCAGATTATTCATAATCTGAGACAGGCAAGAACATGTTTTTACAGGGCGAGGTGATCTTTGACTTTTCTAAGTTTTAGACTATTCCTGTGCCAACAGCAGAACCCTGCAATATGGGCGAATTTGCAATAGAGCAGATAGAGATAAAGAGAAAAAATAAAAGATAACAAGGGCCAACGGATTGAGGTTATGCCCAGGATTACCACATAGGATACTTCCCGTCCCGTTTTAGCGTGTCGTTCTCGAGGGATTACTTATTTTACTTAAAATACAAAGCAGGTAGTAAGCTAGAAGTCACGCAGGATAAAGACAACGATCGAATGTCTACCTGTTTATTCCAATATTAAATTACGTAGTGCACGACGACTGTGCCAAACTTTTTGATACTCTTTGTAATTTTCTTTTTTTATTAATGGTTTTTGGTTGCTTAGTAACGATAAAATATATCAAAATATACTTTATGAACATTTTTCTTTGATTTTTCTTGAACCGAAAGCACGACTTATATATTTTAGCTTTACGAACGGTTAAAATATCATTTTGACAGGCTTTTTATAAGAGTACGTAGGCAAGTAAAAATAGAATACCCTGCAATAAATTTTCGATCCAACTTTTTAAGGTTTTTAAGATTAATTTTTGTCATTAAATGGGCCAGAAATCGTTAACAATAATATTTAAAAAAGTTTACAATAAATAAAAGATGCGAAATTTTAATCTGTACAAAAAATCTAATACTCCCGGCAAAAGTTAAGTCTCAATAGCTTTTGCCCTATGTGTATAGTTTCCAAGATATGATCCAAAACTTTTTCAAGATGGTGCTTTATGTTTCACCTGGATCTGTCAGCAGTTTGTGACTTTATGCTCAGTGAGTGACCCATTATAAACAAAATTAGATCAGAAAATAAGTGCGTGGTTGGCAAACAAAGCTGCTACTTTACTAGCCTAACAATAATCTAAATATATTTAAGTTTAATCTTTAAATTTTGATTACCTACTCAATATTAGACTTATGTTATAGACAACGTCATGTAATGAAAATGAGGTTCCGTTTAGACACACCATATCATATTAAATAACAACAAAGGATACATTTATGTATGCTTGACAATGTACAATGTTCTTTCTACGAAAGTAGATGATTCCTTACTTAAAATTATAACGTCAAAGACAATGGCAAGTAATGATTCATAGAAAGTATGTTTAAAAATACGAGTCTGAGTTACCGACAAAACAAGAAATGTAGTTACTATATTAAGTTAATATTAAAGCAGGACTCATTGTTCTGTGTGTGTTGAAAAGTAAACAAAAATATAAATTTACGTTGGTGGTAAAAAATCACTAATACAAATTATGTATTGTAATGCAATCAAGTTTCTGTCTATAGGTCACTAATGATTACTTAGTATTAGTATATATTTTTCACCATGAAAAACGGGATGGTCTAGAGATGGAGACACAACCGCGAGCGTCTGAACTCTCCTTGAAAAAGACCACCGGATGTGGTTGAAACTATAGTCGGAAAGATCTGACTTTTTACGTGAGTGAATCTCGTTTTTCATCATAAAAATGTGTAGAAACCACGTTAATTTTCATAGTATATAATTATTAGTATTTTATACCCTATTTTGAAATAGGTGCTTACAAAAAATTTACTTCATAATGAGGCTATTGTTTACGTGTTTCTAAAAAGGCACGTCATTCTAAAGAGATATCCTGCTCCTTTTAGAACTGTTGCCGATCTAGACTTGAAATTGTAATTGACCAATTTGTATCAAAACGAAGAATATAATGAAATTTAGGTAATTAAATTCTTTAGAAAATATATTAAAAATAATAGCTAGTACTTGTCCATACTAAAAAAAATAACTCTCTGCTACCTCTTAGCATGGTCCGATTTCAGTGATATTTTTCATGTAATCATCACATTGTTTACTATGCCCGTACGTTTTGATTTTTTCAGTATTTCAAAGTACTATTTACTTTTTTAGAACTTACAAAAACGGATAAAGTCAGTCAGTATGGGCATAGTGAACAATGTGATGCTTACATGAAAAAAAAAACACTGAAATCGGACCACGTCAAGAGGTAGAAAATATTACTATTTAGTACGGACGTATTTTTGCGTATATAGTATTTTGTAGTACGGACAAGTACTAGCTATGCAATCCTCTTAATTACTTAATTTAAAGTAAATTATCAGGTATTTACGCTGTACTGGGGGGCTTTGGACGTTTGTCTCGTTAAGAGGAGAATAAATAGAAAAAACTGGCCAAGTACGAGTTGGACTCGCGCACCGAAAGTTCCGTACATTAGGAAAGCATCTAACATCATTGCTCTAACTAGGTTGGAGGTCTAACTGGTCTTTGTCGTTCGATTCCTAGATCCGTCGCTAACCCTCTCCCCCCTGGACCTCGTCACTGAGTAGACGTGTGCAAAATTAGTGTCAAGTTGTATAAAATTCAACTAAATAAATAATTTTTCGCAAAAATCAAGACCAAAAAATAGGAGCGCAGCAAAGCACAGGAGGTTGAAACGCGTCATATAGCTTCACGGAACTGCAATGCGGTAAGCCACCCAGCCAAGTAACATATATCCGATCCTTTCGCACGCGTTGAAAACACCGCATGCGCAACAGGTTGCTGGGCGCGCGCCGATATACCTTTCCACTCACACGCATTGTAAACGCCCTGCGCGCAACAGGTTGGTATACATACAATGCCTACCAAGCAGTAAGAAAGAGAGATCTGTACTGACGCGCACGCGCCTGTACACCGTCACAGTCACACGCATTTAGTCGCTGTGGATTTTAAGTTACACCTTTTGAACTACTCTGGGCTCCTGGTACGTGCGGTTTGATTTTTGCAGTCTGTATGATATACGCTGCACTCGCCGCCGTGGACAGATTGCCACGAATGCACCACTTCTACTGAACAAGTGATAATACCTTCGGCATCTTTCTGAAATCCTGGTGATTTTTAGACTTCAAATCCACTTGCTGTATATTTATTGAGACATAAAGATAGTTTTTTTGTGTATAGAAATTTTCCAATTTATTAAGAACTCTCTTTGATTGCTGTTCTCCTGGTATCAACATGCCACTAAAGCGCACTCCACCTGCTACTCCAGAAATGGGCCCACCGCAAATACCTCAGTTGGTTGCATATTCTGATACGCGCACTTTAGCAACTATTAGTGACAGTGTGCACTATGACTCTGAGCCGGACTTACGTATAGCGCGCAACAAAAAAAGAAAGCATGATGGCCAGGATATTGTTATGGCGGCCACCATCAAGGAGTCCTTGGCAGCGTTGTCTAAGAAACAGGATGAGCAATTTAGCGAACTAAAAAGCATTGTCTGCTCTGTTAAAGATCAAAATTATGATCTGACAAAAACGGTTGATCTTTTGTCCCAAAAAAATGACGAGTTCATTAAAACAATTCAACATCTAGAAAGAGTGATTCAAGAAAAATCAAAGTATATTCTCCAACTAGAGGATAGACTAGAAAAGACAGAAAAATGGTCGAGATCGTCTGGTATTGAGATACGAAATATCCCTAAAATAGATCAAAAACCTGAGTCTAAAGATGAACTTTGTGAGGTCGTTAAAAAACTAGGAAAGTCATTAAATATCGAGATTAAAACATCAGACATAAAAGATGTGTACAGGACTCATTCAGCAGATTCTGCGCTAAGGCCAGTTATTACGGAATTTACTACCACCTTATTAAAGGAAAAAGTTCTGACAGCAGTAAAGAGCTTTAACAAAAATAAACCTAAAGGTGACAAGCTTAATACCACACATCTTTATATGAAACCGGCAAAACCTATATTTGTGTCTGAGACGTTAACACAGAAAACACAGAGACTATACTTTTTGGCCCGCAACTTTCAAAAAAGCTCTGGATATAAATATTGCTGGACCTCGCGTGGAGTAGTATACTTACGTAAAGAGGATAACATGCCACAGATAAGGATAGAATGGGATGCGGATCTAGATAATCTACGTAAACAAACATGACTAGACAACATGCATGTACTAGTTAAAAAGATATGTATAAATAAGTATATTTTTTGTCAAAATTTACAAATTTTTGTCAACAAATTTTCTGTAATATGCAAACATTTTTTGTTATGTATATTTATAATACGTCTATACAAAAACAGAAAAATCTTTAAAAACAATTATACACATATTTCACACTCACTGCTCAAATACTCACAATTATTTTGTATTACACCATGCTATCTTAGCTACTTACAAACAATCATATTTCTTCTATATAGTTACAACTTTGATAATGTTCACAAAACAGATACGAATAAAAGGTTAGCACGATCAACCTACCTTTACTCTCTTTATGGGTAACACAACTCATTTAACAGATGAACTAGACACAGAAGTGTCTACAGCATATGAATGTGATCTAGAAAAATGTATTCAATTTCTTCCTTTTTCTAATAAAACTCTTTCTATTTTGGCGCAAAACATAAGAAGTCTCGGATGTAACATCAACAAATTTGAAATTCTATTAACAAGACTTAAATTTGATTGCGATATTCTTGTCTTGACAGAATGCTGGCTTAAATGCTTGTCTGTAATACCCATGTTAGATGGATATAGTTCAGTTGACTCAAAAATAAACATCAATAAAAATGATGGCGTCGTGGTCTATGTAAAACGAGAGCTTAGTTTTTCCTACGAAGAACCACAATTTGAGGAGGGAAACTGTTTAGTAATTAAATTGGACGCAAATACCGTTGTATTAGCAATATATCGCTCTCCTTCTTTCAAAAAGATTAACACATTCCTGAAATCACTGAATAATCTACTTAGTAAATTATCTTCTATAAAAAATATTATTATTACTGGTGATGTTAATATTTCGATAAACCCAGAGAAAAGTAGTGAAGATTGCGATCAGTACTTGGATTTGTTAGCATATCACGGGCTCTTTCCAGCACACTCTTTTGTGACACGTGAAGAAAGCGGTACTTGCTTAGACCACGTTATTATAAGAACTGAATTTCCAGCACTCACTCTTGTACCACTTACAAAAATCACTGATCACCGACCTACCTTATTATGTTTGGAACGCAATGTGATTAGAAACTATGCAAAAACTACTTATTCTAAAATAGACAGCGTTAGGTTAAAGCAAGATATAATAAATATTGATTTATTACCTATATACAACTCAAAAGATCCTAATTTTGCATTATCCTATTTGATTAAACAGTTACAAACTGCAATAAAAAAGAACACAACGAATTTTACTTACTCTAGGCGTAAAAAGATTATAAAACCATGGATGACTACAGGCTTACTTAGATGTATTCGAAATAGAGATAAGTTGCACAAAAAATCCAGAAACTCGCCAAATAATAAAATTTTAAAACTAACCTACTCTCGTTATAGGAATTTTTGTAACTCACTCATTAAGAAAATTAAAACATCTTATGAAAAAGATAAACTAGAAAAGGCTGGTAACAACAGCAAACAAATATGGTCGGCAGTACGGGAAATATCAGGCACTAAAATTATTCATGAGTATCCTAAAGAGCTACTAAGTATCCGTAACTCTCCAAATTCGTCAGTTAATGAAGTTAACAATTTTTTTGTAAATATTGGTAAAAATTTAGCTGAAGCTATAGCACCTAATACGAATACAGATAATCTAACTGCGGCCACACCTAATATACCAGAATCAGAGATGCAATCTTTTGTCCTTCTAGAAACAGACACAGAGGAAGTGGAAAGACTTATATTAGGGCTAAAAAATGAATGCTCAGTTGGATGGGATGGAATATCCAATACATTTTTAAAAGAAAATAGAGAACTACTTGTTCCTCCTCTTACTTACATATTCAATCTCAGCTTTGAATTGGGTATTTTCCCTAGAGACTTAAAAAAGGCACTTATTATACCTATACACAAGAAAGGAGACAGAGACTGTATCAACAACTATAGGCCCATATCTATCCTAACTTCGATTTCCAAAATACTCGAACGTTTAATGAACAATAGACTAATAAATTATTTAGAACAAAACAATATTCTAAGCAATAATCAATTTGGTTTTCGCCGTGGTATATCAACCGATGACGCGGTGTATAAATTAGCTTGTTTTATATCAGATGGACTAGACAAAAGGAAAAAATGCATAGCCATTTTCCTAGATTTGGCAAAAGCGTTTGATACAGTCTCTGTGCCCATTCTTATATCCAAACTTGAAAAAGAAGGAATTAGGGGTAATCAGCTTACTCTTTTTAGGGACTACTTAACTAATAGATGTCAGAGCGTTAAAGTTGGCCCTCACATTAGTGATGGACTACCAGTCACGCATGGGGTTCCACAGGGCAGCATTCTAGGTCCTACTCTGTTTTTAATATACCTAAATGATCTATGTTCCCTTAACCTTGATAACGGAAAACTTATCTCATATGCGGATGACACAGTCTTAATGTTCACTGCTAATACATGGTGCGAGGTCTACGATGCTGCTCAAATTGGATTCAATAAAGTTACTACATGGCTGTATGATAACATCTTATCTTTAAATACGGAAAAAACTAAATATATCACATTCTCAATAACAAATGTTCCTCGTCAAAATAATTTAAATAATTTATTAGCTCATACTAAAAAATGTCTCTCTTCAAATTTATTAACGTGTAATTGTAAGACCTTAGAATCAACCTTTTCCATAAAATACTTAGGTATCATTATTGATAAAAATCTAAATTTCAAAGAACATATCCTAAACTTAAGTAAACGTGTACGTAAAACATTTTATGTTTTAAAAAAACTTAAATCAATTGCGAAACCAGAACTTGTCAAACAAATTTACTTAGCTCTTTGTCAATCTATAATTACATATTGCATTTCATCTTGGGGAGGTGCACCTAAAACAACCTTGCGACCTATTGAGATATCTCAACGAGCTGCATTAAAAATTAGTACCGGTAAACCAATCCTATTTGATACTACACTTTTGTATAAATCTTGTGATGTTCTTACAGTTCGACAATTATTTATAGTAAGCATTGTTCTAAAGCAGCACGCTCTATTAATATATGATCCCCAGACGCAAATAGATCGTAGACGAAATCATACAGTTTGTTCACTGCCTCAACGACTGAACACAGCCTTTATCAAAAGATTTTTATTTTTTCTAGGTCCTTTTCTTTATAATAAATTCAATAAATTCCTAAACATTTATAAATTATCGAAACATGAAGTTAAAGTTAAAATCACGACATGGTTAAAGACGTTAACTTGTGAAGAGACAGAGAAATTAATACAAGTTGTAAGGTAACTATCTCCTTTACAGATGTTAATTTTGAGCAACAGAAGTAATATGAACCAAGTAATGTATAATTCCAAAAAATCACATAAACTACACCCTCTCACACCCATTCATGCACATACACACCGCACACCCAGTAACACACACACACACGAGGACATCGCCGTGAACCCAACTCGTCCGAGGCTGACGTACACGATGATACCTCACGCACATACACACGCCCTACACACCCTATCACAAACATAAAATACAAAAAGAGGAACAGTAGCTACACACTCGCTCTAAGTAGATACTCATTAAAACATATATATAAATATAATATAAGTTAGTTTTGTGTTTAAATTTAACTGTATAAATATAAGATAATGTGAATTTGTATAAATATATAGTAGATGTCACATTTATATTGTATAGAAATGGATAATTTATAATATGTCTAGGCTAGTAAATAAAGCAATCTAGTGGGGAGGGCGCTGTACGCTGAAACACAGGCTTAGTGCCTAGTTCGGCAGCAGTTAACTGATTCTTTAGATAACATAGCTAGCCAATTAAATTTTAATAAAAACTCTGTGCAACTTTTTCGAAATAAATATATTATTATTATTATTATTATTATTTAAAGTTTAATCAGGGTTCTTTAATAATGTAATGAAATACATCCAGTATATTAAACCAACAAAAGCAAGCTCTCAAAATGTATAATTCTTCCAATTCTTCATATTAAACGTATTTTATTCTATAAAAAATACGCGTATTAAAAAGTAACATTTTATTTGACTAGCCAATTACCTAAATGAGTATAATAAAATATAATAAGGTACACAACAATGTTGAAGCCGAAGCGAGGTCGATCTTATTTACTCTTTCGTTCATTATGATTTTTGTCTTTACAAAATATAATGGTCTGCTTTAACAGAACATACAAAGCTGCTGCAGGCTACAGGAAATTGTTAACCAATTACTTGCATTATATCTACAACATCTTAGGTCCAAGATTAACATTCTTACTATAGATAACACTAACACTGACACTGTGGGTCGAGCACGAATAACTTCGTAACGTATCGTTCACGTTAAACAGTACAAACTGTCATTTATCTAGGACAACTGTGACACATATAACGCATAGTTTGTACGCCGAAGCGTGACGCGTTCACGCTTACGATACGAATACTTTTCCGGAAACTGTTTGAGCTACAGCCTCTGGCTGGTCAGTACTAGTCAGGAGATGGTAATTTAACATGATCATGAATTCACGACATATAGAGATCGTATAACATCCACAAATAGCGCAGTTCAATGAGGTCTCTACAAGTTGTTTCCGTAATTACTATAATTTGCCTTCAATCAGCATGTTTGTCGTTATGCAATGTCTGCTGTTATAGGTTAACTAGAGAAGCATTGATCGCTCCCGCCTTATCGACCAACTATAACTCCCTATATCGAAAGTTTCACCATATCTCTTTTTACCGTACACAGCTGCACTGGCTAGAAATCCCGTATCGTTGGAATACACACATACTTTGTCTTCATTATAACATTCTTAACAATCCCACTTCCCCAAATTACCTAAAAGAACGTTTCTCTCTGCTCTCCTCCCATGGACGCTCTATGCGCTCTTCGAATCACCTTCTACTTGAGTTTCCACAACATTATTCCACTTTTTACACTTACTCTTTTACAGTCACCGCAGCTTGCTTGTGGAATTCTCTTCCTGTGGAAATTCGCAAAGCATCTTCCTCGGAAACCTACAAATCCAAAGTTTATTAACATTACCTTTCCTTGCAAAATAATAAACCTAATTGAGCTATTTTTAAATTTAAAATTTATGTATGCTATTTATATGTGTGTATATATGTATATGTAAAGTTATAGTATATAAATAATTTATTATTTATCAATATTATACCTAAAGTATCTGTTCTATAGAAACTCTCAAGTTTTAAATAAAGCACTACCAAACTCACTTCCAAATCACACAAAGGTTAGCTGGAAGAAAATGCTAATTAGCATTAATTTACCTATGTACTTTTAGTTGTGTGCAATAAAGAATTTTCTATCTATCTGTATCTATCTATCTATCTATATCTACCTAAATACTTAGTGGCAATTTTATTACTTTATTTAGTTATCTTATAGTTACTTGTTTAAGTTAGCAGTAATATTGGTTTACGCTATATGCAGTAACCTACTTACCTACCTATTATAACTAGTTATGATGTAGGTATTTAGATAGGTACACTTTTTAATTGTTTACTCAATTTTACAAAAAGCTGTTATATAAGAGGACATAGTGCTACGACAAACCGGTGCCGGTTTACAGGTGCTAGTTAGTAAACAAATGTATTTTTGATGTCATACTATAATTAATAAAAAAATAGATGCTCCATAATATCTCATGTTAAACTGTTTACCTCGGAAAAAAATGTACCAGATTGGAGGACTTTTGCGAACCTTCCATCAGTACCAACGCAGTGCCATGGGTTCAAATTCAAAGGAGTGTAGTAATATAAGGATGTTGGATAAATGAAAATACTATGGAACTATTTCTCATCGGATGTTTGTAAATATTCATAGAACACGCATTTTTAATCACTTTCCATTATAACCTGTTTTTGATATAACTTTATGTATTTTCGTTTAAAACCTCTTCTCGGAATTGGCTATGGTGTGTTAATTTTGAAAATTTGATAAAACAGATTTGCATTGACAGAGAAAGTGAAGTGGAAAAACAAAAAAGCTATCCCTTGAGCCATACATAAATCAGACTATATCTAAAGACTTGAGCGCACTTGAGCGCATGGCGTAGTGCTTCACATATTGTGTAAACTTTTGATGAGGCAAATATGTTGAAAATAGTTACGACCGCAATGAAATTAAATTAGTAAGATCTTTAATAAAATTCAGAAAGATATTGATTTTTAACCGATTTCATGTGTATGTATTTTTTGTGTGTATGTTACACCTATTTTTAGACCGTTTTTCAATTTTTTTTGTTTTGTGTAGTATACTCGTACTTCCGAGGTGGTCACATTTAAGTTTCCGCAAAATTCGTTCAAGCAGTTTTTGAGTTATAGTCCAAAAACTGAAAAGTGTTACGCCTAACTTGATGACCGTAAATGATGACATTGACATCTATGATTAGTTAAAATAATTTAATTAATTTCTAATAACTAAGTACGAGAAATACAATATCATATTAAATATTTAAAATAGACACGCCTTTTTGAGGTGTTTTACCGATAATTTTTCATGAACATTATTCGGGCTGTCAGTTGCGGATGGGCGACTCTGTATTATATTGAACATGCGCCTAATGAGGAGCGCCACGACTGCGAATGACAGTTGAAGTGCTTCCCATTGAGAGCTTTAAGTCAATGTTTTATGTTAAACAGCACGCGCGCATTCCGAGAAAATTTCTTTCTTGTGTCTCAGTTGTCCACTTTTTTACCCGCTGCTCTCGTCTTTAACTCAAAGGCTATTTTATTATTTTGCTTCCCCGTTGTACAGACAATTTTAGCACGGATCGGCAGTGAAGTCAAGTTACATTGGCTAGACACAAAAAATATAATACGAGCTAGAATACGAAACTAGTTCGAAGTAGTCATTATATAAGATCATTATTTTTTAAATGTCACGTCGCTATTTATAATAAATCTCAGGGATTGTAGGTAGAAATTGATATGAGAAAACTGTCCAAATGATAGTTAATATACTTAATACCACTTTTGAAGTCATAATAAAAAAAAATTATGTTACGAGTACTAAGCGAGACGTCATCGACGCGGGCGTCCCGAACACTCCTTGAAAAAGACCACCGAATGTGGTCGAAACTATAGTCGGACCTATCCGATAAATATTAGGTGAGTAATCCTGCATTTATAAATAAAAATAAGTTACATGCTATCTAAATTATTATAAAATATAATAGGTTTGAAAACAGAGACCTTCATTCTATCCATGTAAATAAGTACTTGTTATTAAAACAATAATAATATCTTTCTGTTTATTATATGTACAAGATTATGACTATCCATTTCCGCCGCTAAACAAAGACAATAGGGATACAAACATGTGTAATTTTATGATAATAGAATATTCCAGAGCTGATAAGAAGCTGGAGATTGGGTGAGGTCACGTTAATGAAAAAAATAATAAAAAAATAGTGTTTATTACAATATAATAATAGGTCTTTACCTAAGTAGTTGGATATTCCATAAGCAGAATTTTCAGATTTAATTATCTATGGATTGACGCGCAATTCGAAATTCAAATAAATTTGATTCGAAAGCCGAGTTATTTTAAATTAAAATAATTTGTTTCTAGTCACAGTACATCTGCAAGTTCTTCGTCACCCCCCGTACTCACCGGACCACGTCCCAACAGATTTCTACATTATTCAAAATTTAGACAATTTTCTATGTAGGATAAAATTAAACATCCGAAATCGAGAGGAATTATAAAACGCTTTCGCTGACTTCATCACCTCCCGTCCGGCAGACTTCTACACTAGACACAAAAAGATAAACAAACTGCTATCAAATTGGCGAAGCCGTATAGATTACTTTGATTAGTTACAATAACAAAAATATAGTAAAATTATTATAAGTATTCCAGAATTTTCAAACAATACATACCTAATATACTCATAAATATTATAAAACTCAACACTGCAAAAGTTGTTAATGCTTATAACATTGATGATTTTAACTGAATCAAACCATACCAGTTTGATACAACATATAAATTTATGTTGCTTACCTTAAATAGATTGTGGTCTCTAAATATCATTATAATCATAATCCGCTCATTATGCTCCTACTTCTGGGACTCGAGCTTTTCTCTCAGAGAGAGCTTTTTATTTTAATTAATGATATTTTTTTTTGTCATGAAAATATACCCAACAAATAAAGTATAAGTAGGTATTACAATAGTAAAGTACCTATAACAGTTTTATACCAATTTACTGAGCAATTTCCGAGAAGAAGAAGAGAGGGAGGAGTTGGGCTATAATCAACCACGCGGGTCCAGTGCGGCTTGATAGATAGGCTAGGGACTAACCATGTTGGGTCAAATATCTTACTTAGTATCGTACGTGCTAATACTTCTAGCTCTAGTCTAGTTTAAAGATACTTTGCAATTGCTCATACTAAGTTTTTTTTAAAAAGATCTTAGTTTGCATCATGACTTTATAGATAGGTAGGTAGGTAGATATCACATTTAACAGGCCGGTTGGCGCAGTTGGTAGCACCCCGCCTTCTGAGCCGCTGGTCCCGGGTTCGATCCCCGGACAGGTCAAACATTTGTGTGCATGAATATGTCTGTTTGACCTGTGTCTGGGTGTGTATATGTATTTAAGTATGTATATCAGTCATCAGGTTACCATAGTACAGGCTCTGTCTAGTTTGGGACCCGAAGACCTTTGTGTGGATGTCGTCCCATAAAAAAAACTAGCGAACTAAAATCAAACTACATATATTTCTTCTATATACGAATACTTAGATAAATAGATTACCTGTTATATAATTACTCTTCTTTCTTTACAGTCAATGCCCTCGCTGGAAACGAACCCTATATTCACTTGACACTAATCTACTAAACAACCAAACCGTAAGTAAGGCTATTGTAGGATCAATAGACCCCAATTATATAGGAATTGGGTCACGAGTCTATAAGTCTACTACGGCGACAATTATTTAACGAATAACCTGCCTGCTGTCTGCAATAGAAGTCAAAATGCAGTTGACGAGCAGTTTTTCTTATAAACCAGTTAAAATTTCAATCATTTTAAACGATAAGGTGTCGGTTTCGCGTTTCTTATAGATTGAAACCAAACAACTTTAAATGATTTAAATCGCGTATAATTTTATATTATTCTATCCCGAAGTCTACTCGTGGCCATGTACACTGAAAACTGTTCGAAACGTCAGGATAAAAAAGTAATATCTAATTGTACCCAATTTAATCCGTTTAGGCCTACTTGCACGTTTGCTCGGGTTGAATAAATAAGTCTACGAGTTTGTAAACTTGCGTTAGTCATATAAAATTTTAACTCTCATTTTGCCTTGCATGACTATAAAAGGTCACCGGTTTTGCTAAACTGCCATTTGTAATCTTTAGACGGGAACATTGAAATGTCTATGCGCTTATATTGTAACTTGACCAATAATGAATGAATCGAAAAAAACTGAAACTTATATCTATCTCTTTGGCACTACAGTACAATGTATATAGACTTTCTTGTTTATCCTTTGTTGTATGAAATTTAACTACTTTTTATTCTATACGTATTGTCTCGTGTCATTTCGTCTAAAGAGTACATTATACAGCAGAATGTAACCTCAATTTCTTTTGACACTCTCTTCTTTGACAAAACTTCACTAACTTTAGTTAAAGACTTAACCCTCCCACATTGCTGGGCCACTTAAATATCAATAAATAACCTTAGATTTACTCCTAACCTTTAATGGTGCAAGATACATTAATTATAAAATCGCCTTTTAGCAGTTGACCCTCAGATATTGAAACTTACACTGGAACGTACAAGTGGGTCTTAAAGTTTTAATGTTGTTTTGACGGTTTAACTTACGCGGTAGTCGAAAATCTCGACCTTTCTTGACCGTCCGGGCCACTTCTTCATGGATTACTTGAGCACTGCGTTCGCGCTAGTACTATTCGACTAGTGTAGTAATATTCGACTATACGTACCGCGTGAGTTAAACCGTCAAAATATTAAAGTTGTTCAATTTTAAATGTTTTTCTATCTTTATAAGTACATTAGTATACAAGCATTTTTATGTGGCTAAAGGTACTTTTAAAAGAGGATATTTTTAGTTACGAGTAATAGGTTTAGGTTTATACTTTTATGTACCTAATGTGAGACTTGTAAAAGTCAAATCATGATAGTTATTTTTTTAACCTATAGCATTGATCACAGTATAGGCTCTATCATCGAAACGTACTCATACAATAACACATTTACACTCGTATTTACAAACAAGTAATTACTTGTTGCTTAGTAATTTCTCAATGAAGTAATTACTTGACGATATAATACTTCAACATAAAATCTTATTCTGTAGTCGAGTAATGAACGTTATTGATAAAGTAATTAAGTGAGTAATGATATAACCCTATCAAAATTGGATGTATCTTTTAGCACTTGCATTAGGTGGTTGTCATGTGATTTTATTGTTTACAGCATAATCGATCCTTCACAGTTCAGCCTTGTGTACGAATGTCATTTTTATACAACTTCACTTTTGCAATGAGGATGAACAATTGACGTGTTCTAATGGTGACTATTACTCTGCTAAGAATTCTAGCCTTTGATAGATCTAACTTCATAAAATACTAGTTTATAGAATTAAAATCGTTGCTTAAGGCGCGATCGTATCCTTATAATAGTAAAAAGAAGAATCTTTAAACATCTAGTGTAACGAAACAGATCTATGATATTGTATGAAAAAATACATAGGTTAGAAAAGGAACAGGCAAAGAGTAATAACAAAACAGAATTCATAAATATTACTCGCTCTCTGCAGGAAAAAACCTAAATAGGTCCATAAAAATAAACTTTCACGTCCAACCTCTCAGAATTGTCAGCGATAACACTATATTTTTTTTAGGTAATACATAGCCAACATGTAGTAGTACTAAATTAGTAACCAGCAGTTTTTTCAATTGTGTTAGTATTAGTATATATCTAAAAAAATAAAGAAAACTTACAAAATTAATGTTTTTTCGCATTACATCGTCTAATATAACAAGCGATTTTCAACCTTACGTAAAGCGTCATACATTATTTTTGAATTGGGGTTAGACTGCGCCTTTGCTGAACTTATACTTGTAGGTACACATAAGTAGTAAAACACTAAGCGCATAATGTCACTACGTCCGCTATCAATTTATAAGTAATTTTACCTAACAATAGTAAAACCCACGCGACATTGGCGAAATTGCGGCAATCTTGCAAAAAAGAGAAGATGAATATAATACCAGTAAACTCTATAGTTTACTCCTTTTATGGGTTTCGTTTCAGACTACGGAAGACTGGTAAGTACCAACTCTCCACCGACCTATCTATAAAAGGTTGTATTTCTGATGTGAAAACTTCTTTTGGCGGGCTGAGCACTTTTTGGGTGACTAAAAATCGTGTTGCGTCATCGACACCGAACACTTCAAGTTAATTAGTTTTCACTTCTATTCGCTGCCCCGCATGTTTTTTTTAACTGTTGAAACATATAGAAAGCAACCAGTTGATGTTCTTGCAAACAATAAAACTCTCAAAAGGAAGAAAAACCCTTAAGACGCGGTTCAAACCTAATTTTAAAACAATTTACGATGCTTTACATAAGGTTGAGAATTGCTTACCAGAGAATGGACGATGTAATGCGAAAATTCAATTGAATACGTGCTAATACTTTTTATCAATTTGATTTCGTAAAACAAATGATTAAATTTTAATGATAAAGGAGTCCATAGTTTACTAGTAAATTTCATTGGGAATTCGAATATTATATATTAATTGAAATATATTTGCCCATAATTGAATAAAAATGCTTTTTCTCACGAATCACGTAAGAAATATTGCAAAATTTAGGGAATGTTGTTGATTTTTTTCTATCGAGTCAAGTTTGCTCAATCGTATATTGGCTCCCATACTTCATAAGGACGTACTTATATTCAATTTTCATTACATTTTTTTCGAACTTCGGTTATTAGGTTTAAGCGTCGAAAAACTAAGTTTTCGCGAAGTGGAATCATGATATTTGGAACTCATTTCGCCTTAAAAGAAACCTTTATTTTTGTTTTAGCTCTGTCGTTACGTTACATACAAGTGTGAAGCTTGTGTGTGTAGTGAGTACCCTAAAGAAAACAGAACATATAAAAGTTCATAAAATTATACACTTATCGGAGGCACAGACACGACATTTCAGCCCACCGCACAAATATTTGCCCCGGCCGGGGCCTGAACCCGGAACCCCGCACGTCGAATACCGGGTCGATACATACTGGGTTACCGGAGACGTCTAGTCACTTGCAGTTTTCGCTACGGTTAACTGTATAAATAAATACAGTAGAGAATTAACCCTCGGCTCGCGTATTTGACTCTCACTTCACCGGTTTGTTTTACGACTTTGATGAATTACATTTCTTTCCGTATTAATAACACACCAAATACACCTTTTCTTAAAAGTTAACAATCTACTGGTGTTTTCACTAAAGATATTACTAAAACCTTACTACTTAAATAAAAACCAAAAAGCAACCGGGATTTTAAACTGCGATTTTATTCCTTTCCAACTATCGATGTCACGATTGTATTTTTTATGGGATTGTTTGGCAAACGAGCAAGCGGCTCATCTGATGGTAAGTGATACCGTCGCCCACAGATATCCGCAATACTAGAGGTCTCGAGGGTGCGTTGCCGACCTTTGAGGAAGGATGATAGGAAGGCAGAGATAGAAAGGGTGAGGGTTGCGGGGGAGGGAGAAGGAGAGGAAGAACGGGGAAGGGGGGAATCGGGCCTCCAGAACCTCCCACAAACCTTGCGTTACACTTATGTAGTTATTCGTGCTAGGCCCACATAGTTACTATTACTCTACGACTACTACAAAATCAACATGACCGTAAGTGACTAGGGCAAGTCGTTTATTTGATGATGGCGTCAAGGCTCCCCATGACATGCAGTTTCTCTCGGAGTTTGTTTTTCTTACGTATAGCAAGTCCTTTAAATCGTAATAGCTAATATATGTGCATGACTATCGAACACTTTTTCGGAAAAAAGACAATGTCGTTTAAATTAAGAATGATATGTTTTTTGTAAATATAGCTTCAGCGCAAACAAACTCTCTTACCTCAACCTCAACCTATTTATTTAAATTGCATATTTAATATTATGTACGAGTACATTGTAAATAGTTCAGATATTAATTGGATATAATGTAATGCCTAATTATAGACCCAAAAGGTCTAACGAAGAGCATTCAACTTTTGTTATTAAAATTGTTTACATTAGGTACATTTGATTTTTTTTTATATTTTATTAAATCAAGGGCATGTTGATTACAATATTATATAGTTATAAAAGTTTATTTAATTAATATTGACGTGTCAGAATCGATGCTACTACATACATTTGTAAAGAGAAGCCACGAGCCAAAGACCCATTGTTTATAAAACATGAAGCCGTAACCACAGAATAATATAATAGGCACTATGGTAGTAGATCTGACCAAGACATACAAAAAAATGTGTTACCGTTTTAAAACAACTGTACTTTTTGTGTATAACGTAGTACATTGACCTAACTATATAACTGTGAGCATCACTCTATCTACAATTACTATCAGTAGTAGTAACGGAACAGAATACAAATACTTCCTTAAATACGCGTGTTTAAAACAAATAGAAGAAGGTGCGCCCATACGAAAAAGAAAACAAAAGAGGAAGACTCGATAATCTAGTGCTCGGTATCTATCCACAGTTTTATTACTACAGATAGAAATTTGATATAATCCATACAAATGGCAAAGTAATTAGACTACGCGGCCCCGAGTAAGTAGAAAGTCATCGCGATAAATAGGCGATAAAAGTGGGAAGAGGTGGTGGGTGGGGGCGGAGGAGGCTTGCCGGCAATTATTAGGTGAGTGCCGGCATAGAGCGGTCGGGGTTGGCAGTTTTTAAATGTCGTTGTTTTCTGTTGCGTAGGCATGCTACCAAAAAAACGTAGATGCGATGTGTACTTGTTTTGTGGCGATGTTGACACGCGTCTCGCAACAAACCTGCGTTAATCAACGCTAGTTTGGAAGACGTTCTACTTATAGATATGTACTTCGCAAAGACAGTCAATGTCTAGTGAGGTGAGCCTACCACGTACAATTGCGTTAACACTTACGTATCGTTACCGTATCGCTGATGTAATCAGACAAACTATCATTTATCTAAAACAGCTGTGACACAGATAACTCATAGTTTGTACTGTATACGTCAACTATACGATTACGTTACACTTACGCAAATTTTCGTACTTGGCCTAACGGTGATAGACAGGTTATTGAAACCGAAAATTACAAAACAATCAAGTATTCAGGGAGGACGTTAAAAAGAGAGAGGGCCTAGTCTAGTTGTAGCGAAAAAATATACAGACTCAGTATTCCTGCGAGTGGTAGACATTGGTGAACGTATTTTCTATTTTGTACTATTTTACGGGTATTCTGGAGATGTTCTGGAAGGCAAGATTACAATTATGTAATAAGTACCTATTATAATTTAGTCCTGAAGTATTAGTAATCTAGTTCTGAACAGACACGCATGTATGATGAGAATAAGGGAAGCAAAACAGGAACCCAGGATAAATATACCTGCTTATCCAAAAACTATAACGACACTTAGGCCGGTCAGACATACAGTTGTTAATTTCGACTTGAGTACAGTTTTGACAGTAACTGCCATATAAAGAAAACTCAGTACTCAAGCTTAGATTAACTTCTGAGCGTAATGGAAAACGGCCCTCATTGTAGGCTCACTCCCTGTATAAAAGACATATAGATTGATTTCAGCCTGGCTAGGGTTAAACAAAGAATATATATATGCTGTGTAGAGTCAGCGCAAATGGAGAAAAATCTTAGAAAATGAATTGTGCGCGTGCTACTCGTAGTCTATTTTAATGCTAGAGAATAAAATCGCTGCTAATTTAACGTTTATAGTTTTCGAAGTTCACACTTGACAGTCGCGTGACTGACAGATAATCACTGAGGCCATAGCACAAACAATTTGCGAAAAAGTATTCGTATCGTAAGCGTCAAAGCATCACGCTTTGGCGTACTATGAGTTATCTGTGTCACAGTAGCCCTAGCTAGATAATTGACAGTTTTTGTTGTTTCACATGAAAGATACGTTACGTTACACTTACGCAGATATTCGTGATAGGCCCACTGGATGAGGCTGTCATATAACAATCTGTATGTTAGTTCACCGTAACGTCACGACGACGATCTTTGTGCACTCTCTATCACATTTAAAATGCATAATACACAGCAAGCGGGACGTCAAGCAGGACCGCCAATTAATTAATTAATTCTGATTCGGAAAACAGTACAGGGCATACACCATCGAACTGTGACGGGTTGCGAATCCGGTGTCACATTCCAAAAACAATTGGTAACAATAAGTCCGTAACATACTACACTGATAATAATAACTAGTGGCTCTGTAAGATCTATAGACCTCGCGAGTATGTTTGCATAGTTAAGATGCGCTCGTACCCTGATAATAGTAAAAAGCAGAATGTTTAAACATCTACGGCCTTATTAATAAACTTGGCTTACACCCGGAGTAGTTAAAACATCTATCTGTCAATTTTTCGCTTGCAGTAAATGTCACGCGTGAAAGCAAGACAAAGCATGTTACGCTTAATATAGGTTTACGCAACGTTTATTAATAAAGACCCTAGTGTAACGGAACAGATCGATAGTATTGTATGAAAAATAATACTTAGGTTAGAAAAGGTACAGGCAAAGAGTAATAACCGAACAGAATTCCTAAACACTCCCTACATTTACTCGCTCTCTGCAGGAAAAAATCCTGAATAAGTCCATAAAAATAAACTTTCTCGTTCAAACTCTCAGAATTTTCATCGATAACACTATATTTTTTTAGGTAATACCTAGCTAACATATATTACTAAAGTAGTAACCAGCAGTTTTTTCAATTGTTTTATATATCGAAATATATTAAGAAAACGTACAAAATTAATGCATTTTCGCATCACATCGTCTAATATAACAAGCGATTTGCAACCTTACGTAAAGCATCGTAAATTATTTTAAAATTGGGGTTGGACCGCGCCTTTAACTAAATATACATTCAAATCATTAAATCTTTAATAAATCCAAAATCTGTGACGAAAAAATCTATTTATTTATCGAACCTATTCACAAAACTGTGCGAGTAGCGGTAGAGAAATGCAAACAGCCGTGCGATTCTGTAATGATTCATCGATGAGCTCGTCGACGAGTTCCCCGATGTCAAATACTTTATGAGATATCGCCCTTGTACATAAGGTTGTTTTTCCAACGTTTCTTGTCATCTCGTCATTTATTTCACGGATGTTGTCAAAGATGCAACGATGTTTGCTCTTAGAGAATCACACGGCAGGACATCCGGATATACGAAAGCTTTTTTTGCCGAAGTTATTGCAGACACGCTTCAGTCGTGCTTCGCATTCGCTCGGTCAATATTAATTAGTACCTAGCTCTTTGAGCTGTAGACAACGCGAGTATATGTCTTTGCATAGCTTAAACTGAATAAAGCTCAATAAAAGACAAATATAGCTCAATTATTTTAATATATTTAATCAACGACATAAGTTATTAAACATCTTTTTTTAGGTTTTATGGCAGATACAGTAGAATACGTCGATTGCAAGTAAACGAGTCTTGGTGTCGAAATAAGATAAAATATGCTTCAAATTTAATAATTTGTATAAATAGGTAATATATTGCCATATATTTGTATTAATTGTAATATGTTAACAAAATAATGTATTTGGATATATTTACCGAAACACGATTAAATAAATTTGGCTCTATGTGAAAAATCGCATACGTTCCCGAAAATACCATTGAAGACGTTTCCGTCGATAGAAGGAATCAACTTCATTCTGTTTCTGTCGATAGATTTTTATTAAAAAAATAATTGATGTACTTCCAACAAACACTCAAACACTATAGTGAACTCAGTTTGTCAAAGCTCAGTTGTAAAAAACAAACACTCAAATACTTTAGTGAACTCAGTTTGTCAAAGCTCAGTTGTAAAAAACAAACACTCAAATACTTTAGTGAACTCAGTTTGTCAAAGCTCAGTTGTAAAAAACAAACACTCAAATACTTTAGTGAACTCAGTTTGTCAAAGCTCAGTTGTAAAAAACAAACACTCAAATACTTTAGTGAACTCAGTTTGTCAAAGCTCAGTTTTAAAATACAACACTCAAACACTATTGTGAACTCAGTGTGTCAAAGCTCAGGTTTAATATACAACACTCAAACACTATTGTGAACTCAGTGTGTCAAAGCTCAGGTTTAATATACAACACTCAAACACTATTGTGAACTCAGTGTGTCAAAGCTCAGGTTTAAAATACAACACTCAAACACTTTTGTGAACTCAGTTTGTCAAAGCTAAGTTGAAAATACAATACTCAAACACTATTGTAAACTCAGTTTGTCAAAGCTCAGTTGTAAAAAAACAAACACTCAAACACTTTAGTGAACTCAGTTTGTCAAAGCTCCGTTGTACAAAATAACACTCAAACACTTTAGTGAACTCAGTTTGTCAAAGCTCAGTTTTAAAATACAAACACTCACACTTTATTGAACTCAGATTGTCAAAGCTCAGTTGTAAAAAAACAAACACTCAAACACTTTAGTGAACTCAGTTTGTCAAAGCTAAGTTGTAAAAAACAAACACTCAAACACTTTAATGAACTCAGTTTGTCAAAGCTAAGTTGTAAAAAACAAACACTCAAACACTTTAGTGAACTCAGTTTGTCAATGCTCAGTTGTAAAAGCGTAAGATTATTGGATCAGAAAATAAAATAAAACAAAATATTAAAATATTTGAAAGCGCGTAAGCATGTATTTAATACCTAGAACCATACAAGTTCACTATTTTCGTCATAAATTTAGAAATACATACAGCCACGGCACAATCGATAGTAAAAAATACATGAATCATAATAAAAAAGTAAAATAAAAATATAAAAAGTGAAGAACCACTTTACACTAGAATGAGGCAAGCAGATAGACAATTTTATAATAATAATAATAACTATATACACATTTATCACTCCTTAAAGAACGCTATCTATCTAATCCTTTTCCATTAATATTCAATATACCTACATCCTACGTCCTATAGTAGATAACAGGCGAAATAATGAATAGATATATGTACATACGTATACATCCTCGTGCATGTTGCGTTTCTATCTACTAAAAACTCGTTCTGGAAGTCAATAACCTTGCGATCATTAAAAATTAACTGTTTAATTAGTTGTAACTTAGATATTGCAATTTGGAGTTTATATGAAGTCAAATTAGAGCAAAAGAAAGAGACCAAGGCAAAAACTGTATTCTCGAACATATTAAACGTAATATCAATCCTTTATCCTTGAAGGGGGCGTTCGCGTTTACATTCCGCAAGTCATGTTCATGGTCACATAACGGAAGATAAAATTAACTATTGAATAATTTCTTAGTACTTTTTAGGTTTCTGTTTAATCTCATAATAATATCCCCATTGAATATTTCGGTTATATTATAAGAGATATAAAACATACAGAACAAAAACACTTACTTCGCTTGCACTTATTTTTAATTCAAATGTTTGTCCCATATGCTGTGGTTTGATGTTAGACTATGTTGAGTATGACTTATGCTTATGGATAGAGTTTTGGCCTGCAGTCGTGCACCGTATGTTCAATTGTTCAAGGCAAGTAGTTAAACAGAATTATTATTAATGTACGATACATTAAGTTAATTGTGAGATTTACCTATAAACCCAGAGCTGGCATTCTTTCAATTTCTTTCACTTGAAATCAAGCAATCTCGTAAAAACGTACAAAAATTCATAATAATAACAACACTATTCTATAAAAGCAGTAGCCGTCGGTGTATGTGAATTAAAAATTGTTATTTTGTGATGTGTTTCATGACAAATACAATTGTGAATAAAGAGCAATCTGTTTTAAAGGCAAAATTAAGTGGCATATTTTAATTTTTTTAATGTAGAGTACATTAGTATGAATGTGTTTTTAAGTCTGTCAATGTGCACTTAAAAGTCTTACAACGTCATATTATCTTTTCATACCACCTGCTCGGAAATGTTCAATTACATATCACGCAATCTAGACGTAAAGCAAGGCATTACATCCCCGGGGCTGTAACGTTGTATGAAACTCCGTAAAGTGATTTGGATTTGGAACGTTAGTTGTAGAGTAATTACACAGTATACCTCTATATATCTACTGTGGTAATTACGGGCATTGTGAAGAGAGTTTATTTGATAATCAAACTGGCCGCCACAGACAGCATACAGAAAAAAAAAGAAATAAGGCGCGATTGTAATGAATTTGTAACAAAACAAGATGTTTGATGTTACGTTAACAACTTCCATTAAATGTTTTAGTTTAGTAATTTTGGACATGGTACATGTAACTGTGCCGAAATATCGGGAGCTCTGAAAGCAAATAAATCCCGTGATTCTATATCCCGTGAGTACTACTTATAACTTAGTTGTCGTAAATTTATAATCGCCACAGTAACAATTTCACATGTCGGTTATCGACAAAATAGACTGAACGAAAATAGCTACTAAGACCTGCCTGTGTATTACTCTATTTTTCGTGAATAAAAATCATTTATCATTTTATCATTTAGTTAATAATTTACCCGCGAAAGTCTAAAACAATGGTTTCCATAAAATTTTCCTTCTAGAAATAATTATCTGTCCCTCCTTAACTGGACAAATGTGTCCAATTTGAATATTAGCTATTAATTTATTTTAATTTTAACAAAATAACTGCTTTTTATATAACTCTGAGTTTTTATTGTAAAGCAGTAGGTATGAAAAGTAGAGTATGCTCCTCGTGGATAATATCTTCGTATTGGGCGACTTTAACCCCTCGCTTCACTCAGGAATAAAATTTTAATTATAATTTATTTAACTCTAGAGTGCCCGTTTCACTCAGGGTTTAATATGCTGCCCGTGACGTAAGACACTACTTTATTCCCTCGGTGATAATCTAATTGTAATTTTAAGTAAATCGCTGCTTAAGATATAAACTGCTTCTTACACCCTGATTTTTTTCTACGTAATGATTTGAAGTCACCTTAAGTTTATGTTAATAAGTGTATATTAAATGTGTAAAAAACATAAACCATCCCTACTAAGATTTTTATTTGGAAGCCTTACTGCCCTAGGCCTCAGAATATGACTGTCCCATGTTCTACCGGAAGTCATAAAAGCTCAAAATGGAAGGTATTACTATCGCCTCCTATTCCACGAGATTTCTTCTGCGATTACATCAAGAACATTGGTGTTGAACTGTATTTATGAACCAACCCTTGAGGAATATAATAGAGTAAAAATTTATTGTTAAGATCTCCAAAGGATGCCGTGTAGTTGACTAGTCCGGCCTTTTTAATAATATTAAAAGTTGTATGAGAACGAAGTATGTAAATAAAGACTCCAGAGAAAACGTCATACACTAAGTTTACTTTACACTGTATTTTAACCGTAATAAGTTTGGATACAGTTACAAATAAACAAACACTAAGCTTTTCGTACTTGGAAAAAAATGTGTGAACGTGGCAATAATACATCGAACAATTCTTCCGATGGTGACTGAAGTCCTCGTGCTCATTAAAATTCATAGAATACAAAAGGACGGTGAATGGGCGTTTATAGTTTGCAGGTAAACTTTACCCAGCCCGACCCTCATCCCGACTAACCCGGAGGGGTCTACTTCTACTTGTACAGTTCAATGTCAAGTCAAGTAAACATAAACGCAGTGTCAGTACGCTAATTTTAATATCTCACCAGGGTATGTATCGACATCTATACTAACCTATACTAATAACATTATAAAGAGGAAAGATTTGTATGTATTTTTGTAACGAATTGGCTCAAAAAGTACTGGACCGATTTTAAAAATTCTTTCACCATTGGAAAGCTACATTCACCCTGAGTAACATAGGCTATATAAGATTCATCATAATCATGCATCACCGCGCGGGTGAAACCGCGGAGAGCAGCTAGTTAACAATAAAATTCACGAATACTTCATAACTCAGATAAGGATGAATTAGAGCAAATCAAAATCGTGCACTGCCTTGTCTTAACTAATCACTGCAATTATCGTAAAAGTTAGAGAAATATACGCAATCAGCAAAAACATAAATTCAATATTTGTTCTTCAAACATTGCTGAAATGTCAAGAGTTGTCACTTGATGATGATGATGATATAGTGACCTGGTTCTCTACAGAAATTCACGTCAACTGAAATTCAATAGCTAAGCATACTTTCTTTTTTGACGTACACATTTAGACAGACACCTGTGATAAATTAGTGGTGAAGTATCAGTGTGCAAAAGCTCATAGAAGTAGGCCGAATATTATTAAAACTTCTCATTGCGTATGTAAAATTATACAACTGTATAAAAACTCACTTGTATGGTCTAGATGATGTAGCACCTGTAGTGTAGAGGTTATAAGCGACACCGAAGCACGGAACCACGTGCTTAAAATTAAAACAAGTTATAGTCGAGCGGTCGGCTCGCGAGTTAAAAGCGGAATGAACGTTGTCGGTTGTCGGCTTGTCGGAGCGCGTTGGCGATAGGGCTGTAGCGACCGTACGCTACTCACAGCACGAGCGAGGCAAGTCCGTAGGAATGTTGCGTCATACGTAGAGCATGCAGCCGGCGGCGACGGCGAGGGACGGAGTGGCGGAGTGCCACCGAGACGTTCACGCTTACCCACCCAAATTCTGACGTACTCTCGTACCCAGCGAACTAACTGTGAAACCCAACCCTACGATTCGGTCTGGTAACTTTCTACGTAGAGCATGTACTAACTAACTGTTGTCTAACCTGTGGTAGAGCACGCGACTGCCAGCGTAAACACGTCACGTTATTCAAGCGCTGAAAAAGTGTATAGGAAATTTGTAAAATATACTTAGCAGTTATGTGAACAGACCGATTCCGAATGAGACGGGACAATTAGCGGTCTACATGCTTTAGTTTGTTGACATTATGTAGTTATGGAAATGACACAGTTTCAGCGACGCGTGACTCATCGAGCTGACGGGTTGGCACAGTTTTCAGCAACACTCCGAATTTATCAACGGTGAATGACACTGCTCAATTAATAATAGACAGCTTCTTATGTATGTAAATAAAAATAGATTTTTTTTCTATTTATTAACCAGTAGCGAGACGGGTAATTACTCGTAATAGACCTGATGGTAAACCTTACGCCTGCTCGTCTCAGTTCCGTCGCTAACCCGAGGTTCAGCAAGCTTAGGATATATTTATATGTGAAACAAAATATTCATGGAGAAATCTGGGTCGCTCGTATTCAAGGTAGCTGAAGATTTGCGTGGCACTGCGCTGATCTCGTCACCCTGAGACATTGGTATTTGGGTCACATTTGCTCTATAATTTCACTAGCTACAGTGCTCTTCAACACAGTATTACCATATGTGTAATAAATACTGTATATAGTAATCCTTTATGGATACCATCGGCCCCGGAGGGAGCACGGTGGTTATGTGGGAGTCTCCGCCAGAAGGACAGCGTACACACCAAACCCCTGCGGTGTTCCGTCACTGCCGCTTTTGGCGGAAACGCGGGACAGATTTCGCACACGACCGCGAACCCACTGCGTCTGTCCGTTGCCGGACCCTTCTCTATTGCAGCACGCCAGAACACTTGGCGTGCCGCAACCGCCTCAGGGGACCAAACCCGCAAATAAGTCTCCCTACGATATGTCAAGTGAGTAGCCCCACCGCCTGCTACTTCAGCCGCAGAGGATAGGGACAGCGGTGCCTTTCAATACCGACAGTTCTCTTTCCCTGCGAACCCATCGCATCCGCCATCTAACGGTGGCGGCCCCGTCAAGGCCGCGGAAGGCAGGGAGAGCGGCTCACCGTAATACCGGCACTCCTCTCCCGCCGCGGCCTCTAACTCTCAGCCGCGGTGCCACCCATACGACACCGCAGCTCGCCTCAGTTGCAGTGACGCCTATACACTACCGCTACCTACAGTGACCGCTCCCATGTGGACTTAGGGGTCAAAACCCCTAAGGATCGGTCCCCCCTTGGGCTTGCCAGCTATCTGCTATCACTGGCAGGCCCATTGGTTCTTTTTAGCTTCACCGTGGTGACCCAAGCCACGATAAGGCGGATACCCTCGGGGGGGTAAACGCACTATTCCTGGGGTGCAGCATTATGACACCGCAGAGGTGCCGTACAAATCAAAACGTTCTCTTCTTTTAACGTTTTGACCTAATTGATTAAGATATTGATGTAATTTTAAAACAGTGGTGGTGACTTGGCCTTTGTGTGTATTATTAGAATTTAATTTGGTAGTGGTTATATAGAAGGAAAATTGGGTTCAGTTGTTTGTTGTTTCAGATCACTCCTCAACCCTAAACCGAGGTAGGCACAAGCCTATTATCTTTTACGTTAAAAACGTGTTATTTTTGAAAATAACACGTTTCTAATAAGGGGATTACAGACTGCCTTCCGACTGATTAACGCAGACGCTAGACGTTGGCGACCCCCTTATATTATTATAATTAGCTGACTTGCTTATATTGTACGGGCGAAGCCACATAAATTATTGGACATATTTTTAAGATTTATGTCTACCTGTAAGAAAAAAAAGCTTTTTCTTAGGAGATAAATTACTTTCATAATATGGACCAGTAGATAAAATATAGCTTAAAATGAATATTGTCCTCGAACTTCAAAACAAATCCCTTAAATCTTAAAATCCTTAAAACCATATCGTCTTCAAACAGTCGAGTTCGAAATCATGACTGCAGCGATATGAAGCGACGACGTGTCGCGGCGTCATGAAACGACGGCATGTCGTCTGCTGCTGCCACGTGTAGCCGGTTACCAACTTGCACCTTTATTTCATTTTATTATGTCAATTGGTGACGAGATGCGCTTGCTCATAAAAGTTCAGTATCATTCAGAACTTTAAACTACAAGAGTACCCCTTCTTGACAATGTTCTCTGATTGTCACCCTCAGATATAAGATGTTAAATGTCCTGCCCTGTAATTTGGCTGGAAACATTCCTCTTCAACAAAACACAGTAATGTTTGCAGTTTGCACAACCGACTAAGGTTCAGTATGTCCCCAGGCCGACGTTTCAAAAGTCCTACCAACCACTACAAAAAGTATTAGTAGATGTAGATACACTGCAATGACTAATGCTGTAGCTAGACAGTTACATAAATTGATATCCATTATCGAAGCAATCTTTTTTAACTAGCAATAAAGATGCAATAATGGCTTAGATTATAAAACGATTTAGTAAAAATTTTTAAATAAAATTTATTCGGTAAACAATATTAGACTGCCAGCGTAGAAAACGACACAGAACCATTTTTCTCAGATGAAAAGTATCATATGTTGCCCAAAAACTCATATCTGTGATAGGTGTTATTTCAGTAACATCTGTCAGCACTTTTAAGTGCGTTAAGTTTTGTGCGCGCGCAGACACGTTTTCGTCGTCATATTATTAGTAGGTATACCTTCAGTACAACAACAAATTTTAAATAGATTTTCCCCTTTCCCGTTAGTTTACATGTGAAGGGGACTCTAGCAAGTGAAATTACTGGACGAAAGAGACTCAAATGAAACTTCTGGGATGACGAGCACAGTGCAATTCCAGTTCTAGGCCCTAGGTGACACTGCGACTAAAGGAAAAGCTTACCATCAGCCCACGACTTGCCCGTCTCATTCACTTCATTGCATAAAAAAGTAAAAAAAGTAATTTTGGTTACGCAGATGACAGCACCGTTGTGGAGAGTTACACATCTAACGCACGAACCAGTGCATTACAAATCCAGTCTCATAGGGAAGCGATGGTTCAGCGCTTGAACTTTTCTTTGCAGACAGTGTCCGATTGGGGCGATGCCAATCTAGTTAAGTTCAATGCTGCTACAACCCAGGCGTGTCTTTTCTCCGCCAAACGGAGCTCTTTCCAGCTGCCTCCTACTTTCAGGAATGTGTCCGTGCCGATAAGTAACCATTTCGAGCTTCTTGGCATCTCATTAACACCAACTCTCAATTTTGGCTCCTATATTGAGTCCAAAGCCCAGCTTGCCTCAACTAAGGTGAGACAATACTTCACACCGGGACAGTTGCTTAATCTTTATCAAGCCCAAGTCCGGTCGTGTATGGAGTATTGTTCTCACCTTTGGGATGGTTCTGCCAAATACCAGCTGGAGACACTGGAAGCTATTGAGAGGAGAGCCAAGAAACTCATTAACGACGACCACCTAGTACGCAAGAGACTCCAGAGTTTCGAGCATCGCCGCAAAGTCGCTTGTTTATCGGTTTTTTTATCGGATACATTTCGGTGAGTGTGCAATGGAACTTCACAATTTGATTCCGCCATCCCCAATCTACAATCGGACATCCAGAGATACTCAGAAGCGCCACCGCTTTATGGTGGATATTCCATTTACCCGAACGAAGCGATTTGCTTCTTCGCTTATCATACGAACCGCTAGGGAATGGAACACCCTGCCTGAGTCGGTGTTTCCGGTTAAGTACGATATGGGGGTCTTCAAAACACGAGTGCATAGGTATCTTCTGGGTAAGCACGCTCCATCATCGATCGCATCATCACTTAACACCAGGTGAGATAGTAGTCAAGTGCTACCCAATTCGGTATAAAAAAAAAACAGAAATTTAAGAAAGTCAGCACAATTCTGAAAGCATTACAGCTAAAAGTATAAACATGTGTCTTATTACATGTTATGATTGATTATGTCAGAACATTCCATTGTCCATAAAAAATAAAGTCTAAGAATAATTGTAATAAAATCTATACCTACCATATTAGCTGAAGATATGCGCTAGTTTAATTTTACGCCAATGGTATCAAATATATCAAAACACCGAAGTGGTCTCAGGTTTCATTATACTATAACTTCAAATAATAATTAAAATCGGAGACTTTTACGGCTATATAGCCAACAGGGGATTACTATATTATAAATCACATTTAGTTATACAGTAATTCAGTTTATTCCAAGTGTGAGCTTAGCCAACTGGGGATTACTATATTATAAATCTCATTTAGTTATACAGTAATTCAGTTTATTCTAAATGTGAACTAGTAATCCCCTGTTGGCTATATAAATATCAGATTTTAATTACGTCAATAAGTAATACTCATATAATATCGATTAGAAATCTAATAACTTAAATTAAATATCAACACATGTTAATTTATGCAACCTTAGCACGATTATTTATTTTTAGAACTTATCATCTGAGCCTCAGACAAAATAAAAAATCAAGACAGAATGTTGTGAACTGAGAAGTGAGGCCGGTTTTCTAAACTACATGTGCGCGACTCGGTACTGTCATGGTAATTCAAATTATATTATAGTTATTAAAAAAATATTAATAATTAATCAATTTAAATTAAATGATAATTAAAACTTAACGTGTTGCTTGTACGCGCCGCGATAGTTCGACTGGCGAGCCAAGGCGTAGTTTCGTTGTAGGTTTTGTATGTAAATATGTATGGACACGCCGAGGCGTAGTTTCACCCGGCCTCACTTCTCTGTTCACAACATTCTGTCTTGACTTTTTTATTTTGTCTGAGATCTAAGCATCAATTACTCAAATAATACATCTTCTGCAGGTCGTTTAGTTTTTATTTCATGGGCCAATGTTTATCGGACATCGTACTGTAGGCAGTGCTGCCTAAAAATAATGAAATTCCAAGAAATGCGATCCTGCTAGTTACTGCCACTTCACTCTTGGTTTTTTATCAGTGTGTGTATATTGCCTTCAGTACGTCTACCATCAGTTTACAACATTGACACCAATCGATGCTTGATATCGACTGCCACGAAAGAAGAAAAAGTGCCACCTCGCGGTCAATTGTAGAACTAAAATTGACAGCGAGTACGCCAATCACAAACTTAATAGGTAGGCGAGATCGAGTATCGACTATATATGACATTTTTATGTTGCTCATGGTAGAGGTACAGAAGTGTTATTCGTGGATAAAGGAGGAGGAGTCCTTCATATTATTATATATAGTGGGCCTAGCACGAACATTTGCGTAAGTGTAACGTAATCGTATCGTTGCCGATCCATCACAAACTATGAGTTATCTGCATCACTCAAAATAAATGATAGTATGTACTGTATATGATAACGATACGATTACGTAACACGGAAATTTTCATGGTAGGGTCACGGGTCTTTTAAATCTAGTAAACCATTGAGCTGGTTTTTAAATTTTGGATGGCTGACCGTCATTACGGCTTGAGCAATGGGCTAAAATCGAATATGTAGTAACTTCTGTTCTGTAGTCTGTAGATGTGGTCCGTGAAATCGCGTACAGTGATTCGGTTTACAGTTCTGATATCTATGGGATGCACCAAGCTCGGCAATTTTGTACGAACAAAATATCCACAAACGTGCACGGCATTTGCGCTATTGCATGATGTATTGGTGGTGCATATAGGTTTCTGTTTTGCATGGGCACGCCTAAGAGCTTCTGAATCACCATACGACATACGTTCACGTTTCAAATTTTAACAGTGTAAGTGTAACGCAACGTGTCGTTCATGTGAAACAGTACAGTCATTTATTTAGGGCAACAGTGACACAAATAACTCGTAGTTTGTACGATGAAACGTGACGCGTTGACTATTACGTTACGAATAATTTTTCGCAAATTATTTGTGCTACGCGGCTTCAGAGCCGTACCACAATGAGTGTCACGGAGCTCGAAAAATGCATGTTCCAGTCACAGTAGACCTTGTCAATGTTTTTTTCTCTTTATAAGTAGATAGATATGTACTTTGGTACATTTACTATTCCTAAAGTTAATTATGCTAATACATAAAGTGGTATCAAGTGAGATTTGTATGCAAGTAGTCAGAGTCAAGTCACAGTCACACAGTCTGACATTCATCATTATCAGCCGAAAGACGTCCACTGCTGAACATAAGCCTCTCCCATAGAACGCCACTTGGACTGGCTACTCGCTTCCTGCATCTAGCGACTCCCCGCAGTTTTGACGAGATTGTCAGTCCACATTACGGGGGGCCTGCCTACACATCGTCTTCCGGTGCGTGGTCGCCACTCGAGAAACTTTCTTCCATATCGGTTATCAATTCTGCGAGCGATGTAGCCTGGCCATTACCACTTCAACTTGCTAATTTTGAGAGTTATGGATCTACTCATTTCGGATCTTATCACACATCAGGGAAACCCCAAGCATAGCCCTCTCCATTGTTCGATAGTTCTAGTAAAGTGTAAGAATTAGTACTCGTAAATCTACCTAAAACGATTGATGAGTAAAACACAAAAACAATGTTTCGATTTTGTACACTTAGCGTACACTGCACCTTAACGAACACTTAACGTTAATAACCTATCACTATTACAAGTTAAAACTTCAATCAACGATAGTCATTGTTCGATTTTCTTCCCGCCATCCCATGTCAATGTTTCAATCCCACTCAAGTCCCCCATCATTGGTAACCTGTTATGCAGTTAAATGTACGGTACTTGATGTAATACTACGGTTAGATTCTCTGAGGTAACACAGTGTCACCTACATCCGGTAGTGTTGCTCGTGGTCTATTTAGCTAGGTTGAATGCCATAAAACAGGTCTTGTCGTGGTTGAGCGCAAGGCCGCTAGCGCAACTGACCTGCGATAACACCCACTTTTCTTTCAGAGCGCACGTTTGGAGGTCCCGCACCCACTTCCCTAAATCCCAAGACACTCATCATAATCACTTTAATTAATTAGTTTGAGGAATAAAAGCGAAACCTAATCCATACGCCATATGTTCACATTTCTTGTTTTACAAAAAGTTAAAATTTTCTGGTGAAGAAATAAAAGCCATGAACTTCACACTAAGCTCGTATATTGAAGACTGTTAAACAAAATACAAAAAAAAGTGTAAAAATAGTAGAATATAAAATGGAATGCAAATACAGCCAGCAAAGACGCAGACATAAAAAGCCGAAAAGGACCGATGGCGAAAAGGACAGTCGCCAACATGCTACTCATCCTGATTTAAAATACCCACTCACCATTGCACTCATCATTGCAAGAGAGAAAAATTACACATCCTTGGACAGGATTCGAACCCGCATCTTCTGACAATCCGTCTCAGACGCCAACCGAAGTTATCCTTCCGAGCATCGAATGTAACCTTCTATTTTAACATATACATTCAACATTACATATTTTAATTTATACAAATTTGTATAATGAATTTAAACATATTTTTATAATTATGTATAATTTATATATTTACATCTCATCGATTTTATAGTTTATTTTGACCGTCGTATGGGGACGCAGCGACATCTATTTTATAGCTAAACAAGCTAAAAAATAATACTAACGTGGTCGAATCATCCCTTCACGTCTTCATCTTAATCATGTATCTTGGTCATGGATATTTTCTGAAGGATAAAATAAACATGCCTTGAAATGACGAATACCATACAGAACTTTAATGATACTTAAAGAGTTCTTCTCTAGGGACGATAAACACCCTAATTATTTATCTGGTTTTTTAAATATTTTTTATTTGTTAGGGCGTTTTAGCACATGCCGTACCCTCTTACGTAACCCAGATCAATCTTTCATACAAGTTGTTTTGCATACAATGACCTTACATCACATTAAACAGTCTCCCGATCATTTAACCTTATTTAGTTGGTCGCAATAAGCCACCAAAGCGAAAAGTGGCTTAGAGCTTTATTATAAGACCGTGAAATCTGCATTATTATTACATCACACGATTTATCTAGGTATTTAATTCTTACTTTTCTATTTTCTGTTGTATCTATTACAATTAGTTACATTATATAAGGTTTTATTTTAATATATTCTTTTGTACATGGGATAGGTTGGCAAACAAGCAAGTGGCTGATCTGATGGTAAGTAATACCGTCGCCCACGGACATTCGCAATACCAAAGGTCTCGAGGATGCGTTGCCGACCTTTGAGGAAGGAAGATAGGAAGGAAGAGATAGAAGGGGTGAGGGTGAGGGGAAGGAGGAGAGAGGAAGAAGTGGGAGAACGAGGGAGTGAGAAATGGGCCTCCGGATCCTTTAGGAGTCACAAAATGTTGTTTCGCGAGTGGTTGTGTGGGACCTGTGCCTACGCTATAAATTACAGCTTCTTGAGAACTGGTACAACAATTAATGTGGTTGTGGAGGTATATAGTGACGAATTGTAAATGATGATGACAAAGGTCGCTATCAAATAACCGAGACTACTGCCAACTAAGACCAACTACTGTAGTCCACTCCGCTCCTTTTTCATGACAACGCTCACAATCAAAAAGTCTGCTAATAACGCTTCCCTTGCACTACTGTAGTGCCCAAACCAATACAAAGTAAAATCTAATCACCACTCTGTATACATACGCTGCGCTCAGAAGGTAGCTTGATTTGGCGATCTCAACCGATCAACAAGAGGGCTATGCTCGGGGTTTCTCTACGTGATCGAATCAGAAATGAGGAGATCCGTAGAAGAACGAAAGTCACCGACATAGCTCAGAAGATTAGCCAGTTGAAGTGGCAGTGGGCAGGGCACGCAGAACAGATGGCAGATGGGGCCTAAAGGTCTGGAGTGGAGACCACTACCGGCAGGCGCAGCGTAGGTCGTCCACCGACACGGTGGACAGACGACCTGAGGAAGGTCGCAGGACGACGTTGGATGCAGGCCGCTTCCAACCGGCCCTTTTGGAAAATCATGGGGGAGGCGTATGTTCAGCAATGGACGTCCTACGGCTGAGATGATGATGATGATGATGAACCGATCAACAATGTAAAGCAACGCTTGCTGCGGTCAGGACTTGCATGGGTGACCGCTAGTGGCATTGTTCAACTGAGCGATTCTGTGCTTCGGAGGGCAAGTTTTAAGCCGTAGAATCAGTCTTAGGACTACAGTCATTAGGCTATGTCTAAAATCTTAGGGTGGCCTTGAAAACTTGATACGGATTGGCCACTAGCCTATCCACCAAGCCACACTGGGCCCGCGTCTTGCATTATGTCCTAACTCGAAAGGAGTTCTGAGAGGAAGGCTCGAGTTCTAGTAGTGGAAACATAATGGGCTGATAATTCGTGAACACATAAGTAGTAATACTTTTGTATGGATAATTGTAATAATTATGTAAAGCAATGTTTTATGTTATTATGCTGATACTAAAGTAATCAGTAACGGCATGGCCTGTGATTTTGCAATTTACTGATAAGAGAAGTTATGTAACAGAAACTTAGGTATAGGTACTTAATTTATTTTATATGTTGCCAAGTTTCAAGAACACTTGAAACTTGGCAACATTTTAAAGAACATGGTAACACTACACTAATTATAGTTCAGTGAAAAGATGTGTGTATTGTGTTTAAACAGCGCGCACGGTACGCGGCAGCTACATGCGGCATATGAAGAACGCAAATTTGCCACGTGACAGTTCAGTGCCATGCGATTCTCTAAGAGCAACATCGTTGTATCTTTGACAAATTCCGTGACACAAATGACGAGATGACAAGAAACTTCGGAAAAACAACCTTATGTACAAGGGCGATATCTCACAAAGTATTTGACTTCGGTGAGCTCGTCGATGAATCATTAGAGAATTGCACGGCTGCATGTCTGAGACTCGCTGCGCTCTATCATATTCAACCACTCATCGATACGTAGAAGAAGGAATAGATGAAAGTGTATAAAAAAAGGCGACTGCAACCACTCTATCAACAGAGGATACCTATTCTGGAAGTGATCAATTACGAAATCAACTGTCAAACGCCAGAGTTGAGTTTCAGAGTCTCAAAAACTGAATGCTTCTCTCTAAGCAAACCGTTTAAATTTATAGGACATGAAAAGGGTGGTATTTTGTTTATAACCATTGCATGTTTCCGTAAAATTAAAAATTCTTAATCGTTTTAACACCAATGCACGAATAGCAGGGAATTTAATTTTAAATAACGTTGTTTATAAAAATGTAAAATTAAAAATAAACAAGTTGTTAGTAAAAATAGTCACCCCCTCTTTTGGGTATATGCTGAAAAATATCGATACTAGGAAAATAAGGATAAAATAAGTTTGTAGGAATTTTAATTCTAAACAACCTTTCTTATAACAAGCGACTTTTTCAATAAATGAAAATTTACCCTTAAAATTAAGATGGTGGATGACAAAACGGATCGAGTACCACGCAAATTAAAACATAGACTTGCCAATGACCTTTCCAACGAATTCCGAAGAGAAATTGCTACTTATAATTTTTCCGGGTTTGCCCTTAGAATAATTACCTAAAATTACTCTAAGGAGTTTGCCCTTTTTTGAGCTAATTTGACTGGGCTAATTACTTTGTTATTCTAGTCATAAAACGTATTCAACGGTCTTATGTTCCAGAAGACTTTCGTTTTATGATATAAAAATATCCTTTGTTATGTTAGTATCAAGTTTCATCGAAATCTGTTCTCTCGTATTTTCAGAGTGATGCGCGTACAATTTTGACAGACAGATAGATAGACAACAATTTACAAATAATATAATTTTCGGCTTCCATATCGATAACAAAATACACCGCGTAAAATAAATTGTAAAATAATTCTCTAAATCCTCCCATCTTATCTTGAGTTTTCTTTCATAAGAACCTTCTCCTGACAATGATTAACACAACAAAAAAAAGAATTACCGACATTGTTCCATCCGGTCTCAAGTTATAGCGTGACCAGGAGAAATAGGGATTCATTTTTATATATATAGATAGACATCTATCTATATTAGATTGATCTATATTAGTAGATTATTTTCCTAAAGTATTGTAAGCTATATATTTATCTAGTAGATTACATTACTTTGGGAAAATAATCTACCAAAACGCGACATTACAAAAGTCTGATGCAACAGGCATTTCTGGTTACTGCAGGGAACCTGGCACTAATTGCTGAAGCATGCAGTAAAGTTAACGAACCTTACCGTGTTATTAGTGAGTACGGCCACGGAGTATTGCGTCATACAGTAATAAGTGATTTGGTTCTGTAGGTACCTCGTGCAAAATATATCGTAAGAAACGTTGAAATGGCATGCGGGAGCGGGTTGTAGCACAGAATAACTAATAGGTTGTATTTGCCATTACCGTCACTTGATCTGAATAGATCAGAGATCTGAATCTGAATCAACCAATTGATTATTTACGTGTAGCCTCGTAAATAAAAATGCCCGTGGCTCCGTCTGCGCGCTTACTGAAAAAAATGTTCATGATAAAAAGTGCCCTTTTCCGGTCTACAAGCCATCTCAGTGATAAGTTTGATCTAAATAGATTAGCGCGCGAGAAGGGCAAACAATCGGTTAACGGTTTGTCTTTTACTGGTGTAAATATCAAACCGACAAACACAGTGTCGCAGACGAAATTGTTACTGCGATTTAAATATATTTTTAGTTATAAAAATATATTATTTTTTAGTTATAAAAATATATTATTCTATAGATCTGAATTTGGTAAATGCATTAAGATGCTGTCTTATCATGATGTCGATAAAAATCAGAGTTTTTAAAGCATAAACAGCGATTAATCGAAAACACAAAAATAATGTGATATTTATAAAACTTTTAAGTAGACATTGACGGAATTAAAAACATATTTTAATATACTAGAGTTCATTAAAAAAATTCAAACTTACCACTTTATTTCACCTTTAAAACATTTTTTTCTCTTTAGTCACTATTACTTCATCAGTCGAACGACCCAGACACAATAGAAATTTCATTGTTATATTGACAATCGACAGGTGAGGGGTTATTATATTTGTAATGAAACACATATCATAAAATAACAATTTTTAATACACATACATTGACAGATTATTTTTTTATTTAAGAGTGCACATATTTATTTTTTATTTTTTAAGTTTTTACGAGATGCGCTTGTTTGCTCGTCTTTAGCATGTACTGATGACAATCGGGAACCAATTTTGACATTTTGTTGAGTTGTTCGATTTGTTTATATGCGTATATACATACACATATGTTGGAAAAGAAACGGACATTGTAACTAATAGTGAGCACACTTACTACTTTATATAATTCAAAATAAGGCTTATTATTGTATGATTTGGTCAAACCCTGAAGTTTCGGAATTGCTAAAGTCTCGTATTTGAACCTTCATGCCTTTCAATACTTTGCATAAACATCGACGGTTAATTGCGCATGCATCATGCAGGCTCTTGATCTGTCGATAACATTATATCACTATGAAATATTCCAACGCAAGTCTGTGCCATTTGACCTTACTCGAGAGGAGATGACTTAGCACAGTAATAAGTGTTATTTAATTTATTTGCATAATTTATAAACACCTACACCGAAGAAGCACCGAGGAGCTTGCATTACGTCATTAATAAAAGGTATATGGAGGTTAGTGTTAGAGTAGCTATGTATTTTACTTATTAGAGATGTAGCCAAACCAGCTGTTTCTTATATTCATTCTGAGTGGGATTTGAAAACGGACCCAACATAGGTACTTAGTATCAATTTGATTCAAAATACCCATTCTAATATCTAGAGAAATATCCTGAAAATACTTATGTAATGAAACACTTAGGGCCTAAACTCTGGAAGATAAAGGGCGCAGAAAGCCCGGATCCACCGTTGTGGGCACGATGGGCATGCTCCCAACCCTAAAAGACATCAGACGTCACACTTTCATATTCGACAGGCCGATAATATGATGTTTTATAAAACATACAAAACCTGGATACCGATGAAATTATTAACGTTTTCGCGAATAAGAAACGTAAGGTTCTTTTAAATTTAATTTGACAAAATCCTAGTAAAAAGCGCAGTGTCTTTTTTGGAGTACCTGGTTCAAAATTCTGTATGGCACTGCACTGTTATGGGCAAACTTGACGCTTAACATCAGGCGAGCAACTTGATACTATATCGATCACGGGTGGCTGTGACCACAACCTTTATTGTGGGCTAGATCCGCGCCTGGTGCGCACAGCAATATTGTTCTGCACCGTATTAAGTCACGTTATTTAAATTTAAGCAGCGTTTATATGTAAAGGCCGTATCTCATCTAGGCTAACATTATGAAAAGAAAATATTTGTATTAGGTATTGTATTTTATATGTTTGTAACGAATATACTAAAAAACTACCAACCCATTACAAAAACTCTTTCACTATTAGAATGCTACATTATCCTTGAGTAACATAGGCTTTATTCATCACCATGCTCATCCTTCATCACGCGGTTGAACTCGCGGAGCGCAGCTAGCTGCTTAGCAACACAAGACCATCTTCGTGAGGGACCCAAGCCATATACTGCGAAACGCATTATAACAATTAACCATATGTCGTCTCTTTTATACCACTGGCAAAAACTAGTTTGCTTAATGTATTATTATGTCTTGTCTATTGATGAAGTTAAGGCTACAATTAGAAGAATATGATGAGCCGAACCAATTAAATTTAGCTTATATTTAGATAGCCTGTAGGACAGATAGGAATTTTATCTTGTTAGAATATTCCTGTGGGATGATTACTTTACTCATGAACACTTATAATACATCCTACCAATTTAAATCCATTAGAAACCTAAAAAAACTTCAATATAATCAAATAGCTTGCTCGTTGATTTGAGAGCCTCCCTTTTTTAGAAGTCGGTAATAAATCTGTAACATACTGTTATTCAACAATAGTCAACTACTGAGCTCTTCAATTCAAATCGCAAATACACCTATAGGAAGTTATTCGCAATACTGGATTTTTAATACTTTTTTTTGAGGGGGGGAAATGCTGTGCACTTCCCTTCCGCCACGGAGGTGACGAAAGGGGGCGTGTGGGGCTCAGACCCAATAAAACCCCCCCGTGAGCAGTCCTCCGCCAAGGCGGGGCGAGACAGGGTCGCGCTGGCAGTCACCATCTCGCCCCAGCGGTAGGTCCGGATTGATCTTAACCAAGCCTCAGCGCCTGTGCGCCTCATGACCTTGCTCACCAAGGTCACCCCCTAGATGTATAAGGCCGTGCAAACCGGCGAAGAGTCCTCCGACTATTCGCCAGTGACCCCACTACGGAGGAGGGAGGAGACTTTTAAGACTGACTCAACTCAAAGTATTATTCTCTCTTATTATTATTCTCTATTGTACATATGAATGTTTAGTGCTAATAAAAAAAGTAAAAGATTCAGGCGGCCCGTCGGAATGTCTATCCGACCGAATTCGGGTAGATTTGTTTGGTGAGGTGTCTGATGCAATATTTACGTTGTGTTATGCTGGCCGCTACAGCTATGCGAAGCTCAATGTCATTGTGATGAAAGCGCCGACCGGTCGATACCCGAGGCAGGACTGGGTGAAATTAATAACAGAACGAAATTTTAAGGAATCTAACAATGTGAGCCTAGTACGCAAAGCGTTAACACGTTAAACGCCAATACGGAAAAGTGGTATTTTGTTAAAAAAAAAATATCTTGTAATGAATGTATTTTATCAAGTTATGTATGTATACTGTTTATTATAAGAATCTGCCTTAGGGTTCCGTAAATAAAATGAAAAAACCTCTTGAGGTCACCGGTGCCCCCCGTGGCGCTTTAAAGTAATAATATCATTTTTCGTTACGAAGACGCCACGCCGGTCACCGCGTCGCCCACCAACCCCCTCAGTACTGCTCTAGCGCTCATGAAGCGAGGTCGTATGTGCACAGTGCACGCTTATTGGTGTAATAATTCGCGTTAAGTACATTATTAGTGTGATATTGAGTGTACAGTAGTGAATATTAATATTATAAACATTACATTAAATGCTTAAAAATGGAAATGTTTGAAAGTTCAAATTTCGAAGAAATACAGGTGGACATGGAAGATTTTGAATTTACACAGGAAGATTTGCGGGCAATAACATTACTTGAGACTAGCATTGTTCAGCAGTATGAAGAAGATAGTCAATTAGATCTACAGTCGTCGGATTCAAACGAAGAACAGTTGCACATTCCAAAAAAACGGAGACGTTTAATTATCCGAAGCGACAGTGAGAGTGAGTCTGATTCGATTAGAAATTACGTGTCAAGCAATATTACCGCCTCAGACCGTATGTCAAAGAAATGGTCACGCCCTAGGCGTCAACAACCGTCTATTATACCTTTTACGGAAACTTCAGGTATGAATAAAGAAATGTCTACTATATTAAAAGACGCAGAACCGGGAGCTTTTTATAGTCTTTTAGTGCCTGATGAAATTTTCGATATGATTGCAGAACAGACTAACTTATTTGCCTTACAATCTTGCGAATCCAGAAATTTAAAACCTTCATCAAGATCTCATGCTTGGAAACCAACGAACAAACATGAAATTAAACGTTTCTTTGGACTTATTTTATATATGGGTCTTGTAAGACTCCCAAAGCTAAGTTATTACTGGAGCAAAGATAAAATATTAGGACAAACATTCCCATCTACCATCATGAGCCGAAATAGATTCGAAATTATTCTACAGTATTTACATTTCAGTAATAACGAAACAGCAAATAAATCTGATCGAATCTTTAAGATAAGGCCGATTATAGACATGGTCAATATTACATTCCAAAAATATTATTCACCAAAAGAAGACATATGTGTAGACGAAAGTCAGGTGCCATTCAGAGGACGTATTGTCTTTAGACAATACAACAAAAGTAAACGCCATAAATATGGTTTAAAGCTTTTTAAACTGTGCACTATCCCGGGGTACACCTGCAAATTTTCATTGTATAGCGGTAAAAATATCGACACAGTGAACACCACGCCTACTAAAGTGGTAATGTCTCTTTGTAGCCAAATATTGAACAAAGGGGACACTTTGGCGACAGATAATTGGTACACAAGCTTAGAGTTGGCTTACAATTTACTGGAACATCAAACACACTTGATTGGGACTATCAGGAAAAACCGAAAAGGTTTACCTAATAGTGTAGTAGAAGCCAAACTTCAAAAAGGAGACTTCATGGCTATGGAAAACGAGGACGGTATTACAATTTTAAAATGGAAAGATAAGCGGGATGTGATGATGCTGTCTACTAAACATTCTGATAGAATGTCAACAATCACTAAAAAGGGCAAACAGGTTACTAAACCGAAAATGATTTTGGATTATAATAAGTCAAAGGGATCTGTCGATATGAGCGACCAAATGTCGTCGTATTCGTCTCCCTTGCGCAAAACTGTAAAATGGTACAGGAAACTTGGCATTGAGATTTTGTTGAATACTGCCATAGTTAATGCATGGATTATGTTTACCGAAACTAGGAACACAAAAATGTCCATCGTAGAGTTTCGGAAATCTTTAGTAGAGTATCTAACATGTTCGTCAGATTCTCAACAGAATGACTCAGTAGTAACAGTATCAAGACCCAAACGATTAAAGCACGAGTTGCAAACAAAATCCGGAAAAGTTAGGAATACTAGACGATTTTGTGTACAGTGTTACAAAGATATGGTAAAGCAATTCGGACGAAAACAGGCGAAAAATAAAGCTAAAAAGGTCAATACTTTTTGTGCTCAATGTGATGGAGAACCACATATCTGTTTAACTTGTTTTAATAAATTTCATCGATACGTGTAGTTGTTATTTTTAGTTAATTGATTTAAGTTTTCTGATTGCATTTTTGTTTTAGTGGTTATTTTCGTAGCATTCCCTGATATTTTGTATATCTGCAAATTTTTTTTTTTTAAAGAAGTTTTTATGTTTGTTTTATATTTGTTTCATTACGTGCATTATAATAATTTTAAGTTCAAATGTGATTAAAAACATACATCATGAAATTAAGTCGTTTTCTTACTTTTACTACATATCCTGAGGAGTTTGGCCATATTTCATAAAATTTTCTAAGTAGCTGTGTCCCCTTGAAAAGGATTATTCTGGAGCGCCACGCCGGCCACACGCATACACAAAATAAGCGATACGCGTGACCGGCGGCCCAAAAATACATTTAGAATATGCCTTTCGCTTGAGGTCACCGGTGACCCCCATGGCGCAATAAAGTAAACCAGATGAGGTCACCGGTGACCCCCATGGCGTTTAACGTGTTAAGTGTGACGTAATCGTAACGTTGACGTATACTGTACAAACTATGAGTTATCTGTGCCATAGTTGTACTAGATAAATGATAGTTTGTGCGGCATACGTCAACGATACTATCACGTTACAATTACCTACGCCAATGTTCGTGCTAGGCTCGCAGTTCACGTTCGATACATACCAAAATCCATACTGACTATGAGTTATCTGTGCCACAATTGTACTAGATAACTGGTTTGTACTGTATATACATCAGCGATACTATCATTTTTTTATGAGATAGGTTGGCAAACGAGCAAGCGGCTCACCTGATGGTAAGTGATACCGTCGCCCTCGGACATCTGCAATATCAGAAGTCTCGAGGATGCGTTGTTGACCTTTGAGGAAGGATGATAGGAAGGAAGAAATAGAAAGGGTGAGGGTGAAGGGGGAGGGGGGAATCGGGCCTCCGAAGCCTCCCACAAACCGACGAAACGCAATAGCAAGCTATGTTACTTCACGTCGGTCTTAAGTGGGAGTATACATCTCTGGTCGTGCCGGCCTATTCGGCTGTGGGGTTGCAGCGTGGCACTACAACCAAAAAATTACAATTACGCCAATGTTTGTGTTAGCCCCGCAGTTCACGTTCGATGGATACCAAAACTTTGCACCACTTTGTAATTATTGTATGTAGTACAATTTGCCCTTTGTTATGATTCCCCAGAGGTATACAACAATCCAGCTTCAACCAGTCTTCACGTCAATAGTGAATCGGTGGACGAACGTGCTACATCATCATCACTTATTAAACGCATGCCTTTTAAATGCCATAAAAAATAAAACGTCGTTTCGTGAATAGTCATAATAACAATATGAAACAGACATTTATTACGTCTGCTCTAAACCAATAAGAAAGGAGATGATTTATAGTATTTTCAAGTGTTATTATAGGTTAACATATATTATAATGTGCCTAATTAAGCAAATTTCGATTTGTTCGTTTGTTTGTTTGTATTGAATAGGCTCCAAAACTACTGGACCGATTATAAAAAATCTTTCTCCATTAGTATCCTACATTTTCCTTGTTGAACATAGGGTGTAAAATATTTTAAAAAAAATTAGGGATCCGTATAAAAACTTAGATAATGTAACCCAAGGGGTAGAAAAAAAATAAAAAAAATGTCTTTATATCGCGTGCGCTGCGGAAACTATTGACAATTTAGTCTATGCTATTGACAATAAAGCAAAGTGACGTAATACAGTTTTATAGTCAATACCATATATAATTTAGGTACTCTATGGTTAATACATTATCTACAAAGAAGTCCACATTAACATAATGTCTAACTATAACAATTCTTTCACGAGTTTAGAGCTACATTATGCCTGAGTAACATATGCTATATTTGATTCATCCTCATCATCATCCATCACCACGGAGGTCACAGACCATATATAACAACTGTGACGGAGGTGAAACCGCGGAGCGCAGCTAGTATATAATAACTTAATGAACCTTTCTTCGATATCTGCATGCCTACGACTGAAGTAGGAACGTGATTGATTTCTGTTTTCATGAAACTAAGAACAGGGATTTCTTGCCTATTTCCTGGATTTATAGTAGGCTTATTATCGTAGGTTTTGTTTAGTGGGTAGGTAGTAAGATTTATTGCATTATGTGCAAGTTTCAATATCAATTTGACACAAAAAGAATTATGTAGTCTAGCAACACATTATTAACATTTAATACAAAAGTTAGGAAAAGCAAATCTAGCTCTTTGAAATCTAGGAAAGTGTCGGTAGCAGTGCCGGATTTAGATTTTTTATGAGTGTAGGCCACTTTCTGCCGCCCCATGTACTTTTCTACAATTATAATTTTCCATTGGGATTACATTCACTCGCGCAGTAATCTATACTTATGAATATAGTAGTAGAAGCCATAAGGTCTGTACTTGGAAGAAAAATGAAAAAAGGGTCAGAAGACGATCGAGTATATTCTTGGAGTCCATTTATTAGGCACAATTATATAAATCATATCGGACAACTAAATATGATTTTATCGCGGCGAATTAGTCTGACCGATTCCGGCGAATACTTGCGTCAGTTTTATAGCCCATACAGTCCATATAATTTACACAAGATCAATTACAGTTAACCTACTGTCATGAAATGTTTCACAGCCAGTCAATATTAACTGCGTGGATGCCAATTTAACTCATAGATCACGTTTCACTGCGAATCTAGGTCTCCAATAAAGCCTAGTTGTGAATGTTCCGTATAGTTATGGATGGTGTATGCATTTGTATACGTAAGCCAATTTACTCTAGGTAGGTTTGCTACTTACTCACTTTATATTCATTATTATACCATTTCAATTTAAATTCTTCATTATATTAGGTAACGTACGTCACAAAATTTAATAATCAAAGAACTAGATACTTTACTATCTTTGACGCCAACACGAACGTTTATAGCAAGCAACTAGACGCAATAATGAATTCGATTAAGGTAAGGAACAGCGATTTATTTAATTCGGTATGCTAAAAAAAATTAACCTATGCCAATTCCGAAACCATTTCGAGATTTTATGTTACAAACCCTTATTTTTCTACTCTGACCTTTTAAAACGATAAGATGCCATTTATTTTAACAAAAAACGATGAAATAATTCGACTTTCATTGACCTCTAAATGACGTCACTTTTTTGCATTTTATTATCTGTTTGACTATTGAAGTAAAACTTTATCTAACAACACGAGCGGACTTTTGTTTTGATTGAATAGAGACTTACGAATTAGTAGGTGTCACTGTCAAGTGTCAAAGTAAATTCTAGTTTCTTTTTTTTTACTCGCGTGCTTTTCTTGGCTCCTCAACGCAACTACATATTTGTGCAAAAAAGTGACGTCATAGGATTCAAATTTTCAAAAAAATATTATAAAATAACTACTGAATATAAAACAAAAATATTGAAATTAGTTTCTTATAATGACCTAATCTACGAAATAAAAATATAAAAAAAATACCAAAAAAAAACTTTACATACCGAATTGTGTCCCATGACTACATCTATTCTGTAGATTCATCAACATGTATAGGATAAATTTTAATTAAATGTTTCTAAATAAGAACTGGTAAGCTAGATGTTTTTTTACTCACTAGCAACTGCCCGTGGCTTTGTTCGCGTAGTAGGCTTCCTTTTTAAATGTAAAAACCTTCTAGGAAGTTTTAGAAAACATTCAAAAACAAGATTAATTTAATCGGTAAAGCCGTTCTCAAGTTATAGCGAGAAAAATAGGGGTTCATTTATATTATACATACTTATAGATAGGTACTAGCTGCCCGTGTCAAAATTTAAAGTTACTACTTAGTTAAAAATAAATAAATGTAATGTATTTAAGTATTAGTAAAAATAAAGCACTCTTAAAATTAAAGATTTTTTTATTAAAACTTTCCTTTTGCCTTATAAACTTACTAAATAATTGCCGAATTGGTCAAGCCGTCTCGAATTTTGCGCTTAGTAACATTCATTTTTATTTAGTTATTCATCGACTGATTGATCACACGCTATACATTTTGGCATTGGTGTACAAGTTTTATTTCTTAGCAGAGAACCTAAAAGTAGGTTAAGTACATGTTGTAGTCGAAGGTATATAGATGTGGTATGAACTATATTTTATTGCACAAAGAAAGACTAATAACAAATACATACCAGCCAATGTTCGAAGCCAACTTTCTATGATTTATGATATATCGAACTGGTATCCTACCTGATTTTACTTTTTTATTTATAATTATTGTCTTTCATGTCATAATAATATTTATTTGTTGTGCTGACATCCATACACAATTTATTAACATAGGTACTCCTAAACGTTCTCCATTCATCAACGCTAAATATTTTTCGAAAATGTTGAATAGAACTAGTTTGTTGTTTTACAGTAAGTGTATTATATTAGCGGTCTTACTTATAAACGCTGCTTAAATTTAAATAACGTAATTTAGTAAAGCGCTGAGCAATTTTGTTGTGCGCACTACTACTTAGGCCCTACATCTTTACCTCTAAAATTCGGAATTTTTATTAATATTTAAAAATATAAAAGTTTTGATATTATCTTTATTTTAGCTACTCAAACTACTGGCCCAAATTATATATACTATTTTGCGATTTTGATGGCATTTGTTTATTGGCAGAATTATTTCATTAATAACTAACTGAATGTGGTAATATCAAACATAGTGGCATTCAAATAAAGTTCAAATACTGACGTATTAAAAATATATTGATGTGAAGATTTTTAAAACAATTCATGTTTATTTCAAGTGGCTCGCACAGAGGGACACCCAACTTTTATAGGAAAAACAACTGCGTTGCCTAAAAATTAAACTGAGTTACCGCAATTTCCAAATAAATACAGTATTTTACTATTATTTCGTATGTCTATCTGAGACATGTTTCTTATTAGGTACAGTAGCTTTTTTTTATTTTCGAGTTTAAAAATTTTACTAACCGAAATCGGCTTTGTTCAAAGGAGACCGATTTTTGTACCTTTAATAAAATAATGGCATTATGGCTTTACTGAAGAAGAGAAAAGATTAGAAGTCTGCCGGACGGGAGGCGATGAAGTCAGTGAAAACGTTTAGTGCTGCCTCTAGTATGTTGATTTTTTTTCACATAAAAAACTGACAAAATATCTTATATTAATATCGTTTTTTTTTAAATAGAGCCACTTTTGAGAACACACTCATCGGACAGCATAATAAGTCAGTCTCCTCCGCTATAATGCGTGTAAGTAAAATTTTGTGCGTATTCTATGATAGTGCGGAGCGCGCACATCCGAGTGAAGTGAAATCATGAAATTAAAAGAAATTTATTGAAGTGAAGTTATTTAAAAGGTAAAAATCTTTATTTAATAGTTACCTACTATATAACGATTTCAGACGATCACGAGCACTGGCATGTGTTCGAGTGATTTCAAAATTCCTACATAGAGTCACAAGTTGGCCTTATCTTATCTAACTTGGCCTTACTTCAGTTAAAATGTATGCCAATGCGCAAACAACTCTTCAGGAGCTCTATAGAAAACAACATTGAGCGAAAAGTTAAATGAGTTTAAGAAGCCAAGCAAATTAACTAAAATACTTAAAAGTTTGCAAAAAGAAAATTCAGTGTAAAGTTAAATGAGTATGTAAAGCCAAATAAATTAAATTGAAAGTTTTAAAAATGAACAAATCTCATGCAAAACAATACGAGTGCCGACCTTTAGTCTAGGTACGAGTAGGTTCTAGATATTGAAATGACAACGTCGCCGGTTCACGACTATTTATCCCTCTAGGACGTATTTGTAGTTCCAGGTTCTCCAATGCCGCATTTGCCGTGGGGTACCGGGCTTAGAATAGTACCCCCCCAACTCTACCCGTGGGTGCGTAAAAATCTGCTAAGGGATAACAATCGGAAGGTGGGCAGCAGCACCTTCCCAGTATTAAAACCCCAAAACTGCGCTCGCCAACCCGCCTGCCAAGCGTGGCGAGTATTGACAAAATCCCCCCAATGACGGACACATTAAGAACCAGGCCCCCAGTCCCCGGCAGCCCCGCTATTCCTGGCTACGGTAGCGGCCACGGTAACGGTGGGGCAGGGGGTGCTAAGAATCCCCGGCAGACGCCCGGCTACCACCCCCAATGACGACGACTGGCCCTGGTGACACACAACATACGCACAATGAGGACAGACGAGAAGATATATGAGCTGGAAGAAGATATGAGTAAGTTACACTGGGACATTGTGGGGTTATCTGAAGTCCGTAGAGCGGGTGAGGACACGATAACCCTGAAATCAGGTAACCTACTCTACTACCGGGAGGGCGACCAACAGTCCCAAGGTGGTGTCGGTTTTCTCGTCCACAAGTCCCTTACTAACAACATAGTTAAGATCGATAGCGTTTCCAATAGGGTCGTATACCTAATACTCAGAGTATCCAAACAATATTCGCTGAAGGTCATTCAGGTATACGCACCGACGAAGTCGCACCCGGATGATGAGGTGGAGGATATGTATGAGGACATTAGTCGGGCCATACATACCTCTGAAACGCACTTTCTAGTTGTTATGGGGGACTTCAACGCGAAGTTGGGTAAGAGAAGCGAGGATGAGTTGAAAGTGGGGCAATTTGGCTATGGACAACGGAACCGTAGGGGACAGAGGTTGGCCGACTTCCTGGAGAAAGAGGGACTCTTTATGATGAACTCTTTCTTTCAGAAGCCACCTCACAGGAAATGGACCTGGCTGAGTCCCGATGGTTCCACGAGAAATGAGATTGACTTCATTATGACCACCAAAAGGCAAATATTCACTGATGTCTCCGTGATCAACAGGGTTAAAACCGGTAGTGATCACCGAATGGTAAGAGGCACGGTGAATATTAATGTCAAACTGGAGAGGTCTCATCTGATGAAGTCTACGCTCCGACCCACTCGTGCCCGTATTCAAGACCCCGAGAGCTTTCAACTTGAGCTATCCAATAGCTTCGATTGCCTTGAGAACATCGCTTCAGTGGACGAGATCAATAACAGGTTAGTAGAAACTGTCCATACAGTGGGTTCCAAGTACTTTAAACCCCACCGTATATATAGGCCACAGAAACGCTCCAACGATACCCTCAACCTCATGGCTGAACGACGCTCATTGAAACTGCAGTCTTCGGATGATGCTAAAGCATATAGGCTGCTCAATAGACGAATATGGAAGTCCTTGCGACACGACATCCGGATCTTTAATACAAACCGTGTTAAAGAGACGATAGATCGGAAAAAAGGCTCCAAAGTGTTTGCAAGAGACATGTCTATTGGGCAAAGCCAGTTGACGAAGCTGAAGAGAGAAGACGGCAGTGTAGCGTCGACCAAAGCAGAAGTATTAGGAGAGGTAGAGAGTTTCTACGGACAGCTATACACCTCGGTCGCTAAACCTGTTAGCAGCTCGGCCAAAGACCCAAGAGCCAAGCTGACCCGACATTATACCGAAGATATCCCGGACATCAGCCTGTACGAGATTAGAATGGCCTTGAAACAGCTTAAAAACAACAAGGCGCCTGGTGACGACGGTATCACATCTGAGCTTCTGAAAGCGGGTGGAACACCGGTACTTAAAGTCCTTCAGAAGCTCTTTAATACCGTCTTACTTGAAGGTTCAACGCCAGAAGCATGGAACAAATGCGTGGTGGTGCTGTTCTTCAAGAAAGGTGACAACACTTTACTTAAAAATTACAGACCCATCTCGCTTTTGAGCCATGTTTATAAGCTGTTTTCGAAGGTCATAACGAACCGTCTCAGTCGCAGGTTTGATGAATTCCAGCCTCCGGAACAAGCCGGTTTCCGAAAAAGCTATAGTACCATAGACCACATCCACACGCTACGGCAAGTTATACAGAAGACCGAAGAGTATAACTTGCCTCTTTGTTTAGCGTTTGTGGACTATGAGAAAGCCTTTGATTCGATCGAGACGTGGGCAGTGCTTGAGTCTCTCCAGCGGTGCCGTATTGACTATCGGTATATTGAAGTGCTGAAGTGTTTGTACAAAAACGCCTACATGTCAGTCCGAGTACAGGAGCAGAGTTCGAAGGCAATTCCATTGCAAAGAGGCGTGAGACAGGGAGACGTTATATCTCCGAAACTGTTCACCGCTACATTGGAAGACGCCTTCAAGCTTCTGGAATGGCAAGGACTTGGCATTAATATTAACGGCGAATACATCACTCACCTTCGATTTGCCGACGATATTGTAGTCATGGCAGAATCCATGGAAGACCTCAGTACAATGCTCGAAGGCCTCCATCGAGTTTCCCAACGGGTAGGTCTTAAGAACATGGATAAGACGAAAATTATGTCTAATGCCCATGTTGTACCTTTTTTTTTTTTTTTTTTTGAGGGGGGGGAAATGCTGTCCACTTCCCTTCCGCTACGGGGGTAGACGGAAGGGGGTATGTGGGGCTCAGACCCACTAAAACCCCCCCGTGAGCAGTCCTCCGCCAGATGGTGCGAGATTGGGTTGCGCTGGCATTCACAATCTCGCCCCAGCGGTAGGCCCGGATTGATCTTAACCGGGCCTCAGCGCCTGTGAAGGGGTGCCCTTGCTCACCAAGGGCACTTCTCAGACGTTTGGGGTCGTGCAAGCCGACGAAGAGTCCCCCGACTCTTCACCAGTGACCCCACTACGGAGGAGGGAGGAGGCGAGCAGCCCATGTTGTACCTACCCCAATATCAGTTGGGAACTCAGTTCTCGAAGTTGTTGACGAGTACATCTACCTGGGACGAGACAGTCAAACTAGGCAGGTCCAACTTTGAGAAAGAGGTCAATCGTCGAATCCAACTCGGCTGGGCAGCGTTCCGGAAACTTCGCGAAGTCTTCTCGTCAAAAATACCTCAGTGCCTCAAGACAAGAGTCTTCGACCAATGTGTGTTACCAGTGATGACTTATGGCACTGAAACGTGGTCTCTTACTATGGGCCTCATAGACAAGCTCAAATTCGCACAACGAGCTATGGAGAGGGCTATGCTCGGGGTTTCTCTACGTGATCGAATCAGAAATGAGGAGATCCGTAGAAGAACGAAAGTCACCGACATAGCCCAGAAGATTAGCCAGTTGAAGTGGCAGTGGGCAGGGCACATAGCACGCAGAACAGATGGCCGATGGGGCCGAAAGGTTCTGGAGTGGAGACCACGGACCGGCAAGCGCAGCGTAGGTCGTCCACCGACACGGTGGACAGACGACCTGATGAAGGTCGCAGGACGACGTTGGATGCAGGCCGCTTCCAACCGGTCCTTTTGGAAAATCATGGGGGAAGCCTATGTTCAGCAGTGGACGTCCTACGGCTGAGATTGTAACGAACCGAACCTTCGGATGAGAGTTTCGCTACGTTCACAAATATAGTTAAACAACTAATCGTTTATTACAAATAAATTAATTAATTAATACCGTTCCTCTAACATCAGAATGTATGAAATATATAAAATAACTGATATCAATTAATAATATTATTAATAGTACCTAGACGAAATCGGTAGTTCTTTGAAAGTCAAGTTTTATAAGACAAATATTCAAAAGACAGACAAACTGATAAACAGAAATCGTTACGCATGAGTAGACAAGTAGGCATAAACAAATGGTACGCTTATCTGTTCTCGGAAATGAGGCGCCAAGCGGACGCGTATCAAAGTACCCTCAAAAAATCTAGTCAGAAGGAAAAATAAACTTCATCAAAGTATGTCGACGAAACCAAGTGTTTGTAACGCGTGAAATATCTATTATTTTGATGTAAACTGGTTACAGTTGGGAATTAAATATTCATAAAAGAATTATCAAGTATCTGGTGTATGGGGTTCGTAAACAAAGTCATTGTTGGGACGAAAACGACGTTTTGGCTGTCCGCCATTGTGGGCTGTTGTGCGTGACGTCAGCTATCATGGCGGGCGGGAATAAGGAAGTTGATGTTTTCAAATGCTGTAAGTGCAGAAATAGGATATTCCCGACCGAGTATGAACAAATTGTGGAAAACATTATTAATGAATATAATTATTTTAGAATTACTTTAGATCGGTGGCATGGATAGTAAATAATTAAACAGTTCTGTTGGATTTGACAAAGACCGCGTAGTGCGATAGCAGCGCCACGCCGATTTAGAGCAAAACCTGTTCGTAGTGGAAAAAACGTCCGATTGGTCGAGTCGAGTGATGTGAAGGGAGTTGGGGGGAGCCTACTGAGCTGACATGCGAGACAGTCTGAGAGAAATCGAGATCATTAATTTTCGTACCATCGTTGTAGGAAGACGTGTACCTAGTGAGTTTGTACCATTAGAGTAAAGTTAGTGGGGGGGCATTTCTGAGAGTTCTCGGCTTTATTATTGATAATTGGGCATTCCCTGTTATACGTAAAAGGGCCTTGAACTATGTTTTTCTATCGCGATTCGGACTATGTCTGGTCGGGGAGAATGACATTGCTCGTTAGAAATGGCGTTTTAGAATCGTGTCAGTTTATAATATAAGTGTGTTTTCGTGAAACGCATAGGCGTTGTGGTTTTCGTCGAGCTGGTATCGCATAGCAGCGAGATTCGGTCGTGAGACCGGGCCAGCAACACTTAGCCATGACAAATCTGTGAATTTCATAAAAACGTACTTCGCGGTAGGTTGTAATATAAGTGTGTTTTCGTGGAACGCATAGGCGTTGTGGTTTTCGTCGAGCTGGTATCGCATAGCAGCGAGATTCGGTCGTGAGACCGGGCCAGCAACACTTAGCCATGACAAATCTGTGAGTTTCATAAAAACGTACTTCGCGGTAGTGTACATTGTGGGAGGTAGGAGTGTTCGTTATTTTAAAGTTGTGATCACTGACCACTGCGATAAAATGACACGCACTAAATTCTTAGCGGGTTTCTAGAGGTTATCAGCTTCATAAACGGGGGGTTGTTGTAAGTAATATGTTATAGAATGGTACAAATTCATGCTATTCCGAGTGTAGGCAACGGCACGGTCCGTGATTAGAGTTTCCGCGAGTTAGGGTTAGGCGGAGTACCGTGGGACCGGCCCGAAGTTGTGTTACCAGCTTAATGGAACAACTTTCGTCCCCTTCTTCCATTGTAACTAGCATAAGAAGGTCTCGGAGGTTCAAGGCAAGTGTTCCGATGCCCGTGGCTTCGGCCCAGTGCGCCGAGATACCGTATGTTAGCTGCAGTGGGGGCTGTCTTAATGAAACCGTAGGGCTATTTTGCTCTGTAGTATCCCTTATCGTCGGACTTCGGTCAACCACTGCAGAGTAAAATGTAGGGAGTCTAGGCTAGTATCAGGGTGACGCCTGAACGTTTCCAGATTAGTTAGAAACACCTACTTGGAGATCCCTGAGCTGAGGCGATTCTCCATGCGCATTTAAATGTGAGATTTATCTCTAGTTCTAACACACCATAGCAGAATAGGAACATTTCAGGGACCGATAGGCTAGGGTTTTGCTGTTAGATATTTCCAGAGTAGTTGTAATATACGTACTTGTGGTTTCCTCGTGCTCGGGTGAAGTCCACATGCGCAATTAAATGTAAATGTGAGATTTATCTCCAGATTTGCATATATACACACCGCTAGAAAGCATAGGAAATCTCATTTAGGACTGTAGGCAGGGCAATAGGACAAATCGAATTAATAACAGTAATAAGTAATCAAACAAGTAATAAATAATCAAATAAATAATCAAACAAGTAATAAATAATCAAACAAGTAATAAATGATCAAACAAATAATAAATAATTCAATCACGGCATAAATTACATAAAACTAAGGTATAACCTTTGAATTTAGGGCTTACCTAGGCCGACAATAAAACTAGACGTGACGAGGGTTTAGTTAACTAACGAGTTTGCTAGGACGACTCTTGGAGGATAATCCTTGTGTTATTGGAGTAAACACATTATTAGACTTTGTCGACTGTTGCGCGCCGTACCGAATGTAACTTAAAGAGTTAGGAAAAAAGGTATCATACAAAATAAACTAAAGTAACTACCCGAATACTTTATCTTGGGGAATTATCGTCACTACTTGGGCAAGCATAAGCAGTCCCAGTAACTCACCTCTATTACCAATAAGGGTTAGAGACGTTACCTTCTTCAGTTTTGGCTATAATTTTACCTGGACTAAAGCGTTCGTAAGTACATTTATAACAAGATCTACCAATAAAGGATAGAGACGTTACCTTCTTCAGTTTTGGCTATAATTTTACCTGGACTAAAGCGTTCGTAAGTACATTTATAACAAGACCTACCAATAAAGGATAGAGATGTTATCTTCTTCAGTTGTGGCTATAATTTTACCTGGACTAAAGCGTTCGTAAGTACATTTATAACAAGATCTACCAATAAAGGATAGAGATGTTATCTTCTTCAGTTAGGCTATAATTTTACCTGGACTAAGGCGTTCATAAGTACATTATAACGAGACCTACCAATAAAGGATAGAGATGTTATCTTCTTCAGTTAGGCTATAATTTTACCTGGACTAAGGCGTTCATAAGTACATTATAACGAGATCTACCAATAAAGGCTAGAGATGTTATCTTCTTCAGTTAGGCTATAATTTTGCCTGGACTAAAGCGTTCATAAGTACATTATAACGAGACCTACCAATAAAGGCTAGCGACGTTATCTTCTTCAGTTTGACTGTAACTTACCACGCACTAGAAGTGTTCATAGCACAATTATAATGAATCCTTCATTCGGCAAAGATTCATAATTGGTAATGTAAGAGTAAAATCTTCCTTGGGAACTAGAAACATTCAGAGGGCAAAACTCGGAATTGTCAGAGTAGGAAGTCCGGTTTCGAACGTAGTAAGATTCGGCAAAAGTATAAACTAATACGTGATCGAACTAATAATGCGTAGAAGGAGACGACTACACCCGTTCCTTTAGAGACGAATTTGTTAGGGCTAATCGAATAAAACATAGTTAGAACTAGTTAGTCGGGGGTTAGTCAGGCTAAGTTCCAATAGGCAATACGTTATAGGGCTAGGTAATTAGGTATTCTAGGACCTTATAGAGGCTTTCATATACTAGGTAAAGTTAGTATACGGAAGCTTCGCAATGAATTAGAAATGATGGATGGAGTGGATTGCGTCAAAGAGTACCGCGCCTCTTCTGTACCTAAACCAGCGAATGAATGTTGCTTGGAAATTAAGTAAAGTAAGCTGCGTGTGAATGTTGGTATAGTCACGAGACCGACTCACTACAGACTTAGGGTTGATAAAAGATTAAGTCCTCTATTCCCTTTTTGAGACAGAGACTGACCGACTAACACCTGGAACTCCTCTCTAGTGTTCATATTAGCTTCATTCAAGAATGTGCGTATATACATAAATATATTCTATGTATATGTATGTATATATTTGTACATAGGCGGAGGAAGAAAGTCCAAAATTAGATCGGAAGAATTTCTACTATTTGTGACGAGGTTGGGGTCACAGATCTATGCCGCATTCCCACAATGCCCTGTAAGCGGTGGAAACGGTGTCCAAAATCACTGGGTAGAGCCGTTACAGTCACAAGCGAAGGAGGGGCTTGGACCTATAGCCGCAAATTCACACTGCAAACGTTAATTAGTTTTCATATTATTACGTTGAAACTAAGTTCAACATAAGTACCTACATGTTAGCTTAAGACTACCAGCTTTATCTCACTGGAGCTATTCCAACATTTGACAGTTAACATAACTATGTTTAGAAATATTTATCATGCAGAAAATACTCAGAACCTAATTGTATACGTATATTTAGATTTAGGGTGAATTGGCATATAGGGTAGAAATGGAACTTGGTTGGGTACACTTACCTATAATATCTGCTTCGCTTTATTTAGCAGGCGTTTTATATATAAATCATGACTCGCATATAGTTCAAGTAAGGTACTAGGTTGCACTTGTAGTAGCGATATACCTAGTAGACATTCAAACTGACATCTTCTAGATATAGGCTTCATATGTGCTCTTGTAGCTAAACTGCGATGGGTTTACGCTGGTCATTAATATCATACAAAGCGTCGATTAGGATTTGTTAGATAGTAATGTTTCGCGTGACGACTTCATTCAATAAGTATGTACGTTTGGGGTGAATCGGTACGTTTGCTAATTTACCTTCATAGTGCGATATCTCTTGGAGAAAGCGGCACTACGTCATTATTAGGTAGTCTTTGGGTCAGAAATGCTATAATGCAATTGCGGATTTGTTCTTTATTAACGTGAATTATGTAAGCGATGGTTAGACATGTCTAAATATATATCGGAAATGAGTTCTGTTGCGTTCTTAATTTAAATATAACAAATTGAGGGGGTTCAGTACAGTTAAAGAAAAGGTCTAGGGAGTTTTGTCAGTACCTAAGCATCAAAGTAAACTGTTAGTATTTCCATTCATCTACGCCAGATAGACAGGGTGAAATCTGTAGGTATGCTTTGCGTAATCTAGTATATTACTTAGTTCTACGATTAGGAAGATAGGATTAGTTTTAAACGCCTCAAAAGTTCTAGGGTTATTTTACGATCACAACATACGGTCCTACCAGCTACACTAAACGATCTATTTGGCCATATCCATTCTTCGGATCACAATAATATTACTTATAAGGATTAGATTAAAATGGTGACAGGTGATATTAAGGGTTAGGGAGTCATTACAGTAGTAGTGCAGTGACAAGGATTATATAGTAGGTAATAGGATATAAGGATAAGGGGTAGGGGTCGTTACAAGATGGTGATGATGATGTTCTCCAATGAACTAATAATGTTATCCAACCGAGAATGTGAAGGCACTTGAGCGGGATCGGCGCAATAAAATCAAAATGTTCTAGATTGTATGAAATTCATACGCAAACTTACACATTCATTCAAGGGCCGCGTCCTTGGTGCGCAGAGTTGGGGCCAGCTCTAACACCGTCCTCAAAATGATTGCGGCCAGGTTGGACTGTACTTTCCTCCGGCATTGTTGTGAGAGGCATGTACCGGTACCAATGCCGGAGAGAAAGTACTAGTGATTGTACCTGACATTATTAATATTAGACTTGAAAATGTATTTGTGTGTTTTGTTTAATTTAATTTGACATTTAATTTGAGTGCTCTGACTTTATTTTGTTATATATTTTATTTCATTTTAATTATTGTGTAATTATGGTATGGGTTTCGTAGCCTGAAATAAATGAATTTGAATTTGAATTTGAATTTGAAATTCACATGAGAAGCGGGTGTGAACTTGATGCGGGATATATAGTCCAGTCAAATTAGGCGATACTTTGCGAAAGAGTGGAAATAATTTGTGACAGTTGGGGTTTTTTTTTATTATGGTTTAATAAGCTTTAAGAATCATGCCTAACTCAATCCCTACGAAACTTTACCTCCGGAAGAGGGTTAAATCAAGTAAAAACTTTGAAATTACATAACTTCATTCAGGAAAGAGTGGCGATCGCTATATTTTATACTAAACTTAAAGTATTATAATCTACCTCCTAAATAAATATTTTTTTAACCAAATAGGAGTATTTTATCAAGTCTTGGCGGTAGAACGGACCTCGTTTGGATACAAGGCAATATGACTGCTCTAAAATACCGAGATGAGGTGCTAGAGCCCGTTTTCTTGCCCCACAGACAGCAAATGGGACAAAATTTCCAGCTAATGCACGACAATGCCCGTCCACATACGGCGCGTATCGTTACAAGTTGGTTACAACAGCGTGATATCCAAGCTTTACACTGGCCTGCACAATCCCCTGACTTAAATCCTATTGAGCATGTCTGGGATATGCTTCAGAGAATTTCCCTGAAGATATTGTGCATGAAAACCAGCTTTTCTTGCATCTTAGCAGGACTTGGGACAGTATTCCACAACAGGATATTGACACCCTTGTTTTAGTATGCAGAACCGCTGCAGATGTGTCAGGAGAGTCTTAGGTGGATCCACGGATTATTAATTTTAAGATTTCAACAATTTTTGTAAAAAAACTAGTTGATTTGTTTAGGTTTTGATATTTCAAAAATAAAGTTAAGATTGAAATTTTGTCTGAGTTTTTCCTCTTCTTCTAAGTTTTTTAAATTTAACTTTATCTAAAAGTGTATTATCAGATTAGATAGGCTATTAAACAAGGTTTATTTTAATGTGTAGAGGCCATAACAAAATAAATTGAAATATCCCTAGACCATGTTGATGTGTGTATTTAACATGGTGCCGTAGATGCTAGAAACGGTACAAACCGGGGAGATACTCCTAGCTGTGTTTCCTAACGATTCCAGCGGAATCCAGCAGAATTATTTCCATATTTTATTCTAATTTGACTGGACTAATAGGGATACGTGGTATTCCTATACAGTTTATGATGAGTTTCGGTTAAAGGATTTTCAAGGAATTTTCGCGAGGATACATAGACTAACATTATACCTACAAGTAGCCCTGCTAACAGAAGACCTCGCAAACACAATATTACAGTCTTCTTATAGCGGCATTTTTTCACCGTAATTCATAACCTATTATCTCGGAAACCACTTGACCTATTATTTTAATATGCGAACTTTCTTTTTAAAGTGAGGTACCTAACATTTTATCAAGACCGGTCGGTAAGTAGCGCCGCAGCAAATTTCTCCCTTTTTAAGGAAAAGCGTCCTCCCTCCTCATATACTAATACATATACTGCCATACTTATAAACGCTACTTATAAACGTTATTTAGTACCTATATTATTTAGTGCTAAATGATGTTATTTAAATTTAACCAGCGTTTATAAGGCCGTGATAATGTGTAGGTACGCAACAAAAAACACATATTTTGTATGAATCAGCACTTTGTATTCTTTCTGCGAATAGTTTCTACTAACACATCGGTATTTTTTTGACAAAAAGCTACATAATTGTACCATAACAAAACATACTAATAAATAATATTAAGGCCACACTTCACTGTAATTATTTTGTTTAATATAATTTTTACTGGAATAATTAATAATTTAAAAATCAATTAGGTTAACACAGATAAGTATAATTACTTTTATGTATAGACATTTTTTTCACGCACTGCCTGTCCCAAGGACACAGTATAAATATAGAGAAACAGTACGCAAACTACCTACAAACGTTCGAAACGGCTCACTCACACAAATATGCGCATCGACGAGAACCCTAAGCGGTTGTCGCGGTGCTGTCAGTAGTGAGGCCGCCTTCAAGACGAGTGATCACAAACAAGTTTATTTCCGCTTAACTAGGCTTAGTTTCCATACTGTTGCATATTAATACTATGCCCAGGACCTGGCTTTCAATGTGCGCAGTACCTAACAGTTGCACCTAGCAGGACGTTTAATCTTGCGTTTCTTGGGGGCGACGACGGTGCGGCAAGTCCGGCAAGTCCGGCAAGGGACGCAGCACGGGATGTCTTCTTCTTCACATTGGATCTGCTTGCAAGAGTGTGCCAATGGCTTCGCCTTAGCAGGAGCACGTGGCGTCACTAGCTCCACCTTGAAATATATTATAAAATTCTGGTTATATAATTATTACCATTGACATAAGAAAAGTTTGATGGCCGTTCAACATATAATCGACAAGTCATGGGGGCCGATTCCACTTTTTTTGCTACAAGAATTTTGCTACAACTACAATCGAACCGTAGCTAAACGATGGCTGTTATACGTTGAAAATCAGCACACTGAACAGCAGTTACGTTTCAACTGAACTTTAACTCAATACGAGTAGGTCATGTACGGCGACGCCAATTCGTATCAGTGGGCCGAGCACGAAAATCTGTTTAAGTGTAACGTAATCGCATCGTTAACGTATTTAGTACAAACTTTCATTTATCTAGTACAATAGTGGCACAGATATAATTCTCCTCATAGTTTGTACTGAAAACGTCAACGATACGAGACGCTTAAGCATATTTTCGTGCTCGGCCCACAGTATATAGTAGCGTTTAACGTGTACATATTTCAAAACGTTCATCAATTTTATCCCGCTGCAACTGCAGTTCGTCTCCTGTTGTCATTCGAAAATAACCCAAGAAGCCTTTTTACTATTTTTTATAGACAAATTGAAACGTAACGATATTATACCTATAAGCATAGGTATTAATAATGCCTATGTATATAGGTATCCGGAAACTTCGCGAAGTCTTCTCGTCAAAAATACCTCAGTGCCTCAAGACAAGAGTCTTCCACCAATGTGTGTTACCAGTGATGACTTATGGCACTGAAACGTGGTCTCTTACTATGGGCCTCATAGAAAAGCTCAAAGTCGCACAACGAGCTATGGAGAGGGCTATGCTCGGGGTTTCTCTACGTGATCGAATCAGAAATGAGGAGATCCGTAGAAGAACGAAAGTCACCGACATAGCCCAGAAGATTAGCCAGTTGAAGTGGCAGTGGGCAGGGCACATAGCACGCAGAACAGATGGCCGATGGGGCCGAAAGGTTCTGGAGTAGAGACCACGGACCGGCAAGCGCAGCGTAGGTCGTCCACCGACACGGTGGACAGACGACCTGATGAAGGTCGCAGGACAACGTTGGATGCAGGCCGCTTCCAACCGGTCCTTTTGGAAAATCATGGGGGAGGCCTATGTTCAGCAGTGGACGTCCTACGGCTGAGATGATGATGATGATATAGGTATAATATCGTTTAAGGAGACGTTACGTTTCAATTTGTCTGACCTGATATCAAGTCCATACGCGGGTTATAGTTTAGTATTTTTATTGAAAACTTACTTATAAACTACTTAATATTTCTATACAGTTATTGCACTTGCATTATTTCATCCAAAAATCCTTCCTTAGTGCACCATTACCACCAATCATATACATAACGAACTTTAACGACATTACCTCTACTAGAATCGATCATTGCTTCGTGGTAAGGCCGAAATACTACTAAACTCAAACACATAGTAATTACCAGATTCTCATTTTTACTATGCCAATAAATGCGTGCCAGCCTTCGATCTGTAAACGTGTAAGAACGGCGCGTCGCTTGCATGAAAATACGCGTTGGTATCCGGCCTTTAATTTACATGTAACTGTGGGTCTAGAGCCTATTTCATCTATATGAACGGCCGTTCTGGTTCCTAGTGACAGTAACCATCTGGAGGGTTTGGCTTCTTTCACTAGGTCAGACCATCATATTTTCATCTACAACCCATAAGTATAAGTATTTTCTTTAAATCTTCTTTAGGCAATAAAAGGGGGAAATATGTACGCTATTTACTCATATAGTAGACTATGGAGATATTTGTACACCTACACCTATCCGGAAGAAAACCTTTATTTTTTCTTTCATTTATATTTTAACTTACTTACATTACTTACCTACTTTTACTTTTTTTATACTTATTTACTGGTCACGCACACCGAATATGGTGAATCTATAATCTTATATCATCAAATAAAAGAACTCACTTCAATGTTTCCGGTGCGATTGGGCTCATCGGTTTGCTTTCCTATCTTGAGAATAAACACATCTTTATCGGGGTGCAGGATTTTTTGCGCTTGAACCCCTTTAGGGGCGTTATTGGGGGTGACATTGCAAAGCGTGCACAGATTAGCGTGCTCTTCCTTCTTGGTGTACACCATTTCGGAGTTCAGATGGGTGCGGTTAGTCATCCCTTCGCAGATATCATCAGGTATCTGTGAAAACATAACATTTATATGTTTATCTCTTTGAGTAAATAGACATATGTATCGTAGTAGACCTTGCCTGATCGTTGTCAAATGATCAATAAATAAACCAGTAAAATAGAATTTAATTTCGCACTAAAAATCCAATCCAAATAGGCCATAAATCGTAAACGGTAAGTTATAGAAAAAGTTTACGGGGAATAAAAGACGCGAAATATTATTCTCTACAATAATGGTTTCAATAACTTTTGCCCTAGAGTACATAACTGTTTCCAAGACATCTTCACACTTTTCATTCTTTTGAGAACATTTAATTTTATTATGTTCCCAACTGCTGGAACTCGAGAATTCCTCTCAGAGAGAGAAGAATTTTCAGTAATACAATGGAATTCGGTTTAAGTATTTCGCAAAGTGTATATTACGTAATATGGAATCCGCACCCGTGAGTCACCCAGTAATAAATTCTTATTTAAACTAGACAACCAAATCGCTAACCTGGAAGTTGAGCATATTGCCGGTCTCGCCAGTACCGAATCCGCAGGTTTCCGAGCAGCCAGAATCATCGTCCTCGCAGGTGCACTGCTGCTGGAGTTTCAACTGGGAAGGTGTCAGCTTCGGTGGCTTGGATGTGCTTTTCGGTACTCGTATCTTGAACTTTGTAAAGTTACAGGTTACAGGGGTTAGGACACATTATGAACTGGAGGCTAAGAAGTCGTTGGGCCAGGAGAGGGGTCTGGGTGCTTTGGCTCAGACCCTAGAGGAAGTGGGGCCGGGCGCTTTGGCGCAGGCGCAGTCGAGGGAGGAGGCGTTTTTGCTCATGCTCTAGGAGGTAGTTCCACGAGGGGAGGGAGAGTCGGTGCGGCGACACGCTGCTCTCACTGTCCTCTATAGCTGACGTAGTGGGTGGCGGGGCTACATATCCGACCCATTGCATGGGGACCACGGGCGTTCAGATGCGGGGAAGTCTGGCGCCCATTGGCAGGTTTTGTCTCCGAGGCATTTGCGGTGCGCCATATATTCTGGCGTGCCGCGACGAGAGGAGTCCGGCAACGGACAGCCGCGGTGGGTTCGCGGTTGTGTACGAAAGCGTTCCCTCGTTCCCGCCAAAAGCGGCAGTGACGGAACACCCCGGGGTTTTTGTGGGTATAGGGACATAACCACCTGCCTCCCCGTGGTAGGTGGTATCCTTAAAGGATTTCCCCGGGAAAAAGTGTCGTTGGGCCAACGGAGTAGCAAAATAGAACGGGTAAGTTTAAATTCATATCCGTACTAGCTGTGCATAGTGATACTTTTGCACCTTTCACTAAATCCCTTCAGCCATGTAAGCGTAAGCAAGTAAAAAACATACACACTTATTTCACAAGCGCATTTAGGTATACTGTTTGTTTGAATTACTCCGGCTTTATACGATACTAAATCTTTCGTATACATATATATATATATATTGCCTATATATTTTCTTTTATATACGTAACCTACGTACTACACACCCACCATAATAACTACTAGTACTTAGGTACATAATTATCAAACATCTAAGTGAAGTAAAAGCACACGAGGTATGTAGGTACATGTATTATGTACATAGGATGTAGCATACTACATCCTATGTGCATGTATATATATCATAGTTATATATATCATTATTAGATACATATATCATAGCATAGGTTATATAGGTATCATAGGTAGGATGTAGTATGTATCGTAGGTCATGTGTATCTTTCTAACACAACTAGTTTTTTTGTGTCATTGCTTGGTTTTGGTGTTTTATTCGTCCATAAAATTCACTTGCTACATTGCACTTTGCACTGTAATGCTTTGCACACTTCGGGACAGAATTTATATTCTCGAAAAGAGATAAAAAAATACCTAAGTACCTACATACTAATATATGCGGCACGTTGTTGGCGATTTTTTAGAGCCATGATAGGTACTCAAACAATCTGAAAATAATGTTTGTCTACTTCTCTACAGCATACATATGTTTAGAACGAGAGGACGCCTAAATATTTACATCTACTTGAAAGGACATCTGATGCACTTTATCTGACTCACAAAGAGTTGTTTTAAAACAGCTATTTTAATTACTAAAGCCTTGAGTAACTAACCTCATTACCATTAAAGATGGCACCAATTTCCTCATAGGGCTTATGAGTTTTTGGTGCTTTATCAGTTTTCCCCATTTCAAAGTAGTAGCGTATAAAATAACGTAGGTATGGATTCAATACGTAGAATTTAGATATATTTTGCTAAAATTGAGGCGAAATATTAATGATCACTTCTATTTTTTAAACCATCTCTTATTGGAATGACGTTGTCTTGCTAATTAAAATGTCAGTGCTCGCAGCATAGAATAATAAATACCAGTGAATTTTCATCACAGAATAGTTTCGCAAGATTATTTTTGTAGGTACGAAACTTTAAGATCATTGATGATGAGGTTATTATTTTAAAACTCTTATTAATAATTAAATCTATTTTGTGATATAAAGCAAGCAAGCACATCAGAAGTTATTTTCTTCATTTTATCATGGGATTTTGAAACGATGATCCTTAGATTTTACAGTTTAATTTATGTTATGATATGTAAATACTCTTTACTACCCATAGATGAACATAACTATTCCTGTTACTATCTCTCTCATGAAGCGATGGTATGTTGAAGTATATTATATCGAATACTCCATAGATAAATCAGATTATATCCCCCGATATATTATTCTACTCTTTGGATTATATTCAACAATGCTCTTTATATTTCTTGAGTAACATTGAACGAAATTCTTGTGTAATATATAATGTTTTGAAAATGGCTGATAACGATAACAAAAACGACGGAAAAGGTACCCAAGTTCAAGGCAAATCGAAAAAAGCCAGAGACGGAGCTGACTTGTCTGGAGGATTAAGCGCTAAATCTGCTCCATGCCCGTGGCACTGCGAACTAGTGCCTGCCAATGTACCGGGGCCTGGAAAAGCGCAAACTGTTTTACATCCGAGGAAAGATGTCTTTGTTTTGAAGGTAAGGTACTGTTACATATGCTCTAAAATAGCATGCTAAAAAGCGTGCCATTGAGTATGCTCAATACGAGCATGCTTATGAGCAGTTTACATTTGCTAGCAATAGGCATGCTAGTTTTAAGTATGCTCCTGAATAAGCATGCTCAAAGCAAACATTCCAAATACACATGCCATTTTATAGCGTGCTTTCTCGCTCTCTGTCAGTTCAAACAAAGTCATGGACAATCAAACAGCTATCCGTATGAATAAGATCATCCTTTTGCTGGCGATGCAATGCATCCAGAAGCTTATATCAGTACGGAAAAAAAAGAAAAGAAAGAGAAAGATTTGGGTCCGTGATATCTAGAAACAGGACTTTGGAGCAAATGTTCAATTGCTTACAGAAAAGCGAGTAGAAGCTGCTAACCTGTTTAAACGTGCTTAAAGCACTCCGCATTCCACCCGCGCCACAGGTAGCATGGTCAAAAGTCGCTCGCCTGTCGATTTTTAAGCAAACTCGAAATGAGCATGCTAATTTTGAGCAACATTCCGACACACATGCTAGTAAGTAGCAACTGCTCAATAGAAGCATGCTTTCATGCTTGAAATGAGCATGTGTACATTTATGGGAGCGTCACATTAAAGCTTACGTATAACTGATAGGAAGCTGTTTTCTCCTAAGTTTCTTTAGGTGATAAAATAAAACACAACAAATAACTTCCTACCGAGGAGACTAGGTACAGAGGTATGTATCAATAATAAAAGATTTTAAAAATTAATTATTAAATTAGTATTTGAAAAAAATGTAGACTATTAATTCAAGTTCTCATGTTAGTGACCCTGGTCTTTTTTTTGAGAATAAATATCTTTATACCTGAACGATTTTAACAATTTTGTTTTAATTTTTTGCTGATAGTTATCTTACAACTAACAAAGAATGAGTTCCTTTTAGAAATTCCATCTAAGCTAGGACAATAAATGTACGGTTGTATTGGTCGAATTAGTTTAAATAACAATTTTGTACATTTTTCTCTAGTACCTTGTACAATCTATAATTGTTTAAAAATGATGTCTTCGCGCGATCTTCAATGAAGCAGTGCAATGAAGTATTTTCCAAGTACCAGCTTGCGATTGTAGAAGTCTTCGTTTTATAAGACTTCCACTTCAAAAACCACCATCAATGAAAATCCGTTTGATCAACATTTCTAAGTGGCCATTATATATCACTGTGATGCAAAGGAAGCATTATATTTATATTTACACTGTAACCCAATTTGCACACTGTACATGAGGTAATCAGATATATTAGTGGTTAAGGTGCTGTCATATCACGGTGTCCATAAAAATTAAGGTTTTTAAAGCAGTTTATCTCTTAAGCAGCGGTTTAATTAAAACTACAAAAAGTCATATGACATTTTTAAGACTTCTAAAGTACACATTGACGGAATTAAAACTTATTTTAACATTCTCGTACTAGAGTATAGAGAATGGGTTGTCTGGAAGAGATCGCTCTAAGCGATAAGACCGCCCATTGTTGCACCTAGTTCTAAGCATTGTTTTTTATTTTATTGTCTAATATTAAGTCATAAATGTGGTGTCTCAATAAAGTGTTATCTATCTATCTATCTACACATCCTCGGACGGGATTCGAACCCGCGTCTTCGGACTCTCCGTGTCAGACGCCATTGACCAACTAGGCCACCGAGGTTCGGGTCCGAGCATCGAATTTAACTCTCTATCTGACTAACCGTCTTACGGGGACGGAGCGACATCTATATTGAACAGCTTTTACAGTACTATCAGTAAGCATTATTTAGAAATACTTAAACTTTCGCATTGACATCGCAACCCTTGTAATTTTTATAGTATCACTTTTTAAAGCACTAACGCCTGCTTTAGCGATCTCAAACAAATTTTTGACTTGACAAAACTTGATTGAAACTTCAATGTTTGAGATCGCTAAAGCAGGCGTTAGTGCTTTAAAAAGTAAAACTATACTAGAGTACATTAAAAAAATTCAAACAAACCAATTAATTTGACCTTTAGAGCAGTTTTTCTCTTTATTCACTATTGTATTTGTTATGAAACACATATAATGAAATAGTAATTTTTAATACACATACATTGGCGGATATTTTTTTTATTTAAGCGTGCATTACTTTTTTTATTGAAGTGTGCATTGTGCACATTATTTTTTTGTGAATTATGTATGTTTTTACGTCATGCATTTGCTTGATTTCAAGTAAAGGAAACAAGCGCTGAGCTGACGGTGCCTTAAGAGGATTGCATAGCTAATACTTTCCATACTAAAAGAAAAAATCCTTTTCTACCTCATAACATTGTCAGATTTCAGTGATTTTTTTTCATGGAATCATCACATTGTTTGCTATGCCCGTGCGTTTTTATTTTTTTCAGTATTTCAAAGTACTATAACTTTCCTTTTTTATAACTTAAAAAATCTGAAAAAACGTACGGGCATTGTAAACAATTTGTAGATTGCATGAAAAAAAATTACTGAAATCTGACAATGTTAAGAGGTAGAAAAGAGTTTTTTCTTTTTGTATGGAAAGTATTAGCTATGCAATCCTCTTAAAAGCAGAAACGGTTCTGCCTTAGAGCCGATATACACGGATTGCTTGAGCAGTTAGCCAGTGATCAACATACACGGACCGCTCTTGCAGTCATAGGCAACAGCTTGACGCTGCCATTGATAACTGCTCGAGCAGTTAGTATAACTGCTCAACAAGTGGCAATTTCAATTCGGGGCGGGTAGCGCGCGCGACGTGGAATAAAGAGCGCGGGCGGAGGTAACTGGGGCCTTAGAGTTGCCATAACAACATAATAGTTTCCATAAGATAGCTTGTATACAATTGTAGACTTTCAGCTTAAGATTTAAGACCTGTAATGTGTTTTTGAATTTTTAAAAGGTTGCTAAAGTCGGTGCAACTGGAGATCGCCGTTGTAAGATGGAGCTTGAACTAGTGACCCCCAAAGGTCCAGAGAGGAAGAGTATGTGCCGAGTGGATACAAGGGAGACACAGTGTGACCCTGATCCTCCACCTTGCTGCTGCGTAAAACTTAAGAAGAAAAACAAATAATGCTAACGATGTTATTTCATATTGATGTTCAGTAGTTGGATATGGTTTAGAACCAAATTATAAAAAAGTTAAAGAGACACTTTATCGCCGGTAAATTACATTTGTACTTAGCATTGTATTGAAGACGCAGTTGGTTTCTTCTGCTTCTGTCTGGAAATAAATCTAAACGACTTCTTTAGATCCTAATATTGTCGAAATGAAGGTTTAGAAACTCTATCAAATACAATAAACCTAGCAAGAACATTCGCGTAAGTGTAACATTATCGTATCGTTGACGTACCTTTACAGTACAAACGATCATTTATCTAGTACAACTGTGGCACAGATAGCTTATAGTTTGTACAGGGCCCATACCTACCAAAAACGAACAACGAAGTTTCGGTTGACTGATTTCACAAATTCTACTGTGAAAGTTAAAAAGCACAAATGCAGCAAATTTAATAACAGGTTTTACATAATGATGAATTGTATTTGTAGTGTGTTTTATTAAAGACAGTTGCTGATTGATCTTTTGATCAACTATGAACAAAGTATTCACTCGTATTACTGTGTAGCAATTGTTATAATTCAAGCATGCAAATATTCACTTGTTATATGTTGTATGTGTTCTAAATAAGGAGGTAAGTACTATGTTTTGACATGAGTGCCACTCAATAATTTCTAAATAAGATAATATCAAAGACGGTTTGCACATTTACACAGAATTAAACTTTATCAAATTACACATGTTTAGATTTCATATATCATCATCACTTTAACATTATTTAAAACACTAATCACTTTATCTGTTATTGCATTTCATTACCCTTGACTGTATATTTGCTTGATCACTTTCACAGTAGACGGTAATAGTAATTTCGTAAAACGAAAATGCTAAGTTCGTTTTTGGTAGTAGGCCTCCTGTATACGTCAACGATACGTTTACGTAAGACTTACGCCAATTTTCGTGCTAGGCCCGCAGTAGTTCTAATAGTTCATAGGAGATATAGTAGGTAGTTCTAAATTTCCCTGGTTTATCACACGTAGTCTGTTCTGTATTCCCTTTAGGTCCCTTGCACCAATTTGTATATACTGCAATTAATAACCTCATACGTCTGTTTTTTTCATTTGTTTTCTAAGTCAAAGTATGTTTTTAATAATTAAAGTAACAATAATAAATTAGGCGTTTGTTTTTTTTGTCTATATAAAGAGATTTTTATTTCCACGGCATAATAGTAAATCATTTCAGTAGCAATTACATTCCTGCAGTAGAGTAGAATAGTCCCATACAATACGCCGTTGTCAGCTGATATATAGGTACCTATACAAGATGATAAACCACTAAGCACGATCTGGGTGGATGCCCTGACGGAGTCAACCGTCGCCCTTCTGAGGAGGTCTCAGATAGTGACGGCCGTCGGGGTCATACGTGGGTATCGCACCACCTCCTACGCGTGTATGTACGAGTGCGAATCCGAAGGGAGATTCCCCTGCCGTAAGTGAAGTACAAGCGTGGAAGAACTGCGCTCGACAGGCCCTTATTGGGAGATGGAGGGAGCGGCCACTGGGCTGTTGAGGCTGTCCGACCCGTCCTTAAGGACTGGTTTTGACTTCTGCGAATGGGTCGTGTCGCAGAAGGAGGCTGCGGAGAGGGAGAGGGAGATTACCTCTATTCTTCCCGATCCGCGCCCGGAGAGCCCGACGTAGAAGGAGGGCGTATCAAGCCCTTCTCCATCCCCCATTACAGAGGTCGCGGTAGTGGACACGGGGGTGTCCGTTGGCGCAAAAAGACCTTGAGGTGGCACGCGCGGTTTTTCCGTGCGCCTCTCAGGAGGGCTGAGATGGAGTGACTCCTACTCCATCCCACCCGGATGGGGTCCTTATGGGAGGGCCAACGCCGCTAGGACCTCGGACGATTGCAAAAGCGTACCCGCTGTCCCGGCATCAAGGCGCCCGTAGGAACACCATGTGGTGGTTTAGTCGGTATGGTCTGCTTGCTGCTACGGGTGCAGTTGGTACGTAAAGGAAGAGTCCGACATACTCCGTCGAATCCCCCCGTGTTGGCCGGGGTGTGTAAGTACATTCCCCACACGTTAAAAAAAAGTAGTTAACCTACTCGTATATCGGTGTTATTTTTAAGCTGAATGTAGTCTAAGAGTGAAATAGAAATCAATAAATAGGACATAAAGCTGGCCTCAGACAGCCGGAATGGCTCTCTGGATTCATAATCATAATTCCAGCACCTTGCCTCACATATATTTTTGTTTGATTGAGTATACCTCCGTGGTCCCATATAAATTTCATTAAATTCGGTCAAGCATTTTTGAGTTACACTCCAAAAACTGAAAAGTGTTGATTTATCTTGATATCATCCAATGAGAATATAAACACTTCGTCATTGACGGTGTATCCTGTACCTAAGTAGAAGGTCACTAAAAAGGGGGAATTTGTTTTTTATCTAAAAATAGAAAAGACTTTTAAACTAAAAAATGTGAAATAACTTATCGAACTCGGTACCATGCACGCACTTTTGTTATAATAAATACCTACTTTCAAACTATCATGGTACCGACTTCAACAAGTATTTCACACTTTTTAGTGTAGATATCGGTTCTATATTTTAATAAAAAAATATTTCTGTAAAATGTCTTAAATCTATGAGGATATCTATTGAATGCCTTCATAACCACGTTCCACCACGGCCTTCATGCCACCAGAAGCGTCTTCATTTATTTTGAATACCTATTTCTAGCATGTCACTCTGGTTGACCTAAACATAAGCTGCTAAAGCCCTAACCTTATTACTGCTACTAGGCATATATTATTTGATTTCATTTATTAAACCGTTAAGCTGCCTTGGTATACCTGTATGCCAAATAAAACTTTCGTAAAGCCACCTTGGCATATAGGTATGCCAAGGCCAAATCAAATAATGATCCAATTAAAAATGTTATCTATTCAAATATACAATAGATTTCAGCTAATGTTTTGTTTTTTTGATGCTGTAAAGGACCTGGATTTTTTTACATAACAAATTATCATTTGAAAGATACCAGTAGGCCTACCATAAGCCCCTTATAGCAGGACAGTTACTAAGTGTTTTATTGAGCTGTCCTGCAAATTCGTAAGTAGTATGGCGGACTCTAGCAGGCCAGCCAACTATTGCCCACGTGATCTAGCCGGCCAGCAAAGGGCGGCCTGCAATTGACCTGCTGTAAGCGTACCATGACGTGTTTTTTGACGTTAGATATCCATCAAAGTAACCTGCATATTTGTCACATAAAGCAGGCGAGCTAACGCAACTTTTTGTGATCTATTAAACGTAAAAACCGTGAATTTCTATCAATTTGCGAAAAAATAGTTTCTGTCACTAACGTAGAAGAATGTGGAACGCATACGAATAATTATTTGAGTTACTAGAAGAAGTATATAAAAAGCCATCTCATATTTTCACGCGCTCGAACTGTTTTATTTTACCCTACAGCTATGCTGCTATGGGTATTTAGAACTCCCATAGTACTTCTAAGTGAGCATAACTAACACGACGGCGAGGTGTAGACGGCCATAATTCCAAGTTTAATAAATAAGAATTCACACTTGGAACACCGTGTTGATATTGTAGGTAATAATCATTCGGGTCGTTTCTTTGAGAATCCACTTCAAACTGTACACTGTTGTTCACTAGATTGGATGTGTTCTAATATCATTACAAAATATTTGTTCATTGTGTAACTAATGTAACTTGAAATTTATTCACTAAATCAATGTCACAAACTCTGCTGGATCCCTCAATATTATTATTATAACGTATTTTACAATGCCTGTGAATAATATTGGAATATATATAATCCAATATTTTATAAATTGAACTAATATATAAATCAGATCATTAGGTTTCAATATAAGGCTAATCTTAGTTTCAGAACATAACATATGCCAACATAAATGAAAGAGTAAGAGCGTTATACAAAGTGGTAGAGCGTCATCTCTTTCACGCAAGCTGTCAGACAACAATTTAGGCCCTTCTTAGCCCTAGCAGTTCAAACGCATGTCAGTCAAATAAAGTTCATGGTATGATTTTTGGCAGGTCAATTTGAGATCCTTTTATTGAACTGCTCGGAACTAATCTGAAAGATTATGGTAGGCCTGCAGATCGGTAATACGAGTATCAACGAAAAGGCGACAGTCACTTGTTTTTTGCGGGTTTTTTTTGCATCTCTGGTTTGCAAATTTGATCATAGTCGGAAGCTCACTAGTTTAAGGTAATGCAGCCTATCCTAGACACCAGGACGGCAATTCACAATTTATATTTTAACTTGCATATAACAGTACCTAGGTACCTACATTGAGTTTCTTTTAATTAAGTTACAACAATCAATATCTGACGTGAGGCAAGGATAATTATTCTTCTCTAAGTTTTAGTTATTAATAAAACAACGTTATGTTTGTGCGTTAGGTTTATTATCACATTAAAATTTTCAGCTAATATAATTTTACTCAAACTCAGTAGTCATACATGTTATATTTAATTCAGCAGAAATGTACTCATTCATCATAAAATAGATAATTACAAATTTTATGACACTATGCTTATTTTTAAGTTAAGTATTTTTCAGGTCTGTATTATATTATTGGTATATCTTGTGAGTCGTACAAGCCGTGAAAGAACACTTAATATAAACTTCTTGTAAACAGGCCTATTAGGTAGTAGGTAGGTAAACTTAGGCTTCGGTTTCAATTAAGTATTATAATTATTAACCACAGAAAGAAGAGCAGATACTCTTGCTACAAATAGGCTTGAATGGAAACACGGAACAAGATTTTCGCGAAAGACATGAAGGCGAAGGTGGACAGGGAGCAAAGCATGACCCCACCACACTTCTGCAGCGTACGACAGAACAGCTACTGCTGCGGTTGTAACACGGAGAGTTACGTTTCTTCCGCGGTTTCATTCGGGGCTGGCTGTGAGCCTTACGAGCTTTCCCGCGGCCTACCGGACAAAGTCGTAGACAAGGTGAGCTTCCGCAGCAGGAGACGCAAGTGGAGCAGCACGGTGATGGTACGCAAGGTAGCCCACATCGTGTTGGAGGGGGGCATGGTTTACACCGAGGCGGAGGGCAAGGACTTCTCCTACATCGTGGAGGTGTAAGACAGGGCTTACATCTAGATGAAGGCGGGCAAGGTTTAGGTAACCGACAAGTTTTTTTAGAGCATGAAGCTCTACAAATTTTTTTATATAGTGGAGGACAGCATGATGGTTGAACACACGGTTTCTTGCACGTTTTTCGGTAGCACTTTGGTTTGCATAGGGATGCCCGACATACGACCATTCTACTTTTAGAAGGCCGGCAAGTCGGATGAGTACAGGGTATGGTGCAAGGCCCACTGAAAGGAGATTGTCGTAATTGTGGTGGAGTCCATTCTAACATCAACTCATTTTTCGCTAGGGGTGCCCCGTTCATTCTACGTATAACTAGTTCGAATACTCCGCGTCGAGGATTATTGACTGTAGACACTTTTACTGGGGCCTGCTGCTCTTGTTCGGAAGAAGCAATTATACATTTCGGGCCTTGGCATGGGTCTCTTCCGTGCATCGGACAAGGCTGACTTGGCCCAATTCGAATGTGAGACACAGTAGCCGTCATATCTTCTATCGTGTTGCCCATCACTGCTGGACAAGTCTCATTTTTACAATCTTTAATAGATACTGCTTTATTATTATAAGTACTGGCTAAAGCACCTCTACCGACATTGGTTTGTGCACCAGCTGAACTACTTTGCGATTTAGCTTGCACACCTGCGGACTCCGACGTCTTGGGGTGTTCACTTTTTACTGGTGTTGATGTAATATTTTCTTGTTTCCGTAATCTTGTTTTTGAATCAGAACTTCCCATCCCCGACTTACATGGACCTGCTTTTCTTCCGAAAAAATAAACATTGGATGGTCGTAAAACTCCTTTAACGCCTCGTTGAGACTGAGTGGTCACGGTAGGCGTAGGTGAATCTGATTCTGTATCGTGTCGACCACGTGAACAAAGGGGAACATTACGTTCGGCGGCTACTTGCAAGCATTTATTAATGGAAGCTGTCGCCTGTGTTCCAGAAGTTCTATTATAGCAGAACTCATCGAATAATGTCATATAAACAGTAGTTTCTTTATTACTGAATATACTTGTTCTAGTACTCCACTCACTTCTCACTGAGGAATACGAACTTCTTGGTTTAGCAATGAAATCCACAGAATCCGAAAACGATACACTTCTTCTTTTGGAGCGTTGAGTGGACATGGAGCTTATTGAAGTACAGTATGTTATGATCGAGTCAGATTCACGAGATTTCACTGGAAGCTTTAAATTTTCAAATAAAATGTGTAATGTTTCTTTCACTATCACGTTAACTTGAGAATCTTTATACGAGAGTTTACAATTTCTCATTACACATTCTTGAGCATTGTGTTTTAAACTGCTGTTGGATCCTTTAATATTCTTTATTTCGTCTTCAGTCAATTCTTGGTAGAACGGCAATCTCAGGAATGCACCTACGAGGATAGTTTTCAGTTAACAATGAAATTAGTATCTGAAGTTAGTCAATCTAGCCGAACGGGTAGACAAAAAACAAACCAGATCCTACAATCTCTATTTCGATCAAAATACAAAGGCAGCTTTAACGTAGAAAGGAAATAACTTTTGTTCAAGCAACAGACATTTAATACATAAAATATTTTTTACAAAATACTTTTAAGTATACAATTCAGTAAATATTAACTAATGTTTCTTTCTATGTTTGACTGGGCAACAGTCTGGACATGTAGGTACACATTGTGCCGTGTGTGTGTCACTAAATGGCACTACTCTGTCATGCGAGACTACTGGTGTAATAAATTGATACTCGAGCTTAGATTTTCGGTTTGCCATTTCTACTGTTTTGCCGATGCGTAATTTGATCACTTGTTGTTGGTAGTCATAAACCACTCCAGGGTAGTTTGGTGCAGTAGGCGATATCAGCTGGCCGGGCTCGTCTCGTGACACGTCGCCTATGCCGTCTGAGGTGAAGTCGAAGTAAGCACGCTGTTTGTGTCCCAGGCCGCACGAGTCAGACGGCAATTGGAATATCACCTTGTTCCCCGGCGGGCAGCAATCTGCACAGTTTGGTGGTAATGTCGTCCCGCTCAACAGGAAAATGTTGCTAACTAAAATCTAACTGGGATTGTTATGATGTTGAATATGATGGAACTTTGGGAAATACGTAAATATATTGACAGACTACGAAAACAGACTATGTTCTGACTGGAAAAACCATGCGAACAGAATATATATAGTACATAGGTTTTATGGGATTCAGACGGCAATGATCTTTTAGGAAATGGTGGCACTAGTATGGTGGCCCTTTAGTAAAAAATACCGTTTGTTAAATGGGTCATGTTATTTCTCGCCCTTAGGACGGATGAGCCAATTACCAGCTTGCGACCCTTAAATTTATTTGAGAGTTCAAGAGTCGAAAAGATTGTTGAGGATGACGATCCACAAGACACAACTCCGACAAAGGTTTCAAACCCTAGAGCAACCTTGCAAGGTCGCAATTCAGCCCCTTTTCATATCAAGTTAATTTTGGGCAGTATGGCTCGGAGCTGCATATATATGGGAATAGTGGAATCAAATTCCGCTGTTCCCATTATCAGACTACCATGTGTCAGATTACCATTGGTGGGTTACGTAGCGTTTTGCTTCTACTATAAATATTATCAACTTCCATACCAAATGTCATCAAAACTGCTCCAGCTGTTTTAGAAGTAACAAACATACAAACACAGTCACAAAATTTCGGCTTCATAACATTAGTGTGATATGCAAACCGCCAATGAATGGAACTCCTTACCAGAGTGTGTTTTCTTTAAGATATAATCTTCAAATCAAGGGTGAAAAGAAATGGTGGACTAAGCAAGCGTGCCACATTGACTACTTCACTTTACCACTGGGCCTAGCACGAAAATATAATAATTAATGTACACGAAAATATAATAATTAATGTACAAGAAAATATAATAATTATTAATGTATAAAAAGTGTCACGTAATGGTATCGTTGACATAATACTGTACAAACTATGAGTAATCTGTGCCACAACTGGGGCCTTATTCGTTAAGACCATTCAGCAAGTAACACCGCGCGTTACGATATCTTCAAGGAATGATAGCAATTTGTATTGATTTCACGGTCATTCCTTGAAGATATCGTGGCGCGCCGCGTTTCTTGTTTGTATGGACATAGCGAACAAGGGCCCTGTACTAGATAATGATAGATTGTCCTGTATACGTCAACGATACGATTACGTTACACTTGCGCAATATGTTTGCTAACTATCTACTAACTACTAACTGCGCTCCGCGGTAAACCCCGCATGGTCATGGTCGATCAATCAAATATAGCCTATGTTACTCAAGAATAATAGCTACTGGTGAACCATTTTATTGATTGATTAAGTAGATTTTGAAAATATCCATTAAAAACAAGTAATCAAATCTTTCCTCTTTATTATTAGTGTAGATAAAAGCCCATATCATGCCAGGTCATGCCGATGTACATGACCAATAAAGGCCATGTAATAAGGATCAAACGCAGGACGAGCACATTGGGAAATTTCCTATCTGCCTACCATTACCCGGCCCGCCGGCGGCCACCTCTGTGATCGTCTCATTTCTTAACATCCTTGCCATCCATATCTGTTATACCGTCTAAATTTTATTTGATGTAATTTATTATTAAATATATCTTAAGCTTTACTTATATATTTATAAATAAAAATATATACTGGTAAATATAATATATACTCATTCAAAAACTTTTTATTTATAATTTCTTCTGTTGAATTGAGCGTTCAGAACAAATATTCTACACTTCTTCGTCATGGATTAAGAGATAAAAGAGTTAATTAGTAGAATGCATTTTATAATTAGGAAATCATACACCATCTAGTATTTTAAATATTTAGAAATATATCCTGATTTTTGACTGTTTAATGTCGCTTTCTTGCTTTCGAACTTTTAATTCTTCGAACATAACATTTGCAGTCTGTTTCACATTGCAATTTAGTGTTAACTTTTTTGATGGGTGCTTTCTTATCTGGGCCCTTAGGGGTAGTTAGTTCGAGTTCTATTTTACATTTTCGATCACCTTGCCACGCAGATTTTGCTACTTTCAAAACAAACACATCTTTATTGGGAATATCCTGCTGATTGGAGTCTCCTCTTGATAGTGCAGCTAGTTGGCCGTGCTTGGCAGCAGTAATGCAACCTTCTGTCGTACACGTGAATTGGGTTTTAGCAGGCTGGGGTCCGGCACAACATGTGTCTTCGCTGGGCAAAGCTAAACTTATTTGATTCTTTGCACAAGGCGACACGCATATCCCTTGTTTGCCCTTTGGATATGGGCATTGCAAAGCGCAATGAGTTTGGCTAATCTTCTTTATTATCGATGCAGTGGCAGGTACTTTGATTTTTAGTTCATTGCCTGCCAAGGTGGTTCCTATCTCTTCAAATTGTTTCGTGCGACCTGTTCATTAATTAATGTATTCTTGCACATTCAGTTGCTCAATAGTGCTTAGAACAATCTTATTTTACCTACATAATGATATGATTGTGATATATACTACCTATTCTACACATACGAGTCTAATATAAAATTAAGGTGTATGGTCTCATTTTTATAATATAAAGTGTAGGTATATATACTGCAAATCTCGCAAACCACATGACTTAGTAAAATTTCCAGCCTAACCAAAAACCAAAAAACAAACATTTTTGTGTACTAAAACTGAGAGCATTCACCTTATGATTAAGGCGCATATCACACTGCACCGGACACCGCTATGGTGTGCAGTTATGCTGTTATTAACTTTGACTGTGAAACCTCGATTTGCATGCATAAACTGCATCGCGGTGCGGGGTCAGCCATAGTTAAAACCCGCAGCACCGCACACCCCAGCTGTGTCCGGTGCTGGGTGATATGCGTCAGGTTGCGGCAACCAGCGGCAACTATGAAGAGTTGCTCGTATGTGAGTCGAGCTAACTGTTGTTGATAAGTAGGTACTAAGTAAAATATTTATAAATATCAAAACTGAATTGCATCATCAATAGAGGGCCCTATATGGGTAAGTCCTACACTTAGGGCCTTACTAATAAATGCTGGTTAACTTTAAATGACGTTGTTTAGTAATGCGCAAAACAAAATTGTTCTGCGCCATACTAAATGACGTTATTTAAATTTGAGCAACGCTTATATGTAAGACCCTTAATGGCAAACAGCTGTATAATGGCTAACCCCGTACTTTTGAAATGACCAAAGGTGCATGTAAACATCGATTCATTCTAGGAGAGATTTATATTGCCTCTGTTAGATGCAAATAAGTGGAGTATACTTAATTGCTGCTTAAGGATTTATAAAGCGAATACCTACGACACAAGCGATGAATCCCAGTAACAAAATGAAATCTCACCCTTTGGCATATGTAGACAGTATTGGTCAGTATTTCTACAGATCATCTGCTGTTTTCCGGCTGGTTTAGGGCCTGAACAATAGCACGGATCATCCGGGTCTTCACAAGGCATGCTATTGTACGGGTCACGTGCTACGAAAATACAAAATTATATGAACTTGAATGATGTGTAATTATGTCTCTGCTCAAAATGCTTACAATAATTTTGTAACTTTAGAGAGACAAGTAGGTACAATATGGAAAATTTTTGAAACCAACTTCCATTCTACTCAGTTATTGGAGTGTAACTCAAAAATTTCTGGACCGAATTTGATGAAATTTAAATGAGAACACACGGGAAGAATTTTGAAAATCGGTTAACCCAGTCGAAGGTTATTAGGTAACAAACATTGAAAAAAATACAGTCGAATTGAGTACCTCCTCTTCCTTTTTGGAAGTCGGTAGACAAATTCATATCATCGGACGGTAGTAAGACGCTGATTCGATACCCCTCCGAGAGGATGTGTATTTTCGTCTTTGAAATTACAAAGTTTGCTCTCGGTAAGCGTTCGTGTTTTTATAATCATGTACTAAATAATTAAAATATTAAATGTATTAGGTATGTATTGAATATTGCATTGGATATTTATTATGTTATTTTACGAAACCCTCGGCGTTCGGAACCGATTATTTCTCACCCGGTTTTTTATTTTCAAAAAAATGGTATATTTTAATCTAAACGAAATCATACGGATGCACCAGTATATATACACTTTTGGCACAGAATAAATAATGATTATAGTACGTAGTATCATGTCCTTTTGATGGAATTCGGTGATCAGTCTACTGTCACTAGTCAATATGAATATCAATATGAATGAAGTACATACCTATTGGGCAAGGGCTACCGGCACTGACCCCACCACCTGAAGCCATGCAGGGTGGTCCCTTTACGGCTTGAGTCCCTGCTCCGGCACTCCGAGCAGTACCGCAAGCACATGGATCCTGCACTGATTGGAAATCCCTCCGAGGATTACACGACCGGTCTACAATCTTTGAACCACCAGCAGCTCCCAAATTGGGTGGACTACCCATTCCATGAAATTTTGTTGTAATCAGCTTTCCAAAACAAGATATTCTCAAAAACATTAAAATTTCACCATTGTCTCCACCGTCCGGGCCCGTTATCCGGAAGGAATCCTTCAGAGCTTGGTAGCTAACTGTTTCAGGATCTTTCAAAAACTTTTTTCGCGCGTGTACAAATTCTTTCGTCATATCTATTGTAGCGTCTCCCATCACTATTTTGCTAGGAAGGCATCCACAAGGCAAACATTTATACACAGAAATTTTTATCGGATACTTACTCATAGCAGCGCTTATATCGGTTTCTTTAAGTGAAAAGAGACAGGACTTGCCAACGTTAAAGGTTTTTACGAAAGGTCCATCAGGCTTGGCGATGCTAGCCCCGGGATCGTCGTCACATATCTCTAGCGGTTCGACCGCTGGAGCCTCTACATTGACGCATGTTCGAAAATTTTTATCGGAGAAACACGGGCTTTTAACGAAAATAATTTTATCTATCAGTACTTCTAGAAGAAAGAGACCATCGTCCTGTTTCGCCATTAGTTTGTCGGGGACGGGACGTTTTAAGATTTTTTATTTGTATTTTTTATATTATGCTGAAAATTTTGACGTGTTGACGAAAAACAAACGAACTGTGACAGCGTCACAGAACAATATATACTCCTAGATTTGTATTTGTGTGACAGATATACAAGGTTTCTCTATGGGATTTATCATCCCTCGTTTTCTATATCAATGTGGGCCTTACTTATAAACGGTGCTTAACTTTTAATTAAGTTATTTAGTGGTGCGCACTGGAAAATTGTTCTGCGCCATATTAAGTGACGTTATTTAAATTTAAACAGCGTTTATAAGTAAAGCCGTAAAACCCGTAAGTACTTATTGGAACTTTAAATTGACAGATCAGGGATTAAAATTATGTCTTTATCAAGTCTTTCATCGTTGTCCCATGCAGAAGTGTAGGGGAGAGTTGGATATTACCGAGCCCCTAAGAGAAAAAATCTAAAAATCAGTTCAGGTTGAGTGTAGCCTAATAAAAATTGCACATATAGGAAAGAATATTATTGAGCTACTATAGGAACCATAAAAATTTATTGAAATTAAACAGATTAGACTACTATTAGCCAATTACTGAAAAATGGGAAAATGCGATATTATCAAACTGGTATGATAATATCGCGAGGACTGATTTTAATTCCGCGCCAGTCTGATATTACCGCGTTGATAAAAATTACTTAAAATTTTACACAGAATTTACTTGATACTATACTAAATATTTTACTTAATATCGTGATATATATTTACTACAATATTTATGTATTACTTAATTATTATATTTCTAATTATTCTTTCTAATGTGAGATCTAATCAGTCTTGACATTACTACAGGAACAAGGTATAATTACTTATACTATGATTATCACACTTTTTCTTTAGTAGTTGTTACATATTTAACTTATTATTTAATAATGTACACATACATATTAATATATATTGTATAAAGAGAAATGGAATTATATTCAGATAAACAGAAAGAAATTACATCAAACCACAAGTAAGTTTTAACATAGCCGTTAAACAAAAATCATTCTCTAAGAGTGGATTCAGGTACATTAAAGCCCCTAGCTGCTGACTTTATCTTCGCACCACTCCGTACTCCTTCTAAAGCAGTCTCCATATCGCTGGGATTCCACGATCTTTTCTTTTTAGGCGCAGGTTCGGCCATCTAAAAAACATAACATGGAGAAATACAACATTCATACAAGATAATATCGCGCCTTGCGCGTGGAATTATCAAACTCTGCCATTTTGTTTTGTCATCTCAAAGTAAAACAAGAACTTAACGAATATTGCGGAACGCATTAAACACTCAAAATCTACTGTATTTTAGCCTTACGAAAACATATAAATAATAACACCTATCTATGTTAAAAACTAGCATACCTTTTAACGAAATCTACAGCGAAACTATAGTAAATTGGTTGAAATCTTTGCAGTGGCGCTTACACTGTTTGTGGCCGCTTGGAGAGAACTGACGGTGTGCGGGCGCGGGGGCTTCCGAGTCTGCCTTGATATTATTAGCACTATAGGATCGTGCTATACGTAGTTAGTGAAATATGTAGGGGCGCGAAATTATCAACCGCGCGATAATATCCAAATCTCTCCTACTTCGGTACGTTCCCCTCCGCCAAATCTTGGCCAAAGTAAAAAAAATATTACTAAAACAGTAGTGAAGTGCTATGAGCTACGTATCATGTACCAAAAGACAATGACCAAATGGGAAGTGACGCATTTATTTTTTTCCACGGCCATCGTTGAAACTTAGGAGTGAGTTGGGAAAAATTAACACGAAAAATAATGTATGAACGATTTTTTAATATATGCAGTCTGATATGAGATATAACACCTCGAGTTATGAGTTAAAAACTTAATAATAGTCATCATGTCATCTAAGTAGGTACCTAAATGAAAGTGTATTTTCAAATATATAGACATTAATACATATTTTATGGAGCAGTCGGGTTTGTTTATAATATATACACACCTATATATACATATATGTATGTATATACCATATAATAATTATGATAATAGAAAAAGGGCCTCGTAATCTTCTCAGGCGCAGTTGTAAACAATCCTAGGCCCGTGATTGGCCGGACTCGCTGAGAGGGTTTATTCTTCTGTATCGTGTTCAAAGCCACGGCGGCGATGCGACAGGGATAGACATTATAATAATACTAAAAATTGAGTTATAAATGCTAGTCACATGTTAATAAAAACGGAATTTTAATTGTTTTCAAATCTGTATAACTCAGTTCAGACTGATGTTAAGTTATACAATCATATAATAACTTTTGGTTATTTTATTATTTTACACTCAACAAACTAGGTTTGGTTGACGGCCGCGGTAAAAAAAATAGCCCCAATTTTGGTCATTAGCTTTTGCAAAGATGATCGTCATCATCATCATCTCAGCCGTAGGAGGTCCACTGCTGAACATAGGTCTCCCCCCATAATTTTCCAAAAGGACCGCATCAAAGCGTCCTGCATCGTCGTTTATTACGACCTTACGACCCCGCCTTACGACCTTTATCAGTTCGTCTATCCACCGTGTCGGTGGATGACTTACGCTGCGCTTACCGGTCCGTGGTCTCCATTCCAGAACCTTCCGGCCCCATCGGCCATCTGCTCTGCGTGCTATGTGCTCTGCCCAGTGCCCACGGCCACTTTAAATGGCTATCATCTTCTGGGCTATGTCGGTTTTTCGGACTTTCGTTCTTCTATGGATTTCCTAATTTCTGATTCGATCACGTAGAGAAACCCGAGCATAGTAGCCCTCTCCATAGCTCGTTGTACGACTTACGCTTGTGCTTACTTATGAGGCCCATAGTAGTGCCATAAGTCATCACTGGTAACACACATTGGTAGAAGACTCTTGTCTTGAGGCACTGAGGTATTTTTGACGAGAAAACTTCGCGAAGTTTCCGGAACGCCGCCTAGCTGAGTTGGATTCGACGATTGACCTTTCTCGAAGTTGGATCTGTCTAGTTTGACTGTTTGTCACAGGTAGATTTATTCGTCAACAACTTCGAGAACTGAGTTCTCAACTGATATTGAGGTAGGCACACTGAAAGAACTGCTTGCAGATGCAGTTCTGTATTATTGATTTGATAACCAAAAAATATAGTATAAGCTATTGATGATTGATAAAGTGCATGTAATTTGATACTCGTTTTTTAACAGGTTTTTTAAAGTTTTTCCCATGATACAAGTTTTGCCACACAACAAAATTCTAGTCTAGTCGACCAAGGATGATACTGATGATCCTTGATTATATTTACAGATTTGTCAACTATTAGTCTATTAGTATTAACAAGGATCATCATTATATAGAATGATTATACTCGTCCAAGAAAAAACAGTTTTGTACTATCGGGTGTATACATTTTGTACTAAAGCACTCGTATTTTATTGCAGGGCCGTCGAGTACCACCGGAGGCGCAACTAACGACGTCTCAATTGTGAAGCTGAGGGCAGAACTCAGAAAGTTACAAGTTAATTTGTTCACCGCTAATGAAGATTTTTGTATAGAATTATTTTTGAATATTAAATTTTAAACGCTTTCTCGGCGCTTTCGCGCCGGCGGTCGGTCGATAGTAATACCGGCGGCGGCCGTGACGAAGCGAGTAAAGAGAGCGTTAAAAAATCATATACATATTTCCTGAAAAATCGCAAATAAAACTGAATTTTTGAAGAATATACACTTTTTTGTTAGGTTAGGTTAAGGAGTCTCGTGACGGTAGATCGTTTCGAAACTTGGTATGTGGGGTCGGCTTGAAATGGTCTTTTTTTGGACCCCACTTTGAGGGGTCTATCGGCATTATTTCTGGTGCCTGTCATAAATTTTTTTTAGTTTAAAATATAATAATAATTAATTACTAGTAATTCTGTACTTTTTAGTAGAATAGGTACCTACATGAATAAATATTTTTTCAACTACCTAGCCGTCTAGTTAAGCGGATCGTTTAGGTACAAAAAGTTGATTTCTCATAATGTTGAAATCCCAAAATGTATAATTTCCCAGAATGTTGAATTATTTCGTTTTGCAAAATGTTGAAATCTCATATGTAGAAAACCCAAAATGTACACTGAAGTCTACACTGAATGGTATGCGGAATCTTAGGTTATTGCTTGCTCCGTTATTACCATATCCGTACCATATAACTGTCATCCATATTTCACAAGGTTACACAACCAACTTTGAAATAAAGGAACTTAGCTTTATTTCTTCAAAAGTACATAATAAAACAAAAAAAACAGAGGCCACAATACACATTGCTACTATTAACTCACCTGTTTATGCAAGCAACTTGTTTATTCATGTTCCTTAGTATCCAAAGTATGTATGTACTTATCTGCTTTGAGTAAATGATAAGTATAATCATAGATATATTGGTTCAGTATCCATAAACATATTCAAATTATGTAGGCAACCCGTATGCAACATATTACGTTTTCAATTAAATCCAAATTATAAATTTATTTAATTAAGCAGATGCGTGAAGGTAAACGAATTGAAGTGTGAATGTCGGTAACTGCTTAGTTCATGATAACCTGGTACTACATAGCTATAATTACTATTTATATGCCTGCATGTTGTTTTATTTTTAATTTTATTGCTATTGCCGCGAATTGAAATGCATGTTACAATTTGGACATTTATAATTACTAATATTAATGAATGCACCTTGAGCACCTCTCAGCCAGTGCTGCGCCCTAACAGGGTACATATATTTAGCTATAAGACCTAAAACACCTGTCTGAAATAAATAATATTGACGTTATTCATACGGACCAACTCAGAAAAGTACCTAAATGTAACGAGAACTCAACGTAAAGAGACTAATCCAATCTTACTACGAATCTTGACAAAAACCATTTTAATAAATCGTGCGTCATTGACGACTTATTATTTTAATTAAGACTATAGGTTAAAGTAAAAAACCAGTACATTTATATACATATTTATTTATAGTGAATAAATCACATACTATAACATATTTGCACCTGTTTTTGCATGTAAAGCAAATACTTTCCAATAAACAATATATCCTTAAAATAAACACATAAAACAAGTGTACAATAATCATAGTAGTAATTAATGTAAAAACTGTCAACGTAATCATAAAGTTATTTATAATTTTATATAAAATGTCGAACATGCTATGTCGCAGGCGTTATCTATAATCAGCTGTTTCATACGCAGTCTAAACTGCTATTTCATAACATCCCCAGAGTGAATTGTATGCATACATTAAATAAAACGTACCATAGTTAGTGCTAATAAAGACTAGTAATAATATAATTAAACTGAGAGGGTTCAGCTACAAAACAAGCTAATTTCGTTCAAAACGTTGCCCTCAAAATTACTTATTGTTACTTACCGAATACAAATCATCAAAATCAAAGAATTGTTTTAATTTCCACTACGGAGGTTATGAAATGCCGATATTTTAACACTTAGACAGTTTGGTCGATGTGTGCATGAAACAGCTGACACCAGATGCCTTTTTTCATAAAATATATTGCAGTTATAGTGAGCGTAAAATAATATTACCTACTTTTGTACATAGTGGTTTGAAATAAAACTTATTTACACTAAACACATAACCCGAACAAACATGCGTCATGTTATCATGTCATTTTAAAGTCGCGTAACATAACTCAAACCACAAATCAAGTAATTGTTTAGTGGTTTAGTCCCTCTGAAGAGCATAACCCTTTTTATATTTTACATACATAAAAGTATTTCGTTGATCTATGGCCTGTTGGGAAACTTAGTTGAACTAGTATTTCTATACTACATATACCACAAGGGCCGAAAGTGAGGTACGTTTTCATATGAGGCGAAATCTTTACTTAGTATACAGTAACTCCTTAAGAGGTGAGCTGAAGTGTTTAATACCCCAGATTGGACACTTTTATTTTAATACTTATTCACACTATTTATATACTATTGTTGCAATGTTGTCTTCTTTAATTGTCCGTACCGAAAAATAATAACCACAAATAAAAGAAAAGAGGTGACTTACGTAGTTAAAATAGACTATTATTATTATAGAAACCGTAAAGTGTATCACGTGTAGTATTAACATTTCATGTGTTTAAAATAGTTTAAATCGTCATCAAATATTTTGTAATAAAAATATTACGTCGCATATCTTCAGTACTATTCAATGTACATTTCGTCTCTTGTGCCTACGTTACGCGCGCCTTCTCTATCGTCCCCTTTCTTATCTTACCCCCGCACCCCTTTACCCCGTGTCATGGGCGAGGACTCATTAAAGCGCTCTGCCTATAGTATGATAATTTCAGGCAAAACACAAAAGGAGTTCATCCGAAATAACAAATGAAATTCTAAGAAGTATATGAGAAGCCTGCATAATGTCATAATCCTTCATTCTTAAAACAGTCTAGTTAAAATGCCAGCCAGAAATGTCCCCAACTTAGTCATAGAGTAATAAGTCAATAATATATGTTTATACTACATAGATAAAAGCTGTTTTATTTAACCATATCACCAGTTAGCAAATACCACAGTTGAAATGTTTTAACATAATAAACAATAAACTTAAATATTATAGAGTTAACATGAACCTTCACAGAAGAACAGCACTACGATATGACCTTCTACAATACAAATGTATAAATATGGTCCTTATTTAAAATACAAAATGTACTCCATTTATATAAAAATACACAGTTTAAATAACAACAAAAAGACTATTCAAGATCAAGCTTATTATTATAATATTATCATTAAACCTCTTTGAAAGATTGACCACCATAAGTGTGGATGGATTAGGAGACATAGACCGTAGCACAAACAATCAAAAGTATTCGTATCGTAAGCGTCAACGCGTCACGCTTCGGCTTACAAACTATGAGTTATCTGTGTCACAATGTTGCCGTAGATAAATGACAGTCTGTACTCTTTCACGTGATTGCCTACTTACGCAGTTATTCGTGCTAGGCGCACAGAAATACTATATTCGATTATCAACTTCTATATTGTCTATGACGAGTTAATGTCAGTTCGATCAACTGTTCGCTGTGTAAATTTACTGCCGTGTATTGCTTTTACCATCAGTAACAAAAACATAGTAACTATCTTCGATAATACTTAAGTTTATATTTTGCTTAACAATATTGTCGGTAAATTGTATTGCGTGCATTTGTGAAAAGTGTAAATACTTGTGTGATTTGTCTAGCCAACTACTCTAACTACAATCCAACTTTGTGCTACTACATTGTCATCAACATTCAACAATCAGATAATCATCTAAACATCAATTTATTCTAATATAATAGACGATGTACAAATTTATTTGTGCGTTATTAGTGAGCTTAACAAGGAACGATATCTTAATTCTAAGAGGAATTATTACTTAGGATCTGTTCGAATCGAACGAATAGTGACCAAACTGCTATGTATAATAGTGACGCACAACTTAAACCGTCTAAGGGACTATGTAAAAAACAAAACACACAAGTCAACGCGAAAAAGTCACATTGCCATATACAAGCTTATTTATTTGTATAATACCTATTCCCAGTCTGTGGACGTACAGCAATTGGTGCATAATATATATCCGATGTATTTTGACAAATACCTCCATATTTTGTCGTGTTTTTTGGGTTCACGAGAAGAGTATTTGGCGTCCTGAATGTAGGCTATGTTAAATCATAGTACATTTTATTTTATATATTTTAGTTAGCGGTTAGGACAAAGAGGAAACATTAGATCACGTGTAATGAAGGTTTATGCCAGTTATACTGTATATGATGTCTTATTTACTACTCTAAAATAAATTGCAACAATTTCATCAATTTTATTTTAGTTTCAACTGATAAATTTTCGCGGCAACAGTTCGCGTTGCAACCGACAATGTAGCCATAATTGACTACATTGTTCCACATCATATTTCAGAGGAATTAAATTGTTTGGCCCGAAACTATACAGATGGCAGCACATTCGAGTAAGAAGTGGATAAAACTCACATTGAAAATTAGTTTTATTTTATTGCAATCATAGCCCTTACAACTTTTACATGTAATAAAGTATTGTATCAATAGAAATCAAATCAAATATGACTTTAATATTTAATATTATATATAACACATGTTTCGAATCTATACAAATTTTTTTTTATTTAGATTTCTTTTTATAAAATAGTCTAAGCCATCTTTGCACACATTCAAAGGTATTTCCGGTATGTATCATCATCATAATCATCATCATCATCATCAGCCTGTAACAGTCCACTGCTGGACATAAGCCTCTCCAATTGTATGTAATCCGGTATGTATGCCGGAAGGCTATACGAAAGGTTAATTTGATAACGGAGTTTGTATGCTTTTGCATGTATGCCGGAAGGCTATACGAACGGTTAACTAAAAACGGTAATTATATGCTTTCGCGTGTATGCCGGAAACGAACGGTAAACTTGATAACGGCGTTTTGTGTAACTGCATATATGCCGGAACGCTATACGAAGGGATAACTTTTTAAGAAAATGGTAAATATATAAAAAAAAAATTGGTAGTTCTTATTAGAGATACAAATTTGTCGAATTTGATACTTTACATCCACATAGAGTCACATTTCTATACGAGGGATCAACTATATGCAATACGGGATAAGTGGTCAAAATCAAGATGTTTATCGCTTATTTGAACACGCATTTCCAACCTTCCGGCGGTAAAGAAGAGTGAAATGTCAACAACGTTTAATATTACCATAAACTTTTATTATGACTCCACTAAAAACTTCAAGATCGTAAAGATAAAAACTTATCTAAGTATATCGATACGATAAAAAGTTGTGATAAATCGATTTCAAAATAGGAAAGCTTATATAAAGGGTTGTTCAAAATAAACTTGAGCTTGGTTTGAGCATCAAAACACCAATAAACACAATCTGAATTATACTGAATACATGCGCAATTTGCGACGCGCCCGCGCTTTTTAATTTAAATCACTTGTAATATTATAAATGCGAAAGTTTGCGAGTGAGTTTACTACTCCTTCACACTGAAACGGCGGAACGATTTGGAATGGTATAACCAAGAATAACACACAATCTGTATTTTTATCCCGATTGAACGCGTAGTTTTCGAGGAATTGCAATAATCTTATTCTTAGAAATAAATATTATTTATCTATTACCTCTTTTACAGATTTTCATACACTTCTATTTACATCGTAAACTAAAACATACATGATTGCGCTTTACTATTTTTCAAAACTGCTTCCAACCAAGAGCTTTCCATGACAGTTACTGGTTGACGTTTTCTTTAGTATGCCTTTGCTAGTTCATCTTGGCAGGTTTAGTATATTAACCATGACTTCCATTAGTTTCCATAAGTCCACAAGCTTGCTTTATAATAATAAACAGATGTGAATCGATAGGGATCGTAATTTATTTCTTCTAATGTTATATTCACGTTTAAGTTACGTGGCACAGTTCTGTACGGCTATTATTTATCTCAGTTGCTAACAAATGTTGATTAAAATCGAAAAAAATGGCGGATCTACGAGTATGTCACTTTTTACCGTACATTCTAATATTAGGCATTTTTTTCTGTGTAGGCGTATATTTTAGCTATATTTTAAAATACAATGTAGATTAGTTTAAAATGTAGTTTATACAATATTCATAATCATATCTTATTACTTTTAAATACTGAACATGACCTGAAATCATGACATTTAAGGTAACATAACACATTATATAGGTAAGTATATACAATTAATACAAATAAAATCATACTACTAAAGTAGTTTATAGTAAACAATAATTAATAGTTGTTGATTGCTTTTTAAGTACAGTCAATAAGAAAAGTAGAATACGAACATAAGAGTGGTAGATCGACTATTAAAAACTGGCGCGTAAAATGTACATTAGGTCAGTATAAGTTTAGAGCCAGAATCACAGTGAAGGCCTACGTAATACTGAACTGGCAATCGCAAGTTCCTATCAAATTTTGTGTATTCCTACTAGTTACTTAGTATGAAAAAACGGTTGCAGCTGAACGTAGACAAGATATAGGTTGTTAGTTCAAATATTTCTTATTCTTTAGGCATAAATTGGGCCATAAAGAGTGTTTCACTTTCACTGCAGCAGGCAATGACAAAAGAGCTCTTTCCGACTTATTATTAAACGTACACTTAAAGATAGACCCGAGTTTTAAAATCATGGTTTATGTAAACTTAGTAAATGAAATTTGTTCCATAAAATATTTACTTTCTGTATGCTTTTTGGATAGTACGCAAACACTTCCGAGCATGTTTGGCCAAACAGTATTTTTTACACAACGTGTCTCTGATTAACCCCTCATGTGTTAACTATAAAAAGTAACTTTGAAATCGAATAATGAAAATTATGTTTATCTCTCTCGCACATTCGCCAGCTAACGAGCGCGACAATACTATAATTGCGTTCACTATTAATGAAAATGCGAATTTAAACGTTTATAAAAGTACTAAATTTTTTCAGTACTTTTATAAACGTTAAACGCCAGTTTGTAAAAATCGATATTTGACCATAATACAACTGTAACACATCGTCTCGTCACAAAATACTTATTGTTTTTATCCTCAAAAAAAAACGCGTGAATTACATAAAATGTATACGTAATTTCCTAAAAATAATATATATCTGAATCATACAATCGAATAAAACTGCAAAAGTACCTCAATATTTTGAAGTGTTAGTAGTGTCTATAAAACAGAGGCCGTAGCAAAAACAATTTGCGAAAAAGTATTCGCATCGATAGCGTCAACATGTCACGCTTCGGCGTACAAACTATGAGTTATCTGTGTCACAGTTGCCCTAGATACATGACAGTTTGTACTGTTTCACGTGAACGTTACGTTACACTTACAAAGTTATTCGTGCTAGGCCCTCTGATCTCTTACCACGGGGTTACACAGTCACGCTGGCATGTTTTCAAAATGAATGAACTCAATATCAAATTAATGTTTATATATATCAGGTGTTCCGAAACACAAAGATAACCCTTACCGGGAGAGAGGCCAAGGTATACCAGTAATGAAAAAAATAAGAAAAATCATCCATGTCAGTTAGACAAGCAAAACATTTTTCGAAAAGGTTGAAAATTTTATGTAGTGTTTTTTTTTAATAATGGAATTCAAAAAAGTGCTATTGGCGCAACCACAAATTAAAGTAATAAACATGGTCAATTAAGTAAAATAAATTAAGTTTTGACGAGCTATGGTTTACAAAATTATTGTCAGTTAACTTTGACATTCCATGATAGAAAAAAAAAGACGCGTGGCACTCGGAGACTGCCGCGGTTAAGCTATTGCATAGCTGTTTTTATCAACTTATGCAATTATAATTATTTAACCAATGCCATCTAGAGGCGAGTTGCTGAACTAAAGAGACAAGCGTGATATTTCAAAAAGTCATTAAAAGTTCTGCTATTCTTCGATAGATGCCAAATCAACTTATGCAATTATAATTATTTAACCAATGCCATCTAGAGGCGAGTTGCTAAACTAAAGAGACAAGTGTGATATTTCAAAAGTCATTAAAAGTTCTGCTATTCATCGATAGATGGAGTCGGAGTGGGGGGGTGTTAGGTTATTTTCGTTACGGAATTTCTGGATTCGGTCTCCACGCTCATATATTTTTTTCATAACGGGCAAACCTTGGCCTCTCGCCCGGTACCAGTTTATCGTAGAGTTCCAGGACTCCTGTATATGCCCATTCTTACACGTTCAGGAATGTATAATATAATGCAAATAAAATTACGGCAGTCAAAAAGTAACAAATAAAATTATGAATACTTTTGTAATGTATTAATTTCTAAACATACGACATGTCGCAAACGTATATAAATGCCATATTTCCTTTCTATTTCTAGCAAAATTTCATTATGTCTAAAAAGAATCGTCGCAGCATTGATGGTTTATACTTTTGGCTTCAGCTATACCGATATCGCAAAAATGAACTACTAAAATATTGCAAATCTGACCAAATCAAAGGTATTTTCAAATCTCCTCATTCGAAATAAAATCAAAACACAAAAAAAAAAAAATAGTTTTCAACCGATTCATTAAATATAATTTTTGCTATTATACAAATTTTACGCAACCACAGTTTTTTTCTATTATTTTGTTTTGCGAAACCGGTACATTACATTCGTTATTTATTGACCGTTCTAGAAATATTCATAAATATAACTTCGGTACTAGAAAAAAGAAAGTAGTAAAGTTATCATAGGCGCTATTTACTGTATTTAAACAGTGCAAGGAAAGACCAACGAGTTGACAGCAACTTTGGAAAATTTCCGCAGCAATTCGCCCCTGGGGGAACTAGCACGAACATTTGCGTAAGTGTTACGGAATTGTGTCCTTGACGTATACTGTACAAACTATGAGTTACCTGTGCCACCGCTGTACTAGATAAACGATAGCTTGTACGGCATACGTCAACGATACGATTACGTAAAATTTACGCCGTTTTCGTGGTAGGCCCACAGATTGATGATATATCAAATTATGTGTTGACACAACCATACGGCTTGAAAATTCTCACTGTGCCATACATAGTCCAGTGTACAAAATATTTCTAGAGCGATAAGAAAATGTCTATGTTCGTTATGTTGTAATAATCAGTCCAGAGCCCTCTTAAAAGGTTTCGCAGCGTTGATTTTTCGTTTCTTACCCAGATAAGTTTTTTCAGGTTTTTTTTTGTGAGAGCGATGTGTACGTAACTCACGCAAGAATATTATACAACGTGTGACAAAGTGGTTCAATGTTGATTGCTCCTAGAGGCTTCTGCGTCCTGTCGCGTGATGTTGAAAGCCTCAGTTTTTAAGAAATCGACGGTTTTATACGCGGAGTCGGAATCTACTGCCGACAAGGACTTTCCGTGAGATATGGCCATATTGTTGCGAGGTGCCTCTTGTGGCTGAAAAAGGTAATTAACAATAAAAACATGGTTGTCTGTAAAGTCGATTTACGGACAATGATTTTACATGGTAACATCATTACACAAGCCGAACGTTTAGCTCAGTAGGTCTACCATGAGTTTACAACAAGTTGTAATTTATTCAAAAAAAAGATGCAGCAACTGTTGGTTGAGAGGTGTTATTATCACTTAAGTGAATTTTTGACTGATACATTTTAAGTTTCTCTTTTGTTTTACTGAGTTTAATGCATCCATTTTATATTAACATAAACATGATTATTAATGTAATAAAAATAATTAATATTAATTGACTTAATGCTATAACTGTAATTATGACATTATTTGTAATAAATTTTATATATTTGTATGCCCTGCCAGGTAAAACATGTATGAGCTACCTATCTTTATAAGACCTTACATGCTAAGAGTATGTAAACACATGTTTAACAAATAAATATTTTGATTTGATTTGATTTGATTTGACAACATTGACATCAATCGATGCTCGGTATCGAATGTCGCGAAAAAAATTATGAATAAAAGAACAGTGCCACCTTGCCGTCGATTGTAGAACCAAAATTGACAGCGAGTACGCCAATCACAAGTTAATAGGTAGGCGAGATCGAGTATCGACTATATATGACATTTATGTTGCCAACTCATGGTAGAGGTACAGGCCTAAGCTCATCCGTGACGTGACAATGGGTCATGCTTTTCGTGCGTGCAGCCGGCGTTCATCGATTCATAAGACGTATCACTTCAAAAATTGTACATTATGCAGTATTGTTTTCACTGTTGATAGTATGGTTTTAAAATGCTTATTAAACTTGTAAGCTACGCGCTCGAGCATTTCTGTGCTATCAGGTTAAGTTGTGCAACAATGTGTTGATTTCATATCATTTTCCCTCAAGGCACTGTCAAATACAAAAGTGAAGCGAAGAAGCGTGGCGAAAGAGACCAAGGCACTGACACACAGCGGTCCGAATAAAGCGAACCGAGGCGAAGACGAAGCGTAATTAATTACGTGGGCTATTTTTCTCCCTGACATATTTGTTAGATTTTTGTAGTTCGGATCACCTTGTTCACAACTTTTCTGTGTCCGATTTGTTCATAAATTATTATGAGGATTCCAAAACTCTTCTCAGCAGGTGATTCTATTTTATCGCTGTCGCTTAATATTTCTTAAATTAATATTACATAATGTTACCGTGTATAAGGTCAAGGTTAATTAGTGCACAATATCGAATGGGGTGGTTTGGAATCGATAATTGGTCATTAAAGTGAAGGAAATAAAAATGTATGTTTTTTTATTATTATGACCCCATATTTATTGCTCCGCAGCTAATAACCATTGCGCGGCCGAACGCACGTTGCTACATCACATAATAATAAATAAGACAACAGTGACTAAGCGAGACATACTTACCCGCTTAGAATAGGTACAACGACGTACAAACCAACTCGCGAATGTTTAAGCAGGTGATGTCTATGCCTAAACGACGCCTGGCCCGGGCGGATCATCGTCCGCACGTTGTACCTATTCTAAGCGGGTAGGAGTCTCACGTATTTACTGCTATCTATTCTGCGATGTAGCAGTGTGTCGCCTGCTGTCGACTTGCCTAAGAGCCGTAGTGCGACTGAACGCACTACGGCTCTTAGACGTGGCAAGTATGGGTTCATAATAATAAAAAAATATATGTATTGTTTTCTTATATTTTCATGACCAGTTATCGATTCCAAACCCCCCGTTCAACACTGTGCACTTATTAACAAATACCTTATATATATATATATACCCGTATATCACCATGTTTTTAATTGATTTCATTGTGATCTATTCAAATAACCTATTTCATTTCCTATATAATTGTCCTATTAGCAAATGGTCCTGCATTTGCCAATAGGACAGTTTGCTATACGTCGTGTTGCTTGTAGGGAGTTTTTATAAGAGCCATAAAATCCTTACGGTACAAACCTAATGGAATCAATGAAGGGAATGTACGAGTATTATTTGTATTTACCTTTGGTGCTGCCGGCTTGGACGTATGTAAATCCAAATCGAGGTACTGCAAAACGTCCGCATTTATATTGTGGTGATAAACATGCAGCCCGCCCTGGAAAATAATCATAGTAATACTATACTTGTTAAAGTTTGGATGCATGGATGATTGTTACTCTATGACGCAAAGACGGCTGAACAGATTTAGATGAAATTCGAAGTGGAGATGGTTTCTGCCCCGGATTACCACATAGACTATTTTTATCCAGGATTCAACAGGTAGTTCACGAGCGGTCGCGATAACGTCATTCCACGAGAATGAAGTCGCAGACAGATTCAGTAATTTACCACTGGTTGAGGAATTGAATCATTTCATTAGCACGAATATTACGCATTTATTCATGCTAATGAATAACTGCGTATGTGTAACGTGACGTAACGTTCACGTGAAACAGTACAAACTGTCGTTTATCTAAGGCAACTGTGCCTCAGATAGCGCAACGTTTGTATGCCGACGCGTGACGCGTTAACGTTTACTGTCGTTTACAATACGAATACTATTTCGCAAATTGTTTGTGCTACGGACTAAGTACTTATGAAGTACTTACTGAATGAGAAGAACAATGTAATTGCGCCGTTAAATTGTCACCTTGTGATTTTTGTTTATTTGATGGTTGACATTTTGTCAATGTCAGCTCAGTCAATCAATAACATCCACGTGGACGGTATCAGACAAAAACATTTACTGAGATAAAAAATATTTTATTTACCAATCCCTTATTTCTGCTTACACTTATAATAAAACTAGCGACTGCCCGCGACTTCGTTCGCGTAGTAGGCTCGGCCTTCGTTCGGCTTTGCCATAACCTCCCATCTTTTCTTAGTTTTTCTTTCATTTTTCTCTTTCATTCACATTATATAATAGATAGATTATTAAGATTTTGTTACTTTGTGTTACTTTGCGGTTGTTAAATATCATGTTATTATAATTCATCATCAATATAACTCATTATTTCAAAGTGTTTCAGGAGACAGTGGTAGCAAATTGTTTGTACATATTTAATAAATTGAGGTAGTAAATTGATAGAGCACTTGCAAACGAATTCCCTTTCAATTTGAGATTTCAGTTCAATTGTAAGTATGTTTCATACGCAGATTCAGTCATCATGGAACTTTGTGCTCTGTAAAATGATGTAAAATTATCCTCGATTTTATACATAAATGTTACACGAATTAGGATGTTAGGATCAACAGAATAATAACTACTATAGTTGATATATCAAGTACCTATCTAGAAACATAGTAAGAATTTTATTGTTTGAATATTTATTTACATAATATATATGGCAATATTTGAAATACTTCCATAAAAAGTATATGCACGCATATCTTCACGAAATCATAAGTCAAATGATTTGGATGATCTCGTCAGGTATTCAAACTAGTTACTGGCCGTGTCTTCGTCTGCATGGAATAAAGTAATATTGATCATTCAATAACTTTATTTAGTAAGTAGAGTAGAATGTTTTTTTTTGTTGGATTTAGTGTGTTACAACCACCTTGTTGGGTATATTCGTTTAAATGTCATTAAATATTTTCGCATATATATTAGTTCCATATAGTAGAATAAGGAATGACTTACCCTTGACCCGATAAAGTGGTTTATATGGCCTATGCTATGGCTGGAGTGGCGCGGTTTGAGGGCGCGGTCGACCGCAGGTGGTAACGAAGGCATGTTGTAATATTGCATGGACTGTGGACAACATTCAAAAACTTTAGTAAACTATACAAATACTAGTTATACTCATATATTAAGTAGCATTTTGGTACTAAGGTCTGATAGAAATGTTATTCGAGTTCAATGAAAAACATTTCGAGACCCGCAGGCAAAGAGATATTTCATATCACAGGTAAATTATTTTATAATTATATTATGCGTAAATTCACGTAATTCATTAAAAAGTCGCTTGGTTTAATACAAATCGTTATAATTGCGTTATCTATTGTACTCGTACATATATATATCTGTGGGATCTCTTGTCCATGGCTACAATTTTATGCCCACCCAGAATGATCGCCCTTCTTTTAGGTTGAATTGATCACGTTCAATAACAATGGTAAAATCCGACTTCAGTCATCTCCGTAGAACCTTTTCCTGAATAAATATTGTCTCTAGGTAGCGACCATAATACACTACTAGATATTCCATGGGACTATTACGTATCTCAGTTGCAATGTTGCAACAAATATGGATTGAAATCAAAAAATTGGTAGCTCTATGTCACTTTTCTCAGCTCGCGCCATCAACTTAATAACATTTTTGCTTACTGGAGTTGTCAAAACTGAAATGGAGCTGTCATTTTTCAAGATTTCAATCAAAAAGTCAGCAACTGAGATACATAGTAGCCTTGCTGGTGTTACGTTACTTCTGTAATCATGTGTTGGTGTTCAGTGTAACTCATTGAGATCATTTCTGTCTTATAGTTTTACCCTTTACCTTACTTGACTATTTAATTAAATTTATAAATATCATTCGATTTGACTTTGATTATGCATAAACCATTGGATAAGTGTATAAAGTTAAATCTAAGCTATAAACGACATACAACTCCACGGAAACAGACTTTTATTGCCATATTTAAAAAAAAGTTATTTTATTTAAACATAACCTAACTAATTAATTCAATACTAAATATGATATATATTGTGTTTTTAGAATTAAGGTGAATTTGTTGCCGGAGTATATAGCGGAATAATTAAAGAATGTACTAATCAATAAAAATATATTATTAGTACATTCTATGAAAACCTGTCAAATTATAAGTGCGTTGGTTTATACTAAAGAATCAGTAGCATAATATACATATTAGAAATTGAAATAATTAAATACATTACAAAGCACCTCATACACTGCAGCTAAAATTAAATTGAAGTGCATGTCACACCGGTATGACAATAAATTTGATAAGGAACTTAGTTGATTTTTTAATATCTGGCTCGAATACGTGATTAATCTATCTTGCTTGTTTGAACAATAGGTACACTCACTTGATGAGGAAATTTATGTATTTGTAATTTAATATGCATATGGTTTTTGCGATAATCTTAAGTCTTAACTAGCAGTAGGACAAACATCGCCTTCTCTTCTTGACCTTATTTTAGTATCTCCTTTAGATATTGCTAAACATGGTCAGTTTTCAGCCGATGCCTTTTCCTACCATGATTTAGTTGGTGGTATGAATCGGGAAGCATTTTTTAATGATGCCAGTAGCATAGACTGGTCACCGGTAACATGTGCTACATCTATTGATGACCAGTTAACTTTATTCAATTCCATCATTGTTCAATTATATGACAAACATGTTCCTCTTAGACCTATCAACATCTAATATATACCAGCGCCTTGGCTCACAGAAGAAATAAAAACACTACAGCGTAAAAAGACCGTGGATAAATCAAAGTTTAAAATTCGGCCAAATGATGTAAATAAAATGCGATACATCAAACACCGAAATCGCTGCAACGTGGTGTGTAGGGATGCTCAACGACGTCATATCGATGATTCAGTTCAAAGTAATGATCCAGCGAAAGTTGGGAAACTCCTCAGGTCATTAGAAGTTGGAAAATCGACAAAAATCTATTCCAAACAATTTAGATATTGAATCAGCATTTTTCAACAATATTTGATATTTATGTCTCTACAGAAGCTTCTACTCGTACTTTAACATCTCTTTCCAACGTAGCAACTCCTGAGCTTTCACCTTTTCACAGATTGTGCTGTGAATTATGTGATCCAGTCTGAGCTCAAACAGATCTTTCTGTAAACAATGCACAGTGATAATTGTGCACACTTATTTTTAATAGCAAAGGTATTTAATGTTATTTACTGCGTTAATTAGTCTTGTTTTAGTTTATAGTGTTGTTTCAAGTATGTTTTGTTGAGTATTTTGCGAATATCTCAACATAATAGAAATACTATACAATATCAATATAATATACTTATATACGAAATTTGTAAAAAATACAATTTCTCATCATTTGTAGTTATTTATTTCTTTGCGAGGATTGATCTTTATCAGCAACAGAATCCATTAGTTCAATAATACAAGATATCTTTTTTTTAATTATTCCCGTCAAAACTAAAAGATTAAAAATAAACTAAATACGCAGGTATTGTTTTCTTATCGTACTGTCGTAGTTCCGGACTTGACCATGGCCGCTCTACTCAAAAACCACCCTGTATAGTATTTACTGTTTTAAAATTAATTGCCATGTTTAGTAGCAGTTTGAAATATTATAAACGTCATATTGTGTGTCTGTCTATGTGTATGGTACCTAGCGATACCATATATATATATATATATATATATATCATAGTTTGCGAAAGTATCGATGTCAACACGTTCACCTGTGATCTTTTACAGTGATATTATCCTGGTTGTCGGTGACATTCACCCTCGTGATTATATTTACCGCTCGACATGTTTGAATTAATCATATTTGTAGTCTGATTCAAATTCAAAATAATGTATTATATTCATATGCAAGTGCGTCATTGAACCGTCAATGACGCACTTGCATGTAAATGTTGACAACCCTCATGATACATCTCCATACAAACGCAATAATAGGACTATTTCTTATAACTTCGTCGTTAGGCTTGTGATGGAACCTTTAGTGACGTGAAGAATGGAAACTTCTTTAGTAAGTCCTGATTTCCAGGTCTATTTTTATGTCAGTAGTTTACGGGACGAGCACGAGGTGTACTTGCAAGTTGTTTATTTATTTATTATCAGAAACTTACAACTACGAGGGCTGCACTAAAAGTATCGGGAATGGAATATTTCCACTGTTCCTGTCATATTAAAATCTTTTTAATTGAAAACTCCTTGGTTTTAAAAATCGAATACCATTTATTTATTTAAAAAAAATTCTCGGTCTTGTCACAAGGTTTTGTCAAACTTTCAACGACAATTTCAACGTGGACGTGTCAAGCTCAGTGATGATCCCCGTCAAGGTCGTCCAAAAACTGCAGTCACCCAAGAAAACGTTGATGCTGTGCGTAAGCTGATTGAGGAAGATCGACATATGACATACCACGAATTTCAGGCAACTTTAGACATTGGCATGAGTCAATTACAAATAATCTTGCATGAACAATTAGGTGTAAAAAAGTTGTTTTCCCGATGGATACTGCATTCGCTCTGTGAAGAGCAAAAAGCGGCTCGCGTTACTTGGTGCGTCAGAACTCTCGAAAGATTCCACGCAGGATCCTCAAATGCTGTATACAACATCGTGTCAGGTGACGAATCCTGGATATACGCGTACGAACCCAAAACAAAAAACCAGTCACGAGTTTGGGTGTTCGAAAATGAGTTAAAGCCAACAAAAATTGTTCGTTCACGGAGTGTTGCAAAAAAAAATGGTGGCCACGTTTGTCTCCAAAACCGGCCATGTTACGACTATTCCTCTTGAGGGACAAAGAACGGTTAATGCAGAATGGTATGCTAGCATTTGTTTGCCACAGGTCGTTTCTGAACTCCGTAAAGAGAACTGCAACCGCCGCATCATCCTCCATCACGACAATGCGAATTCTCACACCGCGCTCAGAACAAAAGAGTTTTTAGAGCAAGAAAACATAGAATTATTAGACATTCCGCCGTACAGCCCCGACCTAAGCCCTAATGATTTCTACACTTTCCCTAAAATAAAGAATAAATTGCGTGGACAGAGATTTTCATCACCTGAAGAAGCTGTGGACGACGCCTACAAAACGGCCATTTTGGAGACCTCAACTTCCGAATGGAATTGCTTCAATTATTGGTTCCACGTATGGAAAAATGTGTCAAATTTCGCGGAGAATACTTCGTAAAGCAATAAATACATTTTAAAATAGTAATGTTGTGTCACTTCCTGGATTCCCGAAATTTTCAATGCCGCCCTCGTATTTTACAGGGATTCCCCTAATACAATAGTGTAGTACCTACCAACTAAATTACGATTACAAATAATGATTAATTAAATTCTATTATTATTCTTCTATTACATCTCATCAAATCATTCTGTCATTTTATAATTCATATTATTAAATTAAATTGTAACATGTCACGTTAAAATGTCAATGATTTACATATATTATTAGTTATTACTTATCTCAGTTGCAATCAAATATTTATAGAAATATAAAAAAAAATGGCGGTTTTATGCCACTTTTGGCAGTTCCAGTCATGAACTTGCTAACATTTCTGCTTACTAGAGTTGACAAAATTGACATAGAGCCTCCATTTTTCAATATTTCAATTAACATTTGTCTGAGATACAAAATAGCCCTGCCGGTAACGTTTTCCCATAGTAGGTGAATGAATGACGCTTTATTTCTGTAAATACTGAATATACTGATTATGTGTCGCAATATCGCTGGGTACCACATAGGCTACGTTCCGGGGAGCGCCGAAATCACTCGCGGCGTTCGCACACCCATTCCATTAGAAGCCCACAGTCATCGTGAGCGAACTCGATACGTCATCGATGATGATCGATGACGTCACCGAAAACGCTCACAACGCTCGCAGATCGTAGGTGGGTTTTCGCGGTCGTTTACGAGCTGTCATTGTCAAGCATCAAATGTATAGGATTCTATCGATTTTTAACAATAAATTTGGCGCGCTTTTCGCGACCGCGTAACTGTTCCACTTGGGTTGAACACTGCAAACATTCATTCCAACCGGAACGCTAAACCGGGGCGCGACAGTTGTGAGCGTTGACGGTGCTTCCCGGAACGTAGCCATAGGCTCCGTTCCGTAAAGCGCCGAAATCAGTCGCGGCATTCGCACACGCATTCCATTACAAGCCCACGATCATCGTGAGCGAGTACGTCATCGATGACGTCACCGAAAACGCTCACGTCGCGACCACAACGCTCGCGGATTGAAGGTGGGTTTTCGCGGTCGTTGCGAGCTGTCACTGTCAAAGCTACAAATAAGTATAGGATTCTTTCGATTTATGACAAAATATTAGGCGTGCATTTCGCGACCTCGTAACCGTTCCGTTTGGGTTTAACATAGCAAGCATTGGTCCATAGCGGAACGCTAAACCTGGGCGCGACAGTTGTGAGCGTTGACGGCGCTTGCCGGAACGTACCCATAGACATACACGCAATATGACGTTTATAAAATGTCAAACTGCATTTAAATTTAAAACAGTAAATACTATATAATTATAAATTAGTATTATATAGTATTTTTAATATGTTGACATATTCACAAAATCTGTTGTTATTCGGTACGTCCGGCAAATATGAGTATGTAATAGAATATTTATTATCTTCTATTCATATTGATTATAAGTTAATATTATTAACCGGCAAAACACTCAAATTAGGGATTGAATACATCAACCCTGGTTTCGAGCATATCAGATGGCTTATCTTTAGAATGCGCAGCGGCGTCTGCGAGCTCCCAGCAATTTATAAAAATATATTTTTAAATGTGACTTTGTTACATTTTATTTCTATTTAATTTGAAAACGAGTATTTAGCCTTTTTAATTAAATACAGTTACGAAGTTAGTTACGGTTTTTACGTAGGAAGCTCACCCAGCGACAAAGGCCCCACCACTTAAGACGCGGTCCAACCCTAATTTTAAAATAACTTAAGATGCTTTACGCAAGGTTGAAAATCGCATGTTATATTGGACGATGTAATGCGAAAATGCATTAATTTTGTATGTTTTCCTAATATATTTCGATATATACTAACACAATTGAAGAAAAAACTGCTGGCTACTAATTTAGTACTATATGCTGGATATGTATTACCTAAATAAAAATATAGTGTTATCGCTGAAAATTCTTGAGAGTTTGGACGTGAAAGTTTATTTTTATGGAACTATTCAGGATTTTTCTGCAGAGAGCGAGTAATATTTAGGAACTCTGTTCGGTTATTACTCTTTGCCTATTCCTTTTCTAACCGAAGTATTTGTTTCATACAATAGTATCGATCTGTTTCGTTACACTAGATGTTTAAAGATTCTGCTTTTTACTATTATCAGGGTACGAGCGCACCTTAGGTATAATATTGCGAAATAATATTTAGATCCTTTTTGTGTTTAACATGAACACGAAGTAGAAGCAAAAGTAATCTTATCTAACAACTTTAATCTCAGAATTAGAATTAGAAATCTGAGATTAAAGTTTTTGATTAAAGGTGATTGATCAAACAAGCAAATATTCGGGTTAATCACACAATTAATACACATGCAAAAATCGTGCTTGTACGCATGCTGATAACTACCATACTTTTTAATTTATAGTTCAAAAAGTTTGCATTTCAGTTTCAATCTACAATATACAACTATTATATATTAGCAAAACTGGGGAGCTGCTGGTCTATTATGTATCTCAGTTGCTAACAAATGTTGATTGCAATCTTAAAAAATGGCCGCTCTATCTCAGTTTTGACAACTCCAGTAAGCAAAAATGTTAGAAAGTTGATGATTGAAGCTGACAAAAGTGACATGGAGCCGCCATTTTTCAAGATTACAATCAACATTTGTTATCAACTGAGATACACAATAGCCCTACTGGTTTAAAATTAAGCTCATGTAGCTTAATTTGACAAATACTAATAGCAAAAGTTACAGCAAATTTTGCTTCTTTTCAAATTTTCGTTTGTCTCTCTGAATCTTTATCGATTTCTATAGTCAGGCATTGTGAAAGAAAACAAGCGAAATCTTACCATATGTCCAGGCGAATACTCCTCTTCGTCGTCAGTAGTACGCATCGGTCCAGGGGCCAGTAGCATTCGACTCGGCGGCGGCGCGCATTGAGACAGCCGTCGGAACCATGGGCACGGCTGTTTACACATTTACAGTGTTACTAATAAACTCTATATAATTATTTAAACTAACTATAACGTTGGAATAGTCAAATTCAATACCAATAGCCGTGGGAATAAGTCGAAGGCGTGATAGGGGGCTTTCCGAGTGGTGTCAAGACTCACGATATTATCACTATTTTTCATTCCGATTCAATATCACGCTTTTGACAGGTGAGATCTGTCGGCCATTCGGAATGGGTTGAACTCACGCTCACGTTGCTCACGGCATGAAATACCCTCACACGCACACACAGGCTAACATACGCTAGCGCATAACGCACACATCAACGAACTGTAATTTTTGACGGACTGCTCACGGTGATTTCTGTTTGCGTGGGCATTGAAACCGCAAAATGGCGTACTTGGCGACGTGAACCATGACATCACATGGGTCTACGTTGTCGCGCTCTCGTTGATTTGGAATGACGATAGCAATATCAATAGCAATGATAGTGACGACATAAATTAACTGTCAATCAAACGCTATACCATCCCCGACCCTAGAATAAGTTTAATTTACTCGTAACCATAGAATAAGTACTAGTAAGCACTGACTATTTGTTAATTTATTTTTAAATTAATAAGCAATACTCTGAAAATGGGTAACAAGAAGGTGGTCTGTCTTTTAAACTACTTGTTGTAATACTTTTCAATATATAACAATGATAGCTAGATACAATCATCATAGATCTGGATACAAACATGATATTTTACACTTTTATATCGGATTTGTCTATGAACTGTGACGTTGCTGTTCCATTGTTTCAACATAAATATGGTATAGTAATGAAAATGTTATAGCGAGTTTATTGGTATGAAACTATTCCGTCACTTAAGCTTAGAACATGTATATCAAGAATAATGACGAAATCAGAGATGTTGAACATTTTATAACACTGTAAGAATATTCTCTTTTGGCTTGCTACTGTGGCACGGCTCTTGATGAAAAAACCTATATTGTTTTGGCTAGTGATAGGCGGCCCAGTGATCGCTTACTTGTGACAGATGCAGACTCAGAGCCGTCGTCCATACTCAATAGAACGGACGACTGAGTGATAAGCTTATTTGAGTCCTCAAGACAATGATCCATTCAAACACGTTGAAATATTGTCAGTGAGTTTTGGATTGGATCACCAATCAACAAAATAACACTCAACAATGATCTGTGTTTGTCTGATGACATTTGATATAAGTTTTAAATACAAGTTTGCTAAATTTAATTGTATCGCCCGGTACTTGGTCAAATTTTGTACTTTATTGCTACTAGTACCATGGACAAACTATACAAGAAGACCAGCAATCGCCTAGAAGAAATCGTACCTCGATAATTGTCTTACATGCCGTAAGAGGTCGCTAAGTGTATCGAATAATCGAATTGTGCAATAAATTATACCTATCAATTTTCTGTCTCGAAACAAATATTATCATACTCATTCGTAGTAGTACAAAACAAAATGGATAGATGGCGCAAAAAAAAATATAGAGGTCTGTGACTTGCGAGCATTTCATGTTTGTTGCCAGCTCGTGCAACGCGGCGTTTTCCACCCGCCGCAGACAGAGAACGCTACATACACAGACACAATCTTCTCTGTCTGCGGCGGCAGTCGCAGAAAAATTAAACGTTGCCGCTCTTCGATCATCACTTGGGACAAATAGAAAAAGCATGAAATGTGGATTGTGGAACGCTCAGGGCGCCCTACTACCGTACGCCGAATCACGCCGAATTACGTAGTTACGTGTTTCGTTCGTGTGCATTGGTACTCTATCTAATGTTTAATTACATAGTAATCACATGAAAACTTACGAGTTATGTTTTGCGGACGGGGCGTACTTCGTTCGGTGCCGTAACTGCGTGTTTTTACTTTTAGCATAGTAGGGCCCGGTCCGAATTTGTGGACTTTTTATTTATAAACACTTCAAACCTTTTATGTGCGCTATGGTTGAAATAGACTAGCGATTTTAACATTGATAGAAAGCTATTACAATTTTCTACAAAGTATTTAAAACATGATGTGTGTACCTATGTGGTCATATTATGGTTGCGATTGCGAGTTAGAAAAGAGCGCGTTTCCCACCAAAACCGCGCGTCAGCTATTTTGCCGAAAATTTTATGTTTTCTTTATAGTAATATTATATACTTAAGTATCATTTTGTTTGTAAATAAACGTTCTTTCAAATGGTATAATTTCAAATGAATTGGTTTAAATAATTTTGAATTTTCAAGTCAAACAAAAGAGTAGATAGGGTAGGTGTGAATAATTCCAAGAATTTTATAACCTGGATATCACCGGAGAACTGAACCTTTGGCATAATTTATGGGTGACGAAGGCTTTATCAGATGATCAATTAAGGGACATAGAAGTAATTGATCTGTTCAACGAAGCCAACATTTTTTACCCTGCTGTCAGAAAGGCATTAATTATTTTAAGCACTATCCCATGCACCACGGCGACCGTAGAACGGTCCTTCAGTACGCTGCGAAGAGTTAAAACGTGGCTTAGAAGCACCATGGGTGAAGAAAGGCTTACGGGTTTATGTCTGATGAGCGTACATCGCAACTATTTAAAAGACAACAGTGAGTTTATTGAAAAGACTGTCATAGACAAATTTGCGGCAAATCCGAGAAGATTACTGTTAAATTAATATATACATACATAATATAATAATATATATTATACATAATGTATGGTATAATTATGTATAATATTTTGTTTTGTGTCATCATCAAAATTAATGAATAAAAGTCAATTTTCATGATTTTTTGTTTCAATATACCCGACAGACGATCTTTTCGAAACAGGTATAAGCAGCCCCCTGCCCCCTCCTAGCTGAAATCCTGGGTACGCCTGGGTGTTGCCAGGCAACACCGGAGTTTGTTGTGCGAAATGTGCGGTAGCGGTGTGCGATTGTGCGTTCGTGTTCAAGTGCTTTTCGTTATAATTTCAGTGACTTTCTGCTTCCCTAACCACGTTTCCTGCTCGCCTACCGGACTTTGATTACGCCTAACTTTGTGACCTACGCTTTTCGTTTGGATTCTGAGTTTTGCCTACGTTTTGGACTGCCTTGGCAAGATGTCGTATACCAAGTGTGTTTATCACAACTGTGGTAATTTAAGCCGAGACATTTCAATGTTTCGCTTTCCTGTACACGATCCAGGCCGTCTAGTCCTTTGGATTCGCAACTCAGGTATGTGGATAGATTGTCTATTTTATATGAAATAAATAACCTCACTAAAAAGCTAAATCAGAAATTATCTACAATATATACCTATATAACTCCATCAGTGAAGTCTTTTGCATGTAATTATAATATTTTATCTGCTTCCAGGAAATATTTACTTGGATTCTTTAAGTAATGAAGAATTGAGACGTCGGTACATTTGTGCTGCACATTTTCTGCCTTCCGACATCCATAGTGGTGTACGAAGCAGATTAATTGGACCTGCTATCCCAGTGCATTTTCAAAGCATTGAAAGTGGAGAAGGGACTTCAAACCAAACTCTAGAAACTGCTGATGCAAATATAGAAGATGGTGAGTATGAGAAGGGGTGGTTACATTATTAAGCCAGACAGACTATTTAATATATGAATACTATATTATATCATAGACTAACATATTATATGAATAAATTACTATAATATGATAGTGTATGTGAAGACATAATTTTACACTTTATTTTACTGTGGTTTCACTTTTCAGATGTGATAAAGTCACCAGAAGTTTTAAAAGTAAAAACACCAACTAAATTTTACTTTAAAAAAACTCATGCTGCTGCTGATGAGAAGAAGTCATCAACACCATCATCTCCACATTCATTGTTGGAGAGACCATACATTGCCACTACACCAACCCAAAGACAATCACGAAAATGCCTATTTGAAGGCCCTAAAAGGAGGTTATCAAGAAAATGCCTATTTGAGGAAAAAATTGAAGATACGCCTAGAACCAAGCGATTAAAAAGTAGTGCTTCTACGTTGTTAAGAAAAAATAAAGCGCAAAGGTCACTAATTGGTAGACTTCGAGCGAAATCAAAACCTCTTAACAAACCATTACATGATGGAGATTTTCGAAGTGAGGTGTCTAGAACTTTAGCACTAATGCAGCTCAGAAAAAAAAACAACAAGAAAAAGTGGACAGAAGAAGAAAAAAATTTGTGCTTGTCATTATTTTACAAGTCTCCAACAACTTATAACTTTTTGAGACGACAAGGTGTAGTTTTGGCAGCACCCTCGACAATTAGGATGTGGTTATCAAAGTCAAATTGCTTGCCGGGATTGTGCCCTGACATATTTGAAAAAATACAGAAGAGATTTGAAAATGCCTCTATAAAAGAAAAGGCATGTGTCATTTCCTTTGATGAAATGGCAATAATGTCTAATTTGGAATATTCCAAAAAATATGATTGTATTGAGGGTTTTGAAGACCTTGGAGGAAATCACCGATGTAATAAACTGGCCAAATATGCCTTAGTGTTTGTTGTTAGGGGTTTGTATGGAAGGTGGAAATTACCCATAGCATACTTTTTATCTAGCTCAAATGTAAAAGCAGAACCGTTACAACTATTATTAAAAGCAATCATCAATAAACTTTTTAATAATGGGCTCTTGCCTAAAGTTGTGGTTTGTGATCAAGCATCAACCAATCAGAATGTTTTAAAAAAATTAGGGGTTACAACTCACAGCCCCTTCTTTTTTTGCAATGGGAGAAAATTATTTGCCTTGTTCGATGTGCCCCATTTAATAAAAAACATCCGAAACAATTTTCTCCAAAATGATTACACTAATGAAGGAGAACAAATATCGTTCCAAGACATAGTTAAAACATACCAAATAGACAAAACTTCGAATTTTAGCAGATCACTTACAAAATTAACGGACCGCCATATTGACCCCAACTCATTCCAAAAGATGACAGTTAGCCTAGCAACTCAGATATTTAGTAATTCCGTTGCCGCTGCCGTAAAAACTGTAAAAAGTACAGGCCAATTAAAAAGTGAAACTGCAGATGCTACGGCCAATTTTATCAAAATTGTCAACAATATGTTTGATGCCTTAAACAGTAGGCAACAATTTGACAAAAACCCATATAAGCATGCTCTGTCAAAAACATCTACATTAGCAATGCGCGCTATTACAGATGCTAAAATAGTTTTTCAAAATTTACATAAAATATCTTACAAAACATATAAAGATGGCCAGAGGAAAAAAGTTTTAACACGCCCACCTTGCTTCGATGGAGTCATTCAATCGTGTGAGGCAGTTTTGCAATTATTATTTGAAGAGTGTTCAGATTCATCTGTATCATATTTGATTACAAGAAAATTAAATCAAGATATAATTGAAAATTTATTTGCACGGTTTAGGCAGAAGGGTGGCTCAAATAGAAATCCATCAGCTAAGTTGCTTCGAACTATATTCAGAAGCAATTTAATTAATTCACTTATGAAACTCCCTACCACAAAAAACTGCAAAAGACGAAGATGGACAATATATCCATTTAACAGTTGAAGACCCTTTATCTCTTTCACAAACATTGCAGGAGCCATCTCCCATGCTATCGTCTTTGTCAGATATACCATCTACGGAAATCCCTAGCTGTTCTGCCAGAGCTGCAGACAATGCCGAAGCGGTGGCTTCAACATCTGCAGAAGCCTCAGTAACATTAGAAGAATGTTCTTTGATATATTTTGCAGGATATTTAGCTAAATCCTGCCTATCAAAAAAGCAGTGTCAGATTTGTACTCTGAAATTATTACAAGAAATTGACATTGATGATGAACGACAGCTGTTGATTTTACACAAATCATACGATTTTAGTAAAAATATCAAACTAAAAATGCCAAGCGACAATTTGTTAAAACTGGTCCATTTGGCTGCCGATTGCTACAATACACACTGTTCACGCCAAAGCGTGACGTCACCTTAAGGCGCACCGCGCCCGCGTGCCCCACCGCCACTTCGCCTGCAGCTGTCATAACTAGAAGAAAGCGGCTGCGGAAGGAAGCGGAAACAGTCACCTTTTTGTACTCGCGACCGGCGGACGTGTACCGCCGCGCAGCAACCGCATGGCACCGCCATTTTATATCAGCACGAGTCACCGCGAATGACTTCGCCGCGAGTGACCTTCAGGGTGTGTTCGGCCCAACCAGACACTACTCCTAAATCAGCACGTGTGTACACACGCATTCAGCCCGCCGCGTAAACCAGTGCACAACCCAAAGGGACAATACAAACATTAGAACCAAGTGACAATAGTTCTTCAGCTCATTCAGCACGCCGTCTACAGCAGGACGCCTCCACGAGGACCCACGGTCACCAGCACTCATCAGACACAGAGCTCACCTCCGCAGGTATTTACCATCCCAATTATTCCTTACCTATTCTCTGGTTGCAGGAAACTGCTCAACCGCATCTACCCCCCCCCCCCCCCCTATCATCGAGCGTATAGCTAGCAGGAAACTGCGAAACTATATTTTCCTTCGAGCCGGATTTATCCGGTTATCCGGATATAACCGGGTACCCGGATAAACTATAATTTCCTACGAGCACGGATAATTAATTACCAATTGGTCCATCGAACCGAGATAATTAAAAGAACCGGCACCTTAATATCTCATTCGACCGAAATATGGTGTAAACAAACTATATTTTCCTTCGAAACGAGATAACGACCCAGTGAATATCCTTCACTTTCAGCTTTTATCAGCTCTTAATTAAAATTCCCTTTAATACAGTCCATTGCCAATATCAGCCCGAAGATCAGCACGAGTTAATTCCCAAATATCGAATATTAACTCAAACTTTATTTTATTAATTTAATTTAAATCCCCATACGTCATACAAATCAATCCGAAGCTTCTAGACGAGTGAACCGGCAGTGCGATTTGCCAAGCCAAACTAACCCGTCTAGCCACATTTCACGAAGTACGCTATCATTGTTCGTTTGACACTCGCGCGCCACAGAATAGACAATAATACTGCAGAGTTGTTTGGTTTGAAATTCCAAACTCGTTAACGATAACGTTAATGAGGCGTTTGTTTTTATGATTGTTAGCTATTGTTTGCAAGAAAGTCGTAAATAACATAACTAAAGGCCAGGTACTTTGTTGATTTTAATTATAAAATAATACTAAGTACTGTTAAAAGATTTACTTGTGTTCGTGATTATCATGAAATAATTAATGTAAGTTAATTGTTTACATTTAAGAGACCAGCACAAAACGTCTTAGGGTCCCGTACAGAATTTACGTAAATAACATAACGAAATTTACGGAATATAATTAATTAAGTAATTAAACCATCAGCTCATATAAGGTTTCGTACACACGTTATTAATTTAGGCGTTATTTTAACCGACTTCCGAAAAGGGAGGTGCGGAATTTCACCTACGATTAAATACTTTAATATTTTTATTTCCTTTTAATTTTGCTTGCGTCCTTGTGCCTGACTTCGCCTACGACGATTAACGATGCCTTCTGAATCACAGGTAGCCAGATTTAGACAGTTACAAATCGCTATTATTAAGCTTAATTTGGAAGCGTTATCATTGAGGTCTAGCAAACCAAGGCGCTATAGCCCCGAGTTCGATGCCAGAGCATCGGGCGTAAGATTGACCCGCGATAGATTTGACGCGGCGTATTATATAATATTGGACACCGTAGGCTTATCAGATTCCGAGGAGGAATTCTACAACGAGCAGTATGAAAGGACAATAGACGCCTACTACGAGATTCTCGTTGTAGAATTGGAACAAAAAACATGGTCATTAGCGCCCCCTCCGTCACCAGCTCAGCAGGTATCGAACCTGCACCCTCTCAGCTCCGCGCCTATACCCGCGCGCTCCTCATCATCAGCTCAGCAGGTATCGAACCTGCAGCCTCAGTGATGTGCGCAGGATTCGAACCCGCACCCTCTCAGCTCCGCGCCTATACCCGCGCGCTCCTCATCATCAGCTCCGCAGGTATCGAACCTGCAGCCACAGTGCTATACGCAGGATTCGAACCTGCACCCTCTCAGCTCAGCGCCTATACCCGAGCGCTTTTCAATATCAGCTCAGCAGGTATCGAACCTGCAGCCTCAGTGCTGTACGCAGGATTCGAACCCGCACACTCTCAGCTCAGCGCCTATACCCGCGCGCTTCTCAATATCTGCTCAGCAGGTATCGAACCTGCAGCCTCTGTGCTATACGCAGGTTTCGAACCTGCACCCAATCAGCTCCGCGCCTATACCCGCGCGCTTCTCGTCATCTGCTCAGCAGGTATCGAACCTGCAGCCTCAGTGCTATGCGCAGGATTCGAACCTGCAACCTCTCAGCTCCGCGCCTATACCCGCGCGCTTCTCGCCATCTGCTCAGCAGGATTCGAACCTGCAACCTATCGGCTCCGCGACTATACCCGCGCGCTTCTCGTCCCCACTTCAGCAGGTTTCGAACCCACAAGCTCCGCGCTATGCGCAGGGTTCGAACCCACGACCGTTCAGCTCCGCGCCAAGACCCAAACAGGTATCGAACCCGCAACCTCACTATGGTGACAACCATTGCTACCCATGTAGTAATGTAAAGGGTCACAAGCCTCGGGTATGTACCCGATACTACGCACTACCAGTGCGCTTATTGCCGGTACAACAGCGCGAGGTACCACGGCGCCGTCCCACACCTGATACGGGCCAGATGGTGTACTCCCGTCGTACTCCACCGCGCACTACCTCGCGTCCTTCGCCGCCGCCTAGGCAATGACTAGGACGGCACATCCAACAAATACCGACTCAGCCCACAAAGAATCAGCACACACACACAACACGACGACAAAGTGTCATCGCAAACACCTTAAGTCAGTTAGGTGCTGACATTCTGCACTCACCCTTGCGCCAGCAATTCTGGACGTTATCAGTATACAAATGTATACAATGTTTACGTTTCCGCGTCCAAACTAAGGCTCCGTACATGGCCGACTCACCCGCCGACCACGTAAACGTTCAGCCCGTATTTAGCAAAGTCACGACGGACTTTACTGGACCATTTTTGATAAAATCCAGTACACTGAGAAACGCCAAGCTATTAAAAGGCTACTTCTGTGTTGTGACATGCCTAGCCACGAAGGCGGTCCATCTCGAACCGGTATCTGAGTTATCCACGGAAGCGTTCCTTGCGGCATTACAGCGTTTTGTTTCTAGGCGCGGTGTACCGGCGTTAATTAGATATAATTGCGGTACAATTTATGTAGGCGCTAGAAATGAACTTAGGGAAATACAAGACTTTCTTGCAACCAACAATAACAATATTGCACCTACACTTTCAGCTCTTTTAACGCGCATTGCAGCCAAGCTCAATGCACGCCCTCTCAGCCCACTCTCTTTTGACCACGCGGAATTTGAATTACTCGCCGCGGGTCATGTCCTTTTAAACCGTCAGCTCAATGCCCTACCTGAGTATTCGGTAGGAGGACGAGCCATTTCTGCACACAAAAGGGTTCAAGCTCGTCCTACCCTTATCCCAACACCTTTGGCAATCCTGGTCCAAACCCTACCTGCACACCATCCAAACACGCTCCAAACGGACTCCCCGATCCAGCCCACCTCAAGTCGGGGAACTGGTACTGATGGTGGACGACCAGGTGCCGCCTCTACACTGGCGCATGAGCCACAAGACGAACCCATGAAGGGATGGCGTCACCCGAGTGGTGGAAATCAAGAACGACCACCTGACTGTCGATTGACCACCACACCACACCTTTGCCGAGTGGGGAATATGTTCACGCCAAAGCGTGACGTCACCTTAAGGCGCACCGCGCCCGCGTGCCCCACCGCCACTTCGCCTGCAGCTGTCATAACTAGAAGAAAGCGGCTGCGGAAGGAAGCGGAAACAGTCACCTTTTTGTACTCGCGACCGGCGGACGTGTACCGCCGCGCAGCAACCGCATGGCACCGCCATTTTATATCAGCACGAGTCACCGCGAATGACTTCGCCGCGAGTGACCTTCAGGGTGTGTTCGGCCCAACCAGACACTACTCCTAAATCAGCACGTGTGTACACACGCATTCAGCCCGCCGCGTAAACCAGTGCACAACCCAAAGGGACAATACAAACATTAGAACCAAGTGACAATAGTTCTTCAGCTCATTCAGCACGCCGTCTACAGCAGGACGCCTCCACGAGGACCCACGGTCACCAGCACTCATCAGACACAGAGCTCACCTCCGCAGGTATTTACCATCCCAATTATTCCTTACCTATTCTCTGGTTGCAGGAAACTGCTCAACCGCATCTACCCCCCCCCCCTATCATCGAGCGTATAGCTAGCAGGAAACTGCGAAACTACACACTTTAACAACATTGTACATTGCACAAAAATCAAATACCGTTTATTCAATACAATATTGGCCTATTTGAGGTGCGAAGCTCCAGAATTACTAAATATGAGTTGCGAAGAGCATATATTTTACATTATTGATCAGATGATCTTGGTGAAGATTCATTTTTATTGTAAAAACAAAAAGACCAACATTTCTGCAAGTAGGAATCCAAAATTAAGAATATTAAAAAATAAATGATTATAGCCTAGATCTAGCCGAAGATCCTAATATAAAATAGTACAGACACAATTATATCTGTTAAAGATGATAGCTAACAGAATGTGCTTTGACTTAGTTTGCATGTGTCATTTACATATTTTTCTGTAAAATGCTCAAATAAAGGCTTATTACTGTTGTGGCAATTTTTTATGAACAACCTCTCAATGTTTTACAAAAGTTAAATAGGTAGGTATATAAGCTTTGGCAGTAATTTGGGGAGATAGACTCACGTTACAATGACCCGTGACTTCGCCATAGCATGTTAGTCTATGGCTATAGCCAACATTTTTAACGTTTATATATCAAAAGCCTCTTTTGCCTGCCGCTACAGTGACGATGGAGATACTAGGTATTTTGCCTATTTTATTTTAAAGAAGTAGTTTGTTGTTACCCATTATTGTACATAGATACCTACTATGTTTCTTTTATATAAGTCTTGAGCATATAATGTTACACATGGTACTCTGAAAGTTTAATAGTTAATTTTTTATTGAAATTCTGTTGTGTGTAATTATTGTTACTTGTGGAATGAGTGTTTCATCCTACAAATGTGTACTGTACATTGAACCCATAACTAACCAACCATAATTAGATTGTGTTTTATAAATAAAACCATGGACTAACATATACAAGTACTTGTATATGTTAGTCCATGATAAAACACATTTATTCTAAATTATTTCCTAACAAGTATGAATATATTTATTTTGTTATAAGACATTAAAAAAGGCGATGTTAGCCTGCATACTATGAATATTTAAGTAAATACTTGACTTTCATTTATGTTAAATAAAGATCTTTGAAAACACAAACAAATAACAATTGTTCATATATTACAAACTAAAATTAAAGAATAATGAGAAATAAAAGTTATTTATCTATAAATTTCGTTGTTTTAGTAATCCTGCATAATTAATAACATATTATTATAGGAAACATTAAAAAGACAAGAAAAGCAAGTCGTTCGCCTGATGGTATTCGTCACGCTGCTACCCTTAACATTAACACTGCCAACAGTTACATACTGCACTCCTTAAGCCTGGTTTTCATGCCTAGTAGCTGGCAGACAGTGAAGGACAGTTACTAGGTCCGTGAAAACAAAGTTGAGCCAGCTCTTTTGTAGGTCAAAAGTACTGTATAGATAGCAGAATGTACAGTTGCTGACTACTGACCATGTGAAACCCTTACTCTGCCACTGAAAAGACTTAGATGAACCACAAAAAAATATTTATTGTGTAATAATACCTGGGAACTACAACAATTAATATGCCTTTTTTGCAAACTCAAAATACTAGTAGGCTTTTCATTTCAATTGATACAATTTTACGTTGCCAACAAAATTAGGATCAATTTATTTATGTTGAGCGCCACCTAGCGAACCTAAGATGCGATATTTTGAATGCCATCTTTCAAGCTATTGCAGCTCCATCTGTCAATAAGCACATAAATAATGCTATATTATCATTAGGAAACTAAATTATTAAAGTACGTAAATGAAACATTATTTCGTATCTAAAAAAAACTACACAACTTTAGGGCTGAATTTCCCTCGAAGTAATCCAAATTGAGCAGCTCTAAGTGTCCAAACTAAAAATTCCGGGCTATTTGATAGCGCCATCTAGGAATAATACGGGATTTTGATCTTTTTGCGGTGTACGTTTTTTTTGTATGTGATTGTTGGTCTTCTTGTATAGTTTGTCCATGCTAGTACTTAAAAATTTGACTTTGGCAAAGTAATTTGTGAAAAATGTCTAGATGAACATTAATGATTTAACAAATACTCGAATATTTCCTGGTTACGTTTGTATTAAGGAAATGTACAAGCGCTCTAAAACCTAATCATAGGCATAATGCTTGCACATTACTGCGTGTATGGACATTTTTGTAGTCAAGACGGACATAAGCTAAAGCCAATTAGGTAAAAGACCTACGAGACAATGAATGACCGCGTAGTGTAGAACTTCCGTTTTTCCGAATGCATGCTCGCTTTCAGAACGTACCCTCAGAACGAACGAACATACGTTCTGGTACCGTAGCACAAGTAATTTGCGAAAAAGTATTCGTATCGTAAGCGTCAACGCGTCATCCTTCGGCGTACAAACTATGAGCTATCTGTGTCACAGTTGTCCTAGATAAATGACAATGATATGTTTCACGTGAACGACACTTTACGTTACAGTTACGCAGTTGTTCGTGCTAGGCCTACAGAGGGTACGTTCTGAAAGCGTGCTGTACAGGATGTCGCTTGTTTAAATAGATTAAGTGTGAAATCTATAAGTTAGCGCGTAAGATATTGCAATTTGTAAGATAAACATAGTCTTAAGTCTAGGTTTTAAGTACTTAGCAAATAAAGATACCTAGGTCTATTAGGAACAGATAGGGAATTACCGAATTAAGCAATAAAGTGCTAGGGGCTCTCTTATAGGTAAGGATCCGACTATAAAGCGTTAAATTAAGATAGGTAGGTGCTCTCTGTACAGTAAATAACGGCATATAAATAGTGTCACATTTTAGAAAAGGATAGCAATAGTCTGAATGAAACAACTATAGATGTAAAATTGTATATAAACAGCGCCATTTTGCGCAATTTTATGTAGTAACCTGTCCGACACCTTCGAATAAAGAAGCTTATACTCAAGATTGGACAATATTCTCTTCAAGTACTCTTCCAACCCAGCCACAGTTAGTGTATGATCCCGTACACGTGCTATAAAAATAACAGGCATAGAAATGACTTGATTAAGGCTTTTAATGCATCAAAAAGTATTATACCCGCAAGCGACTATAGACTGTCGATAGGAAAAAAATACAGTAATCATTCGTAATAAATATTGCTATCGCGGCTAGTTTCATGCGAGAGATAAGGTACGCTAGCTAAAAAAAATCGGTATATCGAGGTGATAAGTATATCATAGCCGAAATCTCTACCCACCATGCACCGAGCCTGTAATCTTGTTCGAAAAAGCAAAGTAGTGTTGTTTGTTTATACAAAGAACACTATTTTGCCTTAATGTATATTAAAGCTCAGAGTTCCTATAAATATAATTAATAGGAATTCCGACCTGCTTGAAAACTACTTGAGATACGGCACTGAAATTAAAATTCTTGATACTTGATATATGTGACTAAATTGTTGACTCCACAAGACAAATACACCGATTTAGTACGATGATCAAAAATGCAAAGCACAGCTCTAAAAATGTAGGGCTTACTATATTTATATCTCTTACATTCAATGTTATTTTGTTATCGTTATTTCGTCATATTGTTTTAGTGTTTAGGAATGATCTCATCGATGACTAATTGATTTTTCATAGAGTTATCGTGTAAAATGTATAGGTGTAATTACGAATATCTTAACTTATCGCCCAATTATGTATTTATTATTCTTTCGCTTTATGCATTTTACTTCGTTGACATTTCAGTCGTATTAGTGGTGACCGCAGCGATCTGTGGGCCGAGCACCAAAATCTGTTTAAGTGTAACGTAATCGCATCGTTAACGTATTCAGTACAAACTGTCATGTATCTAGTACAGTAGTGGCACAGATAACTCATAGTTTATACTGAATACGTAAACGATACGATAAAGTTCCACTTAAGCAGATTTTCGTGCTCGGCCCACACTTGTTTATACAGAATTAGTCGGTTACATGATATGAAAGACGCCCATCAGAATTTTCCATCACCATTAATCCACAGCGTAGGCACATACTAAATATTCTGTCATGAATCATCGACCGTCGTGTCGTCAAAAACCGAAAGGCTCGTCTAAGAAATGAACTACCTAACTATTATGTACTTAATACTGTTTTGCGTGATTTAATAATACTTACAGAAACGTTTTCTTGCGATTCATTTGGCTCTTGAATCTTTGGTCCTTGAAAACATACATCTTTTTGTAGGTTTTTATTCATGGCGAAGGTTTTTGGAGGCCGCGGGGGCACCGGTGGTCCTGTTGAAAAACACGTGCGCATTATTTTAAACGTATTATATATTTTTTTACAGATTTCACAAAAGGAGGAGGTTCTATGTTCTACTGTATGTATTTTCAACCGACTTCCAAATAGAAGGAGGTACTTAATTCGACTGTATTTTTTATGTTTGTTACCTTATAACTTTCGATAGGATGAACCGATTCTCAAAATTTAATTTAGGTGCTTCCCGTGTGGTCCCATTTAAATTTCATCAAATTCGGTCCAGTAGTTTTTGAGTTACACTCCAATAACTGAATATAATGGAAGTAGGTATAAAATTTTCCAAATTGTACTTGTTTTGTGTTTGTTCTGTTTTTGGAACCGATTTCCATTTGTAAATCAATTCTCAAAATTCTATTATTACTTAAGAGTATACTTGCGAGGTGGTACCATTAAAACTTCATCAACTTCGGTCAAGCTGTTGTTGAGTTACAATGAGTTACAAAAGTGTTTTGCCTATCTTGATGATATCTTTATTGACGGTAAATGACAATCGATCCCGTACGTAGCAAGGGTCACACATAAAGTGTGAAATTTATTTTCCTAGAAATGGAACCGACACAGGTTATTTCACACTTTTTAGTGTTGAAGTTGGTTCAATTTATTTTGGTATTTTTTTATTGAATGCTTACGCATAATGAATACCAACCTAAACTAAACTTTTTTCTATTTTCTCTCTTTCTTAATCTTCTAGGTTGCCAGCCTCTAGTTCAGTGAATTACCGAGACTGTTCCAAGTGTAGGATTTCACTGCCTGTATCGTTCTTGGATACTTGCGCTTTTAGCGGGAAATTCACGATTGAACAGCTACGCTGAGTATCATTCGACTTAACTTAGTGATCCGCGGGAATAATATTCGCTATTGTATATCCATATACTGTCAAGTAATGTACAGTCAGCGAAAAAATGCTACAATACCAATATATTTTTTATGTCATCAAACCTATTTCATATAGGGATAGACTATGGGGCTAACTAAGTTTTGAGTACCTAATATATATGTTTGAAATCAACAAAAACTTTTCTCATACATTTTCTACGGAAAACCATCCACGCAACATATTATTTGTTGCCATCGATTACTACTGCCCTTGCTACTTAAGTTACCTGACCTTACTGACCTATCATCGAAAATTCATCTTGTGTATGAAATAAGGGTGTTTAAACAACTTACCAGTTTCTGGGAAACCATTTCTTTTCGGACTAATTGACAACTTCGTGAACGACTTCGCAACCGACCAGTCTCCTGAAACACGCATACTTATAATTAAGCACCACAATGTAGTCTTATTGTGATTTAAATGGCCCCGGATTGGGAAACAATGTGGGTTTATTAAAGAGTAATATTATTTAATTTGGACTACGTATCAGATAGTAATTGGGCGATTGTTTATATCATAACCACTATAATTAGGATATAATTTAAATATAAGCTAATAAACGCGCTAATCGAACATGATAATTGTAACATTTCATCTTACATTATATAAAGTTATATACACTAATCGTAGTGTGTCTAAGCACGAAAAGGAAAATGATCATTATTTAATGGGGGGCGAATATTCATATTGAAAAATTACAGTCGCATCCTGCGTGTTGAACGATTCAGCAAAACAGCAGTTTTTAAAATCTAATAGCTGTTCATGATCTATTACTTTGATAGTGAATCACGGAATAATCGATTAGGATCATCATCAGTCGAAGTGGTAACTAGTTTGAAAGCTAATAGTCAACTAAACTAACTAAGGAAAGGAACTAAAAAAAGCTAAGGTGGCGGTTTGTGAATGCTATCCCTATAGAGATAATACACTATAGCCGTGTTCCTTTTTGAACAGAAATTGATCGCATCGTTCGCGTAGCCATTCCATTTCAAACCCACAATCATGTTGAGCGAGCTCGACATGTCACCAATAATGCTCGCGACTACAACGCTCCCTGTAAAGTGTTGTTTGCCGTCATTGCGAGCTGTCACTGTCAAAACATGAAATAATTTCTCTACATTTTATTTTATTGCGCGTCTAATTTGATTGTTATTTGAAAAGGAACACAATTGTTAAGGAAAATTAGTTGAGAACATGTATTTTAATTATCATTATACTTTAAACTTGTCTTTGCCGCGCTTTTCGAGAGTGGTCAATTCAGTTTGAGCACTATGAGCCATCGCAAACGGAACTTCAAACCCGGGCGCGACAGTCAGGCGCAATGACGACGCTTACTGCAGAGGCTTCATGACATTTATTATGTTTAAAAAAAAAACCAGCGAAGGATATTGTATAGATGATAGATGTCAAATTGATAGTCCTAATTTAACGTAAAACGTTAGGGTCAGCTAAGAAACAAATTCCACTAGATGGCGCTGTTTTCTTGATAATTGCATATTAATTTATTTTAATGAAATATGGGAGGATTAAATAAGAATGCTTGATTTTGCGCCCTTTATCTTTATTTATTAACACACTACAAACATAACTGAAACTATTTATTACTCGGATTTCGAGAAAATGGATAATAATTCTCAACTCTTGTTATACCACAGATTACGTAATAGTACATAATCCTTAGGCACGCACACATACAAATTAAGAATTTGTAGTAGCTATTTAACAAATTCGTCCGTCTCACAGAGTTCCCATTAGCCTATCCGTAGAAACGTTTTCGCATGGGAACAAAGGTGCATGGTTCGAACCTGGGCTTATCGTGTTATTTTTGGGCATTTATGTTTTAGTTTTTTGAGAAACCTTTATTCGTCATTTTAGATAACGATATGAATAGATACTAATATTATCAGTGACATTCTAATATACCTAAGCCTCAACCTGAATTAGATACCTATACTTTATTACCCTATGTCTTTTCTGCTGCTGTAACAGAGCGAAGGATCGTCTTGATTTTGAGTAGTATAGGGTTCCGAGGGTGACTAAGGTTACTTTTTATACAGACGTAACACGGGCAAAGCCGCGGGCAGACACTTGTGTAATAAATAAAAGTCTACATCATTTCAATAGTGTATATTCATAGATCTAAGCACTTAGCATTTTTTTTAACCCTTCTTAGAATAATTTCTGGTAAAACACATTTTTTTAAAAATGCTACCAGTTTCGGGACCATTCCAGCAATAAAATCTTCATCTCGTTCTATTTCTATTACTTTTATGGGTTGTTCTGGTGAGATGTAGCACACAAAGTAACATTTTTTCATGTTGGTTACCCGCAGCTAACCTTGGTTTTTTTTTTTTTTTAACGTTTTCGATGTGTTCGTTAGGCTTTGTTTTTTTTCTCCATAAATCTTCATGTCTGTAATCAAAAAGAAGCATTGGTTTAGTAGGTAAGTACCTAGGTATATTGAAAAGTTTGAACCTCGCAAAATATGTCGTGAATAATAATAAACTCAATACATTATGTAGTAGATACATAATATATAATGGAATAGTTTCAATTACTTACGTGGTATTAGTATCACTATGAAACCTCTTGAGTTGAGCACGGGATGCTTTATGGCCTCTCTTAGGCCCAGAATATCTGTGAGCTCTATAGCTCGCTTTGGATCTCTGAGATTGCATTTTGCACAATATTTGACAATATGATATCGCACAAAAGTTTTTGCAAAAACAACGTAATAACAACAAATACTACAAACAAATAACACATGGAATATTACTCGAGAAGTCAGTCACACGGAATAAAATAAAATATCAGCAATTCAGCATCACCACTGCAACTTCAGTAATAATGACATATGAAAAATATGAAATTGAAAACTGTCAAAACGTCCGAACCAGTGTTGCTAGTGGCAGATAGTCAAAAGTAACTCGAGTCATCTAATAAGTACCTATATCAGGCAAAAAACTCACTATTTTAGCAGTCTCTTATTTGGGTTTTTGTGTTTCAAGGTCATTAATTAATGTAAGTAATTTTGGAATAAGCATAACAAGAGTCGATAATGTCGCTGGAAACAAAAAAATCTAAGCATTAGGTAGCTTCCATTTTTTTACATCAACAGTAAAATAATATACCTAATGAAGGTTATGGTAATTACTAATTTTGTGCAAAAACACTCAACTAATACATTTCGATCGGAAGTAGTGCACAAACGTAAAAAATAACTAAAATAGCTAACAGCTCGAGTCTGGTAACACAAAGACAGCAGAACTGAGTGGAAGAAAATGAATTTATTTTACGTAGCACAGAGTGGCAACGTCGCGTTCAAGCCGTGATATAGCGCGGTCCTACTCTCCCAGAAAATGTACTCTACTAGCACGCACCATCTGACAACGTAGCTTACTTGCACTGTCAAGATATTATAACGTACAATAATAATGTAGCTATATGTATAAAATTGAACCACACAAACGTAAAATCAGACGATTTGGCAATGGTAAAACAATAAGATAACACGCTGATGTTTAACTATATCATTGATTTGCGCAAATATGAGTACAAATTAGGACAATGTTAACTTACAATAACTTTAAATTCGCTCCAGAGAACTCAAAAATGCGTAGTTTAATTTGTATGGAAAACGTTTAACCTTAATACAATGCCAATATGGACCATTGCGCTCCGTAAGGATTAACAAACACGTAAACAAAGGCATAATTCTTGATATTTATTGATTAAGCGAATGGCTATTACTATTAAAATGGTACATGTTTAAGAGTAGAATTAAACATACGTTAGCGGAATTATCCAGTTAGGCATTGTAGTTACAACTAGGAATTATATGGAAAAGTGTGTCAGCTATTAAAAATGTAAAATGCCCATACAGAATCACGCCGAGAAAGCCCGAGAACACCCGAGAAGCGTGAATGTGAGAGGTTTCTCTACGTCTCGTTCTCGTGCTCGGCTGTTCTCTGATTGGTGTCAGTATTTTTGCCCGCTTCAAAGGGTTTCTCGGGCGAGATAAGAGAACGCTATCGCATTATTGTTCGCAGTAGCTCAGTGCGACTGCGAACTAGGAAGCACAATCAAGTGCATGTGTTTATCTGTTAATGGAAAAGTGGATTAATGAACTGGAATTGAAGTTCATTGAACAGTTTATTAGAATTAGAATTTTATTACTGACACACATTACACATTACAAAAAAGTAAATAGTCAGAACTTAATTAGCACTAGATCATTATTATAATTTTTTACACAAAGGAAAATAAATCTCGCAAAGCCCACACTAAGAATAAATCTTGTGTCGTGGCCGTCTGCTTCCTTCAAGGTCTCAATATTAACAGTTGTAATATAAATATCTTATAAGTAAAGCAAGAGGAAGTGTATATAATGATAACATGTGTAGGCAATATTTATGCATGTGAGAGTGTATGTGTTAGGGTGTGTATGTGTGTGGGTTTTGGTGCATATGTGTGATGTGTGTATGTGAGTGTAGGGAAATATACAGGTTTAGGGAAATTAGTAGTGAAAGATTATTTATTGGATGCAAAATATCTATCGGAATATCTTGTCGAAATATGGGGCTGTGCAGCACAGACTCATATAAAGCGTCTTCAAATATCGCAAAATAAGCTTTTAAAACTCTTTTTAATTATGACCGTCTAACCACATCTAGTACGTTGTATAAAGAATCAAAAATATTTAATTTATAACAATTATACATTTATACTACATGCATTCTGACCAAAAAAGTACTATTGCAAAAAATAAATACAGAAAATAAATTTACTAATAGATCATTTCAATATAATTTAAGAAATGTGAACAAATTAAAATAACAAGCACACATAACCATGTATGGTAAACATAATATTCTGTATGAGGGTGCAGCATTTTATAATAAGTTACCTACCGATATTAAAGATAGTAAAATTTCTGTTTTTAAAAGTAAACTTTAAAAATATATTTATAATGAAATAACCTAAGATTGCTGAACAAATATGTTATACTTGACTAATCACTTTAATTAGTTATAAGTTTTAGTGTAAAACTCATTTTAAGTGAACCTTGTTCTTTATGAGAAATAAATTCTTTAAACCCAAAACATCGGCATTATAAAGGCAAGAGTCAATCACGACGCGTGGAGTAGATATATTTTTTCCTGTTTAGTTTAAATAAGGTTATTATAAAGTGTGCTAATGCACAAATAACAATGACTGCTGCACAGTCGTCCATTGCGGGTGGGAGCGAGAACAGTAAGTGAAAAACATTGTGAGTGTAAATAGTTTTAAATTTTCGCGAGAAGACCCAATGAGACTTCCCGACGTGAGTCTATAGGGCTCAGATTATAGAACAAAAGGCAGATGGAGCGTACCGAACACGCGAGTGTCGCCACCAAAGCGAATACAAATTCAAAAGCAAATACAAACCCGCGCTAGTGCTATACGCGACTTGTCCGAAGTAACACGTTACGACTGGTTCGTAATTTTAATGTACAAAATACCGTCTTGTGTTATTAAACACTGTAAAAGTTGTTCCCAAAAATAAAAAAAAAGAAGATGGAATATCCTTTCACAGATAACTATTAATTATTTGGCTTATATAATTTTTAATCAACATAATAACTTTACATGTGACTCGGAACACAAAACTTCAACAGTCATTCGCTTGTGTTGCCAGTATTTATTTAAATTAGTTAGCCGTTTTATTGGTAAAACTACATTTAGAAGGTCTAGGGGTTAGTGATGTAACAAAAGTTTGTTTTTTAATATCGCAAATGCGAATATTTTTTTATAAGTCTCGCTCGCACGTCTTCTTTCGTCGTCACTCAAGTCTTCTTAGAAAATACTTTTTATGTCAAGTTTTTAATAAAGTTGAAAATGCGAATACTTGTCTCGTTCGCACCATTTTTAGGGTTTAGCACCTCAAAAGGTAAAAACCTTGTACACCTTGCTTTTAGCCTAAATTGACTAGTCTGGGTCAACCGGAAGTACCCTATAGGTTTTGGGTCGAAAATCCATAATATGGTAGTTCCCGTTGACCTAGAATCACTAAATTTGGCAAAAAGCTAGGTCTTATAGAACAAATAAAGGAAAAAATATATATGGCCACCCTCCTCCAATCTCCAAAGTCTGTGAAGAGCAAAATCTGAAATAATTTGTTACCTACAAATTTGTTCGGAATCCGAGATGGGCGAGTCCGATGGAATGTTCAGTATGTTATATTATATAGACAGATGTTATATATATAGATTAAAAATTACCTGTGTGCCAACTTTTATCCAAATCAGTATAGTCGTTTTTGCGTGAAAGAGAAATAAACATCCATACATACGTACTTCCATTCTCACAAACTGTCGGATATATGTGTAATAATTAGAAAAGTAGGATACTATTAAAATATTAAACAAAAACAATTAAACAATGAATTGTGATATTTATACAGAACCTTCTTTTATTATTGTAATTTATTTAGTTATTAATAACCATTATTTTATACATATACTACTTTCGTACTGTATGTTACAACAGAACGTTTAACTTTCCAATATTATAACAATTTGTTACAAAAATGAGGGAGTTAATTTTTCATTATCTGGTAACTGTACACGCACACAGATGCACGTGTACGTACAGTGCAGTGGCTCGTTGTCACGCACACATAACTATAAAGGTGGCGACACTCGCGAGTTCGGCGCACTCCATCTGCCTTTTGTTCTATAATCTGAGCTATAGGGCCATAAGAGAGTTTAAGAGGAGAATACTAAATGAAGTAATAAAATTGCGATAAGCATACATACTGATGTTTGACTGACTAGCATTCAAGGATTTGCACTCTTCTTCGCTCATATTGGAATCATTCTCTGACAAATCTGCGTTGAGCCTTATTTGCGGTTGACTCAAGTAGATCTGGTGGGTACGGTTATCAGAGACCCTGTCGAAGGGAGTTCTGGTACTCATCACAATGTTCTTAGGGTCGAATGTGAATGCTCGTTGCCCATCCTGCAAAAATAATATTTAAGAATGATATACTCAATATAAAAAGTTAAAAGGTTTACAAAATCAATCCTAGCTCGTTACAAACATCAAGCTGGATATATATTTAAAAAAATACAAAATGTATACCCAAAAAGTACCAACTATGCCCTATTGATGTCACAGCTTCCGATCGGAGACATGCATACATAAAGTTACAAGCTAAATAAACTTGAAAGAAGTGGTTACGCACATACAGTGGGAAAATATCTATATAATATATAAAATAAAATAATATGTGCGTAACCACTTCTGACATGCAAAAGAGGTTCTACCTATGCTTGTTAGGTATTGTCTTTTTAACGTTTTACTAGTTTCTGGCCTTGACGTCGTAATATAAAGCTATTGCACACCTGTTGAATAGGGAAGCTTTTGTTAATATCTTAATAGGGTATAAGTTGCCGTGGCGGTGCCGGCTTAGAATAGCACCCCCCCAACTCTACCCGTGGGTGCCGTAGAAGCCGGCTAAGGGATAACAAATCAGAAGGTGGGCAGCAGCACCTTCCCAGTCAAACAAACACCAACTGCGCTCGCCAACCCGCCTGCCAAGCGTGGCGAGTATTGGCAAAAACCCCTCAATGGATTGGACAAAAAGAACCAGGCCCCCAGTCCCCGGCAGCCCCGCTATTCCTGGCTACGGTAGCGGCCACGGTAACGGTGGGGCAGGGGGTGCTAAGAATCCCCGGCAGACGCCCGGCTACCACCCCCAACGACGACGACTGGCCCTGGTAACACACAACATACGCACGATGAGGACAGACGAGAAGATATATGAGCTGGAAGAAGAAATGAGTAAGCTACGCTGGGACATTGTGGGGTTATCTGAAGTCCGTAGAGCGGGTGAGGACACGATAACCCTAAAATCAGGTAACCTACTCTACCACCGGGAGGGCGACCAACAGTCCCAAGGTGGTGTCGGGTTTCTCGTCCACAAGTCCCTTACTAACAACATAGTTAAGATCGATAGCGTTTCCAATAGGGTCGTATACCTAATACTCAGAGTATCCAAACGATATTCGCTGAAGGTCATTCAGGTATAAGCACCGACGAAGTCGCACCCGGATGATGAGGTGGAGGATATGTATGAGGACATTAGTCGGGCCATACATACCTCTGAAACGCACTTTCTAGTTGTTATGGGGGACTTCAACGCGAAGTTGGGTAAGAGAAGCGAGGATGAGTCGAAAGTGGGGCAATTTGGCTATGGACAACGGAACCGTAGGGGACAGAGGTTGGCCGACTTCCTGGAGAAAGAGGGACTCTTTATGATGAACTCTTTCTTTCAGAAGCCACCTCACAGGAAATGGACCTGGCTGAGTCCCGATGGTTCCACGAGAAATGAGATTGACTTCATTATGACCACCAAAAGGCAAATATTCACTGATGTCTCCGTGATCAACAGGGTTAAAACCGGTAGTGATCACCGAATGGTAAGAGGCACGGTGAATATTAATGTCAAACTGGAGAGGTCTCGTCTGATGAAGTCTACGCTCCGACCTACTCGTGCCCATATTCAAGACCCCGAGAGCTTTCAACTTGAGCTATCCAATCGCTTCGATTGCCTTGAGAACATCGCTTCAGTGGACGAGATCAATAACAGGTTAGTAGAAACTGTCCATACAGTGGGTTCCAAGTACTTTAAACCCCACCGTACAGATAGGCCACAGAAACTCTCCAACGATACCCTCAACCTCATGGCTGAACGACGCTCATTGAAACTGCAGTCTTCGGATGATGCTGAAGCATATAGGCTGCTCAATAGACGAATATGGAAGTCCTTGCGACACGACATTCGGATCTTTAATACAAACCGTAGTAAAGAGACGATAGAGCGGAAAAAAGGCTCCAAAGTGTTTGCAAGAGACATGTCTATTGGGCAAAGCCAGTTGACGAAGCTGAAGAGAGGAGACGGCAGTGTAGCGTCGACCAAAGCGGAAGTGTTAGGAGAGGTCGAGAGTTTCTACGGACAGTTATACACCTCGGTCGCTAAACCTGTTAGCAGCTCGGCCAAAGACCCAAGAGCCAAGCTGACCCGACATTATACCGAAGATATCCCGGACATCAGCCTGTACGAGATTAGAATGGCCTTGAAACAGCTTAAGAACAACAAGGCGCTTGGTGACGACGGTATCACATCTGAGCTTCTGAAAGCGGGTGGGAACACCGATACTTAAAGTCCTTCAGAAGCTCTTTAATACCGTCTTACTCGAAGGTTCAACGCCAGAAGCATGGAACAAAAGCGTGGTGGGTTCTTCAAGAAAGGTGACAACACTTTACTTAAAAATTACAGACCCATCTCGCTTTTGAGCCATGTTTATAAGCTGTTTTCGAAGGTCATAACGAACCGTCTCAGTCGCAGGTTTGATGAATTCCAGCCTCCGGAGCCAGTTTCCGAAAAGGCTATAGTACAATAGACCACATCCACACGCTACGGCAAGTTATACAGAAGACCGAAGAGTATAACTTGCCTCTTTGTCTAGCGTTTGTGGACTATGAAAAAGCCTTTGATTCGATCGAGACGTGGGCAGTGCTTGAGTCTCTCCAGCGGTGCCGTATTGACTATCGCTATATTGAAGTGCTGAAGTGTTTGTACAAAAACGCCTACATGTCAGTCCGAGTACAGGAGCAGAGTTCGAAGGCAATTCCATTGCAAAGAGGCGTGAGACAGGGAGACGTTATATCTCCGAAACTGTTCACCGCTACATTGGAAGACGCCTTCAAGCTTCTGGAATGGCAAGGACTTGGCATCAATATTAACGGCGAATACATCACTTACCTTCGATTTGCCGACGATATTGTAGTCATGGCAGAGTCCATAATAGACCTCAGTACAATGCTCGAAGGCCTCCATCGAGTTTCCCAACGGGTAGGTCTTAAGATGAACATGGACAAGACGAAAATTATGTCTAATGCCCATGTTGTACCTACCCCAATATCAGTTGGGAACTCAGTTCTCGAAGTTGTTGACGAGTATATCTACCTGGGACAGACAGTCAAACTAGGCAGGTCCAACTTCGAGAAAGAGGTCAATCGTCGAATCCAACTCGGCTGGGCAGCGTTCCGGAAACTTCGCGAAGTCTTCTCGTCAAAAATACCTCAGTGCCTCAAGACAAGAGTCTTCGACCAATGTGTGTTACCAGTGATGACTTATGGCACTGAAACGTGGTCTCTTACTATGGGCCTCATAGATAAGCTCAAAGTCGCACAACGAGCTATGGAGAGGGCTATGCTCGGGGTTTCTCTACGTGATCGAATCAGAAATGAGGAGATCCGTAGAAGAACGAAAGTCACCGACATAGCTCAGAAGATTAGCCAGTTGAAGTGGCAGTGGGCAGGGCACATAGCACGCAGAACAGATGGCCGATGGGGCCGAAAGGTTCTGGAGTGGAGACCACGTACCGGCAAGCGCAGCGTAGGTCGTCCACCGACACGGTGGACAGACGACCTGAGAAAGGTCGCAGGACGACGTTGGATGCAGGCCGCTTCCAACCGGTCCTTTTGGAAAATCATGGGGGAGGCCTATGTGCAGCAGTGGACGTCCTACGGCTGAGATGATGATGATGGATGATGAGGGTATAAGTTATCTGCATTCCATATTTCATTCAAATCCATTAAGCCTTTTCAGCGTGTTGAAGTGACGACCAGGATTCCTTCAACATGGTTAAATCGTATGTCCTAGTTAAGGGTTGAGACCTATACCTATGTGATCATGGGGCGTCATTTATACCTACTAAAACGCCAGACTACACTTAGGGAGATTATTTCAATGTTTCATGTTTCACCTTACACAAAAGAAGACAAAATAAATAATGATGATAATAACAAATACGAGTATGGAAGTGAAGGGGAAAAATATTACATTACCTGAGCTCGGACACCAGTTATACACTCCGATATTGGAATGTATGGGCCTGTACTGTCTACACTATGCTCATAATGCTCATTATTTGCAGTCCTGGTGCTCATAGTATTTTGGTATGTATCTGAAACAAACAAAGGAAAGTTTTACTTTTCGTTTTTATTTATTATTTATCATATAATCAGCACGAGTATTACAGGATTGGTATTGCATTGTTGCAGTACTAGCCCAGCTGAATAAGCTCAAAAAGACGCAAACCAGAAAAAAATATTAGTAGCAATAATTGCTACTTACCTATAATTTTTAACTAAGAATTCAGAAGGAAAGTAATTTTCCTTGGTGAGTGTTCCGGGTGAGGGTAAAATCTTATCATTGCATTATTACGATTATTTTTAATTTTACACGGAAAATTGTTACAACCAGATTTATTAAGATCAATTTTCCTACAAATTTGTTTGTCTTCAATTAATTCTTAATTATTGCACTATATGAGATAATTTCTCGGGGACACACGTCCAACATAATAGCTCTAATCGCCCTAAACGCAGCCTGTATACACAAAAAACAGATCCAGGTATACAGTAGAAGGGCACAGCAGCTGCTTTGTACAGCAGCGTCAGAGCCATCGATGCCAACTCAGTCCCTCTGGGGCTAGATCAGGCCCTGTATCTGCTTGTTCAACCCATTTAACCATGTTTCGCGTAAAGTTGAAAATAAACGAGTTAGTTAATAAACAAGAATTTACCCCTAAAATCAAGATGGCGGATGACTCAACGATCGGTTACAACGCAAAAAAATAAAATTTAGACTGCCAGTGACCTTCCCCAACGAATTCCGAAGGGAAATTGCTACTTTAATTTTTTCGGGGTCAAATCCTAATTCGACTGGGCTGTAAGTGCATATAAATTATATAAGACGCCAAAACGTTCATCATTGTCGCATTGAGAAATTTTCATATGAATGGGATGAATATCTTTTCTTAAGGATTTAGGGATCGTATAGCTACTTGTCCATACTAAAAGAAAAAACTCTGTTCTACCTCTTAACATTGTACGATTTCAGTGATTTTTTTTTCATGCAATCGACACATTGTTTCCTATGCCCGTACGTTTTGATTTTTTCAGTTTTTTAAGTTACAAATAAAATTATTTATTACCCTTTAGAAGTCTGAATCAGACAGACATGCCCAACACATAACATAATAACACCACCATATTTATTTATTTATTTATAATGGACCCATTTATATTTAAATGGTTCCATTAAAACATACGAGTATAATCCACCAGATTACTTTTGTACCTATAGAAAAAAGGTATTTATATAATTAATGAGCGTTAACTTATAAAGAAAAAAACTTTGTGATACAAAGATATATAAAGTTAAAATGAAGAAAATACTAAAGACTAACAATTCACTCCAGGGCACAAAATAACGTCATTTAATGGGATTCTGTTGAAGCCGTCAACTGAATCTGAAATTATTTTGCATACTGATCCAAGCCTGGTGCGTACCAGACATAATATTTGCATCAATAACTCCTGGAAAATTCTAGAAATATGACAAACGATGATTTTACACTAGCTGTACCTCGTTGTTGAAACTTTTGTTGCAAATGGAAACCCAGAAATCTTAGTAAGATAATGTATGATGATGTTTAATATCATCATCATCATCATCATTATCTCAGCCGTAGGACGTCCACTGCTGAACATATGCCTCCCCCATGATTTTCCATAAGGACCGGTTGGAAGCGGCCTGCATCCAACGTCGTCCTTCGTTGACCTTCATCAGGTCGTCTGTCCACCGTGTCGGTGGACGACCTACGCTGCGCTTGCCGGTCCGTGGTCTCCACTCCAGAATCTTTCGGCCCCATCGGCCACCTGTTCTGCGTGCTATGTGCCCTGCCCACTGCCACTTTAACTGGCTAATCTTCTGGGCTATGTCGGTGACTTTCGTTCTTCTACGGATCTCCTCATTTCTGATTCGATCACGTAGAGAAACCCCGAGCATAGCCCTCTACATAGCTCGTTGTGCGACTTTGAGCTTATCTATGAGGCCCATAGTAAGATACCACGTTTCAGTGCCATAAGTCATCACGGGTAACACACATTGGTATTTTTGACGAGAAGACTTCGCGAAGTTTCCGAAACGCTGCCCAGCCGAGTTGGATTCGACGATTGACCTCTTGCTCGAAGTTGGACCTGCCTAGTTTGACTGTCTGTCCCAGGTAGATGTACTCGTCAACAACTTCTAGAACTGAGTTCCCAACTGATATTGGGGTAGGTACAACATGGGCATTAGACATAATTTTCGTCTTGTCCAGTTCATCTTAAGACCTACCCGCTGGGAAACTCGATGGAGGCCTTCGAGCATTGTACTGAGGTCTTCCATGGATTCTGCCATGACTACAATATCATCGGCAAATCGAGGGTGAGTGATGTATTCGCCGTTAATATTGATGCCAAGTCCTTGCCATTCCAGAAGCTTGAAGGCATCTTCCAATGTAGCGGTGAACAGTTTCAGAAATATAACGTCTCCCTGTCTCACGCCTCTTTGCAACGGAATTGCCTTCGAACTCTGCTCCTGTACTCGGACTGACATTTAGGCGTTTTTGTATAAACACTTCAGCACTTCAATATACCGATAGTCCGCTGGAGAGACTCAAGCACTGCCCACATCTCGATCGAATCAAAGGCTTTCTCATAGTCCACAAACGCTAAACAAATAGGCAAGTTATACTCTTCGTACTTCTGTATAACTTGCCGTAGCGTGTGGATGTGGTCTACGGTACTATAGCCTTTTCGGAAACCGGCTTGTTCCGGAGGCTGGAATTTATCAAACTTGCGACTGACACGATTCGTCATGATCTTCAAAAACAGCTTATAAACATGGCTCAAAAGCGAGATGGATCTGTAATTTTTAAGTTAATTGTTGTCACCTTTCTTGAAGAACAGCACCACCACGCTTTTGTTCCATGCTTCTGGCGTTGAACCTTCCGAGTAAGACGGTATTAAAGAGCTTCTGAAGGACTTTAAGTACCGGTGTTCCACCCGCTTTCAGAAGCTCAGATGTGATACCGTCGTCACCAGGCGCCTTGTTGTTCTTAAGCTGTTTCAAGGCCATTCTAATCTCGTACAGGCTGTCCGGGATATCTTCGGTATAATGTCGGGTCAGCTTGGCTCTTGGGTCTTTGGCCGAGCTGCTAACAGGTTTAGCGACCGAGGTGTATAGCTGTCCGTAGAAACTCTCTACCTCCTAATACTTCTGCTTTGGTCGACGCTACACTGCCGTCTTCTCTCTTTGGCTTCGTCAACTGGCTTTGCCCAATAGACATGACTCTTGCAAACACTTTGGAGCCTTTTTCCGCTCTATCGTCTCTTTAATACGGTTTAAAGAAATAAAGAGTTCATCATAAAGAGTCCCTAGCTAGAAAGAGCGCTCTTTCTCCAGGAAGTCGGCCAACCTCTTTCCCCTACGGTTCCGTTGTCCATAGCCAAATTGCCCCACTCCCCACTCATCCTCGCTTCTCTTACCCAACTTCGCGTTGAAGTCCCCCATAACAACTAGACCCGACTAATGTCCTCATGTATTAGGTATACGACTCTATTGGAAACGTATATATTGGATCGTAACTATGTTGTTAGTAGGGGACTTGTGAACGAGAAAACCGACACCACCTTGGGACTGTTGGTCGCCCTCGCGGTAGTAGGCTACCTGATTTTAGGGTTATCGTGTCCTCACCCGCTCTACGGACTTCAGATAGCCCCACAATGTCCCAGTGTAACTTATTCATTTCTTCTTCCAGCTCATAGATCTTCTCGTCTGTCCTCATCGTGCGTATGTTGTGTTACCAGGGCCAGTCGTCGTCGTTGGGGGTGTTAGCCGGGCGTCTGCCGGGGATTCGTAGCACGTAACACGAGTTGAGGGGTACTATTCTAAGCCGATACCCCACGGCACTGACACAATATATTATGAAGTATTAAATGAGTCGTGTTTGGTCGGGTGTGGTATTGGTACATTTGAGATTTGGAGCTATGATCGAGTACCTACTGTTCAAACTACGTCTATTGTGGGCGCCGAAACATCATTTCCCAAAATCCGGTTAAGAAATCTTATTACAATTACAGCACCAGAAATAATATGGACTAAAAAATTCAAAAAGCTATGAACACTACAAAGGTAAAGTTAAGCACTTGCCATTTTTTAAGGTGTCGAGAAACCAATTTTGTACCCTATAGGGTACAAAATTGGTTTCTCGACACAAAATATTGGTAATTAATATGTGCACTACAAAGTACCATTGCCATAGCAAAACCCCAATAATATATGCAGCAATGCCTTACAAAACCACTGCCCTTACATTCCGAATATAACAGGTTCTGAGTTAAGGAATAGTGCAGCATATCTAACTAGTGATCGATACCGTTCTTGGGACCAATTAATCTGTCGCCATCTAACAATACTGCCATAATAACACAACATTTTTTTCACACGATATCATGGCACACTTTTTCACAAGTATTATTCTTACCAAGAGCGTGTTTAAAGTATCTCCCTCCCTGATAGCACAAATATATATTTGTTTTGTGCTAATAGATCCATATCAACACATAACCTATACGTAAATATAATAAAACAAAATTTAACACAACAAAGCTGCCAGCACAATAATGAACAACTTTAGAACTGATCCATTTATATTATTCAAATTGGAGATTAGAATGAGAATAGCAGGTTTTCATTCATATGGAACTGGAAACGAAGGCCGATCACAAAACGCTTATTAACTATATGAGTAATCTTATTGTATCAGTGGTCCAAGGCTCGTGAAGACATTTGTACAAGGTATTCCTTTTATTTTGTTATGGATTATTTTGATTGTAATTATGTATTTATTTGGACCCCCATTTCACAATACATTATGTCAATAACATATATACATGACATATGAACTATCATTTAATTACAAATATATTTACATAATTACTTAAATATTACGATATTTGATTCAATTCTGTGACTAGGACTACTAAAGAACTACTACGAAATACTAGAGATATCTAAAAAAAATTATATGGTGACATAGTATGTATTGAGAATAAATGTATAGTAGAAATACACTGGGCTGGACCGCAAAGGAAGTTTAGGAAGAAGGTTCTAATTTCATTTTAAAATAAAGTTATACATCTGATTTCTAAAAATGTGCTATGATTGGGCTGGGTTCTCTTTGGCAAAGGCTGGCAGGGGAAATGCACAAAACACCCCAAGCGGGATGTCAGTGTACGATTTATCAACTTCAGATATAATAAGAATAATAATGTGCAATAAGACAAGAGTTTTCGACCAATGTGTTTTACCAGTGATGACTTATGGCACTGAAATGTGGTCTCTTACTATGGGCCTCAAAAGTACGCTCAAAGTCGTACAACGAGCCATGGAGAGGGCTATGCTCTGGGTTTCTCTACATGATCGAATCAGAAATGAGGAGATCCGTAAAAGAACGAATGTCACCGACATAGCCCAAAAGATTAGCCAGTTAAAGTGGCAGTAGGCAGGGCACATAACAGAGTTCATTCAAACTTTAAGCTGTATCAGAAGTATATTGTTTATAAATAAATATATATATACATATATATCGAAATATTCAATGCACATATTTTTTGACAAATTAAATTAAAATAAAAGATTTATGAATGAAACGCACGTAAATTTACGTTCTTGGTAGGCAAAGGGTTAAGCTCAAAGTTTACCTGTGGCACACTGCACTGCGACCTATTGACAAATTTTTCAATCTCTTGACCTATAATCTCACTTCCATCAGTGCTATTCAGAACTAAACACAGTAATGCATAAAGGTTTCTTGGTACCTATAGATCTGACCTCTTACTGATGACACTTCAGCCTTCAGATAATTATATAGAGTCCATTAGGATATCAAAACTATGAATGCAAAGCAAGCTGTTACCGGCACATTATTCTAGATAAAAACTGTTAGGTCTATTAATATGTAAATAATTACCAGCATAATACATATAAGTGCCAGAAAAATGGAAAGAAAATTTACATAAAACCAAACTGATATTTAAAGTATCTAATGTATAACATTTAATGTAATGTAAAATGTAAGGTATTAAGGTGTGAGAAAATAAGTTCTGCCTTGAGCAAATTATTTTATACAATGTAATATAGCATTGTCCTGATCAATAATATTCCAGCCAAATAACATCCATTCAAGTTAAGGACAAGGCACATCATGAATACTTGAAGTGACATGGTTTAAACACCAATATGAATAAGGCTATAAGCCCAATTCTAAAAATAACTTATTTCAATGTAGTTATTCATCAACTACTAATAATATGAAATGAAAAAAAGTTTCTCTATGTGTATCTCAGCAAATAGATTTTTTTACAATTGATTAAAAAAAATTTGTAATTTTGATAAACCTTAGCGTTTAGACAGCGTGAGGTAACGAGATGAAAATTATAAATAAGACAGTGTTCTAAGAGATTCTATTTGAAAGCTGAGGCAGTACAAGCAATGGCGGTCCTAAAACTTTTAATCCAGTTAAATTTGAACTCTCATTGGACTGGCCAACACCGCTGAAGGAAACCTTTGAACAAGGACAAAACTGATTTTTTACAGCCCTAGCAATGTAAGACGCCGAAGAGGAAGCCATGACACTAGTAACATTTAAATTAAATTATACATACATAGATATGAGTATATTACATGATTTTCACAAACGTTGGTCATATAAAAGATAATATAATATATAAATTATAATATATTGTTATCCTGCTTAAAGACAGCAGCTAATACAGTTATACTGTGGCATATTTACTCTATTGGCACTGTATTTTGTAATGTTATTTGATGCAACCTGTAAAGTATTTTTGTTATGTATATGACAAAATTATTAACAGGTCAGTTTGCAGGAGGGCAGGCCAGCCCAGCCGAAAATAGCTTTTAAAACTACCTAGAATTAGTATATTAATAGTAATATTAAATAGTGAGTTCTTGTGGGCGTAAGTTGCTTGATATTTCGGAAAAAGTTGAAAAATAATTCAGACAGGACAAGCCTTCCTTACACAGCACTACACAAGCAGGCATTCTAAAATCATAGTAGTTCAATAGCTGTGCCTATAATTGAACAAGTAATGTTTATTTTGAAGACAATTGCTCAATTAAGCACATAACAATAAATTTAATTTATTTTAAAGCTATTTTAGAAATGTCTAACAGTTTTGTCTTGCAATTTTCAATAATATTTAATATTCCATGTATATTTATTGAGCTTTACACAACTATTAACCTGCTTGGATATGTTCTGTGCATGCTAATCATATAATAAAGTTCCAGGAAATAGGGAGTGGAATATATGGTTGATTAAGTTTCAGCATTTTTCTTAATAAATCTATAACTATAGTGCCAATACTAATTAGCACAGTGAGGCACTTATTTATTGCATGTGGTTAATGGATAATACTACTTTTCACTATTTATCTAAAGAACCATAAATTTAGAACAGTATGTTACTAGTTTAATCATTCAATTTTCAGACATTGAATGTGTAAAATGCGAGATAATAATGCAATACAACCTTCAGCAAAACATTGGTAAACAACAAACATGTGAATCATTTACCTAGTGCTGTGGATGGTTCATCAGTAGCTCGTAGTCCACAAACTTTACATATAGCATCCACCCATTTCTCCATGTCCGCTTCGCAATCTGCTTCCAGATGGTATATACGGGACTGTGTTTGAATGGTGAACACGGAACCTCGAAGCTTTGGATCTAGAGCACCGTTTCCAGTCCGTTCCATATGAAGCCCAGCATCTACCTGTAAAATAAAAAATTGAATGTTACAAAATTAAAGATAAAAATTCCCAAAAGATGCTGAGATAAAACACTTGTACGAAATAACATTTCACTGCATATACATCTCAACTTGCACAAAATATGTGACACCTCAGAACTTGTTTGATTTTAAACAAATGATAAGCATAGATTATAGCATTTTAGTAAAAACTGTACCAAATAATTATACTAAATTAAATGTAAAGGAAAACATAATAACATACAGGAAAGTATACAATTACCTACAGGCACTATTTATACTTTGTGCATGATGTTGTTATTTATTATAAATTAACCGAAGTTGGAAGAATAGAAACAATAGTTATGGAACATATTTTTCTAACACAGACACAATAATCATTAGAAAATTAGAATATCGGTACTTGATTAGTGTATGGCAATTTTCATAGGCAGTGCTTTAGTACATATATATGATAGTGCATGCCAATGATTTATGTGATGAGTATTTATAGAAATACTTTTAAAAGATTAGGAAAGTTAGATGTAATATTCTAATAACAACTTTAATATTAGGTATTTTTTAGTACATGTTATTTTCATTGTTGGAGCCTACAATGGTAACAATTCACTTACTTGCTCACATAAATCCAAATTGATTGTGCCCTTGAGCCGCCTGCAATTCCGGTCCGCGTAGTAGTCTAAGAAGTACTGCCCCGGGAGCTCGCCCGATTGACGCAAGGCGAACCACCTTCTTCGCCATTTCTAGAGGGCAAAAACACGTTTGCATACATACATTACAATAATCACTGAAATGTATTCATGTAAATATCCCTCACTACATGACGGAGATTTCAAATATCCTGTTTGTACAAGCGATCGTCACAAAACCTATCAACAAAGGTGAATGCAAAACTTTGAAAGTAGTTTCAGTAGGTACTTACTGTACGCCAAATGCGTTTAGTTGGTGGTGATTTAGTAAGCCATCCCTCAAAAACGATGTTTTTAGACATTATTATAACAGTTTGTTCCTAAACGAGATAAAATTGAGTCACATATTTTAACTTAAAAGCACTTCGATTGATGTTTCTTTCTCTAACCAGTTAGTAATAAATTCTCTTTGCCAGTTGCTATTGCAATGCAATCCATAGACTAAAATATATAGAAAATGCAATCAATGAAATGAATGAATCAACAAAGGTTGCTGTTACCTACATGCATACTTAACTGTCACATCACACGTAATGTCAATCTATTGCATAGATTAAATATGAAACGAGTAGAGACCAATAAAATTTAATTCTGAAACTATAGATAAGTGTTTATGCCTGTGCCAGGACAGCTTTGACCATAGCGGTAGATTTAGTTTCATTACGCTTATGTCAGTTTTATCGATAAAAACTGGTATGTTTTAGCTTATTTAGTGTCATGCAACAGTGCGATTTGAATTCCGTAAAATCCATTCCGTACCTAAGATACCCCTGGATGATACCCCTGGGGTGTCACGGGAACTTGGATTAGGACCCGTGGCTCCCCAGGTCCTGATATTCATACATCTGTGTATCAGTGGTATAATGGGTCCTATTTACTAGTTCCCGTGAATCCACCAAATGAATAGTTATGGGACAGATTTACACCAGTACAAAATAGTTTAACTAATCTAAATTTAATATGAATTTCACGCAATTTCTCCAAAGCATTGCCTAATGTTATTTCTCTTTTCAGAAAATGCAATTGAACGTGCGCTATTAAACATACACACACCGACACCGTATTTTAATTAATCAATTTATTTAATTTAGAGTCTTATTTAACCGACTTCAAAAAAAGGAGGAGGTTTCTTAATTCGACCGTAAATTTTTTTTTCTTATGTGTATTCGCAGATAACTTCGTTGTTTATGAACTGGTTTTGATGATTATTTTTTGTTTGGTACAGTATACTTCCGAGGTCCCGTGTGAATTACATCAAACTCGGTCCAGCAGTTTTTTAGTTACACTACAATAACTGAAAAGTGTTCGCTTATTTTGATGATTTGATAATATTATCATTGACAGTGGATGGCATCGATCCTGTAAATAGCAAGAGTCTCTAAAATGGTGAATTTTTTTTTTACTTCATATGGGACTGACTTAAACACTAAAAAGGGTAGCAAGAGCTTGTCTAAATCGATACCATGCGCTTAATATTGTGGCACTTTTGAACTATCATGGTACCGACTTCGACAAGTTATTTCACCCTTCATTTAGTACGAGTATCAAATCTTCAAAAAAGTCGCCTGATTTGAGGAGTCTGCCACTGTGGGGGGTTAAGGGGGTTCATCTCATGCGCTCCCATGTAATTTTAGTTTCCGGAGCTGCGCCGAAATATTTTAAAATTATTTTATAAAATAACTATCGAAAAAGTCAATGAATAATTATCAAATAACTACCCAATGCGTAAAACGGAAGGTAAATTTAACAAAAATCTTACATTTTCTAAGTTGCATGTGTCAAAATGCGTATAATGAAACGCTTGGGCCGCCATTTTGTTGACATTGACAGCTAACCTGTCAGTGTCAACAACAGATATTATATATAAATAATAGCGACAATTCATTGCTTAGACAGAACAAGCATTACTCCCACAGAACGTACGCGGAATATCTAGTCAGAGCAAAGTCACGATAAGTGCTACGACGAGTGAAGCGAGGAGGAGCGTTATGCTGAATAGCGACCACACATTGTGCGAGCTGATCGAGCGTGCCGTGCCAGCGGCCAGCGCTGCATGAGGTGGGGGGCGACTCTATACCTGATTAACATAGGCTATATTCATCATCATCATCCATTCACACGCGGGTGAAACCGCGGAGGGGTATCTTGGGTACAGAATGGTAAAACCTTACAACTATGCTCAGATTTCTTGAAATTTTGTGTTCAACTTGATATTTTTTTTAAATAACATTACTTTTAACTTGTGACTGTGTTACATCACTAAATGTAAAGTTCTTTGTCTACACTTCTACACCAATATTATAAAGAAGAAAAATTTGTTTTTTTGTTTGGTTGTATTGAATAGGGTCCAAAACTACTACTACTGTAAAATTATTTCACCATTAGAATCCAACATTAAAAAAATCTTAGGAATCTGTAAAACTTTGATAATGTAACTTAAGGTGTGAAAATAATATCCAAATAAATCCTTATATCGTAAGAAGATGTCAATGGCTACAAAAATGTCTGCAATACCATGCATTGCGATTGAAGTCAAAATCGATTTTAGCGCTGTGATCGCCGTTCCGAATCATAGAAAGCGCGACAACGTTAGGGGCCGTCCATTAATTACGTGATATTTTATGAAACATATTTTAACTGCGCTGAAGAGAAATGAAATGCCTGATGAGTATAGCGACACCGCCATATCCATCAGGCCTATCATCCCTTATACAAGAGAATCCATGGATTTTAAAAATAGAGCCTCTCTGATAGTATCTGAAAGTGTGAATCAAAAATATTATGTTTGTTTACTAGATAAATAATATCACTTTTTTAGGAACTACACTCCTGCAGTTCCACTGTATTACTTTTTATAAGGCGGCCATTGTTAAAGGTTTTAGATTTTAACATACTTACTATAGGGGCAACATTGGACGGTAATGCAATATTCGACTTGGTTAATGTATCAATAAGAATTTGAATTATATCTGATGTTGACACTATCAACGAGTTACTTGAATTAGAATTATTTATGGGCAACCATTTTGAGGATTAGGAATACGATAATCATCAAAAATTGTTTGATGTGCAGATTGATCATAGCCCTTTTAGGCTTAGAAGCCAGTCGGCGATTAATATACATCGTTTTTTTTGTAGGACGTACGAGATGATGGCTGCTGGTTAGTATAGGTAGGCGCAGAGTTGGGATAAGCTGAAACTAAACTACGGATGGAGCTGACAACGGCCGTTTTTTTTACAGGAGGAATCAATTTAGCTGCTTCGCCATAAGAAATGTTACTTTTAGCCATTGATATCTTTATTTGTATTTGTCGCGAGAAGTCAGGGCATCAGGGCATGACTTACTAACTGCAAAATGAGCTCCCAAGCATAGACAACACGACACTATTTCTTCCTCTACGTCACAGATATCAGCCGAATGGTCATTTCCTCACTTAAAACACCTAGGCTTAGCACGGCATTGAACCTTTGTATATACCTATAGTCATCTATCCGTAAACGACACACACTCTCACACACGCATACACACACACGCATACACAACATACACCTATTACATACAAAACTCGCATAAAATTAACGAGATTTGGCAATAACCAATGCACAAATGTTACAACCACTGCCATGTATCTACAGTATCTACTTATATCTACGACTATCCACATACCATGTATCTACTTATTTAAGCACATAGTACTTATAATAATACACCTACGTATGTACAGTGTCCTTATAGTTGGGGGTACAGATCCCTATAATACAAGCTTCCCAGCTTAGCTTAGGGTTCTGCGGCATAATGTTAACTTTGATAACCATCACGTTTTAATTATGTACAACAGATGTCGTGCTACATATATTCATAGAATAAGTTTTGGTCATGAAATAAATTATTATTATTATTTGTATGCCCGAAACGGCAACAGTTGTAACATTTGATAGTAGGGCATGAATAAAGCTCAATTGGCAGTGCATTGTAGCACATGAATACTCTTTTAGGTAATACATGTCCATCAAAAGTGATTACTATGCTCTGTGTAGGTTTCCACACAGGGGATCTGTTCTAGAATAGGACCTTTTTATGTATGTATAAATAGTATTATGTATCATCGACAATGTATTTCCTAGCAACGGTTTTTTTTTGATTAGCTGTCTTGTATATAATGTCTATGCAGATAAAACGAATTTATGTTACTATATAAATTACAATGTTTTCTTTCTAAATATAACCACTGCGTGTTACCCGAATATGTGTAATATTTCGAGTAGGTAACCTAATTAAAACAGGTTATGGGTCACAGACATGATCTGGCTCCTAAGTAAAAGTAAGTAGTATCAGATCTCGTACTGCTGAAAAATGCAAGCTATGAATATGTGTAGTTTGAGAAACTATTTGGCCAGGCTAACTATGGCACCTGGTCATTTGTTATGCAAATGTTTTTAACAGACATAGATTTATGGGAGTGCAATGATAACAATTTCAAGCTGGACTCGCTGGAGGCAAAGAAAAGAGATGCCAAGGCTAGGAGTAAAATTTGCCTCATGTGTACCGAAAAAATATATCCCATGATAATGCATGTCAATACAGCGAGAGATACATGGCTAACGTTGAAGCGTGCGTATACTGACGGTGGACTACTGTGACGGCTAGTTATATCTATTACGGAAAATGTTCAACGTTAAACTAACAATGTTCGACACAATGGAGGAGTACTTGAATGACATTCAGACCACAAATCAAGCATTAATTAATATGTGGCTAATGGATTAATAATGCTGGCTGGTTTGACATATGCCTTCAATGCTCTGGTGATGACGTTAGAGCATTCGAACGTTAAGATTTCAGTGGAAACTGTTATAGCAGCGTTACTGAAGGAAAGTATTAGAAATAATACAATGGAAGACAATTCTATCCTTACTTATGTCAAAGAGTGACAAACCCAAGAAGGTGGTTATATGTCATCTGTGTAAGAAGAAAGGTCACTATAAGTGGCAGTGCAAGGACAGGATACCTATAAATAAAAAGGGTAATACAACACAAAAGGATAGTAAAGAGACTCTCGGGCTGATATTTGCTATGTCAGTGACTGTCAACAAATGCGAATGGGTCATAGATTCCGGTGCTGCATCTCATGTAGCACCGGAATATATGACCCATTCGCACTTTGCCGTGGCGGTGCCGGCTTAGAATAGCACCCCCCCAACTCTACCCGTGGGTGCCGTAGAAGGCGGCTAAGGGATAACAAATCAGAAGGTGGGCAGCAGCACCTTCACAGTCAAACACACACAAACTGCGCTCGCCAACCCGCCTGCCAAGGCGAGTATTGGCAAAAACCCCTCAATGGATTGGACAAAAAGAACCAGGCCCCCAGTCCCCGGCAGCCCCGCTATTCCTGGCTACGGTAGTGGCCACGGTAAAGGTGGGGCAGGGGGTGCTAAGAATCCCCGGCAGACGCCCGGCTACCACCCCCAACGACGACGACTGGCCCTGGTAACACACAACATACGCACGATGAGGACAGACGAGAAGATATATCAGCTGGAAGAAGAAATGAGTAAGCTACACTGGGACATTGTGGGTTTATCTGAAGTCCGTAGAGCGGGTGAGGACACGATAACCCTAAAATCAGGTAACCTACTCTACCACCGGGAGGGCGACCAACAGTCCCAAGGTGGTGTCGGGTTTCTCGTCCACAAGTCCCTTACTTACAACATAGTTAAGATCGATAGCGTTTCCAATAGGGTCGTATACCTAATACTCAGAGTATCCAAACGATATTCACTGAAGGTCATTCAGGTATACGCACCGACGAAGTCGCACCCGGATGATGAGGTGGAGGATATGTATGAGGACATTAGTCGGGCCATACATACCTCTGAAACGCACTTTTTAGTTGTTATGGGGGACTTCAACGCGAAGTTGGGTAAGAGAAGCTAGGATGAGTTGAATGTGGGGAAATTCGGCTATGGACAACGGAACCGTAGGGGACAGAGGTTGGCCGATTTCCTGGAGAAAGAGGGACTCTTTATGATGAACTCTTTCTTTCAGAAGCCACCTCACAGGAAATGGACCTGGCTGAGTCCTGATGGTTCCACGAGAAATGAGATTGACTTCATGACTTCATAATGACCACCAAAAGGCAAATATTCACTGATGTCTCCGTGATCAACAGGGTTAAAACCGGTAGTGATCACCGAATGGTAAGAGGCACGGTGAATATTAATGTCAAACTTGAGAGGTCTCGTCTGGTGAAGTCTACGCTCCGACCCACTCGTGCCCGTATTCAAGACCCCGAGAGCTTTCAACTTGAGCTATCCAATCGCTTCGATTGCCTTGAGAACATCGCTTCAGTGGACGAGATCAATAACAGGTTAGTAGAAACTGTCCATACAGTGGGTTCCAAGTACTTTAAACCCCACCGTACAGATAGGCCACAGAAACTCTCCAACGATACCCTCAACCTCATGGCTGAAAGACGCTCATTGAAACTGCAGTCTTCGGATGATGCTGAAGCATATAGGCTGCTTAATAGACGAATATGGAAGTCCTTGCGACACGACATCTGGATCTTTAATACAAACCGTATTAAAGAGACGATAGAGCGGAAAAAAGGCTCCAAAGTGTTTGCAAGAGACATGTCTATTGGGCAAAGCCAGTTGACGAAGCTGAAGAGAGAAGACGGCAGTGTAGCTTCGACCAAAGCGGAAGTGTTAGGAGAGGTAGAGAGTTTCTACGGACAGTTATACACCTCGGTCGCTAAACCTGTTAGCAGCTCGGTCAAAGACCCAAGAGCCAAGCTGACCCGACATCATACCGAAGATATCCCGGACATCAGCCTGTACGAGATTTGAATGGCCTTGAAACAGCTTAAGAACAACAAGGCGCCTGGTGACGACGGTATCACATCTGAGCTTCTGAAAGCGGGTGGAACACCGGTACTTAAAGTCCTTCAGAAGCTCTTTAATACCGTCTTACTTGAAGGTTCAACGCCAGAAGCATGGAACAAAAGCGTGGTGATGCTGTTCTTCAAGAAAGGTGACAACACTTTACTTAAAAATTACAGACCCATCTCGCTTTTGAGCTATGTTTATAAGCTGTTTTCGAAGGTCATAACGAACCGTCTCAGTCGCAGGTTTGATGAATTCCAGCCTCCGGAACAAGCCGGTTTCCGTAAAGGCTATAGTACCATAGACCACATCCACACGCTACGGCAAGTTATACAGAAGACCGAAGAGTATAACTTGCCACTTTGTCTAGCGTTTGTGGACTATGAGAAAGCCTTTGGTTCGATCGAGACGTGGGCAGTGCTTGAGTCTCTCCAGCGGTGCCGTATTGACTATCGATATATTGAAGTGCTGAAGTGTTTGTACAAAAACGCCTACATGTCAGTCCGAGTACAGGAGCAGAGGTGGAAGGCAATTCCATTGCAAAGAGGCGTGAGACAGGGAGACGTTATATCTCCGAAACTGTTCACCGCTACATTGGAAGACGCCTTCAAGCTTCTGGAATGGCAAGGACTTGGCATTAATATTAACGGCGAATACATCACTCACCTTCGATTTGCCGACGATATTGTAGTCATGGCAGAATCCATGGAAGACATCAGTACAATGCTCGAAGGTTTTGTTGATTAGCTGTCTTGTATATAATGTCTATGCAGATAAAACGAATTTATGTTAAGTACTATATAAAACTACAATGTTAAACCTAGATGCTTCCGATGTGGTAAGAATCACGTTGATGCTTGCTGCGATGTCTCTGAAATAAATGCATCTTGTCTTCACTGCTCCGGCCATCACTTTGCCACCGATAAATCTTGCCCAGAGTTAGAAAGACCATCAAGTCTATGATGTCCCTAAATAGCATCTCCTACGAGGAAGCCTCTGCGCAAGTCCCTCGTGTTACCCGCTCCTACGCGGATGTCTCTAAAGAGTCTGCTTCTCATCTCCCCTCCTCATCACAATCATTTGTTCGTGCGAAATCATCAAGATCTGAGACCTCTCAATCATATGTGAAAACTGTCTACTCTAGCCCCCGCCCGAAACCTCCTCAAGGGAAGTCATTTGACAAGACTGCCCATAATGAAATAGTTTCCGTTCCTAAATCAGTATTGGCTAATGGTTGTGCGTTAGGTATCAACCAATCTCTTAATGTTCAACAACAAGACAATTCTATGTTGGAAACTTAAATCACTCTAATTATTAACATTATTTTAATGAACCCTAACCCCTTACCGTCCAACGTTGCCGATAAACTCACTCAATTAGTTTTCCTTTCCCAGTATGGATCCAGTCGCAATACTTCAGTGGAACATACAGAGCTTGCGTCGCAAGAATCATGAATTGACTCACTTAATTTCAAGATTTCACCCATCAGTCATTGCCATCTCGGAGACTTGGTTGGTTCCTGGGTCCCATTTTCGGGTCTCAGGATACTCCTGTCTCCGGGATGACAGGGCTGATGGGTATGCTGGTAGTGCTCTATTCATAAGGCGCTACCTACCGTTTTCTCAAATTTCCCTCCCTCCTCATCCTCCTGAGATCAACATCGTTGGTGTCAGGTCTATGGATATTTCTTTTGTTTCAGTTTATATCCCACATCCTGATTCTGCTCTTATTCCTGATTTACTATTTCTTTTTTCATCAATCACTCTGCATTTAGTGCTTTTGGGTGATTTTAATGCCCACCACATGATGTGGGGATCTAGTCACTCTGATTTATTTGGTCTTTTTCTTCTAGATATTTTCAATGACATTGACCTCTGTGTGCTCAATGATGGTTCTCCCACTCATAGGGTGGTCAAAATCCGAAAAGTATTGTTGATCTCTCTCTTTGTTCCGCTTCCCTTTCTTCTCGTCTTATATGGAAAGTCCTTCCCCTTTCTTATGGTAGTGATCATTTTCCCATAATTGTGACCTTACCCAATAATATGTCTCCTTTCTGCAATCCTTCTCCTTGCTTAAAATACATACTTTCTTCAGCTGATTGGTCATCTTATTCCTCCTCCCTTGATTTAAAACTAGACGCTTCCTCTATCTTCCCTTTGCATGTTGACCCTCTTGTCTCTTATAAGATTTTCACTGATATTATAATTTCCTCTGCTGATATGCATATTCCTATTAAAAAACCAGGTAAAAGCTTTAGGATCTATACTCCATGCTGAATGCACTGATGCCGTTAGAAAGCGGAATGAAGATGAGATGATTTATAATTCCTCTATGACAATATCAAATTTTTTAGAGTATCAACAGTCAACTGCAAAGCTAAAAAAATTGGCCTCCAAAAGGAAGAAACAAGGTTGGATTGGTTTTTGTGAACATTTATCTCCAAAAACTCCTTCGTCTATTGTTTGGAATCAGTTGAGGCGTTTTCGAGGTTCACTTAACTATGAAAATATTACTTCAAATGATACATCTCTGTGATTGGAGTCATTTTCAAATAATCTTGCTCCTCCTTTGGTTCCATCTGAAGACTCATTGCTTTCTCCTATATCTCCTTTAGCTTCTCTCAATTGTTTTGATAGCCCATTCTCATTAAACGAATTGTTGCTTGCTCTTGATGGTCTGTCTGATTCAGCTCCTGGTATAGATGGTATTCCTTATTCTTTTATTATTAAGTCATCTGAGAAATGCCATAAAATATTTTTAGAGCTAGTAAATCATTTTTTTGATTATGGTATAGTTCCCATTGAATGGAAATCCCAAATTGTCATTCCTATTCTAAAACCTGGCAAAGATCCATCTGATCCGAATAGTTACAGACCTATAGCATTATCTTCTGTATTAGCCAAGATCACTGAACATTTAATAAAACATCGTCTTGAATGGTTTGTGGAGAGTAAATCAATTGTCCCAAAGTCTCAGTTCTGGTTTCGAAAGAGTTATAGTACTATGGACAGTCTAAGTCTGTTAACTAGTACTTATATATATATTTATATAGCATTTAAGGAAAAACAATATCTCGTTGGTGTATTTCTAGATATAACTTCTCCATATGACAATGTTTTACTTTTTGTGCTTAAGGACAAACTCATTAGATTTGATGTACCTACCTATTAAACTTGTTCGTTTTATTTGTAATATGCTTATGGAACGTTCTGTCATTATCAAATCTAAATATAACCTTCTTCCCCCTAAGTTTGTTTGGAAAGGTCTTCTTCAAGGCTCCGTCTTAAGTCCAATCCTTTACAGCTTGTACACCTATGACTTAGATAAATCTGTGGACTCTTTCTGTCAGGTTCTTCAGTATCCTGATGACCTGGCTCTATATGTTAAGGTTCAATCTATTAATGAAGCTGCTGACAGACTGAATTCAGCACTTTCGTATCTGAGAGATTGGCTTCACTTACATGGCTTATGTTGGGCTGTTCAAAAAAGCTCGGTTGTAGTTTTTACAAAAAAAAAGGTAATCCCTCCAGTTCAATTGTTAATAGGTTCTCACTTTATCCCTCAAGGTAATTGCACAAAATTTTTAGGTATCAAACTTGACTCTAGAATGTCTGGGATTCCTCACTTTGATTATATCTCCCAAAAGTGCGAAAAAAGTGTCAACGTATTACGATCCCTTTCTGGAGTATGGTGGGGTTCCCACCCTTATTCTCAAAAGTTGTTATACAACGCTATAGTCCGGAGCCATTGGGAGTATGGCTGTTTCTTATTATATCTATGTAACAAATCTGATCAGGATAAAATATTTAAAATCCAATCTAAAAGTTTGCGTATAATCCTTGGTGCAATGAAATCTTCTCCTATAAATGCCATGCAGGTTGAATGTGGTGTACCCCATCTAAATATACGCAGGCAGTTTCTTTCGGATAGGTTTTTCTTTAAACTGGTTCAAAATTCTAATCACCCTCTTCTCCCTAATTTATGCATTCTGGTAAACCTTTACGGTTCTCAGGTCTTAGATAATATTCCTTGTCTTCTTCATAGCTTTATTAAATTTACTAGACTCCCATGCCCTGTTTATCAGTTTCCATCCAATCCCCTTTACTTAACTTCTTACCAAGCTCTCATATTTCATCCTGATATTCTTCTGAATTCTGGTATTGATAAAGATTCGGTCAACCCCCGTGGGTTATTCAGTGAACTTATATATTCGCAGTTTTTAGGATGGCACATTTTTTTCACTGATGCTTCCAAATTATCCGATGAAAGTGTTGTTGGGGCAGCAGTTTGGTTTCCTTCTTTCAAAATTATTTTGAATTTTAAATGTCCTTTTCATGCTTCAGTCTTTTCAGGCGAAGCTCTTGCTGTCTTGGAAGCGATTCGTTACATAAAGTCTCACAAGCTAAACAATTCCATAGTTTTCTCTGATTCTAAAAGTTTCCTTCAATCCATTTTATCCAACTCCTTCCGCTGTTCTTCTCGCTTCCCCCTATTTCTTCAGATAAAACATTGTCTATTTGAGTGCCACAGTATGGGTTTAAAGGTTGTTCTTGCCTGGATTCCTGGTCATTCTGGAATTCCAGGTAATGACACTGCGGATTCATGTGCCAAGGCTGCTTTAAATATTGGTTCTCTGGAACATTTCAAGCTATATTCTCATGATCTCTCCCTTCTCCCTAAATCTCATCTACATGATTCTTGGTCCAAATACTGGGAATCATCAAAAGTTCTAAAAGGAAAGTATTATGGCGACATTCAACCGTTTCTTCCCAAAATTCCTTGGGTTTTCAAATTTCGCAAATTCAGCAAAGTCACTACATCGACGGTCTGCCGCCTGGGTCATGCTTGTACCCCCGATCACTTGGCCAAACTGAGGATTCGGGATAGTTCGTTATGCGAATGTGGCTTAGATGAAGGAGACTATGATCATATTTTCTTTAGCTGTCCAAAATTAAAATATTCACTGTATGATATTCTTCCACAAAAAATATCCCGTCCTATTTCATTCAAATCTCTTCTGTCCCTTACTTTTTCTTCTTTAATTAACTGTATATATAATTACATTAGTAGAAATAAAATTAAATTATAATATATTCCTTAATATTTATCCTATAAATGTATGAATTTTTATTAGTATTATTTTTATTATAAATGATATGATATTTTTGTTTTGAATTTTGTTCTTATTTATGTTGTGTTTGTGTGTTTTAGAGTAATCACTGGAGTGGAACAGTTTGTTTGATTCTCTCTTCTAATCACCGACCATATTCTAAAACTTTACTTTAATTTCTCCTACAGTTTATGAAACTATCATGTAACAGATACTGGCAAAGTTGCGACACTCAAACAAGTCGCAGGGGCCATACACAAAGAATCTAATCTAATCTAAAATACAATGTTTTCTTTCTAAATATAACCACTGCGTGTTACCGAATATATGTTATTTTTCGAGTAGGTAACCTAAATATAACAGGATCCATCTATGATTGTTTTATAATTTATTCTCCTTACTTTTAGAATTCCGCCACATACATCAGGATCTGAAATGTTCTCAATGATTTCTTCTGGTGACCACTCTGACGGTACCCCGCGAACCAGACCTATTCGAGTGATGTTGAAAGTAGGTATAAACGCTTTTAAGTTATTAGTTTCCAGGCTTTTACTACATAAGAGTGAATTGGCGTCTCTAGTAAGAAAATTCAAGTGAAATCCGGTTTCTACCTAACTATTACTTTCACTGAACCATTTACTATACTTTGAACGGCATTCCTTTTTAAGAACTTACCAAATGTACACCTAACTGGGTGCAGAATGGAACCGTCTTCTGGTGTTTTCATTTCACGTTGTAGGTACATGAACAATGAATAGTGCAATGTCAGTCGACTCGTACTTTGTTCTTGCAACTGAAGTGTAGCTTTGGGGACTAGGGCCAGTATTAGATGAAGAAGGAATAAGAACAGTAGGTAGGGTTTTCAATACATTGTGTAGAGATGTTGATATTATTGTTGCTTATGTTATCGTATACCCATGTCGACATCGTTCGCGTCGTAACGCTACCTTCGACCTCGCCATGATCTCCCATCTTATCTCAAAATAAGTTGATTTTTCCTTCATAAGAACCTTCTCCTGACAATTTTATTAAGTAACAGAACAAAAATATATAGCGAAATTCTTCCATTCGTTCAAGCGTGATGCGATGAACAAGGAAAATAAAGATTCATTTATATATATATATATATATATAAATATATAGCGACTGCCTGCGACATCGTTCGCGTAGTAGGCGCGACCTTCGGCTTCACCATAACCTCCCATTTTCTTGTTTTGTCTTTCATAAGAACCTTCTCCTGACAAAAAATAACACAATTGAAACAGAATTAGCGAAATATTTCCATCCATTCACGCGTTTATATACATGTAAGTATATAGATAAATGTCATATTTTACAATATTAATCGTTAAAACCCCCCTTTATCGATGATATATATATTATATCGAATTCATCGATCGACAAAATACCGTACTCGCACTGCAGTACCGATTTAACAAACTATTACCAATTATTATATTACATTTCAAACTTCAGTATTATATAATTGTAATGTTAAACGTCAAGTTAAATACAACAGAATTAGTGGTAACATACGACTGATTGTGTTGTGTAATACTTCGAATTTTTAATTTTACGGTATGTATTGGCGTAATTTGAATATAATATTCGCTTTTTCAGTATATATTTCAACTAAACTTCATATACAGTGTGCCACAAACATATGTTTGACAAAGACATTAATAACCTGATCAGATCCTAAAATTTGGACTTGATAGGTACTAAATAAGCATACATAGTGTAACACAATTATGGAATGATATTAATGCATTACGGTGGCTTAATGCTACCGTAATTATTTAAATAACGCCAGAGCAAGTAAGTTCAAAGATTATCAGAATAACACTAAAATTCACAAAACAATATAAAAAGTAATTTAATTGTTTACATATGCAGAGCAATCAAAAGGATTCTAATATTGCAGCTCACGGTAACGAAAACTTAAAACACGGTAGAAGATATAATTAGTCATGTAAGTATATACATTAATATTTGAAATAAACATTTTGCACAGATTGTATCCACCCTACCATTTAACCTCAGGAGAGAAATATGATTTATTGAATTTAGGGGCTATGTGATCTATCTAATATTGCCAATATTGCCATTTTAGTTATATTTTTCTGTGTGTTCTTTACTTCGAAAACCCTTGTTGCCGAGCTTTTTTGTTTGCGTCATCTAGGTCTTGTTAAACTGACAAATTTATTATACAACTAAATATTCTAACAACAAGTAAATATTCTCATCTGATATTGTTATATTTAATATCAGGGGATAACCGTGATCACATATGCCACTTACCTTAACAAAACAATACTTTCTGCAATAGTAGATTATGGGGAGTAAAGCAGTGTCTTACGTCATGGGCGGTAATTGAACCCTGAGTGTAACGGGGACTCTTGGGTTAATCCCTGAACACAGCGAGGGAGTTATGTAGAGTCCTGAGTGAAGCGAGGGGTTTAAGCCGCCCAAGACGAAGAATTTAGCAATAAGGGCATTGGTGGCGTTGTTATTGTTGGTTCTTTAGTTAAATCGTTCGTAAAGCTCAATTTTGGTGACAAAAATAACTCATTTTTTAGCTTTTCGAACGCTGAACAAAATGAGCCATTAACGACATTTTCACCCATAGATTCCCAATTCTAACGCCCTTGTGTTTTTAGCGTTATTTACGCCAATTTAGGGCTATTCGCACTACTAATAGTACAATCATTTCGCGCCTTTTTTATTTATTTTTCTAAATGCCGTGTCCGTACTATGAGTTTGTGTGTAGGAGTTTTACAACTAACGTTCTTAAACCAAATCACTTTACTCCTCAGGGAGTTTCATACAACTTTACAGCCCCGCGTATGTAATGCCTTGCTTTACGTAGAGATTGCGTGACATATAATAGAATATTTTCGAGCAGGTGGTATGAAAAAAAGCATATTATAACGCAGCCTTTGAAATTCATGGCATATATGAATGAAATACTATAAAAAAATATTAAGTACATGTAGTTTCATTATTTAATACACGATACATACCGAATAGTTTGTGAACAATATCTTGTTTTATACTTTTTAGTGGGTGTTTTTTCCGTAGTCGGGTTTAAGTTTTTGAACTTATTTTTTACTAGTGACTGCCCGCGACTTCGTTCGCGTAGTAGGCTCCACCATAAACACCCACCTACTCGTACCAACCATCACCGCAACGCTCAACGCACACACCGTGCACTCAGCAGGGACGAAGAAAACGGGCAAAAACAAACAAAACCCATCATTCGACTTTGTGTCGAAACGAGAAACTCGCTCGTCTGATGTTAAGCGTCACATAACAATTTAATGTCTTCTTGTAATTTCTGTATATATCGGGTACGCAATAAAAAGTATTTGTATTGTAATGTTTTACAGAGTTCAAATAAAATATAAAAGGTTTTAGTGTACTAGGTAAGTATATGTTTCAATGTTTAGAAATAGCGAAACGTATAAAAGTAAGTTAAGACAATATGCTCGTATTGTTGCTTCTCGCCTGCCTTCTAAGCCATATTTCTTTATTATGCGCAGCCCACATCAATTTTAAAGCATGCATCTTGAATAAATCGCAAAAATAATAGATACAATACACCACTTCGTTTGTCAGCTGACTAAAAGACGCCATTTTGTAGCGTTATCTGCAGGGTATCGGAAACCGCTAACCTAGCGATCAAACGAATAGAATAGATGGCGTTGTCGCTTGTCAACATGGCGTGTTGTCTAGGACTTTACTGTATGGACTAGCGTCTGACGGAATAGAAACGGTAGCGTTTCGTTTTAACGAAGAGATAACTGTTGTACATTGTCTACCAATTGTCTATTCCTTTTCGATGATCACGTGATATATCGCTTCCTTATGTGAATACCATACATTTTTTACCTTTTCTCTTAGCGGTAGCGCTTGGAGAATGTTACTTTGTCTAGGCCCACTGCTCTGACTGCCCACACTATCTCTTTGTCAGTTATAATTTTTACACCACTTATATTAGAACTTAACGCTAGTTACAGGTTATTGTGAGCCCACATTGCGCTGAAGCAGAACAAACCAAACATTCAGAGAAACAAACAATTTGAACTTATTTTTCACTCCTTACATCCCCTGACTCGGTTTTTAGCATATTTTCATTGTAAAGAAAATTGACCTCTACAGTTTATAATATGTAGTAGTTTTTACATCCCTCGTTTTACCCCCTTAAGTCATCCCTGCAAAAATATTGAAAGCATCACTGTTTTAAATTACCTAAGTTATCAATTTTTATCACTGTAGCTCCAAAAACAGAACTTTTGAAATAATAATATCCCCGTTTCACCCCCTTAAAGCATCCCTGTCAATAAATATTGAAATCATCACTTTAAACTTTCCAAATGCAAATTTTCACCACTGTATGTTCAAAAACAAAAAACTTTCCATACAAACTTTCACCCCCTCTATTTCACCCACTTAAAATATCACTATAAAAAAATTAGTAATTTTTTTTATTTTGAATGACCTATTCAAATACAAATTTTCACAACTATAAGTTCAAAAACAAAGGAGTTTCATACAAACGTTTTCACCCCTTTTGACCCCCTTATGGGTAGAATTTCGAAAAACCCATTCTTAGTACACCTTTACGTATCAAGGACAATACACCCTCCAAATTTCAAGTCTCTACGATCAGTGGTTTAGGCTATGCGTTGTCTGTCAGTTAGTCAGGACATCTTCTTTTATATATATAGATAACAAACTATCAACCCCAAAAAAACGCTTAGTTAAATGGCACTTTTTTAATAGCTTTAAATCACGTTAAAATACAGAGCCGTTGTATATTGTGGCACACTAGCGCCGCCAACTTTACGATATAAACATATAAGTACACAAATTACCTAATATGATTAAAATATACTGAATAATTACACGAATAACATATGTGTTATAAAATTGTTCTGTGCGTCGCCTACAGGTACATTCAATTAAATTAATAACTATCAACATTTTATGTTTTTATGTAGGTACTTAGAATTTAATAGAAATCTTGAGCCTACCCGCTGATCAATGTTATGATTCTGTGGCACATGATTGTTAATAGATGGCGTTCGTAAGGCAACGCATTAAGCTGAAACACGCAAGTGTTTGTTGCACGCCGATCGTAGGCGGACTGGACCTCAGTATTCGCCATTCGGCACATACTCGTATGTTTATGTACGTCATATTCTACCATGTAGATGGTAAACTCTTAGATATAAGGATTTGACGATAGGAGAGAGATAAGTCTTTTTTATAGTTTTGTATAGGTTGTCACGCGCTAGTGACGGCCATACAATTAAATATATAGGTAGGAGTGATGGCTTGTTAAGTTGTTTCTATGAAAAGGACGCTTCTGGAAGTGTCTTGTCAAAAGTCAGAGTTTGTTCAGTCGTATCCGTAGTAAGGAATTGCTTCCTGAACCAAAACCAAGCTTGAAAGCACTGTGTTAAGGTAAGGCGCAGTCCAATCCCAATTTTAAAATAATTTACAATGCTTTACGAAAAATAGTGGCGCGCAGTGCATTCACGGTAGGTTTTATTAAGTTTCTATACATGATTAAGGGGTTTTTTTTCGTTAAGGCAACTTATTTACAGAACAAAGTAGCTATTTTGAAGAAGTAAATAAGTAATTTTATCGAATTTATTTAAAAATATGACGGTCCAATACTAGAACGTGAATATCTCACATAGTTCAGCTTACGACCACTTGGACGCAAACAGAAATTCTCAAGTGAAATATGAATAACCCTCAAACCCTATAACCGCCGCGTGTCGCGCGTAGGCCATGTGTATACCTACGTAAAAAAAAGTGCTAAGACATATCGCGCATACGCCTAATGTATACACATTTTATACCTCTGGTTTGCAACTATGCCGATGATGATGATGACAAGTATTTTGTGTTCTTTCCCGGAATATAATATATTTCCTATATCATAATATCATTATGATTCATTCTGCCGCTTAAGCCTGAAATCGTAACAAACAGACAAGCTTACGTTCGCATGTATAATAATAAATTAGGACTAGCTGTGCCCTGCCATTACACCCCCATGGTGATGATAAAAAGTATTCTATGTGCTCATCCACACTTCATCTACCTACCACCTTACTAAATTTCATAAAAATTGGTCAAGCTGTTTTGAGCGTGAAGACGTAACAAACATACAAAGACACTCACAAACTTTTGTATTTATAATATCGTAGTGTAATATTGTTTCTTTAAGTGAGACTTTAGTTATTAAGAAAAAAACTGAAATCTTTCAAAACTTTCAGCTTTTAATAGTCTTAGTAGTTTCGCCGTTATTGGTATTAACGATTCGAATGGCGTATTCAGTGTTTTGGTCCTTCTATATCTTTACTATTAAAAAAGATATTACATATTCAGTATTTTATTTTGGAACAGCCAATCTGTATGTCTATCTGTCTGTCTGTCTCTTGTATGCACATAACTCTGAAACTACAGGACAGACTTTGATGAAACGTGCCACAGTAATATTATAAAGTAAAATATGACATTTTGATCCCATAAAACGAAAGGGTTCTTATGGAATAAGGGATGAAATAACTACTGTATTACATTCACTATTTGATGGATTTTTATGCAATTTTCTCTATTCAGTAGCTGAAAGGTTAACCTAATTTCTAATCCATATTTATTTCGTTTATGTTTTTTAATATGAATGAGTACAACTATTTTAGATCCATACATTAGACGTTAAAGTACGAAATTACCATTTCGTACTGAAAAATTTATATAGTTTCGATTATAGGACAAAATATACAATTCTTTAATCAAAGTATTTGCTCATTTTATATATTCATTTCTGCCATCTTATCGGAATACCATTCAAACCTTTGCGATAGATAATAATTTAAAATATAACACGTCATTTTTTTTTTGCAAAACTACACTAGAAGGTTTCCAGTAAAGTTAATAATAATAATAATAAAAGAGTAAGAGCCGTCGGTGAGTGGCGACACCGTGGACTCTGATTCTCCCTGGGGCTAAATGAGACCCCTGACCCCCGGCTTGCCTTAATTGGCCGTCTGGGGGTGGAGACGCAAGAGCAAGTAACAAAAAGCTCCAAGGGTGGAAGTGTTAAAGGGCATAACGCCGGTAGTAGCGCTTTAGTGAAACCGCAGCACACCTCTCGACACCCTTTAGCCAGCCACACCAACGTTGCCCCTTCTGTCACCATTCATGGTGGCCTTTATGGGGGGCCCGTTTAGTGGGTGGCAAGTCACCACCTGCCCAAAAATTTTAAAATGAGACTGAATTTGGCAGGTGCCGTAGTCTCTTCCATAGCCCACTATCTTTTTATCACTAATATAATCATTTCAATAGCCTTGTCATTTTACCCATTTTTATAATAGATATACCATGTCACCATCCATCCAAAAGTTTCTGCTTTTTTATACTACTTTGTATTTTTATACCAAACAGGCCTCTAAGTGTTGGCTACAGCCCCACTTATGCCTTTGTAAAGGACCGGATGAAATCCGTGATTTATTTTGAATAAAAGGAATAATAATAATAAATACAAATAATAATTATTATTATATGAAAAAAAATATTTCTGTTGCACTTCACTCAAAACACGGTAAAAAAAAACTTTAACGGAAATAATGAGATATGTGTTATTATTAAATACAACATAACAAATCGTCACACCTATATATATCATCCTCCGATGTATTCTGGGAAGGCAGCGTTGTTTTATACACCCACGTTTCATCAGAAAAATATGTTTTTGGTCCTATGTAATAGGGGGTGAGCCTATTGCCATTTACAGATACAAATACAAATACTGCTGATACTCGTACTAGGGGCGCTGGCGGGTAAGCTAATTTTTTAATAGGGGCGTTGAATAAAGAAATGTAATAATATAAGGAAAGATACGTATAAAGAATACTGCCCTCCCGAACTTAAAGTGCAGTAACAGCAAAAACACGGTTTTGAGAAAACGCGCGTAAAGAGAAAAAAATAAATAAAATATGTTATTAGAAGTTACTAGATAAAATCTTGAATGCGAAGTGAAACGAAATGCAAAGAACTATATTCCTTTATGTTGTTGCATTATTTTTGTTTTAAAATACAATAATTATAGCCATTACAATTTTTTTTTACCTCTTACTAGAAGTAATTGAAGAAAAAAACCTTTAGAAAATCCAATTAAAATGCAGTAAATTCTACTATTACTGCACTTTTGATAATTTAACTGTAGTTTTTACTTAATAAAGTGCAGTATTAATATGAATATAACAAAATTCTCATGTTATGTATGTGTAGTAATAGAAAACTACCTTTAAATATTGTATTAATATGTATTTCTCGGACAATAATTATAAGTGTTATTTATTATTATACTAAAATTGTTTATCGAAACATTGTTCTTAAACCTATATAAGAAACTAAACCCTAATACGTTTAAAATTACCAGACTTTTTAACAATCTTAACAATGCAACAAAATAATCAGAATCGCTCACAATAACATGCATGCATGTGATTACTAATAATTCTGATTATGTATTTATGAGTATCTTTTGTAAAAACAAAACAATTTATTAAAATAGGAAATTAACTTACAATCTAACAATCTGAATAAAGTAACGTCATAAGCGTTAGAAAAGTTACAATCCACTTAGATACATCAACATTTATAACTATCATTAAAGTTTAACTTTATCACAATTAAAAACAAACTAATTAATATCACTTTTGTAGGTTAATTATAGGATTTGTCTAATCAGTCTTTATATTATTGACATGTAACCTATTAAGTCATTTGCTTATACGTTTCCGTCAAATTCTAATATTTCAGTATCTGTATCAGTTTTGGAAATAGGGAGATTTTCCAAAACAACAACATATTTTCAGGCATTAAAGAACCTAATTGTTTTAGTACATTTTGCTTCCTTCCCGAATCGATGCCTTTTGGGTTTGTTTTTGTGTGAAGAAAGGCAAAGTTTTTGATTTTAAGCAAGACATCATTTGCAGATCGCTGTTTGTATGTAGTTTCGTCAAAATCTTTTTTTTAGAATATACTTTCCTTTTTGTACAAAAACTACAACCACGTATTTCAAGTAAACCCTGTTTCCGTCACTATCCTTTATGTTTTTTGTGCGTGACATGATTTGAAGTTATAATATGTACTCACAATATCTTCTTGTTTCCTTCCTGAGATCGCGTCATGCCAAACTGCGGAAAATACTCTCCCTTTTTTAATTTACCCAATGATACAAAAGTTTCATTGTAAGTTACCAGTCTTGGGCAAAATATAGTAGAAAGTAATTTAAAGCTGTCTATGCATGGTGGCATTATAATTTTTTCTAAATCTACAGATACGTAAACTTCATCTTTATCTTCTTTCTTTGCATCTTTGTCGTAAGTTTCTCGTGCTTTTGAGTATTTACGCTTGTGGTTTAAATGTAAATTGCACGTCTCACACGAAGGGTCGTATCCATTTTTGACATGGTCAGGATAATGCAAATAAAACTTTCACACATCTCGCATTTATTCATGTCCTAGCTTTGCAAAAAAAAAAATTCATTACGTTTGTCACATGATTTCTAAAAGTGTCTATGCTGCATTTCACATTGGGATGGGTTTCCGAAAGAATTTTGTACATAAGATCTGTAATTGTAAGGTCGCTAGGCAAGTACTAGTAGGCCTGTTAGGGGCATGAGCTCTTCTGTAATGATGAACACAACTCTTTGTCGACAGTTTTCAATTTTAAATTGCGCCCATCTCTTTGATCTTTTTGTGCAACTATAGATTTTTTTTAAACTGAGAGAACATGCCTATCATTTTTTTTGCGTATCCTAAAGTACCCAAAAAAATGTTTTGCATAGTTCAACTCTACCATCATCTTCTGGAAAATAATACGTGTACGTGACCAGACGTTTTCTTTTCGTAGTTTTTGTAGATCCCTTTTTTATACAAACATTTTCTGCAACTATATTTTTGATAAAAATACCGCGATGTTCCCAGTCCATAGACCAATAATAATCATGAATGTCTTGTCTGTTTGTTTCAGAAAAAGTAACGGTGCACATTTTCTTTCATAAGTTTAGACAGGGTTCTCTTCAAGGGATACTTTAAAAAGTCCTTTTCACGTCTGTGTCTACTTTTTTCATTTAGAGATGTTCTTTTCCTTTTTGGTGCAAAAAACGAAGCAAGCGATCGTATGTCAATGTTATTTTGCAGTATTGTGCGAGCTCGGTTCAATTATGTTCGTATGGTTACCAACTGAAATGCAGTATAAAGGAATATTACTTGACTTTAGCCACATTAGGTGGTATGAATCGGATGGAGTAAACTAACTAATTTGCAGTAAAATTTGTAAACACTGTAAATTACTTAGTTTTTTACAAAGTACAATATACAGACTAACAAGTTAAACTGCAGTATAAACTATAAACACTTCGTTTTATTTGGGTTTTGTACAGGTATTACAAAACTCCACACAAGTTAAAGTGCAGTATTTGCTTTATGTACAGTACTAATACTGTACTTTAATTAGGAATATAAAGGAAAAATTAAATATGCTTTGTCTGCAGTATAATCAACTTGTATGGAGGCAAATAATACTGCACTTTAATATGTTTTCTATTTAATTTTCTAGATAAAACTACCACTTATAGTGTTATAAAGTATAATGAATTACTGCACTTTAGCTGGGGAACTAAAAAAAAATCTTATACAGTATGTATTTTACTGCAATTTAGCTGGTACACTGTATATTTTTAATAAATTTGTCATATTTTTGCAATTTCGGTATTCGAAAAATATAAAAAAAAACTTCTAAATCTGTTTTACAAAAAAAAAAACTAATTTCATTTATAGGTTTTAAAATGGGGGTCCAGAATATGTATTTAGCTTAAAACTGAGCAAATGTCTATTACTGCACTTTAGGCTCGGGTGGGCAGAATACTGGGTGAATGGTAAAGTTACAATCACATAAATCAATGGCTGGGTTATGTTGACCAAATAGCAGACAGGCTTAGGTTTTTAAATTACATTGCTAGTTTAATGAATAAAGAAGTTACATGAACAACTGCTATTCAGGCGTGCTAAGTATCCAAACAGGTGAATGTACAGGTACCGACTATTACATGTATCTAATAAAAAAAATATTGTTCACAGGGCGCGAGCGAGGGGCCAAGATTATTTTAATGGTTTTGTTTCGGTGAAGATCAGCAAACTCAAATCAAACCCATAAACGCCCTAAGTGTTCTTCATCGAGTGTTTGTGTTTAAATAATGTAATTATGTATATAGATGGTATATAGCTAATTCGGTTCGCTTTGATTAAAATATTTATTATTATACTTTTTTTACTTTTATTATACTTCAATAAGAATAAAAAAACCTTCGCTTCGTATGGACAACTTCCTTGAACGTCGCCGCCAAAATTAGTTTTACTGGGCACAAACGGGGGACACTGTGCTACTTGTTTGAATTTTCTTATCACGCAGATGAGTTTCTTTCTGTTATGTTACATTATTAGATAATGTATCATAAGGGAAAGATGGTTACGTCTGTTAACCCTCTTGGCTTCAATTTAATGTTTGAATAAGCTTGAAGTTTCGGACCTTTTTCTTACGTAGTATTGTATTTTCTTTGGTTCACTTTTATTTAATAAAAGTAACTAACCTAACCTAACCTTAACCTGAAGTGAAGTTTATTTAAAAAAGGAATACAATACCTAGAGAATACAAGCTTTTATGCATATACTTCCTAATTTGTGGCCAGTTGCGAAATGTGATTGCGTGGTGGAGTCCCTATAATGTACAGCCAATAATTCGCGACTAAATAATGTCCAGGCAATAAAACGCATCCATTATTCCGTGGAATGGCTTTGAATTATTGGCTGTACAATATAGGCTATGCACTATTTGGCTGTGTTTTATCAACACAGGCTGATATTACACAGGCAATAATACGCAACCAATAAAAGGAAACCATTCCATGTATATGAAATATCAGGCTGTGCATTATTGGCTGTGAAATACTGGTCGGACACTTTTTGTACATGTCGATAATGTACAGCCAATAATCCGTTTACATCACATATTATATAGACATGGCACAGACAAAGCCTCATTTGCACGTTCCAGTGTCCAGTGTAAGTATAATTTGCGGTATTAACAAATTTTAGTCTGCTGTACATTGTGTGTAATTAATCATAATTCTTGCTTTGTGTGGTCACCATTGAACCTAAAACTCCTCCTCGCTTCGCTCCTCGTCGCACCTACTGTGACTTTCGTTTTTTTTAGTTGGAGAGTGAATCCAACTCGCCAACCCAAGCTAGGCATGAAGATGAGATTTTATGTTTGTCTATGGTTGGCATCGAATTATTGGCTGTGCAATATTGGCTGAGCATTATCGTCACGGGTTGATATTGTACAGGCAATAAAACGCGGCCAAGAAATGCCGACGCTGTATTTTAAATCCATGTACATGAATTATTGGCCGTGCATTTTTGGCTGTACTTTATTTGGCTGTGCATTATTATGGTTGTATTGTTCATTACAAAGAGCATAATTATAAACACTTCATTTTATAAAGTACATTATTCCTTCCCGAATGATGCATGGTGAGCAGTAGCTTTTTTGCTTTTTATACTAGAAAATAGTGATCAAAATGGTGATTCTCTGACCGAAAGGTATGATACATTATTTTATTTCTATCAGTCTTACGAAAATCAGTACTTCAAAATAAATGTATGGAATTCACGCCAAGACTGATGGTGGCCAGTAATTTCCGTTCGTCATCTCTTTCTCACACGGAAGTGTCATTAATCACATGTTTTCATGGTGATGGTGGATATAAACTATAGACATAAACAAAGTATTTAAATTTCCTTTGATATTATTACATTTTTTTTGTATTATTTCTACAAGCTTGTGAAGTATAAAGTGAACTTAGGAAAAATGAACCTTATAGGATGACTTCGTTATCCATATCTATATCTGTCTGTCGACACCATGACACTGTTTACTTAGGAATCAGAGACGCATGGAAGATTAAAGTAGAAATGTTTGGGTCTACGGAGTTTTGAGCTATAAATAATTCAATTTTTTAAACGCACGCAATTATATTTTTAACGATAGTTTTTGAAACTAGTTATTTCAACAAAAGTAAAAATACAACTAAAGTGTTAAAACTTTTAATTCGTAATATTTATTAAATGCAACAAGCATTTAACCTTTGTCTATTATTTTTTGTTATTATATTATATAATTTACTAGCCCGCGACTTTGTTCGCGTAGTAGGCTCGACCTTCGGCCTCGTCACAACCTCTTGCCTTATCAAAAAAACCATATTAAAAAATATTTAGTGACACTTCCGCTGAAAAGAAAACAATGATGTTGACTCGTCGAGCGCTAGACCGACAGACTTAGCGCTCGACGCTTTTCTGTCGGTCTAGCGCTCGACGAGTCAACATCTCCTGAGGATGCCTCGTGTAGAGGCGAAACACGTGTCGAATCGGTTTTGGTTTATTGGGGTTTCTTGTGTTTTTTATTTTGTATTCTTCCTATTAGCATTTTATGCGGGAGGGAGGGTGGTGCACGCCCCCAAATAGGCCAAAATCATTGTTTTCTTTTCAGCGGAAGTGTCACTAAATATTTTTTTATATCGTTTTTTTGATAATGGATTTCCGCAAAGTAACGCCTGAATCAATAAATTATCTCTTGCCTTATCTTGATTTTTCTTTCATAAGAATCTTCTCCTGGCAATAGTTAATTCGTAAAATTGTTCCATCCGTTCACACGTGACTAGATGGTAAAGGGAAACAGAGATTTATTATGTATACATACGAAATAATAAATTAAAAAAATATACAGATTATTTGTAACACTGAACTATACGAGTACTTGTGTTTCGAGGTATGAACGACAATATTGTTCTAATTGTCTCCCGACAGACATTACACACCCGTTATTACATGGTTTTTGTACAATGTAATCGTTCCTGGTGGTATTACCTATATACGGTTGGTGTGGTACCAGTAACGCATGTTTTGTGTGCGTTTACATAGCATATCGATATGAAAATTTGCGTCGTCACCCGACAATATACTTCTTTGCTGCCTTTGAGAAATTATTACGTAGTAATAACTTTAAAAGCAACTAAAACCGCTCAGCTTACGCGAATTTAGCTAAGTTTCGTGTCGATCTTGAGCTAAGAGCATGTTCTGACGTCGCTACTGTCATTAATAGTCCCGGGGCATTTCTGTTGACAATCGTCCCTCTTGCCGAAATCTTTGCTACCACGAGCAGGTAAGTTGCGTGCTGGACCCATTACGTCGTCTAATGTCGATGTGAGTATCAAAAGCGTCACGCGTACGGCCCAGTCATTAGTCATTGTTCAAATATTGATCAAGTTCATTCTGCTTCCAACCAGTGACTTATGGCCCAGCATAATAAGCTGTCTCCATATATATAAAGTACTCTTAGATAAGCTGTGCTTGTGGTGACTATCCAAAGTAAGTAAGTGTCCAATCGAAATCATGCGCTTCGAACGCCCTCCCGCTAACCTGGCTACGTAGATACGCTAGTTTCTTATCAATGTTAATTTGATGTTTAATACTATTACTAATATTTAATATATTAACATTCACTTAGTTTATTTTTTCCGCTTAATAGTTATTGTCGACATATTTTAGTCTATACCTATTTGTTAGTAAACGGTACAAGCATGAGACCACCTCTGCCCAGAACAGATATATTTCCTCACAACTGTGGGCCGAGCACGAAAATCTGCTCAACCACACACGTTGCAGTTCCTGGAAAAGCAGTTTGATTTCTGCGAAATCTATTGTATTATTGGCCAAATATGGTGAATCGTGAGTCAACGGGTTAAATGTAACGTTTCGCTTACGTATTCAGCGCAAACTATGAGTTATCTGTGCCACTATTGTACTAGATAAATGACAGTATGCACTGCGCCCTCGTGTGTCTCATTATGCCTGTAATATCGCTTACGTATTCAGCGCAAACTATGAGTTATCTGTGCCACTATTGTACTAGATAAATGACAGTATGCACTGCGCACTCGTGTGTCTCATTCATTATGCCTGTAATATCGCTTACGTATTCAGCGCAAACTATGAGTTATCTGTGCCACTATTGTACTAGATAAATGACAGTATGCACTGCGCCCTCGTGTGTCTCATTATGCCTGTAATATCGCTTACGTATTCAGCGCAAACTATGAGTTATCTGTGCCACTATTGTACTAGATAAATGACAGTATGCACTGCGCCCTCGTGTGTCTCATCATGCCTGTAATATCGCTTACGTATTCAGCGCAAACTATGAGTTATCTGTGCCACTATTGTACTAGATAAATGACAGTATGCACTGCGCCCTCGTGTGTCTCATTATGCCTGTAATTTCACCGGTAACCATACTATAGCTTCAAAACAAAAGACAGTATTATTCACGGTAGAAAAAAGCATGAGGACGAAGTGAACTCATTCACAAAGAGTTCTATTGCGCTCACTTGATGGAATTATGTTTATAAATTAAATATTTACAGGTAGGTAGATACTTCAGTTGAATACAGTTCTTTATCCATATAGATGAGTAATAAGTAAATGAAATGTTAATTTGAAGTTGAAAGTTTCCCGCTGGACATTCTTATTCTCAATAGATGCCTTCTCACTCTGTGGAGTCGAATTTTATCCGCTCGAAGCTAGAGGTTGGGTGCTCAAACAAAAAGACCTAACCAGAGGTCTAAGGCGGGAGCTTTGCAATTCATGAGGGTCGGAGTTTGTGTCTACAGTTGTCGAAGAATACAGCCTTAAATCTATTATATCCGTTATGGTAAGCAAAGCAAATACCTAGTACAAGAAGAATAAAGTTGACCGTAAAATAAAATACAATAGTGCATTCCCTACAGTGAACGGGCAATACCGCAGGTAGACAAAGTCGCGTGCATTTATAGATTTTTTTTTCTAAGTAATTGAATTTAAAGGTCCTTAGTTTGTTAATCTCCAAAAACACCAAAACTTTTTTCTCATCATGGGACTTTGCATTTTATTAAAAAAATTCATCAACCATTTTGTTTGACCCATGAAATAAGTGTAGTGATATGTAGCAAACATTAAAAGATGCGTAATCTAATTTAGAATTATAGCTAAGTTACTAATTATTTATTATCTTAGAAATGTTTTTATTAGTAATTTTTGGCAGTCGCAAGTTTAGCATTTTTGCGTAACAACACCAGCATGCGAGCAATGTGGTGTGCGATATTTGAAACAGCCCGCTTAAACCTGTCCGACTGGCGAAACCATTCACCTTAAGTAAAAAAAATAAAGTTATTTTTGTAAATATTCCTTACAACTTACAGTTTCAATATACGAGAGAATATGGTGTCCTTAATTTGTGATACCTAATTTTTTTTGTGAATCAAATAAGTAGGTACCTAACCTATAATTGGGTTCTGTCAAACGAGGTGTTAGTAGGAACATAAGTGAAAAATAAACTCTCTGCGAATAATAAATAGAGCAAATGCAATTTGAAAAATTAATACCGACTTCTATTCTATTCATTCTATTCTATTACTTTGGTAAAATTCAGTTATTGGAGTGTAAATCAAAAACTACTGGACCGAATGTGATAAAATTTAAATGGGATCACACGGGAAGCACCAGCTTTCAAATTAAAAAAAGAATTTTGAGAATCAGTTTACCCTATCGAAAGATGAGGTAACAAACATAAAAAAAATACAGGCGAATTGAGTACCTCCTCCTTTTTTTGGAAGTCGGTAGAAAAAACTACTTAGGTATATATACAGCATATAACAAAAAGTTTTAGTAATATTTACTAAAACTACACCCGCAGAAGCTTGCATACTATTGGGACCTAACTACTGTGTCCCAGGAAGAAGTAAAGATTTCGAGTTATGAGTAACCAAAGTTTGTTTATCACTGAAACAGGGTCATCTCTTAAAAAACTAGGCCAAAGACGGCAATGACCTCTAGAAAAAAATAGACAAGGTAAAACAAGGGGCCAAGAGGGGCCTGGGCTGGGGCGCGGCGCGGGGGAGGCCGCATGCAGGGTAGAGCGACGGAGTTTAATGAATAGGTGGCGTGGGGATTGCAGAGAGCATTGACCCCAACGAGCTATATAACGAATGAAAATATATAACGAGTATATAAATATATAGGCGATTTAAATTATAATACTTTGCCATGTGAATCTTGACTTGGTACTTATGCACACCTTTCAGTATAACTACACCTTTTGTTACACGCTGTATATAAAGTACTTATAATGTGTTTCTCCAATATTATCCATTGTTTTTACTCCGTGAGAGGAAATAGTTAAAGAATAAAGAAATGAAATACCTTTTTGTAAACATTTAAAGAAAAGGAAATGTGCTCATTGGATCGCACCTACATGCCTTAAAGAACACAACAAACCTACTCATAGTCCAAAGACTGCTCGCACATATCGCGCAAAACAAAAATGAATATAAAAAATAAGAATAAAGTATATGAAGAAAGTAATCATTTCATCTACTAATAGTAATACCTACTAATCGTTAGAGACAAGAATACTCGACATACTAGGTGGTGACCTCTTGTTAATGATACCGTCTCGGTGGGACTTGGTATTAGCGCAGTGCCAGATATTCTACTGCTATTGCGAAGGGCACTGTAGCAAGCGAAATTACTAGGCAAAAGAGACTCAATCAGAAAACCAATGACGAGCACTGTGCAGTGCTACGCGAAACTACAACTCTAAGCTCTGAGTGGCACTGCTGTAACTGCCATGGGCAATAGTAATGCTTACTGCTTACCATCCAGCGCACGACTTGCCCATAACGTCACTTAATTGCAATAAAACCCGGTTTGTTGTTTGGTTGCTTGTATGCAATAAATTATCATTAGTTTTTGATTTCCATACCATCTGCACTGCTAGCATGGTTTGTTTGTTGATACTATAGAATGTGTAAACTCTATCAGTATATAAATCAGTAATTTAAACATAATACAGTTAAATAAAATTTAAGTATCTGTTTGTAATTCCAAATAAACAGCTTTTTAATAAATGTATATGAAAGTAGTTGGTATAATACGGTATTTACTTATATATGCAGCTACTCGAAAATGGTCTTAGGAGACTATCCATATTTTTTTAATTTCCATCCCCATTCACAGATTTAAAAAAAAATACAGTAAGAAAATAGTCATTTTATATAAAAACATTTTTGATCCTGTTTCTAATACTGATCAAAAACTTCTATGGGACCAACCATCGTTGGAGTACTCAAAAAGTCACAAATCGCAAAAAACTTTTACCTTACATTTTGTATGACAATTTTACGCAAAAGCTTTTTTAGTGACGGTGTCTTCTTTTACATTTATATTTAATCTTCCGATAATTTGCACCTACATTTTTGTCTGTAACCAAAAAGTGTTTTATATTAAATTAACCAAGCAATAACTGTTTAGGTTTGTCATTTTATATGGAGTTGGCCAGCCAGGTAAGCCAGTTGACGAAGCTGAAGAGAGAAGACGGCAGTGTAGCGTCGACCAAAGCAGAAGTATTAGGAGAGGTAGAGAGTTTCTACGGATAGCTAAACCTGTTAGCAGCTCGGCCAAAGATCCAAGAGCCAAGCTGACCCGACATTATACCGAAGATATCCCGGACATCAGCCTGTACGAGATTAAAATGGCCTTGAAACAGCTTAAGAACAACAAGGCGCTTGGTGACGACGGTATCACATCTGAGCTTCTGAAAGCGGGTGGGAACACCGATACTTAAAGTCCTTCAGAAGCTCTTTAATACCGTCTTACTCGAAGGTTCAACGCCAGAAGCATGGAACAAAAGCGTGGTGGGTTCTTCAAGAAAGGTGACAACACTTTACTTAAAAATTACAGACCCATCTCGCTTTTGAGCCATGTTTATAAGCTGTTTTCGAAGGTCATAACGAACCGTCTCAGTCGCAGGTTTGATGAATTCCAGCCTCCGGAGCCAGTTTCCGAAAAGGCTATCGTACAATAGACCACATCCACACGCTACGGCAAGTTATACAGAAGACCGAAGAGTATAACTTGCCTCTTTGTTTAGCGTTTGTGGACTATGAGAAAGCCTTATATTCGATCGAGACGTGGGCAGTGCTTGAGTCTCTCCAGCGGTGCCGTATTGACTATCGGTATATTGAAGTGCTGAAGTGTTTGTACAAAAACGCCTACATGTCAGTCCGAGTACAGGAGCAGAGTTCGAAAGCAATTCCATTGCAAAGAGGCGTGAGACAGGGAGACGTTATATCTCCGAAACTGTTCACCGCTACATTGGAAAACGCCTTCAAGTTTTTGGAATGGCAAGAACTTGGCATTAATATTAACGGCGAATACATCACTTACCTTCGATTTGCCGACGATATTGTAGTCATGGCAGAGTCCATGGAAGACCTCAGTACAATGCTCGAAGGCCTCCATCGAGTTTCCCAACGGGTAGGTCTTAAGATGAACATGGATAAGACGAAAATTATGTCTAATGCCCATGTTGTACCTACCCCAATATCAGTTGGGAACTCAGTTCTCGAAGTTGTTGACGAGTACATCTACCTGGGACAGACAGTCAAACTAGGCAGGTCCAACTTCGAGAAAGAGGTCAATCGTCGAATCCAACTCGGCTGGGCAGCGTTCCGGAAACTTCGCGAAGTCTTCTCGTCAAAAATACCTCAGTGCCTCAAGACAAGAGTCTTCGACCAATGTGTGTTACCAGTGATGACTTATGGCACTGAAACGTGGTCTCTTACTATTGGCCTCATAGAAAAGCTCAAAGTCGCACAACGAGCTATGGAGAGGGCTATGCTCGGGGTTTCTCTACGTGATCGAATCAGAAATGAGGAGATCCGTAGAAGAACGAAAGTCACCGACATAGCCCAGAAGATTAGCCAGTTGAAATGGCAGTGGGCAGGGCACATAGCACGCAGAACAGATGGCCGATGGGGCTGGAAGATTCTGTAGTGGAGCCCACGGACTGGAAAACGCAGCGTAGGTCGTCCACCGACACGGTGGACAGACGACCTGATGAAGTCGCAGGACGACGTTGGATGCAGGCCGCTTCCAACCGGTCCTTTTGGAAAATCATGGGGGAGGCATATGTTCAGCAGTGGACGTCCTAAGGCTGAGATGATGATGATGATGATGGAGTTGTTTTGCAAGGGTATATTTTAGATAGACAGACGGACGGATATACTCGTACAGACAGACAGAGAAAAAAGCAATCCTGTAAGCCATACGTCTGATTTAAAAACTAAATGGTACTACCCATATTTATAGTAGGTACATGAGTCTTGAATTACCTTGAATACTCACTGATTCACTAATATAGTTAATTTTTAAGACAGGTTCCGTTAAGATTTAAAAAACAATCATAATTATTTTATGATAACCAAATTAATGCGACTCCTGGACTATTAATCTGCGGAATCCTTTGATCCCGCGCTTGAATCGCATGACGTGCCAACCCCGACTGCTCTGCCGGCACTTTCGAACTGATTGTAAGTATATGTAACTAGTGTATGTGATAAGGTACTTTGGTTACAGTTCTAGTGTTGATGTCGAAAAAAGAAACAAAAAGTATCTATCATACCTATCTGAAATGTTTTATATTTTACCTTCATTAATATACTAACCATCGACAATTTTGTGCCGATATCTACGCATCACTATATATATATAGCTAAGGGTCTATTCAGACCTGGGCGTTATTCGCTACCGCGAGCGATAGAGAAAGCCACAAGGTTATGCGTTAATTTCGCTGTTCACACCAGAGCGGATATCGCTACCGCGCGGTAGATATAACCGTCAGCAACGGTTTGCGGGGTGAGGGCGGGAAGCATGTCGCTCTCGCTACTTGCTACCGCGTCGCCCGGCGGAACTAGTTTCGCCAAACAAAAGAAAATACCGCGTGGTATTTTTAACAACGCTCAGGTTTGAATATAGAATTGTGTATAGATATTAGTGTGGTGCGAGACTTATATGTGCCTTTTTATGGCATTTTATAGTTAGGTAATTCGTTTATTATGGTTTTCTCGTATTATATGGTCTTTGGTTATATGGTTTTTCGGACATACAACAAACAAAACCCAGACGGACCCAGAATATCATGCACTGTAATCACACTAGATATCTACTCGCACATAATTATGAAGAGAAGACCGAAGAGCTTAGGTAGTTAGTATCAGAACTCAGTTTATTTTTACAATCTAGGTTGCATAATTGAGTGGTTCGGCTGTTTGAATATTAAAGGTCGCAATCAGAAGATACTCGTATTAGTTCAGTGAAAGAGTAGGGATTTACTATCTCCTCTTAATGTAGTCATACACCAAGATGGTGAATGCTAACGCGACCCCATTCGCCTCACCTGAGCGGAGGACTGCATACGGGAGGGTTTTAGTGGGTCTGAGCCCAAACACCCCCTTTCGTACAGTTTATTTAAAACACTCGTTTTCAACAAATAGTTCGCTCAGTACGTATACTCCGACGTGGCTTTAGACACAAAACTTTCCATCTATCTATCTAGACTACCGGTGACGAGACGGGCAAGTAGTCAAAGTCAAAGTCAAAAATCATTTATTCAATTTAGGCATCAAAGACGCACTTATGAACGTCAACTTTTCATTATAATGTACTTTAAAGACTCTACCGCCGCGTTCCAAAATATATAGAACCCACCGAGAAGAAGCGGCAAGAAACTCGGGGCCATTCTTTTTATATGGATGTTTACAATGTTTCTACTTAGGTACTACAACTATTACATTTTATGGGTGGCAGAGAGACAGCTTGTCAGAAGTGGAGTATTCCAAGCATCTTTATCTTCTATATAATGTCGAACTTTATAGTAAGCTTTTTTTATTAAAACGTTTTTTACAGTCAACTTGAATTTGCCCTCTGTGAGCTCAGTTATGTGCTTTGGGATTTTATTGTAAAAACGCACACAATTTCCTAGGAATGACTTATTAGTCTTCGCAAGTCTAAAACTAGGTACAGCTATCCTATTTGTATTTCTGGTATTAAAAGTGTGGTGATCACTATTTAACTTATATTTATGTAAATTTTTACGAACATACATTATATTTTCAAATACATATAAGGAAGGCAACGTTCATATTTTGATTTCTTTAAATAAATCTCTCAAAGATTCACGGGGACCCATTTCGTATATAGCTCTAATAGCACGTTTCTGAAGGATAAATATGGTCTCTATATCAGCCGCTGAACCCCATAGCAATATCCCATATGACATTACGCTGTGGAAATATGCAAAATACACTAACCGCGCCGTAGAAGCATCTGTTAGCTCTCTTATTTTACGTACTGCATATGCAGCAGAACTGAGTCTCCCAGACAGGGCATTTATATGAGGACCCCATTGTAATTTTGCGTCAATTTTAATGCCCAGGAAGACTGTTTCCTTGTCCATTACGAGTTTAACTCCATCAAGCGTAACGTTGGACTCCAAATATGGAACAGTAGGCAAAGAAAACTTCAAACATTTTGTCTTTTTGAATTCAGAAGTAAATTATTAGTTGAGAACCATTTAGAGATACTAGGTAGAGCGTTGTTTACTTGAATTAGTGTGCTATCTTTCCTATCTACTTTAAAAATCAGAGATGTGTCACCTGATGTTAAGCGTCACGCTTGCCCATACAGTTCAGTGCTATTCAGAATCCTAACTCTCAATGGCAATGTACTGCGCTTATCACCCTATGAGATATAAGATGTGTTCCAATGTTAAATAGTAATAAAAGAATATTGTTCGTCTTGGTTGGTAGTATGATTATTCTAAGCTTATTACAACACGCTCCTGTTTTATGATAGTTTCGTAAAATGTGTTACTAAACCTCCAGGTTCTTACATAATCGGGGCTGCGGTTTGATAATTATATATACTCTACTTCATTGCATATGATAAAAGTATATTTAATAATATGTTTATTAATAATATATGGATGTGGCAGGTTTAGTATTAGATATTGAACTGTAGAACGTGTCTGTGAATACCTATAAGCAGCTAATATTGTGTGTGTAGTACAATCTACCACCACACAGGAAAAAGCTATGGTTATTTTACTATTTACTACGAGTATATATAGATCAGAAATATATCTATAGATCTATTTCCATTATGTAAAAAACCAGCGATTATCTGCCCTTATCTTACTTTCATACTTACTTAAATTTCAAATAATCTGACTTACAGAGCTTACGTTATTGTAATATGTATGTATTTAAATTATTCCAAAATATACAGATATTTACAGAATATTAAACATAAAAATAAAAACTTATCTATAAGGCCCATGGTGGGGGGAAAAGTGGCCAATATGTTTGCAGTATTACCACGCTGGATGTCGATGCTAAATTTTTGCTCAAACTATGCACCAGCATTTCGGTTACCCGTCGCCTCAACCAAACGTTGGGCCTAAAGTTTCGAACCCAAACTGCATAAACATGTACATTCTAGCTAAATACACATATTTATAATGTTTGAGACCTTCGCCTTTAGCCGCGGCAGCCCGATCAATCGTCTCAGGGATATGAGACGGCGCCAGTGTGTTCACACATGTAGCATCCTAAACCAGGGGCTGTCCCATCTTTCACGGGATGATAGTCATCCCATGGTCTCTTGCCGTCGTCCCGCATAAGTCTTTTGGTTCTATAACTGACGGGACACCAGCAACCACCTGACAAAGGCCCGACGGATATCATTCAAACTGGCGTGCCACGGTATGCGCATCGCGCTCTTTGCGCATTATGCAAGAAATAAGTAAGTGGTGCGTGGTGGTTGAACCTATTCACCATTTCACGGCAGACACAACGGTGAGGGACCTGGTAAGGGTACATTAATTAACTAATAATTAATTGAATTTCAACTCTCTAAGTACTTGACAGCATTATCCAACCGAAAGAAGAATTTTTATAAATACTTAATTTTCGTATTGATCCCACAACCCTTAATTGTTTTTATAGTATTACTTATTTTCACCTTAATTATTCCATCTGAATTATCTGTTCACTGATTCCACTTTGTAATAACTAAGCTTAAAGACTAAATAAACCAATAAGAACGATGACACAGGTTTCATAGAGGCATAGAAATACACACATCACGTTATTTACGAGGATTAACATTCTGTTCATCACACAAATATTTGTCCAGGGCCTCGTATTTTAATGGCAACCAACTGAACTAACGGAGGCGTTATTGTGATCAACATTGCAGGATTGAACACAGGGGTCTTATGAAAAAGACCTTGGGGTGGCACGCGTGGTGTTTCAAGTTCGCCCGTCAAAGTCGTTGAGGTGAGGTGTCTTTTGGTCCTGGGAATGGGAAGATCAACGCCGCTGGACGGTTGCGAAAGTCCTCGTGTCTCTTAATGTCGATTAAGGCACCCGGAGAAACCCGTGTGTCTAGCTTGCTGCTGTGGGTGCAGTTGACGTTGATGACGAGTCTGACATAACCCACACGCTAAAAAAAACACCCGAGTGCGAGCCGGCCCCCGCGCACGAAAGGTTCCGTACTATTATCTATAAATCTCTTAAGCAACAAACATGATTTTTTGCCGTATTATATATAAAAGTACGGAACTCTTCGTGCGCAGGTACGACACGCACTTGGCCGTTTTTTTAGTATTTTATGTTATAGCGGCAACAGACATACACCATTTGTAAAAAAATCAACTGGTTATCACGGTTCATGAGATACAGCCGTGTGACAGACGGACAGACATACAGACAGACAGACGGACCGACAGCGAAGTCTTACTAATAGGGTCTCGTTTTACTCTAAAAAGCAAAAATATCTTATGAACATATTGGAAATTGAGTAGATACATGCCTTCACGGGGAGTCCGTGTCTACACAGGGAAATGGTGAGGCTGGGTTCTAGAGCCATTCTAATTCTTAACCCTAATGTTGAAGCAATGAAGCTATTGAGGAATAATAAGCAATTGTGAATACACGAGGTGTGGTGCGTCAGCGCCCCTATTTGAGGAATAATCCGGTGTCGCCCGGTTAGACCTACATGTGGAAAAAGTCCTTTCGATGCAAATAAGCAGTTCACTATTGTATCTGTAGCAACTCGACTATAAGTACTCACATAGGCGTACAACTGTTAGTAAACTAACCTCGACGAGGTACAGCCACAGAATAAGTAATAGTACCCAATACGGTAGTGCTACCCAACGGCTTGGCGTTGTCTGTTGATGAATTTATCAAGACCTATTCGGAAAGTACAAGGAATAACGATACATGTTTGAATTATCTCGGGCTGATTTTAGTAAAAACGGATTATGAGTAAAGTAAGGTTTTCGTGCATAATATTTTCGAAAACTTCATTTTACTTCAAAACACAGCCTGTATTGTTGCACTAGCGCGTCATATCGCTTATCGCTGAAATATGAATTTTGCAAGAGCACGAGCCTTCGTGGCACGAGTATGGACATACGTAGAAGTCGTAGAACGTGCGTAGGTGTGCTATTTACTAACTTTTCATAATTACGTATAATTTAATGAAATATTAACATTTCTATGGTTTCACCAACTCTCGAACGTTAGATTTTTGTTTCCAAGTAAATTGCTTACCGATTTCCAAAGCAACAGTTTGCCTACTTTTTGCGATTTCTTCTTCAGAAACTGTGTTGCTCAAGCTTTCTTAATATCAACATTCGTGTTACAGTCAAATCAATGATAGTATTTTAAATAGAAAAGTAAAAAACTCAAATAGTTAAATTTAATCAATGCTGTAAAGTCTGCTTACATGTTGCTGTTTCCAGAAAGCCCCACCACAGTGTGAAGATTGCCACCTTTACAAGCACTTGCTCGCAAATGGTTTCGCTTCGCTTTCTTTCATGGTTAGCTTTGCCTTCTCAGTTCTAAGGAAGAAGTTAAAGTGTTCGTTTCCTGCCACATTAATTCAATGAAAAAACTTTAAATAAGATTATTTATAAGTTTACACACCTAAAGAGTAACGTTGCTTGATATTTTTTTCTATGACAGCTGTCATCATCGGGGACGTAACCCAGCTTTCCGATCATAGACTAAAATATATACTAGGAAATTTCCGATATCGATTCTTCTATTATAAATAAGGCACATCAGCCCTAGAATGATGGTGAGCATCAGCCGAAAGTTGATCTGCACAACCTTCTAGATTATAAACGTAAAAATGTACTGACCACAGTCGAGTACCAGTGTAGTTTAGTACCAGGCTGTAAGTATCGCATGAACCGTGATAGTTGAAATTTTTACAGACGATGTATTTCTGTTGCCGCTATAACAACAAATACTAAAAAAAAAACAATAAACATTATTTGCCTAATTTCAATACGATCCATTGAGCCGTATATGCGTGACAGAAACAAACTCACTTTCGCATTTATAATAATAAGTTAGGATTCTGACATATCCTTGAAGAAATATTGTTATTATATATTCAGTTAAATATAAAATTAGTAACTTATATACTTTTTATGGCTGGTGAATTGGACCGCTTACCTATACAGCTAGTAGGTATATTCAAATGTGTTTTTGTAAGAAATAAAAGTTATATTAATAGAGTAAGTAGTAGGTACAAACGATATCATATTACTTGCCATATTATATTTATAAAGATTTGTAAAACAAAAACTCAGAAAACAAATTAATGGTTACAAAAAAAAAGAACCAAAAAATGGAACCAATTTTAACACCAAAAAGTGTCCAGGGCGGCCAGTCGGGCTGATTTCTACTTCACTCATGGTGAGTGCAAAGCCACGATCAGATTGCTAGTTGTAAGATTTTCTTTCAACGTGATTTCTTAACAAGTTTAGTTCGAGAAGAATTGTGATTTCTTGGAAGTTTCGTAATCAACTTCTTGGGTTGCGTTGGCACATATATATGGTACTACGCCGGTTTGTGGCGAGCAAGTAAAAGTGTTAAGTAAATCAAGAAATATTTCTTCGATATTTTAAACTACCTACCGCGTTCTAACGTGCCGGGTAATTTGGAAGAAACATAATTATTTATATGCTAAACTTACTATTATTTTTAACGCTTTGTTCACTTATCGACGTTCCATCACAAAGTAACAGAAGATATTAAGCCTTACATAATACATATATGTATAACGGATAGCCGAACGAACATAATCTTATAACGGTTCATTGAATTGAGTACCTACTTCGGAACCTAAAAAAGTAAAAACGAGAATATTTCTTTTTAATTTAAAGTTTTTTTAATGGTATAAGTTGGCAAACGAGCAAGCGGCTCACCTAATGGTAAGTGACACCGTCGCCCACGGACATCCACAATACCAGGTCTCGAGAATGCGTTGCCGACCTTTGAGGAAGGATTAGGTTCTTTTCTTGAAGGCTCTCAAGTCGTACCTGTTCGGAAACACCTCAAGTGGCAGCTGATTCCACATAGTAGTAGTGTGAGGCAGAAAGTGCCGTCGGAATCGCACGGTTGTGGACTCCCAGACGTCAACATGATCTCTATGAAATTTCCGTCGTGATGTCCGATGGCGGAATTCAGCTACAGGTATTAGACCGAACAGTTCCTCGGAACACTCCCCATGATATATGTGTCGTTGACGATTCGAGCCGCTCTGCGTTGAATGCGGTTACATGGAAGGCGCTGGTACTGGGGAGCCCCCGCCCAGAGGTGAGAACAGTACACATTACAAATTACAGTACAAATTAATTTACGCATGTCTCTTATATATTGTTTTGTATTTGATAATTATACTTGATATAGAATAAAATAATAAAAATGCTCTTTAATTTTGCTTGTGGAGGGATTAGGTAAGGGTTTCTCAGTGACTAGAGGTAAAGCAGAGGAATAATGCGATTAAAAAAAAGAGTCTCTAGCTGCAGATATGGCTTTATATTTTCTTTACAATTAAATAAAACGAGTAGCTAGAAAAATTATTCTATAGGATTATCAAATACTGATATCTATGGAGGCAAATAATTCAATACTACTACTGAAATGTTGTTTCTTCTTCTATTTTAATAGATCTTATAAATAAATACAGCTTGAACATTAACTTAAATCCGAATATAAAAAACAAACACTATAAAAGGTTGTCTGGAAGAAATCGCTTTAAGCGATATGACCGCCCTTTGTACAACTATGTTATTTTTTTATTCCTCGAATGTTTTTCACTTTCATGTTTTACTATAGTGTACAAAGAAAGAGTTTTCTATCTATGTATCTAAAATCCCACCTATATGTACCTTGTTATTTCTATTATTATGTGTCATTTTTAGTATTCGTAAAAAATATAATCTAAAATATATAGAAAAGCTAGGTCAAAGACCATGAGGCCTAAGTGGGGTCTGGGCTAGGGCGTGGCGTAGGAGGAGGGCGCATGCAGAGTGGGGGGACAGAGGTGAATAAATAGGTTTTCGCGCGTTTTCTCCGACTCCCCTCTCTCCTGGCGACGGCCCAAGCCGAGGTCCGTACCTTAGTGGTGCCCTTGAGCAAGTCGCCTACTCCTCTCCTTGCGGCAAAGCGTCTTCAACGCTCGCCTTAGGCGGTGCGCCCTCTGCGCCCGCATCTGGCTGAGTGCCATCTGCGCTCGCCAACCGTCCGGTGACGCTGTAAATGCCGGTAGAGGCAAACAGCATAAGTACTTTTAAAAAAATAAAAAATATTGCAGAGCGCATTGACCCCAACGAACTCCAAGCATAGGCATGTCTAATAGGATTTAAATTTTGATACTTTACTAGGTACATATGCACAACTTTCAATAATATTTGGTAATCCAGTGGGTAATGGCAATGTATGTAGATTCTAAATTCCCCACGGTACTGCCAGCAGGTAGTGTAGCGGGGAATAAAAATGCTTTTCTGCACTAAGTAGTGAAGCTTGGAGTCCAGTGGGGAATGACTAAGTATTACTTCACCTTTTTGTTAAACGCAATATACAATATACTTTACATTTTGTCAATCAAGTGTTTTTAAACTTCGTGTGATTAATTTTTTTTATTTGGCTATGCTCGGGGTTTCTCTACGTGATCGAATCATAAATGAGGAGATCCGTAGGAGAACGAAAGTCCTTGACATAGCCCAGAAGATTTGCCAGTTAAAGTGGTAGTGGGCAGGGCACATAGCACGCAGAATTTAACAGATGGACGATGGGGCCGGAAGGTTCTTGAATGGAAACCAGGGACCGGCAAGCGCAGCGTAGGTCGCCCACCGACACGGTGGACAGACGACCTGAAAGACTTGTCAGACGAACATAAAGGTCGCAGTACGACGTTGGATGCAGGCCGCTTCCAACCGGTTCTTTTGGAAAATTATGGGGGTGGCGTATGTTCAGCAATGGACGTCCTACGGCTGAGATGATGATGATGATGATGATGATTTTATATTTATTTATAATGATAATATGTACTTGATTTTGTTTTAATCAGTTAAGTTACTTGAAAATAAACAGTTTAAATAAATGTAGAATAAAGTGTAAATGACTAACAACATGTTGGTATAAAGCAAGATTATAATAATTTACTTTTCCCGAACTTTCCCGCAAATGCCGGGAATTAGATTACGATTTCCCAGTTCCAGCGTAGATTGAAATTCCCGGGAATACCCGGGAATTCTTGTTCTGGGATTTCCCGGGAGCAAACCCTATACGATCTAAATATAGGCGGAGATTTTGTTATTTTGTCTATGCTGTGCCCAAGAATATTAGGCTTTTTCACCCGCGCGGGGATGGATGTTGATGATGACGATGATGATGAAAAGTAGCCTATGTGCTATTCCAGACTATAATCTATCACTGTGCCAAATTTCAACCAGATCCGTTCAGCCGTTCTGCCGTGATTGAGTAACAAACATCCAGATATCCATTCATCTTTCCATCCATCCATCCATCTAAACTTTCACATTTATAATATTAGTGGGATTCATAAATAAACGTTTACCTTCAAATTCATTTAATTAGTTTAATTTTGTGACAAATACACATTTTCATAACAAATTCGTTACCTACTTTTGATAATGAATTCTGAAGAAACAGTGACAGCAGTTGTTGAGTTGCACTTCAATAACTGAAAAGTATTTTGCCTATTTGGATGATATCATCATTGACAGTGAATGACAATCGATCACGTAATAGCAAGGGTCATTAAAAAAAATTGGCAATTTTTGTTACGATCAATGGAACCGACCTCAACACCATAAAGTGTGAAATACCTAATAACGCACAATATTGTGATAGGAGGTACTTTTGAACTATCATGGTACCGACTTAAACAAGTTATTTCACACTTTTTGGTGATGAAGTCGGTTTCAATTTTACGAAATAAATTTTTTTCTTGATCCGTTACACAAATCAAAGAAGGCAGCTTGATCTCTCTATGCTACGCGGTCTTATATAAAAATAGGGTCCCGATTAACTGGTCGTCGCGCATGAACTTCTATGGCACGGCTATAATCTACGCTATAACTATAAATTAAATCCAGCACACCGGCGAGTGTATTACTAAGGGTAGGGGTACAGCCTGTCTTCGCCTTGGGCGGCTTTAACCCCACGCTTCACTCAGGACTCTACATAAATAATAAATAAAAAAAAAAATAATGCCCTCGCTGCGCCCATGGATTAACTCAAGAGTCCCCGTTGCACTCATGGTTCAATATACCGCCCATGACGTAAGCCACTGCTTTACTCCCTCGGTGCATAATCTACTAATAATTAAGATTGTAAGTATAGAGTACTTTATACTATACATAATGAACTACATGTTATTTTCAAATTCAACAAAACATATCGCCACGCCCTGCACCGTTGAAGGGGTAGGCTTGAATTCAAATTCAAATTCAAATTCAAATTCAAATTCAAAAATTATTTATTCACTTTTTTATTTTATTTATTCACTTACATAATCATGAAAATCTTTACTAGAAGTTAAAGATTTTTTGTGATATAACTCAAACATTATGTCTCTACTTTTTCGAATACCTCTAGTTGACCAGTCACCAAATTGTAACCTACCGTTGAGCTGCAGTTTTTTCTTCGGACAGATTTCATTAAATTCTGTACTTACTAATGAAAATAATGTACTATAAATGTCATGTGGATCTTCAGAAGTGAATTCCACCAGACTAAGTTTCAACTCTATATTTTGTTTAAGCTTTTCTAGTTTACCTTTTGTTAGCGGCCTATGTTCGATAATGGTATTTTTCTTAGTTCTCCCGATTTCGAATTTGATAGCGAGGCCATTGTGGTCTGATCTAACTCCCACCATTACTGATTTTTCTGTAGTCTTACAGTTTGAAAAAATATTATCAATGCAGGTGGATGAAGAGTCGGTTACTCTAGTTGGCTCACTGAACAAAAAATTCAAATTAAAAGATTTAAACAAAGAGATAAGATTAGTTTTATCAGTTGAATCTACCAAAATATTAATATTGAAGTCACCGCATACAATGATTGATTTATTGCTTTTAGTTAGTCTCTTGAGTACACATTCCATTATGGACATAAAATTACAGAAATTAGATGCTGGTGGCCGATATACACACAATAATATATGACTTTCCAGTTCTGCACAAGCAATTTCGCAGACACGTTCAACAGAAAAACCTACTATGTCAGACCGTTCCTTAAATTTTATGTTTCTTTTACAAAGAATAATACACCCTCCCCCTTCAGCAGATATTCTGTTGAACGCACTGGCTACCTCAAAATGTGTAACATTAAATAACATTTTATCTGGTTTTAGCCACGTTTCTGTAAAGCCTAATACATCAAATCTATGTTTGAAACACCTACCTTTCGCCAGAGGGATGACATTTTTTTGGTCCCTTGTAATGGTGAAGGTGAGCGTATTGCCATTTACGGAACACTGTTCCAGACTCCAGACTGCTATTCAGAATTTCTATGTCAGAAAACACCTAATAACGGATCGACCCGTATTGAACCCAGGACCGCGAAACCCCCAAGCGGCGCCAAGACCACGTGAGTGAAGCCGCTGGCGGGTCAGCTCAATCGTCGCATCTACCTATATATATATTACATAGTAGTATTATATAGTATATTTTTAATTATTTTTATATAGCAGGGGTAAGCAGCGATGTTAAACACCTGCGTTTCGCGAATATATTTTTGGTCCTATGTAATAGGGGGCGAGCCTATTATCATCTATGGGACACTATTCCATACTCCGGACTGCTATTAAGAATTTCTTTGTCTGTAAATCCCAATATCTGTCCAACCCGGGGATCGAACCCGAGATTCCAAAACGGCGCTTCCGCTACATGACCGAGACTAAGCGAGCGAAGACGCGGGCAGGTCAGCTAGTTTCTTGATAAAAGAATAAATAAATAAATGTTAGTCACCCCTTGTCAAGGCGTAGTACGTTTAAGTCGTCTATAGAAACAAGGCAAGAAGAAGATAAAATTTGCACGGACTCTGGAGAAAAAATTTAAAGGTTTATAAAAACTGTGGATTCAATACTATGGAATAATACTATGTTTATGATTTCCAAACAAAACACTACCACGTCAAAATGTGATTTTCTATCGCAACGATTCTTTTTTAACAAAATCCTGGCTGGCAGCTGTAGCGTAATGAGGAAAACATTTCTCAATCTCAACTCTTTGTCAAGAACGCTGAAAAAATACTTGTTCTTACTTGTTGAAACTGGTTTGGAAATTTAGTTTGCAAAGCGGCCGAACGTACAAAGTAGGCCAAAGCTAAAGACAGGAACTGATTTATACAGATTCATTTCATTTGCACGTTTACTGACTCCTACATGTTGTATGAAAATTACCATACATCTTATAGATTGTGAATAATTTGGTATCATTTTATTAAATAATTGTATGGTATAATCCGCTCCGGCGCAGAGGGACGGGGTAAGAGAGTAGGCAATCCGCACGCCTCCTTTTTAATGGGGTCACTGGTGGAGAGTCAAGGGAATCTCCACTATTAAGCATGCCTCACACGTCTAAGGGTCTTGTAGCAAGGTCACCTCTTCACAGGCGCTGAGTTTGTATAACAAACTTGTTATACAAAACAAACTTGAATTGACTTTCATAAGTGCGTCTTTGATGCCTAAATTGCATAAATTATTTTGACTTTGACTTTAAAAAGAGCCTTGTCACTTACTACGATAAAAACCTGCGTTGTGAGCATACACGAGTACGCTAGTACCGTCAAACACCAAGCTGTACCTACGACGCTAGCCAGGCTGAGCGGCTACACTGGTATTTGTCCTATAACACTTTTTTATGTTTGTTTGAACGCATTACTTTGTTTTTACCTCGCATGGCTCTGATGAAAAAGCAGCCTCAGCCAGTCAATGGTCGTTCCCACATCAAACCTTCATGGATCCTTTCATCATTAATAAAAATATGAACCCGTACATTTATTTTTGACTTATTACAATTTCATCTAGAATAAAACGTAAACAAACAAATATTTTTAAATAGACGAATTTATGAAAACAGTTTTGAGTTGTTTGCCTCAGCTGGAAATTATATTAATTTTGTTCAGATTGATGAGACTCTCTACTATACTTATATTAATAATATCATAAAGAGGAAAGATTTGTATGTAACGAATTGTATGTTTTGTTTGTTTGTATTGTATAAAACAAATGTTTGTAACGAATTGGCTCCAAAAATACTGGACCGATTTCAAAAATTCTTTCACGATTGGGAAACTACATTCACCCTGAGTAACATAGGCTACATATCATCATCATCATCATCATCCATCACCACGCGGGTGAAACCGCGGAGAGCAGCTAGTATTATATAAAATACATTAAATATCTATATAAGCTACGCCTGTCAGTTAGTGAAAAGTTTTATTTTATTCTTTTATGCTTATGGTATTGTTAAAAGTGCTAAACGTATATACGTTTACTGCTATATAGTAGTCTCCAGAAAAGTGCCAATACCTCTTTACGAGCCGTAAAAAGGATGTTATTGCCGGATAAGCCCGTAAACTTCGCAATTAACTTCCTTCCTGCAGCACTTGAAATGGTACCTGTATATAGTAAACAAAAGGTAAGCGAGACCAATTATATAACATGTTCTTTGTTTATTTCCAATTATAACATTTGAGTTTATCATTCCATGCAAATTCTACATCAGTGCTGTAAATGAGCAGAGAGCAATGATGAATGTGTATAAATTCACACTCATGCTATCATAAGAGTATAAAGTATTCTTTTTAAAACTCTATTACGCTCATATCATGATTGTTGAATTAACTAGCTAACCTAACGTGATTTTGTATCGTTTACTTATATTAGAACCATTAGTGGAGGTCCACGTAGCTCATAGGTTTACCGATAGATGGCGCTAGTAAATTGGCCATAAATCCTAACACGCTGTGATAACATTCTCCGCAAGGTAAATGTGGCATCAATTTTAAATTGTATAAAATTCGAGGTCGATTGAATTGATTGAATTGTATACCAATCCTACAAATACCTACCCCGTAGGTTATAGACGCTTATCAAAGCGCATTCAATGATTACATAACTTGTAGATGTATGTTGAAATAAATTATTTATTACTAGCTGCTCTGCGCGGTTTCACCTGCGCGGTGATGAATGATGATGGTGATGATGAATCTAATATAGTCTATATTACTCAAGGTGAATGTAGCTTTCCAATGGTGAAAGAATTTTTGAAATCGGTCCAGTACTTTTCGACCCAATTCGTTACAAACATACTTACATACAAATCTTTCCTCTTTATAATGTTATATGTATATTAGTGTAACTAGATTAAAAAAAATTATACAAAATTATTAAATTATAGTTTTTACCTTTATTTACTTACTTTTCTAACGAATATTATTATTGATGCCACCAAAATAAAATATTACTAAAGTGTAGAAATACATGAAAAATACATACCGGTGAGCATAAGGTACGGAAAGACATTGAAACTTAGTACGAAAAACCCTGCGCTGTGAGCATATGCGAGTGCCCTGAAACAGCTGTGCCTACGACTGATGCCAGCCAGGCCGAGGGGCTACATTGGTATTTGTCACGTAGGTAACACTTTTGGTTTTAATTAGTATTGATTTAACTCATAGTACATTTGTTAGTATTATAACAATGTTAAAGGCTGTGGTTTTATTGTATACTTGCTGTTGCCCGCGACTACGTCTGCGCAGAATAAGTACTTCGAGCAGCTTATTAATATACCTTTATACCAAAATGTCATAAAATATGTACATGGTCATACGCAATTGCTGTAATAGTATTATAATGAGTAAATTTAAATACTTAGTATATCAATCAATAAATATTATACAGGACATATGTACATACAAATATAAAATTAATTCCTACCCTTGACGGTATTTGTGTAACATTTCATCACCCATGACGGTCGCCGAGCACGTTTAGTGTGTCGAGCTGTCAAATCGACTTGGCTTTTGACTAAGCTATCAGAAACTGACACTGACTTTGACAGAACTGTTATTATTACGATTTTAACGTAGGCGGAGACCTTATTATTTTATCTATGCTGTGCCCAAGCTACGCTTTTTCACCCACGTGGTGATGGATGATGATGATGATGAAAAGTATCCTATGTGTTAATCCAGCGCCTCATCTATCTCCATATCAAATTTCATCAAAATGGCCCCCGCCGTTTGAGCTTGAAAGTGTAACAAAGATCCACACATCCATACATCCATACTCACAAACTTTCGCGTTTATAATATTAGTAGTATTAAATTTTTTACCAGTAAGGTATAGTACTGAAACCAATTTTGATGAAAGATCTTAAAATGTGGTCGTAGTCAACTAAGCTGGGGCTCGGCCTTCTTCAGCTAACCTGGGCCCCAAGTCTGTTAGCCATTGAGCAAACGCCACACTTCTGCAATGCGATGAAACAATAAATAAATTTATTTTAAAATTTTGCTATTTTTCATCAAACAACTGAATACGCACGAAATAATCTAGGTATATTGTCTTTGCCTTAAAAAACAAGCTTCAAGAAGTACCGATGTATGCCACTGTTGCATTACTAGGCCTTTAATTAAACTTTTAACTATTCCGGGTTTACTACAAGTTTATTCATAAGGCCGCTAGTGTTTATCTAGGATTTCATCGCAGTCGCAACCCAGCTGTTTATAGCATACCAATCGTGTCAAAAACTATCGATAACAAGCCGCTGGCCAAGCAGACTACAAAAGACGTCAAAAACGACAACTTTGCAATGCAATTGAGTTGCGATAACGCGGTTCGGATAGCTAAGAGACTTGGACGCCAGAAAAACACGATCAGTATCACTGCTGTCCTCTACTAGTACAAAAAAAAAAACACTGACCACGCCAAATAATGTGGTTTATAATTACTAAGGTCCAGTGCGGGTAGACATATACTAACTAGTGGTGACATAGTAAAGGATAGTTTATAGATAGATGCAGTTTTACAGATTCGATAGCCCTTCAAAATTATTTATTACTCTTAGATAGAATAAGAATAAAAGTAAAAGTCCAAATAATATTTAACACTACTTTACTGCCGTGCGATTCTCTAACGATTCGTCGATACGCTCGTCGACGAGCTCACTGATGTCAGATACTTTACGAGATATCGCCCTTGTACATAAGGTTGTTTTTCCAACGTTTCTTGTCATCTCTTAATTTTTTTCACGGATGTTGTCAAAGATGCAACGATGTTTGCTTGAGAATCGCACGGCTGTAGAGGATGTTTACCATATCGTGTTGACGGAATGTGTGCGGAATGGAACTCAGCGTCGAGCACTGCACTGCAGTGTATAGATGTGGGCGATTGTAACAGCATGTTAGCTTCTCCAGTTTCTGATGAAGCTGAGATACTGGTCAAACTATACTTTATATTTATCCGAGATAACTAGTACATTATAGTTAGTATGTAGATATATTCTACGAGTGTGTCCACTATCCACTGAAAAAACTCCTTTATGACCCTTCAAGGGTCGATGTCATTATAACAATGAAATTTCTATTGTGTCTGGCCGTGCGACCTTTGATGCAATAGTAAAGACTAAAATATACTAGTTTATTTAACGCAGCGATGATAGAAGGTATGACTCTATCTCGAGTTCTCCATGCTATGTCGCTTTTAAAGACCACTCTCAAGTTTGTTGTCAATTTGTAAGTTCGCCATGAGAACTAAAGGCCTGAGAGTAGCACTTAAGAGTCAGTTTGAAATATTAACTTTGATATTATACTTACGCCCTAGCGGTGTCGTATTAGGTCCAGACTGTCGGTCACCTGACGTCAAGTGCACGTACCAACTGCTCAGAGCCACATACTGTGCTGTGTCCCGAGACATATCCAAGACTACTACTAGATAGATAGATAACACTTTATTGAGACACCACATTTATGACTTAATATTAGACAATAAAATAAAAACCAATGCCTAAAACTAGGTGCAACAATGGGCGGTCTTATCGCTCAGAGCGATCTCTTCCAGACAACCCACTCGCAGAGGAATAGGTATACAATAAAAGATGGGCGGTAACTACTACTACTACTGAATGTTTGTTACAACCGTTAGGTTCGTTACAGCTTATCAAACGAAATGCTAATTGGATGGTGATTAGACTGTACAATACTTTATCTACAGACGATGGCGACGATGGAAGAGAGTGGCCTTAAATTCTTTAAAAACATGATTTGACTAATTTTGAAAAAACTTGTGGAAAATCTTCTTAGACCATTAGGCCAAGCGCGCATTGCGTTGCGTTATTATAACGCATATTCTGTGAAGTACGGAGATTCATAGAAGTTCGCGCACTGCAGTGAAATAAACGCACGAGCATGCGGTAAAGTCACCGCTGCAAGTTCGTGGTGAGTCTACCGCACAACATTTTGTATCGCGTAGATGAATGTAGAAGGGATGCACCCAATACCGTTTAAGTACCCATTTTTTCGTAATAATAAATATATTCAGATAGCGACTCTTGTATGGTAGTCTATAACGATGTGGTATAGGGCTCACAGCTGTTACTTGAATCCAAAACGACCGTATTTTCGTAGCAGTGCGCGGACCAATGAGTCATTGGTCCGCGCATTGCGAAGAAAAAAAAATGACTGCGTTTATTCAACCGTTCGGTATAATAAACGCACCGCAAGGCAGTGCGCGCTAGCCTTTAAAAAGTAATCTAAGTAATTATTAAGGATTGTCATTTTGTTAATTGACACAAGTGATCAAACACATATTTTAAATACGAGTAATATTCTTAATTATAGTATCCAAAATCAGAAGTGACATTAATATAATATTTATATAATTTTTGTATTTCTTTTCTATATTTTGGGTGGATTAAATCTATATATTGGAATTTTATGATTTGGCATGCAGTTAGAGTTTTGTTGGAAAAGTAAAATGTGCTGTAACAAGTCTTGATTGCAAATAAATATCAAGTCATTCATTCAGTCACATTTGCCAATGCAATATTATCTTCATACACAGAGAATTAACACATGAAGTACACCGCTGTAGGCTGCTATCATTTAGTAAGTGCTTATATAAAAATCAAATTCAAATCAAAAATAGGTCTACGAGGGCACTTACAAATTGTCATTTAACATTATTTTTTTCTTAAATCACAGTCTACAACCGGATCGGAACGCGACCACGACTGAGAAGATCCGGCAAGAAACTCAGCGGGCTAGTCTATTTAATTGTTTTTATCTCCACTTACATAATGTATTTAACAAATATTCATTTATTTTTAGCTCCAGTGTGCAAGTCTCTTTTATAAGGCAATACAAAATTTCAGATTACTTGGAGGATAAAACAGCTCGGGACTGAGCACTCCAGGATGTACCTACTCGTGTATTACGATCTCAAAATGTAGCGGTCTCACACTTATAAAAGACTCTTGCCTTATAAAAGAGACCATAATAATAGCATAGCATAAAAATACATAGACTGTGATAATAGTGTTAGTAAGGCAAGACACGCTACATTTTGAGATCGTTATACACGAGTAGATAGATACTGGAGTGATCAGTCCCGAGCTGTTTTATCCTCCAAGTAATCTGAAATTTTGTAATAACCTTTTTGACAGAGTTTAGTTTTAATAGTAGTTTTAAACTTATTAATAGGCAAATCTCGGATAACGTTGGGAAGTTTATTATAGAATCGTATACATTGTCCCATAAAAGAATGACTTATTCTGTGGAGACGAGTTACATGAACGCATAGCGTGTGCTTATTGCCCGTGTTGAAGGAATGACTCTTTTTCTTTCTTTCTTCTTATATCTGACGAAAAGCAAGCGTGGTGTACATGTCAAACTATGGGGTTGTAAACAACCCGTCCCGGCAGTGGATACTACCCGGAAGTCAATCAGAGCGATCTCTTCCAGACGACCATGCATGGAAAGAAATAGGTGTAAACTTATAGAGGTGGTATATAAACCAAAAATATTTGCATAGCAAGATTCAGAATGCAGCTGAAAACACATAATTATATTAAACATATATATATATATAGTACCCAAAGAAGGCGCACGTCTAATTTCATAAGGCAAAGCGTTCCATAGGCTGTAGTATGTACATGATGATTTTTACATTTAAGTAATGTGTATTATTAATATTTACTGATAATAATAAAATGCTTTGTTCATATGCTAGATCAACCATATGAACAAAGCATTTACCTAACAGTATATATAAGAGTGTAGCAATTGGTATAGTTTGAACATGTAAATATTTTATAACACTTTGATACTCGGTCTTTTACCTTTTGACGAATATACTATTAGGGCATCCGGCCAAAGGAGCGAATTTATTCCACTGTACATTTTAAACCGACTAAAAAATTAATGTAGAATGTTTTTTTAACACTTATTACTGACGTCATAATTGCATGTGCTCTGACCATGACCATAAGAGCAAACTAATATAACTACTGTAGGTACTTTCATGAGCGGTCTACCCTCTTCCTGCACTCGAGGCTATTACCAGAAATATTTATAAAACATATTTTCTATCGGCCGGTTTCAATAACCTATCTACCGACGGTTTATCTTACTAGAGATAGATATTTGACACTATTTGTATGGGCGTTATGTCAAATTTCTATCGGTAGTAAGGAAAACTGTGGATAGATAGATTATCGAAACTGGCCGTTAGAGTACTTACTTTTATGCACTTTATTTCATAATAAAACTACGAATTATATACAACAATATATTATGGTGCGTGATACTGCTGAAACGTCAAGTAAGTGCCGACCTTTTACTTCACCTTAGTAGACTGTGTGATTGATTATTCTGCTGTCCTCATACTACTTGATTTGAGCTAGCGACATGCATAGTCTAAGATCCACTCGGAAACCTCAGATAACTTTTATAACTTTATAAAATGTAGATTGCGATTTTGTCAGGTAGAAATAATTAATAAAATCGCAAAAGTTGGCGCAAGTAAAATCATACTTTTGTCCTAAGCGATCCAGGAAGTTGCCGGTATGTACTTTTATTATTTATATTTGATTAATTAAACACAACAAAAATAGTTTCCTAAAATCGCTTCCTGGGAGTACATTTAACGAGCTTTATGACCTTTGCTATATATAATAACAGTCAACCTAATATTGAGTTTAGTATAAAAATACACAAATGTAACCTTATTGACCAAACCTGTGACTGCCCTAACATCAATAAAGTGTCAACAATAAAATACTTAGGTATTATGATCGATCAACGTCTGTCCTGGCATGCTCACATTGAACTTCTGATGAGTAGGGTTCGTAAATTGATCTGATTTTTAAAATTCTACGTAGTGTCGCACCTAGAGATTTAATCAACCAAATCTACATAACTTTAGGACAATCAATTCAAAATTATTGCATACCAGTCTGGGGAGGAGCTACCAAGACAAAGTTCTTGGAACTTGGAAGAGCACAGAGAGCTTTAATCAAAGTGATGTATTTTAAGCCCTACCGATACTCTACAAATACACTATACCGAGATTCAGGACTACTGTCAGTCAGGAAACTATATATTCTAAATGTCGTTTTAAAGTTACACAGATATCTAGAGTACAACCCTAAAAATCTAAACAAGAGAAGAAGAGGTAGAGTAGCCAATAAAAGTACTTCTCGGACTCAGTTTGCATCGCGTCAGTATACCATGCAATCCGCTTACATCTACAATGCTATAAATGTAATTTTGGATATTTACCCTAGGAATAACTATAAATGCAAAAAAATCCTTAACGAATGGCTATTGACACTTAACTACGAGGAAACTGAAAAACTTTTAAAAGTAGTTTCGTAACATTCAGTTATGCACACACAAACTACACGCATACATACAATCACTCACACCTTCCTGGGTGCTCCTGAAATACTGTTAATCAGAAGCACACACACTCCACACATGATACTATAGCTAAAACATAAGTTTATAATTCTTATTCTTCTCGTTTATAATATAATTCTTTAACTTACATATTTAACTTAGATTATTTAATTACGCTACTAAATTTAACTTACTTAATAAGTTAACTTTTTCAAGCAATCATCGTGTATAGTTATATTATATTAACGGGGCTTAATCGCGTTAATCACTAACGCGATTAAGCCCCGTTAATATAATATAACTATGTGTTCAAATCGCGAAAGTTTAAAAATTACAATCATCGTGTACTTACTTATTCTATATAACATATACTACGGAAGAGCAGGACTCTCTAACACAGGTATTTTTCATACTAAAAGAGGGTCCCAATCCTATGAAATGTATCATAGGTTTAAGTTTACCGAAATAAAAATATTTGTATTTGTATTGTACATTTGTGAAGACGCTTTAAACGCAACAGAAAATAAAAAGTAGCCAATATGATTTGAGTTGTATCTGTTACAGATGTTTTTACAGGACCCATGCTGCTGCGGCTATGGAGCATCGCGCATGAGCCGAAGGCCTTTATGTTAGCGCGGCCCGATACGAATTCCAATCCATGGACTAACGTCCGTTAGGAAACTTTACTCATTCATCTTTTCCCTAAAAGCGGGGCGCGGGGTTGCGCTGCGCTACGCTGGCTGTTACGTAACCACCGCCAAGGGGCAATGTTGCTAGTCTGAAAGCGCTCCCTCCAAAACTCCCCAATTTTAAACGCACAAACGAAACCACCACGAATATGATCCACAAACCTATTTCATGTGAAATTAAGATAAAATAAATGTAGAACCGTGAATGTTCCACACGTGTATAAATCACATGGGTACACGTAATAAAAAGCCAAGTATAGCCTAAATATATGTTATTCAGACCTAAAACTGTGTAAAATCCTTTAGAAAAACGTTGCTATTAAAAAAAACTACAGTCTGAAAATCTGCTAAGACTATGAAGCAAATAATTTAGCAACATTTTGTTTTGAAAGCATAGTCAACAACATGAAAACTTATAACGATAAAATATTGAATAGTTATTCCGAGTTATTAAAAAGGGATTAATAATTTTAATCTCCACTTGAAAGTAAAAGAGGTTAATTTAATAAGTTTGAAGAAATCTTGTCATGACCTGTATTGTGCATGCTACGCAATATAATTTTGATTATAGAATACGGCTGTATGAGATCCCTCTACGGCGCGCCACGTACGTAGGTCCGGGTGGGTCGCGGAGCGCTACCGAGGGATAGAGCTAGCAACACTGCGCAGGGTGAAGTTACTTTTCGTTGGACCGCCCTCGAGTAGAGACCTGTGCCGGTATCGGGTCCCGCTCCCGAAGCGCGCGTTATTCAAACTAAATTCACCGCCGTCGAGCCGTCGCGTCTCGCGCCTTTTCGATACCCATTTGATTCTTATTGTTAAAAACTTTGTTGGCTGTACCTACTTCTCCTGAAAAGCGGTAAGTGATCTATTTAATTTATTAACTTGTGTGTTTTACAGTTATAATCAAATTGACCAGATCATCGAGCATCTTATTATATAACATTTATTGTACGGTTTTTATCATATTTTGAATTAGATGGTGTAAATAAGCTGTGCGACAGTTTGTATTATTCAAGTACTCATGAAATTCCAGTTCAGTTAATCAAAAATATAATGATTATGATGATTCTTGCGTTAAGAATATAAATAAGTTTACTATCGCCTTAGTAAAATAGAAGATAAATATTGAATACAACTCAAAATGTATAAGCCACTTATTGTAATTGTTGCATCTATAACAGTAGTCGCGTAAAACACTTTGGCGCCTAGTTGAAGCGTTTATGAGTTACAATCACGCAAACACGACGCGGCGGCGTGTTACTCGTCACGCGTCTTTATAACTGGCTCTCGTAAAATAACCGAATGATTTAAATCAGCCGTACCGTTCTCTTCAACGGACGAAATGGCAATATTGCCAAACGCCATAAATATTTTTTTATTATGCTAATATTCAGATGAGAGCGTATCCCGTTTCAGCGCCTTGCTACGACGTAGCGCGTAGCAGTCGTAAACGCATAATCTGCAGGTTTCATATTAAAAAAAATGGTTTATTTATGGGTTAACTATGATTATTAATTTAACAATATACGGGCATTGTTTTATTTGTAAGAACTATAAAATTGCATAAAAGCTATAGACTCCGTCTACGCGTTTTTGTAGGTATTGTAGCATTTTGCCATGATAACATTCTCTTATTGATCGTAATATGTTTATTTATAAAATAAATAGTAAACAAGATATAAATGATTCTATTGTAAAATGCATATTTTTTCTGAATATAAACAACTAAAACAGATTAAATCTAATATGTATATAAGATAAAAATAAATATACGCATACTTAAATATTTTTTTAAGGCGTTGATTTTTTGTGTCCATGATATCATAATTTTTTTTAGAATGTGGCATTTCTTAAGTCATTTAGCTTAGATTGATCGTTATAAAAAGAAGACAAACATCTGGATCATACGATTAAATAACTGGAATTGTATTGCGCGATGGGTTTTCAGTGGCTCAACACATACAATTTATACATAGGGTATATATCAAATGGTCTCATAAAGCTGCTAACAATTGTACAAGCCTGCGTCATGAAGGGGTCGGCTCATGATTAATGTTCTACAGAGATCCTTGACGTTACTCTATATTATTATCAAGAAATATACTTTCCAAAAGCCATATTATATGAAGAAATAGTTCCGAAGGTTCCTGTTATATATTATATTATATTATATTATATTATATTATATTATATTATATTATATTATATTATATTATATTATATTATATTATATTATATTATATTATATTATATTATATTATATTATATTATATTATATTATATTATATTATATTATATTATATTATATTATATTATATTATATTATATTATATTATATTATATTATATTATATTATATTATATTATATTCTATCAGCGGAATGGAAATAAATATGGTCTCGGTAACATTATTAAATTAATCAAATCATATTCTTTCTATGTTATTTAACTAATAGACGAACATACTATTAACATGCTTATTAATTCTTCAGTAGCTCAAGTAACAAAACCGGACCCAGGACTCGAGTTGCTACTGTACCAAATTAACTTGTTACTATATTTTGATACGCCGTGCGATTCTCTAACGGAAACATAGAGCAAACATCGTTGCATTTTTGACAAAATCCGTGAAACAAATGACGAGATGACAAGAAACGGTGGAAAAATAAGCTTATGTACAAGGGCGACATCTATTAAAGCATTTGACATCCGTGAGCTCGTCGACGAGCGCATCGACGTATCTTTAGAGAATCGCTCGGCAATTTGCCTTTACTGTTATTGAGACAGTTTTGGTTTATACATTACAGTATGATATGACAGTTAGGGTGAACATTGTTGTTCATGTGTTTGTCAATCGGAAAGATGTCTATGTGACATGATGGAGCGACGCTGCAGTGTTGTCCAAAGAAACTTCAAAATGTATAACATACATATAACATACACTACTACCTTCACCTATATACATAAGATCTGATGCCTTGCTCACCCTGTAAAACAATACTAGGTAATATAGGAATATCTATGTATTAAAATCAAAAAAGGAAGCACATATTTGAAAGAAAGTATATACCTAATCGCTAATATATAAAAACAGTTGAGTGAAACTAAAAAAAATTTGAATGAATGTGCAATCCAATCTGAAGACATCAACGAACAATATTGAGAAGTAGGCGGAGGAAAGAAAACCATTTGTGTTATTAGATATAAGCAGTTATATCTGCACATTATATATCCACTAAACCAAGGAACGAAACGTTAGGAGTTAGATATTTAGTGATGGTTATATTTTACATTTTCACTGCAGTCGGGTTTTTAGTTATAATTTCATTTTACTACGATACAGCTATTTTTGCTTATGTAAAAAACATGACGCTCCTTCAGTGCAGTCAGGGAAAATGGAAAGGAACATGCCCACATTAATAAAGCAATATTTATCTTAACTGGCTACAAGTCGCGGTTTCGCCATCGTGTAAAATTACTAATTTAAGTACATAGTAGAAAATAGTACCTACTAATAAAGAATCGGATATTATGTATTGAATCGGATATATGGATATATTATATCCATATTTAAAAAAAATATTAATTGCATCGGAAACAAAGTTTTGTAGCTTACACTATCAATGAAAACATTTTGTAATTAAAAAGAACAAAGTGTTTTGCGGTTTCCGTCACTCTACTATTGTGAATCAATCAGAACCAACAAAGCTTTTACTTTGACGGCATAACTTGTGAAGCCCCGTGTCAGTTATGATATTTATATTGAAATTCTGGAGTATAGAAAATAAACAACTTCGAATTGCGTATAATTTTATATTATTTTATCCCGTTGTAAGACGTTTCGAAAACTTTTCAGTGAACATGGTCATGGTTAGAATTAATCCGATTTACTTCGTTTAATTTTGTTTAATTTCAATGTGTAAGAATCGCGAAAACATTCCGAACTATATTTTGTTTCTTTCCTAGTATATACCTATATACATTAACTCTATTCAACAAACACAAACAAATATATGTCATAAAAAAAAATGTTGATCAACAAAACCCTTGTTCTTCTACCGACTTCCAAAAAAAGAGGAGGTACTCTATTCGCCTGTATGTATTTTTTTTATGTTTGTTACCTCATAACTTTCGACTGGGTGAACCGATTCTCAAAATATTTTTTTTGTTTGAAAGCTGGTGCTTCCCGTGTGGACACAATGAGTTCCAATTTGGTTCAGTACTTTTTGAGATACACTCCAATAACTGAATAGAATGGAAGTCGGTATAAAATTTTTCAAATAGTACTTGTTATAAAAATAAAGGTCGTAGCAAAAACATTTTTCTCTTTAAGTCCGTTACTTACAACTCTAATCTTATCTACATAGTATAAACAGTTGTGTTGATTGTTAGCCTTAAAACTAAGCTTATTAATAATCTTTATAAAATGGCTGTGACCAATGACTTAATATATATATGTATTGGTATATTATATATAAAGAAGTTGTGATATATCATTCATCGTGCTCCAATTTCGCGTTGCATTTATAGCTATAAACCGAAATATTATTATATAATATAATAATATCATTTCTCACCAATTAATTAATTGCGAAAACCAAAAGAGATATTAAATAATTACGGTCTGAGTAAGCCATCGTTGTTACGATCATACGATCACGAAGAATCAATTGTTGGACATCATATTAAGACGCTTTTTGTGTTTATACTAAAATGTTCGTATCAGCCGTGCGATTCTCTAATGATTCGTCGTTGCGCTCGTCGACGAGCTCACCGATGTGAAATACTTTATGAGATAGCGCCCTTGTACATAAGGTTTTCCAACGTTTCTTGTTATCTTGTCATTTGTTTCACGGAGGTTGTCATGTCAAAGATGGAACGATCTTTGCTCTTACGGCCATTTTCAATATTCTATCTACCCACAGTTTTCCTTACTACCGATAGAAATTTGACATAACGTCCATACAAATAGTGTCAAATATCTTTCTCTAGTAAGGTAAACCGACGATAGATAGGTTATTGAAAACGGCTGGTAGATAATCGCACGGCAGATATAGAAACTGTCTGACAAGCAGCCAGACGTACATGCCACCATTTAATGGTTCAAAGTAGTCCAAAAACAACCATATCCATTTTTAAATTTAACGTGCATTTAATGGTTACAATATATGAATATTACATTTGTGCAGATGTAACAAAACTGCAAGCTAAAACATGGGTGAAACGTTACCCCAGCATCTGTTCTAGACTCGATCAGCGTTTCTTTTATTCTATATTGTACCCTTCTATCGTCTCCGAGCTTTAATATATGTGGAGTTCTTACATGATATATAGTCGGGAAAAACTATTATTTAGCATAACAGCAGACGCCGAGGTCAGAATAACATAAAACATTTTTCTATTTCTTTCTCATGTGGACTGTTCGTCGTTTAGAATATACACAACCATTTTGGCTACACTATACGTGGTATTGACGTTACGGACTATTGCAGCAAATATAGCAAATGAAAACATCATGAATTTATAGTATTTAATGCTGAACCCTTATGACGTATGGGGTACCTACTATATTTTTTGTCCCATGTGTGAGGGATCCAGTAAAATAGAAAAATCGTATTAGGAGATGTAAGTGAAATCTCATCTCATACCTAAGTGGCCCAAGTACGAACATCTGTTTAAGTGTAACGTTATCGTATAGTTTAACTTAGTGGGCCGACCCACTAAGTTTTATTTAGCCGTTGACGTGGCCGGGCAATCCATTATAGGCTGATATGGCTCTTTCACTTTAAGTTTTTTTTGTATGATCTTTATTTATTCCAGCGAATCGACATGCGGTTTAAGCTCATATTATGTCAGGATTTCAATTTCTGTATGTATTTTCCGTATCAGTGCTTTTAACAGTATTATCTCTTTGTATCTGATTTTACTGAGTGCTTGCAATGTTTTATGCGCGCTTTTCAATTATCTGTTTACATGGCATAACAATTCGTATTAAGTCCATTTCCATGAATTGTGAGAAATAATTATTTGGACGTTGTATTCATATGATATATTTTAATGTTGTACACTTAGTGAAGCATTCAGTAGTTCAGCAAAATAAACCACCCAATATCGAGTATATTTCAAACATAATAAGGACAGTTTTATTTTAAGTTTTGTGATTATTAAATACGAGCTGGTGCCCGCGACTACGTCTGCGCAGCATTAGTACTCGTATTTCGAGTAGCTTATTATCTTCTCCAAGGCCATATCTACTTTTATACTAAAATGTCATAAAATACATACATGGTCAAACGCCATTGCTATAATAGTGTTATATGAATAAATTTAAATACTTAGTATAACATATTATGTACAACAGTAAACATGTATAACAGTAAACATTTATAATAAAATACAGGACTTAAGCACATACAAATATAAAATTAATCACAATACTGTATTACAGTAGTAAAACAGTATTTGTGTTACATTTCATCACCCTTGACAGTCGTCGAGCACGTCTAGTGTATCGAGCTGTCAAATGGATTTGTGTTTTGCATAAGCTATCAGAAACTAACACAAACTTTGACAGAACTGTCATCATTACTATCTTGACGTAGACGGAGACCTTTTTATTTTGTCTATGCTGTGCCTAAGAATATTACGCTTTTTCACCCGCGTGGTAATGGATGATGATGATGAAAAGTATCCCATGGGTTAATCCAGCGCCTCATCTACCTCCATACCAAATTTCATCAAAATTGCCCGCGCCGTTTGAACGTGAAAGAGTAACAAAGATTCACACATACATACTTACAAACTTTCGCGTTTATAATATTAGTAGGAATAACTACGGTGGTGGATGATGATCAAATATACAGTATGTTACTCAGGCATAAGATAGTTTTCTCCTGGTGAAATATTTTTTTAAAACAATAATGTAGTTTTTTGCGTTTATCCGTTACATACTATTAAATCTTTCCTCTTTATTATTAGAGTAGTTATGAATTAACACCAAGGTATGAATAATGTGGTCTAGTTTGTATCGGCGTTAATATTCCATATTTTAACACCGAAAGTAGTTAGCGTGACATAACTGTAATGCGATACATATGGTATCGCATACTTTTTAGTAGACATCTATGTTCCACATAAAAGTATAGTAGGTGGTTTGCTTTGCTCTTTTATCAACAATTTCCCCAGTTTACACGATATGAGTATTTTTTGCCGTAGGTACTATTGCATATTTTAAAATGAAATAGTAGTTATTGTGACATAACTGTATTAGTAAGACATATGGTATCACGGACTTTATTGTAGATATTGATATTTTCTATAATACTGCAGAATATCACTTTGCTCTATTGTCAATAGTTTCCGCAACGTACGCGATATAAGTATGTTTTTTGTTTTTTTTCACACCTGGGATTACCTACATTATCGAAGTCTTTATACGAATCCCTAACTTTATGAAAATATTAAGTAGCCTATGTTACTTAATGATAATGTAACTTTCTAAAAGCATAAAAATTTTTGAAATTTTAAGTTTATTCGATACATACCAAAAATACACATCTTTCCTCTTTATAATATTAGTGTAGAAGAGAAATGGCGCGTACGTGACCTGGTAGCACATTAGTAACCACACCTAGAAGCTTCTTAATTCATTAAATTTGTAGTTGACACTAATATAATACGGTCAGAAAAAGCAAAACATATGTATCTATCGCGACCAGCTTAGAATATTATTCAAAGACGGCCAGTATCTTTCGTCCGATTTAATTATAGTGCCCAAGTGACCTAAGAGAGCATGGATTCCAAATCAACACAGACGAATCAAACCTGGTATTTGTGTTTACACCACTCATTGGTTTAAACTCAAAACTGTAACGAAATAAAAACTTTACAATGTTTCAAATATGCCAAACAAAGAAGTACTGACAATTTAAATGATTATGTCTCTTAAAGAAGAACAATAAAATATACACATCTTATGTTTTACGCAAATTTGTAACAAATATTTAAGTTTGGCATCTTTAACATGTGGATTGTGGAATTCGGGGGCATATTACATTTACCAAGCAAATGTTGCCATATTTACAGTAAACGCCTTCGGGAAATCGTGCATGTTTATGTATTCAAAAGCAACGACCCCGCCGCTGTTGGGGAAAAATAATATCTTTGGATTGCCGTAATTCGGAAAGGGCACGGAAGTGGTTACTGCCGATATATGAACGGTTCCCAGTACCCATCAGACCTCATCAGTATTGACATTCATAACGTAGTCTGTAGATAATTGGAATCGTACATTAACTACGACTCTAGTATAGGAAATTTAAATTTGGATTGGATTATGAGTTTATTTTTGATTGAATGTGACGTCCGTCTTGTAAAGAAGTTTTTCTAATTTTACTAGCGACTGTCGAGCTGAGCCTAACCTCGGCCATCGGCATCGCCGAACCTCCCGTCTTTTCTTGGTTATTATTTCATAAGAACCTTCTGCTGACAATAATTAACAGAACAAAAAAATATTTAGCGACATTATTTTATCTGTTCTCAAGTTAAAGCGTGACTAGGAGAAATAGGGGTTTTAATTTTTATAAATGTATATAGACACGCTCGTATGGTTGGTAGATTTGCCATTCGTAAAGTATAGTTGCACAATATGCATTTAAAGTCTCATAAAAAAATGTCAGAAAGTCGTCGTCTCATGTAAGTCACGCTATAGTAAAGCAATGGATGTATTACTTTAACTTCGAGAGGCGTTTGACGAAGATAAAAACTTATACACCTTTTGATATTTCATATGGTGCCTACACTTCTACACCATCACAAACTCGGCACAGGCAACTTTTAAAGGCTACTAATCTAACGTTATTATACTCGTTAAAACCCGAGGAAACCCAATTATATATGCAATTTCGTGATGTGTGCCTGATGATACGCATTATGCTCCTCATGCCAGTTGCAGTGCCACTCAGACCTTACAGCTGAAGTTTTGCGTAGCACTGTGCTCACCACCCCGAGACTTTGGTCTGCTAGTCCCTTTGCCCAGTAATTTCACGTGCTACAGTGCCCTTCACACACTAACACAAAACAATACATGCAGTAGAATCTCAGATATAGTAAGAAATTAAATTTGAAATATAATTATTCAACTGTATTGACCATGATGTAGGTAAATGTCAGTAGTGCACATCTAATTTAGTTTACTCGTGATTATATGGTGATTGTATAATTTGCAACAGTTGCAAAATACTGACATTTGAAAAGTAATGAGAATAAAAAAATTAATTGTATTCCATAGTATTACTTTTTAAAGCACTAGCGCCTGCTTTAGCGATCTCAAACATTGAAATTTATAGAGAGAAAAAATCCATCCTCGGACGGGATTCGAACCCGGGTCTTCTGAATGTACTTGTATTCCGTGTTGAAATCTAAATCTAATCTAATATAAAGTTTTTTTACATATAATACTGTTTCGCCTGATTTCTGGACCAGAGATTACGAATTTAATAATTAGAAGAACGATATAAATAGCTAATAAGTACATAAATTTCGGCGTCGATTAGAAGGAGACCGGATTTTATTACACACTGATTTTTATGGGCTTCTGAAGCTAGAGCTAAACTGTTATATATACAGCATAAATATATTACAAACAAGGAAAAAATATGTATTAAAAGATATTATATCTAATGTACTAAAAAGTTTATGTTTTGTTCATTTTTCCTTTCATATCAAACCAAAAAATGTACAGAAAAGCTGTTGTAGGTCTAAAGTTGTTGAAACATCTGAGAACCGCAAATCTCAAATTGAAATACAATACAATTATTTCTTAAAGGACTTTATCGCAGTGGCACGCAGACGCCACTGCGCACTCGCCCTGAAGATGAGCATCGGACATGCTCGAAACCCGCGAGACGTATTAGATCCATAACGTGAGTGTTGCCGGTTAATAATAGTTAAATATGTGTCAAAATCACGAGAATTTCAATACAAAAAAAGTTGAATAAGTTCAATCTTAATGAATTTTGAACGAGAAAAATCTAAGAGAGTCATTTTTTCAATTAATATACGAGTACATAACCGTATACAGTTACTAGTCTTGAAATAGTAAATGCAACTTATGATAAAAAAGAGTTCGATTACATGTACGTGAGTTACGAAAACTACCTCACCAATATGGCTCTCTACTCCTTATAAAGTTCCGACAAAGATATTTTTACAAAGTCCCAACCAACAGAGTTTCCTGCACGTTTCATTTGTGTAAGGTGACAAACATAACAAAATAACAAGTCTTAATCCAATTATCGATTTCGATTGCTGAACACAGCGAGTAAACAAGTCCGTGGCCGTATAAACTTTGTATTTGACTCAAGTTGTCCGACTCGAGCAAATGAAACAAACTGGTCAACCTTTATGTTAATAACTGATGGTCGGAAATACTAGTTTCATCACTATCTCACTTTGATGATCGTGATAATACGGTCAAAGTTGGTATCAAACAAAACCAAACAACGGTCTGTTACTATTTTTTCCGTGCCATTTGTTTTTAAGTATTTACTTGAACGTACTATGTGTTCTCTTTAATTATCTTACCGATACACAATTAAAACCTTACCATACATAATAAAAATGGCGAGTTCGAGAAAAACTTGACTGTGTATACAGAACACTGTTAAATGGCAAAGGTGATGATGATTTAAAAACGTATATTAGTTAGTTTTACTTTTTATGGTATTTTTTACAAAGATTGATTCAATAAAATATAGAATCTGCCTAAGTATTATAGGATTAAGTGGAGCTGAATCTATACACAACTAAGGTTCCACAACACATGCCTTCTGGATTTTCGGAAATCAAGGATACCTACTGATTGGAGCCCAGAAGATTAGCCAGTTGAAGTGGCAGTGGGCAGGGCACATAGCACGCAGAACAGATGGCCGATGGGGCCGAAAGGTTCTGGAGTGGAGACCACGGACCGGCAAGCGCAGCGTAGGTCGTCCACCGACACGGTGGACAGACGACCTGATGAAGGTCGCAGGACGACGTTGGATGCAGGCCGCTTCCAACCGGTCCTTTTGGAAAATCATGGGGGAGGCTTATGTTCAGCCGTGGACATCCTACGGCTGAGATGATGATGATGACTGATTGGAGATAAAATAGTGTATCACTACATCCTGTGGAATGGACATAATTTTTTTGTTTTGTTAGAGGTCGTGCTTGCTCTCAAATGATCAAGTTGCTGCCACTATTGATCGACTTTTTGATTATAAACATGTACGATGTTGCCTCGATAACGTATTTCACGCTGTTGTGCATCAGCAGAGTGACAAATTTATTTACAGAAATTCAAACAGCTTTAAAGTTGAAAATAATTCGCTCGTATTTCTTGCGCATGAATTAAGGTTTAATCTTGGACCTACAAAATGCTCCTTTTGGCCTGCAAATCTCTGCATCTCATGCATAGAACCTGACTCTTGTTGAAACCTTTACAACGAAGCGACATCGAAATCGTCGTCATTACCGGAGCTGGGGTTACGAAAAGTGGTATTTATTTGCCGAATACCATTGAGTATATGAAATTATATTGTTTACTAGCGACTGCCCGTGACTTCGTTAGCGTAGCTTGCCGACGCCATAACCTCCCATCTTTTCTTGGGTTTTCTTTCATAAAAACTTGTTTCTGACAATAATTAACAAAACAAAAAAGAATTAGCGAGATTGTTCCATCCGTTCTTAAGTTATAGCGTGACCAGAAGAAACAGGGTTTCATTTTCGTTTATATAGATAGATTGTATCTTTAATCAATCAACTTTAGTTGATATATTATAGTTGGCAGATGTTCCATTTAAAGTTGCTTGTTCACAAAGTGACTAAGAACTGCTTAGGCAACTTTGAATTTTACATAACGCGGACTAACACACCTTTTAACTTAATCTTACCTAAAATTTACATTTAATTATAAAAGTTACTTACCGAGTCCATAAAACTTTTACTTATTATGTTGGTATAAATCTTAAACACTTTTAAAACCTTTTGTCACCCTGTTATGTTTTTATACACATTACGTATATGTTATGCTTCTTGGTGGTAGGTTTGTGTGAGTTCATTTATAATTATGAGACCTAGCGTAACGTTTCGTATTTCAGGCTCATAACTATAAAATAAAGGCGAATATAAAAGCTTGAATAGGAGGTGAGTTTTTTTCCGTGTAAAAGTAACAAAATTAGTGAAGATTCGCTAATACCTTTCGTTTAGTAATACATTTCTTTGCAAATATTTATCATTCTGAGCAACACAATACGTTGGTTTACCAAAAATAGGGTACCATCTTTTTTAAACTATTCTTGTCGCTTTCTATTCTATAAGTCGAGGGCATGACTCTTTTCATTACTTTTCTCTAACTCTCGTCAATTCGAACTTTGCCATCACCGCTCCTATATTATAAACGTAAATAACATAGTATCTATATGAGAGTTAGTTTTAAACATTTTAAGAAATGTTTACTATTACAAAAAAGGAAACATATTTAGAGATACAAAATCATGACGAATAAGTTCTAAGACAATTAATGAGTAATAGTTACAGTGAAATATTTGTTTAACCTGATCTTTGAAGGCGTTCAGTGACGTAAGGCGCTCTAATTCCATCGGTATAGTCCATACAGACAACACAAAGACAATTCCACAATCGGACAGCTTGATCGGTAAATGAGGAATTATAAAAACTGTTTCTATATAACAGGCAGTTTAAGCTGTTTACCACAACGAAAACAGATGAGAAATGTGGCAGAATTGGAAACCTTCCTTAAGGTAGCGCGGGGATGAGCGATTGCATAGAATACTTACTTTATAGAAGATACAATATATAATCTACACTTTAGGAAGCGATACTGTTTGGTCGTCAAATGTATTTTTGTGAGATGGTGAGTTTAGATATAATCGCCAGACCACCAGATTCAATTCTTAAACTTATTTTACTAATAGCTGGCTACATTATACATGATTGCTATTACAAAACTTTTTTAAATACAGTCAAATGAAAAGCATGTAAAAATAATTCACCAATATACATAAATGTGACGTATGCTGTATATATGGTTTAAAGGACGTAAATAAATAAAAAAATGGTTACCGGAAACAACAACGTTGTTGACAGCCCCGTTGTCTTGTGTTCTTGTAATCATAATCTCGTTACTGTCTAATAAGATACTTAATATAATTCGACCACTCATTTCTACGTCAAAAAATCATGAAAATACCGAGCTAAAAAATTTTGTATTTGCATAAGCCAAAACAGCGTCGCTGTTTAACAAAGGAATATTATTTTAAAATTTCTTACCGCTAAAAGGTACGTGCCCTCGAAGCATTTTTGTAGTGCACTACGTATTTGCCAAATGGTGCTTTTTTCATTTGCTGACATGTTGTCGGGTGCAAAGTAATCAGCCTGGAGTGCGCTGCGGTTGTCGTAATTGCTCATCCATTTAGATGACAGATCCTGTGAAAATTCAATTTAAACTTTTCACAGCATTTTGCATAATTGGAAGTGCTTCTGATATTGAACGATATATTAATCGGGATACATATGAAAGTAACCTCAGGCGGAGTAGCCCATCTCGTCACTTAATTAGCTTAAACACTTTTTATTTATTCGTGTTGGTAGTGACAGGGTGCGTTCGCCATGCCAAATGTATGCATCGCGGGAGTTCTCATCACACAGAGAATTACTTTGTTTCCAACGCCCATTATATTAACTTGGTATATTTTGAAAGACCAAATGTACTATTAGTGTTGTACATTGGTGATTAAAAATGGAACATCTGATTCTGCAGTGGAGCTTGTTAAAATTTATGGTTCTATTATAATGCTATTAATGTTACTTCTGTGTTTTCCTTCATTCCTTAGTAGAATACGTAGCTAGACAGGTAGTTAAATTCATATTTAACTACCTGTGATTATTCATTGATCTCTTTCATAGGATATAATATGACACATCTGCTTGTTACAATGTGTGTTATGCTATGAAACCTTTTAATGTAGTAGTGATCAACGCCCTCTATCTTGACAAATCTCACAAGCTCATCGAGATATAGAGGCCTTAAACGTAACGCTATAATTTTGTAAAATGTCAAGGGCAATAAGTAAGGTGACAGTAGGTCTCTTTGTATCTTTTATCATAAGCCAGGGGCGTGAAAGGATCGATATTGATAAAAATATACTTACTGTGTAGGGATTTTCTCTCTTTAGATGTAACTAGTTGCGACCCGCGGTTTCACCAGCGTGGTGATGGATGATGATGAAAGGTGTCCTATATGTAATTCCAGCGCCTCATCTACCTTCAAACAAAATTGTTTCACCGTTTGTAATATTAGTGACTGTTTTTGGAGGTATTCGTAACTTACTTCAAATAACAGTTATATCACGGTACTATTTAAAATAGTGAGAATCACTAGTACGCCAACAACAGACTGAATAGCAACCAAAAAAAAAAAAAAAAACTCAAACATATACTTTTGCGCCTTGTTATTTATATATTTACGTTTGACACTGTCTTAAAAATACTGTTCAAAAGTCTTTAAATAAAATCGTTTTAAAAAATATAAGTACTTCGTTATTTATGTTAACTTAAAACATTACTTAAGCAAATAGCCGTCCATTGTTATTTATATATTTATGTTTGAAACTGTCTTAAAAATACTGTTCAAAAGTCTTTAAATAAAATCGTTTTAATATATATAAGTACTTCTTTATTTATTATAACTTAAAACATTACTTAAGCAAATAGCCGTCCATTGTGATATGAAAAGGGCTAGATCTATGTTGATGATGATGACACACTCTTTGACAGCGTAGGCTTTGTCTCTAAACAAGACTCTAAACTGACTCTATAACTCCAAATACTACAGCACGCAAGTAAATATACTGCAATAATACGGACAGGAAATTGCTCTTATAGCAAATATTGACAGCAATAAACGTAAAGAAGAGATATACCGATATTAGAGGATTGGGAACTGGGCAGCGTGCACTTCAATATCTGGTGGGTACGATTATCTGTACCCAATTTACTTAAAGTGGTTTCGATATAGAAGCTTATGCACTACTAGCTTTTTCGTCCGCGGTTTCGCCTGTTTTTAACTGATATCCTTCAGAAACGAGTCGGTTACGAATCTAAAATGAAATCAACAACTTCCTATAACTTCTAGAACTTGACAGTTTTCTGATCTAACTTAATATTCTTGACCAACTTTAAAAAAGTTTCAAATCAACCTCAAGTGGACGAGTATTTTTATGCATGACCCCACACGTAATTTTTTCTGGATCCTTCGATTTTGACGATTCAGGGATTCTAGGTGGTTTGGTTCCAATTGATTTAAATATAATTATACCATTCAATGATCTGTTTATGAGTTATGCGCCAAACACAAAATACTGCTAAATACTATTATGGTATTTATGTACATAACTATCGTTTTTGGCGTACATAAGTAGTAACTCCTTAACATAGATAAGTAGTAGGTATCTCATCATCATCATCATAATCTCAGCCGTAGGACGTCCACTGAGCTGAACATATGCCTCCCCCATAATTTTCCAAAAGGACCTGTTCCAGCCCTGGTCCTGCGACCTTTATCAGGTCGTCTGTCCACCGTGTCGGTGGACGACCCACGCTGCTATTTCCGGTCCGTGGTCTCCACTCCAGAATCTTCCGGCCCCATCGGCCATCTGTTCTGCGTGCTATGTGCCCTGCCCAGTGCCACTTTAACTGGCTAATCTTTTGGGCTATGTCGGTGACTTTCTCTACTCGTTCTTCTACGGATCTCGTCATTTCTGGTTCGATCACATATGTAACCCCGAGCACAGCCCTCTCCATAGCTCGTTGTGTGACTTTGAGCTTACTTATGAGGCCCATAGTAAGAGACCACGTGTAGTGGAAGGTTTCTATAATTCTATATAACAACGGTGGAAATCAGTTCCGTATGGTTTAAATAATTAATTATTTTGGTAATTGGACAACTCTTTTATAGTCTAGCTAGTGAATCATATTTTTATTACACGACTTTCTAGGTTGAATATTGTGTGTGGTTAAACAGATCCTTTACATTATTATACCTTATGTTTTTAGAATATGTAATACTTGTTGTGCCCCGAAATGCCACCCGCGAAAATAAGGACTATCCCGCAGGCTTTTTTTCTATCTCTGTGTTTAAGATTTCTGAAGTCAAATCCATTCAGCTGTTTTAGGAAGGAGAAGTACAAAACATACGCAGTCACTTCGCAATAATAATATAAGTGGGATGTAAAAAAATATCCGATCGAAATATTAATGGTAGGTTTTAGTTTATTATTTACTAGCTGACCCGCCAGCGGCTTCGCTCGCTTGGTCTTAGTATAGTGGTGGAAGTGCCGTTTTGCAACCTCGTTTGCAACCAAGTCATGGGTTCGATTCCCGGGTTTGACAGTTATTGGGTTTTTCTGAGAAAGAATGATATTTTCAATAACAGTCCAGAGACTGGAACAGTGCCCCGTAGATGGCAATAGGCTCGCCCCTTATTACATGATCTCATGACCAAAACATATAAGGCGAAACGTAGGTGATGAAAGCACCGCTGCTTACCCCTTCGAGGATATTATAGACAAAAGTATCGATTCACTCAATACCGCTAGACTGATATTACCGCTCCGCGGTTCCATCTCCGTGGTGATAGATGGAAAAGTATCCCCATAGATTTTGATGATGATGATGATGAAGAAAAGTAGTCTATATTCTATTCCAGACTGTAATCTATCTCTGTGCAAAATTTCAACCAGATCCGTTCAGCTGTTCTGCCGTGAGTAACAAAGATCCATTTATCCATCCATCCATCAATCCATCTAAACTTTCACATTTATATTAGTGTGATAACTCCTTGACGTTTTCCTGTTACGGTTCATTTTCGGCCATTTCAGTTTCATCATTATAAATGCATACAAATGTGAAGCGTTTGGCTTCCACTTTCATAAAGCGTACTAATGCGTTTAATGAGTTCGTCCGAGGTAGTACTGCACGATCCCTTTTTCCACCGTGAATCAGTAATGTTCGTAATACTGTGTTTTGGTTTGAAGGTATGGTTCCCAGCGAAATCACAGACACATGAGACTTAACAACTTCATGTCTCATGGTTACTGGCACAGTGCAATTCGTCACGTGTTAGGAAATGCCTCTGTTCTAGGCAGAAGTTAGCTACCACTGAACATCAGGTAGGTGTGCCTTGCTAGTACATTCCTAATAACTAAAAAAATCGCTTAATAATGGAACTACTTGCCCGAGTCTGTGTTTCCCGAGAGGTATAACTTGGGAGTCTTCAAGTAAAATTAGATAAGTATTTTCTAAGCAAATGTGCTACATCATCGACCGCATCATCACTTAACATCAAGTGAGATAGTGGTAAAACGCTAACCCATACAGTTTGAAAAATGTTTTGATAAAATCAATAGTACAAACTACATCTTGTAACGTATAGTTATGTTACTCTATATTGTGCTGTCATAGGCGAGCGTAAAGCTTACCATCAAGATAAGAACTAGTCCGTCTCGTCACTCGACAGGAAAATAATAAGTTTATTGTAAGTAATTAATTAAGTATAATGAGTTATCTTAAATAATTTGTGATATCATGAACAAGAAAGACCAAGAATATATTGAAACTGCAGAATACATTTCCCTCAAAATCCAACGATTACAATATACGGTTAGCCACTTATAAAAGTATGTGTCGATTTTATGGGTATTTGTGTGGTTATTGAGTAAATGTAATTTTAAATTACAGCCTGATTGATAACGTATTCTAACCTTGTATAGAATGTTATCGCAAAACACACGTTGAATGGTATGAATTACGATAGTGGTGACACACATTATACACTAGTCCCTATCCAAGAAGTGGATGGTTGAGATGCAAACAAATGCAAATTTAGCCAATTGTTTTCTTGATACCATGTTATATAGGCTGTGATCATATTGCTGTATGCTATTACACAGATCTATACGTTGCTAACCGCACCTATCTGGCAAGAACTTACGGCTCTGAAACAAAAAGCGGGTTCTATACGTAATGGGCTTCATCGTCATCATCATCATCTCAGCCGTAGGACGTCCACTGCTGAACATAACCTCCCTCACGAATTCTCAAAGGGACTGGTTGGAAGCGGCTTGCATCCAATGTACTGCGACCTTTATCAGATCGTCTGCCCACCGTGTCGGTGGACGACCTACGCTGCGCTTGACGGTCCGTGGTCTCCACTCCAGAACCTACCAGCCCCATCGGCCGTCTGTTCTGCGTACATTGCTCTGCCCACTGCCACTTTAATGTCAGTGACTTTCTTTCTACTACGGATCTTCTCACTCCTGATTCGATTAGGATCAAAATTGGCTTAGATTCTTTATAGTAATAAGTTTTGTATGTTCGTATTTCGTATATATAGCAAAGGTTTAATTTACTATAAGCTTGTAAGGAGTCCACCGAATATAATACTCATTAATTACAACATAATTTTATCTAGATTTTAACTAAAATCATTTTCTCCTACTATGATAAAAATACCATAATTATTATCTGCTTAGTAATACTACTTATACACAACATAGATACTAAAAATATTTAAAAAAATGTTAATATTGTCAAGTTTGTCAGTTCCTATCCCTGTCGTGTAAGTAAATTATGGAATGCTCTGCCGGCGTAGGTTTTTCTTGCATATATTGGTCTTTCAAGCAGGGCGTGGTAAAAGATCTCTCAGCGGGGCCATTACTTTTCTTAGTTACAACCAAATGGTGAATGACAACTTGAAAAATGGCGGCTCTATGTCAGTTTTGACAACGCCAATAAGCAAAAATGTTCGTAAGTTGATGAATGGAGCTGACAAAAGTGACACAATGCCGCCATTTTCTTAGATTTCAATCAACTTTGATTGCAACAGAGATACATAATAGTCCTGCGGGTCATCATAGGAGTGGCGATTAAAACAGCTTACGGCTGCATTAATGGTCAGCGCTTCTTGATTCCATCTCCGCTTTCCTTCATGCGAGCGGGAGTCGATTAAAAAAAAAAAAAATTTTTATATCGAAGATACGTTAAGAAGAGTAATTTATGTTTATAAATCGAGTGAATCTGAAACGTGTGAAATGTGGAAAACGAAACTCGCCAAACACTATTCGATCGTATTCACGAAATCTGTAGCTACAAAAAATAAATCTCAATGTAGAGACTGTGAGTACTCTTATTTTCAAAACAGTCTGTTTAAAGTGGAATCGACGAAACCGACAGGACTATCGGCTTAGGCAATAAAACACTTCGTGCTGCCAATACTAAGTGAGAGGACCCACCGAGTTCTTCCAAGTGTACTCTGCACGGAACAATCGGCTTGGAGTCGCGGGTCGGTGTTAGTTTAGGTCTCTTTATAGACGAACACGAGGGTACGACGGAGCATAGGTTATAATTTTTTTTATAAAGATTCATCAAATTGACTCCCTCTCGCCTGATGGAAAGCGAAGATGTAATCAAGAAGCAATGATCATTAGTGTAGCCGTAAGCTGTACAATCGCCACCCCAATGATGACCTGCCAGATGCTTTTTCACGCCCCGCTTGGAAGACCCGGGGTCATAGCGACAAGGAAATACGAGTATAATAATATACGCTGGCAAAGCATTCCACAATTTACTTACACGACAGAGGTAGGAGCTGCTAATTTTTTTAGTTCGTGGTATGAAGTTTTCTACAGTATATGGATGCAATGCTAGGCCGGAACGAGTAGTTCGGGATCGGAATGGTGAGGATGGAATAGGATTAAAAAGCTCTTCAGAACATTCGCCATGAAACAACCGGTAAAAAACGCTTAGAGAAGCTATAGTTCTACGCATTTGTAGGAGTTATAGGTGTTGAGTGGCTTCAGAGTCTCTAATAAAAAAAATATTTCTTTCTATTAGGTATTTTGCTTGCATTCTCATAATTAACGTTTTCGATAATTCTCGGCTTTTGTAAGATTTGAACCAAATCTTCCTCTTTTTTTATCCATGTTATTTTTTACTATACCTAAGTACTTGTTTAATCATCTTATAGTATTTCTTCTTTCTATGATATTATATTACTTCTATAAATTTGAGTGTGTGTACCATGCGTAATTAATTAAAAAACATGCGGATTTTCTATGCTAATATGTAATTCAGTTAAAAATCAATATTAGTGTACGTTTTTACGTTTTCAGCGGTGATCCTATACTATTCAAGCATGATCAATTAGGTTAAGGGGTAGAATAATATAATATTATATAAATTATATATATTGAATTATTACTAGCGACTGCCCGACTTCGTTCATGTAGTAGGCTTGGCCTTCGGCCTCGTTATAACCTCCCATCTTTTTTTTGTTTTTTAAAAAGCTAGAACCTTCTACGAAGTATTAGAAAACTTTAAAAAAAAAAGATGAAAGAAATCAGTGAAGCCGTTCTCAAGTTATATCGTGACCATGAGAAATTGGGGTTTATTTTTTATATATAGACCAGCAATTGCCCGCGACTTCGTTCGCGTAGTAGTTTCGACCTTCGATCTCCCTAGAACCTCGCATCCGTTTTTAGTTTTTTTTTAATGTTTGAATCTTCTACGATGTATTAGGATTTTTTTTAAAAAACATGAATCTAATCGGTAAAGCCGTTCTCAAGTTATAGCGTTATTATATATATATATATATATATATATATATATATATATATATATATATATATATATATATATATTATACTAGTATATTTCATTACAAGTGGGAAAAGGCTGTCATTGCAAAGAGTTCCGACAAATGTCTACCCGAGCCAAGGCGCAGCCGAAGGCGAGGGTTGACAGTCGGAACAAGTTGCAATGACGGTTCCGCACGTGTACTGAACGACTATTTTTAATACAGTTGCGAAAAAATTAAGCAATTTAACAAAATAAACTCGCAAGAAAAATTACTGGAAAATGGAATGTAGGCAGAGATTTTTTTTTCTTCACCCATTCTGGTAGGCAAAGGGAACTATGCCCATACAGCCAAGTCTTCAGTAGAATTTTTTTATTGATATGAAATGAAAATGAAATTTAATGAGATGAAATGAAATGAAACCTTACCTAACTCATTCAATCAAATCATTTAATCTGATATTGAAACAAATTAGTAGCTTCTTTTTAGACTTATACGTATTTGCTTGAATCATAAAAACTTCTATGAATTTTTTTTAGTAAAATCTTCATGGTTGGTTTTTCTTTTTAATAGACATTATTTTGACAGTTGGGAAAGATCCCGCACAAGTTCGGGAAAGGTAAAAAAAAGCACGAGTATGCAATACGCCACTTTTTGAGCAACTGTATTAAAAATATATAAACGTACCCGAATGACGTAAAGTAAAACTGTGTATGAATACATCTATTTGTCATAGTGCTGAACAGAAGGCACCCATGTGAACCCTCGTTGTCAGACCAATTGTGTTCCCAATTACTGCCCGTACTTCCCATATTTTCCATTATGAAACCAAGTCTTTTGCCCAAAATCAACTATTGGACAGTAAAAGCTCAGTTATGAGTATACGCGCAGCTCTATACTGATTCTCTCATACCTAAAGTAAAACTTGTTTTTCCGATTCTGTACTAAATCATAAATAATATTGCGTCACGCACTGAGCACACGCACCGCGCTCTCTCTAATCTTATGATAAAACTTTGTCCTGAGGGAGAGTACTTTTATTACTAACAAAACAATAAATGTATGTTATTCAGATATGTCAGCTTTATCCTGTTTCGCTGGCACCTGATATAACTCTTTCCAGATGGAAAATATACATGTATACCTCATTTTTCCTGTAGTTGTGTTATGTACATACAAATCTTCCATAGTTAAGGGGATTGCATTACTAGTACTTGTCCATACTAAAAGAAATAACTCTTTTCTACCTCTTAACATTGTCCGATTTGAGTAATTTTATTTAATCTTCAACACATTGTTTAAAGTTCTAAGAAAGTAAATTTATAGTACTTTGAAATACTGAAAAAATCAAAACGTACGGGCATATTAAACAATGGATTGATTACATGCAAAAATATTTAACTGAAATCGGACTCTATTGTGAGGTAGAAAGAGGTTATTTCTTTTAGTATGGACAAGTCCTAGCTATGTACTCCTCTTTAAATATTGAACAACACAAGAACTTATCGCACAATAAGTTCTACTTTTTAATTTGATTATATGCTCGTAAGGTTTGTACATCTGCCATTGGTGATGTAAGTACTTAGTTTCATTGAGTTGTACCTAAGTTTTCACAGTCAAGTCTAAGTCATTTAACCCATCGCGTGTCACGCGTACACCATGTGTACGTTTAAAAAGTGCTAAGCCATGTTGCGCGTACACAAAGTGTATACACATTTTTAGACCTCGAGTTTGTAACTAATTTTATCAGATTCATTACACTCCGCCGGTATAAACATGCTTTCAGTTGGCCAAAGGGTAGTATTTTTATTTGTTCGGAAATAAACCGAAAAAAACTAGATACTGGACGGGTCAAAAGTCCATTTCAGTCAAAGTCAGCTTCAAAGTAAAGCGCTAAATGCATAGCTTAAATTTTGGCGATTGGTTTTCGGGGGACGTAAAACCACGATATTTTACAAACGAACGATCACGAATACTTACTTACTATAGCGGCGAATGAATAAAGATAGATAGATAGATAGATGGATAGATAACACTTTATTATAGCACCACGTTAATCACTTAATACTAAACAGAACAATTCTAAAAACCAGGTGTAACAATGGGCGGTCTTATCGCTTAGAGCGATCTCTTCCCGACCACCAACGATTCCTCTTTGTTAGACATAAAAACTAAAAGAATCACAAATTATACAACCATAACAGGATTGTCCTAACAACCACAAGGCTTTTGTTGCCAGTGGATACTTAACTATTTTAAACATGTCGCTCGTAGAAACCCTGACAGCCTATAGAAGCTCATAGTAGTTGGCCAGGCCGACGGGAAAAGACCATGCGGTCGCTCACCTACCCGATGGTTAGACGCAGTAACGAAGCTTACCGGCCTGCCCATCACGAAAGCTATTAAGACCGCCGAAGACAGAACCATGTGGAAAAGCATAGTACATTGAGCGGTTAACCATTCAGACTAGATACGACCTTCAGCAATGAAGATGCCGACTATGATGATTATGAATAAGTTTGTATACTTTTTCGAGGCGCTTTTAACATGCCTGTCAGGCATTTTACCTTACCGCCTGTTGTCGTATTGTCTAAACTATAATGTTATAATAAAGGTAAACTGCCGTGCGATTCTCTAATGACTTGTCGACGAGCTAGTCGAAGAGCTCACCGATGTCAAATACTTTATGAGATATCGCCCTTTTACACAAGGTTGCTTTTCCGACGTTCCTTGTCATGTCGTCATTTGTTTCACGGACGTTGTCAAAGATGCAATGATGTTTGCTCTTAGAGAATTGCACGGCAGCACTGATTCTTTTCTTTGTATTGTTAAACATAACTAGTTACTGGAATTCAATCTGTCCGCATCAGGACATAAAATAACAATAGATTTATGAATGAAACTTGCCTCGAATGAGGCTTGCTGATTCGCGAATGAGATTTGCTGATTCGGACAGATTAAAATGAACCTATTTGTTGGAGTGGAGCGATGTAAGAGTACAACAACGTGTCGCTTGCCCTTTGAAGGTTTAACCAATCAAAAGAATATTTAAAATCGGACGATCCAGTAAAAATTTGATGGTCTTACATAAAAAAATACACTCAGTGATTTCGACTGTTTTTTCTGCGCAATAAAGAGAGGGGTGCGCTCGCGGGTGAGGGTTAGGGAGGAATTCAAAACAAACATACCTACTTGCATACAAATCACCGCATTACTAAGCCTCCGCCCCAAGATCCATTGAACTCAACTGAAGGGAAATACTCGTGGTTTTGTCGCCTGCAACGCTTTATAGGTTTAAGATGTCAAACGTGATAAACTATATTCTTATACTTTAAACTATATTATACTGTAATATTATTTACAATATATTATATATTGTAAACTAGCTGCCACCGCGGGTTCACTCGTGCAGAAAATGGCTATAACACTAATAATCTTTTTGCGTGGATCCCTAATTGTTTATCCATAATATAAGTAGCCTGAGTAACTTCTTATAGCGTCCGCTACCTTATACAAAACTGTTACACCCGTTAAGGCGGTTACACAGAACAAACAGGCAGACAAACATAAATATAGGTAAAAAAAAATATATGTACAATTTCATGATATGCATTTAGTTAAAAGCTGTTAGGTTTACATTACAATGTTATTTCTTTATATAAATATGAAATTTTATATGTTTGGATGTTTTGGTACTCAATCACGCAAAAACAGCTGAATATATTTGTATGAAATTTGGAGTTGCGATCGGTAGTATCCGGAATGTACGGTATATTCTTTTTTGATTTCTTTATTCCATGCTGACGAAGTTGCGCTCATCAAGTATAATAGTTATGTAATAATTTGGAGGCATAAAGGTTTGGTTGGTAAAGCAGCCATGCCAGTCTTACCACCATCCATCATACCATCTCTAATGTATTCAATATTGAACCAGCTCGAAGTGAAATGTTTTCGGATTAGCATTATCAACTTTAGCGTGTTTTTGAATAAACAAAGGAATTTACTAGAGGAGGAGGTGGTAATGTGGCCCCTCACTTTGTTTTTGAGTATGTATGTAAAAAATACTAGACTCCGAAATGTAATAAATATGCTATACTGTTCCTTACTTATTAGCCTGCAAATTTCTTACGGTATAATAAATAAAACTGCCATGGGATAATTGAAAACTTTTGTATTTTAAAAAAGAACAAATTTGGCAATATGAGATCAAGTGCGGGTTATATGGCACCCTGGGGGCCATAATAAATGTATGTATTAATTGAATCAAAACTAACGGCAAAAATCGCAAATATAATATTCGCCTTCAGGACCTGCACAGGCTGTATGAGCCCATAAATCGCAACTCTGGCATTGAATCCACTCCTCCCCACGTCTGTCGTTGGAATAACTGGAGTCACAGAATATGCAGATCGTATCTGAATCTTCAGGTAAGCTATACGAATGGGCATGTTCATCATATTCAGAGTCGTTGTCTTCGACTGCGTCACTTTCAGAGTTACTGCTACTGCTGCCCTCGCCGTCTTGACTACGTCCGAGAGAGCAATCACGCCCACGGCCACGTCCATGTCCGCGTCCACGTCCACGTCCACGTCCACGTCCACGTCCACGTCCACGTCCCCGAGACTTGGCCAAAGTCAAAGATTCACTTAGTTGGTTTTTGTAAGGCGATGATGTGATCACTTTTGCTGTTGTTGCTTTTCTACCACGGTTAGACGTCTTAGTCTTGGCCCTGGGGATCGGCTGAATATCTTCTGGCAGAACCAAACCAGAAAGCGGCTCTTGTACCACTGTACTTACTCCTGGGGCACCTTGGTCACCAACAATACTTGTGGCAGCAGTTGTAGCTTCTGGGGCGCCTTGTTCAGCGCCGATGCTTGTATGTTGATTTTGAAGTGTAGACAAATCACTGCTTGCTTCCATTATGAAATCAACTTCCGTAAAAATTTCAGGATTGAACGGGTAAATACCTGTCGCACGAAAGCCATTCACTGCAATTTCCCCCGAGGTACTTTTGAGGTATGCTCGCCCGAAAAGCTCAGCAATGTCGTAAGGCTTGAGCATTCTTTCAGAATGCAAAAGAAATTTGCGAATCTCCTCACTGTAATGACTCTTAAGGGCGCCCATGAAAGTCTTATCCAGTGGCTGGAGTTTATGCGTCGTATGTGGTGGGAGGCTGACTAAGGTGACATGATTTTCGCGGGCTAGATCTATTAATTCTAAATTGCGAGTGTGACTATAATGTCCGTCAAAGATGAGCAACACCGGAGAGGCTTCACTTGGATTAGTTTTTTCAATAAAATGCTTGAACCATTCGGTGAACAAATTTGATTGAATCCAACCAGATGGATGAACTTTACCAATCGATCCTGGTGGTGCACCTTTCATTAAAATATCCGTAAAGTTTTTCCTCGGGAATATCATCATGGGCGGCACAAAGATACCCGAGGCACTCATGCAGCAAACAAGAGTACATAGTGACCCTCGCTCTGCAGCAGTCAAGGCTCCTATCTGTTTCTTCCCTCTTTTACCTACCACCTGCGGCACTTTTGACTGCACAATTGTTAACCCAGTCTCATCTACATTAAAAATCCTATCAGGAGGATAATTTATTTTTCTCATTTCTGTTTCCAAAATATCAAAAAATTCTTTGACTGCTTCACGGTTAAATCCTCGAACACGAGCATACGATGTCCCCATAGGTCTACGTAATGATAAACTATCTCTATGTCGCTTCAAAAAGTGATCCAACCAAGCACGCCCTGCTACTTCATTTCTAAAATTATTTTCAATGTTGTTTTTTAATGCCAACTGATAAGCCATTTTTCGGACATCCATTCTAGTAAGCCCATAGTATCTAGACTCCATAAACAAAATATATTGTACTAACTTCTCTTCTAGAGTGGCTGGAAGTATAGGTTTCCTACCAAGAGGCTTATGCACAAGTAACTCCAGAGATTCTTGTGAGTCCTTTACTAATCGTTTTAGTGTAGACCTTGGAACAGAAAATATTTTTACAGCCTTTTTATACCCCATGACCTTTGTTCTCACTGCTTCAATTGCTTTTTTCATTTGGTTAGGATCCCATGTTTTCCTTTTCGTTGAAGGTGGAGATAACACACTTTGTCGAGGCATCTGAAAGCGGAAAATAAAAAAAATAAGGAAAATAATACTACCGTAAATGTAATATGGCCCCCGGGACCATAATACAAACAACATGAGGGGACAAATTGCAAAAACTCAAGAAATTATAAACAAATCATAACATAAATATTATATGATATGTTTTAAATAATTACCTTCAAAATTCTGTAGAATAACGTTTATTAAACACAATGTACAAATCACCAAAGCTCAAACTCACTTATTTCCAGTAAAATGTGATAAAATGCAGAGCAACAACAAAAGTTTGCTACTTTCGTATTTCGACCGGTACGCAGAAAAACAAAACGTAACGCCGCCTCGCGGACTTATTGGGTTAAAATCAACGATGTCACAGGACCTTCACGTTGCACCAAAAGAAATCTAGGTGGCGCGTTTCTAAACTATAAATATCGAAGGGGGCCAATATACCTGCAGGGGCCACATTACCATAATTATTGTACTGTATATTTATTGATAAAATTTAGTAACAGGAAATTGGGCTGTTCCGAATACTGCCTCCTAATGGCAATCATTCTTTTCTATCGTAATGCTCATCATGACGCAATAAAATGCTGGCAAACTATTTATGGGACTACCAACGAGAATTTACAAAACTAAATGTCAGTCAGGGAGGCGACTTTTTATAAAATCAAAATCAAAATAAAGATGATAGAGAGAAAGATGCTTTCACTGCATGTTAATCTCAATACCTTTTGAATATATATAAATATATGTATGATATGTTGACGCAGACAACGTCAACGCTACGACGTTTTACATATATATATCGCGATGCGACGCAACGCAACGCACCATTGAAGCCTCACTCTAATTCTCTTACAGTTTTACTTGCAAATAAGCAAACAAAACATCACGTATTACGTAAACAGAAGCACTGAATATTGCCAACATCTTTCTCCTATTAAAAAAGGGACAAATAAAAGAGGGGAGTTGTCCCCTCTTTAGTACGTACAGATGTGATTATGGTTACTACGTGTAAGAGTGCGATTCCATTTACAAGATTACACAGGGACGTGTCGTTTTGTTGAAAAGTCTAATTATAAGGCAACACAGTCCAAAGGAACGTGAGGATTGATCTGTCGAGATTGTATATATACCTGCGAACAGTCATAGAATACTAACTAATGTAATAAGGGGGCAGTGAAAATGTACATGGGCCCAGTGGGCCTAGGATGAATAATTGGGTGAGTATAACATAACATGTCGTCTACGTGAAACAGTATACAAACTGGCATTTATCTAGAGCACAGCCGTGCGATTCTGTAATAGCAAACATCGTTGCATCGTTGACATCGGTGAGTTCGTCGCGACATGTCAAATGCTTTATGAGAAATCGCCCTTGTACTTAAAGTTGTTTTTCCAACGATTTTTGTCATCTCGTCATTTGTTTCACGGATGTTGTCAAAGATGCAACGATGTTTGCTCTTACAGTATCGCTAATCCATACTTAGTCCGCCGAAGCGTGACATGTTGATGCTTACGATGCGAATACTTTTTCGCAAATTGTTTGTGCTACGGTCTCTGCACGAATAATTTGCGAAACAAAATTTGATTCGCTAATGTAAAAAATTGCATAAATCTTCGTCGAAGACATTTTCAGTTATTGTATAATACCTAAAAGTAAGGTGTGCACGAGATTAAAACTTCCTTTACGCGAATCATATTTGTGCTAGCTCAGGATTATCACAAATACTATATATCCACAAATTACTTAATATCCTTAAATAGGAAGTGTTTGTGTCTAAGGGTTATGTTTTTCGATGGCTGTATCTATTGCCTGAACACCTTTAAATTATCTTAGATGACTTATCACCTTAACCATTCCGAAAGACCTGAGACAAACAAACTGAAAAGACCAATTAATAATTACGCGCAGAATTGCAAAGAGACAAATAATACCTAAATTTTAGACAAATATAGGTATGTAGAACACATTCAAACATACCTAATTACTATTTATTAGAATAAATATAAATTTTAATAAAAAACAAAACCCGACGGCGTGAAAGGGAACGCAAGAGCCAAACAGGCTTGTTTTTGCTTTAGCCATCTGAAGTGCAGTTAGAAGCATCAAGCATTTTAATTCTTCTTTCAGTCAATGATATCTTTTCGTAGAAAAGGATGTACTTGATTTCTCAACTAATTGCGTTGCCGGCAAGCAAACTCTCAAAGAACAAAGAGATACAAGTATTTTTTAATTAATAAACGAGCTTTTTGCCACTATCTTGTTTGGAATGCCTCACAACAATAAATAAGAATAAGAATAGATTTCATTTCTGAGTAATACTATAAGTTATTGCTTCGTAATAATTACTGTTTAAAATACAACAGACGGGCAGTTTGTTACAACAGATATTTTATTATATTAAACTAATTAACCCAACAGACCTTGGTCCTGTCCCATAAATCTATATATGTATATAAAAATGAACCCCGATTTCTTCTGGTTCACGCTATAACTTGAGAACGGATGGAACAATCTTGCTAATTCTTTTATTGTTGTGTTAATTATGGTCAGGAGAAGGTTTGTATGAAAGAAAAAAACAAGAAAAGATAGGAGGCTATGGCGAGGCCGAAGCAAACAAAGTCTCGGGCAGTTGCTAGTACACTTTTAAATACACACTTTTACTATATCTCTAGTTTTCCAACAAAAATATTTCTTATATTTTTAATATAAGTACTCATAATAACAACCACGATGTATTTATTATATTCAATATTCTCATGTATACACATGAAAAAACCCTAATTATAAAATTAAATAAAAAAGAACAATTAAATAATGTACATAATATAAAATAGTATAATTGTAATAAATATATATTTATTGTATATGTATATTGTATTAAGTTAAATAAGTGTACGGGCAATTACTCATCTGTATTAATTATTGTCGTAATAATGTTCATATGATTATTATTTCTAACTTAGAACAGATCATCACGGCATTTTAATCCTAAATATCTGTTAGTTTTACTTATGAATAGACCATACCAAGAAGATTTCCGTTCCGAGAAAGAATTTAACAGGCTGTTGAACAATTGTTCACTGTGTGCACAATACAATGAAGTATTTGAAAGAGATTCTTTATCTATTTGTTGCACAGGCAGCTGAATCTAGGTTTATATCCTGAGTGACCGTTTGCACAGTTGTTAGCAACACTGCTCTCTGAGCCGCAGGTCCCGGGTTCAATGCACGGACGGACACATTTATGTGAATGAACATTTCGTCTGTTTGACCTGTGTCTAGTTGTGTACAATATAAATACAACTATGTACGTCAGTCATCAGGTTAACATAGCGAAGGCTCCTAGCCTAGCCTAGCTTGGTGTCTGAAGACCTTGCCTGGAAGTAAAATACAATTTTTTAAAGAATTGGTTAAGTTTTTAATGTTCCTTTCTGCTCTGTCCATGAAAGGTGTTTATTGCGAAACAAAATGCATCTGATATGTTTAATATACCTGAAAAGGACGAGGTTCACTTTAATGCTTATGCTACTGTAATGTTCCACACCAAAAACCTAACACGTCATGATTGAGATGATTGATGAGCTCTCCTAAACATTACAAGAGTGACGACAGAAAAATAAATTGAAGAGCTCTCTTTGTCAATAATATAAAGATGTTATCCGAGGAGTAAATCTCCTAGATTATGATTTTAATTCATTGTGATCCTGTCATACCTCTTTGGCCCCTGGATTAGAATGATATTCTTTATCAGGACTTCGGTCGCTAAATCGGAGACGGTTTAGAGACCGTCACAACACTTTTATCGAGGTCTTCCTTATCGAGAGAAAATACCTAAACTTCAGTTTTTTGAATCAAAAATCAAGTTGAAGTGGTCATGAAGATTCGCGTGATGTTTACTGGAAATGATCTCCAATGATTTGCAAACTTAAACGATCCTAATTAATTAATTATTAATTAGATTAATGACGTGCAAGACGGGCTTAACAGAGCATATATGTGACTTACAGCTTACAGCCGTATTTATAAACAAGCAAAAGCAATTACTTAAAGAAAAGTAATTACCTACGCAACGATTTTAATTCTATAGACTAGAATTTGCCTGAAGTTAGACCTATCAAAGGCCTTCCTGCCAAAAAGTCTTTATTATTACAAAAGTGAGGTTGTATAAAAATGACAATAGAACAGAAGTCGAAACTGTGAAGGATCTATTACGCTGTCAAAATTAAAATCCCATGACAACAACCTAATACAAGTGTAAAAAGATACACCCAATTTAGATTAGGTTATGTCATGCTTTACTAACGTTTATAAAACACGAGCATGATCAATTTAATATAAATCAAGAATGCTGTTCATACAGCCTCATTATTATTTTTAAGATATTATAAAAGGGTCGTAGTACAGTATAGGGTGAGTTTGTTAGCTAATGATGACTAATGACTAAGTTCTCCATTAGTCACTTAAAGTTATACTGCAAGCGAACCTCACGTTGTAACTTCGGTTCAGTGGTAAATTTCCACACGTAATATAGAAGAATGAAGTTAAATGTGCGCTGAGATTTAATACTGACCCGGGGGTACAATGAAAAGATGAAGAAAAGAAAAAACAGTATGGGTTGCTGAGACACCGTAACATTTTATTTCAGGAATCATCACTGAGGGGCACACCACACGTTACAAAGTTTCATAGTATTCCGGTAAATAGGATAGGGACGAATAGCGTAATCCAATGGACAAATATACAAGTGTGTAGTGTTTTGAGTAAATTTTAGGTCATAATAATTAGAAATGGGTAACATTTTTAAGTGTTTATGTTTGTCACTTCTTCACGTTGAAATGGCTCGACGGATTTAGATTTAAACATGACCGTAGAATTTAGGATTAACAAACAGGCTATCTTAATTCCACGGATGGTAACGTAAGGGATTGCAATAATCATCAAGGGAAGGAAATTGTTTCAAATATTATATATAATATTATACCACCATGAAACCATATAGAACTACTGCAAATAATTAAGAGCAAAATGTTTCCAGAAGGTCTGTGTGGCATTCCATTTCCACACCATAATAATGGGCAGGCGTGATGCGTGCCCATTATCTCGCATTGGAGCAGTACTGCTCCTCTAGTATAAATCATTTCTGGAGTCGGGTACTGAGGGATCAATCCTTAATATATAGGTAAGCGCATGAGGCAGAACACCTAGTTTTGAGATAACTATATAATGACGCAGCTGTAAACTGAAAATAAGTAGGAGGCGAACAAAAAAAAATAAGAACTAGCTTAGCGCCTTCTTTAAGGCGAATGCCTGACCTATTTCAGTTCTTGGTAAGATAAAAAACATCACAAAGATAGAGTATTGCAGTGCTTAAGGATCCCGATTTCTTTCCCTACTGACTCCTACTCCACGAAGATAAAACCGTATACCTACCCTCAGATAAAGATCACGGCGTAGATGGGACGTTTCTGTAATAACTTGCCTTTACGCTTACCTATATCATCCGGAAAGACAGCGTTTTCCCGTTTTATTCTCTGTGGTTTTTCTGTACTCAATTTATAAACGTTAGACGTATCTCAGTGTGAATTTTAGTGTATAAGCATGGTTTGCTTTCTGCTTGCATTCAGGTATTACAAACGCGTTGGTGCCCGTCTAAACTTGTAAAATGCTGATAGCGAATGAGAGAGAGTGAGATTTCGGTCGGGTGAAGCAATGCGCGTTACTGCGGTTCTTATAAACGAATATTAATAAATGTAGCTTATGTGTGATTCTTGCGAATCCATTCCAAACAAATTATATCCCAATTTGTCCTGACGTTTTTGTTTCAATAAACAATTCGTATAGAATAGAATAGAATAGTCAATTGGTCAATCCATACTTAGTTGAACACCTTTCAGCCATTCTACCGAATACATGTGATATCTGTCGATGTATATATTTATCAATCCACTGGTCTTCATAGAGCATTATGGTCCGTACTACTCTCCCCGGAGAAAAGTTCTTGCAGTGGGAATGTAACGTTAGACTGATTATGCTATATAAATACGAGTAATGTAGCTAAAAGTATTTAAAAATTAACATACACAAAAAGAATTCGCGTATAGAGAGCTATTTTGAAATTTTAAAGTAGCAAAGGGAGCTCGACAAAGGCAGAAGGGGAGAGGTCGGTAGCTTGGGCCAGTCACCGCCCTAATTACACGGCCCATGAACCGGGACTGCGGCCCGGGACCGGCGCCCGGCACCCGGTACCCTGATTATCTGAACCCAACCTTTGTTTTAAGATTTCATCTCGGTCGATACCGCTCTGAAAATTTCAACGAAACTCTAACTGCTACTCATGGCATAAAAAGCTCAAATTGTAGCTTAAAATTCTGCATTAAGTTCAAAAATTATACGTAAGTATTATCAACTAAGACATATTATGAGAAAATGAGCAAATTGTGGGTCTTAAAGAAGAGCTTAAAGCTGAAATTTAATATTACATAGCACCGTACCTAGTGCACCCGTCATCCCGACAATAATATTAATCGCATTTGCATTTGAATCTCATGTGACCAGCAATTTTACTTCCACCATTATCGGCGAATGCTTTAGCTTTAAGTGAGAAATTCCAAATTTATATCTGTATTTTAAAGCCAGGGTGGATAGTTGGAGAATAGGCAAAATTTTCACGGACATTTACCGTAGCTATCGAAGATAATTTTATTATTTTCAAGAATGCATGATTAGTTTAAATGCTAAATTTAATTGTTTGTTCAGCTGTAAACTAAATTGCTAAATGTGTTTAGCAATTTAGTAGCATGCAGATAAATACATTCAAATATCGCGTTTTCCATAGTTAAGGCGAAACGAGTGTAGATTACGACCAAATTTCATGACTTCGACTTCGCGAAAACTTAGTTTTTCGACGCTTAAACCTAATAATCGAAGTTCTAAAAAAAACGTAGTGTAAATTGAATAACGTATATAACTTAGGGGAGCCAAAACATGATTGAGCAAACTTGGCTCGATGCTTCGTGGGAAAAAGCATTTTTAATTAATTATGGGCACATATATTTCAATGAATGTATCATATTCGATATTCCAATGAAATTTACTAATGACTCCTTTATCATTAAAACTATATCATTTGATTGTACGAACTAAATGTAAAAAGTATTAGCACGTTTTAATTGCATCTTCGCATTACATCGTCCAACCTGATAAGCAATTCTCAACTTATGTAAAGCATCGTAAATTGTTTTAAAATTAATTTATAATAAATACTAGCGCACCCACCAGCGGCTTCGCTCGCGTGTCCTCGCAGAATACGGTTAAATACAGTTTTTGACTATGCCACGGGAACTCTTTAAACAACCGGGATCAAAAGTATCCTATATGTTGACCAGGGATATACCACCGTACAAAATTTCATTTAAATCGGTCCAGTAATTTCGGACGTACAAACAGTCAGACAAACAGAAAAACGAAAAATGTTTAAAAAATCTAAATTAGTTCGATCTCACTCCTTACACCCCCCTGACTCGGATTTTTGAATTCTTTTTCATTATAAGCACGTGTAATAAAATTTGCAGCACTTAAAATTTGCAACATTTGGGAAGCACTGCCACTATACTTATTTCTATCGCTAAGCAGTAATGCACATTACTGTGATCCGGCTTAAAGGATATGGGTAGTAAGGATAAGGAAGGGTGCCGAAATCAAATTACAGGCACATGAGAGATCTCAGGGTAATGGACGAAGTGCGGTTTGCCACTTATGACGATTATACATAATACGATATGCATCTGCCGTGCGATTCTCTAATGATTCGTCGATGCGCTCGTCGACGAGCTCTTCGATGTCAAATACTTTATGAGATATGGCCCTTGTACACATCATTTTGTTTCACGGATGTTGTCAAATATGCAACGATGTTAGCTCTTAGAGAATCACACGGTTGTTTGTAAGCGAGGTTACTGCTTACCACCTGGTAGGCCTCGTGTTTGATCCGTAACCTAGTAACATAAAAAAGTGAGTAATAAGTGCTACGTTGTACGTAAACATATTATCCCCATGCATGTTTACATGACATGCTAGCAAGGATTTAGAATCCTTCATTCTCATTTCTGCATTCTTTGCATTGTATGCCAGCGATGCCAGTTAGTTAAGGGACTTGTCACTCTTAATCATACTGCTGTCAATATGTAGTAGTTTGTAGTAGGCGTAATAGGTTTAACAAGTGTCTTATACATTTCCGTCAGTGAACCGATCCGCAATGAAGTATTGATAATTAAAATACGGTTAATGAGCTTTTGATCATCATCTGATTTCAAATTGTGTAGTACCGAGGTTTTGTTGTAAGCTAAATCTTTGGTCTCAAGGTTCTGGCTTAACGCTGATGTTGTTTACATTTTGGTAGTTAAACAAGTGCAATTTGAAAAAAAATATACCGACTTCCATTCTATTACTTTGGTAAAAATCAGTTGTCGGAGTGTAACTCAAAAAGAACTGGACCGAATTCGATGAAATTTAAATGGGAAAGCACCATCTACAAATACAAACGGCCTTATTAATAAACTTGGCTTACACCCGGAGTAGTTAAAACATCTATCTGTCAATTTTTCGCTTGCAGTAAATGTCACGCGTGAAAGCAAGACAAAGCATGTTACGCCTAATATAGGTTGCGTAAACGTTTATTAATAAAGGCCAAAAAGAATTTTGAGATTCAGTTCACCCTATAATTTATGAATTAACAAACATAAAAAAACAGTCGAATTGAGTACCTCCTCCTTTTTTCGAAGTTGGTAGAATACTATGCTTATTACATATTAAGCGTATTACATTTGTGAAATAATATCAATATATTTATTTAACCGTAGTAGTAGGTTAGCACAAACATTAAACCTTTCGATTAGGTTGCCCGATCTCTTCTGTTAACTATAGAAGCATGCTACAAATATGGCAATATATTGTTATACATGATTTTAACTAGATTTGTTTTATATACATTAGTTTAATTTTTCTTTACCATAGCTAATACATTCAAGCTTAAAAAGTTTAAAAAATATTGTAAAAGGTTACTAAGTTATATCATTATTTATACTTTAGTACTAAACGTTAGTAAAACAAGAATGAACTGCTCTTTTTGTTTATTGTACACCAATAAGTATTTTATTGATTGTAAAAAAGGTAAAAAATGGTTTGACATCAGATTAGTGATGTAATTCGCAGTTACAATTCCATCCTCGTTTTAAAAAATATATTTTTTCATATTTTAACTTTTATAAAAAAGGGAATAAAAAAAAATTTACTGTTATAAAAATAATCGCATAGGTTCGATTTATAGATACCTAATTGTAAAGTTCACCAAACAAGCAACATTTGGTGAACTTTACAGCAGCAGAGGCAACCCTGAAAATTATATTAAGCATTTCACTTCTGCTCTAACTAATACAATTACAAGCAACTTTAAAGTTGCCGCAGCGATATATACTCGAACCTAACCTGAGTTGACAGAAATGTAACCTACAACATTATATAAATATACCTGCCTCCCAGAACCCAAGTATACAAATGTTTACTGTGGAGTAGAGAGGTATGAATCATACGGTTTAATAACTTCACAGCTGAACTCGTGAACAAAACTTGTAGGATCATTTGTGTTCCAGCGAGTGAAGTTATTTCGTGTACGAGTATATATGTACAGGCTATTGCAACTGTTTGTAGTTACTATTCTACTTGTAGAGTCTACTATATTACATAAAGGGAAAACACCAAAACAGCAGTAACTTTAATTGTATGAATTGTTTATTGTTAAGAAATAAAATAGTTGAATGATAAATATATATATATATGATAAATTATACTTTGTAGCACAAGATATATCTTTTTTTATAGGTAGCACTTCACGTGGCTATTTGTGTTCGCTATTAGGTGTATGTTGTATTTGGCAAAATATGTCATGCAAATAGAGGCAAATACGACCATCCACACTTGGCAAATAACAAACTCCCAAACATTTGCCAGCAGCCGTGCAATTCTCTAAAAGCAAACATCGTTGCATCTTTGACAACATCCGTGAAACAAATGACGCAATGACAAGAAACGTTGGAAAGACAACCTTATATACAAGGGCGATATCTCATATAGTATTTGTAATCGGTGAGCTCGTCGAAGATCGCAAAGACGAATCATTAGAGAATCGCACTGCAGATCACTAGGTGATACCTTCTTCTTTTTTTGAATCTATGACAGTGCAAGCACCCTCTATATTTTCATTATTATTCCATGCATAATTGACCCCGCTTTCTACTTTTATGAGGTTCATTCTAGGGCTCTCATATACATTAATTTGATACCGTTCCAGGAATTCATTTTTAGTAGATATTCACTTCATACTCATTTTAGGTACTATCGTACGATACGATTCAAGGACGTCACAAAATATGCAAATTTTTCAATTCTGTCGCTGAATTAAAATGTGAAATGTGCAATGCCCGTTCCCTATTGTATGCTTAGCCAAACGCTAGTGCAACATAAGTCATCATGCATTGTGCTGGTACATTATAGTAATACATTTCAAAAGTGCTAGCCTGTTTACGAGCCTCTTATATAGCGTCACAGAGTTCTAGACATTAATTATGGCGTCTGCATAGTATGTAAACCAACTTGAATCGTAATCGTTACTGTCCCGATCAATCAAAAATTTTAGTTAAAAATTCAAAAATATAATTTTAGAGCGGTATGCACCAGCCACTGTTGCTGGCGTATAAGAGAAGTGCATTCGAGTATAGGGAGACTTTATTGAAAAATAAATTTAATTTAGATTTTTATCTCAAGTTTTAATACCCTAGGCTTAGACCACCATCATCATCATCATTTCAGCCGTAAGACGTCCACTGCTGAACATACGCCTCCCTCACAATTTTCCAAAAGGACCGGTTGGAAGCGGCCTGCACCCAACGTCGTCCTGCGACCTTTATCAGGTCGTCTGCCCACCGTGTCGGTCTCCTTTCTAGCCATCTGTTCTACGTGCTATGTGCCCTGCCCACTGCCACTTTAACTGGCTAATCTTAAGGCTAAGCCATACCTCGTAGATACGAGTATCCCAAATGTTCAAGCCCAGTAACAATGCTAGCAATGCTGATTCGATGAGCGAAATAAGTTGCATTTTGGCTAGTCACGTGTTGCATTGAAGATCTCTGATAATATACCAGCACAGCAAGCTTTTTTTATCAATAGGATAAAATTTGACTACGTCTTATCGATAAAGACATAGTCAAATTTTACGTACTTATCGATAAAGACAACTTGCGATATAACTATCGTGTTTAGATCCATGCTAGAGACAAGATACACAAAAATAATTAATTACTGCCAAATTTAATCCTATCTTATCCTATCGTGTGACGACATAACAGTCATGTACCGTTCCGCACGATAACAACTTTAAGCACATACATGTTGAACGGTACAAATCTAAAATATAGATCGGGATAGGATATATTGGCATTTTTATTACTTTAATCCTCAGGCTACAATGCTACAAATGTACGTGAACCAATTAAAATATGAATTTATGAGTTTGAATCGCAGCTTGAAAGGTTATATTTCACTTTTGTATGCGACTGAAAACGCTTATTTTTATTTTACAATTTTAGGAAAACTTACAGCTAGGTGTAACAAAACAAATAAATGAATAAAGTACAGAAGGCCAATTAAAAGTTTTCACCAATAAGTTATATCATGAATATACAGAATAATTTGAGTAAATATAATAGTAGTAGAAATGATATGAGTATAGTATATATATATATCTATGTAACATTATATAAGAGTAATAAAGGCGAGTGCACACGTAATAAAAGAATATTATAATGTATAATATATATCTAATCCAGGTACTGAATCAGTTGAAGAATTTGTCGCTCAATAGCCGACGTAACTGCTCAACTGAAGTGTTGAAGAGGTCGACATCAAGATCTTAGCTAGAAGTTCAACCTACTTTTGAATGAGTAGATATTAATAAATGATGATGCCTAATCAGGTTTTATATGGTGTAAAGAAAAAACCCCTGACTGATGATTTATAGACCTCTGATGAGACTATATGAAAATCTGCCATGTGCATATCGACCAAGCCACGGACAATCGAGAAAAAACTTCAAACTCGATCTTCAAATAATATTAAGCTAAAATGAATACATGTCGACAAGATTTCGTATCTAATATTTGTTTAAATTGCTAAACCTATCTCAGAAAATAATCAATACAATATTTGTATTGCAATATTCTAGAATAATACTCATACTCACATAATTGTTCTATATTGTTACTGTTTATTGACTGTAAGCTTTCTCTTCTCTATATTTCACCGCAGATCGGATCTTTCCTCCATTCTCGAAACTGACGAACTAAATACCGCTATCACCACCAGGTAGCAATTAAACTTTTAATAGAGTTTCTAAGAAAGACAAGAATAGTCTGTTTGAAAGAAAACTTTAACAATGTTTTAGGTTTTCTAGACTTTTAATATAAATAGGTTTTCTGGCTGAGCAGTTGATTCAAGACAAAATCAATGAACAAAGACATCGATGATCGAATTTATTACCGTGTCGCTAGTGACATTATTCAACTAGCGCTACCATGCTTCGGAGGGCACGTTATGCCGTCGGTTCCAGTTGTCTGTATTAGGACAGTAGTCGTTAGGTTATATGGGAGGCCACTTAGACATGGGTTGACTACTAGCCTATCCACAAAACCGCCTATAGGTAGGGCCCGCGTGGTGTATTATGGCCCAACTCCTCTCTCTGAAAGGAAGGCTCGAATCCCAGCAGTGGCAACATAACGGGCTGATATAACGCGTGCTGCAATTTTAAACAAAGCTTGGGTAGTTAATAAACATGAAATCCAATATTAATTTTGGTGATCGTCATAATTATCAGCCGGACGACATCAATGCTGAACATAGACCTTCGCCATAGAATGCCACTTGGACCGGCTAGCTTCCTGCATCCAGCAATTCTCCACGGTTTTAGGTCGTCGGCCGACCTAGCGGGGGGTATTTTTGTAACCATTTCATTTTATTAACTCGAATCAGAACGATATCGAACATATTTATGAAAATGAATATACTACGCACTATTGTAAGACCACGTTTTATAAAAGGGGTGTGTAATTATTAATTCTTTTTGCACTGAACCGTTACGGGTAAGCATGCTACTTAACGTTAGGCGAGCGACTTACTCGTCTCGTCACCATTTGACAAAAAATATTATGAGAGATAATTCATATATATCGTTTTTTTATTATAATCAGCTTGAATTGTGCAAGCGGTTAAATTACTTTTGCCTGAGGTTGAGTATGAGAAAATTATTATTTAGACTACTATTAAATAATCTGTGATTGAGCATATAACAGTATAATATGAAGTAATGAGCTACTCGTGCTTATCACTCACACACAAGTACTCGTCACCATATCAGGTTTAGGGTGTTTATTTACAACCGACACAAAAAATTGAGAGCTTTCACAATTCACGCAGTTACTAAATAAAATACATAGTGTACATGTACAACTGTATTTATCTACGTTGCTTAAAATACATTTTAGAACGAACGAATGAAGCTTTGCTTAACCTAGGTGAACAGTTTTGACCGGGTAAATGAGCGTCACTACGAATGATTCTAAAATTAACACCCAATCTACGAATAAATAATATTATTATTTATTATTTATCTAGCACACAATGCAAGGTTTTGCGTTCAGGCTTTTAACTCTTCTGATTTTCCATTTCAGTAGAGGTAACCATGACATCGTGGAAACTGTACATTCAGTGCTCGGCAAATATTTTTTTTTTGTTAAAGTGTTTCCGATGCTCTCGCAAAAATTGGAAATCCTTTTGGCATTTAGCGCATAGCACATGTGATTTTTCAATTTGCGATATGACAATCATTCTAGATTGCACGTTTGTTTTAGTTTTTGTATTTGTTAAAGAAACAAAGGGAAATTATTTATTTTATGATCGTGTGTGTGGTATTTTTGCTTAGTGCTGGGTTTCTGCCAGTTTGTCTCATCTTTAAAAGTATCTCAGAAATTCAGCATAATGGATGAATTGAAATACATTAACCTAATAATTTATTAATAAAGCAAATTCAAATTCAAATTCAAATTCAAATACTTTATTTGCATGAATATGGGTACAAATAAGATCTATAACAATAATTTAAGTTCGCCATAACAACCTCGTATGAGGTATGCAAATGTCAATTTAGAATAACTAAAGTCGTCACTGAAGTTATATAATGTAATGTCAATAAGGTTTACTATTTGTCATGGTAAATGTAATACCTACATGATGTTTCTTTCAAAAAGTCTTTGACCGAATAAAAGCACTCGCCCACCAACCACTTTTCTAACTCCGTGTAAAATCTGCGACCGGGTAATTCATGCAAATACTTCGGAATGGAATTATAAATGAGAGTTACCATGTAAGTGCAGTTATTCCTAAACAGTTCTAACGAGGGTACCGGCATCTTGAGCTGCTCCTGCGTAACAGTCCGTTTACTTAAACTATTATGAATCGGAAACAATGAGAGATTGCTCCTGACAAACTTTGCCGCTTCATATATGTATAAACCTGTAACTGTTAAAAGATTACGAGATTTAAAAACTGGTTTACACGACTCGGCCCAGTCCATGAGAAATACAGCTCGAACACATTTCTTTTGCGCTTTAAAAACTTTGTTGATATCTTTGCCATTACCCCAAGCAATTATCCCGTAACGAATAACCGAAACAACATAAGCATGATACACCGATAGTACCGTATTCAAGGGAGCACAACGTCGTAATCTTCTAAGTGCAAAAGCAAAACTATGAAGTTTGTTGGTAATCATGTCAATGTGGTTACCCCACGATAAGTGAGCATCAATATGGATGCCTAAAAATTGTGTATTAGTTACTTGCTCAATAATGTCATTTCCATTTTTTATCATAAAATTATTCTTTTTACTCTGTATAGTTTTAAAATTTATTAGCTTAGTTTTCTTAATATTTATTTTAAGTTTATTTGAATCTAACCAGTCAATAATTTTGATAAGGCAATTTTCTGTGTCATTAATTAAATTGGTTACATTTTTGCATGCTAATAAAATAGTGGTGTCGTCAGCAAAAAGTATGCTGGTGTGTGCAATAACACTTGGTAGGTCATTAATATAAAGAAGGAACAATAGAGGACCCAAGATACTTCCCTGAGGTACACCATTGCAAATAACTCGTTCATCCGAATCATAATCTATTACGCAATTTGAAGCTTTGTCATACTGGGTGATTCGGGTTACTTGTTTTCTGTCTTTTAAATAAGACTTGAACCATTCCTGGGCTGGACCTCTGATACCATATTTATCAAGCTTATTTAGCAATATGTCATGATTGACAAAATCAAATGCTTTACTTAGATCAAGAAACAGTCCACACGACGGCGTCTTATTATTAATACTATTTAAAATCTGTTTAAGAAGATTATACAGTGCTAATGTGGTTGATCTACCTTTCCTAAAACCATACTGTTCTTGGGCTAATATTTCATATTTATCTAAATAAGAGATTATTCTTGTATATAGAATCTTTTCAAAAACTTTTGAAAGAACAGGTACTAAGGATATTGGTCTATAGTTATCTCTATCTATTTTCAGACCTTTTTTGAATACTGCCTTAACTATTGAAGTTTTTAGTTTTTCTGGCATACAACCTTGCTCTAACGAAAGGTTTACAATATATGCTAGTGGCTCATTTATACATGGGCATATAGCCCTAAGCATACTAGTAGTGATGTTGTCGTAACCTGCAGTTTTTGTGTTATTTAAGTTCTTAATCATTTTAGATATTTCGTCAGACGTAGTCGGTTTTAAATATATACTTTGCATTGAAGATTTCACTGTTAAAATGGCATTGTGTAAAATTTGTGAGCCATTTTGGTTGTTTGCTGACTTACTAGTGATGTCTATAAAATAATTATTGAATGAGTTTGCAATATCGGTTCCAGACGACAGAAGTACCCCATTATCAATTACTGTGTCTATATAGTTTGTAGGTCTACATTTTCCCATCTCTTTATTAACTATATTCCATGTAGCTTTACAATGATTCTTAGAATTCACTATATACTTTACGTTATTTAATAGATTGTGTTTATTTATGCATTTTTTTAGTATGTTGGAATACGTTTTGAAAACTGTTTTTGTTATAGGGGTTTTATTTTTGTAATATTTAAACCTTAACTTTCGTTTCGTTTTGCAACTGGACCGGATACCTTTTGTAATTTTATTACGTCTCCTACCTGTATTGCTCATTTTGATTTTTGTGACTGGGAAACACAGTTTGTAAAACAATGTAAGATCATCATAAAGAACGTTGAATGCATCGTTTACCAGAGGCTGCTCATAGACGTCGGAAAAGGATAAACCACCAATGGCATCCGAAAACTTTCTCAAATTATCTGGATTAACGTCATGAATATATCTAAAGCTATAATCTGTAGGTTTTTTATATTTTAAATTATGGAAAGTGGCCACTTGAGCAGTATTGTGATCTGAAAGATGAAGATTGTGAATTCCTGCAGTTACGTGAGGTATGTTACTAATAATGTTATCGATACAACTATTTTTACGGGTTGGATCTACGATATGTAGTACCATTCCGAAATTTGACAAAAGACGTTTCAACTTTAAACTGGTTGTAGTCTCAACCATGGTATTAATATTGAGATCTCCACATAATATTATATTATCATATTTGTTTTGCATATCAGATAGTGTAATATTGAGTTTATTGAAAAATACATTTAAGTGACCTGTCGGTATTCGGTAGACACATAAGGCACACATTTTTAAACTTTTAATTTCTATCCCGCAGATTTCATAATCCTTGTCCACTCCTATATTAAAATGAATTTCTTTACAATCTAAATTATTTTTACATAGTATTAGACAACCACCGCGTCTCTTGTCTTTACGAGCATAACTGGCTTTTAATGTATAGCCATTAATGTTAAGGTAGCTCTCCTCTCCCTTTAATATAAAGTGTTCCGTAAGACAAATAAAGGATATATGCCTGTTCAATTGCATAAGGTCGTCTATAGCAACTTCTAGGTCATGAATTTTACCCAGAACTCCTGCAATGTTCTGGTGGAGGACTGTAACTGTATTAAATTTAGGATCGAAAAAACATGTGTTTGCGAGGTTTTGATTTAGTTTTAATATTGTCATTCTTATTTGTCGTGACCGGGAAATAATCTGTAATTAAATGTTTACCCGTTTGGGAGGTCGATGCTTTGTGTATTTCCGTTTTGTTGTACCTAGATTTAACCTGAAAGTAATAAGGTATTGTCCCCTTTTTTAGTGGAGCTGATTTTGAAATGGTCTGAGTAGAGAAAGTTAAAAACGTGTTTTTGTACTGAACCGCATTTACATGGTGTATAATTTTATTAGAAATGTTGTTTAGGTCAAACTCAGTTTCTATAAAAATGCAGTTATTGAAATCCTTTACAAGAAGTTTTATGTGATGGTTAAGTTGTTGCTCTTTCAAAAAATCATTGTACAATACATTTACCACAAAAACATTACAACCTCTCAGTAAACCAATAGCTTTTTTCAATTCTGTCAAGAAAATATGTGCATTAGGATCATTACATCCAGTCATAATTATTACATTGTCATCGTTCGTCAGAGACTTAGATATTTCTTTACAATAACTCAACACATCACACGTGATAGCGTCAGGTTTCGTAAATGAGATAATTCTATCGTAATCTTTTATAATTAAACTGTGTTTCTTTTTAAACAATGATTGGACAACACCTTCTCCTTGGTTATCAGATAATAAGATGATACTACCCTTTTTCAATGCTCTTCTTCTGCATTCTGCAACTATCGACGTTTTCTTTGGCTGGTAATTAGTATTATTAGCAGTAGTATCGATAGGTTTTTTGTTTGTAGTGCTTTTTTGCAGTAGTTTCATAGTCTGGCTTTGTAGTGTATCTTCTTGGGTATGTTCTTTCTCATTTGTCACTGGATTCGCTAGGCAAATAGAAGTAGTTTCTGCGTATGAACTTACTTTTTCGCTCCTACTCGTGTTAAATCTAGACTTCGGTGTGTGGAATTCTGCATTCAGATCTAATTTTCGTCCCGATAAAACTGCTCTGTTGAATTTACATGATTTTATAGTCGTTTTAGAACTCTCGGCTGTTGCGCTTTTTTTAACGCTCATACTTGTGATATACATATGTTTAAGTTGATCATTTTTTTGATTTAATTTTTCAAGCATTTTCTTAAGAGTAATATTTTCTAACATTAAAGTATCGATTTCAGCATTCGCCGCCAGTAAGTGTTGTTTCAGCTCTTCATTTTTGCTCTCAAGTTTTAATATTTCATCGCTTTTGGTATGAGTAGAAAGATCAAACATACTTCGGGTACTTAAATCGGAGGCTAAGGAATCCATTGACTCACAGGAAAGCGACCTTAAATTTCCTAGAAGGCGAACATTTCCTCTATGCTTTGTAACATTATCCACACTTCGATTCATTGTTATGTATTTACTATTTAGGCACTTACTATGAAAAACGAAGTCCAACGCATCAATATTTAATACTTCACTGTTAGCTGACAAGCAAGCGAGCGTGTAGAATTACTCGTTGAGGAATACAGCACAGCGCAGCGGACCGGTAGCAGGCGTCGGAGACGGCGGGCAGGCTGCGGGGGGCGTATGATGAGTCACAGCCGTGGCTAACAACAGACGCGAGCGACCGAAGCGCTTTGATAACGAATATTTTAAATAATAATCTCGTTATATCTTCGTTGATTCTGATCAGATTTCAACCAGACAAACACCACTGCACTTGTTATTCTACAGGCTTCGCAACTATATAAATTGCAACGTTAAAATCTACTTTTTTTAAAAGAAACAGTTAATTTGTGTCGCAGCAAAGAAAAAACACGTCCTGCCGCTAAGACTCGAGTGAGTGAACCTAAGACTCGAGTGAGTGAACCTATAGCTATATATATATAGCAATATTACCTTTCCTGCTTTGTAAATGTTAGAAAATATAATGTATGTATTGCGTTTTTCCGACTTACACTTGATACTGCCCATTGCAGTTATAAATAAGTCATCAGTTTTTTCATCATTATCAGCCGGAAGACGTCCTCTGCTGAACATAAGCCTCCCCCATAGAACGCCACTTAGACCGGCTACTCGCTTCCTGCATCCAGCGATTCCCCGCGGTTTTGATGAGGTCGTCGGTCCACCTAGCGGGGGACCGGCCTACACATCGGCTTCCGGTGCGTGGTCGCCACTCGAGAACATTTTTTTTCCATTGGTTATCAGTTCTGCGAGCGATGTGGCCCGCCCCTTGCCACATCAACTTGCTAATTTTGAGAGCTATGTCAGTGACCTTAGTTCTCATACGGATCTCGTCATTTCGGATCTTATCACGCAGGGAAACCCCAAGCATAGCCCTCTCTATAGCTCGTCGAGCGACTTAAGGCTTGTTAATGAGGCCCACAGTAAAGGACCACGTCTCAGTACCATAAGTCATCACCGGCAACACACACTTGTGGAAAACCTTGGTTTTCAGGCTCTGAGGTATCGGGGGAGAAAAGATGGCTCGAAGCTTCCCGAACGCTGTCCATCCGAGCTGGATGCGACTTCCTTGTTGAAGTTGGACTTACCTAATTGGACAGTTTGTCCCAGGTAGACGTAGTCGTCTACAACTTCGAGTATATTGTTTCCAACAATTACCGGTATAGGTGGAACATGGACATTGGACATGATTTTTGTGTATAAATAAGTAGCTGGTTGTATTTGAGTAAAAACAGAAGCTCTACGATACTTATTTGATTTATATATCTCTACACGAGGAGACCGTCAAAGAGATAACAATCTACGAAGATATTATTTCTTCGTAGATAACAATAATAAATTGTTAAACAGTATTCAAAATGAAAACTGTTTTAAAATAATCAATACTAACGACGACGCAACATAGAATATTTATTTTAATACTATCATAATAGTATTAAAGAATTAATAGAACCACACTTATAAAAACAGCATGGTTAATTTCACCAAAGGTGCCAAACCAAAGGTTTATTCCTAAATCATGTAACTCTTATTTTGGAGTTTGTATTCCAACTTTTCCTACGTAAATAAACTGGTAAATAGAAATTCAATCCAATTGCTTTCTATTAAGTGACATTTGAAAACCCCCTACTGCGGGTAAATTTCATTGGAGTTGAATGCCGGAAATAACTGGAACTAGCGCCGATAGGGCGCCGCCGGTCAACTTGTGATTATCAAAACTGGATAAACCTGACTGTGTTTACACGGGTATGCCACGCTACAATCAGCAGCATAAAGATGCCTAGATACGGCAAACTCTCATTTTCAAACTCACTGAGTAGAGTCCGTTTCACGAAAGAAGTCTCGCGGAAAATTAGTGGAACTAAATAAATATGTACTAAATATTTCATTGATGTACGACAACTAGCGCCACGTCTATGGGACTTCTTTTGTGAAACGGACTCTACATTAGAGCAGCCAAAACATCCTGTTCTTCCAAGCTCGTAAAACCCTAAGAGTATTGTGATATTTTCTTTGCTCTCTGTTAATATCCCAATCGTAAGCTACTCAAGGATTCTGGCCACAGTCCATCATAAAGTATAGAGATTACAGTCTGTATATTGACAGCGTCTGATTATACTCGCTCTTCTGTTCTGGTTTATCTTTCGTAACTCTATCAATAGGCCATAAAATGTCCCAAAAATGCGAATATTCCGATGGAGCAAAAGGGCGGTGTCCTACATAATAATGAAAGGAACATTCTTAGCGTGTTCTCGAGCAACGTTGCCGCACAAAGTTCTTCAACGGTGTTAATTTAGGTAAGTGGTCTCTCAACAACTTTTCTGAGGGGTTTTCAGGACGTGAACAAATCGATATTCATGCGTAATTGACATTCCGCCTGTGCGTCGACGTGTGGCTCTAACTAATATTTTCTCTTATTCTTCTTACTTATTTCAGTGCGTGCTTATCTTCTTTAATCCCTTGTAGGTACTATGAATATCATAAGTTTGTAAATAATTTTCGTTTTCTAGTTGCGTAATTTTTTTTTGTATATACTCTTTCCCACTACACAGAATATCAATATTCAAGACATTCAACGCCAAATTCTGAGAATGTTTAATACATCTGTCATATGTTGCATCAATGCTTATACTTGCCATTAAAATAAATGAAATGTTATAATGCTTACGTTCGTTCGCTGTAGCTATGACGATGTAAATAACTCAAATGTCCCACACCGCCAACGTCCACTTTCATTTTAGACATTCATGTAAAATGAAATTGCGCGCGATGTGTACATTTACATCAACCATAATATGCGATGACCAATGCTCTATTTGAAAATTTCTTAGATATATGTCGAAAAGAAATAAACAACCAAAATGACCACAGGGATCAGTGAAGCTGAACATAATGTTTCCTTTTACGTGGTCCACGAACGTTTATTTTGCTTTGGCAAGATTCAAAACGAAATTCTTGCCAGCGATTCGGGTCGTTCTCAAGCGGAAATTTGAAAGATTACCTATCGGTGATGTTTGACGGGAGCTGGGATGATCGTCTTACGAATGAAAGTCCAATTTTCATGTCTATCCTGGCCATAACTTCAGGACTGTTTCAATGAGCCGCTTAAAATATTTGAAAGATATACTAGGAGAAACTTTGTAGCAGGTAATATGTGTATCAACCTAGGACGTATGTATTGTTGGAAACAGTAATCTGTTTATATCATTAGTGATTATATATTTATTTTAAAATAACAAACTAATTAGTTGAAATTATCTTGTAAATATTATAAATGGAATCACGACCATCTTCTTTCTGTTCAAAAGTTTGTGATATAAGGAGTAAAACAAAACAGTATATTTTTGTTGTTTAACTATAAATAATTAGCTAAGTTTTGTTTGCCTCTGACGTGTGACAATGATAATAGGTAGATGTAGATAATTGATCTTGTTTACTTGGCGAAGCTTTTCTGTGATGTTACTTGTAACAAATAAAAGTTGTTATATACTCGTATATCCCACTAATCCAACTAATATTATAAATGTGAAGTTTAGATGGATGGATGAATGAATAGATTATATGGTATGTTTATTACTCTTTCACGCAAGAACTACTGAATGGATTTTAAAGAAATTTGGTATGTAGATAGATGAGACGCTGAAATAACATATAGGATACTTTTTCAACATCATCATCATCATCCATCACCACGCGGGTGAAACTACATGGCGCAGCTAGTGCTATATAAGTGATATATCTACCATGAACTTTGTGATATCAATCCACTATCATAGTAAGTTCTTGTTTTAACCCGTGAGAAGGCGCGCCTAATGTTGTTACACGGATAGGCGCGCGCGAGCAAATAGCTCACACTACTTTAAATGCTTATATTTCTGCAACATTAGTATAATTGGCTATAAATGGATCCATAATAAATAAAACAACATTAATTTAATATAAAACACGAGTTTTAATTAAAACTATGAAAAATAAAAGGAATTTCTACCTCAAATAACAAATTAATTAATTTGGGACCTACAATCTTTGGTAGTCTTAAAAAAATCCCGATAAATAAAAAACTGAAAACTAAATTTAATAATTTCACTCTTCCATGAGATCAAGACAAGTGTGCCTCTCAAAACACATTGAACATATATACGTTATGTGATCGGTGCAGAGTAATTGCTTGCACGAAGTGCATGCTTTTTCTAAAGGACCGGATGAAATCCAAGGAAATAATAAAATAATTATAATAATAATAATTTATTTCCAAAATCATACCAGAAACCTATATAAAAATTTATACAATGTTTACATTTTTGTTGTCTTAAGTAATATAAAAGTTTCCTCTCTTCGTACTACTCTTCTCGTTTAGAATCCTCTTTCAACCACGAAGAAATTTCGAAGATTTTGTGCATTATACAGATCGTACATTTTTCACGTGTGTTGTAGCTGATAACATAAAACATTAGCATTAAAATATGACTTTAGAGTTATGTACCCGATAAAAAATTAAATTTAATACAAATTAACATAATAATACACAAGAAAAACACAATAACATGTTTTTATATGAATAAATACTTACGCGAATGGGCGCGCGATGAGCAAATTGCCGCACGACAGTGCAGGCCTTCCACAAGTGCTTCACTGCGCGGAAGCAGCGGGCCTGAGCGATGCGTGAATTGCGCGAGGGGAGAGGGGTTGAATAGTTAGGAAGGTACCTAGGAGCTCGGGACGATATGTGGTCAGGAACACCAAAAACTTTCACAATTAATTTTTGTGTGAGCAAATTGCTCATAGCGCGCCTTCTCACGGGTTAACAAAAAGGAAAGTTATCTTACCTCCGTAATGTAGGTATTATTATGTATCAGGTACTATACATTTTGTGACTCTCATAGTGAACGCATATTTGATGAACCAACGGCACTGGCTTTTAGTACTTCACGCTAGTTCCTCTATGTTAAAATTATTACTCATATAAAGCCTTTTAAGAAATGTAAAATACAATCAAAACAAACTAAATCATCTAAAGTGCATGGCATGTCACGGTAGCAACATCCATAAGGCACGTCCCAATAATCTATCTATCCACGGTTTACCTTACTCCGATAGCAATTTGACATAACGTCCATACATATAGTATCAAATATCTATCTCTAGTAAGGTAAACCGGCGATAGATAGATGATTTTTTAAAGATACCGTATGTCGAAACGTGCTTCTTTGTTTTTATTGGCTCTATTGGGATATATTGGGATATTTATATTATATTTATATTATATATATTGGGACCGGCCGCTGAGCCTGTATTGTTGTCATCATAGTTAGTACATGGTATTACCTACTGTGACATCTGGTTTTATAATAATGGCATTTATTTTGGCTGTATACATAGAAAGTGGTTTTTTTAGGTAAATATAAGTTAATCAGCCTTAAACTTACCAAGTTAAAACTGTAGTTAATAAATCATTACTGCTTCCATTATTGGTATTTATTATTAATTAACCCTTTCCCCTTCACTATCGGATAGAAATCCCTTTCATCCCTTTCCCTCCCCTAGAAATCCCTTCTATTTCTGATGGTTTATCAGGGCATTTTATATATTCACATATGACTACTCTTTTAACGATTTTGCTAACTAGTTGCGACATGAACCCGATGGGAGTCTCCAGCAGCTTAAAAGTAATCAATAATTAGTTTATAGGAGATACGCTGTCGTTCCTGCTGGGTTTGTTATACCTAAGTAACTATTTGTAGGTTAAAAACATAGGTATTCAGGCACCTGCTACTGCTGTATTCTAAAATCTCACCAAGTAGAGCCAATAAAAACAAAGAAGCACGTTTCGACATACGGTATCTTTAAAAAATCTATGTTGTCAAATCGTGTAAAAATACTAGGTCTCGAGCCGACTGTTATTAATTTCTCTCAGTATTACTTATACAGTTCCAAGCCATCAAAACAGAAGAGAAATTTAAAAATGTTGTGTCGTTCTTACTCATATTTGATGTACTTAAATAACCTCAAAAATTATACTGTTTTATTAGAAGAACGCCATAACTTTATGCGGCACTCAAACCATGTCCGAACGTTAGACTACTCCAACTCCTACGGTTTCTAAAATAGATTCAACACAAATTTAGGTTTTGGTTACCTCACAGCATTTAGATAATGCCTAGTTTAACGAAACGGGCATTAGCCATAAAAAAAGTCAACGCAATAAGAAACGGTCATTTATTCCGCATATTTTGACACTCACCAGTAAATTAAAATCTATAGGGATAAGGGAATCATAACATAAAAGATTTCCCTTCAGGAGAAACGCAAAACATTAAACATAAGGTCCTGAAAGCCTTAAGATAAATCCAACTCATTGAGCAGGCATATTCTATTCTTTTACAGATTAGAAGACGACGTAAAATGACGAAATGTCAAAAAACTGTTACAGTATGATAATTATACATATTGATGCTGATTTTGAATTTTGTTTATTATTTGTATGTCTTCATTAAATCGACTAATCAATGTCGGGATTAATATAAGCTCCAAGGCTAACTTAATTATTCAAAATGATAAAATGCGACAGAGAATCAACCTTCATGCATTTTTAATTTATTATTCATACCATTTTTCTGCAATATCACAATGTGTAGGAACTCTCCTTCACATAATAAGAACCTATAATAAAATTTCATTTCCTGTGCGGTTTACGCTTATACTTTCTTAATAAATACATGTATCTAAGCTTTCTTTTATATTTGGACAGATTCAAAATACTACTAAGAAGATTTTCTATTGGGAATTAATAAATATCTACTGATAAATTGAGTACTAAGAAATTGTGTGTTGGGCTTCAACAATTTAGTCGAAATGATATATTTAAAATCCTTTCGTGTTATATCTATCCTTAATTGTCTGCTTAGGCAGGTACCTATGTAACAAATATAAGTAGGCATGTCGAGAGACAGAAACATTTTTCATGATACGTTTGCCTTGTCTTATTTGAAACGATCAATCAATGCCATAGTTTGCTATGACCACTCAAACAAGTAACGCGCTGCGTTATGGTTTCTTCAAGGAATGACCGTGAAATCAATACATAATTGCCATCATTTCTTGAAGATATCGTAACGCGTCGCGTTACTTGTTGAAACGTCATAGTTAATAAGGCCCCAGATTTTGTTTAGTCCTCGTAACTCGTACGCTGTCATCGCTTTCATCCTCTTCAACTGACAGCATATTTTAATAAAATAGCTACTTATGTGTTATGTTATGAATAATCCACTATATTGTGCACAACGGAAGTTCTAGTAAGACATGCACTAACATATTACCGCAGTCAAACGCACCACAAAGCTAATTTTGCTTCTATGATATTGTAGAGACAAGACTTACTGGGGGTTTATTACCGAAGTCTAGAAGGCAGGTGTATATATAGGGTATTATTTAATATATAGAAATTGAAGTATTTTTATTTTTGTTAATTTTTGATTTTGTCGTCATAATAATAATGGGTATATTAAAAAACCTATTTCCATATGATCTTGAGAAAGAAATTGTCAGAAAAATGTTTCCGGCCTGCAGTGTAATTAACACAACAAAAAAGAATTAGCGAAATTGTTCCATCCATTGTCGTGTTATGACCAAGGGAAATAGAAATTCATTTATATATATCCTACCTACTTCCTTATACATATTATAAACGAGAAAGTTTGTGAGTATGGATGTATGGATGTGGGGATCTTTGTTAGTCATTGACGCACAAACGCCAGGGGCAATTTTGGTAAAATTTGGTATGGAGGTAGATGAGACACTGGTTTAACACAAAGGATACTTTTCATCATCATCATTATCTATCACCAAGCGGGTGAAAAGAGTAATATGCTTGGGCATAGCATAGACAAAAAAATAAGATCTCCGCCTACGTCAAGTTCGTAACGAAGACAGTTCTGTCAAAGTTTGTATCAGTTTATGATAGCTTAGTCAAAAGCCAAGTAAATTTGACAGCTCGATACACTAGACGTGTGCGGCGACCGTCAAGGGTGATGAAATGTAATGACAGTTTTATTCCACGGTGATTAATTTTATTATTATTGTTTACTGATTGATATACTAAGTATCTAAATGTACTAAAATAAAACTATTATAGCAATTGCGTTTGAGCATTTAAATATTCTTTGACATTTTGGTATAAAGATAGATATGCCCTTGGAGAAATAATTAGCTACTCGAAGTACTAATCCTGCGCAGACGTAGTCGCGGGCACTAGCTAGTACAGATATAAATAAAAATGTATCACAACATGTACGTACGCGCTTGCGACTTTACCAATTTCTATATTTATTTATTGTTTCCGTCGCTCTGATACAGCGATGGTTTATAAATATGTAAATAAAAAATATAAGCGTCGTCCATTACCACGCAGGTGAAACCGCGGGGCGAAGCTAGTAATTTATATTATGATTGGGATTATGGATTAAAAATAACTAATAACATCTGTGAACTGTAATAAAATTAAATTCCTGAGGCCTTTATTAATAAACGTTGCGTAAACCTATATTAGGCATAACATGCTTTGTCTTGCTTTCACGCGTGACATTTACTGCAAGCGAAACATTGACAGACAGATGTTTTAACTACTCCGGGTGTAAGGCAAGTTTATTAATAAGGCCGTGAGCGCGACACTTATAGTTATTTCATGCAGTAACGTGAGTTCCGTCGTATAGAGATAGGCTTCATTTCAACAATGACAACGTCACGAGTTGTGTCCTGTTTAATACCATAACGACTGGACATATTAGCATTGAGTATAGTAATGAGTTGGTGTCTCGTACCACTGAAAATATTTTGCACACACACCACACACACTTTCTGTTTGGTAAACTATTCCGAGGGACAATTTTAAACTTGTAGATTAAAGAAAGTAACTATTTAAGATGAACGTATAAACAATTCATAAATCATAATCAGCCCATTTTGTTTCCACTGCTGGGACTCGAGCCTTCCTCTCAGAGAGAGGAGTTGGGCCATAATCCACCACACAGGCCCAGTGCGGCTTGGTGGATAGGTTAGTGGCCAACCCATGTCGAAGTTGCCTTCGATATAACCTAACGGCTGTTGTCGTTAGTTTAACTGACAGCTTTACGTGCCCTCCGAAGCACGGAAGCGCTCAGTTGAATAATGCCACTAGCGGTCACCCATCCAAGTCCTGACCGCAGCAAGTGTTGCTTAACTTCTTGATCGATTAAGATCGCCAAGTCAAGCTCCGCTACGAGCGCTTCTGTATTAGTATAAACAATCGCTGAGAGTCATTACAAGCTTACTTTGTTTTGTTCTAAAATCCTGAAACGGAGAGTGAAAGCCGACTCTCCGTTAGGCAAGTTAGTAGTGACGCTGCCTTCGAAGGGGTGGGTCTCGGGTTCGATCCCTGGCCGGTGCTTCTCGAATATAAAATTTTTGTGATGCACATGCCTCGCGTGACACAGGTAGTCCTTGTGCAGGTAAGCACAAGCACGGCGACATTCACTTCAAAGAAATATAGCCTTTTCGGCGTTGAAGTTAAATAATTTTTAAACTACGCTCGCGTGGCCTCGTGGGATGCGGTTAATTACAAATTTTTAAATATCCCAGTACAGTTAATATAATATCCAGCGAATTCTTTAATTTACCGGGATCAAAAGTATTCTATATGTTGACAGGGATATAAGCTACCACCATACAAAATTTCATTTATCGTCTTATTATGTGTCGTTTCGGAGATTAGCCCGTACAAACAGACAGACGAACAGATAAACAGACAAACATAAACAAACAATTGCAAAAAAATCTAAATTAGTTTGATTTTACTCCTTACCTCCCTCACTCGCGGCCTTATTAATAAACTTGTAATAAACTCGGAGTAGTTAAAACATCTATCTGTCATTTTTTCGCTTGCAGTAAATGTCACGCGTGAAAGCAAGACAAAGCATGTTACGCCTAATCTATGTTTAAGCAACGTTTATTAATAAAGGCCTCGGTTTATAGCATTTTTTTTCAAGAAATTCGACCTCGGCAGTTTTATTATATGGATATATTACATCTGTAGTAGTGATAATATGTTTTTAGTACGGCTTACGGTACAAGTAATTATATAGCCAAATTTCACACACGCAATTTTGCTGTTCGCGAATTTGAATTTCACGGTGCAGCGGATTTGTACAAGTGGCGGAGATAAATGCCTGCTGAGTCTTTAAACTACGCGGCATTAATTTTGCTCAAATCACACATACATAATAGCGCAGACTTAAAAGCGAAGCGACGGTAAAAGACGTTGCCAGAATCGTCTTGTTAGGCCTACAGTCTCAGAGGACGGCATGGCAGTTAAGTCTCGGGCACCAATTAAACTGACAATCAGGAGCTCAATTCTGTAGTTATTTACGATAGTTAATGAATATTTACAACGATATTACAATGTTAAAGTGTTATATATCTTAGCTATGACTGACGTTAGCGTTGGGTTGAGAGGAGGCCGATGGGTTCGTCAACTTTATTAATTTTCATTGAAGCAAAGTTTAAACTTACGCGCATTGTTAATTAATAACGAATAGCTAAACTATAAAATAAATAAAATAACAATGTCATATCTAATTCGTTTACGCATGATGCCTATCGCATATAATTCTGTTAAACATGAATTAAACAATGAAATAGTTACAACTGAATAACCGTGCTAAATATTATAAAAACGTTTGTAACTATGTCACTCTGTCTGTTTGTTTGTTACCTTACGTTTAAACGGCTGAACGGATCGTAATGAAATTTGATGAGGATATTATATACCGGGGAATGACATATAATACATTTTCATCAACGTTATCATCGCCATTCATCACCACGCGGGTGAAACCCCGGGGTGAATTTCGTTTTTTTAATCCTAAAAATTTTGGTGGAACGTCCTAGAAGAGTACAAAAAGACGTTTCTAGTCATAATATTAAGCAATTTTAAAACTATAGTATTTTTGCGAACAGTAGACCTAGCGAGCGTATAGTCTTATTAGTGGCAATTTCTCGCAGTACTTCACAACCCACTTGATCAATCTCAGAAACCACTTGACCAATTATGCTCACATTCGAAATTCCTCTTTAAAGTCAGGTACCTAATGTGTGTATTAAATTTAATTAAAATTGGTCGGTAAATAGCGCCGTAGTAAACAGCAGCGGGGCGGGCACTTGAAGTACTCCTCCACTATTAAAAATAACTGACGACAGCAAATATATTAAAAAGTAAAACATGCATACCAAGTTTCGTCAAGATTAGTTCAAAAATGCGACCTTTACAGGAACACAAATAAATAATTAAAAAGACAATTAAAATAACACAAACAGAAATAAAATATGTGTATTCACACATATTTCATTGTTATAACCTGAGCTTTAAATTCTCAAGGCATTACAAATTGATAATTGTCTTTCACCACAGTATACTCGTACGTGGTATCATTTATTTTCATGATTAAACTTAAACAAGGAATAGTATATACATCAATATCTTCATAATAATTTTAGAAATATTTGTTGTGATACCTAATACGCCAAAAGTAAATTAAAAATAAAACAAAAAATATTACCCTACTCTAACCTTTTTTTTGTATTATGGTCATGTAGCTATGTCAGCACATATAATTCGCCATTATTCTGTAGTTATTAATGCCACCAAAACATGCTATTCAAACTACAATGCAATAAATCAAAATTACAGAATAAGCCCCCATTCTCTCCACTGAGCGGCTTAGACCAGCTGGAAGTGCCTACGACAAATGAGCGACGCTCCTCTACACAACCGACGAGTGTTTTGTAAGCCCTTGAAAACTTTCTGCGTTGTAAAAACCACTTATAAACTGTGCACTGCATTGGTATGTATGTATTTATTAGGACTTACGGCATCGCTGTCTAATAAGTTAACCTTTTCTACGTAACCGAGATGAAAGGAAAGGTGCTCCAACATCACTGATATCATGACATTTGGATACGACCACGTAGAACACAAGCTTGTGGTCAAAAGGAAGGGAGAGGGGAAACAGCATCGCAAAATGAATTCGGAACTTGAATCAAAACCAGCAACTGAATCAGGAAGGCAGATAACAATAATTAGTTGCTGTCGGCTGCTCTATGTTTGATTTAACTACTTACCTACATATCGTACTATGCTATCGTACATGATTTTGTTAACATCATTTGATGTTTTACTCTCGATACATTATTGAAAGAATACTTATTATAAAGCCCGTTAAAGAAAATGGTTACATATAAAACATCGGAATCGTAGGTTTCCACTGTTTTTCCTTAACATGGCAAATGCATATAGCAGAATCCTGTAAGCGGTTCCTCAAGGGAATAATAAATCTTTTTCGTAAACAATTCCCCAACGTTGTGAATTCCATGGCAAAACAAATCATTTCTTAACATATCCGTCTGTTTCTGTAACAGTTGACTTTTATATTAAATCGTGCATGCCACGGCGCGCCGTCAACTATTCCATAGCCCTGCGGGGTCTTGAAACATACTGACATATAAAAACACACATACATACACACAACGTAACCAACGAAGCGAGATTTTGTTCAACATGCCCCTAGCGGCCACCCATCCAACTGTAATGTCTACAGCCATGATCGCTTTACCTAATTAAACAGTTACGGAGAGCTTCACCACGTGTGCTTTATGGATATGATGTGTGGGTATAATAAGGAATATATCCCACACGCACCGAAACAGTTCTTTTTTACAGTCATGAGCACTTAATTCCAAACAGTTTGATAAAACCCACAATAGCCTATACAGAGTATTACCTCGAGTTTAGTGCTTAGTTTAAACACCACTTATAAACTTTTATAGATCCAATTAGTTGTCGGATACCGCTGGGGTAACAGTTTCTGCCTTCCAGTTATAGTAGCGTTCAAGCAAAGCTAACGAAATTTGGAAACAAAATACATACATCTATAATTCAAGTTTGCTTGGTGGCGATGTAGCGACAACGCAGGACTCGATACAATGAAGCAAAAAATTTCAGTGCTTGGCTGCATTACAGTTGATTTGGGCAGGTGCAAATAGGTTAGGGTACTTCCGAAGAACTTAGCGAATTTTGAATTTGCTTCTATTGGAACTGCAAAGAAACAACGAACCATATCTTCATCTGTCCACTCTTATCTTTTACAGTAAACTCTAAGGCCTTTATTAATAAACGTTGCGTAAACATAGATTAAGCGTAACATGCTTTGTCTTGCTTTCACGCGTGACATTTACTGCAAGCGAAAAATTGACAGATAGATGTTTTAACTACTCCGGGCTAAATACAAGTTTATTAATAAGGCCGTAAAATTGTAAACGTAAATAGTATGAAAATAGTTTCAATAATGGTTCAGATGGAGATCTCAATATAACATAATATTTTTAGCGGTGACACTCTTACGCCGTGCAATGACTATACCCTATATGAAATGAGGAAAAACCTTTTCGTCGCTCTACCTTCTCTTGTGGAGTATGATATTTATCAAATTATATTATGAAACGAAATTATTTTTAGCATGAAAATTTTGTTTCGAGTATTGTAGAGAAATAAAAAAAACACTAAAAATACTTATAACAAAACAGAAAAACATTTTATCAAACGGTGCAATTAATTAGTGGTATTTATAAATTTTTGCATTTGTAATTACTGCTCTTGAATTCTATACACACTCCGAAAATTGACAAGTTTTTATAATTTTCTTGTATCAATATATTTTCTTGTAAAAAGTAATAGACAAAAAAGGGCTTTACGTACTTTCATCTTCTCTTAGAAGTCTCAAAGCAATAAACTTTCTTAATTGGATCTATAGGTTTCATTACATGGTTTATCATAAAGAAATAAATTGCTAGTTTTTAGCTTATTGCCAATATCAAATAAATGACATTGCTAGACTAGAAGCTAAATATAAATAGCTAAATTACGCTTAAAACCGGCTAGGACTCGCGTAATATTTACCGGAAATATTCTCCGACCAGTTTCGAACTTATTTGAAGTTCTTCTTCTGGGAGTCACTCTTGTGCACAGCGGCGAGCGCGGGCCACAGCACGTAACTGGCGCTGCGACGGTCGCGCTGTGTCTGTAAGATTTTTTTCCGTCGAACTGTCACTTACGTCAATGTCACTTTCAGTGTCACTGTCACTACCGTTTAAAACTGGTATCACCACCAGGTGGTACATGTGTTATGATAATTGATCTTACATATCTATTCTTTAAATTATTTTGATAAAGATTGCCTAGTTTCTCGGATCAGCTCAAGTAGAAACCTAATTACTAACTATTCAATCAAAACTGACTTGACTACCTTCGGAGTAAAACGACGGTGGGACGATTCAATAAGTTTTAGTCGACTATAAGGATGATATGCTAGTGTCGGGTCTAGCCTAGCATTCGTTGAGTCCCATTGTTCAATTACGGCCAGATAAGCGTACAATCATTTGAAACAAGCCTGGATTAGTCGGATACGGTTGCTCTGCCTATGCTTGGCCAGACGGCAGCGTAGGGGGGGAGGGGAGGTGCGGTGCAAAGCTGAGCCATCTACACGGCTGCTAGTACTTTGGTTTCATTTGTTATTAATTGCTCAGGACCGTCGAACAATAAAGAGCGAGTTTTTGTAGTTATGTTTTGGTGGGAAATTTAACTTCTGACTGCCTTGATCTACTTTATCCGTGTGATCCGACCAGCAAAACCACAGTTCACAGAAACAAGGAAAGTTTGAAAAGGGGGTGGGGCTGGTGTCGCAGCAAAAACAGCCGTGTGATTCTCTAATGATTCGTAGATGCGTTCGTCGACGAACTCACCGATGTCAAATACTTCATGAGATATCGCCCTTGTACACAAGGTTGTTTTTCCAACGTTTCTTGCCATCCCATCGTTTTTTTCACGGATGTTGTCAATGATGCAACGAGGTTTGCTCTTAGAGAATCGCACGGCAGAACACATTGCTCGTGTTACGCAACTTTTGTAATATGTGACCGAACGCCGGTCGCGATTTTGCATGTAAACATTTATAATGCTTGTTCTGTACTTACGAATATCCAAACGTTAAAAGAAAGCCAGTCAAAGCTTTAATACCGCAGTGTAATTTATTGAAGCTAATAGAATAAGTTGAATCGCGGAAATACGGCCGCTGCTTGCGACACCAGGTTTGTACTCAGCGCACGGATTGACACCTCTTTAGATACCTGTGAGCAAAACGTTGAGTGGTCGAATTTAAATCTTTTTCAAATATTGTACCTATAATCTTTATCAACTTTCATTATTGATACAGTGTTTATCTATAAATATATGCAATTGCATGTACTAAAATATGAGGAGTCCGTTAGAACCAAGTTGCGGTAATGTGTTTTAAAGTAGAACCCGATAAGTTATAAGATATAATTGCAATGTATTGGTATTCTGACATTATTGCGTGGGAATCTGGCTCGCGTTGTTTGCGATATATCTCATTTCGATCAACCGGAAATCGAAACCCGCTTTTCTCTCGTATCTAGTTTTCAGACTTTACTATATATGTTCGTGGTTTGTTTCGGATGAGAAACTGAAGACAACTGTCTCGCGTTAAACACAAGTAACAAAAAAGAAATACAAAAGTTTTGTTTCATTTCAGTCAGCGTAAGTCTGAAATAGAAGAAGAGCAAGCTTTATCATTATTGTTTTGTGGCGTGGGTACGCGGTTGAAGTCTTTACAATATATAGTCATATTCTTGGAATTATGTATCAATACATTAAAAAAGTAACCAAGGTTGCGTTCGATACATGTAAGCTAATTACGAAATAATATTTTTATTGGGATATAGTAAGTAATTGTTCTAATCCGAATACTAATCCTACTACAATTATAAAATTAATGCGTGCGATTCTCTAAGAGCAAACATCGTTGCATCTTTGACAACATCCGTCAAACAAATGACAATATGACAAGAAACGTTGGAAAATAAACCTTGTATACATGCGCGATATCCTACGAATAATAATAAGTCAGGAAGCATAATTCAGAACAAATTCTACACAAAAAGTGGTCCTTCAAACAAAAGCGACGTATGATTCCAAATACGAATTACTTCCGAGGTTACAAATAGACATGTTCGGTGATTGGTTTAAATTCAGAAGGAAAGCAGGGATTGGTTCACGCGCGTGCTGCAACGTCTACTATGACAACTGAGTCGTAGCGGCGTGGACGATGTAATGCAACAAGTGAATTGGACCAAGTCAATAATATAGACAATGTCTTTTAATTGCTTTTTTTAATATCGGTTACTTTTTAAAATTCAGTGAATTTTATGTCCCGTCAAATATGATTAATTTATTAAGTTTTCGTCTAGAAGTAATTAGAAGAGACTTTTTCTTCGCAATGTAGTGAAGTGAGATTTAAAAAAATTCGCATATACATTTTACCAAAAATATATTTAACTAGCTGGTGCCCGCGGTGATAGATGATAATGATGATGAAAATTCCAGACTATAATCTATCTCTGTGACAAATTTCAATCCGATCTGTTCAGCTGTTCTGCCGTTATTGAGTAACAAACATTAATTAAAATCGTCCATCCATCCATCCATCCAAACTTTCACATCACTTATGATATAAGTAGGAAGTAGAATAGGATATTCGTTATTTGCCTGGTGGACGTTTTTCAGTGGTCGCAGAATACCTTCATTATTTTAGAAAAGCATTGTGTTGATATTACTGACAGATTTATGAGCAACTCAAGTAAACCACTTCAAAACTTAAAAAATTAAACGTACTTACGTAATTCAACCAAACAACAAACTATTTTTTTAATACTATATTATGCAACTGTAGGTAATCGGTTATTACTGTTAATTGTTCATTTTCTATAGTATTTTTTAGAGATGTTGATGTTTTTTTCGGGACGAATCATCAGCGTAAAAATGCTTAATATAAGATTTGATAAACATAATAACATAACATAAAAAACAGTAGGTACTGACTGTACAAACTGGGATTATCTGCAGTTTTGTGTAACATGGTACATATACAATTTCTTTCAATTTACTTTTTTATTTTTTTCTTCAAAATGAACGGAGTAAGTATATCATGTTGGTTTTCACAGGCGTCTAGTCATACTTTTGTCTTTCTAGGTTAAGTGCAGAGAGAAATTTATTTTACTGCTTTGGATCGGCAAGGAAATGAAAATAAAACTAAGCTAAAACTAAATAAGCAAAATACATTGCTGTTACATTTCAATATTCAGTTCAGTAAAAAAATTACATTAAACAAAAATAGACTGACTTTATTTTGCATAGTATTGACCATCTCGGTTTGTATACGTATTTGTACATCTTTGAACATAATTATAATTTTGCTACTACTTACTAATAGAAATGATTCCTGGACATTTTAATCTTGTATGGATCCTGCACCACTTCACAACACATGCTGGCATGATGATTCACAGCTGTAGTTCACAATGATAAAAATTAAAATGTATGCGAAGATTTGAAGTGTGCTCGCTTGCAAGTAAAATGTCCGACTGATGACGTACTGAACACGACTTTTAAGCCCCGCCTACTTGAACACGACTTTTGTTGGGTCATTTTTTTAACGCAGTTACTGTTCCTGACTTATTATTATTCGTAGGCGATATCTCATAAAGTATTTGACATCGGTGAGCTCGTCGACGAGCGCATCGACGAATCATTAGTTAGAGAATCGCACGGCTTTGTATATCTGTATCGCGCAGTGCCTTTGTATATCTGTATCGTCATGGTTCGACGCCTTGTTCGTGCATAACGTCTAACACGTGAAATGTATTTATAAGAACCGCGCGATGTTACGTTTTATCGAAATCGGTTCAACCTAAAAAAAGTAATGTGCAATAAACATAGTGCTGGCCACAGATAAGTGGGCAGATTGGGTGAGAGATACAATACAGATAATATTTAGACCGTATACGAACGATCGAATAGCAATTTACCTATTCAGTGCCCGCAAACGGGTTGTGACCAAACCATCGTTATTTGGTGACCGATGGCGAATAGCTGCAGCGGATCGATTTTATGAAGCTTTCCCAGTCGCATTAACCATGCTACAAGAGTGTATCCCAACAAAACCGAGCGCTGCAAGTACTGCTAAGCAAGCACAATATATATACATTATCACTGGTGGCAGCCCCTACTTTATTCTACTCGAACTGAATGGAGCTTTATCAAGGATTTGCTACACAGTGACCATGTCATGCCCTGTACAGATATAATACAAATAAGCACAGTACGTAGAAATGTATACAATACCCGTACCTAGTTATTATTTGTAGACTCGTGTTCCATTGCGAATTCTACAATACAACCAAATATACACAATTATTACAATCTTAACCTAGGATAGTGCAATGGGTGGTCTTTTCGATCCTTTGTCTACTCGTAGAGTTTTCAATTTCTTGTACTAATATTATAGTATTAACTGAACCGCCAGCGGCTTCGCTAGCTTGGTCTAGTGGTGGAAGTGCTTTGGAATCTGCAGTACCTGGGTTTGATCCCCGGGTCGGATAGCTATTGGGTTTTTCTAACAAAGGAACTCTCAACAGCAATCCTAAGCATGGATTTGCCTACCCCTTCTAAGATATACAGGTGTTACAATTGGTGATAAAATTAATATGCATTTCATTATTAATGTTAAAATGTATTTTCATCAAGTGCAAGTTTTGAGTTTATCGCACCAGAAAAATAATATTATACATTTAAGAAATTTACTGCACATCTCTGGGGGTACTTTTGAAATATTTTAAATACGTGTTACGTCTTATTAATTGTAGTATTTTGTCGTTAAGTACTACCAGACTAGAATCCCTTGCATATAAATTACAATAATTTAATATAACTAAACAGATTATTTTAATGACAAAATCTATTTGTATAAAAGTGAACCCCCATTTCTCCAGGTCACAATATAACTTAAGTACGTCTGGAACAATCTCGCAATTTTTTTTTGTTGTGTTATTTATTGTCAAGAAAAGGTTCTTTTAAAAGAAAAATCATGAAAAGATGGGAGGTTATGGCGAGGCCGAAAACCGAGCCTATTAAGCGAGCGAAGTCACGGGCAGTCGCTAGTAAATATATATATTTGGGTTTAAAAAGTTTTACTCACTCATATTAGAAAACAAACACAAACGAAAAGTCAAAAGACCTGGCTGGGATTCGAACCATTGACCGTTAGCGTCACACGCACATACTCGTAACGTGAGTCCTCGGAGCTTGGAAGCTAATGGCAAAATAAGCTTATCGTAGCTATAAACCATTACAGAGTGTTCGAAGTTGCTTTTTGGCACTCCGATATCATAGAAGGATGAAACATAGCTAATAATTTAAATTTACTTTTCGGCTACCAAACAGAGATATGAGCATAAATCTCTGTCAAGGCAATGTCAATGTCAATAATGTCAATATACTACAAAATTTTAACTTTTACTACCTATAGTAATTTTTAAACTATCGATATGTGAACACATATGTATATTATATTAACGGGGCTTAATCGCGTTTTTACTACCTATTCCCGAAGAAAGCTTTCGTTTAATGGAATTAAAATATATTATATGTTAAACCATAGTAATCGTTTATTGTGGCAAACATACCTTCAAAATCGTAACTTCAGAGTGATGCGCGTATAATTAAATAGACAAACAGACAAACAACTCAAAATTGTAAATAATATCTTTTTGGCGGCTATATCAATAACACCTACCTAAACCTAGAGAATAATTTAAATAAATAATATGCAGATTGAGCTCAGTTACAGTTTTATTGTGTATAAAGAGATTTATAGTATTTGGTGGTAAATCTAAAAACCAACTTTTTAGACACATATAGAGACTGTACCAAACGCAATTCATTTTAACTTTCGTTACTTTGTGAAAAAAACTTTGTCTATGTCATTAGAGCGGGGCGGTTGATATGCAAATATTTTATGTACAATTTGATCTTGTGTACGGTGGCAGACCAACTGTAATATAAGGAGTATCATACATAATTATAACCCCTACGCATTCAGTATGATATATTTCTTTTCTGCTTATTTATTGAATTATAAAACACATTTCAAGACGCTTCACGAACTCCTTACTAAACCAAAATACGAGGTTTTATTCAAAACCCCATTTTTAAATATTACTATTTGAAAAGAACCCACACACTTTCTAACAAATGCTTATGACCCCGTGTTACATGCTTGTTATCTGAAATGGACGGTAGCAAAGAAGTGCTTTGAAGCAGACGTGCATTTTGACACACCCTGTGTATCTGGATGCACAGACGTAACATCGTTATGTCACAGTATAAATAGAGAAACAGTACGGAAACTACCTATAAACGTTCGAAACGGCTCACTCACGCAAACATGCGCATTGACGAGAGCCCTAAGCGGTTGTCGCGGTGCTGTCAGTAGTGAGGCCGCGTCAAGACGAGTGGTCAGTAACCACTCGTCGGTACTCTTGTATCTACTACGCGAACATGTCGCGGGCAGTCGCTGGTATATATATACGTTCACTTCGTTTTACTCGAAGGTAGGAATAAGTTATTGGTGAAGTATTTGAGAGAATATTTAAGTGACTCTTTAGTGGTAACTATATACTGAAGGAATCATCGGTTGATTTATGTCGTTGTTCCTTACATCGTATATGAGATGTTAAAAAGTTTGTGGGTAGATAACGCTTTGAAGCTCTTCTTTACTAACTTTGCCATCAATTCCAGGTGTCATCCTATATTGTATATCCCGAACGGCCCGCAAAACAATGTAATTCCTGGACATATATATAAGTGACCTGAGTGACAGATAATGCACAATCTAGACCGCTGGTCGTTGAGACTTGAAACTTGGAAAGTGTTTATCTTATTGAGCAAAGATGTACTAAGAAAGGGTTTTTCGAAATTCAAGCGAACTCTTTACGTATCAGAGGCGTAAATTTACGTGAGACTCATTCATAAATCTTTCGTTTTAAATATCACTGTATAGTATTCTGAAATATAAAAAAATATATATTTAAATGTAATTTTTATTTGGTGTATCTTAAGGGGGTAAACATGAATGACAACGTTTGTGTGTAAAGTCGTGACCGTCACGTATAAGTTTATTTCCGCTTAACTAGGCTTAGTTTCCATACTGTTGTATCTTTATACTATGATTATGACTACGTGAACGGACACACAGTTCCGCAGTCTGCACGGTATTCACACTTACATAATGGTATTGTGTACACGTAGGAGGGTATACTTGATGGAGGGACTTCTGTACGTGCTAAAATATTCTTAAGAAGTCTATTATCAGTTGTCGTCAAGACTCATGTCTATATTAGCTGCTGCTAGAGATAGGTATATGTAATACTAATATTATATATCCTGTACAGCGGAAGAGCTTTATCTTCAGTTTTCTGCATCAGTTGATTTCAGCCACCTTCTGTATATCCGACGTTGCCTACACTGAACCGCTATTTCTGTTATCAGATTGACGATAAGCTACTGTCTCAGTACCAATCATACAATTATTGACTTACGAGTATATATTAATTTTTATATTACCTTAATGTAATAATAGTTTATCTTTAATTTAATTTGTAACTTTATGAAACCGACTTGTAAATGTTTTATTTACCAATAAATTGTCTATTGTCTATTTCAGTTTTTCGAGAAATATTGGATATACTTCTCTAACAACTAATAACGGAAATAACGGTTCAGTGCCAGCAGCCCCAGCAGTGCGAGCAAGGATCTCACGATAAACTTGTCGAGTCGGTAAACTGACTTTTATCAGCTCTCTTACCTTGCCTTTAGCATGGATCTAGCTGCGATAGACATATCGCGGGCTGTCCTTTACCGATAATGATACCTAAAATATATCTAATAATATATAATGTTACCTATTGATAATCCATGCTCGCACCGCTGTTTTCACTTCAGACTTTTTGTTTTGGTTTTCCGTCTTTACTAAAGGTTCAACCCTGAGACAGGCCTGTTACCAGCCCGGGTCTACCGTGGCTTCCAAAACTAGGAAGATATACTCCTATATATAGAATAGGCATATATGGAATTTTAGAAGATATACTTTACCATGGAACTTGACTACTGATATGAATTTTTTGTATCATAAATAGTTCTCCCTTTTTTATAAGATTGACGTTGAACTAGACCAGCGCTGTAATTTGAATATTTTTAAATGAGTTCGAAAATTAGATTTCTGTTCGTGGTTTAGGCAGTAGCTTCCGCTCCTTTATAACAAGTTGATAAATGAGATGTCTCTTGGTTGTAATAAAATTAAGGAACCATTGAGATACCAAAAACTGAAACTCAGTAATAACATTTATAAAAATATGTATTTTTATACTGTGAAGAGATAAGTCCCTTCACAGTATAAACATACACATTTTTACTCACATTTTTATTTTTAATTGTAACAGTGGCAACAGTAACAGTGGCAGTGTCACCCAGAACTTAGAAACGTCCTGAGACATTGCTCAGCTCAGCTTGAGCAATGTCTCAGGATAACCAGCTGCTTTTGCGTATCATTCGCACAGTAATGGTACTTACTTAGTCCTTGGGACACACAAGAGTACTACCGCCTAGTAATTCGTGTTTCCTCTATTCCTACGACTTGTATCCAGAGAAAGAAGAAAAGAATAAGAAAGGCAGAGGGAAAACTCCGTCCTATTACGCAAGAAGTTCTGAACACTTCCTCTAGATTAATATTGAACTCCTTAGGTACATAATAAAATATTTCGTTTGTAATTTTAATTTTAGTTTGTAATAATGACTTAACATTATATCCATAATCTATACAGATAAATAACATTTTAATTGTCTGTTTGTAATTCTAAATTAACAGCTTTTCAGGAAATGCATATGAAAGTATATAACGGTACTTACAATAATAATAAACAAAGTTTTTTTCTAGCTGTCTGTCTGTCTGTATGTATGTATGCCTGTCTGTCTGTTTGTTCCGGCTAATCTCTGAAACGGCTGGATCTATATTTAACGTGTGTTTAACTATAAAAATTAAAATAATTATGACTGCTGAACGGATCGTAATCGAGTTTGGTAAGGTTATAGATTATATCCCGGAAAAGTACAAATGATGCTTTTCATCATTAACATCATCATCCATCACGACGGGGGTGAAGCCTTGGGGCGCAGCTAGTATAATCTAGTAACAGACAAATCAGAATCGGAATAACTAAAAGAAAAATAATTAAGAACGTAAATAAACTAAAAACATTATGTTAATACGGTTTCCATTAGTATTATAATTTCATGGAACAAATAAATGTACCACGTGTTAGATTTTAAACAGAACATTTCTGCACGAAATACGGTTGAGATACAGAGCAAACGGACTTTCAAGGAGCTTAACGGATTCGCGTCTGTAGCGTTGAGTTTATAGATATTGTGGTTTCTGTACAATATTTTGGTGTGGAGTCATACGTTGAAATAGTCATATCTTCTAGTCTGGGTAGTATCTTTTTCTGTCTTTTCCCGGCACAGCAGTTCGCTCCAAACTGTAGTCTCTATTGATTTTAGTTAGAAAGGCACTGTTAGAGGGTGATATTATCTGTTAAAGATATTGGACGAAAGTGTCTAAGGAATTATGTTTTGGGGTGTACAACGCAGAGTAATGCATGCTCACATGTCTAAGTTTGAAGTGGCTCAAATTGCATCTGTCAACTGCCGGTCCGTGTAAAGTTTTGTGTGATGATCAGAAATATTTGTCCTCGGGTCTTGGTTGTTTGAAGTGTGTGTCCATTATCCCGGGACACAGGTGGAATATTAGTGTGCAGGCAAAGTAAGTAAATATACAAGTAGAAGTCTTCCCTACTAGGGTTGATTCACGCAGGTTTGGTGTGAGACGCGTGTAGGGATGTCAACATCGCCACAAAACAGGTACACATCGCATCTACGTTTTATTGGTAGCATACCTACACAACAGAAAACAATGACATTTAAAAACTGACAACCACGACCACTTTGCCGGCACTCACGTATTAATTGCCGGCAAGCGTCCTCCGTCCCCACCCACCGCCTCTTCCCACTTTTATCGCCTATTTATCGCGATGATGTTTTACTTACTCGGGGCCGCGCGGCCTAAGTACTTTGAGGCAGGTATTAGAATGTGATTGTAATTATTATTTTCTATATTATATTAGTCACTTGATATCATTGGTATAATAGTTCAAATACGAGGAAAATTTCGGGAATCAAGGAAGTGACACAACATTACTATTTAAAAATGTATTTATTGCTTTTCGAAGTATTCTCCGCGAAATTTGACACATTTTTCCATACGATGGAACCAATTATTGAAGCAACCACAGCTTCTTCAGGTGATGAAAATCTCTGTCCACGCAATTTATTCTTTATTTTAGGGAAATTATAGAAACCATTAGGGCTTAGGTCGGAGCTGTACGGCGGATGGTCTAATAATTCTATGTTCTCTTGCTCTAAAAACTCTTTTGTTCTGAGCGCGGTGTGAGAACTCGCATTGTCGTGATGGAGGAAGATGCGGCGGTTGCAGTTCTCTTTACGGAGTTCAGAAACGACCTGTGGCAAACAAATGCTAGCATACCATTCTGCATTAACCGTTCGTTCAAAAAGAATAGTCGTAACATGGCCGGTTTTGGAGACAAACGTGGCCACCATTTTTTTGCAACACTCCGTGAACGAACAATTTTTGTTGGCTTTAACTCATTTTCGAACACCCAAACTCGTGACTGGTTTTTTGTTTCGGGTTCGTACGCGTATATCCGTGATTCGTCACCTGATACGATGTTGTACGATACAGCATTTCAGGATCCTGCGTGGAATGTTTTGGGAGTTCTGACGCACCAAGTAACGCGAGCCGTTTTTTGCTCTTCACAGAGCGAATGTGGTATCCATCGGGAAAACAACTTTTTTACACCTAATTGTTCATGCAAGATTATTTGTATTCGACTCATGCCAATGTCTAAAGTTGCCTGAATTTCGCGGTATGTCACATGTCGATCTTCCTCAATCATCAACAAAGCATCAACTTTTTTTGGGTGACTGCAGTTTTTGGACGACCTTGACGGGGATCATCACTGAGCTTGACACGTCCACGTTGAAATTCAGCAAACCAGCGATAAATTGTGGTTTTGGATGGGGCTTCATCACCAAATGCAGAAATCATCCGGTCAACACACCGTTTTTGTGTTAAACCACTTCGAAAGTCATAATAAGTCATCGCTCTTGAATTTTCTCGAGTCAATTCCATTTTCTCAACGACTAAACAAGTTTGACAAAACCTTTTGACAAGACCGAGAATCTTTTTTTATATAAATAAATGGTATTCGATTTTTAAAACCAAGGAGTTTTCAATTAAAAAAAATTAATATGACAGGAACAGTGGAAATATTCCATTCCCGATACTTTTAGTGCAGCCCGTAATTTATTCTACTACCTATTTTCTGTCAGTAATTAAATTATTGTCAAAAATATTTCTATAATACAAATATTAATAAAACTATCCTCCTCTTACCATACCAGGTGCAAAGGGGCCCATCACACTGGTTGCATTGCCACGCGGCTATGGCCATACTTTGCAAGAGGTTCTAGACGGAGCAGGAGCCACCTGTCTCTTAACCTCAGCCCTGACCCACCGTCTAAGCCCTTGACCTCAGAGCCATCAAGCCATGGTACTCGTATTCACGGCGATGGGCACGAAAAGATACCATGTCTCCAAAGCCACATATTACAAGGGTTTTTTAAAAGCAGCGTCTTCTGCAGTAGCTTTTAAAGAGTACACGGTGCAATGCAGGTGACTAGCGGCAATAATGCTTATGCAAGGGGCGTCCCATACTAGACACTTGTAATTTTTTCATGGCACAATTTTCTATTACCTATAATTTATGTACTAGTAAATATTATGTAATGCTTGTTATTTATTATTTTAGGCTAAGAGCTGCCAAGTTTGTTCAGTCAATCGCTTTTGAACGGCGTCGGAGACATTTTATCTGTACTTACTTGCTTGTTGAGTGTAAGATTATGTAAATGAAATGTTATTTTACAGTACGTAAAGAGACGTACGCTATAAGTCTGTAGAAGAACAATGCCACCCCAAAAATAAAACTGTAGGTATCTATGTCTAGTCAAGTGCTGGTCAGGGTTACGCGATTTATTTATTGCCTAATTGGGTTTTATATTTGTATGCCCTACTAGGCATACAAATAACCTCAGTGGTACCAACTAAGACGAGCTTTTGTACAAGTATACTATAATACTACCTGATTAGGCAAGTATAGATTTCAGTTTTAAGTTTTTTCAATTACTATAAAATTAACCAAGCTAAGCTTTATTATATATATAGCTATATATATTTAAACGTTTTTATATTACATAGAATGGCTTATTTGATAAATACAAGTGTAAAAAAGTGGCGAAGTGCAAGTCAATTCATAGTCTTTCGTTTCAGTCAACACAGAAAACACTCAAACGAGAAGTATATACTTTAGTTTGTAACTACATACCACTATAATCATATCGAATTTAATGTAGGTATTAAAATAATTTATCTTGTATGGTGATCCCCATATATTTTTAGTTAAGATATTATGCTACAGACACGAGACTAAAAATACTAGTATAACATTAGGAAACGATATAATCTAGTGAATTATAAGTATTTTAAGGGTTTAGTAGTCATGCAACATTTTAAGTATCTATGTTAATTAAAGATCAGCATTATCTAGGTTAACACCTTATACGAGTATTAAATTTCGCCAAAAGTCGTTACCTTCTTCCGTATTTATCTACTCGTATTTTAGTAAAAGCGTGCTCGTTGAAAATGTACAACGCATGTAATAGCACTTTCTTTGGCAGAAATATATCCCAAGTTACAATAGTCCGATACGGCAAGGTAGGCCATCTGTTGCCATTACCGTCCTTTAGAACAGAAACATTAACTTGATAATAGCCTCCCAGCGGAACTTGTGACCCTTACCTTGATTTTAGGAGCAGGTGGCATTTTCTTTGCATTAAAAGCAGAGCAAAGGTTATGGGAGGCTGGGTGAAAAGAAAAGCTTAGTGCGACTTCGCAACTCGACACATACTTATGTATATGCGAGAAAAATCGATGATATATATACGTAATGATGTTAACCCGAGCCAACTACCCTACAAATGCACTGGGACTGTAGTAAATGTGTCCATTTACAAGGAACAGATGGGGTAAAACCCACTTATATCCGACAGTATGAACTGTGCTTCCACTCGCGTTTTTTTTTCGCAAGTACCCATTATGTTACATAGTTCAAGGATTATCTCCATCTCCAGAGGTCAAAAAAATTCTTAACCGTAGAAAACACATTTAGTAAAAACCTGTTAAAATAAGTTAAAAGATATTTATATATATAAAGATATTTACATTTCAAGAGACAATCATTTTAAGTTAAAGTATTAAAATTGTTAAGTCTTCTATTAGAATCTGTAACAAACTTAGAGGTTTATATATTAATTCATTACTTATTAATTAATCGTTTAATTTTGTTTAATACGTTTAGGTTGGAGTAATTTTGGTCTCAAATGTTACTGAAGTATGACAGAACGCAAATATGCCACATGCCGGTCTGTTCGCTTGCTTTTTACTTATTTAAACTACAACTTTATTGCTACTTTTGTGTATACTAGACATTTTAATAGTCGAGTCATTTCTGTATATACCGTGTAAGTTGAATCATCCAAATAATATTAAAATATCTAAGCTAATACAAGTCTGCTATAATGTTTATTTAGGAGTTTGATAGCTTAGATTTAAACAGGTATGTTCCAGAGAACGCTAAAAGTTGCTCAGCAATTTTTAATAACGTGTACGTTAGGATGAAATGTAAATCGTAAATATTTCTGTTAAGGTTGATACGTTAAAGTTGTAACCTGCAAAATTACAAGGGAAATGTTAGTTTTTCACCATCTTCTTTGACTAGTTTTATAAAATCATGACTTTTCTACCATGAAGTTTTATACACGCTCAGTTCAAACTATGCTATAGTTTTTGCTTCATTTACAGGAAGATATATTTTTATTTTATTTTATTGACTAGGACGTTTGATTAATTTAAACAAACATATTTTATTTATTTATTTAAGCTTATCACATAAATATAAATAAGATGATTGCCTAGAGTAGTCGGATACGTCATTAAACTTTGCTTGCGATGTTACATTAAATGCATCCCTCTACCTTAATTAATTTGGGGCCTACATTTTTATAAGATTTGTACACCATGTATTGTCCTTAAAACAAAACACTTCAATGAAATGTATCCTTCGTGAAAAGTATTTATTTTGGAATATCATGTTTTAGATACTTTTAGTCGTTCAACGATTGCCACTTTCGATCGCATAGTATCCACTCATAAATCTAGACTAAATCTAGACACAATCGATCTAGACGTCGGAAATTTGCGCAGTTAGGATACCTTGAAGTATACCACTTAAGTTCAAAGTAGTCAAATAGATCTCTTTTAAGACCTAAAGTAAAAGAGGTTAAAGTCATCTTTAATTCCACATAAGTCACAATTACGGCAATTCACTTTACTCAGCGGTCGGTCCCGGTTGTTTGTCTTAGGCCAACAGTCGTTAATCAATGTCTTAAGCGTTCAGGCGGCCTGTAGACTGAACACACGACAGAAGGGCAGACTACTAGGTTATCTATCAGATCTCACTAGGCCCGCGTTGTGGTAATGAACCATACTCTTATTTCTAGTTGAAGGCAAGTTGTAGGAGTGATAACGTATAGATGGATGGTAACTTAACGATCGTAATGTACTGATACTATTTAAATTTACTTTTCTCATCAGATATTTAAAAGTACTAGCGAATAGCCTCCAGTCTTTTTTTAATGTTTTTAATGTAAGTACCTTCTACGCAGTATTAGAAAACATATAAAAAAAGATGAATGAAATCAGATAGTCAATATATATTGATTAGCGACTGCCCGCGACTTCGTTCGCATAGTAGGCTCGGCCTTCGGCCTCGCCATAACCTCCCATCTTTTCTTGTTTTTTTTTTAAATATAATAACCTTCTATGAAGTATTAGAAAACATTTAAAAGATATGAATCGAATCGGTAAAGTCGTTCTCAAGTTATCGCGTGATCAGGAGAAATAGGGGTTAATTTTTAAATATATAATATAGATATTGATTTAGAGGAACAAATCCAGTGTTTGACTCGATTTTATGAGTGACTACTATTCGTTACCTTGTCTCTCAACTATTCTTTATATTGACAAATCATTGTATAATAGAAGGCTCGCTTTTTATAGCTTGGTACTGTATGTCTCGTTCTCGAAAAGCTATATCAAAATATTACTTCCGCTGTGTCAAAATATTAGCCTTACACTTAAAAACACTTATGAGTACTATACAACATTTTCAGTACCTTTTCTGCCGTGCGATTCTCTAAGAGTAAACATCGTTGCATCTTTGACAACATCCGTGAAACAAATGACGAGATGACAAGAAACATTGGAAAAAACAACCTTGTGTACAAGGGCGATATCTCATAAAGTATTTGACATCGGTGAGCTCGTCGACGAGCACTTCGACGAATCATTAAAAAGAATTGCACGGCTTAAAGAGCAAACATCGTTGCATATTTGACAACATCCGTGAAACAAATGACGAGATGACAAGAAATGTTAGAAAAACAACCTTATGTACAAGGGCGATATCTCCTAAAGTATTTGACATCGGTGAGGTCGTCGACGAGCACATCGACGAATCATTAAAAAGAATTGCACGGCTTAAAGAGCAAACGTCGTTGCATATTTGACAACATCCGTGAAACAAATGACGAGATGACAAGAAACGTTAGAAAAACAACCTTATGTACAAGGGCGATATCTCATAATACTTTATGAATCTGATACTTTATGATACTCCATGACATCGGTGAGCTCGTCGACGAGCTCACCGATGTCAAATAGTTCGCCCTTGTACATTAGCTTGCTGTTCCAACGTTTCTTGTCATCTATTCATTTGTTTCACGGATGTTGTCAAAAATGGAACGATGTTTACTCTCAGAGAATCGCACAGCTGTTTATTGACTCGTTAACATATGAACGGAACCCATTGGATCCCCTGAGACACCCTACCTCCGTGTTTAGAGACACATTTTAGAATAAAAAATAGTAGAAATGTTTGTATCGTGCGGTGAAATTTACTACACAGCAAAACACTTACTCTAAAGTAAAAAATATATGTATAGCATATGTTTAGACAGTGTTGTCCAATTATATTTTAGTATAACCTGGCGTGTGAACTGAAGCAAATGAAATGTCTCCCTTTCTTTCGACCGAACGTTAATTTGATCTGGGTTAGAATGGCATATGGTAATTCGAGAGGTTCTAGGGCTATCCTATTATATAAATTTAAAAATAAATTGTATCTCAGTTATATGTGGAAGAAATACCAAATGCATTTATGTACCAATTATTACTGAGTTTTATTGATTTTCAACCAAGTTCCATAAATAGAAGGAGGTTCTCAAATCGACGCGAATATATTTTTTGTTTATGTATGATCTGATCACGAATCACGTATAACTTTTTACAGAGAAGTCCGGTTTTATCCCCGATTGGGATACTGGATCCCAAGCAGGTTTCAGGATTAATACATGTCAACCATCTCTATTGAAATGAGGGTATTTTTGAATTTCCATGGCGTTGTGTATGGTCATTAACTTGAACTCCTGGGTTAGTTGGAACAAGCCCTATTCCCGATATTCATAATCAATTCATAATTCACCAAATTAAATTCTGCGAAAGGCCGAGTTCTTGTGCATTGCTAGGAATTGATGGTTTTCGGCACATCTAGTGTTTGTTTGACGAACGACTTGTTTCCTGAACTATTCACTCTAATTTAAACACCAAGCGTTGGAGAGTCTACTTTGAAAGGTATCTACCGTAAAATGGAAGCAATGTGCGCAACATTTGCGCTAGCGAACACTCATTTTGATAATAAAGCTTTATCATTTGGACGTGGTGCCCAATTGTGTAACTTACTGTTGCAATTTGGCGTCAGTGACTGAATAAAACAGATTTGAAATACGCCATCGCCACAGATGGTCAACATCGACCCGTCTCTATTAGAACCCCTTAGAACTATAAAATAATACAATTATTGTAATTGTTGTGATGGTATTCATTAATTTTCTAATTTCTTATCTAATTATTTACTAGCTATGCAAACTTCTAACGATTTTTGAAAGATTGTTTTCATTTGTGATTATTTGGAACTTAAATTGTTCCTGACTGCAGAACGAAGCCTTGTGAATAAAAAGCGGTTTACCAAGTGCGATGTTTATTTAAAACTAGAACCTTTCAGTCAAGTTGTTTAATGATTCATTCTAATATTGCTATATAAAGATTAGGAGACACGGGGTCGCCTCGCCTTGTCTCACACCCCTTTAATTACAAAGCTTGGGATAGGTTGGTTTCAAAATTTACTCTGTTAGCACTGTTGTTATATTGCGAACGAATACTTAGGTTATTATAATGTACTTTTGATATAGGAATAGAACAAGATATATTATACTTTTGATAACCTACTCGTACTGTAGTAATATTGCAACCACCTAACATTGTTGATTGTTAAATAAAGTTAAGCATGATAAACACATGCAAGGATGGGATAGACACCCCATATTTTTTACTATGCTGTATGTGAGCTTTGTTATTATTTATTGCTAATTGAAAAGGCCTATTGCTTGAACATATTTCACAGTGCGAAACAGTCTTGCGTGGTGGTGTGGTATAGCAAGAGGGCTTTTATGTATCAACAAGAAGAAAAAAAATATTCCACGGCTATCTCGTGGTGCTGAAACTATGACTAAATGTCAATGATTTGTACATAATTGTTAAAGAAGAAAGCTCATGTGTTTTATTATAGGAATGAAACATATGTTTGTAATTGTAGCAGGATGTATTTTCCATGTAAAAGATAGAGGTCTTGATTTTTTGGAGGTCCCATTTTTATGGTAATATGAATGTTTTAATTTTATAATATCATTAGCGACTGCTCGCGACTTCGTTCGGGAAGTAGGTTTGGCCATTCGTTCCGCTTTTTCTTGGTTTTTCTTTCATAAGTACCTTCTCCTGACAGTAATTAACACAACAAATAAAATTTAGCGAGATTGATCTATGTGGTCTCAACTTATAGCGTGACCAGGAGAAATAGGGGTTCATTTTTATATTATAGACTAGCGACTACCCGCAACTTCGTTCGCGTAGTAGGCTCGGCCTTCATCCTCGCCATAACCTCCCATCTATTTTTGCTTTCTATTTCATAGGCACCTTCTCCTGACAATCATTAACACAACAAAAAAGAATTAGCAAAATTGTTTTATCCGTTCTCAAGTTATAGGATGACCTGGAGAAATAGGGGTTATTTTTTTTATATATAGACAGATTTTAACTAGGTGTGTAACCGCCTGCTCACATGGCGTTGATTTAGTAAAATCACCTTTATGTAGTCAAATAATGCTAAGCAGTAAATAATAATATGCTAGAGCATATATTTTACTTTTTGCAGACGATATTTCAATCATGACCGTCTTATTCTCAGAGTTTTATGTTCAACCTCTTTGTCTCTCGGTTAAATAGTAACAGCTCCGTTAGTCGGCTTGCTAACTAGCAGCTAGCCTAGGCTCCATCATCACAACATATGGAAGTATTTATATAACTCGCACAGCGCCTTATCTGTGATTGTTCGGCTCGCAACTTGTTTTTGAGGAACATTGCAAACACAAACAAAGCAGTAACAAAGATAATCTTATGGATGACATCTTGAAATGGGGGCCATTTTATTCGATTTCGGTGTCCAAGGCTATTTCCAACGCCTTTGTTTTCGGCTATTCTTTGATATTTGGCGCTAACTAAAAAATAAGTACCGATATTATCAATTATTGTTGACTATGTTGTTGTAGTAGTACTATGTTACAAAAACTATGCTACAATATTTCGTAAGTAATTGATGGTCACAACCAAGATGACTTTGTTCACCTGTTCTTCCGGCAAAGTAAGTAAATATCTATCGGGGCCGTGCGCTCCAAGTACTTTGCTTCGGGGGTGTAAAGCCTTAGGTGTAAACCTTGGGTGTAAACCTTGGGTGTAAACCACAGGCAGTATTGTGTATCCGTATAAAATATTGCAAATTCATAATATATGGTAAATAATTATATACCTATTACAGAGTATAAATACTCCAGCAATAAACTGAGTATCTGTACTTCAATATAGTTTTACAGGTTAACCTTGGCAAAAACTAAAAACACTCAAAATTATCAAATTTGTTTTTTTTACATAATAAATAGGTAATTTTCGGTCGTAAAAGTGGGTTTTCCTCAATAAGGCACGTATTCTAACCGGTTTAACACTCACGATCGCAGTGCCTACCGAGAGCTCGCAGACGCCGCTGCGCACTCGTCCCGTAGATGATCATTTGCGAGATGCTCGAAAACTGAACCGACAAACTGGATCCCTAACGTGAGTGTTTTTTCAGTTAATAATCGTTTATCAAGCTCTTAAGAATTTTAATACAAAATTGCAAAGCAAGTTGCAAATACACGATAGAGTCTGTAAATCTTTTTTGTATTTGATTATTCGTTACCGAAAACGTTAGGCGCTGCGCAAGTGTGTAGCCGACACGGCACATCATCACTGGGAACCGTAGTTGCTGTGTCCTGTAGTAGTGATCGGACACGGTCGCCTGTTGCTCCCACTGGTCACTGGTAACCGAATGTTGCTGTGTTCCGTGGTGGCGATCGAACACAGTCACCGGTCGCTACTTCTGGTCACTGGTACACTACTGGTGGTTGCTTGTTTTCCGTTCGTCTCACGATGGATGTCGATGACGAAACATTGCCTCTGCTGGTTGTGTTGACTATACGTCGACGTAGACGTCGTCGTCGCTGACAATTACCCTTGCCCCTGCGCCACCCGCGCTCGTGCGCCATCCGCTCAGTGTGCTTGGCTTGTGTCGCACACAAGAGATAGACACCGATGCAACTCGTCCGTTTGCGCAGCTCAGTACAACTGTAAGGAAATTTGTTAATGTTGCTTGTGTCTTCAACTGACGACTTGTAGTTTCCAGTTACCGACACCGAATACTTTTTGATCGCTAATGAGTATGTGTTAAGTGGACGCAACTGGACACAAAAATGTTTACGTATGCGCAGGGATTGGATGATTCCATACTGGTTCTATAGAAAGCAAATATTCATCGGTAGATCGTATCCCAAACAAGAATAAAAATGTCCGCGTTTGCGCTCTGCCAAAGTCAGTGCACGCTTTTCAACTCTACCGTGTGTATATTAGGAATAGCTCACATTGCCGTGAAAAAAAGGAACAAAAAAGGAAGTAAAGATATTTTAGACAAGAATTGGATGTTCAGTTTGAACTTTGACATTCTATTCATTCATTTGTCAAATCCAAAAATGAAATGATGCCTTAAACATCTATTAGTGTAATTGTTCTAGAGTACTTAGTGGTCCGATTAAAATACAATTTCGACAAGAACTTGGACCACCTGATCTGACTGAGTTTTTATTGACTCTCTCGTTTTGGCTCTCTGATCTGCCAACCTGTCACTGCCTGTCACATCGAAGCAAAAATGTCTCCCTGAAAATCACACATTAAAAGGTTCTCCTATTTTTCTTTTCGTCTTCTTTTTCATTTCTTTTTATTACGAAAAGGTCCGGTCACCGATATTAGAACTGACTGGTCTTTTTAATGATATATATCTGTAGTGTGTAGAAGTAATTAGTAGAATCTGCTTGCTGGTGTATTGCGGGTAAGGCCTCATTAATATTATGTATGTAAGTAGACATCTCCAACAATAAAAATCAATAAGCTGCCATCTATAAAGACTTTGCACTCTCGATTCCCAAAAATCTATATTTATATAAATGAACCCATAGGTTTCTCCTGGGAGCGCTATAACTTGAGAACGGCTTTACAGATTTCATTCATCTTTTTTTAAAATGTTTTCTAAAACTTCGTAGAAGGTTTTACCTTTAAAACATAAAAAAAGAAAAGATGAGAGGTAATGGCGATGCCTAAGGCTGAGCCTACTATGGGAACGAAGTCGCGGGCAGTCGCTAGTCTAGTAAATTTTCACTATATTTTTATGAATGTGTATCGGTATATTTGATACACATTTTGTAAAATATAGTACAGTATATACAGTCAAATATACATGTTAATAAAATAATCTTTATTTTATGTTCTGTTGTATGTGCTGTATTTTAAAAATTTGCTCAACAATTTTAAAAGCTATCGTATTTTTCTATAACCGTTTTCTTCGCGGCTCCGTGTATTTATGTAAACTGACGATCTAAGACTTCAAGCAAATTGCATTCAGTATAGCTGTCGCTTTACGCCGCGCGAAGTCTTCGCTACTTCCCAGAAATGTTATTCAACTACCCCGTTAAAATAATATTGGTCGTTTGTGCAACGAGAAAGCGCAACACAAAAGTTTACGTTTATTAAACTCTCAGTCTACGTTTAGTTACTCGAGTAATAATTTGATTGCTGTAGCGATGGTGGCACAAACGATCTCTATTTTCAAACAGTCAGTGGATAAGTTGATTGGTTGATATTGATTTGCCTTGAAGACTAGACTATACTAGACTCATCCGGTTTCATTCATAAATATTTTGTTGTTTACGTAAATACGTCTTCGAGGGGTGAAACCCACGCCCGTAAACATTTTAGGGGTAGTTCACTCGCAAGTCCATAGGGAGCCCTCTCTTGAATCTTGGAATCCCTGGTAGTACCAATAAAGGCCAAAAAGGTAGTATACCAACATACGAGTAATGGGTGGTAGCGGCTTCCGCAAGTGAGCTCTAGTTGGGTGCCGTGGCATATTCGGCTTCTAAGCAGAGAAGAGAAATGACAGAAGGTATGAGCGAAACTCATAGGTTTAAAGCTTTTGAGTTTAACGTGACCTAGGAAAGGGTTACCTGCCCTTCCTGCAGATCATTGATATGTCATTCCTAGAATAGTGCAAACTACTGTGACCCTTCGACTAAGAGCCTGTGACACTATACGGAAATAATAAATATAATTTTATTGTTTGTTTAGTATATGTTTTATTAATACATTTTATTTTATTTCATCCTAAAATTAAACTAGATGGCGTTGGCAATCCTTAAAAAGACAAAATAAAAAACATTGCAGTTAAGCTATGCAAGGACATACCCGCGAGGTCTACACTTCACAAAGGGGCCGTCTATTAATCACGTGAGGCTCAAAGAGGAGTAAATTAACTAAGGTTAGTTACGGCAAAAATAACGAAATATCACTTTTGGGGGGTTGTAGTAAGATATCACGTGTATTTATTTTTACGTCAAACGCGATACAATATATATCCTCATGTATTTTTCGCATGATTACACCATTCCTTTAATATTATTTGTAAGTATGCGAGTTAAAAACAACCTGCTACCTATATGTCTAGATTTTTTATCATGGTCCTTAATTTTCTACAATAAAATTATTAACTTTATACCTGTATTTAAAGATAATATAAAAAAATTAACATTCTTTGTAGGTACTACAAAATACATGTGATTTTATTAGTCTTAAACCTCACCACGTATCACCAAGGGGGGGAGGGGATCAAAAAATGCTAAAAAAACATCACGTGATTAATGGACTAGTAGCTACTAGTATGTTTTATTTGGAACCTCTACTAAAATGCTAACGCGCAACTATTTTCTTGGTCTAGGTAATTTCATAGTATATAGCTTATTTATCTAGGACATTTAGATTTACTAATCAATGAATACCTTAATATTTGGTTGACCACCTCGCTAACCTTCTAAAAACTAGTGCTTATTCTGTACACAAATCGAATTGTTAAACAAAAATAATATTATTGGTAACACATTAACAAGGTTGCCGCAGCAAACTTACGAATAAATATACCGATATACACAGCGACATAACCGAGAATAAGTAGGAATTCGCTAAGTAAGATCGCTTCCGAAATTGGGTCCAAAAACCTACGACCGTAGCCAAAAACAATATAAGAGAAATATGTTGCCCAGCGAGACATCTGTCAAATACTGCCACTCAACCAAACACTTATATACCTGAAGCAACCCCAAGCTTCAATAACACTTGTCCCTATCAAAGTAATTGTAACGTAATTCTGAGGTCAGCTTGACTTTTTCATACAAACGTAGTAAATACCGGCCGGTAAACAAACGGTATTCCAAGTCCATTCATGTCACTAGCTAGTAACTACTACGAACGAGCCTAGTATAGAGTGGTTTTACAGTGACGCTTGCGGTTGGTAAACGTCGCGGGCCTGAGCTTTGTGTCTCTAGTATCGTTACATTCCAACTCGCGCGGATGGCCCACGCTGACGGCAGGCATTTGGCCGCGCGCTTACTACCCGCGCGGACGGTAAGCGTCGCTGTAAAACCAGCTATGGAGGTAGCTCTTTGTGAATGGGTTCATCCGGAGAAGTACTGACACTATTTCTACAGCAAAGTAGGAATGTTCCCGTAACTGTGTTCTGGTTTGAAGGGATGGGTGCCGATGCATGTGTGCTTTAGAACAGGTGGCCCTCGTGCTTGTACAACCTAATGATATTAACAAACAACTTAGTAGGTGCGTGTTATGAACGTAGCTTTCGAAATGTATGATACAGGTACCTACTTACCGGAAGGTCAGTAGTAGTGAAGTACTTCAGAGGTTAGATCTACATCATATAATATGATATAACCACGTATTATGCGATAAAAATAAATACAGACATCAAGTCATATACGTATCACCAAGAGAAAGCTTACCAGTTGTTCTATAAATATTAAAAATATCTTGTTTTAAAGTCAATATATTGAATGATAAATTAAAGTCAATAAAAAGTGTCAATACGAGTATAATTAAATTAACTTTAAGGAAGATATCATTATAATTTAAACATTATTACAAGAACAAGTTTAATAGGATCAATACTGTCTTATGAACGTAAGCTGTTAATTAATGTCTTACCTAGTTGCGTCCCATTTAAGCATATTGGACCTTATAACATTCTAATGCCCGTTTTCCCCAACATTTTAGGTAACACCTGAGCCAAGTTTGGTGGCATTTTTGTACAACAAGAGTAATAACCTATTTAGCTTAGGTATTACCTAAAATGTTGGTGATCGGGCATAAAAGATTTAAATTTAAAGTTTACTAGGAATAAACACTGGTTCTTTAAAATAACGGCTTTGAGCCAAACGTGTGCGTTGGAGGCTTTAGAGCTAAGACAAAGTGCATTTGCTGTTCAAATACGCTGTGCTCGAGCATTCACGCTTTTAGATAGAAAATAATGGATAAAAGCTATCTACTTGGCATTTGTGGAACTGGGCTGAAAGGAACTTTAAAGCAAAGAAGATTTTTTCATGAATCCTTCCTTTTTTGACAATTTAACGGTGCTGTAACAACTAACGACCTTATATGTGTTACTTGCTGCGTTCCACGGTTTCAACTGCATGGTGATGGATGATTATGATGATGATTCAAAACTTTTAGTCTATGTCCATCTGGGATAATGTAAGATTTTCAATTGTGATATAATATTATCAGTTCGGTCCAGTAGTTTCGGAGCCTATTCAATTCAAACGAACAAACAAACAAAAAAATCTTTAAATGACAGCTTGGTGTTAAAATTAACATCTACAAAAAATACATGTTGAATATTTTCTGTCTGACTATTTGTTCCGACTAATTGTCTAAACGGCTAGACCAATTATGACGAGTTTTTACAGGCAGATAGCTGATGTTACATGAGTGATATAGGTTCACTTTAGTAGTACTTTAGTTAATTACTAGAAACATAATTAGAATTTATCGCAAAAAAAACACGTAATATTTTTAAAGCGATCGCATAGAACTATTTTGCAATGTAGTTTTGATGCGGTGAGTCATTTTTCACACCGATATTACAAAGGTGACAGTTTGTTAGTGTTTGTTCCGTCTTCACGCTCAACCAGTTGTACCAATTATGATGAAATTTGTTATGAAGGTAGACGAGGCGCTGAATTAAAATACGATATTTTTCATGATAATTATCATCAATCACTTCGCGGGTGAAGGCGCTTAAAAAATATGTTAATATATATGTCAGTCGTGATATCACGGGTAAAATATCTCTCGGGAATATTTAAAATTTTAGTCAATCAAATGTTACATACAATACCGTATGTAACTTCTGCATCACTTAATCTTGGTACAAAGATAGCTTGAATCTCTTCAGAAGGACGCACAAGATTTTCCTCCTGATTAAACACGTACTTCCCTTTTATAAGGTTCAATCCACTCGAATGACGTCATATGTGGTTTTATGTAACTGATTTTGGTAAGTACATATATAACTCTGTGGCAGAATCTAGGTAGTAGGAACAATAAAGCATGCCTTGGTGTGCACAAAAGCCAACTCATATAATCAACGTTATAGCTATGTATACAAAGCTTATGTTACTGTAACATGCTGGTCCTCGGAGAATTCCTGCGAATGTTTACCCTCCACCACCACAGCACCCCGAAGCTGAAAAGGTTTTAAAGCAAAAACGAGAGTAAAGTAATCTCTGAATTGCTACCTTTAAATGTATTGCTTTTTGCAACTTAAATAGATTAAAAAACTACTTGAAAAATGTTTTCGTGCTAGTTTATATTGTGAGTTTTGCATTTTTGGTTTAGTTTAGAGTGTTGAATTGATTGAATTATGATTGAACTATTTGAATTTGAAAATTTTAAGCTTTATTCGACTCACAATCGAACCTTAGAGCATGTTATTAACTTTAGTTTTTGTAATACTTTGACCATAGTGCTATTACCTGGTAACTGTAAGAAAATTTTAAAGTTTATGTTGATGATTTCAATACGAATGTTTACACGCAAGGGAATCTTGTTCATATAATTATTTTTATATGTATATATAATATATAATATAATTCTCAATAAAATGCATAATATTTTGTAACATTGTGACGATTTTGTAAATCCGCTACTGAAGACGGGAAATTCTGTATATTCAATAGTGTCATTACTGGTAAATGCAGCCATTAACTACGTGCTAATGGCTATATATCAGATTTATTATGAGCAATGCCTTCGTGATTTCCCGGTGAAGTCGTATCTAAACTCTGATACTCTTCTTTTCGGTACCTACCTGAGTAAATTTTTATTATTGACATTTTGGTATCCAGGCATTTTTAATATTGGGATTGGGACATACATATTATTTTTATCATATGATTTATAAAGCATTAACGCCTGCTTTTAGCGGTACTAAACATTCTAATTTCAGAGAGAAAGCTGCGTCCCCATCGACACTTACATATAATTATTGTATATAATATTATATATAATAAATATTTATAGCGTCAATGGGGGTAATTATTATATATAATATTAAATATATAATCTTTAATATTTTAATATTATATAGAGAGTTAAAACTCGATGCTCGGACGGTAAGCGTCGGTGGCCTAGCTGTCATAGCGTCTGACACTGATTGTCGAGGACGCGGGTTCAATCGAGGATGTGTATTTTTCTCTCTAAAATTGCAATATTTAGATAAATAATATTTTAAATTAAGTTACACCCTAATATACCAGGTACAACGTAACAGCCTCCATCAAAAATTGTGAACCAAAAACATAGGATATCTATGTTGAAAAACAAACATAACAACAATTGATTCTATAAAACAGAGTGTTTTTCAAAGTGTACTTGTTTTACTGTCATGACTTTACGTCATAAGTTCATGACGTAATGGTATGCTTTGTATGCCATAATCATAATTTATTGTTATCCCACAAATAATATAAATGTGAAAGTATGGATGGATGGATGGATGTTTCTTACTCAATCACGGCAGAACGGCTAAATGGATCTGGATGAAATTTATACAGACAAATTATAGTCCGGTATAATGTATGCATATAGGCTACTTTTTGTCATCATCCTCATCGTCATCAATCACCACGCGGGTGAAAAAGCGTAATTTCTTGGGCACAGCATACACCAAATAACAAGATCTCCGCCTACATCAAAATTGTAATGATGACTTATCATCTATCAATAGAGTTCTGTCAAAGATGTGTCATTTTCTGATAGCCTAGTCAAAAGCACGCACTCATTTTGACAGCTCGATACATTAGACGTGCTCGGCAATAGAGTCCACAAGTCATCCATCTTTGTTGGTCAGCTGACTGCAGTCGTGCGATTCCGACCCCACCGACAGACAAGTACACTGAAAGCATACTCCCAAAAACGAACTATGAAGTTTGGTTTGATAGATTCTGGGTTTTCTACGAAAGTGAAAAAGCTCAAATACAGTCAAGGGCGATGAAATGGAATGACATTTTAAATTCCTTGGTGATACATTTTATATTCAAGTTTGTATGTACGTAGGTACTGTATTTTATTATTAGTGTTTAATAAACGATTTACTAGTCGACTATTATAATGTACAAAGCATTTAAATTTACTCACTATTTACTATAATAGCAATTGTGTTTGAGCATGTAAATATTTTATTACATAACATAACATGTTATTATATCTATTATATACATAAAAGCAAGTCGTGTTAGTTACACCATTAAAAACTCAAGAACGGCTTCACCGATTTCGATGAAACTTAGCAAGGATAGATGATATCCCGGGGAAGGACATAGCTACTTTCCATAATCATCATCATCATCCATCGCCACGGAGGTGAATCATCAGTCTAGCGGTCTTGAGTGAATCGCCCGCAATATGTACATGTTATTTTTAAGCACAAGTTAACAAATAGTTTCCCCTATATATCCTCGAAGGGGTAAGCGGCGGTGTTTTAATCGCCTACGTTTCACCAGATATGTTTTTGGTTTCATGTAACAGGAGACGAGCCTATTGCCATAAATGGGGCACTGTCCCTGTCCCCGGACTGTTAATGAAAATATCTTTTTTTCTCAGAAAACCCCAATAACTGTCCAACCCGGAAATCGAACAATCGAACCCAGGACCTCGCCGTTCCAAAACGGCACTTCCAACCACTACACCAAGACCAAGAGATCGAAGCCGCTGGCGGGTCAGCTAGTTTATTATATAAAAGGTTTCCAGTACAAATACCTCATTATAGTAATACGAGTAAATTTCAAAGTTCATTAGTGTTTCAACATAACTTAATTCAACTGAACTAAATAAGTTCCTGGAACTGTTTGTTGAATGCACACTAATGAGTGAATGTAAACATAATCCCCTTGCCTGCTACTTAATTACAAAATGTCAATGGAATTTCGTTGAAAATCATTTCAGTCTGCCTTTAATGTACTTTAATGCACAATATTGTAGAGTGCTTAAGTTTTTGTAACGTTATAGCTTGTGATTTTTCATGTGGGAGGCAATCTCTGGAACTCTGATCTGATTCAGAAACTTCTTAAGACTTAAGACGTGAAGCAATTTTATTCCTATAACACAGGATATTGGACAGAGGGTTGGCTATGCGTGTATCGTCATCATCTCAGCCGTAAGACGTCAACTGCTGAGTCTCCCCCACAAATTTCTAAAAGGTCCGATTGGAAGCGGCCTTCATCCAACGTCGCCCTGCAACCAGTACTTGATAGTCCTGGTAGCAGGACGACGTTGACCTGATGGTAAGGAGGAGGTTATCAGGTCGTCATCTTGTCGGTGGACGACCTACGCTGCGCTTGCCGACTCGTGGTCTCCAATCCAGAACCTTCCGGTCCCATCGGCCATCTGTGCTGCATGCTATGTGGCCTGCCTACTGCTACTTCAACTGACTTATCATAGTTCGTCTACGGATCTCCTCATTTCTGATTTGACCACGTAGAGAAACCCCGAGACCGCATTTCAGTGCCATGAGTCAATGCCATAATCACTGGTAACACACATTGAACAAAGACTCTTGTCTTGAGGCACTGAGGTATTTTGCCGAGCGTGCACTAAATTAAACTATCGTGGTACCGAATTCAACAAGTAATTTCACACCTTTTTAGTGTTCCAATTGGGTCTATATTTGGTAGAAAAAAAATTCATTCTTAAATTGCAAAATTATAAATTATAATTCCTAAAGTTTCGTTATTCATAGTTCTAGTATTTTTCTATTATTTTATTCTCGGATGTATTTAGATCCTTACTGTGCCTAAAATAATTCGTTCTAACCTTGCTGCTTATTAAATTGTCAAAACGAAATGATAATTAATGATTTACGGCGTATACACATAATTAGGTTATTTCCGACCATTTTTCCGATTTTCCGAATTCCTTCTGGCGTTTGACTTGAATTAAATCATTACAATTAAGTTATGATTTTATTTAAATCTTTAATACTATTAATGAAATAATAAATATTTATAATAGGTAATTATCCTTAATATTTATACTTTAGTTACGCATATTGTAAATTTATTTCAATATTTAGTTCTTTGTTTCATATTTAAATGTATATATTTTCATTACTATATCAAATATGTTTCACGGTCATTACTTTACATCATGATGTTATGTGTCCTTAGTATAGTTTAGTGACGAGTAGCGTTCATATAACTAAGTATTATTTTAGTTTTATAGTCTTTCTAAAAATTTTACTGTAACTCATATACCTATTTTCTTCTTCTTTCATCTGCATTAATTAATGATTAATTATAATTTCCACTATGCGAAAGGCACGTACAATGGATAGTTATGTCATCTAAAAGCCATTTCCGGATTACACGGTACCTAAATTATGATAATCCAATTAATGACCCAACCAACCATCAGTCCTCCAGTGTACCAGAAGAATCGATGGTTTAGGGCGACGAGCGTAATACTGCGGCATTCGATGTCCAGAGCATTGGAGCTTAAACCCTGAGCAACACAATGGTGGTCATCAGTAGGCGTGATAATCTTATCAGCAGGCGAACAGTTTAATCGGGTTAGCACTTTACATATTTTTTTTTTAATTAACCTGTCTATATACAATAATATTATGTAATGTCAGCTAGCACAATGAATGCCATGACACAACATACTTTAAAGTTACTTAACTCAAGGAGGCATGAAAAAAATAAGATGCTGTAAAAGTATAAACGATTTTGTACCGCGCAACGTTAGTGGGGCGCTATATCGAGGCGCTCAAAACATACCAATAAAAAATTAAACTACTAATGCTTAGTCTTGGGCTGCTTGGGTCTAGGGGACGAGATTAAATAGCATGGTTCGTATATACCTTGCATTAGTGTTAGGTATGGGAAATATTTCGCACAAGCTAATGCGAAATCATTTCACATTGCATATACCTGCCTTATATTATCCTTTACACATACATTAGATATTACATTAGACATAGCAAAAGCATGCGTCGTTTATATGGATTATTGTAAGCTAGACTTAAGTAGGTACATGTGCAAGAAAGTTCTAAGAAAAAATTAATTAGGTAAGGTTTTACTCGCGATTCGCCATATTTGGCGAATAATACAATAGATTTCGCTGAAATCAACGTACTTTTCCAGGAACTGCAACGTGTGTGGTTAAAGGATGTATAAAATAAATACCTATATATAGTATTTCTTTTATTAATGTATTTGTATTGTTTTTTCCACAACAAAAAGGGATAGGTAATTTCGGAGGGCGTACCATAACGCCCGGATAAAAAAATCTCCACAAGCTATATGGGTATCTTAAACTACACCATGTTTACTTGAAAAAACGTTATCAAAGTAGCTATTCAGGAAAAACACTCTACCTACCGTACTTACTCTACACAATACAAATTGGAATATCAATTATATTGGTATTACCGGATCACTGATTTTTATCAAAAAAATGTTAGATTAAATTTTAACTTTCTATGTTTGCAGAAATCTAAGACAATAATGTTTTATGTTTCATAGATATAAATACCAATAGATCTTGGTACTAACCTCATCATCCACGTTGTCGTGGAAATTTCACGCCTAAACATTTGGTTTGGTCTCGAACTACAAAATATCTCTCAAGTTATGCAGTACTTTTTAGTTGAATACACACTTTGATTTTTATGATAATACCTATACATAATATTAAACTAGCAAATATAAGGAAACCAAGTAAGTAAGAAATAAATGTTTATGGCGGTATCAAGTAAGGTTTCATTTGTTCAGTATTTAGACTTGTTTACCTACTCACTTTAGGGCACATCCCTTACTGCATTGAGGTTGAATATTTGACACTGCAGTGGCAATAACCAAGATAAGCGCTTACACAAAAGGGTTTCTACACTAGTTGGGTTTCATCTCCTCTCTCTCTCCAGCGGGGAAATTCTCTATCCAATGAGCAAAAACAACTTTTTTCCTTCCCAGACTTTCTTTGTACGTCGATGGTTCTTTTCGATACTGTATAGACTGAGTGTCGCCGTTCGGATGGTTTATTATTGTCTGGATAGTTACAAATGTATTCACTTCGTCTCACACGAGCAAACACCCTCGCCAGGTTCAGGTATTCAATACAGCAGTCAATCACCGTGATTTATACTGTTTTATACCTACATTTCCGCAATCACCGTGCACTTTCGCAATTGCTCGAATCAGTATCACAAACACCCTAGGGTATACAAAGTGAGCACACTTCACAGTGGCATTTGTCCGTTTTCAGGAAACTTTGTACTTCTAGGTCTTATTAGTTTTATTATTTACAGAGACATTTAACTATTTTCTACCGACTTCCAAAAAGGAGGAGGTACTCAATTAGACTGTATGTTTTTTTATGTTTGTTACCTCATAACTTCGAATGAGTGAACCGATTCTCAAAATTATTTTTTTTTGTTTGAAAGTGCTTCCCGTGTAGTCACATTTAAATTTCATTAAATTCGGTTCAGTAGTTTTTCAGTTACACTCCAATAACTGACTAGAATAGAAGTCGGTAATTAACATTTTTCAAATTGTACTTGTTAATTTGATCAGATGCGGATGACGAGTGTGTGAAGGTGTGTGTTTGTGTGTGTGTGTTTGTGTGTGCAATGATGAGGGAGGGTGTGTGTCTGTGTGTGCGAGGGTGTGTCTGTATTATAGTTTTCGGATGGATGTGGGAATATGCTTCTTAATATTGAGTATGTATCAGGCAGTGACGTGTCTAAATTAATGGGTAGTTTAAACTAAGCTTTCGATCTCGGATTTACGAGTTATTATTAAAACCAGCCAAGTGTGAGTCGGACACACCGTCGGGTTCTGTACCGTCATACATATTGATATATATGTATATGGTTACTATCGCAAGCTAATATGAATAATACGTTTTGAATAGTGCCTGTATAGATTCCCTTTTTCTTATGAGGTGGATAACCACAATGTACAACTTTACTTTACCAAACAATGAAAATTCTTAAAATATCTCTTAAATGTCATGTTTTATGTCGTCAGTTTATAAGTTTTTCTGTTCATAAGATATATACTTAAACCAAGGATCATATATCCTTGCTCAAACTAAGGTATCCGCAGACTTTCAAGTCAACCTCACCCAAGTTCTGACGTTATCTAGTCGATTGATACTTGTACTGCCTCCTAAAATGCTTCAACATTCTACATGCGATGAATAAATAGATAACCTACGAATATGAACTGAATGTATTGAGAATTCAAAACAACCCCTTCAAAAAATACTGGACAGCTTGTATGTGATTATGTGAAGGTCCACGTAATCACGTATCCGTGCCGAATTCGATCCCTAATCCATCTTAACAAATGGATTTAAGCTGCGAAAGGGCGTGCGTTAAAAATACCCTTTATTACGTCAGGCTCCATTTATTCCGATGTTAGACTTTTGTGTAAAAGTAATGAATGTGGGCCAATTATTATGCAAATAAATTGGGGGAGTAGTTGTGTGGGGCGTAAGGACCACTCGATGTAGTTAATTTCGACCATTGTTATTTATAAACTGCCTAACATGCAAACAGTAAATCTATTTTGTTCGCATTCAGCCTGTCAGTTTTGTAAAGCAAATTGGAGAATAAAATACCGGCTGAAAAGATTTAGGTTGCATATTTCGGCGTAGTTTTGAAATTCGAACGTCTAGGAAACCATCTTAATAATTTTATAAAACGAATCAAATGATTTATTTAAATAAGTTATGTCTGACCTGAATACTGAAAACGGATATCTAGATGTTGAGAGATTAAATAAAACTGTGAGAAAAAGTAACGAAATAAGTAGAGTTTCGATGAAGGATAGAAGTTAAACACTGAAACATAGAAATGCTAATATAAATTAAATCTGCCATGCGGTTTTCTAAGAGCAAACATCGTTGCATCTTTGACAACGTCCGTGAAACAATAGGGGAGATGACAAGATACGTTGGAAAAACAACCTTATGTACAAGGGCGATATCTCATAAAGTATTTAACATCGGTGAGCTCGTCGTCGAGCAAATCGACGAATCATTAGACAGTCGCACGGCTGATATATTAAATTATTGTCTTCTTTTTATGTTCTTACGTTTATTCATCTGTCTATTTCTATTGTAAGTTTTCAAGTTCTGCACGGAACTGCACATAACTTGTGCCCTTGTGACAATAAGCCTCATTTGATAAGTTATCTAATTTTTAATAGTTCGTTTCAAATCTGAGAATTTACCAGCTTACCGCTCTATTAGTACATATAGTCACCTAACCTAAACCTAAGAGCTTGTTTTACTTCAGTAAATAGAATAGAAAGCCTTAACCACAACGGTAAACAAGCTAATATGAATTCAGGTCCACATCGTCTCGCTAAAATGTCTAAATACCTACACATTCCTAGACACTGCGTTACTTATATATTGGTAGGCCCTCCGTTCCACTTTTAGATATCTAAGGTTTTCTTACACAATCAGGTTTTTATGGTGAAAGGCACCTTTCCATTACAGCAACCTTATAAATATGTATATGACTAGACGGAGGATCGTGACAAAAAGAAAGAATTTGAGGAGACCTTGTCCTGGCCATCGCTGTTCAAAACAAGTATAGAGGTATGAACGCTTTATTAATGGCGTTCTTTCCTAGACCATGTCAATTTCTATTTGGTATTAAAAGGTAGGTTAGCTTGCTCTATTATATAGATAACTCACATGTCTAGACACTAGGTTTATTTAATAAGTAATGCACACAGCACATTCGTTGTGCGTCGTATTAAAGGACGTTCTTTAAACTTTTAAACACGTTTAACAGGCCGTAAGTTCCAAAACAAAAAATATGAAGTTATTTATTTCAGTCGTATTGACGCAAGAAATTGAGATAATATGTAATTTAAAAAAAACCTACTTCTGTTCTACTAATAATAAAGACACGTACTCAAAATATTAAGACCTGCAGGGCTATTATGTATCTCAGTTGAAATAAAATGTTGGTCGTAATCTTAAAAAATAGCGGCTTTATGTCAGTTTTGACTACTCCAGCCGTGCGATTCTCTAAGAGCAAACATCGTTGCATCTTTGACAACATCCGTGACACAAATGAAGAGATGACAAGAAACGTTGGAAAAGCAACCTTTTGTACAAGGCCGATATCTCATAAAGAACTTGACATCGGTGACCTCGCCGACGAGCTCGTCGAAGAATCATTACAGAATTGCATGGCAGATTCTCTAAGGGCAAACACGTTGCATCTTTGACAACAGATGACAAGAAACGTTGGAAAAGCAACATTATGTATAAAAACGATATAGTATTTGACATCTGTGAGGTCATCGACGAGCACATCGAAGAATCATTAGAGAATCGCACGGCAGTAAGCAAAAATGTTATAAGTTGATTTCACATCAAACTATCGCGGGAAATCGCCTTGTCTGTCCCATACTTGATAAAATAAAATAATGTAAAATATTGAAATTATTTATTCTTGTCATCATTTTAGTTAAGTACGAACCGTAATAGCTTGGTTTTTCATATCATAAGGTTCCGTCAAAAACATTACCTGAAAAGGCGCACACTAATTATATGATTCAATTTTTAAATAATATTATTGACAATGGAAAAAATAGTAGTGATAAGAGCGGCCACAGAAACTCAATCATAGTAGCTAACTTATTTGTCTAGGTATAGGTATACCCACGTAACGTACATGGCGTTCTCTGTTTCAATGAAAAATGCATGCGACTGTTTCAATAGTCGTGGAGATTTCCAAGTCGAACCGTTGATAAAAACCGCCACTTTTTCATCTTGTATGTAGGAATTCTTTATTTATTCAGCACTAGTGGCATGGGACATCTCCTGCACTATTCATAGGCAGGAGTTTGCTACCAGCTATTTGGTAGGAGAGCTGAATCTTTCATTGAAATGTCTCATTGTACACTGTATAGCTTTAAATTTGGTAATACAAATTGGTAAAATTTTCGTGATGCGTATATATGTATATAGTATTCTGACTCTAATAACTGTGGATTTCAAAAACAAAAGATAAGAGTACCTACATATTATTCTTAAGCAAACGTTAGATGCAGACGTTCATCTATACCAGTGGTCTAAGAGAAAGTATATAATGAATACAATACAATACAATAATTTTTTTTTTATTGATAACCAATCATAAAAGAAAAACATAATACAATAAAAAGCGCTACAGTAGATTGGACAATTGGCGGCCTTATCGCTATAGCAATCTCTTACAGGCAACCTTGCATGGAGAGGATTCTTAATAATGATGCGTTATAATTTATTAGTAGTATTATTTAGTGTTGATAATAATCATATGTTTGTTATCACTCATCACTGGACAGCTATTGTAGATATCTGAAATAGAGCTAAAATCCCATAAGGGTAGGTACGTATTCTAAATTCTATCCCGATTCAAGCATATCTTCCTGAGAGATCGTAGGTAATAGCCTTATTCCTCGTAGATGCTAACACTATTTAAATACATTCTCGGTTTCATTAACCCGGTGAGAATGTGGTACAAAAAGTTACGTCGGGAATGTGGAGGGTCCTCATGACCCTGTATTTAATTTGTAGTTTTTATATCTACTAAGAGGTAATTAAAAAAAGATTTATCAAGAAACCTAAATAATAGTTAGTAATTAAATAATTTAAATTAAAAAAAACACCAATAGGCATATAAATGTTTAATTATTAGAGCTATTTGAAAAGTCTAAAAAATAATTAACTTAAAGCGCAACTTGCGTTAACATGTAACAAAATTTTTTTTTTCTTATAATCATTATATCAATTATTATTTTCTGGTAATCGGTAATGAGATCAATCATCTTCTATCATAAAATAATTAATAATCAATCTTGTAAGGCACTAATCCGCTCTAGTCGTAGCACATAGTTGACAAAATGGAACAATGTGTTCTTGGCAAATGTATTTATTACGTATATACGTATATACGGACGACTGACAAGTGGCGTGCAGCGGGGAGCGGAGTTCAATAACTCCAGCTAGTGAGACGTTCGACTGCGCACGACTGCGGCCTAAACAACTGTACACAAAATGAGAGGAGTGGGGTCAAATTGACCCTACCACATCCTCGCCGGGTTAAATAAAATGTTACAAGAATACAATTCAAATTCTTTGCTATAGATATATCTAGTAGTTCAAATGATAATTCAAAATGTTTGTGGTTAGTTAAATTCTTTGTCCTTATCTGCATCTACACTTCTACACTAATATTATAAAGAGGAAAAATTTGTATTTTTGTGTGTGTGTGTATGTTTGTAATGAATAAACTCAAAAACTACTGTGCCGATTTCTAACATTCTTTCATCATTAAAAAGCTACACTCACCCTGAATAACATAGGCTATATATTTTATACTACACCTGCTCGGAAAGTACCTTGATACTTTATCAAACTTACGGTAGAAAGTACGTCATTGCATATCGAACAAATATGCGGCGAGAAAACGCATCTGAGCGGGAGAGAAAAGTGTATGAAAATCCATTTCTTACGTGGTTTTTCTTTTTTAATTTTGGGTAAGACTATGCGCTGGTAACCTAAATATCAAAAGCCAAAAAGTTTTTACAGTGAGTTTTTATCTCCAAGTTCGCAAAATGACACTGGCCACTAGCTGTGTGTTGGATGGTGTCAAACAATTTGAAAAAAGAACATGTGAAAATTGCAGAAGCCACTGGCGCCATTTTCAATTTGTGTGTTGTTTGAGGATTCAGTTTTCGTAGAAAAGTAAAATAAAACTATCAAAATGATAAGTAGTGATAGTGATGATGAAGATTTTTTAACTCCGCCGCAGTTGAAGGAAACAGCAAAAATACTGATTGATAACCTTTTACCACAGAAATCAATTAAAAAATATAATAAAACTTATGACGATTTTTTGCAATGGAAAAGTGAAAAAAATGCGGCATCTTTTTCTGAAACTGTTTTGCTAGCTTATTTCAGTGAAAAAGCGCAAAAATACAAACCAAGTACGTTATGGTCTATGTACTCAATGTTGAAAAGTACTATATTGACAAGAAACGACATAAATATTCAAGAATACAAAAAACTTACAGCATTTCTGAAAAGAAAGTCGGAGGGATTCCGTAGTAAGAAATCAAAAGTGCTTACTACAAAGGATGTTTATTCCTTTTTGCAGAATGCTCCAGATGACAAATATTTGTTGATGAAGGTAAGTTTATGAACAAAATGCACTGGTTTAAAATTTATTACGTACCTATTTATGAGTAGAAATCTACTAGGTTTTCATGTTTGATATTTTTGTTTACAGGTTATTTTGATTTTAGGAATAAATGGGGCCTGTCGTTCGCAAGAACTTGTGGATATGACAACAGACGATATCGAAATCCTCGAAAATGGAATAATCGTCAATATTCCTAACACAAAAACCAAAATTCAGCGATCATTTGTTATATCGGGCTTATTTTATGAGATAGTGAAGAAATATAACGAAATTCGCCCCAGTGACCCCAAAACCAATCGGTTTTTACTACAATATAAAAACAAAAAATGTACGAAACAAGTAATTGGGAAAAACAAAATAAGTACTGTGCCAAGAGAAATAGCTTCGTACCTTAATTTACTCAATCCACTAGAATACACTGGCCACTGCTTTCGTAGAACTTCAGCGACTATGCTTGCCAATACTGGTGCTGATTTAACCACAATAAAACGTCACGGTGGTTGGAAATCGTCCGCTGTTGCAGAAAGCTACATAGAGAATTCCGTAGAAAACAAAACACGAATAAATAACCAAATATCGGGATCGATTAATGTGCATCAAGACTCATCTCCTCAACCATCAACGAGCGCGGCGATGCCAGATGCCCCTCAGCAGCCAGTTGCCCCTTTGGCACCACAGCCTTCTACGAGCGCAGTGCCAACAGCACAGCCAGTTATTCCTCCTACATTATCGCAAACATCTCAAACAAACATTAATGGAAAAAGTGTTACATTAAGCTTCACTAACTGCAACAATTTCAATATAAATTTCAATTAGTAAAGATTTAGTTTTTTATTTTCCTCGTAGGTATAGTATAAAGCACTATGTATCACTCGAGAGAAAGTGCGATTCCCGATCTCGGGTGTTTTTAAGCCCTCGCCTACGGCTCGGGCTTCAAACGACACCCTCGACGGTAATCGGTCACTTTCTCCTCTCGGTGAACAATGTACTATTGATTCATCATCCATAACCACACGGGTGAAACCGCGGAGAGCAGCTGGTATTCTATGAGACAAGTAGAATCCAATATACAATTGAATGGAACAGGGTTGGACCTTGTGGAGTCAACGGTCTTTTTAGGAATATTATAATATAGACGCTAAATTGCAATGGTCAATTCAGCGGCTTATGCTGTCAAAAAAATTAGACTATTAAATGATGTAGACACAGCTAGAATAATTTATTTTAGTTATTTCCATAGCGTTATGACTTATGGCATACTGCTCTGGGGATGTTCTGCAGATATTAATTCCATTTTTATACTGCATAAAAGGGCTATACGAGCGATCTACAGTTTAGCTCCCAGAGTTTCCCTTAGACAGAAGTTTAAAGACATAAAACAGCTTGGGACTGATCACTCCAGGATCTATCTACTCGTGTACTAAGATGTCAAAGTGTAGCGTGTCTTGCCCTACTGATACCATTATTATGTTCTCTTTTGTAAGGCAACACACTGGAGCTAATATTTGTAGTACCTAAGTAAAAACATTGTAAAAACATCTTTATAAAAAGAATGGCCCCGAGTTTCTTGCCGCTTCTTCTCGGTAGGCTCTATATATTTTGGAACGCGGCGGTAGTCTTTAAAGTACATTATAATGAAAAATTTACGTTCATAAGTGCGTCTTTGATGCCTAAATTGAATAAATGATTTTGACTTTGACACATTGTATAATATTATAAAGAGGAAATATTTGTTTGGTTTGTTTGAAGAGCCTATTTAATAAGCTCCGAAACTACACGATCGATTACAAATTATTTCACGGTTAGAACCTTACATTATCTCTTATGAACTCAAGCTATATATACGAGAATATATTTTAATTCATCATAATCATTATCCATCACTACGCGGCTAAAACCGCGAAGCGCAGCTTGTATCTTATACTGTAACAGGAGATCAATGGTACCTACTGGACATGTCCGATGCGCATACTTAAGAAGTAAACAATTTTGTTAAACTTATATATCGGACTATAAGGATCAAATAATCTCGGCTCAAAACAATTTCGGAATTCACCAACTCGTTAAATGTTCCTTTATGTACATAAAGGGTAATAGGTTCTCATCAAGATAGGAAACTTTACGTGAAACAATCCACTAAACATGAAGTACAACACATAAACTAGATTTAACGTCGTTCTTTATTTAGTGTTTAAGCAACCTGTTTTATTTCGTTTCACTCGAGAATTATATCTCCGATTAAACTGAACAACGTCGCGTTTATCGTCACTTTAACTTAAAACGTTAGATGCTCGTAAAGTTAAATTCGTTAGTTCAGCGCGATGGTACAGATAATCTAGTACTTACTATACTATAACGGTGTTTATAGCTTCAAGCCACTAGGTATTGCAATGGCGCACGCTAAGAGCAAGAAGTTGTAGGTAACGTACACTTATAATAATGTGCAAGTGAGATCTAATGATAGATATAATTAAATAAAATATAATAATTTCTTAACTATAATATTAGGTAGATTATTATTAGGTTTCTATCGAGCGAGTCAACTTGCGACATCAGCGAGTTAAGTTGTTATTGTCTTTTGAACGGCAAACGCGAGTTAAGTAGTAAGTTGTTGATTAAGTTGAATTGAATAGATCGCGATCCCATTTTTGGCAAGTCCAGTACGAAGTAGGACCCTTACTATCGTCTCCCGCAACCCGCCAACTTAACTGGCCAGCATGTAGACTGACGAGTTTAGCACAGTACATAAGTTTGTACACTGCGGACGCAGACACGTGTTATTTTAGTATTTTCCATATGCGTTTGGGGCTGTTTATTTCTATTGATTCTGTTTAACCTAAGTCTGTTTATTAATATTTCATTTTCAACATGTTGTAAAAGTATAGGTACTATTTCTCTTATTTATAGCACGTTAATTGGTATACAGTAATTCGACATCCATTTTCTGAATTGAAGCAACTGTTTTATTATAAAAGAACAAAACAACCGACGCGACTGATATTCTCGGAACGGAAACTTAAGACTATGACTACTAAACTCACGTACGTTTGGACGTTACTTACAACTTACTACTTGCTACTTAACTGACCAGTTACTTAACTCGCTACTGTACTTATTGATGTGTAAATCGGGTTTACTACGACATTAATTTATTGTTGGTATCTAATACCTTTAAACGAGCAATTCTTGTATATCTATGTATTTAAAAATGAACCCCTATTTCTCTTGGTTACGCTATAACTTGAGAACGGATGGAAAAATCTCGCTAAATATTTTTTATTAATTAATGTCATTAACATTTTTAAAATATAAAAGGTTATTTTGAAAGAAAAACCAATAAAAGATGGGAGGTTATAATAGCGAGGCCGAACGCCGTGCCTACTACGCGAACGAAGTCGCGGGCAGTCGGTAGTCTATTTATATAAAACGAACCCCTATTTCTCCTGGTCAGACTTTAACTTGAAAACAGATGGAATAATCTCGCAATTTTTTTTTGTTCTGTTAATAATTGTCAGGAGAAGGTTCTTATGAAAGAAAAACCAAGAAATGACAGGAGGTCATGGCGAGGCCGAAGGTCGAGTTTAATACGCAAACAAAATAGTGGGCAGTCGCTAGTTATGTATAGATATTATCTGATTCTTGGAAACGGCTCCAAAGATTTTCATGAAATTCAGAATGCAGGGGGCTTCGGTGGCTATAAATCGATCTAACTAGGTTTCATTTTTAGAAAACGTGTTTTCAGGCAATTAAAAACTGCTACAACAAACTGTTTTATCGACACAGCAACACTAAAGCTACTTGACAATAGATGCATTGTCAAGCCACATTAAGCCAAAAACAGGTCAGGTTTCCCAAAAAATAACGATCAAATCTCGGTTATCCAGGTACTATATACTAATTACGTATACATTTATATTACTAATATATATTACTTAATCGGAAAAAAATTAGATGGTACGCATATAGTATAACAAAATAAAAATAATTAATGCGTACTAAATTGTTTCTATGAATTATATTATAAGCTATTTCCATTTGTAGCATGAGCGGTTTGAATTGAACGAAAGAATTTTAACATTCCGTTGAATTCAATTGGCAACTGTAACGGTAAATTGACTTTCCCTTCGCACTAGTTTCTAACAAAGAACCCAGTGATTTGTTGAGCCGCTGACAACAATGAAAACAAAACAAGCCTTAGCCATCCTTGGTAAATAAACAAAGGATTGTTAATTAATATAGAGAAAACAAACACGCCGTATCTACAATGTTTGTCGGAGAAGCAAAGATCAGCTTGGCTGGCACCTTTATGCAAGTTTAGTTTGTTAGACAGATATGTTAGTAGCAGGTAAGCATTTAGCAACAGGGTTGAAATCATTTCGTTGAGGAATTTAAGAAATGTATACTCTCATGGACATCTACATTCTTATCCTTAATATAAATTAGGTACCCGTTGAGCGATTGGCATGTATTTCACGTTTAGCAATTGAGTCACACTGCTTTCATTCTTAATCATGCGCATGTGATATTTATGTAGTAAACATTTGAGTGTGTACTTATATAACACGTTTTCTTATATACCTAATTTAAATTAAGAGTGTGTAAGAACATTTTTATTATATGATTTTTATAGCACTAACACCTGCTTAGCGCTTTTGTAGGGGGAATTATTGTGAGATACTAGAACTCGCACAGAATGCCGCTAGTAGCATATCTCTAGAGATCTGTGATGGCGAAGAGAATACAAGAGCGAATTTCATTAATGAAATTTCTTACGTCTGAGAACACACCCCTAAACAGGGACTCTAATTTGGAGGGTGCGGAGATTACGTAGGCAACCTTCGTAGCACCTGAACAGCACCATTGAAACATTAGATCATACACCCTCAGCCTTAGAGGAAGAAAGCTATAGAGGATCGGGTAGCGTGGCCACACATGAGACAAAAAACTAAACTCAGTGATACCATAAACCTTACCCTCTACCCAGACACAGGGAGATTTAAGTACCACGCAGTTCCAACGCGGAGCGGAGCACAGATTAGGAATATAACGTGGCGTGGAGCGATATAATAATAATATATAAATTATAGCATATTCTATCGTATATCGTGATATATAAAAATATATATTCTTCTACGTAGTTATCAAGCTGGGTAGTTAAAAGCCTCGTTATACGATCGGATTACGAGATCGATGGTTCACTTTTATCAATGGTTCATTATATCACCAGTTTAAATTTTAGTTCCTCGAGAATAAAACAAGGGTCCAAAAATAAAGGCATTACCTGAATCACAATCAACATTTTTATTAATGTAAACATACTATATAAGACCACAGAACAGAGAGAATCATTTATTGCCCTTTGAATAGCACTAGTTTATTATGTATATTACGAATCCTATCTCTGGGTGCAAAAAACTGTTTGGTACTGTGGTGAATCCTTACTTCAAAGTAATTCATGGCGACTGCTTTCAAAAGCATTATTCTATGATTTCCAATCAGTATTTGGTCATCATTATTGTGAAGATTTTCAAACATATAAATGTCACATATACAGTCCTTAAAACATGAAAGTATTAATTTCTGCATTAAGTTTTTCTCATTGTAAAATTTGATACCTTCATGTGAACGCAATCTAAATATTTTTTCAGCACGTTCGCATATTTTAGTAACGCTCCTCGATGGATAGATCAACCCTCCTTTATCTTTTTTGGCAATAAATCCATCATATTTATTGGAGATTAAAGATAGGAGGCATTCCTCACATTTAATTACTTTTCTCAACTTTTTAACAACGAATCCGGCTATGTACACAATGACTTCTTGTGTGTACAAAGAAAGCCTAGAGGGGTCTGCCAAGTAGTCATGGTCACCATCGACAGCTGGTAGGCTTTCTACTGACTCGTAATTATCAATAGATTCAGTTGTATGCGTAAATAAATTAATTTTATTTTCGTACCGCATCTCACTGAACGTTAAAATTTTTATGTCTTCTAGGGGGATGCAATTTCCTGACGTAATATGTTTTATTTCCCCGTGTATAACTAGTCTTTTATATGCGCCTTTAAATTGTATAGCAGTGGGGTTATTGTTAAATCCACCTTTGGCACGAATAGAGCTAAAAAAACATTCCAGGTGATCCTGGCTCATTTTGTACAAGGGCACAAAACTCAAAATCTTGGAAGCGATTAAATTTCGGTAAACCTTTTTAAGACTCTGAATACAAATATAGAATCCAAAAAAACCTACTTTTCTATTAGTCTGTAATATTGGTTGATCTTTTAATTTTAATCCAACTATATAATTTTCCATTTCATTCAAGAAATTTTCAATGTCACTATAGTTCTTATCATTCATAGGTTTTTTGAAACCAAATGTATGGAAGTTTCTGCTATTTAAATATCAAATATGCTATTATGTTTTTTTATAAATTCTACTGTAGCTTCTGAATCAACAAAATCTGCTATTTCTAAATCTTTTCGACACAGTTCTATAGATTCAGCTACAGAATAACTGAACGTTTGGGCTGCCAATTTCACTTTCATAATTTGTTTAGCAAAATTGATATGTTGGCTTCGGAGTCGATTAGCCAAATGAAGGCCTTCATTGTTTTGTAAATTATGAAGATTAACAATAAATTGCCAAGATATTTTTTGACCATTTAAGTTGGTAAGCTCTTTTTTTTCTCCAAGGGTGTTTCTCACTAATTTCAGCATATGTGCTGGATCGGGAAAAATAGAGATTTCTTGATTCTGAATGGTAAAAGAAGTTTTAAGATTACTCAAATCTAAAGGATCCAAAAGACAGTCAAGGCATTTGGCCATAGAAAAATTGGCAGGGCAACCGTCAAACGTCAGTGATATTATATTAACTCCACATGAAATTAAAAGTTCCACACATTGTTTTACCAAATTTGCCTTTTGTGCCCCTGTACAACCATCCACCAAGAAATAGCCCACTGGAATTTTCCAACTGTCGTTTACAGCGGTGACCATAAATACTAGAGCTTCCCTAGCAACAGCAACATTATCTCCATCTAACACTTCTCCAAAATTTACTAATCCCACGCATTGCTTACCATCCCACTGAACATGTTTCCGAATCGCCATTTCATCCAGAGATAGAGCGCAATAAATTGTTTTACCTTTAGCACGTTTAACTAATAACTTTATACATTCAAGTGATTCATCAGTAAATCCTGGGCTACCGTCAAAACTCTTATACCATGAACGTAAAGTAGACGGATGTGGTAAACAAGAATTGAATGAATTTCTTACAAAATTGTATGCCTTTGGGCTTATATAATGCAAGCAAAGCGCAAATTTTCGGAGAGCTGGAGAATACTTAGAATTAGCAGGACCAGGGCTAATAACTTTTTTCAAGAAGTCTTTGTTGCCGCATTCAAGTGATCCAATTAGGTCGCAATCTTCTTCACTAAAAAGTGATCTTGACTTCAATTCTGTTAGAATATTTTCTAAATTTGCCACTTTCTTATTCAACCGTCGCGATTTTTCTCGAAGCGCTCTTAATTTTTTCATTCTTTCTTTAGATCGTTTTTCTTCATTTTTCCATTTTCGTTTCAGAGTTCTTGGTGTTAGTTCAGGTGATTTTTCCTAAAAGAATTGTTACATTAAGTGAAGTACTTATTTCTATGACAACATCATCCTAAAAACTACATAACAAAAATGAATATAAGTGTTGAATATATTTATGAATGTTAGTAGGCTCGCCTCCTATTACATGGGGCTTATTAACTGCGAAACTTGGGTGTAGAAACACCTGTAATAGGAGAACACATCTGCCTACCCCGTCGGGGTTTATAGGCGTAGTGATATGTATGCATCTTATTGTAAAGATAAACTTACAGGCAAACATTTTGTTGGTTTGCCTCTGGCAGAAGGAAGGATTGACGGATTAATAAAAGGAGAAGTAGACACTTACAGGCACAGATTGTGTATCGCATTGCAACACGTCAGTAGACACAGGGTGACTATCTGTGATGGTAGTCAACGCTATTGCTGCAGATGCTGATAGATGTTCAGATAGCTTTTTAGAATTTTCGTCATCTCCAAGCTGTAAAACAAAAAAATATCTATTTATTTTAAAAAACATGCATTGTCATCACAGGCTTACCTAATACAATAGTGTACTTATCTATCTAGTAGTTAGTTAATTTCATAACACTACTGTATAATTTAAGTTGAGAGATTAAATAATTGTCAAACATTAACGTATAATAAAACACCGGCTAAGTGCGAGTCAGACTTGGGCACTAAGGGTTCCGTACCAACAGTATCACCATTATTTCCGAAACTACTGAACCCTTAATTTTATTATAAAGGGAAATCATACGATAAGAATCAAATTTATATAAATATTTCTCTCACGATCATAACTGGAACAGCTTCAGGATGAATGTAAGTATATCTTCCTTTTTTTAATATATGGTCCGCATCAAAATGTCTGCTGCACATTTTAGAACTCTTTTTTGGAACCCATTCATTTCGACCACAGGCAGCAATCCATTTTTTTCGAATATCAGGGTTATACGGGAAACTGTAATATAAGATAAAATTAAATTATTTATTGAAAATGATGCAATCAAATAATTCAATAGGTATCTGCTTCTATTTTTGATTATATATCTTACATTAGGTATTTATCTAATTACTAATGTATAAATCGTTGTTACAATGGGAAATTGCACGACCCGACACTAGCAACACTGAATTTTAGGTTATGATAAAAACATTATTTTAAATCGCGATTTTAAGTGCTTTGACCACTCTTATTATGACAAAAACTAATACTATGCCACTTAAATAAAACAGTTAACACACGGTACATTGTTATAATAACCAAATGTTTAAGAAAACTTGAAACTTACATATGAAAGGATAATCCAGGAATTTTCCGCTCACTATCACTTTTACAGTTAAGTACACTACACCGCATTGTTTTATAGGTTTATCTCTGCTTTAAAACCATATATGCAAGCAAATATATTTAAAGTGATACAGAAAAATGCCAAAATAAACTTCACAATTTTACAAAGACGAAATAACTGTCAAAGTTTGTTTAGCTACTTATGTCGCTGGCCTTGAAAAAGCTGGCACGCTCTTAGAGACGGATATAGTATAGCTTTGTCCTTTTCTGTTACTTATAATAACTCAATACTATATCTCTTTCTTGTTGAAATGAAACGGAGCTACCCGCCGTCTATTCTTTTCTTTGTCTAAGCCCTCAGCCCATTTATCATGTTGCAATTTGACGTTTATGACAAAACATGTTTCATGATATTAATACATAGTTACCTGTGACATTTTTTTTATGGGATGTGTTGGCAAACGAGCAAGCGGCTCACCTGATGGCAAGTGATACCGTTGGCCACCGACATCCGCAATACCAGAGGTCCCGAGGATGCGTTGCTGACCTTTGAGGAAGGATGATAGGAAGGAAGCGATAGAAGGGGTAAAGATTGGAGGGGGAGGAAGGGGGGAATTGGGCCTTCGGAACCTTCCACAAACCGACGAAACGCAATAGCAAGCCATGTTACTTCACGTCGGTGTTATGTGGGAGTGTGGTACTTCCCCGGTCGTGCCGGCCCATCCAGCTTTGGGGTTACAGCATGGCACTACCACCGAATAACGACATGGATGAATATGAGTAGATCTATCTCATATATATAGGGGGAGGGTAGGATATCATTTTACGGCATACATTCATGGATCAAGAGACATAACAGATATAATAGAGATTAGACAAAATTATTGGACCATGCTTTTTTATTTCCTTTCCATTTTGAACGGTATTTTTTCTTATTTTACCTCATCTTAGAATTGTCCAGAAGATGCGTTAAATTTCAAAATTCAAGAATACATTTGATTGACAGCGGAAACTTAAGCGTAAAACAAACAAAGGATTGTTCTCGTTGGAGTGATGGATGACACAGCTCCAAGTGGAAGAAAAAGCAGATTCTGGTGGTTCGGATGATGAAAGACACAGCTCGAATTATTCCTTGGATTGGAATATCTTTAAAAACAGCATTTCCTTAAACTGTGCTGTTCAGATAACGTAAAATCAGGACACTTTAAACTGAATTATAAACCACATATATATTGCAATCTTGTGAGTGAGTACGTATTATAGTATTATAGTACGGTATTGGACGTTTTCCTTTCCTTGACCTGGGCCCTACTACCACCTCTTAAAGTAGTCATATTTCAACGTTACCATTAAATTTGGTACCACCACGACAATATAGCAAGCTCAAAATAAGAATGGATTACGATAGACGTTTTGATGACGTAGTATCATTCAATTTCCGTATTCCGACGTGACTTAAGACGTAAGTCTTTTTGAAATACAAGTTTCATTGTTCCATTGTTAAAGTTTTGAAGGAGGAAGAGGTTTTTGCTCTAAGACCCTCAACTAAAATTAATAGTAAACAAAAATGATATAATCACTTATATAAAAAAAAATGTGTTATAAGCGCATTTTAGTAATGTAAGTTTTGAGAAATAAACAGGTTTTATTATCATTAATATTGTTTTTTTGTATCATTAATATCATTTTGTGTCGTTGGGAGTCCGATAGTAGGTATGATTATTCTAAGCTTATTACAAAATGCTCCTGATTCATGATAGTATCGTAAGGTGGGAGTAGGCCCCCTGGGCATTGGGCTTTTGCGCATCCGCTGCAGCGAACTGAGACATTGCTATATTATTGCACCCCATTCAATATTGTGCACTAATGAACAAAGACCTTATATGTAACTTAGTTCTGTATACCATTATTCTGCAATTAATGTTGTCGGCAGACCTAGATCACCCAATCAAGTTTTAAAACAGTTATCAAGTTTTAAATCACTTGTATATAATTATAATAATTAAGACGTGTTCTCAATTATTAATATACTGTAATAAGTACAATAATTTACCTATTAGCACTTTATACTTCTTGAGCATTGGTACGTTATACTCGTACCACGCGTGGCAGACTGGTGTATCTTATAGATTTATTTGGTATAGTATATATTATTGAATCTTGACGTATTTATTGTCATTATAGTATTAAAACTAAACTCTGTCAAAAAGGTTATTACAAAATTTCGGATTACTTGGAGGATAAAACAGCTTGGGACTGATCACTCCAGGATCTATCTACTCGTGTACTAAGATGTCAAAGTGTAGCGTGTCTTGCCCTACTGATACCATTATTATGTTCTCTTTTGTAAGGCATCACACTGGAGCTAATATTTGTAGTACCTAAGTAAAAACATTGCAAAAACATCTATATAAAAAGAATGGCCCCGAGTTTCTTGCCGCTTCTTTTCAGTAGGCTCTTTATATTTTGGAACGCGGCGGTAGTCTTTAAAGTACATTATAATGAAAAATTGACGTTCATAAGTGCGTCTTTGATGCCTAAATTTAATAAATGATTTTGACTTTGACTACCAGACTCCTTAGAAATAATATCTACCATTATCACTTCTACTAACAACCCTCACAATCCCCCATGTCGGATTATAATAACGAGACTACGTAGTAAAAGCTAAAATATCGTGTGAAAGGACTGTCACGAATATTACAGTCGAAATATTGTTTAAAAGTCGTTATGACGTCACATTAAGGGCCTCTCACGAGAATATTGTACATTACGCTGAATATATGTAATGTATGTACTGTCTGTGAATAACACGCAACTTTGGTAGGTACCAATTTGTATGGTAAATTCCAACTGAATTCTGCTACAGAATTTGGAAACTTAACTAATTTGACATGGCAATAAATAACAATGAACGGGCACAACACACCACCGTGATGCAATACTGTTCACAAAAAAACCTGTCATTTGTTTGTTAATGAAGAAGAAGGTCAAAGTAGAAAAGGGCTATGGATAACAGTACATATGAATAAAGTGTGATTCCCCATTGGAGTAGTATTTTAGTAATTTATTAGACGTCCACATTTTAAAGTATTAGGTTTCAATTACTTTTTTACGTACTAGCAAGCCAGTCACGTTTTTTATTAACACTTGCAACTTTCAATGTAACAGAAATAATTACAAGTTATAATAATATAAAGAATTATAGAGATACCGACTGAACTCAATCGGCCTTATTAATAAACTTGTAGTAAACCCGGAGTAGTTAAAACATCTATCTGTAAATTTTTCGCTTGCAGTAAATGTCACGCGTGAAAGCAAGACAAAGCATGTTACGTTTTTTTTTTGAGGGGGGGAAATGCTGTCCTCTTCCCTTCCGCCGCGGGGGTGACGAAAAGGGGTATGTGGGGCTCAGACCCACTAAACAACCACCGCCTGCCACGATCTCTCGCTGCTGAGCATGGAGATCACCACGCTCTGCAGGGAGAGATCTCCGCCTATTTCCGCTGAAAGCGTTTGCCGCTGCGGGCCCCATGCAGCACACACTTCGAGTGTGTGCTGCGCCGTATCCTCCGGCGCACCACACTCGTGGCAGGCTGGAGTCGCCTCGCGTCTTGCGATTTGGTACACGTATTTTCCGAAGCATCCATGTCCAGAGAGCACCTGCACCAATCGGAAGGTCAGCGACCCAAAAGGTCGTTTCACCCACCTCTGAAGCATGTTACGCCTAATCTATGTTTACGCAACGTTTATTAATAAAGGCCAATGGGTATTATATTGATTTAAGTCCGACGACGTTTCGAACGTATAAGACGTTCTTCTTCAGTGAGTGTTCCCGCTTGGAGATCGCGTGGCGCCGTTTATATTATTATAATGTGTGTAACCCACAATAGTTGTCAAACTCTAATAATTACAATTGTTTAATTGGGACTTGACCAAAATCTACGAGGTAGCTATACAAAGTGGTTTGATCCTGCAAACTGAAAGACACTGGTTCAAATCAACATGAGATTTTACTAATGACTGGAAGAATTCTGAAAGGTTGAGACCCTACAAGAAAGACTGTTATTTTGTCTTTATATTTACGTATTGGTGTATTGTACTTCCAGATCTAAACTATTGAGAGTTGGTAACACATCAAACATATAATGAATAATAAAAGGGTGACCTTCAGACCAGAGAGGTAGTTAAGTTACTGGATTTATATTTAAGCATACACATATATATTAATGTATTTTATTTTTTGTTAAAAAGGTACATTTGCTTGCTTGCTCGATTTAATCCGTAAAAAGCGGTATACAATTATGATTAATATATAAGGTCATTTTTAATTAGTGCACAATATCGAATAGGGTGGTTTGGAATCGATAACTGGTCATTATAGTGAAGGAAAAAATTTTTTTTTTTAATATGAACCCATATTCATTGCTCCGCAGCTAAGAACCATTACGAGACTGACTGCACGCCGCTACTTCACAGAATAGACGATACGAGACATACATTACCCACTTAGAATAGGTACAACGACGTACGAACCTACCCACTCGCAAATGTTTTCGCAGCTGATGTCTATGCCTAAACGACGACGGCGGGCCCGGGAGGGACATCGTCCGCTCGCTTCCTATTCTAATTGTCGCGTATTTTCTATTCTGCGATGTAGTGGTGCGTCGGTTCGTGCGTTCAGTCGCGCTATGACCCTTAGACATGGAGCGGCGAATATGGGTTTGTAATAATAAAAATATATGTAATTTTTTTATTCATGTGTCATTTTATTTTCTTTTACTTTAATTACCAGTTATCGATTCCAAACCACCCTGTTCAATATTGTGCACTAATTAACAAATACCTTATATAAACAGTTTAGTTTTGAAGCAACTCGTACGTATCCCGTAGGCCACGCGAGCACAACTTTGAGTAGGCTAGAATAAAATTGAAAGCATTTTAATTAACAATGAAATCTGATCCTCGTTGCAAATTGAAATTGTCTTCAAATATCCGAAATACCACATCAGACCGCACTAATTTGTAATACTTTTGTTATATGGCAGACAGATTGCGATGACAAAAGGCAAAGGAACATTATCTGGAGGCTTTCGAGGGTTTACCTAGTTAAGGGCGTAAAGAGGTAAAACGTAATTAAGGACTTCTGCGAGTGCGGGCTGCCGCCGCCACCCGCCTTCTCAATGAATAATAACTTTGTCAAATTTTGAGATGAAACATGATGAAGTGTCTAATATTTTAACAAAATAAATTTTATTTAAATAAAATACAGATGTTAACGTTAGTGTCTAAACACATTATGCCGAAGGTACGCGACACGTCGTCGTCAACATAGCGCCACCAGTGTTTGGTATGTTGACGACGTGTTTGCTATTGTACTCAAAGATGACTTGGACCCTTTACTGAAGCACCTTAACGAAGTCCATCCAGAAAAAGGAAAGAGAAGGAGCTCTACCTTTTCTTGATGTGTTGTTGAGACGTGATCCTGTCGGCCGACTATCATACTCTGTATATCGCAAGCCAACACACTCGAATAGGTACCTCCGAGCAGACTCACACCACCACCCAGCGCATCTAACTTCAGTTCCACGGGCACTCATAAACAGAGCATTAAAGTTATGTGATCCTGAATACCTGGACGCTGAACTTAACCACATCAGGGGTGTGCTGGAAAGCAATGGGTACAAATGGAGACAGAGCTGGCGCATGGAAAGCGCGTCGCCTAAGACACGCCCAGCTTCGGTGCAAAAGGGCAGCAGCATACCTTCCATACGTCAAAGTGGTTACGGACAGGATTGGAAACTTGTTACGCCGAAGGTACAGCATCAAGACGATATTCCGGCCCCTGAGACAAATAAGACAGATGATTTGCTCTCCCAAAGATAAAGACCCATTAGGAGTCCTCGGTGTTTACATGATTCCCTGCGACTGTGGGAAATGTTACATCGGGGAAACGAGAAGAAACATCTACACTAGACTTCTTGAATATATACGCTCCATGAAGAATATAGATACTAACAGTTCCACCGTAGTAGAACATTCTCTGCTCTCCGACACGAACCACTACATCCGCTTCGACAGAGCTCGGGTCTTAGCGCGAGAAAATTTCTACGTGCCGCGCAAGATCCGAGAGTCCATTGAGATTAGTAAGCGGTCAAACTTCAATCGAGACGGAGGATGGTTCTTACCACATGCTTGGAAGCCTTGCCTTCGTGGAGCTCATTCTGATGCAAATGATGTGTCTGGTGCAGATGTAGTGAGCTCTTTTTGCTGGGACGTCCCCTCACACACCAGCAGGCGCTTCACCAGCGACGACGATCAAGAGGGTTCACACCAAGACGCGCCGACCCAACATAATGTATTCCGCCCCCCGCACCAAACTCTAACATCACGAGCGCTACGAGCGGCCGCCCGCAGTGCTAAGCGAGACGTCATCGAGGCGGGCGTCCCGAACACTCCTTGAAAAAGGCCACCGAATGTGGTCGAAACTATAGTCGGACCTATCCGATAAATATTACGTGAGTAATCCCGTATTTTTAATTAATAATTAGGTAAACATTTAGAATCGTGGCGCCTGAATTCGGGGGGGAGGGAGGGAGGGGGAGGGGGGTTCGGGTAGTGCCCCCCCGCAAACCCCACCCGCCGGAGACCATTAGTTTTCGAGTTATGTTTGTTTAAGTATTTTGAGGTTAAGTACTGCATTTCGATCTACTACCACCCCCGCGTCGGCTCTGCAATCCGACAAGACTGCTTGAAATCGGGGTGCTATGAGTCGGTTCTGTCACTGACTTCGACCTATTCTAACTAACTATAACTAACCTATAGGTATGTCACAGACAAGTGACTTTGCCAATTCATTAGATAGCTACTGATATACTATTGTGCACAAATTTGGAACAAAAGTAGTTTGATGAAGCGCTCGCCGGCCGCTACCGCGGCACGCTCGCTACGCTCGCTCGGCTCGCGCCTGGTGGGTCACAGTTCAAGCCTAACCTAACCTATAGGTTTGTCACAGACAAGTGACATGGCCAATTCATTAGGTACTAATATACTATTGTGCACACATTCCTACTAGTATGGGTCTGATAATTAAAACTGAAAAACAATTTGTTATCCAAAATCGTAGCAAAGTCGTTGAGATATCAAAAGAAAGCGCAGAAAAACAGGAGAAAACATTCACGTACACTCGGAAGTAACGGAATGACGCGAGTATTCCGACAGTGACATTACGCTATCTTCGATGTTTGCGTTCCGTTTCAAGAACTTACATACAACGTACATGTCAAAAAAGGCTAAAAGTTACCTAGAAACGTTTCGTTTTACGCATTAATGTCATTTATGTCACCTGTCACTATCAAAATTACGGTGTTTTATTGAAACTTTAAAAAACTATTTAGACTATTTTGGCGTGTCTCCGGCAGCTAAAATGTTGTAAATACGCCTTATACAAACCCCTTCAACCCACCCACAGTTTTTGTTTCACCAAATTCAGGGGTCACGATTCTAAAGCCAACCCAATAATTATAGCAACTTCCTTAGGAATCACAACGTCTGGTGTAGAATGATGTTCTTAGTGTGCTTCTCAAACTTGATTGAAATCCGCCGATAGATAACGCTACAAAAAACATCCCCCAATCAAAAATCGTGATCGTATAAAAATTTCAATGTATCAAAGAACGTGTGTGCCAATTTTGTATCAAAATCGGCTGCAAAATGGTATCTGTAGGCGAGAACAGACATAATTACATATGGACAAAAGCATTGTTGGCCAATCTCTAAACTAAGGCGATTCGCTCGCTCAGTCAAAACGGATTCTTCACTGCCCATCTCGCGTAGTGAAACGCTAGCCAAGAATATAAAAAAATATGATGGAATCAGACTTTCAATTTGTGTCATTAGACGCATCATCTTAGTCAATTGGTAATTCACTCACAAAAGCATTTATTAGCTTCAATAGCACATATAAATGACAAAAAATGTCTGGTCATTCTCGAACGCAGCACAGAAGAAACAAAGCTAATAAATAGACGCAGGGATTTTACGATGTAGATAATGGCCGTACCAATAATATTAATGAATAAATCGGCCCTTATCTGTGGAATGGTCACTTTTGTATTGAGCCACTGTTACCAGGGGTGGGCTCTTCACAATTATTAGGTAGGTATATATAAGTATTGCTTAAAAATATTGATGATTGTGAGAGGCTTTCACTTCAGTTGTGCTAGTCGTAATAGTCAAATTGTAGTAAAAGTCAAAACGCCTCAGTATCTATGGGCTCATGCCCATATATACCATAGTCCTCAATGCCTTGTTGTAGGACTGATCTTACCATTCAACGGTCGCGGTGACACATAAAAAGGCCACATCTAAAAACAAGCTCAGTTCCTTCCGTCATCATTGGACATATTTTGTTTGAAGATTTTTGATTATGAAGGCATGGCAAATATACAAGCGTACGAGTCGAATTATAAAGAAAAAATCACCAGTAGATAGAAGTTAGATATAAGCTTCGGTAGTGCAGGGAGCTACATCTTAGAATACATCCATACATACAGACACACACTCAAATAAACTTTGACAGTTTGACGTTGACCCCGACATCAAACCCCTCTCTTTTTAGGCAAGGGTTAAAAAATAGCCAAAGAAAACTCTTACACAACTGATTTCCCCGAAATGTGCCTATGATTTTTTAGGCTTATCCCTGCATTGTACGGCTGTGAGTTATGGAACTTTGGTGGTGACAGATGGGTATACTTGCTTACATTATCCGGCGCTTTTGTGTGGAGTGACCCTTCTGCATTAGAATAGATTTTATTCCTCTTTTCAAGAATTTTTCTGTCCAACAATGGCACAATGGGGATAGTTTGTATGACCAGTCTTTACCAGGTGGTGGACGTCTTGTGCGGAAAGCTGTCTTGGTTGGTACTCCCGCTATACCGTATATTCTGCCTTAAATAAGTACTGTGTAACCATAAGAGTGTTATCAAGTAAAATCTAATATATCATATGTATCATGGTAAGTATTACCTATACATTCAAGAATAGCACAAAAAAATCTCATTTGTTTAATACCAAAACTCCGTAATAAAGTATTGGGTGGTACATGACACTTACCATCACAGAAGTTGTCTGTCTTGTATTATGTATTTGAAGCGATGTTATCTGAAAGGTATAGTCTGGACCGGCCGCGAATCAGACGCTCGCTAGATCGTTTCCTACCCCGAACTTGAGTTTTGTCGAACGCTCGTTAACTAGCGGCCTCAAGATTGAAACCCTGCCAAGAAGTAATTAACAGTATGTTCCGGCAGCTATCCTTGAGAGCCAGTCTCTACCCAATGACTAGATCATCACTAACTATCAATTGAGGTTGTGGTCAAACCAAAGCAAATATAAACAAGTACAATTTGAAAAATTTAGTACCCATTTCCACTCTATTCAGTTTTTGGAGTGTAACTCAAAAACTACTGGGCCGAATTTGATAAAATTTTAATGGGACCACATGGGAAGCACCAGCTTTCATACAAAAAATAATTTTGAGAATCGTTCACCCTATGGAAAGTTTTGAGGTAACAGACATAAAAAAAAAAAAAAAACAGTCGAATTCAGTACCTCCTCTATGGTAACTAGAACTAATGTATTAACCCGTGATATCGGCATGAGGGACCGGCAGAGGTATATATAAATAAGCAACAGCATTAACAGCATCCATGTTGGAGGATCTCAAATCAGCTCAACTAGAAAATATTGAAAGTCAGAATCAAAAGCTTAACCTAGTGAGCTCCCGACTATCATCAAATTTGCAAACCAGAGTTGCAAAAACCCCGCAAAAAACAAGTGACTGTCGCTTTTTCATTGATATTACCGATCTGGGATCTTTCAAATGATAATTTGTTATGTAAAACGGTTTTTCCAGGTCCTTTACAGCATCAAAAAAACAAAACATTAGCTGAAATCTATTATATATATGAACAGATAACATTTTTAATTGGATCCTTATTTGATGTGGTCTTGGCATACCTGTATGCCAAGGCGACTTTACGGAATGTTTTTTGGCATACAGGTATGCCAAGGCAGCTTGACGGGTTAATCACATCATACATCCACCATTGGTGTTAATCAAATGTGATTGGTAAACTCCGCAATAAAATCAGATCTGAGAACACCAAAGTATAGTTAAAGTAAAATTCCGTTTGTTCTGTATTATTCTTTATTCTGTATTATAATCAGTCACCGTCGTTATAATATAATTTAGAATTATATTTGATACTATGTTTAATATTAAACATAAAAGTAACATACGGCTAAAAGTAAAAAAGGTTGTACATTAAATGTTGCCACACTAACGTACCGTCAAATTACGCGGCTTTTACGGTCGCGGTTATGTGAGATTATAAAATACGGCACGTAGAAGGTTTTCAACGTTTTCTGTCTAGAACTAAATACTTAGCGAAAGATTAAAACTTACTGTTATAATGGAACCGTCACAGCTGTGTTAATGCATAATTTATTATGATATAATAGATTCATTATAACTTCAGAAATTTCACTAAGGCGTGCACTGAAAACACAGTTCAAAGCTAGATGATGCGCCAAGGGTGTCTTACGTCACGCGTCACTGGCGTCATTTTGAATACAGAGCTTAGCCAAGGATTGTTTCATTGACCTCAGTGAATGAACTAACTAATGAACGAAGCGAGGGCGTGAAGACATAGAATACTGTGTGTAGTATGAAATTTACAAATCCCCCAAGATGGAAACAACTTTATTTCTAAGATGATTTCTGTGATTTGCATACTTACAGCTTGTGAATATTAGATTTTTTATATTATTGTTTTAGTACTCGTAAAAACGTGATATTGCGAAACTAATAAAAGAAAGGTCTCATCTTACATAACCTATTCAAAAGTAGAATATACGAGAATAGAGCAATGTTGAAGTAAACTTTATTTGATAAGCCTCGAGTTACTTCAAATATGAATTTGGGTATTAATATTGAAGCCTAGTACATAAAGTCACGTGTTCTCTCAGACGCGTAGGCAGAGACTACAGATTTCCAATATCACGATCTGAAACTTTAAGTACTTGCAGTAGAGTTTACCTTGTCGCCCTTAACCGAACTAAGGTTACACAAAGTCAAAGTCAAAGTCAAAATCATTTATTCAATTGCTCTCTGGACATGGATGCTTCGGAAAATACGTGTACCAAATCGCAAGACGCGAGGCGACTCCAGCCTGCCACGAGTGTGGTGCGCCGGAGGATACGGCGCAGCACACACTCGAAGTGTGTGCTGCATGGGGCCCGCAGCGGCAAACGCTTTCAGCGGAAATAGGCGGAGATCTCTCCCTGCAGAGCGTGGTGATCTCCATGCTCAGCAGCGAGAGATCGTGGCAGGCGGTGGTTGTTTAGTGGGTCTGAGCCCCACATACCCCTTTTCGTCACCCCCGCGGCGGAAGGGAAGAGGACAGCATTTCCCCCCCTCAAAAAAAAAACGTAACATGCTTTGTCTTGCTTTCACGCGTGACATTTACTGCAAGCGAAAAATTTACAGATAGATGTTTTAACTACTCCGGGTTTACTACAAGTTTATTAATAAGGCCGATTGAGTTCAGTCGGTATCTCTATAATTCTTTATATTATTATAACTTGTAATTATTTCTGTTACATTGAAAGTTGCAAGTGTTAATAAAAAACGTGACTGGCTTGCTAGTACGTAAAAAAGTAATTGAAACCTAATACTTTAAAATGTGGACGTCTAATAAATTACTAAAATACTACTCCAATGGGGAATCACACTTTATTCATATGTACTGTTATCCATAGCCCTTTTCTACTTTGACCTTCTTCTTCATTAACAAACAAATGACAGGTTTTTTTGTGAACAGTATTGCATCACGGTGGTGTGTTGTGCCCGTTCATTGTTATTTATTGCCATGTCAAATTAGTTAAGTTTCCAAATTCTGTAGCAGAATTCAGTTGGAATTTACCATACAAATTGGTACCTACCAAAGTTGCGTGTTATTCACAGACAGTACATACATTACATATATTCAGCGTAATGTACAATATTCTCGTGAGAGGCCCTTAATGTGACGTCATAACGACTTTTAAACAATATTTCGACTGTAATATTCGTGACAGTCCTTTCACACGATATTTTAGCTTTTACTACGTAGTCTCGTTATTATAATCCGACATGGGGGATTGTGAGGGTTGTTAGTAGAAGTGATAATGGTAGATATTATTTCTAAGGAGTCTGGTAGTCAAAGTCAAAATCATTTATTAAATTTAGGCATCAAAGACGCACTTATGAACGTCAACTTTTCATTATAATGCACTTTAAAGACTCTACCGCCGCGTTCCAAAATATATAGAACCCACCGAGAAGAAGCGGCAAGAAACTCGGGGCCATTCTTTTTATATGGATGTTTACAATGTTTCTACTTAGGTACTACAAATATTACATTTTATGGGTGGCAGAGAGACAGCTTGCCAGAAGTGGAGTATTCCAAGCATCTTTATCTTCTATATAATGTCGAACTTTATAGTAAGCTTTTTTTATTAAAACGTTTTTTACAGTCAACTTGAATTTGTCCTCTGTGAGCTCAGTTATGTGCTTTGGGATTTTATTGTAAAACGCACACAATTTCCTAGGAATGACTTATTAGTCTTCGCAAGTCTAAAACTAGGTACAGCTATCCTATTTGTATTTCTGGTATTAAAAGTGTGGTGATCACTATTTAACTTATATTTATGTAAATTTTTACGAACATGCATTATATTTTCAAATACATATTCTTACACAATCCTTACACTACATAGATGGGTGACCTCTCCTGGCATTATCAATAAGCTGTCATGTCGGTCCCAGTTATATAGGTCTTAGGACGACAGCTGTTAGGCTATGACCCTGTAAGAGGATGGGCTAAGTTCCAGCAGTAAGAGTATATTGAGCTGATTACGTTATATTTGTATCCTGGCATACTATACTACATCTTTTAAATTATCATATCCTTTATACATACTCGTCCGTTGATTTGACTTTTCTCCAAGATGAAGGTATTGAATTTCTTAAGAGTACGATTTTTTAAGTCAACTGTGGCATTTGCGTTCACATGTATTGCGCTTGTTATAGTTTTGTCAATATAATTTTTTCTGTCATTCATATGGACCCTTAGCATCTCAAGATCTTTCCTTGCTATTCCTAACTTCTTCCAGTCAAGTCACTTCAGTTTATAATTACCCTATAGGGTATACATTTCTAAAAGAGCTCAGCATTTACTTTAGCAATCATCTGTTATGAATATTACACTCATCCATTATGTGTATCATTTTAGTGTGATTATTAACTATTTTATTATTAACGCTTTAATGCTGCCGTGGCCACCATCGCCAAAATGTCACCGGAAAATATGATTCGATACAATTTGTAAGTACTTATGATACTGTGTGACCGAAGTACTAAACTACTACACTAGCTGACCGCAACGTTCTCAAAGGTTGAATTGTCTCCAATAGGAATTAGTAAAATACATTTATTCATGACATATATAAAAAGAAAACCGGCCAAGCGTGAGTCGTACTTGTGCAACGAGGGTTTCGTATTTCCGTACACCCACACAAAAAAAAATGTGTTTTTTAATTGTCCTTAACGTCAGAGTGACTAGCACTTGCGCTTTTTACTATTCGGTTTCATGTTTTATAAATTGCACTACAATCATACTAAGTTGTGCTTTTATGAATTACATTTTTCATGAAAGGGCAAACAAACATAAAAACACGTTTCTTTTGGCGGGTTCCTTATTAATTCTGAGATATTCTTTATATACACTATAATACACTCGAGAGCAATGAATCCGGGTCAGTTAAAGAATCCTAAAAATCTCGGAAACTAAAAATGCTAGGTTAATGCAATAAATTGTATTTAATAGACAATGTAATACTCCTTAAATGAAGGTATTAAAACGTCTTAGTTATTGTAAAGTTATATCATAAAAAATCAAATTTGAAAAAGGGCCACTTTCGAAGATGGAACTACGAAATTACAGCATTTGGTTTTGCTTTTGTTTGTAATCTGTCATTTATGTGGGTACATAAACCATGTTGATAGTGCTCTATATTCATTATTCAAGCTGAAATTATGTCGCTTACGCCTGAAGAATGCACCAGAATACTTACAATGCTGGAAACCGGCCGGAGTCAGCGCGATACAGCCAGGACTGTCGGTGTGTCGCTGTCAACAGTACAAAGAGTTCTCCGACGTTACGAAGAATCTGGTTCTAACCTACGCAGACCAGGAACGGGCAGAACCAGGTGTACCACAGCACGAGAAGACCGATACTTGGTGAACACCATGCTTCGAAATCGCTTTCTCACAGGAACTGACCTCACAAATCAGTTTCGACGCCTCGGAGGAAGTAACCCAAGTGCATGGACAGTAAGACGTCGGCTTGCTGAATCTAACTTAAAACCCCTTAGACCTGCAAACGGCCCTAAACTGGAGCGTGGGCATCGTATTTCAAGACTAAGATATGCCCAGAGCCACGTAAATTGGAGTATTGAAGATTGGTCAAAAGTTATGTTCTCCGACGAATCAAAATTTATGCTCTACAAGCACGATGGAAGACACAGAGTGTATCGAAGACCAGGGGAAAGATTCAAGCAAGCATGCATCGAAGAAAAAGTCTACGGTGGTGGGTCTGTACTTGTGTGGGCCGGAATTTCTTCTGAAAGTCGCACAGAGTTGGTGATCATAGAAAACGGCTCTTTAACTAGCGAAAGATATGTGGAAGAAATCCTCAATGATCACGTTGGTCCATTTATGGTCAATTTAGGTGAGGATGCTATATTTATGCATGACAATGCCCGACCTCATACAGGTAGGATTGTGAATGACTACCTTCAAGAGATGAACATTACTCGTATGGAGTGGCCAGCGCGCAGCCCGGATATCAACCCGATCGAGCATGCTTGGGACGAGCTAGGCAGATGCGTAAAACAACGAAACCCTCCCCCAATCACGCTTCGTGAGCTCAAAATTGCTCTCACAGAGGAATGGGAGAATATTCCCCAAAATCGTATAAGGAACTTGGTGTACAGCATGCCAAACCGCGTAAACGCAGTAATGGAAGCACGAGGAGGCAATACGAAGTATTAAAATTCAAGAAAATCGTAATAAAGTTCAAAAATTTCATGTTTCCTATTTTTGTTTTAAGGAGAGATCAGCAGTTTTTTCTTTATGTAATTTTGTGTTAATAAAATGTATGGTGACTCATATTTTTTTTACTTTCATTTAAGGAGTATTACATTGTCTATTAAATACAATTTATTGCATTAACCTATCATTTTTAGTTTCCGAGATTTTTAACATTCTTTAAGTGACCCGGATTCATTGCTCTCGAGTGTAATAAAAAAACTGTAAAAAACAGCAACCTTTTACGGTTCGAAAGAGTTCAACCGCTTTAAATCTTGGACACGCAAACGAACATACTGGCGGGCAACGTAGGCTTAATAGGGTCCCATAATCTAATACGGAACCCTAATAAAAAAAGAAAAATTTAACACAAAAACCAATTTGGGTCGTTCGGCAGGTTGCCAAAAGAGCTGGCTGCATGTCCACGTTGAACGGTTAAAGAAAAAAATTACGAAAAAATGGACCAGCCAGCTTGACAAAGATAGGTAAAATTTTATTCAAATAATCCACTGTGCCTGGACCCGAAGGTAGAGTAATTATAATTTGGCAAGTATAATTTTCAAGTGCTTCGCCGCTGTCCGACATTAAGGGGAAGAGTAGGAATGAATGAACGAATGAATTTATTTGTAACAAACACAATACAGACAAAGAAAAGTATACACATTAGGTTAGAAAACAAAATCAAGGTGTTTGTCACAACACAAAAAAATAATATTATATATGAATGGTAGAGTAATCAGTTTTTCAAAAAAGGTAGGCTATAAACGTTAACCGTAGCAATAACATGCAGGAACAAGTTTCACTCCACTAACCGTATACAATTGTCGCAGAACGGTAAAGTAGCAGTAAAGTACAGTGAACAAAGGTGAGGAAAGATGAATGGTAGAGTAATCAATCCCTGGTGTTAGGTACCTTTCATATTTGACTTCCAAAAAAGCTGTTCTTAATACGAATGTGTTTTTTTTTTCTAAACATTTACAGAGTATCTAAGAGAGACCTGAGAGTAGGGAGGAGTATTTTTCATCACTACCTAATATGAACGAGAAAGAGCTACGTCTCGAAACTTGTATGAATAAAAATTGGGTTGACAGGATAAACGACGAATACTTAAAAAAAAATGGCAAATATTGAATACATTTTGTTAATCGTTCCCAAACGTTGAGATACTCGTAACTTACCTATACTATGAAAAATAAGGCTGCATATCTCTGAAAATAGAGCATAGCTTTCTAGATTTCAGTGAACCAATCAGAAGAGAGAAGGTATGGACTTCTAGATTTCAATCAATCAATCAAAAAGAGAAACAAAAACTCGCATGGGTACTTGATGTGTTAATTTATCATAGGGCCGTCAATACGCTATTATTTGATTGTAAGTAATTCTCCAGATTCTCCTTCTCTATTAGATTTTTCAACATCGTGATACAGTTAAAATAATAGTTACGCAATAAATCACGATAAAACCATATTCAGTTATTGGAGTGTTCCGTTTTTTATGAGCAATAACTTGATTTATTCAACATTGAACCTTTTGCTGAATACTAAATGATAAATAAATCTTGAGGAACTCCGGTCTCTGAATATACGAGTAAGAAGTCATTTAGAATTAGACTGCTTCCTACGGTGCGATTCTCTAAGAACAAACATCGTTGCATCTTTGACAACATCCGTGAAACAAATGACGAGATGACAAGAAGTGTTGAAAAACCAAACTTATGTAAAAGGGCGGTATCTCATAAAGTGTTTTACACTAATTACAGCCTGAATATGGAGTACAATACAGAGAGTAATTTCTGTTGAAAGATGCAACTCCGTATGTGAACTTTTATCAAAATATCAACTCAACTGCAACTTCGTACGTGAACTTTATTAAAATATCCTAAAAATAATGTTGTGCTCACCTAGAGCTCTTTAAAAATGTATGCTATACTCTGCAGTGTGCTAAGTTTACACATTGCTTTATACTTTATACATTATGTGAAGTATTTGTGTAGCGAAGTCTTAAAAAGTAAACTCTACCTTGATTATAACATAATTTTAGCTCTACCAAATAAAAAATCTGCTACTTATTTTCTAAGCGCATAACATTAGGACATTTGCTAGTAAAAGATGCATTCGTGACTATCCATCCATCTAGCGTTTGTTGCTGGTGCGCTGCAGGATGTGACGTACGCACAAGAACTATGAGCTGATCATGGAAGCAGTATTAATATGTTAATAATGATTGTACATTAACTTACTACGTACTTCTTTGATGGATAGTGTACCTTGTCCCTTTGTCTCCACTATACACATGTCGGATTACATTGCAAGTTATGATTGCCAACACTAAAAGCCACATGTTATGGAAGATGGAGTTAACTCCGGGATGGAGTTTCCTCACATCATACGATTAATCGTATGCTGTGAGGAAACGCAAAAAAGTGAAAGGTATCTTGGGTCTGTCTTTGCGATGGTGCGTATCACTATAGTGCCAAATAGTTTGTGCAGTAATGTGCAAACAGTACTGTGTTACAGAGCGCACTGTATTTAGTATAATGCCTTGAGGATAATACTTAAAACATGTACATCTTGGGATGATTAATGCAGTGCAGTGCCAAACAAATTTTCATGCTAAAGCTCCTGGTGCAACTGTCAGGGTCCGGAGTAGTCCCTACATTATGTTAGCCATAAGGTCACATCCACACGTCATGTCCACCTTAACACTTAAAAAAAATCGTATAGTACTCTATGCAGACACCACTCAAATGTACGAGTACGTACATTTTGCAACAAGTCAATTGACAAATAAATTGTTTCATACCAAATAAAAAATCTGCTACTTATTTTCTAAGCGCATAACATTAGGACATTTGCTAGTAAAAGATGCATTCGTGACTATCCATCCATCTAGCGTTTGTTGCTGGTGCGCTGCAGGATGTGACGTACGCACAAGAACTATGAGCTGATCATGGAAGCAGTATTAATATGTTAATAATGATTGTACATTAACTTACTACGTACTTCTTTGATGGATAGTGTACCTTGTCCCTTTGTCTCCACTATACACATGTCGGATTACATTGCAAGTTATGATTGCCAACACTAAAAGCCACATGTTATGGAAGATGGAGTTAACTCCGGGATGGAGTTTCCTCACATCATACGATTAATCGTATGCTGTGAGGAAACGCAAAAAAGTGAAAGGTATCTTGGGTCTGTCTTTGCGATGGTGCGTATCACTATAGTGCCAAATAGTTTGTGCAGTAATGTGCAAACAGTACTGTGTTACAGAGCGCACTGTATTTAGTATAATGCCTTGAGGATAATACTTAAAACATGTACATCTTGGGATGATTAATGCAGTGCAGTGCCAAGCAAATTTTCATGCTAAAGCTCCTGGTGCAACTGTCAGGGTCCGGAGTAGTCCCTACATTATGTTAGCCATAAGGTCACATCCACACGTCATGTCCACCTTAACACTTAAAAAAAATCGTATAGTACTCTATGCAGACACCACTCAAATGTACGAGTACGTACATTTTGCAACAAGTCAATTGACGAATAAATTGTTTCATACATATACATACATAATCATTTTCTATGGTCATGGTATATTTAGGCACAAAACAGTTTTTTTTACACATTACTGTTTCACGGTTGAATAACTGACAAAGTTATGGTATTTCCCCAGGCGCACGTAGGTCTGTAGTCAAAAGTCTTACTACTACTACCATATAAATGTATACATCTCCATGTTAGAAAATTGTCCTATTTCCCTGGCATCTACCAGTTGAATCAGGATAAAAAAGCATGTATGTCCTGGGTATAGGCAATCTTTTTTCAAATATAATCTCAGCGTGAGAAATAACTAAACAATCACACACTCATACTTCATACCCAAATTTTGCATTTATAATATTATTAGTGTGATTATAAAAGTACTCAGCGAGATTCAGCGTCACTCAGTAAATTATTACATATCGGATACTTATTGACTTGTGCCTGTCAGCGTGGTACAGTCGATAAGCGGCATCGTTTGGTGTTGGCTTAGCCTTTCTAGACCGTAAAGCAATTTGTCTCTGCTTTGATAAAATACCCTCATTATTCAATTTATTTTCAGTCGTTTCTTTCCCGCACCGGATCTTCGTTAGCATTCGAGCGGCGTATTGTTATATTGTATTTTGTAATTTGCTCTCCCGTTTCGCTTGTGGTAAAATGAGTCATAGAAGCAGCTTTGCAAATTTATCGGAGAAAATGATGATTGCGTAAAATATTATAGAACACCCTACCACAAATAAGAGAAGCTTTTATGTCCCTTATTTCAGAGCAAATCTTATAAGATGGCATTAATGTCTTAAAGGGGTAAATGACTAATTATTAAGTTTGGCGTACTTTGAATTGATTTAACTTTTAACCTATAAACACGCGCCGGTACACAGGTGGCCAAATTTATACATTGCATAAGGCGGCGCTGGTACACCGGTGTATACCGCAGTCAAAACCCATATCAGGACTGAACATAAACGTTAACTGTTCAAATATATAATATATTTCGGTTTATTAGATGTTTTTTTTATAATACTAATAAGCACCTAGAAATCATTTTTACATAGAAATATAAATTATTTAGGTTATCAGAAGGCTAGTAAAAAAACAATAGGCGTCGATACCATATCTCTTAAACTTTCGCAGCTGTGCGTGTCCTAGTGTATTTTTTTCGTGAATAAGTACCATTTCGAGGTAAAAACCTAAGAAAAAGCTTATAATCCTCTTATATTATGGTTTTGTGAGCAATTCCTGTAATTTGATAAAGGCAGCCGCCATATTGTTTTGATAACGAGTGGGACTACGATTTTGAGATCTATTTGGTTAGCGTTAGAGTATATGTTTGTATGACAATTTGTGGATTTATTATGGATAATTTATAAAATAGGTAGTATAGGTTTTCAAAGTCTATTATACCGTTGTGATTGTATGTTTGCTCCTTTTACACCTGCTTGAGAGATAAAATTGGTCTTTGTAGAATTTATTTCATTTGTTATTTTTTTGTTGCGGTTTAAGTTTGTATGTATTTTTTCGGTTGTCTTTACCTCTATAATTTGACTAAAAAGAAACAGATAACATATTAATAGAATAAAGGAAGATGTACTGGGTAACCATGGTCGTGGTGTAAATTTACGCCGTTTACAGATATAAAACAGAACAAATAGCTGTTTTACTACGATTTTACTTCTGCAAACGTTTGCGGCGCGCGCTAATTTTTTTAATAGTGAATTTTCGCTCGCTTTTTACGTTCGATTTGGCGCCAAAATATTTTTATTTTTAAGCTACTTAAAGGGTTAATGAGCTTTACATTCATGTAAACTTATGTCGAACTGTTTATTTTTAGTATAGTTACGTTGAAGTGTTTATACAGCAAAGCCACTATGTCAGTCCGATTACACGACCAGAGTACGAAACAAATTCCATTGCAGGAAGGTGTGAGACAGGGAGACATCTCTTATCTTTCCGAAACTGTTCACTAACGCATTGAAGGATGTTTTTCAAACTCTTGGCCTGAAAAGGATCTGGCATCAACATTAATGGCGAATACATCACTAACCTTCATTTTGCCGATGATATAGTCATAATGGCGGAGTTGCTCCAGGATATCGGCACCATGCTCAACGACTCAACGACCTCAGTAGAATTTCCCAACACGTTGGTCTTAAGATGAATATAGATGAGACGAAAACCATGTCCAATATCCATGTTCCACCTATACCGGTAATTGTTCGAAACGATACACTTAAAGTTGTAGACGAGTACGTCTACCTGGGACAGACTGTCCAATTAGGTAGGTCCAATTTCAGCAAGGAGGTCGCACGAAGAATCCAGCTTCGATGGGCAGCGTTCGGGAAGCTTCGATCCATCTTTTCGTCCCCAATATATCAGAGCCTGAAAATCAAGGTTTTTAATCACTGTGTGTTGCCAGTGATGAGTTATGGCACTGAGACGTGGTCCTATACTGTGGGCCTCATTAACAAGCTTAAAATCGCTCAACGAGCAATGGAGGGCTATGCTTAGGGTTTCCCTGCGTGATAAGATCCGAAATGAGGAGCTCCGTAGGAGAACTGAGGTCATCGACATAACTCTCAAAATTAGCAAGCGGAAGTGGTAATGGGTGGGCCACATCGCTCACAGAACTGATAACCGATGGGAAGAAAGGTTCTCGAGTGGCGACCACGCACCGGAAGACGATGTGTAGGCCGGCCCCCCACTAGGTGGACTGACGACCTTGTCCAAAACCGCGGGGAAACGCTGGATGCAGGAAGCGAGTAGCCGGTCCGAGTGGCGTCTATGGGGGAGGCATATGTTCAGCAGTGAACGTCTTCCGGCTGATAATTATGATGATGAAACTTATGTCATCTGACCCGATTCTGATTGCGCTACTCGTGTTAACTGATAGAAAATATTGTATTTTTAAACTCCTTGTTTCAAACGTACCTCACTTACACTTAACAAAAGCTTGAATGTATAGAGCTAACTTACACCTAATATACATACCCCGGTAATGAGCATATACCTGTGGTACAAGTTTGCTCTGGTAAGTAAAAATTACTTATGTGGTGCCAGAACGTGGGTGGTTCCATTATCTCTCCAGGCGCCTGTCGCTCTCAACAGAACCGTCGCCGCACTCGAGACACCCAAAACTTTGCGTTTTACGACCTACCCGCTAAATTGCCAAGTTTGTCACGAACCTTAATTATTTTTACAGCGTAATCATACATAGTGCATGTACTATGTGTGATACCTTTGAATTAATTAAATCTGTAACAACAATGTTAAAATGCTTAGAACAATTAAGGGTGGGTTATTTTGCAACTCGATTGTATTACGTTTTTATTTAAATTAGGAATGTGAAATTATGTAGTACATATTCGGGATATGGGAAAAAACCGACACGATATTATTGAATTTGTTTAATTTTCTTTGATGAAAGTTTTTGTCTAGAGTTATTTAATTAATAATTTTAATAGTGTTGAATTATTAACTGCAAAGTATACAAAGTCGTAAAATTGTTTTTGTTTTCGTCCTTAATCTAGACTAAGTAATATACCTACCTACCGTTTTCCCACAACGCGACTTAGATAGGACTGCGACTTACTTATTTGTCTTTGACTCTGAATATGACTTGAATAAAAATCTCTCTTGACTCTCACATCATGCTATACATAAATAACTTAAAGAATGGCAAATGTACAACCATATGAATCCACTTACAGAGAGAAAAAAAGTGTCATCAATTGTCAAACCCATTAAAGTTCAAGCAAATACATACCTACAATCATTTATTGATATACCATGTTAATATCGGCCACCATAGTTTGTCATATTACAACTAAAGGAAATACCAAACAATCTATAACAAAAGACATTACGTATGTAGGAATTAGATAAACATTAAACATTCTAATGTTTTTTGGGTCACCAGCGTCACAATGTTGAAATAATGTCCCTGACACACTAATCCATCTTTAATGTCTATTTGCTTTACAAGTAATCGGGGTAATTTTCGATAAAATAAATTGTAGGCCAAACGATAAAACTTTACGATAACTTTAATATGGATCTATGAGAATTTAAAGTGAGTTTTATTATGTGGATTTTGACTAAAGTTGGTTTAAAGCGTTTTTTTCTCAGACGATTGGATAAGTTTGGAGATGAGGTATTGATAAGATTCCTATGACATTTACGAAGAAATATAATAAAGAAGTAAATATAAAAATTAAAATACTTAAAACTATAAAACCGCGGATCGACAAGCGCAGCGTAGGTCGCCCACCGACATGGTGGACAGTCGTCCTGATAAAGGTCGCAAGACGACATTGGATGCAGGCCGCTTCCAACCGGTCCTTTTGGAAAATTATAGGGGAGGCTAATATTCAGCAGTAGACGTCCTACGGCTGAGATGATGATGATGATAAAAAACTAATCTATCAGCGCCATGGTTGGGGGAAAAGTGCCCAGAATGCTAGCAGCATTGCCACGATGGATGACATGCTTATACTTTTTCCCAAAGTAAGCGCCAGCATTTTGGCCTCCCGTTGCATCAAACAAACGTTTGGCAAGTATGGAAGTCTCTACATGCTAGCATGAGTTAGCGGCCGTAACGATTGTCGTAAAGTCGCCAAAGTTTAGAAATGTACGTTAACGCGCCCCTCGATAACTACCCGAACTTGTGTTGTATTACGTTACATAGATATACCCAAACAGGAGGGGTTCTGACAGCGTCGGTGACTGTGGGTGTGTGTGTGTGTGTGATATCTATGTAACGTAATACAAAACAACAAACGCAAAACTGACCGCGAGAATTAGCGCTTGAACGCGTGACCGCTCTCTGTCTGATAGCACCCTTACACATCTATATCTCGTATATTTATATATACGAGATATATAGATTCGAAATGAAGTATGCAAGCTATGCAATGAGCAAAGATAATGATAATGATTAAATAATTAATATAATAATCATGTTAGTGTATTGAACTACATATACATGAGTAATGTATATATATGATATATAGGAAGCAGATCCCTTCGAGTATCGTGTCATACTTTGATATCATATACGAAAACCCTCGCTCACCCGACTTGGAAGTTAATAACATTTGAAGCCCCACGCGCTACGAAATGCGCCATGAAAAATGTAATAAAATGTATACTGACAATAATTCACAAAATATACTTAACTTGCAAATATCAATTTCCTCATGTGACTGTATTTTCTCCGTAAACCACCCTTTACGATACCGCTGAATTGTGTGTGTGTAAAAATGTTTCACGTTATCCGATACGCGGAAAAGTTACCACGATGCAGTACCACATGAGTATAGATAGGCATATATATGAATATTGGGGAGCGGGAACTCAAATTTCTAAACAAAATATCAAAGGTTAGAAGACGCGTGAAGCTCCATCTAGAATCAATATACTCGTATATGAAAATTAACCCCTATTTCTCCTGGCCACGCTATAACTTCAGAACGGATGGAGCAATCTCGCTAATTCTTTTTTGTGTGTTAATTATTGCCAGGGAAGATTCTTATGAAAGAAAAACCAAGATAAGATGGGAGGCCGTGCTGACGCGAACGAAGTCGCGGGCAGTCGCTAGTTAATAACTTTGATTGACTAGCTCGATTGGCGTAGTAGGTAGCAAAGCAACCCTGCGTTTGTGTCCATGAACATATCTGTTTGACCTATATCTGGGTGTGTATACGAGTATGTATATAAGTGCGGTTCTCTAAGAGCAAACATCGTTACATCTTTGATAACATCCGTGAAACAAATGACGAGATGATAAGAGACGTTGGAAAAATTTACAGGCAGGTTACCCCAGGCTCTGCCTAGTTCGGGTCAAAAAAGAAATTTTTTTCGGTAGTTGTAAGTAATGCAATATAATAGTTTAATTTATTAAACCTGATGATTGATTTACATAATATTATCACGCTATATACAGTATTGTACGTAACTTCTTTCGCAGTGGTATAGAGAACGCAAAAATCTGTGGCAAAACGAAAAATAAGGTAGCCTAGACAAAAGAACTTAGGTTTACAACGAGCGAACCATGTTATTCCTTGATCACAATACTTTCAGTACATAATTGCGTTTATGCTTGCTCGAAGCAAGATTAGAACAATCCTAATGTCCCCGACATGACCTAATATATTCTGCTATCTTAACGAGACAAGCTGGATCACCTATCCCCCGAAACATGGAAGGGCTAAATAGAAAATGCCTCTGGCGGTCACCCGTTCTCCAAGTAGTGACCGCAGAACCTAATTGATCTGTTTAAAACGATTAGGCAAACTCTGACGGGCGTTCAGTAATCGCTCCGACCAACCAGTAATAATTATCTAAAATGGATCAGATATATACGAAAACTTTCTTTTTCTTTGGTTTCTTTCACCTTTCCTTTGAAATAGCTCCATAAATTAGAATAAAAGTCAGCATTGACCTGATTGTCGCTGGGAATGCAAAGGAGTCCAACAAATGAAATCGAAAAGTTCTAATGGATTAAAGTCTCAGATATTACAAAAGCGTGGCTATTTCTTTTGACTTCTAGCAAATATAGTATCCCTAATGTTTGAAGAAATAAGCCCCGTGCTTTTGTTTAGTTTCTAATGTTCGTATTTTGTGTTGTGGTATTTTATTTATCTTCTGAAGAGTATGTATCGCCTATCATAAACTACATTTTGCAAATATCAACTATTTAAATAACTACGAGTATAGACCGTATTTAAAACTACATACTATTCAACACGTAGTTATGATAATATATATTTATTGTTTACATGGACAAAACTTAAATAACAGTGCAAGGAAAGGAGTAATATCGATGACAATCTTTCACGAAACTTTCCAGCAAATTGTAATGATCAAAAGTTTCATTTTGATCGCATAGGGCGAAACCGTATCAAAAAAGTACTTCTTAAAACCGTGAAATCCACTTCATCTTTAATACCATGAACTTTTTAAGTAACATAGCTTGCTATTGCGTTTCATCGGTTTGTGGGAGGTTCCGGAGGCCCAGTTCCCCCCTTCCCATTCTCCTTCTCCTTCCCCTCCCCCCACCCTCACCTTTTTATCTCTTCCTTCCTATCATCCTTCCTCATCGACAACGCATCCTCGAGACCTCTGGTATTGCGGATGTCCGTGGGCGACGGTACCACTTACAATCAGGTGAGCCGTTGGCTCGTTTGCCAACCTATCCCATAAAAAAATAACAACTCCCGTGAAAAAGTTTCATATTGCAAAAGGGGCTCAATGCTAACGACCATAAGACTCGGCGGCGCATGAAAAGTGCAATCAGCTCGTGGCTGTGCAAACAACGGAGCTGTTTGCGCCGTTCAAATGCGGCTTATACTTACGGCTCTTTGTTCTGTGTATAGTTTAACGCTGTGGTTCTGGCCGCATATTGTACTAACTTTCCCGTTGCATTTTTTTCACCTCAATAGTATTTGCAAAAGACGCCTGACTAACTATTAGACACACATTTCTATATGGATTTTGAGAACTCCAGATGCATTAGGTAATAAATAACAACAATATTCTTATTTAAAAGGTGTAGGCATATAATTCGTTACAAAAATGTTTATATTTGGAAAATACCATAAATTATAAAGGTGTATTGATTGAGTACAATGAAAGTAATGCTGAAAGTATAATATTATGTACCCTTAAGCACTTTTTAAACTTTCACGGTTGTTTTCAATAAACATATTGCTACTTACGGGATGAAAACGCGAACTTTTGGAACTTGATTGAGTTCCAAAAGTGCGCGTAGCAAAAGACAGAGAAAGAGGGTAGACAGATATGTCTGCTCGTAATGTTATTTCATCCACCCACCCGAAATCTCCAGTCGTCCCGCGATCATGGCGCTTGCAGCAGTGCCGAAATATCGGGACTCATTAAAATAATTACCATGGTTTTCATCCCGTAAGTAGCAATATGATTATGTACCCTGGCTTAGTGAGCTAGTTGTACGATGTATATTGTAGTTGTCTCTTTTGGTTTGCTCTAAAATATGAGGAATCCATCCAAAGTCCATGAAAATATGTTCACATAAAAAATAAATATATTAAGGCAAATATATATTAGTGTATTATACGAGCGATGTAGCGACCAATCTAGGTCATATAATTATATACAAACCCTATCTCGAGCTTCGTGATACCTCATGATTATTACCGATGTCGGACAAACTTTCTTGACTGCCAGAAATGTTAAAAATTGTACAGATGTCTGTATAGGATTTTACACAATTTAAATTTCTATAAAATTATTAATTGTTTGTATATTATTATTTATACTAAGTTAAGTGATCGTGTGGTAGTCACTAAGCTCGAACCACGGAAGGTAGGTACTATCAGAGTAAACAAACACTATTTCCTCTTTTAAAAGATTGTATAGATGAATAGCGACGTTGAACACCGACAACTTATATTCATTTTTGATGTATACAAGGGACTTCTTTACAGTAAAAAGCATTTAACTTACTTAAATTGATGTTATTTGATCCCATACTTGTCCTACGGATGGATGAAATTCGTTGTCATTAAATTCGATTTCACCACACGCCGAAGCTTGTTAAGTTTTTCATTCCCTATCTCTTTAATTCCAATGGTATTTCACATCGCTATAAGAAAAACCATTGCACAGTTTTTGTTCGCAGTTCGATTTGGCTATAATTTAGTAATTAAGTAAATTGTTGCCCATTATTTTAAATAATGTCAACCAATATTTTTATTGTTATTTAGTTATATATTATGTCAAATGAATTACTTTTAATGTATCCGCCTCAAATGTATTCTGTTCACATTTGGTTATACATTTGATACTTTTTTAATTTTATTTTATGTACGCACATATCTAACTCGACACAATAAACAATATAATAATGATTACACAAAGAAAACCGGATGTATTTCATTTTCACGATAAAATACAGTCTTCTCGAAGATACTACTAACGATAGGCTTTATAGACTATTATTTCGTGGTTTAGGTAAAGCGGGCTCAATATATAACTGCCGTACAAAACAAATGACAGACACTCAACTTGATTGCCCTTATTTTGGCAACGAAATATTAGCATTTACTCTAGCGATAGTCGTATTTCGATAGCGAAATTCGTCCCAATTTTTTATATACGCTCGAAGGTTCGCCGTAGATTTACGGCCGGCCAGAGCAGAATGCGTGACGATATCTCATTTCGCCATTTTCCTGTGATACAATAGAAATTTATATTACACTAGATTTCGTCCCTGACTTTGACTTTCAGCGCTCATTTAAGCGATCGGTACTATATTCGTTTTCTCGTATGCAGACATTCTTGATTGGTTGTAGACAAGTTTTAAAGTTTTATACGAATTTGAATTACTTGGCGATGTTTTCATGACTTGTCTGTTAAAGTATACCAATACGAAAAACATTGATGATTGTGTCTGAACCTGACAAATTTTTGTTGAGATTAGAATGTTGACGTATCACACGTATCGTGCCACTTAAGGTGCTGTCAATTCCTGACAAAGATAAAAAGGAGGGGTTTTAAGCAGTTTATCTCATCGACAATGGTTTAGATAAAATTACAAAAGTACAATGACATTTCTCAGACTTTTAATTATCACATTGACGGAATTTAAAACATTTTGAACATACTTGAGTACTTTAAAAAATATATCTAATATACCACTTATTTCTCCTTTAAAACAGTTTTGCTCATTATTCTAATTTTATTAAAGATATTTCACATGAAATACATGTAATAATTAATTAAAATGGCAATTTTAATACACATATATTGACGGATTCCTTTTTTATTTAATAATGAACATAATTTTTATAAATTTTGATACATTTTTACGATGTGGAATTCTAATGTTCGCAAGCGCTAGCAGCTGACAGCGCCTTAATGAGCATTGTTACATATATTATTTTAGCTATGGTCTATTTTTACTGTATTTTAGTATACTTATTAAATATTAAATTTCTTTATAATTATATATTCATACTATAGGCAGCAGCCACGAATCAGGAAAAACTCAGACTCGGGACTCTTTTTTTAGTAAGAATAATTATTGACCAACCTCTTGTTTCTTTTAAAAGTAGGTCTTGATATCAAATTACTGAATCAATAAATTTATTATACTGAGTTCTTATATCTGGATGATATTACAATACTCATTGGCAAGCGTAGTTTAATCAGACGATTTCAATATCTACAGACAACCTGCCAAGAGATCTACAGACAACTTCTCAATACTATATCAATATTCGTATTATATTTTATCCAATTTAGTCTTCCGCTCAAATCTGTAGCCCGCCGTTTCGTCCTCCCGTTGAAACAATAAAACGTAGAATTAACATATAAACGGGCGAGCGTCAACGGATATTGACTGATTTAGCTTGACTACGTTGATGGAATGAGGTTAAAATACTTACTGGCTACTGCTTGCAACTTCACCCGCGTTCAATAAAGTTATTGCGTTCTTTCGGCATTAACTATACTTAGGATCCTAAGTATTATTCCTGGGTAAGCAATCTTTATTTCAAACTGCATATATGCATCCCTTCAGGTTGAGATTCACATACGGCTGTATGTTACTCACAGACTCGTAAACTTTTGCATTTATAGTATTAAGATACAATTGCAAAACGATATCAAACTGCTTAAATGTAGACAACCAATACATTCAAGTTAATAGTGGTACAACTAACCTAGAATGAGCAGACTTGTTCCTGAAAGCGATATCTTCTATCAATTTGACGACGGGAAACGGCTGAGATTGAAAAGTGTAGACATAAAACACTATGTTGAACTATGTTACTATAATTGAGGTTATTATCATCCAAGCATCTGCATCTAGTCGTATATTGTGTGCTTTTATTACATACATTGTCAAATAATATAAAATAAGTCAAAAACAGAACCTAAGTACTAAACCAGTCCACCGCTACCGACTTCGCTTCCAAAAGTACCCATCAAACTGGTGGCATTACCTCGCTGGATCGCTAGCGAGATGCGTTGGGCCAAGTAATGCCCCGAACGCGGATCCCGACCTCTCTCTCTCAAGCGACGCCCCAACTCAGCCACAAAATTTTTAGCATAGGATCCCCACGAGCCCGCAGTCTCGACGGCAAACGGGACGAACTCGTACGCAGACTACAAACACGCGTATTTGAGACGTTTGACCTTGGCGGTCGCCTTAGCTCCCGCGCCGCAAGATGCCAAGTGGCGAATGTACTGACACATGTGGCATCCCAAACTAAGCAACGTCCTCTCCGCCCGGGAAACAACGTAAGGCCATCTGGACGCTTGCCCTCGGACCGAGACAAACCGGAAGGCTCCAAAGTGCACGGGACCTTCGCACGACCAGGGTTCGTCTGGAAATTTCGTTCTGAGCATGATGGCAGGGTCTTCACCCCACGCACTTGGTACAGCTCAACCTATGGTGACCGTATGCATCAACCCATCACCACAAACGCAAGAAGGGAGTCGTCGTCGAGGAGCATGCACATCCGAGGAAACGGTAAGGCATACATCCAAGATCCGGACCCTGGACTAGCGGCCGTATTGAGGCGGGTCAAGTGAACTATCAATCCGCAACTGCGACACGTTTTTTTTTGAGGTGACGTCGTCCCAACCTCTCTGCGGTGCAGTCTTCTCTGGAGGATCAGCACCCAAGTTAAAGGATGACCACACGCTAAAGGCCTCTGCAGCGAAAGGGATGCGCACCGGGTCACCGTTACCGGGCAATATTGTGAGTGACAAGTTTCGCTACACCCGATGAGGAGGACAAATCCATATATATTGAATTAAAATAAAAATAAAAAATATTTAACTTTTGACACTTTTTGACACTTTTGTTTTGTTTGTTTATAATACAAGAGTTATTTGACTTTTGTTATTATTGTCATTCATTAGAATTAACTTATTGTATCTATCTATTACTCTGTATGTTGAATCCACGATGTGTATACCTCGTGTGCACAAATTATGCTCTAATTACTTCTGAGAAGTAAACATGTTTAAATAATTTATACGTAGTATGCACATCATATTCATAACGAATAAACTACTATCAGCTGTTCCCTGTATAATGTTTAAATTTAATTAACGTGGTCAACACCCTCAAGACCGCTTGTTGGCCCCTTTTCCCGAGTCTGCGGTTCCACCGCAATTCTGCAGTTAGCGCATTTTTGTTTTATCGTAGGAAGCATTTAAGTGTGTTTAAAAAGTAGAAACGGCGATGTATGTACATTTATACGATCACGTGTTTACATTAACGATTAGGTCTGCAGAGCATAAACTATAAAATTTCATCAGACAAGTCCTTATATCTACTTTACTTTTATTTTTTCTTGAAATGTAGACTGTTATAGTGTTATTGAATATTTTAAGGCCACTGTTGGCATATACACTCGAGAGCAATGAATCCGGGTCACTTAAAGAATGTTAAAAATCTCGGAAACTAAAAATGATAGGTTAATGCAATAAATTGTATTTAATAGACAATGTAATACTCCTTAAATGAAAGTAAAAAAAATATGAGTCACCATACATTTTATTAACACAAAATTACATAAAGAAATAAACTGCTGATCTCTCCTTAAAACAAAAATAGGAAACATGAAATTTTTGAACTTTATTACGATTTTCTTGAATTTTAATACTTCGTATTGCCTCCTCGTGCTTCCATTACTGCGTTTACGCGGTTTGGCATGCTGTACACCAAGTTCCTTATACGATTTTGGGGAATATTCTCCCATTCCTCTGTGAGAGCAATTTTGAGCTCACGAAGCGTGATTGGGGGAGGGTTTCGTTGTTTTACGCATCTGCCTAGCTCGTCCCAAGCATGCTCGATCGGGTTGATATCCGGGCTGCGCGCTGGCCACTCCATACGAGTAATGTTCATCTCTTGAAGGTAGTCATTCACAATCCTACCTGTATGAGGTCGGGCATTGTCATGCATAAATATAGCATCCTCACCTAAATTGACCATAAATGGACTAACGTGATCATTGAGGATTTCTTCCACATATCTTTCGCTAGTTAAAGAGCCGTTTTCTATGATCACCAGCTCTGTGCGACTTTCAGAAGAAATTCCGGCCCACACAAGTACAGACCCACCACCGTAGGCTACTTTTTCTTCGATGCATGCTTGCTTGAATCTTTCCTCTGGTCTTCGATACACTCTGTGTCTTCCATCGTGCTTGTAGAGCATAAATTTTGATTCGTCGGAGAACATAACTTTTGACCAATCTTCAATACTCCAATTTACGTGGCTCTGGGCATATCTTAGTCTTAAAATACGATGCCCACGCTCCAGTTTAGGGCCGTTTCCAGGTCTAAGGGGTTTTAAGTTAGATTCAGCAAGCCGACGTCTTACTGTCCATGCACTTGGGTTACTTCCTCCGAGGCGTCGAAACTGATTTGTGAGTTCAGTTCCTGTGAGAAAGCGATTTCGAAGCATGGTGTTCACCAAGTATCGGTCTTCTCGTGCTGTGGTACACCTGGTTCTGCCCGTTCCTGGTCTGCGTAGGTTAGAACCAGTTGCTTCGTAACGTCGGAGAACTCTTTGTACTGTTGACAGCGACACACCGACAGTCCTGGCTGTATCGCGCTGACTCCGGCCGGTTTCCAGCATTGTAAGTATTCTGGTGCATTCTTCAGGCGTAAGCGACATAATTTCAGCTTGAATAATGAATATAGAGCACTATCAACATGGTTTATGTACCCACATAAATGACAGATTACAAACAAAAGCAAAACCAAATGCTGTAATTTCGTAGTTCCATCTTCGAAAGTGGCCCTTTTTCAAATTTGATTTTTTTATGATATAACTTTACAATAACTAAGAAGTTTTAATACCTTCATTTAAGGAGTATTACATTGTCTATTAAATACAATTTATTGCATTAACCTAGCATTTTTAGTTTCCGAGATTTTTAGGATTCTTTAAGTGACCCGGATTCATTGCTCTCGAGTGTACTTAAAGTACAGGATGTGGCATTATAGCAGTGTGTAAACAGCACCTAAGGGCTCAGTCATAGTGGCGGAAACGGTACGGGTGCGGTCTATACACACAAGCTGACAAGCTGGTCTCTATTTGTATACATGTGCTAAGAGGAAATTAGATCAGATGACGGCTTCCGTAGCCAGCGATATGTCTACGAGCCGACAATATAAGCATGTAGATTGCTACGACGTAGACGCGTTTGGCATTAGTTTAGCGATAAAAGCTTTGCAAACTCTAACGGCTGGTTACAAAAGTTAGTGACTATAAATAAATTTATACGGGGTCTGCTCAGTAAATCAGCGGAGAATAGAGAAGAGTCTGTAAATCACGTAGCACTATAATATTATAAATACGTATCTTTTTTGTCTATACGTATTTTTTGTAATATTCTTTTTTTATGGACTCCTAGTCGTCCAACTAGGTACTACATATGTCAGTGTACTTCTACTCCTAAATCTCCATATTCTCTCTCGTTTTTTGTCTTGTTTAGTGATCCTACAGATAAGGATCGACATAGCAACCTAGTTGCGTTGGATGTTCGTGCAGCTAGGCTCTCCCTTCGTCGGTTAAGTTCTTAGTGGGCGCATAGATCCTCCCTCATACATGCACTTCAGGCACATTACGTCATAAAGTAGTGTATTATTTGTTACTAACTCACGCTGGAACAGTTCAACAGATGTGCGTGATACTTGGCATTGGGATACACATAGTTTTATACATACCATTTTTGTCCTGGAAAAATGTTACTGTAGGCGTAGCATTTTGAACGTGGACCGTGGGGGTAGATTACGACATTATTGGCTGCCAGTAACAATATAATAAATACAATAGTCAAAACAATGTAATAATAATATTTAAACTCTTTATAACTCATTGTTACATGTGATTATTTAAAAACTGCGAAAAACTGCTAAAATTACGAAACTGACGTGCGTCTTTTTACGCTTGAAACTATTACATCATCATCGTCCAAGAGCATTCAACCGTTGGTGAGAAAATTAAATGGGCCTTAGTAGTGGAGGCGACTCAAGAAAAATATTTTCAAAATCCATACATACTTGACGTAGAACACAATAAACAATAAACATACATAAAATATTTCAGTCGAACATCATCCTTCTTCATCAGTTAAAATGTAACAACGTATTAAGATAAATTATTTTTCTCCTGAATCTTGGAAGTCATGTTTGGAGGTTGATGTTTATTTTATTTTATTTTATTTATTAAGGAACAGAAAACAGCCATATTATAAAATGTACAACAATGTGGATAGATTAATAAACTTAATAATAATACAGCCAACAACACTATTCACAGATTACTTAAAGAATTATATAAATTTACCGCTAGGAGTAGCTAACTTGCCAAAAACAATATTTAAATATACATTTTTTTTAATAAGCCCTAAAACACAAAAATTAAAAATTAATGATTTTATTGAATTTAAACAATTATTAATTAACATAATAATAACAGTATTGTATCGAAGTATTACAGTACTGAAGTTATGAGGAGAGATTTTTAAGTACTGCTGCTTTAAATTTACCTGCAGTGCAAGCAAAAATATCTATATTTTGAAAAGAGTCATTATACGATTCCACCATCCTACGAGTAGGAGTGCGCAGTCCGGCGTTTGAGCGGCAATTGCCCAATGCGAATAAGCGCCCTGCGCGCACCTCCCGTTTGTAAATTGTTCTAGGTACAGCATAACATAAATTATTAACTAAATCCATGCAGTCAAAGTTATTGTTAACAATTTTAAAAAGAGTACAAGCTTCAAGGTACTTGCGTCTTGATTCAAGTGTAAGCATGTTATATTTGCCGAGCAATTTAGTATACGATAGATATCTTTTATGACATCTGTAGTGCATGTTTACAACAAGTCTCATTTGTTTCATTATCGGAATAAGACAAAATAACGTAGAGCGCAAGATTTTTCCATATTTAATCTTTAGCAACGTCGCCGCCCAGGTAATCTCAGCGAAAGCGATCTCTCAAAAAAGCTATGGCATTTTAACATCGATCCTATCAGGAGGGGTGGACGGAGATCGCATCGGACCGCCGCGAGTTTTGGAAGGCATTGTGAGAGACTTTTGCTTGGCAGTGGATTTAGATTATAAATTCTAACGATTGGATTATCTCTGTGGGTGTATATTTAATACTCGATTGCACCGAAATAACTAAATTGTTGTTTAGAAAACAGTCGGCTTCAGTTAAAACTTGTAACAGTGTGTGCTAGAAACTGCAAAATCACTTATAATTTATATACAATCTAGACATGATTCAACTACGCTAACATTATTCATACATTCAGATTTGCCTGAGCTTAAAGCTCTGTTTGACTGGTCATTAAAAAACCTCAGAATTTAGTGTTTCAGTGTAAATATACAAAAGTATAATTTGAAAAAGTTAAAACTGACTTCCATTCTTTTCAGTTATTGATGTGTAACTCAAAAACTACTGAACTGAATTTGATGAATTTTAAATGTTACTTCACGGGGAGCACCAGCTTCCAAACCAAAAATATATTTTGAGTATCGGTTCACCCACTGGAAAGTTATAAGGTAACAAACACAAAAAAAAAACAGTCGAATTGAGTACCTCCTCCTTTTTGGAAGTCGGTAGAAAAAACAGTGCCCAATTGTAGCTAGTTCGATACAGTGCTAATCTATAACAGGCTCACAGAATCTACCTCTATCTCTATACATCTATACCTCAAAATAATGATTTTTAATACCAATGACGATTTCCTTATAACATGCAAACTGGTCAAGTTCGAGTTGGACTCGCGCACCGAGGGTTCTGTACATTAAGAAAGCGGTTAACGTAACTACTCCTAACTAAAAGGACAAACTTAACTTTGCCGTTCGATCCCTAGACGTGATTACTGCACCAACCACAAATAATAAATTTGTAATAGTAAATACGCTTTTATATTTGTTTTATTTATTACCATTTAAAACAATATTTATTTTATTTCGTTGATTTTGAGTAAAGAGCACAGATCACGAAATTGTGATGTTCAAACGGATTGATGTATTCAAATAAAACTGATTTATTCAAACTTTACTAATTTATTCAGACATCGAATACTCATGAACTCAATAAAATTATTAACAGATAAATTGTAACTGTTGTTACAACAAAAGCTTTTCATTAGTCACCGTGTTTTCAAGACGTTATACAGAACACTAAATTTGTAATGTATGCACTTTTTAGATACGAAAATGTACTCAAACAGTAAACACCTAGGAACTATGAATACGACGACTGAATTAAATAAAACTGAGTTACAAGTACTTTAATAAACTTTTTACCGCTTTGATAATATTCGTAGTGTTTTGACCTTTTTATACGTGGCAAACTGATGAAATTCAAGTACCTAACGGGTAAAACGAAGCCGTTTTGAATGCATGGAGTGTGGATCCCCAAGTCCCAGCTGTATAATATGTTCGAGTTTCCAGTCATTATTCTGTCATATTCCAATCTCCGTGGTCATTTCAAATTAATGTCATTTAGGATTGAATTTTCTACATCTATATTATGCTCTTAATATTATCTTATGTTTATGTATCAAGGTCAATACTGGACTAGACTGGCCGATAAGCGCAATGGGTAGTTCCCTGCCTTCTGAAGCGCTAGTCTCGGTTTCGATCTCCAGAAAGATCCAACATTTCTGCGCATTTTCACAAACATCTGTTTGACCTGGTGTCTGGGTGTGTACATATGTATGTATGTCACTCATCAGGTTACCCATAGTACAGCGGCTAGTTTTACGACCTGAACATCTTAATGTTGTCCCGTAAAAAAACGTGAAGGGATCCGTGTCATCCAATAGTCGAAGCTCTAACACCTAATTTGGAACAACGTACTCGTATCGTTAACGTATAAACAAGAGAAAAGCGCGCTGCGCTTCGTCGATCAAATTGTGGGTTATCTATGACACAGTTGCAATTGATAAATACCTAGTATTTTGTACTGAATTCAAACTGGGTAACGTCAATGTTAACGATAAAGTTACACCTACAAAAAAAAATTATAGGCCCTCACGTTAAAAGTGTGTTAAAAGGTTAACTGGGTACAGTATGCCGACCTGCTGCAGTACGCGGCAAGCACACATAGCTCGGTACGATGTCTCACTTTTACACGACATTTGACATAAGTCACGGAGTTCTTCTTTACTTTTCGTCTGTGTTTTAATGAACGTTTTAAAAATGTATAAAGTAGAATCTAAAATTTTAATTTAATTGGTATTATATTTTAGATCTAATTTTGCATATAACTACTACTAGCTTTATTATTTTCATAAATATAAGTAATTATAAGAAATATATTGATTTTCCAACATACATATTAGGTATGCTGGAAAGAAAGCTAAGGTTAGCTAAGCTAAGCGTAGTTTAAAGCTACGATATATAATTTTTTTTAAAACAGCAATTTCTTCCGTACCTTTAAAGATAAAATAATTTGATTTGATAATCATGCTTACTCTCCACAGCGGTCACATCCTTCTATGAAGTGGCTGCTAAAAATTCAAAATATCCACTACGTGCGTTCGATTTCCTATAAATGTCCCAACTTCAGACGTGACACGAAATAACCTTTTCCAACGTTAAAATTCGTAAGAAGAAAACATATATGTGGCAGCAAACTGCTTGACATATGCCAGGTAACATGACAAAAACATCCGAAATACAAAACAATTTGCGTAGTAAGTCTTGCGTAATAGATTTGAACGCGCGCCATTTTCGGGAGGACTAGTTATCTGGGCCATAGCATTCGGTAATAAATATAACTTTTTGTGGAACGCTCTGAAAATTAATGGTTGTTGTTATAAATACCACAAATTATAACACAGGCTTGAATTATTATACAGCATTTAATCACCGAGGTCTATTATCGCTTAGTACACGAATGTTCATTCATTGAATTGTAGAAAACAGCGCAGTACTTTATATCAGAGTAACATTCACTCGAATACGAAAATCAAACCATTAAAATGAATTTAATTACACATAAATTATCCCAGAAGATTAGCCAGTTAAATTGGCAGTGGGCAGGGCACATAGCACGCAGAACAGATGGCCGATGGGGCCGGAAGGTTCTGGAATGTAGACCACGGACCGGCAAGCGCAGCGTAGGTCGTCCACCGGCACGGTGGACAGACGACCTGATAAAGGTTGCAGAACGTCGTCGGATGCAGGCCGCTTTCAACCGGTTCTTTTGGAAAATTATGGGGGAGGCATATGTTAAGCAGTGGACGTCCTACAGCTAAGATGATAATGATGACGACACATCAATTAAATTTGTAACAATAAACAATCACTTCATAATATGTTTAGTATTTTCAAAACTTAAACTTTATATATGTTATATTGATTGACTGATGTAATTGGCGTTGTGTGCCGTTTAAGTAATAAATAAATAAATAAATAAATAAATAAATAAATATGTGAAAAAATGGATAGATGGGTTTTGAGTTGTTTTTATTCGCAATTTAATCAAACCAAGGTTTGTTTAAAAGCACTACATCTACATGTAGGAGTACTTTTATAATTAGTTTTAAACTGTATTATATATCAAACATTATCAAAGTTATATTAAATTTTAGTTTTCATAGTATGAGCTATTACATAAATCTTAGTTCAAATATCCCATTACAAAGTCTACGTTATCTCCAAAGTTTGTAGAGATATGCCAAATGTTTAATGATCGATTTAGACTATGACGTGAATATTATTCGAAGGTGTAACCTTAATCCGACGTGGAGTTATTAATATAGTGTAGGTGGTTGCTTATAAGCAAATTTCTCTGACATAAATTACGAAGTTGTGGTAAACCTTCGAACCAACGTGCTCATACCCATCCGGATATAATCTGTATCCGCAACTATATTTTGCAGTTAATTGCCAATACCTACTTTCGCAATAAATGTTGAACCATGCTCATATTGTTTTTAAATACCAAGGCTGTTTAGGTGGATGGGTTTTGTTAATCTATGTATTATGAATCTACATATTTGGTTGCCATTTTTAATACAGCTCGATTTTGTTATTGTTTTATTTCACTACTAGGCTTTTTTAGGTTTTCGTTAAGCTGGGTTCCATGTGGCCCTAGTTCGATAGATTATGGCCTCTATGATGGTCTGATGACGCGCAGTCAAAACTTTTCCTTGTAACTTGGCTTCGCTTAAATCTTTGTTCATAGTTGATTAATTAAACAATCTTCTTTAGACGATCTGTTCTAGTAGTTCATAGTTTTTTATTGTATGATATTTAAAGCACTGACGCCTGCCAAACTTTGCAGTTTTAGAGAGAAAAATATACATCCTCGGACGGGATTCGAACTAAGCCACCGAGGCCGTGCGAGCAACATTTTAACTCTCTATTTGATTTTAACCCTCGTATGGGGACGGAGCTACATCTATTGAACAGCTTGACAGCATTCCCGCATTTCCCAACCGAAGGAGATTTTTCATACACTTAACTTTCGTTTTGATGTCGCAACACTTCTTATTTTTAATAGAATAATTTTTGAGCTCTAACACCTATTTAGCGAGGAAGGTAGAATAAGAAGTCGCCAATTATTAGGGAATCAGGTCGAACTTGTTGTATGTAAAGGAGTTTATATTGATTTATAACAAATACATTATACGTCCAATGATGTTGATTCTATGCAATATACTCTGAATGTAAGATGCACTAGATTTGAGATACACTTCTTGCATAATTTCATTGTTACCATTGATATTAAATAACTCAACGTCCGGTGACGCTGTAAATGGCAGTAGAGGCAAACAGTATTAGTCCGTTCGAACTAAAAAATAAATCTAAAAAATAGTAATCATTACGCACACAATGTTACAGCTGCCATAATTTGAAATCCTACGATAGTTATTAACTTAGAACCTATATCATCATCATCATCACCACATCCTCTCACTCATTAGCATAAAAGAAATCTCAACTAATATATATTGATTCATAACAATGAGGTTATTATCCGGTCGCATCTCAACATCCCGGAACCGTCTCAATTGTACACGGAGATACGACCATTTTGAATACGACCCTAGTACTCTGCAAGTACGTTCTCCCCGCGTTCCAAACATTTTACGACTCACCTTTTTATTACCCTGCCTTAGATTTAAACGGGCTTAGAAACTACGTACAATAGGCAAAAGTTTTTATTTCCGTTCTTAAAACTCTACGGCGATTAATCGTGCCGGACCCCAACGTTACGAGCATTCGAGCAACACCCAAATGCTACAAGCACAAAAGTAATTTGCTTGCCCACAGGGGAGATGAAGGGGGGAGGTCACACGGCATGACGTTAGGTGGTTATTAATGAACCGTTTGCTTTTTTATTGTATTTAAGTGACGGGATGGACAAGCCGTTTGACTGACCTGACGTTAATTAACTAATCGATTACGTAATACACAAAGTGTAAAAGCTCATTATTAAAAACGGTAGCAAAGTTCAATTTCACTGTACACTTTGCTTCTGTTGTGATACTACGTCAAGTATTGGGCTGGGAGTGAATTATCACGGCTGCGAGTTTATGTCGGTTCAAACTACGTTGTTTTATATTATTTTACCTGGCTGCGTAAAGTAAGTTTATGTTTTTAGGTATAGCTGCAAGTAAAGTTCTTAAGATTGTCCTGTATTTTGAATTGATGCATTTTGATAATTAAGGTTTTAATTTATTATTTAGCTACGTGAGTCGCATAAGATATATGCGATCTAGACAATATATTTATTACACATATTACATTTTCTATTAAAGAAACACTGACCAAAATGTATCAGAACAGGTCTTTAAAAATCCTATAACATATAACACATACTTGTAGGTAGGATAAATAGCTAACATAAAAAAAATAAAATGTGAATAAACCACCGTACAACTCTGACATGTAAATAAACTACTGAGCTAACGGGCTGTTTGCTATTGAGGTTGTAACTATAACCTGCAATTAAAGATGCAGATACATGTTTCTTTGCTATTCAACCTGTAACTATAACTTGCAATAAAGATGCAGATACATCTATCTTTACTATTGAAGCTGTAACTATAACCTGCAATTAAGATGCAAATACATGTTTCTTTGCTATTCAACCTGAAACTATAACCTACAATAAAGATGCAGATACATGTTTCTTTGGTATTCAACCTGTAACTATAACCTGATATAAAGATGCAGATACATCTATCTTTACTATTCAACCTGTAACTATAACCTGCAATAAAGACGCAGATACATCTATCTTTACTATTCAACCTGTAACTATAACCTGCAATAAAGATGCAGATACGTGTTTCTTTAATATTCAACCTGTAACTATAACCTGCAATAAAGATGCAGATTTACATGTTTCTTTACTATTCAACCTGTAACTATAACCTGCAATAAAGACGCAGATACATCTATCTTTACTATTCAACCTGTAACTATAACCTGCAATAAAGATGCAGATAAATGTTTCTTTACTATTCAACCTGTAAATATAACCTGCAATAAAGGTGCAGATACATGTTTCTTTACTATTCAACCGTAGCTATAACCTGCAATAAAGATGCAGATACATATATCTTTACTATTCAACCTGTAACTATATCCTGCAATAAAGATGCAGATACATATATCTTTACTATTCAACCTGTAACTATAACCTGCAATAAAGATGCAGATACATGTTTCTTTACTATTCAACCTGTAACTATAACCTGCAATAAAGATGCAGATAAATGTTTCTTTACTATTCAACCTGTAACTATAACCTGCAATAAAGACGCAGATACATCTATCTTTACTATTCAACCTGTAACTATAACCTGCAATAAAGGTGCAGATACATGTTTATTTACTTTTCAACCTGTAACTATAACCTGCAATAAAGATGCAGATACATATATCTTAACTATTCAACCTGTAACTATAACCTGCAATAAAGATGCAGATACATGTTTCTTTACTATTCAACCTGTAACTATAACCTGCAATAAAGACGCAGATACATCTATCTTTACTATTCAACCTGTAACTATAACCTGCAATAAAGATGCAGATAAATGTTTCTTTACTATTTAACCTGTAATTATAACCTGCAATAAAGGTGCAGATACATGTTTCTTTACTATTCAACCTGTAACTATAACCTGCAATAAAAATGCAGATACATATATCTTTACTATTCAACCTGTAACCATAACCTGCAATAAAGATGCAGATACATGTTTCTTTACTATTCAACCTGTAACTATAACCTGCAATAAAGACGCAGATACATCTATCTTTACTATTCAAGCTGTAACTATAACCTGCAATAAAGATGCAGATACATGTTTCTTTACTATTCAACCTGTAACTATAACCTGCAATAAAGACGCAGATACATCTATCTTTACTATTCAACCTGTAACTATAACCTACAATAAAGATGCAGATAAATGTTTCTTTACTATTCAACCTGTAACTATAACCTGCAATAAAGGTGCAGATACATGTTTCTTTACTATTCAACCTAAACTATAACCTGCAATAAAAATGCAGATACATATATCTTTACTATTCAACCTGTAACTATAACCTGCAATAAAGATGCAGATACATGTTTTTTTACTATTCAACCTGTAACTATAACCTGCAATAAAGATGCAGATAAATGTTTCTTTACTATTCAACCTGTAACTATAACCTGCAATAAAGACGCAGATACATCTATCTTTACTATTCAACCTGTATCTATAACCTGCAATAAAGATGCAGATACATCTATCTTTACTATTCAACCTGTAACTATAACCTGCAATAAAGACGCAGATACATGTTTCTTTACTATTCAACCTGTAAATATAACCTGCAATAAAGGTGCAGATACATGTTTCTTTACTATTCAACCGTAGCTATAACCTGCAATAAAGATGCAGATACATATATCTTTACTATTCAACCTGTAACTATATCCTGCAATAAAGATGCAGATACATATATCTTTACTATTCAACCTGTAACTATAACCTGCAATAAAGATGCAGATACATGTTTCTTTACTATTCAACCTGTAACTATAACCTGCAATAAAGGTGCAGATACATGTTTCTTTACTATTCAACCTGTAACTATAACCTGCAATAAAGACGCAGATACATCTATCTTTACTATTCAACCTGTAACTATAACCTGCAACTAAGATGCAGATACATGTTTCTTTACTATTCAACCTGTAACTATAACCTGCAATAAAGATGCAGATACATATATCTTTACTATTGAAGCTGAATTATAACCTGCAATTCAGATGCGGATATATACAGATGTTTGTGCCTGTTATACAAATTCATCTCAAAAGTTTTTTAGTCAAACTATTTGTATAGCACACACATATTAAAGAGCTATGAAAGAGATCTTCACATCTATTATAAATACTCGTACCGTATTAAAGATGTAGTAGTCCGTGGAAGCGCGACATGGGCATAATAAGCATATAACGTTCAAATCAAAACACGCGGAATTCCAGATATAATTAATTACACATTTCAGATTACGCGTAGAGCGATTAGCACGGTTGCTTGCGTTCATAACATGTACGATAGTGTGCGAAATTTCGTAAATGTTTGTGTATGTATTTAAATAATTCGTTTACAGCACACATGCAATGTGAACGTCTGGAGATAGAAGTGTGTAGGGTTAAGTTTGTGTATTCATTTACGTTTGCGTGTAGTTGTAATTATGGAGAGTATCTGTGTGCCATCCGAGCTCAAACAAAATGATGTTAGCATTGTGATATAACATGATGAGTAGCTATATATTTATGACTACGAGTAAGTTTCAGTAAAATATGAAATCTACATCCGCGCTGCTGTAGGAACTTATTGAGCCAAATTTCTGTGCAAAAAGCGTTACGTAAGATCAATAATAATTGTGTAACGAAAAGTTCTCACTTCTCCACGGAATGAATATTCAGCAAATAATCCCTGTAATATATATTTTTTGGTCAAAATTAGAGTCCATACTTTGTTTAATTGTCCCTTAATATTACTCCAAACCAACTCAATAGGCTAAAGGTCTGGGGGTATGGAGGTAAACGCAACCCTTCATGGCCGTTTCTTTTCAATAACTCGTGAATTTTGTCATTTTGTCAATATCTTCAGTTTATGTCTTTTTAAACTTGATTTAAGTGCAGTTATCATTAAAACCAAAATTTAATAATATTACACTTCGAGCGTTACCAAGCTCGAAGGTATTACATGATATTACTAATGGACAAGAAGATGATACAATAAAAATGTTGCATGAGATCTATTGTTTAACGAGGCATAACTTCAAGTTTGTTTTAATCATCATATAGTGCAATGGTGCCACGATATTTGTCGACCAAACTTTAATTGACTGATCAAGTTTTGCGATTTATTTGAGCGTGTATTCTTGAAAGGCGATTAGTCGTGAATCTTGACTTACGGCCGGTCCCAATAATCTACCTATCGTCGGTTTACCTTACTAGAGATAGATATTTGACACTTTTTGTATGGACGTTATGTCAAATTTCTATCGGTAGTAAGGAAATCCGTGGATAGATAGATTATTGGGATCCTCCTTTAATTGGACGTTTGACAGTTAGAGTGCCCTAATATCAAAATTTACTCAGATCGTACTTCTGGACTACGACTAATAAGATCTATAACATTAGGCCAAGGTCCTTGAAAGGAAGGACAAAAAATCGATAAATATACCTTGACCTTTAACTCCGTGACATTTAATGTCACATTTTTACACACTTTTTAATTTGACCTTTGCTATAAACAATAAAAAATATAATTTGAATCTGCATTTATGTAACGAGTAAAATTTTGTTGTTCAACATATCTTCACATTTTTCTGATGTGTTGTGAAACAAATATGAAAGCATCGCGCCCATCAAAATTGTCCTGATGTAACTATGCACTTATAATACTATTAATAATTAGTAGGTAATAATATGTATATATATCGGGTTACTGGTAATCAATTAGCATCCTGTTAACAGCATATTCTGTTCATCAAAAGTAAAAAAACAACTTTTGTTTTTTGTTTTTCCCAAAACTAAATAAATTTCCCAAAAAGAAATTTTTAAGTTTTTGTGATTCTCTCTTCTTTATAACTCTACATCTCATCCACTTCATTCATCTACGTAAAGTCTGCCTGCCACCGGCCGGAGCTTGTCGGCATGCGCTTTTTCCATAGTGCTAGTTATGTTTAGACTGGTCAAATTATTATTTTTAAGTTATGTATAGAAAAAAATACGAATTTTTGAAAGTCGTAGAACTAAAGATGTTTGTTTTTATGTACAGAATATGCTCATAAAAGGATGATAATTGATTACCAGTACAACTGTATCTATCTATATGTATATATATATATATATATATATACCGCAGGGGCGGCTTTGTGGCGAGCCGTCCGTGAGTGGCCGTGGTCCCTGTTTCTACCTGGGGCTAAACGAGACCCCTGACATTGCCTTAATTGACCGTCTGGGGGTGAAGACGCAAGAGCAAGTAACAATAAAAAGCTCCAAGGGTGGGAGTGTTAAAGCACATAACGCCGGTAGTAGCGCTCTAGCGAATCCGCAGCACACCCCTCGACACCCTTAAGCCATCCACACTGACATTGCCTCTTCTATCACCATTGATGGTGGCTCTTATGGTCTTATGGTGGGTGACAAGTTACTCTAGCTATAAGAGCACCTGCCTAAATATTTTAAGATGAGACCAAAATTGGCAGATACCGTAGTCTCGTCCATATCCCACTATATCCCTTATCACTGTAAATGTCATATTAATAGCCTTGCCATTTTGACCATTTTTGAAATAGTTATCCCATGTAACCATCCATCCAAAAGGTTTCTGTTTTTATAATACTTTGCAATTTTTTTTATACCAAACAGGCCTCTAAGTGTTAGTGGCTACAGCCCCACTTATGCCTTTGTAAAGGACCTGATGAAATCCTAATATTTAGAAAATTTACTTGTAACATTGTTACGAATAAATGAACTATGAACTAATAATACTAATAATGATGTACTCACACACGCATACACATTCATTCCCTCGCATTAAAATATCTGTGTCCCGGGATGCATGGACACAAAATTACACATCACAACAAAACACGAGAACTAAAATTTAATGTGAAACGTCTCAGCACAAGAATGACCTGTGTGCTACAAATTTAGAGGTCGTTATCGTGTCCTCGGTGACTTTTGAGTTTGGAAAATCCATTCAGTTCTCGCGTTAAATGGATAAATTTGCCGTAAGAAATCGTAGACGGCGACAGATACATATAATTTCTAGTTAAGTCCCTAAACAACCAATAACTACACGTTTATTTTTGGAATTGATATGTTTTATTATTAGAGACATGAATATAACTCTGACGTATCTAAAAATAATGCTACTGTATAAATGTCCAACGTCCATATGGCTATATTGCGTTTGTTCTAATGTTTTTCTTCGGGTAGCAATTACCTGCACACACGAGTACATACACAAAATTATTTTACGTAAGCTGGATGAGCATGGGTTAAATATAATATAGCTAAGAGGTTTGAGACTTGATTTATGCTAATAACTAACGAATTTAGTTGTACATATTTTTTAAACCGTCATCGCGAGATATTAATTAGTATTTTTTTTCAGTGTCTCATTTTTCGTTACTCTACGCCTCGGGATGGCGATAAAATCGAATACTTTATGACAATGATACTCTTAGCAACTTTGTAGCTAGATGCTATAGCTAGAGCTATATGCTTTTGGGGCTTATTTAGCTACCTAAATAAAAGTAGTATCATACATTTTAGCTTTTTTTTTAGGCCTGACGCTCAAGACACATTCGTACATTTTGACACAATTTAGACTAAACCCGGCATCTTTTTAAAATAAAAGCAGCTGCTAAAATAGAACTGAGTTGGCAACACTGACTTTGTGAATTTGTTTCTTAATAGGTGTTTCAATTAAAAAAGAATTCTGATAAATCACCTTATACCTTTAACTGTGCTAGAGTAAGTGGATGGAATATACAATATAAATATATAGTGAAATGTTTATATGAGAGCTTTTAGGTAAATTTAATTTTCCCCTGCAAGCAACTCTACGCGGTAATATAAAATACCAATTTAATACCGTTCATATAGGTAGCGTCCGCTTCATCGAAGCAAATTGCTTTTGCGAATTAGGTGAATACGGAGAAAACGTTATTGATTTTCACTTGCCCGCAATTATTCGATTAAAATATGACCAATATATATGATATATTTTTAGTTTAAGAAGTTAAATAATAGAATAGAATAAGTTTAAGTATACTTAGTACATACTTAATATATCGATAAAAAAACTTTTTTCAAGTTACTGTCACATTATAACACTGAACAGAAATACTTCCGCGTTTTTTATATTAAGTGTTGTACTATTGTTACTATTATTCATTTTGGTTATACTCTGACGGCCTTATTAACAAACTTAAAGTAAACCCGGAGTAGTTAAAACATCTATCTGTAAATTTTTCGCTTGCAGTAAATGTCACACGTGAAAGCAAGACAAAGCATGTTACGCCTAATCTATGTTTACGCAACGTTTATTAATAAAGGCCTGAGGATAAACTCACAGGCCCCCAAAATTCAGTATTTAGCAAGATATTGAATTTTGAATAGGTATCCATTTTCGAGCAGTAGTCACATTGTCTATTTGGTCCAATGATTGCAGAAATTTTAATTTGATCAATATTAAAGTTTATAATTATCTTTGTATTTCGCAAACAAATATCGAAGAAGCTAAATAGAGTAAAAACGTAATTAGCGCAGTTACTACAGCGGCAGTCTTGATCAATTTAGCTAAAACTTTATAAATATGGTTGGTAGCAAATGTTCTTGCCATATATTACTGAAATCGCCCACTTTTTAAACCTACCTCTCAGCAACTACTTGACCAATTATGCTCATATTTGAAATTTCACTTTAAAATCAAGTACCTAATATATTTAACAAAATTTTGATTGCGATTGATTGGGCCGCAGATTGATACCTTTTTAAGAAAACTACCCTCTCCCCTACGAAGAAATAATGTCAGGAAGCATAACTCAGAACAAATTCCACACAAAGAGTGGTCCTTCAAACCAAAACGACGTATGATTCCAAATACGAATTACTTCCGAGGTTACAAATACACATGTTCGGTGATTGGTTTAAACTTCAGAAGGAAAGCAGAGATTGGTCTACTATGACAGCCGAGTCATAGCGGCGTGAACGATGTTATTGATTTAGCGCGACTTTTATTGGGTCATTTTTTAGGCAGTTACTCTTCCTGATACTATTTCTTCGTAGGCTCCTCCTACTCAAAATTGTCGGTGATAAAAAAATAAACTGATTAGTAGAACATGCATATCAAGTTTTGTTATAATTGGTTGAAAAATGCGATCTCTACATGAAGACCAACATACAACCTAACAAACATACGGAAAGATGAATGCCAATTTGGCCAGTTAATTCAGAGACGCTTTGCTCGGTAAATTATAAGATAGCACTGACAAAAACGGTTGTTTTCATTTTCGTCGCTTCAATAAGAATGGAGTATTTGCTATCCGATAAGTTGAGAATATAGATTTGTAATATATGCATAAATATGCCCCATGCGCGGTCGATTGTGCCGAGCTACTTGATGAAATATGATTATATACCCACGCGTTTTTTCGTATAGAAAACCTAACCTCACTTACGTTCCCGTAGTTAAATGTATAGGCAAAATACTTATTTGATTAGATTGTGCAGGTAAATAAGAATATGTTTCAACTACGACGTTTTTAAATTTATTCCTTCGAGACCGTATGCCAAACGCTAAGTCTCCACGGTGTATTCCCATATCTGTAAGTATTTTTTGGAAATTGTTTATAAGGTAGATAGTATTTTTATAGCCAGCCTATCAATCAAGGGCAACGTGCCCTAATGTATATAGCGCAATGTGGTGTGGGTACCTTCATGAATATGACATGTCTATAGATCAAATAAATTACATTTCCATTCGGATCTATTTGCTAATGGAATACTGACAACCAGTATCCAGCCTCTGAAATCTGCCAAACCACAAGATTATTTTGTTTATGAAATGAATAGAGACTGAATCGTCTTCTGAACAGCATGCTGTCGACTATGCACTGCACTGTAATCTATGCGTATAATATATTTCTTTTTAGATAGATGTTTGTAATTCTTTCACGTTCAAATTGCTGACCCAAATTGGCTAAATGTTTTAGTTATGTATTAAAAACAATGAAAAGGGGATATTTTTATTGCATTTTTTTGGTATTTCGCGAGCATTCGGTGCGCTGGGCCGCTTATATATAGTTGATAACAAAATTGTAAATGTCTCTTTTCCTGATTACTTTCATCTGCTAAAATTACTACAACTACTTATACTATATATATATATTATTCATAACATACTTGTCGAAAATATTCGATGGTGGTGATTTTGTTTTTATACTACATGTCTTTATATCTGTGTAACAATAGTTAGTTTTTAACTTAGAATCAGTTGAAATAATTGGCTTTTAAATTAACACATATTTTGTACAAGTTTTTAATAAAAATTGTTACGATAAAAATGTGACTTAAGAGGCTGTAAACGTAAATCTGAAATTTAAACATAGCGAACTGTCTATATAAAAGGCCGAAAGATATTAAATCGTTAAAGGCTAAGCGGTATATATGAATCCAAAATACCCAAATAATCACTAAAAGATTTTTCATACTAAGGGTTGCACAACGCTACGTCATTGTTACGTGATGGTAAACTATTTAAGGGCTCCGTATAGTACTTCAAAGCAACGCTTATAAGACCGCACTGTCCGTCCGTCTATCCGTATGCCCGTATGCCTGTCTACCCACCTGTTTTTACAGTTTAATAACTTCTACAGATAGAAACAAAAGAGCGTGAAATTTTACACACAAATATCAATTTCAAAAGAATAAAAATAAGGCAATGAGAAGTTTTAGAGGTGACATTTATGAATTGGGAATGACTTCTCTATTCTTTTCTCTTCCTTGTCATGGTATAAAGGTAAGATCGTTTTTTAAGGTGCGCCATTTATGAGTCTCTATGAGTGTATGAGATCGCCCAGTCTCGATGTTGTGTCCTGTCCACCTGTCATTTCTAAACTATGTGAATCATCTATTTAGATCGAGCATGGTAAAAATATTTTAGTTAAATAATTTAAGGGCGATTTCATGTATATAATTTTTCGAGCATTAGAGAGTAATCTACAAGATATGTTTGTTAACATAACTTACCCCCAGTTCTGTCAAAGCCTTGATTAGTTGATCAACTAAATACTAAACGCTCATTGGTCAATGGTATTCTATGACGCGATATGTGACCAATCAGCGGTCAGTAGTCCGTCTGTTAGCTAATCACACTTTGACAAAAGTTCCAGAAACTGGAGGTAAATCTATCTCTCGTTGGCTATGTACTCATGATTTGGAATAGCAATGAAGGCACAAGAAAGCATAAATTGTTTTTAATAGAACATTAATTGTGTCTAATCGCATTAAGTTCACATAAAAATCGGGATGAAACAAAACATCAAAAGTAACACTGCCCCTACTGTAGTACCCCAGTATAAAATAAAATGTTAAAATATTTATATTCCATTTCATGATAGTACCAACACTGCCGCTGTTTATTTATGGAGCCTGTCACATAAATAAGGATCCGTTTTGTGGCGTTCTGAGAGACTTTTTAATCATTAATTAATTGCGTGACGCCAGAGACTGTTCCTTAAATAATTCCTCCACGCAATAAGTCGGCGAACAGGTTGGGAGCAATTTCGGAAGTTTGAGCTTTCCCCGTTTCGAAGTTAGCTTATCTACATACATCATGCTGACGGCGGTGTGAGAATAAAAATGGTAACTTGTATACTAGGTTCTTACTTATGAAATTATTGATACAGAAAAAAAGTTGCATTGTTTTAATGAAAAAATATGCTTAATCCATCGAAGTAGGTTAATACCTTATATTTTTGCATCGACTAGAATGATGGTCGATACACTTTTGTATACACATCATTTTCATGGTAGTTAATTAATGCCTCTGCTATCTAACTATGGAAAACTGGAATCTATTTACTCTTTAAATGGTTGAAAATATTCCTTTAAAAAGTTATGCAATTCAGAAATAAGGAGAAAAATGAAATACTTTCTAGTTGTAGGTCCTATAGTTTTGAGACCGTTATTTTGTGGGAGATGTGGAAAAGCGTATCTATACAGAAGTAGTCCAGAGTGATTGCTTGTCCATCATCATTTTCGATTCTTCACTGTATACCTCTGCAGTAATTGTTGTGGCAGTTCTCAAGAAGCTGTAATGAACAATACCAGCATAGGTTCACCACCATGTACTCTTAGGTGGCTTCTTTATACTCAATTTGGGTTTAGAACTTGGTTTGGCTGCTCTCTGTATCCGATGGACGTTTTTGATTGTCTTGCGCGATCCAGTTTTCATCACAAGTGACAATTTAATTCAGTCTCTGCCTATCTAACAATTTTAGGCACGCTTTGACGCCATTTTGCTTATTTGTTCAGGGAGCCCAGAAACCACTTTCAGTGAATTCAGTAAATATTTATCACTTACGTTGAAGGTTTTTTAATTCATTATTATGAATTTCATCTCCATTCAAGCATGGGGTTCAATAGAACATCAAATATCAAACCAAACGAAAGCAAAACCAAAAGGTCTTTTCACTCGCGGTTCACATACGTCGTTGATATTGCGTGCCGTTTGAACTGCATTGTCCACGACGGCGCTCATGTTCGAAAATAACAATTTTGATTTTTCCGTGATCACTGATATCTGGCCCGTCTTTCGATTCGTCTTTGATATGCATATATCAAATACTTAAAAAAAAGTAACAGATGGCTTAGCGTGTTCTCCAAAGACCGGAAAATTGAGATGAAAATGACACAAGCAATCACTCGTGCAAGTACTTATGTATGTAGTAACAGTAGCCAGATTAATCGAACATTAAAATTCGACACAACAAAGCTATGAGCACATCTTCTTAGCTTTAAATAGTACTTGTGAAAAAGTTGCCTTTGAGCGTGACAACGCATTTTTCTAGTCTGCCCCTTATAAATCTCTACATTCAGAACTGGAGTGAGGTTGCAGAAAAGACACGAGTAAGCAACTTAGTTTTTATACCTACATGTGGCTCTTTATCCCAAAAATCTCTTCAGCATCGAGTGGGGTTCGATGGTCTTCAAATCTGAATTGAGTAGGTATCGTTAGCACACCTATTATTACCAGAAATACATAGAAGCTTACAATCTTGAACTCTAGAGGTTGTACTTATATAACCACATATGTTTTATCAAACTAAGATATTTTACGTATACCTACTATATTTATTTGTATCCAGGAACTGTAACTCCTGCTCACCACTTGAAGGTTTTCTTTGTATAATTATGTAAGCGAATACTCACATTATAGTTATACGAGTTGAGTTGTGTTGATATGGCTACAAAATATGACGAGAACTCATGCACTTTTCGTTCCTTAATAAACTTCATGTATGTGTATAGTTGTCTATTGAATGTTAACTCTAATTGCTTTCAGTATTTCTATCTCATACTCAGAAGTTATTGTTAAAACATCACAATTCACATTATCGTAACAACACGACTTATCAAAACTTACCTATATATAATAATGAATCCCTATTGCTCATGGTCGCACGCTTTAGCTTGAGACTGGATAGAACAGTCTCGCTAATTCTTTTTTTGTTGTGTTAATTATTGTCAGGAGAAGTTTTTATGAAAGAAAAACCAAGCAAATACGGGAGGTTATAGCGAGGGCGAAAGCCGAGCCTACTACGCGTACGAAGTCGCGAGCAGTCGATAGTACAAAAATAAAAGCCAGTGTCACCTACAGGACCACAGTGCCTGTAGGTATTAACAAAACATTTTTTAAATGCCGTTTGTGCGCTATTGATTTATGAGACTATTTGAGAAAACTGGGAAGAATATTTTACACTCGTCACTTCACGTATTAAACTGTTCTTACGAATACGAAAGTTTTTGAGTTAGTGTATCGTTACATCTCCACCTTGAAAGGGCTCGCCGGAATTGGTTGAAATTTGAATCGGAAATTGCTTATACCCTGCATTTACACATAAGCCAATTTTTATCCCGGATTTATCGGGTACTTCCGGAACGAACACGATATCGTTATTCCACGTGGACGAATTTACAGGAAGTAGCTGTAGTAAATACTAGCTAAAGTGATTTAGTATACTTATTTATGATATAGAAGTCAAACGTTGTATGATGCACATGCGTAAAGATGATTAATTCCTACTGCGTGACATTAAGAACTCAGGGCTACCTAAATAAAGAAGCATTTATTTAGTAAAAGTTAAATAAGTTAATATTAATATTGGAAACATTTGTCCAGTTATGGAGGGCCAGAGTAATATTTTTGTTATATAACACCAAACACCGTCTTTTGTTTCAAATTCACTACAATCGCATCTTTTTTTTACTTTTTTGGAGTTCGATTTGAGGATAAACCCTCTGCATAATGTCCGTCTCTACTCTGTACTAAGAGTTTTTCTGCTACTACCGTTCAAAAATCAAATCGATTTAATCCCTTGGGAGTTTCATACAATATTACCTCCCTGGGGATGTAATACCTTGCTTTACGTCGAGATTACGTGATATTGGATATTGTCAAGAAGGTGCTTTAAAAAGATGACTTACACACTCATTAGAAAACTCTACACAAATACCTTTCTACACTAATACTTACAGTACATAAAACATAGCTTTCTCATTTGCTTAATTTTGTTATTCTCCCTTGTTATTACCGGGAGAATGACAATCTCTTTGTCAGATAAATCCGTGTAGGTAATCTAATTTCAGTAACTTAATTACAGAAGTGATAATTTAGAAGCGCGACGTTTTGCGACTTGGCTTACTAACTACGAGTAATTCCTTTGAAATGTTATATATTGCTAATGGGAAATTTTATGCCGAATGTTAAAGAAATTACACGAAGTGGAAATATAAAGTTACTAATGATTAATGTATAATGTAATAGTTGACCCGCCAGCGGCTTCGCTCGCTTGCTCTTGGTGTAGTGGCGAGTTATTCTTTAAATTTCAACAACTTTTTTTATCTATGAACCGCTTGAAACAAACACTAAATGTTAAGTGCAGATTAATACCACTATATATTAGTGAAAACCATATCTAAATCGGATAAGCCGTTTCTGAGGTTAGCGTGCACAATCGCACAGACAAACAGACAAAAATTCTAAAAATCATTTTATTTCATTCTATTATCTTATACCATTAATGTTACAGACAACGATCCGTTACATTTTTTACCGACTTCCAAAAAGGAGGAGCTACTCAATTCGACTGTATTTTTTTTTGTTTTTATGTGTGTTACCCTATAACTTTCTATAGGGTGACAGTTCATCCTATCGAAAATTCTTATATTCTCAAAATTCTTTTTTTGTTTGAAAGCTGGTGCTTCCCGTGTGGTTCCTTCGGTCCAGTAGTTTTTGAGTTACACTCCAATAGAATGGAAGTTATTTATTAGTTTATTAGATGTATATAGATATATAGTGACACATAAAAAAATAGGTAGCGCTCCACGTTCCACCATAATAACATGCAAAATCAGGTCGATCTTTATTATATACGGATATCATACCGATCCGTCTGATGTGCAATTATTACTATTTTAAAACTTATATGTATATATATTTAAGAATAACTGAATTAGGGGAAGGGGTGACTTTGGGTTTAGACTCAGCGTAAATAAACCACAAGCACATTTTAAGTCTAATAATTATTGTCGGTAGGTCCCATTTGTTTCATGGAACATGACGTAATAGAACAATTTGAGAAAATATTGTCCCTATTTGTACTATAGAACTACATACTAGCTTCTGCTCCTGTATTTATTTGTCTGTGAACGCACAGAACTAAATGAGGATCGCTTTTCCCAAATTCTTCCATGATGAGATATATAAGACGTGAATGACATTAATCACTGACGTTAATACCAGCCGTGCGATTTTCTAAGAGCAAACATCGTTGCGTCATTGACAACATTCGTGAAACAAATGACGAGATGACAAGAAACGTTGGAAAAGCAACCTTGTGTACGAGGGCGGTATCTCATAAAATATTTGACATCGGTGAGCTCGTCGACGAGCGCATCGACGAATAATTACAGAAATGCATGGCAGGTACAGCCGTGTGATTCTCTAAGAGCAAACATCGTTGCATCTTTGACAACATCCGTGAAACAAATGACGATGTGACAAAAAGGTTGGAAAAGCAACCTTGTGTACAAGGGCGATATCTCATAAAGTGTTTGACATCGGTGAGTTCGTCGACGATGCATCGACGATTCATTAGAGAATCGCACGGCTGTTCACTATCAAAATACTTTTATACTTAGTTTCTTCTATGGAACAATTTGAGATAAAAAGTACAAACTGTTCTATAGTACAAATAGGAACAATATTTTCTCAAATTGTTCTATTACGTCATGTTCCATAGAACTAATGGGACCTACGGCTCATTGTGTATCCATAGTGCTAGCCATTGTACACAAGAACTATAATATTATAATACCAGGCTGTGAAACCAAGAAGAATCGTATTAACGAGAAGGAATTACTTGAAATTTCAAATAGAAAGCCTATATCGGTTATGAATACCTATAAATACGACTAACATAAAACTCTTACATTATTAACAAATATAATTAGTACTCACGGGATGTACACCACGATTAGGCGGGTTTGGAGTTCCCGATATTTCGGCGCAGTTACATGCACCATGTTCACGGGTAGACGGGTGTATGTAACTGACTACTAAATATCGGGAACTCCAAAACCCGCCTAATCGTGGTATTCATCCCGTGAGTACTAATTATAATGTAGTTAACAACCGCGAAAGATTAAAACAGTGTATTAATTACAATGTAGGCAAACGGTTGCTTTTACATATTGTAATGTAATGGTTACTTACATTGGTAGAATACCTAGCTGAAGGCCTAGCTAGCTATCTAAAAAATAAAAAGGAACATCAGAAATATAAATAAAGTTATAATAATAAGTATTACATGACCTGGCGGATAACACTTCACCACAAGTCCACACACACACGTTCCATCAAAGGTTCCAGTTAGCTTCTTGCTTTATCGAAGGCTTCAGTTCTGAGCTCAGAGAACACGGGATACCCCAAATAGCTTGTTTTATATATCAAGGCGAGAGTATTTATCAAATCAACACCCTCGATTTGTTATTAATTAATACATATGAAAATATCTTTCCAAGTCTTGACTTCAGCAATGTAATTGACAATATCGAGAGTGACTCGTCGGTTACAAATCACTATTTCACCAACTTCAACACCTCACCGTCAGCTAAGGTTTCCAGGGAATATAATTATTTCATATCTCGGCTCATCAAATTGGAAACTTCCTATAATCTTTTTTAATCGGACGTAATCCAATACTCTCTCTCCCAAAATCTAAATCAAAAATTAATCAAAAATCCCTGACGTCTCTATTCTGTCCTTCCATTATGGTTCTCCTTTTTTAAAGTTTGTCACATTTTAGGTTAATCAAGAAATAGTTTTTAAATACACAAAATAAGGATTTAATGTAATGAAATATGATCATGAAATTATATTACATTATTACAAGTATTTCGATAGCTTTCAAAGTTCAGTTACATGTATGTTAATCAAGTTACAATAAGGAATTATGTTCTGCATAATTCAGTCAATGTACTGTAAGTATATACATATCTATTGCAAAAGAGGTGATTGAGATTCACTGTTAGTGTATGTTTTATATCTAATTATCTTATAAATATTTTACTTACACATACTTTTCTCTCTTTCACAGCATTTAATGTCCACAAAAAGTTATTTAAGAGTTATATCCTACTTCCTACTTCCTTCCTACTATAATAAGCTCAGCGACCGTAAAGAGTGATGAAATGTAACACAAATACCGTCAAGGGTGATGTAAAGAAATGACAATTTTTTTTCCACGGTGATTAATCTTATATTTGTTGTTTTTTTGCTGTTGTTCTGTTGTTACATTTGTTGTAAGTCCATTTTATTATTAGTGTTTACTAATTGATATACTAAGAATTTAAATTTACTCGTATAATATTATTATAGCTTTTGAACATGTACATATTTTATGACATTTTGGTATTAAGATAGATATGACCTTGGTGAAGATAATATGCGACTCGAAGTACTAATCCTGCGCAGACGTAGTCGCGGGCAACAGCTAGTTAGAAACACTTCTTGTTTGCGTCCATTTTAATTTGGCTCTTTACTGGCGAATGGTGAATACAAAAAAGATATATGAATATAACGATGATCTATGATTATGGCTTCCTGATAACACATATCGGACTCTTTTATTGTCACTATTTATTATTGGTAGTTTTCAAATAAACATTGTACATCCGAAATGGAAATAACATATATAGATATGTTATTTCCATTTCTGGAAAATAACATATGTAGAATGGAAATAACATATATAGATATGTTATTTCCATTTCTCTACCTACAGGATCTACCGTTTAATTAGTTATAATCTTTGTACTCAGAAAAATATATTCAGTACAGTTTTATGCCTACGCAACACACATCAAAAATGTTTGCGATCACTTTAAAAAGTCGAAATCTTTATTGTTACGGTAGATTATATTATTATGTCTACGTCTTTTTATTTGTTATTGATAGAATTATCAGACTATTCCGAGTAAACCATGGGCACCAATATGTACTAGTCGATGATAATGTGCCCGCTCATCGAGTTCAACGAGTCAATGCTGCTCTTCGAGAATAGGACATCCCAAGGTTAGACTGGCCTGCCTGCCAATAGAGCACGCGTGAAATGCTCCTAAGTGAGCTGTTTGGATCCATCAGCCACGTACGTTCCCTAGCAGCTTAGGGAAGCCGCTATTTAAAACTGGGACTGGTTACCCAAACAAATGCTGGATAACTTGATTCTCAGCATGCTTAGGTAAATTATTCCGATCACAGCATGTGTTCGAGCCACGGGAGGAGTTATATTAAATTGAATAATAATTTCATAAATTATTATTTAATTAATACATTTTTGATTAAGTTCAAATTAAAAAATGATATCAACTTATGATAGTGATTACAAACTTTTTTAATGTGTGTTTATAATTATGGCATAGGATTTATAACTTTCTAAAGAGCGGTTGTGATGCCAGTTCTGAGCTCATTGCTTTATTATGTTATAATATGTAAACTTTAAATTACAAAGTCAATACAAATACAAACCTAGTCTAAAGACAAATTCAGAACAAGTGACTTTCATGTTCCGTAACGCACAGAGAACAAAGAAGGAGCATATCGTAACGAAAAAGTTTCCGTAAATGTGTATGGTTCCGTCCGTGCCCGTTCCAAGACAATTTGGCGCACCCGCTGCATCGCTCGTAACTCTGTCCCTACGTTCTTATTAGAGAATTCACTTATTTTGCTACAGAACTCTAATTACGAGTACCGAACAAAAATTAACCCTTGTATCAATGTAAAGAATTAATACAAAATTTTGTACTTAACTGTTATTACGAAACTGTTCAGCTCCTGGCGGCTGATTCTGATCCTGGCCTTTCAATCTAGATTCTAGGATATGCAGGTGTACAAGCTGTGAGTATCGAATACTTACGATTCTTTTGTAATGCGGCTATGCTCGATTTTCAACATTTTCAGCGGCTCGATTTTTAACATTTCAAAGCCGGTGGAGAAGTAATTTTTGAAAGAAGCGGTCTCTCTCGCGGTCTTTGGTCTTATACCTACCTTGGACTTGAGCTTTTAGTTAACCACACACGTTGCAGTTCCTGGAAAAGTAGGTTGATTTCTGCGAAATCTATTGTATTATTGGCCAAATATGGCGAATCGCAAGTCAATGGGTTAAGGTGATAACAACATGCATAAATTCACAGTATTGTAGTAGGATATCATCCCTTGCCCGCCTGACTAGCTAACCTCAAGTGAACTCTCAACACAACAAGAAAACGTGCTACGAAGCACCTAACTAGAGTATTTCTTTAGCTGTTCTGAGACCTGAGATGAGACCTAGGTCTAGAGTGATACCACCTTCGATCGTATCGTCAATCACTATGATGTATGAAAGTGACCAACATTAAGACATGCAGACTACTATCTCACTTATTCTCCAAGGCAGTATCAAGAGTACAAGAGATCTAGAATAGCGACTGGCCCTACCACCATTCTGTGGATTTCATCACAATTTGACCTTCACCGAGAGCTCAATCCCTAGACGAAGGTATGACCCTAAGGCTGTCTAATCGACGCCCGTCCCTCGTTACCCAGGGGTAACCCAGGGTCCATTATCGCTTAAAGTTTACTCTGTTACATGTCTCGTCCCTGATACATATTAGTACAGTACATACTTACTATGGATTAAGAACGCCGAATCCAGTAAGGCCTGCTATAATCGCTCGCAGTGGAGCTTGACTTGACGATCGTAACTGACCAACAATGTTAAGCAACGCTTACTGCGGTCAGTAGTTAGGTGGGTGACTGCTAGCTGCCTGTAGTAAGACAAACAACCGGGACCGCCGGCTCAACGACGGTCCCGGTTGTTTGTCTTAGGACAACAGTCGTTAGGGTATTTTGAAGGCCTGCGGGCGGCCTGAAAACCTTGACATGGGTTGGCCACTATTGCCTATCCACCAAGCCGCACTAGACCCACGTGGTGGATTATGGCCCAAATCCAAACAAACATCTATATAAATATTATATGTTTTAATATGAATTTAGTAATGTTTATACTTTTGTAATTTTGTATTGTTTATATTTTTTATTGGTATAGATAGACTAAGTACGTTGTATATGATTTTACAGAGATAAACTAAGGGCTCGATTGGCTTAAAATATAACAATGGTCAATTTCCTACGCTTCTCCCCCGCCTCAATCTCCACCGTAGATCGAATAAGCTGTAGGTATTCAGTCTCTATCTCAAATGACGGATTTCCGGAAGTTACATTGACAGCCTAGGTAGATGCGTCAATTTCCAGAGTATTTGCTACGCCGTGCGATTGAGGCTTTTCCGGCGCAATTTCCTTTGATTTAGCCATGTCCGTATACCGTTCCCCCTACAGATACCAATGTTGCACTTTTAGAGTATTTATCTTTTATATACCTACTGATTTGAATGTAATTGACAGGCTGGTTGGCGCAGTTGGTAGCACCCCTGCCTTTTGAGCCGCTGGTCCCGGGTTCGATCCCCGGACAGGTCAAACATTTGTGTGCATGAACATGTCTGTTTGATCTGTGTCTGGGTGTGAATATGTATTTAAGTATGTATATACTTTAATATATTTATATATATATATATATATATATATATATATATATATATATATATGTATATATATATATATATATATATATATATATATATATATAAGCAAAGCGACATATTAAGATTTTTGAGACCATCATGTTGTAAGTAAAGAGTTTTAATTAACATTTAATTAATCCTTCATATACCGTGATAATTAAAACAAAAGATTTATGAATGTAACGGGGGTAAATGTACGTCTCTGGTACGCATACTGTCACAAATGCCAACTAAAATATTCATGCATATACATACGCTTGCACAAATCCTTTTAAAATTGATGCGTTGCCAACCGAAAATGGGTTTAACAGACGATTAAATATTCACAAACAATTTTGATAGATTCAATAATTGAGTAAGACAAAAGCCAGCATTGTGAATTCGCAGTTTTAGCACAGATTTACCTTTTAAATATGTATACAAAGTAAATATTATATTGGCTTGATTGTGATTTGGCTAGAGTTATTTTCTAATAATTTAATTTTTAATTACTGAACCAGACTAACAGGTTACATGTGCTAATTATACTGATTTATTTTAACATTAGATCTTAAGAGTAAGGTGGAGTTCAAAAATACAGTGTGTAGTGTCTTAAGTATTCGGCACCGAAACTTCAACTTTTACTTACTTTAAATCATTTGAGTATAGAAATGTCTACTAAAGTTATCGGAATGTATAGACATGAAGTTATACTGTACGTTAAGTTATCTTAATTTTTGGTAACGCGTCGTCCTTTTTGGACGGTACACCTACGCGACTTTGAAAGAACTATTTACCGTCGCGGATATACCTAAATTTCCTTTTCTATAAGCAGAAAATCGTAATCATATCTGTTCAAAACAGGCATCACAAACAGTAACTCGCTCAACGGTAAAAATGTAAATAGTATCAGTTACCTATGTAAAAAAATTATGACCATAAGACGCGGTCCAACCCCAATTTTAAAATAATTTACGATGCTTTACGTAAGGTTGAAAATCGCTTGTTAGATTGGACGATGTAATGCCAAAATGCGTTAATTTTGTACGTTTTATTTATATTTTTCGATATATACTAACACAATTGAAAAAACTGCTGGTTATTACTTTAGTACTATACGTTGTCTAAGTATTACTTGAAAAAAAAATAGTGTTATCGCTGAAAATTCTGAGAGTTTGGACGTGAAAGTTTATTTTTATGCACCTATTTAGGATTATTTTCTGCTGTAAGATTATATATTACTATTACTCTTTTCCTATTCCTTTTCTAACCCAAGTATTTTTTTCATAATATACTATCGATCTGTTTCGTTACACTAGGTGTTTAAAAATTCTGCTTTTTCTTTAATCAGGGTACGAGCGCGCCTTAAAATGTATAAAACAATACCTCTAACTGAACTGGGTAGCATTGCCCTTACTATTTCTACTTTTATCATACACATCATAACAATTCCTTACTTTTCGACCCTATCAGAGTTACAGGGTTAAATGAGGATTAGGACGTAATTACAGTAAACATTTTAAAATCCGTTTTATTTATCTTTAAAACGGCGTTAACCTTTGCCACAATATGCCTTTGGTATAAAATCACCTTTGTATTAACACTATACGGGCTGTTGGCATTAAATGGTTGCCCTTATGTTTTAAGCTGGATACGAACGATATTAACTAATAATATTTCAGGTTGAAGAGCGTTAGTCTTATGCTTCACGCGAGCGAATGGTTCGAATGAATGATATTTTATGTGGTCTCTGATTCAATTCAATACCTATGGTTTCTCTTGGAGGAACTCAAAATATATTTTCCACTCTTAGACTCCGCTACGCAGGTTCACTCATTTCTGCTTCAGAACTCCACACTCTATTTCATCATAGTTGAAATATCCACCATATTTTTCAACTAGCCTCTAACTAGTGATGATAGAAGCAATATGAAATTCACCCTTTTAAGCACCCCGTCATTAATGTGCCCAAGTAAATGTTCGCTGGTCACGTGTTCTACTTTAGATATTATAGGAAAAACTATAATACAGTGTCGTTAAAGTATGACTTCTTTATTTATATATAACAGAATCTAGAGCTTTTAATAATTTATTAATTAAACTAGTGTATAAAACTTAAAGCCAATAAAAAATTAAAACCATTAAGCTTAAATTTACTTAATGCGACAGTCACTAACAGTTCATGAAATAATGTAATAAGTTCATGTTACAAAATAAAATAAACTAATAAGCATTAATTATGTAGTAAGCAGGTATTGTTGTGTGTGTTAGTGTGGGGATGTGTTGTGTGTTTAGGGGAGTGTGTGTATGAGGGTGTGATGGTGTGTTTTAAATTGATTCTTCTATTACGCTCTAAATGTCTACATCATAAAAAAAACTGAGTTTCTCGTCTGAAAACCTCCTTGCTATCATGAAAAATGTCTGTACATAAAAATATTTTGTTATAACTTCTGTGTAACCGACTAACAAGTGAGTTTTGACCATAATTGGTACTTGTTTGCGAGACAGCGAACAGTTTCGTGTGCCTAATACTGGTAGTAGACTTGAAATTTCCTGCTGTTCATAAAACCAGTTTTAAATAAATAAAGGAAAAATTTCTACGAAACATTAAATCCGCAAATCGTATTTCCTCTTTCATTTTAAGTCCGCGTGCTGCTGGACATTCCAAGGGGATTATATTATTATTGTGATAATGCGTGGGTTTCTGGATAAAGAATTGGATTTTTATTATAATACTTAATGATTAGGTGCCATTTGTTTATGAATGTCGTGTAAAAGTCAACGAAAGGATGAGATGGCGCTATGCTTACTTAAAATAATATTAAATGACCAGAACATAATAGATATAAAATGGTACATTTATTCGCCACCGTGTACCCTATCGCAGATGTAAGGGCGTAATGGGTTATTTTCATAAATATTAAACATAATATAAATATTCAATAATAATAAAAATAAAACAAAAATGATGTGATTAAAAAAAGGAACGAAAAAAGAATATTACCGATTCTTGTTTCTGTTTTTGAATATTTTTAATTTAACAAAACGCACTTGATAGCCTTTTGAATTGCCACCCAGAACAATCAGCTTAATATTTACTGTACTGCGCTGGTCTCTTCACAGTGTCATGAAGTTTTCAGACGCATAATGAATTATTGTTGCGGTTTCATATAACATAGTGGACCTTACGCGTAACTACTTCCAGCTAGTACATCTGGTAATACGGTGGGACCTACCAAAATAGTATTATACACAATTATTAATCTAAGTTAGTAATATTGCTAACAAAACCAATTTGAAACCCTTATAAATATTACTATGATTACGAAACCATGTTTTATGTTTATCTACCCCTAAAATGGGTCTCTAACGGTAATAATTTACCAAGGGCTACCTTTTACTTGCAAAGTTTAAATTAGTAACTGTCCAGCTAGAAACAATCGCAGGGAATCAACATTAATACTCAAAAACACGCAGTTTTTAGAGGTTCATTTTCAAAGTTTTAGTACATTTCAAATTTTCATTAGAAGCCCAGAACAACAAACCCGAAAAAGGACTGTGATTCGACTGTAATGTAGTTTTAGAAAGGTTTTTCTCTAGCTATTTTATTTAGTTTCTTGAATTTTCCAACCACTTTTCTGACTGCGTTGATTGCGTTGAGTTGAACGCACAATGTAGGGGCGGTGGAGTCAGTATTTTTCAAAGCGAGGAGCGCCGGAAACTTTCACCCTTCATAAGTAGGTTTGCGCTTGTTTTGTTTGAGATTTTAATAGAAATCAGTGGAAAGTTTTAGTTCGGCGAAATACTTTTTGGTTATATTGGAATTTATAATAGAAATTCCGACCGCACTTAATTTAATATTGAATCTTATATTGGTTTAAACCTATCACACAAGGGCACAACGGGATCTCCAAGTTTTCAACAAGGGAGAAGAAAACCTTTACTTAGAAATTATAAAAACTAATTATAAGAAATAATAAGAAAGTGTTTAAGTTTGTTCAAGCGCTCATCCTCCGAGTAGCCCTAGCGCTTGTGGCGAGCACAGAACAAAAATACTGAATGCCGCATCTGTGAAACAGCTTTTGTGAGAATGTTCACTTCAGCGGAAAATTCAAAACACTTGTTTTTAGACATTGCATACACGTCTTCGTATGGGATTCGACTCGCGCTAGGCCAACGAGCATAGAATTTTAAATCTTTGATATAAAACGTCGTCGTATTGAATATATATAAAATTGCAATATTTTATGTCACTTAGCAAGCGTTAATGTATTAAAAATCATTTATTAATTATTTTTCTAGGTTAAATTACTTATTCTATATTATATTTAAGTTTTTGTAATTCATCGATTAAAATAATGAACAAGATTATCCCAACAAAAATATTTGGCTGTTTACTTATGATTGGTTACAGTTTGTGGTTACCCTTCTTTCGAAAAGCGCGTCCCAGGTTCGATTTATTGAATTCAGCTATATTATAGCCGGTTTTAACCTACATATTATGAAATCGGCTGCATAGTAGGTCTAGATATGCAAAATTACACATAAGAATTTGGTTTACATACATAAATAATAGTCAACATAAACTTGATTAACTTTTAACTCAGCTGAACCTCTCACTTAAATGATTTTGGACAAGCGACAATGTTTGCCATATTAAACTATGACCGAAAGCCGGAAGCCAGAAAAAGTCCGCTGCTTCAATAATAGACATCATATGACTCACGGCCTTTCTTGATTAGCATACCGAATTTTTCAAATTACAACGATGTGGCCTGCACATTGCCACCTCAACTTTCAAATTCTGTGAAATGATTCTGAGATACATCTGTGTATTCCTCGGTGTATTATTATTAATTCATCGGTGTATTCCTCGTTTCTGTTTGTATAGGAAGACCATGAATGAACTCTACAGTCCATTATGTAACTTGCCACGGGAACATTTTACATTCGCCGAATGCTCGAGCCCGATATAGTGCCGGGCCGCCTGAATGGTTGTTCTGAACGTGTATTGCCAGTGGTAATACACGTTGATAGAAGGCTTTCGTTTCAGATACATGATACACAACATAGTTTAGAAAAAATAAACTCTCCGTATCTGCTATCCATTTACTGCTCATCTAACAAAAACTCAGCCATAATGACGATATGTGCTATAAATTGCAAATGCGCAAGTACGGGTTCTCTTGTGAATCTCCTGATTTCAATGTATCATAATATGAGCTATAAACTCAATTTAGCAACTGATAAGTTGGTATAGAGGCGAAAAAATTGGAAGAAACAGTTGTCAGTAAAATATGTTATTATCACTTGCTTCAAAACAATGAAAGTAGTCTAAACATGTGTTTAAAACGATATACTTGCCCAGTATCACAAATATTTAGTATACGGTTTATCTGTAATACTTTAATTTGAAGTTACATACAAAGTTTACAGATAACTCCTGAAGGCAAGTCTAATATATGAAAACTCCAAGGCGTAACTTCTTGAAGTTCGTCCAAAAACAAACTTCGATGTCTTCATTGCGTCTTATAGACTTTGTTTTATCTGTTGGCATTAATATTCACAAGGGATCATCGCCACGGCTCTATCGTACTCGGTTTCAATTGAGCATCTATACAAATACACTCTGTGTACAAGTTAGTTTTGTAGAGTATAAGTTTCAAGAGTCCATCCATAATTCCATAGTAGTATTGTGTTAAATAATATTTAAACGTGAAGGTGGGTTTGATTGTTCGTATGTTTGTTTGTTTTTACGCTTTCACGCCTAAACGGCTGAACGGATCACAATTAAATTTGGAAAGGAGATTATATCTCGGGGAGTAACATAGAATACTTTTTATCCTCATCATCATCATTCATCACCACGCGGGTGATATTGTGTATTATAAATGAATAAAAATAAAGTTTGTAACTCTGGCATTCAGTCTTTATGTTTGTTACCTTATCACGCCTAAACGGTAGAACGGATCGTAATTAAATTTGGAAAGGAGATAAATTATATGCCGGGGAATAGCTTAAGATACTCTTCATCATCATCATCATTCATCACCACGTATACACTAGTATATTATAAAAACGTTTGTAATTCGTCACTCTCTCTCTCTCTCTCTGTTACTCTCTGTCAATCAGTTTCTATGTTTGTTAGCTAAACAGCTGAACGGCAGGGCTATTATGTATCTCGGTTACTAACAAATGATGATTGAAATCTTGAAAAATGGCGGCTCTATGTCAGTTTGGACAACTCCGGTAAGCAAAAATGTTAGTAAGTTGATGACTGGAGCTGACAAAAGTGACATAGAGCGGCCATTTTTTTTCGATTTCAATCAACATTTGTTAGCAACTGAGATACATAATAGCCGTACGGATCATAATGAAATCAGGAACTGAAATAGATGATATTCCGGGGAGTAACTTAAGATACTTTTCACCATCCATCATCACGCAGTAAAACCGCGGGGCACAGTTATTGTTGTATAAAAGCTGGATAATAAAAAAAATACACAAGCATAATAATTTAATTTAATTTTATAATTAATATAATAATAATTTATATAAATTTATTTCATAATTTCATTTCATTTCACTGATCATAGTTTCTCTAATGACACCATGATCATGTAATATAGAAAACTTAATATAAAATAGATTTTTAGTACATTTCTTGTTCTTTATTCTCATAGTAGGTAATCTCAAATATTTCAATTCTCAAATATATCAAAAATCTCAAATAATTCCCCCAGCTTTGGTTCTCAGTCAAGTTAAATAATAAGACAACCCACAACACGATGGCAAAACACCATAATTTTTTTCACCATTTTTAGCGACCCTTCCTACTTACGGGATCGATTGTCATTCACCGTCATTGATGATATCATCAAGATTTCGAAACAGAAGAAGAGAGCGAAACATTTCTCAGTTATTGGATTGTAAGAGCTCTTACACACGAGCGGCATGTTTCCAACGGCAGAGGTAACTGCAGCTGTCGCCAGCACGCGTCGACGGTCGACGGCAGCCGCCGCCACCTCCGGCAGTTAATGACGGTCGACTTTCTAAGTTTGAAGATCAGCAGTGGCCATCGCCAGCACGCTACAACTGCAAGTGTCGCTGTAGGCCGACAGCTGCCGCCGAAGAGCCCTTCCTAAAAACTGCCTTGGAAGTATATATACTCGTCATCAAACAAATTGAGTATTTTGAGAATAGGTTTGCAAATTGGGGGGTTCGGGTGAGAAGTCAGTGATCATACACAAAAACATACAATCGAACATATAACCTCCTTCTTTTTTTAAATCGGTTACAAAGTAAGCAGACGATCAAGTTGTTTTTAAAAGGTAGTTGGTTTCCACACAGGGCTTTTTCTCGTAATAATAATTCTCGTATTCTCGTAAATAACAATGCACCCATTGTACTGACTTTACGTGTGCTGGATGTTCTACATTGATCATTAGTGTACTGTGAAATGCATTGTGAGTCACTCAGGCGCAGGCCGAAAGAGGTTTCTTGAGGCTTATAGATCAGCTTTATTCAGACCGAAACAAATATCTAAGGGACTTTTAATGAAATTATATTTATACCTACTCGCACACGCTTCAAAGAAGCTGTTACACTCAGACTACGGCCGAAAACGCAAAACTAATTATACACACATTACCTAACTAATGAAAAAGAAAATAGGTGACCATAAAAGTTAGTTAGAAGTTAGGTGACAATATTTATAATTATAAAAGTCTAAACAAAAGTCTAAAACACATCCACACGAGGTCTTTCTATGCAGAGCCTGACTGATAACCTGATGAATGGTATACATACTAAACATATACCCCACTCACACACAAGTCAAAAGATATTTCATACACACAAATGTTTGACCTATTCGGGAATCGAACCAGAGACCAGCGGCTCAAAAGGCAGGATCGCTAGCAACTGCGCCAATCAGTCAGCATTTATGCGGGTATCACAACACAATATAAAACGCGCAGAGAAACGACTGGTCTAGTCTTCAAGAATGCACAAAGTTTTGCGGAAACGGCAAGAAAAATTGCACAACTTTTGCTCCCTATACTGGTTGTTGTTGAGTTAGGAGAAACTGTTTCTCTTGAAATGTTTCATTTGTTCCACCGGGAAACTTCTGGCCAGTACTAGTAGGTAATCCAGTTCACCTCTGACGCCCTAGCTGTACAAACAATAATAACGCGGCAGCTACCGCGTTATTATTGTTTACTGCATTTAATAACAAGGCGGACAAATTGTTCAACCTTTATATGCTACATGCAACCATAGAGACAATTTTTAAATGATATGAAATACAATGCATCTTATACCTACATTTTAGATTATCATGTTTCATAGCACCATTCACTGCATATGATCTATATTCGACATCGCAATAGATATAATGTAAGTGTTCTTCAATACAACCGAACTGAGTACATGTTTAATTTAATTAAAATCGATGACGTGGTTCATAAGAAGAAATCATATAGTTTCAGACTTGACCACACTCATCTAAATGGCCCATCCAGTATATAGTGTGGCACGTGTGATGCAGGACCTGCGCTGACGGATCTCAGTGTGGGGTGGTTGTTCTACAAACTAGAGTTACGCCCAGTGAAATTTGAAAGCTTTACCACGGCGGAAGACAGCGTACGGTTTTACTTTCGCTGGTCGATGCCTATGTTTATGAAACTTGCCAGTTTACATTGAGCTCACCGCGCGGGTCCTGCGTCACGCACGTCACATTGAAAGCAGCCTGAAAGTGCAATACGGAGACAGAGTGCTATACGCCCGGAGTCGGAATCCTGCACTGCTCACAGATACTTAATACAACGCAAGTATCACGATTTGAATTGAAACCAAATGTGCCGACTCCTTAATATACGCATACTTTAAAACAATGACAGGAAATTTACGTGAATTTACACAACATATAATTATAAAATAATTACCTGTGATATGATACCGCTCATAAAAACCGTACGATAGTATTTTCTAAAGTACCATAATTTTGACAAGCCGATGTCATAATTCCTGAGTTAGCATCTAACATCCCTGCTCGACGGACAGCCACGCGAGGCGGACGCGAATACTGACGTTATCATCATTTGAGAAATACTACTAATAATAGCTCGATGTCATCATCATAGATCACGAAGTCACCAGTGGTCATCTGGCTGCATTGAATCTACAAACTAAGCGGGAAATACGACTTCGACCTTGTATGTGGATCCTCCGCGACAATTTCGATAACTTTATATTACAATATAACATTGAGGGTTTTAGTTTTTCACACAACTGGAATCTTTCCATCGACTTTTAGTCTAATAATAATAGAAATATACACATCCTCGACAGAAGGAATTCGAACCCGCATCTTCTGACAATCCGTGTCAGGCGCCAAGACCACGAGGCCACCGAGCTACGACGTTCGAGGATCGAACTTTAACTCTTTATTTGACTTTATCCGTCGTATGGGGACGGAGCGACATCTATTGAACAGCTTGATAGCATTATCCAAACGTTGTCCAACAGTTGTCGCAACCCAAGTTTTTATTATATAATGTATGATAAAGCACCTATTCCACTACGTTTTAAAAAGCTTTTTCCATTCTGTGAACAATCTTCATACATTTTCCGTTACGTAAAACTTCCTATCTTCAAGACTAAACTACTAAAGCCTTTCACGTGATACAGGCGTAAGAAACCCGCTGTATTTTCTGTATAAATAATGTCTTACTTCATAGCATGTGTACTTTTTCCATAAAACATGTTTATAGCCAACTTGAATTTTCTTTATGTAAGCTCTGTTATACCTTTTGGAATTCAACTCCTCAAGAAAGGCTTATTTGCCTCTCATGTCGCTTTAAATAAAATTTGTGCAATTTTATGTACAAGGACTAGCTAGACCAGTGGTTTTGCATGTTTCATCTTAGCGGTGAAGCGTTCCAATGTCCCCGTTTATGCGTTTACCAAAATACTTCTCTTACCTGCTAAAAATGCATTAACTGTCAAAATTTTAAGTATGTTTACGTTTACGTTCTTCGTCGATAAATCAGTCAATCAGTCAGGACAAACACTTATATATATAAAATATGACAAAGATGACATACTGATTACCTCTGCGCGATATAGAGATGTCTCGATTAGAACAGTTTTGCAGAATAGAGCTTATTAAAGACGATTTTATCATACTTCTAATTCAGCTTCTAGTGATGACAATAAAATAAACTGCACGAAAAAGATTTTTTGTAATTTTTGATAATAGACCCTCTGCACACTCCAAAACTGTATGACCGTCCTATAATATGTACCGTCATAAAAAAATATTCCATGTCAATCTCCGGCACTTCGACTATCGCTATGCCAAATGAAAATCTCATAGCTCTGTATCATGTTTGCTTAGGGAAAGGACAAAACATACTAAAACACTTTTGTTGATTAAATTTTTTACCCAACTGCCCAAAAGGAAGGGTTAATGAACTAAACATCTAAACTGCTCGATGGACTTTGGCAAATATAAAATAAATAAAATAATAATAATAAATAAAATATGATACTTTTGAATCCTCTATTTGAGTGACATAGAATAAAAAGACAAATAACTGTAAAAGATAATATAAAGATTATTTCTAAAGATTGTAATAAAAATATATGAAACAAATAGCCCAATGGTAACAAAACGGATAATAAGTAGACAAGCCTTAGATTCTTGAATTAGTGGGAATATTGATATATAAAGAGAAAAAAAATCATTTTTTTATTTGAATTGAATAGGCTCCGAAACTACTGGACCGATTCAAAAAACTCTTTCATCATAAGAATCCTACATTATCTCTGATGAACATAGGCTATATTTTTTGATTCATCATCAACATTGATCAATACGCGGGTGAAACCGCAGAGTGCATCTAATATAAGATACAGTCGGGGGCGTATGACGTGGGTTTTCACATCGGCAACAATTTAAAGATAAAAATATATTTATAAAAGATGGTTATATATTTCAAATGTTATCCTATATCGTAGTATGAAAATATTAGTTCGATTACAAAAGAGATTATTTAATGAAATTGTTAATTTATTAAATTCACGTAAAACAGTCGTTTCCATAAAATTCAGTCTGACACAGCAATACTTTTGCCTAAGTATGTGTTAACTGTCTAAAATAGGCCTTTGGGTAAACCGTATCAGCTAAAGGCCCTTCAAGGTAATGGGTCGATTTGTCCGTAATTCCTACCTCCAATACATTTTGTTGTTATATTGCGAGGTCCAAATTGGAAACGAACTATTTTTTCAACCCTAAGCCCTAATAGTTATATTTGATCGCAGGCTTATTCCCAATTTTTTTGAAAAGAAAAGTGTTTGAAAATTTTGCACTCTGTGCAGTTTTTTGTGTTTAGATTTTCATTGTGTGACTTATAATCTTTTAAATTTGTGGATGCCGATTTTGTGAAATAAACGCAAAATTCCATGATAAACAAAGTGCAGTGCCATGCAGAACTACATTTCTAAGCTCTCGATGGCACTTGAACTAACAACTGATGGACAGGCGCAATGCTTATCAAGCGCACGACTTACCGTTTAGTATCTTGTGAGTACAAATCTCATACAATATTATGAGGACTTTTTCTGACGGTTACTTTTATAGCACAATAATATATTATATACCTAGGTACTTTTAACACCAAGTGTAAATAAATACTTAAATTGTGTATTGAAAAGCAAATCATTTCTAGGTTCGGGATGCTTTTTTACTGTTTGAAATGTATGAAATATAAGTGAAATATAAAAACCTTTAAAAAGTCATTTACTGAATCGGTTCAGTAGTAGTTGTGACACAAAAATGCGACATCTCGCAAATCATAATTTTACAAGTAGGGTGTCGATATGTCCTGAACCGTTTTAAACTTTGTATTGCGACGCAGCAGTTGCACTATATTTTTATCATATTTCGTCCACTTTGCAGGTGATGCTACCGCACACGCGTAAGTAGGCCTGCCAACTTTGCATATAATACACATCACTTGCCTAACTTGGGATGTAACTTTATGTGTGGGTTTAATACATAAATTATCAGCATCCTACGGTTCCACCCACGACAATGACTATCCTACAGAAACATTAATACGTCCCTGCGGGACAATCCAGGATAAAGGGTTAAAATTTATATAATCAAGATTACAAGACACACGCAGTTTTGCATATACATCATTATTTTATGCGTCTTACTGATAACTTCCTAAAGATGAAGTAGCATAAATAGAACTATGGAAACAATGAATGTCAACTCAGTAAAAATGAGAATGAGACCGCGGGTCATTTATACACGATTACGTATGAACAGAATTATATGATTATATTATATTATATTATATTATAGAATTATGCTCAATAAAAACATGTTTTCAAACGAGCATTAAATATCAAACTACCATTGGTTTTATTTATTTATTTAACATAAGCTCACAGCTTTTATTGTTGATTCTTATAATGAGTTACACAAATCGTGTAATTGAGCCAAGGAGAACCCTCACTTTGTAAGCTAGTTTTGCTACGAACCTGCAAGGTTAGCTACATAGCAATTATTTAACAATAGCATGCTATTGTTATAACCAGCATGTATTATATATAATATAATATATTATATATTATATTATATATTATATATTATATATAAGCCTTTACGCGGTAGGATCTTGTAATTTCTCAATATATAATATATTAGGCAATCACACGTACCTACAGTCGCCTGCAATAATATTATATATATATATTACATTCTACAAATTATGTCACAGTAAAGTCCATTTTTTTTAATATTACTTAAGAATTTAGTTGAGCAGTAAAATAATATAAATAAAATTATTTTTGAGTTATATTGCCGTAATTTTTTATGAAATTAGATACTGAGACACTATTTAAAATTATAAAATGTATACATGTTATTGGAGGCGACTGTACATAAAAGTAGATTTTTTATTTCATTGGCGATATGGCGATATTAAGTTTTTATGTTGATTTAACACTCAAATAAAGACATTTAGTTTTTAAACAAAATATGTAGAGTTTTTGTTACCAACTTATGCCCGCAGTATTGAACACATATCAGTTGTCAGCCCTAACGTCATACGTCATTCCAACATACTAAACTGATACTAATGTGGGTGTTTATTTTAAATTGAGTATTTAATTAGTGAGGTTGTGGAGTGGAGACCACGGACTGCGCAGCGCAGCGCAGCGCAGCGTAGGTCGTCCACCGACAAGGCGGACTGACGACCTGCCGTAAGATTCTGTAATGATTCGTCGACGAGCTCACCAATAACAAATACTTTATGAGATATCGCCCTTGTACATAAGGTTGCTTTTGCAACGTTTCTTGTCATCTCTTCATTTGTTTCACGGATGTTGTTAAAGATGCAACGATGTTTGCTGTTAGAGAATCGCACGGCTGATAAAGGTAGCAGGACGACGTTGGATGCAGGCCGCATCCAGCCGGTCTTTTGGTTTGTAGGGAGGTTCAGCAGTGGGCATCCTACGGCTGAGATGATGATGATGATTTAGTTAGTGAGTGCTCATCTCTTCTCAAGGAATAACATTTACGTGTTTAGTGCTTTTTATCCCGGAAACTTTCATGCGAAGCAATCATATTCCGCACCGGTGAAGTTCATGGTGAATAAAATCAATCCGTTTAAAAAGTCGTTTCATATCTCTCGAAGGTCTTAAATGAACATTGCAAGGTATGTAATTAGTTAGCAGTTAATTAGATTTTTCCATACTCACGTGCACCTTTTATTTCTTCGAAAAAGAGTTATTTTATAAACTACCTTCTTTGTTTTGAATGAGTGAAATTCTTTAGAGTAAGTAGGCACGGTTTAGCAGTTAAGTGTATTTTAAATAACACCTTTTATTTCTTCGAAAAAGAGTTATTTTATAAACTACCTTCTTTGTTTTGAATGAGTGAAATTCTTTAGAGTAAGTAGGCACGGTTTAGCAGTTAAGTGTATTTTAAATAACACCTTTTATTTCTTTGCGAATAACAGAGATTTCATTTTTATTAACTACCTTCTTTGTTTTGATTGAGTGAGATTCTTTAAAGTACGGTAATTATTCCCAGTGGCCTTCCATCTTCATTATAATAATATATTCGATTTATAAACAGAATGGGTTTGATCCTCTGGAGCTCATTTGCAATTGGAATTTTCTAACAAGCTAACGTTTCAAATGGAGGAATGACAGGCGAGATCCCTCCGCCCTCTTCACTGACTTATCTCTCTACTTCAGCGTTGTTTTACCCCGCCACGCTGCTAACTTTGAAATGTATCTACTTGATTCATAGCTTTTGATGAAGAGCTTAGCTTGAAAACTGTTGACACGATAAATAGACGATTTAGTTCAATCTAATACCTTTTTCTTTATCGTACTTTAAACCAATAACATACTTTAATGCGATAATTTGTGAGTTCGTTATATCTTAACGTTCAAATAATAGATTAATTGGCTAAACTAATAGTTTGAAATGAAGATTACATACACACATCTAAAAAGTTTGTCATTTGCAAAAACTGATTTAATTGATTAAATTTAACTCAATAACCAATTTATTAATAAAAGATTTATATTCTATATAATATAATTCCTCCCCTAACACATGCGGTGATCCTCGTAGGCGTGCTGAGAATCAAGTTATCCAGTATTTCTTGGGGTACCCTTTACCCATTGTCCCATTCTTGAATAGCGGCTTCCCTGAGTTCTGGCACTGTCTGGGGACGTGGCTGACGGTTCCAAACAGCTCGCTTAATAGCATTAAGTCAGGCGAGCAAGTCTAACCTTGTGATGTCGTATTCTCGGAGAGCAGCATTGACTCGTTGAGCTCGATGGGCGGCCGCATTATCATCGATCAGTACAAATTGGTGCCCGTGGTGTACTCGGAATGGTCTTACAATTCCATCACACTGGGAAAAAAATGGGTCCATTTATCGGCAAAGTAGAGCCGTGTAAACCCGGACACGGTTACAGTACACACACGGTTCAAATGATAAGTACGTTGCTATTGCTGCCAAGTTTGTTTAAGCATACAGCTCCTTGGATCATGTGTAAAACACTTATTCTACCATTTGTTTTTCACACTAACCAATGCACTGTGTCAACACCGCTCCGACAACCGTCTTAAAGCGTAGCCGTGTATTTTTGCACGGCTACGATTTTCAAACAGCTGGGAAAGTATTTGAAACGGTAAAGGTAACCGTCTACGCAACCGTGTACGCGAGTGATGTAGGCGTGTTATAGATCGAGCCGTGTACACAGCGCTTCACACGGCTGCCAAACGCGACTGGTGCAGCGGTTTACATGGCTAAAGGAATCGTAGCCGTGCTTAAAAGCCGTGTATTTTTTCCAGTGAAATAGCAACTAAAAAGACGAAGAAATCATAATATAATCAACCGTTACAAAAAAGATTTTGATTTTTCAATGTGATCGTATACTTTTTATGATGTGTTTTTAACCCAGATAAACATAAATATTATTTATTCCGTAAATGATTGCCGTGGATATTTACAACACGGCAGGCGATCGTATCACGAAAGTATATCTGGATGTCAGTTACTCATTCACGTCTATAAACTACTGAAACAATTTGATATGTTAGGACAATTTGAATCCCCGAAAAATATATCCTATGAGAGAGTCATAATTACCCCGTCGGAGCCGCAAGGTGCAGGCTAACTAAATAAATTTTAAAATATGTGAACCTTTCCAAGCACCAAAGAATTAAACTCATTCCTTTACTTAATACTTGTTATTGAAGTGATTGGCACTTCATTAAACTAGAAAACCTAAAAAGTCACAGTATACAGTTTTATGTAAAATAAAATACCTTAAATTGTCTGCTCTGTTTTGTTACTTAAATTCTGTTGGTTTTTCAACACGACTTATAATATCTGGAACGCCGAGGGAAGTAATATAATGTTCATAACGCTATAAGTTAAGGCTAATAGGTACTTTTAAAAATGAGTTTAAAAGTTATAACCTTAGGACCTTAATTCGCTTAACGTGACGTGTGCTCGGCGAGATATTAAATACTTTAAGCCAGTTTCCTTCTCGAATAACGCTATATTTACAACAAAGTACAACAAAAATGGACTCCGTTGTCAGTGCGCATTATGTTAATGGTTTAAAGGTAATTTAACCGGTGCCCTAACAGAAATGAACTTGGAATTTAATGAAAGGAAAGAAAAGGAAGCCTCCCCACGGTCCCATTGTTTTAGAAGACGCTGACAAATTTGGCGTGGGATATGTTTTAATTAAAGTCATTGCTTTGTTTAGACGAGATTCAACAAATACTGCCCCTGGATTGAATGGCTAGAGTCCAAAGCAATAGAAATTTCTTTCGTTGTTTTTTTGCAACAAACAAATGTCTGATTCACAGGTTTCAAATACAATTGCAAAACCAAAAAAGTGAGATGGAGTGCAAAAGCGTGCCGTAAAGCTAAACTTTGGGATATTGATCTCATGGATTCCCAACTACTTAGCTTGGTATAAAAATACTTGGGATAAATAGTTGGGAATCCAAAGATTCTGTATCTTATAAAATTATATATACCTAAACAACTAATATACCTATACATACCGAAAACACTTGTTCAGTGAACGAAGAACTACACTATTTTACTAAGGAACCCTAATAGAAGTATGGTCGACCTGCACTGGGCTGGCTCTTTTTTCCTTTCATAATTAGGTTTCTTATCTTGACAGTACCATATACCGCAACACACACATATACAGTGATCTAAATGGTATGAGTTTTTAAAGAACTTTAGGGCTTTTTATACGAGTCAATTGTTATCACCAAGATTTCCAGATTACTCGGGTGCCGAATTACTGTGACCCTCGGCGTATTGTAAAAAAATTAAGGGTAAATGATCCGCAGCATCGTTCCGACGGCGCTTTAGGGAAAACTCGTTTCTTCTTAAACTTTCTAAATTCTTGTAAAACAATTCCTACCAAAAAGTATGCAGGCTATAAGAAGTATACAATGAAATGTCGGAGGGTAAACTCGGGTAATCTTTGCTTTTATACGTAAAACAGTTATCAGGCTGTCCTTGTGACTTTGCAATGGATTCCAGATTAAGGTCAATAATTTTATAGATTTTTTGATGTACATTATTATAATATATCTATGTTTCAATTGATTTGAAATAAGTTTAAAATCCTAACTAGTATTATAAATGCGAACTTTTTGCTCTTTGCGCTTTCACGCCTAAACGGCTGAACGGATCTTATTGAAATTTGGTAAGGAGATGGATTATTTCCCATGGAAGAACGTAGGACGTAGGACTTTCATCATCATTATCATCATCATCCACCACCACGCGGGTGAAACCGCTGGACGCAGGTGGTACCCTATAAATGAATTAAATCGACATAATCTGTATATATATACATATATAATTATATAAATATAATCTGTATTTAATTAAATGTTATGGATTTAGGTTCACGTAATTGTCGAAATAACAATGAATTCACTACTAATAACAAAAGCATGTAAAACAGAGCTGTACACCGTAAGACATTAAACAAAATAACCATTAATGACTGTTAAACTTCGAAACTTCCTCATTGAAATTAAACTATACACATACTTTTAACCGTTTACCTCATATCTGTCATCAACATTAAACATTTACCTATAATATAACACTAATTAAGTACCTAGTTGTGAGGTCTTAAACAATAACATGTATTAACCCGTTGAATGGCGATTCGCCATATTTGGCCAATAATACAATTAAATAGATTTCGCAGATATCTACCTACTTTCCCAGGAACTGCTACGTGTGTGGTTAAAGACATTAATTATAGTTATTAGATTAGAATAATGTAAGTAATTATCTCGCGTGGGAAATTACATTTGTTAATTACATGCACTCTTCCATAAGCAATTTGAAGCCATTTGATCTACTGTTACTTGTTTTTGTCTGTGCCTTACTATATATACTGTACAAACATTTTCACATTGGGTGTAATAACATATTGGTTTTACTTTTTCTGGTCTGTGCTAGGCCCATTTTCACAGTAAGAAATATTAAGTTAGTATGAATTACCAGCTGAACCTCCCACTTCTATGATGGAAGAGTTCACTCGTGCAACCTATAAGTATACATCTAGAATGCAGCCATAATATCTACATGATACCATAAAGATTTTATAATAATCATTAAACGCTTAATATAAAGATAAAAATTCATAACTCATGAAGAAATCTGTCCAGCAGTTTCATCGTAATTCTTAGTATTTTTTTCTCCTAGTCACGCTATAAATTGAGAACGGATGGAACAATCTTGCTAATTCTTTTTCTGTTGTATTAATTATTGTCAGGAGAACGTTCTTATGAAAAAAAAACAACAAAAGATGAAAGATACTGGCGAGGCCGCAGTCCGAGCATGAACGAGTCGCGGGCTAGTAATATATACTAGTAATATATATATATATATATATTAGCCTGTGATCAATCATATAAGCCCAGGAATAATTCCGTTTATTTGCTCACGTGCTATATGCAAGGGTGCTTTCACATTGCAGTTCAGATACGTTGGGCCGGAGCGGCGCACCGACCGGGCCGTTATTTGGTTGTAGATTGCCTTTCGGCTCTTGGCTCTCACGGCAACGATTATCTTGAAGCTTCCTTTAAAATACGTTTTCTTAAACTTGCTTGGAAATTTGAGCATTGTTTTGAGAGCATTTCTGCTTTATTAATTGAAATTGCTGTACTGTACTGTACTGTACATGCGAGCAGCGGCCGGCTAAAGTGCTATGAAAATCCTATTTGTCTTGGTTTAGCAGCCAAACAAATTACATAGTAAACTCATATATGTCGTGTAGTTTAAAATCAAATTACTCCGCAACATGGCAATCAAGGAGGTAACCTATCAAAGGTTCTATAAAAGTTTTGAGAAGGCATGCAAATAGAAAGCTGCGTAGTGAAAAAAAAACGAATGGATATTTTAACACGGGAATTGTACATTCCACGACTGTATTTTTAAATAAAAAGTTCTGTTTAGGTATTACTTAGTTGTATTCCGCATTATTTGAGATAAGTACTATACACGCCTAGGCCACATTGGTGGACTTACGTACTCGTATGTGTCCCTCGGCCCATATTTACACTTTCGCGCATCAATGCTAAAATGCAAAATTAAAATGAAAAATGAATGAAATGAAATGCCTCTTTTGCTGGCCGCTGCAGTAATGTACTATTATCCAATACTGTTTATCTATTCATCGTGAAAGAGCAACAAACTCAGCCACTTATATCCCCACTCACTTCCTCACTCAGTCACAAAGCTTTGCATTGATAATGTTGTGTGACGTGATGTTAGAAGATGGATATTATAAGGAATGTTATATAACACTAGAGCTGACCCCGCAGCGGCTTTGCTCTCTTCACCTCTTCGGGAGTAATAATATTCCCGATTTTTTTAGTGGAGGCTTACTAGTGTCCGACCGAAACTGGTTATTCAGTCGAAACCAAACTTTCGGCCTTGTCCTCTATTTGGGCCGAAACCGCAAATGGCCCGTATTAAAAATAATATAAAATTACGTATATTTACTGAAATTATCGTTTTTAACATTTATTTGCATATATATACAGTAATATATAAGTATGTAAGCGCATATATATGGGCACGAGTTAGCTGCGAAGTTTACCGAACGACGCACGAAAATTCACGAACACTCGAGTTTCGGCGGGCCCGAAAGCCTCGGATATTTTGTGAGAAACTAAAGCCGAAACTGAAACCGAAAACGAAATTTCGGTCGGTAACTAATGCAACAACATAAACGGCATCAATTGCCAAAGTTTAGTCTTGAGGATTAGTTAGTCAGGCCAAGGAATTATATATTATATTTTTTCAAAGTCCTGATCAAGTCACCTCCTTTTGCCGACTTTAATTTAACCATACTATTATTTAAACAACAGTCTTCAAGGTTCAAGTTGTTCTTATTAAAATCCTACAGGAACCTGTATCTATTGTTAACCACATCAGTGTGTAAGTGTATGCGCTCACGACTGATATACGCTTAGTGAGATAACTCATGTCCACACTGACTTTTACAGCTGGCGATTGAAGTCATTCCTACATTATCTGTGCTCAGACATTCGTGGATGTTTTCCTTGCCTACAGGGAAAACATTCACACAGCAAGAATACTTTAGTTTATTGTGCCCATGCGAATACGCTAAGCGACATTGAAAATGTGAATTTAGTGTATCAATTTGGATCGGTGATTTGGGATTAAGTTAGATTATTCCAGAGTGTTTTTATACATTGTGTACGAGTTGAACTATTTTCCAAGCAGGTGTTATATGATTGGAGCAGTCAGGTTGCGTGATGCAGTGTAAATTTACGAAGTTTTGTCGTTACTGTTGTACCGAACAACCTGTGGATCGCGTGTAAGTTGAATACTGGCATTCACAAACAAAGTAGTAAGAATTATTATTGTTACATAAATACTTCTTCGCTCAGCTCATAAGGTAGGTAAAAATCTGCAAAAAGCGATCGTGAAACAATTAAATGCCACTGCAATTGCGCACTTGAAAATGAAACAAGTCCTAACTAAAAACTTTTCTCGTCGTTTCAGATATAATCTTCGTAAGAAAAAGTAGAAAAAATATCATAGTGTTACGTGTGAAAGTATCATAGTGTGTGCACCGAGTGTGATGGAGTGTTTTGGTGCTCTCTATACGAGGGTAGACACGAAACAGTTACAGTAAAAGGTAATCTACGAAAACTTACCTTCTTTATACATGGGAAATTCTACTCATATATAATGTAGCCCACGTTAGATCTGCAGTTGTTTTAAATCGCCTTGTAATAATATACATGTATAAGGCATCTGTGACCTCGGTTGTATTTTGCACTAAATTTAACTGAAATTCTTAAACGAGTATAAATCACCTTAGGTACTAATTTTATGGAATTTGGCCCCATATGGTCTGGAACAGGTTACAACATGTATAGCACCCGACAGGATCTTTTGTGGAGTCTGTGTTCACTTCTATTTAAAGCCTACGAGTAGTAAAGCTGAACACGTTACTCTTATATGCGTTTTGTTACAATGTTTAAATATTAACTTTATCCCGTCCATGAGTTTTCGTTACTGAATCCGTTACTACGGGTGAATACGCGCAAAAAAATTCAGCTTTTGTTAATAAAGTATTGGTAATACACGAAGCTTTGTATCGAAGCGGTATCTTCTTTCTCTAGTTAATTTACTTTAATAGTCAGACTAGGTAAACTGGTGGATGGGCTCCACCTTCGATCTTTTTTTTTTCTCCAATTAATTTACTTTAACCCGTCCGCATCAGCGCAAAAAATAACAATAGATTTATGAATGAAACTTAACTCGAATGAGTCTTGCTGATTCGGACAGATTAAACAGTCAGACTAGGTAAACTGGTGGATGGGCTCCACCTTCGATCTTTTTCTTTTCTCCAATTAATTTACTTTAAACATTCAGACTAGGTAAACTGGTGGATGGGCTCCACCTTCGATCTTTTTAATTTCACCAATTATTTTCTTTAAACATTCAGACTAGGTAAACTGGTGGATGGGCTCCACCTTCGATGTTTTTTTTTTCTCCAATTAATTTACTTTAAACATTCAGACTAGGTAAACTGGTGGATGGGCTCCACCTTCGATCTTTTTAATTTCACCAATTATTTTCTTTAAACATTCAGACTAGGTAAACTGGTGGATGGGCTCCACCTTCGATCTTTTTCTTTTCTCCAATTAATTTACTTTAAACATTCAGACTAGGTAAACTGGTGGATGGGCTCCACCTTCGATCTTTTTCTTTTCTCCAATTAATTTACTTTTAACATTCAGACTAGGTAAACTGGTGGATGGGCTCCACCTTCGATCTTTTTCTTTTCTCCAATTAATTTACTTTAAACATTCAGACTAGGTAAACTGGTGGATGGGCTCCACCTTCGATCTTTTTAATTTCACCAATTATTTTCTTTAAACATTCAGACTAGGTAAACTGGTGGATGGGCTCCACCTTCGATCTTTTTCTTTTCTCCAATTAATTTACTTTAAACATTCAGACTAGGTAAACTGGTGGATGGGCTCCACCTTCGATCTTTTTAATTTCACCAATTATTTTCTTTAAACATTCAGACTAGGTAAACTGGTGGATGGGCTCCACCTTCGATCTTTTTAATTTCACCAATTATTTACTTTAAACATTCAGACTAGGTAAACTGGTGGATGGGCTCCACCTTCGATCTTTTTAATTTCACCAATTATTTTCTTTAAACATTCAGACTAGGTAAACTGGTGGATGGGCTCCACCTTCGATCTTGTTCTTTTCTCCAATTAATTTACTTTAAACATTCAGACTAGGTAAACTGGTGGATGGGCTCCACCTTCGATCTTTTTTTTTTCTCCAATTAATTTACTTTAAACATTCAGACTAGGTAAACTGGTGGATGGGCTCCACCTTCGATCTTTTTCTTTTCTCCAATTAATTTACTTTAAACATTCAGACTAGGTAAACTGGTGGATGGGTTCCACCTTCGATCTTTTTTTTTCTCCAATTAATTTACTTTAAACAGTCAGACTAGGTAAACTGGTGGATGGGCTCCACCTTCGATCTTTTTCTTTTCTCCAATTAATTTACTTTAAACATTCAGACTAGGTAAACTGGTGGATGGGCTCCACCTTCGATCTTTTTAATTTCACCAATTATTTACTTTAAACATTCAGACTAGGTAAACTGGTGGATGGGCTCCACCTTCGATCTTTTTCTTTTCTCCAATTAATTTACTTTAAACAGTCAGACTAGGTAAACTGGTGGATGGGCTCCACCTTCGATCTTTTTCTTTTCTCCAATTAATTTACTTTAAACATTCAGACTAGTTAAACTGGTGGATGGGCTCCACCTTCGATCTTTTTCTTTTCTCCAATTAATTTACTTTAAACATTCAGACTAGGTAAACTGGTGGATGGGCTCCACCTTCGATCTTTTTGTTTTCTCCAGTTAATTTACTTTAAACATTCAGACTAGGTAAACTGGTGGATGGGCTCCACCTTCGATCTTTTTTTTTCTCCAATTAATTTACTTTAAACAGTCAGACTAGGTAAACTGGTGGATGGGCTCCACCTTCGATCTTTTTCTTTTCTCCAATTAATTTACTTTAAACATTCAGACTAGGTAAACTGGTGGGTGGGCTCCACCTTCGATCTTTTTGTTTTCTCCAGTTAATTTACTTTAAACAGTCAGACTAGGTAAACTGGTGGATGGGCTCCACCTTCGATCTTTTTATTTTCTCCAATTAATTTACTTTAAACAATCAGACTAGGTAAACTGGTGATGGGCTCTACCTTCGCCTGACCAATTGGTAGAGTTGGTTGGTCTTTCTTTCTCTTTAGTCTTGGGGTTAATTCTGATTAATGTTTAAATCCTGCTCCGACTCTCGTGCTCTTCTATTGGTTCCCATGTTTGCGTATATGTCACTAACAAGGTAAATGTTTCTGATTGTTGCAAATGTTCTTCCCAGAACTTTCAACAATTTAAATAGTTTATCAATATTCCACGGCGCTAGTTGTGGTTGACTCAGTTCATAATACCATTGAAAGCAATCAAAAACAACAGAGGCATGAGAAGACAAAGAAATGACACGCGTGGCATACACTACACCTACATAGCATCTATCGCAATGCCTTTGAAATCATAACTGATTTTGCAGTTGTGTTCTCATACACTACTTCAATCAAGTTGATTATTATTCATAAAACCTCAATCACAACAACAAATAGTGCCTAACGATGTGTTGCGGCAAGTGCCTTTGAGCTCAATCGTCATTTTAATTCTGTTTCGCTATTCTGTAAATGTAAAATAAAAATCTACCATTTATCTAGACTGTTATTATATTGGTTTCAGTTGGGTGCTATCATTCCTTATAATACTATTTCAAGCAACAAATTATGCCAGCTAACGCGTTATGTACACAGAACCGTACCTACACGTTTACGTAAATGTGCCTTATACCGAAAGACAACTTGATTCATAACCATCTTATAAATAGCTTGTTTTCGCCGAAGATACGGCAAAATAAGTATTTCGTTTACATTCCACCACCCGGGCCCGCTCGCTACTCGCCCTACAATATTCAGAAGAAGGAAAACAGCCATAATTTATACAGAAAGAGATAGATAGAGCAGATTAGTACTATTAGATAAGGAGGGGAAACATTGGGGACTGTTGACGCAGCTTTGTACAAATTGTGGCAGTACGTGACCATACTACCGGGGCTATAATGAAGGGAATAAACTAGCATCCATTCAAGAGTCGATGTTTTAATACGATTCTGAGTTGAAATGTATCTTATACCGTATCAGGTGTTTAAGGCTTATTTATTATTTATTATGCATAATAAAAATGTATTAGCCAAAAAGGGTTACTAATTTAGGAGAGTTTGAGAGTGTTAATTTGAAGATTGTCTGCATCAAAGACATTATCTCTTAATGTCTTTGACCTGCATATAAATGTACACAAATAAGTACATTATTTACAGAGGGAAAGCCCCAAACTAGGTATTGTCTTTATCTTTGCGGCCCAAAGAAGATTGTTTTGAAACTCAATCAAGTAAATTTCAAAGTGTTTCGTGTGTTTAAAAACAACGTTGTTAGTTTATAGAAGAGGTTAACAGGCTGAAATGAAACACGTAGCTATATGTTTATATACATGAAGCCTTTAAAAGTTAATACGAGTAGATGCAGTGTCAATAGATACTATATAATGAAAAAAAATATTAAGTTCGGTTTGTGTGAAACATTATTTTAGGAGTTACTTGGCATGGTTGAACTATAGTGATTTCTCTTACGTGTACTGTATGTCAAAAGACACACTTTACCTTATTTATTTATCCTCAATAAGTGGACTAGTACGTTTGCATAGTTTCCTTTCCTTAAGTGAATTAAGTACAAACGTAACGTGAGATATTTATTCAAATAGTCAAGTCACAATCACATTAATAAGTCTGTCAATTTGCGGCTATTTGAATAACTTATCTACATATATCTACGGTAGGACAACCGAGGACAGTTGTCCTACCTATCTATCCCTACTAGCGATAGATATTTGACACTATTTGTATGGAAGTTATTGTAGTAATGAATACTGTGGATAGATAGATTATTGAAAACGGCCGTAACTCACTGTCATTCGGATGCGTTATATACGTTTTCGATTTACGAGGAAAACTCGAAACGTTTCATAATTTTGTACACATTGTACTATTACGAGCACGTAATGGTCAATAATCCACCATTATTACACGTTGGAAGTCGAAAAACGATATCACTGATGGCGATTGTTGAGTTCGTTTACTCGTACTTTTAAAGTGAATTTAGGGACCGAGTCACCCATGCCCTGAGAGACACGGTTGTCTCAGGTTGTGTTTAGGGAATTTTACTCGTGGTTACGTAGTGGTACAAATCACGTGACATGCTAGGCTGCTATGAGGTAGGACTGTTCTGCAAGAGTCCGTCATTTTGGGTACATCATGCTGCCAGAAGACTGAACTTCGAAGCTATAGTTTGTAAGCTTTATAGCTACATGGTATGCAAGCAATGTGACAAGTGATGTTATTTGGCAAATTGTACAATGTAAATCAGTCTCGGGTTGGCGAGCGTTGTCCAGAACATAATAACCATGACGATTTCTGACAGAACTATGTCTAATCTCATCCATATAGTTACTACTTAGTAACTTAAAGTAAGTAGTACTTAGTAAAATAAAACCCGTATATTGATATTAAACTTTCTTTCACAGGTCGAGTGAAAAACAAAGGACTGAATAATATGTAAATTCGAAGAGCAGTGAAAGTTTACAGACTTCGTATTGTGTTTAGTAGTGACCACAGTCTGAACGCCAAAAACTAAGATGGGTAAGAAGAACTCGAAACTAAAACAAGACACGATCGACAGGCTGACGACCGCTACGTATTGTAAGTACCCTTTTTGACTTTCACTCTTTGAGATTTGCTTATTTGCTTCAACAGTTTTAAACACACGTTTATATAACCGTAATATTCGAAGGACAAATTGGACTTGTTTTGAATATGTGTACACAACTTTATTTCTTATATAGATAATTTATAGCGTTCACTCCTACCGTTACTGAACTCATCCTTAAAATATATAAAATTAACACATAGCTCAATGTTTATTGGTAAAACTCTTTTGCAAGAAGGTACATTTTTATGACTTTTTTCGAACTAACTAGATGCTATTTGCCTCTACCGGCATTTACAGCGTCAACGGATGGTTGGCAAGCGCAGATGGCACTCCGTCTAAGGCGAGCGTTGAAGACGCTTCGCCAGTATATAACATGGCGTCCCAACAATTTAGGTACTTATATGATTAACAAAATGTGCGGCAAACGCTTGTATACTTTCTGAAAACTAATTTGTAATTACTTTGTCATTGCAACATAATAAATAACTCTAAGCTGCTCAAAAAATACTTCTTACGTTTTATATGTTACTTATTTAATTGTTTTCCATAGCGGTTGAATACACTTAACTGTCTTTCAAAAGTTAAAATTGTATTCCCGTTGAAGCTCTATTATTAGAAAAAAGTCTATATGATATTTAAGCTCTAGAATTTTCAAATGAAAAATCCAAGGGTGGATGGTATGCTAAAACGAGTGTGGTTCGCTTTGTGCATTACTCTACTTATGCTGAACATCTGACTCGGCGTCTGATGGTATACGATTCTAGCTCATATGGTCAATGTCATAAAGCACTCCCGATGTAATGAAACGAAACTAGAATTTACGTAATCTGGCGGAAAAGACTAGGGAATTTGGTTACATTGGAAAATATAGCTCGAAACGGCCAGAGCTTTCGGATACACGTATGGATGAATATCTGTGGCGGATTAATTCGTCAACAAAATTTTAGGTTTTTTTTCAACTCAAGAGACTTCTTTAAAACGTATAAACGTGAATTGAACGTATTTTAGTTTAAATTATTCCTGATGGCCGTATGAAGTCGAAGTTTGAAGTTTGTTTGAAAGTTTGCGTGTGAAGTGATGTACTGCTTGCCTTAAAAAGATTGGCTTAGTAGAAATTAAAAAGAAAAAAGGCGCCAAAGTAAACAGAGCTAATTCTCTCTGAAAATAATCAGCGTGCAGTTGCTTACCTAGTAATTGTAATACGTAATTTAACATAGAAATGTAATTCTTAAGTGACACGGAAATTTCCCTCACTCCGGAAATAATTCAAAACGTTATACAAAACTTATTGCCGCAAAAATCTCGCATAAAATAGATGAAAGTGTTTGAAAACTTTATTGAATGAACAATTTCTCTTCAGCTTTATTTTTAATGTGCTTTTCTTGCAGTTGTTGAAAGAAAAGCAGATTAAGTATCTCGCATTAAGTAATTTATGTTGCACTCGTGCTTTTTAAAGCCCTCGCTCTAAAAATAAGCACTCGGTGCGCGAAAAATAACTCACTGTCTGCTTGGTGCAACAATCTACTGTTCTTCATACATATATATATATGAATATAAATACTTTGAGTAGAGTAAGACCGAGACGGCTGAAACCTTGAGCTGCAGTGCGAGCATGGATCCACGATAAGCTTGTCAGATCGATACACTGGTTTTTAGGGTTTCGTACCCAAAAGGTAAAACTGAACCCTATTACTAAGACTTCGCTGTCCGTCCGTCAGTCTGTTTATCTGTCCGTCTGTCACCATCTCATGAACCGTGATACTCGTAGTTAGATAGTTGAAATTTTCACAGATGTATGTTGCCGCTATAACAAAGTGCGAAACCGACTCGCGCACGAACGGTTCCGTGTCATTATATATAAAATCGAAAAAAAAAACTTTTCTGTCGTTCGGGAGATTTATAGATGTACGGAAACCTTTGTGCGTAAGTCCAACTCGCACTTGGGTGTATTTTTAATACATCTGTCTTGTCTTTAGCACGGATCTAGCCGCAACAGATTTACCACAAGTTGTTTTTTACCGACTATTATATGCAGGTGTCGCAACAGCTAGAAATGCCAGTTAACGTGGCTCTCCACGTAACCATAGATCAGGACAGGTGGAGAAAATCCTGAACGTCATTGGACCGAGTCACGATCCACAACGATGAGGGAACGATGGATGGGAGCTAGGGGTGTACAAGCATGAATGTGTTTCGATAAGTATACACTGTAAATAGTAAGCGACATGCTGCCGTGTCACGACCGCAGTACAGAGTGCATAGAACTTTTTTTAGATGGCACGCCAAATGTGAGCAGAAATAGAGTTTACCACGAGACGACCGTATAAACTCGTGACACTCGGTATCATGAACATAAAAATTGTAGCAATTTAGAGATTGAACCGTTTGATTTCTATTTTTTGGACTCTGTTATAAGTCATTCGTGAAATGGCCGTGGTCGGCAGGAAATTTTAGAAAGACTGAAATAAAAAGTAGTCTTAAGCTAGCACTTGACATGTTTTTCCATTATTGAGGTGCAATACAGTGCCCGTGGCACATGCTGATCTAATTTCACGTTTGACGAAAATTATGGCCAAAATTAGAACAGTTATAATAGCCAAAAATATTGTAGAAAATAATAATTCAGCTTCACGATCATATTAGAAACTGTATTAGTGAATATGAACTGAACTAAAAATGTCATTATTAATATACTCTAAAAGGATATTAAAATGATTTGCATTACATTAAAATAGTGTATATTAATCAATGTTATAATTATTATTCAATACTTTAAAACTATGTTTAAATCACAAAATTCATATTGATTTTTCCATTCTTAAATGACGATGATTATTTTACAGAATACATTATTCTACGTTTTATTAATAAGATTAAAAGTCTCTAAAAAATGGCTTAAATATATAAAGGTGGCTACAGAAATAATATGTAAGTAATATTTTTGTCAGTTTATTAATCTTAAAAGTCCTATTAAATTGTTGTTCTTAATAGTTTCCTCCCTTAACAAACTCAATCAAAAATATGTTAATTCCAAGATCAAAACATTTTACATTTTAGGGTGAATTCATTATTTATTAGTTCTTAGTAACCGGATATTTTATTCCGTGACTTTTCAAGTGTATAATTAGGTACGTTCCTACAATCCTCCTGGTTAAAAATTAGAGACACACGTCCCTGGGCTACAACACTTGAAATTTACGTAACTTAGCACCATCATTATAGCAATTATACATTTAAAAATTACAATATAATTTTTTTGGTGGTAGTGCCACGCTGTAAACCCACAGCCGAATAGGTCGGCACGACCGAGGAAGTACCACATCTCTCACATAACACCGTCGTGAAGTAACATAGCTTGCTATTGCGTTTCAGTCGATCTGTAGGAGTTTCCAGAGACCCGATTCCTACCTCCCTCGCCCCTATCCTTCCCCCTCCCCCTCCACCCTCACCCTTTCTATCTCTTCCATCCTCAAAGGTCGGCAACGCATCCGGTCGAGGGTATTGCGGATGTTCGTTCGACGGTATTACTTATCATCAGTTGAGCCGCTTACTCGTTTGCCAACTTATCCGATAAAAAAGTATATAGACGTGTCTTTTGTATTATTGAAAAAATATAAGACATAATAGAAATCACCTCTCATTTTCTACTTCATATAACATAGTAACCTCAGAAGTATTCGAATTATTTGTAAGACAAGCACATAAAAATAATAAATACTCCAAGGCACAGTCAATTATATGTACTACCTCCAAGGATAATACTACGTAATACGCTCAATCAACAACAATAGGTACCTAGTCATGGAAACCATTATCACGCCTAAAGAAGTTTTCATTTCAATACTACATTATCTAGTTACGACAATGCGTTCGGTGACGGTGACGATGACGCGACTTCCTTGATTTCTCTTCACGACCACGGTAGTTCCATGAATTTGTGCACAAAAAAGTGCTGAACGTGCCTAAAGAAGTTTTCACTTCAAAAGTTTTTCGTGACTCTCTTTAAACAGATCTTGATCTAGAAAGGAAGCAATAAGTACAGCATATAGTATAATTTTCTGAAAAGAAACACAGCAAATCGGTTCTTATTAAGTTTACCGGCAGATGAATGGACCTCGATGGCAATTGTTTGAAGTGCCAACAGCAATTAGGAATTCCAATCAATTATACTGAAACTGTCTAACTGAGGCACCAGCTACGTATGTAGAGTCTAGTTGTGTAGTGCAGCGAACATATTGTTCAGCTCGAGTCTAATCAAGGACTGTCACCAGAGCAAGTTTGTTAATCAAGTTGTGACGTACCACTAAAGGAATACAAGGAGATTATATTAGTATTCGGTATAATAGCCATGTTGTGTTGTATAATATACGCCATGATTCAAATCCCCCCCATTCCTTCAGACTTTGACATGTTTATTACTGGGTACACATTTGAATTGGAAAAGTTATATCGAAAAGTTAGAGCCAAACTTCTCCTATACCCTATTACTTGCGTTAGGTCACGGATCTGAAAATAGCCTTATCGGCACATTATGTGTACGCCTTATCGAGACTACGGATTGATGCCTTTCTATGAGATAAAGTAAGAATAATGAAAAATATAATAATGAAATAATGTAAAGACATGGAATATGTTTTTGTTTTATAATAACTATGAATTTGGTAATACTAAATACTAATGAACATTAGAGAGGAAATTTACAAACCTCAAATTATTAAATATACAATTTTAAACCTTAAAAAAATAATTTTAATGTAGGCAATTTGGTGAAGACGAAATCTACAGTTCTTTATCAAACAATCAGACCAAACAAAACGGTACCCAAGTAGATTTAAACAAAAGCTCGTACTTGCTGCCTTCATCAAATTAAAAATGTACAGTCCATTTTCCGAACGTATTTTCTGTTAAAATGCTCTTTATAATGCCCGACAAAGTAAAGAAAAGAACGCAGAACAAGATAATACTTTTGTATACGTTTTAAAACATTTTTCTTAAAAGAATACCACTGTTTAGAAGGCTTTATGAATGACTCGCTAACTAATAATTTTTTATAATTTGATAATAAGTTTATTAAAATAAATCGGTCCGCTCTCTAATTTGCAACACCCTATGAGGGTCATATATAATTCTAACTATATCATTGAAATCTCAACATGTATGCATTTATGATTGGAATAAATAACTGAGTTTTTAATATTCACTTGCTAATTTATAATACAATCGATCATGGATCCGGAACTAACACGGTAATTTAAAAGTGACTCTGCAGTATTGTCTCAGGTAGACTAATCAAATCAAATGAAATGGAATCGTTTATTGCGAATATAGGTTACCAAGTTGTTACATGTTATGTTCAAATGGTCAGCTATATTCAGCCCTTCGGTATGCAAGAAAAATAAAAGTTGGTAAAGGTAGACATGCTTGAAACTGACAAAATAAATTTACACAATGACCACACCACACAACGTTAAACTAAACAATGTTATGTTTTAGCATACGATAATTGACATAAATTATAATCCCGATGTCAATTATAAATTAAATATCTCAAAGTAATATGTTAAAGTAATAAAATGAATAAAAGTAAAGTAACTTTTAACTTTTTTTTAGTGTATAGTGACTTTCATGTACTTATACGTAAGTGCATGAAAGTCACTGAAAACTATGCAATAATAAAATTAAATAATTAATGCGGATCAAAGTTGTCACTAAGGTAATTCATTTACATTGTAATACGCCGTTTCTAACAAAAACTGTTCTAATTAAAATTTAATAATATTTTTACAACATAGTAATTGGTAAATGAATAAAAATACGAGGTACTAAGATATTTATTAATTACTTCTTAGGTTTTGTTTGACTTGACTTGACTTTAGTTTCCAAAATTCAGATAAAATGCTTGTGTAAAATATAACTTAATAGTGTGGCTATTAAGATATATTTTACACAAGCATTTTATCTGATCCATGAGCAGTTCTGAAAGTAAATTACATTTAGAATCAAGTATTTCGATCCCTGATATAGAACGAGATTGTATAACTATCGTCAAATCCCGGGAACATCAGTTAAAGCCTATCATTGCATAGTGGTACTCTTAGTAGAAATCGATTCGTCCGTCTGCCAGTAGACCGGAACTCGAAACCAATTACACAAGAATAACTAAAACATCCTTGAAACATCTAGCGGAGTAATGTCTGTAAGAGTAATGAATAAACTGAAGTACACACGAATTGTCGGAAGACGCTGGTTCGAATCCTGTCTGAAAATCTGTATTTTTCTCTTTAAAATTACAATGGATACTGGTTGGTTGAAAACGTTCAGACCAACCTAAAACAGAGAAATTCCAACAAAAAGTAGCGCAAAAAGTTGAGTTGGAAAATCGGAAAGTGATAGGCATTCCTTCGAGAAAAACATTATAACAGCAGGAAGTTACAATAGCAAATTCTCCGGCCTCCCAAACAATTAACTTATGTACAAAATATATAGGCATGAACCTAAAACATTGATCTAATTCGAACAAAATATATTATCAGGCATGCAGTTTGTATATGCGTGTAATTGAACTTTGCTTTGTGCTAAATAACTAATAAAACATAATAGTCGCACAGCAAAGGTTTTTATTGTTTGCGTCTGAAATTGTATATAATATCACATAATATACTTTATTGAACGAAAAGTAGTCTACCGAGATGTTCAATGGGTTAGAAACTTCAATAATGTGAGAGTAGTAACATCGGCATTGCAGAGTACCTACTTAGTTGTCATATTTCAGAATTTGTGATATTGTGCTCCAGACAACCCGCGTAATAAAAGTGACTGTCTGGTGTGGAATCTCTTGGAATTGTGTAATTGGTGTACATTTATTTGATAATACACAAGATCGTGTTCTCTCTGTCAACTCAGAACGCTATTGCCAGATGCTTGATACCTTCTTGCGGCCATACTAAACTGCCATTGTATAAAACAGCTATAACAAAGTTTTAGCAAAGGAGCACACACATCTGTACACATCCAGATCGTAGGACTTAACTCCAAGTTACTTTTTCTTGGAGGGATACCTCTCTAATAATCTAAGTTGCTGTGCCTAAATACAGTAAAAATAAATACTATTTTTATCATTTCCCTTAGGACTGTATTTCCTGTAGTTTAGGGTCTGAAAGGCTGTAGCAAGCGTTATTGCTAATATGGGCTAAAAAGGGAAGCTCTGGGTGAGTACAGTGACTCGTACAACTTTTGTTTAAAAGCTCTTCTTGGCACTGGAAAAAAAATGCTGACCATTTTACGTTGACCACTTTCGAACCTTCATTCTTCAAGGACGTGTTAAGGCGCGGTCTAATCCCAATTTTAAAACAATTTACGATGCCGTGCGTGAGTAAATGTATTTATTTCGTTCAATCAAATGATTAAATTTTAAGGGTAAGGGAGTTCATAGTCTACTAGTAAATTTTATTGGTAATTCGAATACATTCATTGAAATATATTTGCCCATAATTGAATAAAAATGCTTTTCTTTCCCGTGCTTTTCGAAGCACGTTAGAAAAATTGCAAAATTTAGGCAAGGTTGCCGATTTTTTTCGCACTTAGTTTGTCACACGCCAAAACTTAATTTTTCGATGCTTGTTTAAGCATCGAAAAACTACGATGGTTAAACTACGCATAAATTGCCTAGTTTAACATAATTCCCTAGTTCTGTATTAATAATGTAACGCTGGCATCCTACATTTAATATTGTTAATACGAGTAAGGTAAACACACGGTTAGACTGTCCCGTAGGTTAACTAACTACTTTCATGAATTTTAATACCATTGGATGGCTATATTGGAATACACACCTGCGCTGCCTGCGATACGAAAGCGTGGCATGAAAGGAATGAGCTTTGCGGTTGCTTACGATGATAGGCAGGAAATAACACAAGGTCTTTCTAAGTTTTTAAATAATTTTGGGTTATTATTTAAGGGTTGGTAGTTACAGGTTCTGGTGAGTCTGAGTATTATACATAGAATCTGTTACGAGTATTTTCTTTATCTCTATTATTGCGATTGAGTCAACCGCGAGCAGTTTTATGCGGGCCGATATTATATTCAAACCCCATTGAAATAGAAATACATTCATCTCCGCGCACGCTACTAATATTAATAAAAATTTATATATATTTATATTTTATTATGAAAACTAACGTGGTTTGTACACGTTTTTAATATGAAAAACGGGATTTACTCACGTAAAAAAGTTAGATCTTTCCGACTATAGTTTCAACCACATCCGGTCGACGACGAGACGCAACCGCGAGCGTTCTGCACTCTCCTTGAAAAAGACCACCGGATGTGGTTGAAACTATAGTCGGAAAGATCTAACTTTTTTACGTGAGTAAATGCCGTTTTTCATATTAAAAATATTTATATTTATGTACTCGTATATATATGTTTAAACTAGCTGACACATCGCGGAATGCAGCATCTACGGCGCCTATAAAATAAAAGTAGCATAAGTTACTTCCTATAACATTGATATATTGTAATAAGCGTATAACGTACATACTTTCATATGCAAATAGAAAAATAAAACAGTTATTTATAGACACTTCCATTTTTTACATTTGTTGAGAAAACATTATGGCATTCCATGATATTACTTTTATATTGCTTGTACTTACCACATTGATGGATCCTTAAGATGGACCAAAATGCTTACGAAAGGACAATTTAGTCATCATATGAACAAAGTTTTATAATTATTATTATTCTAGAAGGTAGGAAGGAAAAGCTAGTTTTTTTTATTTTGTTGAACGAGCTATTTGCTTTTTTTGCGGGATGGGACAAAATTCATAGATGCAGATGAATTAAAAGTGTTATTCTATGGATGCAGCTTTGCAATACTTCTCTTAAAAATAGTAGGAGAGTATTAAATTGTGAAATTGTTGGATGTTTACAATTTGACGGCATTTATATATTTATAGCAAAGTACTATAAGTAGACATGAAAGCACTTATTTATTAAATTCAATTAAAATGTATTTACACTTTTTAAACACCGAAGTGGGTTTAATATAAAAAATAGGCATATACCTAAGTTCGACCAATAACTGGCCTTATCGCTACAAATTATTTCATGCATACTATGCATGGCTAGAAATAGTAAGCACGATATTCCGAAAATATAACAAAAGTTAAATAATAGAAATATATGAAAACATATCTTTAACAGTCATACAATTTCACAGTCATGATAATAATAATAACCTGGGTTCTAAGAGCCATTCTAATTCTTAACCCTAATGTTGAAGTAATGAAGCTAATGAGGAATAATAAGCAATTGTGAATACACGAGGTGTGGTGCGTCAGCGCCCCTATATATTTGAGGAATAAATTAAATAAAAAATAAACGTCCAAATTGTAACACTTTAAATAATACACTTTAAGCATAAATGTTATACGATACAAGACATTCACACATCAATAAAGTTTCTGATCACTAGCATTAGCTGGTATAATTTCTTAAATTGAACTTAATCAACAATTTACTAATAAAAGGTTTATATTCAATATAATATAACTCCTCCCCTAACTCGAGCACATGCGGTGATCCTCCTGGACATGCTGACTATCAGCAGAAGTCAGGCGAGCCGGCAAGCCAGTCTAATTCGTATTCTTGGAGAGCAGCCTTGACTCGTTGCGCTCGATGGGTGGGCGCATTATCATCGACCAGTACAAATTGGTGGCCATGGTTTACTCGGAATGGTCTAACAATTCCATCAATAGCAACTAAAACGACTAAGAAATCATATTTTTTTCGTAACAAAAAAGATTTTGATTCGAGAAATACGACAGTGATCGCAAACTTTTTTCGCTCGCAGTAGAAGCGATTAGGAACATATCATAATTAGCTAGCCCTCTCTAGTTTCTAGTTTTCTTTTATGAGTGGCATGTGTGGGTTTGCCACAACTCTACCAGTGTATATACCCATATATATATATATATATATATGTGTAGTACCCAGCAACTTCGCTTACGTATACGGAAGTTAAATTGAATTCCTTTTTTAAAAGTTTCCCTTACTGTGGCAAACAACATAAAAAAATCCACTGTTGAAATGTCAAATTGTAGCCTAGGTTGTAGCTTGTAGCCAATTGTAGCTCTGTGTTGATGCTATGTCAGGACATCATTACGAGTATAATGAATTCTTACGTATCTACACACGTTTTAAATACGTATCTCGTGTCGTCTGAAACCGTTTCAGACGATTCGTCTGGTTTCAGGCGACACTTAAAATCTTAAAAAAACATAGTGCAGAAATGTTCCCAGATCCATTTTTAATGAGACAAGATAATTTAAAGTCGCATGAAATGTAGAGGGACATTTCAAAATCGGAAATTACCTACTTTTACTTATTAATAATTATATATTCAAAATAGGTTACAACTGGCCAGTCTCTCATAAGTACATACATTTTTTCGCTATACTTTCTGAGTGGTATATTTTTGCAATAAATCAATAACAAAGCAAACCGTCCTCAAGTCTAACAAACATTTATTATTATCAAATTATTCATAATATTTAATATTTATATTTCAAAATAGTTTGCTAAACATTAAATTAAACTTGAAGTAAACTGTATCTTTACTCACCATAAGAAGACGCGTGGAAAAAAAACTTACGCAGCTATTTCTATAAATTTTCTATCGCTCTGTGGTAAAAGCAATATATGTTTGTTTATTCCTCGCAAATGTGTTGAAAAACTTCGTATGAAACTCGTGATATGTTGTTTATGCTCACTTGTATTATGTATTATTTTAAATACTATAACTATTTAATGTATTATGCGGCGTGTTTTTATATATTGCCTCCTTCCACGCCCAATTACACAATTTACGGCTGCCCACTACTATCTCACCACAAGCTTATACGATATACGTATACTATTATAGTATATGCTGTGTTTATATTTTTCGCTTGGTTATTATTATTCATATGATTAAACAGAGTAGTTTCGCCTAAGCTATGTCGATAAATAAACCCTGGCTACACCACGAATACAATCGCGTAAATAATTGAATTAAACATGAAATAGCCTCACGCCCACGTCCACAGCAATAAACAACTACCCCCCAATCAGGGTTATCGGAAATAATACTGTTTAGTACGGTATAATGAATAGCTACATTCAAGAAAACCTAACTAAGCAATCGAAGAAAATTCGCTCATTTGGGAAATGATATATTGCATGTATTCAAATGTATTGGTTATTTTTACAACCAACATAATAATTTTGATGTCGGTAAGAAGTAACCATATAAAGAATTTATTTTTGTATTATATTTTCATGTATATAAATAATTAAAAAAATATTATAATAAAACGCACGAAGGGTTGCGTACCATTATCTGTAATAAATATTTCAAGTTTCTACCTGTTATCGTTATCACGACCGAGAAAAAAATCAGAAAACAATCACGTTTGTTGCATGGAAGCCCCCTTATATAATAACTACTAGCATCGCTCCACGGATTCACCCGCGTGCTGATGGATGGTGAATGAATTACTTATAGCGTATGTTATCAGGCATAATGTATATTTATACTTGTAATAGAATTCTTTGAATCGGTTAAGTAGTTATACGTATATCCATTAAAAACAAACAAACACCTATATACCTATTATTAGAGTGTAAATAAGGATTACGAATAATAGGTACGAATAATGTTGCCAGGGTTTGTACCGGCGTTACTATCGCGTATTTCAAAATTAAATAGTATTTTTTGCGACATAACTTTCATACGATTTATTGTTAGACATATGGTAATGTGGAATGATTTGTGAATATTGACGTCTTCTAAAAAACTGTTGCGCGTCACTGCTGCTTTATTGTCAATAGCATACGAGTAGATATACTAATATTTAATGGTAAATAGTTGCTGCAGCGTACGCGATAAAAGGACTTTTTTTCGGTATTATTTCCACAACTTGTCAAAGTCAAAGTCAAAGTCAAAATCATTTATTCAATTTAGGCATCAAAAACGCACTTATGAACGTCATTTTTTTATTATAATGTACTTTAAAGCCCACCACCGCGTTCCAAAATACATAGAGCCAACCGAGAAGAAGCGGCAAGAAACTCGGGGCCATTCTTTTTATATAGATGTTTTTACAATGTTTTTACTTAGGTACTACAAATATTAGCTCCAGTGTGTTGCCTTACAAAAGAGAACATGGAGTACATTATTGAAGTTTTCATATGGATCTCTAACTTTTTTAAATATTATATAGCCTATTTTTATCAGGCAAAATGTAGGATTCTAATGGTGAAAGAATTTTTCTAATCTGGCCAATAGCTTCGGAGCCTATTCGGTTCAAACAAATCTTTCCTTTTTACAATATTAGTGTAGATTATCGTAGATCTTTTAATACAACTATTTGTTTTTAAAATAAATAATATAATTGAATATTTCAAGCGTTTATCTGTTGCATTTATCAATATCGAGCAAAAACGAGCAAAATAAATTAGTTTCGTTGTCTTGCCCCCCTTAAATATATATCATATTCTAATTTAATTACTTATTTTTAAAGTGAATAATTCTCAGTATTCTGTGAATATTTCAAGCGTGTACCTGTTGCCGTTATCAATATCTAGCAAAAACTAGGAAATCAATCACGACTTTTGTTTGGGACCCGGCTACACTATTTTTGTATTCTATTTTTAATAATTAATTTGTTGTTATAGTGGCAACAGGCATACACCATCTGTGAAAATTTCAACTTTCTAACTATCACGGTTCATGAGATACAGCCTGGTGACAGACGGACGGACAGCGGAGTCTTCGTAATAGGGTCCCGTTTTACCCTTTGGGTACGGAAACCTAAAACGTTTATAAACTCATATGGAGACACACATTAAATCATCACAAACATGCAAGGCTCAGACAACATATCTGCTTATTACACAAATATTTATCACGCCAAGCATCGAACCTGACACTAGCTACAAATACAGGGCCACTCACTACCAACAACACCTACAATTTGAAATACCGACTTCCATTCTATTCAGTTATTGGAGTGCAACTAAAAAACTACTGAACCGAATTTGATGAAATGTAAATCGTTCCACATGAGAAGCACCAGCTTCAAACGAAAAAATAATTTTGAGAATCGGTTCACCCCATCGAAAGTTAAGAGGTAACAAATATAAAAAAAGTATTTTTGGATGTCGGTAGAAACAAATGCAATTTGAAAAATGTAATACCGACTTTGATGACATTTAAATGGGATCACAAGGGAAGCAAACAAAAAAAGAATTTTGAGAATCGGTTCACCCTATCGAAAGTTATGATGAACAAACATGTAATACTTGGTATACTATGTAAACGTTTTAAACCGTCGAATTGAGTACCTCCTCCTTTTTGGAAGTCTGTAGAAAACAATCACTCGAAATATTGTTGTAACCACAGACTATAAGATACTACGTATGTCGTTACCAATCGCGCTTATTTTTACTGTGATCAAAATACCCTTTGAGACCAGCTGAAGGATGAGTACAGACACTTCAGTAAGTCACTAAACCGGAACTTACTTGTCTACTCATATTTAACACCTAAACAAGGTGTATAATTGGTGCGTTCCGTTTCAAGAAACTGTTCAGTAAACCTTATTTTAACCCTGAGGCTTTTTTGGTTTGTTAACAGAAATGGGATTTAAATAGGCACAAATTGCTTCTAAGCGAAGCGCGGTCAAGTTTTGAGCCCACGAGGAAATAGAAGCCTTTCATGGCGAGGTCGAAGGCCAATCTTTCGCTAACTTTATTTCAAAATATCAATGATCTTCAATGCCCATGTTAACATAGGTAATGTTATTCATCATGAATACTACTATTAGTACGAGTACCACTCATGTGACATGCTACAAATAACTGTTTAATTCCTTCGTAGACTTGGGTTTGTTATTATGAACTTGAGTCCAAACAACACTCCACGCAGGGACATAAAAATGGTGCAACGTCTTCCAAGAAGCTTAAGGTGTCACAGTTAGCTGGAAAATCTTAAGTTATTACTTACTTATTATAAAGAGAATGCGACGGTAGGTCACATGAATCCGTGAGAAAAGGCCTCTATCGCACTGTCGAAAACTAAGAATTGCTTGGCAAGCTAATATCAACCGTTACACTTAGAGATAGAGTCTAAATAAGATCCTTAGACCCATAAGAATAAAGAAGTTCCTACGTACGATACCGACGAGTGCTCGCTCAGCGAATCTGGCTATCGATACCGTGGTGACACATATTATTCTTGCCTCAAATTACTTACGAGTGATATCAAGAGTGGAGTCTCGTTTTCTCAAGGCTTTACTTACGTAAAATACAGAGATTTTTCGCTTGTGGTTGATGTACATTTCATTTTATCGAGTTATGCAGCCTTAAATGAATTTTGCGCGGTGGTGAGAGAGAAGTAACTAAGATAACGAACTTACTTCAAAATGAAGGCAAGAATTATTGGCATGGTAAAATAAGAAAAAGCTCTAATTGATTTGCATTTCAGGTTTTTGCGTGTAAATGGTGAATAATGTTTTCATTATTTCTTGTATGTTTTGGCAAAGCTCAACTATATTTCTATAGCCGATACATCCATAAATCATTCTACATAAAATGTGACATTTAAAAAAAAAAATTTTTTTATTCTCGCACCATCTCAAGCATACTCAACACACATTGATACAGGCCTTATCTGATGTATTGCAAAAACAAATATGTATTAAATGTAAAAAATATATATATAGGTACATTTGGAAAGGATATCAAGTGATAGTCAAAATAACACTGTAATTAAACGGGAAAAGACCAACTCAGACAGTCATTATTAGAACAAAAAGCAACTAGACACGAGTGCCACTATCACGATAGTTTTTTCGCATAAGCCAGAGTTGACAACCCTTTTTTTTCGCATCCCCTCTTACCCGGGGAGGTTCAACAGGGTATGTCAGATTCGTCATCTACGCGCCAACTGCACCCATAGCAGCAAGCAGACCGATACCGACTAGCAGACTAGCATTGCATTGATCAATGCTGGCAGGAAGAGATCGTTTCCCACCTCTGCGACGAGGATACTACATTCCACCGCCCACGCACTACACTCCTTCAACGTGTGTTGAGCGGTATCCTCGTCGTGACTGCAATGGTGGCACTGCGTCGTTGGCCCCCTTCCAGCTATGCGTCACAGGTACTTTTCAAAGCAACCATGCACTGAAAGACCTGCACCAGCCGTGACAAGACACCCATGGCCTCTATCCAGCCAGTCCTTAAGAACAGGCCGAATATCCTCGACGGTCCAGCTACCAATCCCTTGGTTGGGCGAGTCGCTCCTTCTACTTTTCAATCAAAAGTTGATAACTCTAGCGCGACTGCCGAGTTTAGGTCTGAAAAATGAGGAGTGTGAGTGAGATACATGAGCTTGACTTCTGTACCTGTTTATTTTGTGCTATTAGCTACTGCACTGTAGCACACCATAATGCAACCACGTATACATCTCTCAAAACTAACATAATCACTATACTGCCGTGTGATTCTCTAAGAGCAAACATCGTTGCATCTTTGACTACATCCGTGAAACAATGACGAGATGACAAGGAACTTTGGAAAAACAACCTTGTGTACAAGGGCGATATCTCATAAAGTATTTGACATCGTTGAGCTCGTCGACGAGCGCAACCACGAATCATTAGAGAATCGCACGGCTGACTACCCTATAATTATATTCTTTGTGAATATAACAACACACCACATACGTCCACAACGTCATTTCCGTTTGAATTTATATAATGCATATTGATTCCACGCAATCAAGATGAAAAGAAAAGTTTTTTTAATGTTTTATGAACTCTGTTTATGTTATAACAGGTTTGTTAAAACCGTTTATTAAAATAATGTTTAAATGTACAAATAAATTTATAATGTTAAAATATCAGCTTTTATAAATACATTTATTTGTACACCTATAGTACACGATAGAAATAACAAATACATTTTTTATTTTTTATTCGTCTATCTATTCGTTCCGGACTTTCACTAGCAGTTAGTTAATGCTAAAGGAGTAACATGGCTTATTTTATTTTAGAGGCGCCGTATCTCACGATTCCACGCAAGCAAAGCCGCGGGTGGGGTCAGTTAGTTTATTACAATAAAATTCAAGAATAACAAGAGCTATACTTAGAGATGTAAAAATTTAATTTGCCTAGAATAAATGTGCCTATTAACGGAATAGGCCTAAAGGCCCGTGCGTGTCTTCTGCCCGTAAAGCTTCCATACAGACACCAGACCACGCCTCCGACTAGCGCCTTGTTCCTCAATTCCTCAATAGCGCGAGTTATACCCCAAGCCATTGAGGCCAAGGGCACTAATCTACCGTTAATTGAACAAGTAAATTATCTTTTACCACCACAATGGGACAAATACCTAGTTTTGTTTCGCAACGTTCATTGGTGCTTAAGCGTTGCTTAAGATTTATTGGACTAGAGCGATTCGTATCATTGTCCAGAAATTAAAAAGAACTGGTTTTGGAGTTCTAATTCTAAGAAACATAAAATACTTTTTCAATTACAATTACTTATTGTATTACGTAAATTCGTTATTGTTTTATACCTTAATGAAATGAATATGAATTAAATCAAATGAAATGAAATCATTTAATCTGTATAGGCCTACGGTGGCATTTACTAATTGTTCTATTACATATATTATATCTTAAATCTACAACCGGATCGGAACGCGACCACGACTGAGAAGATCCAGCAAGAAACTCAGAGGGTTTGTCTTTTTACATATTATTTTTATCGCCATTTACTTAATATAATTAACAAATGTTCATTTATAGTTAGCTCCAGTGTGATGCCTTACAAAAGAGACCATAATAATGGTATCAGTAGGTCCAGACACGCTACTCTTTGACATCGTAATACACTAGTATGTAGATCCTGGAGTGATCAGTCCCAAGCTGATTTAAGTAATCCGAAATTTTGTAATAACCTTTTTGACAGAGTTTAATTTAGATAAACTGAGAGACAACAATTTAGAATGTTTATATCTTTAAACTTCTGTCTAAGGGAATATCTGGGAGCTAAACTATAGATAACCTTATGGATTTAGATTTAATATATTTGTGTCTACTTCGTGTCATTGACTTTTTTATCCAATTTCCGAAAGTAGATTACCGCAAACAACTCTAACGGGCCAGTCTAAGCTCTCATTACTTTCGGCACTGAAATGGAAACTTGTATCTTATGGTTTTATCACAGTGAGACAGAGTTTAACAGTATTCACTCCGACGTCGGGATGCGATTCGTAAGAAGTGACGAAACCCGATTACTCTATAGGTGGAAGGCATCTTGTACAAAGACCGTCTTGGTTGGTATCATTAAAGTATAATTATATTCTGCCGTCGAGCAATAGTGCGTAAGCTAACCTACTGTTAGGTATTAATGGTCACTGACGGTACAAATCCATCATCGATAGCTTTTCAACCGACATTCCAAAACAAAATGAAGGCGGTTCGCACGATATAATTGCGCATTACTTTTTATAGAGTAGTCCGAATTTGTTAATTCTTTTTTAGTATGGTAGAGTACCAGACTACCCTATACCAAGTGGTCCCGTTTCAACTTCATCAATATCGGTGAAGTGGTTTATAAGTTACAATCCAATTACTGAAAAGGTGTGTGACTACAATAAAAATCGTGAGTGAATAAAAATCGTCCCGTAAGTAGCTAAGATCACTAAAAAGAGTGAAAAAAATATTACCAAAAAATGGAACCGACTACAACAACAAAAGTGTGAAAAAAATAATTTTTCGAAGTCGGTACCATGCGCACAATATATATATATATATATATAAATAGGTATCTTTGAACTCTAATGGTACCGACTTCAACAAATGATTTCACACTTTTTGTTGTTTTTGTTTTTGAAGTTGGTTCTATTTTAAGGTAGGTAAACATTTTTTTCATAATTTAATTATATATTACCGAATAATTTATAAAGGTCTTTAAGATGGGTATTTTTTTCAGTGCAGAGTATACATTGTGCATACAATTTTAGCAACTTTCTACTTTAAATTTCAAGTATGAACAGCACTTGGAAATCGTTCCCCACACTTACTAAACCCTATGTTTTACTTGTTAAAGGAAGTACTGGTAAAGTAAACTAATTACTAGTAAAGTTAATATTATAGCCAAATGTACTTCAGACAGTTCAGACTATTTGCACAAATTATCTGATTCTGTTGATGACAAAGATAAATATTCGCAAATAAATAAATTACTAAAAATTAAAGGACTTGGCCTTGACCGCCCTTCTCAAAAAACCACCCTATATACTTGTCCATTCTGACGCAAACTCACAACTGCGCAGAGCCCGCCACTGCGGCTACATTTTGACATATTGACAGGTTAATATGTTGTAAGGAAGGAACAGTTTTTTTAACAGTCCGGATGAATTCAATTTATTTCAGCGGTTTCGTGTCCCATAGACCAAGCGAGCGCAGCCGTTGGGTCGGTTAGTTCATAACATAAGGCGCCATATCAACCTGTCTCTCATACCTGAGCGCTGTCATTGCTAATATACTGAAAGACAAAGGGAATGTCAACTTGCCAAACAACGCGTCTTTGTAATGACGTCCTTTAGCATACAATTATTCGGCTCGTTGAACATCTAACTATATTCTAAAGGAATACTTGTAGTGCATCTAATCTGTGACACGAAGCTTTTGCATAAAGTGCTTAAGATGTTTGATAGTAGTAGTTTATGAAACTGTTGCATATGAATAAATAGTATTTTAATAGTAACATACCACACGAGTGTTTTAATACCTAATTATATGCAGTTTTGTAAACGACTTTATCCACTCTGATACATTGGGATTGAACCTATACTAAACCAAAGATCCAAGTTAAAAAGTATATAGGAAATAGTTTATCTATATACTGCTTATATATCGCACCCTGAGAACGAAAGTGACTCAACTCAAAATTGACAATTTTTGGGAATAGGCGAAAATGTGTCCGTCGTATTAAGCATTTTCTGTTCATTTTACAATAACACTAAAACATGGTAACAAAAGTTATGAATTTCTGTTGAAATATATTGTTTGACTTAATAGCTTTAGATACATTATATAGTTTTTGCAAAAAAATATGATTTTCCCATATAAAATAACGTTTAAAAAAAACTTGGATTACTTGGTCACTTTAGTATTAGAAGTTTTTTATTTCTACTGACCTTTTTATGTAATGGTCTGTTCATTTCTAACATTGCTTTAAAAAAGATGTTTTTTTCTAAAAATAAGTCAGTTTTATTCTTAAGATTTTGTATATTTTTTCAAAAAAGCTAAATGAAACAGTGAAGTATGTGTTAAGTGTCATTTAATAAATCACTTCTTAGACATTATATGAATCAGTAATAATCACAATAATAAACAGTATCAAAATCGTGTCATAAAGTGGTAGGAAACCAAACATTTACGTAAGTAATTCTTAAATATTATAACGAAACATAATCAATATCACTCTTCTGTAACACTAATAAAGTATTTATCCAAATCAACAATATGCCTTTACTAGCACTAACTTATCAGTTTAACATAGTAGTACTAGTACAGTCTTGTAGTTATAGTTCGGTTGTATTACCTAATCAAATTTTAATTAAACTCTGCTTAATACACTAACTCCGACAAACCAAACAATAAGACCTTCTGTTTTCACTGGTTTAGATAACTTATTCTTAAATTTAACGAAACATAACCAATATAAAAATAAAAATAGTTATTTAAAGTATTTAAATCAAATCAACAACAGTATTAATAGCATAACTTATCTATCAGTTTACCACAGTAACAGTATTGTGGTTATAATTCAGTTGTACTAAATCAACTTATTAATTTTAATTAAACTCTGCTTATTACACTAATTCAGACTTAGCTTTTTGGTACGGCATATTTCTTTAAACTTTGTTATTTTAATATCTCTTAATAGGTAATTGTCGTATGTGTCCATGTTCTATTATTTTAATTAAAGTTCCTCACAAAGTGTTGTAAAAACTGGCGTAAATACTAGGTATTAAATTTTTTCTGACTAAATCTTTGAGATCCCTTTTTTTATTTTCTTTTAACTCAAGTGCATGCTCATAAATCTGTTTAATTACAATTTCATTGAACCCCAACCTTTTTTTACGTTTATTGCGCATGTCGATTTGAGAAAACATCTCATCGGAGTATGATGTTTTATAATAAAAGTCGAACATATCCGCGCTTAGGGTTTGTAAGTAATCGAAAATACATGAACCTATTTCATTGGCTCCCCTTTGTCCCTGGGTCTCGTCCCAAAAATAACAGTAAACGTCTCCGTAAGACTTTTTATCATCTTCTTCATTTTTTAATTCTGTAATTGTGAAATCAAGGCAGTTTATTTTTGAAGAATAGTAAAAACAACTTGGACTGAGACATAACATGACGGACTGTAAATCATAAAAATACAAATGTGGGTCTCGTCAATGTTTCGACGGTCCGTCCGTTTTTCTTGGCGACATAGTTCTTTTTCTTTGAGGTGTTTATCATAGTTCGATTTGAGCAGTGTTTTAGTACTTTCAGGAGCAAGTTCATACGCAACACACGTTTCACACCTGTCTTTTTTCGGCTGAAATAAACTTATATTGAATTCTTTATTAAAAGTATTCAAGTATAACCAATAGTCGCACTGTGGCAGACTTTTTTCTTTTTGATCATTGTTAAAATCAGTCCAAAGGTCTTTTATAGTTTTACTGTCAGAAATGTACTCTCTATTTGTAGTCGCTCTTAAATAATGGGATTCTACCCTCGGTATCGACTCTATGTGGTTCCTGATGCTTTGGAACAGTTCAGGGTCTACCCTTTTTTTGTTGTCATGCTTTCCTCTACGCTCAGACTCTACGATACCATGGCTGTTGGTTTTACTTTTAACAGTTCTTAGCTGTCTGTCCGTTATGTCCAAAGTGTTTATGAAAAACAATTTGCAAACACGGATCTTTTTGCCATCTAGTGTGAAATAAAAGGCGTTGTTTGGAAGGCGAGGGTTTCGAGCATTTGAGTACCTGTACCCAGTGATGCCAACTTAGCTACTTTGTAGCTAGATCTAGCTATTTTTGAGGCTTGTTGAGATATAAACATTTTTCATATATTTTAGCAACTTCTTGAGACTGATTCTCCATACATTTTCATATATTTAAGCAAATTTTGGCCCAATTTCGACAAAATCTGGCAACTTTTTGGAACAACACAGCTACTTAAATATATGAGTTGGCAACACTGCCTGTACCTAGGTTGCACTTCCATCATGCAAGATCTAATAAAAGCACGCTGCAGTTCCAAATTTGATAATCCCCAATAGGCTTTGAACAGATTATACCTCTCATTCTCTTTTATATTGTCAAAACATTTAAATCTTCACTTGCTCGTACATGTTTCTTTCACATGCCTAGCTGGAATGTATTTTTTTGATTTGGACATAGATCTGTAACTTTTTCCGGAGTTTTGTGACATTTTTGCTTGATTTTGTTTCCAGTTACCAGGGTTCCTTTTACGCTTCCTACTTTTTGAAGGTTCCGGTTCACCCGAAGAATCAGAAGAGGAAGCGCTAGTACTGGAAACACGTCTACTTCTTTGATTGAAATTTACAGCATGGTATGTTGGATCTGAGTCACTGAGATCCACATCACTTTCATTCGGATGTATTGGTGATTGAACGTATGAACGTTGGTTACCTGTTTGAGATCTTTAATTGCTTTTACTAGAGCCCGGAGTAGCTGTATTTTGACATTCATTTGTAACAGAAGTACTTGAAGATGATGAAGTACTGCTACTACTTGAGGATGAAGATGAATTGCTCGTACTGGAACTTCTTGAACGTGGTCGGACAGCAGATGTACTTTCCGAGGTTTTTTCAGTATCTTTTGATTCCGTATTTATTTCTAGACAAGCCTTTTCAGGGTCCTGAAACATAAATAATTTAACATTTTATCATAAGATAAAACTTACATTGAAATGACTACCCATGACTTAAATAAAAATTAATAACTTACATTTAAAGATTTTGTTTTTTTGCTTGGGATTTGAACATTGTAATATTCCTGGTCCAGACGTGTAGGTGTATTCTCGATAATTGAAGGGCTAGATGGCATGTTTTCTTTGTCGATTTCCAAAGCCTCGTCAGGACTCTGCAAACAAGTACATTAGAGAATATAGAAAACAAATATAAACATTACAAATAATTATAGTACCTAGGACTAATGAAAAACGAATAATAAATAAACAGTCTTAATAATTACCTTATTCTGCAGTCTCTCTTCCACCAATTGAAGAATTAAAGCACTTCTTTTCATTTTTAGTTTTGGGATTGACGACTCAGTAGGGAACTTTAAACACTGAAAAAAGTAATAAATTGCACTATTAATCAATAAGTCTATTGAAAACCAAACTTAAAAATGTTAAATAGACTTTCTTTTAAATAGTACAAAATACAGATGAGTACATTTAAAATTATACGGACCTGATTCAAAATTGGTCCATTATTTAGACTCATTTGTTAATAAATAAGTGACCGAATTTGTTATATGTCACCTAATACGTTAATACATGCAATGTAAAAGGAACCTAAATCTAAATCGGTCAGTTTATGAATATAAATTGTAACTAAACTTACCTCCGAAATTGACAAACAAACAGACACAAAGCGTAATCGGTCACTACGGTACTAAACTTGTCACGTCTTGTCACGACAACTCACGGTGCAACACTGATTTCGTCACTTTGATTCGGGCGCGGGGGGAGGGAACGGTTGAGTGACAAAGAGAACGAAATATACCTCTATCCTTTTCTTACCTTTATTGGCCAGTTTTCTAATATAAGTATGATAGAGTATACTTTTTTAAGTCATTCTGTATACTTAACTCATTTAACCAAAATTTTGAGATCGGTCACTTTCGTTCTCAGCGTGCGATATGTATTCATATCTGCAATTATGAAATTGTATTTCGGGCGGAGTCCATTTTTTTCGATTTACATATCAGATATTTTCAAGCAAGAATTTAAATAATGGTACTAAATATATTACAATAAAATCGCGAAATAAACAGCACCTGACCGCGCGTGCGCTAAAGTGGCCGCTGCCACAGATAAGTCAAAATTAGAATTAAAACTTTTTTAATTACACTAATATTATAAAGTCAAAGTATTTGTCAGTTTGATATTTGTTTGTTTCTTCTTCACTCTCAAACGGCTGTATCAATTTTGATAAAATTTGGTATGGAGATGAAAAAGTATTCTACATGGTAATCCGTGGTGGATTAAGTACCATATAGGATATATATATATATATATATCCTATATATACATTTATTGTATCATTATTTTGATATCATTCATCACGCGGATATATTATAACCTTGGGGCCCAGCTAGCGCTATAAAAATGTTTTAACATTAAAAAAAAATTATTAAAAATTATATTGATGAAATCTTTTGCGTCACAAATTAAACATAACACTTCTGCAAGTGTTATATTTCTATTTCTTTTTTTTATGTCTAATAGTGTTTATAAAGTACCTACATACGTTAATTTATACGCGTTATGTGTACTTTTTAAAAAAAGGTCTTTATGAATCTTATTATAATAAATAGTAGGTAATGTTATAAAGGATTTTTATTTTGCTTATTCGGTAGAATTAAGTCTCTATATCTAGAGCTATATCTATAGCATGTGACTATTCTACGAGAAAGAGTATTGTACAATAGAAACGTGAATACTAGTGGTAGATACTCGTATTTTACAAAAGGTTTTATTTTATTATACTCGACCTCACGATCCCACTGCGCAGATAATATCATAATATTTTTTACAAGATTACAGTATTATTAGCATGAAATCTAAAGTATACATATTACCATTAGTTATTAGTACTATTTAGTTAATCTCATATGCAAGCAAACACAGTAGCAGGCGATCGTTAGATGCTAGTTAAGGTATACGGTCGTTAGCTGAGAAGCTATATGTATCTTGGTGCAAATATAGAAGTAAGCCTCATTAAAATAACGTTCATACTCGTGTGCCATACTTTTACACCAAATCCGGCGGAAAATGCAAATAAATAATAATAATGATAATAAGGATTAATTATTATAATAAGGATCAATTACCGGGCGCCTTTGTGGCGAGCCGTCGGTGACTGGCGACACCGTGGACCCTGATTCTCCCTGGGGCTAAATGAGACCCCTGACCCCCGGCTTGCCTTAATAGACCGTCTGGGGGTGAAGACGCAAGAGCAACAAAAAGCTCCAAGGGTGTAAGTGTTAAAGCGCATAACGCCGGTAGTAGCGCTCTAGTGAAAATGCAGCAAACCTCTTGACACCCTATTGCCATCCACACCAACGTTGTCCCTTTTGACAACATTGATGGTGGCCCTTATGGGGGGCCCGTTTATTGGGTGGCAAGTCACCACCTGCTCAAATATTTTAAGATGAGACTGAAATTGGCAGGTGCCGTAGTCTCATCCATATGATAGTCATATATCTTCCTAACAGGTATAAGTTTATATCAATAGCCTAATAATAGATAATCAATGTCACCGTCATCCCAAATTCTGTTTCTATAGACTTTTGTATATTTTATACCAAACATGCCTCTAAGTGTTGGCTATAGCCCTACTTATGCCTTTGTAAAGGACTGGATGTAATCCGTGAAAAATTTGAACTAAAATGATAATAACGGTTATCATCATCAGCCTGTAGCAGTCCACTGCTGGACATAGGCCTCTCCAATTGCACGCCATTTAGGTCTATCTTGGGCTTCTCGCATCCAGTTTTTGCCAGCCGTCTTGCGCATATCGTCACTCCACCGTGCCTCAGGACGTCCTACACTACGTTTGCCGAGATAGATAATAATAACGATTAATATAAAGAATAATAAAGTTTTAGTTTGGTAATTTTTGTTACATCAGAGTGCATACTCTTTGTGTTAGGCCCCCAACTGTAAAGTCCTTTTACGGTGACTGTCGGTAAGAAGAATCAAATCACAATCTCACAAATAAGGCCTGTCAAGTGAATGTCCTATCTAGATCACGTTCTAGAGAAGCAGTGTGGTAATTGATGAGAAAAACGCAAAAAAAGCGTGTATATTTTGTACATTGTGCCCACACTCGTACACCATTACGAATACCACCACTAAAACACAACAAAACTAAAAGATACAAAAATACATACAGGAACATTAAACAAAATTTACGATTGTCATTGTTGTTTTTTGCCGTTCATCTTTTAATGCCTTGGTTCATTGATTAAGTATGGTTTCTCCTGTAAGAGGATAAACGAGATGTAGAATTCTAAATGAACCCCTAAATATTGCAATTTGGTTAAAGGATTACCTTAAACCACAGGTTGAAATTAGACTGTACACAGCCTCCGTTAGTTATCAGCCTCGGTGCAGCCCAGTAATTGGAAATTTCAGTCCAGGCTAATAATTCGGATTAATTTACGCTTCAATTTCGACCACATAGAATATTGAATGTATATACTGTGTCTCATCATTTTAAGAGATTTTAGTCACTACAGCCTAGCCATTATACATGACCTTATGATTTTATTTATCGTACGATTTTCATTGTGCTTTAAGTAAGAAATATTCTCGCACGCGTCTAAATGTAATAGTTGTTAATAATCTGTAACTAACCACCTACTTCTCAGCATTAAGAGAAAGTAAAGTTATATTTCTCGCTTAAATAAGCGCATTAATCCGCCAGAAGCCAGTCTCTTGCGGTAATTGCGGAGTCTTTCCAAATAAGTGACAAACTTAGCTTTATGGCTAAGTTAAGTGAGAAAGTTTCGTGGCCGGCGCCGCCGCGGCTGCGACACCATATCGCTAGCCACATCCATCCAGACTCTTATTACAATGTTACTTCATCTTTGAACACGGAAAACGGGAAACTATAAAGACCCATCGCAAACTTTCAACAATGGATAGCTTTTACGCCCCAACCCCTAAACTCTCCACGTGCCATTATCAGAAAATCCGGTCTAATAAAAAAGACATTACGGGCTACACTACATTGTTACTTAGTCAGGTACAAAGAAAAAGTTAACGAATAGAAGGTAAGGAAGGGAAGATTTTGACCTTATGGTAGGGGTGAAACTTATTTTCTGGTTACCTATCTCATTAGAGATCTGTGACAAGTTAACGAATGGGTTGTAAGGAAGGGAAGATTTGACCTTATGGTAGGGGTGAAACTTATTTTCTGGTTACCTATCTCAATAGAGATCTGTGACAAGTTAACGAATGGGTTGTAAGGAAGGGAATATTTTGACCCTATGGTAGGGGTGAAATTTATTTCTACATACTGTAATCGTTTGACTATAATTATTTCTGTGAATAATTAAATAATACAGGTTGGCAACTTGACAGATTACACCTGTGTTCTATATCTATCTATCGAGATTATACCATCGTTTGTTTAATATTGTTTTATCATTTGATTGTTTCCAAATGATATTAATATCAATAACTCTAAAATAAAAACACGAAGGGTTCCGTACCATTATCTAAAACTGGCCAAGTGCGAGTCGGACTCGCGCACGAAGGGATCCATTATCTATAACTTTCCCATACATCAGACATGATATTTTGCCATTTTTATAAGCATTTGGCCGGTGTTTTGTATCTGTAGTTATAGAGGCAACAGAAATACAACATTTGTGCAAAGGACTTTGAACATATCTGGCATTTCGACCCGCCGCCATTTTGTTTATGTACGTACATAATACAAAATGTATTGTCTCTCTTCTCCGGTGCAAAAAAGGTGTAAATAAATAATGTTGATAGCATAATATAAGATATTTAAAATTAACAAATTTTTTTAGGCAGCTTGTTACTTTCAATCCATTACACGTACCCACCATAAGGGCATACACCATTGGTGACCAAATGGATAACGTTGATGGGGTTGGCTAAAGGCGAGAGGTGTGCTGCGATTTTACTAGAGCCTAGAGACTTCCGGCTTTATCCCTTTAATACGTCTACTCTTGGAGCGTTTTGCTTCTTACTGTTGCATCTCCAGCCCTAGACGGACAGTTAAGGCAAGCTGAGGGTCAGTGCTCTCATTTAGCCCCCGGGAGGATCGAGGTGCACGGTGTCGCCACTAACTGACAGCTCGCCACAAAGCCAATATCCCATGTTTAGAGTTCCGTTCCTCAAAAGTAAAAGGAATCCTTAAAATCACTTTATTATCCATCTGTCCGTCTGTATGCCAAGCCTCTGTTTTTCAGGAACGCGTACAGGTATAAAGTTGAAATAAGGAATATAGTATATAACTCAGGTCTACGGTCTCGGCGAGCAAAAGATATGATCGTTTAAGTCGCATATTTAGCGATTTCACAAGGGAATTAAAACCTTAAGAGTACTTTCAATTGACCTAGAATCATATTTGGCAGAAAACAATATCTTACAGCACATGAAAGGTAACAAACTGAAATCCGTGAATGTGTAGTTCATATTATACAAAAAAATACGAATTTACCAATACAAATTACTCTCTGGTCTAGGAATCGAATGCCAATGTTAAGTTTGTCGGAAAAAGTTTGATGGACCAACTATTGAACTTATATACTTACTTAAATACCTTATTACAAGTTTCGGATAACACAGACAATGTTTGGAACCCTCGGTGCGCAAGTATGGACTCACATTTGGCAGGTTTTTTATTATTATTGTCATAGTTGAACTCGTATAAAGTCAGAACAAAGTATTTTTATATATGTTGAAGTTGAAATGGTGAAAACACGATTACTTTTGTGCAAGCCAGCTCTGAGGCATATAAGCGCCTGGTAATTTCCTAATACTTACCTAGCGTCGGAGCGAATATGTCGTATCATAATAAAATTTTAAGGTATCTGTCAAACTCAAAATCATTCTTTTTTAATATTTAATACTAGCGACTGCCCACGACCGCGTTCACGTAGTAGGCTCGGCCTTGGGCCTTGCCCATCTTTTCTTGGTTTTTATTTCATAAGAACCTTCTCCTGACAATAATTAACACAACAAAAAATAATTATCAAGATTGTTCCATCCGTTCTCAAATTATAGCGTGATCAGGAGAAATAGGGGTTCATTTTTATGTATACAGACTAGATGCGTTATTAGTTTTGTTAGTGTTATTCCAGCACTTTATCCATCTACATACCAAATTTCATCCAAATCCGTTTAGCCGTTCTGGCGTGATTGAGTAACGAAGCTGCCTCCATCCAAACATTCGCATTTATGATATTTGTATGATTTGATAGGTCCGGAAAACAGCCGGCACACGCCGGTAGGATATCCCTGATAGATTTTCAGCCCTGAGGTGGGATTCATAACGCTGTTACCTTCAGCGATAGCTCAAGCCTGAGGTAGGTGCTTGCTCAAGAAAATTTATCTAGAAGTCCGAGATGTCACATCAAGACTAAAAAGCCGTATGACTGACCTAAAAATAATAGTGGTTGTCAAATATTTTATTAATTTAATTTTAAAATTTCATGTTTTTATGAAAAAATGTTACTGCTAGTAAAATCACTCATAAGTAACAGTTATAACTCAAATATCACATGTATCTAACTTTCTTTGAATGGGCAGATATCACCCATTTACCCGACACCCGAGAACAATAGGATAAACTAGTAACAGAAGCTCAATAAGTAGTTTCTTTCGCGTTTTCGAGATTTCTTTCATCATAATTTTATGGTAGAATACAGGTGTAATTGTGCATTAGTCTTAGAATAACGGTATAATTGTTAAGGAGTACATCTTAAAGTAAAGTAATGTATACTTACTAAAGAATATACAGCGCGATTAAACGGGTATAATACGTTTTCTACGGTAATATAATTTTGGACTAGACGTACGGAAGACGTCGTCCTCATTAACTCCCTCGAGCAATATATTATCGGGTGAAGAGCACCAGTATATTATCTACCCTGGTTTAATTTTGCATCACTTTACGATCCATAACATAACTTTTCACTTGTATTGCAACGATATTATATGAATTATGAGAATATAAGGATCTTATGTATGAATATAAGTAACGTTTGAGTCTGTATCGCAGGAGGCTTACGGCCGGTGCCAATAACCTATTTATTGACGGTTTACCATAATAGAGGTAGGTATTTGACAGTATTTGTATAGAAGTTATGTCAAATTTCTATTCGTATTAAGGAAAACTGTAAATAGACATATTGTTGGCACTGGCTGTTAGAGCCAATGCATGGGTTGCTCGAGCAGTTAGCCAGTGATCGACACACACGGACCGCTCTTGCAGTCAGCTCAGCTTGAAGCTGTCATTGATAACTGCTCAATTTTAATTCAGAGGCGGGAAACGCGCGAGACTTGGAAAGAAGAGCGCGGGCGGAGGTAACTGCGCGAGAGCTGTCGACACGACAGCTCGAGCAGTCAGTGTATGCCTGGCGACTGCTTGATCGCCAACCACCCATTTGTTTCCAGGCTGTTTTCGAGGTCGAGCGATTTCGTGTATGTATGTACATAGAAGACTGTAGTTCACTGTGCAGTCGCAGCTTGAAGCAGTCCATGCTGACTGCTTCATGCTGCTAGTGTATGGCTCGTGGCCTTAGACACACACACAGTTAAGAAACTGCGGTAATCATTGTCGAAGTAATTGCTCGCCAAAGTCTACTTTATAATACAATGATGTCGAGATCGAAGCTTTAAACACATTATCTGAAAGCGGAATATAACCTGCAAGTGCCTGGCAATATGCCACAGTAAAGAATCTCGGTTGCAAGCAGGTTTTATAATTTTACATAATATGTGCACCGTTACCAGTGTTGCCATAAATAATAGAACGCGCCAGAATTATTATTTTTATTCTATACTAACTGACCCGCCCTGCTTCGCTCGCTGATCTGCGGAAGACGGAGCTACGGAATGTATTAAGCATTTTTTAAAGATTTAAGTTACTCATAGTATACTATTAAATACAACAAATATATACATATAATATACAGACTGACTGGTTGAACACTTTACATAAACAAGGACATGATAATTCATGGTCACATGAAACGTTTAAAAAAATAAAATTAAAAAAATACCGTTAAACTACAGAGGAAACCTTCATTCTATGAATGTGCTATAACTCGAAAATTATGAACACCGTCCGAACCGGGTTAATGACCCAAAGCGCCGCGCCGCGTTCAAAGGAATCAAGCTGCGTCCGAACGGGGTTAATGACCCAAAGGGCCGCGCCGCCCGCGACGCGTTCACAGGAATCAAAGGATGCCGCGATCGTCGGCCGCCCGCCCGGCCGCGCCGCGCCGGTGTAAACAAACAAGTACTTACCTTGCCGCGCTAAGGCAAATTTTATTACTACACGCGCGCCGCGAGTGACCATGTTTATTGTTTTGAGTAGACAATTAAAGTTAAATTAGGTAAATATTAGGCACCTATTTTTTTTTCTTAATTAGAACGAGAATCGAGTACTGAGCACTATATATCAATATGTAAAGTGTTCAACCAGTCAGCCTGTATATAAAGAAAAAAAATTACAGTTTTATAAGAGACAAATTACTTCGGTATCTATTAACTGAAATACAAATATTGGAAAAATATTGTATATACAGATCTTTAAAAGAGGTGAAGTTTGAATCCGGGCACGGCCATTTGCATAAAACCATATCAACGATTTTGTACTTTAAAAGCACCTGTCGACCCTAGTTCCCTGCTTATCAGCAGACTCTCAAAAACTCGAGTCTAAAAATCAAACAATCACCCGAATCAGCCCTGCGGTTATTATGTAGGTATCTCTGGTGCTAACAAACGTTGATTGTAATCTTGAAAATTGGCGGCTCTATGTCAGTTTTACCACTCCAGTAAGCAATAATATTAGTAAGTTGATGACTAGAGCTGACAAAAGTGACATAGAGACGCTATTTTTTTCGATTTCAATCAACATTTATAAGCAACTGAGATACAAAATAGTGCTACTAACACAATACTAAAATGGACTATGTCTGATGAAAACATGCATTTTTTGGAGTAGTAGGCGACTTGCTCAAGGGCACCACTAGGGTACGGACCTCGGCTTGGGCCGTCGCCAGAAGAGAGGGGAGTAGGAGAGAATCGCCCCGGTACATAAGTGTACCGTTGAAAGTGGGCCCTATGAATTTTAACTCTACGACTATTTGGAGAGAATCTAACCAAGACATAATTTTTGCCTCGAGCTCGCCGGCGAGCTCGGTGTTTGACTGTGTTTACCACTAAATCATAACCTTGTGTACCTCGCCTCCCCCCATTTCCGCGACATGGGTCCACACCGCGACCAGGATCGTCGCGTTGTGCACTCATGACTGTACTTTGGGTGGGGCTACAATAAGAAACTTGAGTACCTCGCCCACAGCCGTTACCTGGGCCGGAGTCTACATCGAAGCCGGGGCCGCGGTGTAGACTCCTGCCCGCACCGTGGCTGGGGCTACATAATGAACCAGAATTACCTCGTCCACAGCCATTACCTGGGCCGGAGGATACATCGCGACCGGGGCCGCGGTGTATACTCCTGCCCGCACCGTGGCTGGGACTACAATCTTGTGTGTGTGGATTACCTCGACTGCGACTGGGGCTGCGAAGAAGATCTCGGCCGGAGCCTACAATGCGATCGGGATCACAGCCCTGGTCGGGTCTACAACCATTACCGGGGTTCCCTTGGGACGACGCTAAAGCTGCCGAAGTAACGGCTGCGATGGGGTCGTACGGGTCACCCAAAATATGCCTTGGACGGCGACGGGGGGTGAAGGAAGTGAGGATCGGTTATGTCAGTGGAGTAGTTCGCCGCTTCGACCACGAGGGGATTCGAGTGGTGGGAAGCTTTGTCGAAGTGGCGGCGGGAGCAGTCTTTCATATACTGCGTAATAGAGGGGAGGGTGAAATCGCAGTGCAGTTCGGCGTTCCGCAAGTACCACGGAGCGCCCACTGCCCTGCGCATAAAGCGATTCTGAATCACTTGAAGTTTGTGGAGGTCGTGTTTCTGAGCATGGGCGAACGCTACAGATGCGTAAGTCATGATTGGGCGGATGCAAAGTTTGTAAAGAGTCGTCTTATTTCTAAGAGACATTTTACTGTTTTTGCCTATGAGGGGATTAAGACGACCCATAATGAAGGCCGCCCTATTGCGAACAATCTGGATGTGTTTCGCGAAAGTGAGTTGGCGATCAAGGGTGACGCCCAGGTATTTGGCAGATTTAGACCAAGGGATGGGTTCGCCGAATAGGACTATGGGTGACGGCATGAGATTCCGCCGGGTCTCAGTGAAGTACACTGCTGCACTTTTGCTAGGATTTACTGCAATCCGCCATTTATGAAACCATGCACCGATTACGGTGATGGCTCGTTGGATGGCGCATCTCTGCCTGACCTTGAACCAGCCAGTAGAGTAGATTGCAGTATCATCCGCAAACTGAGCGATCTGAACATTACGTTCAGATCGTGGGATGTCGCTGGTGTACAGCGAGAAGAGAATGGGTGAGAGTACTGAGCCCTGAGGGACACCTGCGTGAATGGGATGCGGGGAGCAGAGCGTTCCCTCGGTGCGATAGGTAAACGTTCGATCCCTGAGAAAGTCTTGTAAGATGAGTACAAGACGGTCTGGCACACCCAGTTGGTACAGCTTGAATATCAAGTCGTTGTGCCAGACTTTGTCGAACGCTTTCGCTACGTCGAGGAAGACAGCTATGGTCCCTTGGGGCTTTGGTTTCTTATTGAAACCGCCTAGGATGTGCTCCGTTACGCGGTGCACTTGTTGGACGCAAGAGTGTTTGGCTCTAAAACCAAATTGCTCATCGGGAAGGAGGTTATTGGACCTAACGTGGACCAGAGTCAGTTCACAATGAGCCGCTCGAAAATCTTCCCCAGAGAGCTGAGGAGACTTATGGGACGGTAGCTGGAGGGCTCGGCTGCCGGTTTGCCTGGTTTGTGAATACCAATGACAATGGCATGCTTCCAAGTGTCTGGGAAGGAGCAGTTGCTCATAGCCGCATTGAAGATGCTAACTAAGAGATGGACTAGTGGGACTGAGAAGTGTTTAATCACCTTGTTGCTGATACCATCAGTACCAGGGGATTTACGGGTCTTGAGGCTCTTGATCAGAGACACTACCTCGGATGATTTTACCGGTGGGAGGAGTGGGAGGTCAGAGATGGACATAGAGCTTTTACGTTCAACTTCAGATTCCACCGAATCGAGGTGTTTCTGGTCGACGTGATCTACATTTAGAGTACACTGAGCCTCAAGGCTATCAGCTAAACACTCGACTTTGTCTTCGTCAAGGAACGCTATAGAGAGGGGAGGTGGCCTAATGAGTGGAGGCATTGTCTGTTGTCCGTCAGATTTCAGAGCTCGAGCCAACTGCCAGTATGCCTGGTGAGTTGGCTCAATCTCTGACAGTTTGTCGTCCCACCTTTGATCACGCAGCTCACTCATGCGTTTCCTTACAGCACGCTGTAAATAGCACATGGTGGCTTTGTTCTCTGGGGTTGGCATCGAGTCATACGCCCTAGTGGCGGCGTTCTTAACCTCCTCGCACCCTCGGGCAGTTCGAAGCGGCGACCATCCACCACTTGGACCTGCTTTGAGGATTCACCTACTGCGGTGCGGAGGTGGTCACTGAGAGCCTCGCAATTGACACGTCTTCTACTGTCTGTATGTCATTGGGGATTCTATCGAGAGCGGGTGAACTGATAGCTTGGAGGGATTCCCCCAGTTGCTTCCAGTTCACTACCGTTCTAGTGATAGGGGTTATTAATGAAAACATGCTTTGAATTGTTACTATATAAATAGTTTTTCCTTAATTCATTTCCTTCACGGTGATCTAGTTGACTTTTAATACAGGTATATGGTATAGGTACAGAACCCTTCGTGCATGAGTCCGAATAACACTTGGCTGGTTTTTATAGTCTCCAGTGTAGGTTGAACATTTGCCATTCCTCAAATTATATAAGTAAATATTTATAGTAACAAGTGAGATGTATAGACATGTACCTAGTCGGGGTACAGGCACGTAAATTTTAAGGAGAGTCATTTTTACATTTCACATCAAACTCGAGAAAAATATACAATATGCAGAAATATGAAAAAAAATGAAATAAACACACAATTCACAACACATCAGTGTGTATGTGTGTGCGAGGGAAGTGTGAGGATGTGCGCGTGTGTGTATGAGTGTGATCTATATCTTTATGGATTATTCCCATAGTAAAATTCGATTATGTTCTTACCTACCAACCGATTATCGTTGCACGTATGCTGCCTCATTCAACCCGTCCCAATCAGCAAGCCTCCATCTAGTTCATTCATAAATCTTTTGTTATAGCGTAAACCTGATGCGGACAGATTAAAACAGAAAGTTAAACAGTATTATATTTGCTACTTGATTATACTACTACATTTAATGTCATTTTTTTAATTATTAATTTTTATTTAATTTTTTTTTATTTACATTAATTATTGTAAGTTTAAACTTCTAATAATTAAATGATTCAATAATTAACGGACAAATGTATAAAAATGTATTTTCACGCATGAGCTCGCGCGCCACATATCCTTTGTACAACTCTTTTTGTGTCGGGCTCCCAAGATAGAGGCTTAGCTTAGTTTAGGGCCCTCAGTGAAAATCAGTTTTAAGGCTCATATTTTAGTATTATAGTTTGGTAAATAAACATTATTATTACATTATTATTAAGTACCTATTACTTAAGAAATGTGTCAAATAAAGATTATTTTTATTATTAATAAATGTAAATGAACTCCTATTTCTCCTGGTCACGCTATAACTTGAGAACGGATGAAACAATTTAGCTAATATTTTTTTTACTGTGTTAATAATTATCATAAGAAAGTTATTTGGGAAGAAAAACAAAAAAAATATGGGAGATTATGGCGAGGCCGGAGGCCGTGTCTACTACGCGAACGAAGTTGACGACATTTGTTAGTTTAACATACTAACAAATAATAATAATAATACTAACTATAATATATTATATTTCTCCTTATCACGCTATTACTTGAGAACGGATTAAACAATCTCGCCAATGCTTTTTTGTTGTGTTAGTTATGGTCAGGAGAAGGTTATTTCTTATAAAATAAAAACCAAGGAAAAATGGGAGGTTATGGCGAGGCCAAAGGCCGAGCCTATGATGCGAATTAAGTCGCGGGCAGTCGCTAGTAATAAATTAAAAATAATTATATACACTTGCCTTACTGTCAAAACAATTACTTAAGTAGGTATGTGTGTCTGGTGACAAATGTGAACATTTTACAACATAATTATGTCTGGAACTCCGTCCAAAATATTAGCTTTTATTATGGTTACGAAGAATTCCACGAACTTCACGCAGCCAGTTTATTTTACAGGCGCCTACGTATCATAGTTTATTTGATATGTAGATCTTATTTTACTTATTTTATGTTAAATACTTAGATCTCATTTATAATACTCGTAGTATGAAAGTTATAATTATCCAGGCAATATTTGGTTCTGTGTACAGATATTTGTTGATCCTAGTAAGTGACGGTTCGCGCAAATGCTTCGCTGGTAAGTACTCGTATCTGACCGTAGTAGTGTTATCCAGATTCAGAGTTCTGAATAGCACTGCAGACCATTCAGTTCTATTCGCGCAGTAATTTCAGTTGATATAGTGACCTTTAACAATAACGTAATAAAGATGCTTTTATACTTCAGCTTCAACGCAAACAACCAAGTAAGTCATCTGATTGGCTCCACCCGGCGACCATGGTTAGGGATTCACATAATTAGAAGGGTCCTTTACTTAAGGGTTCCCGAGAGTTATAATTTGGGAGTCCTCAAGTTCAGTATCAATCTTCTAGTTGAGTGCGTTACGTCTTCGGCTGCATAGTCAATTATCGCTTATTGATTCAACCTTTATAAAGTAATAAAAATAAAATAAACATATTATTTTACGATATAAACAAAAAACAACGAATTTTAAGTGCCAGGTTTATACAACTATTTTAGTTTACACTTAACTTAAAAAATGTTGGAGTACAGTAATATAATGGCAGTGGGGTCTAGTCAAGTAGAACAATGTTTATTGGTTATTTTGTTATGAGATGCTTTATATGGCTCAAAGGCATATAGTGTAGCGGTGCGTAATAGTAGCGGACCTTGCCTTTGAAGGTCTGTTGCCAAGAATAGCATATATAGAGAATGTAAGTTTTTCACTGGTCTATCAGTTACTCCGCTTTTTACTCTTGAAGGCATACTGGTCGGTAGAAAGGGTGCTGTGGGTTTAACGCTAATAATTTGCGAGAAGTATTCGTAACGTAAATAATCGAATAGCACGAAGAGATTCATTGTCCGTTCTGTTTTAGTATCTGTCTAGTTTTAGTTATCTATGATTCCGTTGTATATGAAAATCGTAATTTGTTCAGTCGTGAGATTCTCTAAGGAATGCTTCATCGTTGCGATCACAAGTTTAGCGGATGTCAAATAAGAGACATCGTCCTTGTTGACAAGGTTTGTTTTCCCTTGTCAATTACTATTTCAAGAATGTTATCAAAGATGCAACTATGTTTGCTCTAAGAGTATCACACTGCTGAATTTAAAAATCGACGGCGGGTAAAACCGCAACAATGTCTGTCATTGATTTTTTATTTATTATGATATTATATTACACAGTAACAGTTAGAGACGTAAAAATATTGTGCCAAATCATCTAACGGCGTTATGTAAACGTGTATGAATATCCACTTACAAAGAAAAATGATACGATCACTTTACTTGCGCAAGTGATTTGTGCTATTTTCAATAATATTTTCTACCGACTTCCCAAAAGGAGGAGGCTACGAAGAAATGGAGGAGGTACTCAAACCGACTGTGTTTTTTTTTATGTGTGTTACCTCATAACTTTCGACTGGGTAGATCTATTCTCAAAATTCTTTTTGAATTTCTGTTGAATTGAAATTCTCTTCCTTTTTTCTTGAAAGCTGGTGCTTCCCGTGTGACCATTTAAATTTCATCAAATTCGGTCCGGTAGTTTTTGAGTCACACTCCAATAACTGATTTTTATCAAAATAAAGGAATGGAAGTCGGTATTAAATTTTTCAAATTGCACTTGTTATATATGTTATATAGTATCTACTTGTTGTTTTATATTATTAATTCATCAATTATAAATATTTCAGTTATATATGTGATATATTATCTCATAGTTACATTCAGTACATGCATATTTCAATCGTGTTACTGTATTTTTTTAAAATAATGGTTCTTACGAGAAAATTTCGGGAATCAAGGAAGTGACACCCATTACTATTTAAAAATGTATTTATTGGTTTTCGAAGTATTCTCCGCAAAATTTGACACATTTTTCCATACGATGGAACCAATCATTGAAGAAACCATTCCATTCGGAAGTTGGGGTCTCCAAAATGGCCGTTTTGTAGGCGTCCACAGCTTCTTCAGGTGATGAAAATCTCTGTCCACGCAATTTATTCTTTATTTTAGGGAATGTATAGAAATCATTAGGGCTTAGGTCGGGGCTGTACGGCGGATGGTCTAATAATTCTAGGTTTTCTTGCTCTAAAAACTCTTTTGTTCTGAGCGCGGTTTGAGAACTCGCATTGTCGTGATGGAGGGTTGATGATGCGGCGGTTGCAGGTCTCTTTACGGAGTTCAGAAACGACCTGTGGCATACCATTCTGCATTAACCGTCCCACAAGAGGAATAGTCGTAACATGTCCGGTTTTGGAGACAAACGTAGCCACCATTTTTTTTGCAACACTCCGTGAACGAACAATTTTTGTTGGCTTTATATTGTGTATTTTGTTTTTTATTTCGGGTTCGTATGCATCCAGGATTCGTCACCTGATACGATGTTGTATACAGCATTTGAGGATCCTGCGTGGAATCTTACGAGAGTTCTGACGCATCAAGTAACGCGAGCCGCTTTTTGCTCTTCACATAGCGAATGCGGTATCCATCGGGAAAACAACTTGACAGCTTGACACGTCCACGTTGAAATTCAGCAAACCAGCGATAAATTGTGGTTTTGGATGGGGCTTCATCACCAAATGCAGAAATCATCCGGTCAACACACTGTTTTTGTGTTAAACCACTTCGAAAGTCATAATAAATCATCGCTCTTAAATTTTCTCGAGTCAATTCCATTTTCTCAATGACTAAACAAGTTTGATAAAACCTTGTGACAAGACCGAGAATATTTTTTTAAATAAATAAATGGTATTCGATTTTTAAAACCATGGAGTTTTCAATTAAAAAGATTTTAATATGACAGGAACAGTGGAAATATTCCATTCCCGATACTTTTAGTGCAGCCTTATATTATATTCTTTTAGAGATATTTGAAGAGACTACGAAGTCATGTTTATTGTTTATGTATAAACTTTTTACACCCACGCACCTTCACAAATACAACGCAACACCCGAAGAAACTAATAACCGCATAATGACACAAACATCTATCATTTCTTATATTAATATAGTATTATTTTCATGCTCGATAAATATTATAATCATTGTTGTAATATGCCTATTTTGGTTTTAGTCTCCATTGCCATCATTCATTTACTACAATGCCATCAAATCTATAAAACATAATACTTACCCGCTTTTACTTACATATTAGGGCAGAATTTGATTATGCATGTTTCTTTATATACTCGTATCATATTGGTATTCCAGCTAAAACTATAACCATCAACGCACGAATTAATTTGTAGGGCATGTACAGAAACACGAAGAAATCTTATCACGTCCGGCATACTCGTTGATATTGTAAAAATATGATATCACGACCAAGCAAGAGAAAACATCGAGATTCGTGATAAACGTGATGTCATAGGCTAGAAAAATACTTTCACGTCTATTTTCGCGAGAAGATATTTATGACGTCTACAAAGGGAATGTAAGGGTCACTAAAGTACCTAAGTTATTTATCGTCAACAATTCGTGTAAATCTGAGGCTTCAGTCACACAAAAAAGTTGGATATAACGCTATTGACGGGAATTCGATTGAGCGTCTGTTTGAGAAGAGGTGCTTTATTTTATTATAGCAGTTTAAGATATCAAGCATACTTGGTTCCATTATTAATTTATTCTAGCGGCGCCTTTTTCGTGACATCCTAAGAATTTTATGTCGTAAATCTTATACATACATAATCAGCCAATTATGTATCCACTGCTGGGACTCGAGCCTTCCTCGTACAGAGAGAGGAGTTGGGTCATAATCTACCACACGGGCCCAGTACAGCTTGGTGGATAGGCTAGTTAGAGGCCAATCCATCTCGAAGTTTTCAGGCCAATATAGACTAACGACTGTTGTCCTAAGACAAGCAACTGATCTCTTAACGTGCCCTCCGAAGCACGGAAACGCTCAGTTGAACCTGACCTAGAGTCCTGACCGCAGCAAGCGTTGCTTAACTTGTTGATCGGTTAAGATCGCCAAGTCAAGCTCCGCTGCGAACGCTTCGTTTTGTACGTACAATCTTATAGGTTGATATCTAATTATATTATTTTGACACTAACATATTAGAGATATCTAAAGAGTGTTTATAGTACTTTTTATTACATTGTGTTGGCAAGTTGGTGTTGCGGACAAAGGCAGTGAAAAAGAAATCCTAAAATTAATACTTAACACGCAATGATACAGTTACCTAGTCTGGTTTCTGGTAAGGTACGAGTTTGTAAGTAGAATGGCATTGAAAAACCACAAAGGTGCATATAAATAACATATCAGGAAAAGCACTACCAGTATGTATTGCATTACAAACCAAACAAAACTAAAACCAAAATCGGATGCTCTTTAGAGGTAACGTAATACCATAAATCTATTTATTTTCAATCCACTTTTCTACTTACACAAATCCCTTTTGAGAGCAATTTCATTTCTAGCTTACGCCTTCACCACACGGGCACGAATATCTTACTCAATATTTATTTATATATTCTGCCTGCGGTAAAACGTACAAAGAGGCTCTAGTAGTACAGAGAATAACTCGTGCTTTAAAAAAGTCTGGAATAAGTCAAGATCACTTTTTATGACATTCAATGTTACTGACGACGTTCGATGCAGGCCGCTTCCAACCGGTCCTTTTGGAAAATTATGGGGAAGGCATATGTTCAGCTCAGTGGACGTCCTACGGCTGAGATGATGATGATGATGATGATGTGGATGAATGTCACTGAACTTATTTTTAGGGCTCCGTACCTGTAGAGGAAATCTTTTTAAGACCACTTCCTTCTCTGTACATCAGTGTGTCAATTTTCCTAGGTACTTCTGGATGTATCAAGTTGAAATTAATACAATACAATACAAAAATTCTTTATTGCGCCAATATGCACAAATATTAGTTACAAAGTATACTCTTAAATTAGGAAAGTACAATGGGCGGTCTTATCGTTTATAGCGATTTCTTCCAGACAACCTTTGTATGGACATTATCATAAGAAATAGTAGACGGTGTTCCTTTAACTCTATGTTATCTTTTAAAACCCCAATACATAAATACTAATAATTATATACTAATACATACAAAAAAATACAAGGATAAAAATAATGCTCTATGTACATGCATGTGCAAAAATAATGCTAATTACATAGAGCTAGTGTGTATTCTAGGTGTAAAAAAAGTGTTTTTGTCAACGCTTTGACAACGAGCAAGGCCTGACATACTCATATGGCTCGAAATATCTAAAAGAAGGTTATTGAGCAGCTTACCCAATTTGATTGATTCCTATAAAAATTAATGCTGATGAATAAGGCGCTCTATTACTATAGAAAGGAATGGTAAAATGGAAATGGGATGTTAATCTACATAAAAATATGGATATGGTTTTTTGGTAGGGGAATGATTTGCGCTTCTTTTCACTTTGATAGAAAGGTATCACTTGTAATGAACGTACTAAATACATGCTAGGATAACTGGAAGGATTTCATCCAGTATTAGTATGAACATGTTGCCTTTGACACCATCACTGCCTTACGCTTTAACCAGATTATCAATAACGCTCCTTCTTAAAATCACTCTCAGTAAATTGATCGAAGGCAAATGAGTAGTAAAGAGTTGAAACAGAAGAAAGACTGCTTAATGCCTTCATACATACAAAATAAAAAAAATGTGTTTATTTGTAATATCATAATAACAGCTTCATACTAAATGTTAAAGAAAGTTACACGGTACTTTAATCAAAATCTTTTTCCCTGTCTGTCTGTTTGTTCCGGATACTGTCCAAGACAACTGAACCTATTTTGACGCGACTTTAAGTAGCAGAGAGTTGGTGTTATAAAGAGTGACTATGTGCTACTTTTATTTTAGAATAAGAATTACAGCACGTTGAGCAGTTTGATCGAATACTTGCTCTATCTAGCCCAGAACAGTAGCAGCCTCTTCAAAGTATGGCTCCGGGAACTTCAGGCACTCAGAGATTCAGGTCAGACAACTCGGACACTGCGGCTGGCTCACAAAGTAGCCTAAGACGCCAACCGCACAACCTAGTGGGAGATTATGACCCAAGCTTCTAAAGGAAAGCCAGGTACCAAAAGGGGCTATGTAACGTGTTAATTATACCTAGATTTATATCTTAAAAGAATTATTATCACCATATTTTTTTTCTTTTTCTACCGACTTCCAAAAAAAGGACGAGGTACTCAATTCGACTATATGTGTGTTTTTTGTGTTTGTTACCTCATAACTTTCGACTGGACGAACTGATTCTCAAAATTATTTTGTTTGAAAGCTGGTGCTTCCCGTGTGGTCTCATTTAAATTTCATCAAATTCGGTTCAGTAGTTTTTTGAGATACACTCCAAAAACTGTTTTTTACCAAAATAAAGGAATGGAAGTCGGTATTAAATTTTTCAAATTGTACTTTTTATATTAGTCTACAGCGGGAAAACTATATTTCCCACGTCCCGGTGTGAAACAGGCTTAGAGATTGAGGGTTACACTTGAATAGCTCAGCACTTTGCATTACTTTATATGGCTTATACTGACTCAGTAGTACAAAAATCATTCCAGGAAGATTTTATTGTGCTGCAACCGTCGCGGTCTGTTGTTATTGGGAACTTTTGTTTACTCACTTTGTGAGGATGGTAGCGTTGAAGCTTTTCTGACTTATCATTAGGTAATATAAATATGACGTAGAGATGATTATAATTATTGTCTGGGTTCTTTTTATAATTATCACTAATTCATCGCTGCGCGCTGTAGGGATTGATTCGATTCAGGGTTAGAGAATTTTATACAGATGAGTACATATTTTGAATTTTATTTTCAATACTTATTAGTATATGCCAATATTATGTGTTAATTATACCAATAGAAATACGTATTTTTACGAATAACTATAATAATAATAAGAAAAAAACGATATTAAAAAATATTTAGTGACACTTCCGCTGAAAAGAAAACAATGATTTTGGCCTATTTGGGGGCGTGCACCACACTCCCTCCCGCATAAAATGCTGATAGGAAGAATACAAAATAAAAAACACAAGAAACCCCAAATCAGATGTTGACTCGTCGAGCGCTAGACCGACTTCGGTCTAGCGCTCGACGAGTCAACATCTCCTGAGGATGCCTCGTGTAGAGGCGAAACACGTGTCGAATCAGTTTTGGTTGATTTGGGGTTTCTTGTGTTTTTTACTTTGTATTCTTCCTATCAGCATTTTATGCGGGAGGGAGTGTAGTGCACGCCCCCAAATAGGCCAAAATCATTGTTTTCTTTTCAGCGGAAGTGTCACTAAATATTTTTTAATATCGTTTTTTGATAATGGATTTCCGCAAAGTAACGCCTGAATCAATAAATTAATAATAAGAAATTTTATATGATTTTCCACATACATCAATATGAACATTTACAATCAAGTAGGACTTATCAAAATTAATATGTGTATAAAACTGTGAGTTGGGCATGAACTCATCTGATGTAAACGGCAACATTAGTATATTTATAGATAAATATACCTGAGGATTGAAATACCATTTGATATGATCCATCACATCACAGACGCAGCTCTATTTATATTTATATAACTTACTGAGGAAGATTACTCACGTAACACTTATCGGATATACCCGTCTATAGTTTCAATCACATGCGGTATTCTTTAAAAAAATATATCCTAAATTCAATATCTAATCTACATCTACATCTTCATCTACACTTCTACAACAACACTTCTACAACTAAACTTTTACATCTACATTAATCTACACTATAATATTATAAAGAGGAAAGATTTGTTTTGTTCTTCTGTTTGTTTTGAATAGGCTCCAAAGCTACTGGACCGATTAGAAAATCAACCATTAGAATCCTACATTTTCCCTTACATTACATAGGCTATATAATATTTTCAAAAAAGTTAGGGATCCTTAGGAAAACTTCGAAAATGTAACCCAAAGTGTTGAAAAAATACCAACGAAAGTCCGTACCTATATCGCGTATTAGGCTGCGGAAACGATTGCCCATACAATATCAGTCTATGCTATTGACATTAGAGCAAAGTGATGACTGAGGCCGATTCTACTAACTTAACTTGTTTCAACTACAATCCAACCGAAGCTGATTTACACACATTCTTATTCTGCTATTAGAAAACAGTCCAGCTGCAGTTATGTTTCTATTGACGCCAAAGATCGAATAATATTTTATATTATGGTAACTCGATAGATCACGAACACGACGCTAACTCTTAATAGTGTTGAATATTTAACTATTATGTAGTAGCGTTTACGATACGTTTACGTGAAGTTACGATCCGATTGGTCTACAGAAATAGTAGCCATTCTACTATATTATTATATTTTGGGTCAATATCGAACGGCAACTGGAATCAAACTGCAGTTGCATTGGGCGGATTGTTGAAATTTGTGAAATAGTAGAACTGCCGTCAAGTTTTATAGATGTCCTATGGTCCTATAATGCATACACGTCAAACTACTTAACCCATTCAAACAATTATTTCACGAGTATAAAGCTATATAAAGTTACATTATGCCTCATCCATAACCACGCGGATGAAACCGCGGAGCACAGCTCGTTAGTTATAATATGAATAATGTACCTAATTTACAATACAATACAATACAATAACTCGTTATTGCTTACCACAAGGAAAAATAAATATACAGTAAAAGTAAAAATAATTTACCTTAGTTGATCTAAAAAACTTACTCCAGCCATGTAAGCTCTTAAATCACATGCTCCCAATATAACTAATCACAACACCCAAGACATGAAAACGGACATGTGTAGCACTGACAATTTGCGAAAAAGTATTCGTAACGAAAACGTCAACATGTCAAACGTCGACGTACAAACTATGAGTTATCTGTGTCACAGTTGCCGTAGATAAATGGTAGTTTGTACTGCTTCACGTGAAATACACATTACGTTACAGTTACGAAGATGTTCGTGCTAGGCTTAGCACACAAACATTTTATTAAATATTAAATTTCCACAATCAGAAATCAAACCTAATGGAGTCACGTCTACAAAATTTTAAATATTTTTTATATTTCAAATATATTAAAGTAGGTTATGTTACTTCGGCGTGAAACAAAATCAAACACCCATCCTCCTATCCATTCATTCATGTATACATTTCGCACCTACAATATAGGTGTGTCGAATGTCGTAAATAATTCGGTTACAGCCTATTTGGACGGAGTGGCGTTAGTAACAGCAACCGAGTGTTACATGATAAATATAATATAAAAGCATTTCGGTTCTAATATTTACCAAAGTGCATCGTGAGTTTGACAAATATTAGAGCAGACTGCACTCAAACGGCGGTTAAACTTCGGAAACATTCCGACAGGTCGCTTTATTTAACAAGCCGCTTAACAAGCCAGTCTTCTCAATTTTGTTACAAATTAAAGGGCAACATAAATAATACTATGTACAAGGTTTGTTTACAACTGAAGTGACGTGAAAATAATTCATGAAAAATATTTGTTCGAACAGGTTAAACATTTGTGTGACACATGAAAATATCTGTTTGACCTTGGTCTGGGGTGTACTTATATATGAAAATATATGTATATCAGTCATCATGTTACCATAGTATAGGATCTGTCTCATTTGGGAACTGTGGACCTAGCATGAATAACTGTGTAAGTGTAACGTGTCGTTTACGTGAAACTGAACGAACTGTCATGTCTCTAGGACAACTGTGACACAGTCAACTCATAGTTTGTACGCCGAAGCGTAACATGTAAACGCTTACGATACGAATACATTACGACCTTGTGTCTATGTTAAAAAAGTATATATACGTAACGCGGATTAAAAGAATGTATATAAAAATGAGAGGACGATGATTAACATTGTAAAGTCAAAGTAATTGTTATTAGAAACAAGTCATTCATTCAAATAAATAAAATGACAGACGAAAGATTTTCTAGCTATTTGCATAATGTATAGCAATATAAGCTAAAATAAGTACTAAAATCGATAAACTATACTATTGACTTTCGTGAAGGTCGCAACCCAATCTTAATGCAAACTCCATGGATAAAACAAACTTTACGATGTCTAGCTGGGCCACGAAAACATCGCTGTAAGCCTGTGCATTCGATTTGTGATACGTCGTCAGCGACAAGCGCTAACGAACACATGACGACTTCAACGCAAAACTGCAAACGTTTATCCTGGTGCATTCTAAATAGAAACTTCGTTTACTGTTTTCTCGCAATATTATAAAAATTTGCAACCCTATTGGCGTAAAACGTGTTTTTGTTAATCATATGTCAATGTTTTAGCATTTTAAGATAAAATAAACAAAACCTCACCGGGGGAACCGGGGGGATAGGGAACCCCATAGGTTTTGATTTACGGGCGAATGTAAACAGAACAGTATAAATGCCCGGTCTTTTTTGTGATTGCATTGACTTCTGAACACCGACCGTTGAAGTATTTGATACTAATTGCAACTTAATACCTCAACGAGCTCCTAAGAAAAAGATACATAAAGATAAACATACAAACAGGAGACAATGACGTGATCCTATAAGAGTTATTTTTTCTTCTTGACGTAAGGAACGCTAGTAACTGATTTTGGGTTAGTACATTAAATTATGAGGACTTTATTCCTCTTGATGCTTGAGTTGAGCGTTGATACAGACCACTTCCTAGTCATGAGTTAGTTAGGCGGTATATTAAAAAAAAATGTCAACATCTAGAATCAGAAATGCCAAGGCTACATGAAAGAATAAAATTAGATCAATTGAAAGAAAGATTTTATAATATTTATGAGATTGATGGTGCAAATAGTGATTTGGATTAAAAGAAGAAACTTCTGACAAATGTTGCATACATTCAAGAAATCCGTTGCTGAAGCCAGAGAAAACTCAAGGCTAACTCAAATTAAATGTTTGTACATTATGTGTTAATTAAGTATATTAGGTAGGTTAAGCTTTTTCGTTCAAAGTGATTGCTATAAAAGGTTTTGCAGCAATGAATTCAGAATTTTTGGACGTGTTTTCGTTCTAACTTCCTTTCATGTTTATTAATTTTCCAGTGTGCATTTATAACCTATATCCCAATAAGCGTTTTTTTCTTGGCCTCTGTGTAATACATGAGCCCTACCTTGTCACTATTCAGCATAAAAGGTTTTATAGCCTCGCCTTTTTCATAAGACGCCAGTTTATGTGAGCAATAGAAAAATTGGCTTCTAGAAAAATTTTGATGTATGTTTTCCCGAAAGTATAAATTCTGACTTCTCTAAATTTTGGCTTATTCGTAGAAATAGTACAACATAATATATTTGTCTGCCCTATGAAGTATACGTACTATAGAGATATAATAATATATAGCCCATTTATTTACGTACGTTACATAATGTTATAACAAATAATTTGCATTCACAGTTATAACCACAACATATTATTAATAAAGTATAGTTTTAAATATTGAAATTAATAGTACATATAAAATAGTAATGATTTCACATTAGTTAATAAATGTAATAGTAAATGTTTGTATTATTTTTTCTTGTTACGTAACCCCTCTACGAGTAAAGGCCTCCTCCAGGATTTTCCATGTTGCTCTATTAGTGGCGATTTCTGAACATTTTTTCCTGCTACGGATTCAATTTCGTCTTTTCACCTCACCTTCGGTCGGCGTCTGCGTCTATAACTTTATGGCCCTTCCATAGTGTCGCGGTTCTAGTCCACTTGTCATCAGACTAACGGTCTACATGTCTAGCCCATCTCAATTTTAAACTTTGTGCGAAAGATAGAGCGTCTAATTCTTCTTCGGTCTTTTAGTTTTACTTTTGTAAATCTGCGTTCTAGGGCTCTTTGACAAGATCTTAGTTTTTGTCTGACTGTGGAGTCAAATATCCATGCTTGGCATGCATACGTAAGACATGGAAGAAGACATGAGTCCATCACTCTCTTTTTCCACCTTAAGTGCATATCTAACTTCATTACTTCTTTGTTAGCCCAATTTTTCTTCCAGTTGATTGCAACGCATCCCTCTCTAACTTCCTTGTTGTTTTATGGTCGGAAATACTTGTATAGATAAATGTATTCATCGACATAGTACACTGGTAGGTCATTTTTTGATATGGTTTTTTTAAGTAGTTGGTTGATTATTATCTTTGTTTTAGAGGTGTTCATTTCTAGGCCAACTTTTTTGCTGACTAGTTGAGCTTGTCCATCATTGTTTGCAGTTCCTTAGAATTTTCCACAAAGAGCAGGATATCGTCTGCGAACCGCAGATGGTTTAGATGCTTCCGGTTTATTTTGAGACCTTTCTTGGACCAGGGTAGGTTTTTCATTATATTTTGGAGTACAGGTATAAAAGTTTTGGTAACAATAGAACATACTGTCTGACTCCTTTTTAAATTTGGATACACCGTCCTGATCTTTTTAGCTTAATTTTACTTGTTTGAGTAAATGAGCTCAACTATATTGACATATATATTGTGTTCACATTTGATTTTCTTTCTTTCTTTTTCTTATTTCTTTGAGAGCTTCGCAAATACTATTATGTGATATAGCGTCAAAAGTTTTTTTGTGTTCAATAAAAGCTAGGTATAGTGGTTTACGAAATTCAGAGTATTTCTCAATTATTTGCTCAATTTCCTGTGTATGGTCTGTTGTACTAAATAACTTTCTAAACCCAGCTTGCTCAATTGATTGGTAGCTCTCAATGTCCTTACTAATTATCTCTAATAGGCAGTAAGCAAACAACTTGTACAAACACGGCATCAGACTTATCGGACGATAATTTCCGACATCAGTTGGGTCGCCTCTCTTGTATAAGAGTATAATGTCTGACTTAGTCCAGGTTTGTGGGAAAATCTGGGTTAGTGGCCCTAAGAGCACCGTCATAGCGGATTTAATTGCCTCATTTGACATGCCGTCAATTCCAGAGCTTTTATTGTCTTTCAGTTTTTCAAGTTTGTTCAGTATTTCGCTCTCTGTGAATGACGGAGTCCATACATTATGGGCACTGATTGTTGGAATGTTCGTATCTAAGGCAGTCTTTTATCTCTAGCTATCTTTTAGCTAACTATAAAAATGTTTGTAGAACTCCGTAGCTGTATTTATAACATCTGATCTACTGTGCTGACGAAAGCTATTGGAATTAAGGAACGGGATCCATTGTTTCTCTGTAATAAGTTCTTTCATAGCTTTCTTTAGACTACCAGATTGCAAATGTTTCATAATTGCAGACTCTCTGTGTTCTTTGTAATCTTTCTTAATACTCTTATTTGTAATAACTCTACAGATATTAAGGTTTATTGTGCGAGTTTGTGAAATAAAACATAATGCAACATCGTTGGAAAAGTACTATTATCTATCTGTCTGTAGTTAATCGTATTTTATTTTTATTGGGTCACCCTGTTTTCTCGCGTTGAACAGAAATCGTACTAACATTACGGTACAGAGTTAAATAAGTATATACAGGATTTCTATATGTTACCAAAGTAAATTAAGAAATAGGTTTACCAATTGAGCAGCGTCAACGATATCATGAAATTGTTTAAAGAAGTTTCACTGAAACTTTTATTGAAATATGCATTGACATGCATAAACTTCATATACATATCAACCCCACAACATCACTAACACTCATCACATTTAATCAAATAAGTATCCCTTGTATACAACATTAGTATTTTTTAATATATGTATTTCTGTTTTCTCTAGTCTAGCTAGCGATTATAGTCTAGAATAGTAAGCATATGGCTTAATATTGCTTAACCCTTTCTATACCGTAATAATTAAAACAAAAGATTTATGAATGAAACGCACGTAAATTTACGTCTCTGGGACGCAAAGGGTTAAAATCCCCTATAGTTTAAAAATTTGGAGGCCGATTCTATTATATGTAACGTTCAACAATCCATCCCGCTGCATGCAACTGCAGTTCAACCTCTGTTTCCATTATATATCTTAATAATTAATATAACTCATAAATCCATTCTACTATTTCTAAAAATAATAAATTAAAGCTTAACGTCACCATATACACATTTAAAAACGCTACTATACCTATACGAATATTACTCATATTCGTATAGCGTTTATCTGTAGACTTGTTAGAATATAACCTTTTAATCGGACGTCAACAGAAACGTTACTGCAGCTGGACTGCATTTAATTAGCAGAATAACAGTACTTATAATAAAAATCACCGTTCAGCTACAGTTCTATTGCAATTTAGTTAGTGGAATCGGCCCCAAGTGCTATATTCTAAAATTAATCTTTCAATTATTTATCAGATACATTATTTTTGTTATCATATTTTGGCGTGATGAAATATTGCCCACACTCCTCACTCTGAGAGATGGGTCGTGTCTCAGCATTAGCAACACAATGGGCTGTATATGGTAATGTTTGCAAAAGTTTCCTCATGCTCCTGTCATGGTCTCACAAAACAGACGCGCCTCCCGGGTAGCCATAATTCTAGCCGGCGTTAAGCTTTCTTTCATGTTTCACATGAAAACGTAAGTGAAATAATGGAACTGTCTGACACCGTCTGTATTTTCTATAAAAATGATATTTCCACAATTATATTTAACGTTATACTTAGTATGCAAGGATGAGTGGGCATTCTAAGCATACTAGGATTATAATTGTATTTAATGTATCTGAAATCCAATAACAGTTGCTATTAAATCCAGAGGATCAAGTTTTAAAGTTCCAATTTGCTTGTCACCCGGGACACGATTTAGGCCCATTCACTAAGTAATTTTACTCGCTACATTATCCTTCTAATCATTTTCACTTTTGCTTAGATATAAATATTTGAGCGCTGCGGTAGTACCCATCAAGGCTGAATATTTCATAACATTCTTACTAAGTACCTATTATGTCACCTGATTGACCTTTCAAGAACTACGTGTCTGGTTTTACTGAAACGTACGTAGGTAGAGAAAACGTAAGGGTAAACCTTTAATATAATGTGTACGATATTTTTGTTTTGGATGACAATACGAGTACATTATGTAGAAATATAATACGTTCACAGTTAGGGTTCTTGTTCTTATTTGGATTTTTAACATTGGAAGTGCGTTACAAACATTTACAATTAAAATCATTCTCAAGTGATTTCTAGACTACGTATTATACTATTAGTTACTTACTAATACTACTATAATAATATATACCCTTTATAACAATTAAATATGGAAAGTAAACCATCAAAATAAAAAGGCCAACGCAAGTGTTCCAGCATAAACATAGACTCCACAGTAAGTATATCTCATTCATCTTTAATCTTTCTTTCTGCTCAAACTGACATGTAGGTGGAATATAGTTCTGGGTACAGGCGTGAAAGAGACAGGGATTAAAAGAAAAACGGGGGCACCTGAAAAGATACTTTCAACGACCGTCAAGGAAAAAAGAGCCTCAAGAATTTAAGCCTCGTTATAACTCTCTGGGTTTCCAATGTCTCACGTAGAATTAAAATGTAATGTAGGTTAAGAGTAAGTTCTATTCAAATTCAAAGATCTCAAACGTATTTTGGTATTATTACGATGTTGCTTACGATGATGAATAGATGAATGTATTAATACTTGTATAGATAAATGCAACCTTATTTTACCTCCATTTTATACATACGACAGAATCCATAGGGCGCAGATTGCATGTGGGGCACCGTTTATACTGGGTTTGTGGGCGGAAAGCTATTGTTCGAGGTAGTTCTGGGGTTTTTTAGTACAAAGGGGGAACGCAACAAAGGGATTTCCGAGAGATGCTCATCTCTTTCTTGAAAATACTTCCGTTCCTTCAACGATTATGTTATACGATTCAGTTTCTTGAAAATAATACCTTTGCGTCACATACACATACATCATGTCTATGTATAATATATTTACAGCATCACCTTAACATTATTTCGCCATTTTTACACATAATTCTCTGTTAACTTTTGTCCAATAAACTTCCTGTTAGTCCCTGTCCCTTCAAATGTAAATAGTAAAGTATCAACTCCGTATGCTCCCGCTACTATCAGAAAAGGCTATAATCCACAAACAGTGTGCGTTAGGCGATAGGCTAGGAGCCGGCGTTAAACAATGCGTTTGCAATAGAATATATTTTCTTATTCTGGTATGTTCAGCTGCAGTTACATTTCTATGGATGCCAGATATAGATCAAGACTTTATATTCTGCTAATTCGATAGATGTATATTGACTATCCCTCGAAAACCTTTTTAGAGGATATAAAATAAATAGTAATGTCACTAACCTTTGCATTTATTTTTTATTTTTATTTTTTTATTTATTTATTTACAAAATCTTATAATATTAGATAGACAGGTAGTTTAGATAGATAATACTTTATTGAGACACCACATAAGCGATCTCTTCCAGACAACCCATTATTATAGAGTAACGAATAAAATTTATTTGTCTTAGTTTTTTTATTTGTGTACTGTGGACTTAACTTCCCCAGGGTAGTTACTAGCACCCTATTGTTTCCACCACGCCCTCTGCAAATCGTATTCTCCTTACCATTATCTACTCGTTTGTCTCTAACGATGTAAATTTAGTAAATTTACGTACCCATGGTTTCTACGGATGTTAGCAAAGTATCATGTAATTACCTGTTTTTGAGACATTTTAGATTTTGTTAACAATATTTCGTTTATTTTAAATTTTTCTAAGCCTTTACTCCGCATAACATCAGACATATAATTAACGAAGTGATTATCTAATGATGTGTAGAATTACGGCCTTACTTATAAAAACTGTAAAATAGTTCTAAACTATGAAGGAAAGCTTACTCATCTTCGCATCTTCTGCCTCACAAAGACATCATGTAAAGATGGGGGGTCTCCTCATTTCGATTGCGAAACCGACAGATAATGTTACAAAGAGTTTTCTTGCATGTCAGTGGCTACCAGAATCCATAAGACATAGGACATCATCTCACGACATTTAAGTCATATAAACAGGATGTCTGTTCCATTTGCAAGTAGAGAGGAACAAGAAAGATTTTCGTTTGCAGGTGGTGATGGCCTTTGTCAAAAATTTCTTTATGAAATATAATTTTTCTTGTTGGTTTTTTTATTTTATTGGAATTCTTATTAGAAATTCTACAAACCAAACTAGGTTTCAAAGAATAATTATAAATCAGAAATATTTTAAAAAAGTTTTGAATTTTTATAACAAGCGAATTTAACTGTCACGTGACTTCGATTTTTTATCGATCCTGACATGATATGGCGTATTTATCATATTATGAGTGGGTGTAATTACTTGACAACATTATTTCTGTGATATTTTACAATGTAAAAGTATAATCTATTCAAAATAAAGCAAATTATAACTAATTATAACTAATCATAACAATGAGAAATTAGCTTACCGAGTGTTGTCGATTCGTGACAAATTTATTTCGTGTACACATATTTACATTATTATTTACACATACTTACAGTATTCCTTACACATTCACGATCATATTCATGTTTAATTTGTATCAAAATCATGAGTTTAACCCTATTAATTCACAAAAAACTATAGCACAAACATAACCTCGCCGCCAAACACAGATGAAAATATAAACATTGATTATATATTTTTTTTTAAAGTTCACAGATAGAACATGTCCGTGTGTAGTGTTGCCATAGAAAGAAAATATATTACGCTAAAGAATTAAACTCTATGGTTAAACATTGGGATGACTTAAAAAAATATGCACAAAAGAAAAACGCGCGTGACACTTACTTGCAACAATTGTTGCGCCGACACTTTGGACCTCAAAAATCCTTGCAGTTTTGTGGCGAGGGCAAACTAGTCGTTAAATCAAAGTAGAAAACTCTATCATTACAAAAGTAAACTTTAAATCATCAACAAATATGAAACTATTTTGGTGTCGGTAAATAAGGAATGGTATACGTAAGACGCGCTGAAACGCTGAACGCTGAAACTTGGACACTCACTGTGGGACTAGTCCACAAATTTAAGGTCAGTTCGCGAGCTATGGAGAGAGCTATGTTCGGGGCTTCTCTGAAAGATAAGATTTTTAATGAAGTTATCCGACAGAGAACCAAAGTAGTCAGTCAACATAGCTTAAAGAATAAGCAAGCCGAAGTAAAGGGCTGGCCATATTTCACGAAGAACCGATAACCGCTGGAGTAGACGAGTTTTTGAGTGGAGAACACGTTTAGGCAAACGGAGTGTAGGCCCTCCGCGGTTTCACCCCGGCGGTGATGGATGATGATGAATCTTATATAGCCTAGGTTACTCAGGGTGAATTTACGAATAGCTTTCCAACAGTGAAAGAATTTTTGAAATCGGTCCAGATACGTTTTGAGCCAATTCGTTACAAACATACTTACATACAAATCTTTCCTCTTATTATCTCTTATCACCTCTTATATTAGTATAGATTTATATTACATTATTTAAAAGTGAACTTTTAGATTTTAATATTAATTTTTAAAAATAATTTATTTTCAATTATTATTTATTTAATTTTTTTCAATTACCTTGGTCGCACGCTTGGATCCAGGCTATGGTTGAGTGTCGGGACACCTGTATACGTATAAGAGTTAGCGCCGCGTTCATGATCAGTTAGTTTTTTGAGAGGTGGAGTGTAGAGGTGTGTAGCAATGCGGCCAGGTGGAGAGACGACCTGGGGAAGGCGGCTGGCAGTAACTGGATGCAGAGAGCTGAAGACCGAGCTCTGTGGCGGACTTTAGGCGAGGCTTATGTCCAGCAGTGGACAAATGTGGGCTGATGATGATACGTAAGACGACTGTTAAACGAGGCACCACAACTAGTACTAGGGCTAGGACTAGTCTGTATTTTCTGTATATGGCAGGGACACGCGAATGCCTATTGGGTACTCTCGTATATCGCCAACCGGCATGAGATGTAGCATTTCTGGAATTCGAATTGGAGGCACTGGTGGCTACTTCGATCCTCTAATGAAACGGGCAATCAACGTGAATCGTAGATTCCGCTACGATGGAAGGTATCGGTACCCATGGTGCACCTATGGCCTGCTCTTTTAGCACGGCTGTACATTATCATTCACGTCTGCCAGTAGTTGTAAAGCTCAATTGATGTACATGTTATGGCATAACCACACATCGCGATCGGAATACAGCTAGTTTGTTGGCGGCACGGCTTTTCCAGTGGAGTGGTTATTGTCTACGGCCGAAGCCAAACACCAGCCTGTTCTCATTTCATTCGACCACCACGGGTTTCGAACAACAATATAGGAGCACTATCCTACTAAAGCGAATGCATTAACGTAAAAGATCAACGAAAGGAGTTATGCTGCAATGGTTGTGGACAAATAACTACATTAATATATCTCAGTTCTTTTTTTATTATTGGTTTCTTCGTTGTGTTTTACCTACACCTTTATTACTTAGGTGGCTGTGAAAGCTATCAAACTGAGATTCCTTGATTCTTCTTACGTTTGTCTACAATGTTACATGTATTATTTACAAAGAATCATTGTTAGCCAATACGTTACGTGACTCAATATTTGAGGAAAACTCTTTATTAGGTGTACAAAGATGACGCGTCGATCCACTTGATTTCTAGTTTCTTCATTTAACGTTCCCGTCACGCCGGAGATATCAAATTGACAATTTTGTCACGCACTATTGCAGGGTTCATGTAAATAATCCACAGAATGTAGTCGTCGAATTAGGAGAAAACAAATTTACCAACACGCACCGACGTGATTGCGCTTCCGAGCGTCGCGTGACAAAAATACGTGTTTATAATTTTTTTATTACCGAGGTATTAGTCGATCAATCAGCGCGTGTCACATGAATTAACTGATAAATAACATGGAAAGACAGACGCTATATACATTTCTGATTAATTATTATAATAAACTGTTAAAGTATAGTTCTTTTACCATCTTATAACAAAAGAGATCATGTGGTTGTAACATTGGATTTGGATTTTGGGTTTTTTTGTACTAAGTCTATTCAAAAGTTGTAGTAAACTTTTAACTACTTAGTTAAAAGTTAGTGCATACGAATCTAAATTACACCAATGCGATGTTTTAAAAGTTCTGTACTAGGCCGCAAAAACGAGTAAAATTGCATATAAGATTTTTTAAGATTGCTGCTTGTTTCTCTAAATGTAGTAAAAAAATGTCATTTTAAAACGAAAACAAGTCTTGTTCGTATATCTCAATGAAATAAACTTGGTTTTCTTTAATTTAAACGTCATACTATTTTTATAACTGACTGCCTCTACCGAACCGGTTTTCTTTTTGGTCCAGTATATGTCCGATTGTTTATAAACAATACTCTATTAACGGTAAGCGCCTTGTACCAGAAACCGTCATCATAATCATTATGATTTATTTCATAAGTTTTAGGTACAAAAGTTCATATGTGCATAATGTCCATCCAAAACTTGCCTTTGCAGGCATACAAAATTTTAATTAAATACATTTATAATAAACTAGCTGACCCGCCAGCGGTATTGGTGTAGTGGTGAAGTGCAGGTGGCTTTTTCAATTTTGTACCAATTTTACTTTGCGTGGCCTGAAGGTGTATTAGAGACCAAACATCCGGTCTAAAACAGATTTTACTAATGTTATGGTGGTAAATAGGTAAAATTTCGGAGAAAAAGGGTAAAGTCACAAAAAAAAGTTAAACATATTGGGGGATCGGGGATTTTTTTTGGCCAACTTGTATTCCCCAAGTGGTCCCCCGAACACGCTCATTTGGTTTGTCGGTCCCTCTACCAAACACCCTATATAGATAATTTTCTACGTCAAAAATTTATTATTTATATTTTGTAGGGATATGTTTTATTGCTTACAGAAACTGCACAAAATTTGGTGTTTAATGACTAAAATTGCGTCATTATATTTTGAAACCATATAAGTAAAGAAATTATCAGATAACTGAACAAATTGTATACTAGAGTTGTATATTATCGTGAATATTACTCATTCCAATAATATAAACTTACTGTGTGCACTCACTTGAGATAATATTCAAAGTGATCACTTGATATTACATTCCACTCCCTGAAAAATAACCTTCCCAACCCTGAAGAAGACCTTATACGAGTAGCTGCATTCGTAACATCGACATAATACGAGTATCAAGCTAGTATAGATAGTATACGAGTAGATACTAGCCGGAATATTTATATTACTATAATTAGTAGACTTAATATTAGAGAGTCCAGACTGTGTCTACAAAATTCAACTTGATATTATAACCATAGTTTTGTAACATGCACAAACTATGCTTATATATTAAGGCAGAATATAAAAGCTACTATAACTGAAGAGGCTATACGTTATTTGTCTTTTAAAAACGTTAGCAGTTGCGCTACTCCAGCTTGCATTGTTCTCGGTGACTCAAACTATGACAATGCTGTACGTAACGAGTGAAGCGAAGAACAAAGCCTTTTTATCGCAGTCAACTCCTCGAGCTTTAAAAGTATCTGTGAAATGTTTTAGCTTTACAATACGTTCTTTCCTAGAATGCGGCATTGCTTTGCGCTATCGTTTTTTACATCTGTTTGCTGTAACTTTTTGCTGGTGCTAGTTATAGTGATTTTCAAAAGCTTATGTCAATGTTTCTAGTAATTGTAAAATAACAATCAAGAATTCGGACCAGAATAGTGCCATATATATTACTTAAGTTTCAAAATTGTATGAAAACACGGTCGTTTGTTTGATTTTAAATCTAAACTATCTTTTGTGGCATTCTCTATATTTACATAACCACAAAATTTAAAATAGAGGGACTAATATTCTGATCAGTAAAAAAACTACACTATTTTATCATTGATATGTAACATTTCTACTTTTGCCTTATTAACCAACAAATTCTAGTTAAAATAACATTGAGACAACATTCTATAACTGCAGTAAAGTTTAATTCGGATATTTGACAATACACACGATATATATTATATTATAATCTCTTTTTCTGTTTTCTCCGAGTTTAGCATAGCACTGATTCAATTGTAAATTTGGTATCTTATAAATAACATTATTTTTCGGTCAGTTTTGATACAAAATGATTTGTAAATATATTGATGATAAGGTTAAGATCATTAATTAATTTTTCATTACATTATACGAACAATTGATATTTTCCCCGTAAATTATAAACATAAACTTGGTTCATAATCTCAATACTTCAGAAAACTGGACGGGGATTTTTGTTCATCTTGTTCATGTCGTTCAGTAAAAATAAATGTTGGCTAGTCAATGATCTCAACAAATAATTAAACGAATCAAATGACACTTTGGAGCTTTAACTTGTAAGTCGCTTCAGCACTGACGTGCGATTCTCTAGCCCCTTCGTACACTATGCTACGCAATTCTTGGATACTAATGTTGTATACTACATTAGTATCGTGTCGCGAGTATCGAGTAGCGCACAACAGATCACACGTTTACAAAATGTCTGACACATGTGATGATGAAACTATAATTTTGTACTATCTTTACCGGAAACAAAGAAAACGTCGTAACAGAAGATACTGGGTTCATCCGTACATAGAAAAAAAAACATAAACTGCAGAGTGTTTGTTGCTGCAAAAGAATTACAACAAACAGATGCGAAATTCCTATCATTCTACAGAATGTCTAAAGAGAGATATAGACATTTAGTAGATTTTATTGTTCCACATATACACCAGAGAGACACGCAGATGAGAGTGTGTGAGCGCAGAGGAAAGGATTTTAATTACAATCAGGTATGATTACAATTTGTTTTATTAAAAATCTAGAAAAATCAAACAGTTCAAAGATTGAAGTAATACTGCGTTTATGTACTTGTAGGTCATGGTTACTCCTTCCCAGAAATCTGCACGAAATCTAAACTTTATCATTAATCCTGGGTATAATTTACTTTACCCATAGTATTGTGGAGTAGTTGAATATATGTAGTTTCATTTAGTCCTTCGTCGGTTGTATATTGGATCATATTATTATTGGGCAATTCTTTGCCAGTTATTATCTGCGAGGATGGTGTTTGTGTACATGAGGTGAGAGGTTCATTCAGTATGTTATCTATCACATCTAAAACTTGACGTTTGAATGATCTTATTTGTGTCGATGTCATACAATTCAAATCCGGCAGCAAACTTAACAAAAACATCTTGTTAGCATTATTATTTGTTGACTCATTATTGACATCATTCTGCTTTATTTTCTTTTATATATAGGCATTGAAGAGTTCATCGTTCTCACTTGTTTTATTCTTATGACGCTGAGAGGATATTGATAGCGGGGTTGATGTACGTTCAGTTTGATGACTGGAGGATGCTGGTGATGTCGGCGGCGGTGGTGATACTGAGGGCGGTGCTGATGCTGAGGGCAGTGGTGATGTCTAGGCCGGTGTAAATGCTTGTGGTTCATTGTCTTGATAATTCAAATTAAGTAAACTGCCTGATGGAATTCCAGCTGATTTTATATAAGGAAGAGCAAACTGCATTGCATCTGTCAAATACAATTTTTTTTTGATGATCCACTAGCCGGAGGTTTTAAGTTTGGCACGAAAATAGAACGGAGGTTTTTCCATTTTTCTTTCGCTTGCAGTCCTGAAAGTAAAAACAAAAGTCAATCAACTGTTAATATCAAGTTCACTATTATAATAATGTCATGTGAAATAAATAGATAATTATAAATATTTTTTTAGGTACTTGGCAACTGGCGCAACATTCACATCGATTTCTTTATATTTCGCTCGAGGGGACTCTACTGTATCAAGAATAGTCGCAGAAACAACAGCAATCAAATGGGATGCTTTGAAAGGTGCTTATATGCCAACACCGGATAAAAATCAATGGAAAATAATACCAGATCGCTTTGATTTGCTATGGAATTTACCCAATTGTTTGGGTGCTTTATATGGAAAACACATAAGAATAGAAAAGCTACTAAACTCAGGATCGCTTAACTTTAACTACAAGTCGTATCATTCAATTGTTCTTATGGCATGCAGTGACGCTGATGGCCACTTTACATACATCGAAACAGGATTTGCTGGGAGGAACAGTGATAGCGGTATATTTCGAGCTTCAGCAATCAAACATTTCATTGAAAGGGGCAATCTTGACCTTCCAGCTTCTTTACGTTTACCAAATGATACTCGTAACAACAATTACAAATTTCCACTTTACTTTGTCGGAGATGAAGCGTATCCGCTGTTACATTATTTGCTAAGACCTTATCCACAAAGAGTACTTGATAATACGAAAAGAATATTTAACTATAGATTGAGTAGAGGAAAGAAGACGGTAGAATGCGCGTTTGGGATGATGACGGAGAAATTTCAGGTTCTAAGTACCTACTGCGATTAGATGCCACGACTATACAAAGATAAATAATATCGTAAAATCTGTATGCATTTTACACAACTATGTTAGAAAAAGAGAAGGCATTCCATATGGTCCGTATGAAGAAAATTCCAATAGTAAACATGACGGTATGGTACAACCTCAGCAAATTCAATTAATGCAAAAATGCGCACTCTTCGCCAAATACGTTAAGAAACTATTTAGTTAATTACTTTTTAAAACCTCAGACAGCACTCCCATGGCAATATAATCATCATCATCATCATCATCATCATCATCATCAGCCTGTAGCAGTCCACTGCTGGACATAGGCCTCTCCAATTGCACGCCACTTAGTATAATCATATTGTGTAAATATTGTTAGTCAGTTTTAATAAAGAAATTCTGTAAACGTGAAGAAATATTTTACTGAACTACACTCCATTAAGTACCTATAACATGTTCCATTATTCTTTTCTTACTATTTATAACAACAACAAGTTGTAGTTTTAAATAATTACTAAGGTCACAGTATTACAATATTACCAACAGTAGCGCAACGCCTTTGATGTCGCGCGATGCCGCCGCCAGTGTAGGTACAGATCGCGCGGCGAGAGTTTGGCTTTGACCGTTATTGCGCAGAAATCAGAAAATGGGTATCACAGGGGGGCTAGAGGGACGAAGGACTCTTGTCTCTCTCTGTCACATCGAAGACGAGGGACTGTTGTCTCTCTCTGTCACATGTGCGCGACTGTACCCATGCCCAGCTATCCCCTCGACCCGATGGTCAAAGCCAAACTCTCGCCGCGCGATCTGTACTTACGTTGTCACATGCAAAAATGCTGGGGCACTGCAGGAAATATCGTAATACTGTGGTAAGGTCAAATAGTACGTCAAATAGTAAATAGTACGACGTTGGGATACGCTTTTATCATTATCCTAGATCACAACAACAACACCGCCACACCGCGCACCGGCGAGTTACAACAACATCGATTATCATAATTAAATGCGTATACAAAATATCGTGTATAGTGCACGTGTATAGTGCGTAAAATAAAAGCTTAATAATGAAAAAAGTACTACCAAAAAGTGCTACCTACTACTTTACTACATTCCTGATTATATTGAATATTATAAAAAGATACCAACCTGTTAAATTAACGGCATTTCCTACTGCTACCCAGGCTTTTTCCGTTATCTCTTTTTTAGAATATTCCTTCAAGTTATAATTATATGAACAAAGATATTTCTCTACCTCAGAAACAAATTTAATATTCAATAACTGCTCCGCCATCTTGAAAATCGCTGCGACATATGTAGCGACGATCTCGGCCGGCAGATAGCGCACGACTGGCGCGACGCGAGTCGTGGGACGAATGTCGGCAACGCAACTAGTGTACGAGACTCAATGAATTTGTATGGCGGTAGTCACTTGGAGACTAAAATCGTTGAGTATCGAAGATTTGCGTAGCATAGTGTACGAAGGGGCGAGCAAACATCGTTGCATCTTTGACAACATCCGTGAAACATCGACGAGATGACAAGAAACTTTAGAAAAACAACCTTATGTACCCTTGTACATAAGGCGATATCTCATAAAGTATTTGACATCGGTGTGCTGCTCCGACCGTTGAACGTTGTAAAAACTTCCTATGAATATTAGCTATTACCTGAGCTCAGAACAAAGCAGTGTAGAACACTCTTAAAACATGCTGATTGCTTCTTTCTGTTCAACAAACTAGCGGTCGTGTGGATTTTTAAGCGCCGTTCAAAGTAAAAGTAGGTTTGTTACGGCGTATGTATAATACGAGTATTATGTTAGTTTATGCCAGGGAGATTCGACAGTAATATGTAGCAACATTGAAATACCTTGGGGCGAGGTCGAATATCTGCTTAAGTGTAACGTTATCGTATCGCTTACGTATTCAGTATAAACTATGAGTTAACTGTGCCACTATTAAACTAGATAAATGACAGTTTGTCCTAAATACGTTAACGATGCTATTACGTTACACTTATATTAAACATATTTTCATGCTTGGGGACCTATATCCTATTTTGGGTGAAGTAAAATGAAGAAACTCGCGTCATCGTCACCGAATGCTTTGTAGTAGATAATGTAGTTTTGAAGTGAAAACTTCTTTAGGCGCGATAATGGTTTCCATGACTACCTATTGTCGATTGTGCGTCTTAAAAATAATTCGAATAGTTTTAATTTATATCGGCAGACCCCAAACACTGCCCCGCATTCTTTTGCGTCACGCTCACTATGGAAATAAACATAAGGTTATCATCTTACTCTGCAGTGTTGCCAGCAAAAATTGTAGGGATTTCATAACTTTCAGTGGTGGAAGTCAGTAATCTGTATATTGTGTTTAGTAAATAAATATTAGTCACAATTCCGAAAGACGAGCGTTGAATCTCGACTTTAGAGGCGATTCGATAGTATAATTCTAAATATGAAAACTGTTTTTGGTTTAAGTTTTTCAACTGTTTGTGTATTACTGTTTAATTCTAAGCTGTTTGTTTTCCTGAAAATTAAAATAAAATATAATAATGCCATACTAAACTCAGATACTGTACTCTAGCGTAGATTCACAACTAAATGTGTTTCTAGAGTACCGGATTTAAAGTGGCAAATACAGTTAAAACTAAAGACTCAGATGGGCTTCTGTTCTAAATCAAGTTTGTACTATTCAAGTTTAACTGAAATGGCTATATTGTTAGCGCTGTTGCACCGCTCAAGCTTGTTTTGTTTCCGGGAACTCGGAACTGTTGACAATGCTGGAACGGGTGAACCGTCTAACAAAGCCCTTTTAACACAGTATTCTTGCAGCTTTACTTCTTTTCTTTCTTTCTGCTATTCAGCATGTTTTTTTTTCAAATTGAAGTTTATTTCTCTTTAGTACATACAGTGTTACAATTTGCGGCCCCGCTTAGTAAACTGGATATAGATACTCCCGTATCTAGATTTGTAGTTTCTTCCATATGTTATTATAATAAATAAAACAGATATAGGTTGCGCGATCACTGTAAAAGATATTTATAAAATAGGGTCATAACGAATCGGTAGATATACTTCGTAACCTAGCAGCTCCTGGAGAAACAGACTCAATACGAGTACAGATCGCGCGGCGAGAGTTTGGCTTTGACCTTCGGGTGGAGGGGATTACTGCGCATGGGTACTGTCGCGCCATGTGACAGAGAGAGACAAGAGTCCCTCGTCTTCGATGTGACAGAGAGAGACAAGAGTCCTTCGTCCCTCTAGCCACCCTGTGATACCCAATTTTTGACTTCTGCGCAATAACGGTCAAAGCCAAACTCTCGCCGCGCGATCTGTACACTTCAATCGAAAAATTTTTATATTCATCAAAAATCGTAACCATATCATAATCAGCCCATTTTGTTCCAACTGCAGGGACTCGAGCCTTCCTCTCAGAGAGAGCAGTTGAGCCATAATCCACCACGCGGGCTCAGTGCGGGTAGGTGGATAGGTTAGTGGGCAAACCATGTCGAAGTTTTCAGGTCGCCCGAAGGCCTTCGACATAGCCTAACGACTGTTGTCCTAAGACAAAAAACATGGAAGCGCTCAGCCGTGCGATTCTGTAATGATTCGTCGACGGGCTCACCGATGTCAAATACTTCGCCCTCTTACATAAGGTTGCTTTTCCAACGTTTCTTGTCATATCTTCATTTGTTTCACAGATGTTGTCAAAGATGCAACTATGTTTGCTCTTAGAGATCGCACGGAAGTCGAATAATGCTACTAGATGTCACCCATCCAAGTACGGACCGCAGCAAGTCTTGCTTAACTTGTTGATCGGATAACATCGCCAAGTCGAGCTACGCTACGAGCGTTTCATCAAAAATGTATATGGGTAAATAGTAAATGCTATCTTGTATGCTCGAGCATGCTGCCATCTTCCATTTGACCGGCAGTGACCCTAATACTAACTAGACAAGTCTCCACCTGGCAATTATAGCGTTTAACTCGCAAAAGAAAATTTAATTCACTAAAAATACTTAGAAAATTTAGTGAAAATAAAACGTTTCTCGTGGTGAAAACTCACGTTAAAATTAATAAAATTATGAACACCTGGTGCTTTTATTAGCCGCAGGGGAACGTTATACAAAATGACATTTTCACTTGGGCGTGTTTTATCGAGTAATCAATAGCAGTCTGCAGTAGCTGCTTAAATTGGACAGTTTTTACTAGTAGCCTTCATCATTTTATATCATACTAGCTGAGCTCCACGGTTTCACCCGTGTGGTGATGGATGATGATTATGATGAAGAGAAGTACAATCTATCTTCTTACCATATTTCATCGAGATCTGTAGGGTTATTATGTATCTCAGTTGCTAACAAATTTTCATTGAAACTGAAAAAAATGGCGGCTCTATGTCACTTTTGTCAGCTCCAGTCATCAACTTACTAACATTTTTGCTTACCGGAGTTGTCACAACTGACATAGAGCCGCCATTTTTCATGATTTCAATCAATATTTGTTAGCAACTGAGATGCATAATAGCCCTGCCGTTCCGCAGTTTAGGTGGAAGCGTAACAAATAAAGTTACTTTCGCATTTATAACATTACTAACGACTGCCCGCGACTTCGTTCGCGTGTAGTCTCGGCCTACGGCCTCACCACAACCTCCCATCTTTTCTTATTTTTTTTAATGTAAGAACATTCTACGAAGTATCAGAACATTACAAAAAATATGAATGAAACTGGTAAAGCCGTTCTCAAGTTAAAGCGTGACCAGGAGAAATAGGGGTTCATCATTATATATATAAATTAGGATGTGTATTATATACAAATATTTTAAATAATATAAGACAGTGTCTGGGCCTTTGTACTGGTATGATCTTATTTGTTACCGATCAGAGCTGAAATGGCAAAACTTTTTTTACACTTAAAGCCCTTAAATAATACACAGGGTACTCTTGAAACTGGAAAAGTTTCCGTGGGATAATAATTTACTGTGATACGGGCGCAAATAGTAAGCAACATAAAACACGTGTGTGTGCCAATGTGGGTGTTACAATATGTTACGATGAGACATGGGTATGTGAAATAAAATAACATTTAAAGAAATTACGGCATCGAACGTATTGAATTCAAATTATGGAACCTGCACAACCTCTCCTAGTTTTCACAAGCTTTTATGCTCAATAGGTTTACGTTTGACCAAAGCGCGGATATAATTAGATCTAGTCCACAAACTATAATATACTACATAGTCTGATTAATCTATGGAAATGCCTAGAAAATACATTTTCTTTTTTCAAACCGCAAATGAAAAAAAACCTTTTTTATCTCTCGGGAAATACAGACACCGGCAAAGAGTTCCGTCCCACGGCGGTGTGCACGATGAAAATATAGAAGCAAAACACGTACATTAAAAATATCTACATTGTAACGGCGAAGGGCAATAAATATACATTCTTATATCTGATACTTTTTTTCCATAGAACAAACTTATAGTAAGTCTGATTAAGTTATGTCCATCTGCCATCGTCCTTCAGAGATGTAAGAGCAACATAGACTAGTAGTAGTATTAGTATTTGGTATACATAATGGTCTGTGCTAATACGTTGCGGTCATATACTTGAAAAAAGAAAGATAGAAAGAAAAATCTTTTATTTGACACACAGGTTAAAACAGTAATATAATCAGCAGTAACAGCAAAGAGTCAAACAGCCTCAGCACATAATGTCAGATGTCTGTGATCTGTGACATCTGAGACTGATTTGCAGGCAAAGCCTTGTAGGTGAATAGGTTACATAGACACAATATTTATTTATTTATTTATTTCGGTAATTCAACAGCGTTTACAATTAATATGTACACTTAATATAAAAACTTAAAATATGGCCAAAACAGAATTACTCAAATTAAAAACAATTTACAGAAAAGTAATAATAATATAAAAGACAATGACCAAATCACTATGGGAAGTGGCGCATTTATTTCTTTCCACGGCCATCGTTGAAACTTTGGGGTGAGTTGGGAAAAATGAACACGAAAAATTAATGTATGAACGATTTTTAATATAATGCATATAGACATTAATACATAATGTTATGGCGTAGTCGGGTTTGTTTATTATGTATACATACCATATTATATATATATACATACCATATATAATACATATGTGTATTTATATACCATATAATAATAATAATAGTTTCGTAACCTTCTCAGGCGCAGTTGTACAATTCTAGGCCTGTGATTGGCCGGACTCGCTGAGATTATCCTTCTGTATCGGATTCAAAGCCACGGCAGCGATGCGACAGGGATAGACATAATAATACTAAAAATTGAGTTATAAATGCTAGTTACATGTTAATAAAAACGGAATTTAAATATTTTTCAAATATGTTTACTCAGTTTAGACTGATGTTAGGTTATACTATCATGTAATAACTTTTACTAATTATATTATTTTATACTCAATAACCTATTAGGTTTGATTGATGGCCGCGGTGAAAAAATATTTGCGCCAATTTTGGTCATTGGCTTTTAATTTAATATTCTACCTCCAGTCACACAACAATAAAATAGACATTTAAAAATATAAACAATAATAATAAATATAGACAATATGCAGGACAGGTTCACTTTAATATAATTTCACCTTAGGAACAGCCGTGCGATTCTCTAATGATTCGTTGTTGTGCTCGTCGACGAGCTCACCGATGTCAAATACTTTGAGATATCGCCCTTGTACATAAGGTTGCTTTTCCAAAGTTTCTTGTCATCTTGTCATTTGTTTCACAGATGTTGTCAAAGATGCAACGATGTTTGCTCTTAGAGAATGGAACGGCTGGAATTTCACAAGTAAGAATAGTAGCATATTTGACATTAATCTACTGTATTTAAATAAAATATCTTTAATATTGACAACAATATTTTTATATAATAATTAAATGAACAATTATTTGTTCATTTAATCTATTACCCATGTTATTTAATGGGTATCTATGAGCCATTTCGTTTCGTAGGCGTTCTTATAACTCGTAGGTAAAATAATTAATTCTGTCTTCTATTTTTATTACACTTGTCTTATTATTCTAATGTATTTATTTTTAATCTGTATTATGAATAAATTAATATTCTGATGTTTACTACTTATAAAATGTATTTCTCTGTAAGTGAATTTTTGTATATTCTTATTAGAAATAAATGATTAAAACCGTAATTTCTACAACGTGGCCTTACGTGTACATCGTGAGTTATTGAATCAAATTACATGTTATATAATAGATATTATGCATGAGGACCCATAATTAGTACAATGTTTCATACTGAATTGTTCTGTTGATCTTACAATTAATAAGTACGCGACAGAAGCAGTTTTGTTCACGGAGTCATGCGTTATGACATGTTTTCGATGTTAAACTACTCGTAGCTTTGGAATCTTATCACGTGCCTTACTTTAAATTATAATTGAGTTATCATTTCAATCCGACATTACATATTATTTTATATATTTTTACGGAACATATTTTTATTCAATATATACGTAGATATAACTTTACGACAGTAATAATAATAATATTTTGTCGGAAAGAACATAATCATATATACTTCAAGTTTTTTTTAATCCTGTAAGGGTTCCTTTTTCCTTTTAAGATACGGTACCATAAAAATGCGGTGTACAAACGAAGTATGGTGGACCTGTTAGTATCTATAAACAATGTAGTCAACGCTGGATGGAGTAAAATAAGTACTTTATTATTGGTCATTATGAGATTAGTACATATAAATAATAATAATATCAATTGGAGTAGTCAAACTTGCAAATGTTATTATCCAACGGTAATTTTCAAAAGTGTACCTACTGGTTACGAATTGGGAACTGCTTTTTCCAGCCTATTTAATAACAATGTTGGTTACAGTATAAAGCTTCCTCTTACAGTAATTGCTATAGAAGATCTATCGAGTCAAAGTTCTAACATGGGGGAGTAATTGTACCCCTCTGTATACATCTTAAGCCCGCGTTACACCAGTCTAAAGGGCAGATTACAACGGTGGCGTAGGCAGCAATATGTAAAGACAGTGTGGAATTAATCACCCTCTCTCAAATATATGCTCTCAATTCATATAAGTACACTAAAGTCACTATAACTAAATTATATCAATTTTACACGTTTCTTGCAAGCTAATTGTTGGTTTTGTGCAAATTCATTCTTTATACGTTAGTTAAACAAAACAAGAGGCAGAAACTTGAAAATAACTATTTTGTATCATAACTTTGTTTAAGAAAATTATTCTAACAACTTTTAGGGTTCCGCACTTCAGAAGGTAAATAGCACCCTTATAGGATCACCTTGTCCGTCTGTCTGTCAGTCAAGATCATTTTTCTCGGGAACACGTAAATGTTGAAATTTATATCAAATAAACGATTTTAATACTTCTATATAGTAAACAAACTACTGAGTTACTCGCGTAACTACGCGAGTCCTAGCCGGTTTTAAAGCGTAACATCAAAATAACTTGCGATAGTTGTCTATCTTCTAGTAAACTTTATGGACTCTTTCAGCTGTGAAAAAATCATACTAGTAAGTCTACGAGATCAAAAGATGTCACCGCTTATGTCGCAAGTCATGCATAATTTGAATCGAAACCTATATGGTACTTCCCGTTGACCTTTACTCCCTGATCATGAAATTTGGCAAGAACCAATGTCTTACAGCTACATAAAAGGAAAAGATCTGAAAAACGAATATATGTAACACTACAAAAAAAGTGAATTTATAATTGCAAACTTATTTGAGAAGGCCAAAAGAGCTTAGACAATGTGTTCTTTAATATTGTACGAGCACAAACAGTATTGAGCGGGTTACCAAACCACAACCAATGACATACCCTGCGAGTTTTTCGGCACAGTGCCAAAATCATGTCATCTCGCGACGTAGGAAGGTCTCGGGACTTTATGGCGCTCCGGGTATTACGATTATATCTATTGTTGTTGAGGTGCAAGTCAAGATATTATTAAAATGTATGTGATAAAAAAAGCAGAGTGCAAATATAACCTTTTTTACTCGCAAATGTTCAATGAACGTAGTGTTTCATGCACGTTGGTGTAATAAAATACTCTTTTCAAGAGTGTCAATACATTTACAAGTATACAAACAAATTGTAACTCTTAAACGCCTATGCACCATTTTTATTTGCAAAATCTTGTGTTTATTAAGTACTTTAGTGTAATTATATTTTAGTTTAGAATCTCTACATATAATGAAACTGTAGAGGTTGAATTTCTGTACAATGGAAATAAATGCTAAAAACCGAGTCAGGGGATGTAAGGAGTGAAATCGAATTAATGTAGATTTTTAAATTTTTTTGTTTTTCTGTCTCTCCGAAACGACTGGACCGATTTAAATGAAATTTTGTATGGTGGCAGCCTTACTTATAAGCTACTACCATACAAAAATACAAAATTTCATTTAATACAATATCCCTGGTCCCTATGGGGTTCAGCGGCTGATATAGAGACCATCTTTATCCTTCAGAAACGTGCTATTCGAGCTATATAAGAAATGGGTCCCCGTGAATCTTTGAGAGATTTATTTAAAGAAATCAATATATTAACGTTGCCTTCCTTATATGTATTTCAAAATATAATGTATGTCCGTAAAAATTTACATAAATATAAGTTAAATAGTGATCACCATACTTTTAATACTAGAAATACAAATAGGATAGCTGTACCTAGTTTTAGACTTGCGAAGACTAATAAGTCATTACTAGGAAATTGTGTGCGTTTTTACAATAAAATCCCAAAACACATAACTGAGCTCACAGAGGGCAAATTCAAGTTGACTGTAAAAACAGCTGAGCAGTCGTTGCCTATTAATTAACCCACATTATAGTTTTTTTTAGTTACACTTTTTCAACCATTTTGTAGATATAAAACAACTACATAAATTAATATATTATTACTTATGTACTTAAATTTATAAAAGTATGACTAGCCTATTTGAGGAAACCAAGTAAAGTTTCCAACCGCTTCCAACTGGTCCTTTTGGAAAATCAAGGGGGAGGCTTATGTTCAGCAGTGGACGTCCTACGGCTGAGATGAAGCAAAGTTAACTCAAAGTATGTCTAAGTTACTTTCCCAAATCAGTACGTATATAACACAAACTTTCATATTTATCTAGTTATTGAAAGACCTGTCACACCCTTATCAATCTGCCATCACATAGATTCTGAATATTAATTTGAAATCATCAAGACGTCGAGTATATATTCTCATCTCTGAGAAAACTTGTTTAAATACTGTACTTATAAACACATTTGCTAGTAGAATATTAATGGACACATGGACACTTTAACAAGCCGTTAAGAACACAAATAAAACCATCACAAACATGGCCCAATCTAGCTAATGGCGAGATCATAAATGGTCCGGCGGAACACTCGAATCCATAAAATCGTTAATAGTTCGTCTGCTCTGCACTAAGGATGTTGTGTCAGTATTATGTAACTGTAAATGTTTCGTCATTCACTAAATTATAATGAAAGTATAATTGTACGTACGTACGATCCATTAAGGCGAGCATAACGAGAGCGGTCGAGAGGTGAGCAGAGCGACCACGTGACGGCAGCCACCGCCACCGGCGCCGGCCGCACTCGCCCCACTCGCTTGTTATACTCTTGCGTAACATTGGCGCTTAGCCTCAGATGGTTCAAAATTACCATGTTACGTTACGTTAAAGCTAATCGCAACTCGAACGCGCGAAAGGACCCGCTTGATCGCGATCGCCAACGACGACGCCCTCGCTCACGACACAGGGGCAACCTTTCACGACTACTTTCGGCAGTGACGTAATAAACCATTCCAATGCTGGTAAGGCGTACCCCAATTAGGTGCCATTAAATAAACGAAATAAGCATCACATTTGGTTTTATTATAAAAAATATAAAAGCTATATTATAATACATAACATAACAGTCGCAATATAATACCTTTTTTCGAACAACATTAACACTGTGCACTAATAACAAGTAGAGATGAGTGACGATGATGAAAATTTCGATGATTAGTGTTGTATCGTAGGTACAAGTAGTGGAGCTCGCGGGCGAACACGACGCAGATGACTATTTACAGGGCGTTCGGCCGCGCGCTGCGGGCGGTGGCAAGACTCAGATAAGCTTCACAACTCTTACAGCCTGATTGGCACAATACTAGCATGGAATAAATACATAACTCGGCTTATCTAAAGTCCTACCACCAAAGCTTATTAATAAAACGCTTAGTGTAGAGGGCCCGCTACGTGTCCGGGAGGACCGTATTGAGTGCTAGTAGCGCCACCGTGGCCAGAGCTGGAACCGCTGTCATCACCACCGGTGGTTCCAAAGTCTCCGGAGATCTCGGCACCACCATCACCGCCGCTGATACCTCCGACAATGCCAGAACCACCACCGCCGAGAGCGAGTGCGCCCAGGTCGTCACCGCCGCCGATAGATCCACCACCAATGGCACCGCCTCCGATAGCACCGCCGCCAATAGCACCACCCTCCTTTTGGGTCTGATACTTGATAAAGTAAACTTCTGGTTTTGAGGGCTGAGTGGGCACAGGGGTGGGAATGATGACGTCGGGTTGTTCTTCGGGCTTCTTGACGAGCACATAGACGAGAGTCTTCTCTTCGTTCTGGGGCTGGATGGGGATGATGGGGGCGACTGGGGTAGGGGGAGTCGGGGCCTTGATGAAGATGATCTTGTAGTGCTTCTGGGGAGGAGCTACTTCAGGGATACGAGGAGCCCTCTGTTCAACGGGTTCTGGTGGGGGAACGTGTACGTAAATGTGCTTCTGCACAAGAGGAGCGCCAGAGTATCCACCAGCGTATCCGCCACCGAATCCAGAGTCACCACCGAAGCTCAGACCACTTGCACCACTGAATCCACCTGAGCCGCCAAATCCACCGGAGCCGCCGAATCCACCAGAGCCTCCGAGTCCACCAGAGGTGCTGTATCCACCACTAGAATGGCCGCCACCAAGTGAGAGATCACTGCCAGACAGACCGCCCAGAGAGCCGCCGCCGTGTCCTCCACCGATAGAGACGGTTCTATGACCGCCTGACGACGATGTGTATCTCGTGCTTGGAGCCGAGTAGCTGTAGCCCACCGGAGGTTCAGGACGGCCGTAGGCCAGCGCCACGCAGGCGAGTACCTGGAAAGAGGGAGATAAATATTCATCTCAGAACAGTTAATTTACCTTTTGCTAATCTCCGTCGGATAACACTTTACACGAGTGTCGTTTAATCACGGTTGGATAGCCGTTTGTTTGAAATCCCTTAAATGAGCGATCGATGTTAGATTCCCTGATTACTATACTCCTGTTATAGTTTAACTACCTACCTACCTACCTATATTGTTAATATAAATTGTATTACTGCTCATTGATATTTTCCTTATATTTCCTTAGAAAAATTGTAAGGTTGTTTGAAAACGAGCACAAAACTCTATACAATAAATATAGCGTAAAAGACACAGAATTAACCGTCACTAAAATTTCGAAGTTAAGGGCTGAGCAGTATCAATTCGCAAGGCACATAAGCAAAATCTCAGAAATATATCTCATGTTTTGCAATAAACGTAACATAAGATCGGAGCGGTTCAGAAATGTAATGAGATGGTATGAGGGTATCACAGCCAGATATGACGTAAGGTGGATTGCCCGCGTACGGCAGACGTAAACAATTTGAAACAATCTGGCATTGTGCAATAGAGAAGGAATTTATATTGAAGTTGATTTTTAAATTCGACAAACACAAATGGTTACTTTACATCGTTGTCGGAGCCGAGTAAGGAAATGGACTCGGTGAAATGGAGACCGCACTCGACTTGAATAATGATCGCGCACTCCTTTCACGGCTTAAGTAACAATCGCGATTCACATTTTACCACCGACTTAGCGACTGTTGAGAATATTTCTAATGTCGTTCATTTTCTTCGTAATGCATGAAAATGAACAGTTTACATATGTTATAGTCATCAAATAAAAAAAAGGAAATGAGATCCTTTACACGAATTCATAAGCACGATGTTTGATTAGAATTAATTGAACCCCTAATCCATCCAAGGTGACGAATGAATAGCCTTCTATAATAGACGGTACACACAAACTTGAATATTCCAGTGATCTTTATCCATCACTCCATGTTTTGATGCTGTATAAAATGTTTTACTTCACGATAAAAGACGAACGTTAGACACTCACAAATCACTGATACCACAGACTGTTATCTCTACTTGGCACACTACGAGAGTCCATGTCGTGATATTTTATCACTGAACACTTCACTTCGATTCCATGATGTTCGCCTGAAACGCTTGTTTAATAGATACAAAAAGAACAATTATCAATGAAACATAATATTGAATGGTAATCGCATGTGCCAAATAGATTTTTTTAAGAGGATTAGACGCAAGCGATCCTTACCACGAATGCGCGCATATTGTGCTTGGGAAGAACGGAGCTGCTGCTTAGGAAGCTAACTGCCGATACTTTTTATTTCAACCGATTAGAACAACTCCGCCGGTAGGAGATGTTCCTGTGTCGGAGAGCTTGTGTTAACTGATGACATTCGCCATGCCGGACCGCTCTTAAATACCAAAGTGCTCATCTCGTCAGAACACTCCAACCCTACGAGCATTTCACTGAATAACATGCAACTATCGTCATTATTTAACGAGTATACGGTCCTTTCTTTTCGGCGAGGTCCGCTGGTTCGGCGCCCGCGCACTCGCCACTCCGCCTTAGCGATCACCACTCGCTTCCACGCACCGCCACACATACCTACCAAAATCAATGCAGATACTCGTACATACTAGATGCAATAGATTATTTAAATTGAACTGTATTTTTACAATATCACTAGGGACAACACACTTCGGAGCATTTGTTTATTAACGAATAAGAAAAAAAACTAAAATTAAACACAAACAACCCCTCATTTGTCTTCACAATATAATTAAAAACCCGAAATAGTACATATTTGAATCATATAAATTGTATTAAAACATAATTATTATTTGAATACGACAATACGTTTTAGTAATGGCTAGCTTATTGTTATTGCAGTATAGTTGGAAAAACAATTATAATTTTCGTAAGGGATGTGAAATGTGGCAGTAAATTATTACTCTATATTAAAAATTTACAGCGTCAATAATTCAACAGCAAAGAGTGAATGAAATTGAATGACTGAAACATATTTGTCTCCATAAATCAGCAATGAAATTCAATTGCTTGCATTCTAGGTTCAAGGTAGGTTGGCAACACTAACAGGCTGAAAAATTTGAGCTGATAAGCTGGAGGTTTAGCTGTTAACTCTCAAACCGACTTTTCAAAATGATTGTACAGCAGTTAATTTCTATTGTTGTCCAAATCTATGCAAAAACTAGTTTTTCGATTAATTTTCTGTAAAATTTTGCGTACACAAACACAAATCGATAAGCTTCTAAACCATTGCGAGTCTTGACATTTCAAGAGTACCAAGTACATTTTTACACCCTCGTAATCCCTTGCCAAATGTTAGATTTGCAACTTTACTATAACGATTAGTTTAGTATTGAAATATAATTGTAATAACTTTTTTTATAAATGATTCTATATCTGCAATAATACACATGCCATTTTGAGTGATTTGAAAGGATATCACCGAGCTTTAATAATGAACTTTTTAATGAAAACGCCTATCGAGCTCTGGCCAACAAGTTTGAAAATGTACTGCCGTGCGATTCTCTAATGATTCGTCGTTTCGCTCGTCGACGAGCTCACCGATGTCAAATACTTTGTAAGATGTCGCCCATGTACATAAGGTTGTTATTCCAACTTTTCTTGTTATCTTGTCATTTGTTTCACGGATGTTGTCAAAGATGCAACGGTGTTTACTCTTACAGCCGTGCGATTCTGTAATAATTCGTCGATGCGCTTGTTGACGAGCTCACTGATGTCAAATATATTGAGATATCACCTACGAATAATAATAAGTTCGTAGGATATCGCCCTTGTACATAAGGTGGTTTTTCCAACGTTTCTTGTCATCTCATCATTTGTTTCACGGATCTTGTCAAAGATGAAACGAAGTTAGCTCTTAGAGAATCGCACAGCAGAATCGCATGGCTGATCACAAACCTATCTGTGTGGTCCGGGAACAGCCTTTGTAGCCAGACAATATTCTAGAATATTGATTTTGTCTGGTGCTACTTCTACAATATTTTAGGTATGATGTGGTACTACTACCCATTTTCACTGACAATTATGTGACACACGGGTCAAACGCTTACTTATATATCTACTAAAAAACAATTAAGCTAAAATATTTGTAAAACAAAAAAGTACAATGAACAGCATAAACTACATCTAAATAAGAATCGAAATCGTATCCAAGATAATAATTTGATATCCACTTTAATATTAATATTTTCCTATTTTAGATCCATCGATGACGGAGTAGAAAAATCACATAATTTGTATAAATTCATGTTAACATCAAGACTGTGGCTCTAACAGATGATTTTACACGACGTCTTGCTTCATTAAAGTAAAAACACGCCAAATGTATGTATAATATTCTTATTATTCGATGGTTATAACTGCCGAGACGACACTTCTCCGTTGTTTGTGTCAACAGATTTAATTTAAAGCTAAATTACTTTAAGTTAATTGTTTCAGCACCCTTTATAGCTGTCTAGCAGGCATGGTTATTCATTAATTACGACCATCATTATTTTATATTGTATTACGGCACATAACACAAAAATAATTAAAAGCGTTAGCTTTTTTAATGAGTACAAATAAGTAGACTATACTAAAAATTAACGAGAACATGATTAAGATACTTAATTAAAAATTTAATTGATATAACAATTTTTAAACTAAAAGACCTTGTTGAAAAGGCGCTTGACTACTGAATTGTTGCGTGTTTTTAAAGATTAATGTTATACCTTAAAATACAACTCTTGTATATCAGTCAAGGATTTTACAAGCGATTATAAGCTGTAGGTATATCTTATAGGCGCAGCAAGAATAAGGGAATAGAGTTATGAGATTTTGGATACATTTGTCATTTGTTTACAAGTGTGTACTGGTTTCCTGCAATTTAATAATCTAACATGAGCATCAATAATGTTGACCAAGAATGCTTAATACATAAAATAAACTATTTACCTAAGTTGTCATTATCTATTAAACTTTTTAAATCAAATAACACGACGCACCGTACCAGCATTGATGTACTCGTATCATTCAATAAGATATCTTCAGCACCACTAAAAATTTTGCTCAAATTGAAACAAAAGTCTTCCAAGTTCCGAGTGATTTATTTGTTTTTGAAAACTCTGCGCTGTCACTGGTGCCATTATATTATCCAACTTGTTTGATTTATCTTAACTTTAAAATGTAGGTACTGAACTAGGTGAAGGATACATGTAGCTATCGTTACATTTATAAGAACAGAATCTGATTTTCAACTTTGCAGCAGCAAATATTTTTACTGACGTAATTTGTACTTTCAATAGTGTTTATGATTGACCAATTAAATTACTCACGGGTTAAAATAGCTGGCTTCAACAATACAATGGTCAATACATACTGTATAGTTACCTTAGCTTGCCTACTTTAAACCATAGGAATCCTTCAGCGGTGGATGTGCATATGCTCGATAGATCAGCCGTGCGATTCTCTAAGAGTAAACATCGTTGCATCTTTGACAACATCCGTGACACAAATGACGAGATGACAAGAAACGTTGGAAAAAAAAACCTTATGTTCAGGGGCGATATCTCTAAAATATTTGACATCGGTGAGCTCGTCGACGAGCGCATCGACGAATCATTAGAAAATCGCACGGTTGTATCAACTTACAATACCTTGCGAATAAGTATGTGTTTTCTAATTAGTGGATAAATAATTATATTTCATAAGCAGAGGTTTATTAAAACCATATATTGCCATAAATTGGTGTGTTGAAAATAATATGAAGCTTTAAATGTTGATAGCTTAATATAGAAATCTATGTTTAAACTACCGCGGTTACGACAAAAGACTGAAGCATGGCATAGTGTTTAATTTGCTATTTTATTTTTTATTTTTACGTTGTTTATAATTAAGTAAGTACCCATATGAAACTTTTGCAAGACAGCCGTGCGACTCTCTAAGAGCAAACATCGTTGCATCATTGACAACATCCGTGAAACATATGACGGGATGATAAGAAACGTTAGAAAAACAACCTTATGTACAAGGGCGATATCTCATAAAGTATTTGACATCGGTGAGCTCGCCGACGAGCGCATCGACGAATCATTAGTGAATCGCACGGCTGGATCCGGATTTCAGATTAACGAGTATGATCTTCAAGTTGAGTTTTGTCGGACTTTTCTGTGTATAAATAATAATCTGTAATAAGCATGGATTCCAAAATATGAGTAAGCGATGAATTTATACTGGTAAGATTCTGTTTAAATTGGACATATTTGTAAACTAAGCAATTTATATGACAACTTAGGGTGAAAGCAGCCATCTTGCTCTATAAAAATTGTGCTCGGTAAAATATCACATTTTAAATATGCAACACTGCAACCACACATATAGATATCGCATTTTCGTAATATTTTATTCCGACAGGTACATGTCCCAATGGGGTACATTTCTGAAATTGTGTGTACCAAATAGAGTGTGAAAGCTCGCAAATTCGAATTGTGGCAAATTTAATCCAAACAAACAGAATTCAGTTTTGGTAAAGTTAATCTCGTATCTGAACTCGAAGTTTGTAAATTAACATTGATATTCATTTAAATAACGTTAATATCAAAGAGATCAGCTGAAACAGCGAAACCGCAGACAGTTTGTGGCGAGTTGGTTTAGTAAAAGGTGCATTTGATATTTACATACGTATTACGTACATCAAATGTTTCCTTAATCAAATGAACAAATAGAACAGAGTTTATGCTATCTATACAAAAGTCAAGTTGTAATCAAATAAAATTCAATTTAGACATCAAAGACGAGATGAGCATATGAACTAATAATTTGTGTACTTTAAAATACTCTACTACTGCTGCTATTCACAGTTAAAAAGATAATGTAAAGTTTTTTTTTTTATCTTTAACCTTTTGTGTTCATGTCTTTGATACCACTAAAGTATTTTCTAGTTGATAATAATCTTGGCGATCTATATTTTGTCTTTCTTATCATGTTTAATAGCTTATATATTATGCTTTTATATACGGGTGATCGTTAACTCATCACAAATTTTCTTCCGTGTGCAATATCCAAACCTATTTTATTTGGATATGTAGCCACAGAGTAATTTTGTGTTTAATATTTAACCACATTTCATATGTAACACGCTAACCAGCCTGCAGTTTCGCTCACGAGGCAATATTGGTTACCTTGAAATTCACCTTGAAATCTTGCCTATAATTTCACCAGCACCTGCTTGAAATTGAACACAAAACTCTGCAAAACAATATATACGACTTGTAAGATCAACTGTCGAATGCCAGGTGCTGTTGATGGTGTCGGATGATGGATATCACTCGGATCAACTTTAGTTCTTTAGTTCTTACTACCCGAGCACCGTAAACGCCATGGTTATCTAAAACTCTATTGACGAAAATGTTTTTGTTGGCTACGTTACTATTCCGTAGGGTAAATCCTTACATATTCCATTCGTTGACGTCTCTTTTGAATAATTTACTCGATCGACTTATTTGTGGGTTGGCCTATTTTTCTTTTGCGCTATATTCTGACCTTCATTATTAACTTATAGAAATATCGATAAAGTATACTATATAAAATTAACAAGGAGTTTACGTAGATTGATCAATCTCAATTTAAAGATCTGACTTACTCGTATTATAATTAAAATAAATAAATCCGTTGAAATACAATTTAACCGTAAAATAATTGCATGACTATCCATCAATAAGAACCAAAGTAAACCTAAATAATTCTGACTCAGAGAAAAGTGAATGTGATTTTAAAGTGATTGTGTTATAGCGAATGGGATATGCTTATCGATACATAAGTGTGAAAAGAACGAGTTTTAAAAAGTATACCGGTTAGCAATCGTTAGCTACCTATATGTTATAACAGTCACGAAGATATATAGACGCATAATATTTACCTAGATTCTAATGTTATATATAAACCTATAGTAGTCAGGAACTCAATATACATTTCATTATAGATATCCAATGTTATCTATATACTTTGCATGTATAATGTCTTTTTAAGAATGCTGCTATTTGGCAACGCTCGAATCGGTTTAAATCCTCTTGATTATGCATGGTATTTATTTTGGGCATTTTATGGTAGGCCGTCGCTGCGTCCCGCACTATTAAGGCTGACTATTAAGGCGCGCTCGTATCCTGATATTAGTAAAAAGCAGAATCTTTAAACATCTAGTGAAACGAAACAAATCAATAATATTGTATGAAAAAATTACATAGGTTAGAAAAGGAACAGGCAAAGAGTAATAAACTAACAGAATTCATAAATATTACCCGCTATCCGCAGAAAAAAATCCTGAATAGGTCCATAAAAATAAACTTTGACGTCCAAACTCTCAGAATTTTCAGCGATAACACTATATTTTTATTAAGTAATACATAGCTAACATATAGTACTAAATTAGTAACCAGCAGTTTTTTCAATTGTGTTAGTATATATCGAAATATATTAAGGAAACGTACAATATTAATGCATATTCGCATGACATCGTCCAATATAACATGCGATTTTCAACCTTACGTAAAGCATTGTAAATTATTTTAAAATTGGGGTTGGACCGCGTCTTAACTAGATTATTCTTCAGGGATAAATATGATTATTATGATGTCATAATTAACGTTTAAGTTGAAATTTCAACCAAATTGTTTCAGTAGTTTTACCGTCACAAGTAACCAAAATACACCCGTTGCTGTACTTTTACATTTTTTAAATTACTTTTCTGTTACTCACATGGGTTTTAAATTCATTAAAACAAATCGTTAGATAATTCTACTGTTCCTATATTGCAACAACTCGACCTGTCGTGCGATTCAGCCGTACGATTCTCTAATTATTCGTCGATGCGGTTGTCGACGAGCTCACCGATGTCAAATACTTTATGAGATATCGCCCTTGTACACAAGGTTCTTTTTCCAACGTTTCTTGTCATCTCGTCATTTGTTGCTCTTAAAGAATCGCACGGTTGTAAGCCGTAATAAAGCCTTAAAAGCTGACAGCTAGAGCTATCGACATTCTATACGAACAATAAAAAAGTGTCAATGGCAGACAAACTACCAAATCACATACTCGTTAGTGATACGATAGCTTTTATTTAACAATTAGGTACTTACAAGACAGAGTTACGTATTCCAACTTTAAAAACCAGAGACGAAGAATATAAATAATTTCTAGTTACTTATATTGGTCTTCGGCCTCGCCATAACCTCTCTTATTTTTTTATTTCTTTATTTAAGAACCTTCTATGAAGTGTAAGAAAACATTTAAAAATAGAAGAATAAAACCGGTAAAGCCGTTTTCAAGTTAAAGCGTGACTGGACTGACTGGATGAGTGGACTGACTGACCCTGATGACTGGAGAAAGAAATAGGGGTTAATTTTTATATATAGAGATAGATAAATTATTTGACTCGTAGTACAATTGTACATTTGCCATTCTTCAAGTTAAATACATATAGTTGCATCAAGTGAGATTTGTATTCAAGTAATTACAGTCCCATAAATAAGTCTGTCACTAATAACGTTCTAGTGACGAGGTGGGTTCATTCCTAAAACGTTCTAAGGGATGACAAGAAAACACACAAACAATAGTTCTGCTTTTTCCTACACCCGTGCACTATTCTCCATTATTACACGTAAAAAATCGAAAAAACAAATCTAGGAAACTTAAACTAAAACGATACCTAGCCATTGAAGAGCCTTTTCCCGTCATCGCTATAATGTTGCTAGTAATAACCATAACTCGTTCAGCAGAAGAACGGGTTTAGATTAAAGCCTACTTTTTACGAGCATATGAATCCATACCAACAAAAAACATCATATCTGAGAAGAACATCTTATCAGAAGATCATATCTGAGAGCCAAAATCGCACAAAGGTCGAAGTTTCGTAGTCGTAAACGATACGATTCAGATTTAAAACACTCATTAAGCTGTACATTGATTACATTTCAACGTACACATGTATATACTATAATTGTAGATATACGTACAATAAATATTCTAAGTGATGAGTTGGCTCGTTGCCAATCGGGTAGGGTGCACCTTAGCGAAGCCTATATGAGAAAAACCCACCAGAATAAAATTTCATCGCCGCATAGAGGTGCTAGCACCAAATATGTAACTAATCCCAGCTTTGCTATCTGTTTGAAACTCATAAAGCTTGCCCGACTCTCCCATCTTTCTCGTACTGATGGCATTCTCTTGATATAGTTCAGTACAGCCAACTATTTCAATTAGGTGCTCTCATGGTGCAATTCGAACCCGTCTGAGAGAGCTGGGTCCGAATAGCCACATGAGCAACCGCTAATAGTACTCTAATCCACAAATATTCGATATAGATAAGCGCGTTAAAACCATTTTCTGAAGCATATAAACATGAAGTGTATATACAAGATTTGAAAGCGAAGAGTAAGCACTGTATCTCAAAATGTCACACTTTAAATGGGTTGACATTATTAAAAGGTTCGAAAATGGGAGAGAATGAATCAAACGATATCTTCGGCTCATTTCACACTAAATGGACTAAATACTTAGTTTTGAATGGCGTTCGACTGAGACAGCCACTAATCTAGACTAAGATATTGGAGTCTTTTGTGTTCATCTCGAGATAAAGCAGCGATGTTGTAGAATGCCGAGATTTTGATGAAGAATTAAATACAATGAAAATTTAAATTAATGCTTAAATCCAGCTACTTCTAGTACTCTACGGTGTAAAATAACTGTCTCTGTATCCAATCTCAAAGCAAAACAGAAGACGACTTCTAGCCACTCGTAATGCTATTGTAGATAATACAAGGTGTAAGATTTAAAACCGTTTGCCAGCTTTAGTAAAATCTCCGTATAAAGTTACAGTAGCTAATAGTAAATGGTTAATGGTATGCCGACAGTGTATTTATTAGATTTTTTAGAGCATGCGATTTATCATAATATTTATGTGTGTGTTGATACGCGATGTTTATGTTTGCGAGATCATATCACCTTTGACGCGATTAAGGGAACAGGGAAAATGGCTGAACTTTTATGACATCGATTTCCACACAAATAAGCTCATCCGATAACATAACAAGGTCAACAATTTTCCCTGGTTTTTTTTTTCAGGAAGAGTTCGTGAGTCGAATAGTGACTTAGTATTAGCTTAGATATACAAACACATTTTATATTAGTAATGAAGTGTCTACGTTCATTATCAGGTAAAAAGTAAGAGTTTCATCCAAACAAAAAAAAATTATGAGCGAGTGATACTATACTAGCGACTGCCCGCAACTTCATTGGCGTCACCATAACCTTCGATCTTTTCTTGTTTTTCTTTTATAAGAACCTTCACCCGACAATAATTAACAGAACAAAAATTAATAAGCGAGATTGTTCCATCCGTTATAGCGTGACCAGGAGAAATAGGGGTTCATTCACATATATAAAAAGATTTGTTTTAACCATCTTAAGGGGATGGAGCGACACCAAGTATATTTTCTGTCTAAAATTGTTTAAAATTAAAGTCTCGCTAAGCAGGCGTTAGTGCTTTAAAAATCACATAATAAAAAATACTTACAAATTTCCTTCCTTCCATATAAACCAAGTAATTTTCTAAAGCAGTAGACTCGCATAACAATAATAATAACTTATACTTATGTGGTATATAATATTGCTATTATTCATACATACATAGTTACATAACATACATTTTAAATTAATGTTATTCAGTTTACTTAGCGCGAGGATAGCAACGAACTCCAAGGCTTGTCTATTGGGTGTCCAATTTTCAGATAATAATCTTTAATCTTTGTATGAAAAACATATAAGCGATATAAAACATGATATTAAATATAAAAAAAACATATTGTCAATAATCTAAAATGATTTGTAACTGGATGTGACGTAACATTATGGTAAGGATAACGGGATGATCTTAGGAAAGGAAAAAAGTACATGTTTTGTGTTCGGAATTACGAGTACATATCTAATACTGCGGAATTGATTCATGAATGTATTTTATGTCTGTCTGTTTCTATATAAGTAGTCCTGTGTCAAACTTCATCATAATTGATTGTCCAGTCGTAAGGACGTTACCAAAACAGACATATTGGTACGTTGAAAAACCAAACTTCTTTGAAAATTGGCTGGAACTGTTGCTGTAAAAATACCAGTTTTATTACCTACATTTTATCATTGACGTATCCTCCAGGCTTTCTATTACAGTTACTTTAACCGATATCTCTCAAGAGAGTCCATAATTATCTTTAGTAATAAAATTGCAAATAAACAAGAATGTAGGTAATAATGTAAATCAAGACTAAGAAAATCTTTATAGGTACGAGTATGTTCTTTTATTATATGAAGTAACGAGACGACTGTGTCGTTTTCATGATGAATAAACAAGAGTTGCATTTTTACCTTGTGTGCTATTGTACTGCAGTGTTCACCTTGAGACCGAGTTAAATAGACAGACCCATTCGCAAACTATTTTCTACCGACTTCCAAAAAAAGGAGGAAGTACTCAATTCGATATATGTTTTTTTTTTATATTTATGTTTGTTACTTTATAACTTACGACAGGGTAAACCAATTTTCAAAATTCTTAATTTTTTGTTTGAACGCTGGTGCTTCCCTTGTGGTCCCATTTAAATTTCATCAAATTAGGTTAAGTAGTTTTGAGTTACACTCCAGTAACTGATTTTTACCAAAGTAATAGAATGGAATACGGTATCAAATTATTCTAATTGTACTTGTTTTTTTATTCGTACTTAGTTCGGATATCAACATTGTCTGTCCACCGTGTCGGTGGACGACCTACACTGCGCTTGCCGGTCCGTGGTCTCCACTCCAGAACCTTTATAGATATATATGTAAATAAGGCAAACTGTGTAGCTTAGACTTCCGATTTAAATCAAAATATTCCAGAAGCTTTATGTAAAAATATTTGCTAGTTAAAATAATATTTTTCTATACATAAGGATTATTTGTGTTATACAAGCTATCCGATTAAAATACTATACGCAACGAGGTGGATTCAAATAATAATTTCCCAAAGTTATATTATAACTAATTACTTATACATAAGAAAAGGCTGTAATGTAAGATACTGGAATACATTGATCTCTTAGTTTATTTCTGTTTCTGGGTTACACTTAAAAATGCGTTTAAAAAGAGGTAGGTAGGTAATTTTAATGGCTGATTTCGGTATGGTAACAAGTAACTATATAGTTATATAATAAAATATTTCGAGTTGATTAATCGATTTACGGTACAAAATATACGAGAATATTTTTTGGTGATTTCTAATATTTCTAGTACACAAACCTCAATTGGTCCCAAAGAGTCTTATGATCCCAAGTTCAGCTTATTTTTTCGCCGACGGACATTTTTCTGAAATATCTGTGAATGCAGTTCAGAATAAAAGTCTCCAAGGAACGTTTTCTTGTAACTGATTAAGGTACTTGCTCTTACTGCCCTCCTCGACAATCCATATTGTATGTGTATAATTACACAAATTATCTACGAATTAATAATAATATGGATGATCATATATCATTCGAATTAATATAAAAAAATATAGCGATATTTCTAAACAAAACAAACACAAAACTAAAAACCCTATATTGCCACTGACGGATGATAGGCTTATTGCTTAGATTAGTCCTGTGAAAATAGATCGATCCTAATTGATCATCATCGAAAGCGGGCACAGGTGGCTACTTATGGTACGGGCTATTATGCCTCATATTGCGTTAAATTGGAACTATCTAGGCTACTAGGTTATTTCATTACAAATGCTCTCCGTTACCAAGATGAGAAACAACAACCGATAATAAAATCATTGAGTGACATATTTTGGGACAGTGGCATATCTCACAGATGTCAACCATAATGGTCTTCAGAACATTTATTTCCGTTGGACATATCTCTTGATCAAAGTCTCGTCAACGATCGCTCAGACATAATGTTCTAGAGTTTAGAATCTAGACTCTAGAAGATTATGTTTAGAGCCTTATTGGGCGTTGTATTCGTATCCGTGTTCAGCACCAGTGGATTTTGTTAAATCATCATTCCGATCCCGAACTACTAGTTCTGTCAAAATGTCTTACCACGAACCAATAAGTTTGGCAGTTCCTACCTCTGTCGTGTAAGTAAATTGTGAAATGCTCTGCCGGCGTACGTATTTCCTTGCAGCGGGGTATTTCAAGCGGGGCGTGAAAAAACATCTCTTAGGTCATCATGGGGGTGGCGATTAGTGCAGCTTCCGGCTGCAGGCAGTCAGGCGATAGGGAGTCATTTTGATAAAATATTGTAAAAAATCTAGTTAACCAAAGGAAATGTGTGAGATTCTTGTTGGCGCTATCGCGATGTACCCCAAACTCTTCGCTATAGAAGTACTCCCTGAGAGTCCAAAGCACGCTGGTGTGGAGGTTCTTGACGTTTGAAACCCTTAGCCTCATAAAATACAGACACAGCCACATAGGTGACACTGAATGAACCTTTTCATTAATTATTATTATCGTTTTTAATATGAAAAACGGGATTCCCTCGCGTAATAAAGTCAGATTTTTCCGACTATAGTTCCAACCACATCCGGTGATCTTTTTCAAGGAGAGTGCAGAACGCTCGCGGTTACGTGAGTGAATCCCGTTTTTCATGTTCTAAATGTGTACAAACAAAGTTAGTTTTCATAATAATATTATTTTATAGTTTTTTTATTCTTTCACACAGTTTAATTACAGACATTAACGTGGCCATATATATTACAATAACAGTCCTTTTGATGAAAAATCTATAATACCATATAATCCTTCAATATCAGATCTTTGCTAGGTCCTCCATACATCCCAAAGGAGGCGCTAGCGAAGTCCTAACTATAACCAAACTAAGAAACCTTTTTTATTCGAACATTCCTCAGGTTAGGGAAAGAAGACGTATAGCGTACGAGTACATAGTACTATTAAATTATATTAATAGGGCCTGTCGGTTTGAAAGCTACTATAGTGAGCGAACATTGGATATAGGAAGTTCTTACCATCAGGTAACTTGTCTTATACTTTGACTAATTTCATATCTTGATAAAACTTGAATGCTATTGCATTTACGTTTTGATGATATATTATTATATTGTTTTGTTAGTTTTATGTTTACTGGTGATTACCCGTTTTCGTATAACTTTAGCTCAAATAGCAGATTTTTCAAAATTCAGTCGGTGGCAATATCAGCACCTGTGATAGTGTTTCCAGCTCTTACGTTAAATTTTTCGGTACCTATATCTAGATATGTTTTTATTAATACAAACGGTGACTGCGAATAGTGAGTGAATCACTAATATGGCTACCTTCTGAAGTACAAACGATTCTACTAACATTACTCGCTAACTCTTGAGTCCCGACTTAAGTCCGTCAGGTAGTATGGTAGTAAGAACAGAGAACAAAAGAAATCTTTCTTTGTTATCACCAAAATGATCGCATCTTGGAGTTGGCATCAACTGCATAGAATAATTTCGAAGCAGGTTGGCCTATACATATGTATTTCTCATTAACATATTCATAAATGCATACTTAAATGCATACATGATTAGCCATATATGCGGTAAAAAAATATTTGGAAGCAAGCTGACGACTGGCCGCCTACGTACGGTTTCCTGATTCTATTTTCAAATTCGGACACCGTAATGCACGCACTTTATAAAAAAGTGTTCTACATGCCACATACGTTCGATTCTTTGGTATTATTGTATTGGTTTTGGTTACTTTTCGTTCGCAAACAATTCCGACGTTCACAATAATAAAATCCTAAATAAAAAATAGATCGGTGGCGGTGTCACGGAATTTCGAATCGGGAATCGTGATCAGGAAACCGAATTCGGGAACCGTACGTTTGCGGCCGGAGACATTCGATTTGGATGCTTGTTCTTAGCTGACGCTGATTACTAAATGTGACGATCCCCGCTCGATGACCTAGCATGCCGGATGTTATGTAGCGACTTACATTCAACTTAGTTCATTAATATCTTATATCTGTGTTAACATAACTACAAACTTCTGTCCAGACTTGTTCCGTACGACTAGAGATTAAGCTCAAGTGGTTATTTTGGTAGCTAATATTATGGAATATGTGAAAGTGTGAACCTAGTAGTTTGGACGTGTATAATATACTTTAAATTCTCGAAATAATTATATGGCGTGAGAGAGGTTCTTTAAGCTAAGAATAACATTACGGATTTTAGCCGTATCATAGAAGTACATGCGGACTGACCAGTCAATCGAGACCCCAGTTTAATATGAGACCGTGTAGCGTAGACAGATCAAGCTGGAGTTATGTGCCGGATCTAGATAAAAAGTTTAACGTTGGAAGCTCCGCGCTCTATTCGATTCGAATACCAAATTTCATGAAAATTGTGCGGTAGTTTTTAAATTATGCGTAAACATACAGACCGACAGGATTTCTTTTCAAAACGCCTTATTCTCGTTCACTAGATACGTTTTCTGGCCTACATTTTTGTATTGTTTTCTCTATAATTGCAGATCGATTATTTGTTTGAACCAGATACTCGACTTGCAATTGCCTATTTCGCGACTTTTGCTATAATGTACTTTTGTACCGACTGTATAAATTAAACCGTCAAAATGGTAATAAAATACCTAAGGAACCGGAAATCCTACCTGAATTGAGCTTTTTGGCTGGATTTGAACATAATTTGATAACATGTAATATTTAAGCTACTTTAATAAAGTTTTTTTATATCTTGGAAAGTTTTTGATGTAGGATAGCAATTTTCAGCGTAGGCAGAACCGGGCGCAGTAAGTCACACTATATTAATATTAAAAAACGAAGAATATTTTAACTTGGGTAAGTGTATAGATGGACGTTTTTTGCTATTTCATTCCAAAACTACTGAACTGGTTTTACTGAAATTCTCAACATATGTAGATTATCAAGTGGAGTAGCACGCTACTTTCAGTCATTCCCCGCTGCACTACCAAACTGCATTACGGCGGTAGTGCAAAAGGGAATTTACGTCCCGGAACGTTCCTCTGTGATGCTCATTATTTGCGAGTGCGGAGCTATGGAGCTAATTATAAATAATATGTACTCACTTGATTTAACCTATTCAGACGAAGCAATGGTCTTAACAACCACGTTACAGCGCATGCTTATACTTAATTCGATGTTTGTACTGACCCTCATCACTCTTATAATTTAGCAGCGCTAAGCTTCTTACTTACATTCATTAATTACAGAACGTATGACTGACATTGAGGTTTTCTAAATGAAGATGACCAATTATCTGCCACCTTGAACTATACATTGACCCGGTCGGTATTATAGTTCGGTAATGATGAATCGGTAATGATGACTTAGTTATGTTGTACCATCATTACCAAATGGAGGTCGCTCCTCAAAGGAATAGTGGTGGATTATGAAATGGCTACAGTTTAAGGTTAAACCACTAGTCATTTTTCTACGAGTAGGCTGAACGTCGTGTTTAAGGCGAGAGGACAAAACTCGACTTAGCTACAACCTAAATCGCAACCAAGTCATTTCAACAACACAGGTAGAGCCCTCGTATGGGCAGTGTTGAGTTATGAAATGCCGTAGAGTTATTAACATGATAGAGTCTGACATGTTATATCTCTACGTCGATAGACAGTCTGAGAGAGTATGACATGTCTAGTATTGTGGTTAAGTAGTATTTGATATACATACTTACGTCGTCTTATCCAAACCGTGATATTCTAATGAAAATGTAGGGTATAGGTCCTTTGGCAAATCATACTGAACGATACTATGTATTGTTTTGTCTATCTGACTTCTTTTGCTATGTATCTACATATGAATACTTATGCTGTTTAACCCGTCCGAATCAGCAAGCCCCCAATTCATTCATAAATCTTTTGTTATATCGTAAACCTGATGCGGACAGATTAAGTATTTTAAATGTACCTTACCCAGTTCTCCGTTCATTTTTGACTAATGTTATAAGATAAATTGTTAATATAATACCTCGATTATAGTTTATTATTATTAATTAAATTACTAGGTATGTAAATCTATATGGAGTGATTGTATGTTTGTCGAATCTTCACGCTAAAAAGGCTGAACTGCCGTGCGATTCTCCAATACCAAACATTGTTGCATCTTTGACAACATCCGTGAAACAAATGACGAGATAACAAGAAACGTTGGAAAATCAACCTTATGTACAAGGGCTCGTCGACGAGCACAACGAAGAATCATTAGAGAATCGCACGGCAGATTTGGATGAAATATAGATTGAAAAACAAATGAAACTTTTTGTTTTGTTCCGATCGTTGATCGAATTAAAGAAGTCTATGGGTAGTTTTTGAAGGATCGCGATAGCAGTCAAGCTATATATACATTACAATATTCAATACATGTAACCTACGAAGAAATAACTTCTTCGTAGCATGTAACCAGTCTTATTTAAACATCAATCATTTGTCTTCTGTAGAAATATGTATCTTCTTCTATAGTATAATTATCGGTAATTTGTTTTTATACATAACACAATATTGTTGATACACCCTAACTTTTACAATAAATATTTATTAAAATACATTTGGCCAAATATGTAATCCTATTGTTGGTCATGCTTAAATGGGGTACGCAACGAGACATAACTTTATATATATTGAATACTCTTCAGCAAGAACATTCGTATATATTAAATAACATAATATATATAATAAAATTTTATACGACTGCAATTTCGATTCGAAAAGATTTGTCTACAATGTATTTTTTCTGGCCGAAACATAGAGTAGGTACATTAATTTACATCCCACAACACACTATGAAATGAATTGTACATTTTACATACATAGTATTTATTTTTATACAGCTTAGTCACGCAAGCAACACTGCACTGCAATTACGTACATTTTCAACGCAGCTTTACATGAAATAACTAATTCATACATCAACTTTTACTCATCTGACTTATATCACAGATATTATTTTGATGTTGCCCAACTCCTAGAGTTATCGTTGCCAGCAGACAGAACCTTGGTTTGACCTTTCCAATATGTACTAATGTACACTCACTGGATGAACTAACGACCAAATTTCAGTTTTATTAGGCACCATTGCAATAATTCTTGCAAATAGCAGAACATTAGTGGTTATAGACGTTTATTTGTAGGAGTAAAATTATTGCATCTATTGCAGCTGCATTACTATTTCATGCATCTAAATATCTTATATATATTTAGGTGTTTATATCATCTTCAGCTGCAAATACATCTAGAGCAGGACTCTTCCTGTTGGGTACGAATATAAATTTGTCTCCAAGCAGTTTTATTGTTATATCAGATTTAACATAATATGGTAGTAGATATAAGTGAAACCAGTAGGGAATGAAACTTAAGACACTGGAATGATTTAAAGCACAAAACTTAAAAGCTTAAGGGCCCGGATGATACTGCAACTGTTAAAAACATCTGTCGATTTACCAATAGTGAATCGATTTACACGTACATATCAATAAATCGTTTAACTTTCTAATAATAAAACGGAATTAACGTAAGACATAGCAGTTGGTGATCCCGTTTTATAATTAGAAACTAACTTTTAACTATGAGATAAAAGCATAAACAGTCCCTTTCGTTCCCACTGTTGGACCACAGACCTTCCTCTCAGAGACACGCTGACCCAACCTCAACGCTGACCCAGTGGGGGTTGTCGGATAGGCTAGTGGCTAGTTCATCTAATGTTAGCATTTTCAATCCACCTGAATGTTTAAACATTCTGTAATACCTATAAAAACAAGCGGGACTGACGGCTTAGGCTTAACGTGTCCTCCAAAGCACGAAACCGCTCAGTTGAAAACACCACCCATCTAGTTCAGTAAATAGTGACCGGAGCAAGGTTTACTTAACCTAATCGTTTAGTTACGAACGACTGGATTAGCTCTGCTACAAACCCCACTGGAGAGACGTCAAGTGCACAATTATATTACAATGTTGTTTCAGTAATGTAAATGTTTAGGTTCAAGATTTGTACCTAGGTACGCTTTTAGCATGTTCGCTATAACGACACGAGACTTTGTGATTGTCACCTCGAGTTAGCTTTTACACTTATTTTTTACTTGCTGACACCCGCCCACGACTGCGCCCTCTTGGTCCATGTGATACAAAAGTAAAGAAATTAATTGAATTCACATTTTACGCGACCGCGATAAAGCCCAAATGGGGTAATGTGTTTGGTCTTTATATATGTAAGTCCGTTTCTATGTACGCTTGTAACTACGCAACGGCTTAGCCAATTTTGATAAATTATACGTCCTTTTTTGAATTTCCTGGTGGAGCTAGTGTGAGAGGGTATACATTTTTAATAACACAAAAAGTGGTAGATTTAACGACTGCATGATAATAATTTCTGTCGTTCACATCCGTTAGTTTTTGGGAAAATCATCCCTTACTGAGTTGTCCCATAAAAGTTTTATTTATAACTCTCTAAATTTCAAGTTTGTAGCCCTAACAGTTCCAAAGCTCTGCTTCCCAAAAAAAAATCGTGGCACTGTGTAGGTCTATTGCTTCTTTTATAAGGAAATCGCTGTGTGTTGGCATCTTTAATAAGACATATGTATTTACAATAATTGGCATCTTGAAAAGAAAATGCAGTAGAAAAAAGTAACTTTATGATATGTACACAAAACACAATTTATCAAATCAGCATTCAGAGAAAATCCGACATTTTCAAGTAATTTTATTATCCTTCAATTACTAAAAAACTTTACTAAAACAATCATAAACTTCATAGAGTGAAACAAAATAACAAAATCTTCACTTCTACGTATCGTAAATAGATACTATAGAGACTTACAGTATGAATCCTCCAAATATACTAATGATTAGCTTAGAAGATGACTCACAAATTCCTCGCGAAATTTCAGTAACCGCATTTTTAGGAACGGTCATATTAACGAAATAATCTGTTTGCGTTCCGCACATATTCGTCAAAAATATGGAGCGCCAGTTTTTATAGGCTAATATGGCGTACCTAAGCATGTATAATGTATTATAATAACGTGAAGCCAAGTACGCAATATTAAGTGGAACATTTCTATGGTGGCACCATACACAGTCCGATCGAGTCGATAAATAGTCGACATTCAATGAGCTAATTGAAACTAACTTGGAACGATACGACTTATGCACGTGATTGATTCCCGTGAACTATCAAACAAGCAAAACGTTTACGTTACGTTTTAAAACTATTGCCACGACGTAGAATATCTAGCATTGCGGTTGTACTATCATCATCACCATACGACCTCATTTAGTGCCAACATACACGGACTGGTCGCGCAGTTTGACATTGATCAACATACACGGACCGCTCTTGCAGTCATAGTCAACAGCTTGAAGCTGACATTAATAACTGCTCGAGCAGTTAGTGTTAACTGCTCAACAATTGACAATTTCAATTCGGGGAGGAAAGCGCGCGCGACGTGGAATGAAGAGCGCGGGCGGAGGCGCGTGAGCAGTCGACAGCTCGAGCAGTCCGTGTATGCCTGGCGACTGCTTGACAGCCAACAGCCCGAAATAATTATTTGCTCGAGCGGTTTCGTGTATGTTTCTACGTAGAATATTGTAGTTCACTGTGCAGTCGCAGCTTGAAGCTGTCCATGCTGACTGTTTCAAGCTGCACGTATATCTAAGCTACCACTGAAATGCTTAAGAATGTTACCACCTGATTATTACTTCGATGTTATCTTGTAAAAGGGATGTTGAAGTAAACGCGGTGTTCATTCACTGAAACTATAGCCTTAGTAGGTCATAAAAAGTGTTCGTTGAAACGACTTGCTGGCACGAAACTTGAAACTGGTACGATTTAGTTAAGTTTAATATTTTGTTTATTATACTTGAAGAGACTCACCATAAGAAAATAGGTATTGAGAGTGATTAAGCGAGATGCTATTATTCGTGATCAAACTGTGTTTATATATATTATTCACATTTGGCTTAGTTTTTAATCGAAATGAAGTTACAACCGCTTTCATTTAGTTAACCGAAGATTCAAAGCAACACTAAAAATTGTGAAATAACTTGTTGAAATCGGTACCATAATATTTCAAAAGTACCTATCTCAGATTATGAAACAAAAGGCAGATGGAGCGTACCGAACACGCGAGCGTCGCCACCAAAGCGAATACAAATTCAAAAGCAAATACAAACCCGCGCTAGTGCTATACGCGACTTGTCCGAAGCAACACGTTACGACTGGTTCGTAATTTTAATGTAAAAAATGCCGTCTTGTGTTATTAAACACTGTAAAAGTTGTTTCCAAAAAGAAGATGGATTATCCTTTCAGAGATAACTATTAATTATTTGGCTTATATAATTTTTAATCAACATATTAACTTTACATGTGACTCGGAACTCAAAACTTCGACAGTCATTCGCTTGTGTTGCCAGTATTTATTTAAATTAGTTAGCCGTGTTATTGGTAAAACTACATTTAGAAGGTCTAGGGGTTAGTGATGTAACGAAAGTTTGTTTATTAATATCGCAAATGCGAATATTCTTTTATTAGTCTCGCTCGCACGGTTTTTTTCCCAAAAAACCTCAAGTCATCTTAGAAAATACTTTTTATGTCAGGTTTTTGATAAAGTTGAATATGCGAATACTTGTCTCGTTCGCACCATTTTTAGGGTTCAGCACCTCAAAAGGTAAAAAGGGAACCTTTATACGATCACTCTCTTGTCAGTCTGTCTGTCCGTGTGTCACCACCGATTTTCTCAGAAACGGGTGGACCTAGCAAGTTGAAATTTATACCAGATATTAAAGTCTATAGTGTATAAAAATCAAGGTTCGTTTTTTTGCGAAATCGTGTAAGTACCATACTTAACCTTAATTTTCAACTTTTTTTTATTTTTCGGTATTTTCCCTTTACTTGTGCTGTAGACCTTGCTTTTAGCCTAAATTGACAAGTCTGGGTCAACCGGAAGTACCCTATAGGTTTTGGGTCGAAAAATATGGTAGTTCCCGTTGACCGTTCCGTAGAATCACTAAATTTGGCAAAAAGCTAGGTCTTATAGAACGAATAAAGGAAAAAATATATATGGCCTCTAATCTCCAAAGTCTGTGAAGAGCAAAATCTGAAATAATTTGTTACCTACAAATGTGTTCGGAACCCGAGATGGGCGGGTCCGATGGAATGTTCTGTATGTTAATCTAGATTAAAACCTACCTGTGTGCCAAATTTTATCCAAATCAGTATAGTCGTTTTTGCGTGAAAGAGAAATAAACATCCATACATACGTACTTCCATTCTCACAAACTGTCGGATATAAGTGTAATAATTAGAAAAGTAGGATACTAATAAAATATTAAACAAAAACAATTAAACAATGAATTGTGATATATTTACCGAACCTTCTTTATTTATTGTTATTTATTTAGTTATTAATAACCATTATTTTATCCATATATTACTTTAGTACTGTATGTTACAAAAGAACGTTTAACTTTCCAATATTATAACAATTTGTTACAAAAATGAGGGAGTTAATTTTTCATTATCTGGTAACTGTACACGCACACAGATGCACGTGTACGTACAGTGCAGTGGCTCGTTGTCACGCACACATAACTATAAAGGTGGCGACACTCGCGAGTTCGGCGCGCTCCATCTGCCTTTTGTTTTATAATCTGAGGTACCTATTATCACAATATTGTGCGCATGGTACCGACTTCGACAGTTATTTCAACCTTTTTACTAGTTCTAGTTACAGGATCGATTGTCATTCGCTGTCAATTACGGTATCATCAAGATACAAACACATTTTAGTTATTGGATTGTAACTCAAAAACCCCTTGACCGAATTTGATGAATCGAAATGGAAACACCTCAGAAGTGCTCATCGTCATGCTTTACCAAACATAAAAAGAAATATCAAACTCAGACTACTCTGTAAAAAGTTATGCGTGATCATATCATACATAAAAAATATACGCGTCGACTTGAGAACCTCCTGCTTTTGTTTTGGAAGTCGGTTGAAAATAAGACAAAGCTGATACTACGCCACATAAGAAAAGTCCACTAAGTTTCGAGGGTTTCGAATGCAATGTTCAAGTTCAAATTCAAATATCTATCTGTTCTTTCATCACTTCTATTCGTAAGAATTAACAGACAAGGGGACCGAGAAATTCGCACTTATAATTTGAAGCGACGCCGTCTCAAGGGTCGAGACGGGTACTCGTTTATTACGCAGTATTTGGTTCGAAAAAATCTGCCGATAAGATCCTAACGATGTGTTCCGGCAGCCAGTCCTTGAAAGCTGGGCAATATTCAAGGTCTTTAAGTGTTAATATCTTCGATCGTATTATATTTTCCATCCCATCAAATAACTACGGGTTCCGATTAAAGCTACTTCGATTGCCAACTTAACCTTAAATATGAAGCGTAAATGAAACTTTTATGAGTATAAAATTGTACCAAGTTCACGAATGAAACACACTGCATGTTTTTTCACACGATTGGTGGGACTTTTCACATATGGTTTAATTAGTACTATAGTATTCTGTCCCATTTAGTGACACGTAGGTGACCACTTATGCACGATCCTAGTTATTATGAAAATTACAACGCAATTACTAAGCCCGGTCGTACAATCCATTAAGTCAATAAAGGGCTGCAACTCTATTGGTTTAATAAATTATTTCATAGAGTGAGCTCCTTTTTATAAGAATATTTACTAAGAAAATGGCGCTTTCATTAATTGTATTGTTTTCCGGCATATTAGCCGTGCGGTCCACGGAACAAAGAACTTTCTACAGACCGTAGTCATGGAATTGAGAAGGTATTAAAATGTAATTAGGTACTGAAAAGGAAATTAATTTATACAACAATACATAATCACTTCAAACTCCAACCTGCATATAAGATTTCAAGCCTAGCAGTTGCTAAGGAACTTTTAAGGGTCATTTTTACATATAAAATTGTGACCAAACTAAGTCCTCTACAATCTAATAGTCCTCGTAGATTTGTGACTATTTTCGTATGAGCCAAGGAGCTACAGCTCTTAATTTAATCGATTCGAATCAACATATGTTAGCAACTGAGATACCTAATAGCCCTGCAGGCATAAGTCACCTAACTTAATAGGAATTTTTGACATTTATGCAGACGGGGGTAAGTCTTCTTAAGCAAGTGCATGTAAAGTCACGCATAATATGAGTTTGAAAGAGTTGATCTACCTTACTATTTCCAAACGACTACTTCAACTTATCTAAGAATAAAGAACACTTCTCTTACACAATGTAAAAAGATAGAAATAATATTGTTTTACAAGACAATGACCAATCCATAGTTTTTACAAACTGTAGTAAAAGCAAAATGCGCATTTAGACAGCGTCAGCTGAAGTCATTCTCATGGAAAACTTGGAACCCTAAGTGCTAATAGACATAAATTGCAAATAATGCATTCTATCCTTTAATTATTCTTTAAGTATTAAACATTTAAGTGCGAGCCAGTGCATGCAACGTTTAAATTTAGTAAAACGGTAGGTTAGACTTGCTGGAATTAAATTGACATATTAGGGTGGTATCACACAGAGAGCGGTCACGCGTTCACGCGGTTAGTTTTGCGTTCGTTGTGTTGAATTTCATTACATAGGTATACCCACAGTCACCGGCGCGGTCAGAACGCGTCCTGTTTGGTTATAGTACATTACTGCAGAATCCATCAAGTAAGTAAGCCTTCCGGGCCAAGTATGAATTAACCGGTTATATAGAAGGCCAGGATGGCTCTCCTACTAGTTGAGGCTTGTATAATGCTTTTCTCAACAATGAAAGAAAGTTTTTGCTTATTCGGCCTCAGTTTTTAAATCAGGCTCAGTGCCATCTATTTTTCTGAATCAGATTCGCTTGAACTAAGTTTATCTATGTTCACGCGGTAAATTAAAACACAATTTAACTGTCGCAATGGAATGTGAAATCCCGCCAGTCGTTTGTTTTTTTTACTAAAAAGTTTGCGTTTAGTTTTGAACATCGTTCTATTTTCACATTATATGAATGTTTTAGTAAAAACATTCAAATTATTGTTTTTGAATCTCCATGTTAATTTTATAATGGAAAGCTTTAATCCAACATGATGTAGAACTGAAATTATTAATACAAACATAAAATCTCACAATATAGTACAACATTACTAAGTACAAAACGCATCGTGCATACTTTTTTTGCGTCAGGTCCGTGTCACAGACTATAAAATGGCTGTTTAAATTATTTTAAATTATCTCATAAATTATGAAATAGATATATTTTTGGAGCCCTTTTTGGATTCCATAACCATGTTATAATGGCTAAACTCTAATCTGTGTCTGGTACTATGTTTTTTCTAAGCAGATCTAAAGAGGATAATGGAAGAGGTTGACCTTCTGTCCAGAGTAAATTACCTATTTATTGGACAGTAGAAGTTTCCAAATTTAAAATATCGCTCCTTAAGTCAACTCAACTCAACTGTCCAGCAGTTGTGAATAAGTCTCAGGTAGAGTTTACTTTCTGGATACTTTTTTTGAACCATTTTTGAGAAATATATATGTAACGTAACACAACTCAACAAAACTGACCGCGTGAACGCGTGTCCGCTCTCTGTCTGATAGCACACTTAAAGAAATACCTACTTGCTGCATACAGCAAATACTAATGATATTTTATGTATTCGTACAGTGAACACGTTATTTGCCGCATGTAGCAACTTAGGATAGTAACATAAAATTAGGTTATATTGTTACAAGAAATTACTTTTTCAGCTTGAATTTTATTGGTCACGCAAAAAACAACACACAAAAGTTAAAAATGACTGAGTACCCAATATGAAATACTACATCCTCTGGTATAGGATAACCATGATTTAGACTTCGTGTTTCGTCGCACATCTCTTATTTGAGAAAATGTCCCAAAAGAGTTGGATATTATCAGCAGGAATCTTTTATACTCTTCGACAATTGACATAACAGCAGATTCGGATAAAAGCAATCATGCAAATCTATGCTTGTAACTCTACTCGATCCCAAGTAATCCCAACCAATTATTGGTATGCCAATGTTTAACGCCAAAAATCCTGTCAAAATTGCACTTTTTTCTAATGGTTCATCAAAGTGACTCCCTCTCGCCCGATGGAAAGCGAAGTGTGAATCAAGACGCGATGACCATTAGTGCAGCCGTAAGCTGCACTGATCGCCACTCATATGATGACCTGAGAGATGTTTTTTCACGCCCCGCTTGAAAGAACCAGGGTTATAGCTGGAATGAAATACGCACGCCGGCAGAACATTCCACAATTTACTTACTCGACAGAGGTAGGAACTGCCAAACATGGTTGGTTCGTGGCAAGACGTTTTGAAGAGTATATGGATGCAATGATTTGCCGGAACGAGTAGTTCGGGATCGGAATATGATTGAAGAGTTGTGCAGAACATTCACCGTGAAACAAACGGTAAAAAACGCTTAAAGAACTTGATAGTCAGATATGTTTTCATTGGTGCAATTAGATTGTTTGGTTGAAACCACCCATATACGTCATAAAATTATAACCCACGATCCGTACCCGTTGAAACAGATTAAATATATATATATATATATATACCTAATAACTTTGCCACTGGAAAATGGTCCAAGATCACACACAAACGTTCAGATCTTTGTCGTTCGTGAACAAACATTATAAAGCTCTTTCCACTATTGTTTGCTATCCCCGGGATTCAGATAATTGATTGTAGGCTCCTCGATGAAACGTTTAAGTGCGTCAGTCAATAGTTAATAGCATAACAAGAAAATGCGTTGACGAAGTTGAGTTTTTGGATCTTTCTCGTTGACTCGCGATTCGCCATATTATACAATAGATTTCGCAGAAAGCAACCTGCTTTTCAAGGAACTGCAACGTGTGTGGTTAAGAAGCTTTTGCGATACTTTAGTGCATAAGTCTGTACAAAAACCGACCAAGTGCGAGTTCGTTTCGCACACCGGGTGTTCCGTATATTGACAGATGTACGGAACGCACGGTGTATTTATTTATTATTTGTTGTATAGTTGTTAGAAGTTAACTACAATACAAGAACTTTGCCGAACACAGTTATTGCACCAACCGCAAATAATGAGTTGTAATATTAAATACGCGTTGTTGTTAAATTTCTTAGTTTAATCACAGATTTACGGATATCAGTTTGTTTTCTTTACGTGGTGTACATTTGAAAACATTTCTTCTTACAAAATTTTATGAATCTAAGTCAACGTTGACCTGGAATTAAGATTCTGTTGTCAAATCGCAAAATATGCGACATTAGTGCTCACCTTTTGTTCGTGTCGACTTTTTTTTAAGGTACCCTAAAAAGGAATAAAAAGCCAAACAATATTTCTCCTTCGTTATCAAAATTAAAGTGTTTACAAAATGAACTTACCTATATACGACGGGAATTTTATCTATCTACTGTGCTTATAATCTAAAGCCAGGGACAGGTACTGGTACTTAATATTTTTATAAAACCGCATAATGGCCTAAACCGACAAGAAGCAGAGAAAGTTATTTTTATTATTTAGGGTCACAATATGTACCTAATCAATAAAAAGGTACCACCTACGGTTCTGTAGTAATAAGAAATTCCAAATTTAATTGAATAAATATATTCAATTTAAATTAAAACGAAAAAAAGGAAAAAGGGGTAAGTAGGGGGTGTTAGAATAAGAAATTAGATGTTTGGGTAACGTGTCCACCATCTCTATATCCTTACGTGTCTTTCTGCTCTTTAGTGTGATTTTACATTGATGATGCGCAAATCAAAAAAAATCTGTTTTATTTAAAGCAGGTTGCACATTTGCGCAATTTTGCAGTGGATTTCATATTCAGTCGTAAAATAGAAGATACTCTTGGAATACGATATAACTTTCCTGGCGAGCCTTTTGCGGTTTTTGCACAATACAACACTTGATTGAATGCCAAGACCGATTCAAATACGTACAGGGTTATGCTACGTCAAATCAATTCAAAAACATAATTATAAATTAATAACTACATAAATATACATATAATTGGATATATACAAAAAGGCAATTTAAGGCTTTAATTCGATAATAAACGAAACTACGTGTTGCGTGTGGAAATCACCACACCTGCCCTTTATTAAATCACTTCACAAAGTCAAATTAATGAACACCTGAAAAACCTGTTCTTCACCTTGGAGATAAGTACTCGTATATCATAATATCCAACAAAAATGTCCTTGATCCACAAAATAGCATCATCTAGTAAACTGGTATGCAATACCATACAATCAATTAGAAAGCATCCTTCTCTTTTGGAAGTTGAAAAGGAACAGCGCACGTCTTTACCTTAGCTTGTGGTTATCTCACCCAACCGTAAAAACCTACTGTTAACCTGTTGCCAATGAAGAGGAGAGGCTATAATGCTCTAAAGCTATCCGTACACGATCAAGCTTATCGTTAAGTTTGCAAGGCGCTTGAAATGACGTCCGGTAACCTTGACGGCGTATGGCATGACAAGTATACTTGAAACGAAAATTAAATTTTCGATTGTGCTGACTTAATCAAGAGTGCAGCATCATCTAAACTTGAACGTGTGTATGAGCGGTGAAGTAAGCATGACGCTAGTTTAGTAGGCATCGGCAGGCGAAGACGCACAAATGTGACCGGCGCCATACTGCTTTAAATAAGTCCCCAATAACTTTATTAATATTGACAGAAATGAGCCATGTTTGTAGTAAACTTAATAATGCAAACCAGAAGGCGACCTTGAACATGAGTGGTATATACGGATGCACCACGAACTGGAGGCCATTTCAAGCGCACTGCAAACTTGATGATTAGCTGGATCGTGTATGGCTTCCTTACGCAAGCTAGTGCATAGAATAAGTAAATGGAAGCTATTTATATATAAAGGCGAAATATTACAAAACCGTTTACCTTCTTTCCAACATCGACTGACATACAATATAATAATAATCAAGAGACCATCAAATAGTCATTGTTATGGTTTATAATATGTTTCGTCGACTGGCTTGACATTTATGCTTTAGATTGAAGTAATATAAATATTAAAATTAGCGCCAATAATTGCAAAACTATTTTACTTTAGGTAGAGCACTGGCATACTTTGAAGAGACTTAGTCATATTTAAACAGGTATATATTTTTAATTGAAAATCGTAAGCGTCAAACTGCTTGCGTTGTGGCTCATTACACACAATATTAAAGGTTCATAGGTCCACTAATTATGCATGTAACCCTTCAAACCAAAACCCTATTTTGTCAGACATTAGTCTCATTCACTCCGTTGCCCGCTATAATAAATAAATAATAAATAAAATTGTTTATTGCAGGCAAAAGGACCCATCTAAACATCAAATTACATATTGCATAATATACAACACACATCATCAAATTACAAATAAAAATAAAACTAAATATACAAAATAAACTTCACTAGTAGGGGGGTCACCAATGGGGGGCGTTATTAATAACTTATAAACTAACTTGCACAGTTGTGCTTGGTCATTTGTTTGTTCTCTTTCATGTGGACCGAGATCCAGTACCTGAACATGGGACTGCTTATGTTGTCAGAGATGGCCACGAGTATTTGGTTGATGAGCTATCAGTGCCGTTCAAATATATAGCAGCTATGAAATTGCACACAATGCAAGAGTTTCACTGTACTTCAGTTGCTTTATTATTTTTCAAAACTTAAAACAGTATTTCTTTTAATCCCGAATTATGTGTCGGTTACTTTCTTTTGTGTATATACTTTTTGAACGAATACAAAAAACGGAGAAGATTCTCGCTTTAGCTATTTTTCTTTTTTGAATGTTGCTCGATTTCTGCGATTGTGAACCGATTGTCTAGATTCACTCGATTTAATTTTGTTGGATAAGTCACCTTCTAGTTGATCCCATTTTACTTTCATAAGGGGGTCAAGCACTTTTGAGTTATTCTCCTGAGTTAATCGGAACTCGGTCTATTTTCAACATTTGTATTTCTTTAGGCGACGTTAGAGTAGTACCTCACTTGATGCAATCGACTAGAATGGCTACAGGCTCTCCAAGACAGCTGCCAGAACATATAGTCTGATGCAAAGTGCAGATTATATTTCACTAATATATATTTTAGCCCTATAAATAAGTTACTTCTTTAAATTTTGGTACATTAGAATAGTGAGCTCTACAAATCGCTCTACCGCCATGAATCACCTCGTAATGTTACTTACTCTAAAAGCTCCTAGGTAGTACTTTAACAGGCGACCAACTACGAGTGGTTCCACTTCCCCTGAGCTTAAGCATTAAAATAAGAACATATAATATTTATATATAGAACGGTTAAATGTTTAATACTTCTTTATAACTTACCACCAAACATATTATAATTAAACACATTATAATTATAGTAAAATATAACGTCAAATAAATACTAAATGATCACCAAAATTAAAAAAGCAGTTTAATTATTCTTGCTCAGCTAGCTCAGAAACTCTGTTGGAGTTACCAGTAGCTAACGCTCCCCCTCGCTTCGCTCGTCATCGCACCTATATTTATCTTTGCTCTGACAGATGCAGAAAAATAATGTTTCGGTGGCATTATTATTCGTGTATTACATTAGTTGTTAGCATTCGGTAGTCAATATATGTGTCCCTCTTAAAATACGTAATAATAATTCATAATTAACTATCCAGAGAACGTCATGGACGCTGTGAATTGAATAAATAGCTTAAACGTTGACATTGACTTCTATTTGGAGGTAGGATATATCGAAACCTTTCTAATCCCACTACTTATAAATGGGAAAGTTTGCGAGAGAGTGTGTATATTTATGAAGTTTACCTCAAGGTACCTCAAGACCTTGAGGCAAACGGCTAAACGTTCAACGCCTACCTACCACAACGCTCAAACATCTTCTACCTATAAAAAAACGACTATCCGGATTTGTATGAACTTTACATACATAGCATACACCTTGAACTAATACTTAAACTACTTTTACAATGCATGTGCTAGAAAAGAGCGTTTCCAAGAAGTCAAATCACGGATTAGGAAGTATATAATATACTACAAGTACCTAAGTACCTGTATAAATGTGCCAAATTGTACGGCAATTGCCACTGTTCCGAACACAGATTAAGAAGTATATAGGTTCCGCAGTAGTGCTTTGTGCTTTTCAGTTTTTTTTTGTTTTCACTAGTCGTCAGGCAAAACCAAAGAGATTTTATTATATTTGAGAAAAGTTTTATATAGTAGATTTTATTTCATAAGTTTCATAAGAACGAATGCTTCATTAAAGAGATTGGAAAGATTTGTATGTAAGTATATTTGTAACGAATTGACTCAAAAAGTACTGGACCGATTTCAAACAATATTTCAACATTGGAAAGCTACATTCGCCCTGAGTATCATAAGCTATATAATATTCATCATCATCATCATCATCCATCACCGCGCGGGTGAAACCGCGGAGAGTAGCTAGTTCAGAGCAGTAAACTTGAAATCGACATTTTCAATATATTCAAAACAGGTTGACTCGAAACTGAACAAGAAATAAGTGAAACGGGCGTTTTAAAAAACGAGTGCCTTCAACATATCTACTACGGCACAGTTGCAAATAGCCGCCATGTTGTATCGCAATAAAGCCCCAAGCCAAATATCCGTTCAGCCAAACATAGTGCATATTTAAAATGCTTTTTCAATATATTTTTTTTTATTTCCTCGCACAGATCACAGTAAAACGTAATACGTTTAGCACACGTGCGTAAAGATGATTTCACTTGCACATTATAACTATTTTGCGCCCAATAAATTTGTTGTGGGATAGTCAATAAACTAAAGCAGCGCTGCGGGATATAGTTGTTATTGTATATAGCTCCAGTCTCAACCTATTTTAGGTAAATCACGGGTGTAAGTTGGCCTCTTGTGTAACGACCTGGACCAAGTGACGAGACGACCAAATCGTGCGCCAACTGATACGCCTACCCAAAACAGATGGAGAACCACACTGTGTGTTGTTGTCCTAAGTAGACAAGTCAGGACCACAGGTATATATTTATGTACAATAGATAACGCAAGTATCACAACAAAGCAAAGAAACAAAGCGTGCCGAATTTTAATGAATTTGAATTACGTGAATTTAGGCTTAATATAATTATAAAATAACTTACCTGTGATAGAAAATATGTCATTTGGGGGCTTGCATTATTGGGCTATTATATCACGTAATGTAGTTTCCGCGACCGTCCGCCTGTACCAACAGACGCGCGCGGACTGTAAACAGCGGCGGCCAACCTTGACGCTTGGTCGGGGTTCGGACACGGGAAGTACACGCATTTGCGTTATGTATTGTATATATATATACAATACATAACGCAAATGCGTAATATAAATAAATATATATATATATATATCTGTAGTCAAGACACAGTATGGACATTAGACAAAGCAGCAAGTCCAATTACAGGGCGAATGAGGCTCATACAAAATATTTCAGTACAGTATAGTGGCAAGAAAAGCCCAGCTTGGCATCTAGGCGGCCTTACAACTGTCGGACACTTATGATATAAATCGTATCATACAGTATGGAATATTCGATCAAACTTTCGGTATGTGAATGTGTAACTTATTTCAACCGAATTGTTATACACGTCTATGTACGAGTAAGTTGATAAATCGAAGGTCATATCTTTTGAACATGAAGCCATCAATCATCATTACTTAAGAGGTTCCTTCATAATAAAATAAGTGCTAATGGAAATTATATCTACGTTGCGATAGCACCTGACAATGAAATGCGTTTTATAGAGAAGGTATTCTTTTTGTATTATGGCGGGGCCAAAGTAAGTCATACATTCTCTACCTACGTCTAGTTGGCACTTCTTTATGCTTTGTTTAAGTGCTTGAAGTTATTTGTGAAAGTTGTACGTTACATACAATAATATATTAATATATTTGTATTATATTGTGCATATAATGCCAAAGCACTCGCAGTTTTATAACTGAGGTTCCGCTGTCGTCGATCTCGGTTGCATGTCTTAGGCACAGAATACTCCTTAGGACAACAGTCGCTAGGCCATGTCGGAGGAAAACCGCGAGATGTCGCGGTGATCTAAAACTATTAAATAAATACACACGTAGCATACAGATAGATAAACTCCTTGTTAAAACACCACAGTACAAAATATAACAAATAAAGAAATAGGATAATATTGTAGAAAAAAATTGCTGCACCAAATTGAAAAGCTTAAAATTAAGTGTTTAATGGGCTGTCTCATCGCTTAGAGCGACTTCATCCAGACAATCATGTACAAAGAATATAAATAGGTAAGTATACAAATATAGGTGGTGTATAAAACGCAAATCTAATTTCTACAGTTCCATAGGCGAACAACTTCGACACTCAAAGAGTAGTACCGCAGTTCTTAGCATTAAGTTCGCTGACGACCGTAGGGAAAAAGAACTTCCGTCATCTAACAATTCTAAATTTTCCTTAAGACAGCGCGGGAATGAAGGGTTGAACAATATACAATACTATGAAGTAAGGACAATATTTGAGCATTTCGGCGATAGTCTCTGGAAAGCCTCTTGAGTTTAGTGAGAAATTCAGAGGCATGATCACATTTGCGTAGATCAAATATGAATCGTATGCAGAAATTTTGAAGACGCTCAAGTTTATACAGCTGGGTCCTCTCTAAGATAGCAGACGTCAGCGTAATCAAGAATAGGGAGTAAGAGAGACTGTGTTGTGAGTGTGGTGAGAAATTGCGCAACCTGCGTAATATAATAATAATATATAATATCCGGCATATTGACTTGACAAAAGTGAATGCTCCATATTCTCATATAAGTTTATGTTATGGATGATTTTTAATTAAAACAATTTGATATACCTACTTCCGTGGGCTTATGTCTTATGGGATGTTATTGTAAAACCGCTCAGTTCCATGAAAACATATTTACTAAGTTATTATATTTATGTAAGTACCTGCATTGAAGTTAAGCAATTACAACACATGTTATCGTCTTTATGCTATGTTAAGTTTGCCTGGAAGAAACTGTGTTTAGTGATAGGGCCGCCCATTGCGACACTATCTTCGAATTACCAAATTTAAGATCTCTTGTAATGTTTTTGTGCATCAATAAAGTTAGATATAGGTAATCTATCTATGTATCATATTTGTCCCCTCACGTGTTATGTCTGGTTTTCCCGTTAGCACATTGTATTTTGTTCCTGGATAAAACTACAATGATATGTTCTATATTAAGGCGTAAAATAAAATATAAGAAGCATTTAAATAAACACAAGTTAATTTAAATATGTAAGGTCATAATGGAGCCACAAACAAACTCTTTACCACATACATACATGCACACAACAACGAAATACTGAGTCATTCGCACAACTGAAAATACTTTAAGCATTTATTGTAAACTACGGGTACCTGCTTGCAGATATCAACAGATTATTTTTTGCACGTCATTGTATTCCACTTTTGAAATTCACTAATAAGCACTGTTATTTGCCAGTCATTGTAATGCATTTTTAAAATTCGCAAATATGCCTTATTAATTTCCAGTCATATTCTACTTTTAAAATGCAATAACGTGCTAGGCAAATCAATATAAAACAAAAGTTGCAAGGTATCTCTCATGAATTCATTCCGGCGCTCAGAGTATACGAAAATTCCGTTTAATGAACACTGTGAACCGAACCGTGTGGCTTAGTAATTAAATTTTAGTGAGAGTCTGCAAATAAAAACGGTTACCGACTTCTATATTTAAACGCTAAATGCAGCTTCATTTTTAAAATTAAGATATTATGATGTTACGGAAACTCATTGGCATAAGTTAAGTTTTTGTCGTTGAGTTTACGTGAAAGATAGTATGATCATAATTAAGTTGGAATTTGTATTGAAACTTCAAATTAACTTGCTAAAACAACTAGCAGTTACATTTTTATTGAGTTTCATGTTTTCCAGTTCTGCCCAGGACAGCACTGCACTGTTCCTTCCGAGTTGTAGTTCCTTTCCTATCCCATTGGCCAGTCGTTTCACTTAGAACAGACCTAATATAAAAACAGATTATTTCGCGTTATAATGGATTATTTAACGGGTTTTCTAGTAAATTACGTTATCGGTTAATCGTGTGTGTACAGCACATTACACTATTGTACTTTGAACTGCACTTAGTGTAACCCTAATGAGTCAACCGTCGGCACACATATTTTAACTCGAAAATGTTATTAAGGTTTTATGATTTATGATTAGATGAATAGCCGATTGGCGCAGTCAACAGGATCACACATTCAAAAACACAGGACAAACATTTGTCTGCCAAAGACATGCCTTGCTGACCTGTGTCTGGGTGTGTAGGTATATGTACATAAGTATTTAGTATATCATTCATCAGAGGCCGTAGCACAAACAATTTGTTAAAAAGTTTTCGTATCATAAGCGTCAATGCGTCACGCTTAGGCGTACAAACTATCCTTTATCTATGTCACAGTTGCCCTAGATACATGACAGTTTGTACTCTTTCATGTGAACTACACATTACATTACACTTAGACAGTTATTCGTGATATCACCACTAGTAGCATAGAACCGGCTCTACCTAGTTTGGGAGCTCAAGAGCTTATGTGGATTTTGTCCCATATAAAAAAAAACATTTATACACCCAGGTCCAGGTGTAGTGCGGCCGTCAGCATCAGGCGGACAATATTGTATCGGGCTTAGGCTTTCAATTTTGTGAAGGTTACATCGATAGGAAAAACACAGCATGTTCTTTAGGCACTTTCTATTGCCTGCCTGGCTACTGGATAGCTACTACTCACCGGCAGATTGAGATCCAGTGCTATTATGTATCTCGGTTGCTAACAAATGATGATTGAAATCTTAAAAAATGGCGGCTGTATGTAAGTATGGACAACTCCAGCAAGCAAAAATGTTAGTAAGTTGATGACAGGAGCTGACAAAAGTGACATAGAGCGGCCATTTTTTTCGATTTCAATCAAAATTTGTTTGCAACTGAGATGCATAATAGCCGTACCGGTCACTAAGCACTTGTTGGTGTATTCTGACAACTTTTGTTTATAATTATGTAGGAAATAAATTAAAATATTTATTTTGCTTAACTATTACAGTTAAAAATAAGGCAAAATAAAAAATTACACATAATATTATGTACGATAAAATAATGGATTGATCCAGGCAGCTATTTGATTCCAGATTTGAATCATAGATCTCAGGACGTCATCCACCATCATTATCACCTCAGCCGTGGGGCATCCGCTGCTGAACATAGGCCACACCTATATAAATCAAATTTTATTCAAATATAGTTTAATGGAATAAAATAATCTTTTTAATGCTTTCTTGAACTTGCGCTTACGCGCGGATATAAGCATTATTACAATGAAAGTTTCTTCAATATTGTAAATTATTGTAATTAATTTTAAATAATTATATTATATAAATGATTATGATTATGGGTGTAACTTACCTGAATATAAATAAATTTGGTTTGATTGATTTGATATTAGCATCGGCACGCAAAAAGGTGCCCAGCTGGAAAAAATGCACAGTGCAAAACCACAACGATTAGTATTCTTGGGTTAACAACGATCTAAACCTATTTGAAGTGTAACCATAAAGTGTGCAATTCGGCATACAAATCTGTACATCTCACACGTGGGCAGACGAGACGGCCTCTTAATGCACAGATTAAATCCTAGTCACTAAGTTACTAAGCCCCTTTCAAAACAACTGCACACCCGCGCATACGAGACTTGCATAGTAATTATACAATTTTGCTGATGAGGTAACTTGGTTCGTTTAGAAATCTGATTCTCTTTAAATTAGGTAAAGTACGTTATTGGTGCAATTTGGTTGTCGTAGTGTTGTGCGCTGTGAATGGGATGATTCATTAGCAATTGGCTTATTTTATGTATAATAATATATTATATTATATAACTTGCCAATCAAGCTTGTCTAAAGAAAAATATACCTTATGTGTATGCGGATAATATTATCTATAAAGAGATTTATTCGGAGAAATGCAATGACTTTCTATACACAAGGACATCACAGCCGTACGCTGCTTACGGAACGGCAAAAGTGTGCTTAAAGGCGATGTAAGCACACTTTTCACTGTCTCTCCGACTCCCCTCTCTCCTGGCGACGGTCCAAGCCGAGGTCCGTACCTTAGTGGTGCCCTTGAGCAAGTCGCCTACTCCTCTCCTTGCGGCGAAGCGTCTTCAACGCTCGCCTTAGGCGGTGCGCCCTCTGCGCCCGCATCTGGCTGAGTGCCATCTGCGCTCGCCAACCGTCCGGTGACGCTGTAAATGCCGGTAGAGGCAAACAGCATTAGTCCGTTCTAAAAAAAAAAAAAAAAAACACCTTTCACCTTAGCCGTCTGTTAATCGCAAAGCCGTCAAGACGCCGAAGTGTGTCATATTAAGTGTCGAAATAATACCCTAACAACGAAAAAAAATTTGGTGTGACCTACCACTGGTAAGTTTATTATATTTATCAAAGATAACACATAAAAAAGTGTAAAGAATGTGGTAAAATCATTATTGTTCTCAAATAATATCAAAAATTAGTAACAAGTATTGCCACTCCTTTCTCTCCCACGCATCAGAAAGAGACCAGCGATAGGACGTCACAAGCACACAGTTAGAAATGATAACAATGGAGTCGCTCTTTTTTTAAAGTGTTATGTTTAAAGTATACACGTTAAATGTTATCGAAACTCATGAAAGAACATTAGCAGTTTCATTAGTAGTATTACTAGCTAGGATAGTCCGGTTTACACGATTTCAGTTTCAGGTGTCACTATAATGATACTAAGTTTACATCATCATGTAAACCAAACTAGCTTGCTAAACCGCGCTTGTACTACCCTAATACTACCCTTGTGTGCCGGTCTTAACAGGTTTATACGTACTTCATCGTAATGTTAATATCACGCGCAAATTATATAATGACATAACTTTTTCAGCTGTACACGAAATTATGATAGAAAATTGGCCTAAGGTATGAGAAAGATCCGATGAATTTTACAAACCAAATAATTCAAGTGTCATATTTTGCTCAGATCATTTCCTTAAATCTTATGTAATTTTTAGAAGTGGCTAATATTACACAAGTCGTACTAATCAAATTTGCCGATCACATGCCTGCAGTCGTTACTGCGACAGCGGCAAACTAATCCCCAAATATAAATATTTTTTCTCGTAAATATTCCATTTAAATTATTAGCCAGACGAATAATGTGCCTATTCAATATTTTAGTTAGCCGGTGATTCTGGACCGAGTCAAACAAGAAAGAGAAGTCTAGAAGAAGCAGACTCATCTGAGCAAATGAAGCCATCACATACATAATTCTCATATCGTGCCCTTCATCTGCACAATGTAATACTCATAATATTTGTCAGAAGTTGACTACTGCAGATCCAGAACAATCTCTATTATCACCAATACTTGATAACTCAGTTTATAAATCGACATTATTGTCACCATAAGAATTAGATTCTGTCTTGAATACACCAAAAACATCACATTTTAAAACAGAGCAAAGAAAGTTACATTTAAAAGACAGACAAATTTGGAACCTAAAAGAAAAATACTTATTAAAGCAAATTTATCCTTGAAAGAAATCGTTCAAGACTTAATTAGAAAAGAGACGGCTGATCGATGACTATCTTAGTAATTATAAAGAAAGAGTTACTGAAAACAATGATGAAAGCATTATGAAAATACTAGCGGCTAATGTGCGAAAACCTTTTTCCACATATCCGCCAGCACTTCAAAAATTCACTCTTACTGTGAATTATACCTACTCTAGTGCAGCATAATCAATATTTGCGAAGAATTTTTAACAAGAGCCTTCCACATCCTAGTACGTTGTTTAGGTGGTTCAAGAACTTGAACGCAGAACCAGGTTTCGCCGAATAGGCTTTTAACAGATTAACTGATAAATCTAAAGAATCGGAATCACTGATATGTTCGTTCATTGCTGCTGAAATGTCTATACGACAGCATAGAATATGGATCGACGCAAAATACGAAGGCTTTGTTGACATGGGTATTGGTATGGATGACTCAGGCTCGTCAGACCTTTGTACTTCTTGTAGTTTCGCTAAATCAGATCTAGACTTTGCCCATTGTTTATTTATTTTCAAAGCTTAAGTGGAGCTATGCAAGTAGACATAACTAACATCGCTTTACAAACATGCCATGAAGCTGGTATCAAAATTGTATCGTTGACTTTCGACGGATGCAAATCCAACATCAATTGCATGATAGCGCTCGGCTGTAACCTTGACAACAACGAACATATGAGTCCAACGTTTCAGCACCCAAACAATGACTATAGAGTTGCTGTTTTCTCAGATTCATGCCACATGATGAAATTAATACGAAACCTACTGGAGTCCAAGAAGGAATTCTTTGATGAATATGATGCAACCATAAAATGTAGTCTCATATGTTTCTTTTATCGTCATAATTTATCAAAATCTCATTCACAAAAACACTCGCTCATTACGAAATCTGATAAGTAACATTCATACACTTAGAAACGTTAGTTGGTTTTTCAGTCATATCATATACCTGCGTCTAAAAAAAAACCGTCGCTACTCCACTGTAGTCTCTGTTCAACTTAGCTCCTAAAATCAGCATAAATGAAGCTTCAACTGTTTATGCGTTATACATTACTGCTTATAGACCGATTGCATTTGAAAGGACTAGAGTGAGAGCGGCAATGTATTAACACAGTAGTTGAAGCTTTATATGGTGAAGTTAGAGACATGTGCCATGTTTCGGCTTAGCTCTTGCATGGCGTGGTATGTCCTTGTGTATATAAAGTCATTGGAGAAAGTCCATATGTTTATTAAAATATGGTTTGAGATATCTTTATTTCTCAGATAATATTTCACTTACATGAGAATAGCTTAAACATTATATTATTATTGTGGTCGTACGATACAAAACATTTTGTATTTGAGGGTAGTTTGACAAGATTCAATTGTTACGTGTTGTTTAGTTCGATACTGGTTTGCACACAGAGGTTGGTCAACTAAAATTACATAGATCAAGCGTATCTGGAAGTGTAAAATAGGTATTCAGCCAAATCAGTTCAATATGCAGCTTTGGCAATAGTTTTAAAAGTAATTATAACTTAATAAAAGTAATTTAATAGTTTTATATTTTTTATTTTTTTAATCGAAATTATTCATATGTCTAAAAATCAGTCCCGTTATAGCCTAATTGGTAGTGACCATGCCTTCGAAGTGATGGTTCCCAGTTTAATTCCTGCCTGTAGCAAATGTTTGTATAATAATAAATGTTTGCAATGTCTTTAATGTTTGTAATGTGTGTTCCACAGCAGAGGGATTTTCAGTGCTACCTAGAAAACAAAGTTCACATTTACATCATTACCTGTGACATGATGAAATGAGGGTATGAATGATAGTGGTGTTGATAAATTACAATAATTACTCGAAGTCATTTCCATCATGTATTTTATTCCCGCGTTCTAGTGTCAATCATAAAAAGTAAGACTCGATCATAGATTACTCGGTCATACCGATTGCCAGTGCAAAAAACAATAACGCATTCTGAATAATTAATTAAACATAAATTAATATTAAAATAAGTAGCTCAAGTCGCTTATTAACCAAAATACAATTATAATTAATTATAATGACGATTATTTGAATATTATGAAGATATTATCTGAATTTGCTAACTGTATTCTACCCATAGTTATTTTATATTATTGTGACTTATTGGCAGCGGTGCTTGATGTTGTAACAACAGTGCGATTGTAAAGTACTGAATTAATACTCATTACTCTAACTTTACTTATCTACTTCTATGTTAAAATGTGTCTTAAGAGCTAGGGCATAATGAGGTTCAACAATAGTATTTCGAACTGGGAACTAATCACTATACTTATACGCATGTGCGTATATATACGAGTACGTGTATCAATATCCCTTTGTCTGTTGACTGGGATGCTATGTATCGATACCTACTCATTGGCTTCCCATTATTTCCACTCATTCAACCCCTCTCCAGTCACATAGGATGAGGATGCACGATGAACATTGTTAACTATTAGTTATATACGAACAATAACACGTTATTTCCCACATCATTGAATAGATTTCAGAAGGCTCAATCTCAAAAATGAACTACGAAGTTTCGTACGAAATTAAAGTTTTTATTGTGAACGTGGAAAACACAAAAATCTAGGGTGATGAAATATATTGACAGGTTTTTTGGCATGGTTATTAATTATATTTGTATTATAAAGAGTGTTTTTACATATTGATATACATATGAGTAAAGTATTAACTATTTAGCAACAATTTTTATAGTTAGCTTGTACCTAAATAAAAAATAAATTTAACATGTTATAATATTGTATATGAAGGGCTATTTGGAAAAAGAACCAACGTCAGTTTTAGTTTAATTTTACAGTACATATTCTACGTTTATTTGAAGACTGTAACACACGCTTCTTACCTAAAGTACAGAATATAAAATCTAAAAACCAGCCTGTAGCCCCAGTCCTTGTAGCATTACGTTAGAAATTTTCCAGTTCGATGCATAAATCCTATTTAGATATTGTAGGTGAATAGCGAATTATGTATAGTCACTCAGGCAAAAAGTCATATGATAAAACATACAATAAAACTACAGCACAAAAAATGAATCTATGCAAAATGTGAAAAATAACTTGGACACTGGCTTTTTTTCGAAATAACATAAGAAGAAAATTTGACATAGGCATTTTTTCCTATGAAAAAAGATGGAATGTATGATGTGTTAAGATTTATTAGAAAAATATTATTACAACACATTTTGATTATTCATCATCGTCCATTTCAATGTCAACATTATTGACATCCTTTTCACCTGCATTACAAATTTCACGGTAGTAATATTTATTTGTCACTCGGCGGTGTTGCCACTTTTTATTGAAAAAAATACCAATTTGAGATGACATTGGCTGTTCTTCCGAAATGTTGTCAGACCTTGGTTGTTTTTCTGATCGCCAAACAAACATTAACAAGGAATAACTCTGGACATAGGCAGTTTTTAACAAATCGTAATTTAAGTTCGATAAGCACAATTACAAAGAAACCATAGACACAAAATTAATATTTTGTGTTTTTTTGACATTGGTTCTTTTTCATATGTTCTATTGCTTAATTTATGCTAAATATAGTAAATTAATTTAATCTATGTACAAAGCTACTAATATAAAATAAATCTATCTGTTACAAGAAAACGAATTCACTAAAATATTTCTAAATTATTTTAGATATATTATAGATAAAAAAACAGCATTAAGTCCCTGTCTACGGGTAAAGTGCCCAAAAAGCTGACAACGTATCCTCGTTGAATAGCCTGGCTGATTATATGCTATCATGTTCTATTTATTAACCTACGTGAATTCTATTAATTTTTAAAATAATAATAAGGATGATTTAAGCATAAAATTAAACTGTATTAGTTTCATTTTGTACTGAGTCCATGTATAAATAACATGATTATACATAATAATAGTGTTTACATTAAGTATATCATCAACGCTTTAATAAGTCCTGTCATTACATCTCACCACCCTTGACGGTATTTGTCCTTCTCAATTTCATAGTAGGAATCACGAAATCTGTTCAATGAAACTCTGTAGTTAGTTTTCAGGAGCAGCCCTCCAGATACTACGATTAGTTCGTTCAGGCTACGTAGCAAGGATTAAAGATAAGCACCCACAGGCTATATAGAGATAGCAAAGCACAGACATCTCACCGTGAATAGGAATTAGAAGTGACGTAACTCGGAGTGTAGAAATTGTGATATATTTTTATTCGTGTATATTTACAGTATTTAGTGTTTACCTTTGTTTATATTATTTGCGTTTCATATAGCCTGGGCTGACTTTTATGTATTTATAGCATTTCGATCAAAATAGACGTACAGGAATAAAAATTCGGAATTAAAATATTTGAAGTCTCGGAACGATAAGTACAGTCTAGTTCTTGGCAGATTGTAATCTGGAAGATCTCGGTTACGCTGTAACTGTTAGAGACAAGTTCGTCATGCAATCTTACCCAGGGTTACCAGATTGGTTTGTCCTGAGATCTCCGGATTTTTGAACTCTTCTCAGGATTGCGGCCGAATTTTGTAAATCTCAGGAAATCTCAAGATTTATAGAATTTTCAATTAGTAGAGTATATTTTTTAAAATACTTTAAATAAACTAAAGCGGCGAGGGGGTGACGCTGCAACCCCCGCTAAGTGCGATGTTTGACGCGTGAGCGAGACCCCCCGAGATCCGCAGTGTAAAAAATCGATAAATATATGACTTTTTGAATTGTTTAGTACGTTTGACAGACAATTCTCAAACTGTATCAAAATCTCGGGATATTTCAATGGAATGATCTTTTATCCGGACTTTTGGTATTTTCATCTGGTAACCCTAATCATACCCGTTATGTCGTTGAATAAATTATAGTTGTTTAGTAGTTGACTCAAGTAACTACTACATATACTGTACTATACTATACCTATAAAATAATTAACTTAATGCCATTTTAACTTAGCTTAGCCATATTTTTAAGCATTTGTGGTGCAATAGAAAGTTTTCACTAAATATAGGGCTTTCCCAAAGTCTATGAGCAAGCATTAAACTTACTTTAGCAATATCACGGCATCCAATAAGAACATCATGGAATAACCCCATATGAAGTTGTTTATGAACTTTATGTAATATCGACGAAACGTTTCGGTAGAGCAACATTCTCGGGCGCTATTCCGTTATTTGAATAAGCGTGCACTGGTCCCGATTATGTCATTGATACTTTTCTAATACAAATTTTTTAAGCACAATGGATATCCGGTTGAACACCAATGATAACATTTCAAATTCGGTCGTGAACTAAGCTCGTATTTGCACGGTGGAATCTTATAGTATACGATGCGGTTGTAGGGGGTTCTTTAGTAATACTGGTAGAATTTCGAAAAGTTTTTGCGTTTATTTTCTCGTATCCCCCCGCATATATATCAAAAGACAACTATTCTGATTATCTCACAATTATTTGCCCAGGTAAGGGAACGGGCCTCGGGCCCCGCGATTCAAATTCAGGGTCACTATTAATTAGCTAACGGGATCACCGAGTTTTAATAGTGACGATATTCAAAATCATCAAATAATACAATAGTAAAAATGTTACGAATAATCTACTGTCCTTCTATTAGAATACTGAACACATAGTAATTAGAAAACTTAGACGAACTGGCTGTACAAGATCTTGAATTCTACTTTAGAAACCTGGTATATTACAAACCTGGTATTGGGGGATCAGACATTCCCGTAACGAAGCATGGGTTCATTGAGGAATACACGGAGTATAATAAATAACTAGAGGATAGATGACACTGAAAAGTTATTACGATCAAAACAGCAGAATCGACAACAAATCGTGAAGCAGTGCGAACAAGTAACTCTACTTTCATTAGAACACTGAACAAGTAGTAAGTAGAACGACATCAGTACAGTGAGCAATTTATCAAGATAATCAGACAAACGGAGGCTGGATCGTGGTCGGGCCGCAGATTACGCAGCAGTTGCTGCTGAATTGTAATTCCGCGACGTAATTCGTAATCTATTCTGCTGAATTTCCGCCAAGCACATTACCCGCATTGTTTAAGATAAGAGTAATTGCCAGTGATAAGTTTGGTATAGGTGGGTAGGGACAGTTATTTCAAGTGACAAGTAGCCTTACAATAACTGAATAGTCTTTTGTAATATATATAAAGAACAATATTTGTATGTTTTCATAGCAGAAAAAGATCGAACATGCGTTTGTAGAAAGATAATGGTTCGGTTTTTACTATGGTCAAATTGTGGTCGTAGTAGTCGAACGCACTCGTTTGCATTCTAAGTTTACTCAATGGCTTTATGATCGCCTGGTCGTCCGAAAAGTGGTTTCAAGTGGCCAATCCACTTTCGCTCTCTTCTGCGCTTGCGGTAGTCGTATCTAAGTTTTTTTATTACAATTCACATAACACGTCATGTGATGTGAGTCGACACATGTTGCAATGTTCAAATACATTATCTACCTACAGACAGTATAAGCTGACTCTCTCTGAAATCCATGACTTTAATCGGGTTCCATAAATGAGATTTCAGTCTTTTCATGTCATCTAGTGGCAACTCATTTGCTCCTGACCAATTTTTATGATGTTAGGAAACGATACAAGCAATCGCCCGCTTGATTTTAAGTGGTATGGTAATCTCTACCTAGAACAAGTGTATTTCCTCACAAAAGACGAACTGTACTGCGCCCGTAATCAGGACCCATTAAGTTGTTAAGTCTCATGTGTCTGTGATTTTGCCGGTACCCTTCAAACCAAAACACAGTATTACGAACATTACTGATTCACGATAGAAAAAGGTATAGTAGCAGTACTACTCCGGACGAATGCGCAATGGCCAATAACAGTTACAGCGTTCCCCAGAACTTCAAGAACTTTTTTCGTACCAAAACTTGCAATTGATCTCAGAGATGATGCTGTCTAAGATATAATAATATATTTTTTGCACACTCAACCAAACAAACCTCGGCACGCACGTGTCACTAGAGGGATACATGGACGCACACATACAAGACTCGAAAATATATGCATTCTCACAAATATTTGCCGCAGCCAGGGATCGAACCTGGGGCCCTACGTTTAGAAGGATTATTAACCGAGCGAGCGAAGAGTCTTTGCTTTAACTGGCCAAATAGACTTTCATCTGTTCGTGTATTTGTAAGGTTGTGTATTGGTCCTCCTGTACAGGTCGACTTTTTCAACCAATCATGACGAAACTTTTTATGCATGTTATACTATTCAATGCTTTTTTATCATGTTGCCGATTTTTGAGTGGGAGAGTTTATTTTTCTTAAAATGGGGGAAGTTTGCTGCGGTGCTATTTACCTACCGGTTATGATTATATTGGTAACATTTAGGTAGGTACATGACTTTAAAGTGGAATTTCAAATATGAGCATAATTGGTTTGCCGAGATAATAGCTTCAGAAGTTTAAAAACTGGACGATTTGGTATTATTTAGCTTGAAAATTTGGTACAACATGTAATTTTTTTGCAAAATTGGTTTAAGTCTGGTCGATATAAATAATAACAATATGTAGGAGGGCCTAAATTTATGTAACCACCTACCAGATAATATAAAAGATGCAGTTTTATTGACCATTTTTAAAGGAAATCTGAAGTTATTCTTCACAGGAAATCTTATTATAATAAGAAACAATATAGTCAAGTTGAGTTCAATGTACGTTGAAGTAAATAAGTGTTAAGTATATACTATATGTTGACTGTAATAATTATGTTTAGTTTGACTTGTAAAATGAGATTTTACCAATAAATGTCTATCTAAAGTATTATTTTTCTAAATTTCGAGGCTCCTGCGAAAAATTGCCGCTGATAAGACAGTGTCCGCGATGTCCACTATGTTGTTATGATGTTCGCAGAACCACTAATACTCACTTATTAACAGCGTAAAAGGAGCCTTATACATATAACATGTACCTACACTTAGAAGATTCCAGTTCACTTGTGATTTAAAACTCAGAACTATGAAAAACAAACTGATACTAAATCAAAATATCACTCACTGGCTGATTAATTACCTATCTAAGTACTCACATACTTGCCTACATCATAGTAGGTATCCGAGCATGAGGCGATGACCTTGTAAGGTTGCTTATAGCACCCGAAGGAGGGCACAAGTTACGTAATGGAGACAAACATGTAACCAACATTATTTGTACTGTGTAAACGTCGTATGAATTGCAGAAAGCTTATAAAAGTATTGTTATTGAGCTGTAAGATACATTTTACGAGCTCAATAGATATTCTTTGTTTGAGGTTGAGAAATATTTTAAAAGATTTCTTTCTGGTTAATATTACAGTGTTTTGTTTTTATATTCAGTTGAGGTTCTAAGGTCGTTTACATGCTAATGGGTTCGCAGTACGTGTCCGGATAAACTCATTTTTGTGTAGATATTACCTACATAGAGTAATAATCGCGCGTCGTTCCAAGCAGTAAAATAATCAACTAAATTTGTTGACCCTAACAATGAGTAATTTGTTATAATACGAGTATATCCACCTTCATATTATAAACGTGAAAGTTCGGTTGTATGTTTGCTACTAAATCAATGAGATTAACTATATGTAATATGATTGTACGCAATAACGCAAAAATAGCTGAACGCATTTGGATGAAATTTGTTAGGTAGATAAATAAAGCACTCCATTAATACACAGGATATTATACTTGTCATCATCATCATATCATCCATCATCATGAACCCGGCGGGGCGCAGCTAGTTGTATACATATATATATATATATCTAAATAAATAATAAACTTAGATAAATAATACAGAATTGCCTGTTTATAATTCCAAATGAATAGCTTTTCATTAAATACATATGAGAATATGTACGGTATTAAAGTCAAAAAAAAAACTCTCTATGTCTGTATTCTGTTTGTTCTCTGAAGCGGCTGGTCCGATTTTAACGGGACTTTCACTAGCTAATTTAATGTTTTAACGTACATATGACGTACATATACGTCAGTTTCATTCCTAAATCTTTTGTTTTAATTATCTCGGTATAGGAAGGATTAAGGAGTAACTTGGCTACTTTTATTTTAGAAAAAATAAACTCTGTCTTTGTCTATCTTATCACGCCTAAACGGCTGAACGGATCGTTATCAAAGATAAAGTAATGATTATATGCCAGAGAAGCACATATTTATGATACTTTTCATCATCATCATCATCCGTCACCATGTAGATTAAACCGCTAGACGGCTAGTATATTAATAATATTGAAAACTTCTAATCTAAGTAAAACAATGTTTCCTTTGCCCCAATAATAACTACTAAAACTAACATTTACAATGTAAATAAATACAATATATCTATATTCCACCCTGGCAAATATGAATTGCATTTCATCATAATACATCATCATCATAACTTCTGAATTCAGTTCTGGTTTCAGTTTTCAGAATTATTTATATACAGCACTTATCTATTTCCCGAATCTTTATGAAAGAAATAGCCATTTGGTTCCAAAAATCTTCAAAGATCATTCCTGTTTCGAATTTACCAATAAATAAATTTGGACAAATTCACGGACCATTTCGGGTGCTTCTAGGGACGGTTAAGAACCATACTGATTTAGACGAACAAAAGTCGTACGGACCGGGAAACCACAAGATCTAGTTCTCTTTAGATATTTTGTGTACGTTTTAAGTTACAAGAAAACGGTACAGGCACGAGGCCCACCTGGTGTAAAGTAAGTAAGTGGCGTAAACTCTGCCTAGAGCAGATGCATTTAGTCACAAGCGACGAACTCTACTGCGCCCCTTACTCTGAGATATTAAGCTGTTAAGTCTGTGTGTCTGTAATTTTGCCTTTCAAACCAGAAAACAGTATCTCCACAAATTATTTAACACGTATACTATCTATAGCTACCTAAGTGGTCGTAAACGGTCGGCTTAGGTGATCTATGCCTGATACGTTTTGATAGCGATTACTTTGCCCGCGCCACAAAACTGCAAGGATTTTTGAGGTCCAAATTGTCGGCGCAACAATTGTTGCAAGTGTCACGCGCGTTTTTCTTTTGTTTATTTTTTAAAGTCATCCCAATGTTTAACCATACGGCCTTATTAATAAACTTGGATTACACCCGGAGTAGTTAAAACATGTATCTGTAAATTTTTCGCTTGCAGTAAATGTCACGCGTGAAAGCAAGACAAAGCATGTTACGCCTAATATAGGTTTACGCAACGTTTATTAATAAAATCCATAGAGTTTAATTCTTTAGCGTTATATATTTTCTTTCTATGGCAACACTACACACGGACATGTTCTATCTGTGAACTTTAAAAAAAATATATAATCAATGTTTATATTTTCATCTGTGTTTGGCGGTGAAGTTATGTTTTGTTCTATAGTTTTTAGTGAATTAATAGGGTTAAACACATGGTTTTGATACAAATTATACATGAATATGATTGTGAATGTGTAAGGAATACTGTAAATATGTGATTTAAGTTCTGACTTCAAAATATACACGAAAAAAAATTATCACGAATCGACAACTCTCGGTAAGCTAATTCTCATTGTTATGATTGGTTATAATTTGCTTTATTTTGAATAGATTATACTTTTCATTGTAAAATATCACAGAAATAAGTTCGTCAAGTAATTACACCCACTCAGAATATGATAAATACGCCATATCATGTCAGGATCGATAAAAAATCGAAGTCACATGACAGTTAAATTCGCTAGTAAAAAAAATCGAAATTTGTATTTTTTTTTTATATATTTTTGATTTATAATTATTCTTTGAAACCTAGTTGGGTTTGTAGAAATTCTAATAAGAATTCCAATAAAATAAAAAACCAACAAAAAAAATTATATAAAAAGAAAAATCTTAGTCTAGACAATGGGCCCCCAAAAAAATCATTATTGGCCGAAATTTCAAAGTAGCTCTTTTTTATGTAATTTTTAATAACCTAAGCATTTGTTACTAGGTAAAAATAATATTTCTGTTCTAGACATTCAAAATATTTATAAATATCAAATCAAAATCCTGTCTTTGTAAGCATTATTTATTGATAAAACATACTTTTTGTGGTCAGATTGCTTCTTTAGAGTTTTTTTTATGATAATATTTCTTTTACGAATTCAAATGTTTGAATGTTAGATATGTGTTTTTACTATTTAATTACCGCAAAAAACCTATAGGTATTAATGTAAAAAATTTCAATTACAATTTTTTTCCACATCGACTCAGATTATTTCGGCTACGCCAAGTTTGTCGTCGTGTAACATAAAATGTTACTAATACTTTTGTCATGAATGTTTATGTATCAGATTCCTTGTTATTCAACTATCTCTGACAAAAATTTCGTCCCTTAACTCGCTATTAGTATTGCACAAGAGCCATTTATTCCCAACTCGGCGCAAACTTTTGACGCGGGCGCAGGTCGTAACACTCGGGAGCAATCACGAGGGCGCCACAGGGCTCCTTAGGCAATTTAGTCGATAGAAGATAGATTAGATAGTTGTAAGTAACGTTTACCATTTAATCCTGGCTGAACCACGTGATCATTCCTGATCTCAGGGTACACAGATATTATGTACAATACATAACGTAAATACGTGTACTTCTCGTACGAACCCCGACCAAGCGTCAAGGTAGGCCGGCCCTACTTACAGTCCGCACGCGTCTGTTGTAGCCGGACGGCCGCGAAAACTAAATTGCGTGAGAACTGCAATAGCCCAATATTTAATAGGGTGGCATGAAATCGATAACTGGTCATGAAAGTGAAAGAGAAAAATGTCCCGCCCGAGCCCTCCGTTGTCGTATAGGCATATACGTCAGCTGCTGCTGTGTAAACGTTCGCTTGTAGGTAGATTCGTAGGTTGTACCTGTTCTAAGTGGGTAGGTATGTCTCGCGTAGTTACTGTTCTGTATTCTGTAATGTGGCGGCGTGGTCGTACATTCATTAAACTATGACCCGAAGCAGTGAATAAGTACATAATATTAAATAAAAAAAAAACTTTTACTTTCTTAACCAGTTATAAATTCCAAGTTATTGTACACATATCAAAGTGCATCAAAGTGTATCAAAGGCCTTAAAATGTGGGTAGGTACCTATTGTTAGAGATGTTATTGGGGAATTGTTACTAGTACAGTGTACAGTTAGTATTAAGGTTACCAAAAGGATAATATCATGAATTATAAAATCTTTTCTATCCGATTCATGGAGTTTAGCCCTTAGATAAGATTAAGGCCTTGAGGTTTTATGCGAGAGATTAGTTTAGATTTGCTCTGTTTATAAACCTAATTTAATTAAACACAGTTTAAGTATCATTGCGTTCAGAACGCAGATTTTTTATTTAATTAGTTACCTTTGTTATTGTTTTTGTCTGGAACATCGCTCTTTTTTTTTCTTAATCTTTATTTGTTTCGAGGCTTTTGTACAATTAGCACATGTCAGTCCCATCGTATTTTCTAACACTAAGCAACAATACAATGTAATTAAAATTAACCTAACACTAAAACTTAAATCTAACACCTACTTATGGCAACTATTTGGAACAATTCCTTTGCTGCGTCAGACGATCGCTCTATTTAACATAATACAGTAGTTGTTTTTTATTTTCGTATAGTTGGTCGATAGTAACCGCTCGCGTCAGGTTATACCTATGTATGTGCTAGGTTGGTGTCAGGCACAGCACAGTGCTATACCCGCAGTTAAGAACTTGAACTTGTTGAACTCACACAGCTCTTAGAATATACCAATGATTATAAAGCAAAATTTTAACTAAATATGTACCTATAGATTTTATTTACAAAGTCGTTATGACAGAACACAAAGGTTAAATTTTAAGTGGCTAGTGCGAACAATCGGCACGTTCATATTTAGAGCCCTATTACATACTTTAATTCTTTAGGTACAAAAGGTGTATCTTGTGTAATAGTAGATTATGCACCGAAGGAGTAAAACAGTGCCTTACGTCACGGGCGGCATATTGAATTATTGAACCCTGAGTGTAACGGGGACTCTGGAGTTGATCCATGAGCGCAGCGAGGGAATTAAAATTTAGGGGAGTTATGTGGAGTCCTGAGTGAAGCGAGGGGTTCAAGCCGCCCAAGACGAAGACAGGTTTTAAGCTCGAGGTACTTACTATACTTTTTATACATACTGCGAGATAGTAAAAACTCAGAGGTATATAAAAAAGCAGTTATTTAGTTAAAAGTTGAAAAAAATATAGTTAATATTCAATTGGACACATTTGTCCAGTTATTGAGGGATATAATATTTTATTGGATGGAACGTTTTATGGAAAACACTGTTTTAGACTTTCCCGGTTGTTAACTAAGTTATAATTAGAACTCACAGGATGTAGACCACGATTTAGTTGCTTTTGGAGCTCCCGATATTTAGGCACATGCAACTTGTTCAAAATTATAACATTTTATAGAAGTTGTTAATATAACACCAAACACCGTGTTTTGCTTCAAATTCATTATAATCGTGCCTTTTTTGTGGTGACCAGTTCGATTTTCGAATAAACTCTCTTCACAATGCCCGTATCTACTCCGTACTAAGTTTTCCTACAACTAACGTTCCCAATCCAAATCACTTTACCTGGAGACCACGGACCGGCAAGCGCAGCGTAGGTCGTCCACCGACGAGGTGGACTGACGACCTGATAAAAGTAGCAGGACGACGTTGGATGCAGGCCGCTTCCGTTTGGAAATTAGTGGGGGAGGCATATGTTCAGCTGTTGACGTCCTACGGCTGAGATGATGATGATGATGGAGATGATGAAGGCCCTCGACATAGCCTAACGACTGTTATCCTAAGACAAACATCCGGGACCGACGGCTTAACGTACCCTCCGAAGCACGGAAGCGCTCAGTTGAATAATGCCACTAGCGGTCACCCATCCAAGTCCTAACCGCAGCAAGTGTTGCATAACTTGTTGACCGGTTATGATCGCCAAGTCGAGCTCCGCTACGAGCGCTTCCGTACATACGAGTTTGTGTTAAAACTGCAAAATAATAATTCAGTCTGAATGACTTATTGCTAGTGAAAATTCATTTCACTAACGATAAGTCATTCAGACTGAATTATTATTTAGCAATTTTTAAGGGAGACTAATTACACATCCTTGGACGGGTTTCAAACCCGGGTCTTCTGTCAATCCGCATCAGACGGATATATCATTTTTTTCTATAAAATTTTAAAGTTTTGTCTCGCTAAGCAGGCGTTAACCCATGGAAAATCACATAATAATAATTATCATGGTTTTGAATATTTAATTCATCAATAAAAATTTATTATATACCTAGTAACGTAACTGTGACTGCACTACAAAGCACTCAAATAGTACAAATTGATATAACCCTAATTGAATAACAACAAAGTTTGCAATCTTCAATCTCCGTTAGTAAGTTAAGAAATCCTTACTCCATTCCAGCTTAAGTATCGAAGTGAAGTCACATTCGCGTTAAATTGCGCGATAAAATACTCTATCGATAAGTTCTGAAAGGGTTCAAACTTTTAGGGTATCCGTTCGTTAAATGCGCTTTAAGGAAAAAATATGAGAGCGTTGTCATAATACGACGTGTATGTTGGTAGGGATAGATCTGGGTGATATAACGGCCATTCAATTTCAAATCACTAACAGAATATTTGTTTTGTAGCACAGTCAAAATTAAGTATATTATATAGAGGTATGAAGTAATTTAATTTGTTTTGTTATCTTACTGCTGGACCACGATCTTTCCTTGATAATCTAGCTAGTGTCATCCTCGGATAAGCTAGTGACCACTGACCAGCCATAGTGTCACATTGCTTATACCGTTTGAAGCATCCGACATAGCCTAACGACCGTTTTCCTATGACCAAAGGCTTACTGTGCCCTCCTCAGCAAGAAAGCGCTCAATAATAATGCCTCAAGTACCTACCATATCCAAGAAGAAGCCAGCTCACTATCAGTTCATACTGGTCACTCATCTCGGATGGGGTGGAGCTAGCGTTTCTAAATAGTAACAGACAGCTCAAGGCTTAGTTAACCAAGTTTAACCGTTAGATGTACTTACACGCTTCACTCATTAATTATCTACAATCTATGTTCTGTCCCACTTACGCCTATTTACACTGATACACTAAGTTGGAAGTTGGCAACGCTAGTTCCTGACAGAGGTTGATTTATGGGGCTGATTTAAGCGTTTTCCGGTAAGTTAGAAATGGCTTAATCCCGGACAAATTATGTATAGCATACATATGTAAGTTTCATAACAAACGTGCATAGTCACATTAATACTATAAATGCCAAATTTTGTGAGTATGCATCAAAGAGTGTACTTATATCTTTGTTACTCCTTCACGTGTAAACGGATAAAATTTGGAACAATGGTACTGCAGTATTGCAGTTACAATATAATATATATGTACTTGATTTGATTGATAGATGTCGCAATAACATCGGGTTCATGTAAACTTATACTATTTCATTTAAAACCTACGGCCAAAAATAGGAGACTTGAATGAAGACCCGCTCAGTTAATTTCCAATTCATGAAGTCGCTCACAACTCAATATTTTATAAAAATAAATTAATATGCTTATTCTTGTAAATTTATCGCATCGTATCTTCTGGCAGTTCTATTGCATAGAAAAGTCACGGCACTTCGTCTGGTTCGGTTACCTATACGGGTACCTACATAGGTACGTAAATGTTTAATCATCCTCCTTTTATATGCCCAGTGACATGACTCAAATATCCTGAAGAATAAAATAAGAGACGAAAATGTCCTGCGAAGGGTCCGTCGAAGCCATTGAATTATGTATTGGATGAGGGTTCCACGCATGCTAGTCAGGACCTCTATCTATATAATGCCATAGTAGCATATATTCTCTAGTTTCTACTTCGTCATTTGTTGATCTGTAGATAGTATTAAAATATAACATTTCGATTTTATGCATTATTTTAATTTAATAGATTTTCAATGTGACGATCGCCAAGCAAGGCGGTCTCTGCAATGTAAAAATTAAGTTCATAAATAACTGTCTTAGTTTACTTTAGTTACCTTTATATTAAGTACCTTGTTAACTTTAAGAGAAAAAATTTAAAACTTCCGTTTACCGTCTGATGCAGATTGACAGAAGACGCGGGTTCGAATCTCGTCCAAGGATGTGTAATTAGTCTTCCTTAATTTTGCAATATAATAACTTAGTCTGAACCCCTTATTGCTAGTTAAAATTAATTTCACTAGCAATAAGTCAAACTCGTAAAAACCTAAACCCTAAAGAATATCCACACCAAAATCTAAAAAGACACATCTTTTGTTAACCTTTGCTTTATGGTTAAAATAAAGGATGAAGAATAGATGAAAGGACCTTCTTTTCGTTTTGCGTATAACAATATTAAGTCGTAACTATCCAACTTAGCTACAAAATGATTGGTGTTTAAATTTTGATTTTGTTTCTTAATATTTACCGCCGTTAAACCGGCAGTATTTTTATGTGTAAAAAGTAATACAAAAATCATATCATCACTTAGGATGTTGAGGTAGAAAATCCAAATTTATTTCGCATCTCGCTGGCGTAAGCTTCTTAGTGATCCCACATTTCATCTTGCGGAACATGTTGAAAATATACCCATTGGATTTTTATTCGTATCTAATTTTTTGTTAAACGTATGAAATTATTTCCTCTGTATTTGACAATAACCGAAAGGCAATATTATTCACCCAAATTTGTGCCTATCAATTCATTTCACTAACAATAAGTCATTCAGACTGAATTATTATTTAGCAATTTTTAAGGGAGACTAATTACACATCCTTGGACGGGTTTCAAACCCGGGTCTTCTGTCAATCCGCATCAGACGGATATATAATTTTTTTCTATAAAATTTTAATGTTTTGTCTCGCTAAGCAGGCGTTAACCCATGGAAAATCACATAATAATAATTATCATGGTTTTGAATATTTAATTCATCAATAAAAATTTATTATATACCTAGTAACGTAACTGTGACTGCACTACAAAGCACTCAAATAGTACAAATTGATATAACCCTAATTGAATAACAACAAAGTTTGCAATCTTCAATCTCCGTTAGTAAGTTAAGAAATCCCTACTCCATTCCAGCTTAAGTATCGAAGTGAAGTCACATTCGCGTTAAATCGCGCGATAAAATACTCTATCGATAAGTTCTGAAAGGGTTCAAACTTTTAGGGTATCCGTTCGTTAAATGCGCTTTAAGGAAAAAATATGAGAGCGTTGTCATAATACGACTTGTATGTTGGTAGGGATAGATCGGGGTGATATAACGGCCATTCAATTTCAAATCACTAACAGAATATTTGTTTTGTAGCACAGTCAAAATTAAGTATATTATATAGAGGTATGTAGTAATTTAATTTGTTTTGTTATCTTACTGCTGGACCACGATCTTTCCTTGATAATCTAGCTAGTGTCATCCTCGGATAAGCTAGTGACCACTGACCAGCCATAGTGTCACATTGCTTATACCGTTTGAAGCATCCGACATAGCCTAACGACCGTTTTCCTATGACCAAAGGCTTACTGTGCCCTCCTCAGCAAGAAAGCGCTCAATAATAATGCCTCAAGTACCTACCATATCCAAGAAGAAGCCAGCTCACTATCAGTTCATACTGGTCACTCATCTCGGATGGGGTGGAGCTAGCGTTTCTAAATAGTAACAGACAGCTCAAGGCTTAGTTAACCAAGTTTAACCGTTAGATGTACTTACACGCTTCACTCATTAATTATCTACAATCTATGTTCTGTCCCACATACGCCTATTTACACTGATACACTAAGTTGGAAGTTGGCAACGCTGGTTCCTGACAGAGGTTGATTTATGGGGCTGATTTAAGCGTTTTCCGGTAAGTTAGAAATGGCTTAATCCCGGACAAATTATGTATAGCATACATATATAAGTTTCATAACAAACGTGCATAGTCACATTAATACTATAAATGCCAAATTTTGTGAGTATGCATCAAAGAGTGTATATCTTTGTTACTACTTCACGTGTAAACGGATAAAATTTGGAACAATGGTACTGCAGTATTGCAGTTACAATATAATATATATGTACTTGATTTGATTGATAGATGTCGCAATAACATCGGGTTCATGTAAACTTATACTATTTCATTTAAAACCTACGGCCAAAAATAGGAGACTTGAATGAAGACCCGCTCAGTTAATTTCCAATTCATGAAGTCGCTCACAACTCAATATTTAATAAAAATAAATTAATATGCTTACTCTTGTAAATTTATCGCATCTTATCTTCTGGCAGTTCTATTGCATAGAAAAGTCACGGCACTTCGTCTGGTTCGGTTATCTATACGGGTACTTACATAGGTACGTAAATGTTTAATCATCCTCCTTTTATATGCCCAGTGACATGACTCAAATATCCTGAAGAATAAAATAAGAGACGAAAATGTCCTGCGAAGGGTCCATCGAAGCCATTGAATTATGTATTGGACGAGGGTTCCACGCATGCCAGTCAGGACCCCTAGCTATATAATGCCATAGTAGCATATATTCTCTAGTTTCTACTTCGTCATTTGTTGATCTGTAGATAGTATTAAAATATAACGTTTCGATTTTATGCATTATTTTAATTTAATAGATTTTCAATGTGACGATCGCCAAGCAAGGCGGTCTCTGCAATGTAAAAATTAAGTTCATAAATAACTGTCTTAGTTTACTTTAGTTACCTTTATATTAAGTACCTTGTTAACTTTAAGAGAAAAAATTTAAAACTTCCGTTTACCGTCTGATGCAGATTGACAGAAGACGCGGGTTCGAATCTCGTCCAAGGATGTGTAATTAGTCTTCCTTAATTTTGCAATATAATAACTCAGTCTGAACCCCTTATTGCTAGTTAAAATTAATTTCACTAGCAATAAGTCAAACTCGTAAAAACCTAAACCCTAAAGAATATCCACACCAAAATCTAAAAAGACACATCTTTTGTTAACCTTTGCTTTATGGTTAAAATAAAGGATGAAGAATAGATGAAAGGACCTTCTTTTCGTTTTGCGTATAACAATATTAAGTCGTAACTATCCAACTTAGCTACAAAATGATTGGTGTTTAAATTTTGATTTTGTTTCTTAATATTTACCGCCGTTAAACCGGCAGTATTCTCATGTGTAAAAAGTAATACAAAAATCATATCATCACTTAGGATGTTGAGGTAGAAAATCCAAATTTATTTCGCATCTCGCTGGCGTAAGCTTCTTAGTGATCCCACATTTCATCTTGCGGAACATGTTGTTAATATACCCATTGGATTTTTATTTGTATCTAATTTTTTTGTTAAACTTATGAAATTGTTTCCTTTGTATTTGACAATAACCGAAAGGCAATATTATTCACCCAAATTTGTGCCTATCGGTTCATTAATTTCACGTAAAAAACATCAACACTCATCATTAATTTTCATCAATCATTAATTTTTTTTTAATATTATAATACACGTTTTTCATGTTATTAGGAGACGGTGCAAGCACAAGCCCACCTGGTGTTATGTGGTAACCTCTGTCTAGGACAGATGCGTTTCGTTACTTGACGTGGCATTAAGTGAGGAACTGCACTGCGACCGTAACCCTGAGACATTAATCTGTCCGAATCAGCAAGACTCATTCGAGTTAAGTTTCATTCATAAATCTATTGTTATTTTTTGCGCTGATGCGGACGGGTTAAGTTGTTAAGCCTCATGTGCCTGTAAATTAGGCAACCATATCGTTCAAACCAGAACACAGTATTGCGAACATTACTGCTTCACGATGGAAAGAAGTATGTTGGCAAGTGCTACCCCGGAAAACTCATCAAATAGTTCTACTGCTCTTACACCTAAATTTATAGTAAGTAATTTCGTATCAGCTTCTAAAATGTGAAATACGAAGCCAATAGACGGATACCCAGTTTAAGTGTTCGGATCCCATTAACCCTTTGCGTCCCAGAGACGTACATATAGGTCTGTTTCATTCATAAACATTTTGTTTTAAATAATCACGGTATATGAAGGATTAATTCCTTTTCTCATAGAAGCACACTCATAAGATGATATTAAATACAACATCAAAGATATCTGTTATCCGGATTCTGGGCCTATTCTGCTACGCTACTATAACGAGTTTCCAATGACAGATACTGCAATAAATCTTATCTAAGTACAATTACAATTCGAAATTTTTAATACTTACTTCCATTGTATTCAGTTATTGGAGTGGAGTTCAAAAACTACTAGACCAAATTTGATGAAATTAAATGGGACCACACGGGAAGCACCAGCTTGCAAACAATAAAAAATTTTGCGAATCGGTTCAGTCAAAAGTTATTTGGTAAATAACATAAAAAGCGGTCGAATTAAGTACCGCCTCCTTTTTTGGAAGTCGGTAGAAAAGTGCATAATGGTTACATTTACCGGCGTGTGTCATCCGCGTAACTTTCCTTAACACCCCAACAAATTTCCATTAACAAAATATATTTGCACTCTTATTAGCCAACAAATTATTCAGCGATTGGTTTCAACCCCGACAACGTAGTAAAGAACTTAAAATCCATTAATTCAACTATTGCAACATAGATACTGCCAAACGTCCATCAAGATCCTTGGGTTGAAGGAATTCAAAAAAATTAATCTACGTCTGTATTTGACGATGTGATGTAATAAATTTAATATTATATTATTTATTTTTTAATCTAGTGTAGTGACATGTTTTTCAAATATTTGGTTTCCTTCAGAGTATTGTGAAAAATCATGAATGCTTCCATCAAATCCAACTTTCTCGTAACAACTCCGTTCAATAATGATCAAAGCAACTCGACCTATGTAACGCGTAAAGTAGTTAGGAATGAAATGTTTCATTTTTTGTTTATGTAATAATGCATTTCATTTTACATTTTCAGCTAAAATGTGGGTTTTAATAATCTATTTGAAGTGTGCGCAATTATAAACGTTATTGCGGTTTTTTGCATTAGCTTGCGGGGAGCTGTGGAGCACGAATGAATGTGTAAAGGTGCAAGTTTGTAGCCGGCTACACGTCGCACCCGCAGACGACGTGTCGTCGCTTCATGTCGCTGCAATCACTGCCCGTAGTGGCAAAAAGCTCTATGTCCTTCTAAAAAAAAAAAAAGCAGCAATCATGATTTCGAACCCGACTGCACATATATAGTTTATTATATATATTTATATATATATACACTCCATTGATATAGTTTACTCTATGCGACTGCAGGCGGCAACTGCAGATGGCATCAAATGAGCGGTCGTGTTGGCAGTTTTTAAATGTCATTGTTTTCTGCTGCGTAGCTATGCTACCAACAAAACGTAGATGCGATGTGTACTTGTTTTGTGGCGATGTTGACATCCCTAAACGCGTCTCGCCAAACCTGCGTGAATCAACGCTAGTAGGGAAGACGTTCTACTTTCTACTTATAGATATTTTCTTACATTAAAGGTATAAACTGCCATAATTTAAAGAGTGTAGCCCCAGCAGTTTCTGCTCTGCATTGATGAATCAGTCTAGTTGAATCATTGTTCAATAGCATAATACATATACGTTATAAGATACTTAGTACCTGGATGAACGAGTTTTGCTCGTATAAGTACCTATACAAATGATTTTCTTGGTTGATGGTCTACCCTCAAACCGAACAATCATTAAGATAAGATAAGATATAAACTTTATTGCATATGAGCCTTATGTACTATGCAGTTACAATTTGTTACGTAAACTAGTTAATATGCTAATTTTACACTATATAATGTGGACCCTACCTCACAAACTAGTTTAAAAAAAACTGTGTCGTGTGAGACAGTGTTCCGGCAGTCAGCTAATGACAATAATAGCCCGTGACACTACAATAAAACTTAGGGATGGTGAAAATAAGGCAGCTATGACAATAACTAGGTGTAAATGGTTATATAGCTAAGAAAAAAGAAATAAGTTTGTGTGTGTGTGTGTGTGTGTGCGTTTGTGCATGTTTTGTCTGAAAGTGTATACACTTACGGCGCGCTGTGAGAAAACGGAGAGGTGAAGTTATTTTAATAATTTAAAAATGGTTACTTAACAGTTTGTAAAATTATTGGCTTAGTGCTGCTTAACAACGCTATCTATTGTCAGTGTTGCTGTGTCGGTAAAATAGTTTAGATGTTGTGTGTTGTGCTGATAGCTCTAGTTGCCATAATGATATTGTAGCAGATTTTAATTTCCTGACAACACGGATAGTACGACGTTATTTAAAAATAAAATAGCCATATCTATTTCTCGCAACCCTCGCTTAGTAAATTTCATGAAAATTGTTGGAACCGTTTCCGAGATTCAGATTAAATATAAAACATATATAAAATAATCGCTCGTTTAAAGGTATTAGATTGACCACTCGATAGTAAATGAAAGATTAAATTCAATTGCGAAGGCCGTTTATTGGCAACATTCGCTCTCGATGCCGATTTATAATTCAAGGCAGTGAAGACGTAACTCGTTCTGAGTAATGATTCAGATGCCACTTGAAAAATGTACGCTCGACAGAATCACACTTCGTATTCATAAATGCGAAGGTATGACTTCATTTATTTGATTACAAAACGTAACCAAACCTTTTTCAAATGATTATATTGAGAGATGAGAGATTGATGTTTGAGAAGCTACGTATTTTATATATTATTATACTAGAAATATGATATAACTATTAGGTACTTATATATATATATACACATAAAAATGTAACTGAGCCAAATCTGAACATTAAATATTTTTTGAAAATTATAATTGAGGTGTATTATTATATTGTATTAAATATATTGTTATCGATATAGAGATAAAATATATTGTAATTTTCAATTTTTGTCGGCGTATATGTCTATCTGTTTGTCTAGTGTAAGTGCATTAATCTGAAACTACGAGACAGATTTTGATAAAACTTGACACAGTTATAACTAATAGTATATTGTAACATAAAATATATTTATTTTAAGGAATCCTATAACACTAAAGGAATCTGCTGGAATAGGGGATCAAAGTTAAAAAAATAAGTAAATTAACTACTTAGCAGAATTGTCTCAATATTCTCTATTCAGTAGTTAAAAAATTAACTTGTTGTGCCATGTTTTATCTGTTTATGATATCTAAAAAAGACCGTGTTGAAGATTAGGGTTTATGAGTAAAATAACAACGTCGTTTACTCTGTAACAGCAATGACAATTATTTCGATATACTATTTCTAAATTTCAGTCGCTCGGGTTGCGAGTGCGCACCACAGATGCTATCGGTCCATGGTTCGAATCCAGCCAGTTCTATTTTTGGGTTTAAACCCTTTGCGTCCCAGAGACGACATTCATAAATCTTTTGTTTGAATTATCACGGTATAGGAAGAATTAAACGTTTCGGTTGGGTTTGCTTTCTCATATGAGTCAATACTACTTTTTTGGGCAGATATACCTATTAATTAGGCTGTAATAAAAACAACCCGTATTGTTATGTTATATTATTGGAATTTATACGCGATACAATTGGCGATAGACGCGCGAACCAAGGTCTTTGGGATCCCACTTAGGTATAGTACCTATATAACGAGGACATACTGTAATAATGTAATAATAATAAATATTAGCCAGTTAAAGTGGCAGTGGGCAGGGCACATAGCACGCAGAACAGATGGTCGATGGGGTCGGAAGGTTCTGGAATGGAGACCACGGACCGACAAGTGCAGCGTAGGTCGTCCACCGACACGGTGGACAGACGACCTGATAAAGTTCGCAGGACGACGTTGGATGCAGGCCGCTTCCAACCGGTCCTTTTGGAAAATTATGGGGAAGGCATATGTTCAGCAATGGACGTCATGCGGCTGAGATGATGATTATGATGAATGTAATAATGAAGAATGTAATACGTATTTTGAATTTTTGCAAAACAACCCATATGGTGTGTGCAGTAAAGTTCAGAAATCATATGGAAAAAACATTTCTGGTGCGATTCACTCAAAACATAGTGAAAATAAACTTTAAAAAATTAATACAATACAATGTGTTTTAAAACATAACAAAACCCATTGGTCCCATGTTGGAGTGAGCCTAGAGTGAGTTACCATCTACAGATCACTTTTCCAGAAACCGGACTGCTGTTGAGAATTTCCTTGTCAGACAAACCCAATAACTGTCCAACCCCGAGATCGAACCCAGGAACTCAAGATCCAAAAACGGCGCTTCCACCACTACACCAGGACCAAGCGGGTAAATCCTCTGGCGGGTCATCTAGTAAATCTATATATCTGTCTTCGGCCGTTCCCTCAGGACTGAGGATCGTGATCATCGCGGCAGCACTTTGGATCCTTTTACGCACTTATCCATGATGATTTTCTTGGGATTAAATATAATGCAGTAGTTTCCCGTTGCCTCTGCATCGGAATTTTAGGGGCTTTTCCCAAGGTCACTGAAGCCCTCCGGTTGCCCGGTGAGGCGTGAGGTTAGACCGCCATTGCTCGGTCGCCAGAGGCTCGACCGTTGTCTAGGGACCACTGCGGAGGCCGGAGCCACCGCCGCTGGCAGTCCACGCTGACCAATAGCGCGTGCAGGTTAGGTCGGTAAAGATCTAAGGCCATTATCTTCCTTACTCCCCTATATATAATATACCAGCCGACCTGTATTATGGTACCCTGATGACTGATACACCTGTATACTTACACATATAATTATACACACCGAGACCAAGGTCAAAATGACATGCTTGTGCACACAAATGTTTGACCTGTCCGGGGATCAAACCCGGGGCGAGCAGCATAGAAGGCAGGCTACCAGTTGGTAGCCTGGCCGGTTAGAGGAGTTGCTCTAACCAGCCAGTCTCTTTAGATGAGTGTACGGATGGTGGTGGCGTACTTTACTTTATCATCATCATCATCTCAGCTGTAGGACGTCCACTGCTGAATAAAGGCCTCCCCCATAATTTTCCAAAAGGAAAAGGACCGGTTGTAAGCGCCCTGCATCCAACCTCGTCCTGCGACCTTTATCAGGTCGTCTGTCCACCGTGTCGGTGCACGACCTACGCTGCGGTTTCCGGTCCGTGGTCTCCACTCCAGAACCTTTCGGCCCCATCGGCCATCTGTTCTGCGTGCTATGTGCCCTGCCCACTACCACTTCAACTGGCTAATCTTCTGGGCTATGTCGGTGTCTTTCGTTCTTCTACGGATTTCCTCATTTCTGATTCGATCACGTAGAGAAACCCCGAGCATAGCCCCCATAGCTCGTTGTGCAACTTTGAGCTTAGTTATGAGGCCCAAAGTAAGAGACCACGTTTCAGTGCCATAAGTCATCACTGGTAACACACATTGGTCAAAGACGTCTTGTGGCACTTAGGTATTTTTAACGAGAAGACGTCGCGAATTTTTCGGAACGCTGCCCAGCTGAGTTGGATTCGACTATTGACCTCTTTCTCGAAGTTGTACCTGCCTAGTTTGACTGTCTGTCCTAGGTAGATGTACTCGTCAACAACTTCGCCCTGAATTCCCAACTGATATTGGGGTAGGTACAACATGGGCGTTAGACATAATTGTCGTCTTTTCCATGTTCATCTTAAGGCCTACCTGTTGGGAAGCTCGATGGAGGCCTTCGAGCATTGTATTGAGGTCTTCCATGGATTCTGCCATGACTACAATATCGTCAGCAAATCGAAGGTGAGTGATGTATTCGCCGTTAATATTGATTCCAAATCCTTGCCATTCCAGAAGCTTGAAGGCGTCTTCCAATGTAGCGGTGAACAGTTTCAGAGATATAACATCCTTTACTTACTAACTCAATAAATTGCAATTGTTAAAGGCAGACGTAGCGCATCAGTTATTGTTCCAGTGGAGTTCTAGAACATTAGCGTAAGTTATATCAGCCCTTTGTTTCAATTCGGCTCTCACCCAGTTTGCAATTTGGAATAATACTAAAAGCAACAAAAGTTTTTATATACACTAGGTAATATTATGTTGGAAAGAGTTGATTGTGTTTGTTTCTTTTGGATAAACTCATAAACTACTCAATCGATTATGAAAATTCTTTCACCAGTACAAATCTACATTGTTCGTGAGTGACCTAGGCAATTTTTTTTTCATTATCACTATCCATCACCACGCGGGTGAGACCGCGGAGCGCAACTAGTTATGTACTTATAAAAGGCCTTTTACTACCATAAATAACAACGCATAGGTAAACCTCTGAAGATCTAAACAAAAAATTTAGACGATTAGTTTCTTTGTTAAGTAAATATCCACTAACAAAGTTTTTTAATTATCAACCTAAGAAAGAGTGAAATGGGTATTGGGATGGGAATGAAATATTGTATAGAAAAATATATTTTTTCCATAGTAAAACATTATATACTACAAAAATATTTGCCTCATATTTCAGCAATTCTATAAAATCCTCCCTTATAAGTTCGTAAGGAGAGTTTAAAGATACTTTTATAAAACTTAGGTATGTTAAATATTGTATAATTTTTCTTTAACACATAAATAAAGCCTTGAGAGGAATATGGAGATACTTTTTGAACATATAGCGATAATTCTATTTCTGAGTTTTGCTTTTCCTTTTTACATTTTGTTAAAATTTCCCATAGGGTTAGCTCTAGGATAAGGGATCCTGTTTAAGAGAAAAAGGGATCTTCAAGTTCATATGGAGAATTTTTTATATTTAATGCTACTATTATGAGACTTGGTACTTCATTATATTACGATAAGTTCACACGTATTTATATGGCCGAGACGTGATCACTCTCTAATGTGTGTTACAATTTGCCCCAGACAGGCTAACTGATTTATTGGGAATAGTTTTATATATAACCAATATTCTCACAAACTACAGTTATATATGAGTCGCGCTTAGCTAATATAAGCAGGGAATTATAAAACGATCGATATACGAGTAATATCCTTGTAATACCTTAATTTTATTTTAATACTTTACTTTAGTTTTATTTGTAGACTTAAGGTGCTGTCATATCATGATATCGATAAAAATGAGTGTTTTTAAAGCAGTTTATCTCATAAGCAGCGATTAACTTAAAACTACAAAAAATAGTGTGACATTTATAAGACTTCTAAGTACACATTGACGGAATTAAAAACATATTTTAACATTACAGAGTAGTACTTACACTTTCAATTCACCTTTAAAACATTTTTTCTCATTATTCACTATTATATTTGTTATGAAACACATATCATAAAATAAAATTGTTTAATACACATACGTTGACTGATTTTTTTTTATTTAAGGGTACACGTTTTTACGAGATGCGCTTGCTTGATTTCATTTCAAGTAAAGGAAAATGAAGCGCTGAGCTGACAGCGCCTTACAGCTGTCGCAATTGTGAACGAATTTATGACAATGCCTCGGAACATTATCACACTTTAGACTAATGCCATGCACAAAGGCATCGCATTAGGGCTACGTAAGACTTTCAGAGGGAATTCTATCTGCATTATTTTCCACTAGTTGAAGCTTGAGTTCTGCGTATATGGTCATCTATGGATATCTGTGAATTAATTTAAAATTGCATTTTCGTAGGAATATACGTACAATAACTTTTAAGATTTCTATATTGCCATCTTTGCATTACGACTTTTTGCATGATAAAGCAACGGGTAGGTATGTTTTTTTTTATAAGTAAATAGGCTTGCGTTTGACTACCATCACACCTGATGTTAAGCGATGATGCGGTCTACGTTGGAGCACGTAATTTTATTAAACAAAATACTCCAGCATACATCCAGCTACTGCTATACATAGCTAGTTTTATTTATATGAATGAAAATCAAATTATGTGCATTAGTAAGCGTATTATTTGAGAATTGCTAAACCAAATTTGATTATTTTTGATATGATACATAATATTTACTACTTTATTGCTCGATACTCTTTAATGCTTATGTAGATACCTTTTGTGGTGACAGGATGACATCTGTAGGATCAGCTAGTTAGAAATATAAATGCGAGATTGTCGACTAATAAAACCATAAACTTTATCATAAATTATTTATTGTATAATAAGTATTTGATTGCACTAAAGTTCAAAATCTAATGATAGTAATTTCTTGTTCTAAAATTATGTAATTTATTACGATTACTTAAAATTTACGATCACATAAAATGTAAGCGAGATTTTGAATGGCAATCACATTATAGCTTGAGCTCCTACGCCACATACGTGGATGTTCCTATTCCTTTCACTTACGATAACGTGTTCGGTACTTTTTAATTTAACACGGTAACTCGTTTTTGGTATGCTGGTTATTTAATAGTCGGATAAAATTTAACACTAGTATGGATTAAACTACAGTAACTCATTGAGCCCAAGATTTCGACTATATATAGGACTCATCATTTTAATCTAGAAATCAAATAAACTTATTCTTATTATTATCTTAAGTTACTTTAATAGTACCTAAGTACTATTTTAATCCCAAGTAAATATTACTACAGCCTTAAATTGCTCAATAAGTTTCACATGATGTACATTACTCCTTTTATACATTATCATCGAAGGCGATATTCTGATCCGTGTTTATCAATAATCCGTAAACAGTACGCCGTATTGAAGACCGCTTCTCAAGTATCGGTATTGTACAGTCAAGTCATTGTTGTTAACGAACCGGCTAGCATCAAGATGGAGTTGCAGTTCGCTATTATTTCATTGGCATCTGTCCGGTTTCCATTCACTTCCTGGCATACGCTTCGCTGTGGTAACGTGGTTCTTGCTTTATTAATAAGAAGCGCAGTCGAGCTTGTCTTGGTGTTTTCAACTATGATCATTTGACCGGACTGCTACCGAGCATGACCTGGATTACCTGGATAACCTGACCGTTAGTCGCCTTGACCTAAACTGCAGGGCTAAACTGTAGATAGATAGATAGAAAACTCTTTATTTGTACACTATAGTAAAATATAAAAGAGAAAAACATACGATAAAAAAATATATAATATAGTTGTACAAAAGGCGATCTTATCACTTAAAGCGATTTCTTTCAGACAACCTTTGGGTAGAATGAATAGTATTTTCAGGTACAGTGGTGAATAGTGTCAGCGTAAGTATAGACAATATTGAATAGGTACATGTACCTAAACTGATAAAAAAAAAAATATAATTTATTATATATATGTATCTCAATTGCTAACAAATAATTGAAATGAAGAGCCGCCATTTTTTCGTTTTCAATCAACGATAGCCCTGCTAATTGTTTCCATGCTTTTTTCTTCCATTGCTTTTTATGGAGAGTAAAAGAAGACACATTAAGCCGTCGATCCCGGTTGTTTGTCTTAAGGCAACAGTCAATAATAAGTCATTCAGGTGGTCTGTAAACTTCAACACTGCTCTGCTATTATAGTCCATTCTAGTCTCTCTAGGAAGGTCCCAGCAGGGAGAACATATACAGAAGGCTGAAAATCAGATAAGCATAAGCATATATCCTTTTCCAAATAACAGCTAAGATCTTTATGTTTTACTCGTAAACTTATTGGCCGTAAACTTGAAGTCAGGAGAAGGGCGAGATTTTTAAATTGAATTTACTTAATAAAAACATTATAGCTCCTTGATGAAAATTTGGGGCAGCTATATTGCATAAGCAGCCGTCTCGAAACGGTAATACTATACCCACATCCTACTAAGAAATTGTGCAATGCTTTTGTTTGCAATTTTTCCATTATGAATCACCGAAACTGGTGCAATAGATGTAAAATTTACTTCATAATATCGCAGTACAAGCTGTTCTCGTTTCACGGCGTATTGGTTTACGTAATTTTAAACGAGTTGTTAAAGTTTTGTTCCACATACAAGTCTCTCATTTTACATACCGTGAGTATCACTGATTCTAAAAAGCCCAACATAAAAATGAAATTGTAAATTAGATAACTATTTTGTTTTACTTTTGTACGCTTATAAATGTTAGAATCATATAATAATAACCAGTTACTTATAATATTCAGTAAACTCCAGTTCTTAAGTTCTACAAATCTAGAATTTCTATAGCTGGTTTGTGCAGACAGTACTTCGCAAAACTCTCCTTTAGAGCCTGAGCACACGGCGTATTTTCTGCGCGCAAATGACGCGCGTTTCATGACACGAACGCGCGTTTACGGGGCCGGATAATAAACAAACGCGCGTCCTCTGCCCGTCGTCGTCTGCGCGCATAAAATACGTCGTGTGTTTAGACTCTTAGAGCACTGGCTGACACTGCCACCGTCATGGGCAGGCCTAGTGCTTACTATGAGGAGGCGCACGACTCCTAGTTACATTTGAGTATAGACATTTATTTGTATAAAAGCAAAATAATATACGTTTTACTATTATTTTGCAGTTTTATAATCCCAAACATATCAAAATATACGGTAAAAATCAGCGGTCAACCGCTGGACAGAGCTAAAGCTAACGAGCTATCAATAATTTATTGAACATCAATAATTCAGCAGAAGTAAAATTAAAGGACAGGCGAGTTTTAATGTTACCGTTTAATTTTCAGAGTAGAATCAAAACTTTGGATGGTTGTTTTAATTGACTGTGAATTTTATAATCTCATTATTCAATATTCATAGATGATTATTGTATCAGTCATCATCGTCATCTTTATTTTTAATTAGAAATACGGGATTACTCACGTGATATTTATCGGATAGGTCCGACTATAGTTTCGACCACAATCGGTGGTCTTTTTCAAGGAGTGCTTGGGACGCCTGCGACGATGACGTCTCGCTGAGCACATCGCATCATCGACGCGGGCGTCCCGAATACTCCTTGAAAAAGACCACCGAATGTGGTCAAAGCTATGGTCGGATAAATATTACATGAGTAATCCCGTATTTCTAATTAACAAGTACATTTTGAAAAATTCAATACTGACTTCTATTCTATTCAGTTATTGGAGTGTATCTCAAAAACTACTAGAACGAATTTGATAAAATTTAAATGGGACCACACGGGAAGCACCAGCTTACAAACAAAAATTTTGAAAAAATAAATTTTGTGAATCGGTTTACCCAGTCGAATGTTATGAGGTAACAAACATAAAAAAACATACAGTCCAATTGAGTACCTCCTCCTTTTTTTGGAAGTCGGTAGAAAATTAGTGAAAACCACGTTACTTTTTATAACAAAATCATTGTCATCATTATCCTTTTATGTAATTCATATTTGGAGTTATGTTTCCTTTAAAATTTTTATAGTTTTAAAATTCTGGTTCACTGCAATAAATGTATGTTAAAGTATACATGCTAAAATTGCTAAATGAATTTGGACAAACATTTGAAATGAAGATAGCACATACTATTTTACGATGAAGGGGTAGTTCTCGGGGTATAGTGATAATCTTATTCCACGTGAAGTCACTGGTAAAGTAAGGGAAGTAGTTAAAATAATACTTTTATTCTTATAAGGTGGTCGTTAGCAGACTGAAAGGTACATCGAAATCTGTAACAACCACCTTTCGAACTGCTATTAACGCCTCGCAGTTACCACATACCTGAGACTAAATGGCTATACCTTTTACCACAAGACCTTTAACATTTAGTTAAACACGGGCCTTAGATTTTATTGCGTCTAACAATGTAATAGTAATTAGGCTTTATAATTTAACGTGCGATTAGTTAGATTACAGATATTAGTAATGAAACGATATAATGATATTATCTTCTAATATAATAATAATAATAATAATGAGATGTGTTCAGTGGAAGACTCACTCTACATAACAAAGCCACCCACAAACAATCTTCTGAAAGTAGAGAAAAACTGATTGGAGATAAAACACAAAACAGAAAAAAGCAAAAAATATATTCTAATAATTTTCTAAGTGACCTTTTGCTAAAATAGTATCTATATTTAAAACATTTAATGCACTTATCCATTCAAACGTATTTCTGTATAGATGGTCTCTTTAACGATAAAACTAATAAACCGATTTGTGTAAATGATAGGTAATATGTTTTTATCACGGTCAGGATAATATATTATATATATATATATATATATAGAGTATATACTCTAGCCGGCCCGCCAGCTTCGCTCGCATCAAGAATATCAGTGGCATACCGACAGCTGCTCCATCTGCTGGATAAAATTGTGTTTCAAAGGACCTAGGGACCTATTGAAATATGCACACAAAATGTCATCCAAATCTGTCCAGCCGTTTAGTAGGAGTTAGGCGACAAACTCAAGTACAGAAGAATTATATAAATTAATATATGTACTTATATATCTAGTGATTAAGAATTCACGCTCTGCTTAATTCGAAAAAGGCGATCAGAAGAAAAACCCTACTTTCGGAAATTTGTGGGGAGGCACAATGTTCAGCAGTGGACGTCCTACGGCTGAGATGATGATAGAAGACACCATAGAAATAGATAGATCAGTCAAAATACAACTTCCAGTCACCCGTTCTAATAACCGTAACCTAATTGATCATTATAAAACCTCTAGGTAAGCCCCGCTATGCTACGAGCGCTTCGAGGAGTAGGAAATAAATGATCTATTCGAAAAATCGCTCTGGATTTGGAAAATGATCATCAAATCAAACAAACGATCGTCTCAATGTCAACATGTTAAGATTCAATATGTGCTGATCATTCCTGCAATTCAGTCGCTGGCTTAAGCACCCGGTAAATCAGTAAGCAGCGGTAAATCGGTAATGAGGAGCGCTCTCGTCTACTTCAAATGGTTTGTATAATAATATGAACGCAGAACTTTTATTTATTACTATTAGTATAAAAGCAAAACTGTTGTGTTGTAGTTTATATAAATTAAAGGCGACTGCCCGCGATTTCGTTCGCGCAGTAGGCTCGGCCTTAGGCCTCGTCATAACCTTCTCTTGACAATAAATAACACAACAATAAAATAGTTGGAGAGATTGTTCCATCCCTTCTCTATATATATATATATATATAACCCCTATTTTTCCTGTTCACACTATGGTATATATATATATATATAAATGTCTTATTAAGTTTATATTCCTATAAAACTTGAAGTTTACCTACTCACTAAGAATAATGTCCTTCAACTCCTTCAAAAATTCTCTGTGCGGTTAATTAAAAAAAATATAATAACAGATATTAAAAAAGTTATTTTATTTTATAATTAAGTTATACATTGATTAAAAAAGTAATCCATGTTCAGTAAAGCAGTTTATTTGCATCTGGCCACTGACACTTTTTCTATACACAAAGTATTAATGCACCTCGGGGAAGGCAGCGGAGTAAAGCGCTTTACGAGTAGGTACAAGGTAGACCCTGGGGGCCAATTTCACTAAATAAAGTGCAATCGAACCATAGTTAAACGGCGACTGTCATACGTTGTTTTATTCTGCTATTGAACAACAGTCCAGGGGGGCTATTCTCTTAGCTATTGAACCGCGATATAGCAACTCAATTGCACGAAAATTATTGTTTTTGACAGTTTTGGTATTCTGCTCGCTATTTAGGTTCGATCGCGGTCCAGCGGCTTGCGATCGATAGTTTTTGACATAAATGGCATTAAACTGTAAACTATTGAGTTGCGATTGCATTGCTACTAACCTCTGTCACAGTATAAAGATGCAACAGTATGAAAACTAAGCCTAGTTGATTAAATAATTATCTATGCACCATTGAAGCCATAGTTGTCCCTTCTAATGTTTTAAGGTAATATTTTTTTCATAAAACATTCGTTGTTCTGCTGTAGACATTAAATCTAGTTAATTCTAGTTACCAAATAAAATGTATGACAGCTTCGAAAACCATAAAAACGACACCCGAAACGAGAAACGAGGCCTATGTTCAGCAGTGGACGTTCTATGGCTGAGATGATGATGATGATGATGATGACTTGAATAATTATGTCACTTGATGCAACATTATGTATTACATAACTATTTAACTTGACGAATGGCAAATGAACAAATACGTGAGTTCAATTATAGAGTAAACAAAGAGGTATTAAAATCTCAGTTTCAGTGATATTTTGACAGTATTTTGATAGCAAAATAATTATTTAATGTATTGTTTAATGCTTTAAAATCACTGAATTGATGTTTAGAATGATACTTAATAGTTACAAGTTTTCAATCGTATTTAAGTGGTAACATTCGCAAGCCGTAGCACGGCCATAGATATAGTCTGATTAATCTATGGGCCATACAATAGCGACGCAATTGCAATTGAGAGCAACATATAACAGAATAGGTACCGAATTTGACATTAGAAGCAGTACAATCGCAGAAGCGTTGCAGTAGTGTGGCAATTGCTCAGTAGCTAAGAGAATAGCCACCCTGCTGTAATTACTTTTCCGTTGACACCAGCGATAAAGCCAAACATTATATTCTAATAACTCGATAGATCATGAACGCGACGCTAACTCATATTCGTAAATATTAGCGTTTAATGTACCTATATTCAATATGATGTAGTGTTTAAGATGACGTTACGTTCTAATTAGTCTCTAGAAATAGTAGAATGGTTTTTGTGTAATGATCGATCGGCAACATGAGTTGATCGGGTCGAACTGCAGTTGCAGCGGGATATATTGCCGAACGTTGTGATTTAGTAGAAAAGACGTGCAGGTATCGGTTCATATTAGTGACAGCCACGTGGGTGAAACCGTGAGCTGGTTAATAGATCTATAGAGATCTCTTCATTAATACTGGAGCAGATACTGCCATAAGAATAAGAATAAGATGTTATTGTTATTAATTCCTTTATCACTACTGCAGGTGTCCGCTTCTTCGAAATGTAGTTGTACTCAACTCAAACATCATGCACCTACTCAACTGATTAATAGTACTTTCTACATGAAATCACATTGCACATCGTTACCCACAATCGATACCCGGAAGTTTTGGATTTACAAACCGCAATAGATACCTGCGAGACGTAATGGTCTTAATTACATAGTGTAGGTATTGAGTGATTTCGTATCAACATAATATCTATTCTTCCGCCTGCGATTCGTCTCTACAAGCTTATCTTCGACTACAAAACACATAAAATCCCCCCAATAAGCCTAAATATCATGTTTGTTACTGATATCGAATAAAACTCAACTGATATAAAGATCATATAAGTACATGATGCAACAATACAATACAATAATACTTTATTGAACACCAAGCTTATAAATGAAAGAACTAAAAGTAGTTTACAAAACAGACTGTACAATGGGCGGCCTTATCACTATATGCAATTTCTTACAGGCAACCTTGGGATGGATAGTAATTAATATAAATTTAAATTGGCGCATGGTGGTAATAGTTAAATGTAACTTAGTGCATGGATCATTTTTTAAATACTTTGTTACCATATAACTTTTTAAAATGTATTGTTTACTCAGACACAATCAAATGTATCCATAAAAATTTTAGATATACATAAACAAGATAGGCACATATATAATAGTATGATTTATACAATATAATACATACATACAAACATATCAATGTATATATGTAAATAGATATATAATACAAAGATACCTACTTTAAGATCAGTTAGTAAATAAAGAAATTAGATTTACAATGTTATTACACAAATTAAAAAGTAATGACTTGAAAGAACGAGTAGATGAATTGAATGCAACGTGACTGTTATGGCCGCTGCATGTTACACCGCGAAAAAAAGAATAGTATTCTCTTTTACGCGACAGCTGTACATAAAAACCGATTAACCCGTTTATCAGTTACAATTATTGATCATAAAATTACAAAATATTTCAATATACATTTAAGAGTAAGTGCTATCAAAACACAAAAAAATCTTAAATGTGTTCAGATTTTGCTGATTGTATCATTTATTTTTTACAACCTTTTGTTTAACTGGCTTTGTTCTCATAACTGTCTCAGGGAGAAAAAAAATATTCATTAAAAATTTTATATATTCATACAAGCACTTCTAGATTGAGATAAGGTATGGTAAGGTAATAAGATATAACTATGTGACTTCTACAACTGCACTAGCTGGTATGATGACGTAGCTGCGGTAATAACAACTCTTTAACTTCACAATACAACCCTACACTCCTCGGACTTCAGCTTACAGTACCCATTGCGTGGTTTCTTAAGGCGCGGTCCAATCCTAATTTTAAAACAATTTTCGATGCTTTACATAAGGTTGAGAATTGCTTACCAGAATGGACGACGTAATGCGAAAATTCAATTGAATACGTGCTAATACTTTTTATATTTATTTCGTACAATCAAATGATTCAATGTTGATGATAAATGAGTCCATAGTTCACTAGTAAATTTCATTGGGAATTCGAATATGATACATTCATTAAAATATATTTGCCCATAATTGAATAAAAATGCTTTTTCCCACGAAGCACGTAAGAAAAATTGCTTAATTTAGGGAATGTTGCCGATTTTTTTCTATCGAGCCAAGTTTGCTCAATCGTATATTGGTTGCCATACTTCATAAGGACCTATATTCAATTTACACTACGTTTTTTTACGAACTTCGGTTATTAGGTTTAAGCGTCGAAAAACTAAGTTTACGCGAAGTCGAATCATGAAATTTGGAACTCATTTCGCCTTAACCCTTTCCAGGAGGAAAAATAGTTTTTTTTAATACTTGTAAACAAGCCGTAAGCGTATTCCCTCTGTAGAAAGCAAAGTACTCATTTATGTGTACTCCTTAATAATTTAATTTTTCCAATGATTGGCCTTAAAGTTTACGAATGCTTGACTCGGTATTGAGTTACCCAGGTACTCACCATGCCTAACATAGTTTAATAAAATAACAATAGTAAATAGAGTGCATGAGAGAAACGTCTCATGTCGCCTGTGATTATCTACATCAAAAAATTAATAAATCATATCATCATCATATAAAATAAATAAATAAGTTTATTAGGTATACCATTATACATGTAGAGTTTAGAGTCATTATAATTCTTATCGTAGTTATTAAAAGGTTCACCTATTTATAATTACAAATGAATAACTGACCATGACATGACTTCGCAACACCATTGTGTTGGCGACGCCTTATTAATTATTATGTCATCATTTCTAAATTCTAATCTACTACATATATTTTGTAGTGTTCGATTAGTGCATACACTTTATTACTTTGTCGCTGTAAAAACGTTGCTTGTTTCCTTAAGTTAATAAACAACTTACAAAACTATGACAGAGACATGGTTGTCTACTCCATGTTCAAATTAACTTTATAAGTCGTTTATAGCACGTTGATGGCATTGTTGTGTATCTTTTGAATATTTATGAATTAAACCTACATACGTAAAAGTTGGTATTATTGCTGCAAACTTGGTTAGCTCTCGTAATATGAAAAATACAGTAGGTAATAAGAATACATAAGTAGGTAGCTAAAGTAATATTTGATTAAGTTTTAAAGATACTTACTTAAGTTGAAATTGTATTAGTGGTGGGTACCTACTACATCTTGCGCGGTTGTCTTATTTTCACTGACCGCTGTCTGAACTTGATGTGATTGTTAAAGTTGCACATTTTGTAATGCGGTTTTTTAATCCACTAAATGCAAAGTTTGTTTTAAGAATTTTTTGTTGTGCTATGATGGTTACTTATTCGACTTATTACTATGATTTGCGACATTGAAAAATATATTAATATGTCGGAACGTGATGGTAGACCCGTGTCAGAAATGGTGCTATGACGTATACCATCGATTAAAACTATACACCGTCAAATAAATAAAATAATTGGTAATAATATAAGCGAGCCGTCGATGAGTGGCAACACCGCGGACCCTGATTCTGAAGCCAGGGCTTGGCTGAATTGGCTTTCCGGGGGTGGAGACACTACAGAAAGTACCAAAAAGCTACAAGGGTGGAAGTGCAAAAGGCATAACGCCGGTAGTAGCGCTTTAGTGAAACCGCAGCACACCTCTCGACACCCTTTCCATCCAGATCAACGTTGCCGCTTATACGTCGCCCAAGGATTGCGGCCTTTATGGCGGGCCCGTTTAGTAAGTGGCATGTAACTATCTGCTTAAATATTTAAGTTGAGACCGAAATCGGCAGGTGCCGTCGTCTCGTTCATAGCGCTCCCTTCCCTTGTCGCCTCTTGTAATAGATATACCATGGATCCTCCTACTTCAAAGGATTTCTGTTTTGTATACATCACTGCACTGTATATTTTGTACCAGACAGGCCCAATTATGCCTATGTATATTATCATGTTATACAAATTACTATTTTACGATTGTCTTGTCCAACATGGTCTAGTCAATTACGAAATACAATGAAACCCGACAAGTCTACAAAGTAGGCCTAAATTTTAACGCAATTGACTACTACACTTTCAAACCACTTTCTAAGTGTTCAAACCTGTCAACTTATTTTATTTTAAATACATACAGAACTAATTAATGTATGCATACACACTGACATTGCACGCCTTTTTGTAACTCGAAACAAGATAAATTATATTTTATGCTAAGTGACTACTCATGCCTACGTACATTTCAAAATTGTTTGCCATTTGACCTCAATACTCGCAGAATGTTTTTTTAAACTAATAAGCGGTTTTAACTAGTGCAATTGTGCCAATGCCAGCCGGTAAAAAACGAGGTGTTTGGGTATGATGAAAATGTATCGCATTAAAATCATACATCATATAAGTAATCACCTTGATATCGAAACTGGTGTACGTACCAATTTATAGGCTTTGTACAAACTTACCTAAGTTCAGACTTCACACTTCCGAAACTGCATAACAATTTCCTTATATAACTGAGCTGCAACCGGCATGCAAATACTGGTAACAATTATGTATCATATTCGCAACGATGAAACAATTATCTTTATTTGAAAGGAAGTCGCTAATTAGAAAGAATGGTTAAGAAACTACCTACACATTTAAATTAAATACGTAAGATTATGTTTAATATATGTTTTCTAATTCCTACTTTAAAATACAAAAGAATCTTCTCATATGCTTCTTATAATTTTCTGAGTTATATTTTTTAATGTTCTATTTAACATTTAAATATATCAGACTCATAACTTTAATTCGAGTTCAGGCTTTGCTAGTTATATACATTCAGCCACAAAAGATAATTTCAGCAAGCGTCGGGGAAACATAGTTTGACCTTAGATATCAAAAATCATGTCTTTTTCATCATCAGATTTTGACATTGGTGTAAAGGTTTTTCAAGGTTAATTTCAACAAGTTTTTATAATTGGCGGCCTCGACGTTAACTCAGTTGGGAGTGACCCTGCCTTCAAAGCGCGGGGTCTCAGGTGCAAACCCTTGCCAAGGTTAGTACGAGTATTTGTGTGACGAGAAGAATATAAGAATCGAAGAACCGCGAATATAAGTTTATATTCGCGGATCTTGGGTGTTTGTGATGCGTTAAGGTTTTTGTCTTTTGCTCCTACAGTAAAAGGAACCCTAGTGCAGCGTTGTGTTTATATGTATATGTATATGTCTGGTATGACAATAATACCAGTGAAACAATAATGGGAGAAACCACTGGCTCCTGAAACACGGTCCATACTATCTCCGGAGCCAATAGCTATTCAAATATTTTAATGTATTTTTCCTTGTATTTCAATAATTGCCGGCCGTGTCTTTATATCTATACCCATTCCAAAATCATACAAATACAGTAGAATCCGTTTATCATGACTCCGCCTATATTGACCAACTGCTTATTATGAAGTAATTATACAGCGAAGTTTGGTTTTTGCATAAAATTATTTATTTAACTACTTCGGATATAATAATTTCGCTTATATAGTGACATGTCGCTTATTGTGACCCAATTTTTACAAATTCTGCCCTGTTATAGTGACCGACATGACTCCTAACACCTTCGGCAGTGTTCATGACAGTCACTCAACGTCTTTCAGCGCGTGCATGGCTTTGTTTTTTGAGTCTCAGTGGTATATGTACTTAATACTTAAAATTTGTATTATGCTTAATCTCTATTTTGTTTCTTTTTATTTACTTTACATACTATGATAAAATAAGTACTTACTAACAAAACAGGAGATTGTTTATTTTCTACAAAATGCTTTGTATGACGTCCGCTTAGTATGACGTGTTTGTTATATCATCGGACAAGTTATGTCATTATAAACGGATTCCACTCTACGAATAATAATAAGTCATTATTCGTAGATTCCACTGTATAGCAACACAAGTATTTGAGCATATTCGTATTTTTAGAAGAAATCAAATTGTGACAAATAATGTTATTCAGGGTAACATTTCACGGTAAATTAACTACCGAGTATCTTATCACCGAATTCGACTAAATGTTTTTCTAAGGTAATATAATTGACCGAGCGAGTGCAAAGCACGGGCGAAGCGACTCTGCAGAAGCTTGGGCAAAAATGATTTCGTATGTCTTTGTGCCCGGATGTCTGCCTGTTATCGTCTACATCTACAGGTTCACAATATATCAGATCAGAGAATCAGATAATGGTAGTTATTCAAAATAATATTTATTGTGTGATAGAATCGAGGTAACCATGCTGGGCCAGGGACCTAACCTGGGCCTTTGAATCATGGGCACTATCAACTGAGCTAACGGAAGCCTTAGTAAAAATACACTTGATTTGCCTGACGTTATTAGTATCACATGTCTCTCTACGACTCTACCCAGAGCTGTCTTATACTTCTGCTTAATAATTTACACTTATATGAGGGTCAGCATTCTTGATGCCTTCTGGCATCCTAAGGTGTCTCGTGTAGAGGCAAAGCAAGCGTTTTGGTTGAGGGAGTTGTTTTCCTTTGTTAATTTTGTATACTTCCTGTTTGTATTTTATGCGGGTTAGAGGGTGCTGCACATTGCATCTCTGCCACAAGAATGTGTACAATGAAAGTGTTAAAAAATGTATTTGGCTTAAAAATATATATAATTTAAACATACTTGTCTTACATATCGCACGTCCCAAACATAAGGGTATCAACTCGACAAAGTCGTTTTTTTTTTTATTTGCGATGCGAAAACTACATTTTTTTCTCTATAAACTGGTAAGACAATGGTATTTTTTGGTCAAATAGTTTCTAGGATATGATAACACATTTCTTTATTGACCGTTCACTCACGCCATTTCCGAACCGATCAAGACGGTCGCATCTTAGTTGATTCAGTTACCGCTCAGTGCTCGTACGCTTCACACGCGTTTGTTTCGAGTTACGACTAGTTCGTTGTCAATTTCGGAAGAAATGCTTAAAATGTGAGTATTCTATACAGTATTATTTTGACTTAATACCCTATTGCCTGTTAAGTTTCATATGAATTTGTATTTCATTTTAAAATAATACCCTATTGACCGTTTAATTTTAATCAATGTGTGTTTTACAGTAAAATTATTTCAAAATGATACTTTAAAGCTCTCGATTTATGTGAGATAATACTTTATTGCTGTTATTGTTGCTTAGTAATTGGGAGCAACAAATGAAATACTACCTTTTTGATTAGTATTTATTTTTACCTTTCTTTTAAATTTTAGCCTAACTCAAAACTATGAAGCGAAATAAGAGGACTGAAATGATAATGAGAGCAGTCTACGATCGCCAAAATACACCAGAGAGTATTTCAAACGATGAAAATGAAGACCCGTTTGCTGATGGTGATGATATTAGCGACCCAACGTATATTCCCGAAAATAATACGTCGCAGCGACGACGTCCTCAATCGTGCGCATCAGAGTCATCAGGCAGCCATCAGACGTGCGAGTATGCCTCTTGTTCCTCAGATGTGTTTTCGGCCTGCAGTAAGTGCAATAGTTTTCTATGTTGGGATCATTTTGATAATGGTGAGATGTATAACAACTGCGCATTTCACAACACCACTGCTCATAGTAGTAATACTGCACATGATAATACGTTGACTGGAGAAACCAGTCAAAATGATTTATTAAATGAGACTCTCACAGAAACAAACAATGGAAATGTATTATCTGACGTGACCAATCTCACTAGTCACCAGCACTGTGAATATAAAAATTGTGATTCAGACATTTTTAGCACATGTTTTGAATGTCAAGGATTTCTCTGTATTCCTCATTTTGACAAATTTTGTTCAGATAATGACTGTACACTGCATAGATCATTTTCTGTGGGTCCTGAAAATGTAAATTCCATGACTAATTCTATGAAGCAGATTGTCAAGAGAAAACGCAATTTAGGATTGGAGTATTTAAATTCGAAAAAGAAGCGAGTGGACCCACGTACACTTAAAAATCCCTGTAATGAAACTACGTGTAGATTAAAATGTACATCAAATATAGATGAAGCTAAAAGAAAGCTAATTTTTGATAATTACTGGTCGTTGGGTGATATAAACAGGCAAAGAGATTTTATCAGAAATAGTATGCAGGAAATAAAACCAAAACGACGTTCAAATCGTTGCGAAAATTGCGAAAACGAAAAACCGTTACGCTCTTTAAATAACGCTTTTTATTTGAATATTGAAGATCAAAGGATCCGTGTTTGTAAAAAGTTTTTCAAGTCTACATTAGACATAAATGACAAAGTAATATCAACTGTTAGAAAAAAAACTAATGAGGATGGATTTGTTACTGAGGATTTGAGAGGAAAACATTCGAAACATGCAACATTGACGGAAGAAGCTGCCGAAGTTCGTAGCTTTATTGACACAATACCACGAATAGAGAGCCACTACATCAGAGCACAGAGCACTCGTCAGTATATAGAGGGAAGTAAGAGCTTAACGCAAATCTATGAAGATTATAAAAGGAAATGTGAATCAAACTCTAAAAGATTTGTTAGTAAGACTACATTCTCAAATATATTTCACAAAGACTTCAATATTTCCTTTTTTCAGCCGAAAAAAGATCGCTGTGAGGTTTGTGTTTCGTATGAAAATAGTAGTGCTGAGGAGAAATTGGTATTACAGAAGAGCTTTGATGATCACCAAACAGAGAAAAAATTGAGTAGACTAGAAAAACAACGGGACAAAGAAAAAGCTTGCGACTGCTACGTCGTAGCTTGTTACGATTTACAGGCCGTTCTTACAGCTCCACGAGGAGAAGTTTCCGTTTTTTATTACATTTCTAAACTAGCTACATACAATTTGACAGTTTCTGAGCTGGTGACGGGATTAACTACATGTTTTGTGTGGTATGAAGGTCAAGGACAAAGAGGGGTTACGGAAATAGGTACTTGTATTTTAAAATTCATCGAAAACAAGTTGGAGAACGTGAATTCAGATGATTTTAATGCAAGGCAAAGCAGCAAAAGAACAAAATAATGATAGCACTGTATATTTATGCCGTAAACAAATATAAACTTAAAAGTATTACACACAAGTTCCTTATCAAGGGACATACACAAATGGAAGGTGATGCCGTTCACTCTACCATAGAAAGAGGCATCAAAAGATCTCTGAAGTCTGGTCCTATTTATAGTCCTCAAGAATATGTTAATATTATAAAAACTGCGAAAAAAAATCCGCCGTACTTTGCCGTTCAAGAGCTAGCGTTTGACGACTTCTACGATGTTAAAACAATGTGCGATAAGATTGGAAATAATTATTCCAGGACAACTGATAACTGTCAAATAAAATTGACAGATATTAAAATAATCCAAGTTAGAAAAGATGACCCTCTAGCGTTCCATGTAAAAACATCCTATGCCGATGAAGAGTTTAAACGTATAGAAATAAGAAAATGTAACACAAGACAGCAAAAAACTGTATTCGCTTTTCCAGAAAGTTTGGATAAAGCTTATTCCACGAAAATACCAGTCAGTGAAAAAAAGAAGCAGGATATTTTAAAACTAATCGAAAAACGACACATTCCACAGACCTACTATAATTTTTATAAATCTCTGTAATAATTTGAGTAATTAATTACCTATTTTTTTAAGATAACTGTACCTGATTACGATTATAAATAATTATGAGACTGTTGAAATGCCATTGATGAAGATTAGTAGGTATAATACTAGCTTAAGTTTATTGTTTTTTATAAAAATATTTTTTCTACAATCTTTATCTACCAAAGGACAAATTTAAAAATCTCCTAACTCCTTACGGTAATTTTATTTAATTTTAATTAGGTATTATAATAAACTATGAGGCTGTTGATTTTGCATGATTGTTGAAAAAATTGTAATAACTTTATGATTATCATTTTTAAATGTTCCTATTTTTGTCGTTGTTTAGATATAATTATGTATAATAAATACCTATGAGACTGTTGAAGTGAATTAAAGTGAAAAGTGATTGTTAAAATAATTATAATAATTAATATCTTTATAATAAAAATATATAATAGTAGTGATGATCCTATTTCACTGTGATTATAATTATTATTTAAATGTTAATGTCCACTGGTTTTTATAATTGCTTAGATACATAGATTTTAAAACTGTTTAGAAAATAATTAATTTTATTGCTGTATTACATGTCTTGCTTAATTATGTTTAATTGTTACTGTTTCTTTTTATAATTTTGACTGAGTCTGATACTTATTTCAATTTTAATAAACCTTTTTTAAATACCAATCAGTATTTTTATTTTACTAATTTCTCACTCAAGCTGATATAACTTAACATTCTGTACTTTTTAATAAGGTATCATTATTAATTACTACTTGATATTATCAAATTATAGTCAATTTGGGTAAGGCTATATAGTCGTAAGTGAAACATCTGAGCAATTTGAACTGCTTATACAGTATCATCTTTACCCAGTCATATAAAAGTGTAAATAAAACTTAAACTACTACTGTTACACTCATAAAACTTACGCAGGGTAAAGTAGGAGAATGTACCTTTAAATCTAGGTATAAGTTAGGGCATTTAAACCCTTAGTAACGCAGCTATGAATTTTCAAACTTTCAAATGCGATTATCTCGAAACACTGTTTTTGAAGATAATACCCTTTTGTTTGTGACGTGCGATATATACTTTTACGGGGTGTTGCTTTTGCAAGCGATAACGGGAAAGTATCAAACCCATTAGAGTTGTTATCTCATATATACACCAATATATAAGACTTAGAAAGGGAGAAGCGAAGTAGAGTAAGAGACGCTGCACGCTAGATGCGAGCGGAGAATAGGTCAATAAAGACTACACCATCCTACAAAAGTTTCATTGATGATCTTAGGTTAGATCCAATGCCTAGTGTATTTACAATAGCTGTGTTTACTGCACACGCGTCCTCTTGGTCATATGAGTTGTTTTTATAATTCGAATCCTGCTTTTGTATTTACACTTTTCCAGTGCCAAATTTGTTCGTTTGTTTTCAAGTTATTTCAAATACTGCATTGTAAGACTGTAATTGTTCCCTTGTAATTTAAATATTATACCGTTTTCTTGATTTTCCTATGTAACTAGATTGTCTAAAGTAGTCCAAAGTTTCAAGCTCGTTGCGGATGTGTCGTTAATTTGAAAGTGCACTAAGCGCAATTTCCCAGCCATAGACGACAAAGGGTACATACTAACTAAATGTTTGTGTTTATATGAAAACTGCGATATTAATCCCTATAGTTCACAATATCTCCAAAGTTCTCAGAAGTCTCAGTTTTATGACAACACATACACATAAAAAAATTTCGGTACTTTGGAAGACATAACTTTAACCGATAAGAGCGCCATTACTTTTATGATATTGAAATGCTTTTTTATAATGTTAATATTGAAGCAAATAAAATGTTTTATCTATGTTTCGGTAATGGTTTTGCTGTGGGCAATACTCATTTGGATATACTTGAGTTTGCCATTGAAGCCAAATTTTGGTTTGAGAGGATTGTAAAAACAGGGTTCGTAATACGAGTGTAAGCATACATTTATTATTTACTCTAATAGATACATTACTTAACTAAAATTTATGTTTATATATTATATATATTATGCTACAAGTAACTATTGGTATTAACTGGTGAATATCAACTGTAGATGCGAATACAAGAATAGCCAAAACCAAAAAAATATAATTTGATTACCCGCGTTGAGTTGGAAATTATTTAATTCCAACCCACATTTGTGAGACAGACTGACTGACAAATAGATCTAAAATATATTTCTTATACCGTAAACTGACATAATTAGATTAGGCTGAAGAATGGAACAATGCTCAATGGTTGAGGCATCTGTATAATTAACATTTGGTCGTATAAGACAGATTAATACGGGTTTGGTAGCTAGAGAGACGTAGGTTTTACGACTTAAGGCTCATTTTCACTGAAGGCTTTGCTTCAATGGAAACTTGGTGTTTAATATAACTAAGGCATACAGTAATTTCGTAATAATTTGGTATAATTATTGCACTTGTATTTTACTGACAGGCTCATGACCATCTGACAATCAAACTAGATATATCAACGGAAAAAATAAAGATCGTGGTTGGATCAGAAGAAACAGACACATCGACTGCAATTCGAGTAAAACTATATTAAAAACTCTATATCATTCTGCGATAGTACAGCTCCAAGATACTGAAGTCGTAGAGATACTTTATGACCCAACTTTGTGTAAGAAGGGGCTTATCAAACTTAGCAGAAGGGTCGTAAAGTGACGAACAGCTTCCGAAGTAGCGGTGACCTGATTCCATCAACGACTTTAGATAATTGCACAGGTGCATCATTGTTTGAGTCTTTACATATTTTAGATTACATATATACATAATTTGTGATTAAAAAGTTTAGGTATGATACAGTTATTGGAGTTAATTAATAATTAGTCGATCAAAGTCAAAGTCAAAATCATTTATTCAATTTAGGCATCAAAGACGAAATGAAACTTATGAACGTCAACTTTTCATTATAATGTACTTTAAAGACTCTACCGCCGCGTTCCGAAATATATAGGGCCCACCGAGAAGAAGCGGCAAGAAAATCGGGGCCATTCTTTTTATATAGATGTTTACAATGTTTCTACTTAGGTACTACAAATATTACATTTTATGGGTGGCAGAGTGACAGCTTGCCAGAAGTGGAGTATTCCAAGCATTTTTATCTTTTATATTTGTGCCTCATGAAAAGAAAATATTCCATATAATGTACCTTTCTGTTTCGAAGGCTGTTCTTTCTTCTAAAGAACTCATTACCTTTGTTCACGATGCAAACTACTTTTCTCAACTACTCCTATCCGCTTTAGCAGGTCGGCTGAAACTACCTTTATTGGTTCTCGCTTGTTTACGGACTTTATAACACCTATCACCAACACATCAGCATTATAAAGGCGATAGTGAGAGTGCCGTGCGATTCTCTATAAGAGCAATCATCGTTGCATCTTTGACAACATCCGTGAAACCAATGACGAGATGACAAGAAACGTTGGAAAAACAACCTTATGTAAAAGGGCGATATCTCATAAAGTATTTGACATCGGTGAGCTCGTCGACGAATCATTAGAGAATATGACGTAATCACGTAAAAATATCGTCCGTTAACCAATTTTACAGACAACCATTCTTTTAAAGCATTGAATTTGAAGAGTGAATAATTTATCTGGATCTTCATTCGCGTATTTTACAAGTAGCTTTAAACGTGTTATTCAGGCTATTTGTTATTTATTTGGTATAAATCAATCGATCAATAACCTATTATTTCACGTATTATCATTATTTACAGTAAATCATCATTCATATAAAGTACTATTGTTTGAAAAGATTACGTAAACGTTGACGCCACATAATTTCATTAGCCGACTTTCAAGGAGCTAGAGGTGAGATGTGGATATCCCTTTTTTTATGACCTATAACTGATAAGTGGATAATCAGATTTTGAAAATTTGTTGTTGGATATTAGCGCCAGTTGTAACGTTTTTGAGTGATCCAAAAACAATGAAAAAAGTATTGAATTATCTGGTTACTTTTATGTCGAGTAGAAAATCAGCAATTTTGAAGAGATTTCATACTATTTTGTTGGAAACTACGATTTTAAATAGTTAATTGACGAATTATCTTGTTCCTAAACGACTAAAGACTTTTGATCACACTTTGTATTGTCTAGTGGTATAAAGCTATTATTATGACACCATTGTTACAATAATTAATTGCTTTCGCCCTAAGCTTACGCCTTATATCTGCCAATTTTATTAATATCGAAACCTTGTCAGTACAATTATATGCAAATAAAGTTTGCTGGTTGCTATTAATGTCTTATTTTTTCCTGTCATTATAGCCTTTGCCGACGCAAACACGGCTCATGAAGACATGTCTCCTATGTCAGACTAATAATATATACATATAAGTTATATTATGAGTGTGAAAGTTATGATGGACGTTTGTTGTTCAACCACGCAAACACGGCTGAACGGATTTGAAGGAAATTTAGGTAGATAGAAGATACACTGGATTACACAGTGGACTCTTTTCCTCCACACAACATCGTCATCCATCACCACGTGTGTGAAACCGCAGAGCGCAGCTAAGTTAATATTTAAAGAGTTTGATAAATTTCTTCAATTGAATGAACTTATAAAAATATTTTTGAAGGACTAGTTTCAATTTGCTTAAAAATTAGTTAAACGGAAATAATATGTAGGTACATAATCTCTAAATTAATAAAATGACAAAATATTAATTAAAATCCTGTGAAGCTGATTAGCTAATGCATTTTCCCTGTACGTGCTACTTATACAATATAATGTAGACATGTCATTTCATTTTAATTCGTTCTAAAAGCTTTTAAACCGACGTTGACTTACGCTAACTTTTACTTATAGCCAATAAATAAGGTGTCCTTTTCACCAAAAAAACATATAACATACAACAAATTCAAAAAAATCTGTCGCTCATATGTACATTTAAGAAGATGCTACTGTAAACACGCTTTCTAGAGAACTATTCTACGCTCTTTCGTTAATGCTCATCCAAGTAACTAGTGACCGCAATGAGGTTTCCGTGACCTAATTTAATAGGTAATTGCGAATATAGGCTGGAATCACTAGCATTTCTATATAGAAGCTGTGTAATAGTTACCTCCCACGTAGTAAATAGCGCAAACACACGCAACAGTTACACACAGATAACTTATAAGATAAAAGTATTGTTTAATAGTACGTTATTAGACATAAATGTTATATTGTTTAGCTCCCGTAACAAATGTCGTAGGATATCGTTTTGCTCTAGCTCGACAAGACAGATAATTGCGTACGTAGTATTGTTGAGGTTTCATCTCATTGTGTGAATCGTCTGCAACTAATTGAAAGGAATCGAAAATGTTGTAGAGCTTCTTTAAGACGCGTTCCAACCCCAATTTGAAAATAATTTACGATGCTTTAACTAAGGTTGAAAATCGCTTGTTAGATTGGACGATGTAATGCGAAAATGCGTTAATTTTGTACGTGTTCTTTATATATTTCGATATATACTAACACAATTGAAAAAACTGCTGGTTACTACTTTAGTACTATATGTTGGCTATGTATTACCTAAAAAATAATATAGTGTTATCGCTGAAAATTCTGAGAGTTTGGACGTGAAAGTTTATTATTATGCACCTATTTAGGATTCTTTTCTGCAAAGAGCGAGTAATACGAATACTCGTATTTATGAATTCTGTTCGGTTATTACTCTTTGCCTGTTCCTTTTCTAACCTAAGTTTTTTTTCATAGATTATTATCGAACTGTTTCGTTACACTCGATGTTTGAAGATTTTGCTTTTTACTCTTATCAGGATACGAGCGCGCCTTAATCTGTAGTCAGCATACCTAATATAGATACTTTACGCTTATATTCCATCACCCAACTTTTTGTCTGACCAGTTCAAAAAGGTTTTGCTTTGCACACGTGCATTGCAAGCTAACTCCGCCTTTTATTGTATTGTCCAATGACAACCATAATATGCATTTCCGTTGTAAAAATCTTTTGTTCCTACATCTTTTAGAAATTTTATGATTTTGTCAGGTCCGTTGCGACTAGCACACTTTTTATTATAATAAAAAGTAGTAGTTCTATTAAACGTGTTGACAGTACTAAAATTTTTACTTATAACCGTAATTATATATATCTAAATTAAATCTATATCCACTTAGTATTTTTATGTTACCTTGAATAGGATTATTGTATTTTAATATAATAAAATGTAGTAGTTCTTTTAAACGTGTTGATAGTACTAAGATTTTCATTTATAATCGTAATTATATCACAGCTAAATTAAATCTATATCCATATAGTATTTAAAGTGTTACCTTGAAAAGAATTATTGTATTTTATTATATTAAAAAGTAGTAGTTCTTTTAACAACACACCAATAAGCAGAAAATAGGCGGGGTAAGTGAACGGTTATTTCACACAAAATTCAGCGTTAAGATGGTCAGGCAAAAATTTTACTGATAGTACCTAAACCGGTTATTTGTATGTAAATCAAAACAAACGTGGATCTATCAGTCATGGAACAAAGTTTCATACTGAATCTTTAATTTTTATTTTCTTTTTGTGCACATTAACATTCGTTAAACAAAACTACAATTTCTATGTTTGAATATCGCTCTATAAATTTCAATATTTACACTTTTGAAAAACATACCGACTGCCACTCAGTGCCCACTCCATCCATTAGCGTAAAGATGAGCTTAAGCCCTTCGACACCTGTTTTCTTTTTCTTTTCGACCTTCACAAATCCTATTTCCCAATTACATAGTTATTGCGAACATCACTATTAATCAACTTATTTTTAAATCTAATAAATTTAGCAACAGCATTACTCTTCAGTCCTGTCACAGTACGATTACTATCAATGACAAGAATCGGGTCTACCTTTTCCCTCTTATTTACAATGTCCATTAGGTCACTTCTTTTCTTTACGAAGTATATGACCGGTATGTTTACATTGTTAGTACCATCGTCGTCTTCAGGAAATACGATATATATAACAGCAGGTTTCGCATCCTTCCCGCTGATTTTCACATTCCAGGGTGCTGTCGCCACTATAATTTTGTAATCAGTAAACGGTTGAGGAACGATTGGTATGTTGATAAAACGGTCAAACTTTTCCGTAGTGGTGTTCATTTCAGACAGTTTTGGCGGGAACAGTATTCTCGCTATTTGGTTGGTACAGCCAACGCGGAGCTCTGCAGTGTTTGGGATGTACACTTTGGATAGAAATTCACGTTTGTGTGAGTCGTCACTCGTCAACTCTTGAGGAATTTTAACAAACAATGCCTGAGATGGTTGAGGCTCAACATCTTCTTTCCCCAGCATTGGATTGAATTTGAGAGTGAAGCCACTGTGTATTGCTTTGCTCTGGACGAATTTATCTGCCGAGGCGATCAGTAAAATCGATATTATCTGTAAATAGATTCACATGATTAATAGATTCAGATGACTTCAGTGCCTGATTTTTAAGTAAGTATATGAATTTGTGTAATAAAAACTACATTTACTACAATTTTTAATACTGTATCTAGTATTTATTAAGATAGAGATGCTAATAATCACAAAACGACAATGAAATCCGATCATAGAAAACTGTACGAAAAAAAAACTCACTCTCTCCATAATCTAGAGAACATATGAATACAACGTTTAGTACCGAACTGATGTCACCCTCCTTCTGCGATTGAGGATACCTTGTTTAGAAAACATAGCGAGGAAAAGGCCGTCTTGTCATTTGATGTTGTTCCTATTCACTCCTATAACTGGACAATTATGTTAAACAAAGAAGTGGAAGGTAAACATCACACAATAAGTAACTCTAGGTATAAAGGAAGTCCAAATATTAACAATAGCTTGTGGGAATATTGAGATTTCCTCTATGCGATTTAGTGAATGAAGAACAAGCAATCAAAGGCAGGTTAGGAACAGATAAATAATAACAAAATGTAATCACCTCGTCATACTCTCTTCATAAACGCTCGTACTTTATGATGGCTTGGTACCAAATCATTATTTAAATATTTTGGACAAATTGTTATATTGTGCACTACGTGTAAGTTTCCATAGAACCAAAACAATACAATTTTGAGACACAAATTTTGAGGTCACCAAAATACGTACTTAATTCTTCGTACCCCAACAGCAATAGCTGATATAGGGATACAATAAAAGCAAATATTGACATTCAATTAAAGATTTTAGAGTAATTAGTCATAGACTAATAAACACCAACACAAATTTAAATTTATGTATTTTCTATATTTTTTTTAGTTTACATTTGAAACTCGTATACGTCTTACTTTGTAAGCCGACTGCTATTATAAGTCTCGAAATAGCATAAATAATAAATTGCTAGCTTAAAATTTTAATACTGGCGAGGAGAAGATCTAAATTGTAATGTCATATAAAAATGTTAATAGAAGTATTGACAACATCAAAGCAAAGGTAGTAAAACCTAGAAACACTGAATCATACCTTTTTAAAATTCAATACAAAAATTAACCTATCTATCTCCAACACATATAAAAATTAACCCCTATTTCTCCTGGTTACGCTATAACTTGAGAACGGATGGAACAATCGCTAATCCTTTTTTTGTTGTGTTAATTATTGTCAGGAGAAGGTACTTATGAAAGAAACTCCAGAAAAGAAAGGAGGTTATGGCGAGGCCGAATGCCGAGCCTACCACGTGAACGAAGTCGTGGGCAGTCGCTAGTCTTATTTATAAAAATGGACACCTATTTTTCCAGGTCACGCTATAAATAGAGAACGGCTTTACCGATTTCGGAAGGAGGTTCTTATGAAAGAATAACCGAGGAAAAATGTGAGGCAATGGCGAGACCGAAGGCCGAGCCTGTTGCGCAAAAGAAGTCGCGTGCAGTCACTAGTATATATATATATAAAATTTAACCCCTATTTCTCCTGGTCACGCAATAACTTTATAACGGCTTTACCGATTTTAATCATATTTTTTTAAATTGTTCCTAATACTTAGTAGAAGGTTTTTACAATTAAAAAATCAAGAAAAGAGGGGAGGTTATGGTGAGGCCGAAGGCCGAGTCTACTACGCGAACGAAGTCGCGCGCAGTCGCTAGTAAGAGATAAAAGTTGTTTGGATAGCAACTTTACATCTCCTATTAATTTTTTTGTAAAGCGTAGCCAATTGACATAAAATATGGTGTTCCCAAAAAATCTTAGTTCTAAATTCAAAATATCTATTTAGCTCTTCTTCCATCTCTTTAGTTGTTGACCGACAGCTCTATTATATTCTCTTTGACCGACAGCTGGATCTCTGTGTGAAAATGACCAGAGACGAAACGTCGATTTCGAGTGACATTTTAGCGTCAAACTCATTGAGATAGCCTAGGTGCTGTAATATCATGATGGCGATAAAAATGGGGGTTTTTAAAACACAAAATATTATATGACATTTCTAAGACTTCTAAGTACACATTGACGGAAATAATAACATATTTTAAGACACTAGAGTACATTAAAAAAATTCAAACATTCCACAAAAAATCACCTTTAAGACAGTTTTTCTCTTTATTCACTATTGTATTTGTCATGAAACACATATCATAAAATAGCAATTTTTAATACACATACATTGACAGATTATTTTTTCATAAGAGTTCACATATTTTTTTATTAATTATTATTATTTATAGTTTTAACTAGATGCGCTTGCTCGGTTTCAAGTAAAGGAAATTGAACGTGGTCAAGTGCTGAGCTGACAGCGTCTTAAGAAGTTACCCCTTTTCAGATCAGCCGTCCGATTCTCTAAGAGCAAACATCGTTGCATCTTTGACAACATCCGTGAAACAAATGAAGCGACGACAATAAATGTTGGAAAAGCAACCTTATGGACAAGGTCGATATCTCATAAAGTATTTGACATCGGTGAGCTCGTCGACGAATCATTTGAGAATCGCACTGCTGTATAATAAGCTTATAATAGGCATTTTCAATAAAATTGTAGCCTATTAGTATATTTTTTATACTTAAAGCTCGTTTATATTTAATTAATTTAGTTATTTGACTCGGTAACCTATAGAACACGTTGCGGGCGTGTCAGCTATTCGATTGTAAAAACAGCTGTGTCAAGCTCTCATAACCTAGTATTTAGCTATATAGATCGATCGTATATTCTACCTGTATAAAGAGTGTAGGTATGCGCATAATATATAGGTGCCTGTAGACGTGCAACGTTAAAACGTACAATTTATGGAAATCCAATATTCCTTACGTATTCAACTCGGGAATCTGCGCCCAGTGACAAATTTATCACAGTTGAGAAATAATTCGGTTTGTATGAGGTATCTGTAGTTGTTACTTATTACAGTTTACTTATTTCTACCTATTTATGTAGTTTTGTTTTCTAGTCGACCAATTAGCAATTCCATTGTGTTTTTTTTTTATTTAAGAACATTTAAATAGTCTCTATGTGTAGTTCAGACGCACGCAAGTTTGCCCCTTTAAATGTATTTTGAAAATTTTGAAATGTGTTAGAACTAATAAAATTTGTAACTTTAATACCAAACTTGTATAATTGTACTTTTTCTGGTTATGTGATACTCGAACTAAGGTCGTACATTTTTCCCTATTATCTTGTAAGAGACACTCTAATGAGTGTCTCTTAAGTCTCATTGATTCCTTGACCACCTTTTCTAGGAAATCTTTTGTTCCTTTGGCCAAGCAGCTCACGAAACAATACAGTTCGTAGAAACGCGGGCATGATGAGAAATATTTTAATCAGTCGGTTAAGATATTTCTCAAATTAATGTCCTGAAGAAAACAACACTTTCCCTAAAAAGGGGGGAAATTTGCTCCGGTGCTATATAAACTAAATCGATATTTACCTCCTGACGATACGTGCCTTGTTTTGACAAGTAGGTACTTACTACTTTCTGTATCTCATCTGTAACGACTATCGGAACAATCTAATCAATCGAATGATCGTCGAGTCAACATCCCACATGGCAGTCACCTCGTAAGTGAATTAAGGTACTTGCTGAGCTTGTCGTTCCGGACCATCACGAGGCTTATCATGAGGAATGGTGACGTCAACAAGCATTTCCTGGCGCTGAGACAGATCGATCAACATGATATGAGGCTTATTGGCAATAATAGTCCTGTCTTTGATAATAGATCGACCCCAATAGAGCGTATTACGATCGTTTGCAAGGACATGCATATGTGCGTACTTATAGTACGGCATATCAGACGCAATAAGGCCGTATTAAAGAGCAAGTTGCTGGTGAAGAATCCCGGCTTGGATATGTATGTGCAAGTATTCTCCATTAGCCAGATAATAATAGACAACCGGAAATAATATGTCTCAGTGACTCTGCGGAACGGTGGCATGCTCGACAAATGTCGACCGTACCGTCTTTCAGAATATATTTCCTTGGTTTTCGTCGTGATAACAATGTCAGCAATAGCACAGACAAAGCGAGTCGGTTTGGAATTGAAGCAATTATTATTATTATTTTATTTTGGCATACTATTATTATATATTTATATATGTATATATTTATAGAGGAGAGGCCTATGTCCAGCAGTGGACTGCTACAGGCATATGATGATGATGATATATTTATATATTATTACATGTCTGTACTTCCAAAGTCATTTCAAAATATCGACCAAAATATCATTATGAGTTATTAGGAATTTTTATTTTACTGCAAGACTTATCTCTGGAGTCCTGAAATTGAGAACAATTTTCAAAAAAGGTTGGCGAGCGAACTCGAAGGGTTCAATCTATTTTTTTTTTATATTTTGCCTTTTATGGTTCTTTATTGCTGTTGCTTTTTATTTACATACATTTTATCATTTTTACAGTATATATGAGTACTGAATTTTTTGTGTGTTAATTTATTTTTTATTTATTTGCACCTTCAAGTACTACGTAAGGGGTTCAATCCTGACATATACATTGCATCTTGACAGCAATGCAATATGTTGCCAAGAGGAGAAAAATGAGGGAGGAGGAGAGTGTGAATAGATCCTTCTCATATTGCTTGCCCGCTATGCAACAGCCGGCCGATGCACTTTTCAATTGAAAATCCAACAATATTGTCCCGGAACTTTTAAGGAAACGGTTGCATTTTATTTCTATCATATTGCCATAATTTCCCAAGAGAGAGCACTGTAGGGTAGATGAATACCCCCAGCCAAAGTTTGAAATGCGTATTGAAAGTTCTTGCCACGACGCGAATAAGAAATCCGTTTGGTGGTAACTTTGTTTACGAAAGTTATTATTGGTATAAAAAAATCGGAACTCTGTTTTTACGCAGACTTAGTAAAGAACGTATCTGAATACATAAAGCCTAAGTATTTTGGTTTCCACACGTCTTATGTGGGTGACATATTCTGATTACCATGTTTCATTTTTGAAAAAGAAGACAATGTAATCTGCTGATGAAAGTTCGACACGTTTCTATATAACAAAAGTCAAAGTATATTAAGTATATTAGTGTACTTAGATAGTCAAAAGTCAACGCCTCTGGCTCAATCCATCCCTTATCCGCTCTTAAGTATGGTATAACATGGGTTTCAGTTTAAACTGAATAAAGATGATCTGAAAGACTCTTAGGCCTACTTGCACGTTCCAGAGTTACTCGTAGCTTCAATAACTCAGAGTCAACTGCAAAAATGGGGTTTTATACTCGTAATTAGTTTATCTTGCACCGTTAAAGGTTAGGAGTAAATCTAAGGTTATTTACTGAAATATTTAACTCAGCAATGTGGGAGAGTTAAGTCTTTAACTAGGGTTAGTGAAGTTTTGTGTCAAAAGAAATTTAGGTTACATTCTGCTGTATAATGTACTCTTTGGACGAAATGACACGAGACAATACGTATAGAATAAAAAGTCGTCAAATTTCATACGACAAAGGATAAACAAGAAAGTCTATATACGAGTACGTTGTACTGTAGTGCCAAAGAGATAGATGTAGGTTTCACTTTTTTTTCGATTCATTCATTATTGGTCAGGTTACAATATAAGTGCTTAGACAATTCAATGTTCCCATCTAAAGATTACAAATGTCAGTTTAGCAAAACCGGTGATCTTTTATAGTCGTGCAAGGCAAAATGAGAATTGAAAATGGATATGACTAACGCAAGTTTACAAACTCGTAGACTTATTTATTCAACCCGAGCAAACGTGCAAGTGGGCCTTAGTCACTTTTCTATTAATATAAAGTTAGCACTTGATCGTTTGGTCTTGTTGTCATTGAAATACACGTGATACTAATTCCTGCTCATCTTTTTCCCTGGGTATAAAGGCCTTCCGCTTTTCTAAAAAGGACACACTAAAACGTGACAGTAAGCAAAAATCTCATTTTCAGTGGTTCTTTCCAGCACTTGGCTACAGTTGACGTATCCCTTTAGATTAATAGACTTATAAGAGTTCAATTCAAGCTTCAGTTTCATATAAGAGCGTCACCCAATACTAATCACAATTGAGAGTCATACCTCAACATCATACCAACTGTTTTCATTCCTTGAAATTTGCACTTTCCTTTAAATTATGTACACTTTCAGAATCTTATCTTATCTTTAACTTTTAAATGAATTGCTGTTCGTTAGTCTAGCTCAAATACGGGAACGGCTAGACCCATTTGGCTAAATAAGGTTTTGATATATTTGTGGCAGTCCAGGAAAGGTTTAAACGGTGAGAAATTATGGAAAAATAGCATGGAAAATTGAAATAGCAACAATTTTACTTTCTCATACAAACTGCTCCTACCAGTGAAACATTTTCTTGAAGACACATAATGAACAACAATCGGTAGTCATGGAAACCATCTCTGAAAATATATAGATATTAAAATGAGAATGATTAGATATTTGTGCAAAAAGAGATGCTATTAAATAATGCACGTGATACGAAGTACACTGGGTCATCTAGTTGTATATATTTTCGGATGTATTATTCGGATGTATTATTAGCATCAAAGCAAGCGGGTTGCTTAAAAAATACAATAATTAAAAAAAAGTATTATTTTTAAAGCATAAGCAATCCGTTCAAAATAAAAGCTAAATTTAAAAATTTTAAATTAACCTATAGGAAGAAGTGAACCCTAGGATAAGTACATGATTTTTATTAGATTTCGTAAACGTGCTACCTATGTATGACTGTATTTTTTATTTGTAGTATTTTGTACAGACCCAAATAATTAAAAACGTATTTTTTTTTAATATAACGGATTTAGTATATTATTTTTTTCCTATATTTTGTTTTACTAATATTATAAACACGAAAGGTTGTATGTATGGCTGTATGGATGTTTGTAACTCTTTCACGGAAAACTACTGAATAGATTTTATAAAAATTTTGGTTTGATAAGGCGCTGGAATAATATATAAGGATACATTTATATCATAGTCATCATCATCATCAATCACCACGTGGGTATAACCGACGGGCGCTTGTATGAAATAAACCTTAATTTCGTTTTTATTTAAAAAAAAGATTGCTATTTTTTTTAAAGTAGACAATTTTAATATAACAGCACCGCTTTCTTTGAAGCCCAGTTTATTATATTATATAATAAAATGGTAATTACATAGCATCTTATAAGACTCATATTAAAGAAATAAACGCATGGGAATTCTCTGCTTTACGTAACATTTAACATTTTCGTCAAGAATTCAACAGCTAGCTTGGCAAATTGAACTGTAGTTGTAAACAATACCTTAACCCCTCACCAGTCGATTGTCAATATAACAATGAAATTTCTATAGTGTCTGGGTCGTTCGACTGATGAAGTATTAACTCCGACGTACGTCGGAGTTTGAGTGGGAATTCTCTGCTTTACGTAACATTTAACATTTTCGTCAAGAATTCAACAGCTAGCTTGGCAAATTGAACTGTAGTTGTAAACAATACCTTAACCCCTCACCAGTCGATTGTCAATATAACAATGAAATTTCTATAGTGTCTGGGTCGTTCGACTGATGAAGTATTAACTCCGACGTACATCGGAGACGTTTGATGTAAAGTCGAGTCTGACTTGTGGTTACTGCTCGCCCACGACGCCCACCGACTTTGTTGTTTACTAAATACTAATGGCCCTAGCATGAACTACTAGGGAACAAAAATAAATATACACATTTATAAAACAAAACACTTTATAATTAAGGATTTATTGCTATCCCATTGTTGCAAAATTATACAAGTATTTTTAAGCCGTTACTAGGTTGTAACGTCACAACCAGCTAGTAGTCCAAGCAAATTAGGATAAAGTATGGACATAATTCTGGCAGTAGTAGATTCTTCAGGAATCGTTAGGAAACACAGCTATGAGGTATCTCCCTGGTTTGCACCGTTTCTAGCACCTACAGAACCATGTTAAATATTTTGTATAAACATTAACGGACCGTTACTTAGAAAAATCCAAAGAAGTTGGAAAAGTTTATTGTCTTTTAGAATATCGTCTTTCTTTATGTATAATGACTTAGAGTGAAAAAAGTCGTGCGACGTACGGAATATTTGTGTTTTTTTTTTTTTTTGGGGCTCTAGGGAAATTCCGCCATAATATTGGTGCAAACTTACAATTAGGTCTCTAAATTTGTACCAATGTGCAAGTTACGGATCATATCTTATCAACCAACTTCCAAAAAAGGAGGATGTTATCAAGTCGACGCGTATATTTTTTTATTTATGATCACGAAAAACTTTTTACAGAGTAATCCGCTTTTGATCATTCTTTTTTTGTTTGGATACTTTTTTTCTTTTTTTTTTCAATGTACTTCCAAGATGGTTCCATTGAAATTTCATCATATTCGGACAAAAACTGAAAAGTGTTTCGCTTATCTCGATGATATCGTTATTGACGGTGAATGACTTCATCGCGGTACTCTTCAACTGATCCATTTCAAATAATTTGAACCACAAATTAACAGACACCTTCAACAGTTAAAGTTATACAATAAAAACTCCATTGTAATGGGGTGAGCGGATCGGTGAGGTGTGGATGGCTACCATATAGTTAAAAAAGTGTCAAGAAAGTGACCTTATTTGCCTTTTTACCCTTTTTCGGGTATGAAGTTCTTATCTAAAAAGCGTCTGACATTTCAAAGTCGCACAACGCAACGAAATTACATTTTAAAAATATATCGGAATATCTGACCGGCCATTACGAAAACTAAGCTACCTCTTCGTCGAAGGAAGGATAGCAATAAATTTTTTATAGGCAACGTTTTATGCGAAAAGTTTGAACACCTCATTGTCATTGAGATTTGGATATCACCTTACCATGGGTCAAGGGGGTAACTATGATCACAGTGGTCAAACCTGGAATAGTGATTGATAAATCCGAATACATTTTCTATCAACCTAATGAGTTGCGATTCATTTTATAACGAGAATTAAATGATAGCGTATTGCAACAATAATCAATCATGATCTCAGTCATAGGACATCCACCGCTGAATATATGCCTCCCCCGCACATTTCCAAAAGGACCGGTTGGAAGCAGCCTGCATCCAACGTCGTCCTGCCACTTTTATCAGGTCGTCAGCCCACCTTGTCGGTGGACGACCTACTCTGGGCTTGCCGGTCCGTGGTCTCCACTCTAGAACCTTTCGGCCCCATCGGCCATCTGTTGCTTGAGGCCTGACCACTGCCACTTCAAATGGCTTATCTTCTGGGTAGTGTCGGTGGGCAGTGGTTTAGTTTGTCTACGGATCTCCTCATTTCTAGCTCGATCACGTAGAGTAACCTCAAGAAGCGTATCCCTCTCCATAGCTCGTTTTGCGACTTTGAGCTTGCTTATGAGGCCCATAATAGGAGACCACATTTCTATATCTATCTGTATCTATGTAATGGTAATTAAATAAAAAAACATTTAGGTATCTATCCTTTATTAGCCTTGCCTAAGTATAGAATCAGACAGTAAAGGTCCTTGTCAACAAGAGTCTTTCTTCGTGAATCTTGTTACAGAAGTGAGTAGTATGCTGAATTGTTACTTTCTATTACCTTATCCAGAGATCCTCCTATGTAAAAGTATAATTGGAAGTTTTAAAGACTAAAAACAAAGGAAAGTTTTAAGATGATGCATTTCGACAAAGTTCTATAGCAGACGCAGTATTTTCTATCCTAGAAATTAGCTTACGTAACTATCAGATGGAACTGACTGAAATTTGTGTCTTGGTGCCATTGGCTAACATCAACGACATTGTCTTTAAATATACAACAATACCCATAAAAAACTACGATCGTTCAATGTAATGTCATCAATATTGATTTCACGGTTTTATTAAAAACAAAACACTGCTGCAATTGATTATTGTGAAACAGGCCTCAAACAATGGCGCATATCGACTGGAATAATGTAACTCTTACATCATCGGCGTTCTCTCGCATAAATTCTCTGTCACGTCTTCCATTGAATACGACATACCATAAAATAATTCAATATGCCTCACCGGCGCCGATTGCGAGTGCAATGGATTGTGGGATTGATGCATTTAAGTAATAACGAAACTGGCTATTGTATACTAGCTTTCTGGGCACGTGTTACTGATTTGAATGAAAGGTTTATTTAAATGAAAATATTTTAAAAGGCATGACCTACATGCTTTTTAAAATGCGAAAGCCCAGAGTGCGTTAATGTCCATCAACACATGCAATTTGAAAAATTGAATATTGACTTCCATGTCATTACTTTGGTAAAAATCAGTTATTGGAGTGTAACTCAAAAACTACTGGACCGAATTTGATAAAATTTACATGGGACCACACGGGAAGCACCAGCTTTAAAAAAAAGAATTTTTAGAATTGGTTTATCCTATAGAAAGTTATGAGGTAACAAACATTAAAAAAACAGTCGAATTGAGTACCTCCTCCTTTTTGGAAGTCGGTAGAAAACAATCTGTTTTACGGAATTCTCGCTGGCTCTCTACGAGAGCAATAGTTATCGTGAAAAAAGACTTTATTCACTTCAGAGATTTGTATGAGAGAATCACAATATACGACAGTTCAGTATAATATACATTTCTATTAAAATACTTTTTACTAATATGACAAATGCGAATGTTCGAATAGAACTGCTGAACGGATTTGGATGAAATTTGGTATGAAGAATATGTTTGCTTCTTACTGGATGGTTAGTGACGCTGTGTAACACTGTCTTTCAAGGTTCATTCGGTATTTGGGAATCTATAGGTGAAAATGTCGTTTATGTCTTTTTGTACAGCGTTCGGAAAGCTAAACAAAAGAGTTATTTTAATAACCAAAAAGTGCAATTTTTGACCCACGTCTGGAACATTGTTGTTTGTGATCGTTTTCGAAAACTATGTATTTGACAGCATAATCAAGCGATTTTACGTCTTATGCTCAGCTGACCGTGCGAGTAGGGTGTGGGCAAAAGTGGCAGAAATAACGTTTTTGAGCTTTACTGACGCTTTAACAAAATAGCCATCAATGACAACGCCACTAATGCCCTCAAAGCTAAACGAACGCACCTTTATTCTGCTATTGTTAACAGTCCAGTTACGTATCTGTTGACGCCAGCGATCGATCAACACGTTATATTCTAACTCGATAGATCACGAACGCACGCTAACTCATATTCGTAAATAGTAGCATTTAGTATATTTTAATATATAGAAATGTTAAAGATGATGTTACGTTTCAATTTTTGTCTATAGAAATAATAGAATGGATTTTTGGGTAATTATCGAACGGCAACCGGAGACGAACTGGATAGATTTTGAACGTTGTGAAATAGAATTGGCCTCCTGTAGGATAATAGATACAGTCTTACAATTAAGTTAAGTGATCTCCGTTGCCCACGGTAATCCGCAACAATAGAGGTCTCGAGGATGCATTGCCGGCCTTTTGTGGGAGTATATGGTATTTTCTTGAAGGATCCTAAGTCGTATACCGGTTCAGGAATACTTTAGACGGCAGCTGATTCCATCAAGTGGCAATGCAAGGCAAAAATGCCGTAAGAATCGCACAGTAGTGACTGCCAGATGTCGACACGAAATTGGTTGAACATCATTACATAGGAGAAACATTTTCTATATAGAAATGAAATATATTTCTATGTGACTACATACATGTGGCATAGTTAATTGTGGAACCAGGTCTATATTTATTCCGGTTCAACCACTCGAACATAGAGATCCTACCACGGGTCGGTAGCTTCTAATTCGGCATATAAGTACGAGGAATACACGAAAAGGTATGTTTCATTGAAGGACTAATTTACTTTGTCGGTAGTAGTAATATACTTTGTTTTTTTTATTTGAGAAAATTTTTCCCATATCGATATATTTATTACGATAAACAAACAGCCGTAATTTTTTAATGCAATGATTTACAAATTTCTTTATACCACAACCACGCAGAAAGTGTCTCATTACATTCATAAACGGATTACAAAGTTCGTCAAGTCTTCTTATAGAAAGAAAAAGAGAAATGGGCGTCAGGAAAAGTTATTTGGAATTTCGTTTTGCCCTTCGTAGTAGGGTAGAGATTTTGTATTAAATTCCATTTCTGCCCTGGTAGCGTCCTTAACATGTGCAACATGTGCGTACATAAATAGAATACAAACGTCAAATCTCAAAAAGGTTTTATATCCAATAAAAAGAAAAAATATGTGATAATAATTTTATTGTACTCGATTTTCAATGAAAGGATGCTAACAACCTTTTTCTGCACTGCGACAAAAAAAACATGGCGACTATTTGTTAAGTATTGTTAAATTTAGGTTTTTTGCTAAATTGATAATTTAGCAGTACGCTATTATTCTAAATAATTTCCAAAATGTCATCTGATAGTGAAAGTGATTTTGTAAGGATTCATCCTTCCACCAGAATAAATATTTTTTTATGGAATAGGTTGGCAAACGAGCAAACGGCTCATCTGATTGTAAGTGATATTGTCGCCCACGGACATCCGCAATAGCACAGGTCTCGAGGAAGCGTTGCCGACCTTTGAGGAAGGAAGAGATAGAAGGGGTGAGGGTGGAGGGGGTAGGGGAAGGAGAGGGAGAACGGGAAAATGGAAAACGGGGGGAATTGGGCCTACGGAACCTCCCACAAACCGATGAAATGCAATAGCAAGCTATGTTATTTCACGTCGGTGTTATGTGGGAGTGTGGTACCTCTCCGGTCGTACCGGCCCATTCGTCTGTGGGGTTGCAGCGTGGCACTACGACGAAATTGATGGACCACTATGTAAAATCTCGGGTTTTCTCCCCTCGGTGCAAAACATTTTCTAAGGACTGTTAAATGAGCATTTTATATTAATTTCAACTATTGTCTGACCGCTTGACGCTGTTGGTAGCAATCCTGCCTTCTGAGTCTCTGGTGCACAAGTTCGATCCCCGGGCAGGTCTACAATTTGTGTGCATGGTCCGGATGGATCCGGTTATTACCATAGTTAATACTAGCAGTAGTAGTTTGAAACCTGAAGATTTTAATGGGTGTTTTGTTGTATTAAAAAAATAACTTGGTCAAGTCTCAAGAAAAATAGTTTAGATAGACAACGAAGTAAAGTTGTAATGCATCCTTTTTCCTCTTGAGTTATAAACCCTATCAGAGTGCTTGAGGATAGGTATGTGACTGTAAAATCTATGAGCACGTATGTAATTGCAATTTCTATGTATGAATGGCGCTATATCAAAAGAAACAACTAATTATCTGCAATCAACACAACTGTATCCACCGGATTACGACTTTCTAAACGTAAAATACGTAAATGAACGAGATAGTTAATGTTATGTATGTTTGAAATACGATTATAAAAGTGTAGTGAATAATAATAAATAATAACCATGGAAGGCAGTATTTTTGTATTGAAATTCTCATAGTTTTGACACTGTTCTTTTGAAATCTAATTCTCATTATATTCAATCTCTAACGTGAGTATTTTTATTAGCAGCAGTAGTTTATGTTTGGGATACTATAAAAAGATATTCAGAAATGTTTAACCCAAACTCTACCAAAACTATTAACTACAAAGTAATTTATACACCAATTCATGCCGAAAGATGAAAGAGATAAGCCGCTTTTTCCACTATACAAAGGTCAGTCTTCGACCTTCTTTCTGATTTGTTTATGGTTCACCATAAATAAATCTGAATAGAACTCACAAAAGAACCGCTCATAATAAAAAAATCTATTCTAGTATTGTATTTTGGTAAGTAAATGTTTTAGTGACAGTTATGTACTTACAGTATAATATTTTACAGCTTAATAACTTCTACAATAGATCGATGAATCAATGAAAAATCCCAGCTAACTGGTGGTGATCATATAAGATTTCAACTTCGGTCACTACACTACTCAAATTGAAATTCAAATTCAAATAGTTTATTTGCCAGATTACAAGCATTAACATTAACATTTTTAGTTGTAGTACAAATGTGCTGCGTCTGTATTCAGCATGCAAGCAGACGTGCAAATGATTGGTCTGAAGTCGCACTAATTATACCTACAAATAAATATCTTAATTAAAATTTGTGTCCTGAAAATCTAAATATTCTTTAACTCTATAAAAGGAATTATCTAACAGCCACTTAGTTAGCCTCTTTCTAAAGATTTGTCCATCTAACTGTTTCAAATCATCTGGTAACTTATTATATACTTTTATACACATATTACACACATACAACGAGCTATGGAGAGGGCTATATTTGGGGTTTCTCTACGTGATCGAATCAGAAATGAGGAGATCCGTAGAAGAACGAAAGTCACCGACATAGCCCAGAAGATTAGCCAGTTGAAGTGGCAGTGGGCAGGGCACATAGCACGCAGAACAGATGGCCGATGGGGCCGAAAGGTTCTGGAGTGGAGACCATGGACCGGCAAGCGCAGCGTAGGTCGTCCACCGACACGGTGGACAGACGACCTGAGGAAGGTCGCAGGACGACGTTGAATGCAGGCCGCTTCCAAACGGTCCTTTTGGAAAATCATGGGGGAGGCCTATGTTCAGCAGTGGACGTCCTACGGCTGAGATGATGATGATACACATATTATACACATTTCTTTTATAAATGTCCTTATGGCACCGAGGTTGATATAATAAGTTTTTGTACTGCTTACGTTTTTGTCTTGGATAAACATCACTTCGTGCCTTAAAATATGAAGGATAACGTTTTAAAAAAATGCATACTTCTCTTATGTACAAGCATGGCAGCGGTAATATATTACCGACTCAAAAGCGCGAAATAATATAGCTTGATTAGAGATCATAAATAAGGTGTTCCGTTTCCAAAATATGGCTTACAATGTGTGTAGCTACATGTTTACCAGTTTTTTACGTAACATTATCTATAATCAAGCCACATATTTTAAGCTGGAATTCCAATGTAGCTGCTGGTGGTATTCAAGACAAGAGTCTTCGACCAATGTGTGTTACCAGTGGCCTCGCAAGTAAGCTCACTGTCGCACAACGAGCAATGAAGAGGGCTATGCTCGTGGTTTCTCTACGAGATCGAATCAGAAATGAGGAGATCCGTAGAAGAACGAAATTCACCGATATAGCCCAGAAGATTAGCCAGTTAAAGTGGTAGTGGGCAGGGCACATAGCACGCAGAACAGATGGCCGATGGGGCCGGAAGGTTCTGGAGTAGAGACCACGGACCGGCAAGTGCAGCGTAGGTCATCCACTGACACGGTGGACAGACGACCTGATAAAGGTCGCAGGTCGACGTTCGATGCAGGACGCTTCCAACCGGTCCTTTTGGAACATTATGGAATATGTTCAGCAGTGGATTTCCTACGGCTGAGATGATGCTGATGATGATTATGATTCTAAAAACTCCCGTTAGAGTCCAAAACGGATCCAAAAAATAAATAGATCCCTTATTTACTATTAAATTATTCTTTTATACATATTGTCGTGTTAAAATGAGTTTTATAGTATAGCTACATGTAACCTGATCAAATGTCTTAATGGAATACTTATTCTTTGAACTTTAAAACTAAACTAACTACTTACTTACTTAGTTTATTAATGTTGAGCACTTATACAATATCCCCTATTTTAAAAACGTGAATAAGTATTTTTACTGATTTACAGTGATTCAATTTCAGTTATAAGTCGGCACGCTTGGTTTCAATACAAATCGTGATACTTACGTTATCTATAGTTAATTAATACATTTGGACAATTATAAGTCCGAAACATAACTCGCAATAATCGCCCTTGTTTTAAATTTAGCACTCGTATAATACATGTTATGGGTGGGGAGGTTCCATACATTACATAAACAACGCAGTGTTAGACTATGTATGTGCAAACTAATGCTCTATGCATTATCTTTAGTACTAACTCGTAATCAAGCTAGAAAAAAATATTTTCTGCAAAGCGTGAAATAAAGTTTTTCAGTATAATAGTTCGTCGGTGCCAAGCTGTAGTATTCTCTAAGCGATTCTTGTGATTAAACAAATTAAATTTCACGACGGTGTCAGAGTAAAGGGAAACTTTAACAGGACTTTTTCTAAATGCGTTTTAAACTCCGTGGGGTTATACTCAAGTTATCAAAGAATATCCTCTTCCACGTCTAGCTAGATCACTGGTTCTTAACCTTTTAGGGATGATATTTCACAAAATTTCTATTTTGCCATTGACCACCAGCTTCTTGGAGTTTTTAGAAGAGAGTTTTGAGAATTTTACAATTATGTAAATATTATATTTAAAAAATGTATAATGATTGTTTAAAGCCAGCAGTATTTTAATATGAAACAACCATTTTACATTATAAGACTTGCAGGAATATGTAGGTATGAATATTATTCAAATGCGATTTTTTTGGCTAAATAGGCCTACATACTCTTTACTTACTACTGAGAACAGGTCACAGTATCAGTTTTGTTTTAGTTATTTTCATTATTAGTATCTCTCAAATTTTCGTAAAAGAAATTACCTTTTTTTTCCAAAAATGTTAAAAGATGTTATGTATGTCTTTCTTTTGTCTTATGATTCTTTCAATTTGGATAGCTTCGCGGACCACTTCGGGTGCTTCCAGGGACCACCAGTGGTCCGCGACACACCGGTTTATAACCACTGAGCTAGATGCTTATCGTAAGAGGCTACACAGATATCCCAGTTATAGGAAATGTCCACATGTACACGGAGTCATGGTTTCCACGATGCAAGATATTCTGTAGGTTGTGTAAAAGCTCAAATGTGTTAAAGTTTTAGGAGCACTGTAGCAAGTAATCAGCTCGCAGCGGAGCTTGACTTGGCAATCTTAAGCGTTTAACTATCTCGAAGGCCTTCGGATGGTTTGAAAAACTCCGACATGGGTTGGCCACTAGCCTATCCGCCAAGCCACGTGGTCCCACGGTGTGTATTATGGGCCAACTCCTCTCTCCAATAGGAAGGCTCGAGTTGCAGCTGTTGGGAACATAATAACGCGGTTAAGCTGATCAGGCCCTGATGGGTTAATGTCGTCGTGCAGTTTTTCACTTAGACTTATGATATATAATTACAACTTATTGAGAAGTGTATTTGCCTCTAAGGTTTAGTTCTTGAAACGTGTAGGTACTTCTTTCCACCCTTAAAATAGCCCACTTTTTATAACTATCTCGATTCAAACGACGTGTAACTATGTAATAGCGATAAACTAAATTAAAACATCACGTTGTTTCTGTCTTTTGTTTAGAAGCTGATAGAGCCTGAATGACAATTTAAATACACTAACTTCACTTCAAGGGTGTTTGCAAGACAGCTTAAATCCGGCATGATTGACCAGCTATGATCAGCTGAACCTGAGTTCTGCACATTTACAGTTAAATTCCTGTATTTATTAAAACTTTTCATAAGTCAATGAGATAGATATACACATTCAAAATTTAATTAAATTTTCGTATCATTGGAGTGAAACAGCAGTAGAAAACAATTCTCGTATGTACCTATATTAGATATAGAGTTAAATAGAAATGTCCATTGAAGCAGAAGTTGTGAAATTTGCTACGTTAATTATTTAGGTAAATAGGTACAGTTCACAGCTGAACGATATAGATAGTTAGGGGAGATTTAAGAGGTCCGATCTCGCACGTCTCTCGCCAATTAAACAGCTCTCAACTCGGCAATAATCACTTCAGACATTGAGTATTTTACTAAAATATTATTCTTCTTTTATCTACCGACTTCCAAAAAAAGGAGGAGGTACTCAACTCGACTGGGTGAACCGATTCTCAAAACTCTTTTTTGTTTGAAAGCTGGTGCTTCCTGTGTGGTCGCATTTAAATTTCATCAAATTCGGTCGAGTAGTTTTTGAGATACACTCCAATAACTGAGTAAAATGGAAGTCGGTATTAAATTTTTCAAATTGTTCTTATTACAATTAGAACTTCTTTACTTTGGTTTTCTTGTTCTCATTTCCGTGGCTAATCTTTTTGTGTTAAAACCAGCAGGGCTATTATGTATCTCAGTTGCTAATAAATGTTGATTGAAATCTTGAAAAATGGCGACTCTATGTCAGTTTTGACAACGCTAGTAAGCAAAAATGTTTATGACTGGATAATAGCCCTGCTGGTATAACTAATTGTGTCTCATAATCAGTAAAAGTAAAGTAAAGTAAGTAAAGTTTCATTTTATGTTATAAGAGAACTCGTTGGAGAGAAACAGTAAGCAAACTGTAACAGAGGAGTCACGATTCTCAGTAATGAGGGAACGATTAAGGAAGAGGATAACATTTTTTCGCTAAGACCTCGAGCCTCGGTGGCCTAAACACGGGTTCGAATGCCGTCCGAGGATGTCAGTTTTTCTCTCTATAAATTTCAATGATTGGTATCGCTAAGCAGGCGTTAGTGCTAAAAAAGTAATACTATATATTTTCTTGTTAATTATTAGACTTCAGTCATGCGGTTCAAAGCATTATAAGGCTTCATATTCATTGAATATTCTAGTAACCTCAACAGATTTAACACCAATACCACCAATAACGAGTTCATCGAAGATACGTCATTTGTTACAAGACGTTCACCGTTAAATGTAATTTGCTGTATTAGTGTTAAACGTATTGTGAAGATTATATAACAACCAATTTTGTACTATGCTTATTATTGAAGTACGTAATATATATGTACTAGCTGACCCGCCACCGGCTTCACTCGCTTGGTTTGGTATAGAGGTAAAAGTGCTGTTTTGGAACCTCGAGATCCTGGGTGGATCCCCGGGTTGGACAGTTACTGGCTTTTTCTGCCCAATAAATTTTGAAGGTGCCCCGTAGTTTGCAATAGACTCGCCTCTTAGGTCCAAAAACGAACCCCCATGCAAAATTTTAAAGTTTTAGCACTCGCAGTAACGAAGTTTCATGCAAACTATCAACCCCAAAAAAACCCTTAGCGGTTGAATTTCATAAAATCCCGTCTTAGGGAGTACCTACGTCCTAAAAAGAACCCCCATACAAACTTTTAAACTTTTAGCACTCGCAGTAACGAAGTTTCATACAAACTATCAACCCCAAAAAAAAGCCCTTAGGGGTTGAATTTCATAAAATCCCGTCTTAGTGAGCACCTTCATCCTAAAAAGAACCCCCATGCAAACTTTTAAACTTTTAGCACTCGCAGTAACGAAGTTTCATACAAACTATCAACCCCAAAAAAAAGCCCTTAGGGGTTGAATTTCATAAAATCCCGTCTTAGTGAGTACCTACGTCCTAAAAAGAACCCCCATACAAACTTTTAAACTTTTAGCACTCGCAGTAACGAAGTTTCATACAAACTATCAACCCCAAAAAAAAGCCCTTAGGGGTTGAAATTCATAAAATCCCGTCTTAGTGAGCACCTTCATCCTAAAAAGAACCCCCATGCAAAGTTTTAAACTTTTAGCACTCGCAGTAACGAAGTTTCATACAAACTATCAACCCCAAAAAAAAGCCCTTAGGGGTTGAATTTCATAAAATCCCGTCTTAGTGAGCACCTTCATCCTAAAAAGAACCCCCATGCAAACTTTTAAACTTTTAGCACTCGCAGTAACGAAGTTTCATACAAACTATCAACCCTAAAAAAATCCCTTAGGGGTTGAATTTTATAAAATGCCGTCTTAGTGAGCACCTACATCCTAAAAGAACCCCCATGCAAACTTTAAAACTTTTAGCACTCGCAGTAACGAAGTTTCATACAAACTATCAACCCCAAAAAAACCCCTTAGGGGTTGAATTTCATAAAATCCCGTCTTAGTGAGCACCTAAGTCCTAAAAAGAACCCGCATGCAAAATTTGAAACTCCTAGCACTTGTAATTTCTGAGATTTCGTGATGAGTGAGTGACCTTTCGCTTTTATATACTCGTATATAGACTTTTGTATTCCCGCCATAGTTTTTCGTAAAAGCGCCTGACTGTTTTCTTTCACATTGCCACCATTTGATGTAATTAAAGGTAGGCATCGCAGGTCAGATCCTCAGACAGTTGGTGTTTACATTACAAACAGACGTACATTTTATTCACTAATATAGGTTACCCAATATACATGCATATAAAAGTATAGTCAGTTGTGGTACTTACAGCAAAAAACTATTATTTTTATATTTTTTGTCTGTCTTTCTGCTCATTTGTTTGTACCAGCTAATCTCTGAAATGCCTGGACTGATTTAAACGGGACTTATAGCTTAGCTGATGTTATAAGCAATAAAATAATAAGTTAGGCAACTCTTATTAGGTTTCGGTTATCACGCGGTTACGTATCTCATCTGACAGTATCCTCCTTGCGTGCTATATATTTAATGCTGATGGTCGTGACCTCTACGAGTATCTTCTTGAGGACCACATCACGCCACGTTGATCTATCCTCGACAGTGTGAATGGCTTCACATACGGTGGTGTTGAGTACGGTGCGAATTTGGTCTGACCATCGCATGGGGGATCGGCCCCTCGATCATTTTCCTTCCACCTTGCCGGTCAGCAACAATCCATGTTGTTGTCACTCTCTTACGTGGTATATGGCCAAAGAAGTCGAAAATTCTTAAATTCTTACATTGTCTTTTAGTGTTAGTATAGATTCATTGGTGTTCTGACCAATGAATTCTTCTCCAACGCCACGTTTCAAAAGTATCAATCCGGGTACGGTCAGCCTTCCATTGTCCAAGTCTCCGCGCTATACAGAAAAATTGAAAAGAAGATGTGTGGGGACGAGACGTATTTTTGCGTTTTGGTATATACTCCTGTCAGCCCATATTCGGTCAAGATGGGACAAGGAAATCTAAAAGAGTAAGATAATAAAAGATGCGAAATTTTATTGCCTATAATAATGATATCAATAACTTTTGCCTTAAAGTGCATTGTTTGAGATATCGGCCAAAAACTTTTTTCAAGATGGCGCATGAAGCTCGACCTGAATTGAATTGAATTGAATCTGTCAGCATTTTGTGATTTTATGCTCAGTAAGTGACCATAATCCTTATAAAAACTAAAAATTGGATCGGAAATTTAGTGTGAGGTTAAATTCTATACCAGCCTGTATATAGCGATAATCGCCTTGCAAAGTGTATATCGATTAGCTATATTGGATACGCAATACTATACCAGTCTCAGTTGACATCAAAGTTTGGTGGACAACAGAACCTAGGTAATGACTTCAAGTGTCAAAATTAGCTAATATCCCTACAGGTGCAATTCTGTATAATCTAATACTATCTACACGAGTCAGAAACTGTATAAATACAACGTATTTTTAAAAAATGGGTATGTAGATGTAGGGCTATGTTACCGCATTTATTATTCACCATTGTCATTGACACCGCTCGGTCATCGATCACTTAGTCAGTCCTTCGCCAGAGCGCGATTACAGAGCACGTACTCAAACTACCACCGTCTTTTACTAAACACGCGATCCCAACTTAGGTCACATTCTACTACTTGCTATTTAGAGTCAGAATAATCAACAGGCAATAGCCACCTAATCACTCACACAAGACCTTAAAAAAATCAATACAATTCTTACGAGGTACCTTTATTCAAAACTTGTATTTATTTCATACTTTTTGATATATTTTAATATAAAAAAACTTAGAAAATCATATTTGTTAAGCAGCTATCAACTCGTTTATATTCCACAACAAAGATTTCATAAAAAGATAACAGTTAATAGCTAATAATACGGGTTTATAACTATCTCATATGCAAGTTGAATGGTGGAACAGTCATAAGCTAAGATAATATGAATATGGATGAGTATTCATATTCATATTATTTACAAAACATTGTTACAAGTTACACAATTGAGACATCCATTCAATTTACAATACGTACATACAAATATTGTACACCGAGGGGAGAAAACGATCTATTTCTGTCCGAGAGTATGTTTAAGCCCGACGCGGGCTTAAACGAAACTCGAGAATAGAAATAGAACTTATTCTCGAGTGATACATAGTGCTTTATTCTACACCTACAAGGGAAATAAAATGGTAACTATATTATTTTCCTCGTAGGTTCATTAGTAAATAATTGTTGTCTGGAGCATTTTATAGGAAATCAAACACATCTCTTTCTGGGGCTTCATCATTATAAAATCGTTACTTTCACTATCAGGTGACATTTGGAATATTATTAAGAATAATTAAAAGCGTTCTGTTAACTTATCAATTTAATAAAAAACAAAATTTAACAATACTTATATAACAAATGGCCGCCACGTTTTTTTACGTTGTGCAGTAAAAGGTTGCCAGACTCTTTTCATTGAAAATCGAGTACAAAAATAATATTATCACTTCTTTTTTCTAATTATTGCATATAAAACATTTTTGAGATCTAACTTTGTATTCTTCTAATGTTCACTGCTAAAAACAAAAGAACGCTAGCAGGGCACAAAATGGATTTTCATAGAACATTTCTGCCCTGCGACGGAAGGCAGAAATAAAATTCCATTTAACTTTTCCCGTCACACATTTATAAGGGAGGACGAACGTTGTAACCCGTTTTTAAACGGTGTATTGAGACATTGTGTGAGTGAGTGTGTAATAAAATTTATTTACCGTAATAAATATCCGATTCATTTATTTATCTACTCTCTTCCAAACAATTTTGACACTAAGAAGTAAGTAGTTATGCGGCCACCCGGTCGCCAGATAACAACCGTTTCCAGCTAAACTGCAAACGCATCATAACAGTGTCTCAGAATTAACTGAGACCTGCGTGGGAAGCGTTTGTTATCCAGGATGGTATTATGTATTGAGTTTGTTAGTCTAGACGAACATCCCACTTTGTTCGGACGTATTAATTTTAAGTTAAGATAAAATAAATATATATATTTTAAAAGTGTTTTTAAAAAGCTCTTTCGCGCTCCCGTAAACTTGACTGGCGCAGCCGGTAGGATCGCAATGCTGACGACACCATCTTTCGCGGAAACCTCTGAAAAGTGAAGTTTTACGTGAACAGTGAATATACGCGATTTTAAAAGTGCGAGTTTGCGAACCGCGATTGATTGGCGTTTGTGCGATTCTCGAACCAATACAAATTCGTCAAGGATTACAAAGAAAAGAGCATGTTGATGACTGGTTGGTAAGTGAATTTTTCACCATCCTTTCCTAAATCGTCTTATTATAGTTGGAATCGAACCTTTTCCATTATAATTTTATCTGGTTTATTTGAAACTATAGAATAAGTTGTTATAATAATAGAAGTATATTAACTGCATAAAAATGACGACAATTAAAGTTATACCGAATGAAATGTTAAAGCTTATCCCTTTGTTTGGTGGTGATAAGCGCCATTTAAGCTTATTTTTAAGGAAATGTGAATATGTGATAACAAATTATCAAGGCGCTCCGGAGCAGAATGTGTATGTTATGCATACTATAACTAGTAGGTTAACAGATGAAGCTGCTGCCTTGATAAGTGAACGGGAAGATATTACAACATGGACTGAATTTAGGGACTTGTTAGTTCAACATTTTGGAGATCCAAGAAGTGAAGAATGTATAGCGTTAGAATTGGAAAGCTTAAAAATTAAACAAGGTGAAAACTATCTTGATCTTTGCAATCGCATTCAGTCTGTTAGAGCGGTCTTAATATCTAAAGTGAATCAGTTGACTAATGCCAATATTAAAAGCGCTAAAATTACTATCTACAATAATACCTCGCTTAACGTATTCTTGTATAATCTGCCTGAAAATTTGATACGCGTTGTTAGATTAAAATCACCGGAAACTCTAGAAAAGGCATTGGAGTATGTATTAGAAGAAGTAAATTTTTACGAGCAGTACAACATGAGGAGCAAGTTAAATAGGCCACAATCAGCACTACCTCCGTTCAAATTTGGCACCTCAAATACACAGCCTAACATGGCTAGCATGGCTAACATGGCCAGCATGCCTAGCACATTTGGCATGGCTCGCATGCCTAACATGCCTATTCAGCCTAGTGGGTTTAGACCCATGCCACAGACAGCAGCTCCAGCTCGGTTTAACTTTGGAATACCAAATAATCAAATGAGATTACCCCAGGTTAATCAAAGACCATATGGCCATCAGCCACAATTTGGATATCGACCACAATTTGCCCCTCAGCAATTCAACATGCATCAGAGGTATATGCCACCATCACAATTTAATTCTAGACCTCAACAGCAACAACAACAGTTCGGGTACCGACCCCAATTTAATCATGGGCAAGTGGGATATAAGCCCCCAGTGATGAATAGGGCGGGTGATACTGACGTTTCAATGCGTACTGCTCCGCCCTTAAAACCTCAAGGGTATACCCATCCCCAAGGGTTTCGTCTTAACGAGCTAGACTTAGGTGAAACTAATTATTATTACAACAATGTTGAGAATGCGTATGGATATGATGATCAAGAGAACTGGCAAGAGGAGGAAAGTCATTACGCAGACTATCTTGAGAAGGAAATGAATGTGTATGAACAAGAAAGAGAGACTGTAAAGAACGACAGCGTGAATGAGGAAGTTCAAAATTTTCACATTCAGGCCTCAAACAAAAACCGGAAGTAGTACATTTAAATTGTGACATTAAACTTAAATTACCTTATGTGTTCATACCGGAGATTGACGCAAAATTTATGATTGATACCGGGAGTACCAGATCATTCATAAGCCCGCATAAAGCTCATGAGTTCTTTGAACAATACATACTTTGCGAACCTTTCACCGTCATTAGCACACATGCATCAAGTAGCCATAATGAAGTGGTCCAAATCCCACTAATGCCTGCTTTCAATAGTAGTGAGTGTCACAAGTTTTACGTGTATGACGTAGACACTAAATATGATGGTTTGATAGGTAATGATCTCTTAATGCAATTGGAAGCTGTAATCGATATGAAAAACTTAAAACTTATCACCAAAACGACAATGCTTCCAATTGTCAATGACAGTAGTTACGTGCTAGAGTTAGACTCACGGACAGAACAACTAGTTAAACTACCTACGGATCAATTCTCCGGAGAAGCAATTCTAAATTTCACGAAATTTTGTGAAGGTGTTAGGATGCCATCGGCTATCGTAACCTGCAATAATGGTTATGCTACCACTGTTATCCAAAACACTTTAGAAGAACCTATGACTTTGACTATTACAAAACCCTTCAAAGTAACCAAATACTGTGAAAGTCCCGTGAACTGCACTGATGTAGAGATGAAAGACATTGAACTTGAAACGATACTAGACGAAAATTTGACCAGACTTAGACTGGAACACATGAACGAAGAAGAAAGAAATTGTGTAAGCGACTTATGCAAGGAATATAAGGACATATTTTACAGTGATCAGCTACCTTTGACATTCATTAATCAGATTAAACATTCCATTAGAACTAAAAATGAAGACCCGATTTATGTCAGACCTTACCGTCAATCACCTGCACAAGCAACTGAAATTAAATCTCAAGTTGAAAAGTTGTTGAAAAACAATGTTATCGAAGAGTCTTATTCCCCTTGGAATGCACCCGTGCACCTGGTGCCAAAAAAATTAGACGCATCTGGTGACATCAAATATAGAATGGTCATTGACTACCGACGCCTTAACGACATTACCATAGACGATAAATACCCGCTGCCAAACATAACTGACCTGTTTGACAAGCTAGGAAAGAGTAAGTACTTTACGACCCTTGACCTTGCGAATGGCTTCCATCAAATTGAAGTAGAGGAGAATGACAGACAGAAGACAGCGTTCAGCACGGAATCTGGGCATTACCAATACTTAAGAATGCCTTTTGGATTGAAGACGGCTCCAGCTACATTTCAAAGAACTATGGACAACGTCTTGAGAGGGTTACAGGGAATACACTGCCTGGTGTACATGGACGACATCATCGTGTACAGCAGTAGCTTACAGGAACACTTGAAAGACTTACGGACAGTTTTTGATAGACTTCGAACGACAAACTTAAAGATACAGCTGGACAAGTCGGAATTCCTACGGAAGGAAGTTCTTTACTTAGGACATACGATTACTGAAAATGGACTTAAACCTAATGATGATAAGATAAAAGCAGTACTGGACTATCCACTACCAAAATCCACAACCGAAATTAAAAGTTTTCTTGGACTTATAGGGTATTATAGGCGCTTTATTAAAGACTTCGCAAAAATAACCCAACCCTTGACATCCTGTCTAAAGAAACGAAACAAAGTAGTAATAGACCAAAATTATATTAACGCTTTCCAAAGGTGCAAAGAGCTTCTTACACACGCACCCCTCTTGCAATTTCCAGACCATAGTAAACCTTTCATACTAACAACAGATGCATCAAACGTTGCCTTAGGCGCTGTACTGTCACAAGGGACAATAGGCAGCGATAAACCTGTTGCCTATGCGAGTCGTACACTTAGCGAAACCGAAATGCGATATAGCACCATTGAACGCGAACTGCTCGCCATAATTTGGGCAGTTAAACATTTTCGACCGTATCTTTACGGCAAAACCTTTACAATCTTTACTGACCATAGACCTCTGGCGTGGTTATATTCCTTAAAAGAGCCCAATAGCAAATTAACGCGTTGGAGACTGCGGTTACAAGAATACGACTTCAAAATAATATACAAAAATGGCAAACAAAATACTAACGCAGATGCCCTATCTCGAATAAAATTAAACGCCATAGGTGACTCTGACGATACATCGATGAAAGTAAACATAGACAAGACAGAAAAAATTAAAGAGTTTTTGAATGAAATTGACAAAAGAGTGCAGGTTTTAGCGACAAGAAAAGACAGCCAAGAAACTATGTCAGTGTCAGATACTTCCGAAACTATATCCGTTAGTGATATATCCGAGTTGGAACAAACTTACCCTTTACCTCCGCTATCTAACAGTAGTGCGACGGAAACAGCACATTCAGCCATAGAACTGGAAAATAAAGGTATCCCTATTCTTAATGAAGCTATCGATACCAAACCCAATCAAATTTTAGTCTATACGCGGTTCAACAACAAATTACAAGTGAAAGACATTTCAAACAATAAACAAAAAATTCTTGAGGTTTTCTTACCTGTGAACAACGAAGAGCTGGTGACACAAGTTTTAAAGGAGTATATACAACCAAAACGCAAGTACTTCATATATTTTGAAAATGAACAGCATAGGAAAAACTTCAACAGCGTTATTATAAAATTATTTAAGGAAGGTACGGTAGAGTTCTATGAATGCACTGAAAGAGTTGTGTATGTAGAGGATGAAAATGAACAGAAAGCTATAGTTTTGCAACATCATGAAGGAAAAACATGCCACCGGGGTATCAAAGAAACAATGCTTAGAATAAAAAGAAATTATTATTGGACGAACATGCAGGAATCAATATCAGCAGTGATAAACGGATGCGAGGCGTGTAGAAAAACAAAGTACGACAGGAAGCCACTCAAACCTACGATACAGCTAACGCAAACACAGGATGCTCCTTTTCAGGAAATCTTCATAGATATATTTAGTATAGAAAACCGTTCATACTTGACCATAGTAGACGCTTTCAGTAAATTAGCCCAAGCAATCGAAATTAACAATAAATCAACAGCAGAGGTCGTGCGTGCCTTAATTAAGTATTTTTCCTTATATGGCATACCTAAGAAAATTAGTAGTGACCCGGGAACAGAGTTCAATAACGAACTTATTAAAGAATTAGCATCAATGTACAAAATTGAGCTCCACATATGTACATCTCACAACCCGAATTCTACAGGTATTGTCGAACGTTTCCATTCGACGTTAATAGAAATTTATCGTTTGGCTAAGTATGACCAAAAATGTACGGACGCTGCCTCAGTGATGACGTATGCAATAATGGCCTATAACAACACTATACACTCAGCGACTGAACTGACCCCGTTTGAAATTGTGTTTGGACACACGGACTCCAACAAAATGTTTGATGGTGAATTTGAAAAGAGTTATGTACAGCAACTGTTAAAAGATCATGCTAATCGTACTAAACATCTTTATCAGTATTTATCGAACAAAATGTTGGAGAAGAAAGAAAAAGTTAGAGAAAAACGTACAGGAGAGGATGTAGAACTAAGTGAAGGTGAAGTAGTATTTGTAAAAGATATTAACACACGGAAAAGCAAAGATAAAGCTAGGTATCGAAAAGCAAAGGTTAAAGGTAAAGTCGAAAGGAATGTAGTTCCGATAGAAATAGGTAATAGAGAAACAAAAGTAGCAGTAAAGAATATTAAACGTCCTCCACAGGTGGTGCGTGGTCGTAATGGCCCTCCTACCCCGCAGCCTGGGCCTTCATCTTCTAAAACTTGACGGGAATCCAGGTATACTGCCCGTTAAAGAAGGACAAGCCTTTAAACAAGAAGACAAGTGGATCATAGTAAAACGACTAGACTTAAACAGTTTGAAAACTGATTTGGAAATACACACCCAAAGGTTTAAAGAATTCACACAGTTAGTAGACTTACATAAAGCTTTTGTTCATGAGTTTGCAGGTATAAGAACACAGGTAGAGTACTTAAATAATATAACGATTTTAAAACTAAGTCAACTGATTCCCTCATATAGAGTTAAAAGAGGTTTGATCAACCCTCTCGGATCATTGATCAAATCTATTTCAGGAAATCTTGATTACGAAGACGCGGTTCGTTATGATAAAGAAATTTCTAAGATTGGATCAAAAGAGATCATACTAGATAAAAAAATGATTGTGGTGACCAAAATGTTGGACATTTTAGCGAATAGCACAGACACCTTAAATGAGAACACATTGATATTAGATAAAAGATTGAAAGGAATCGAAGAAATCATAAAATTAGGTAATAATGTTGGAAATAACTGTTTATACCTCGCTCATGTTTTAAATATGTTTGATATGTTTATGAGTTCATTCAGAACTTCTTACATAACACTAAGTGAGGTAGAAACAGCGTTAGCATTCACTAAGGTATCCGTGCTACATCAATCCATCGTGAACTCGACTGAACTGTTAACTATTCTAAAGTCAATAGAGCAAATGCACCATTTAATGTATGAAGTAAATGAAATCAATTTGTTGAAATTCGAGAGAATAATTAAGGTAAAGGCATATGTAAAAGATAACCAGATAATATTTATTTTGGAAGTACCACTCACAAATAAGAATATATTTAATTATTTTAAGCTTTATTCGATTCCCATTTACAAAGGTTCGCTTAACAAAACTATAGTAGTATTTCCCGAATACCCCTACCTTTTGGTGAAAAATTCTATATACTTGCCCGTATCAAAACCGTGTGAGAAAATTCATGCAGATAAATTCCTGTGCAGCGATGATATCATAGTTCAGTTCCAGACACCAACCTGCGCTGAACAACTTCTAGAGTTCCGAGCAGATCTGTCTTCCTGTATACCATATAGTGTCGAGGTGGAAGATATCAAGGTCCAACGAATCAGCTTAAAGAGTTGGATTATATTTGCAAGGAAGCCAACAATACTAGCAGAGCAATGCCAGAACGATGAATCCAAGGAATCACTCCAGGGTACTTACATAGTAACAACGTCAGAGGAATGTATACTTTACCTTAATGAGTTAAAGCTGACATATCAACGCACGTTCGCTGAAAATCTCCAGTATAAAATTACGCCAATTATAGCCCTACCGGAACTGAAAACTAGTAATACAACCTCTTTAACTTCAATCAACATAAAAAACATGAATCTGGAAGAGATGAGACAATTCTCGCGGATCTTAAAGCTAAAAGGAAGTGATGTGCTTAGTGAAAGCCAATATAGTGAAAGTGATTTCAGTGGAATTGACACTAAAAGCGTTAGCTTAGCTACTGTCTTATTATATGTGTTTTTACCTGTTAGTTTAATTAGTTATGTAATGTATCGTTTAAGGAATAAGCTTATGCGAAATCATCGGAACCCGATCCAAATTTTGGTGGAACCCGATAATTTCGCACTTGATGAGGGAGGAGTTATGCGGCCACCCGGTCGCCAGATAACAACCGTTTCCAGCTAAACTGCAAACGCATCATAACAGTGTCTCAGAATTAACTGAGACCTGCGTGGGAAGCGTTTGTTATCCAGGATGGTATTATGTATTGAGTTTGTTAGTCTAGACGAACATCCCACTTTGTTCGGACGTATTAATTTTAAGTTAAGATAAAATAAATATATATATTTTAAAAGTGTTTTTAAAAAGCTCTTTCGCGCTCCCGTAAACTTGACTAAGTACAGATCCTAAAGTAGCTCAACAATGGCTTGTTATTCAATACGTTTGTTTTTCTATATTTATGCATCCTCGAATTCTGACATTTTTGACCTACTTAAAAAAAAGGTGGAGGTTTCTCAATTCGACCGTATATATAAATATATATATTATGTTCGCGGATAAATTCGTCGTTTATAAACCTATTTTGATGAATCTTTTTTGTTTGATAGAGTATTCTTCCGTGGTGGTCCCATATAAATTTCATCAAATTCGGCAGCTCCAGTAGTTTTTGAGTTAAACGCCAAAAACTGAAAAATTGTTGATTTATCTTGATGATATCATCATTGACGGTGTATCCCGTAAGTAGCAAGGTCACTAAAAAGGGTAATTTTTTTTTTATAAATTTGGACCGACTTTTATGATTCGGTTCAATGCAACCTCGATTTTTCTATTTTAATAAGATTTTAAAGTAATATACCTAATAATTTCGAGACGTTTAGTTCAATCGGGGGTAGAGAGAAAAATATCTACTGGTATTGATTCGCTTGAGCGTACACTAAACTAAAATTCTCTAAACTATGGTAGTTCTTATTATGTTAATACTAAAATCCACATTCGTGTAACACTTAGAATGATAATTCTAAACATATGATTATTCTATTCAAATGTGGGTAGTTTTATATCAGTTTAGACTAGTTTAGAGAGCACGAACTTACATGTCGATTAAATTTGCACTAAACTAAACACACAATTAAACAGAAACGGCAAATCTAAGAATTTTCGCTTCCAAGTGTTTACGAATTTGGACTTAAGCATGTACAGAATAAAAACTACCATAAATTACTAAAAATAGATTTTAGTTCGCTAGTTTAGTTTGGTGTTCTGAACAAGCGAATTACTACCAATATATATACATAAAATACATTCCATAAAAATAACTAGGTGATTGATCAACCCTGCAATCCAATCTAATAATAACATCGCTAGGACTTCTAAACTTCATCGTACTACAAAATAATACCAGTTTATTTTGTGATCGTACCGTAACGTATTCTTCGCACATACTTCCACATGTTTTACAAACGGGTGTCACAGAATAAGTACTACTACTGTCCAAAAATGTATAGCTAACCTGCTGAAATAAAAGCGAACACAAGCGCATAGGTATATGACTGTAAGCGTGTACGATCATACATAAAATATACGATTTGTGTGAACAATATACCTAATGGGAATAACATGTTCGTAGCTAAATAGAAATTATGAGATGCCTTCGAAAGTAATTATATTTCGAGAGAATTTGAAGACAAGCAAGACTATTAATTTGACAGCTTTTGTAGGGTTGCATGTTACGTGTTATACTGCCTAACGAATGTAATATTACACTTTCGTATTTTGCTAACATCATCAAAAATACAAGAAGTTTTGTATTATTTCTTTGCTATCATTGAATTTTTTTTGGGATATGTAATAAACGAGCAAGAGGCTCACCTGATGGTAAGTGATACAGTCGCCCACGCACATCCGCTATACCAGAGGTCTCTAGGATGCGTTGCCGACCTTTGAGAGAAAGGGAAGGAAGGGAGAACGCGGAAGGAGGGAATCAGGCCTCCGGAATCTTCCACAAACCGAAGAAACGTAATAGCAAGCCATGTGATTTCACGTCGGAGTGTGGTACTTCACCGGTCGTGCCGGCCCATTCGTCTGTGGGTGTTGCCGCGTGGACCTACCACAAAAGAAGAAAATGAATTTATCATTTATCTGTCTCCATAAGCTTAAAACTGTTATGTTCACGAAGTTTATACTTACATGGCAAAAATCTTCATGAAACCATGGTGTCTAAATAATAATGCAAAAAAACAATAATCAACAATTTATTTTACTTTCATGTGGCTGTCAGGCCCATCGTTAACCCAGAACCACTTAAATAACTTGACTAGGTATTTGTTTTCCACTCTTATAGTTAATCAGTTAACCTATATAACTAAATGTCAATACATTATGATGTCAGGGAGCTGAGATATGAAGTGTAACTGTGACTGGTCAAAATACATATATACAACTTCTATTTACATTCATGTATTACAATTCTTGTTGTAATTTTTTCTAAGACAAATTTGCGTAACAATATATTGTGAATTTATAATTATCACTACGGCTACGTTCCGGGAAGCGCCGTCAACGCTCGCAGCTGTCGCGGCCCGGTTTAGCGTTCCGGATAGAATGAATGCTTGCAATGTTCAACCCAAGCGGAACGGTTACGCGGTCGCGAAAAGCGCGGCAAGTTTTCTGTCAAAAATGGATAGAGTCCTATACATTTGATGCTTGACAGAGACAGCTCGTAAACGACCGCGAAAACCCACCTACGATCTGCGAGCGTAAATTTTCGTGACGTCATCGATCATCATCGATGACGTATCGAGTTCGCTCACGATGACCGCGGGCCTTTAAGGGAATGGGTGTGCGAACGCCGCGAGTGATTCGAGTAATAACGTAGCCTACGAGTACAACAAATTATTTACATTCACGATTCTATGGTATAATAATCAGGGAGTATTGAAATACTCGTAGTCAAAGATGTCAGTAATAAATTCCTGAAATCTTTACGTTTCTCGTATTATCAGTATAATCGTAGGATAAATGTGGGTATTTAAATATTTATTTACTACGTATCAGTTGAATAAAGAAGATGCACGTATACATGAATTATATTGGGTATTAGGTCTTAGCTGTGCAGATCCACATCTTGGAACGCATGAGGTGTTTGTTAATAAATTGTTAAATGGGTAATAGCTGAGCTACCTGGCTAAATTTACTAAACAGCAGTATTTGTCAGATATATCGCTACCTTGTCGAAGAACATTATAACTCGGCATAAACACAAGGTACCTACTAATAAATCCCAGTGCAATCAAAATATCTACGTTATCAAAACATCAACATTTTGTATCAAAACGGCAATAAGCAATTTAAAACTGGTTTAGCTTCAGGAAATTAGATACAAAACAAGGGGAAATGTACTTTTCATGGATGACGGTCCGCATTCCTTCGTTCTAAAACTGGTAAAACATTTTGCAAAATGTTTGGCAAGGAAAGCTCGTTATTTATACTCACAATATCATTCGGATTAATTTTATAATTTACAAAGAATACTTCCGGTTCCGACGAGGGTTTGGGAGGCAGAACAACAGGTAGCGGAGGATCTTCTTTCTTAGACAACACATAAATTAAAGTCTTATCTGAGACCGACGCCTGCTGCTTTTGGTAGAGCTGCTGCAATTGTGCATTCTTTGGTGCATAAGAAGGCGCTTTAATAAATACTATATTAACTTTTTTCTTCGGTGGTTGTATTACACGAGGAATCACAGATGGCTCTTCGAAATCTGGTGGTGGTATGTGAAAGTACATGTGTTTCTCAACTACAGGTCGAGCGGTTACAAGGGGATTGTTGTATCCATTAATCGAATTAATCGCAGCACTACGTTTCAATACTACGTCCGAGGGAGGCACATCATGTCTACAATGAATACAGGTCTGTTTAATGTCATGATTAGGAATGGCATGTCCGTGTTCTGTAGGCTCAGTATTGTATGGAGAATCTTGTCCCACTACTTTGTGTCTCTTCAGATACAGATAATTTCCATAAGTTATAGTATACGACACATCTCTTTCTGGCATATTTTGAATGGCATCAGTAACAGCGCTTGGGAGTAGCTGTGCTCCCAAAATCCTACTGCTAAAAGGCAGCCGTTGCGATAAACCACCTTCAGAATACGCAATACTGGTGAAGAAGATACACACCTAAAACAACAACATTTTATATTTATGTTACGTAATAAATCACATTTATCTAGATATTCACTGCAAACTTAGGAAACAAATTAACGGACCACTACTAAAAACATCTTCGTTGTTTCCAACTGGCTCCGTGTAAATGAGGTGCTCATCTTTGGAGACAATATTTATAAACACTTTCTCTGACATAAATATCCCATCAATTTGATGTTTACTTGGTTTGCATAAAATAAGAATAATTCGGTTTTCATTTCCGCCATCGCTTAAAACTTAGTGCTTAAGAATAGCGATTAAGATACTAAAAACAATCGTCACCTTATCTGATATGCATTGATTGATTTATACTTTATAATAACAATTTATTTCATCACTTAGAAATCATTGTCTACAATGATTTCTTTAACATAAACAATGAATACAACTTATGCTCTTAAAAAAAAAGATCTAATATTACGTTTATGTTTTTTTTGTGCTACTGTCCCCGTACTAGTCAAAAACTGTTTTATACAGGACATTCCCAGTTAATGAGTCATAAAGCTTATTTATTTGTTATAGTATACAACAAACTATAAAGCCTGTTCTGTGTCTGTATCTCAGACATACAAACAAGGGACTGGATGCTATACCTATGGCTGACAATACAGAGAGAAACAAATAAGCTAACGACCTCATTACCTATAAAGCTGCAAGGGGGGCTTGGAGTTTGGAGTGTCACCAACAAATTCATAAGCCGAGCCGTGAATAGAGATAATATTCTCATATATCAAACTGTACTCTAACGTGAAACCGCCAACGTTAATAAATGAAGTTAGGGCCCTTATTAACATGATGGAGCTAAGATTTCGCGATAGTAAAATAATGCCATACCCACGTTACTACATACATACTTATATATGTAGTAACATCCGATAGTATTGCACGTATGAATATCAATGTCATAGAAAAACAACATGCATTATGTTGGCTCTTCTCTAGTTTACAAGCTGCAAAGCAATTTCATCCGTGTGTGGATGGATGATAATGAATAGTATCCTATGTGCTTCCCCGGGATGTTATCTATCTCCTTGCCAATCAAACGATCTGTTCGAATAAACGAGACAGAGATACTGAGTGAAAGAGACAGTGACAGAGTTATAAGCGTATTTTATAATATTATTACTATGGATAGCCCGCTTTCGCGTGTAACCTACTAGTGGTCTAAGTTCGTTACGAAAGTTGTTTAATTCCATTCACATCATTGTTAGGTCATTACAAATTATAAATGTATTTCTTCTGTAGGTCACACGCCTACCTCCGTAAGAAAATTATAGAAACATATGGAATAAAACATGAATCTCATAACGTGCCGAATGGGGTCTTATTTTTTTAATACAGTTACTTAAAATGTGGCGTATTGCAGGGACGTATAGCGTTGATGTGGGCTATTACATACTCGTGCTTTTTTTTACCTTTCCCGAACTCGTGCATTCTCTTTCCAAACTGTCAAAATAAAGTCTATTAAAAAGAAAAACCAACCATGAAGTTTTTACTAAAAAAATTCATAGAAGTTTTTATGATTCATGCAAATACGTATATTTCTAAAAAGAAGCTACTAATTTGTTTCAATATCAGATTTAATGATTTGATTGAATGTGTTAGGTTAGGTTTCATTTCATTTCATTTCATCTCATTAAATTTCATTTTCATTTAATATCAATAAAAAAAATCTACTGAAGACTTGGCTGTAAGGGCATAGTTCCCTTTGCCTACCAGAATGGGTGAAGACAAAAAAATTTCTTTGCGAGTTTATTTTATTAAATTGCTTAGTTTTTTCGCAACTGTATTAAAATAGTCGTTCAGTACACGTGCGGAACCGTCATTGCAACTTGTTCCGACTGTCAACCCTCGCCTTCGGCTGCGCCTCGGCTCGGGTAGACATTTGTCATAACTCTTTGCAATGACAGCCTTTCCCCACTTGTAATGAAATATACTATTTTAGTTATTAACTAACACGGATATACAATTAACTAATGGATAATAATAGATCATATTATAAAAAAAGCATAAATATAGAATAAATAGGGACAAGCCTGCGGTGTAAAAAGAATTGGATTGTCATGTTTGTTTTTCATACTTATATAAAAACCCAAATTAAGTTTATTTTGTACCTATATAAACATCCGTGTAAAATTATGTAACTGATGGTGAAATTGTGTCATTAAGAAGAGTTAGCGAAAAGCGCCTCTATTTTAATGTAGGTAAGGTTAATAATAATAATTTAATTGACATAAGACGTTACTGTCACTTCTTCACCCTCAAACGGCTGGATCAATTTTGATGTAATTTGATACGAAGGTAGATGATTCGCTGGATGAACTGAACACATATGTTTCATTATCATCAACAACATCCATCACCAAGCGGCTATTACAGCGGGGCGCAGCCAATATTTGATATAAATTTAGATTTAAAACTTTCAATCGTTCCTTAAAGATAGGTATGAGATGATTTTGGGCATTACAAAGGATGGTTGAACGTAGACAATTAAATTATACCTCACCTGGGAACTTTATTTGGAACCTTGAAAAATTTATTCTAACTAAATTGCACACGGTCTGTATGAAGGACCAATCTCGAGTACCTACCTTATAATCCAACCTTCATCTTATCACATTATTCATACATATGAAGAATGTGATATAAGTAAATGAAACAGAAGAGAGCCGCAAGATCGTGGGCTGGTGGAATTTATTCGTAAATACCTATTAGCTATTTGATAAACAGGCGTGAGAATTAATTAACAGTAATAAAACGTACCTATGTAGTAACAACGTAAATATGTAGTCGAATATTATAACATAAATACCAAGATTGTGTTAATAATACAGGTATTCATAAATGTACAATTCTTTTTGTTACTGTATTCGAACATTGATTTGTACAATATGGCAAAATGATTAACTAAATGGCGTATCGAAGGTTAACAATGAACATAAAAGAAAACACCCTGGGTTTTATTATATGTCTCGGGGAATTTAATAAAATTTGAAACGAACTCGCGTCAGCACACCAGCAATAGAAAGGCAGGGAGAAATACAATCCAAAAGCCATAAACAAAACAATGCCAAGAATAACCAGCATTTTCCACATCATAATGTATGCAAACGAGGTATGAAACAACATGCCCATAGGCAAGCTTCAGAGCCGACGCGAACCCACAACGGAACCGATACGTAAAGTTGATTTTTATTTCAAAATAACTAAAATTAAATAAAAGATAACTAAAATCGTGTAAACATGTGTCTTTTATAGTGTAGTCGCTATAAAATAAAATGAGAATATTAATCAATTATATAATAAACTCTCGTGGATTACAAATTAGTGTTTATTTTATTTGTTTATTTGCGATTTTTCAGGAAATATCTGAATTTTTAACGCTCTCTTTACTTGCTTCGTCACGGCCGCCGGTATTACTATCGACCGCCGTCGCGAAAGCGCCGAGAAAGCGTTAAAAATTTAATACCTACTCAAAAATAATTCTATACAAAAATCTTCATTAGCGGTGACCAAATTAATTATTCGAACCTTGTAACTTTCTGAGTTCTGCCCTCAGCTTCACAATTGAGACGACGTTAGTTGCGCCACCGGTGGTACTCGACGGCCCTGCAATAAAAGACGAGTGCTTTAGTATTTATTTAGTACATAATTTATACACCCTATAGTAAAAAACTGTTTTTTCTTCATAAGATCAGTAATTATTAGTAACAGGACAAATAACATTCTAATGATAAATAAATAATGTATTCAACACCAAATAATATAAATCTAGTTAAAATATATGTCTAGGTACCTATTACAATAAAACTTTGTTTAGCTAAATTATGTCAAAATTGTATTATACATACATCTATCTATATATATAAAAATTAACCTCTATTTTTCCTGGTCGCACTATAACTTGAGAACGGCTTTACCGATTGCGCTATTTCTTTTTTGTTGTATTAATTATTGTCAGGAGAAGGTTCATATGAAAGAAAAAGTGAGAAAGAATGGGAGGTTATGGCGAGGCCGAAGGCCGAACCTACTACGCGAATGAAGTCGCGGGTAGTCACTAGTGTATTATATTATATACGATAGGTAAAAACATCGCATTTCAATTCCTATCTGTGGGTAGAGTGCCCAAAAAGCTGTCACCTCGTTGAATAATCAGTCTGATACGAGTACGTTGGCCGAAATAATTTCTATAAGGTGTCTGGACACCTCCTTCACTAAACGCCCTGCATCTGGACCACAAGAACCCATAGGTTTGGAAACCCCAAACGGAAGAATATATAACTATATCTCTTTTTTACCTTCGTTCTATATCTCAACGCAACATGCTATGTAATTTTAGAAAATAATGAAAACATTATCTCAAACAAGAAACTTGAAATTACGTTTTCTGACATGCGATGTGGCTGGAGTCTAGTAAAATTACGGTTGTTTCTTAGAATATAAATACGACTTATATTGTTTAAAATAAGAAAGTAAAAGGTCGAATCATATTTAGTTAACTACTAGTATATAATGAAATACTAGTACAGTATAGGAAATTTTAAGGTGTTAACCTATTTAACCTTTTGGCGTACTGGTAATATACCTATAATAAAAAATAATAATAATAAATCGCAGGTGCGGATTTGTGGCGAGCCGTAGGTGATTGGCGACACAGTGGACCCTGGTTCTCCCTGGGGCTAATTGAGACTCCTGATCTCTTAATTGACCGCTGGGGGTGGAGACGCTAGAGCAAGTAATAAAAGCCTCCAAAGGTGAAAGTGTTAAAGGGCATAACACCGGTAGTAGCGCTCTAGTGAAACCGCAGCACAACTCTCGACACCCTTTAGCCACCCACACCAACGTTGCCCCTTTGTCACCATTGATGGTGGCCCTTATGGGGGCCCGTTTAGTGGGTAGCAAAACACCATCTACCTAAATATTTTAATATGAGACTGAATTTGGCAGGTGCCGTAGTCTCGTCCAAACTCTATGCCTTGTCACTAATAAGTTCATATAAATAGTTTTACCATTTTACCCATTTTTGTAATAGATTTAAGTACCATGTTCATACAAAATGTTTGTTTTTATACTACATTGTATATTTTATACCAAGCAGGCCACTAAGTGTTGGCTACAGCCCGTCTTATGCCTTTGTAAAGGACCAGATGTAATCCGTGAATTAATTGAAATAATAATAACAATAAACAAATATTATTAAAACGTAGACCATTGAATAAATATAATATTAGACGCTTTTCTTTCAAATAAACTAACTCAAGTCTCAATAATCCAAAAATTAGTCATAATTTTTTTCTTCAGAATGATAAGACGATGGTTTTTAGTTCAGTCGACGCTCGATAGGGGGAAACATAGAGTCACTTAATATTATCATTGAAATTGATGAAGACGATACATGTCATTACGCCATTGCGTTTTATAACACTTCAAATATGCTAAAAGTGCAATGGAGATAAATCATTACTCTCAGTATAATTAAATAGTGTGTTTATTTAATTTACAGTTTCAAATTAACCATAGGTACTTAATTAACAGTTAAAAACATGGTATTGATCATGATCATGCATGAAAAATGTAACTTGTTTATTAAATGTAACTTGTTTATTAAATGTCTTGTTTGTTAAATGTTTACTATATCCCAAGTATCTTGTAAAATATTAGATATCCACAAATGCAACTTCTATTTGGCAAGGACTTGATGGATGTATATTATAACATAATTTCCGATGTAGGTAGATACAGATTTTACATTATCGTGTTAACTTTTTTAATATATAATTTTACTGTTGCGTTAAAATACGCCGTAAGACTTATACTAGGAAATTAGGGTTCCGTAACACGACTAAGAACACCAAAACGTTGTTTTATTTTGTGGATAATGTGACTATATTTTTTTTATGTAATGAAGAGAGAACTGCAACATACTGGCGTCCTGTACCTAAATTTATAAACAAATATATTGAGAAAAAATATTTAACAAAGAGATTATGTATAGTCTTTTATTTAATTCCACCGTAAAAATGTTTTATAGGGTATATGAGGTTCATAAAACCACCCGCACCCGATTCTATCTATTTGTTTTTTTGTTTACATGTTAATTTTACGAGTTGGTATACCACTAGTTGAAGACACCGGCTTGCTTGGTGTGGTTATGGTACCACCACACGGTATTTTTATATACATACGAGATGAGGGCTTTAGGAGAACTGGTATATAAACTCGTAATGGTGGTGGATATAAACGATCTATCACAGTTATTTGACACTACAAATCAGAGTTCAATCGAAATGCTGTATGTACAACTTGATTAGATCTATGTTAGATAACTAGACAGAAAAATAAAAAAATAAAATTGGTGGTATATTTTATAACGCCAATAATTGTAGTAACAGTTACACGTCATCAATATAAGTAATAAGTTAACCTTTAGTCAGAATAAATTCTTATTAGCCAAGTCAGGGAAAATTCAGTCAGAGCTTTTTTTATAAATCAACATAATTTAACTTAATTCTCATTAAACAATGTGTAGGGTATTGTTCACTTTGTAATAATCCCATTATAAAGTAATCACTGCCTAAGGGTTTAATCTATAGCCAATCATTTAACAATACAATATAACAGCTCGACTCGATATAGTAAATAATATCATGATATTATGCATCGATTGATTTGTTCATTGAATTTCTACTTAAGGTGCTGTCATATCATAATGTCGATAAAAAATGAGGGATTTTAATACAGTAATTTATCTCATAAGCAGCGATTTAATTAAAACTACAAAAAATAAAATGACATTTCTAAGACTTCTAAGTACACATTGACGGAATTAATAACATATTTTAACATACCAGAGTACATAAAAGAATTCAAACATACCACGTAATTTCACCTTTAAGACAGTTTTTCTCTTTATTCACTATTGTATTTGTCATGAAACACATATCATAAAATAGCAATTTTGGATACACATACATTGACGGATTATTTTTATTTTAAGAATGCACATTATTTTTTATGAAATGAACGTTTTTACGAGATGCGCTTACTTGATTTCAAGTAAAGGAAATTGAACGTAGCCAAGCGCTGAGCTGACAGCGCCTTGCTATGTAGTAGTGTAGAGCAGCGGTCGTCAAGTAATTTTGAATGCGGGTCCGGATAGTATTTTTAATCTTACTAAACTAACTAATCAAGATTTTACGTTACAGATATATAACAATATAAATAATATACATATACGTTGTAAAGGAACAATTGGAGAATCATGGATAGCGCCACATAGCTCCACATGGTCTGCCACTGACTGATTTAGAATAAATTGTTTATTTTGTAATTCAGTTTCAGATTCATATATATAATTATTGTCTAACTGTGTTACATTAAGATGATTCTTAAATTATTAATGGTCTCAAGAGCTTTATTTGTCCATAGCTGTTCCCTACAATATTTATGTAAGAGTCACATAAAATGAGCTGAAATACTCGTAGTATTAAGTTTGAATAATCGGGAAAAACATTGTGTCAACAAGTATAAACATCAAGTACTTACAAGAGAAAGTCTAAGGGCTCGTATAGGTCATATCTGCAGTGATTTATTAAGTTATTGGTACGCTCCGCAAATAAATATATTATAATATTTAACATACTAATACAATTTTTATCTTTTGTTACAGTCACGGAGAAGGAAATCCGGCTATGGTGAGTTTTATTTTATCTACTCGCACACTCATTCAAGTAATAAGGCTTAAGTAATAAGGAGTTTTATCTGGAGTCCTTGATCTGATTTTTTGTATATACAGAAGTTATACAGGGTGGGAAAACATACGAAGATCAGAACAGTCTTAGGAACCATGTCATCGATTTTAGTGTAAAGAAAAACTGCATTCACTGATTTAAAAAAATCATGCGTGGCAATCTTTAGAGACTGCTGATATAAGTGAAAACTATTCGAATTATTTTAAGACACAATCAACAATAATATGAAGTCTTGGATGTTCTAGTATATATTGTAGTCTTTGGTATTGGAAACCATTATCGCGCCTGAAGAAGTTTTCACTTCGAAACTACATATAGGTATTATGACTAAGCCTTACGTGACGAGGACGCGAATTCCTTGATTTTAGTTCACCCAAAAAGTGCTTAACGCCACTAAAGAATTTTTCATTCAAAAAACTTCTACATACTCCGTTCGGTGATCGAATCCGGTCGTATTGAAAAATAATTTTTGTTTCTTATTTTTATATCGATTGTTTAGGTCTGCAGTAAATGTTGTTATGAAACAAGATATTCTAAAATGAATAAAATGCGTTGTATTTCATACCCTTTTAAAATTGTGTCTATTGGTGCTTGTAGGTTCAGTAGTACGAGTATTGCAGCTTGTTTCATACACTTCTGTCACTTATTTATTTATATCGATCGATTATTATTATTTTTTATGTCGACCCTTCAAGCCGCGAAACCGTAGAAAGCAAGGGTGTATCCTATCTGCGATTCTTTTCAACATGTATGGCGAAGATATAACGAGACGAGTCTGGAAGGGTGTGGAATATTTATAGCTGCAATAAAATCAGCAACCTAAGATACGCAGACGACACCACACTATTTGTATCGTCGGATTAAGATCTGGCTGAATTTCTATCTAGGGTATAGAAATAGAGTGCATTTGTTGGCCTCAGCATTAACAAAGCAAAGGCCAAGGTGTTAGGGCCTACCAGCGTCACTTATTGCGATCTATTTTAGGTCAGCAAATGAATCGCTCTGCTTAGTTTCTGTATCTGTCAGTTGTCATTATAGTACGAGAGCCCACGACTAAAACTATGTATTTTAGCAATACCTCCAAAACTGTTTAAAATCGTCGGGTGATATGATTCTGAACCCGACGAGGTGTCTAGTATGTTAAAAGTGTAGCAAATGCGTGCTGTGTCAAAAAAAGTACTCGTAGTTGGTGATATAGCAATACGTCTGATGTTGAAAATGTACATAGATTTTATAATTATATAACGAAAAAGTTTGTTTCATATTTTGCGCGTAGCATGGAGCCCGAATGCATTTGTAATGTCATAAAAATTGCCGACCTGTATCATAGCAACCCAGATAAAAATGTTTGTAACGTTTCGTATGGCTGCCGGGATTACTAAAACTGTTCGGTAATATTTATTGACATGTTTTTAAACTCGGTCAGTTCAAACGCTACGCGGGAAATGTCCGATATTGGTATTTTCGGGTTCAGGAAAATCGAATCTATATAATTTAATGCGTTTTTGGGTGCATTGCTAAAAGATAAAAATGTTGGTCGTGGGTACCCGTACTATTGCTGTCATGGTACGAAAAAGCACAACAATTCATTTGTTGACCTAAAATAGATCGCAATAAGTGATGCTGGTAGGCCCACTGGTATACTAATTCGCTCTTATTCGCTTCTATTCAGGGACCTAGAATGTGTTGACATTTTGTTAACATTGGTTCTCTTTTTAAGTTTTTAAGAAAATATCTTTGTATGTCTTTAAATTTTTCTGATTAAACATTATTACTACGTATAAGAAATTTTTTATTCCTAACAATTATTATGTCAATCACACACATAAATCATCGATGACATGCTTTCTAAGAAAATATCTTTGTATGTCTTTTAATTTTTCTGATTAAACATTATTACTAGGTATAAGAAAATTCTTATTCCTAATATTTATTTATAACAGAACAAATGTTCTGTTGTTGAATCTGTTATCGTCCTGTTCATTCCGGTGTCGGTTTGGTTCTTCTTGAAGTAGCTATTTTCTTTATTTTTATTTATTGCTAGAAGAATTATAATTTGTAAGTACACGAGTTGTCGAACCGGCGTCTAACCAACAAATGAGTAAAGATCGTTTCGTGGATCGAACTTCCAGTCAAAACAACTACCGTAATAGTATAAAATTTTAAGTAATACAAAGAAAATACATAGTCGAATTGATATTTTGAAATACAGAGCGGAAATGGAAAATTACTTATTATAAGTAATATCGTGATATAATTATCTGCCAGTTTTTGGGTGTATAATTAAGGCAAAACTTAAACAATCCGATAAATAAACCTTTTTACATATATCCCAATTAGAATAATACTCGTATTTATTAGGATTTATCTGCATATTCGTAGCTGCACATAATTCTCAGTAACGTTAAATTTAATTTAGTATGAAAATGTGATTTTCATATTTTGGTGTAAGATGAGTAAAATCTAAACTTAAGTGTGTAATGGCTACCTACAGGATATTTGATCAGACTGGTCAATAGGAGGAAGTTGGACACTATAAAATATAAAGTAAGTAGTTTTAAGAACCATAACTTCGATATCAAAGTTAAGATTAAACCATTCGAGTTATCAACTTAAAAACAATCGCGTCAAAAATAATTACAGAAATAATCGCGTCATTTTATTGTCTTAATTAACAGTGTTGGCTGTATGAAATAAAATGAATGTTATGGAACCCTGTGCCTACAATTAAAATAAATTGCCGCACTTATGTGTATAATATGAAAATTCGTATTTACATAACAAATCAGCTGAATGTAAATAATGGCAGTAAAAGATAACGGCACAATTTATACTCTCTTGTTACAATTTAAAATGTACGTGTTTACTTTATTTTCGTTTGTGCTACGTATATTCGCTAAACGCCTATGATAATAGTGAGAATTAGTAGAGCAAATATAACTACGAGTAAATTTAAAAATAAATCACGACAATAATTCACAATTTATTTATATTTAAAAAAACTATTTCAAAAGTTACACGTGTGATTGGTTCTAACAAATCTAATAAGAGTGAAAACATCGATAATGTTGCCACTATTACATCAATCACGTAAATTTAATTATTAGCACTAAAAAGAGATAGAAAAGATTTTCTCTCTCTCTATTTATATGACTCTATTGTTCTCGACAAAAACGGGAGCATATTCACCAAAGCCACAATATGAAAGTGTTAAAAATATCTGAACACAACATTACCATGATGCGACGTTGACAGGGAAATTTATATTTTAAGCATATAAAATGCCTCACTTTGCAATACAGAACGAAACATGCAACTGCGTAAAAAATACTAAGTATAGATAAAGTGACCAGTTTATCCGTATGGGAATATAACATCATCATCATCTCAGTCGTAGGACGTCCACTGCTGAGCATAAGCCTCCCTCACAATTTTCCAAAAGGACCGGTTGGAAACGGCCTGCATCCAACGTCGTCCTGCTACCTTTATCAGGCAGCGTAGGTCCACCGTGTCGGTGGACGGACCTACGCTGCGCTTGCCGGTCCGTGGCCTCCACTCTAGAACCTTCCGGCCCCATTGGTTCTGCGTGCTACGTGCCCGCCCACTGCCACTTTAACTGGCTAATCTTCTGGGCTATGTCAGTGACTTTCGTTCTTCTACGGATCTCCTCATTTATGATTCGATCACGTAAAGAAACCCCGAGCATAGCCATCTCCATAGCTCGGTGTGCGACTTTGGGCTTACTTGTGAGGGCCATAGTAAGATACCAGGTTTCAGTGCCCTAAGCCATCACTGGTAACACACACTGGTCAATTTGGTCTTGAGGTACTGAGGTATTATGGACGAAGACTTCTAGAAGCTTCCGGAACGCTGCCCAGCCGAGTTGGATTCGACGGTTGATCTCTTACTCGATTGATTTCTTCTCTGACTCAAAGCTAGCGCCTGTGTGTGGTATCCGCACGCAGACAAATACAGTCTCCTATGGGAGAAAGTACAAAAGGCCTTCCTCAAGTATATACGAGTATATGAGCGCATTTATGGATATGTATCCAACAAAATTTCTGCTCGGGTACTTGGGGTATAATTCTCTGGATAGATATAGAAAGAATGGAAGAGAATCGTACATTGAAACGAGCGTACTTGGCACGACCGACTGGTCCATGCCCAATCGGTCGTCCTTTAGATACCGCTGGAGTGATGAAGTTCGGAACACCTATGCCAGCCTAAAATGGCAGATTTTACTATCGGAGGCCAAGACTCCGCTTGCCGTCTGACTTCTCTCATCATTGTTTTACACAGGACTTTGAGTTTGCGAGAGACTCGCATTATATTTAAATACTTAGCGTCCCTGCATTTTAATTGAAAAAAAAACTTTCACCATAATTAACGAAATTCTTAAAGAATATAATTAAATGGCCTGGCCAATAGAGATTCATAATAATTTAAAAAAAATAAACACATCAACACTGTCTAGTGATATTTTTGATTTACTCAATTATTTACTCAACATTTTTAGAAATAACATATAACATGTATATATTTCTATAAAGCCCATTTATCAGACTACACTCAAGAATAAAAGAAAACAATTTTTTTTGCGTAAACAAATTTTTATTCATATAAATAAACGTTAAGTAATGGTAAAACTGACAATGAATGTGTTTCTCAAGAAAAGGTGATAAATGAGGAAAAATAAGTCAATTTTTAACAGTTATGTGCAAAATCAGTTGTCAGTAAAACCACATATGACATTAATTACGGTCCTGCAACGGTTCTTCTTGCTTTGAATTAAGTTATCCAAGTCTTGCTGCGGTATATTGTCCCAGGTCCGACTAAGATGCAAAAAAGTGCTCTTCCGTCGCAATGTTTACAGGAAAATTTCTCAAAGCCCTTCTTTGGAGCATGTCCCACGCGTGTTCTATGGGGTTTAGATCAGGCGATAGAGCGGGCCAGCCTAATACCAATACGTCGTGCTCCTGCAATCAGCTCGTTACCACTCTCGCTGTGTGCGGACGGGAGTTATCGTGCATGAGCGTGAATTCTTGGCCCATTTGTAGTCGATGGGGGTAGATTATTGATACTAGCAGCTCGTTACGGTATTTTTCAGCCGTCATGGTGTTTCTGATCCAAACGAGGTCTATTCTTCCACCAACACAATTCCCGTCCTAACCATAATTGTCCCACCGTGGTATGAATGGACTTCCTGAGGATGTTGCAGACGGCTCTCACGACCAGGAACTCGCCAAACACGTACTCTACGTATATCGGGATGGAAACCGAACCGGGACTCATCGGTAAACACCACTACAGACCACTGGTTATCTACCCTAGCTTCATGCAGCCTAAGTACTCCTTAAAGTTTGGTCACTCACAAGCAACTGGTGCTCTGACTAGAGCATCAAAGCCATCTGCATGGCCGTAACATTTGGTTGTCTTCTCGTGGCAACTTGCAAAAATCAGTCTTGTCGTTGATTGGTTATGCGCTTCACGCCTGGGTGTCTTTCAGCCACTTCACCAGTAGCACGATAACGTGACCATAATATCACGTTTTGTCTTGTCCCAATCTCCTCAGCAATACTCCGTCGAGTAGCTTGGAGCATGCCTACTAACCTTAACATTTCCTCTGTCGTTAAATAGCGCGGCTGCATGATGCACACAATAACATTAATTCGAAATTAACCGATAACTTGTAATAAAACTTGAATTTGACACAAAAAAATAGCCAAAAACTACGAGTACTGTAGGTAAATTTAACCTTCGGACTTCGCTACCATTATGCCGCGTAAATCTTTTGTTTTTAATTTATTTTTTCAAATTCAAATTTAGAATCTTTCAAAAAGGTTTACAAAATGAGGTTGCTTCAAAAGAATTTAAAATTGCCAGTATTTTTCGAGTTAAAGAAATTTATACAAAATATCCCTAGACGGTGTTGATGTGTGTATAGGTACAATCATTTTAAACTTAAGAATCTTTAGCTTAAAGGTCAAATTCATCTTAATAAATCTTGCGACTTCACCAATACTGACCGGTCCCGATGGAACACATTACATAGCTACATATATAGTAGCTATAACAGTAGTATATAACACTAGTTAGATAATTAATTAGTTATTATTATTTAGTTTATGGTTGCTAAATATTGTAAATAAACGTAGTTTTTTGTTTTAGGCACAAAGGATTCCTGAAAGACTGCCCAAATGGCCTTCTGACCGAACAGGTATGATTAATTATTCTTTTATTTATAGAAATAGTGATCAATCAAAAGTTATCTGTAGCTCTGGTAATAGAGGTACTTAGCGAATAGAAGTTCCATTCTTACCAGTCATCACTATGATCACAGAATAACTTAATAATAGACTATATATACACTGTCATGTCTGTAGTAGATACCTACAAATAAATATAGTACATATATTTCTTCACTCTCAAGTCCAAAATGGATTTAAACAGATTTGTAAATGTAACCCTATAGTAGGTATACATCACATTTTAGTGAGATTTGAATAACTTGGATAAGGCCTTATTCGCTATGATCAGTCAAATACATAACGCGGCACGTTATCTTCAAGGAACTCTCGTGAAGTCCATACAGTTTTTCTATCATTCCAAGAATATATTGTAGCTCACCACGTAAGTGTACGAATATAGCCCGAGGACAGAGTTTATAAAAAAATATTTATGAGCTTTCAATTTTATGTTATACAATATTTATCAACTAAACATAAATAAATATAGGTCCTTTCTATGTGACACAGGCCGGTAGGGCTCAAGACATTAATGAGAGCAATGATTGAAGAATACGGCAACAGTTAACGATATATTTTTAGAAATAATTGCAATTTCATCATCATCTTAGCCGTAGGACGTCCACTGCTGAAAATAGCCTCCCCCATTTGAATTGCAATTTATTTTTAGAAAATTCTTTGTTAGTTTTAATAAAACATATGCTCTGACTTTCTATAAACACAATACTTGTTGAAAAAAATACAAATCAGACAGGTTTACATCAGTAATTTTTCAATGGTATTTACCAAGGCAATGTTTAACCATTAAAGATTTTATAGAATCGCATACGGACGCCACCTGCGTATAAGGAAATGCAATTATATCTTTGGTATATCCGCATCCGAATATGATTCCAATAACTTTATTATAAGAATGAAAAAAATTGCAGAGAAACAAATATTTTTATGTAAATACGCGTTAGATTTGTGTTAATTTACGGTATTATTTTCAGGGATTCATTAAGATCTACAAGCAGTTCTTTCCACAAGGGGATCCAAGCAAGTTCGCATCGCTAGTGTTTCGAGTCTTCGATGAAAACAATGTAAGTTAACTTTTTAAATCCCCTTTTTAACCAACTTCCAAAAAAGAAGGAGGTGCTCAGTTCAACTGTATTTTTTTATGTGTGTTACCTCGGAGCTTTTTTTTAGTGAACCAATGTTGATGATCTTTTTTTAATTTGGAATTCGGTGCTTCTCATATGGCCCCGTTTAAATTTGACAAAGATCTGAACGGTACTTTTTTTTGCAATAATAATTTATCGCCAACGTGGTGTCTTAAAATTTTGAGAAGGTATACCTTTAGTAACAGAGCAGAACAGTTTAAAAAAAAGGTTTGTCAAGTACTACAAACTATCAAAAATATCTAAATATATATATATATATAATATAAAAATTAACCTCTATTTTTCCTGGTCAAGCTATAACTTTAGAAGGGCTTTACCGATTTCATTCATTTTTTTAGTGTTTTCTAATACATTGTGGATGGTTCATATATTTAAAAAAATAAGTAAAAACGGGAGGTTATGGCGAGGCCGAAGGCAAAGCCTACTACATGAACGAAGTCGCGGGCAATCGCTAGTACTTTATATTAATTAATTATTGGGTAAAGTGTCAATCCATTATATTCCTACTTTTGGAAATCGGGCCTCCTCACAGAGAGAAACGTATGAGCCATAAGCCCAGTGTGGGTTGGTGGATAGGGCCAGCCCTAATTATAGGTATGTGTTCGTAATGAATTCCAGTAAAAACTTTTGCTTTATTAGAGTGCCTCAGTCTGATAAATGTCCCTTTCCAAGTTTTCGGAAAGATATAAAGACGTCGAAGAAGTCCAATTATGAAAGTACTTATATTCATTAAAACGTGTTCAAAATAAGATTTGGGAAAATGTTTTCTTACTTAATTTGTCAAATGCTTACAAAGTGTTTTAAAGAACTTTAGATTTAAGTAGTTTTTATACTTTATTAACCAGTTTTATCTTTGTACATACTTGGGCTGTTTATTATTGTTGTACAGTAGAGTAAAAGTTACAAAAAAAAAATCTAGAACCAAACTGCAAACGACGGTAATCATGTATATAGATTCTAGATCACCCCCTTTTAGACTGTTATGTTTTCGGTATCATGTAGGTCGGATTTATCGATTAGCCCTCGCTTACGGAACCAATGTCGAAAGGGAGGATGTAAAACAATCCAAGTACAAATGCATAGATGCTTCTCTATGCGTTTTCTACCGTTTGTTTCATGGTGAATGTTCTGAAGAGCTTTTTTAATATTATTCCTTCCTCACCATTCCGATCCCCAACTACTCATTCCGGCCTGGCATTGCATCCGCTGTTTAAAATTTCTTACCACGAACCAAAAAGTTAGGCAGTTCCTACCTCTGTCGTGTAAGTAAGTTGTCGAATGCTCTATCAGTGTAAGTATTTCCTTGAAGCTATGACCCTGGGTCTTTCAAGCGGGGGATGAAAAGCATCTCTCATAGGGGTGGCAACTAGTGCATCTTACGGCTGCACTAATGGTCATCACTTCTTGATTCCATCTTCCCTTTCTTTGATGAACCATTTTATAATATATATATATATATATATATATATATATATATTCTATATAGCTTACTTGACACAGCTGTTACTGTCACAGCACTCAATTTATGGTCTCTAGCGACCTACTAGATCTGTCAACACTACATTTGCTTAACCACCTCTAGTTATTACCGTATTTATAGTTATGCTGGCCACACTACCATTCCGTCTACCCCCGCTTACCACCAATAATTATGACATTATATTACTGCCTAAAATACAGCGTGAAGTAGTATGGTTACACTACAGTGTACCTAGATAGGGCATTGTACTAGGCGGTAAAATCGTTTTTTTTTTTTCAAAATGTTGCTTGAAAAACAACACTCTTTTTCCCCTACGTCTTCTGTGTCATTCGATAATTTATTTTTAATTTTTAAAATCTCCTGTATTGCTGGTCAGTTTCGAATACAAATAAGGATTTATGAAATGAGATATGATGTCATATGATATGTTGTAATATAATTTCATAAAATTAAAATATTTTATGAAATTATATAATATTAAATTAAGTATTTTTAAATTACTATTTTATTGATGTTGTAATATAATTTTATGAAATTATATTACAACATATCATGTGTAATGTAATTTCCTTGTAATGTGTGTCCCTGGTTGTGTCCCAGGGACACACCAATAAAATAGTAATTTAAAAATACTGAAACGACATGTGCGATTATCTCCAGAAAGTATACTCTCGTAGGGCGCTACCGACAGTTTAATCTTGACTAAGATTATCTCGTTTCTTTCAGGACGGGTCCATTGAGTTCGAGGAGTTTATACGGGCGTTGTCGGTCACGTCACGAGGCAATCTGGATGAAAAATTGCATTGTAAGTATCCATCTATCACTACGGAGTCGTGTAGGTAACGAGGAGTAAGTACCGCTTGCTACTACGGCGACAGCATGCAATGTGGCTGGTAAGTCTGTGTTACCTGCTGGGCTATGTATCTCAGTCGCTAACAAATGCTGATTGAAGTGAAGCCTTGAAAAATGGTGGCTAAGTTTTGACAGCTCCAGTAGGTAAGCAAAAATGTTAGTGAGTTGATGTCTGAAGCTGACAAAAGTGACATAGCCATTTTTTACGCCATTTTTTTTTCGATTTCAATCTACATTTTGTTAGCAACCGAGAAACATAATACTTAATTAAATAAACCTAAGTATCTTTAAAAAATATGGAACCTCCTTTCTAATAATATTATCAACGCGAAAGTTTGTATGTATGGATGTATTGATGTTTGTTACTCTTTCACGCAAAAACTCACTAATGAGATTTGGTATAGGTATTTGAATATGAGGCGCTGGAATAATATATAGGGTACTTTTTCCTCATCACCAACATCCATCACCACGCGGTAACGCCGCAACGGTTTGTGTAACGCCGGGGCACAGCTAGTTCTATATAAAACGGTAATGTTTTTCCACCTTTACTCAACAAACTACTTATATTTACCGATAAAAAATATCTTGGCCAATTATGGATCTTTGTCTAATAATACGCTTTTAAAATATCTATTTAAAATATCTGGCAAAAAATGTCTGCCATACACAGAAATGTTTTAACCCCATAAGCAAAACCCATTGCGCGGGTTGTTATTTATACGGCGAATAATCGTCGAGTTCTCATAAAAGTCAATCAAAACTCCACTATTCGGTATAAAAAAATACCGAATAGTGGAGTTTTGACCTTTTACGTTATCCGTAGGGTTAAGAGCACAGACCACATATCCAGTAGTTATATGGTCTGTGGTTAAGAGGATTGCATAGCTAGTATACTTTCCATACTAAAAGAAAAAACTCTTTTCTACCTCAACATTGTCCGATTTCAGTTATATTTTTTTCATGTAATCAACACATTGTTTACTATGCCCGTACGTTTTGATTATTTGATTTGATATTGATATATATTTAAATATCATTATCATCCTCATCATCTCAGCCGTAGGACGTCCACTGCTGAACATAGGCATCCCCCACAAGTTTCCAAATGGACCGGTTGGGAGCCGCCCTGCATCCAACGTCGTCCTACTACCTTTATCAGGTCGTCAGCCCACCTCGTCAGTGGACGACCTACGCTGCGCTTACCGGTCCGCGTACCGGACCACCACTCTAGAACCTTCCGGCCCCATTGGCCATCTGTTCTGCGTGCTATGTGGCCTGCCCACTGCCACTTCAACTGGCTTATCTTCGGGCTATGTCAGTGACTTTAGTTCGTCTACAGATCTCCTCATTTCTGATTCGATCACGTAGAGAAACCCCGAGCATAGCCCTTTCCATAGCTCATTGTGCGACTTTGAGCTTGCTTATCAGGCCATATAGTTAGAGACCACGTTTCAGTGCCATTATGTCATCACTGGTAACACACATTGGTCAAAGACATATATTTTTGACAGGAAGACATCGCGAAGTTTCCGGAACGCTGCCCAGCCGAGTTGGATTCGACGATTGACCTCTTTCTCAAAGTTGGACCTCCCTAGTTTGACTGTCTGTCCCAGATAGATGTATTCGTCAACAACTTCGAGAACTGACTTTCCAAATGATACTTATATATATATATATATATATATATATATATATATATATATATATATATATATATATATATATTTAATTTAAGAAAAAAAGTTTAATTAAAAAACAATAACAAATTAACTTCAATAATTAAACTTTATGGGAAAACAAACTTTGAAAAGAAAAATAAACTATACTATGTGTTTGGTGGGTTTATACGAACACTATATTTTAACAAAATTTGTTAAAATATGTTTGTACAAACGCACCTCGTCGTATAATAAGAAAATGTATTTGATGTAAGTAGCAAGAATGGCGTAAGTAGACTGAACACAACTATAATCAGAATATAATTCTGCGTCGAATGGTCTGGGTCTCACATCGCTACGACGACAATTTTGGTATATTTTTGAAATGCTCAATTTGCTGTAAGTCACTAAAAACGGTGGTTTGACACTGTTTTACTTACAGCAAAAGTGCGGTTTATTATTAAACATCTGATGTAGCTTACAGCATTCTTATGCCACTCGGAGACTGCCACGGTAAAGCTATTGCATAGCTGTTTTTATCAACTTATTCAATTATAATTATTTAACCAATGCCATCTAGAGGCGAGTTGCTGAACTAAAGAGACAAGCGTGATATTTCAAAAAGTCATTAAAAGTTCTGCTATTCATCGATAGATGGAGTCGGAGTGGGGGGTGTTAGGTTATTTTCGTTACGGAATTTCAGGATTCGGTCTCCACGCTCAAGGCCCGCGATAGAAGTTATGCAATAGCTTAAAAGATATGATTTTTTTTTACTTATTTGGCTTTGTTGAAAAGTAGGGTTTTGGCTACTTACAGCAAATACGTTTTGTCATAAAAACTTCCGTGAGAACTCATAGTTAAATGGTAAAACCGGCAAACACCGGTCGGAATATAACGACTAGATGATAAACGTGAGTTTTTGCCGGTTTTACCATTTAACAGCAAATACGTTTCCTTGCATCGAAATAATGATATACAAAACAACCAAACCAGTGTAACCAAATTGATTTCTTAAAATAAAATGGTCAGACAAAAACTTATGAATAAAAATACCTTTAAGAAATCAAAACGACTGCAGACCCGTGGTAACTCCGTTATAAGTATTATAGTGTTACCCGTTGTGTTACAAGTTATGCTCAGATACCCAATGGTCACACAATGGGGTAAATGTATCTGGCATCTACCGTAGCACTTTTGAGCTACACACATGCTCATTTCGTCATTAACGTAGAGCCTAAGCTGGGACGACAAATTTGAAATTATGACACTCGCTGCATTTTACTTTCTAAGCATCCACTAAGTACTTTTGGGAACATTATCCCTAAGGGGTGAAGTGAGCAAAGCCGCTGACGACTCGGCTAGTTAATATAATTACACTAAGAAAGAATGCAGTATAAATACTCGTGCCAATTATTTTTTGAAATTAGTAATATTGACGTGTCATATTGACGCTTGTCATACTTGACATTAATGTATCACTAGGCAAAGTAAGTAAATATTAAGCAGGTTTGGTAGGGATGTCAACATCGCCACAAAACAAGTACACATTGCATCTACGTTTAGCTACGCAGCAGAAAACAATGACATTTAAAAACTGGCAACCCCGACCGCTCTGCCGGCACTCACGTAATAACCGCCGGCAAGCGTCCTCCATCCCCACCCACCACCTCTTCCCACTTTTGACGCCTATTTATCGCGATGACGTTCTACTTACTCGGGGCCGCGCGGTCTAAGTACTTTGCACGAGGTACTACGGAACAGCAGCGGCTTTTCCAATGGATAGGGTAGACGTTTTTAACGTAACTACCGGCATTATGGTCAATGGGTCATTGGTAACCCAACGTCACACAACGGAGGGACCACCGGGGGTGCAGTGTAAGCGCGTATAGGCACAGAATACATAATAGTACTTAGGGTATAGGTTTAACTTTTAGCTTATAGTAAATAAACAAAACAACAAAAACAGTTTCCTATTATTTTTGATAAGGAATAAATCATTTCGTAACGTTTATCTTAAACCTTATCTTATACAATGAAATATTGATTAATATAACATCTGTACAAATATGAACCGAAATATTATTTTGTTAACGTTCATATTAGCGTGTGATAAAACGTGGCAGTTATGAAATCCACTAAGTATATCTTTTATAATCTCTGGTTTTCATAAACATTTATAATAATGTTAGCTTAGAAGAGCTTAGTTTCTTAACGTTATAATAATGCAAGTATTGAATCTAAGTATAATGTGTAAATATAAAGCAAAGTAATTATTATCTTATCGAGTATTATAGAGAATCGTGATTTTTATAGTATACAACAGTAACTACTTATACTGCAAATTTATTTTAAAGTAGAAATATTGTTGAAATAACAGGATTATACAAAACTGTGTAAGGAGTACGAGCTTTTAACAAATAATAAGTCTTAAAATTACCACACCATTGACATCCAAATAATATCATAATAATATATAAATAATTCTAAACAAATTATAGCTATACATAATTTTGAAAACTTTTCTGCTGCGCCAAGTCTATGGCTGCCAATATCAATAATTTTCAGACAACTCTGTGTGCCCGGACGCCTCAAGGGTAGGCTGTAACGTTTAAAGTGTTTTATATTGTTATGTTTAGTAAAATAGTATTTTTTGATACATAATAACAAATGGCACCTACTTAAGTACTCGTACTTAATTGGCTTAAATATATTTGTTTGCCATAACTAGGTATATTTTTGGTATAAATACTTTATTCAGACCTTTAGTTTTCATTTCAGTCTCATTTTCTGTATCTAACCTATGTTTACTACTTGATAATTTTATGATTAATTTGACCCGAAATACGAGTTGTATACCAGTATAATTGATACAATTTATTCTAAGACAAAAACTTCTGATGAGTTCATAGTTAAATTAATAAATTTTAAATCGATGTCTATAAAAATAAATCATTGAGGTAACCTCAGAAAACTTTGATTTTATATAATAAAAAAATATGGCTTTGATATTCAGTAAACAAATAGATTCAACAATTAACAATCTATAAAAATATGTTATTTTCCTAGTAAAAAGCTGTAAAAAATATCTAATCGAGATTATTGTAAACTTATAAAATATACAAAAATTAATGTAAAGTATTCTGTACACAATAAAGAACGCTCTTTTATTTTTGAGTGTGTATGCTGCCAAAATTTTAAATGCGGAATACTTAATACGCAAACAAGATAACAAACAAAGGCTTTCCCACAAATCTAGTAAACATAAAGGTAGTCATTTTTTAAACAATCGCGATGCGAATACATATTTATAATAGTAACGGGGCTGAATAGCGTTAAAAATAGTATTTATTTACGTCCCATTTCGTCCAAATCATCGAAAACCTTACTGGAACCAGACGAGACGAGAGTGACTTTTGACGTGGAGTCACTTTTCACTAATGTTCCAGTAGAGGAGTGTATCGAAGTTATACTCATAAGGGACAAGTTGAAGCAAAATCACCTCTCAGAAAATTAAATAGCTTTACCTACTTGATAACAAGTTAGAAGGTAATTACTTCTTATATCGCACCGAACATTACCTCCAGGTGGATGGTGTTGCAATGGGCAGTCCTGTGGCATCAGTTATGGCTTACATCTTGGTTGGATGGAGCATATTAAAGAGCTCACTGATCTAAATTCAGCGCCGACGATGTGTTTTGCGTCATGAGAGGTAATGAACTAAGCGTAGAACAAATTTTGGATCATTTGAACTCCATCCATCCAGACATAAAGTTTACTTACGAACTAGCGGTGAACGTCAGGAACACGTCTAGGAAAGGCAAGCTTCTCGCTTGCCTTTCCTGGACTTGAAAGTGATGGCAAAACCAGATGGCTCGTTAGGAAATTCTGTTTTCAGGAAGTCCAGACACACTGACAGATATCTGAACGCCGCATTTCTTCACCGCCCTCTTCTCTTAGTCAGTAGCCAGATCCCTAATAAACAAATCTCTGTGAAACTGAACATCTAGCTTCTGAAATCATGCATCTAAATAGAGAAGTGCGTTATTTTCGCAGATTTAAAAGGAACAGGGTAGAAGTCGAGAGACAGCCGGCATTCTTACCGTATGTGAAAGAGATAACAGATAAGGTTGGAGCAATACTACGGCAACTCTCCATAAAGACTGTTTTTAAACCCATGTTTAAGTTGGCAGGATGTGTCAGGTCACCCAAGGACAAGATACCATTCTAAACATCAGTGTGTACAGAATCGATTGCAGCTGCGGTAGTTCGTATATTGGACAAACTAAGCGAATTATTGCTGAACGAGTCAAAGAGCATATTGCAGCTGTAAAGAACCGCCATTCGTTAAACATCTCCTCGAGTCAGGACCTAATCTCAAAACTCTCTCAACGGAGCGTCACTATTACTCGAGAATAGTACGTGAAGAGGTTGAGATTAAAAAACACTAACTTCAACCGGGAGGATGGTTTCAAACCGGCGGCAACATGGAATCCATTGATTAAAGTGTTTTCGTCGTGATTTATCTTCAGAAAAATCTGTTGATATCGTTAGTGTTGTGTGTCGGGTCAATGACTTTTTATAATAACTGTTGATGATGTTAAAAATATTTCCATACATCAAGACAATGACACTTGTCTCTTCAGTCCGCTCGTGACCACGATCAATGCAACTTGATCAAAACGTCGAAGTAAATAAATACTATTTTAACGCGATTAAGCCCCGTTAATATTATAAATAATTAAAAAGGTCTAACTGAATCATTGATTAACTTATGAAATATAAAGTATACCAGCTTTCCATATATATCATAGAACCATCCAACCAATAATAAAGAAGTGGCATCACTTTGTTTAATGGTGAAAACTTAAAGACAGCTTATTTTCTAAATGTACATACAAGATAACAAATAAAGGATTCCAAACAAAAGAATATAAAACAAATCTCAGATCAGTTTAACTTATGAATTATAAGGTATATTATAATATATATTAATATAAGGTATATTTCATAAGTTAAGAAGTCCATAAGGACCAGCGTTTCATAAATATCATAGGAACTATCATAAAGATCATAAAGAAGTGGTACCAATTTGTTTGACGGTGAAATCTTAAAATACGGATTATTTTCTAAATCTACAAACAAGGTAATAAATAAAGTATTTTCCAAACAAAACAATATAAAATAAATATGATCTCACTATAATCAGTTTAAGTTATGAAATATAAGGTATAACTTAACGCAAAGTCCATAAGGACCAGCCTGCATAAATATCATAGAACCATCTTAATAATAAAGTAGTGGCATCAATTTGACGGTGAAATCTTAAATACGGATTATTTTCTAAATTTACAAACAAGGTAACAAATAAAGCATATTCCAAAAAAAATTATAAAATAAATATGATCTCACTATGATCAGTTTAAGTTATGAAATATAAGGTATAACTTAACGCAAAGTCCATAAGGACCAGCCTGCATAAATATCATAGAACCATCTTAATAATAAAGTAGTGGCATCAATTTGACGGTGAAATCTTAAATACGGATTATTTTCTAAATTTACAAACAAGGTAACAAATAAAGCATATTCCAAAAAAATATATAAATTAAATATGATCTCACTATGATCAGTTTAACTTATGAAATATAAGGTATAATTTAACGCAAAGTCCATAAGGACCAGCCTGCATAAATATCATAGAACCATCTTAATAATAAAGAACTGGCATCAATTTGACGGTGAAATCTTAAATACGAATTATTTTCTAAATGTACAAACAAGGTTACAAATAAAGCATATTACAAAAAAAATATAAAATAAATATGATCTCACTATGATCAGTTTAACTTATGAAATATAAGGTATAACTTAACGCAAAGTCCATAAGGACCAGCCTGCATAAATATCATAGAACCATCTTAATAATAAAGAAGTGGTATCAATTTGACGGTGAAATCTTTTCTAAATGTACAAACAAGGTAACAAATAAAGTATTATCAAAAATATATATATATATATATATATATATATATATATAATAAATATGATCTCACTATGATCAGTTTGACTTATGAAATATAAGGTATAACGTAACGCAAAGTCCATAAGGATCAGCCTGTATAAATATCATAGAACCATCTTAATAATAAAGAAGTGGCATCAATTTGACGGTGAAATCTTAAATACGAATTATTTTCTAAATGTACAAACAAGGAAACAAATAAAGTATTTTCCAAAAAAAAAATTATAATAAACATGATCTCACTATGATCAGTTTGACTTATGAAATATAAGGTATAACGTAACGCAAAGTCCATAAGGACCAGCCTGCATAAATATCATAGAACCATCTTAATAATAAAGAACTGGCATCAATTTGACGGTGAAATCTTAAATTCGGATTATTTTCTAAATGTACGAACAAGGTAACAAATAAAGCATATTCCAAAAAAAATATAAGATAAATATGATCTCACTATGATCAGTTTAAAGAGGAAACAAATAAATAATTTCTCAATCAAAACAATTATAAAATATAAACCTATATACCTATATGTAATATATACCTCACTGAGATCAGGTTAAGTTATGAAATATAACTTATAACTTATGTCCATTAGGACCAGCCTTCCAACAATATCATAGAATCTTCAGAATAACATTAAAAATCCATAGCTCTCTTTTTGTTCCTCTTCAATTCGGTTCTCGAAGTGTCAATTTCGTGATTCACAAGGCAGTGTCTCTTCAATTCGGAATACTTCCGAAACTTCGATCCACATGTATGGCAATCAATAATCGTTTTCCTAATATTGTGCACCGTCCACTCGTGTTCCCACTTATGCTTCAAGGCTTTGAAGAAAGCATCACAGAATCTGCAGTTGTATTTTGTATTGCGGAGTTGTTTGTGGACACATTTAATATGTTTGTTCAGCATGGATTTGAAGTGAAACTTTTTGTTGCAGTAGTGACATTCCACCGGGCTGTTCTGGTTGTGATACTGTATGTGTTTGACGAGCATCTTCTTCGAGTGAAACTTCCGTTGGCACAAGTCACAGTGGTAGTACGATATACCGTGGACTTTCTTATGTTTGGAGAAGTTACTGGAATCACTGAAGGATTTATCGCAGACCGTACACTTGTATATTGTCAGTTTGGCGTGCTCTCGAAGGTGCGCCTTATATTTGTCTATCTTGGTGAAGGTTTCGCTTTTACATACCTGGAAAATATTTTTCTTCGAGTTTAAAATATATGTCAGTTTCTAATATTACTAATTTTATAAATGTGAATATTTGGATGGATGGATGTTGAACGGATGAACGGGATTCGATTAATTTTAACAATTATTACATCACAGCTTAAAAAATATCTCGTTGTTCTCATTATTTTTTAGGGAGGCACAGTAAGTACATGTAATTTCATTCAACCCGACATTGTCGGTCTAAAATGTCTAAATAAATAAATTAGTCATTGTAATTGCAGATAATCTTAAAAGAATAAAATGTATGGTCAACCAAGTAAAGGAAATATTTTTGTTTAAATTCGTTTATATGTTTGGAATCTTTTATATATTTTGGAACTTTACTGTATATTTTAGGCGCCATAGCAACGATACTTTTCGCATACAAAGCAGTTTTATAATTAAAGTCATCAATGGAATACAGATGAGTACGATTTCGGGATCTAGTCACAATTTTGTAAAAGGCAGGATGTTGCTTGACAAAAAGAGCTACCTCGTATGTGTATAATGAAGGAAGAGTCAGTATTTTAAAATTTTTAAGGTGAGAACGACAGCTTTCATTGCTTTTTAAGATACACATAGCGCGGATGCATCTTTTTTGAAATCTAAACACTCGGTCCCAATTTGTTGCAATACCCCAAAAAAAAATTGCATATCTTAATCTAGAAGCAACATATCCATGGTCAGAGATCAGTAATGTGGAAAGAATAACTTTCTTTGATACCATGCGCACAATATTGTGATAATGGGTACTTTTGAACTATCATGGTACGAGAAGCATCTTCAAATAAGTCGTTTAAAAATAGAATAAAAGGGTGGCTCATAAAGCAAGCTTTCTATTCGTTTGAAGAACTAGCGGACACAAATATGTTTGAGTGACATTGACGTATATGTATATAGGGTATTTTTACTATATTTTGTTCTTATGTGATACATTATTATTCAGAAAATTGACATGTAACATTGTTACGAATAAATTAACTATGAACTATTCGACAAGAGGCGAGGGGTTCGCCATCGCCACGCCATCTTGTTGATTTCTCTCCGGAATGGTACTCGTATGATTGCATGATTGCCACGACGAGGCGGTTGTGTTGTGGATAATCTGTGGCGATTCGGCCTTTGACCACACGTAATAAGGATAGAATAGTGGCAGTATCTTGTATTACACCAGCAGTGCAAGTACCGAAATAGTCGTTAAATTTGTCGAATCGCTAAGATCGATAAATTTAAAGAATCGCATCTAGCAAATATGTAAGTCATATCGACGACTTATACGATCGTCAAATTTTTGACAGTATATGAATTATTACGAATCGTTTGCATTCCACAATTCATCCTTCTATCATTTGAAGATTTCTACGAGCATTTCGCTCTTCTACGATCAAAAGGCAGAAATCAATTTATTTATTGAATACTAACTGCGCCCCGCGGTTACACCCGCATGGTGATGGATGATGACGATGTTGATGAAAATTATCCTTATGTGTTAATTCAGCGCCCCACCTACCTCCATACCAAATTTCATCAAAATTGGGCCAGCCGATTGAGCGTAAGAGAATAACAAACATCCATTCATCCATAAATACAAACTTTCGCGTCTAAAATAGTAAGATTATATTAAGATTTATATATTAGTAAGGTCAAATGCAGCTAAACAATATCCCCATTCCCGTCGCCTAACGATAAGCAATATCGAAGTCGTTTTCAAAGCTGACAAAACAATAGTTAAAATCGATTAAATGGACGATCTTCCAAGTTCCATGCTAGGGTTACCGTTTTAATCGTAAAAACTTATCACATTTGTCTACCGATCGCTTAATTTTGTTACTTACTTGCGATTATCGACACAAGATCGATATAGCCAGTATTTCGAAGTATGGCGAATTCAAGACTCAAATTTATCGATCGGTACGTTCGGTACTTGCACTGAGGAGTAGACAAATGAACCCTCCATGGAGATCTGTGTGCCGGGTTTTGCAGCAATATACTATAAGGCATATAGTAGTAGTATAGTAGGAGTTACGCAGAGTTCACCTGGGGAACTATCTCACCTTTTCAAATTATTTAAACCTTGAAGCAGTAATGGGCAAAAAATACGGTGATTCTTTTAAAATGGCAATGTCAAGGGCAGTAAAACTATAGATATTTATATATTTAACCTCTGATATCTCAGTGTGGCATCTTGCTTTTCAGGTAATTCGGTCATAAAGGCTTTGATTAAGTATTGGCCGGTAATAAAAAAAAGCGCGCTAGCTGACGCAGCATTGGTTATTCCCAATAAAAAAAATGCAGGAACTTCTTATGTATGCTTTTGTAATTTGGTTGTGTATATATACATATTCGCTACTACTAAAAGTATCTGTTAATTATTTTTTTCATAGAGGTTGAAAAGCAAAATTTGCCGGTACCAAAATTATCTAACCCCGAGCGACGTACTTTGAATCACAATAATTATTTTGATACCATGTAATGTAACACAATCTAATAATTAATTTTAGAGCTTTATTTTGACCAATAAATAATGTATACTTTGCTTGTTTTCATCATCATTATTCGAAAAAATAGGAATGGAATTCTACTTTGAATTGTATTTCTTTTTTGGCTTTGTAAGTATCGCCACAGTATCCCGCTAATAAAACAAACTAGTTTCACACATAACTACTAAAAACTTTGAATACGTGAGTTTTGGTCCTTGTAAAAATAATATAATACGAGTGGACAAGACTTTAAGCTTGGTTTTTAAAAGCACTAACGCCTGCTTATAGCGATATGAATCGAAAAAATTAAATGATTTTTCTCTCTAAAATTGCAATGTTTGGTATCGCTAAGCAGGCGTTAGTACTTTAAAAGTGATATTATAAAATTGAAGGGTTGCGACATCAATACGAAAATTAAGTAATTGTAAACATTCTACTTTCGGTTGGATAATGCTGCGTCAAGCTGTTCAATAGATGTCGCTCCGTCCCCATACTCATCAAATCAGAGATTTTAAAAATTCGATGCTCGGTCGGTGATTCTCGGTGCCCTAGTGGTCATGGCACCTGGCACGGATTTTGGAAAGACGCGGGTTCGAATCCCGTCCGAGTATGTGAATTTTCTCTCTCAAATTGCAGTGTTTAAGCTTGATTCACGCTGCAGTTTTTGTAGGCGTGGCATCAGTGAATAATATGCACGTCAATAATGGTTGACTATAAAGTCGGTTTACGGACAACTTTACGTGTTAACTTCAAAAAACAAACTGAACGCTTGGGCCGCGCTCTCATTTGCACCCTCGGCTCAAACGGAACGTGACAATGAGTCATACTATTTCGTGCGTGCAGCCAGCATTCATCGATTTACGTCAAAAATTATAAATTACAAGTATAATTTGAAAAATTTAATAACGACTTCCATTATATTACTTTGGTAAAAATCAGTAATTGGAGTGTAACTCAAAAAGTACTAAACCGAATTTGATGAAATTTAAATGGGACCACACGGGAAGCACCAGCTTTCAAACAAAAAAATATTTAGAGAATCGGTTCACCCTATCGAAACTTATGAGGTAACAAACATTAAAAAAATACAGTCGAATTGAGTACCTCCTCCTTTTTTGGAAGTTGGTAGAAAATAATTAGATAATTACCTCGCAGACAATGTTCAGGATTCCGTCCCTGGAGGATGGTGATATCTTGGTGAGCGCAGAGCGTATCGCATGCTCGATCAGGTGACGCTTCAGGTCGCTGACGCGGTTAAACGTTTTGTAGCACACTCCGCACGACTAACAAATACAAAAAGAATATATTAGAAATTATCGTCACCATCACCATCATCTCAGCCGTAAGATGTCCACTGCTGAACATATGCCTCCCCCATAATTTTCTAAAAGGATCGGTTGGAATGGAAGCGGCTTGCATCCAACGTCGTCCTACGACCTTTATCAGGTAGTATGTCCTACTGTTGAACTACGCTGCACTTGCCGGTCCGTGGTCTCCACTCCAGACCCTTCCCAACCTATTGGCCATCTGTTCTGCTTGCTATGTACCCTGCCCACTGTCACTTCAACTGACTAATCTTCTGGGCTATGTAGGTGACTTTCATTCTTCTACGGATCTCTTCATTTCTGATTCGATCACGTAGAGGAAACCCCGAGCATAGCCCTATCCATAGCTCGTTGTGCGACTTTGAGCTTAATGATGAGACCCACTACCAAATATAAATGTCTTTATTTGCAACATAGTGTAACGCATTTAGTACGAGAAGAGGTGGTAAGTTGTTCGTAACGCCAAGGAAGACATTTTCGGTCTACCCCGGTTGGGTTTGGTCAAATACGCGTAGGTAAACTGTGTTTGCGAATACGCGTAAATATAGCAGTATTTGCTCGTAACCTGGCCTTTTCACTACGGCTAAAGATTTATATTCATGAAATACGATAAGTAATCAAAGCAAAGACTTGTGTTATCGAACATCTTCCGAGATTAGCACTCTTTCAAAAATAATTTTGTAAGTTTTGCATCACGGTGTACAACAAAACTCAAACATGTCTGAAAGGCCTTCCCTACGGACGCTTTCGTCGAAACCAAGATACGTAGACCATATATAGATATATAGTTAGACCAACCAAGAGAAGAAAAAAAGATGTGGTTGATGGAAAAACGATTCTACTGTTTGACAGAATTTTTAATTGTAAGGGACTACTTTGTAATTTAAATGAATTTAACACACCTAACTATTTTATTATTTAAAATTGTATGGAGACTACCTTGTAATTTTAATTCATTTGACATACAAATAAATTTTTCCTCCTTTATATACCTAGAGTGTAATAAATCATCATTAACAATTTCACAAGCCGGTTAAAGACAAAATAGACTGAACGAAAATAGCCACTGGAATCTGTGTATTATGTACTCTATTGTTCGTGAATCGGATAAAGTCAGTGTAGGTTTTCGATAGATGGCGCTCAGTCCGCCATCCGACAGTTAAAAGTGTTAATACAACTAGAGAGTTAAATTCTATGCTCGGATGAGTGCCTTGGTGGCCTAGCGGACTTGGCGTCCGGACACGCAGAAGATGCGGGTTCAAATACTGTCCGAGGATGTCATTTTTTCTCCCTAAAATCGCAAAATCCTAATTGGCAAAGCGAGAGAAAAGCCCGTGATTGCCGAAATGTTTCTTTCAAAAATTGGTATATTTTTAGGTATATAGTATTTTAAACCTTCACGCCTGCTTAGCGAAATTAATCTTTCTAATCGGTTAGTAGAGGCCAGCCCGATAACTTAACGAATAACAAAAATCCGGCACGGACGCGGATCGTCGGAAGACGCGGGTTCGATCCATTCCGAGGATGTGAATCTTCTCTCTTAAATTGTAATGTTTGGTATCGCTAAAGAGGCGTTAGTGCTTTATAATTCATATAATGTAGATAATAACAAAATTAGATTTTAAAATCATTAGTCTACACTCAAACTACATACATTATACCTACAACTGGGTCGGCTCACTGTGAGGTTGTAACTTAAATTTCAGTGTGATCGAGATTATCTATTGATGGCTACGCAAATGCCTTGTCACATGGAGCTCGACAGGATTTTTCGCGGGGATGGCGCGTGAAAACAGTCCTACCACCAGCATGTCATCTGACGCCATTAAAAAAGAAACCACGCATAATACGGCGAAGAATTCCCCCCCCCCCCCCCCCCCCCCCCAACTACGAAAGTGTAGTACTTGCTATGTTGTACTGATAGATGGTGGAAACAGTGAACAATATGGGGATCCGGAACTTATATAGCCACGTCGGTACCTACTCAATTACTCACCTTGTAACACTTCCCAGCTGTCTTAGCCTTCTCGGAATTCAAGAGAAATATTTTATTGGACTTGGCCTTGGCAATCACAGGTTCAGCACTTCTATCCATGTCCTCATCATTACCGTTTGCCACATCCTCAGTGCAGAATTTCCTCAGAAGTGAGGCATGCTCAGAAGTGACATCCTTCGAGCTTTGGAGCTCCTCGTCGCTGATTAATATATCCCCAAAATCATTATTGCTCGACTCCATATAGATATAGATGTGGCTGTGATAATGGTCATTCATTAATACAGGATCGGTAGTTTTAAACAAGCACTCTTCGTATTTACACGTGATCATTAAATGGGCTTTGCTCAAGTGGGTCTTCAATTGGTCAGACACGGAGTAGGACCTGAAGCACAGGCTACAGGGGAATCTGCGAGCGTGGGTCTTAAGGTGCACTCGTAAAGTGAACTTTGAAGCGTAGACTTTGCGGCACTTAGGGCATTCTAGCTCTGGGTTGCCATGTTTAAGGCAGTGCATATTGAACTTTTCTTGGGATTTAAACTTCTTGTCACATTGAGAGCATACGAAGATTGGACTGCAGACGTCTCGGTCTAGAGATCGTGTGTGGCTAGTGTGGTTAGTTATGTGATGATGGAAGTCTGAGATTTGGTGATAGACTTGCTTGCAATCGTCACACTGGTACATTTCCTTTGAAGATGTTGATGAAGATGGAGAGGTTTCTGAAATTATAACGAAATGTTAATTGGTGGCGACCACGGATTTTGGGAGGGGATATGGCGCGAGGCATTTATTCTACTGATTCCCATGTCGCAGTTTTTCAATTACGCATTCCCACTGCACTTCACACCTACAAATGAAACAATAACTCATAAAGTAATGCATTGAACGCAACGCTCTCATTAACTACACCAACAATAAATGCGATGTTTCTTACCAATAAAGGACTGTTTTACATATAAACAACATTTATTTTTGGCAAACCCAATATAAGTTTTTAAACTATTATGGTCACAAACATAAGAGGTATTCAAATTGTCAACGGGATAATTACCATGTATATTTTCGTGCTAGGTACACTGATCATATTGAGAATAATCTTAATTATATTACAGAATAAATTGTAGTACTGCGTACTCGTCCTACTAATATAAACGCGAAAGTTTATATGTATTGTATGGATGTTTGTTTTGTTACTCCACGCAATAACTACTGAGCATTTAATGAATTCGGGTTTGCAAGTAGATGAGGCGTTGGAATAACATATAGGGTTCTTTTTCATCATCATCCATCCACGCGGGTATAACCGCGGGGCGCTGCGATATAATATATTATATTATGCATGTGAATGTTTGGACGGATGGAGGTTTGTCACTCAATTACGCCAGAACTACTGAAGCGATTCCGATGAAATTTAGTATGAAGACATACAATTCGCTGTAATAACACATAGCATACTTTTCTTCATCATCTTCAGTCATCACCACGGGGGTAAAACCGCGAGGCAAAGCTAACTTAATATAATAATAAGACAAATTAGCGTACATTTTACGTTATATCACACCGTCACAAGATCACATTTTATAATTTTAGAACTAAATAACACTTTACTGGATAGTGGTAAAAGATAGTATGAAGTCTTCTACTTTAATACCATTCGATTGAATAATGCTTATTTTATTTTTTTATATTCGGAAAACTAACAGCTATGTATAAACATTATAAATAAATTTAAATATAAAAAGAAGGCTAATTAAAAGTTTTCACAGTTAAGTAGGTACCTACATGATAATAACATAAATTAACTTAGTGTGTAGACTGGCATGCACACAATGTTTGAATACAAACCTGGTAAAAAAATGTAGTTCAAAACAATAAATACAAATTACGAAAAAAAAACATTCAGTAGTCGCTTCAGTTTATGGGTAGTAGGTAGTATTGAAGGTCTATATCTGAAGGTATAGTGTTATAACACCTGCATGCCCTGATTGGGTAAGTGTTTTGCCTGTAGTTACATGGAGCGTTAGGTATATAATTATTTAAGCTTAAAATGTTTTAAAGAGTAAGCAGTAGGTGTGCGTAACCCAACTTGTCCGAGCAGCTCCGGGCAATCGACCGTGCCATTTGCTATGTTCAGAGTGCAGTGGGAGTAAATGATTTTTTTTGCATCGTGATGTATAGTTTGGCAAAAATATATTTGCGCGATATTGTAGGTACCGAAGGAATCGCTTTTGTATGCATGCATATGTACGGAGCCACTAGGAATATGCACAGTATAAAATTTTTTAGGGTCTAAGTGCGAAAAATTCTGAAGAAATCCTTAAAACAAATCCTTATGCCTTTGAAGCTTTTTTTATAATAGTATATACATGTGTATTAAATAGTAATTTTGAGTCAGAAGTGACTCGTAGGTCTTTAATAGATATAGTGACTTTGGTTAAGGAGGAATTTTTCAAGTAGTATTCATTGATGGGGCACGGTTTCCGTGTAAAAGATCAAATGTAACATTTAGACACATTTAATTCCAATTTATTTAGAGAGCAATAATCTTAAAACTATTCAAATATGCTTGAAGACGTGAGACATCTTCAGTAGTATTGATGGCAGACTTGACAAGCTGTTCAATAGATGTCGCTCCGTCCTCATACGACGTGACGGTTAAAAATAATTAAGGGTTAAATTCGATGTTGGGACGGTGTGCCTAGGTAGCCATGTAGGTCATGGCGTCTGACACGGATTGTAGGAAGACGCGTCCGAGTCCGAGGATGTATATTTTTATTATAAAATTGCAATATTTAATACCATCATAATAAAACATACATGGTTGTGCTACGAAGTTAGCATTATGTTTCATTGGACACAACCTACTATTCTGTGAATCCCAAGTGGTTGCGCGAGTATGTATTATTGTTCGCTGTAGTCTATTGGCACTTCCGCATAATCCCTATTCCCCTTCCTTTCTCCCGCACTACCTGCCTGCGAGTGCAAGCAAAATGGATAACGACGGCCGATGCCGACCTTCCGTCACATACATATACATCACTGCCAACCAAAGGGTCAACGTGCACTCATCGCTCCTTACAAAACAAGGAATATATTGATCGATGATTACACTGGACCTAGCTAGTGATCGTATCGTTATAGTGGTGTTATCAGCAAAGGAACATTAGAAACAGTGTTGTGCTGGGATCTCCAGGACCAGCCGCCTCCGCCGCTGGCCTATCCACGTCACCGGATCTACAGGCAATCCAAGAAGATCGAACAGGTCAGTGCAGTTCCTTTCGCTATCGTGCTGTACTTATTCTTTGTTCTTCTCCGCAGAAGCTCAAATTCCTACTGGAAGTGCCACTAGCCTAGGTCACAGTATTTTCATCACGCACCGCAAATACAGTCCACTAAAAATTAAGCATATCCGCGCCACCACCAAGAATTTCTATAAAAATGTCTGTGAGTGTTAGGGACTGCGTTTTAAATGTCATTGAGTGATCAAATACCACCAAAATTGACTAATCAGGACATTCACCAATTACCAAACATTTATATATACTCGTAATGTCGCTGGTAACAAAAATCTCATGCATTGATTACATATTTACATGCTTTGTACAAAAACAGAAGCTACCTAGGAAATGAGGTCGCGCGTATGCTAGTTAACTGTTATAAGATGATTGCATAGCTAGTACTTTCCGTACTAAAAGAGAAAACTCTTTTTTACCTCTTAACATTGTCCGATTTCAGTGTTTTTTACGTACTAGCATTTTTAAAGTACTAGCATTGCAATCCTCATAATGCTAGCAAATAAAACCTGAATGTAACTGCTGCTAATTTTGAGTTTTATATTTTTATCGAGGCAAAGTTCACACCCGACAGTTGCGTAACGTACAGTTAATATCTGCATAGATAAATTTATATATACTTACATAATATTAAACAAAGTCGTGTTAGTTACACCATTTATACCTAACACAAGAACGTCTGGACCAATTTTATAAATTTTGTGTTATTGAGATGTCATATCTCGGGGAAGGACATAGGAGACTTTCATCATCATCCATCACCACGCGAGTAAAACTGCGGGCACGTAGATAGTACTATAGAACTGAATAGTTGTATTCGGCTGCCATATAAAAAATCTGAATGTTAGTTCACCGTAACGTCACGTCGGTTCTCATTCTGGACAGACTCCAGAAAGTGGCCCTTCCCATACGCTTTATAATCACAAGGACTGTTTCGACACACACATTTTTGCACTATGGATACGTATAACTATTGTTTATTCTATGCTATGGGTAACCAAATACATAAAATTTAATTATATGTAGCGTAAATTATATCTTGGATGACCTACTGTGTAAAAACTTGAAAAACAAAAACAAAAGCAATTAACCGTTTACAATTTTTATTAAAGCCATCTACTGGGTCTGCTGGATATTACTGTGTTTGATGACACCGCTATCTAGTACATACCTTCGTCCTCAACTTTTTTAAATAATAAAATATAGCTTCTGGCCCAAGGGCGTAGCGAGCTACGAAGAAATAATTGTCTTTCTTCGTAGGTAGCGAGGTACATCCCCCCGAGAAAGATCATCCTTCTAGGTCCTTCTGTATAGTATTATGAATGGAAAAATACATTCTGTACATTTTTTGTGTTAAATTATTTAAAACAAAAAATGTACAGAATGTATTTTTGAGAAAACATGACGAAACATGATGAAATGCACATGACGTGCGACGCCATATTCCTCAACGGAGTTGAGGACAAAAGAAAAATAAAATTTTGCATCTGTATCCATAGAGTAAATTATATATAACTATGTATGTAGATGTATCAATAACAAAGTACAGCTCGATTATTTTCAAAAAATATTGAATGTACATATTTGGCTCAATTCCACTTTTATTACATGTATGGAAGATTTACGCAGTGCACAAGTCATCTATCTCATCACCAAATATAGGTACCAAGATAAATCTGCCAGATTTATTAAATAAAATAGTGCTTTTAGTGTGGCTTGCCTAGGCAATCTATGTAGGTAATAGTTACCTACATATTTAATCAAGTTAAATGGACATATAGTACCTAACATATTCATTTTCCACACACGAAGTCACCGGGCGTGGCTATTCAAATAATCACACTAATATTAAAAAGGTGAAGAGTGTGTCTTAATCACGGAGCTGATGTCTTAATACTTTTTGGTGCTCAAACAGTTGGACCAATTTGGATAATATTTGGTGTAGGTATGTAGATAGATGATTCACAGTAATAACACATACTTTTCTTCATCATCATTGTCATCATCCATCACCACACAGGTGCACCAAGCACCAAGGGGAGTAGCTGGTAGAGTTATTACAGAAAAATATTTCTTGGAGAAGACTACTATATTAATATGGATATGTCAACATTATTTCTCAATTACATAAAATCAATGACATATTAAATAAATTTATTTAATCAATTGGTCAATGTGTCTTGTGTTAAATAAATATTAATAGTCATCGGACAAAATTTCAAATCAAAACACATAATAATGACACTGAGAAGGAGATCAGACTGTTTAGTTTAAAGTCTCCCGAGGGATAATAATGAATAAATTTGTAATTTATTAATTACATACTAGCCTTAAGAGAATAATAGGTACAAAACCTACCAGATGTAAGACTGTTAAGTATGTAAAAATCTGTTTGGATTAATACCATCTCCATGCCAGCCGGGAAAAGCAAACAAGATAATGGAACTAGTGTCTCGAGGTGATGAGTGGAGTGCTCTGCAGAGCTGTTGGATGATGATGTTACTGTTACAGGCAGACTCATGCGCAGCATCACCAAGTGATGACATTCTAGAGCATCGGTCAGTTTTGGTACAGTAATAGGTATTAACTACAATATGTAAGCCCAAGTTGTTTAATATCTAATTATTAAAATCTCATTATGCTAATTTCTCATTATAAAACCTATAAGTGGCCTATGTGGCTGTGTATCACATAGTGCCACACACAGCTATCACACAGTGCTTCTTATCATCTTGAGAATTGCTTCCCTATTATATTGCAAAAGAAATACATACAAACAAAATAACTAACTATTATTATAATTTGCTAACAGTAGGTATTATTATATCTGTGTCACCATGTATCCATAGGACTCAAGATAAATGTCATACAGGACATTAAATTATAACAATCTCATTTATAAGACCCTACAATGTGTGAATACAATACCTACAATAGATTTGTGAATTATATACTGTATATCTCAAGGCATTCAATGTTATGCATCGGTCAAAGTTTGATTCACAAATATGTTGTTCTAGGAGTAAACAGGATGCCGAGTGATTAACATGCAGGTGTTACACAGTACTTGTTGAAAACTCCAACACGCACTGAGTGAAGGGCAGGCATGGTTCTTACCATCATGAAATTTTTTCCTATTACTTTGCAAAATTATGTTTTATACTTACTTTACTCTGCTTAGCTTGGGACTAGATGGCGTTGTGTGATAGTTGTGGAATATTTATTTATTATTTATTTATACTTACAAACAAAATAAACTCACCGATAATGACTTCATGATCTACCTCCATCTCCGAACCATTTACCAGCGGTTCACTATAGGCTATGTTTTGAATCATCTGGTCCGATTGAGAGTGCTTCCCAAAGAACAATATAGTTTTCATCTGTTTTGACACAGACTGTATTTCTTTTGACATCAACTGTTTTAAAGCATTGTTCTCAGTTTCAAGCCCAACCAACTTCAGTTCTTCTCGAGCTTTATTCTGTTCCTCATTAATTATCTCCTCTGGTAAATTTGACAGAAATACTCCACACTCAAACTCATCCTCTTCATAACTAGTCTTGTTTGAATCACACTGGTTCGTGCCAGTTTCTGACATTTTCTTATACATTTTGTGGTTGATACGATTGTCAGGTCCCGTATAAGTAACTGTATTGCTAGACTCTTTATAGTGATATGCATTTCTAGTTACGTATGTATTATGATGTTCTACAGTTATGTAGCCTCTTGATTCACGCATGGAACATCTCTCTTGTGATGGTGGTGTTTTACAGCGATTGTAAACATATGGGTTTCGACATGGCTCTACACACACTTGAGACTGGTTGTGCGACGGGAAAGCCGATGGGCTGAATTCAGAGTTAATGATCGGAATTTGATCAACATCTATGTTATCACCAGATGTGCCTGACGAATCCTTGTTTGGTGATTCCACACAGTTCTGAACATCATCAGTTTCAAACAGTCTATCATTGCATAAGCCAGTGTAAATGCGAGTTTCGTTGCCTGTAGTATCAGGTGTCGTGATGTTGTCTTCGAGGTAAACGTTATCAGACATCTCGCCATCCGTATCTAGTGTTGTACATGTTTCAGGGATAAAAAGAACTGGATAAACCACTTCGGTATCCATATACACGTTTTCTTGATCTTCTTGATGATTTTCTTGATGATCCATTTCGATGGCCTAAACCAAGAAAAACGAAAAGCACAATCATAACTCGCCATTACATATGCACTTATGTATGTCTACCGCTTATTTTGTAAAGATATTAAAAAATACTTACCAACCGAATTTGGGAAAAACAAATAAAAGGACTCCCAACATACCTCGTGCGTTAGTGGCGAAGAAAAAAGAAAGAAGAACATGAAGGTATGATTCGGATAAAATTGTGAAATATTCATTTCCTACCCTCAAAACATATTTTTTTCCTTCTGACCTCATTTTGGATTGTTTGGACCTAACATTGAATTGAATACGAACTCAAAAAATTAACGACGATCATTGAATTAAACTCTCCTCCTAGAAAACATTTATCCCCGAATTAAAAAAAAAGTATTCTAGGTATCAAAATTCAAAATCAATTGTTTTTTCAAAATAAATATGCAGCTTAAGACCTTCGTTCGCCCTGCACCGGGTAAAATTGGCAACGTTTGTGCTCGTCAACTTAGGTACCATTTCGTGAATTTGATTCCTGGATTTCGTGATAAATATTACCTATTCATATAAAACGAGCTTTCTAACATATGTCTATTTGTATATTATTATTATGTAAATAATATTTACGTGATTTTTTTATTTAGCAAGTAAGTAATAACCTATTTAATATAATGATAATACTTATAGAATATAGATAATTTAAATACGTAATACAACTTCGTGGTAAAAAAATTAACTGTCTGTAGCTATTCCAACTATAACTGCTTTTAAATTAAGTACAATAGCATTCACTAAGTTATAAACATGATGATTTTGGTAAGAAACTATCATTAGGGGTGAAAGTATGAAATTGCCATTTTGTACTGAAACTTTTAAACAATTGCTTTGTAGGATAAAATATATTTATTTTTTTCAAAGTATTTACCCTCGTTATCTACTCATACTTCCATTACATTTCTTCATCTAATCGGAAGATCATTCATCAAACCTTTGCGGTAGGACTCTAGGGACCTGGAAGGCATTTGTACTGCTCCCTGGGAAGAATGTTATTATCCGTGCAAAAAATTGTCCAAATCGCGCAAAATTGGTAGTAGGTTGGGGCGAGATACGGCGAGTATAAAGGATGACGGATAGTTTCTAAAGTTCTTCTAGTGGTAAACCACTACAAGTCCTGCTGTCAGTTCAGTCAGTCATCAGTTTTAACTGATTGACGATACATTTTTACGAGCAGTGTGATATCTTGCGTTATCATGAAGCAACTAATGACGTTCGTTCTGTATTAGAATACGGAAGTCCTATCTGGACCCCTTACTACAAAGTTTATATTGAGGAAATTATAAGGATACAAAAAAGTTTCTAAGAATGTTGTTCTATCGCCAAAACTTAGGACGTTCTGATCTTAATTACGAATCGCGTTTATCAAAGTTTGATATATAAAAGTTTAAAAGTTAGAAACTCGTCGCAAATATTTCGTATTTAGTCACTGATTAATTTTAAATTTTAATACAAAACATAGTGCGCGAAGATCTAACCGTACCAATCTACATGTCACTTTTCACTGCATGTCTATCAAAACAATGATTCTATTTATAATCCCCTATTTAAAATGGCTCGTTAGTATGACGAGATGGTTGTTGTTATTGAAATAATTATTCTCCCTGAAATTAATACTATATTACAATTCTAAAAGCTATCCTCGCCATTGAACACCAGATGCAAACTCGATTTAGCTTTGAGATGAAGTCCAGTTGTTCCAAGCTCTGTGTTACGTACTCAGAGTTATCATCTTTCCAATTGCTATAGATCATAGTGCAAACCTACATTTAATTTAAATTTATTATGGTATTTTTATGATATTCGAAATCAATCAGATTTAGCATGATATCTAGTGGGCACTTTTAATTTATTTAAATTCCTAAGTTACCTAAAGTGTATTGGGTAGACATTAAGAGGAGTATTCTCTTGTATATCTATTTGTATTTTAATTCTTTTGTCTTTATAAGGTTCTTAAGAAGTATGTATAAAATACTTACTTCTTATGTTCATAATGACAAAATACACTCGAGACCTGTTTGCGTTTGTAATCTTCTTTAAGTCTAAATAATGTTCTATATTATACGCATGTTTTGAGTTACAATCCAGGTCAAAGCAATATTATTATGTGCTTCTACTGGATCATTTATGTATTTCTCTTCGGTTGTAATTTGTTTCGTGTATTTAATAAATTAAAAAAAAAGTTATGCTGAAGATAGACAAGTCGGGACTATTTTATTGCGAGTTTCGCCGTCATTGCTCGAAGTTCTGCACAGTAGTTATCGGTTGTTATTGCCTGGCCGGATCTGAGAAAGCTATAGTGAAGTGCACCATGAAATAACCAAAAAACCGTTACCATCACCTTTCTATAGGTACCTAAACTTATGTTTAGGGCATTGTTGTGGTGACGTGGGGTCAAATATTGCGTTGTTCACTTGCGATTATCGTAAAGAATCCACTTTTCATCACACGTCACAATTCGGTCGCGCGCTCCTCTCTGCAGATCAGTCAAGTCATCAGGTACTTAGGCACATATGTTACAAGTATACTTTTTAATTTTACCTATTTGGTTCGAATTTTGTGAGTATGCTAACATCAAACCATGCCGCTAATTCCTTGGTAGTTCGATACGGATCGGCTTTCACCATTCTCCTTCAATTCATTGTTATTTACATTAGTGGATGGCCATCCTAGTGGTTTATTCTTCAAGTCGAAGTTTTCACTACGAAAGCGGTTAGACCAAAAATGCACAGTGCATTAGTTAGCTGAATTCTCTCTGAACACCGAATTGACATTTCGAGCAGTTTATGCTATGTTAGCTATGTTAGTCTCACGTCGGAACTCGTATTCGAAATTTACCCTGATTTTCGCTGTTTCCATCCTCACGTTTAACTGAATGAAAGAACAATTGAAAGTTAAACAATGAAAAGCATTATTTTTTAACATGAGGAATGTTATAGTTTTCGTGTGAAAAAAGGTTTCCTCAGAAATCGGATACCAACATGGTTTAATTTTAATTCTAAGTGGCTTGTGCAAAAAATTGGAAATTTCATATATAAGCCCCTATTATTTAATGTCAATTGGACTTAAAAAATCAACGGTTAGTAATTTACTGCTGTTAAATTACATTATAGTTTAACAAATTTAATACATGATTATGATTTGTCAAGGAAGTATTAATTTCCAACTGAAGGATATAATTCATTATTAATTAGAAATACGGGATTACTCACGTAATATTTATCGGATAGGTCCGACTATAGTTTCGACCACATTCGGTGGATTTTTTCAAGGAGTGTTTGGGGCGCCTGCGTCAATGCGCCTAGCACTGTGCTAGGCGAGATGTCATTGACGCGGAATAAAAAAACAAAGGACAAAGGATATAATTCAATACGTCATAATACATAATTTAATTTATGGTCATACTGTTACTGGTCTCGCGGGTCCGTGGTTATTTTAAGCGGCGTGGTTATTTAAAGTTATTTTAGGTGGTTTGCATATGTACCTACCTAGTCAGGATTCACGTGGCTAAGTATCAAAATATAAATTGCTTATAATTTTGTTCATACAAAGTTCCAGTGTTTAGTGCCATTGAAAACTAAAGCAGTTCAAAACGCCGCACGGCAATTTACTGCGCTCGTCACCCTGACATATATGATATTGAATCTCTTTCTCTATAATTTTACTGAAAACATATCCCATCAAACCAAAAAGCTATGTAGTAGTGTGCAAACACAGGTGTGGTACTTCCCCAGGCGGAGTTTGAAAAATTCCTACCACTAGGTACATAAGTTTAAGCTGCCAGTGCTTATATCATCATCATCATCATCTCAGCCGTAGGACGTCCACTGCTGAACATAAGCCTCCCCCATGATTTTCCAAAAGGACCGGTTGGAAGCGGCCTGCATCCAACGTCGTCCTGCGACCTTCCTCAGGTCGTCTGTCCACCTTGCCGGTGGATGACCTACGCTGCGCTTGCCGGTCCGTGGTCTCCACTCCAGAACCGGCCCCATCGGCCATTTGTTCTGCGTGCTATGTGCCCTGCCCACTGCCACTTCAACTGGCTAATCTTCTGAGCTATGTCGGTGACTTTCGTTCTTCTACGGATCTCCTCTTTTCTGATTCGATCACGTAGAGAAACCCCGAGCATGGACCTATCCATAGCTCGTTGTGCGACTTTGGGGTTGGCTATAGCCGTCCGGTACCTGATTTTGATGAAGGTGCGAGTTTAGGGGTATCATTGGGGTCCACCTGAAGCCCTTCCAGCAATTTTTTTTTGCCGGAAACGTAGTTTAAATTAATTATGATTAAATTAAAATTTGATAAAAAAAAGTGAAATGGAACGCAATGTTGAGAAAATGGTACAATATTAAGTTGTCAAATTAAGTTGTCAAACTGAGTTAAACGAAACGTATCGTTATCGTTAAACGTAAGAAAAAAAAAAGGCGCCATTTTGTCTTACTGACAGATGGACTGTCATCCATTCATTCCGTTTCTCTCGTAGTTTCGTGAATGTGTGCTCTCTTGTTTTTCGATTTTTATTACGACTTTGGCTTTTTCCCTGGACTTCCTTCGATTGCGCGACGACTTGAAACTTGGCTTGCTTACCGGATTTGTTTGGATTGCTCTACGACTTGAACTTGGCTTGAAAACTGGACTGCACTTGGCTGTAATGGAGTATTACAGTACAATACCCGAAGCGGACGCGGTTTCGGCTCCTGATCTGCCCGTCGAACCTGTTGCCGGACCTTCTTCGGCTCCTGATCTGCCCGTCGAGCCTGTAGCCGGACCTTCTTCGGCTCCTGATCTGCCCGTTGAACCTGTCGCCGGACCTTCTTCGAGTAATGACGACGACGACAACTAGCTTATAACCAAACGAAAACTTTGCGTCACTGAAGTGATTGATCATTGGAATTTAACTGACGTTGTGCGAAAATTGGGCACTAAAGACCAATGCATCAAATATAGTGAAGACCAAGGTCTCATACCAACTGAGAAACGGTGTCGAACCCACAGGACATCCATGAAAGTGTCATACTCATGCGGATGCACAAGTTTTGGTACATTTGTGTGCTCAAAAAGATCATGCAAATCTAAATCGGGCAGCGGTGCCAAGATCTCTCGCAGAATTGGCACATTTTTCGAAAATATTGCTATCGACATAATGCATGTTTACTATCTTATATATGCATACTCACAAGGATGGACCTACGACCAAACAATTCACGAAGACCCTTATAAAAAAGAAAGGAAGCAATGTTTAAGCCCAAATACTATAGCCGATTGGTTTAATTACTGCAGAGAAGTAGTTGTGATATTTTATTTGGAAAAACAAAATCTTTACAGCGGTAAAATTGGAGGCTGTGGGAAAATAGTGCAAATAGACGAAAGTAAATTTGGAAAAAGGAAATATAACAAAGGACGTCACATTGAAGGCCACTGGGTGCTGGGATTAATAGAAGATGGGTCTGAAGACTTAAGATTGGAAGTATGCCCGGACAATAAAAGAGATGCTGATACTCTCATACCTTTAATTCAAAAGCATGTTTTACCTGGAACAACAATCCACACCGATTGTTGGCGGGCATACGATTGTCTGTCTGAATATGGATACATACACAAAAAAGTGAATCATTCAGACCCAGAGAACCCATTTGTGGGTAAAGATGGAATCCACACCCAAAGAATAGAATCCCAGTGGCGAGCAGTGAAGAGGTTTTTCAAAAAACAAAATTATAACAACCCAGAAAACTTTAGTGATATAATTGTTGAATATTTGTGGCGAAGAGACGTGTATAAATATAAAAGAGACTCTTTTGTACATTTAATGAAAGCAATTAAACATGTTTATGAAATAAACAAGTAATGTATTAAAATGTTTGTTTAATTGTGTCTCTCCTAGCCCTTTAACATTAAGTTTTTCTCATCTATCAACATAACTCTGAGACGGACTGGATATGTTATTGTTGTTATATAATACAATGTTAAGTGAACCGCCTTGATAGATTAGGTGTGAAACAAAAAATAGGTTAGGTTAGGTTAGAACATGACAAACAGCGCACGAGCCGAGCGAGCGAAGCGAGCGTGCCGCGGCAGCGGCCGGCGAAGTGCCAGAAGCGAACCGCCTTAATAAGTTAGGTGTGAAACAAAAAATAGGTTAGGTTAGGTTAGAACATGACAAACAACGCACGAGCCGAGCGAGCGAAGCGAGCGTGCCGCGGCAGCGGCCGGCGAAGTGCCAGAAGCGAACCGCCTTAATAGATTAGGTGTGAAACAAAAAATAGGTAAAAAATACTGATATAGCCGAAAGTGAGGTTAAGTACTAAAAAAATTATTACTCAAAAACTAAAGGCCTCCGGCGGGGGGGGGGGGGGGTGCAGGGGGGGGGGGGGGCTTCCCCCCCCCCCCCCCCTCCCCGCGGGTACCGGGCGACTATAGTTTAACCCGACTTTGAGCTTATCCATGAGGCCCATAGTAAGATACCACGTTTCAGTGCCATAAGTCATCACTGGTAACACAAAAACCTACCTAGTGCTTATATATTATGTAAAAACTCATTCATTGTAACAAATAAACATATATTTTGTTATAAAATGTCACAAGAGAGACGTCATCGACGAGTGCATCTCGAACACTCCTAAAGAAGATTACCGGAGAGGTCTGAACTATGGCCCAATCTATCAGAAAATTATTACTTGAGTAATCCCGTATTTTTCAGGAAAACTATTGTTATTGTTTCATTAATTTCAGGGCTTTTATCCGGTCCTTTACAAAGGCATAAGTGGGCCTGTAACCACAACTTAGTGGCTTGTTTGATATAAAATATACTTACCTACTATAAACCGTAAACGCCACTATGGTATTATTATTAAAATAATTGTAATTGTATTATTATTACTGTTTTCAGATCCCTCGACAGAAATTTGAGGTGAGATCCACAAGTGTTATGTCAAAAAAACAATCGATCTATGTAAAATTGAGAAACCAGCCGTATATAGCGAATGGTCGCGCAATGTGGCATCATTGGCCCTATATTATACATTAAATTCACAATTTCTTGCATTGCATTGAATGCTTTTTTGTTTGGCGGGGTAAAGGGGATAAAACGACTGACACTGATTTTGACTATATTTCATAGATTTTTGTTTTTTTCAGTTTTGACATTTAGGTCTAATATATTTGTTCTGTGGGTCTAATGTTGTGTAACTAACAATACTAATAGTGGAGCAATAAACAGCATTCAGGCGAATTATTACCTAGCATACGTAGTATTGTATTTCGTTAGTTTATTACCCGTTGTGTTCGTGCCGGTAACATATTATAGGCAACATTGTTGTTTTTGTGACTTCCTCGTCATCCGCTCTAGAATTTCTATTAGTGGGTAACGCATTGACTGCTTTATTGAACCTATTGTTATCGTGACATACAGTACGTCCGACGGATGAATGCCGGTCGGAAGATAGTCACGTAGACTATTCGCGCATGTACAGTTGTATGAAAAAATTTGTTCACGGAAACGAGATATCGAGCACTAGCTTTATATTTTAATGACATGCTTTTTGTGAAATATTATTATTCTTCAATAAAATTGAGAACAAATAATTACTTACGATACCTCTTAATCCCATCAAATTTCCCAGTCATAAAATTTTATCCTTCATCAAAATTTATCGAAATAATATAAAACGTAACATTTCTGTATAATGCATTTCATTTTTAATTAAAATAAACAATAAATTATTTAAAAATGATTTGTATTCAAATTAGAATTACATAGTTTAATTTATAGGGCTTACCTTAATATATGTTTGTTTTTATCGTATGTTTGTTTCAATTATTACACTTTCTTCAAATATTATTGCTCATTTCAATTAGTATGTTTTCGATTCTATTTTTCCCTAACGTAATCCTAATTTTGTTATTATTGTGACTAAACGACTACGATCTCCCCGAATGTTTAAACATTTTTTTTATTTGAATTATACATAGTTTTACGAAAGTTATGTATGGTTCGTTTAATGACAAATTTATCAAAGTTGTTTATGCCTGTAGTAGGTTTGAACGGGGTTTTATCTTGCCCGGAGTAGGTACGAAAGATTGAGAGAAGTTTGCTTTTTTTAGCTTCTCCTAGGATTGTAACGCATGGTGCGTATGGGTACCACATATACCACACCCTTTCTATTAGTTAGTCTCACGTTGGTACCTACTCCATGTTGTTTTTATGTTTTAAGAACGTATTATTTTTCTTGCCTGGCGGCTTAAACTAAATTGCGCCGTGGATCGTGGCATTCTGCGTACTAAAGCACATATAACAAATAATCTTAACAATTACTAGATCAAAAATAAACAATAAAAACGCCAAAAGCAACCGTATATACACCATATAAAACCATAATACAAAACAAACTTTATGAATTTAAATATGAAAACATATTACCAAGAACTCACAAAAACAACCAAAAACTAATATTTCTGTATACGAGTGTACAGCCTGGAAGAAAGAGTAACGATCATGCGCCAAACGTAAACGAGTGACTGAGATACATGATCAGCGTTCTCAACATCATGTCATGCGAATAGTGATGAGATATAAGAGTTTTCACTAATCGATTGATGAGACACTAGGCTCGGTTTTTTAAATTCGATGCTGTAAATTATAATACTTTTATGTGTAGATGTGCATATTTGTTACCTGCAGACACTTATTTGAGACAATAGTCTCTTATCTACGTTAGATAGTATCGAGTCGCGTTTCCTTATACAGGTAAATGCAAATAAAAACTTATATGTATACAAATTTGAATGGGTGAAAATAAATAATTTTTTGGAACTCGTTCTTGTGTAGGTATCATAGTCTTTTACTTAAGTCTGATTATTGATATGCGCAACTTATTAACTAATTATTAGCTAGTTATTCTATTATAGTAACCTATTTCCTTTCCATTTTTATACCCCGATTATTCATTTGTTTAGGAACCACAAAACCATTTAAAATAAACAGGACTATAATATTTCTTATTCACATATACGTCCCTGGCAATTATGGCAATCCTACATATTTATCGTTGATAGGTACATATTAACATTTGAAACGTTAAATTTTCCATAGTTAGATACTCGAGAGATTATCGATCAATAAACGTCGATTCAAATAAATAGCACCTTGCAAAAAGGGGTCACATCACTAGCCCGCCTAGCGCCCCGCCGGTTTCCTCGGTTGAGACCCTAAAAATGCTTCTGCGCAGCCATCTACACGCAACTTCAGACCGGCATTGATCCGCCGGCCGTACTGTACGACCGGGCCGGACGGGTGTCTGTGAACCTAATTTCCAGACTCTAAAATTTTTTTCAGAGTTCTAGTAGCATCCCCAATAGTTCTATAGTTCCTGATAGTTATTTTGAATAGTTTACCTATTTTTGACATGAAAAATCGTTTTTTTTTTAAATTTATTTTTTCATGTCCAATTGAGATGTTAACTTCGCATGCCGTCACCCAGCATCTCAACAATTTTCAATTATTTATAGATATTGTTTTATACCAGAACTATTGTTGGAACGTCGGCAGTCGATAGAATTCTGTATTTTCAACCATATTTGCGGTCTAATAATTGAAAATTGTTGAGATGCTGGGTGACGGCATGCGAATTTAGCATCTCATTTTTTTAATTCGATTTTTCAAGCCAAAAAAAGGTGAACTATTCAAAATAACTATCAGGAACTATAGAACTATTGGGGATGCTACTAGAACTCCGAAAAAAATTTGAACTTCTGGAAATTGTTATGCTAGGTTCACAGACACGCCGGACGGGGACATGAAGACCATAACACCATGAAATTTGAAGTGATGATAGTGTCCAGGGGCCGAAACAGGTCAGTAAAAGTCAGTATTTTTGGACCTGGTCAGTAAAAGTCAGTATTTTTGAAAATCGGTCAGTATTGTCAGTATTTTTCGATTTGCCCAGTGATGACTGATGATATCTGAGGGCTGCTTTGCACTTTGCATGCTCTATATACACTGGGCACAAAATTTTTTGTTCCAAGTGTATGTGGATGATCTACGTACTATATATTGCAGCTGACTTAAAAAAAAATACTTACTAATATTTTTTTTTAAATCAGTATTTCTTTGTTCTAATTTTGTGTAATTTAACTCATGCATGTTTGTTACAGCTTCATACTGGTGATTTGTTAATGACGGCAAGGTACACACATTAAATGTGTGTACCTTGCCTGTGTGTGTGCTTTAATTTATCACTAACAAAATAATAGACTCTATCTCTATACATATCAAAACAAGTAATTATGGGTCAGTGCAAATTTAATGAAGACTGGCTTAAAAAAAAAGATAAAAATGGACATATTGTGTGTGAGTGGGGAAAAAAAGAGGACAGTGATACAGGTTTTTTTTGTTTTGTGTGTCTTAAAAAGTTTTCGATTGCTTGGGGCTTTGAAGCTATCGAACAACACGCATCAACACAAAAACACAAGGAACAGTGTAAAGTAAAGTTGACAGCATCTCAATTGCATATGACAAGTTTGCGACCCAATGAAAAACCCATCGAAGAACAACCAAGTACTTCTAAACCTGAAAATAGCCAAAGAAGTTGTGTACAATTATATAGTGTCAAAGATGGGGCCACAAGAGCAGAAATTTTGTGGGCTATGAAAATGGTGGTCTCTGATTTTCCAATAGAGCCCTCATGCGATTCTATAAAGGAACTATTTTCAGCTATGTTTCCAAATTCACTACCATCAGATTTTTCTATGTCTACTACCAAAGCAAGATATTTAATTTGTGATGCTATAGCTCCATATTTTAGGCAAGAAATGATGAAGGACTACAAAGACTCCTATTTTTCGCTATGTTTCGATGAAACCTGCAATGCAGCATCAAAAAAGGAGCTTCAGGTGGCCATAAAATATTGGTCTCCGATTAAAGAAATGATAATAACGACACATTTAGAAACTTTCTTCATTGGTAAAGCTACCGCCGAGGATATTTATTCTAAGCTGAATGAAGCAATGGACAACGCTCAACTATCCCGCAAAAGGCTTCTGATGCTGGGCTGTGACGGGCCCAATGTGAATAAAGCGGTTACAAGATTGATGAACGATTCTTTAATTCTGTTGGGCAGACGGAAATTAGCTGATATAGGAACATGTAACATTCACACTGTACACAATGCCTTTCTTAAGGCTTTGATGGAGTTTGGTGAAAGCGTATCTGACTTTATATTTCAAATTCACAACTTTTTCGATGGTTGGCCTGCTCGCTGGGAAGAATATGAAATTATTCAAGACAAGTTAAATTTGCCAAACCATCGCTTCATTAAGCACGTTTCTTCACGTTGGCTCACTATGGGGCCTGCTGCTGAACGCGTTTTAGAGCAATGGCCTGCAATAATTGAGTATTTCACTAAACATCTACCTAAAAAACAGACTAATACATCCCAAAACTTTAAAAACATCTATAACTTCATCAATCAAAAGCTAGCAAAAGCAGAAATAATGTTTGTAGTGTCCAGTGTAAAGATGTTCGTGAAAGTCACTGGTTTCTTCCAGCGTGAAGAGCCATTGGTTCACATGATTCATGAAGAATTAAAGAAACTCGTGAGAACCATTTTTAATCGGTTTTGTGTAAAAAGCGCGCCTACGTCAGTTGAAGGTCTAAATGAAAAATATTACGTTCCTCTTCAAGATATTGTGCTAGAAGATTCAATCAGAGAATTATTGGAGACCGCTCAAGAACGTGATAGAGTAACATTTTTACACAAAGTAAAAAATCATTACGTCGCCGCTTGCAAACATCTGCTAACAAAAACGTCAATGGATTATTCTTTAATAAAATACTTGGCAATATTGAACCCTAAAAAACAAAATTCAGAAACGTGTCATAAAGACTTTTTAAAAATTGCAAACACTTTGCCGGTTGCGTTTGAAGAAACGGCACTAACAAACGAATGTCTTTTGTTGATGCAACATCAAAAAGGAAATCAAGAAGAACAAAGGATTGAAACTTACTGGGGCAATATTTTTAAAAGGACCTTTGATAACGGAGAAAAAATGTTCCCCAACCTGGAACACATTGTAAAGGCCGCATTAGCACTGTCGCATGGCAATGCAGATGTGGAAAGGGGCTTTTCATGTTCGGGTAGAATTTTAACACCAGAAAGGGCTAACATGTGTCAGAGGACCCTTGATGCGCATTTGACAGTTAAATCGGCACTAAAAAACATGTACGAAAACAAGATTCATTTAGTCCCTTTAACACCTGAATTGATGAAATTAGCCAGAACGGCATATATAAGATATAAAACATATTGTGAAGAACAGAAGCAAAAAGAAGAAATAAAGAAGCTCGAAAAGAAAAGAAAAGAGGAACTTGATAGAGAAAAAAAAGAACTTAAGAGAAAGTACGAAGAAACTAAGACGATTATTGAAGAAGGTGAGACAACGCTAAAAAAAATAAGAGAAGAAGAAAAAATTAAGAGGGAGACAATTGACAGGTAGATATAGCACGCTTTGTGATTGTTTCTAATTGGTTTGTTTGTGTTTATTTCTATGCACGATTTCGCAATGTAATTAATTATTATTTCCAGATTAATTAAAAATGCAAATGCCATGTTGAAGGGCGGAATCAAAGAAAAAGACATGGTTTCCGTAAATATGGCAAAATCTCTGCTAGAAACTGTAGTAAAGGAGAGAAAAGAAGAAGAACAACAAATACAAGAGGAAGAAAAAATACAAAAAATCGTAGATAAGAAGAAAAAAACACTTATAACAAACTTCTTTAAGAAAACTTAATTTTAAATGTTATGTTTATTTTAATGGAACTTCTCTGTACTTTTTTTCTTTCTCATAGTCATTTGATTTTAGTGTTCACTATATGTATAATTTTGCACGAATGCAAAATGACTCACTTGTAATACAATAACAATTACTAACAATAAAAAAAGCTTTTTAACACAATAAAAAGGCGGTGCTGGTTGGCTATGGGGATGGTGGAGGCCAATAACTGAAAATAAGCTTTTTATTTCACACCATTCACCCGAAAAACGGTTTCGAAATGGTCAGTATTTGGTCAGTATTTTTGAATTTTTGGTCAGTAAAATCAGTATTTTCGACCATAGAACTTGTTTCGGCCCCTGTAGTGTCACCCAATAAATAACCTTTCACATTTTCCTGAACCTGCTTTCCTTCCATTTCTAAATTACCGTAGTTATTCCGTGTAATTTTATTTTGTAAATAACAAGTTTCCCGCTTTCATTTAAAAGTAAAAAAATATAGAAATACAAGTTTACTTCATGATCAATCCAATGCAAAATGAAACTCGAAGCACTGGCACAATACGCTGGTCGCGTCATGGCCATAGAAGAAAAAAAAGTGATGATAGCCTAGCCTATAAATAACGCATCATTTCTGTCAAAAGTCAGTGAACAGAGTACAGCTATCTAGGATGTATAGGTATAAAATATGTCTAATAAATTATCATGTATGAAAACACATAAAATAAAAAACATGAGAAATTACCTAAGATGTTATCAAAATTTTTAAAAATACCTAATGAATTTTCAAAGATTTTTGAAAGTTTTTATTTAAATATCTGTATATAGAATATATATAGAACGTGACCTCTCAAGCTTGACATTGATATTCAATGCGCCTCTTACGATGGGTTGATCGCTGCCGGTTTTTGCCTTGCTGATCACAGAGACGTCATTGAATATGCGCTTATTGGTCGTCATGATGAAGCCTATCTCGTTCGTAGTGGATCCGTCGGGACTCATCCATGTCCACTTCCTGGATGGCCGCTTCATGTAGAAGGAGTCATCATAAAGAGTCCCTCCTTCTCCATGAAGTCAGCCAGCCTCTGTGCCCTCGGGTTCCGCTGCCACGCTTAGCACTACGATATCTTTTGCCGAGTAGGTTCTTCTTATAATGCTGGAATCTGGAATCGTATAAGGATGATATGTGATATTAGCACACGCTTGTGCGTTGATTCTTTTTAATTTCGCGTTGTGGATATATAAATGGGTTCTAAATAAGGCTATAATACCCCTGGAGAGGACAGTTATAGCTATACTGGTATATCTATTTTAAGTTTTGTTTTGTTTAAATCATTTTTAAGAATATGTTCAGTTCCCTTGACTCTTATTTCTGAGCCTTATAACACCCAGGTCGCTAGTATTTGACAGTTCATATTTATTGATATGACATACAATGTATTTTGTTCAATTTAGATATCATGTTTCATAGCAACATTTAGACTAGATTTTGCTTAAACCTACACAATCAACATTGAGCTAGAAATAAAGTTTTTGTTTTTAAATCTATGAATGCAGGCTTTCTTGTCACCAAAATCGATAACATGGTTCCTAAGGATAGATCTTTGTATCTTCAGCGTAGCCCATACTGACAGTTCCAAATGGCACACCCTGTATAGTTTATCTTTGCATACCATTGTTTAATACCACAAACAAAACTGTCTGTGCTGGTGTGTCAAATATGGCCACAAAATAGCATTACTGTATTTTCAGTTTTCGTGAATCCGAAGTGAAATACAATACTGAATGTCTGAGAAACACAATAGAATGCCAGTATTTTGGAGAGGCTTTGTTTTACTGTCGTGTATACTCGGTGTTCACTTCACAGGTATAGACAGTTCAGACTTTTATGAAACACAAACTCATGACAACAGGCCTACTACTGACCAAAGACTTCTTTTCTATTTTTCATACAAGTCTTTGCTACTGACTCGATAGAGTTCGGTATATAATAATAATAATAATTATTGGCATATTGTACATATTGACATAAAGAACAAATTTTAATTCTACATTACTGGATACTGGCATTCAAATAATATAAGATAGGCCTCAGAACTCTATACTAGGCTAGAAGCCTGTGTTATAGGGATCTGCGCTCCCCACATTACTGAACTTGATAAAGTTGGTAACATATATAATATGACACATTTTCAATAATCATGACCTTATCATAATAATTTGTCAACATTAAAACATCTTAAATATAATTATAGTACTTATTAGTTAAATTTAATGAACCTATACAACAATCTAATCAAATTTCAATTTATAATATTATATTATTATAAGGTAACATATAAAATAGTTTTTATTCTTAATATTCCAAATAGTTGATTTGGGTATCTGCGTGTGTGTGTGTGTGTGTCTGTGTGTGCAAGGGTGTATGTAGATGTTTAAGGGTGTACGTGTGTGTTTTTACGAGAATGCAGAAATATACTTTATTACCTTGTAACCGATAATAAGTTCTCTACTTGGTAGTAAGAGTAATTTAATAGTTTTGTTACCGTTTTTTTAAGTTTAAAGTTGTTAAATTGTAGTAATTTTTGATATTTTATTATAAATATGTCCACCCAGAAAACACGAGAATTTTTGCGCAAAACGGGTTCTGAATTTAGGGATAGAAAAAACTCTGTCTATGCGTCTCTTTATGTCCTTGCCCCCTGTAAATTTACCTAGGAGACCTAATTTGTGATGTTGCAATACAACTCTCAGTTTAAATAGCTGTCTGACCGAGAGTACGTAAGTTTCTTTGTAAAGAGCAGAAGTAGCGTACCTATAGGGCAGGAAATTGCTAACTTTTAATATAGCTCTTTGAGCTCTTTCCAGAGGCAACAAGCGTGTTTTGACAGCACCACCCCATGTATCAATACAACACGCAAGCAACGATTGGCACAGTGCGAAATAAACGGTTCTTAAGGTGTTTTTAGTAGCAACGTGTCGTATGTTTTTGAAAACTGCGATGAGTTTACGAATCCTACCAGTAAGTGTTTTAATGTGGCTATCAAAATTCAGTTGGTTATCCAGAATAACACCCAAATTCCAAAACAGCACAGTTACAATTATTACTAAGGCAACCCCGATCAGCATGCGAGTGAGCTATTACATTATAAAAAATGTGTGATGGAGGTTGTGTGGTGTTATTAATAAAGAACGTCAGTACTTTGGTTTTTTCAGCATTCAAACTCAGCAAATTCTGATTTAGCCATAAGCTCACTTTATTGAAACCCTTTTGAGCACAAGAGAAAACCTTATCCCAACTCTCGCCGTGGAATATTATGGCAGTATCATCTGCGAAAGTTATAATTTTACCATTTACAATGTTCAAATTGCACAATTGATTTATGTAAATAAGAAATAAAGTCGGGCTGAGAATGCTGCCTTGAGGGATTCCATAATTAACGACCTCTGAATCACTGAGAGTATTACCCACTCTAACACGCTGTTTCCGATCACTTAGGTAATCCTTAAATAATAGAAGTTGAGAACCGCGAATTCCTAGAGCTTCCAGCTTTAGAATCAGAAGAGGAATGGACACGGTGTCAAATGCCTTTGCAATATTTAGAAAAATTGCAAGGCACCTTTCACCTGCATCCAGACTCTTCACTACCTGTTCAGTATGTTTAGCAACGGCCTCTGCCGCAGATATACTTTTCCGGAAACCAAATTGATTTTGTGACAACAATTTGCGTTCTTCGAGATAGTTGATTAGCCTTGTGTTAATGACTCGTTCCAAAACTTTAGAAAAAGATGGCAAAATAGAAATAGGTCGAAAATTACTAACAATGTTTTTAGGTCCGCTTTTATGTACAGGGATAATAACTGAGGTTTTAAAAGGTTTGGGAAAATAACTTGAATTAAGAGACAAATTGCAAATGTGAACCAGAAGTCCAGCCAAAATGTCTTTGTTCTCTTTATTTATTTTAGTTGATATAAGATCTAAGCCTGCAGTGCTACTCATTTTAAGAGAGTTAATTATTGAGATAATTTCTGTTAGATCCGTCTCAAGTAATAAAAATGATGTGACCGAAAGTTGAGGAGGCATTTTAGAATTTGTGGTAGGTATACCATTGTTAACGTTAGATAAAATATTTTGCGCCAAAGTCTCTCCTATGCTAGCGAAATATTTATTGATTTTATTCGTAGCCTCTATAGGAGTTGTAGCTATTTCCATTAATTCTTGAGAGCTAGCTTTATTTTGCTTTACATTTGTAACTTGGTTTATTACTTGCCATAACTGTTTGGGATTTTTAGCATTTTCCATGAGTGAGCGTTCATACTGCCGTTTAACATTTCGAAGTAGTCCAGTTAAAAAGTTCCGGTACCGAGTGTATGTATTTTTTATAGTTTCTTTATTTGGATTTTTTTTAAACTTAATATGTAGCTTATCTCAGTTCCTCATGCACCGCACAAGACCAGGAGTAATCCAAGGCTTGATTGGAGCTTTTCTTTTAGGGATATTGACTTTAACAGTGTTTGCATTTATGATTGTGGAAACCATACATATAAGAAGCTCTGCCGAGTCGTCACAATTCAATGAGTTAAGAACAGGAATAAAATCAGTATTTTTTAATTGTTCACGAATTCCTGCATAGTTGACTCTATTATACGTTGGCATTCGATTCGATAATTTTAAGTTACTGTTTTTTGTGTTTAATGAGAAAAGAACAGTGTCATGATCGGTTAGGCTATTCTGAATGATTATCGTTATAGATGGTTGTTTGGACTTTATTAAGACGTGGTCTAAACAGCTTTTGTGACGCGTCGGCAGAATATGAGCTGGAAGGAGACCGTGAGAGGAAGTCAATATTAGGTACATGTTGTCACGACGGTCGTTTGAATCGAATGTTATGTCCACATTTATGTCACCGATTATGATGATAGAATCAAATTTCACTAGTGAGCTCAACACCAAGTCCAATGCCGTTAGAAAATTATCAGTTTTTTTGAACTCACAGGGTCTGTAAATTGCTACAATAGCAATACTCTTTCTAATGATTGCGACTAAACAATTTGCGTCCGAAAATGAAGGTTCATAAACATTACAATCGAGGTTAGATTTCGTATAGATAACTAATCCATCATTTTGGTTGTAATGTCGCGTTGATGCTATGCAAATTTATCAGCTGAGGTAGAGTTTGGTTGTATGATAACCAGCATTCTGACAGCACAATTACATCTGGCTCTACCGTAATAACTCTTTGTAATAGTGTACAAAAACCATCCATGTTTCGCGAAATACTTCTAATATTTTGGGCAATAATATTTTAGTTATTTATATTGGTTTTTATATAAGAGCGGCAATCTTCCGGCTCACATATGTGAGGAACGGAGACAGCTAAATTGTCTAGATGGTCACTTATCTCATGTTCTATGTTATCCATTAACAAAGATAAGATGGAACCAATGACACATTTCTAATATTACTCAGATTTCTGTAAGAGAAATCAAGTTCATTTGTAATAGGTAAATAATATATATAATTACCAGCAAGACAGAAAAAGTAATATGATCTCTGCATGAAATCGTAAAACCAGTGGCGAAGATATTGGTAGTAAAGATGTATAGTGTGTTGTGTGTAGCGTGAATAAGTGTTGTGCAACGTCGCTATTTTAGACACGAGTTGTAGAATTTTTGACAGTACATACTCGTGGTTATATGCGTAAACAGACAAAATTAGAAAATAATGTATTAATAGATTCAAAATCACAAGTAGGTACATCATAGAAATTGAAATAAATAAATTGCGTACTAGTCATATGGAATCCCGCAACTTATTAAGGTCCGACTCTGTATCAACACGTATTAAAGCTGCGCCTTCTTTTTTACGTAGATAAACCACGCCGTTTGAAGTCCAACAATAAGAAAAATCTTTTGTCTTAGCAAAATCTCGAGCTAAGTAGAAAAGTACTTTTGTTTTTGGAGTCAGCAATTCAGATGCATATACAGGTTTTATTGGCCCTTTAATTTTCAAATGTGAAGTATTAAGTTTATCATCACTCTTCTTGCCTTTGTTAAATTTTCTAATTGAGCTTAACACCTCTTCTTTTTTTATATCTGTCGTAAATTCCACAACAATTGGCTTTTCTGCTTCTTTTCTTGTCCGTAATCTATATACATATCCTGTATGTCCGACATATTTATAACAGTGCTTAAAGTTTGTCCTAAGGTAGCTACTGCGTCACAAAGTTGATGTTTGGTTTCATATAGTTTTGATGAATCTAGTTTTGGGATATTCCGAATTTCTATGCAGGTATCGCGAGATCGCCGACTCAAATTATCAATGTGTTGTTCAAGTGACTGTATATATTTTTTGTCTTCTTCCCTCTTCTGTTGGGACTGAAGCTTTCTCACTTCTTCAGTACATTCCTCCTGTCTTAATGATATGTAATCATATGATTTTGCGAAATCAGTTAACTCGCGTCTAAATGACTCGATTTTACTTTCAATCGACTTTTCGATCGTTTTTTGAAAGGAGTTCCACTTTTTGTCCTGCTCAGAAGAGAAATTGCTGAATAAGATCCGCATTTCTGCTATTATTGAACTACTTTCATTGTCATCGGTCCCTTGAAATTTTCTTTTGTTAGGCCTGTTTACTTGGTCAGGCAACTACTGGCCGTCCTCTGGCAAATTGCTGCTCTGAGACGTATTGGAATCACCGTCGACATCACGGAGTTGCATAAGAGTCTTTTCCGAAGTTTGGTGAAGGCTCATCTCTGGAGTAGAGGGAGGTGTACGTCTAAGCGGCATGACAAAGTCTGTACACTACAACAGCTTATGAAATTATACTAGCGATGTACCGCTGCCGAATACTTTGCTGTATGATTTCTGTAGGCACCGTGTTAGTAACCCGAACGGATTGCTCAGTGTTTATTATTAATTATGTTGGGGGTATATAATTAACAGAACGATACGTAAGGATCTAGAAATCGTCAATGGTAACACTATAATTATCGTAAAACGAATGTTATATTGTAGAATCACCACACTTGTACACAAAAAACACTATAGAACTTGTGACTTTTTATTAAAATTGAGTTTATGATTATTTTGAATGGAGCTAGTTACAACACGTCTACTCATGACGGCTCGCGAGGGGTATATTATTCGAGATATGACACAATTTAACGATAAGTCAACATCGTAATCGTAATCCCCGTAATGTCACCTCGTCCATCGCACCACTAAAACGGTAATATAGTTGGCTTAGGACATAATACTAGAAAATTTGTGTTGTATAATTTTAACCGAATTATACGTAAACATTTTAGAATAAAGTTTTATTCCAAACAGTGTCTCGAAACGAACTTATTAGTGAAACGTATCTTTAACATACTTCTTTCATAACTTCTTACAATTGGGACAAAACTCATTTATAAACAACAATGTGAAGTAATCTAAAACTTGTAGTTTTCGATTCCATTGGCACGAGTAGTAGTGAACGAGTCCATTGCAGTGAATCTAAACAAAATAAGATTGGACCCTGTTCGAGGCGAAAACTCAATTACTAGAATTGGATTGGTTTTCGATTATGCCAGTTGTAGACGTAGATCACATTGATTTATAGAATTATCCACCTTATCTAGGATAATCTAGATGGGATCCTAATAAAAAAAATAGCACAGTAATAAGTATATATCGTCTCTACTCCAAGTCACAAACCATGGAAAAGTGATCAATTTAATATTTGACCACTTTTATGATGTGTGTTATGAGAAGATTGCTAATAAATAAAATGTTTATTTCATTATTGTTTTCAGCATTATTTCCTGGTTTACAGATTAAGCCGACAGTTCAAGGCGCAAGTTTTAATTCTGAATTTAATAATAGTTTAAAAATCCATTGTCTGCAATAATTTATTCATTTCTTCAATTTATCTATATGTCATTAATGAAATCTAATTAATTATTAAGTTATACTCGAGTATTCCAAGAATCTTTTTCTACAAGAAAATACATAACTTTATACGAACCTTTTTTTCTTTAACAATTTTATAGTCAATTTGATTTTTTTCTTATGTGAACTCTATTATACATTTCTCGGGTTTATTGTACACAATACACAGCTACTACTTCGAAAAAGCGAGCTCTGCAGCCGTATGTATAAACAAGTACTAGACTTGTTGAGTTGTAGACTTGTTGCTAAGTAATTTCTCAATTAAGTAAGCTGCTTACTTCATTGAGAAATTACTTAGCAACAAGTAATTACTTGTTTATAAATACGGCTGTAAGATTTGTGGGCATCGATATCATAACTTAGACTGAATGGCGCGTATTTCCAGAATGCGATTGTACCTGCGAATGTTTCGTAGTGCTTCGTAAATTGAACCCCTACAGCGATAACCTGTATGAAACAGCTGTTGTGAACCAGGATAACAATAGCTTTGTATTGTTTCTGGTTTCTGTTACAGCTGAAGGCTCAAGGGGCTGCAAGAGCACACTTTTAGGTATTTGAGGGGGTGAAGCACTGGCCGTGACAGGAACAAGCGTGCATCTGTAAACACAATAGCATTTTCACAATTATAATTCGTTTAAAAGTAAAAGAAGCCACAATAGGAAAAATATATACTTACATAAATGCTTAATATAAAAAATCTGATTACCATAATATAGTTGTTGTCGCTCAAAATATTGAGAAATACGATACGCAAGATTTTTTCTGTTGTTTTATTTGAGATGTTTTTCTTTAAGATGCCAGATGGATATTGTGCAATATAAGTATATTTAAACTTTTAACTGCACTGTATTTTTTCCAGTTTCTATCAGTAACTAGATTGTCTAAATTGTGCGACGAAAAACGGATTTTTTGCTTTGGCAAATCAACCAGTCGTAGATCGTCAACGTTAATGTTAATACCTGAAAGCTGTTGACTTGTGGTATAGGATATAGTTGCGGTTTTACCTCAATATTAGCAATTGTCAGATCTATATTACTTCATCAGTCGAACGACCCAGACACAATAGAAATTTCATTGTTATATTGACAGTCGACTGGTGAGGGGATATATACTCGTAATTAGAGCCCAGTATAGTCCTTTAACATTTGCTACCTTTTAATACCCTTATGAAGACAGCGTGAGGTTTCAAATACGTTCAATGCTAAATACATTGAATTAAGGCTACATATTTTAAATAAATATCGCGCACGAAATCCAGGGCCACGTTACACTGTGCGAGTAGCTCTAAATAATTAAAGACATCTTTGTTGGATCTAGTCCTTTGTTTTAAAATGATCTATAGAAACAGCATGCAGTTTACCTACTACATGTTCAACAATAAAATAGGGATCTTATATTATGAAACAGTAAAAGTCGTTTATATTATTTTTCATAACACCTGCTCGAAAATGTCCAGTTACATATATCGCGCAATATCAACGTAAAGCAAGGCATTACATCCCGGGGCTGTTAATGTTGTATGAAACTCCCATGGGCGTAACGTGATTTGGATTTCGAACGATAGTTGTAGGAAAACTCTAAGTACTGAGACAGCATACAGAATAAAAAAAGGCGTGATTGTACTATATGAAGTGTGTTTGTTGAACGGCCTCTCTTTGCGCATTCAAGGTCTTAGGTCAAGTTACGTACCGCGATCTAGTGTTTGGTGTTATTTTAACAACTTATAAATTTTAACATTGTGCATATACCGATCGGATATCGGAAGCTCCAAAAGTAACTAAATCGTGGTCTACACCTCCTGAGTACTAATTATAGCTTATTTAACAACCGCGAAAGTCTAAAACAGTGTTTTTCATAAAATGTTCCTTCCAAAGATATTACTATGTCCCTCTATAACGGGACAAATGTGTCCAATTTGAATATTAACTATTAATTTATTTTAATTTATCTAAATAACTGCTTTATTAAAGCTCTGAGTTTTTATTGTCTCGCAGTAGGTATGAAAAGTAGAGTATGCTCCTCGAGGATAAAGCCTGTCTTCGTCTTGGGCGGCTTTAACCCCTCGCTTAACTCAGGACTCTACATAACTCCCTCACTTCGGTAAGGGTGTTTTAAGGGGATACACAGAGAATCGAATTTGTGTTATATTCCCCTCGCTGTGCTCAGGGATTAACTCAAGAGTCCCCGTTACACTCAAGGTCCAGTATGCCGCCCGTGATGTAAGACACTGCTTTACTCCCTCGGTGCATAATCGGTGTCTATTGTTATGTCATATACGACTTTCCTTTGGAGCAATCTCATACTTAGGTACTTTAAGGAGCCTGCCTCGAAAGAAAGTTGTAAGTAATTTCTCCCTTAGTACGTTTACGACTAAACATATTAAATGCGATGACGTATCTATCATTCGGATACAAAAAAAAACAAACGAGTTCTTATACTAAGATTCTTATACTAACTTATACTTATACTTAAACATAAAGTTAATTGAAGACGCCTTAAGTACGCCTTGGGATAGTGATCTAAGCTATTTCTTTTTAACCGGCTTCAAAAAACGAGGTGGTTCTAATTATTACCATAACTTAGGTAGGGACCTACACTGTAATGCAGTGTCTAGTCATTCGCGTACTATTCTGAATTTAATAAATACTCCTCACTGTCTCAAACATACCTACATTGTGTCTCGAATGTACCTACCTACATGTTAATTGCACGATATTTATTGCAGGGGCCTTCCGTCTATACGACGTTGACAACGATGGGTACATCACTCGGGACGAAATGTACAACATAGTCGACGCTATCTATCAGATGGTGGTATGTATCTCCTCATATTTACGGATTAACAATGAAATACTTTACTATATTATATATTATACTTTATACACAAGGCTTATCACCAACTAAGATATCTGTTGTAAACTAAAACATCATATTCTTCTAACCGATCCATGCAATGCTTTCAATCTTTGGAGTAGTTATCTGTCAAAATTCAAGTTTCTTTTTATCTTTAGAATGTAATAAGGCTTAGGGTGGCATCAGACAGAGGGCGGTCATGCATTCAAGCGTTCACGCGGAAAGTTTTGCTTTCGTTGTGTTGTAAGTTACGTTACATAGACCCACAGTCTACTCACAGTTAACCGAAGCTGACAGAATGCCTCCTCTTAGGGATCTATGAAACGTAACGTAATACAATACAACACAACGAACGCAAACTGACCGCTTGAACGCGTGGCCGTTCTCTGTCTGATACCCTTATGAGTATGAATAACAAAATACCAGTGATTTTAAACGCGTATAATCATATACGCATACCTACAAGTGTATACTTCATAAATGACCTTTCAGACCTCGGTCCAGACACATTCTCTTTACTAGTTTTGAATTGTGATAAAGGAAGTCGGAAACACCAAATTGCTCAGAATGTAATGTCAGAAATCACCTACATAAACTGTTGTGGACGTATCTATACCTCGTTAATTGGCGGGCTATGTTCGAACCGACGATGGTGAGAGAAGTATGTTTTTAATAGAGGTGGTTATGCTGCCTATATTATTGGTGTAAATACACCAAGAATTGATTTTGAAGTTTGAGTTGAAGGGAACCCATAATAAATTATAACATTTATTATTAGGTACAGTCGCCTGCAATAAGATGTCATTTCATAATTTCCAAAACTTTGATACAGCACTACATTTTATAACAATGTAGATACGGATTATTATAACCAGTAAAATAATAATGACTTCAGTGTATACTAATTCTGATTTCAATTTTTATGAAATTGTATGCTGAGGCACCTTTGAAAATGATGTAATGTATACATCTTATTGCATGCGACTGTTCCTACGCGTGGACAATATATACTTACTGCGCAAGCATTACCAACTGTGTTGGTGTGAAGAATACCTACCGTAACAAGTGAAATTAATGGGCGAATGAGCTACAAAAACCAATGTCGCAGGGTGGAATGCAGTGCCATGCAAAACTTCAGCTTTATGCTTTGGATGTCACTTAAATTACTGTTAAGATGCAGTGCTTATCGTCAGGCGCATCTGCCCGCACAAGGTTGCCACTTGTCCACATGTGATCATTAAGCAACTTCTCAAACACTACGTTTCAGGGACGTGCCCTTCAGGCCTTTACAAATGTATTATGTAAGTCTAGTCCTTTAGTAATCATTAAAAAAATGAAAAGTTTAAAATATTATATATGTAAACAATGCCACGGCATTGATGCATGTGAACAAAAGCATTATAAATAAAAAAATACACTACGTTTTATTTATGATGCTGCAGGGCTGATCCCTCTACTACCAACTTCCTTAATCCTTCCTATACCGTGATAATAAAAACAAAAGATTTATGAATGAAACTGATGTATATGTACGACTCTGGGAAGCAAAGGGTTAAAATGACAATATTTACTGTAGGTGCTCAAATGTATATGTTGCTATAACTTTTCAGGGCCAAACACCGCAACCCGAGGACGAGAACACTCCGCAAAAGCGCGTCGACAAGATCTTCGATCAGATGGACAAGAACCACGATGACAAGCTGACCCTCGAGGAGTTCCGCGAGGGCAGCAAGGCGGACCCCCGCATCGTACAAGCTTTGTCACTTGGTGGTGATTAATCGATGGTCATACTCTCGCCGGATTTCACATTTACTTAGAGAGGCAGCAGTAACAACCGCCGCGTGTCCTTTTTTAATCCTTATCTAAACTATAAACACCCGTAACTTAAATATTAACTAATGTTCATCCTCCTCTATATTCTTCCGTACTTATATCTGGTTCCCCAAATTATATTTCTAAACTTTCACTCACTACATTGTATCTTCTTGTTTCCATTGATCTCTATATACATTCCATTAAATTCTTATTCATATTCTGAACTTTCTTTATTATGTTCTATCACCTTAATATACGTACTATTACGCTACAGTATATTAAACCTTGAACATATACATGTTATCACTAACTTAATTATCTTTTAAACGAAACTATCATATTCTTCAAACAAATCTTTGCGATGCTTTCAATCTTTTGAGTTAGTCCTGCTTCAAAATTCAACTTCATTTCAACACTATCTTTTTATCTTTAGCCTATGTGAAAATATACTATCGTCATTCTGCATAATGTCTTTTATTCCTACTCGATGTTTATGAAATGTTTCTGTACGTACAGTAAAATACAACGTGCAAATAAAATAGTTTCATTGTAACTTTGACTATGGTTAACCCTTTTCTTGACAATATTTATAGTTATTATTAAAATTGGTGTTTATATTGAATCAATGTATCTCTGTAGCATCACAATGTCTAACCTATATACCTGATACTTGGATGTTTCACGCTCGATTAATATTCAATATCAATATTTCAATCTATGTTTAAACATATTGTAACACTAGAATTAAGAGTACATACCTTGTAATAACTATAGACAAAACGTCGGTTTTCACACTTCTGGCACCCACCTCGGCTTACAAACGACGGCAGTAGGCACAAGTGAGGGTGCCAACAAAGCACGCGGCGGATGTGTATTGTCATTTTTGTGTTGAACATTTGCCAATATGATACCGGGCAAAGAGCGAGGCTTTCATTATAAACCTGTCATGCGCATAAAAGTTTTGTTGCTTATTTTTTCATGTATTGAAAGTTGTTAAGATGATGTTACAGTGGAAAATATAAAGTCTCTTTCATACTTTACATTTCCTACTGTAACCTTATAACAGAACAGAACATAATTCGCACAAGCTTCGTGAATATACTTCGATAGAACTACCTAAGCATTATATAAGTACAGGTACGTAAGTAATTCTTGCCTGAATTACTAATGCTCTTTAAAATTTAAATTAGACAGAAAAGAACGCACTTCAATCAAAAAATCATGTTTGAGTTGCTAAATAATTGTATATCCTCGTATCGTTTTAGTTTAAATTAATGTCGATCAAATGTTTAATAATAATAACTGGTTATCTTTGAATTCACATTAAATAATATTGTGTGAAATGTGAATTGCCAAAAATATTTATGTAGGTATCTGTTGTATTACACTATCCTCGCCATGCATTTCGTGTTGGCAAATCAATCTAATGCTCTTTCTAAAGTCAATGATGAACTGCTATTTGTGCTTAGGGGTTGGCGGCTTTTATTATTATAACAAATTTATTTCAATGACTTTAAACAAAGCTTTTACCCAAGTACAAGATGCACCGAGCGAGAGGTTGATCGAATGGGCATAAGCCAAAGATACAATTATTATTGTATTTAAAATTTGCACTACGACTTCAGTCTTTGTTACAAAATACCTATACTCAAATTTTACAATAATAATACGTTATTAACAAGTAGGAACTCATCTATTTAAACCCACACTCTTAGATGTTGTAATAAGGAAGTATATTTTACTTCAGCACTTTACAAACTATACCTACTAACATTGAAATCTCAATTTATTTTCTGTCACCTAATTAAGTTAACAGCTATACACTAGGTTTTCTGGTTGTTTATAGTTAGTCCGAATATATCTTTTATCACTTTACTGTTATCGTTAATAAAATAATAGATTTAAGACTTGCGCCCCATTGGTTGAATTTGCATTATAAGACAATATAAAAAATTTGGCATACAAAAGTCTTGGGTTTTTACAGCCCCATGTTTATAAAAACGATCATAGTTCTGGGCTGATTGGCATGGCTTGAAAATAACTTGAGACTTGTTTGTCAATAATTTGTGTCTCATCCGGTTTTTGATCTTCAAAATATGTAGCGATATGAAATACAACTTATGAAAAATGTTATTAGGGATAAAAGTTCGTTCAATATTATATTACTTCCTTAGTTGGAATAAAGTAGACATTTGAAGAATGAAATTTGTAAGTGATGTATCTGTCCCTATGCACACGCGGGTGTAAATAATTTTGACCTACAATAGAAGCGTCTATGTGGATTCTTGGAGGGCATCGATTGTGTTGTTTTACCTAAGGGACACTTTCCAATGTTTGATCCTAAAATATTGTGATGAAGTGTTGTTAGTGGTAAGTGAGGTGTGAGGAGACGACACGCGTAGCTATCGGACAAACCACTCGTCAAATTTTTATTGAAAAGGAAATAAATCTTTTACTAACTTATATCTATATAAATGTACTCTCTTAATAACTCCTGGTTTTAGACCGTAGTGTTACGTAGTATGTGTATTACAATGACTTTGAATTATAGCACGTTCTCACTTTCTTGCGACCGGATGCTTTCGTGCCGGGAGCACTGCTGATCATGTCTTTGCCAAAAGTTTCGTATTTAAATCCTCTCACTAGGTATCCTAGGGATATTGTACGAAGTCTCTCTCGATCCTTCTAGGCGAATTATTCTGAAAACATATATTTTGGACGACTTTTGGATATTTCCGTTAGCGACTCTCAACGTAAATAAGTTATTTTTATGTGTAAGAATCTACTTATAGTGTAAGGAATGTACTATAAATGGCTTTATACGATTTAATTTATATTTTGCTTACAAAAGCTAATTCTTGTTATGATACTCTTAATGGGTTTCTATACGTTTAAATATAGTATAACTTTTCGCTACTTGTAACGTTTCAGCTATTTATCGAAGGCGTTGTACGTTTGGATTTCGAAGATAATTCGAAGGTAATTTTTATCGGTAGTTTTGAATCGCGAGTCAATTTGAATCTTTCGGGTGTATTATAATGAAGCATTTTTCGAACGAACTAGAGTTGGAAATTGTTGCGGGCTGTGCAATTCGTCTAGATTTAAGTAGCTGATGTTACTGTGTGATACATTTTTTGAAACGTTCTCAATGCGCAAGCAATGCTTGCTTGTTGCTTAATTGTAATTTTGTATAGTTTGGCAATTTATTTTGATTGACACGGCAACTTTTGTGCCTAGATTATGTGTTAGTAGTAAATTGATAAAATTGTCGCTACATTAACAAGAAAACAAAACAAAATTGAACAAAACATATTTCAGTCGCAACAGAATGTCTTTCACGATTTTGCAGTATATATTGAATACCGAGTTGAGTGTCATTCATTTTATTGTTAGCTTTAGATATAGGAAAATGTTTACCAGTGTAGTTATAATAAAACTAAAATATCGCTGTTCTTTTGATCTTGTCTTTTTAGTTTTAGCGCTTGTTCCTACTGTATCGTCATGTTTCTTTCTCGTTAAACGACTTCGGTTCAAAGTACTCCCACTGTGTCGTGTTATCAACCCATTGTCATTGCACTGGGGCGGCAGTCTCAACATAGATAAATGACATCGGTCGCTTTATAACTGACAGCTAAGGTGAATTTCCAGTGGTGATTTACCGACCGGTAAATCACCACTGGAAATTCACCTTAGCTGCGGCCAGCCAAGTAACGGGTCGCTCTAACGTAAAAGAGGTTTTACGGTAGTTAACTCCTATTAATATGTAGAAATTTCCGCCCCTTGGAGGTCTAGCACGAAAATTATGCGTACAATTAGTGTAACGTAATTGTATCGTTAGCAAATAGCATTTCAATTCAGTACCTGTCTAAGGACCCTTTCAAATCGGTGTACCTACCTAACGCGTAGATTACTGTAAAGCGCACACTCAAATTTAACACAACATAACTGTTTCACACGTTTACTCTACATATTACTACTTTTTGGCTTACATTTCGTGCTACACCTACAGTAAATTAAATGGAAAGTTATTCGTGCCGTTCTATACCTCTATATGTAGGTACAACTACAAGCCACGACCTTTACAAACGTCATCTTTCGCCATGACATAGTTAACAAGTTTATTTTAAACTTCTTTAGATAATCTTATATTTGCCGACTACTGTTTATCTATTTTAGCTTCATTTATTTATCTATTTAATGCCATGCTCCTACAGTTAAATTCTAAGGGTGCTCTTACACGGGATAGCTAGTTCAATACGAGAAGTAGAGTGTGTATCAAAATTGTTGATGTGTCGTACTACCTTTTGCTTGGTATCCAATTGAGCGATGTTATTGCCCGTGTAAATGTACCTTTACTACGATCACGTACCTTTATACTCAAAACATGTACCTAAGTATCTAAACTAAAAGTGCTAGGTGTCTATAGTTCGAACGTGAACTGAATAATGATCTGGCGCCGACGATTCGAGTTGCGACTTTGAGTTTTATTCGGTTCACGCGCGTAGGTACTTTGAATAGTGTGGTTCGTATATTGTCTTATTAACTTAGATTGAAATTCTAAATTTACTGAAACTAATCGAATAATCTGTATTGTGATTTCACCCAGACATGACATCTAATATTTTATTCGTTGTAGGCACAATAATTTTGCCATTGAAATATAGGTACTTACCTAATTTTAGAGCAATCTGTTTCATATATTTTATTATAATAGTTCCGAAGCTAAATGCACCCTGAGTTTTTTTAAATCCGTAGTATACGGATCTTCGTTTTTGTAATTAATTTTACTTATGTCTCTTAGTGCGTTAACATAATATTCAGAAAAATATTATTTATTATAGTTTTAAATTTTACCGACCTACTTATCATTTATGTAATAATTTATCCTTAAACTCGTCTCTGCTGTATAAATTATTGTTCGCCTACTTTATTAGAAACTATCGTACCTATTTCACTTTTAATAATAATGACGATTATTAAATAAATGAAGTTGAAATTGATCTGTCTTTTTATTCTAATTTAGTTTCAAGCTTTATAGTTGTAAACAGATAAACGTTCTCTAACTTATAATGGACAATACATCCTGATTAGGAAAGAACGCGGCCTGCCATCAGCGCTCTATATATATATTAGGTACCTATGTACACTAATAGGTACCTAATTTATGTAAAAGTATGCATATCTTGAAACGAACAGTGGAAAAGCGCGCCGCACTTCGTCTTAGATACATTAAGTGTTTATTTACACCGTAATTTACATCTTTATTTATATTATTAAGAAACGGTACAAGCACGAAGCCTACCTTACGTTAAATGGTAACCTCTACCTAGAACAGATGTATTTCCTCACAACTGACGAACTGCACTACGCCCGTTACCATGGGACATTAAGAGGTTTTTTTTTCATGACATTTCCATGCTAAAAGAGAAAACTCTTTTCTACCTCTTAATACTGTCCGATGACAGTGTTTTTTTTTCATGAAATCATGACGTTGTTTACTATGCCCGTACGTTTTGATTTTTTCAATTTTTTTTTTAGGTCTAAAAAAGGAAATTAATAGTAAGGTGGGTGGACCATGGAAGGCCACGCTCCTTTGAAGGCCAACTATTAAAAAGTCGTAGTTATTGACATGTAAAGACATATTCCTTCTACTACACACTAAGATCCATCCAACTCAAAGACACAAACGCGGCGGCAAGTCGATCGCGTCGTTTTTGTGGCAGTGCGATCTCACGTTTCGTAGAGTTCGGTCGTCGACGTTACAATTGTTATTCGCGCGACAATAAAACGTAAGTTTTTAGTCAATAACCTATTATTATTACATATTTTTTTACTGTGAATTGTTGTATAAGGATATGTGTATGGTACTTAAGTAAAAAAACATACTGTTGCCTCAATTTAAGTTAAAATATTGGTAATGTTCCTAGGAAAGCCGGTGGTTCTTTATAAGGCCAATCAAAAATATGACGGTTGGCCTTGCTATGGCACATGGGCCTTACAAGGAACGTTTACAAACCATGAACATATGAACACTTACTTTTTAGTTACAAATACGTACCGTTACAGTTGAAACAATGTTTTATATTTATAATATTTTATTATATTATAAGCGTTGATAAAAAATTTAACTCAGATTAAATAGACATTTTTTTCAAAATTGTTTTATTGCCAGTATATATTTAAATTTCTTTTATGAAAACAAATTAAACTAATTTACATGAAAAGCAAGGAATATGAAAAATATTTGCATGTTAAAAACGGTAAAGTATTTGATTAAGTAAGTCTGTGATAAGTTATATATTAGATAGTCATGAGATAGTCTGTTTTTAACTATACTTTAAGCAAAAAACTTTATTACAATAAGTCGGTTACTGAACTGATGATTAACTTAAGATAATTAAACTTAATGCGAACATTTCAGATTTCAAAAATGTCAGAGTCAAAACCTAGAAAAAGGGGTAGTACATGGGATGAAGACAGCTTAAGACGTGCTATGGAAGCAGTACAGAATAATCAACTTAATACAAATGCTGCAGCGTTAAAGTTCAATATTCCAAGACGCACCCTTAGAAATCATTTATTAAGCGGTAACAGTACTAAAATTATTGGGAAGGCAACTATTCTTACAAAACAATTAGAAGAAGATTTATCGCAGCGAATCAAACGATTTGCAAAACTGGGTATACCACTAACGCCTAAATTTATCAGGAAACAAGCCTTTTTATTTTGTGAGAGGTTTAAAATCAAGCACTCGTTCAATATGTCAACTAGAATGGCCGGACGCAAATGGCTCAAAATGTTTTTGTCTCGAAACCCATCAATATCAAAAAGAAAACCTCAGCTAATGAATCCAGCTAGAGCTCAAAAAATGAATAAGCCCATTGTGAAACACCATTTTGAAGAAGTGAAGAAACTCTATGAAGAGCTAGACATTATTGCACATCCAGAACGCTTATATAACATGGATGAAAAAGGGTGTCGCATTACGGTCCACAAACAAAATGTAGTTTTGGCTGAAAAAGGGAATACAAGAGTACATCTTGTCGCTCCGGAACACGCCGAGAACGTAACAATAGCGATGTGCGTAAATGCTGTAGGTATTGCTATACCGCCCATGATTAATTTTAAAGGTATTAGGCACAGATCAGAATTAACATCAAATTTGCCACCTGGAACAAAGGTAAGCATGGCACCCAAAGGCAGCATGACCAGTAGCTTATTCGTAGAGTTCATTCAACATTTAGCACAACATAAAGTACCCGGTAAGAGTCTGCTTATCTTTGATGGCGCAAAGTGTCATTTATCATATGAGGCTCTGGAAGAAGCAGATAAAACAATATAGTATTATACTGCTTACCTTCAAACACAACGCACGAACTCCAACCTCTTGATAAATCAGTGAACCGGTCCTTCGAACATCACTGGAATGAAGAAGTTTTGAACTACCTGTGCAATTCTCAAGATAGAACTTTAAATAAAGCTACATTTAACAAAATTTTCTCCCGAACATGGCCAAAGTGTATGACTCAAAGCAATATAACGAATGGATTCAAAGCCACTGGTTTATACCCCCTTGATCCTGATGTAATACCCGAAGATGCGTATGCTCCTTCAATTGTAACTGAAAGACCTTTATCGGAAACGTTACAACACCAGCTCGACCAACCACGTATATCTGTTCAAGTCTCGCCCCCTGTGTCTGAATTTAAGAAAGTGTCAGTATTGTCGTCTCAGTCTCTGATAGATGAAAGGTCAGCTCATGTCTCTGACGTATCTTCAATTTTTCTATCAACTTTCAAAGAGAAGATAGTATCGACATGGCTAAAATTTTCAGCTGTAACACCAAAAAGGAAACCAATTCTTGTTTCTTACAGTTCTTCAACTGATGATTCAGACTTAGAATTAGATATTACGGCCAATGATCAGCGCCGCCACATGCTGCAAAGTTCAGAACACGGTTTCAACGTCGCAGATATGAAACATGACTCTCAACCATCTCTGTACGAGAATCCTCTTCCTAGTACGTCCGGCCTGCAACAAAATATCGTCTGTTCTAGCTCTGAATCAGACCTTGATTTGAATCTTAGTGAATCTTTTATCAAAGATAACTACATGACTAAACTTCAAGTCTCGGATTTATATACTTCTTCTTCGTCATTTGATGATGATCTCGAACAGAAAGGAGAAATCACTCCAAAAAAACGATTATTACAAAACAATAGCTCAATTAAAACAAAAGCTCAACTAAAGAGTCATGCGACCAGATTTTTGATGACTTCGGATGATGACGAGCCATTAATTAACCTAATAAAGGATAAAGAAGAATCGTTTCATGCTTTTTTGCCTACTCCAAACTACGCTACGATAAAGTCTTCACGTCCACGACAAAAAGCTATTAATTATAAGGGACAAAGAATAGTAAAAGATTTATTTAAAACTGAAGACAAAGAGAATAAGATGAAGCAGACGATGAGTAAGAAAAAAGGAAAGTCGACAATTAAACAAGACCAAAGAAAGAAAACCAAAAATAAAAATGATTTCTTAAAACAGTTCAAAATAATAGTAAAAAAACAAAAAAGTAATAGATCGAAAATAGAGAAGAAAGAACGTGCAGAAGGTAAAGAGAAGCAGTGGTACTGTCATGCATGTGGCGAGTGTAAAATGGAAGACATGAGGCAATGTACCGAATGTCAAAAGTGGTATCACGAGGAGTGTATGGGTCTCACTAAAAATGATCTCGTATTTATTTGCCCAGATTGTGATTAAAATATCAATAATTAATATCCTTTGTAGTTTTTAAGTTTGTTTCCGTATTTAATTTTTATTTTGTTAGAGTTATTTTCGTCTTTTAATCTTAAGAATAGTTGTTTTTAAACATTCCTGACTACAAGACTGACTATGTGCCGTGATAAGTTTTTATAATTACTTACAGTAGTTTGTAGTTTCTATTATTGTTTTATAATTAATATAAAAAAGTCATTGTCCTAATTGTTAGTTTGGCCTTCTTAGGAACATTTTGGCCTTACAAAGAACGGACCCATACGAAGGCCATTTTGGGTAAATACAAAAGTTTTTTATTTCACTATAAAACGCGTTGGCAAGTTATTTGATGCCAATGTAATACTCATTACTACTATTTTTAAATAATTTCCATTAATATATTCTTAGTTATTCGATGATGTTCAAGTAATGTTCGTTGAGCTTTTTATAGATGATAGAAATATATTGAGCATTAAAAGATTCGCTTAAATTATAGAGCTTATTATGTAGTTTTTGTAAAAGCGGATATATTTAATGTTACAACTCTATTTTTAAGTTAAACGACTGATGTATAATATTGGCCTTGTTTGGAGCCGTGTTCCTTGCAAGGCCATTTAGAAGAACTTTATAAAACTTAAGTTTAATAAATAGTGATTAAAGTAAGGTAAAAAAAAGTAATTTATATGGTGCACAATAAAACAAAGTATTACTTAATAATTTGTTTCCTTCATTTATCCAGTAAATGAACGAATAACAAGTGTTTACTCGCTAGAGTGGCCTTCCATGGTCCACCCACCTTATTTTGAAATACTGAAACAATCAAAACGTAAGGGCAACGTAAGCAATGTCATGATTCCATGAAAAAAAAATCACTGAATTCGGACAATGTTAAGAGGTAGAAAAGAGTTTTCTCTTTTAGCATGGAAAGTACTAGCTATGCAAACCTCTTAAGTTGTTATCTCTCATGTGCCTGTAATTTTGCCAGCGTGGCTTCAAACCAAAACACAGTATTGCAAACATTACTGCTTCACGACTGAGAAAGATATGGTGGCAGGACTTCCACGGACGAATCATTCACAAAGAGTTCTACTGTTCTCTAACTTATCTATGCCATAGTTGTACTATAATATAATAATTCAACTGAATGAAAACGATGATGATGGTGACGACGAAAGTGATGAAGAAGATCAAACAGAGAGTGAACATGAAAGTGATATGGAAATTGATTTATAATAAAACAATCTATCATAATTTTAGTTTTCCTAATAATTTGTCCTCAAGCTTAATACAAAATTATAAACAATACAAGTAGTTCTATATTTTATAATACTCGTATATTACGTCACAAGTACAAGTTGCAAGATTTATCCTGGCACACTTCTCTTCGCGTGTAGCCGTGTGCTAGAATGACGCGCTACCTCGTCCCCGCCACCGTCTGTTACCCCGCGGGACGGTCGCGCACGAGATGGCCGGGCTATAGCGATATATTTAATTATTTTAGTTTACGTGAACGATATTATTACGTTCCGTGCTAGGTTCACATAGGAAGTTGACTTAGCTATTGGTACCTACATGAGTAGTTAGGCTCCTCCGAAGATGGTAATTTTATGAACAAAAATCGTCAGGCTGTTGATCTGATAGATTTGATCTGAAGTAGAATGAACTCCTTATTATTTTACCATGTGCTCATAAAATGTAACTGTACAGATAACAGGTGCAGGTACTATACCTGTACCTAGCCGGTCTCTAAAAGATGCTTAAAAAGTTAAAGACCCTTGTTGAAAAGTTAGAAAAACTTAGAAAGTTTGAAGACCCAAAGTGGAGAGAAATGCGTACGTTTATGGAGATGTGCCAACAAAACTTTATGTACTGCAATTTATGTGTGTACTAGCTGACCCTTCGGGGTCCACACCCACAGCCTATTGATAGATGCAGAAAAGCTAGGTACATTGGTTGATTATATTTAAGGTTTCGCGTTTCTTTTGAAAGCATCTAGGTATATGATAATACTTTAATTTAAATGTTTAACTACATGATCTCTCTGATCGTTAGTAGACTCTCATGAAATCGGGTCTATAAAAGTTCGGTCCAAAGCATTACTATAAAGTCAAAAGTCATCGCCTCTGGCCCGTTCTATCCCTTAAGCCTGATTGACATATCAATAAGTACAGTAGCGAGTTAAGTAACCGGTCAGTTAAGTAGTACGTTTGCAACGTACTACTTAACTGACCGGTAGCGTCCAAACGTGCGCGAGTTAGTAGTCATAAGTTACCGTCAAAAATAACACGTGTCTGCGTCTGCAGTGTACAAACTTATGGACTGTACTAAACTCGCCAGTCTACATGCCGACCAGTTAAGTTGACGGTGAAGTTAGACCGCGTGGCCCCGTGGTATGTGTACCTATATATATATATAGTAATAGATATTTACTTACTCTTGTATTAAATATTTTAGTTTTTCCTTGATTGTTATAATAATACTCGAGGATATCGGCACCATGCTCAACGACCTCAGTAGAGTTTCCCAGACGAGTACGTCTACCTAGGACAGACTGTCCAATTAGGTTGGTCCAACTTCAACAAGGAGGTCGCACGAAGAATCCAGCTCGGATGGGCAGCGTTCGGGAAGCTTCGATGCATCTTTTCGTACCCAATACCTCAGAGCCTAAAAACATTCTCTCAAAATTAGCAAGTTGAAGTGGCAATGGGCAGGCCACATCGCTCGCAGAACTGATAACCGATGAAGAAAAAATCTCGAGTAGCGACCACGCACCGGAAGGCGTAGTGTAGGCCGGCCCCCCGCTAGGTGGACCGACGACCTTGTCCAAAACCGCGGGGAAACGCTGAATGCAGGAAGCGAGTAGCCGGTCCAAATGGCGTTCTATGGCGGAGGCCTATGTTCAGCAGTGGACGTCTTCCGGCTGATAATGATAATGATGAATGATGATATAATAAACACTAATTGTGTTCTAAATTTGAAGTTTCTATGTCTGCTAGAAGTGCCTTAGAGTTTTGATGATCAGTCAGTCAGTCAGTGAGTGACAAAATTAAGATACTTTCACTAGATATAATTCCTAAACAACTGGTCCAAATAAAATGAAATTTAAAATAAACTTTGCTTATACAATGCCTGCTTGGTTACAGAAAATTCAGGGTTCTAGTTGCATCCACAACGAAGTTATAGGTCGAAAATGGCCTAAACTGCTTCGAGAATGAGAGGAAGAGAGCTATGTATGATACGGCTGTGCCACTTTTTTGCTCGACTTGGTGGGGGCACTGCCGTCTAAGTAAAAGTGTAAAATATTAATATCGATTTTACAGTACTTGCGTCATTTGATTTCTTTTTCATTACTACTTACTTTTTAAACTTGTTAATTTTAGTTCATGATGTTAGCAATACCTACCTACTGGAAGATACGCGGGGCGAGCAATGCATTTCGCCCCGCATATCTTATGCACTACGCGGTCAGGGATATCTAAGGAATCAAGAAGTTATAGTTCGTGATTTTTGTAAAAGTAGCTTAGGACGTGTACATTGGTTAGTATCTTGATAATTATCTTTACTGTATGATGTGTTATCGAGTGTGACATTACAGTGAACTCTATCTGTATCACTGACGGTTTAAAATTCTACCTGAACTTTCCTGAAAGTACAAAATAAAAAAAAACGCTAGAACAAATATGTGTCTACTAACTATTATAAAGAAAAACGGTTACTACTCGGTTTATAAAGGACATCGTCAACATTCGGGATAAGACGCTCCAAGTGTTGTTGCTCTGATCAGGCTGTTTTCATCACCGAGCTCCAGTTAATGTTTATCTATATGAGTGGTTCTTAACAGGTGTCGGCCGCATGATGCATCACTAGCATCATCGACAGTTCTTCATACAACATCACAAACAACACTGGAGCAGTTGTGCCAGCGACCTAAGGCCATACTCCGCTATATAATTAAAGGAGTTAGGCTGGCTTGAGTAAATGCTGGCAGCGGGACATCAGTGCAGGCCTCATCGCCCATAAAACGAATGTGTCGGGTGTAAGGGTGTCGGCGGACCACTGGTGGTCCCTGGAAGCACCTGAAGTGGTCCGGGAAGACATCCCAATTCCTGGCAAATGACAATTTCTTTCATAAAGATTAAAGAAATACTATACTGAGAACTAAATCAAGGATTCATAAACTTCAACTAAATCAAGTTAGTACATGAGTAACAATCGCATTAAAACAATACACCATATAGGATACTTATCTCTGTAGTATAAAATCTTCGTCAAATATTTAAATAGGTACTAAGTAGGTACTGTCTGGCTTGGAAAAATATCATGCATGTTTTATTTATAAGTAGATAAAATACATATAATGTATATTACCTCTAAACACTTGGTAGTCCATGCCAAGACTGAAAATTTGTGAAATGGTCTCTCATGAATAAAAGGTTAAAACCACTGATCTGTTTGCTGATCAGCAGATTCAAGGGATCAACGTTGAACGCCTCACCTCAACCACTAGTTGTCTCGTAAACTCACGTCTGTGCTTGTCATCTTCTACCCATGACCATAGCCTAGAATTCATCCTTAAACCGTCACCTTCAATTATATTAGATCCGCCTTACCCATGTAAGATAAAGTGATGTTCGAACAGTTGTAGATTTTACCATCGATCCTTCAGTTTGTAGTCGGACGCTGGACTCACTGTAGTATTAGCTGAAATGCGGTTTGCTATCTAATATTACTAAACAAAGATCATAGACTGAAATCCAAAGTATCCTCATTACATCAGTACATACCGGAAAGCATGTTTATGTGTTGCAGTAAAATGGACATCATTGTTGTGCTAATGATGTGAACAGGCACACAGGTATGGCCAACCACAATGCTTGAACTACACTTTAGTACCATATCATAATAATTATATATCAGGAGTATTTGAATAGTTAATCTTACCCATTTTAAGGAAGTACACGTAAGCCTTAGGTAGATTTCCTAGTTATAACATTGTGATCATTGTTTCCAAACCATTAAGATCTAACCTACATAATTATATGTAAGTAAATAACTGAATAGACGTATCTAATAGTATTCCTGTTATATCGCTGAGTTCAATATTTTTTATGTCAACATGTACCTACTTAATTTTATCACGTTTCCCCTTATGACTGATCCGTCGTCCTTTTCAAATTAACCATGTCTTGTAAAAACATCAACCTTTTCAACTGTCAAAACGGATAGGATTCCATTATGTTCTATCTTCTGTGAGGAATATTAAACAGTTGCTAATTCCTAATTAGTTTAGTACTATTACAGTAAGTGCACGCGAATTGGTCTACGTGGACTAAGATTTTCACGACCCCTCTGGATACTACCTGTTGAATCGGCGCAGTTTGTGTCCCGTGTATGCGATCAGTCTATATCCCATCTCCACTCAACGTTTCATCCAAAATCGTTCAGCTGATTGAATATAACAAACATACAAACTTTCGAATTTGTAATTTTAAATAGTAGGATACATACTCCTGATAGGCTTTATCGAAAAAGTTTCCAATGTACAAACTTTTCAGCTACCTACAGATTATTGTAGTATAGATAGACTAGTACTTCGATGAACGAGCTTTACTCGTTTTTTTAGAAACCAGATGTTTGAGTTAGATGACGATTTTCTTCAAGGAGTCGCGGCTTAGTGGAAACTAACTTCTAAGTCTAACCTAAAACCACTCATTGGCTTATTATTGCTTAACAACGCCACCTATTGTCAAGTAGCTTTAGTGTTGATGTGTCGGTAAAACAGGTTGTTGTAGCAGTTTTTCATTGCCTGCAAACACAGATAAAACGTTTTCTAAAAATGGAACCTAGCTAGATCGATTTATCGGCCCCAAAACCCCCTGTATGCCAAATGTCATGAAAATCGTTAGAGCCGTTTCCGAGATTCAGATTATATACATACATATATACATAGAAGAATAGCTCGTTTAAGGCGCGCTAATAATTGTAAAAAGCAGAATCTTTAAACATCTAGTCTAACGAAACAGATCGATAATATTCGATGAAAAAAATACTTATGTTCGAAAAGGAACAGGCAAAGAGTAATAACCGAACAGAATTCATAAATATTACTCGCTCTCTGCAGAAAAAAATCCTAAATAGTTCCATAAAAATAAACTTTCACGTCCAAACTCTCAGAATTTTCAGCGATAACAATATTATGTTTCTTTAGGTAATACATAACCAATATATAGTACTAAACTAGTAACCAGCTGTTTTTTCAATTAAGTTAGTATATATCGAAAAATATAAAGAAAACGTACATAATTAATGCATTTTCGCATTACATCGTCCAATCTAACAAGCTATTTTCAACCTTACGTAAAGCATCGTAAATTATTTTAAAATTGGGGTTGGACCGCGCCTTAGAGGTATTAGGTTACTATCAGACAGAGAGCGTTCACGTGTTCACTCGTTCACGCGGTCAGTTTTGCATTCGTTGTGTTGCATTATGTTATACATAGATATAACCATACAGGAGGCGTTCTGACCGCCTCCGTCAACTGTCGGTAGACTGTGGGTATATCTATGTAACGTAATACAACACAACGTTGACCGCTCTCTGTCTGGTAGTACCCTTAGATAGATAATAAAAAAACTTGTAAGCTTTCAATATTTATTATTTACCTTGAAATAATTTGTATCACAACGGGCATATAAAGGCTCACACAAAATGTCACACATTCTAAAGTATAATCACTAACAGATGTCACCAAAAAAACATGACAAATTATAATTTGATAATTATAAGGTCACATTATTAATAATTTATTCAGAAGTATTCAAAATTACTGCAATTTAAATCAAATTAAGCGTATAATCTTATCCACACTAATTTATGAGCTAAGTACCTTTATAATTAGGTAAGAACCTTTGTAATAAAGGAATATATTGACACAACCAAGTAAATTTCATAACCGCTTTTCATTTGTAATGACAAGCGTTTGGTTGGTTTCCAATATCAAACAAACATATAAAGTCTTATTTAAAAACGCTGCTTAACTTTAAATCTACATGATATAGCACCGCGCACAAGAATTTCGCTCTGCGCAGTACTAAATAGCGCCATTTAAAGTTAAGCATCGTTTATAAGTAAAGCCGATAATTAACGCTTGATATGACAACACAGTTAGTTACATTGCCTTAACATTAATTTGCTCTATACATACAGCACATTTCGCAAGTTATTTATGAACATCAAATACTCACATCGAATAATAAATTGTATGGTTACAAAAATTTATAACAATTTCACATGTTTTAGCAGATCACTGGCCCTAGTACGAATAACTGCGTAAGTGTAAGTAAAGCGTCGTTCACGTGAAACAGTACAAACTGTAATTTATCTAGGGCAATTGTGACACAGTTAAGTCACAGTTTGTTCGCCGAAGCGTGGCACATTGACGTTTGCGATACGAATACCTTTTCGCAAATTGTTTGTGCTTCGGCCTCAGAGTGCTTTTACCATTAATCTGTGGATTCAGGCAGGTAAGGAATCTTTCGCCACGCTTAAGTATATACAATATCCAAGAAACAACATTTCATTGTATGCTTGTTTCCACGATTGCATACGTGTTTGCTTGTCGCGTACTCGATAGTTGGAAATTGAGGAAAGACAATTCATTACTCATAACTACCGTACCAAATATTTTATTTAAGAGGAAGTCACCAACTACCGCTTCGTCTGTTACTTTTTAAACCTCAGAAAACAATGGTAGCAATTAGCTTGCATGAATTAAACTAGTGAAATAAAATTTGAAATTCATAAGCTATGGTAGATCTTATCCTGTTCATACTAAAATCCACATTCATATAGCCATTAGAATAACAATAATTCAAAAAATATTATTCTATTATTATAGAGCACGTAGTTACATGACGACTAAATTTGCGCTAAACATACCCACAATTGAACAGTATTTAAGGATTGTCGTACGCAAACGTTATACAAATTTGAATTTTAGTCTGAACAGAACAAGATTTTAGTCATCATAAATTACAAAAAAAATGTTTTTAGTTCGTCCGTTCAGTTATTAGTGTTATGGACAAGCGAATTACTATCAATACCTGTCTGCATGGCATGGATGTACCACAAAACATTTTTTTTCATCAAAAGTTGACTATTAACGTTTACACCAAATAATATTCGCGCCAAAATGTGTTTTTGTTGTTTTATCTTTCATATAATTTGACATACATTCATTTAACTTAGTTTTTATACCATTAATAAATTATACATACTATAGATTTAGTAGACCAAGGTTTACTTGATATTTGACTAGAACTACTATACGGGGCCGTTCAAAACTATAGTGAATGAATAAATATTAGATATTTGAGAAGTTTTTGAATAACAGCGTATTTATATCATCAATTTTAAACACCCCGTACTCCTAGGATTACACACTTATAGCCAGATTTATTAGGCTTAGCACGAATAACTGCGTAAGTGTAACGTAACGTGTCGTTCACGTCATGTATATAGGGCTACTGTGACACAGATAGCTCATAGTATGTACGCCGAAACGTGACGCGTTGACGCAGCCGATACGGATACTTTTTCGCAAATTATTCGTGCTACGGCGTCTGAACTGCGCTCATTAGCGAGTTTTAGGCTATATCTTAGTAAATGTTGTATGGCATTTACTGCCTAAAATGCATCCAAGTAAAATCGCAACGTCGAAATTTACTACGGAACGTTTTTCTGCAATGAAGGCTTTATTGTCTTGCCCCGTATTCGTTAAACTGTTTTTATAGAGAAATGGCGAATTATTATCCTAAATGTGTCAAACTAAATGGCTGGTACAAAAAGAAGCGATTTGTAAATGACTTATGCTATTTACTCACATACCCTTAGGTTGACAGTGTATCCTTTATATAAATTATTTCGTTTATGGTGCAAGCTATACATGTAAGATAAGCAATGTTAATATACAAACTTATACACATAACACGGTTCTTGTATGTTTGGAACTACATAATGTAATTCAGAAACATATAGTTGCATCACTTTTTCATGTTACAATAACAAGTGATGTGTTATTTCAGAGGATTCAGCAACACATTCGTATAAAACGAAACAATAGACGCTTGTGTTACGCTCGGGCCACATTAACACTCAACGTCAGCTCCCTGCCCATCATCGATATAAGCAACGCGCGATGTACTCCAATAATTATCACGATAAACTAAGTGGCCACACTTGAATACTCGAGCCACATCAATACTCAACGTCATTGCCCATCATCGTCATAAACAGCACGCGTAACATTCCGATAATTATCGAGATAAATTATGTGGCAATACTTGAATGATCGGGCCACATCAACGCTCAACGTAAATGCCCATCATCGCCATAAACAAAGCTAATTATTACATAGCTAATTATTTCGATAATTATCGCGATAAGTCACGGTAACACCTACGGATCATCGCGATAATCAACGGATAATTACGTCATAGTACAGCTCGTGCCAAACTTGAGCCCTGGCTGACACATCACATGACACATGACCTATGCAGTAGCAATAATCTGTATAAATTGTATACTGCGCCGGTCACGTGACTGCCAGGGGTCATATTTTGTGCAAGAGCCATACCTATGACTTTACGTTGCATCGCCTACTGCAAACATGCACAATATAGCGCATACCCCGCTTTGCGATTGAAGTCAACATAGATTTTGGCGAGATATTATCACTGTTCTTCATTCCGATTCAATATTGACCTTTCGACAGGTGAGATCGCTCAGCTATTTGGCATGGGTTGAAATTATGCTCGTATTGCTCACGGTATGGATGACAGCGCAGTGATGTGTTGTATTTTACTATTCTTACAAGATATATAACGATACGGTATGGATACAATATAATAAACCGTGAAATTAAAACACGTTTTACACAAGCCATAAAAGCTCTAGTTTTGTCGGAAGGAAAATTTACACAGATAACACAAAGATTTGTATGCCAAGGCGTGACGCGTTGACGTTTACAATACGTATACTTTTTCGTAAATTGTTTGTGCTACGGCATCTGATGCTGTGATATGTCAATTGACGAGTAAACCTTAAAAAAACAGGCTGTAGACATCATGTTTACAAAATATATCCAGCATTATCAAAATTGTGCGTTTAATAGTAAATTGACAAGTAAACTATTAATTCAGACACCATCAAAACGTAGTATCAAGCCACGTTTTACAACTAACGTACAAGTACTTGTGATAAATACTTCAAAACTTTCATTGATATCAGACATACGTATCAACACGAATGTAAAATGCCTTGCCCGTTAAACATGAAAAAAATTACGTTGAATATAATTTACAATCATAATAAATAAATTATTATATTATAATAAATTTCAAATGAGATAGATCCGCATCCAACAAATTCAATTATAGATACATAAATAAAAAAGCAAATGGTTTCTATCGTATACTTGTAGAAACATCCAAAATTGCAATTTAAGTTACCGATTTTTCTGGTTTAACTAAACAAAACAACTCATTTACATAGTTATGGAGCATACAAAATATAGATTACTTTTAAAACTCAGCTCCCTTTTTTTCCATACGTTTCTAATTGTTTTCAATTCGTAATGTTTTCGTTCGCAACGTCAGGAACTACTGGTGTTTCTTAGATTGGCAACTTAAATACCTTATAAATATAAAAAAGACACATTTACACAGCACTGGTCGTACTTAATCTGAGTACTGGGTCGCCGTAGGAGGTGAATATCAAATCAAAATAGTATTTGCTGTCAACATAGCAACTAGTCGATGCTTAAGAAACTTAAACTATAAATGATTCATTGGATTCGGGGCGAAATAAAGTTATATCAACTACCTAGTCTAAAATAATTTGTAACATAAAATCAGATATCGAACGATAAATCTGAACACAACACAAACTATAGAATAAAAATATTATTTAACAATAAAATTAAATAGCAATAAACCTAATTTGTATAAAGTCCAAAAACTATAGAAATTTTAGTCAAATAAATAGAAGGCACAGACTTCGAGGTTTACATAATAAGTTATCCAACGACTTAGGCGGGACACTGACGAAGATAATCGGAGTCGAAATACACCACGGTCACAGTCATGTCGTCTCGAAACATTCGACACACGTCTGGGGACAGGCTGAGCAAATGGGCGAGCCGCGAATGGTCCACTCCGTACTCTGTACCCCCAATAGCGTGCCTGATAAGGTGTGTTGCAGCGTTTCTATCTTTAGGCTTACTCTTCAAACTCTCTTTCCTGTGCATCAAGAGCTCGTCTATATCCCCCAACTGTATATCCTTCCTTGGAAGCTTCAAAGGATTGAAAAATACCTTCCCTTTCATGTGCTCCCCAACTAACTTAACAGCTTGCAGAGGCGTTATCATATCCCAAAGACCGTCCGAAGCGATCACCAGAAACTTATCCTTTGAGGTCAGCCGATGGTGATACACATCCGGCTTGGCACTCAAATACGGCGGAGTATGGTAGTTAGCTGGAATGGCTCTCTGTCCAACAATTGGGACAGCGATGTCCGTGAGTGTTTTGGCAGACCATTTGTATCGGTAGTCCCCAAGACTACGTAACGGGGCCAACTCCCCAAGCAGTCGATCTCTTCTGATGACAGTTTTCCTTTCACTATCAGGATGTTCGTTCCATATCCTTTTTAATTCGTCGAAATTCTCCGAGTTATGTTCTTTGGTTATCTTCTTAGCGACCCATTCTTCGCCTTCAAGCATGGTGCCAACGACCGCATTGCAGTCGCCAACATTGGCAACGTACAGGTCGGGCCCGTCTACGTGACACACACAAGCTACCGCTCCCGAGAGTGCCACAGACAAAGTTTTTGGATTAGCCACACCTTTCTCCATGTACGGGTCAACGACTTCTTTAGATAGATCGCTATCTAGCTTCAGTATTGCGGATTCTAGACATGAAGTAACATTCGTTCCTTCTCTGGGCTTTTCGGCAAGGTCATGAAGATATTTTTTAAAACTTTGCTGGTACTGCAGTTTGAGTTCCTCCACAATTTCTACCTGGAAGAGTTTTGGATTGAAGTAAATATCAAGGATAATCGTAAAAAGAACTTGAAAAAGGGCGTGAACGAGGACGTACGACATTAATGGTACGTAAATAAATAAATGTGAAAAAATAGGAAGGAAATAAAATACAATAATTTTAGAAACACACTTTTACTACCGTAAGGAAGTCTAAAACTAACTCCCTTCCTTTTACACACGACAAACAAAATCTGAGATTCCTTAAGCAGGCGTTAGTGCTTTAAACAGTAATACTATAAAACAAAATCTGTTAGTTTAAAATTAAGAAAAACAGAAAAATAATGATCGAAAGGCGATAAGAAGATCTGCAACAGGTATCGGGAGGGATTTATGGTGCCAGGAGACACTTTTGAAGTTTTTTGAGTTCTTTAAAGCACTAACGCCTGCTTAACGATACCAAAGTAGTGGTAGGACTTTAGCACAGTCCGCCTTAAGTACGCCGAGTAAGTACCTTTCGAGTTATTCAACTGTACAATTATCTTTCATTATTTGATAAAGCGCAATGTTTTCAGAAAAGTTATAGGGCAAGAGATTTAAAATCTTATATCTCAGGTTTAGGTGCGCAGTGCATTACCATGCAGGACTTGTGACTCTTGTTGTTTTTGACGTGGCAAGCGTGACGCTTAACAGCAGACGCTGTTCGCTGTTAAGCGTTAAGCTTGTTAAACTGCCTTACTCGTCTCGATACAAATTGAAATAAAAACTTTAAATTATTATTACATAAAATTGTAGAGAGCAACATTACACATCTTTGGACGGGATTCAAACCGCGTCTTCAGATAATCCCGCGTCAGACGCTATGACTGCCAGATGTATACCGACGTCGTATTTCATATGGCAGCATTTAGAGGATCCTTAACGAGAAACTTCACATGTACAAGGTATTGACGCTTTGCGTACCCAGAATGATTCTGTGAACCCAGAGTTCATATTTTTTACGTTTTTCCTCTACATTCGTAATATGTATGGTTAAAGTCTCTTACTATGGGCCTCATAAGTAAGATCAAAGTCGCGCAACGAGATATGGAGAGGGCTATGATCGGGGTTTGTCTAGGTGATCGAAACAGAAATAAGGAGATCCGTAGACGAACCAGTTTGGGATTGCTGTCTGTCAAGGGGTACCAGAGTGATATATTTGTGTACGGCAGTAAAGGTGTGTTACAAAAATTATCATATTTTATTTCCTTGCTAGATTTCCCATTTTGTTGTTATTATTCATGTCCATGTTATTTTCAGGGTACATACCAAATTACATCAAATATCGTTCAGTATTAGTTCCAATATTAATCGACATAGCCCAGAAGATAAGCCAGTTGATGTAGCAGTGTGCAGGTCACATAGCAAGCAGAACAGATGGCCGATGGGGCCGGAAGGTTTTGGAGTGGAAACCACGGACCGACAAGCGCAGCGTACGTCGTCCACCGACATGGTGGACAGACAACCTGATAAATGTCGCAGGGCGGCGTTGGATGCAGGCTGCTTCCAACCGGTCCCATTCGAAATTTGTGGGGGAGGCATATATTCAGCAGTGGGCATCCTACAGCTGATGATGATGGTTAAAGTATGAAATCCGTTACCTGAATTTGTTTCGCCATCCTACTAATCCTACTAATATTATAATCGCGAAAGTTTGTTAGTATGGATGTGTGGATGTTTGTTATTCTTTCAAGTTCAAACGGCGGGGAAATTTGATAAATTAGGTATGGAGGTAGATGAGGCGCTGGATTAACATACTTTTCATCGTCATCATCCATTATCACGCGGGTGAAAAGCATAATATTCTTGGGCACAGCATAGACAAATTAATAAGATCTCCGACTACGTCAAGATCGTAATGATGACAGTTCTGTCAAAATTTGTGTCAGTTTTATATAGCTAAATCAAAAGCTTTATATTTGACAGCTCGATACACTAGACGTGCTCGACGACCGTCAAGGGTGATGAAATGTAACACAACCGTCAAGGATAATGAAATAATAATGACAGTATTTTTCCATGGTGATTGATTTTGTATTTGTATGTACGTAAGTACTGTATTTAATTATTAATGTTTACTGATTGATATAACTAAGTATTTAACTTTACTCATATAACGCAACTGCGTTTGACCATGTAAATATTTTGTGACTTTTTGGTATAAAGATAGGTATGGCCATGGAGAAGATAATAAGCTATTCGAAGTACTATTAATCTTACGCAGACGAAGTCGCGGGCACCAGCTAGTATTTATATATGATACAGTTTGAGTGTCTTGTTCTTTAATTATTTTTTTATCTATAAGATAAAGTCTAAAGGTAGTCGTGATTTATTGTTATCACTTAACATCAGGTGAGTGGTCAAATACTACACAGGTACATATAAAAAACATTTCCCTGAGCTCTTAATAACTTATTAATTAAAAATAAACTAGTTTTCGCAACACAGGGAATCCTACCGCGAAAATTAGTGGTTGAACTCATGTCTAGATCTTAAGAGGATTGCATAGCTAGTATTTTTCATACAAAGAAATAACTCTTTTCTACCTCTTAACATTGTCCGATTTCAGTAATTTTCATGGAATCATCACTTTGTTTACTTTTTTTCAGTATTATTTATACAGTTTTGATTTTTTCAGTATTTAAAGTACTATAAATATTTTTTTTCAGAACTTAAAAAACTGAAAAAAACAAAACGCACGGGCATAGTATACAATGTGATGATTCCATGAAAAAAAAATCACCGAAATCGGACAATGTTAAGAGGTAGAAAAGAGTTTTCTCTTTTAGTATGAAAAGTCCTAGCTATGCAATCCTAAGTAATTTACATACACGTACATAATTATATTAATAGTTCGAATATAATTATGTTATGTCAAATTTTAATTTGCCAATATTTCTTTTTATTAAAAATTAACTAATAGCACTCTTATAGTCGTGTTATATATATTAAAGTTGGCATATTTATAAGACTCACTCTATCGTTATAAGTTTCGAGGATATTATTTTCAGAGCCGTCCTTGATGCATTTGTGGAGCAAGTCGGGTGGAAGTAGTGCCGCAGCGATGTAGTTGAGTAACCGCTTGGAGACCACCTGAGCGCATGCTGGACCTCCGTGCCCATCGAACACACCCAATAATAGCCCTGGAACAGAAGTATTAATATTTAATGTTTTATTGAACCAAATTGATAAAGGTTAAAACACATAGATAACAATTGTGAATTGTAGATAAATACTATAAAGCTTAGACTAGTCTCAAACGATTATATGTTCATTGTTAGACTACGTGTAACATTTATTGGTTCTTCATGGTTATGTTAGTATGTTACTTTTATTGTATGTATTGTATTAATGCGCGGTTCAACCCTATTTGAAAATAATTTACGATGCTTTACGTAAGATTGAATCGCTTATTAGACTGGACGGTGTAATGCGAAAATGAATTAATTTTGTACGTTTCGATAAATACAAACGCAATTGAAAAAAATGCTGGTTTCTAAATTAGTATTACATGTTGGCTAAGTATTACCTAAAAAATATAGTGTTATCGCTGAAAATTCTGAGAGTTTGGACGTGAAAGTTTATTTTTATGGACCTATTTAGGATTTTTTCTGCAGAGAGCGAGTCATATTTATGAATTATGTTCAGTTATTACTCTTTGCCTGTTCCTTTTCTAAACTGAGTATTTTGTTTCATACAATATTATCGATCTGTTTCGTTACACTAGGTGTTTAAAGATTCTGCTTTTTACTATTATCAGGATACAAGCGCGCCTTAAGACTACAATGACCTAGAAAAATATGGGATATTAATTATCCTATTTGTTGGTAGTAAAGTGCAGAATGTGAGGTGTAAGAATTAGTTGTGTATGATATCTTCACAGTATATGACTGGTTATAGAAAAGTTGACCATTAAATCATGCTACGGTAACCCTCGTGTTTGTTCAAATTTTAAGTTACTATTACACTCGAGAGCAATGAATCCGGGTCACTTAAAGAATGTTAAAAATCTCGGAAACTAAAAATGATAGGTTATTGCAATAAATTGTATTTAATAGACAATGTAATACTCCTTAAATGAAAGTAAAAAAAATATGAGTCACCATACATTTTATTAACACAAAATTACATAAAGAAAAAAACTGCTGATCTCTCCTTAAAACAAAAATAGGAAACATGAAATTTTTTAACTTTATTACGATTTTCTTGAATTTTATTACTTCGTATTGCCTCCGCGTGCTTCCATTACTGCGTTTACGCGGTTTGGCATGCTGTACACCAAGTTCCTTATACGATTTTGGGGAATATTCTCCCATTCCTCTGTGAGAGCAATTTTGAGCTCACGAAGCGTGATTGGGGGAGGGCTTCGTTGTTTTACGCATCTGCCTAGCTCGTCCCAAGCATGCTCGATCGGGTTGATATCCGGGCTGCGCGCTGGCCACTCCGTACGAGTAATGTTCATCTCTTGAAGGTAGTCATTCACAATCCTACCTGTATGAGGTCGGGCATTGTCATGCATAAATATAGCATCCTCACCTAAATTGACCATAAATGGACCAACGTGATCATTGAGGATTTCTTCCACATATCTTTAGCTAGTTAAGGAGCCGTTTTCTATGATCACCAGCTCTGTGCGACTTTCAGAAGAAATTCCGGCCCACACAAGTACAGACCCACCACCGTAGGCTACTTTTTCTTCGATGCATGCTTGCTTGAATCTTTCCCCTGGTCTTCGATACACTCTGTGTCTTCCATCGTGCTTGTAGAGCATAAATTTTGATTCGTCGGAGAACATAACTTTTGACCAATCTTCAATACTCCAATTTACGTGGCTCTGGGCATATCTTAGTCTTGAAATACGATGCCCACGCTCCAGTTTAGGGCCGTTTGCAGGTCTAAGGGGTTTTAAGTTAGATTCAGCAAGCCGACATCTTACTGTCCATGCACTTGGGTTACTTCCTCCGAAGCGTCGAAACTGATTTGTGAGTTCAGTTCCTGTGAGAAAGCGATTTCGAAGCATGGTGTTCACCAAGTATCGGTCTTCTCGTGCTGTGGTACACCTGGTTCTGCCCGTTCCTGGTCTGCGTAGGTTAGAACCAGTTTCTTCGTAACGTCGGAGAACTCTTTGTACTGTTGACAGCGACACACCGACAGTCCTGGCTGTATCGCGCTGACTCCGGCCGGTTTCCAGCATTGTAAGTATTCTGGTGCATTCTTCAGGCGTAAGCGACATAATTTCAGCTTGAATAATGAATATAGAGCACTATCAACATGGTTTATGTACCCACATAAATGACAGATTACAAACAAAAGCAAAACCAAATGCTGTAATTTCGTAGTTCCATCTTCGAAAGTGGCCCTTTTTCAAATTTGATTTTTTTATGATATAACTTTACAATAACTGAGAAGTTTTAATACCTTCATTTAAGGAGTATTACATTGTCTATTAAATACAATTTATTGCATTAACCTAGCATTTTTAGTTTCCGAGATTTTTAGGATTCTTTAAGTGACCCGGATTCATTGCTCTCGAGTGTATTTTGAGGACCGCCATCAGGCTACTTTTAGGTTACTCGACTAATGTGAAGTAATAAGGTAGAAGCCAATAACAGCTAAACATAATAAACAAATATCGGCTGCTTTAACAACAAAATTAGTTATTAGGTTTGGTTATTTTGTTGATCATTTATACCTTTTGCATACATGTTTGTCTGGAAGAGCTCTCAGCGATAAGACCGCCCATTCTGATACTTAGTTATTAGATTTTCAGTTTTGCTTTTAATTATTTGTTAATTATTGGTGACAAACATATCATATATGAAATCTTTTATTATGTTATATTTTTATTGTGGTTTTGCAATAAAGAGTTTATATATATATATATATATTTCATACTATCGTCCCGCCCTGACTTGCTACGGGTGCACATACACATGCATGCTGATGAATGCAGATATATTCAGATGAAAAAATGAATGTGACATTTTTTTCTAACTACCTACATAAAAATCTTAATTAGGTTATTATTATATAATAATGGTGAAAACTGCATCGTTAGCGATGCGCTAGCGGACATAAATACATAAGCGGAAAGCGACTCTATTTCGTACTATGCAAGGTATAACACTTATGTTTCCTCGAATATTAAAGTGTTATATAATATGGTAAATTATTTACCATCATAGAGTTCATTACGATGCAAGAAGTGTAGGCAAAGTTAAGAAACATGTGCAACTTTGACCATGTCCATCACCCTAGGAAGTTGTATTAACACATCTACTGCTTGCTAAAACGTCACTTCACCTATCAAGTCCTGCCTAGTGATAGACAAGTACAATTTGAAAAATTTAATACCAACTTCAATTCTATTCAGTTATTGGAGTGTATCTCAAAAACTACTGGACTGAATTTGATGAAATTTAAATGGGACCACACGGGAAGCACCAGCTTTCAAACAAAAAAAGAACTTTGAAAATCGGTCCACCCAATCGAAAGTTATGAGGTAACAAACATAAAAAACATACTGTCGATTGAGTACCTCCTCCTTTTTGGAAGTCGGTAGAAAAAAGATACAGTCGAATTGAGCACCTCCTTTTTTGGAAGTCGGTAGAAAATTGACAGAAGTTCCATACAAATAACGGTAATTTCTATCTCAAAGATAGGATATAGAAAAAGGCCATTAGACATAACAGTGACTTACTAACGAGACGTCCATGTGACTATGGCTTGATTATTATCATTTAAATACAGACTTGAATCCGTGCAACAAATAGGCTGTAAAATATGATTTGTGATCAATCTGTGATAAATATCCTGTGATCAAACAAATGAGGTTATCTATTTACCTCATATATAGATTATCATATACATTCACGATATAAACATCAACAATAACAACTTATAAAACATTGTACAATGGGTAGTCTTATCGCTAACCAGCGATATCTTCCAGGTGACCTTTGGATCGAGAGGAATTCTTTAAGTACCTACCTACAATAGACGTTGTAGTAAGAATAGATAAACAATCATAAAATAAATAACAATGAAAAAGCGCTGTAGCGTAAACTAGCAAGGTAAGTATATGACAAGTAAAATTTCTTTACCTGCCGTGCGATTCTCTAATGGCCGTTTTCAATAATCTATCAATCGCCGGTTTACCTTACTAGAGATAGATATTTGACACTGTTTGTATGGACGTTATGTCAAATTTCTATCGGTAGTAAGGAAAACTATGGATAGATAGAATATTGAAAACGGCCGTAAGAGCAAACATCGTTGCATCTTTGACAACATTCGTGAAACAAATGACGAGATGACAAGAAACGTTGGAAAAACAACCTTGTGTACAAAGGCGATACCTCATAAAGTATCGACGAGCGCATCGACGAATCATTAGAGAATCGCACGGCAGATCCTTGAAGACAAGAAGTGATGTTTGATAGAGACCGGCAATGCATCCTACAAGTATACAGCTTGTACGGAAAATTATTTATCATAAGTAGTACGATGCTCAGGGGTAATTAAAGAGAGATTTTCTGATTGCCTAAGTGAATGGATGTTAAAAGTTTTAACGGAATTTAAACACTTCTTAAGATATCTTGGGGTCGTATACCCCAAGATAGACTAAACATAACAGAGTAGAGAAGAGAGAGTATTTGAGTAAACCGGCGACGTCGAATTTGAAAATTGAGCTAAGCTTGAAATTGGGAAACATGATCATAATTGGCGCAAACCGAAGCCGCTCAAGCTGTTTAGCTGATCCTGAGTAATATCAAGGTAGCAGACATCAGCCTAATCAAGCACTGGGAGCAGAAGTTAGTCTCTATTGCGTTTTTCTCAATACGAGAGCGAGAATTTATTTCTGAGTTCTTCAGTTTTGCAATCTAGAAACGGGGTACTGTATAAAGTACCTACATAACTTGAACAAAAAAAACAAAAACATCTTGACACACTTTTATTTATAAATAACCTTAATTACCTATATGACTACAACAAGGCTATGTATACAGTAAATATATATAAAAAAACGGAAATATTGAAACAAAAGAACCTCAAAATGAACAAAAACTTTCTCTGTCCGGGATAAACTCAGAAAAATAAGGTACAAATCTGTGGGGTTCTAGGTATATTAACTATCTCGTGGCGCACGTCACCTATCTAGGTTTATATGTGCGCCCTTATTCTTTCATATACGTATTCTGTCTGCCTACTGGGATGAGTGAATAAAAGTATTACTATACGGTGACCACACCGTTACTTTCTTCAATATGCAGCATTACATATAAATCAAAACTTTACATCGTGTAGGTGGGCTGAGGTGCGGAGACTCGGTACAAAAGCGGCAGTGCAACTGAGCGCATAGCGCGATATTTGCTAATATAATAAATCGCGCTCACATTGCATGTATCCTGCCCCTACAAATATAAATGCAGTTTATGAAATATTTTTGTAAGGTCTGGAGTTTCACATAAATACCGTTATACAATTTCATATAAATATAAAAATACAATTTCAGGTAAATTACAAACGTTTACCATAAGTCTATACCTAGAAAGAATAGAACCAAGACACAAGGCTCAATTTAAACTGGTTTGTTGTTCACTGTGCGAGTTAGTATAAATAATGTATGTGGAACGTTCAAATACAGTTTACTAAAAAAATTGTGGATTCTTGGACATCAAACTTTGTTTTATTAAACTTATTATTCTGCTGTAGAGCCGATATAACTTTTAGGATTATACCCAATAGTATCAAAAGTAAACTCTTCAGTGCATCCGCTTCAACATCTTCCAACGTTCAAAAGGCCACAGAAGAAGAAGTGTATCTGCTGCTTACCTGAGGTTAGTTTGCATTGGGCTTCACTTCGTGTGTCTTCGATGGGATTATTTGATGCCAACTGGTTAGAATCATAAGATTTGACTGATCCAGTGGTGAATTCTTTTTGGAACTCATTTTTGCGCAGTATTACAGTGACCTGAAAATAAGTCAAGTAACCCATTAGATTTTTTCGTAATCGACAGACACGTGTAATTACATGGGTTCAACGTTTAAAGGTAGCTAAAAGGTAAACACACACCATTGAGTAAGTTCATATGAACATCAAAAACAAAGTTATCAGTTCATCGTCATCATCTCAGCCGTAAGACGTCCACTGCTGAACATATGCCTCCCCCACAAATTTCCAAAAGGACCGGTTAGAAGTGGCCTGCAGCCAACGTCGTTCTGCTACCCTTATCAGGTTGTCAGTCCACCTTGTTAGTAACTACGAACGACCTACGCTGCGCTTGCCGGTCTGTGGTCTCCATTCCAGAACCTTCCAGCCTCATCGACCATATGGTCTGCGTGCTATGTGCCCTGCCCACTGCCACTTTAACAACTACACACTACAACAACACTAACACACATTGGTCAAACATACTCTCAATAGAATAAGTATTCAGAGATTTTTTTTAGTCTACCTTCGGTTATAAAAGCAGTGTTGGAAATTGTGTCGTTATTTAAATTGCATTATAAATAGCTAAAGTGCATTAATCATGGATATTTCTTGTTTTTGTTAACCTACTACACACTTAAAGTGGTATAAACAATAAACAAAGCTGTTTTAAAGTGTTGGGAAAAAACGAAAGAAGCTAATTTTCGTAACGAACTTAGTCACCTTAATACCTCTAAATCTTATAACAATGTCTGACAAAGTGAAGTGCTTCCAGTGTGAAAACGACCATAATAATGATGAAAATATGGTACAGTGTGATGGTTGCAAACGTTTTATCTGTCTCCAGTGCAGCAACTTGACGAGTAGCGAGGCGCGCGTTATGGGATTGAAGGGCAAACGTACGCTCTTGTAATTGTGTCCCCCTTGCCGGGAGGCACTTTTCCAAGTACCAAAGCTGATAAAATCGTATGATGGATTGAGAGAAAAACTCAATGATGTAAAAAAACAGCTCGCCGAGGGACGCCTGGTACCTCCAAAATCGCCAGAAAGGACGATGCTCGCACCAGCGCCCAACGATACTAACTCGCTATAAAAAGAAATCGTTGAGCGTGAACGCAGGGCAACCAATGTTATATTGGTGGGTATAAAAGAAAGTGACTCAGATGTCGGAAATGACAGAAAGTCAACGGATGAATTGAGTGTAATGAAGATTTTACAAAACTTGAACAGTGGCTCTGATTTCTCTGACAAAGTGGTAAGATACGTCTAGGCCGCCGTGAACCTGGTAATGTAAAACCCCGGCCATCGAAGGTGGTGTTGAAGTCGCGGCAAGATGCCATCTGGGTTCTTAAAAACAAGAGTAAAGTGAAAAGAGAGATTAGGGTTTACGGTGACAAAACTCCCAAAAAGCGTGAAGAGCTCAAAAAACTTCGGGAAGCTCTAAAAGATCGCATTGAAAAGGGGGAAATTGGCCTCACTATAAAATATATAAAACGTTACTCAAAAATTGTCGTGCAAAAAAACTTGTAAATGATAATAGAAATCCATACGCCTGACCTTACATTTTCATATAATAATGTTTCATCCTTGTCTCCTAAATTTCATCTCTTTTTATACTACATGAATACAAATACTCCATGTATTGCTACTATCACTGAAACTTGGCTGACCAACAATGATCGTAATAGCACATATAATATTCCAGGCTATGCATTGTTAAGACAAGACCGCAAGCATAAGAATAATAAGTCTGAAGGAAAAACAAGAGGTGGTGGGGTAACAATATATATTAAAAACAATTTCAATGTTATCCCTATTATAGCCGGAACCAACAAGACGTACATGTGTGATGAGATAGAGGCGCTCTATGTGACATACAATTTAGTACCTTCCATTTCATGGTGAATGGGTATTTATCGATCTGGAGTTGAACTTGGAGTGTTTGTATGTAAAATTTGGGATATTACATTACTAAATAAACTTATTGCTGCTACTGAAAACAACACATTGATTGTTTTAGGAGATTTCAACTACCCCTTTATTAAATGGCCTATTCAACTAGACCAACGCTATTCTGGCTCTGAAGAACTCTTTATCAATATATTCCAAGATAGCAATCTCCTTCAATTAGTTAAACACCCTACACGCTTCAGACAAGGTCAAGTACCATCCTTACTAGACCTCATAATGGTAAATGAGGATTCCCTGCTCAATGACGTTTAAACCTCCAATTGGGAAAAGTGACCATGCTGTACTATAATTTAGCATTCAATGCCTAGTAGGAAAACCTAATAATAAGCCCAAGTATAGACGCTACTACTATACCAATATATTGATTTTGACCATTACAATCTAGACTTTAAGAGAACTTTAAGAAAATTTAAGAATTGAATTGTTCTAATTATCGTGGAGCACCCGTGGATGGAGGTCTTATCTGCGATCAACACAACTACTGATAAACACGCCCCAGAAAAAAAAGTAAGGAATAAGCTCATAAATAAACCATGGATTGATGAAAATGTATTGAAATTAGTAGCTGAAAGGATTTCTTTTCAGCTACTAATTTTATGGGACAAATACAGGCTTTCAGGGACCGATAGAGACTACCAACTATTAAGAGAGGTGAACAACAAATGTGTAGCTGTATCTAGGAAACAAAGAAGTAGCTAAGAAGCTTGCATACTTAAATATGGTGACAAATTCTTTTTCTCCTACATTCGGCGGTGTTCCTCTTCCAAAGTGAGCATTCCACCAGCCTGCGCAATCAAGATGGACCTAGATGACCTAGTAACACAACCATCTGAAAAGGCTGATGTCTTTGCTGAGGAATTCACAAAAGCATACTTTGGTACATTGGGACCTACAATATCGCATGAAATTAAAGTTGCCATGGCTTGTGTGGAGCATGAGTCATGACTTAAGTGACATATCATTTTCAATAGAAGACGTGGAAATGGCTATTGCAAGCCTGAAAATAGACTCATCCCCTGGCCCTGATCAGGTCCCGAGCCTTGTAATAAAGAACTGTGCCCGCACCTTGGCTCGTGCACTTAGCCTTCTGATGAACAAGTCTTTTGAAGGTAGTTGCCTACTACAAAATTGGAAGCATGTCTTAGTTACCCGATTTATAAAAAGGGTGACAAGATGGTCCCTGTCAACATTTGCCCTATAAGTCTCACCCGTACTGTTGTAAAACTAATGGAAAAAATTATAAGCAAGAAACTTACACAATTTTCTTCAACAAGTTCAACAAGTTCCTCATAAACGACTGCTAATGAAATTGGATCACTTCGGAGTGCGGGGTAAACTACATAAATGGATAGAAAACTATTTAAGTGACAGAACTTTCCAAGTGCGTATCGGAACTTGTCTATCTCAACCAAAACAAGTACTTAGTGGTGTCCCTCAGGGGTCAGTACTTTCAGCTCATCTATTTGGAATGTATATCACTGACCTGGTAGAAGTGGTTGTATCGCAGACTGCCTTTTTTGCTGATGATGGAAAGATTTTTGCCAACCCACTGATCCAATCCGGACGACCACAGGAAGGCCTTAACCGCATCCAAGAATGGACCAAGGATTATATCATTATATTTAATGTAGCCAAATGTACTGTATTACACCTAAGATCGGCCAACCCTAGGGTCAAGTATATACTAGACAACAACGAAATAGAACCTGTCAATTTGCAAAAAGACCTGGGAGTGTTAGTTGCATCTAATTTGAAATGGAAAGTTCACATCATATATATAGTAAAAAAAAAGCCAACTCTTCCTATTTGTCACACGCAGATCATTTCAAGCAATGACTGTGGAAGTTTTTCTCAAAATTCTACATCAGACCTTTACTAGAATATGGTTTCCAAGTTTGGAATCTGTATGTTCAGAAGGACATAAAATTACTAGAAAGTGTACAAAGAAAAGCAACCAAGTTACCACAGGCCCTACGTCGCGAAACCTATGAACAAAGACTTCAAATTTCAGGTCTAACTACTCTAGAAGAAAGACGCATTCAGGGTGATCTAATTGAAACTTTTAAAATATTGAATAATTAATACAACCTGCCCAACCTAATAGACATGTATACACTGAAGGAATACACAAGATCAATTCGGGGCACCAAAATCCAGATCAATTGGGGATCAGGCCAAGTCTAAGGCTGCACATCACTTCCTGAGCAACAGAGTTGTGCACAACTGGAATAAACTGCCAGAACATGTGATATCAGCCACGTCAACTAACATGTTTAAGAATAGACTGGACAAATGGCTAATAACAGAATGGAAGTCATTGCTGTATCTATAAATGAATTGATGTACCAACACTGCATTGAAATAAGACACATCAGCAAAAGTGATGCTCGTCTATAATTAAATAAATTAATAAATTAAGTTATCAGTAAATTTCTCTGAACACTTATTGTATTGAGAGTATGTTTGACCAATGTGTGTTAACAGAATAAGTATTCAGAGAAATTAACGATAACTTAATTTCTCTGAACACTTATTCTATTGAGAGTATGTTTGATATAGTACCTAAATATAATTTACCTGATATTCTACCTGATATAAAGGGATAATTCCTAGCTAGCTACCACTAACAAAAGTTTTTTTTACGTACATAGCAGAATTGTTTAATGTGGTTTCCCGGTAGGCCTATTCCACTGATCCATTGTGATTCTGGTTAATTTAACTACTAAACTATTGAATAATTAAAGTTATTGGCAAGGGAATGAATCTTGTATATTGCAAAATCTCCTAAATTAGCTTGGAAGATTTATTAGAAGAATGGTTTTTTACAATGTTGAACAGGATCAATAATCTCAAAGTAGTGACGTTAAAAAGGTTCAGAGATGGTTTCAGAGAGGTGATTTAGCATTCTTATGATAAACTGTTACCCGGGAGTGTCGAGCATACACAATGTGTACAAACAAAAAAGCGCAAAGCCTTGTTGTGACTACATCTTGTTTGTAATTAATTTTTATTGCTCCAATACACTATACGTCGCAAACTTGCTTTTAGCTGCTCAGACTGTTATGTTGGTAGATAACATACAGAATTAATTGATTGGATTTGTATGTTACATACGTAGGTACTAATAAAATAAACCTTGATTTGCTTTTGCGCTCAATATGATGGTGTATCTTTTACAGGCCATTCATTCATGTACCATAGAAGCTTACGGTACATGAATGAATGGTCTGTAAAAGCGGCATGCAGGAAAATAAGCTTCGTACGCCGAAGAAAAAATGCCAACCACGTCGTGTGACATAGGTTGACAACTTCGATGCTGATGCTATTCGCAGTCATATATTGCGCAAAGAAATTCCAACACTTAAAAATCTTTTCACATTTCTTTACTACTTCATCAGACACAATAGAAATATCATTGTTATATTGACAATCGACTGGTGAGGGGTTATGTGAATGTGGTTTGTTCCATGACCTAAAATCGTCATTAAGCTTGTTTTTGAAAGAAATTGGATTTTCTTATAAAAATCGGACAAACGTAAAATATTGATGGAGCGTCACGACGTTGCTATGGCTCGCTGCGAAGTTTGAGCGAAGCCAAAAAGACATCAGATTGATCAAATGTTATTTTCACTGACGGTACTTGGTTAAATGCAAACCACACAGTATCTAAGAACTGGACTGACAACACCGCCTCTTCCAATAGTTCAGTGCCAATGGGAAAAGGTGAACGCCATATCATATGCCATGCAGGGTTTACTAAAGGATTTATGTCAGAAGCTTTACTGGCCTTTAAATCCAAGAAAATAGTGGACTACCACGATGAAATGAATGCGGAAATTCACGAAGCATAGTTTAAAGAAATGGTGCAATCTCTAGAAGAACCACCCATAATTATTATGGACAATGCTACATATTACTCCAAATTGATAAAATGCCGACGCAGGCCAATAAAAAACAAGAGATAATTGACTGACTCCAATGTCATGGCAAAAATGTGGATAGTACTTTGTTAAAAATACAATTAGTGAATATTTTAAAAGCGAAAAAAGCCTCCCTTAAAGATATGTTATCGACGAAATAGCTGCCAAATGTGGTCATTGGGTTCTTCGACTTCCACTGTATCATTGCCAGTACAATGCTATAGAACTAATATGGGCACAAATCAAAGGACACGCTGCTCGAAAAAGTACTCATCCCCTTTTTACAGCAAACAAGATGTTAGATTTAATAAAAAATGCATGTGTGGAAGTAACTGCCGAAAACTGGGTAAAAATTGTGAGAAGAACCTAAAACATTATAGCGTCGGATTGGGAAATTCATGTGGCATTTGATAATATACAAGTACAGGAACTTATAATTAATGTTGGGGAGAGCTCATCGAGTAACAGTGACGATTCATCAGATTTTGATTAAAATAAATAAATGAAGATTACTGTGTTATTATTATTTTGTATCATTGTCGAATACCTAGGTAGGTACCTACTTATTTTACAAAAGCTTCGAAAATTTTAAAAACATTGGCATTATCAATCAAGAATTAATATGTGTAACATCTTGTGATGAAATATAATATTAGTTAATAAATTTGTACAAAGGTATCTGGCAGTAGGTAGTGAGTTTAGTTTCTTACATTTTGTACATCTCATGTTATGTTTATCAAAATTGCGCCATCGCATCAGTTTCTCCTACTCTGGTATAACCTTGTACGTGTGTAAACATCATGTTTTAATAAAAAAATGCATACATAATGTAAAGAAGATGTTCGTTGTAGTTTTCACAGCAGCTGTCATCGAGAAAATAAAGAAATGGAAATAGTATAATAAATACCTTATTTACATAGAAACCTTATAAGATATAAGACATAATTAATCTAAATGCATAAATAGTTTCTAGTAGACCCTGGAGCTCTAAAGTAAAAACGGGATTATGACTAAATAAATAGATTAGATTATTTGTGTATGGCCCCTGCGACTTGTTTGAGTGTTGCAACTTTGCCAGTATTTGTTACATGATAGTTTCATAAACTGTAGGAAAAATTAAAAGTAAACTTTTAGAATATGGTTGGTGATTAGAAGAGAGAATCAAACAAACTGTTCCACTCCAGTGATTACAACACACAAACACAACATAAATAAGAACAAAATTCAAATCAAAAACAATACAAAAATATCATATCATTTATAATAAAAATAATAATAATAAAAATTCATACATTTATAAAATAAATATTATAATTTTATTTTATTTCTTCTAATGTAATTACATAATATACAGTTAATTAAAGAAGAAAAAGTAAGGGACAGAAGAGATTTGAATGAAATAGGATGGGATATTTGTTGTGGAAGAATATCATACAGTGAATATTTTTAATTTGGACAGCTAAAGAAAATATGATCATAGTCTCCTTCATCTAAGCCACATTCGCATAACGAACTATCCTGAATCCTCATTTTGGCCAAGTGAACGGGGGTACAAGCATGACCCAGCCGGAGGCGGTAGACGGTTGATGTAGTGACTTTGCTGAAATTGCGAAATTTGAAAAACCAAGTAATTCTGGGAAGAAACGGTTGAATGACGCCATAATAATTTTCTTTTAGAACTTTTGATGACTAAATAAATATGTATTAATTTTTATAGTGGACAGAAATTCATATTAGCCGAAGTATACATATATAATGAGATGCTTATGTATTACCTCTTGTGGTGATGGCAGTACAGTCACTGTACCATTACCGTCCTTGTCATTTTGCGGTAGCGCGTATGACGAACGAAAATAACGAACAGTCTTCAAATCAAAAATAAACTTCCGAATCTCACCACCCGAATATTTATTACAGTTAGCTAATAATTGTAGTCCGAGGCCATGGTCTAATCTTAAGATGTTGTTTAGCATCAAACTAAAATTTGAACAATTCATATTTATAGCAAACCACTGCAAAAACCGGGCATCACGAGCATGTTATGCAAGCACTGATTTATCTTCTTCTAAAATGAAGATCGATATTTAGAGAAGTTGGGACATAGGGCATTGACTCTTCAAAAATCACATTAAATCTAGGTTTTATATTTGACTGTAAATTAGAAGTATGTATTTAGTCGTAAAAATACAATTTTACATATTTATTTTCTGTTATTATTTTTTTTACTTATTATTTATCTATGGTAAATAGCATAGATTAGACAGACTATAGGTGCGTTCGCTTAGCTTATGAGGGCATTGGTGGCGTTATCATTGATGGCTCTTTTGAGCGTTCGTAAAGCTCACTTTATAATAGATATACCATGTAACCATCCATCCAAAATGTTTCTGTTTTTATACTACATTGTATTTTTATACCAAACGGGCCTCTAAGTGTTGGCTACAGCCCCACTTATGCCTATGTAAAGGGCCGGGTTAAACCCGTGAAATTTTTTGAATAAAAATAATAATAATAATAATAATTACCGCAGGGGCGGCTTTGTGGCGAGCCGTCGGTGAGTGGCGACACCGTGGACCCTGATTCTCCCTGGGGCTAAATGAGACCCCTGACCCCCGGCTTGCCTTTATTGGCTGTCTGAGGGTGGAGACGCAAGAGCAAGTAACAAAAAGCTCCAAGGGTGGAAGTGTTAAAGGGCATAACGCCGGTAGTAGCGCTCTAGTGAAACCGCAGCACACCTCTCGACACCCTTTAGCCATTCACACCAACGTTGCCCCTTTTGTCACCATTGATGGTGGCTTTTATGGGGGGCCCGTTTAGTGAGTGGCAAGTCACCACCTGCCTAAATATTTTAAGATGAGACTGAAATTGGCAGGTGCCGTAGTCTCGACCATAGCCCACTATCTCCCGTATCACTAATAAGTACATTTCAATAACCATGCCATTTTACCCATTTTTGTAATAGATAACCTGTAACCTTCCATCCAAAATGTTTCTGTTTTTATACTACATTGTATTTTTATATCAAACAGGCCTCTAAGTGTTGGCTACAGCCCCACTTATGCCTTTGTAAAGGACCGGGTGAAACCCGTGAAATTGGTTGAATAAAAATAATAATAATAATAATAATGTCATTTATTTCAGATCATAAAGATCCATATTATACATTAAAATTAATTAGATTAATTAAATTTTTATATATATTTTAAATCATTATTAATTAGACGATCATATTATAACTAACACATTTTAGATCGAAAATCATTGAAAACAGACACAAAAACACACGACATTACAAACAGATGTAGGGACACTATTACAAAACAATTATTATATCTTCTGTCCCATGAGCACAGACATCCATTTGTGCTGTATGGCACAGTCAAGTCGGGCAGCAACCATCTGCAGGATACTATTGCGGCTGGCTCGCACTCGCTGTCGTAGGGATGCGACTTTCTTGCGAATGATTGCATGAAAGTCGTCCGTGTGTGCTTCAGCGAACATCTGAGATGCGCTGCAGAAGCGAAGCAGCCGCATTAGCACCCTGAAGACGTCGTTATACTGGATGCGTAGATCACTGGCAGTTCGTCGAGTGTGATTAATCCATAGGCTGCTCGAGTAAAAGGACTGACAGTACGCCTTAAACAGAGTTATCTTCACTTCCCTCGAGCAGCGAGCAAACCTACGTGCGATCATATTGCCCCGAACTGCCAGTGATCTACGCTCCCTTTCTATGTCAACATCATCTTTCAAATCCTCAGTAACAAAGTGACCCAAATACTTAAATCTGGTCACCACCTGCAAGGCCGCACCATTTAGCATAATAGGCGGAACGTGGACAGGTACAATATTCCCACTCATGAATATGAGCACTTCACTCTTCTTTGAGTTATACTTCAATCCATGTTCCGCTGCATATGCCTCACATATACCAATCAGTTTTCGTATCGACCCCGCCGACGGGCCCAGCAGCACCATATCATCCGCATAGCTAATATTATTGACGCTTACACCGTCAATAATACATCCCGTATGAGTGCCGCTAAGCTCGCCGATGAGGCCGTTTATATACAAATTGAACAGCAGAGGAGAGGAAATTCCACCCTGCCTTACCCCATACTCCATACCGTACGCATCAGACAAGGTGCCCGCCCACCTAACCTGGTTCTTCTGACCGCCGTACCAGCACTTCAACGTGGCAGTGACTTCCTCCGGCACACCTGCGTCTCGTAGCTTATCCCAAAGCTTCCGATATACCACAGAATCGAAAGCCTTGGAAATATCAAGGAAGCAGGCATACACCGGCGTCTTCTTGTCCGTATAGTACCTAACAGCCTGCTTAAGACATAATATAGCACTTTCCGTTGAGAGTCCGGCCCTAAAGCCAAACTGAGCATCGTGCAGATTGACCTGTTGCAAAAGTATGTCATTAAGCAGGCTGTCAAACACCTTGGCCAGCACGGTAGCCAGTGAAATTGGACGATAATTATTTTTGTCCGAAGAGTCTCCAGTTTTACACTTGATGATAGGAACTACAATTGTCCTCGTCATTTCATGCGGCAAATGGCCATGACATAGGCACAAGTTGTAAAACATAGAGAGCACGCGCGGCATGTGCACCCCAGCATACTTGAGATGCTCTATGCTGAGGCTGTCGTGTCCAGGAGACTTACCTCTGTGCATATCACGAATTAATTTTCGTACTTTCTTTGTGGTAATAATAACAGTACGTTCTGGACCGACAGTCCCACCACAGGGCAACTGACTCTCGTTGGATTTGATCCCTGGTGATACCCTGAAGTAATCTTTAAAAAGATTAGCGACCATTTTGTGGTCCGTTACACCTTCAACACTCACAGGGAGGCCAGGCTTAACATTTAACTTATTAGTATATTTCCAAAAGTGTTTAAAGTTTTTGGCGGTGTGATGTGAGGCAAGAATATCCATTTTGATCTGATCCTGTTTGTTTTTACACCATTTCAATTTATTTTTAAAAGATTTCTTGCTCTCACACATATCCTCATATGAATGCCCATACTTTGGTTTACCAGCATCAATCCAGGCCAAAAACTTAAGCCTGGCCTCCCTGTGGAATGGTGCTACATGTTTATTCCAACCCGCGATGTAACCTCTCCTCCTCCGTGCCCTAACACGCTCATACGATGAGAATGCGGCCTCTGAAAGGATAGTGACAACGTCCGAATACATGCGGTCAATAATAATTTTGTGCTCAACATTAGAGCATCGTCCGTCACAACATTGAGAGAGCTCTGGTGGAATGTCAATGTCCTTCAACCGGGAGTGGCATACTTGAGTATAAGACTTAATTTGTTCAGCAGATCTCTCTCCCCATAGTACTTTATTTACATCAGTTCGATTAGTAATGTCATTATGGTCCTTAAAACTAAGTGTACCCAGGTCACATTCAATGAAAAGTGGGAAATGGTCAGACCACACCGTGTCAAGCTTCACCCATACGCGCTTGACAGATGGCATTGCAGCACTAGTCACAACGCAGTGGTCTAACCATCTCGCGCACCCGTGTACGTCACTAATATATGTGAACGTGCCTGACTCGGATCCTAGCATGTGCATGTCAATACATGTCCACATCTGAACTGTATTAATTTATCACCAAAACGTGCCTTTGGATGCGCGTTAAAATCGCCTAAAATATAAACAGCATCTGCGTCACAACTTTCCTCAACAATAGAACTTAAACTACCTAGGCACTGAGTAAACTCGGTAAGATTGTCTTTGTCATTCTTGTCTGTTGGCATGTACACACTAAATATTATCACGCATCTACTATCCAATTTAATTTTTATGGCTACTAATCGCACATCATCACACTCAATTATAGACACTGACCGGAAGACGCTTTTCCTCCATAATAGGGCTACTCCTCCATATGGTCTACCTCGAAGCACCCCCGTCGACGTGTCCACGGCCGAGGTCCCGACGCACGCGAAGTCATCATCCACCGTGTTTAACAGTGGCAGGTCGTGTGGTAGCAGGCAGTGCTCCTGCAGCGCGATTATATCAGCGTCCCGACATATACCTCTGATATCATTCAGCGAACTTTTAAACGACCTACAGTTGAATGAAGCTAGCTTTGTATAAGGTGTACTATCCATACTATTGATTTGGAAGCTGTTTTTCCTTTCCACTCACCTTAGTGGCGGCAGTGCGGTCGTTCTCCATATTGTTTACAAAGCGCCTGAACGAAACCCCGTTAGGCCAAAAACCGACATCGAGGTAAGTCTGCAGCTTTGCTTTGCTCACAAATAATTTAAAGGCATTGTAGCTTCTCTGTCGTTTCATTTTAATTTTATTCGGCGATACTATTTCTTGAGATCTTGTCGTAATGTACTCTGCTATATCCTTTTCAGTGACATCTTTTTGTACATTGGTAAAATGCTAAGGACGTGGGTCAAAAATTACACTTTTTGGTGGCAAAAATTCATCTTTTTTAATTTTCCGAACGCTGAACAAAATCAGACATAAACGATATTTTCACCCACAGATTCCCAATTCAAAGTCCAATTCGAGAAAAATCTCCTTAAGAGCGTTTTAGCGTTATATTCGCTAAAAACGCTCACGAATGGCCTATTCGAACCCAAGACCTTACACTTACTAACTCTCGGTAGAGAGTTAAATATTCCTTGCTTACTAGTGTGTATCCATCACTTGCAAAGAGGACGCTGTCTTCTTCTTCTTCTTCTTGTTTGTATGGCTTGTGCGGCGTAACCACAATTTTGCCAATAACAGTTCGCGCGGATAGGAAGGGCAACAAACGATGGAGAATGATCGGTAAGCAGCGAGATGATCGGTAGTTTTTCAACCATTTAACAATTTTGCGTCTGAGGATACTTTATCTGAAGCAACTTTTATAGGACAATACAGGACGGCACAAAATAAATACTATGTATTGAACTACAATGAAGTATACTATGTATTGAATATAATAAAAATGACTAGGTACACAAAAATGTTAGTTTCCTACAAACAATTATGATAAACTACAATTTAATTTTATTAACTATGATAAATATACTTAAAATATAAATGTCTTTGGTAAAAACGAGTGATAGAAGAGAACTTAGATTAGCAGGGCGAGATATGAATGATGGTAACTTGTCGTACAAAGAATACCGTAATCTCGAACAACTAAAGAAAATGTGGTCCGGTGTACCCTCATCAAGACCGCATTCGCAAAGTGAGTGGTCTCGTATTCTAATTTTGGCCAAGAAAACTGGAGTGCATGCGTGACCCAACCGCAGGCGACAAATTGTTGAAGTAGTTGTCTTATTGATATTTTTGAATTTAAAAAACCATGGTTTAGGGGGAATAGATGGCTGTATTTGACCATAAAATTTTCCTTTCTTGATTTTTGAATTTTGCCATAAGGAATGCCAGGTGTTATGCATCTGAACTCGACAGACAGAGGAGAGATCATGGGAGTAAACCTTGTAATAGTCCATGCCACCATGTGCAACAGCCTGTTTAGCACATGAGTCTGCTGTTTCATTACCTGGTATGCCAACATGTCCAGGAATCCATGCTAGAACTACTCTTAAATCAGCTTGGGATCATTTGTAAAGCGCTTCTTTAATTTTCAGTATAAGAGGAAATCTAGATTTAGATTTAAATTGGTTAGATAGGAGGGCCTGTAGGAAACTTTTGGAATCAGTGAAAATATTGTTTTGTTAGGTTTATGGGAACTGATATATAAAATGGCTTCAAGAATAGCAACAGCTTCTCCAGTAAATACAGAGGATAATGAGGGGCATTTGTTACTTAAAATGATTCTGTATTTTGGGATCCAAACAGCAGCACCCACTTCACTGTCATCTGAAAGTTTAGACGCGTCTGTATAAATTGCAAGCCAGTCTGTCCATTTCTTGCCAATTGTTTCATAAAAAAGATTACAAGGTGCTATAGAGTCCTTATCAATACCGAAATTCAGAATTATTGTTGGTTGGAAAATTAAAGCATCATAACTTATTGAAAAAAGTGGATTAGTTCTTAGTTGGACTATAGGACAAGGTAACTGTGAGAATTTAAGGTAACTACGAACGACACATGGGAGTTTCTCTTCAGGACTACAGTTGGAAGATTTAGTAAGCTCAAGCAATTTTTTTATTTTGAGTATAAGAGTGTGGTCTGAGTTTTGGATAAGCTTAGAGACAAACCTGTCCGAAAGAAATTGTCTACGAAAATGTAAAGGCGGGTCGACACATTCTACCTGCATTGCATTTATTGGCGAAGATTTCATTGCACCCAGAATAATACGAAGGCATTTGGACTGAATTTTGGACAATTTATCTAGTGCAGCTCTGTTACCTGGATCCAGTATAAATGTACCGTAATCCAGATGGCTTCGTATTATTGCATTATACAACAACTTTTGGCTAAATGGATGTGATCCCCACCATACGCCAGATAATGCACGAAGAATGTTAATATTTTTTTCACATTTAGCCACAACATGATTGAAATGTGCTACTCCTGTCAGTCTCGTATCTAGCCAAATTCCCAAAAATTTGACCACATTGTGTTGTGGGACGGAAACATTTTCATAACGTATGTCCAAATCGGGTATGTATCTTTTTCTGGTGAACACAACGCAGTTACTTTTGGAGGCAGATACTGATAGTCCATGATCCAGGAGCCATTCGCTTAAGTAGCCTAGTGCAGAATTTAAATTATGCTGTGCCTCCAAAATGGTTTTTGCTGATGTAAACAGAGCTAGGTCATCAGCATATTGGAGAACATCACAGAATGAACTAACGGCTGATTCAAGATCACAAGTGTAGATGCTATAGAGGAGTGGGCTAAGGACTGAACCCTGAGGGAGACCCTTCCAAAGCATTCTGGGGCCGAAATATGAGTTTTGAGTTTTTATTAAGATTGACCTTTGTATTAAGAAACAGCATATAAAGCGAGCTATCTTCACAGGAGTGCTCAGCTGTAACAGCTTTGTTCTGAGCATAGGGAGAAGCACATTGTCATAAGCAGACTCAATGTCCAGGACACCTATTAGATATTCTTTATTTTTGAAAGAATGATGGATTTCTGTTGTCAAAATACTAATGCTATCTAAGGTACTCATACCTTTTCTGAAACCAAACTGTGTCTTAGCTAGAAGGCCTTTGGACTCTACAAGCCATTCTACTCTGTTGTCATGTGTTTTAGCAAAGATAGAAATCTTAATTAAAATTAAGATTTCTATCTTTGCTAAAACATATGAAAGGGCTATCGGACGATGAGAGTTAGGATTTGTTAGGTCCTTGCCTGGTTTAAGTAAAGGAATAATGACTTGGGTGCCCCAAGACTCTGGAATGCAACCTTGTTCATAAAAATTATTAATTAAATTCAAAAATATTTTTTTTGTTTTATCTGTTGATTGGGTTATGAAAGAGTAAGGGATTCCATCTAAGCCGGGGGAAGAATCAACCAAACCATTTAACGCAATTTGCAGCTCATCAAAAGAAAAAGGAGAGTCCATACTTCCTAAAGCGGAGATGTTGTTAGGGATATTAAAAGTTAAGGCAATATGAACAAAAGGTGGAGAAAGCTTATCAGCAAAGGCTTCCAACCAAGTTGAAGGATCATTAGATGTTCTATTAGCCGAGTTATAATATCCCCGAAATCTTCGAATCTGCTTCCAGGCCAAAGAAGGAGGAGTGGTGGGAGACAAGCTTTCACAAAATTTAATCCATCCCATTTTCTTTTTGGATGAGAGCAATTTCTTAGCCATTGCAGCAGTCCTCTGATATATCAGGTAATAATGCATGGTCATCGACTCATTGTAATCTAGTTCAGCATTATTGCGTTGCTGGGCAATATTTGAACATTCTGGATCCAACCAAGGAGGAGAAGATCTATTTTTATAACTTCTTTTACAAGGTATATGTTCATTAGCGGAAGAGATAATATGTTTATCAAATGTTGTATAGCATGACGCTGTCTTTGCAACCCGGAGCCAAAGTTAGGATTTCTAGAGGAATATATATATTTTACTTTTGGGTTGGCTTTAGAATCGTGACCCCTGTATTTGGTGAAACAAAAACTGTGGGTGGGTTGAAGGGGTTTGTATAAAGCGTATTTACAACATTTTAGCTGCCGGAGACACGCCAAAATAGTCTAAATAGTTTTTTGAAGTTTCAATAAAACACCGTAATTTTGATAGTGACAGGTGACATAAATGACATTAATGCGTAAAACGAAACGTTTCTAGGTAACTTTTAGCCTTTTTTGACATGTACGTTGTATGTAAGTTCTTGAAACGGAACGCAAACATCGAAGATAGCGTAATGTCACTGTCGGAATACTCGCGTCATTCCGTTACTTCCGAGTGTACGTCAATGTTTTCTCCTGTTTTTCTGCGCTTTCTTTTGATATCTCAACGACTTTGCTACGATTTTGGACTCCGATTTTGCTGCTTTACTGTACGACACCTGCTTGCTCACTGGACACTGCGATTGCCTTTGGAAGATTTGATAACTGGTACCAGCTCGACGTGCTCATTAGTCATCGCGATGGCGTCTCCTGTGCCTGGACCTTCATCAAGGGCGGACTTTGTAGATGACGGACCCGTTTCGGACCGGCATTTGTACACGGAGGAAGTTGTACAAATGTGGAGCCTACCCAAAGTTGTGCGCGAATTGGGAACCATTGACCAGTGTCTAAAATTCGCTGAAGAAAACAACATGGTGCAACGCCAAAAAATGTGCCGCACGCATCGCACCCTTATGCGTTTATCGAAAACAAACAAATCGTTTGGGGCTTGGGTGTGCACCAAAGGCCAGTGCAAACAAAAAGGGAAAATATGCCGAAACACTGGGACATTTTTTGAAAATGGCAAGATCGACATAAGACATGTATTTTATCTCATATATGCATTTGCCCACAAATGGACTTTTGACTCGGCAAGAAACGAAGACCCTCTAAAAGAAGAGAAACAACAGTGCCTGAGTACTTCAACATTAAGTGATTGGTATACTAGTAGGAATGTGTGCACAATAGTATATTAGTACCTAATGAATTGGCAATGTCACTTGTCTGTGACAAACCTATAGGTTAGGTTAGGTTTGAACTGTGACCCACCACCCACCCTTCATCAAACTACTTTTGTTCCAAATTTGTGCACAATAGTATATCAGTAGCTATCTAATGAATTGGCAAAGTCACTTGTCTGTGACATACCTATAGGTTAGTTATAGTTAGTTAGAATAGGTCGAAGTCAGTGACAGAACCGACTCATAACACCCCGATTTCAAGCAGTCTTGTCGGATTGCAGAGCCGACGCGGGGGTGGTAGTAGATCGAAATGCAGTACTTAACCTCAAAATACTTAAACAAACATAACTCGAAAACTAATGGTCTCCGGCGGGTGGGGTTTGCGGGGGGGCACTAAACGACCCCCCCCCCCTCCCCCCCGAATTCAGGCGCCACGATTCTAAATGTTTACCCGCGACATAATATTTCGGGCACGGTTTGCATTTTAGTTCACTGTCGGTAATAAAATTCACTGTGGAGTATTACGAAATTTACGAACGATAGCGACCTACTACTGAAAACAACTACGCTCCTACGAAAAAGATTTTATGTGAGAGCTAGATGTGTTCATGAAATAAGATTCGGAAGTCGGATTTTTAACACATGTTCTAAAAAATCCACTTTGTTAAAATCCTGGATGATGGAATAAAGTGGACATAAAGGTGCAAGAAGATCCATCAATAGATCTTTTACCTACATTGGATTTTACTGTAGGTACCTAGGGACATTCATTAATACAAAGTGCAAAATGTATAATTGGTATCTAGTAAACGAATAGTCAAAATAGTCAAATTATTTGTAGACACGTCTATGGTCTTGTTAAACATTTAATTAGAAAAAATGGCACGTTGAACGATAAAGGTTCGCTATCTCTGTTTCTAGTTAATTCAAAAACAAGACCATGAGGCAACAAAAAATATTTTTGTCTAATTACCATATTACCGACAAACAACACATACAAGTTCCATATTTATACTTTTTTATTGTAAACTTTAAAAGCAAACCAATGTTTTGTAAAATAGTTTTTGAATTCTGTATATTAGGACTAATTACATATTGCAATATTATACGTAATGCAGCGTAGCTGCGACCTACTTGCGCACAAGCGGCACAAAGTGCAACACGAGGCGCCGACTCAGCACACGTGTCGAAGCCGACACCGGACGAGCGGAGCGGCGTTTGCGTCACTCTTGGTACACACCTCGACTGGAGTACATAGCATAGTTTAGCAATAGTTAATTAATTAAATTGTAATCATTATATTTTAAAATGAATTAGTTGCCAACAGTTTTGGTTTTTTTTAAGTCTTTCGGCTGCAGCTAACGTAATTGGCGCAGTCGGTAGGATATTAGAGTCAGCGCGCGCGGTCTAAAGCTCGAAAAGCTCCAAAAATCGTTGCACGGCTTGACTCCGATAGTCGCTGGCAGGCTCCTAAGTCTTCATCTAATATCCGAATCTACGTGGCCGCAGCTCCGGGGACCAGTATCCGACAATTGATACGCAGAGGAAACAGAATGCAACTGTAAGTACGCAAAAACTTTCTTTTTGTGTTGCTCCTTTTAGTCCTTACTTATCCTTGTAATTTTTCAAGATTTTTTATCCTAAGAATCGGGGTGATCGGGAGACTGTATCTCGCTAGTCTCACCGTCATAGGGAATTAGATAGTATTAGGGAAATAGATTTAGATATACATTCATTAAAAATGCCTTATGACTCTGATGTTATTTTTAAGGCCTTACGCCCAGTGCCAGATTTCGATGGAAATCCGAACGTGCTCACACGATTTATAAAAATATGTGATCAACTTGTTTCATGTTATATGAGTGCTGAGGCCGGCAATGAATTAGGTAACTTGTGTCTATTAAATGGAATATTAAATAAAATAACTGGGCCCGCAGCCACAATCATAAACTCAAATGGCGTTCCTGATAATTGGTTAGGGATCCGCGAGTCATTAATAAATAACTTCGCTGACCAAAGAGATGAGACCGCATTGTATAATGACCTCTCCTTAGCCACGCAAGGTCACAGGACCACACAGGAATTTTATGACCATTGTCAAACGTTATTTAGCACGATTATGACATACGTTTCATTGCACGAAACTATCGCCACAACGATTGAATCAAAGCGTTTATTATATAGAAAGAAGAAAGAAAGAAAGAAAACATATTTATTAAAGACACACACATCACATTACATATTCTACACATTAAAGGAACACAATACACTAAATAAACACATTACACATGTAGAAAACGATGCGGTGCTGTTTGTGTCATGAACATGGGTCCCGACTCAGCATACGACTAAGGACAGAATCCTTACTCACTGATTTTCAGCCGTTACCCATTGTCATGACCTCACGAAACTTAGGACAAAATACAGTTCGTCTTACGACCATGCCATATTTGGCGCCACCTTACTCTCAGTCGCAATCCCGTATTGCTACTACAAGATTGTACTCGTATTTAGCGTCAGCTCATTTGACAAGAAGTATATCCAATAGTCTGACGTGACACCTCTAGAGAGTCTATGGTCGCCGAAAGACATTACGAAGCTAACGGAATAATAATAATATGTGGCCATTCGAAAAAGATATAATAAAATAATAATCTAATGTAATCTAGTGCGTGTCGCTTCTCCGCTCCACCGATATGTATAAATCATAATATCCTATTTCATTTGTGCTTTACGATCCATGTATCTGATCTGACTTATCTATGTAAGTGCCGCGATTCGTAAGCATCTGTTTAGTCTGTGGTGCCGTGGCACGTTTTGCCACGTCATATATTCTCTTTGGCCACGTTGTAAAAAGTATTCTTTGATCTACTACGTCGATGACAGGAATTGTACAATTGAACATGACTAAAAATTATTAGCTTACAACATAAAACACAGAAATCGCTATGACAAGAGTATACATTTAGTGTGAGATTTTTAAACAAAGGTCTACCACAAGGCTCTGTATTAAGTCCTCTTCTATTTAATATTTACACTTATGACTTAAGCTAGCCTGTTCTGCCCTATTGTCGTATATTGCAGTATGCTGATGATTTGTGTCTATATGTGTCACATAGTGACATAGAAAAATCAGCGCAGAAATTATCTCAAGCTCTCTATTCGTTAAGCATGTGGCTAAATAGAAATGGTTTAGATATAGCCCCAGCAAAAAGCTCTATTGTCATATTTTCCAGAAAACGTTTAAAACCTAGACTTAATATTCTGCTTAATAACACAAGAATTCCTGTAGAAAATGAGAAAAAGTTTTTAGGTTTAATTATAGACAGCAAATTGAACTTTTCGTCCCACTTAAATTATATTTCAATAAAATGTGAAAAAACCTGAACATACTAAGATGCTTAGCTGGCGTTTGGTGGGGTTCTCATCCTTTTTACTTAAAGCTCCTATATAATGCTATAATTCGTAGTGTAATAGATTATGCTTCGTTCCTCTTAGATCCAGCTAATAAAAAGGCTCTAAATTCTTTAGATGTCATTCAAGCAAGAGCCTTACGCATCATATTAGGTGCAATGAAATCTACACCTAAAAACTCCATGCAAGTGGAGTGTGTCGACCCTCCCCTAGATTTAAGACGACAGTACCTTTCAGATATGTTTTTGTTCCGACTATTTCAGTTCTCTACGCATCCTATTTTTCCAAAATTACAATTGTTGTTGAGCTATATATCATTGCCTTATTGGAAACAAAAAAGTTCCCTTGTCTTCTTATGAGTTACACAAAAATAATAAACTTTAGGTTCCCAACTCTTAGAAACCCTAAAATCCCCTTATTTGAGTTTGATTTTGAAACTGTCTTATTTGAACCCACTCTACATCTTAACCTAGATTTAGCTAAAGGAGACATTTCTGCTAATAAACGTTTTTTGTGTATTCAAGATGATCTTTGGCGTGGTTGGCACTATATTTTTACAGATGCTTCTAAACAAAATCAAGAAGGTTGTGTTGGTGTTGGTCTATTCCACCAAAATTATAACATTGTTCAGAAAATAAAGTGTCCGCCTGAAACATCTGTCTTTACTGGTGAATGTAGAGGGATCATGGAGGCTGTTAACTACATACTTCTTTTTAAATTAAGTAAATCTGTTATTTTCTCAGACTCCTTGAGTGCTCTTCATTCTTTCCAAGCTAATCCATTTATTTATGGTTCAAGAAACTGGATTATATTTCAAACTAAAAAATTATTGCTAAAATGTTCATCTCTCGGTTATACGGTCCATTTAGCATGGATCCCCAGCCACAGTAATATTTTAGGTAATGAAAAAGCAGATAAAATTGCGAAGGAATCAATTATTTGTGGTGATAAAGTCCCTTTTCAGAATTACCCGCAAGACCTATTACTTATTCCTAATCACTACCTACAATCTAGATGGTCAAAAAGGTGGTTGATTTCTAGTAAAAGAACTGGTACTAACTTTGCTAAATATCAACGCGATATAAGTAGTAAGCCTTGGTTTTTTAAATATAAATGTGATAGGAGAATTAGTTCAATAATATCTAGAATGAGATTTGGCCACTGCTGTTCTGATGTCCATCTTAAAAAACTGAGAATTAAAGATACATCAATATGTGAATGTGGAATGGATGAAGGCAACCTCAACCATATATTTTTTTCTTGTTCCAAATTTGACCATTGTGCATTATATTCATCTCTTGTTGATCATAAATTTCCACTACCTGTACATATAGATAACCTTTTGTGTGACATCAACCCCACCTCAGTTAACATAATAGCATCTTTCATACATTTAAATAACATAAAACTTTAGTTTGTATATTGCTTAAAACATTAGTTTCATCCCACTTCAACAAAGCATCGTATAAGTAATAACATAATAGGCACCCTGTAGATATTTATATTTATGTAAGTAGAAGTAGTATGTAGTTTCATAAAGATATTTTCCTTTGTTTCAGATTGCCCTAATTTCAAAAATCGTTTATTTTATTTCTTTTAATAACTCTTTTGACGTGACACTGGCAATAATGTTCTACACGTTTGCCAAAACAAAAACAAACAAACAATACATTTAGTGTGCCTACACCGAGTAATTAAACAGTTTTTTGGCATCTCAATAGATGCGTCTTCAAGTGCCTTCTAAATGTTTCTACTGTTTTCAGGGCTCTTAGTGGCGGCAACAATACATTCCAGCATTTGCTGGCAGCAAACCTGAAACTTCCACGAAAAGTCATAGTTCTATGATGTGGTACTACAAGCCTGTACTCTGATGATCTTGTGCAATACCTACGACTAAGATCTGGCCAAGTGAATTTATCCCATAGATATTGAGGCCGTTGGCTCTTTATTACACCAAAAAGTAATGTGGCATAATGAAGTTTACGACGAGCAGTCATTTTCATAAGGTTTGCATGATTTAGGAATGGGGTAACATGTGCCCAGGGAGGGATATCATAACAGAAACGTGCACAAGCATTTTGTACTCGTTGAATAAGACGCTCACTTCTCTTCAGCAGACATGGCCCATATACATCCGCGTAGTTGAGTTTAGAGAGTACCAGAGACTCGCAGACAATAGTCCTAACTTCGACACTAAGGTACGGTCTAATCCTATAAAGGACCCTTAGTCTGTACATACAGTTCCTGACAGCCTCTTGTATATGGTGCTCAAAATGCAGATGGTTATCCATAAGTAAGCCCAGATTGCGTGCCTCTGTAACACTCTCAATGGGATTGCACTGTATAGCAATCTGAGGATTCTGTTGCATGATGACATCTACCTGCTTCTTGGTGCCCATAACCATATATTTTGACTTAGTTGGATTTAATAACATACAATTTATATTAGCCCATTCTGCCAAATTATCAAGGTCTTCGTTTATTTTAATTACAGCCTGATCTGTATCGGCTGGTAGGAAGTGAAAATATACCTGAAGGTCATCCGCATAGATGTGGTATTGGCAGTGTGTGATTTTATTTATTATGTCTCCACTTTTTATTTAGGGTTCGCATCGGAGCGAACCCTAAACGACGTCCAGGCGTATCGGAAGTTCAGACGCCGGCTTTCCTCTCGCACCTTGTAGAAAAGGACCTTATTTAGTTTAGTGAGACGCTCGTTGATATAGGCGCGCGCCGGCGGGTCGGGCAGCCCCAAGCCCTCCGTAGTAAGGCGGCGGCGCACGCGCGCGCTCTGCAGGAAGCTGTCCCTGATAGCACGGCGCGCCAGCCTCACGACAATGGGACGCGGGCGCGGCGCCACTGGCTCGCCGCTGCTCGAGTGAGCGCGCCGCAGTCCCGCCCGCTCCACGGACACGACGTCACGCTCCGAGCACTCCACGCCGAGTTTACCCGCAATCAGGCTCACCAGGTGCCCCTCGTTTTCCCCTTCGCTCTCAGGTATACCTGTGATCTCCAGATCATTTAACAGAGCTTCTTGATCCCGATCGTTCAGCTCTGCCTTGAGCTGCTCGATAGTTGCCAACATCATCTCAGGGTCCGGCCTGTCACGGATTTCAGACACCTGGTCCACAAGACCGGCGAACTGCTCCTCCATGGAATCCATGCGTCCTCCAAAAACTACCATGGTTGATTTAAACGTGGACATTTCGTCTCTCAACGCGTTGAAATCCTTCCTGAAAGACTTCATTTCTCTAGCCATGTCTTGCACCAACTGAAGAATCTCATCTGATTTATCTATAGAAGGCGAAGAAGTAGGCAGGCTCTCGAAAGAGGAGGTGCGGTCTTTCACCCCGCTCGCAGATTGGTCGGTGTTGTCCTTGCGTGGACCTCCGGCTTTGCAACCAGGACACAACCAAGACGGATTCACAGTTACGTCCTTAGGGATTTTTGCACATCCTCTGTGATAAAAGCAGCTACATTTATTGCATTTAGGAACATCTGTCGCAGCAAAGCGACCGCACGCTCCGCATTTAGCCATTACAAAAAGTACCTATGTTTCTCAGACTTTCAAAAATCCAAATATATGCAGGTACTGAATGTCAGATGACCTATATATTGTGTACACAAATGATGATCAGCTGATTTTATAAATGTAAGTGTTTTATATTGGTACTGATTCGCTTGTGCGTACACTAAACTAAAATTCTCTAAACTATGGTAGTTCTTATTATGTTAATACTAAAATCCACATTCGTGCAACACTTAGAATGATAATTCTAAACATATGATTATTCTTTTGAAATGTGGGTAGTTTTACATCAGTTTAGACTAGTTTAGAGAGCACGAACTTACATGACGATTAAATTTGCACTAATCATACCCACAATTAAACAAAAACGACAAATTTAAGAATTGTCGCTTGCAAGCGTTATACGAATTTGGACTTAATCATGAACAGATTAAGAACTATCACATATTTACTAAAAATATATTTTAGTTCGCTAGTTTAGTCTCACTATTTAAAAACACTCGAGGGTAGGTATTTAAATATCGATGTATGTAGCCAAATTAAAAAAATGTAAAGAAACAGCTATAATTCTTCTTATTTTCAACAACTAACACAACACACAGGTCATCACAGATATTGTTTATACACTGTACAACTTTTACTTGATAATGTTCATTAAAAATATTTTTACATTAACGATAACCCAGAAACACCTCTGTCGTCACTGAGGTTCGTGACGTCACTCCCTATATAGGAAACTCTCTATGCAAGCTTTTGTACGAGGTCTACAGGAACCCTTAGGTTCTCGAATTCGTTGTATGAGACCTTCAACGATAGAGCAGGCATTACAATTCGTGCAGGAAGAAGTGAACATACTTTACTTGCAACAGCGAAATAATGAAATACATCCTAGAGCTCAGCATCAGCAGAGAACTCAACCTCTTACTCAAATGCCTCCTGCACCAAGGCACGGTTATCAACCACCTATGATGTTAGCACCTATTAGTCAGAGGCCTACGTTCATGTCGCCTCAACTGTCATGATTTCCGCTATTTTATACTCTGTGCAAAGATTTTCTAGTGAATTTATAAATATTAACGGAAGTCATTTGACAAGTTTTGCTAGACACAGACCTTTTTAAAATATGGCCACCGGAAACACGTTGTCTGTCGGAGGTTCCCGCCAACTACTAAGGAGGGGCAAATTGTGTTATGGGGAGGTTGGCTGGCTAGCGAACACTTCTGGTTGAGCCGAGAGGCAGTGAGGTTGTATTAAATCATACGTGTAACTACGAAGGAAGTGTTTTATTTCACTTCAGAAGAGGGAGGAACCAAGAAAAGGTATGTTAATTATTCCGTACATCTGTATTTTATTCGGTTTTGTTCACTTATACGCTCACAAGTGGTGAAATGTTGGTTACGTACCATTACAATAATTGTTTTTCATTTGGTGTTGCACTTTTATGAACATAATTATCGCATATTGTACAGTGTTCATCATGTATTTGCGCAGCATGTTAGGTCAGGGCAACTCTCTGACAATGTGATGCGTAAATTACAAAAAGGGTATGGAATTATGTGCGGTTACTTGGTCAAGGCTACTCTTTGACAGTATTACGGCGCTAATTTCCATACACTTAGTCAGACGTGTCTGGGTTCGATCAGGGCTACTCTCTGATAACACCTTACATGTCGACTTTTACCCGCAGTGTACCTATGCATATTTATGTCTCATTACCTTTCAATATTTTTCATTAACTGTTTTATGATTATACCGCATGTATATAGTACGGTACAATGTTATTTTGCAACATGTTAGTTCAGGGCAACACTCTGATAACGTGATGTCAAAATGGTTTGTGTGTGTGCGAGTGTGCGTGTGAATTTGGTCAAGGCTACTCCTTGGCAATACTAGCGCGCATTTCTCACATACACTAGTCGAGCGTGCTGTTGCTGGGTCAGGGCTACTCTCTGATAGCATATTTTACGTTCGGCTGGTGCCTGTTGTATACATGCGTATTTAAATACTTTAAATTTAGATACTGTTTGGTGTTAACACCGAGTTTCTATTATTCTTGTGTGTGCATGCATAGTTAATCTGATACTATCGCAGTGTATTTTTGTGTTTTTGAACAATATGTTTTTACTGTGAAGCGAATACGAGAATATATTGATCTTAAAATAGAATTTTCATTTTACAAAATTAAAGTTTTTGCAATGCTTAAAACTTGTTGGTTGATAAAAATGATAACAAAATGATGCCCCAGTAATTGATCGTTTCGTTGGAGTTATACCCCTCAAGTAAGCACTAATTACTGATGTTTCTTTTTAAACGATGATGCATATCCCTGAACTATGCAATATTACTATTGGTTACATCTTGAATACTGGTTGCGTTCGCAGGGTTATTGTGCGGGTATGTTTCCCGTACTATATTGTGCGAGCCACTGGTAAAATATATTTGATAATGTCGTTGTAATGAGAAGTGATATTTAATTAAAAATGACTGTTTTAAATTTTACTTTGAGTGAACTATGTTTGTTCACTGGATAACTAGTTGAGCTCGCAGGTTAATTGTACGGGTATGTTTCCCGTATAATGTTGTGCGAGCCACTAGTAAAAGATACTCTTAAAAATTATACCTTTGCTTGATTTTGAGTGAACTATGTTTGTTCACTGGATAACTAGTTGAGCTCGCAGGTTAATTGTGCGGGTATGTTTCCCGTATAATGTTGTGCGAGCCACTAGTAAAAGATACTCTTAAAAATTATACCTTTGCTTGATTTTGAGTGAACTATGTTTGTTCACTGGATAACTAGTGGAGCTCGTAGGTTAATTGTGCGGGTATGCTTCCCGTATAATGTTGTGCGAGCCACTAGCGCTAGGGTTTAGGGGGCGTACTAGTTGTGCTCGCAGATTTTTTTTGTTATATTACTCGGGTATGTTTCCCGTCGGTTGTTGTTCGAGCCGCTAGTCGTCTGATAACCGAGTAAGCTATGTTTGCTTACTGGATTGAGTGGTCTATGTTTGCCCACTGGTTTTATTTTGGTTATTTATAATTAAATATCACCTGCCTATCCTTACGTTTATGTTAACGCTTGTCTGTGGTTTGGAACGATTTAAGTACTAAATACTTTTGCAAATCTATAACCTGCTACTTAAAATTTACTTTAGTGGTTATTTTGAGTGGATTACGCCAGAAATATTATGTACATTTCAGTAAGACGTGGCAATGACTTCAAGCGATGAAGCTGGTACCCCACCCGATACGCCGCCGAAGCGACGAAAGCGGACGAAGAAGACTAAAAAGAAGAGGAAAAGCTCTTCCTCTTCACCCAGTTCCAGTGATGAAGCTGTACCACGAAAACACCGCAGGTTAGCAAGTAAGCTTTCTACTAAAGCTGTTTTAGAGTTATTGAAAAATTGCACTGGGAACGCACCTAAAAGTTCTTTTAGTAACCATAATCTGAACAACGTTATTCCCGAGTTTGACCCATCAAATCGGTCACAATCTATTGAATGCTGGCTAAGAAAAGTGAACGAGTGCGCTACAATATACGGCTGGGATGAGAAACATATTATACACTTCTCATTACAAAAACTAGTCGGTTTAGCGAAGAGATGGTTCGAAGCGTTACCAACGGTCGTGTTCACATGGTCTGAATGGCAAGCTAAACTCCGTAAGGCATTCCCCAGTGAGGAGAACTATGGACGTTTGTTGGAAGAAATGTTAAATCGTACCTCACGTAACGAAGAAAGTCTACGTGAATATTATTACGATAAGTTAAGCTTATTAAATCGATGTGAGATTACAGGTAAAAAGGCAGTTGACTGTATAGTATATGGTATTAACGATCGATCTGTTAGGAATGGAGCACAGGCTCTAAATAGTTCTGAACCTGAAGACTTGCTTAATTTTCTTGCATCGCAGAAACCACAGACTTTCACACACTCCAAAATACGAGAACGAACAATTTATAAACCTAGCACTTTTGACAGCCTAAATAAAACTTCTAACCATTCTGGCTCAAGTACTGTCACGTGTTACAACTGCCGTTCCAAAGGTCATCCTTATTTTAAGTGTACAAAGCCACTTTTGAAGTGTAGGTGTTGCAATAGGATAGGGCACGATAATGAAAATTGTAAATTGAGACCCTTCGTCCCTTCCAATCAAAATACCTCTCATCGTGTTGTAAATGATTCTGAAAAGACAACACTAAAAATTGACTCTTACAATAAAGGTAACGATAAATACTTTAAGAACATTGTCGTTAAAGATCAGCCTCTGGAAGCATACATTGACTTCGGTAGTGAATGTACACTTGTGCGCAAATCCGATGCTGAATCGTTACGGTTACTAAAAGATTTTAATAATGTACCAGTCGTGAAAGGTTTTGGTCAGTCGTCGGTCATACCCTTGTATAAATCGAATGTAGACATTAAAATAGACGAAGTTGATGCCACCATAGAAGTCCTTATAGTAGATGATGTGCATTTGCAGACATCAGTATTGGTAGGACAAAACTTCACGGAACTGCCGTTTGTCACTGTTCTGAAAGATAACTCAAAACTTATATTTTACAAAAGTCCTAGTAAAAATCCCTTTTATGACAATGAAGGTATTTTGAAGCTTTTTGTCGCTAACACTGTTGAGGTCTCAAAAACCAGCGTTGTCCCTGTACATGCAAACTTCAGTTTTACAGGGGACGTTTTCATCGAAGGTTACAATACGGCCGAACCAGGAAAAGAATACTGTTTATTTCAAGGTGCCTTTGCTATTGATAACGGAAAAAGTGAAGTTGTCGTAACTAATTTATCCTCAAATACCATAATTCTACAACAAAATACATTGATAGCTAGGTCGATTCCATTTACCGAACAAAAGGTATGTCGGGTCAATCGAATAGTCAAAGACTTCTCTACGCTGGAACCCCTTAACAAGGAAGACATCAAAAGTGGTCCAGGGTTGAGTCGTGATCAATTGGAAAAACTATATTCCTTATTACAGAATTACCGTGACTGTTTTGCTACTAACCTTAGGGAAATAGGTTGTGTAGTTGATGTAGAGATGAAAATTGACCTTACTGATAATAAGCCAATTTTCTACCGTCCATACCGTTAATCTCATTACGAGCGTGAGCAAGTTCGGGAGGCCATAGATGAGTTAATGCAAAACGGTATTATTCAGGAATCTAAGTCGGATTACGCCAGTCCAATCTTGATGGTGAAGAAGAAAACTGGTGAGCAGAGACTGTGTGTAGACTTTAGAGCCCTGAATAATAAGACTATTAAGGATCGTTTTCCCCTTCCGCTTATCGAAGATCAAATTTCCAATTTGAGTGGTAATAGTTTCTTTACGACCCTCGATCTTGCGTCAGGTTATTATCAAATTCCAATGGCCAATGAGAGCAGACATCTTACGGGCTTCGTTACGCCTGATGGCCATTATGAATTTAAAAGAATGCCCTTTGGTCTGGCCAATGCACCGGCTGTCTTCCAAAGGATGGTCAACAAAATTCTGGGAAACAAGAGGTTTGAATATGCATTAGCCTATTTAGATGACGTACTCATACCATCAAAATGTGTCGATGAAATGTTTATACGACTAGAAGAAGTGTTGCAACTTTTCAGGCAATATGGCCTTACTCTAAAACTAACAAAATGTCGCTTCTTTGATAGTACTGTAAGTTACCTTGGATATGAGATCTCCTCTCACGGCATTCAACCAGGCGAGGCAAAAGTATTAGCGGTGAAGGAATTTCCTAAACCAAATAACATTCACGAGGTTCGACAGTTTCTTGGCTTAGCCGGTTACTTTAGAAAATTCATACAAAATTATGGAGAAATTGCTCGCCCTTTAACATCTCTGCTACGTAAAGAATCTGTGTGGCAATGGTCAGATGCCCAAGATGAGGCATTTTCATTGTTAAAAGAAAAACTTGTCTGCCGACCTGTTCTCGCCTTATATGATCCTAGCCTTGAGACAGAATTACACACTGATGCCAGTTCTTTGGGAGTGGGAGGTATACTTATGCAATGGCAAAAACATGCAAGAGTTTTAAAGCCTGTTGCTTATTTTAGTCGCCAAACTACTCCCGAAGAAAAACATTTACACTCATACGAACTAGAGACATTAGCTGTAGTGTGTTCACTAAAAAAATTCAGGGTATATCTTTTAGGTATTCATTTCAAGGTATATACTGATTGTGCTGCTCTTCGCACTACACTTACAAAAAGGGACCTGGTTCCACGGATAGCAAGGTGGTGGCTACAAATAAGCGAGTTCACATTTGATATCGATTATAGACCTGGCGTCCAAATGTCGCATGTAGACGCTTTGAGCAGGAATACCAAACTATCCATGGAATCTGATGATAATCCATCTGTCAGTGTATTCAATATAGAGAAAGAGAACTGGCTTTTGTCGCTGCAACTAGCGGACCCAGATATATCCCGCATATTAAAAATTCTTAAGCCAGACTGTGATCAAGAATGTAGAGACATTCGCAAGAATTACTTGGTCAAAAACAGTACGGTGTTTAGGAAGGTAGGTGATAAGTTATGTTTGGTTGTCCCGCGTAGTGCTCGGTGGCAGATATGTAGAGCTAATCATGGCGAGATTGGCCATCTTGGATACGCGAAAACTCTAGATAGAATTCAAGACTCTTACTGGTTTCCTAAACTTCGAAGATTTGTTAAAAAGTATATATCTGCCTGTGTAGAGTGTGCTTATAATAAGGATACCTCGGCAAAACAAAAATCTGGACATTTATACCCCATAGAAAAGGTGCAAATACCATTTCATACTATTCATATTGATCACCTTGGACCTTTTGTCAAAAGCAAGGAAGGCAACACACATATTCTTACCGCGGTTGATGCTTTTACAAAATATGTGTTTATAAGAGCGGTGAAAGACGTCACGACAAAAAACACTATTAAAGTTCTAGAAAAAATATTCTATGATTTTGGTGTGCCAGCTAGAATTATCTCCGATCGTGGCACTAGTTTTACGTCATCGGCATTTAAAACCTTTTGCGAGGCACAGGGTATTAAACATGTTTTGAACGCAGTTGCTTGTCCCAGGGCAAATGGTCAGGCTGAACGCTTTAATCAGACTATTTTGAACTCTCTATCAGCACAAAACAGCTCTGGCCATGAGCGTGACTGGGACAAGTGCCTCGGTAAAATTCAATGGGGCATTAACAATACCGTAAACGCTTCAACTCGACAGACTGCGACAGAAGCTATGTTTGGAGTCAAAATGCGTGATGTTTTGTCAAATAAGCTCAACATTCAAGGAAATATCGTGCATTCTAATTTGCAAGATGTAAGGGAACGTATTAGTAAAAATATTGAAAAGGAACAAGTCAAACAAAAAGAACGACATGACGCGAATAGAGCTCCAGCAACTCTGTATAACGTTGACGAATTGGTTAAAATCTGCCGTAATAATTTCAGTAATGATAACAAGAGTGCAAAGCTTTTGTCAAAGTTTGTGGGTCCATTTAAGATAACCGAAGTGCTCGGCAATGATCGTTATAGAATAGCCGACGTCCCGGGATTTAAAAAGAAAGGAAAACCATATACAACTGTCATTGCGGCAGATAGAATTCGACCATGGATCCATATTAAAGCGTTAGTTACATAATTCTGATGAAAGTAGTTCTAGTGGTAGCTCTTAGATAAACTTATCATTGAATATATATATATATATAATATAAAATTAAAATAATTATATAAAATTAAAATAATTATGTCAAATATTATGTATGATACATACATTTTATTGTTTATGAATGTTTAACGATTAAAAATAATTAATGTACAGGTATAATTGTATTATGTAGATACAAATCAATGTAGACAAAATCATAATAAATATATTTAAATTGATAAATCTGTCCGAATGTCATGATTTATAGTCACTATTGTTAGAAATGACTGTTTTATATTGTGTATTTTAGTTAGTTTAAGTATATTAATTATTTAGCTAGTGTAAGTTAAGTGTATTTATGATATACAACAATCGTCAGTTTGTGAATTGTGTGTTTAATAGTATTATATTCAATATATAACATATGCAATTAGTCAAAATTGTATTAAAATTTAAGTCGTTAAGTTTGTGAATCAAATTTTTTAGTGTATGCCGGGAGGCAACACGTTGTCGGATGGCCGAATGTCATGATTTCCGCTATTTTATACTCTGTGCAAAGATTTTCTAGTGAATTTATAAATATTAACGGAAGTCATTTGACAAGTTTTGCTAGACACAGACCTTTTTAAAATATGGCCACCGGAAACACGTTGTCTGTCGGAGGTTCCCGCCAACTACTAAGGAGGGGCAAATTGTGTTATGGGGAGGTTGGCTGGCTAGCGAACACTTCTGGTTGAGCCGAGAGGCAGTGAGGTTGTATTAAATCATACGTGTAACTACGAAGGAAGTGTTTTATTTCACAACCATTTAAATTTAGTCCGCCACAGAACCAATTTAAATTTAATGCAGGACCACAAAACCAGCCTCAATACCGCATGCCGACTCGAACACAGCAGATGTTTAGTGCACCACCACCAAACTATAATGCTAGGAGTAACGCGTTTCGAATTCAACCTCGTAATCAACCCCAAAACTTTACCCCTAAGCCTATGAGCGGTATACAACATTTCACCCCTAGAGCTTTACCCCCGACTGGACTAACTGGACACGACTGGAGTAAGCACGGCAACCCACCACCTACAAATTATTTTAGAAGCCGTGAAATGAACTTCAATGAATGTACAAATGATGGTTATGATTATCACTATGAGCCTGTCTTTAACTACTGTCCTGATTACAATGAATACCCGACTTATGCGTACGAGTACGTTGACCACGAGAACTACGGGCCGGAAACGGCTCAAGTATACGAACACTATAATGTCCATGACACGGTTGAAGAGCCGCAGCCTTCCACGAGTCAGGAATTTTTTTTTCAGAAGGCCTCAATATCAGACAAGTCAAAATAGAGGTCAATCTGCAAACTCAACAACAGCTACCCTTTGTTCAGATTTGTAATCCACCCTTAAAACTCCTCATAGACACCGGCGCGAACCAGTCATTTCTCAGCCCGGATGCTGTAGAGAAATTTTACTCGCATGTAAAGTTAGGTTATGATCCATTTGAAGTCACAAATGTTCATGCTGTCAGTCAGAATGATTTTTCTGTTACAGTTCCCTGTTTTTCAGAAATAAATGACCCTGAACCGATCAAACTCTTCGTGTACAAGTTTCACGATCATTTTGATGGATTAGTTGGTCTTGATCTGCTCACTAAATGGGAAGGTAAAATTGACTTAAAGAGACTATGTTTAAGTACTAAGTCAGCAGTAAATCCCATCTTATTGTATAACTCACGAAATGTAAATTTATACGAAGATATCATTCCGGCAAACAGTACGAAGTTAGTCAGAATACCAATAGACACCCAAGATAGTGAAGTTTACGTTCCGGAACAATTCATATGTATTATTCACGAATGCATTACTAGCGTAGTTCAGAACAGAGGTATATTAGAAATAGAAAATCCAAACAACAACGACGTTGTATTTTCATTAGATCAACCTGCTCACGCAGAGTTGTTTAATGTTGAGTGCGCGCGCACTGAAAAACGGCCCGCGCGTGTTAATGAAGTCTTATCGCGACTTCGCACGGATCATCTGAACGAGAAAGAAAAGGCTAACTTGATGGCTCTTTGCTCAAAGTATGCAGATGTTTTTTATATTGATGGTGAAAATTTAACTTTCACAAATCAAATAAAACATCGTATCCGAACTACCGATGATATCCCGGTACATACAAAGAGTTATCGTTATCCTTTTGTTCATCGACAAGAGGTTAGCGACCAAATTAACAAAATGTTGACTCAAGGTATCATACGCCCTTCTGAGTCCGCGTGGAGCTCACCAATTTGGATTGTTCCAAAGAAGGCGGATGCCTCGGGTAGACAAAAGTGGCGTCTAGTGGTTGATTTTCGTAAGGTCAATGAAAAAACCATAGACGACAAATACCCCATCCCGAACATAGCGGATGTTCTGGACAAGTTAGGGAAGTGCCAGTACTTCACAACCCTAGACCTGGCCAGTGGGTTTTACCAGGTAGAGATGGAACCCTCTGACATCCAGAAGACCGCATTTAATGTTGAACATGGGCATTTTGAGTTCCTTCGGATGCCCATGGGTTTAAAGAACTCACCTACCTTTCAGAGGGTGATGGATAATATACCTACATGACCAATCTTGAAAAGGTGTTCCAAAGACTTAGAGAATCCAACTTCAAGGTACAGATGGATAAGTCCGAGTTCTTGAAGCTGGAAACAGCTTACCTAGGTCATGTTATTAGCAGTGAAGGAGTGAAACCCAATCCTGACAAAATAGCGGCGATAGAAAAATATCCTATTCCTAAAACGCCTAGAGAGATAAAACAATTTCTGGGCTTATTAGGGTACTATCGGAAATTTATACCGGATTTTGCACGAGTTACAAAACCATTGACTCAATGTCTAAAGAAGGGCAAGAAAGTTACCTTTGACCCTGATTACGTCAAGAGTTTGGAAAAATGTAAAACCTTGTTAACAAATGACCCGATACTTAAGTACCCTGATTTTGATAAGGAATTCGTCCTCACAACAGACGCTTCTAATGTCGCTATAGGGGCTAAAATTTGGTTAAATAAAATTTTGTTAGCCCAAAAGTTAAAACAGGACTTCTAATTGATCCTCCATTAGGTTTTTACTCCATAATCCCAATCATACAGAATCACTTTAAGAGTTCATCTATGAATCTTGTGTTAACTAAGATTGAACTCGAGAATGTCAAACCTTATCTCAGACAGCAGGAAATAATTAAGCACTACCACGAAGGAAAAACTAATCACAGAGGTATCAATGAGTGCTACTTGTCCCTCTCAAGGAAACATTACTGGCCAAAAATGAAGGACCATATAACGAAATTCATTAACGAATGCACTGTATGTGGTCAAGGGAAATACGATCGTAATCCCGTACAACCGCGGTTCAATATCGTTCCACCACCTAAAAAGCCTTTAGAAATAGTTCATATGGACTTGTTCACTGTAGACAGCGAAAAGTACGTTACGTTTGTAGCTGTGTTTTCTAAGTACGGGCAAGCATATCATCTTCGTGATGAAACCGCCATCAGCGTTCTTCAGGCATTATTAAAATATTGTACACACCTTGGTTTACCACTAACTATTGTTACAGAAATGGAACTGAATTTAGCAACCAATTGTTCTCGGAATTTTTACGAACACACAATGTGAACCATCATAAAGTTCTCCCACACTCACCTAACGATAACGGCAACATAGAGCGTTTTCACTCGACTTTACTTGAACATCTGAGACTTTTAAAATTACAACGTAAAGACGAACCAGTGGTAAATCTTGTACCATACGCGATGATCGCTTACAATAGCTCAGTTCACAGTTTCACTAAATGCAGGCCATTCGACATAATTACTGGACATTTCGACCCTAGGGATCCCGTAGCAATAGATTTGACGCAGCATTTACTACAATAATATACTCAATGTCATAGAGATCAGATGAAATTAGTTTATGATATCATAAACGAATCAGCCCTGCATAATCGTACTGTTTTAATCGAAAATAGGAATAAGGATGGGGAACCTGAAATTCAATACGATCCTGAACAACAAGTCCTCATAAAAAACCCGTTAGCTAGCAGACAAAAGTTAGCGCCGAGATACACTAAGGACAAAGTTCTCGCCAATTTGCCCATATACCTATATATATACGTCGCGTAAACGTGGTCCGGTAGCTAAATCTCGCCTTAAGCGAGTACCTAATAGTAATAAATTGTTTCAGAATTCTGCTGATGATCATGGCGCATCTTGTTCGAACGCAGGAGATAAGACTTGAAAGTCTTAACAACGGTCCAGGACTTCTACCGTATAAACTCAGACAAACTCGTCTTATAACTCATTATCATAGTTTCTTACAGTACCTTCAGATTAATGACATAGAGAATAAGGCTCTCGCGGTTAGGAAACAGCTAATGGATTTTAAATTTAAATTAAATAATGATACGCACGCTTTATATGAGCTACAAATTATTTATTTATCGCAGAAAATTGAGAAGGTCTTAAATCATTTGAAAATCTTAGAGCCTAGCCGGATAAAGAGAGGTCTAATTGATGGTCTAGGGTCCGTAATTAAAAGTCTCACTGGTAATTTGGATTATCAGGATGCAATTAAGTTTGATAACGCGATTAAAAATTTGAAAACCAATGAGAATAAAATTATTGCCGAGTTCAACTCCCATATAAGCCTTGGTAAAGAATGGATGACGCAACACAACGACGTCATAGTAAAGAAGTAAAGAACCAACAATTTATAAATGCTACACTTGAGCTTCTTTTGAACAGCAATGCTTATAAAGATACTATAGCCTCTTAAAATATCCTCAATTTGCTCAGTTATTGACTATTTTAACGGAAAATATTGATGATTTATTTAAGGAATTACTTAGGATAGAAAATATTTTAACTTTAGTGCGAGCATCGAGCATGCATTATTCTATGGTAGACGTAAATACTTTAAGAAATATGATAGATAGAGTTCATATAATCTATGGAGATAGTAGAATATTAAATTTAGATTTACGCGATTATTATAGTATTATAAAGCCTGGGTCATACTATGCTGACAGACAAATAGTCATAGTTTTCAAAGTATGTTAGCAACGACATATTTGATTTATACAAACTTTCAATAGCCCCGAATAGGTATAGTCAAGTCCTTATTCCTCCCTTTCCATTCCTTGAAACCAATAAGGAAACGTGTGCGTACATGGAGGCAGAATGCCCGAAGGTAGACAAGCAGTACCTCTGCGAAGAAGACACCATAAACCAAAGCAAGAACCAGCATGACTGTACCCGAGAACTCGTCATCAATCATGCGTTGGGAGCAGCCTGCAACCTCACCACTGTCATCCTGGAGAAGGAAGCAATGGAGCAACTGGACGACAAGGACTACGTCGTTACATTTCCTCGCACTACAAGAACCCACCTGCGATGCGGAAGAGAAGAGTACAAGCAACTTCAAGGGAGCTACTTAATCACCGTTCCTATTAACTGCAGCTTGATGACGTCAGAATTTACAATAGCTAACGAAAACGACCAAATATCCGGCCATCCTCTTCTGATCACGGATATCTCATATAATTTCAAGGAGAAATCTGTACGCTCACATAGGATATCCCTGCAATCTATCGATTTAAGAAAACTACATAAAGCCTATAACCAAGCCATGATGCAACCGAACTTAGAACGAGACACGACGGCAGATGACGCACTCTACCATACCACCCTACCTTTTTATGTGGTACTATTCGGTGTATTCGCACTTGGACCCACCATGATTCTACGACATCTCAACCTGTGGAAACGCAGCAAACCTCAACATCAAGATGACCAAACATCTCCGAAGCATGTATATGAAGATCCTGAAAAACCTGCGGCTTTTCCAGCAACATTTTCACTAAACGTTGGAAAATAGTTGCTGATCTACGGGTGGAGGAATTACATATTGCAATATTATATGAAATGCAGCGTAGCTGCGACCTACTTGCGCATAAGCGGCACAAAGTGCAACACGAGGCGCCGACTCAGCACACGTGTCCAAGCCGACACCGGACGAGCGGAGCGGCGTTTGCGTCACTCATGGTACACACCTCGACCAGAGTACATAGCATAACTTAGCAATAGTTAATTAATTAAATTGTAATAATTATATTTTTAAATAAATTAGTTGCCAACAGGTTTGGTTTTTTTTAAGTCCTTCGGCTGCAGCTAACGTAATTAAGCTGTAGGTCGCTTTTATTCAGTTATTTATGATCTTAGAGAACAGTTTATTCCGCAACGCTTTTTAAGAAATAATAAATACCCGTCTTGGTATAGTCCAGCCCTTGTAAAAATTAAAAAAGAGAAATCAAAATACCTTACAAAATATAATATATATGGTAATATCGGTGATCTCTCAACGTTTAAATTACTTCGTAATCGTGCTGATGTAATCGAGCAGGACTGCTATACATCTTATATGGTTAAAGTTGAGTCTTCTATTAGTACTAACCCAAAATTTTTTTGGTCATACATTAAAGGCAAACAAACTAATATTAACTTTCCTTCTAGCATGTCCTTTAGCGGAAGTTCTAGTGAGTGTCGCCAAGGTATTTGCGAACTGTTTGCAGAATACTTTCATGCAACATTTTTAGACTTTCCCTTCCTTGGCTAACGTTAACCCTGACTTGTCACATAATATGATTTAGAATTGTGACTTGAGCTCGGTAGAGATTAATAATGTCGAAGTTCAAACACATCTTAAATCTCTCGATTTAAGCAAGTCTGCCGGGCCTGATGGTATTTCAGCTTTGTTTATAGTTCAGTGTGCTCATGAACTAACTGAACCTATTCAATATTATTTAATAGATCTCTTAGTGAAGGTGTTGTACCTCTCCTTTGGAAATCAGCTTTTATTTCGCCGATACACAAAAAAGGTTCTAAGGAGAGCGTTGAAAACTACAGACCAATTTCTAAACTATGTTTGGCCAAAGTTCTCGAGCGTATTGTCTATTAACAGCTTTATAACACTTTACTCACCAGTATCAGTCCTTAGCAGCATGGTTTTCTTCGTGGGAGATCGACAGTATCCAATCTCTTATTATTTACTGATTACATTACTCAACAGATGGATGGTGGTTGTCAGGTTGATGCTATATACACAGACTATAGCAAGGCATTTGACAGAATCAATCATAATATATTATTAAATAATCTTTTAGCTCTTGGAATCAGAGGTGATTTGTTTCGATGGTTCTCATCTTATGTTATGAATTGATCCCAAGCAGTAGTTCTTAATTGCTTCACATCATCTTCATATTGGTATACAATCCCCTCTAGTGTTCCCCAAGGATCCTTGTTAGGACCTTTGCTTTTTGTAGTGTTCATTAATGACATTGGTTCCTGTTTTAAATATTCTAACTTTCTACTTTTTGCGGATGACATGAAAATTTACAGGTCCGTAAAAACCGTCGCAGATGCGAGGCTTTTGCAAGATGATCTAACACGATTAGCAGTTTATTGCAAAGTAAATAACCTTGATTTAAATGTATCCAAATGCTTTACAATTTCATTTAGTAGGAAACACCATACTATCCAATTTAATTACTCCATAGACAATCAGACATTATACCGTCCATCTATATGCATCTATAGCCAAAGATCTCGGTGTGTTATTAGATTGCAAACTTACCTATGAGGCACTCATTGATAATATAGCCAAAAAGACTTCATCAGCTTTAGGATTTATTATCCGTAATTGCTATTCGTTAAATAACATGAAAACTATAAAAATATTATATTGTGCATACGTTCGTAGTCATCTCGAATATGCCAGCCAAGTGTGGAACCCGAGCTACGCAATATACAAAAATAGATTAGAAAAAAAAACAGAAGAAATTTACGCGCTATTTAGGTTATAAATTCAAAATTCCTCGTATACAATACAATCAACGATGTGAGCGTTTCCATTTGCTATATCTTGCTACACGTAGAGACATTTCCGATCTACGTCTTTTGATGATGATAGCACAATCAAAAATAGAATGTCCAGAACTTGTTTACAAAATATCGCTAAGTGTTCCATCTCGACACTCCAGGTGTAGAGACTTACTACATGTACCCTTCGCGCGCACTACTTACCGTAAGAGCTCTTATTTCTTACGCGCACCCGCTACCTTTAATAAAGTATTAAAAACGGAGCATGTTCACAAGCAGTCCGACAGCAGTGAATACAGCCATTGTCATAGCATAGATATCAAGTATTATACATTCTGTAAATGTTCTATTTGACCTTGTACCTAGTTACTCCTAGTTTACTTTAAAATGCTATTTGTGGAGGCTTATAATTGGCTTTTCTTTACATATGTTGTAAATTATATTGTAATAATAGCTGTTAGCCCCCTAAACATTATAAAATAAAATTATGTGGTACAGAGTCTTGTCGAGATTATCCTGCTCCTAGTGATCTCGAAAATTTTCAGACTTTAGCTGGCTCAAAATTATCAACTGATGCATGAATATGTCAACGTTGAGCATCCAGACATACCCTGTTGCAGCTATATTTAGATCGCACATATCTGAACTTTTAGTGATCAGTTGGAGTTCGCTTGTACTTTTTTTGTTTTATTTTATTCTTAATTTGTTGCTTGCTGCATTTACAGTATGAAACCAAAGCATGCAGCACGCCCGTTTTACATACTTACCTTAACAACTGTTTTAAGGATTTTTACAAAAGTAACAGCTATCCATACAAAGCCAGATATGACTTAGGTACTTGATTTTCACTTAAAAGCATACGAGTCCAGATAAAGCTTTTTAATTGGTTTTCATTTATACTAATATATAATATATTTTTTTATGATTTATGTTCAATAAAGATAAAAAAACACGTATGGATAAAACGTTTTTTATTAACATTCTTAATAAATCATGCAGCAAGGGGCTAATATTGTATGGTCAACAGTTTCTGCAGCGTCCGCGATTTTAAGGACTTTTTCTTGGTATTTTTCCACACCTTGGATTACATTATCGAAGTTTTCATACGAATCCCTAACTTTTTGAAAATATTATATAGCCTAAGTTGACCATGGAAAAAGGAGGATTCCAATGGTGAAAATATTTTTTTTTAATCAGTCCAGTAGTTTCGGATTATGTAAATACTAAACATTGTAACTTAAATAACGAGTAGTAACTAGTATTTATTGTACCTATGTACAAACTAAATATATTACCGGCGGACCCCAAACTAAGCACTAGGCCTGTATCTTGGGGCCCGAGTGCAATGTTAACTAAACAGCATAAATCAATTAAATACAAAACTCATCATAGTAAAATGGCAGTAAAAACAATACGAGTATATAGCTTATGGCTTTTATCGTTGTGTCTAAGAAGCGACACTTACATTATAAGCGTAGGTAATTATAGTTATGATAAACTTAATGCCGAAAAACAGTTTGTTATGGTGCGAATTTATGCGTTCATTCGCATCATGTGTGTAAATGTGATGTGAATGTGTGTATATGTGTGTAGGTGAGTTTGTGTGAGTGTGACAGTGTGTTTGTGCGAGTGTGTGTGTATTTGTAAGTGCAGTGATGTTATCAGATTATGTTTTCGGTATCAATGTAAGAGAGTTGAGACAACCATTCCTTTAAGGCCTTTTTGCAGGAAAACACCGATTGGTTTTTAATATCAAAATCACATTTTATAATAACTTTGTTGTAAGTACATGGCAGTGAGTAATTTGGACTACGTCTTGCAAGGAGACACTTAGCACTGGGAAGCAGTATTCTGAACGCACGTCTATTCATGATCATATCGTAGTCTTTACGAAGTTTCACGGTTTTGTGAACTCTTAGGGTAGCATTATATACAAAGAGCTGTCGAACTCTTAATACTTTGAATTCGGCGTAAAGGGTATCAGTACGAAAGCGGAAAGGTTTCCGTAGAATAACTTTGATTAGAGCTCTCTGTGCTCTTTCAATAGTTAAGAAGTAGCTTGATCCAGCACTACCCCACACGCAAATACAATATTGGATAATAGATTGACACAATCCTATGTATGTTTGTCGCAATAAAGGCAACGGAGCACAGTCGCGAAGGTTTCTCATCACGTGTATTAACTTACGCGTTCGACCGGATACATCTTCTATATGTTGCTTATATGACATAGTTTCGTCAATTGTTACACCCAAATATTTTACACAGTTAGTGCGGCTGATTGAACAGCATGTACAGTTTACAGCTTGGGTTGAAGAAAAAGTAGTACAGCTGTGTACTTGTATTTTGAGATCCATTTCATAGGAGGGACTCAAGACAGACGTCTTCGAAAAGGCAATGTACTTGCTCTTTTATATTTATTTAATTCTTTATTGCACAGTAAAATGTACAAAAGGAGGACTTAATGCTAGGTCATTATCTACCAGTCATCCAGCAGCGGAAAAGAAAATGGTTGTGTGCATCAATGAGGGGTAATATTAGGGAGGTATGAAATATACATAACAAAAAAAAACCGTCGTAATAAAACTAATACTTTGTATACTATACATAATTATATATATAGATATACATAACACATAAAAAAAATACTCAGTATTAAAACTTTCAAATAATGGTATACACACTAATTCATATTAAATTATTAACTTCAATTATAGAAAATAAGATATTATTATACATGTTTTAACAATGTATAAAATATACAAACATGTATCTACTACAAAACAAAAACGCCGTCGAGATCACCACAGTGCGGCAGGGTTCCCAGAACACTGGCAGAGTTGCCCCGCTGTATAGCAATACTTAACTTTTGAGAAAAGTATGTGCCAGCTCTAGGATCCCCCGAGGCGAGGACCAGCCTAGTCGAAATATCCTTGCAGAATTTTTTTTTGTCGGACGACCACGGGCCCAGTGTCTCTACAGCTAGCGCCACAAACTCATAATGTGCGCTGAGCTGTGAGTACTTCCTGTGTTTGTTCAGTTGAGCCTGTTCGGCCGTAGCCCCGACACTGCGAGCAGAACTGGCGATATGAGAAGGAGCCAGGGTGTCCACGCAGGTGGCATCCCAAACCAAGGCTCGGTCAAGACACCAAGGTACCAGACTGGCTCCGTCTGGTCTCTTGCCATCGTCTCTAGTCATACCGTTCGGTTCCAGTGTCGAGGGCACGGAAGCAGTGGAGAGTGCCCGCCTGACTAAATTATTAATAGCCCAATGACGATATAGTCGGCCGGCACTCTTCAAAAAATTATATATAAATATCATGATATACAATATATATAAAAGATACCAATAAATATTCATATGTCCTAAATAATAAACTATAATGCAATATGTTTACGTGACCCTCATGTTAACGGCTTAGCAATTTTTTGAAGATAAAAGGCACGGAATAATTTTTTGAAAGCGAACTATTACCCCATGGCTCTTTTAATGTTAGATGGAAGCTCGTTCCACAAACGTACCGCAGTAACTACAAAGGAGTTATCTACAAACGATGTTCTGTGGAGCGGAGTTGCAAGTACTAGAGATTTTTTAGATCGCAGGTTCAGGCTATGTGTCTCTGCCAGGAAGTGGAACTCTTCTTTCATGTAGCAGGGAGAAGAAGGATCATTTAAAATATTGTATAAGAGACCTAGAATCCTGCAATACCTCCTTTCCCTAATGGGAAGCCATTTAAGTTTCGATCTGTACTGGGAAATGTGATCATATTTTTTAAGATCATAGATAAACCGAATACCAGAATTTAGTAACCGATCAAGCTTGTTGAGGAGGTCTTCATTAAGATTCACACAGCAGATGTCGGCGTAGTCCAGAATTGGCATAAGAAGGGAGTTGACTAAAGAATTTTTGTTTTAATCGGTAGGAAGTTTTTAAGTCGTAGTAAAGAATGTAGAGACTCAAAAAATTTCCTTGAGACTTCTGTAACGTGAGGAGTCCAGTTAAGATTAGCGTCCATTAAAATACCAAGGTTCTTTACGGTTTCGGTAAAAGGGATAGTACAATCATTGAAGCGTAAAGGAGGCAAATTAGAATGGTCTATTTTGATGAGTTGCTGCCTGCTTCCAATGATTATAGCTTGGCATTTACTGGGGTTCACCAGTATTCCATACTGTTTCGACCAAGAAAGCAGGTGTGAAAGATCATTATTAATGGAAAATATTGCAGCAGATAGATTATCAACACTGGCATGACAGTATATTTGCAAGTCATCTGCGTAGAAGTGATACCTGTTTCTTAGATAACGGGACAAAATGTTGATAAATATAGAAAACAGTAAGAGTGACAGTATTCCACCTTGAGGGACACCAGCTTCCAGTTCACACCAGTCAGAGACACTCCCTCCTGTTCGAATCGCCTGTTGGCGTTCAAGTTGTCAGTTGTCAACAAGTCATGATTTACTGCATTGAACGCATTACTAAAGTCAATTAGTACGAGTATGGTAACTCCTATGTCTTCAGTAACTTTGAGCAATGCAGTTGTGGTACTGTGTCCTAGTCTGAATCCTGACTGGAATGGGTTAAGGAGAGCAAATTTGGAAAGATAATCAGTGGTCTGTTTATGAACAATAGTTTCAATAACATTGTAGAGGAATGGTAGAATCGAAATTGGTCAAAAATGATTAGGAAGTAAAGGATTGGAAACTTTAGGTAGGGGGATGACATGAAATTTACGCCATTGATCAGGAAACTGCCCTGAGGCTAAAGAATGATTAACAATATGGGTTAGGGCAGGAAGGACGTAACCCTTGTGTTACCGTGCTAATGCAGTTCAAAGGGTAACCCATAGGCATGGCTTACTGCTGAGAGTAAAAACCCACAGCGATAGGGTTTTTACTAACCCTATAAACCAACGGCGACAATAACCCTGCCAAAGGGTAAGCCAATTGAAGAGGTTTTAATAGGGTTATTCAATAAAATAAGTTACCGTTTTAAAGGGTAACACTTATAGCTTAGGTTTTTTTATTAACCCTGTTAAAATACCATGGGTTAAACCCTAAAAATGGGTAACCAAATCAGTCCCTGGTTAAAATGTGTACAACTGGGAAGTTAGTTTTTGGTGACTGGGCTACCCGAGGTATTCGAAAAAGTAGAGATACCATATATGAGTTATATCATAAAAAATCTATGACATCTGATAAAGTTTTCCATAACTATGTCAAAACTTATTCAAAATTATTTAAGACTGTTTGTATGCGTGCTAAAGCTTTGTTTATTAGAGATAAAATTCGGAAATCGAATAACAAAATAAAAACAGTTTGGAAGACTATAAATACTGAGACTGGCAAAAATAAACCAAAAGACACTGCATGTGTCCTTGTAATTAACAATCAGACTGTCTCAGAACCAATAAATGTAGCAAATACTTTTGATAATTTCTTCTCTAATTTACCTCTAGAGGTCACCAAGTCACTGAATTCTTGCCCCAATGCAGCAGAAGCTATTCTTAAAGCTAATTTCACGAACGATGTACCTAGTTTTTCTTTTGAATATACTTCAACTGTCGAAATTATGAAAACATTCAAAAGCTTAAATATAAAGACTACTGAAGACTTATGGGGAATGTCAGTAAAATTGTAGAGCCAATTATTAGTTTTATGGGTCCTATTTTGGCCCGCTTATTTAATCTTTGTATAGATAGAGGTACCTTTCCTAATTTAATGAAATATAGTAGAATCACTCCAATTTTTAAGGCTGGAGAGAAAACAGACCCCTCAAATTATAGACCAGTATCTATACTACCAATTTTGAGTAAGATCTTTGAAAAAATTATGCTCAAACAACTTTTGGCGCACTTCAACGAGCATTCAATACTGCACGAAAATCAGTTCGGCTTCACGAAAACAAGATCAACTAAGGATGCCGGTGTGAAGTTAATGACGTATGTCTTAAAGGCTTGGGAGAGCTCACATGATGCTATTGGTGTTTTTTGTGATCTCTCTAAAGCATTTGATTGTATGGAACACCGTATACTGATTCGAAAGCTTTTCCATTATGGTATTCGTGGAGCTGCGCTTGATGTCATCGAGTCATATTTATCTGACAGGATGCAAAAGGTTGGCATAAATGGTGTAACATCTTCAGGATCTATAATTAAAATGGGTCTTCCACAAGGGTCCACTTTAGGGCCTATTTGTTCTTAGTTTACATTAACGACTTGCCACTTATGGCCAAGGATATTTGTGATATTGTTTTATTTGCGGATGACACATCTCTGATTTTTAAAGTAGATAGGAAAGATAGCACACTAATTCAAGTAAACAACGCTCTATCTAGTATCTCTAAATGGTTCTCAACTAATAATTTACTTCTGAATTAAAAAAAGACAGTATGTTTGAAGTTTTCTTTGCCTACTGTTCCATATTTGGAGTCCAACGTTACCTTTGATGGAGTTAAACTCGTAATGGACAAGGAAACAGTCTTCCTAGGCATTAAAATTGACGCAAAATTACAATGGGGTCCTCATATAAATGCCCTGTCTGGGAGACTCAGTTCTGCTGCATATGCAGTACGTAAAATAAGAGAGCTAACAGATGCTTCTACGGCGCGGTTAGTGTATTTTGCATATTTCCACAGCGTAATGTCATATGGGATATTGCTATGGGGTTCAGCGGCTGATATAGAGACCATATATATCCTTTAGAAACGTGCTATTAGAGCTATATACGAAATGGGTCCCCGTGAATCTTTGAGAGATTTATTTAAAGAAATCAATATATTAACGTTTCCTTCCTTATATGTATTTGAAAATATAATGTATGTTCGTAAAAATTTACATAAATATAAGTTAAATAGTGATCACCACACTTTTAATACCAGAAATACAAATAGGATAGCTGTACCTAGTTTTAGACTTGCGAAGACTAATAAGTCATTCCTAGGAAATTGTGTGCGTTTTTACAATAAAATCCCAAAGCACATAACTGAGCTCACAGAGGGCAAATTCAAGTTGACTGTAAAAAACGTTTTAATAAAAAAAAGCTTACTATAAAGTTCGACATTATATAGAAGATAAAGATGCTTGGAATACTCTACTTCTGGCAAGCTGTCTCTCTGCCACCCATAAAATGTAATATTTGTATTACCTAAGTAGAAACATTTTAAACATCCATATAAAAAGAATGGCCCCGAGTTTCTTGCCGCTTCTCGGTGGGTTCTATATATTTTGGAACGCGGCGGTAGAGTCTTTAAAGTACATTAGAATGAAAAGTTGACGTTCATAAGTGCGTCTTTGATGCCTAAATTGAATAAATGATTTTGACTTTGACTTTGTGCGTGAACTTTTGAAATTAGTGACTAACAAAAACTGTTTTGCGATATGTATGTTATATGACAAAATAACTACTAGTTTACAAATTTTAGAATCGTTAGGAATTACTAAAGACAAGTATGAGTGTATTTTACTACCTATGATAGAATCTGCACTACCGGAAAGCAGCCTATTGCTCCTTCGGGGGGGCTCTAAACTTTCAAAATTGCTAGAATTTTTACAGATGGAAGTCGAAGCTGAATGCCGAGTGCAGATAGCAAAATGTGATTTTTTGTGTAAGTCACCGCCAAATTCACCTGCAACTGTAGCATGCCTGGTGAATGAAATAAGGGTAAAAGATAAAGAAAATATTCAATGTAAGCAAAGTTACCTTCTTTTTGACAAAACCCATGCCACTTTAGAATGTGGCAAGGCTGACAGCTTTAACTTAGAAGAAAAGAGGGCTGCAATCAAGAAGAAAGGTGGATGTTACATTTGTTTAAAGAAAGGACATCTAGCCAAAAAATGTAAAGCATTTATCAAATGTATGAGCTGTAGCAAAAGGCATTTGATTGTCTTATGTCCAATGCTTCATACAAACTCTGCGTCTCCAAAGAAGGAGGTCACTAACAATCACTCCAGTAATGATGTTTCGAGTACAACATTGTTACAAACAGTTGTTGTAAAAATTTCAGGAAATAAACAAGAGAGATGTGTGCGAGCGCTTCTTGACTCAGGGTCGCAGAGGACATATTATGTGAAAGCGTCACTAGCAGAGGAACTTGGTCTACAGGTAATAGGAGAGGAATGTCTCAGCCACTCGCTATTTGGTGGAGTCAAGAAAGCAACACAAAAACACCAAAATTTCAAATTTCAAGTAAGTAACCTTGACAACACATTTATTACGATGACAGGTCTGGAACAAGAAATACTCTGTGGCAACATACCTAAAGTCCAGGATAATGGGCTCATAATGAAACTGCAACAATAGCAAATACATTTGTCTGATGCTGAAACTACTGAATTCAAAGAGATAGGGATACTGATTGGCTCGGACCAACTAGGTTCGATCCTAGAAAATAGTATAGTAGGTATCACTGAAAGTTTAGTAGCTATCAAGACCAAGCTGGGATGGACGTTGCAGGGACCGGTTCAGTCTGGTGTATGCAGTAATGTAGTACACACTGGTTTCACAACAGCAATACCAGAATTGGATGACTCACTAGAATTTCTATGGAACTTGGAGACATTGGGTATTAAAGATCCATACAACAAAGAAGTAAACGATCATTGTCTTGACATTTCAGTAAATAAGGATGGACGCTATGAGGTGCCACTATTGTGGAAGGAGGGATACCCCAAGATCGAGTCAAACGTTGAAGCAGCACAACGAAGGTTATATAGTACGACAGCGAAATTGACTAATACTGGACAACTCGAAGACTACCATAGCATTTTTAAAGAATGGGAAAGAGAAGGTATCTTAGAATTAGTGGAGTTGAACAATGAACATGATGGACATTATCTACCGCATTACGCGGTTGTCAAGCTGGACAGTTTGACCACAAAAATCAGACCAGTCATGGACGCATCATCAAAAGATAAAAACGGATTATCGCTGAATATGTGCATTGAGAAAGGTGTGAACCTTATTGAGATAATTCCCAAGCTGATAATTATGTTCAGAGCTGGCATGTACGGAGTAATAGGAGATATTAAAAAGGCATTCCTTCAGATATCAGTATCACCAGAAGACCGGAAGTACTTGAAAGTACTGTGGTGGGAGAACCCTAATAAAAAGGAGGAAATTCTCACATATCAACATGCTCGAGTACCATTTGGGGTTGCATGCAGTCCTTATATATTGGCAGCAACCATCAACCACCACCTTTTTTTTTTTTTTTTTTATTATCGTGTGGGCAATGCACTTACACATCCCCGCCAAATCCGGGGAGATTCAACGGGATATGTCGGACTCTTCTTGTATCGCCAACTGCACCCATAGCAGCAAGCAGACCATACCGACTAAACCACCACACGGTGTTTCTCCGGGCGCCTTAATATCGGGACTACGGGCAAGCTTTTGCAATCGTCCGCGGTCCCAGCGACGTTGGTCGTCTCATGAGAACCCCATCCCGGTGGGATGGAGCAGGAGTCACTCCACCTCAGCATCAATGAGGGGCACGCGGAAACACCGCACGCGCCACCTCGAGGTCTTTAACCTCTTAAGATCTGGGCTTAAATAAAACACGTAAGTGTATATATTATGCTATTTCTGGGTTCATTTGGGTTAAAATTAAACACATAAATTTTAGTATTTTTTTTATTTCACTGGAAGTTAAAAAAAAATGACGTACACATATGTGCACCAAGGATTTCAATTAGGACCAAAGTTCTTGTTAGTGTGATAATTTTTTAAACAATTGTTTTTCAAAACACACAGGTACATATTGCATTGAAGATTTTAAAATCCGACCCTAAAAAGGCAGAAAACGCCATGAATACTTTTTGGGTAGGCAAACAGAAAGTGTACACCCTATATGACGTGCCACACCTCTTTAAATCAATAAGAAACAACTTTTTTAATAATGGGACGATGGTGATGGACGGGAAAAAGGCAAAATTGGAACACCTTCTACAAGTAGAAGCAAAAAACAACTCGCTGTTATATCTAAGTAAGATATCCGCTATACACATACAACCCAAATTTAAATCAAAAATGCTAGTTAAGTATGCGGCGCAAATGTTGAGCCGTACTGTTTTTGCTGTTTTAAAACTGATGGCTGAGGCGGAAAAAATGAGGAAAAATCTAAAGAAATGATGGAAACTAGTGAAGTAGTCCTTGACCTGGACAGGCTATTTGATGCCTCAAGTGGTCTATCTGGCCCACAAGACATTAAAAAAAATAATAGGGAAAATGTCACGTCAAAGACAAATCATCTGAAAACATGGGCTGAATTTAGAAAAAAATTAAGAACAGTAAAGTTTGTAAAAGCATCCGGTGTTGAAGCAAAAAATGTTAAATGCATTGAAGGTTATTGCATGACACTTAGCTGCTTACAAGACATTTGGAATGAGGTGCACAAGTTGGGATTCAAATATTTAAATTTAAGACAGTTTAACCAAGACAGTTTGGAAAACCTATTCGAAACTATCCGCCAGCACAATCCCACAGATAGGAATCTCACTTGTGCATCTTTTGTTACAGCTTTACGGACTTCAATCATCTCCGGAATTACAAACTCCAACAGCCGTAACACTAACTGCCAAAGAGACGCCAACAAGCTACTAACTGATCTTAACCATTATATAGATCTACAGAAAGATGAACTGGAAGAAATCAATGAAGCCGAAAAAAATTATACTCTTAATCAGGATCTAACTTGTTTTGAACTATCGAATTTAAATATACCATATTTTCCAGAATGTGATGATGAAAGAATTGAAATCAATTTAATCAACAATTTGCAACAAAATTCGGGTAGTGCCCCCCCGCAAACCCCACCCGCCGGAGACCATTAGTTTTCGAGTTATGTTTGTTTAAGTATTTTGAGGTTAAGTACTGCATTTCGATCTACTACCACCCCCGCGTCGGCTCTGCAATCCGACAAGACTGCTTGAAATCGGGGTGTTATGAGTCGGTTCTGTCACTGACTTCGACCTATTCTAACTAACTATAACTAACCTATAGGTATGTCACAGACAAGTGACTTTGCCAATTCATTAGATAGCTACTGATATACTATTGTGCACAAATTTGGAACAAAAGTAGTTTGATGAAGCCTGGTGGGTCACAGTTCAAACCTAACCTAACCTATAGGTTTGTCACAGACAAGTGACATTGCCAATTCATTAGGTACTAATATACTATTGTGCACACAAATACCTACTAGTATGGGTCTGATAATTAAAATTGAAAAAACATTTTGTTATTTTTAGAACTTATATTTTATAGACATAATTTATAGCATTTATAGTTTCGATGAATGGGTCTTTTTTATTTTTAGTCACATTTCTTCTCCATAAATACTCTATGATGGAGTTAGTGAAATTTTCAGTATTATTATAATTGTCTTTTTTTAAATAATGTTTCACTGCTCTCCATTGGGACTCGATGCGTTGAGTATGAGTCCCATCACTACTTACAAAAGGATTGTCCGGGTCAGAGTGATTCACCTTTTTATGGATGTAACCATTTTCTGCCAGACAATCATATGCTCTCCAGCAGTCAGTGTGGATGGTGGTGCCTTCTTCCACATGTTTTTTTAATTAAAGGCACCAGCACTTCAGCAGAGCGTACATTGTCTGGGCACACTTCTAATCGAAGATCCTCTGACCCGTCTTCAATCATTCCGAGGACCCAATGTCCCTCTATGTGGCGTCCTCGGCGATTCCAGAGGTAACGATGCGGCTGATGAGCTAGCTAGGAGAGGTTCCGGAATGACGTGTGCAGGACCAGAACCAATGATCCCCCTACCTTACAGTCAAATTTGTGCATGGATTCGCAAAAAAACTAAGGACCAGCAGCAGGACTACTGGGCAAGTATCGAGGGTTGTAGGCAGTCGAAGGAGGCTTTTCCGACTCTAAATCTGAAATTCTCCAGAAAACTCCTCAATCTTAAAAGAAATAATGTACGACATATCGTCGGAATTATGACCGGTCATTGCTCCTTAAACAAACACCTGTTTAATCTAGGTGTTACAGACAGTCCCCTATGCAGAGGCTGCATGGAGGCGGAAGAAACAGCTGCGCATCTGGTCATCGAATGCAGGAGCGTGGCGGCACAAAGGGCAGCAAACCTCGGCTCGCCGAGGACAGTGTGGGAAGCCTGCGCCAAGCTGAAGGAGCTGCTGGCTTTCCTGGGCGAAACCGGGTGGCTGGACTTATCAGCGTCACCCGGCTATCACGCAAAATGGGCCGCGCCACAGCGGCCTGGTTGCGGAAAAGAGCCAGCCCACCAAGTACCAAGTATGCCGTCCTTGCCTGGTATGGTCCTGACGACGCGACCTAAATGCCATCTTGATGGAGGAAGGTTTTCGTCTTGGATAACCACCATTGTGTTTGGTTTCAAAGTTTCGTAAGTGTCCTCCTTCCACTTGCTTAGAGTCTGGAGTTCAGAGACGTATTCCTTAGCCCATCTTGCCCAGAAATGGTGTCGCAGCTGCTGAACTCGTTTGTAGCGGTCAATTATATTGGCCGTCGTATCATTCCGCATATAAATACACGTGCGGAAGAACGACACTTCTCACGTCATTATGATTAATTCCGAAGCGGATTTAAACAAATTAATTTAATTTATGAGTAAGGATTTTAAAAAAAGCTGTAATAAAAGCACAAAAATTTTGTAATGCGAGACGTATAAAAAACAATAAAAATAAAAACAAAGCTTTATGGAATGTTCTCTCATCATCCACTTCCGATAAGTTAACGACTAAGACGTTGAAAAAATTACATTTAATAACATGACGTACACCAATCCAATTGACATTTCCAATATATTTAATAATTATTTTATAGATTTGACATCAAACATTAAATGTGATAATATTGACATACAATTAAATAATATAAATAAAAATACAGGAACAATTTTTTTGACTCCCGTAAACGAATGTGAAGTTTTTAATATAATCGTGAGTCTAAATAACAGTAAGACAAGTGGATATGACGATGTTATTACTAAAGTACTCAAACATTGTGCTTCTTGGATATGCTACCCACTTGCACATATTATTAACTTGTCATTCATAGAGGGCATATTTCCGGAACAACTAAAGACGGCAACTGTGAAACCTTTATTCAAAAAAGGTAATAAATCCGATCCAAATAATTATCGTCCCATAACATTAGTCCCAGTTCTTTCGAAAGTTTTAGAAAAGGCAATGCTTGTTAGAATAAATAGCTTCTTTACAAAGTTTTCACTTCTACGTACAGAACAGTTTGGTTTCCGCAAAGGAAGATCAACTACTCTAGCGTGTTTTGACTTAGTTAAATATATAACAGAGAGTATAAATGAAGGAACCCCTATAATATCCATATTTTTCGATATGACGAAAGCCTTTGATTTTGTTAATCACTCAATACTATTGTATAAATTAGAATTGTATGGCATACGAGGGACAGCTAATAAATGGAAAGCTAGTTATTTGAAAAATAGAAAGCAGTATACTGAAATATCCAAAATTATTACAAGTAAAGAAAATACACTTACAAAACAAACATTTAAATCGCAACTTTTAATTAATAACTCAGGAGTTCCTCAAGGGAGTATACTGGGTCCATTACTATTCTTAGTTTATATAAACGACCTTCCTGAAGCTACTCCCCATAAATCTATACTTTTTGCAGATGATACTACAATTGTTATTAAGTGCGCTAATAAAAACCAGGCTCAACATACAGTTAATAAAGCCCTATCAGAAGTGATCCATTGGATGGAAACGAACCATTTAAAAATTAACATAAATAAAACCAAATTTTACACATTACCATACTTTTCATTACCATAACGAAATCGTAGAAAGCGTTGATAATTTTAAATTTCTAGGTTTAACCCTTGACAAACACCTGAATTGGAAAATGCATATTGACATATTGTGTAAGAAATTAGAACGCTTCGTATTTGCGCTAAAAAAAGTAAGACAAAATGTGTCTATGGAGGCTGCGTTGATGGCATATCACGGTCATGTGTCTTCGTTGCTTAGCTATGGCTTGATAGTATGGAGCAACTCAGTCGATATAGGCAGAGTATTTAAAATACAAAAGCGTTGTGTAAGAGTCATAAACAGGGCGTGGTTTTTAGACAGTTGCAGACCGCTGTTTAAAGCATGTAACATACTTCCTCTACCGTGTATGTATATTAGAGATGCTTGTGTCTTAGTGAAACAACAGCCTGATTTTTTTTAAAAACGTGGACATATTTTTACCCGCCAAAAAAGAGTGAAGTTTCTAAATTTACTATATCAACCACCTGCCCGTAAGGATTTATATAAAAGGAATGTGTACAATATGTGCATAACTCTATATAATTATTTACCAGATGAAATTAAGGCCTTGGATGAAAATCTGTTTAAAAGTAAATTATCAGATTGGCTTCTTTCGAATTGTTTTTATAATGTACACGAATTTCGGGATTATTGTGTTCGACTTTTTTAGACAGTATTAGATATAGAAAATTTGCACGTCTGCTAGCAGACAGAATACATTGTGACCTATATTTTATAAGATCTCGACTTTGTACATGTGTTCTAGCAAATAAATTATTTGATTTGATTTGATTTGATATTCATTTTAATTTGTCGGGAAGAGCAAAATCCTTCCTATCGGTGCTCATAAATGGCGTTGAAATAAAGGAAATAGCTGCAACGACTGTTTAATGTGTTACGGCCGAGTTTTGTGTGTTACACAGGTGCGAAATAAAATGAACGTCCTCTTTTACTGATAGTTTGTATTGCACTGAACCAAATAAATGGATGCATTATTATGTAGGTTAAGTATTGAACATACCGCCCACCAAAAACAATAGTTTTTAACAAATTCAACAAAACAATATAATTTTAACACTTAGCAAAATACTTTTTTCGAACAATGGACTGTAACATTGACATTCTTACAAAATCTTGATTAAGTTAACATTACATTATATTATTCATGCATATTTAAGGTTACTAACTTCACTTCACTTCTATAGTTTATTTAGTCTTATCACAAACACATAACCAACAGCACCGCCCACCATGGCTTAATCTTTGTCTGTTTTTTTAGGGAGTGGTATCAGCTTAGATAGAGGCATTTTCAACTCATGATTTCCCTTGCACAGCACTGTCACCACTCGGACCAAATTATCTGCTCCTGGATGTAAATTCTTAATTTTTCCGAGCAACCATTTTGTGGGGGGCATGTCCTCGTCCTTTATAACAACAATGTCTCCAATGGCAGGCGATGGAACTGTAACTTGCCATTTATATCTCTGTTGTAGCGTGTTCAAATACTCAGTTTGCCAGAAATCTTGTGTCATTCTTTGAATTAGTTGCCACCTAGTTATGAGGCTAACTTTCTTGTCTTCATACTGTGTTATGGGACGCTGATTAGGGGTTCACCCACGAGGAAATGTTCTGGAGTAAGTGGCGTGTCTGTACAATTGTCTATCTGACAAAGTGGTCGAGAATTGAGGCAAGCCTCAATTTGGGCAAGCAGCGTAGCCATTTCTTCATACGTGAGCTTCGTATCTTTGTTTATCCGCGTCAGATGCCTCTTGGCTGACCGAATACCTGCTTCCCATAAACCTCCGCCTGAAGGCATTTTTGGTGTTATAAAGTGGGACGTTGTCCCATCGTTGGCCAGCAGTTCTGCTATTTCCTTGGCCATGCTATCGAAACTCTTCTGGAACATATCTCTTAATATTTTGGCAGCTCCTACGAAATTGGTGCCATTGTCGCTCCAAAGATTTAAGCAACGACCTCTGCGCGCTACAAATCTGCGAAATGCAGCTATAAATGCCTGTGATGTAAGATCTGTGACTGCTTCTAGGTGAATAGTACGGGTAGACATACATACGAATAAGCAAATGTATCCCTTTGTCGATTGGTGTCCGCGACCCTTAGCAGTTCTCATTAACACAGGGCCGGCGTAGTCAACTCCACTATTAATAAACGCTCGATGCTGGTTGACTCTTACTGCAGGCAGTTGTCCCATAAACTGATAACTGACCTTAGCTTTGTCAATCACACATGTCTTGCATTGATGGACACATTTCCTTACATCCGCCTTTAATCCAATAATCCAGTACTTGGTTCTTATGTACGCCATCATCATTTGTATTCCACCATGGAGCGTCTTAGTGTGAGCTTCATTGACTATCAATCTTGTTATATGCTGATTGGCAGGTATAATGATAGGGTGTTTAGTCGTTTCTGCTATTGAGGCGTTTTCTAAACGACCTCCAAGTCTGATCAATTCCCTTTCATCTAAAAAGGGTGATAGTGTGATAAGCAAACTTCCTTTCTTTACCTTTTCATCCTTCCTTAGGTCATTAACCTCCTTTCCATAAACTAAGTTTTGATATTATCTTATGCATTCTTCTAATATTGTTTCCATTTCGACTGGCGTAAGATATTTTTCTTTATTTTTCTTCTCTTTGCTCTTCAAAATTTTTCTACAGTAAGCAAGTACTCTTTTCATTCTTGCTATAGTTGAAAATCTTTCCCAAATAGGCTTGTCTTCTGAGGTTGTGTGGAACGATCCTCTCATTTCAAGTTCCGTTTGAGGTACCTCACATCTGTAAGCTGGTATATTTTCTTCCTTTAAGTATTTAGGCCCAGTCCACCACATCTCTAGAGAAGCTAGGTCGCTTGCTTGGACGCTTCTAGTGGCAATGTCAGCCGAATTCTCTTCCGACAAAACGTGAGCCCAACGGTCACTGTCTAGAACTCGTGTAATCTCTGCAACTCGATTAGCCACAAATGGTTTCCAGCGTCTAGGATGAGATCGCAACCATGACAGCACGACCATCGAATCTGTCCAGGCAAATATTTTGTTTTTAGGAACACTTATTAATTCCGTGAGATCACTAATAAGCTCTGCTAGTAACGCTGCAGCGCAAAGCTCTAATTTAGGAACTGACAGCTGCTTCAACGGTGCAACCTTGGTTCGCGATGCAATAAGCGTTACATGGATGGTGTCATCTTCCACAATTCTTAGATAGGCAACAGCTGAATATCCAAGAGTAGATGCATCAGCATATCCGTGAATTTCCATGTTTATGTCATTTCTTAGCGTGGTTTTCAACCATCGTGGAATTTTGATGTTTTGCAGATGTGTTAATTCATTTCTATACCTTATCCACTCTTCTCTCAATTCAAACGGCAACTCATCATCCCATTTCAAGTTGCAAATCCACAGTTTTTGGATCAAGACCTTAGCAGTAATAACCACTGGTGACAGCCACCCGAACGGGTCGAATAAACGTGCAACATCAGACAGGATGGATCTTTTCGTTATAGGGCCTCTCAGTTCAGGTAAGTTTACAGTTACTTTAAATGCATCATCCTTTCTATCCCATGTCAGTCCCAGAATCCTTATAACCTTGTCAAATTTTATAACTATTATTTCCCTCGTACTTTGTTATTGTAAACATCCTAAAACTTCTTCAGAGTTGCTTGTCAGTTTTTGCATTTGAAATCCTCCCTTTTTAAGAATAACTTTAATATCTTCACACATTGTCTTTGTCTTCTGTCTTTTCTATACATTCGTTACCTGTCATCAAATCATCCATATAAAATGAAGTTTTTAGTATAGCTGCAGTATCGGGGTACTCATGTGCTTCATCATCTGCTAATTGACTCAATGTTCGTACGGCCAGATACGGCGCTGCAGCTGTACCAAACGTAACCGTCTGAAGATTGTAGCTCATCAGTTCTTTCTCTGGTTGATCTCGCCAAACGATTCGTTGTAAATTTGTATGTTCTGCTGTCATTCTTATCATTCGATACATTTTAACTATATCCACAACAATGCATATTTTGTGTAATCTCCATTTAATTATTAAACTTCTTAGATCAGGTTGTAATACAGGCCCTACCATCATGGCTTCATTCAAAGAATGGTTATTAGATCCCTTGGCACTCGCGTCAAAGACTACTCTTACGCGACTTGTATCTTTGTCCTCACGTACAATAGCATGATGCGGTAAGTAGATTGCATTTTTGATGTCCGGTGTTTCTGATTTTGTCATGTGACCCATCTCCTTGTATTCTTCAATGACTCTTGTATACTCTGTTTTAAATTTATGATCTCTTTGAAATTTCTTCTCTTACTGTTTGAATCTATATATAGCTTGTTGTTTTGTATCTCCACACATATTTACTGTTTCTTCAATACTCTGTTTCAAAGGTAAGTGTACTACGTATCTTCCACTATCATCTCTCTTAGTTGTGCTTGTGTATATTTCTTCACATTTCTCTTCTTCTTTAGTTAATATCTTTTTTTTCTTATACAAATCTGTTTCTATTTCCCAGAACTTCCGTAGCATATCATTGTCTTCTGCAACTACGTTTGTGATATGTAGCGTGATTACTTTGTGTGTGTTGTGCACCGTTTTGTCTTCTTGTTGACCCGAAAGAATCCGCCCTAAACTAGTTTTTTGAGCCACTACCCCATTAGACATTTTCATCAATCCATCTTCTATAATTTACAGAAAGCATCGGCGCCAAGCAATATGTCAATACTGCCAGGCGTGTGAAAGGTAGGGTCAGCCAGTTGTAAATTTTGTAGTTGTGTCCAGTTCATCGCGATGTGTTTTGAAGGTAATGTTGTGGATATTCTTTTTAAAACATACGCCTTCATGTGTATTGTTTCCCTTTCATTGAATCGCGATGTAACTGAGAGGTCAACCATGTGTTGTATAGGTACATGAGTTCCTTCTCCTACTCCAGAGACTACACCGTTTATGTGGGTTCTTCTCATCCCCAGTAGCTCAACAGCTTTAGCAGATATAAACGTGGCCTCAGATCCCTGATCAATTAAAGCACGAAGAACATGTGTCTCTCCATTTCTTGATTTTACAGATACTTGCGCTGTGGCTAGTAACACTTTTCGACCAGGTTGTTCATTAGAGAAGTGTGCAGTTGTGATTTTCTATTCTGGTTCTTGTTGGAGTGCATCTCTCTCTTGATTAGTTTGTCTCACTTCGTGTAAGAGGGAATGGTGTTTCCTTCTGCAGACTCGGCACGATGTTTTTTGCCTACATGTATATACATTGTGATTTGGTACAAGGCAGTTGTAGCATAAGTGATTCTTTTTCACAAACTCTCGTCTTTGTTCGACTGATTGTTTCGTAAACTCCTTGCAGTTATACATGTAGTGAGCGCCCTTGCAGAAAGTACATGACGGTTGTGAACTAACGCTTGTGTGCGCGTGTGAAGACTGAAATGTATCGTTTTCGTTTTCATTCGTAATTACGTGATATGATTTTTGAGGTTGCGGCTTCTCTTTCGATGATGTTGACAGTGGAGCGATTAGTTCTAGTGTGCGGAACTTTGATTCAAGAAATCTTTTCATCTCCGCCCACGTTGACATCTCATCGCTGCTCTCCTTGTGTGCATGTTCTTCCCAGTCCTTAAGTCTCTCTGCGTCCAACTTCTGTGATACCAGAAATAAAATTACAGGATCCCAAGAGTCCGTGTTTACTTGTAAATTGTTCAGACTGTTGATACATTCGCTTGTAGTTTCAAGAATTAATTTAATTTGACTAGCTGACTGAGTAGTTACTTTCCTTTGGTAAAATAACCTTTTGAGAAGAGAAGTCACTATCATCTTTTTGTTTCCAAAGCGTCCCTTAAGTAGCTCCCACGCTTGTGTATAATTATTTTCAGTGATTTGTATATGACGTAACAACATTTCGGCTTCACCGGAAACACTCGTTTTAAGATAATGTAGCTTTTGAACATTGCTCAATGTTGTTTGATGCACTAGCGCCGTGAATAAGCCTTGGTAAGTAGGCCAATCTTCATACCTTCCAGAAAATGTAGGCAATCGGATCTGCGGGAGGCGCGAGAACGATAACTGACCATCGTGTGACGCAGTCGACATATTAGCGTCACTATCCTTCGTTTGTGTCTCTATTCTTAATAAGAGATCGGTTATATCACCATGTAAACAAAGATATAATTCTTCGAATTTATAGTATTCTTCGTTAAGAAAATAAGACATTTCGCCTCGTTGTTCCCGCAGCGTACACTTAGTTAAACCGCTATGTGCTTGTTTAAAGGTTTCCCAATAGTCATCAATAGTTCTCAATCTCACTTTAACATAGGGGAGAAGGAGGCAGTTTAGGACAGAGGCAGATTAGGACAATGAAGATAATTCCAAAAGCATCGACAATTTTTTATCACGATATTAAGCATTTAAGTGGCAACACTATCACACAATACCATCAGATGTCATTTAACGAAATGTCAGCAGTCAAACTGATTCATAACCTGTTCTTCATATTCGTCGGCTACCGTAATTTTTTTCGCCCGCAAACGTAAGTATTTTTTGGCTAAAATAGTGCATAAATGATAAGTTACTATATGTTTTGGGTAGGTTTGGTTACACTTTCACTTAATAAGCTCATTTTCAAAACGTAATAGCATGTTTAATTTGCAATATGAGTCTTAAGATTTGCAACAAGGGGCATGACGTAGATTAGGACACAGGACATGGGGCACTTTTGGACATATCCTAATGTACCCCTCTATACAAATAAATATAAATAAATTAACTATATAAATATCATATATATATAAATTAACAGCATATTTAGAAAGACAAAAAAGACTTGAGAAATCAGGACTCCGAAAATCTAAAACCATGATAACTAAACAGAAAGCTAAGAAAGCCAAACCAATTATAGAAAATGTTGAAACAGATACTACCAATGACGATACTCACTATTCTATATACAGTGACACGGATTGCTGTTTAACAGACGAAGACGACAATATAACGTCCTATATAGAAGATGCCAACATGGAAAATATCAATCCTGGTGATTTTTGCCTAATTCAGTGCTCATCGACAAACAGCAAAATATCTTTGGCATTCGTAGACAAATTGAATTGAATTTGAAAATGAAAACAATTTAATTGTAAATGACTTAAATAAAAAACCATACATTTTACTTTCCTGAAAAGGAGGATAAATGGCCCATATCCATTATGGATGTTTTAGCAAAACTGCCACCACCCAATGATGCTGGAAGCACGTCAAGAACTGCAATGCTTACATTTAAATTCAATTTTTTCCCCGTTTAAACTTGGGTAGTACTTCCTTCTTTCAGATTATTAATAAATAGTATGTTTGACTCCCTAAATTGGCCTTTTAAATCGTTAGTCCTATACTGCCCCAGTAAAGTCCTAAGCTGCCTCCCTATGAGGGGTAGATTAGGACGATGTCAATTTTTTTTAAAAGTAACAAAATATATATTCCGCTTGATAAATATGTTTATTTTTAATTTTTTTCTGAAACACAAAATATTGCTTTAGTTTTTCTAGTAATTTTACATAATTTTCGTTTAAAACTGAAAAAACTAAAAATAATTGAGTAAAAAGTGTCCTAGGGTGCCCCCCTCTCCCCTACCCTTCCGTTAGTCTAACTTTCGGGCACTTTTTAATGTTTGTTTGAGCCCTTTGCAACATACCGGCCACATCCTCAAGCGTACTCAAGTATCCACTTTGTTCCGCCGTCGGCACTGTCATTTTAATTTCATAAATATCTACTCGTAATCATAAACAATCCAATCCAATACTAATTAATCACGTAAGAAGTGAATATTAGTTAAAACTGCACTTCACTCAGTGCGTTATCTAAGGAATGCGGTCCTCTATTGTCTTCGCAGGTAGCCGGGGTTACCTATTTATCCGACTCGATTTGACATTTTGACCATATGTTTAATGTGTTACGGCCGAGTTTTGTGTGGTACACTGGTGCGAAATAAAATGAACGTCCTCTCTTACTGATAGTTTGTATTGCACTGAACCAAATAAATGGATGCATTATTATGTAGGTTAAGTATTAAACAACGACCTTTTTAGGGTTTGAAATAGATAGCGGGCTAACGTGGGAAGCACATATTGGCAAAGTTTGCGGGAAACTAGGTAGCGCGTGTTTTGCTCTTAGTCGAGTTGCAAGCGAACTAGTTCGAGCTAGTGAGTGACTGGGAGCGTGCATTTCGCATGCAAAAACGTGCAGTCCGGTGCATGGTGCGCATACCAAACGACACCACGGTTCGCCCTTATTTCAAGAGTCTAAGAATCCTTACGTTGCCCTCCACATTGCTATTTCAAGTGGCAGTGTATGTAAGGACGTCCTACGGCTGAGATGATGATAATGATATTTAAAATAATTGACTTGACTTCATAAATAGATGGTTTTTGTCTATGGTTTCTGTGTTGTGACTAAACTGATTGTCACAATTCTGCGAGTGTCTGTACACGCTAGTGTCATAAACCGCGAGGAATATGTAGGTTGTAGTCTAATATTTATAAGGTCAGTAATAAAAAAAAACCATCGTAACAGACTCGTAAGGGATAGGTACAACATTTAGGGCTCTTGGGTGAACCCTGTGTCTTTGGTTTACCCTTTATGGTGATACCCAGTCACAGAATGGTATTTAGTACTGTTAAACATCCCACTAAACATGAACCTTACAGACTCATTGCTGCAACTTGAATTTAGATTAAATGCGTTACTTGAGCCTGTCACTTCTGCACATGTTTGTGCAACTGAAAAATCTACGTTATGTTTCAACGTTTTTAGCAACCTTTAAAACAAATCTATGTCCGAGCAATTGAAAGCTTGCTCGGATATTTCTACAACGTTGCATAAACACCATATCTTAAATTTTATATTGTAGGGTAATGATTGGTATACTTAAAAGTTACAATAACTTATAACAACTTCCAAAAATAATGTTTCAGTAAATTCTTAAATGTCAGGTGTACTTTCAAGCTCGCTAGGACTTGTTTTCGTTATTGCATAGACGTTGCAGACTTGCAGACATAACTTACAACAGTTCATATGCAACTTTATATGAACTTAGCCTTGCTAAGTGGACTAAATCCGACATCTTCAACTTTTTTGACCAACGTTAATCGTTTAACATCACTAATAATGTTTGACATGTGGTTACGTTCCGTTTCTTGCATAAGTTTTCTTGGAACCACACAATAATTAGTGCATTGCATCTAACAATATTATTTTTCCTAAATACATTAAATAAATAATAGATATAATAATTAAATAAATGTAACATAATTGGTAACATATTTTCATTGTAAGAAATATTAAAATGTATGAACTTGTATTTAGTGTCATCTAACTGAAAGTGTAATAACTATTACAATTCCCGGTAAAACTACAGTTATGTCATCTGTTCTAAGTGAAAAGCGTGTGGTCTACACGATTGTCGATTGCGAGCTGATTTGATTTGCACCATGAGTCGTTAAAAAGGTGCTTTCAAAAATTCAATCGTTAGCGGGTCTCGTGTCGATTTGGTTATTTCTTTATGTTGGCATTATCTTAGAACTAGCTTCACACGTATTATGTTGTCTTTTTCTATCAACGTACGTAAGAAGGAGAGCGTATGACGTCAATATAAACCAACAAAATAAAATAAGCTCAATTTACTTATTACTTACTGTGAAGTCCATTATTTTCGAATTTATATTCATTATACGTAGCTGACAGTTCCTCTTTCGACTGGTCTGGTTGAGTCACTATATTGTACAGCCAGTATTGCACGGCCAAATAATGTACGACCAGTATTGTACGCCCCGTATTGCACGACCCATCATTTCGAAGCCATGTACATGGATTCCGGGCTGTACATTCCTGGCTGTGCATAGTCACTCCGTACCGTTTTTGTTCAGGCTGGATTGTACGACCCGTATTGCACAGCCAGATATTCCGAGGCCATGTACATGGAATACGGGCTGTACAATACGTTCTGTTTTCACTTTTCAGCAATTTTCAGCCTATTAAGTAAGTTAATTAGTATGTTGTTCTTAAAGTTAACTTTAAGAACATCATCAATCAACATAGTAGTGATGTAGAAGTTCATGTTCGCCAGTTGAATAGAAACAACAACAAGAAATGTAAATTCAGCCTTGTATTTTCACCATAGTTAGGTGTAAAAACCATGGCGCAATTCTGATGCTGGACTAGCTGGTATTAGCAAGGTTTTAGAAGAAAAATACACCTTATTAATAAAGAAGCTGTTTGTTGGGGCCGTATTCCTAAAATACGTTTAGTAATGAATCCAACCTCAATTATAGATCTGAGTCAATTACGGTATTTACTGTCAAATCTCCACACAAGAGGAGATCCACAACTGAGCATCTTCGTGGAATACAGCCCTTAGTTCTTCACATAGAATGCTTTGCACTTTATAGCATCACCTATAAACTTTATATAAAATGATAATGTTCTGCAGGCCTCATGCTGAATATGAAAAAGCAAAAGAAAAGAAGACTAAGAAATATTACTTGCAGTCTAATGTTGATCTAAATGTGTCCGATGATTAATGAAATTGTAGACAGAACATGTTTATTGTTGTGAGAAATTAAATGTGAAAATGGTAACCTATGAAAATTGTACATATATCAGAGAACAGCGGCTTGGGCGACCGCTCAGCGCAGAAGCACGGACAGTTGCTCAGCGCAGCAGCCCAGCGCAGCAGTTTGGGCATCCGCTCAGGAAACCTGCTCGGGACAGCTGAAAAACAAATGAATGTGTTAATATCTATCGACGTACTACGATAAAACTCTGGACTTCCATCACCCGCACCACAAAATGCAATGAAAAAAAAAAAAAACATTCCATGCCTTACATACTTTACCAAGATCTCACTCGCACAGTTTAGTGATATTTTTCTTTATTAATGCATACCAACGACAACTAGCGCGTGATATCAATTTGTGAAGATTAAATGTCGAATGTCTCAACAAACTCACGATACCACCTTTGCATGACACCACACAAGGTAATCTTTGGTATCGATTACTCCGGACTTGACTTCCAGCAGACAACTGCTCAGGACAGCGGCTTGAGCGGCCGCTCAGCGCAGAAGCACGGGCAGTTGCTCAGCGCAGCAGCCCAGCGCAGCAGTTTGGGCAGCCGCTCAGGACTCCTGCTCGAGACAGCTGAAAAACAAATAAATGTGTTAATATCTGTCGACGTACTACGATAAAATTCTGGACTTCCATCACCCGCACCACACAATGCAATGAAAACAAAGAAAAACATTCCATGCCTTACATACTTTACCAAGATCTCACTCGCACAGTTTAGTGATATTTTTCTTTATTAATGCATACCAAAGACAACTAGCACGTGATATCAATTTGTAAAGATTAACTGTCGAATATCTCAACAAACTCACGATACCACCTTTGCATGACACCACACAAGGTAATCTTTGGTGTCGATTACTCCGGACTTGACTTCCAGCAGACAACTGCTCGGGACAGCGGCTTGGGCGGCCGCTCAGCGCAGAAGCACGGGCAGTTGCTTAGCGCAGCAGCCCAGCGCAGCAGTTTGGGCAGCCGCTCAGGATACCTGCTCGAGACAGCTGAAAAACAAATGAATGTGTTAATATCTGTCGACGTACTACGATAAAATTCTGGACTTCCATCACCCGCACCACACAATGCAATGAAAACAAAGAAAAACATTCCATGCCTTACATACTTTACCAAGATCTCACTCGCACAGTTTAGTGATATTTTTCTTTATTAATGCATACCAAAGACAACTAGCGCGTGATATCAATTTGTGAAGATTAACTGTCGAATATCTCAAAAAACTCACGGATACCACCTTTGCATGACAGCACTCAAGGTTTTCTTTGGTGTCGATTACTCCGGACTTGACTTCCAGCAGACAACTGCTCGAGCAGCCGCTCAGCGCAGAGCACGGGCAGTTGCTCAGCGCAGCAGCCCAGCGCAGCAGTTTGGGCAGCCGCTCAGGACACTGCTCGGGACAGCTGAAAAACAAATGAATGTGTTAATATCTGTCGACTTACTATGATAAAATTCCGGACTTCCATCACCCGCACCACACTATGCAATGAAAACAAAGAAAAACATTCCATGCCTTACATACTTTACCAAGATCTCACTCGCACAGTTTAGTGATACTTTTATTTATAAATGCATACCAAAGACAACTAGCGCGTGATATCAATTTGCGAAGATTGACTGTCGAATATCTCAAAAACTCACGGATACCACCTTTGCATACACCACACAAGGTAATCTTTGGTGTCGATTACTCCGGACTTGACTTCCAGCAGACAACTGCTCGGGACAGCGGCTTGGGCGACCGCTCAGCGCAGAAGCACGGACAGTTGCTCAGCGCAGCAGCCCAGCGCAGCAGTTTGGGCATCCGCTCAGGATACCTGCTCGGGACAGCTGAAAAACAAATGAATGTGTTAATATCTGTCGACGTACTACGATAAAATTCTGGACTTCCATCACCCGCACCACAAAACGCAATGAAAAAAAAAAAAACATTCCATGCCTTACATACTTTACCAAGATCTCCCTCGCACAGTTTAGTGATATTTTTATTTATTAATGCATACCAACGACAACTAGCGCGTGATATCAATTTGTGAAGATTAAATGTCGAATGTCTCAACAAACTCACGATACCACCTTTGCATGACACCACACAAGGTAATCTTTGGTGTCGATTACTCCGGACTTGACTTCCAGCAGACAACTGCTCGGGACAGCGGCTTGGGCGGCCGCTCAGCGCAGAAGCACGGGCAGTTGCTTAGCGCAGCAGCCCAGCGCAGCAGTTTGGGCAGCCGCTCAGGATACCTGCTCGAGACAGCTGAAAAACAAATGAATGTGTTAATATCTGTCGACGTACTACGATAAAATTCTGGACTTCCATCACCCGCACCACACAATGCAATGAAAACAAAGAAATACATTCCATGCCTTACATACTTTACCAAGATCTCACTCGCACAGTTTAGTGATATTATTCTTTATTAATGCATACCAAAGACAACTAGCGCGTGATATCAATTTGTGAAGATTAACTGTCGAATGTCTCAACAAACTTACGATACCACCTTTGCATACACCACACAAGGTAATCTTTGGTGTCGATTACTCCGGACTTGACTTCCAGCAGACAACTGCTCGGGACAGCGGCTTGGGCGGCCGCTCAGGATACCTGCTCGAGACAGCTGAAAAACAAATGAATGTGTTAATATCTGTCGACGTACTACGATAAAATTCTGGACTTCCATCACCCGCACCACACTATGCAATGAAAACAAAGAAAAACATTCCATGCCTTACATACTTTACCAAGATCTCACTCGCACAGTTTAGTGATATTTTTATTTATTAATGCATACCAAAGACAACTAGCGCGTGATATCAATTTGTGAAGATTAAATGTCGAATGTCTCAACAAACTCACGATACCACCTTTGCATGACAGCACACAAGGTTTTCTTTGGTGTCGATTACTCCGGACTTGACTTCCAGCAGACAACTGCTCGGGACAGCGGCTTGGGCGGCCGCTCAGCGCAGAAGCACGGACAGTTGCTCAGCGCAGCAGCCCAGCGCAGCAGTTTGGGCAGCCGCTCAGGATACCTGCTCGGGACAGCTGAAAATCAAATGAATGTGTTAATATCTGTCGACGTACTACGATAAAATTCTGGACTTGCATCACCCGCACCACACAATGCAATGAAAACAAAGAACATTCCATGCCTTACATACTTTACCAAGATCTCACTCGCACAGTTTAGTGATATTTTTATTTATTAATGCATACCAAAGACAACTAGCGCGTGATATCAATTTGTGAAGATTAACTGTCGAATATCTCAAAAACTCACGGATACCATCTTTGCATACACCACACAAGGTAATCTTTGGTGTCTATTACTCCGGACTTGACTTCCAGCAGACAACTGCTCGGGACAGCGGCTTAGGCGGCCGCTCAGCGCAGAAGCACGGGCAGTTGCTCAGCGCAGCAGCCCAGCGCAGCAGTTTGGGCAGCCGCTCAGGAAACCTGCTCGGGACAGCTGAAAAACAAATAAATGTGTTAATATCTGTCGACGTACTACGATAAAATTCTGGACTTCCATCACCCGCACCACACTATGCAATGAAAACAAAGAAAAACATTCCATGCCTTACATACTTTACCAAGATCTCACTCGCACAGTTTAGTGATATTTTTATTTATTAATGCATACCAAAGACAACTAGCGCGTGATATAAATTTGTTAAGATTAACTCTCGAATATCTCAAAAAACTCACGATACCACCTTGGCATGACAGCACACAAGGTTTTCTTTGGTGTCGATTACTCCGGACTTTACTTCCAGCAGACAACTGCTCGGGACAGCGGCTTGGGCGGCCGCTCAGCGCAGAAGCACGGGCAGTTGCTCAGCGCAGCAGCCCTGCGCAGTAGTTTGGGTAGCCGCTCAGGATACCTGCTCGAGACAGCTGAAAAACAAATGAATTTGTTAATATCTGTCGACGTACTACGATAAAATTCTGGACTTCCATCACCCGCACCACACAATGCAATGAAAACAAAGAAAAACATTCCATGCCTTACATACTTTACCAAGATCTCACTCGCACAGTTTAGTGATACTTTTATTTATAAATGCATACAAAAGACAACTAGCGCGTGATATCAATTTGTGAAGATTAACTGTCGAATATCTCAAAATACTCACGGATACCACCTTTGCATGACAGCACACAAGGTTTTCTTTGGTGTTGATTACTCCGGACTTGACTTCCAGCAGACAACTGCTCGGGACAGCGGCTTAGGCGGCCGCTCAGCGCAGAAGCACGGGCAGTTGCTCAGCGCAGCAGCCCAGCGCAGCAGTTTGGGCAGCCGCTCAGGATACCTGCTCGGGTGAGCTGAAAAACAAATGAATGTGTTAATATCTGTCGACGTACTACGATAAAATTCTGGACTTGCATCACCCGCACCACACAATGCAATGAAAACAAAGAACATTCCATGCCTTACATACTTTACCAAGATCTCACTCGCACAGTTTAGTGATATTTTTATTTATTAATGCATACCAAAGACAACTAGCGCGTGATATAAATTTGTTAAGATTAACTGTCGAATATCTCAAAAAACTCACGATACCATCTTTGCATACACCACACAAGGTAATCTTTGGTGTCGATTACTCCGGACTTGACTTCCAGCAGACAACTGCTCGGGACAGCGGCTTGGGCGGCCGCTCAGCGCAGAAGCACGGGCAGTTGCTCAGCGCAGCAGCCCAGCGCAGCAGTTTGGGCAGCCGCTCAGGATACCTGCTCGGGACAGCTGAAAAACAAATGAATGTGTTAATATCTGTCGACGTACTACGATAAAATTCTGGACTTGCATCACCCGCACCACACAATGCAATGAAAACAAAGAACATTCCATGCCTTACATACTTTACCAAGATCTCACTCGCACAGTTTAGTGATACTTTAATTTATAAATGCATACAAAAGACAACTAGCGCGTGATATCAATTTGTGAAGATTAACTGTCGAATATCTCAAAATACTCACGGATACCACCTTTGCATGACAGCACACAAGGTTTTCTTTGGTGTTGATTACTCCGGACTTGACTTCCAGCAGAGAACTGCTCGGTACAGCGGCTTGGGCGGCCGCTCAGCGCAGAAGCACGGGCAGTTGCTCAGCGCAGCAGCCCAGCGCAGCAGTTTGGGCAGCCGCTCAGGATACCTGCTCGGGACAGCTGAAAAACAAACGAATGTGTTAATATCTGTCGACGTACTACGGTACATTTCTGGACTTCCATCACCCGCACCACACTATGCAATGAAAACAAAGAAAAACATTCCATGTCTTACATACTTTACCAAGATCTCACTCGCACAAATTAGTGATATTTTTATTTATTAATGCATACCAAAGAAAACTAGCGCGTGATATCAATTTGTGAAGATTAACTGTCGAATATCTCAAAATACTCACGGATACCACCTTTGCATGACAGCACACAAGGTTTTCTTTGGTGTTGATTACTCCGGACTTGACTTCCAGCAGACAACTGCTCGGGACAGCGGCTTAGGCGGCCGCTCAGCGCAGAAGCACGGGCAGTTGCTCAGCGCAGCAGCCCAGCGCAGCAGTTTGGGCAGCCGCTCAGGATACCTGCTCGGGACAGCTGAAAAACAAATGAATGTGTTAATATCTGCCGACGTACTACGATAAAATTCTAGACTTTCATCACCCGCACCACACTATGCAATGAAAACAAAGAAAAACATTCCATGCCTTACATACTTTACCAAGATCTCACTCGCACAGTTAAGTGATTCTTTTATTTATAAATGCATACAAAAGACAACTAGCGCGTGATATCAATTTGTGAAGATTAACTGTCGAATATCTCAAAAACTCACGGATACCATCTTTGCATACACCACACAAGGTAATCTTGTGTCGATTACTCCGGACATGACTTCTAGCAGACAACTGCTCGGGACAGCGGCTTGGGCGGCCGCTCAGCGCAGAAGCACGGGCAGTTGCTCAGCGCAGCAACCCTGCGCAGCAGTTTGGGTAGCCGCTCAGGATACCTGCTAGAGACAGCTGAAAAACAAATGAATGTGTTAATATCTGTCGACGTACTACGATAAAATTCTGGACTTCCATCATCCGCACCACACAATGCAATGAAAACAAAGAAAAACATTCCATGCCTTACATACTTTACCAAGATCTCACTCGCACAGTTTAGTGATATTTTTATTTTTTAATGCATACCAAAGACAACTAGCGCGTAATATCAATTTGTGAAGATTAACTGTCGAATATCTCAAAAAACTCACGGATACCACCTTTGCATGACAGCACACAAGGTTTTCTTTGGTGTTGATTACTCCGGACTTGACTTCCAGCAGACAACTGCTCGGGACAGCGGCTTGGGCGGCCGCTCAGCGCAGAAGCACGGGCAGTTGCTCAGTGCAGCAGCCCAGCGCAGCAGTTTGGGCAGCCGCTCAGGATACCTGCTCGGGACAGCTGAAAAACCAATGAATGTGTTAATATCTGTCGACGTACTACGATAAAATTCTGGACTTCCATCACCCGCACCACACTATGCAATGAAAACAAAGAAAAACATTCCATGCCTTACATACTTTACCAAGATCTCACTCGCACAGTTTAGTGATATTTTTATTTATTAATGCATACCAAAGACAACTAGCGCGTGATATAAATTTGTTAAGAATAACTGTCGAATATCTCAAAAAACTCACGATACCACCTTGGCATGACAGCACACAAGGTTTTCTTTGGTGTCGATTACTCCGGACTTTACTTCCAGCAGACAACTGCTCGGGACAGCGGCTTGGGCGGCCGCTCAGCGCAGAAGCACGGGCAGTTGCTCAGCGCAGCAGCCCTGCGCAGCAGTTTGGGCAGCCGCTCAGGATACCTGCTCGAGACAGCTGAAAAACAAATGAATTTGTTAATATCTGTCGACGTACTACGATAAAATTCTGGACTTGCATCACCCGCACCACACAATGCAATGAAAACAAAGAACATTCCATGCCTTACATACTTTACCAAGATCTCACTCGCACAGTTTAGTGATACTTTAATTTATAAATGCATACAAAAGACAACTAGCGCGTGATATCAATTTGTGAAGATTAACTGTCGAATATCTCAAAATACTCACGGATACCACCTTTGCATGACAGCACACAAGGTTTTCTTTGGTGTTGATTACTCCGGACTTGACTTCCAGCAGACAACTGCTCGGGACAGCGGCTTGGGCGGCCGCTCAGCGCAGAAGCACGGGCAGTTGCTCAGTGCAGCAGCCCAGCGCAGCAGTTTGGGCAGCCGCTCAGGATACCTGCTCGGGACAGCTGAAAAACCAATGAATGTGTTAATATCTGTCGACGTACTACGATAAAATTCTGGACTTCCATCACCCGCACCACACTATGCAATGAAAACAAAGAAAAACATTCCATGCCTTACATACTTTACCAAGATCTCACTCGCACAGTTTAGTGATATTTTTATTTATTAATGCATACCAAAGACAACTAGCGCGTGATATAAATTTGTTAAGAATAACTGTCGAATATCTCAAAAAACTCACGATACCACCTTGGCATGACAGCACACAAGGTTTTCTTTGGTGTCGATTACTCCGGACTTTACTTCCAGCAGACAACTGCTCAAGACAGCGGCTTGGGCGGCCGCTCAGCGCAGAAGCACGGGCAGTTGCTCAGCGCAGCAGCCCTGCGCAGCAGTTTGGGCAGCCGCTCAGGATACCTGCTCGAGACAGCTGAAAAACAAATGAATTTGTTAATATCTGTCGACGTACTACGATAAAGTTCTGGACTTCCATCACCCGCACCACACAATGCAATGAAAACAAAGAAAAACATTCCATGCCTTACATACTTTACCAAGATCTCACTCGCACAGTTTAGTGATACTTTTATTTATAAATGCATACAAAAGACAACTAGCGCGTGATATCAATTTGTGAAGATTAACTGTCGAATATCTCAAAATACTCACGGATACCACCTTTGCATGACAGCACACAAGGTTTTCTTTGGTGTTGATTACTCCGGACTTGACTTCCAGCAGACAACTGCTCGGGACAGCGGCTTAGGCGGCCGCTCAGCGCAGAAGCACGGGCAGTTGCTCAGCGCAGCAGCCCAGCGCAGCAGTTTGGGCAGCCGCTCAGGATACCTGCTCGGGACAGCTGAAAAACAAATGAATGTGTTAATATCTGTCGACGTACTACGATAAAATTCTAGACTTTCATCACCCGCACCACACTATGCAATGAAAACAAAGAAAATCATTCCATGCCTTACATACTTTACCAAGATCTCACTCGCACAGTTAAGTGATATTTTTATTTATTAATGCATACAAAAGACAACTAGCGCGTGATATCAATTTGTGAAGATTAACTGTCAAATATCTCAAAAACTCACGGATACCATCTTTGCATACACCACACAAGGTAATCTTTGGTGTCGATTACTCCGGACTTGACTTCCAGCAGACAACTGCTCGGGACAGCGGCTTGGGCGGCCGCTCAGCGCAGAAGCACGGGCAGTTGCTCAGCGCAGCAGCCCAGCGCAGCAGTTTGGGCAGCCGCTCAGGATACCTGCTCGGGACAGCTGAAAAACAAATGAATGTGTTAATATCTGTCGACGTACTACGATAAAATTCTGGACTTGCATCACCCGCACCACACAATGCAATGAAAACAAAGAACATTCCATGCCTTACATACTTTACCAAGATCTCACTCGCACAGTTTAGTGATATTTTTATTTATTAATGCATACCAAAGAAAACTAGCGCGTGATATCAATTTGTGAAGATTAACTGTCGAATATCTCAAAATACTCACGGATACCACCTTTGCATGACAGCACACAAGGTTTTCTTTGGTGTTGATTACTCCGGACTTGACTTCCAGCAGACAACTGCTCGGGACAGCGGCTTAGGCGGCCGCTCAGCTCAGAAGCACGGGCAGTTGCTCAGCGCAGCAGCCCAGCGCAGCAGTTTGGGCAGCCGCTCAGGATACCTGCTCGGGACAGCTGAAAAACAAATGAATGTGTTAATATCTGCCGACGTACTACGATAAAATTCTAGACTTTCATCACCCGCACCACACTATGCAATGAAAACAAAGAAAAACATTCCATGCCTTACATACTTTACCAAGATCTCACTCGCACAGTTAAGTGATTCTTTTATTTATAAATGCATACAAAAGACAACTAGCGCGTGATATCAATTTGTGAAGATTAACTGTCGAATATCTCAAAAACTCACGGATACCATCTTTGCATACACCACACAAGGTAATCTTGTGTCGATTACTCCGGACTTGACTTCCAGCAGACAACTGCTCGGGACAGCGGCTTAGGCGGCCGCTCAGCGCAGAAGCACGGGCAGTTGCTCAGCGCAGCAGCCCAGCGCAGCAGTTTGGGCAGCCGCTCAGGATACCTGCTCGGGACAGCTGAAAAACAAATGAATTTGTTAATATCTGTCGACGTACTACGATAAAATTCTGGACTTCCATCACCGGCACCACACAATGCAATGAAAACAAAGAAAAACATTCCATGCCTTACATACTTTACCAAGATCTCACTCGCACAGTTTAGTGATACTTTTATTTATAAATGCATACCAAAGACAACTAGCGCGTGATATCAATTTGTGAAGATTAACTGTCGAATATCTCAAAAACTCACGGATACCACCTTTGCATGACAGCACACAAGGTTTTCTTTGGTGTTGATTACTCCAGACTTGACTTCCAGCAGACAACTGCTCGGGACAGCGGCTTAGGCGGCCGCTCAGCGCAGAAGCACGGGCAGTTGCTCAGCGCAGCAGCCCACCGCAGCAGTTTGGGCAGCCGCTCAGGATACCTGCTCGGGACAGCTGAAAAACAAATGAATGTGTTAATATCTGTCGACGTACTACGATAAATTTCTGGACTTCCATCACCCGCACCACACTATGCAATGAAAACAAAGAAAAACATTCCATGCCTTACATACTTTACCAAGATGTCACTCGCACAGTTTAGTGATATTTTTATTTATTAATGCATACAAAAGACAACTAGCGCGTGATATCAATTTGTGAAGATTAACTGTCGAATATCTCAACAAACTTACGATACCACCTTTGCATGACAGCACACAAGGTTTTCTTTGGTGTCGATTACTCCGGACTTGACTTCCAGCAGACAACTGCTCGGGACAGCGGCTTGGGCGGCCGCTCAGCGCAGAAGCACGGACAGTTGCTCAGCGCAGCACCCCAGCGCAGCAGTTTGGGCAGCCGCTCAGGATACCTGCTCGGGACAGCTGAAAATCAAATGAATGTGTTAATATCTGTCGACGTACTACGATAAAATTCTGGACTTGCATCACCCGCACCACACAATGCAATGAAAACAAAGAACATTCCATGCCTTACATACTTTACCAAGATCTCACTCGCACAGTTTAGTGATATTTTTATTTATTAATGCATACCAAAGACAACTAGCGCGTGATATCAATTTGTGAAGATTAACTGTCGAATATCTCAAAAACTCACGGATACCATCTTTGCATACACCACACAAGGTAATCTTTGGTGTCGATTACTCCGGACTTGACTTCCAGCAGACAACTGCTCGGGACAGCGGCTTAGGCGGCCGCTCAGCGCAGAAGCACGGGCAGTTGCTCAGCGCAGCAGCCCAGCGCAGCAGTTTGGGCAGCCGCTCAGGAAACCTGCTCGGGACAGCTGAAAAACAAATAAATGTGTTAATATCTGTCGACGTACTACGATAAAATTCTGGACTTCCATCACCCGCACCACACTATGCAATGAAAACAAAGAAAAACATTCCATGCCTTACATACTTTACCAAGATCTCACTCGCACAGTTTAGTGATATTTTTATTTATTAATGCATACCAAAGACAACTAGCGCGTGATATAAATTTGTTAAGAATAACTGTCGAATATCTCAAAAACTCACGGATACCATCTTTGCATACACCACACAAGGTAATCTTTGGTGTCGATTACTCCGGACTTGACTTCCAGCAGACAACTGCTCGGGACAGCGGCTTGGGCGGCCGCTCAGCGCAGAAGCACGGGCAGTTGCTCAGCGCAGCAGCCCAGCGCAGCAGTTTGGGCAGCCGCTCAGGATACCTGCTCGGGACAGCTGAAAAACAAATGAATGTGTTAATATCTGTCGACGTACTACGATAAAATTCTGGACTTGCATCACCCGCACCACACAATGCAATGAAAACAAAGAACATTCCATGCCTTACATACTTTACCAAGATCTCACTCGCACAGTTTAGTGATATTTTTATTTATTAATGCATACCAAAGACAACTAGCGCGTGATATAAATTTGTTAAGATTAACTGTCGAATATCTCAAAAAACTCACGATACCACCTTGGCATGACAGCACACAAGGTTTTCTCTGGTGTCGATTACTCCGGACTTTACTTCCAGCAGACAACTGCTCGGGACAGCGGCTTGGGCGGCCGCTCAGCGCAGAAGCACGGGCAGTTGCTCAGCGCAGCAGCCCTGCGCAGCAGTTTGGGCAGCCGCTCAGGATACCTGCTCGAGACAGCTGAAAAACAAATGAATTTGTTAATATCTGTCGACGTACTACGATAAAATTCTGGACTTCCATCACCCGCACCACACAATGCAATGAAAACAAAGAAAAACATTCCATGCCTTACATACTTTACCAAGATCTCACTCGCACAGTTTAGTGATACTTTTATTTATAAATGCATACAAAAGACAACTAGCGCGTGATATCAATTTGTGAAGATTAACTGTCGAATATCTCAAAATACTCACGGATACCACCTTTGCATGACAGCACACAAGGTTTTCTTTGGTGTTGATTACTCCGGACTTGACTTCCAGCAGAGAACTGCTCGGGACAGCGGCTTGGGCGGCCGCTCAGCGCAGAAGCACGGGCAGTTGCTCAGCGCAGCAGCCCAGCGCAGCAGTTTGGGCAGCCGCTCAGGATACCTGCTCGGGACAGCTGAAAAACAAACGAATGTGTTAATATCTGTCGACGTACTACGGTACATTTCTGGACTTCCATCACCCGCACCACACTATGCAATGAAAACAAAGAAAAACATTCCATGCCTTACATACTTTACCAAGATCTCACTCGCACAAATTAGTGATATTTTTATTTATTAATGCATACCAAAGAAAACTAGCGCGTGATATCAATTTGTGAAGATTAACTGTCGAATATCTCAAAATACTCACGGATACCACCTTTGCATGACAGCACACAAGGTTTTCTTTGGTGTTGATTACTCCGGACTTGACTTCCAGCAGACAACTGCTCGGGACAGCGGCTTAGGCGGCCGCTCAGCGCAGAAGCACGGGCAGTTGCTCAGCGCAGCAGCCCAGCGCAGCAGTTTGGGCAGCCGCTCAGGATACCTGCTCGGGACAGCTGAAAAACAAATGAATGTGTTAATATCTGCCGACGTACTACGATAAAATTCTAGACTTTCATCACCCGCACCACACTATGCAATGAAAACAAAGAAAAACATTCCATGCCTTACATACTTTACCAAGATCTCACTCGCACAGTTAAGTGATTCTTTTATTTATAAATGCATACAAAAGACAACTAGCGCGTGATATCAATTTGTGAAGATTAACTGTCGAATATCTCAAAAACTCACGGATACCATACACCACACAAGGTAATCTTGTGTCGATTACTCCGGACTTGACTTCTAGCAGACAACTGCTCGGGACAGCGGCTTGGGCGGCCGCTCAGCGCAGAAGCACGGGCAGTTGCTCAGCGCAGCAACCCTGCGCAGCAGTTTGGGTAGCCGCTCAGGATACCTGCTAGAGACAGCTGAAAAACAAATGAATGTGTTAATATCTGTCGACATACTACGATAAAATTCTGGACTTCCATCATCCGCACCACACAATGCAATGAAAACAAAGAAAAACATTCCATGCCTTACATATTTTACCAAGATCTCACTCGCACAGTTTAGTGATATTTTTATTTTTTAATGCATACCAAAGACAACTAGCGCGTAATATCAATTTGTGAAGATTTACTGTCGAATATCTCAAAAAACTCACGGATACCACCTTTGCATGACAGCACACAAGGTTTTCTTTGGTGTTGATTACTCCGGACTTGACTTCCAGCAGACAACTGCTCGGGACAGCGGCTTGGGCGGCCGCTCAGCGCAGAAGCACGGGCAGTTGCTCAGTGCAGCAGCCCAGCGCAGCAGTTTGGGCAGCCGCTCAGGATACCTGCTCGGGACAGCTGAAAAACCAATGAATGTGTTAATATCTGTCGACGTACTACGATTAAATTCTGGACTTGCATCACCCGCACCACACAATGCAATGAAAACAAAGAAAAACATTCCATGCCTTACATACTTTACCAAGATCTCACTCGCACAGTTTAGTGATACTTTTATTTATAAATGCATACCAAAGACAACTAGCGCGTGATATCAATTTGTGAAGATTAACTGTCGAATATCTCAAAAACTCACGGATACCACCTTTGCATGACAGCACACAAGGTTTTCTTTGGTGTTGATTACTCCAGACTTGACTTCCAGCAGACAACTGCTCGGGACAGCGGCTTAGGCGGCCGCTCAGCGCAGAAGCACGGGCAGTTGCTCAGCGCAGCAGCCCACCGCAGCAGTTTGGGCAGCCGCTCAGGATACCTGCTCGGGACAGCTGAAAAACAAATGAATGTGTTAATATCTGTCGACGTACTACGATAAATTTCTGGACTTCCATCACCCGCACCACACTATGCAATGAAAACAAAGAACATTCCATGCCTTACATACTTTACCAAGATGTCACTCGCACAGTTTAGTGATATTTTTATTTATTAATGCATACCAAAGACAACTAGCGCGTGATATCAATTTGTGAAGATTAACTGTCGAATATCTCAAAAACTCACGGATACCACCTTTGCATGACAGCACACAAGGTTTTCTTTGGTGTTGATTACTCCGGACTTGACTTCCAGCAGACAACTGCTCGGGACAGCGGCTTAGGCGGCCGCTCAGCGCAGAAGCACGGGCAGTTGCTCAGCGCAGCAGCCCAGCGCAGCAGTTTGGGCAGCTGCTCAGGATACCTGCTCGGGTCAGCTGAAAAACAAATGAATGTGTTAATATCTGTCGACGTACTACGATAAAATTCTAGACTTTCATCACCCGCACCACACTATGCAATGAAAACAAAGAAAAACATTCCATGCCTTACATACTTTACCAAGATCTCACTCGCACAGTTTAGTGATATTTTTATTTATTAATGCATACCAAAGACAACTAGCGCGTGATATCAATTTGTGAAGATTAACTGTCAAATATCTCAAAAAACTCACAGATACCACCTTTGCTTGACAGCACACAAGGTTTTCTTTGGTGTCGATTACTCCGGACTTGACTTCCAGCAGACAACTGCTCGGGACAGCGGCTTGGGCGGCCGCTCAGCGCAGAAGCACGGGCAGTTGCTCAGCGCAGCAGCCCAGCGCAGCAGTTTGGGCAGCTGCTCAGGATACCTGCTCGGGACAGCTGAAAAACAAATGAATGTGTTAATATCTGTCGACGTACTACGATAAAATTCTAGACTTTCATCACCCGCACCACACTATGCAATGAAAACAAAGAAAAACATTCCATGCCTTACATACTTTACCAAGATCTCACTCGCACAGTTTGGTGATACTTTTATTTATAAATGCATACAAAAGACAACTAGCGCGCGATATCAATTTGTAAAGATTGACTGTCGAATATCTCAAAAAACTCAAGGATACCACCTTTGCATGACAGCACACAAGGTTTTCTTTGGTGTTGATTACTCCGGACTTGACTTCCAGCAGACAACTGCTCGGGACAGCGGCTTGGGCGGCCGCTCAGCGCAGAAGCACGGGCAGTTGCTCAGCGCAGCAGCCCAGCGCAGCAGTTTGGGCAGCCGCTCAGGATACCTGCTCGGGACAGCTGAAAAACAAATGAATGTGTTAATATCTGTCGACGTACTACGATAAAATTCTGGACTTGCATCACCCGCACCACACAATGCAATGAAAACAAAGAAAAACATTCCATGCCTTACATACTTTACCAAGATCTCACTCGCACAGTTTAGTGATACTTTTATTTATAAATGCATACCAAAGACAACTAGCGCGTGATATCAATTTGTGAAGATTAACTGTCGAATATCTCAAAAAACTCACGGATACCACCTTTGCATGACAGCACACAAGGTTTTCTTTGGTGTTGATTACTCCGGACTTGACTTCCAGCAGACAACTGCTCGGGACAGCGGCTTGGGCGGCCGCAACAGCGCAGAAGCACGGGCAGTTGCTCAGCGCAGCAGCCCAGCGCAGCAGTTTGGGCAGCCACTCAGGATACCTGCTCGGGACAGCTGAAAAACAAATGAATGTGTTAATATCTGTCAACGTACTACGATAAAAATCTGGACTTCCATCACCCGCACCACACAATGCAATGAAAACAAAGAAAAACATTCCATGCCTTACATACTTTACCAAGATCTCACTCGCACAGTTTAGTGATTCTTTTATTTATAAATGCATACCAAAGACAACTAGCGCGTGATATCAATTTGTGAAGATTAACTGTCGAATATCTCAAAAACTCACGGATACCATCTTTGCATACAACATACAAGGTAATCTTTGGTGTCGATTACTCCGGACTTGACTTCCAGCAGACAACTGCTCGGGACAGCGGCTTGGGCGGCCGCTCAGCGCAGAAGCACGGGCAGTTGCTCAGCGCAGCAGCCCAGCGCAGCAGTTTGGGCAGCCGCTCAGGATACCTGCTCGGGACAGCTGAAAAACCAATGAATGTGTTAATATCTGTCGACGTACTACGATAAAATTTTGGACTTGCATCACCCGCACCACACAATGCAATGAAAACAAAGAAAAACATTCCATGCCTTACATACTTTACCAAGATCTCACTCGCACAGTTTAGTGATACTTTTATTTATAAATGCATACCAAAGACAACTAGCGCGTGATATAAATTTGTTAAGATTAACTGTCGAATATCTCAAAAAACTCACGGATACCACCTTTGCATGACAGCACACAAGGTTTTCTTTGGTGTTGATTACTCCGGACTTGACTTCCAGCAGACAACTGCTCGGGACAGCGGCTTGGGCGGCCGCTCAGCGCAGAAGCACGGGCAGTTGCTCAGTGCAGCAGCCCAGCGCAGCAGTTTGGGCAGCCGCTCAGGATACCTGCTCGGGACAGCTGAAAAACCAATGAATGTGTTAATATCTGTCGACGTACTACGATAAAATTCTGGACTTGCATCACCCGCACCACACAATGCAATGAAAACAAAGAAAAACATTCCATGCCTTACATACTTTACCAAGATCTCACTCGCACAGTTTAGTGATACTTTTATTTATAAATGCATACCAAAGACAACTAGCGCGTGATATCAATTTGTGAAGATTAACTGTCGAATATCTCAAAAACTCACGGATACCACCTTTGCATGACAGCACACAAGGTTTTCTTTGGTGTTGATTACTCCGGACTTGACTTCCAGCAGACAACTGCTCGGGACAGCGGCTTAGGCGGCCGCTCAGCGCAGAAGCACGGGCAGTTGCTCAGCGCAGCAGCCCAGCGCAGCAGTTTGGGCAGCTGCTCAGGATACCTGCTCGGGTCAGCTGAAAAACAAATGAATGTGTTAATATCTGTCGACGTACTACGATAAAATTCTAGACTTTCATCACCCGCACCACACTATGCAATGAAAACAAAGAAAAACATTCCATGCCTTACATACTTTACCAAGATCTCACTCGCACAGTTTAGTGATACTTTTATTTATAAATGCATACCAAAGACAACTAGCGCGTGATATAAATTTGTTAAGATTAACTGTCGAATATCTCAAAAAACTCACGGATACCACCTTTGCATGACAGCACACAAGGTTTTCTTTGGTGTTGATTACTCCGGACTTGACTTCCAGCAGACAACTGCTCGGGACAGCGGCTTGGGCGGCCGCTCAGCGCAGAAGCACGGGCAGTTGCTCAGCGCAGCAGCCCAGCGCAGCAGTTTGGGCAGCTGCTCAGGATACCTGCTCGGGACAGCTGAAAAACAAATGAATGTGTTAATATCTGTCGACGTACTACGATAAAATTCTAGACTTTCATCACCCGCACCACACTATGCAATGAAAACAAAGAAAAACATTCCATGCCTTACATACTTTACCAAGATCTCACTCGCACAGTTTAGTGATACTTTTATTTATAAATGCATACAAAAGACAACTAGCGCGCGATATCAATTTGTGAAGATTGACTGTCGAATATCTCAAAAAACTCAAGGATACCACCTTTGCATGACAGCACACAAGGTTTTCTTTGGTGTTGATTACTCCGGACTTGACTTCCAGCAGACAACTGCTCGGGACAGCGGCTTGGGCGGCCGCTCAGCGCAGAAGCACGGGCAGTTGCTCAGCGCAGCAGCCCAGCGCAGCAGTTTGGGCAGCCGCTCAGGATACCTGCTCGGGACAGCTGAAAAACAAATGAATGTGTTAATATCTGTCGACGTACTACGATAAAATTCTGGACTTGCATCACCCGCACCACACAATGCAATGAAAACAAAGAAAAACATTCCATGCCTTACATACTTTACCAAGATCTCACTCGCACAGTTTAGTGATACTTTTATTTATAAATGCATACCAAAGACAACTAGCGCGTGATATCAATTTGTGAAGATTAACTGTCGAATATCTCAAAAAACTCACGGATACCACCTTTGCATGACAGCACACAAGGTTTTCTTTGGTGTTGATTACTCCGGACTTGACTTCCAGCAGACAACTGCTCGGGACAGCGGCTTGGGCGGCCGCTCAGCGCAGAAGCACGGGCAGTTGCTCAGCGCAGCAGCCCAGCGCAGCAGTTTGGGCAGCTGCTCAGGATACCTGCTCGGGACAGCTGAAAAACAAATGAATGTGTTAATATCTGTCGACGTACTACGATAAAAATCTGGACTTCCATCACCCGCACCACACAATGCAATGAAAACAAAGAAAAACATTCCATGCCTTACATACTTTACCAAGATCTCACTCGCACAGTTTAGTGATTCTTTTATTTATAAATGCATACCAAAGACAACTAGCGCGTGATATCAATTTGTGAAGATTAACTGTCGAATATCTCAAAAACTCACGGATACCATCTTTGCATACAACATACAAGGTAATCTTTGGTGTCGATTACTCCGGACTTGACTTCCAGCAGACAACTGCTCGGGACAGCGGCTTGGGCGGCCGCTCAGCGCAGAAGCACGGGCAGTTGATCAGCGCAGCAGCCCAGCGCAGCAGTTTGGGCAGCCGCTCAGGATACCTGCTCGGGACAGCTGAAAAACAAATGAATGTGTTAATATCTGTCGACGTACTACGATAAAATTCTGGATTTCCATCACCCGCACCACACTATGCAATGAAAACAAAGAAAAACATTCCATGCCTTACATACTTTACCAAGATCTCACTCGCACAGTTTAGTGATATTTTTATTTATTAATGCATTTCAAAGACAACTAGCGCGTGATATCAATTTGTGAAGATTAACTGTCGAATATCTCAAAATACTCACGGATACCACCTTTGCATGACAGCACACAAGGTTTTCTTTGGTGTTGATTACTCCGGACTTGACTTCCAGCAGACAACTGCTCGGGACAGCGGCTTGGGCGGCCGCTCAGCGCAGAAGCACGGGCAGTTGCTCAGCGCAGCAGCCCAGCGCAGCAGTTTGGGCAGCCGCTCAGGATACCTGCTCGGGACAGCTGAAAAACAAATGAATGTGTTAATATCTGTCGACGTACTACGAGAAAATTCTAGACTTTCATCACCCGCACCACACTATGCAATGAAAACAAAGAAAAACATTCCATGCCTTACATACTTTACCAAGATCTCACTCGCACAGTTTAGTGATACTTTTATTTATAAATGCATACCAAAGACAACTAGCGCGTGATATCAATTTGTGAAGATTAACTGTCGAATATCTCAAAAACTCACGGATACCACCTTTGCATGACAGCACACAAGGTTTTCTTTGGTGTTGATTACTCCGGACTTGACTTCCAGCAGACAACTGCTCGGGACAGCGGCTTAGGCGGCCGCTCAGCGCAGAAGCACGGGCAGTTGCTCAGCGCAGCAGCCCAGCGCAGCAGTTTGGGCAGCCGCTCAGGATACCTGCTCGGGACAGCTGAAAAACAAATGAATGTGTTAATATCTGCCGACGTACTACGATAAAATTCTAGACTTTCATCACCCGCACCACACTATGCAATGAAAACAAAGAAAAACATTCCATGCCTTACATACTTTACCAAGATCTCACTCGCACAGTTAAGTGATTCTTTTATTTATAAATGCATACAAAAGACAACTAGCGCGTGATATCAATTTGTGAAGATTAACTGTCGAATATCTCAAAAACTCACGGATACCATACACCACACAAGGTAATCTTGTGTCGATTACTCCGGACTTGACTTCTAGCAGACAACTGCTCGGGACAGCGGCTTGGGCGGCCGCTCAGCGCAGAAGCACGGGCAGTTGCTCAGCGCAGCAACCCTGCGCAGCAGTTTGGGTAGCCGCTCAGGATACCTGCTCGGGACAGCTGAAAAACAAATGAATGTGTTAATATCTGTCGACATACTACGATAAATTTCTGGACTTCCATCACCCGCACCACACTATGCAATGAAAACAAAGAAAAACATTCCATGCCTTACATACTTTACCAAGATCTCACTCGCACAGTTTAGTGATTCTTTTATTTATAAATGCATACCAAAGACAACTAGCGCGTGATATCAATTTGTGAAGATTAACTGTCGAATATCTCAAAAACTCACGGATACCATCTTTGCATACAACATACAAGGTAATCTTTGGTGTCGATTACTCCGGACTTGACTTCCAGCAGACAACTGCTCGGGACAGCGGCTTGGGCGGCCGCTCAGCGCAGAAGCACGGGCAGTTGATCAGCGCAGCAGCCCAGCGCAGCAGTTTGGGCAGCCGCTCAGGATACCTGCTCGGGACAGCTGAAAAACAAATGAATGTGTTAATATCTGTCGACGTACTACGATAAAATTCTGGATTTCCATCACCCGCACCACACTATGCAATGAAAACAAAGAAAAACATTCCATGCCTTACATACTTTACCAAGATCTCACTCGCACAGTTTAGTGATATTTTTATTTATTAATGCATTTCAAAGACAACTAGCGCGTGATATCAATTTGTGAAGATTAACTGTCGAATATCTCAAAATACTCACGGATACCACCTTTGCATGACAGCACACAAGGTTTTCTTTGGTGTTGATTACTCCGGACTTGACTTCCAGCAGACAACTGCTCGGGACAGCGGCTTGGGCGGCCGCTCAGCGCAGAAGCACGGGCAGTTGCTCAGCGCAGCAGCCCAGCGCAGCAGTTTGGGCAGCTGCTCAGGATACCTGCTCGGGACAGCTGAAAAACAAATGAATGTGTTAATATCTGTCGACGTACTACGAGAAAATTCTAGACTTTCATCACCCGCACCACACTATGCAATGAAAACAAAGAAAAACATTCCATGCCTTACATACTTTACCAAGATCTCACTCGCACAGTTTAGTGATACTTTTATTTATAAATGCATACCAAAGACAACTAGCGCGTGATATCAATTTGTGAAGATTAACTGTCGAATATCTCAAAAACTCACGGATACCACCTTTGCATGACAGCACACAAGGTTTTCTTTGGTGTTGATTACTCCGGACTTGACTTCCAGCAGACAACTGCTCGGGACAGCGGCTTAGGCGGCCGCTCAGCGCAGAAGCACGGGCAGTTGCTCAGCGCAGCAGCCCAGCACAGCAGTTTGGGCAGCTGCTCAGGATACCTGCTCGGGACAGCTGAAAAACAAATGAATGTGTTAATATCTGTTGACGTACTACGATAAAATTCTGGACTTGCATCACCCGCACCACACAATGCAATGAAAACAAAGAAAAACATTCCATGCCTTACATACTTTACCAAGATCTCACTCGCACAGTTTAGTGATACTTTTATTTATAAATGCATACCAAAGACAACTAGCGCGTGATATCAATTTGTGAAGATTAACTGTCGAATATCTCAAAAAACTCACGGATACCACCTTTGCATGACAGCACACAAGGTTTTCTTTGGTGTTGATTACTCCGGACTTGACTTCCAGCAGACAACTGCTCGGGACAGCGGCTTAGGCGGCCGCTCAGCGCAGAAGCACGGGCAGTTGCTCAGCGCAGCAGCCCAGCGCAGCAGTTTGGGCAGCCGCTCAGGATACCTGCTCGGGACAGCTGAAAAACAAATGAATGTGTTAATATCTGTCGACGTACTACGATAAAATTCTGGACTTGCATCACCCGCACCACACAATGCAATGAAAACAAAGAAAAACATTCCATGCCTTACATACTTTACCAAGATCTCACTCGCACAGTTTAGTGATACTTTTATTTATAAATGCATACCAAAGACAACTAGCGCGTGATATCAATTTGTGAAGATTAACTGTCGAATATCTCAAAAAACTCACGGATACCACCTTTGCATGACAGCACACAAGGTTTTCTTTGGTGTTGATTACTCTGGACTTGACTTCCAGCAGACAACTGCTCGGGACAGCGGCTTGGGCGGCCGCTCAGCGCAGAAGCACGGGCAGTTGCTCAGCGCAGCAGCCCAGCGCAGCAGTTTGGGCAGCTGCTCAGGATACCTGCTCGGGACAGCTGAAAAACAAATGAATGTGTTAATATCTGTCGACGTACTACGATAAAAATCTGGACTTCCATCACCCGCACCACACAATGCAATGAAAACAAAGAAAAACATTCCATGCCTTACATACTTTACCAAGATCTCACTCGCACAGTTTAGTGATTCTTTTATTTATAAATGCATACCAAAGACAACTAGCGCGTGATATCAATTTGTGAAGATTAACTGTCGAATATCTCAAAAACTCACGGATACCATCTTTGCATACAACATACAAGGTAATCTTTGGTGTCGATTACTCCGGACTTGACTTCCAGCAGACAACTGCTCGGGACAGCGGCTTGGGCGGCCGCTCAGCGCAGAAGCACGGGCAGTTGATCAGCGCAGCAGCCCAGCGCAGCAGTTTGGGCAGCCGCTCAGGATACCTGCTCGGGACAGCTGAAAAACAAATGAATGTGTTAATATCTGTCGACGTACTACGATAAAATTCTGGATTTCCATCACCCGCACCACACTATGCAATGAAAACAAAGAAAAACATTCCATGCCTTACATACTTTACCAAGATCTCACTCGCACAGTTTAGTGATATTTTTATTTATTAATGCATTTCAAAGACAACTAGCGCGTGATATCAATTTGTGAAGATTAACTGTCGAATATCTCAAAATACTCACGGATACCACCTTTGCATGACAGCACACAAGGTTTTCTTTGGTGTTGATTACTCCGGACTTGACTTCCAGCAGACAACTGCTCGGGACAGCGGCTTGGGCGGCCGCTCAGCGCAGAAGCACGGGCAGTTGCTCAGCGCAGCAGCCCAGCGCAGCAGTTTGGGCAGCCGCTCAGGATACCTGCTCGGGACAGCTGAAAAACAAATGAATGTGTTAATATCTGTCGACGTACTACGAGAAAATTCTAGACTTTCATCACCCGCACCACACTATGCAATGAAAACAAAGAAAAACATTCCATGCCTTACATACTTTACCAAGATCTCACTCGCACAGTTTAGTGATACTTTTATTTATAAATGCATACCAAAGACAACTAGCGCGTGATATCAATTTGTGAAGATTAACTGTCGAATATCTCAAAAACTCACGGATACCACCTTTGCATGACAGCACACAAGGTTTTCTTTGGTGTTGATTACTCCGGACTTGACTTCCAGCAGACAACTGCTCGGGACAGCGGCTTAGGCGGCCGCTCAGCGCAGAAGCACGGGCAGTTGCTCAGCGCAGCAGCCCAGCACAGCAGTTTGGGCAGCTGCTCAGGATACCTGCTCGGGACAGCTGAAAAACAAATGAATGTGTTAATATCTGTTGACGTACTACGATAAAATTCTGGACTTGCATCACCCGCACCACACAATGCAATGAAAACAAAGAAAAACATTCCATGCCTTACATACTTTACCAAGATCTCACTCGCACAGTTTAGTGATACTTTTATTTATAAATGCATACCAAAGACAACTAGCGCGTGATATCAATTTGTGAAGATTAACTGTCGAATATCTCAAAAAACTCACGGATACCACCTTTGCATGACAGCACACAAGGTTTTCTTTGGTGTTGATTACTCCGGACTTGACTTCCAGCAGACAACTGCTCGGGACAGCGGCTTGGGCGGCCGCTCAGCGCAGAAACACGGGCAGTTGCTCAGCGCAGCAGCCCAGCGCAGCAGTTTGGGCAGCCACTCAGGATACCTGCTCGGGACAGCTGAAAAACAAATGAATGTGTTAATATCTGTCAACGTACTACGATAAAAATCTGGACTTCCGTCACCCGCACCACACAATGCAATGAAAACAAAGAAAAACATTCCATGCCTTACATACTTTACCAAGATCTCACTCGCACAGTTTAGTGATTCTTTTATTTATAAATGCATACCAAAGACAACTAGCGCGTGATATCAATTTGTGAAGATTAACTGTCGAATATTTAAAAACTCACGGATACCATCTTTGCATACAACATACAAGGTAATCTTTGGTGTCGATTACTCCGGACTTGACTTCCAGCAGACAACTGCTCGGGACAGCGGCTTGGGCGGCCGCTCAGCGCAGAAGCACGGGCAGTTGCTCAGCGCAGCAGCCCAGCGCAGCAGTTTGGGCAGCCGCTCAGGATACCTGCTCGGGACAGCTGAAAAACAAATGAATGTGTTAATATCTGTCAACGTACTACGATAAAATTCTGGACTTGCATCACCCGCACCACACAATGCAATGAAAACAAAGAACATTCCATGCCTTACATACTTTACCAAGATCTCACTCGCACAGTTTAGTGATATTTTTATTTATTAATGCATACCAAAGACAACTAGCGCGTGATATCAATTTGTGAAGATTAACTGTCGAATATCTCAAAATACTCACGGATACCACCTTTGCATGACAGCACACAAGGTTTTCTTTGGTGTTGATTACTCCGGACTTGACTTCCAGCAGACAACTGCTCGGGACAGCGGCTAAGGCGGCCGCTCAGCGCAGAAGCACGGGCAGTTGCTCAGCGCAGCAGCCCACCGCAGCAGTTTGGCAGCCGCTCAGGATACCTGCTCGGGACAGCTGAAAAACAAATGAATGTGTTAATATCTGTCGACATACTACGATAAATTTCTGGACTTCCATCACCCGCACCACACTATGCAATGAAAACAAAGAAAAACATTCCATGCCTTACATACTTTACCAAGATCTCACTCGCACAGTTTAGTGATATTTTTATTTATTAATGCATACCAAAGACAACTAGCGCGTGATATCAATTTGTGAAGATTAACTGTCGAATATCTCAAAATACTCACGGATACCACCATTGCATGACAGCACACAAGGTTTTCTTTGGTGTTGATTACTCCGGACTTGACTTCCAGCAGACAACTGCTCGGGACAGCGGCTTAGGCGGCCGCTCAGCGCAGAAGCACGGGCAGTTGCTCAGCGCAGCAGCCCAGCGCAGCAGTTTGGGCAGCCGCTCAGGATACCTGCTCGGGACAGCTGAAAAACAAATGAATGTGTTAATATCTGTCGACGTACTACGATAAAATTCTAGACTTTCATCACCCGCACCACACTATGCAATGAAAACAAAGAAAAACATTCCATGCCTTACATACTTTACCAAGATCTCACTCGCACAGTTTAGTGATACTTTTATTTATAAATGCATACAAAAGACAACTAGCGCGTGATATCAATTTGTGAAGATTAACTGTCGAATATCTCAAAAACTCACGGATACCATCTTTGCATACACCACACAAGGTAATCTTTGGTGTCGATTACTCCGGACTTGACTTCCAGCAGACAACTGCTCGGGACAGCGGCTTGGGCGGCCGCTCAGCGCAGAAGCACGGGCAGTTGCTCAGCGCAGCAGCCCTGCGCAGCAGTTTGGGCAGCCGCTCAGGATACCTGCTCGGAACAGCTGAAAAACAAATGAATGTGTTAATATCTGTCGACGTACTACGATAAAATTCTGGACTTGCATCACCCGCACCACACAATGCAATAAAAACAAAGAACATTCCATGCCTTACATTCTTTACCAAGATCTTACTCGCACAGTTTAGTGATGTTTTCATTTATTAATGCATACCAAAGACAACTAGCGCGTGATATAAATTTGTGAAGATTAACTGTCGAATATCTCAAAAAACTCACGATACCACCTTGGCATGACAGCACACAAGGTTTTCTTTAGTGTCGGGACAGCGGCTTAGGCGGCCGCTCAGCGCAGAAGCACGGGCAGTTGCTCAGCGCAGCAGCCCAGCGCAGCAGTTTGGGCAGCCGCTCAGGATACCTGCTCAAAACAGCTGAAAAACAAATGAATGTGTTAATATCTGTCGACGTACTACGATAAATTTCTGGACTTCCATCACCCGCACCACACTATGCAATGAAAACAAAGAAAAACATTCCATGCCTTACATACTTTACCAAGATCTTACTCGCACAGTTCAGTGATATTTTTATTTATTAATGCATACCAAAGACAACTAGCGCGTGATATCAATTTGTGAAGATTAACTGTCGAATATCTCAAAAAACTCACGGATACCACCTTTGCATGACAGCACACAAGGTTTTCTTTAGGGTCGATTACTCCGGACTTGACTTCCAGCAGACAACTGCTCGGGACAGCAGCTTGGGCGGCTGCTCAGCGCAGAAGCACGGGCAGTTGCTCAGCGCAGCAGCCCTGCGCAGCAGTTTGGGCAGCCGCTCAGGATACCTGCTCAAAACAGCTGAAAAACAAATGAATGTGTTAATATCTGTCGACGTACTACGATAAAATTCTGGACTTCCATCACCCGCACCACACTATGCAATGAAAACAAAGAAAAACATTCCATGCCTTACATTTTTTACCAAGATCTCACTCGCACAGTTTAGTGATATTTTTATTTATTAATGCATACCAAAGACAACTAGCGCGTGATATAAATTTGTGAAGATTAACTGTCGAATATCTCAAAAACTCACGGATACCATCTTTGCATACAACACACAAGGTAATCTTTGGTGTCGATTACTCCGGACTTGACTTCCAGCAGACAACTGCTCGGGACAGCGGCTTGGGCGGCCGCTCAGCGCAGCAGTTTGGGCAGCCGCTCAGGATACCTGCTCGGGACAGCTGAAAAACAAATGAATGTGTTAATATCTGTCGACGTACTACGATAAAATTCTAGACTTTCATCACCCGCACCACACTATGCAATGAAAACAAAGAAAAACATTCCATGCCTTACATACTTTACCAAGATCTCACTCGCACAGTTTAGTGATACTTTTATTTATAAATGCATACAAAAGACAACTAGCGCGTGATATCAATTTGTGAAGATTAACTGTCGAATATCTCAAAAACTCACGGATACCATCTTTGCATACACCACACAAGGTAATCTTTGGTGTCGATTACTCCGGACTTGACTTCCAGCAGACAACTGCTCGGGACAGCGGCTTGGGCGGCCGCTCAGCGCAGAAGCACGGGCAGTTGCTCAGCGCAGCAGCCCTGCGCAGCAGTTTGGGCAGCCGCTCAGGATACCTGCTCGGGACAGCTGAAAAACAAATGAATGTGTTAATATCTGTCGACGTACTTCGATAAAATTCTGGACTTGCATCACCCGCACCACACAATGCAATAAAAACAAAGAACATTCCATGCCTTACATTCTTTACCAAGATCTTACTCGCACAGTTTAGTGATGTTTTTATTTATTAATGCATACCAAAGACAACTAGCGCGTGATATAAATTTGTGAAGATAAACTGTCGAATATCTCAAAAAACTCACGATACCACCTTGGCATGACAGCACACAAGGTTTTCTTTAGTGTCGGGACAGCGGCTTAGGCGGCCGCTCAGCGCAGAAGCACGGGCAGTTGCTCAGCGCAGCAGCCCAGCGCAGCAGTTTGGGCAGCCGCTCAGGATACCTGCTCGGGACAGCTGAAAAACAAATGAATGTTAATATCTGTCGACGTACTACGATAAAATTCTAGACTTTCATCACCCGCACCACACTATGCAACGAAAACAAAGAAAAACATTCCATGCCTTACATACTTTACCAAGATCTCACTCGCACAGTTTAGTGATACTTTTATTTATTAATGCATACCAAAGACAACTAGCGCGTGATATCAATTTGTGAAGATTAACTGTCGAATATCTCAAAAACTCACGGATACCATTTTTGCATACACCACACAAGGTAATCTTTGGTGTCGATTACTCCGGACTTGACTTCCAGCAGACAACTGCTCGGGACAGCGGCTTGGGCGGCCGCTCAGCGCAGAAGCACGGGCAGTTGCTCAGCGCAGCAGCCCTGCGCAGCAGTTTGGGCAGCCGCTCAGGATACCTGCTCAAAACAGCTGAAAAACAAATGAATGTGTTAATATCTGTCGACGTACTACGATAAATTTCTGGACTTCCATCACCCGCACCACACTATGCAATGAAAACAAAGAAAAACATTCCATGCCTTACATACTTTACCAAGATCTCACTCGCACAGTTTAGTGATATTTTTAATTTTTTAATGCATACCAAAGACAACTAGCGCGTGATATAAATTTGTGAAGATTAACTGTCAAATATCTCAAAAAACTCACGATACCACCTTGGCATGACAGCACACAAGGTTTTCTTTGGTGTCGGGACAGCGGCTTAGGCGGCCGCTCAGCGCAGAAGCACGGGCAGTTGCTCAGCGCAGCAGCCCAGCGCAGCAGTTTGGGCAGCCGCTCAGGATACCTGCTCGGGACAGCTGAAAAACAAATGAATGTTAATATCTGTCGACGTACTACGATAAAATTCTAGACTTTCATCACCCGCACCACACTATGCAACGAAAACAAAGAAAAACATTCCATGCCTTACATACTTTACCAAGATCTCACTCGCACAGTTTAGTGATACTTTTATTTATTAATGCATACCAAAGACAACTAGCGCGTGATATCAATTTGTGAAGATTAACTGTCGAATATCTCAAAAACTCACGGATACCATTTTTGCATACACCACACAAGGTAATCTTTGGTGTCGATTACTCCGGACTTGACTTCCAGCAGACAACTGCTCGGGACAGCGGCTTGGGCGGCCGCTCAGCGCAGAAGCACGGGCAGTTGCTCAGCGCAGCAGCCCTGCGCAGCAGTTTGGGCAGCCGCTCAGGATACCTGCTCAAAACAGCTGAAAAACAAATGAATGTGTTAATATCTGTCGACGTACTACGATAAATTTCTGGACTTCCATCACCCGCACCACACTATGCAATGAAAACAAAGAAAAACATTCCATGCCTTACATACTTTACCAAGATCTCACTCGCACAGTTTAGTGATATTTTTAATTTTTTAATGCATACCAAAGACAACTAGCGCGTGATATAAATTTGTGAAGATTAACTGTCAAATATCTCAAAAAACTCACGATACCACCTTGGCATGACAGCACACAAGGTTTTCTTTGGTGTCGGGACAGCGGCTTAGGCGGCCGCTCAGCGCAGAAGCACGGGCAGTTGCTCAGCGCAGCAGCCCAGCGCAGCAGTTTGGGCAGCCGCTCAGGATACCTGCTCGGGACAGCTGAAAAACAAATGAATGTGTTAATATCTGTCGACGTACTACGATAAATTTCTGGACTTCCATCACCCGCACCACACTATGCAATGAAAACGAAGAAAAACATTCCATGCCTTACATTTTTTACCAAGATCTCACTCGCACAGTTTAGTGATATTTTTATTTATTAATGCATACCAAAGACAACTAGCGCGTGATATCAATTTGTGAAGATTAACTGTCGAATATCTCAAAATACTCACGGATACCACCTTTGCATGACAGCACACAAGGTTTTCTTTGGTGTTGATAACTCCGGACTTGACTTCCAGCAGACAACTGCTCGGGACAGCGGCTTAGGCGGCCGCTCAGCGCAGAAGCACGGGCAGTTGCTCAGCGCAGCAGCCCATTGCAGCAGTTTGGGCAGCCGCTCAGGATACCTGCTCAAAACAGCTGAAAAACAAATGAATGTGTTAATATCTGTCGACGTACTACGATAAATTTCTGGACTTCCATCACCCGCACCACACTATGCAATGAAAACAAAGAAAAACATTCCATGCCTTACATACTTTACCAAGATCTTACTCGCACAGTTCAGTGATATTTTTATTTATTAATGCATACCAAAGACAACTAGCGCGTGATATCAATTTGTGAAGATTAACTGTCGAATATCTCAAAAAACTCACGGATACCACCTTTGCATGACAGCACACAAGGTTTTCTTTAGGGTCGATTACTCCGGACTTGACTTCCAGCAGACAACTGCTCGGGACAGCGGCTTGGGCGGCCGCTCAGCGCAGAAGCACGGGCAGTTGCTCAGCGCAGCAGCCCCGCGCAGCAGTTTGGGCAGCCGCTCAGGATACCTGCTCGGGACAGCTGAAAAACAAATGAATGTGTTAATATCTGTCGACGTACTACGATAAAATTCTAGACTTTCATCACCCGCACCACACTATGCAATGAAAACAAAGAAAAACATTCCATGCCTTACATACTTTACCAAGATCTCACTCGCACAGTTTAGTGATACTTTTATTTATAAATGCATACAAAAGACAACTAGCGCGTGATATCTATTTGTGAAGATTAACTGTCGAATATCTCATAAAACTCACGATACCACCTTGGCATGACAGCACACAAGGTTTTCTTTGGTGTCGATTACTCCGGACTTGACTTCCAGCAGACAACTGCTCGGGACAGCGGCTTGGGCGGCCGCTCAGCGCAGAAGCACGGGCAGTTGCTCAGCGCAGCAGCCCTGCGCAGCAGTTTGGGCAGCCGCTCAGAATAACTGCTCAAAACAGCTGAAAAACAAATAAATGTGTTAATATCTGTCGACGTACTACGATAAAATTCTGGACTTCCATCACCTGCACCACACAATGCAATGAAAAGAAAGAAAAACATTCCATGCCTTACATACTTTACCAAGATCTTACTCGCACAGTTCAGTGATATTTTTATTTATTAATGCATACCAAAGACAACTAGCGCGTGATATCAATTTGTAAAGATTAACTGTCGAATATCTCAAAAAACTCACGGATACCACCTTTGCATGACAGCACACAAGGTTTTCTTTGGGGTCGATTACTCCGGACTTGACTTCCAGCAGACAACTGCTCGGGACAGCGGCTTGGGCGGCCGCTCAGCGCAGAAGCACGGGCAGTTGCTCAGCGCAGCAGCCCAGCGCAGCAGTTTGGGCAGCCGCTCAGGATACCTGCTCGGGACAGCTGAAAAACAAATGAATGTGTTAATATCTGTCGACGTACTACGATAAAATTCTGGACTTGCATCACCCGCACCACACAATGCAATGAAAACAAAGAAAAACATTCCATGCCTTACATACTTTACCAAGATCTCACTCGCACAGTTTAGTGATATTTTAATTTTTTAATGCATACCAAAGACAACTAGCGCGTGATATCAATTTGTGAAGATTAACTGTCGAATATCTCAAAAACTCACGGATACCACCTTTGCATGACAGCACACAAGGTTTTCTTTGGTGTCGATTACTCCGGACTTGACTTCCAGCAGACAACTGCTCGGGACAGCGGCTTGGGCGGCCGCTCAGCGCAGAAGCACGGGCAGTTGCTCAGCGCAGCAGCCCAGCGCAGCAGTTTGGGCAGCTGCTCAGGATACCTGCTCGGGACAGCTGAAAAACAAATGAATGTGTTAATATCTGTCGACGTACTACGATAAAATTCTGGACTTGCATCACCCGCACCACACAATGCAATAAAAACAAAAAACATTCCATGCCTTACATACTTTACCAAGATCTCACTCGCACAGTTTAGTGATATTTTTATTTATTAATGCATACCAAAGACAACTAGCGCGTGATATAAATTTGTGAAGATTAACTGTCGAATATCTCAAAAAACTCACGATACCACCTTGGCATGACAGCACACAAGGTTTTCTTTGGTGTCGATTACTCCGGACTTGACTTCCAGCAGACCACTGCTCGGGACAGCGGCTTGGGCGGCCGCTCAGCGCAGAAGCACGGGCAGTTGCTCAGCACAGCAGCCCAGCGCAGCAGTTTGGGCAGCCGCTCAGGATACCTGCTCGGGACAGCTGAAAAACAAATGAATGTGTTAATATCTGTCGACGTACTACGATAAAATTCTAGACTTTCATCACCCGCACCACACTATGCAATGAAAACAAAGAAAAACATTCCATGCCTTACATACTTTACCAAGATCTCACTCGCACAGTTTAGTGATATTTTTATTTTTTAATGCATACCAAAGACAACTAGCGCGTGATATCAATTTGTGAAGATTAACTGTCGAATATCTCAAAATACTCACGGATACCACCTTTGCATGACAGCACACAAGGTTTTCTTTGGTGTTGATTACTCCGGACTTGACTTCCAGCAGACAACTGCTCGGGACAGCGGCTTAGGCGGCCGCTCAGCGCAGCAGCCCAGCGCAGCAGTTTGGGCAGCCGCTCAGGATACCTGCTCAAAACAGCTGAAAAACAAATGAATGTGTTAATATCTGTCGACGTACTACGATAAATTTCTGGACTTCCATCACCCGCACCACAATATGCAATGAAAACAAAGAAAAACATTCCATGCCTTACATACTTTACCAAGATCTCACTCGCACAGTTTAGTGATATTTTTATTTATTAATGCATACCAAAGACAACTAGCGCGTGATATCAATTTGTGAAGATTAACTGTCGAATATCTCAAAAACTCACGGATACCACCTTTGCATGACAGTACACAAGGTTTTCTTTGGTGTTGATTACTCCGGACTTGACTTCCAGCAGACAACTGCTCGGGACAGCGGCTTGGGCGGCCGCTCAGCGCAGAAGCACGGGCAGTTGCTCAGCGCAGCAGCCCAGCGCAGCAGTTTGGGCAGCCGCTCAGGATACCTGCTCGGGACAGCTGAAAAACAAATGAATGTGTTAATATCTGTCGACGTACTACGATAAAATTCTAGACTTTTATCACCCGCACCACACTATGCAATGAAAACAAAGAAAAACATTCCATGCCTTACATACTTTACCAAGATCTCACTCGCACAGTTTAGTGGTACTTTTATTTATAAATGCATACCAAAGACAACTAGCGCGTGATATCAATTTGTGAAGATTAACTGTCGAATATCTCAAAAACTCACGGATACCACCTTTGCATGACAGCACACAAGGTTTTCTTTGGTGTTGATTACTCCGGACTTGACTTCCAGCAGACAACTGCTCGGGACAGCGGCTTAGGCGGCCGCTCAGCGCAGAAGCACGGGCAGTTGCTCAGCGCAGCAGCCCACCGCAGCAGTTTGGGCAGCCGCTCAGGATACCTGCTCGGGACAGCTGAAAAACAAATGAATGTGTTAATATCTGTCGACGTACTACGATAAATTTCTGGACTTCCATCACCCGCACCACACTATGCAATGAAAACAAAGAACATTCCATGCCTTACATACTTTACCAAGATCTCACTCGCACAGTTTAGTGATATTTTTATTTATTAATGCATACCAAAGACAACTAGCGCGTGATATCAATTTGTGAAGATTAACTGTCGAATATCTCAAAAACTCACGGATACCACCTTTGCATGACAGCACACAAGGTTTTCTTTGGTGTTGATTACTCCGGACTTGACTTCCAGCAGACAACTGCTCGGGACAGCGGCTTAGGCGGCCGCTCAGCGCAGAAGCACGGGCAGTTGCTCAGCGCAGCAGCCCAGCGCAGCAGTTTGGGCAGCTGCTCAGGATACCTGCTCGGGACAGCTGAAAAACAAATGAATGTGTTAATATCTGTTGACGTACTACGATAAAATTCTGGACTTGCATCACCCGCACCACACAATGCAATGAAAACAAAGAAAAACATTCCATGCCTTACATACTTTACCAAGATCTCACTCGCACAGTTTAGTGATACTTTTATTTATAAATGCATACCAAAGACAACTAGCGCGTGATATCAATTTGTGAAGATTAACTGTCGAATATCTCAAAAACTCACGGATACCACCTTTGCATGACAGCACACAAGGTTTTCTTTGGTGTTGATTACTCCGGACTTGACTTCCAGCAGACAACTGCTCGGGACAGCGGCTTGGGCGGCCGCTCAAAGCAGAAACACGGGCAGTTGCTCAGCGCAGCAGCCCAGCGCAGCAGTTTGGGCAGCCACTCAGGATACCTGCTCGGGACAGCTGAAAAACAAATGAATGTGTTAATATCTGTCAACGTACTACGATAAAAATCTGGACTTCCATCACCCGCACCACACAATGCAATGAAAACAAAGAAAAACATTCCATGCCTTACATACCTTACCAAGATCTCACTCGCACAGTTTAGTGATATTTTTATTTATTAATGCATACCAAAGACAACTAGCGCGTGATATCAATTTGTGAAGATTAACTGTCGAATATCTCAAAAACTCACGGATACCATCTTTGCATACAACATACAAGGTAATCTTTGGTGTCGATTACTCCGGACTTGACTTCCAGCAGACAACTGCTCGGGACAGCGGCTTGGGCGGCCGCTCAGCGCAGAAGCACGGGCAGTTGCTCAGCGCAGCAGCCCAGCGCAGCAGTTTGGGCAGCCGCTCAGGATACCTGCTCGGGACAGCTGAAAAACAAATGAATGTGTTAATATCTGTCAACGTACTACGATAAAATTCTGGACTTGCATCACCCGCACTACACAATGCAATGAAAACAAAGAACATTCCATGCCTTACATACTTTACCAAGATCTCACTCGCACAGTTTAGTGATATTTTTATTTATTAATGCATACCAAAGACAACTAGCGCGTGTTATCAATTTGTGAAGATTAACTGTCGAATATCTCAAAATACTCACGGATACCACCTTTGCATGACAGCACACAAGGTTTTCTTTGGTGTTGATTACTCCGGACTTGACTTCCAGCAGACAACTGCTCGGGACAGCGGCTTAGGCGGCCGCTCAGCGCAGAAGCACGGGCAGTTGCTCAGCGCAGCAGCCCACCGCAGCAGTTTGGCAGCCGCTCAGGATACCTGCTCGGGACAGCTGAAAAACAAATGAATGTGTTAATATCTGTCGACATACTACGATAAATTTCTGGACTTCCATCACCCGCACCACACTATGCAATGAAAACAAAGAAAAACATTCCATGCCTTACATACTTTACCAAGATCTCACTCGCACAGTTTAGTGATAATTTTATTTATTAATGCATACCAAAGACAACTAGCGCGTGATATCAATTTGTGAAGATTAACTGTCGAATATCTCAAAATACTCACGGATACCACCATGTGCATGACAGCACACAAGGTTTTCTTTGGTGTTGATTACTCCGGACTTGACTTCCAGCAGACAACTGCTCGGGACAGCGGCTTAGGCGGCCGCTCAGCGCAGAAGCACGGGCAGTTGCTCAGCGCAGCAGCCCAGCGCAGCAGTTTGGGCAGCCGCTCAGGATACCTGCTCGGGACAGCTGAAAAACAAATGAATGTGTAATATCTGTCGACGTACTACGATAAAATTCTAGACTTTCATCACCCGCACCACACTATGCAATGAAAACAAAGAAAAACATTCCATGCCTTACATACTTTACCAAGATCTCACTCGCACAGTTTAGTGATACTTTTATTTATAAATGCATACAAAAGACAACTAGCGCGTGATATCAATTTGTGAAGATTAACTGTCGAATATCTCAAAAACTCAAGGATACCATCTTTGCATACACCACACAAGGTAATCTTTGGTGTCGATTACTCCGGACTTGACTTCCAGCAGACAACTGCTCGGGACAGCGGCTTGGGCGGCCGCTCAGCGCAGAAGCACGGGCAGTTGCTCAGCGCAGCAGCCCAGCGCAGCAGTTTGGGCAGCCGCTCAGGATACCTGCTCGGGACAGCTGAAAAACAAATGAATGTGTTAATATCTGTCAACGTACTACGATAAAATTCTGGACTTGCATCACCCGCACCACACAATGCAATGAAAACAAAGAACATTCCATGCCTTACATACTTTACCAAGATCTCACTCGCACAGTTCAGTGATATTTTTATTTATTAATGCATACCAAAGACAACTAGCGCGTGATATCAATTTGTGAAGATTAACTGTCGAATATCTCAAAAAACTCACGATACCACCTTGGCATGACAGCACACAAGATTTTCTTTAGTGTCGGGACAGCGGCTTAGGCGGCCGCTCAGCGCAGAAGCACGGGCAGTTGCTCAGCGCAGCAGCCCTGCGCAGCAGTTTGGGCAGCCGCTCAGGATACCTGCTCAAAACAGCTGAAAAACAAATGAATGTGTTAATATCTGTCGACGTACTACGATAAATTTCTGGACTTCCATCACCCGCACCACACTATGCAATGAAAACAAAGAAAAACATGCCATGCCTTAAATACTTTACCAAGATCTCACTCGCACAGTTTTGTGATATTTTTATTTTTTAATGCATACCAAAGACAACTAGCGCGTGATATAAATTTGTGAAGATTAACTGTCAAATATCTCAAAAAACTCACGGATACCACCTTTGCATGACAGCACACAAGGTTTTCTTTGGTGTTGATTACTCCGGACTTGACTTCCAGCAGACAACTGCTCGGGACAGCGGCTTGGGCGGCCGCTCAAAGCAGAAACACGGGCAGTTGCTCAGCGCAGCAGCCCAGCGCAGCAGTTTGGGCAGCTGCTCAGGATACCTGCTCAAAACAGCTGAAAAACAAATGAATGTGTTAATATCTGTCGACGTACTACGATAAAATTCTGGACTTCCATCACCCGCACCACACTATGCAATGAAAACAAAGAAAAACATTCCATGCCTTACATACTTTACCAAGATCTCACTCGCACAGTTTAGTGATATTTTTATTTATTAATGCATACCAAAGACAACTAGCGCGTGATATAAATTTGTGAAGATTAACTGTCGAATATCTCAAAAACTCACGGATACCATCTTTGCATACAACACACAAGGTAATCTTTGGTGTCGATTACTCCGGACTTGACTTCCAGCAGACAACTGCTCGGGACAGCGGCTTGGGCGGCCGCTCAGCGCAGAAGCACGGGCAGTTGCTCAGCGCAGCAGCCCAGCGCAGCAGTTTGGGCAGCCGCTCAGGATACCTGCTCGGGACAGCTGAAAAACAAATGAATGTGTTAATATCTGTCAACGTACTACGATAAAATTCTGGACTTGCATCACCCGCACCACACAATGCAATGAAAACAAAGAACATTCCATGCCTTACATACTTTACCAAGATCTCACTCGCACAGTTTAGTGATATTTTTATTTATTAATGCATACCAAAGACATGTAACCGATCTAGATTACTAGATTATCGGTTCTCTTAAAAACTAGTTTAAATAAGCGACATCTGTAGGCAAACTCACAAACGACTACCTAAATTCCGTTAGAAGATTAAAGCAACCTTTAAATCGAGATAACTACCTTTGCTGCGCGCTGAGGTAGTTCGGCGATTCACCGATAGAGGTCGCATATAACAATCAAAAATATGGACAGTGACAGTTAAACAAATGTCAATCGAGTTTAGAGAAAATAATGCCACGAGTTGTGAGTTCCGGTGAACGGACGTTGATATTTTGAAAAAGTTCAAAATGCAGTGTAGTGATTGGACTGACGACTACGACGGGTTTGAGGCCTTTTTCATTACCATATAAGGTAGCGAAATGCGCCTCCGACTTCCGCCCCAACTTGTTGTTTTTACTGCAAGCGCAACCAACCTCACTTTGCCATCGGCCGTCGACTGTGCAACTGCTAATAAATTACTACGACTAGTGCTACAGAGTCTTATATAATTCGAACATCAATCTTCAGAACCCCCATACATTGGGTAAGTTTGAGTTGTGAAATGAAAGTGTACTTGACCACCATAAATTATAACCTACAATTGTAACCTTTGGTATGTACTCTCAACTTATTTACTGTATTATTTTTATGTGTTTTTCTGTGTTTTCTGTTGCTTCTCAACTTTCTCCTTGTTTCTATTTTACGCCCTTCTGGCAAACTTGAAAGGGTGTTGTTGGGTAGCTCGCAATTCCCGAGGTACCTAGGCTAGTCCCTAATTGCTCGGTAGTGAACGGACCTCGTGGATTGTGCGCACTTTTACCAGCAACACACCTATTTACGCCCTTCTGGCATTCTGAGCCGCTGGTGGTTGGCATCCGCGAAGGGCCTAGCTAGTCCCTTTATGCTCGGTAGCGGAAGCCTTAGCGGATGCGAATCCTTCACCAGCAGCATTACCTCTTTGGCCCTTATGGCATCTCTTGTTTGTTGGCGGGCCACATCCCTAAAGGCCCTCTGCGAGTCACTATATGCCCAGTAGCAGAGGGACAGTGGACCCGCCAGCTCAACACCTTACTGGACCCACTGTGACCGGAGCACATGTGCTTTTCAGGGTTCCAGTACGAGGAGGAACTCTTCAAGTACGAGGCGGAACTCTTCCAGTACGAGGCGGAATCGTTCCAGTACGAGGCAGAACCCTTCCAGTACAAGGCTGAATCGTTCCAGTACAAGGCTGAATCGTTCCAGTACAAGGCTGAATCGTTCCAGTACAAGGCTGAATCCTTCCAGTACACGACGCCTGAACTCCGGCCGTCCTCTGATCTCCAGCACCGACCGCGGCCACCTTTCTCTACAGCGATTGCTGGGAATTTCTACCGGCGCGGCGGTGTGGAGCCGACCCTGCACGGCAGACCTGCTGCTGAGCATCGGCCAATACTAGCGGACCGGAGCTAAGTCCTTAAACAAGGAAGCTTGCCAAATTGCCATACCTGTCTGAGATCCACGACCCTTTTTATTTATTATACCTTTATTCTCATCTCTCTTCTTTCTCTCATGCTCCCTTCTACCCTGAGTAGGTAGGAAGGTGACATTGGCGCCCCTACAAATTAGGATCAGACAGGTTGGTTTGGCAAACTTTCTTGGGTGTGGCTCTGCCATACTTATTCTGTATACTGTGTCTTATTGTGTTCCTTTCGTGTGTGTTAGTTATAAGTTGTGATTGGCCCTGTGCAGGCCCGGGGTCTGAGAATAGGCCGGCTGCAGCTCTGCATGTCGTAAGAAGCGACTGAAAGACAACGGGTAACACCCAGGGGGTCAGTAATCCACCCATTACCGTCTTCAACGAATTTTATTTTTACCTAAAATTAAATTTTAGTTTTTTTTTACACCTTGCATAAATAATAATTTTTCTTAATAAATATCTAATATTCTATATTCACCACTGTTCAACTTATAAATAGCACACACCTTATTTGTAATTCTACCTACGTGTTATTTTCATCTGAAAAAATTATACCCTTTTAAATATTTTTTTTAAATTGACCTTGTATGACACTGTTCTCATTGGGTATATAGGTCAAGTATACTTTCACAACTACAAACATGAGTCTACAACTTAACTTTTTATCTCTGCAAAAGGCTGAATTAGCATATGAAGTAGCACTGCGCGGTGGCTCACATACTGAATCTGTTCAGGATTTAAGGAAACAGATTGTGAAACTATCCAAAGACATGCTTTCTGAGGATATATTGGAGTCACACTTGGACCCTGAGGTCGATATAAGTGAACTCAAGGAGTCAATGGCAAAAGCAAAAAGCAACATTGCTCTCCTCAAAACTAAATTTGAAAAAAATCTTTTTTGCATGACAGCACACAAGGTTTTCTTTGGGGTCGATTACTCCGGACTTGACTTCCAGCAGACAACTGCTCGGGACAGCGGCTTGGGCGGCCGCTCAGCGCAGAAGCACGGGCAGTTGCTCAGCGCAGCAGCCCAGCGCAGCAGTTTGGGCAGCCGCTCAGGATACCTGCTCGGGACAGCTGAAAAACAAATGAATGTGTTAATATCTGTCGACGTACTACGATTAAATTCTGGACTTCCATCACCCGCACCACACTATGCAATGAAAACAAAGAAAAACATTCCATGCCTTACATACTTTACCAAGATCTCACTCGCACAGTTTAGTGATATTTTTATTTATTAATGGATACCAAAGACAACTAGCGCGTGATATCAATTTGTGAAGATTAACTGTTGAATATCTCAAAAAACTCAAGGATACCACCTTTGCATGACAGCACACAAGGTTTTCTTTTGTGTTGATAACTCCGGACTTGACTTCCAGCAGACAACTGCTCGGGACAGCGGCTTGGGCGGCCGCTCAGCGCAGAAGCACGGGCAGTTGCTCAGCGCAGCAGCCCAGCGCAGCAGTTTGGGCAGCCACTCAGGATACCTGCTCGGGACAGCTGAAAAACAAATGAATGTGTTAATATCTGTCGACGTACTACGATAAAATTCTGGACTTCCATCACCCGCACCACACTATGCAATGAAAACAAAGAAAAACATTCCATGCCTTACATACTTTACCAAGATCTCACTCGCACAGTTTAGTGATATTTTTATTTATTAATGCATACCAAAGACAACTAGCGCGTGATATAAATTTGTGAAGATTAACTGTCGAATATTTCAAAAAACTCACGGATACCTCCTTTGCATGACAGCACCCAAGGTTTTCTTTGGTGTCGATTACTCCGGACTTGACTTCCAGCAGACATTTGCTCGGGACAGCAGCTTGGGCGGCCGCTCAGCGCAGAAGCACGGGCAGTTGCTCAGCGCAGCAGCCCAGCGCAGCAGTTTGGGCAGCCGCTCAGGATACCTGCTCGGGACAGCTGAAAAACAAATGAATGTGTTAATATCTGTCGACGTACTACGATAAATTTCTGGACTTCCATCACCCGCACCACACAATGCAATGAAAACAAAGAACATTTCATGCCTTATATACTTTACCAAGATCTCACTCGCACAGTTTAGTGATACTTTTATTTATAAATGCATACCAAAGACAACTAGCGCGTGATATCAATTTGTGAAGATTAACTGTCGAATGTCTCAACAAACTTACGATACCACCTTTGGATACACCACACAAGGTAATCTTTGGTGTCGATTACTCCGGACTTGACTTCCAGCAGAAAACTGCTCGGGACAGCGGCTTGGGCGACCGCTCAGCGCAGAAGAACGGGCAGTTGCTCAGCGCAGCAGCCCTGCGCAGCAGTTTGGGCAGCCGCTCAGGATACCTGCTAGAGACAGCTGAAAAACAAATGAATGTGTTAATATCTGTCGACGTACTACGATAAAATTCTGGACTTCCATCATCCGCACCACACAATGCAATGAAAACAAAGAAAAACATTCCATGCCTTACATACTTTACCAAGATCTCACTCGCACAGTTTAGTGATATTTTTATTTTTTAATGCATACCAAAGACAACTAGCGCGTGATATCAATTTGTGAAGATTAACTGTCAAATATCTCAAAAAACTCACGGATACCACCTTTGCATGACAGCACACAAGGTTTTCTTTGGTGTTGATTACTCCGGACTTGACTTCCAGCAGACAACTGCTCGGGACAGCGGCTTGGGCGGCCGCTTAGCGCAGAAGCACGGGCAGTTGCTCAGCGCAGCAGCCCAGCGCAGCAGTTTGGGCAGCCGCTCAGGATACCTGCTCGGGACAGCTGAAAAACAAATGAATGTGTTAATATCTGTCGACGTACTACGATAAAATTCTGGACTTCCATCACCCGCAACACACAATGCAATGAAAACAAAGAAAAACATTCCATGCCTTACATACTTTACCAAGATCTCACTCGCACAGTTTAGTGATACTTTTATTTATTAATGCATACCAAAGACAACTAGCGCGTGATATCAATTTGTGAAGATTAACTGTCCAATATCTCAAAAAACTCACGGATACCACCTTAGCATGACAGCACACAAGGTTTTCTTTGGTGTCGATTACTCCGGACTTGACTTCCAGCAGACAACTGCTCGGGACAGCGGCTTGGGCGGCCGCTCAGCGCAGAAGCACGGGCAGTTGCTCAGCACATCAGCCCAGCGCAGCAGTTTGGGCAGCCGCTCAGGATACCTGCTCGGGACAGCTGAAAAATAAATGAATGTGTTAATATCTGTCGACGTACTACGATAAATTTCTGGACTTCCATCACCCGCACCACACTATGCAATGAAAACAAAGAAAAACATCCATGCCTTACATACTTTACCAAGATCTCACTCGCACAGTTTAGTGATATTTTTATTTATTAATGCATACCAAAGACAACTAGCGCGTGATATCAATTTGTGAAGATTAACCGTCAAATATCTCAAAATACTCACGGATACCACCTTTGCATGACAGCACACAAGGTTTTCTTTGGTGTTGATTACTCCGGACTTGACTTCCAGCAGACAACTGCTCGGGACAGCGGCTTAGGCGGCCGCTCAGCGCAGAAGCACGGGCAGTTGCTCAGCGCAGCAGCCCAGCGCAGCAGTTTGGGCAGCCGCTCAGGATACCTGCTCAAAACAGCTGAAAAACAAATGAATGTGTTAATATCTGTCGACGTACTACGATAAATTTCTGGACTTCCATCACCCGCACCACACTATGCAATGAAAACAAAGAAAAACATTCCATGCCTTACATTTTTTACCAAGATCTCACTCGCACAGTTTAGTGATATTTTTATTTATTAATGCATACCAAAGACAACTAGCGCGTGATATCAATTTGTGAAGATTAACTGTCGAATATCTCAAAATACTCACGGATACCACCTTTGCATGACAGCACACAAGGTTTTCTTTGGTGTTGATTACTCCGGACTTGACTTCCAGCAGACAACTGCTCGGGACAGCGGCTTGGGCGGCCGCTCAGCGCAGAAGCACGGGCAGTTGCTCAGCGCAGCAGCCCAGCGCAGCAGTTTGGGCAGCCGCTCAGGATACCTGCTCGGGACAGCTGAAAAACAAATGAATGTGTTAATATCTGTCAACGTACTACGATAAAATTCTGGACTTGCATCACCCGCACCACACAATGCAATGAAAACAAAGAACATTCCATGCCTTACATACTTTACCAAGATCTCACTCGCACAGTTTAGTGATATTTTTATTTATTAATGCATACCAAAGACAACTAGCGCGTGATATCAATTTGTGAAGATTAACTGTCGAATATCTCAAAATACTCACGGATACCACCTTTGCATGACAGCACACAAGGTTTTCTTTGGTGTTGATTACTCCGGACTTGACTTCCAGCAGACAACTGCTCGGGACAGCGGCTTAGGCGGCCGCTCAGCGCAGAAGCACGGGCAGTTGCTCAGCGCAGCAGCCCAGCGCAGCAGTTTGGGCAGCCGCTCAGGATACCTGCTCAAAACAGCTGAAAAACAAATGAATGTGTTAATATCTGTCGACGTACTACGATAAATTTCTGGACTTCCATCACCCGCACCACACTATGCAATGAAAACAAAGAAAAACATTCCATGCCTTACATTTTTTACCAAGATCTCACTCGCACAGTTTAGTGATATTTTTATTTATTAATGCATACCAAAGACAACTAGCGCGTGATATCAATTTGTGAAGATTAACTGTCGAATATCTCAAAATACTCACGGATACCACCTTTGCATGACAGCACACAAGGTTTTCTTTGGTGTTGATTACTCCGGACTTGACTTCCAGCAGACAACTGCTCGGGACAGCGGCTTAGGCGGCCGCTCAGCGCAGAAGCACGGGCAGTTGCTCAGCGCAGCAGCCCAGCGCAGCAGTTTGAGCAGCCGCTCAGGATACCTGCTCGGGACAGCTGAAAAACAAATGAATGTGTTAATATCTGTCGACGTACTACGATAAAATTCTGGACTTGCATCACCCGCACCACACAATGCAATGAAAACAAAGAAAAACATTCCATGCCTTACATACTTTACCAAGATCTCACTCGCACAGTTTAGTGATATTTTTATTTTTTAATGCATACCAAAGACAACTAGCGCGTGATATCAATTTGTGAAGATTAACTGTCGAATATCTCAAAAAACTCACGGATACCACCTTTGCATGACAGCACACAAGGTTTTCTTTGGTGTCGATTACTCGGGACTTGACTTCCAGCAGACAACTGCTCAGGACAGCGGCTTGGGCGGCCGCTCAGCGCAGAAGCACGGGCAGTTGCTCAGCGCAGCAGCCCAGCGCAGCAGTTTGGGCAGCTGCTCAGGATACCTGCTCGGGACAGCTGAAAAACAAATGAATGTGTTAATACCTGTCGACGTACTACGATAAAATTCTGGACTTGCATCACCCGCACCACACAATGCAATAAAAACAAAAAACATTCCATGCCTTACATACTTTACCAAGATCTCACTCGCACAGTTTAGTGATACTTTTATTTATAAATGCATACCAAAGACAACTAGCGCGTGATATAAATTTGTGAAGATTAACTGTCGAATATCTCAAAAAACTCACGATACCACCTTGGCATGACAGCACACAAGGTTTTCTTTGGTGTCGATTACTCCGGACTTGACTTCCAGCAGACAACTGCTCGGGACAGCAGCTTGGGCGGCCGCTCAGCGCAGAAGCACGGGCAGTTGCTCAGCGCAGCAGCCCAGCGCAGCAGTTTGGGCAGCCGCTCAGGATACCTGCTCGGGACAGCTGAAAAACAAATGAATGTGTTAATATCTGTCGACGTACTACGATAAAATTCTGGACTTCCATCACCCGCAACACACAATGCAATGAAAACAAAGAAAAACATTCCATGCCTTACATACTTTACCAAGATCTCACTCGCACAGTTTAGTGATATTTTTATTTATTAATGCATACCAAAGACAACTAGCGCGTGATATCAATTTGTGAAGATTAACTGTCGAATATCTCAAAATACTCACGGATACCACCTTTGCATGACAGCACACAAGGTTTTCTTTGGTGTTGATTACTCCGGACTTGACTTCCAGCAGACAACTGCTCGGGACAGCGGCTTAGGCGGCCGCTCAGCGCAGAAGCACGGGCAGTTGCTCAGCGCAGCAGCCCAGCGCAGCAGTTTGAGCAGCCGCTCAGGATACCTGCTCGGGACAGCTGAAAAACAAATGAATGTGTTAATATCTGTCGACGTACTACGATAAAATTCTGGACTTGCATCACCCGCACCACACAATGCAATGAAAACAAAGAAAAACATTCCATGCCTTACATACTTTACCAAGATCTCACTCGCACAGTTTAGTGATATTTTTATTTTTTAATGCATACCAAAGACAACTAGCGCGTGATATCAATTTGTGAAGATTAACTGTCGAATATCTCAAAAAACTCACGGATACCACCTTTGCATGACAGCACACAAGGTTTTCTTTGGTGTCGATTACTCGGGACTTGACTTCCAGCAGACAACTGCTCAGGACAGCGGCTTGGGCGGCCGCTCAGCGCAGAAGCACGGGCAGTTGCTCAGCGCAGCAGCCCAGCGCAGCAGTTTGGGCAGCTGCTCAGGATACCTGCTCGGGACAGCTGAAAAACAAATGAATGTGTTAATACCTGTCGACGTACTACGATAAAATTCTGGACTTGCATCACCCGCACCACACAATGCAATAAAAACAAAAAACATTCCATGCCTTACATACTTTACCAAGATCTCACTCGCACAGTTTAGTGATACTTTTATTTATAAATGCATACCAAAGACAACTAGCGCGTGATATAAATTTGTGAAGATTAACTGTCGAATATCTCAAAAAACTCACGATACCACCTTGGCATGACAGCACACAAGGTTTTCTTTGGTGTCGATTACTCCGGACTTGACTTCCAGCAGACAACTGCTCGGGACAGCAGCTTGGGCGGCCGCTCAGCGCAGAAGCACGGGCAGTTGCTCAGCGCAGCAGCCCAGCGCAGCAGTTTGGGCAGCCGCTCAGGATACCTGCTCGGGACAGCTGAAAAACAAATGAATGTGTTAATATCTGTCGACGTACTACGATAAAATTCTGGACTTCCATCACCCGCAACACACAATGCAATGAAAACAAAGAAAAACATTCCATGCCTTACATACTTTACCAAGATCTCACTCGCACAGTTTAGTGATATTTTTATTTATTAATGCATACCAAAGACAACTAGCGCGTGATATCAATTTGTGAAGATTAACTGTCGAATATCTCAAAATACTCACGGATACCACCTTTGCATGACAGCACACAAGGTTTTCTTTGGTGTTGATTACTCCGGACTTGACTTCCAGCAGACAACTGCTCGGGACAGCGGCTTGGGCGGCCGCTCAGCGCAGAAGCACGGGCAGTTGCTCAGCGCAGCAGCCCAGCGCAGCAAATTGGGCAGCCGCTCAGGATACCTGCTCGGGACAGCTGAAAAACAAATGAATGTGTTAATATATGTCGACGTACTACGATAAAATTCTAGACTTTCATCACCCGCACCACACTATGCAATGAAAACAAAGAAAAACATTCCATGCCTTACATACTTTACCAAGATCTCACTCGCACAGTTTAGTGATACTTTTATTTATAAATGCATACAAAAGACAACTAGCGCGTGATATCTATTTGTGAAGATTAACTGTCGAATATCTCAAAAAACTCACGATACCACCTTGGCATGACAGCACACAAGGTTTTCTTTGGTGTCGATTACTCCGGACTTGACTTCCAGCAGACAACTGCTCGGGACAGCGGCTTGGGCGGCTGCTCAGCGCAGAAGCACGGGCAGTTGCTCAGCGCAGCAGCCCTGCGCAGCAGTTTGGGCAGCCGCTCAGGATACCTGCTCAAAACAGCTGAAAAACAAATGAATGTGTTAATATCTGTCGACGTACTACGATAAAATTCTGGACTTCCATCACCTGCACCACACAATGCAATGAAAACAAAGAAAAACATTCCATGCCTTACATACTTTACCAAGATCTTACTCGCACAGTTCAGTGATATTTTTATTTATTAATGCATACCAAAGACAACTAGCGCGTGATATCAATTTGTGAAGATTAACTGTCGAATATCTCAAAAAACTCACGGATACCACCTTTGCATGACAGCACACAAGGTTTTCTTTGGGGTCGATTACTCCGGACTTGACTTCCAGCAGACAACTGCTCGGGACAGCGGCTTGGGCGGCCGCTCAGCGCAGAAGCACGGGCAGTTGCTCAGCGCAGCAGCCCAGCGCAGCAGTTTGGGCAGCCGCTCAGGATACCTGCTCGGGACAGCTGAAAAACAAATGAATGTGTTAATATCTGTCGACGTACTACGATTAAATTCTGGACTTCCATCACCCGCACCACACTATGCAATGAAAACAAAGAAAAACATTCCATGCCTTACATACTTTACCAAGATCTCACTCACACAGTTTAGTGATATTTTTATTTATTAATGGATACCAAAGACAACTAGCGCGTGATATCAATTTGTGAAGATTAACTGTTGAATATCTCAAAAAACTCAAGGATACCACCTTTGCATGACAGCACACAAGGTTGTCTTTTGTGTTGATTACTCCGGACTTGACTTCCAGCAGACAACTGCTCGGGACAGCGGCTTGGGCGGCCGCTCAGCGCAGAAGCACGGGCAGTTGCTCAGCGCAGCAGCCCAGCGCAGCAGTTTGGGCAGCCACTTAGGATACCTGCTCGGGACAGCTGAAAAACAAATGAATGTGTTAATATCTGTCGACGTACTACGATAAAATTCTGGACTTCCATCACCCGCACCACACTATGCAATGAAAACAAAGAAAAACATTCCATGCCTTACATACTTTACCAAGATCTCACTCGCACAGTTTAGTGATATTTTTATTTATTAATGCATACCAAAGACAACTAGCGCGTGATATAAATTTGTGAAGATTAACTGTCGAATATTTCAAAAAACTCACGGATACCTCCTTTGCATGACAGCACACAAGGTTTTCTTTGGTGTCGATTACTCCGGACTTGACTTCCAGCAGACAACTGCTCGGGACAGCAGCTTGGGCGGCCGCTCAGCGCAGAAGCACGGGCAGTTGCTCAGCGCAGCAGCCCAGCGCAGCAGTTTGGGCAGCCGCTCAGGATACCTGCTCGGGACAGCTGAAAAACAAATGAATGTGTTAATATCTGTCGACGTACTACGATAAAATTCTGGACTTCCATCACCCGCAACACACAATGCAATGAAAACAAAGAAAAACATTCCATGCCTTACATACTTTACCAAGATCTCACTCGCACAGTTTAGTGATACTTTTATTTATTAATGCATACCAAAGACAACTAGCGCGTGATATCAATTTGTAAAGATTAACTGTCCAATATCTCAAAAAACTCACGGATACCACCTTGGCATGACAGCACACAAGGTTTTCTTTGGTGTCGATTACTCCGGACTTGACTTCCAGCAGAGAACTGCTCGGGACAGCGGCTTGGGCGGCCGCTCAGCGCAGAAGCACGGGCAGTTGCTCAACACAGCAGCCCAGCGCAGCAGTTTGGGCAGCCGCTCAGGATACCTGCTCGGGACAGCTGAAAAATAAATGAATGTGTTAATATCTGTCGACGTACTACGATAAATTTCTAAACTTCCATCACCCGCACCACACTATGCAATGTAAACAAAGAAAAACATCCATGCCTTACATACTTTACCAAGATCTCACTCGCACAGTTTAGTGATATTTTTATTTATTAATGCATACCAAAGACAACTAGCGCGTGATATCAATTTGTGAAGATTAACCGTCAAATATCTCAAAATACTCACGGATACCACCTTTGCATGACAGCACACAAGGTTTTCTTTGGTGTTGATTACTCCGGACTTGACTTCCAGCAGACAACTGCTCGGGACAGCGGCTTAGGCGGCCGCTCAGCGCAGAAGCACGGGCAGTTGCTCAGCGCAGCAGCCCAGCGCAGCAGTTTGGGCAGCCGCTCCGGATACCTGTTCGGGACAGCTGAAAAACAAATGAATGTTAATATCTGTCGACGTACTACGATAAAATTCTAGACTTTCATCACCCGCACCACACTATGCAATGAAAACAAAGAAAAACATTCCATGCCTTACATACTTTACCAAGATCTCACTCGCACAGTTTAGTGATACTTTTATTTATAAATGCATACCAAAGACAACTAGCGCGTGATATCAATTTGTGAAGATTAACTGTCGAATATCTCAAAAACTCACGGATACCATTTTTGCATACACCACACAAGGTAATCTTTGGTGTCGATTACTCCGGACTTGACTTCCAGCAGACAACTGCTCGGGACAGCGGCTTGGGCGGCCGCTCAGCGCAAAAGCACGGGCAGTTGCTCAGCGCAGCAGCCCTGCGCAGCAGTTTGGGCAGCCGCTCAGGATACCTGCTCAAAACAGCTGAAAAACAAATGAATGTGTTAATATCTGTCGACGTACTACGATAAAATTCTGGACTTCCATCACCTGCACCACACAATGCAATGAAAACAAAGAAAAACATTCCATGCCTTACATACTTTACCAAGATCTCACTCGCACAGTTCAGTGATATTTTTATTTATTAATGCATACCAAAGACAACTAGCGCGTGATATCAATTTGTGAAGATTAACTGTCGAATATCTCAAAAAACTCACGGATACCACCTTTGCATGACAGCACACAAGGTTTTCTTTGGTGTCGATTACTCCGGACTTGACTTCCAGCAGACAACTGCTCGGGACAGCGGCTTGGGCGGCCGCTCAGCGCAGAAGCACGGGCAGTTGCTCAGCGCAGCAGCCCAGCGCAGCAGTTTGGGCAGGATACCTGCTCGGGACAGCTGAAAAACAAATGAATGTGTTAATATCTGTCGACGTACTACGATAAAATTCTGGACTTGCATCACCCGCACCACACAATGCAATGAAAACAAAGAACATTCCATGCCTTACATACTTTACCAAGATCTCACTCGCACAGTTTAGTGATATTTTTCTTTATTAATGCATAACAAAGACAACTAGCGCGTGATATAAATTTGTTAAGATTAACTGTAAAATATCTCAAAAAACTCACGATACCACCTTTGCATGACAGTACACAAGGTTTTCTTTGGTGTCGATTACTCCGGACTTGAGTTCCAGCAGACAACTGCTCGGGACAGCAGCTTGGGCGGCCGCTCAGCGCAGAAGCACGGGCAGTTGCTCAGCGCAGCAGCCCAGCGCAGCAGTTTGAGCAGCCGCTCAGGATACCTGCTCGGGACAGCTGAAAAACAAATGAATTTGTTAATATCTGTCGACGTACTACGATTAAATTCTGGACTTCCATCACCCGCACCACACTATGCAATGAAAACAAAGAAAAACATTCCATGCCTTACATACTTTACCAAGATCTCACTCGCACAGTTTAGTGATATTTTTATTTATTAATGGATACCAAAGACAACTAGCGCGTGATATCAATTTGTGAAGATTAACTGTTGAATATCTCAAAAAACTCAAGGATACCACCTTTGCATGACAGCACACAAGGTTTTCTTTGGTGTTGATTACTCCGGACTTGACTTCCAGCAGACAACTGCTCGGGACAGCGGCTTGGGCGGCCGCTCAGCGCAGAAGCACGGGCAGTTGCTCAGCGCAGCAGCCCAGCGCAGCAGTTTGGGCAGCCACTCAGGATACCTGCTCGGGACAGCTGAAAAACAAATGAATGTGTTAATATCTGTCGACGTACTACGATAAAATTCTGGACTTCCATCACCCGCACCACACTATGCAATGAAAACAAAGAAAAACATTCCATGCCTTACATACTTTACCAAGATCTCACTCGCACAGTTTAGTGATATTTTTATTTATTAATGCATACCAAAGACAACTAGCGCGTGATATAAATTTGTGAAGATTAACTGTCGAATATTTCAAAAAACTCACGGATACCTCCTTTGCATGGCAGCACACAAGGTTTTCTTTGGTGTCGATTACTCCGGACTTGACTTCCAGCAGACAACTGCTCGGGACAGCAGCTTGGGCGGCCGCTCAGCGCAGAAGCACGGGCAGTTGCTCAGCGCAGCAGCCCAGCGCAGCAGTTTGGGCAGCCGCTCAGGATACCTGCTCGGGACAGCTGAAAAACAAATGAATGTGTTAATATCTGTCGACGTACTACGATAAAATTCTGGACTTCCATCACCCGCAACACACAATGCAATGAAAACAAAGAAAAACATTCCATGCCTTACATACTTTACCAAGATCTCACTCGCACAGTTTAGTAATACTTTTATTTATTAATGCATACCAAAGACAACTAGCGCGTGATATCAATTTGTGAAGATTAACTGTCCAATATCTCAAAAAACTCACGGATACCACCTTTGCATGACAGCACACAAGGTTTTCTTTGGTGTCGATTACTCCGGACTTGACTTCCAGCAGACAACTGCTCGGGACAGCGGCTTGGGCGGCCGCTCAGCGCAGAAGCACGGGCAGTTCCTCAGCGCAGCAGCCCTGCGCAGCAGTTTGGGCAGCCGCTCAGGATACCTGCTCGAGACAGCTGAAAAACAAATGAATGTGTTAATATCTGTCGACGTACTACGATAAAATTCTGGACTTCCATCACCCGCACCACACAATGCAATGAAAACAAAGAAAAACATTCCATGCCTTACATACTTTACCAAGATCTCACTCGCACATTTTAGTGATATTTTTATTTATTAATGCATACCAAATACAACTAGCGCGTGATATCAATTTGTGAAGATTAACTGTCCAATATCTCAAAATACTCACGGATAGCACCTTTGCATGACAGCACACAAGGTTTTCTTTGGTGTTGATTACTCCGGACTTGACTTCCAGCAGACAACTGCTCGGGACAGCGGCTTGGGCGGCCGCTCAGCGCAGAAGCACGGGCAGTTGCTCAGCGCAGCAGCCCAGCGCAGCAGTTTGGGCAGCCGCTCAGGATACCTGCTCGGGACAGCTGAAAAACAAATGAATGTGTTAATATCTGTCGACGTACTACGATAAAATTCTGGACTTCCATCATTCGCACCACACTATGCAATGAAAACAAAGAAAAACATTCCATGCCTTACATACTTTACCAAGATCTCACTCGCACAGTTTAGTGATATTTTTATTTATTAATGCATACCAAAGACAACTAGCGCGTGATATCAATTTGTGAAGATTAACTATCGAATATCTCAAAATACTCACGGATACCACCTTGGCATGACAGCACACAAGGTTTTCTTTGGTGTCGATTACTCCGGACTTGACTTCCAGCAGACAACTGCTCGGGACAGCGGCTTGGGCGGCCGCTCAGCGCAGAAGCACGGGCAGTTGCTCAGCGCAGCAGCCCTGCGCAGTAGTTTGGGCAGCCGCTCAGGATACCTGCTCGAGACAGCTGAAAAACAAATGAATGTGTTAATATCTGTCGACATACTACGATAAAATTCTGGACTTCCATCATCCGCACCACACAATGCAATGAAAACAAAGAAAAACATTCCATGCCTTACATACTTTACCAAGATCTCACTCGCACAGTTTAGTGATATTTTTATTTATTAATGCATACCAAAGACAACTAGCGCGTGATATAAATTTGTGAAGATTAACTGTCGAATATCTCAAAAAACTCACGATACCACCTTGGCATGACAGCACATAAGGTTTTCTTTGGTGTCGATAACTCCGGACTTGACTTCCAGCAGACAACTGCTCGGGACAGCGGCTTGGGCGGCCGCTCAGCGCAGCAGTTTGGGCAGCCGCTCAGGATACCTGCTCGGGACAGCTGAAAAACAAATGAATGTGTTAATATCTGTCGACGTACTACGATAAAATTCTGGACTTGCATCACCCGCACCACACAATGCAATGAAAACAAAGAACATTCCATGCCTTACATACTCTACCAAGATCTCACTCGTACAGTTTAGTGATATTTTTATTTATTAATGCATACCAAAGACAACTAGCGCGTGATATCAATTTGTGAAGATTAACTGTCGAATATCTCAAAAACTCACGGATACCACCTTTGCATACACCACACAAGGTAATCTTTGGTGTCGATTACTCCGGACTTGACTTCCAGCAGACAACTGCTCGGGACAGCGGCTTGGGCGGCCGCTCAGCGCAGCAGTTTGGGCAGCCGCTCAGGATACCTGCTCGGGACAGCTGAAAAACAAATGAATGTGTTAATATCTGTCGACGTACTACGATAAAATTCTGGACTTCCATCACCCGCACCACACAATGCAATGAAAACAAAGAAAAACATTCCATGCCTTACATACTTTACCAAGATCTCACTCGCACAGTTTAGTGATACTTTTATTTATAAATGCATACCAAAGACAACTAGCGCGTGATTTCAATTTGTGAAGATTAACTGTCGAATATCTCAAAAACTCACGGATACCATCTTTGCATACACCACACAAGATAATCTTTGGTGTCGATTACTCCGGACTTGACTTCCAGCAGACAACTGCTCGGGACAGCGGCTTGGGCGGCCGCTCAGCGCAGCAGTTTGGGCAGCCGCTCAGGATACCTGCTCGGGACAGCTGAAAAACAAATGAATGTGTTAATATCTGTCGACGTACTACGATAAAATTCTGGACTTCCATCACCCGCACCACACAATGCAATGAAAACAAAGAAAAACATTCCATGCCTTACATACTTTACCAAGATCTCACTCGCACAGTTTAGTGATACTTTTATTTATAAATGCATACAAAAGACAACTAGCGCGTGATTTCAATTTGTGAAGATTAACTGTCGAATATCTCAAAAACTCACGGATACCATCTTTGCATACACCACACAAGGTAATCTTTGGTGTCGATTACTCCGGACTTGACTTCCAGCAGACAACTGCTCGGGACAGCAGCTTGGGCGGCCGCTCAGCGCAGAAGCACGGGCAGTTGCTCAGCGCAGCAGCCCTGCGCAGCAGTTTGGGCAGCCGCTCAGGATACCTGCTCGAGACAGCTGAAAAACAAATGAATGTGTTAATATCTGTCGACGTACTACGATAAAATTCTGGACTTGCATCACCCGCACCACACAATGCAATGAAAACAAAGAACATTCCATGCCTTACATACTTTACCAAGATCTCACTCGCACAGTTTAGTGATACTTTTATTTATTAATGCATACCAAAGATAACTAGCGCGTGATATCAATTTGTGAAGATTAACTGTCGAATATCTCAAAAACTCACGGATACCACCTTTGCATACACCACACAAGGTAATCTTTGGTGTCGATTACTCCGGACTTGACTTCCAGCAGACAACTGCTCGGGACAGCGGCTTGGGCGGCCGCTCAGCGCAGCAGTTTGGGCAGCCGCTCAGGATACCTGCTCGGGACAGCTGAAAAACAAATGAATGTGTTAATATCTGTCGACGTACTACGATAAAATTCTGGACTTGCATCACCCGCACCACACAATGCAATGAAAACAAAGAAAAACATTCCATGCCTTACATACTTTACCAAGATCTCACTCGCACAGTTTAGTGATACTTTTATTTATAAATGCATACAAAAGACAACTAGCGCGTGATTTCAATTTGTGAAGATTAACTGTCGAATATCTCAAAAACTCACGGATACCATCTTTGCATACACCACACAAGGTAATCTTTGGTGTCGATTACTCCGGACTTGACTTCGAGCAGACAACTGCTCGGGACAGCAGCTTGGGCGGCCGCTCAGCGCAGAAGCACGGGCAGTTGCTCAGCGCAGCAGCCCTGCGCAGCAGTTTGGGCAGCCGCTCAGGATACCTGCTCGAGACAGCTGAAAAACAAATGAATGTGTTAATATCTGTCGACGTACTACGATAAAATTCTGAACTTCCATCACCCGCACCACACTATGCAATGAAAACAAAGAAAAACATTCCATGCCTTACATACTTTACCAAGATCTCACTCTCACAGTTTAGTGATATTTTTATTTATTAATGCATACCAAAGACAACTAGCGCGTGATATCAATTTGTGAAGATTAACTGTCAAATGTCTCAACAAACTTACGATACTACCTTTGCTTACACCACACAAGGTAATCTTTGGTGTCGATTACTCCGGACTTGACTTCCAGCAGACAACTGCTCGGGACAGCGGCTTGGGCGGCCGCTCAGCGCATATACAAAATCATGACAAGGATTGACGTCACCACAATAACGAACTCCGAGATGTTGACTCGTCGACGGTTGAAGGCAGAGTGAGCCACGACTGCTCTGTGCGCCGCCTTTTATACTTTTCGGTCTAATAGGCTATTTTCGTCGCTAACAATATATATATATATATATATATTGTTAGAGTTATATATATATATATATATATATATATCGGCGCGGATACAATAATTTGCCAATAATAATTAATCTATAACATTTAGATCTGTTAAATTGATTTATTTGAATGGATTTATACAACATAGATTCATACTTTTGAAATTGTTTACAGTAAATTATTCCAATTAAAATTAATAATATAATTATTCTCAAAATGATTTAAGTTTATTACGATGTTCAATTAATTATAAAACATGCCATCACTTTGTATTGCAATCTTAATGTTTAAAACGACCACGTGCAAAAATAGGATTTCATCCGGTCCTTTACAAAGGCATAAATGGGGCTGTAGCCAACACTTCGAGGCCTGTTTCGTATTAAAAAAACAAAGTAGTTTAAAAACCGAAACATTTTGGATGGATAGTTACATGGTAACCTACGAGTATATTACAAGTAAAATTTGAAAAATTTTATATCGACTTCCATTCTATTCAGTTATTGGAGTAAGTATATCTCTCTAAAACTACTAGACCAAATTCGTAGAAATTTAAATGGGACCACACGGGAAGGACCAGCTTTCAAACAAAAAAATTGAGAATTGGTTAACCCAGTCTAAAGTTATGAGGTAACAAACATAAAAATAATAATACAGTCTCACTGACTACCTCCTCCTTTTTTTGGAAGTCTGTAGAAAATAGTTAAATGGTATGGCTATTGATATGAAATCTAATGATTAGTGATAAAGGAGATAATGGGCTATAGACGAGACTACGGCACCTGTCAATTTCAGTCTCATCTTAAAATGTTTAGGTGACTTGCCACCCACTAAATGAGCCCCCCATAAGAGCCATCAATGGTAACAAAAGGGGCAACGTTGGCGTGGATGGCAAAAGGGTGTCCAGAGGTTTGCTGCGGTTTCACTAGAACGCTACTACCGGAGTTAAGCCCTGTAACCTTTTACAAGTTTTGGCGGGAGCGTACGTGAGCCTCGGTTGGGCGCGTGGTAGGCGCTGCAGGTGGCGCGGGTGCAGTGCTCATGAACTCTGTTTTCGGGTGTTTGTCACGCATTTTCGGACTGAACCTACCTTGTAATTAAAAAACATTACATAAAAAATACTTTTATTCTTCATAAATTACAAATTATTGACTCCCAAAAAAGTTGATAATTACGCCCAGCCGCCATCTTCGATTTCAGTTTTGTTAGCACTATCGGCATCAACGCCCTCGAAAATCATAAAAACTACATCCAGTACGATATAGTTCACAATAATATAATAATCTATTGCAGCCGCCATCTGAGATTTGTATTTTGTATTTTGTTTTACGAATTTATTAAGTTTTATGATCGACCATACAAAAACACTATTACAATTTTAAAACACAGCAGTCCGTCAAGTGTGACATTTCATATTTTAGATCATATAAAAAAGGTTATGATGTAAAAATAGTTTGTAACACTCACTACTGACTGCACCGCGAGAACCGCTTAGGGGTCTCGTCGATGCGCATGTTTATGTCACTGGGCCGTTTCAAACGATTGAAGGTAGTTTCCGTACTGTTCTATATGTCTACTGTGACGGCTCGCCACAAAGCCGCCCCTGCGGTATTATTATTTCTTTTTTTCTTGTATTTTATCCAGTTTTATAAAGACATAAGTGGGGTCAATGTAGTACCTACATAAACAGCATTTGAAATGAAGGTGAAATGGTATAGCTATTGCTAAAATTAGTAACATAGTAGGGCTATAGATATGAACTCTTAAATCATAAAAGAAACGGCTATTGACGAAACTACGGTACCTGCCAGTTTCAGTCTCATTTTAAAATATTATTATATATATATATATATATATAATATTGAATGCTACATTTAACGAAAATAAACAATACATTATACAATTACCTACGCAGTCTATCTCTCACCTAACTACACAACTTTATTTTATTTTAATCACACCTATCCTCGCATATACTATTTTTCACAGATATACCTGAGATATGTTATATTATTTATGTATTACTTCAGATTTTTTAAATTATTGTTTAGTATTTAAGTATTATTCATTTTGTACAAAGTCAGCATACATTCTATAATTATTATAACCTTCTTTTAAAAAAAATATAAAATCCATGTAAAGATCATTGGAGTAGGTAATTATAAAGGAAGGGACTGAATTTCACGACACAGGCCATCCTAGTGTGGGATTCAGTGATCATCACCCAACTTACGAGTACTATATTATAATATATAAGCCAAAAGATGTAATCTATTTTGTAAGTAATTAGCATAAGTTTCATTCCCTAATAAACGTTTCCTAGTTTCCTAATTAATTTCCTAATATATATTTAGGGGGCCACTAATCGGGCCCCCACAAGGGCCACCATCAATGGTGACCAAAGGGGCAACATTAGTGTGGATGGCTAAAGGGTGTCGAGAGGTGTGCTGCGCTTTAACACTTCCACCCTTGGGGCGTTTCGTTACTTACTTTAGTATTATTATCCTTTCTAAACCAAAACAACTTTACCTGCGTGGGTACGGGTAAAAGATGGATCACCAATAGACATTTAGATCACCACATGTCAACCTTTTTAGGTATGCAAAAATAATTATGCTTACCTATTGTGAAACTACCAATAGTAATTATAAAGACTCAAACTTTAGATTTGGTTTACTATAAAAGTTGTTAGAGGTATAATTGACAATATTTATTGTGTTATACTCTAGCAATAACGATGTTTCATCTTCTTAGCATTTGCTGAGTCATTCCACTCGTACCTGTATAGGTATGTACCTATACCATATTCCCGCTCTCCGCTTGCATAAAGATGCGTTCTAAGCGGCCTGTAAGGAAGAATCCGCCGATTGGAACACATTGGATTATGAATAAAAATTAATGGTTCTCATAGAAAATGCTTGGCAGAACACGGCTCTTGTTTTGTACATAAAAAAAATACATTGAAATTAATTAGGAAACTAGGAAACGTTTATTAGGAAATGAAACTTATGCTAATTACTTACAAAATAGATTACATCTTTTGGCTTATATATTATAATATAATACTCTTAAGTTGGATGATGATCACTGAATCCCACACTAGGATGGCCTGTGTCGTGAGATTCAGTCCCTTCCTTTATAATTACTCCAATGATCTTTACATGGATTTTATATTTTTTTTTAAAGAAGGTTATAATAATTATAGAATGTATGCTGACTTTGTACAAAAGGAATAATACTTAAATACTAAACAATAATTTAAAAAATCTGATGCAATACATAAATAATATAACATATTTCAGGTATATCTGTGAAAAATAGTATATGCGAGGATAGGAGTGATTAAAATAAAATAAAGTTGTGTAGTTAGGTGAGAGATAGACTGCGTAAGTAATTGTATAATGTATTGTTTATTTTCGTTAAATGTAGCATTCAATATTATATATATATATATATATATATATATAATATTTTAAAATAAGACTGAAACTGGCAGGTACCGTAGTCTCGTCAATAGCCATTTCTTTTATGATTTAAGAGTTCATATCTATAGCCCTACTATGTTACTAATTTAAGCAATAACTATACCATTTCACCTTCATTTCAAATGCTGTTTATGTAGGTACTACATTGACCCCACTTATGTCTTTGTAAAAACTGGATAAAATACGAGAAAAAAAAGAAATAATAATACCGCAGGGGCGGCTTTGTGGCGAGCCGTCGGTGAGTGTGACACCGTCACAGTAGATATATAGAACAGTACGGAAACTACCTTCAATCGTTTGAAACGGCCCACTGACATAACCATGCGCATCGACGAGACCCCTAAGCGGTTCTCGCGGTGCAGTCAGTAGTGAGTGTTACAAACTATTTTTACATCATAACCTTTTTTATATGATCTAAAATATGAAATGTCACACTTGACTGACTGCTATGTGTTTTAAAAGTGTAATAATGTTTTTGTATGATCGATCATAAAGCTTAATAAATTCGTAAAACATTACACAAAATACAAATCTCAGATGGCGGCTGCAATAGATTATTATATATTATTGTGAAATATATCGTACTGGGTGTAGTTTTTATGATTTTCGAGGGCGTTGATGCCGATAGTGCTAACAAAACTGAAATCGAAGATGGCTGGGCGAAATTATCAACTTTTTTTGGAGTCAATAATTTGTAATTTATGAAGAATAAAAGTATTTTTTATGTAATGTTTTTTTAATTACAATGTATCAAACGCATTTTTGAGGTTGAAACGCAGTTCAGTCCGAAAATGCGTGACAAACACCCGAAAACAGAGTTCACGAGCACTGCACCCGCGCCACCTGCAGCGCCTACCACGCGCCCAACAGAGGCTCACGCTCCTAGGGATTAGTCATTTAAGAAGTCTTAAGTTATTGTAAAACGCATAATTCTGGTTTACTTAAATTGCTTGATAGGTATCAATGAAATAAATGGATATGAGATTTAAGGGGTTGTTTAGTTTAATACATAGAAAACGCGTTATTGGTACACAAAATTAATATGAGAAGGTAAAATCTAGCAATTAAAACAAGTAGGTACAAGGTCTGTATAGGCGGGGGTTAGCACTAAAATAAATTGCTTCCAGAGGACTTAGTGTGCTAACGGGAATAAATCAATAAATGTATTAAGTATACTGGATTAAGATTTATTAGACGATGGCAATTGAGGTGGGATTGAAAAAATAAAGTAGGATAAGTGTATTAACACTAAAATAATTTTGTCGAGAACATACATTACTAGCTGCGGTTCGCGGTTTCACCCGCGTGGTGATGTATGTTATTGAGAATGGATCAAATATAGCGTAGGTATGTTACTGAGACATAATGTAGCTTTACATATTATTATACTCGTGAAATGATTGTTTAAATCTGAAAAGTAGATTCACGTGTACCCATAATCTAAAATGAAATAAACCCTCATATATCTTTCCTTTTACTATCAGAGTAGTAATAGTTATGTTGACGTCCTCTCTATGGAAATGGGGGACGATTCAACTATTTCACAAGTTCAACAATCCACTCCGCTGCAACTGCGGTTCGACTCCGGTTGTAGTTCGATAATTACCCGAAATGACATCCTACTATTCCTGCGGACATTGGGACGTGACGTCACGTAATTGTATCGTAAACGCTACGGCATAATTTAATAGATAAGTAGTAAACACTAATAGGAGTTAGCGTGGTGTACCTGGTCTATTGAGTAATCGTAATATAAAATACTATTCGATCGCTGGCGTCAATAGAAGCGAAACTGTAGTTGTGACTGTTTTCTTATAGCAGCTCAAGAATGTGTGTAAATCGGCTACGGTTCGAATCTAGTAGTAACAAATTAAGTTAGTGGAATTGTGCCCTTTTCACTATGCTCTAATGCCAAATAGCGTAGACTTATATTAGTTGTATATAATATGGTCAATAGATTCCGTTCCGCAGCATACGCGATATAAGGACTAATTGTTATTCTTTTCCACACTTCAGGTTACGTAATCGAAGTTTTCATACGGAATTATAACCTTTTTGATAATATTATATAGCCTATGGTCATAGGGAAACAAGTAGGATCCGAATGGCGAAAAAAAAAACTCTGATCGGTCCAGTAGTTTTGGGGTCTGTTTAATACAAAGAAACAAACAAATAAATCTTCCCTACTAATGATATTATAGTGTAAATAAGCAGAGTTAAAATTGGCAGTTAAGAAGAATAAAACATGAAAAAGAAATTCCTAGTAGTTGGCTAATAGAACTATAGGGAATATGCAACAAAATTATACTTAGAATCCAAATTACCTAATACTAGCTACGCTCTACAGTTGCGTTCGCGCGGTGTTGTGTTACATAATATTTGTACAGGTATAATATAGATTTATACAGGTGGATTTTTATGAAAATTGTTCTCTAGATTTATGTTTGCTGTTACGTACAAAAAAGTATGTATATATATATATGCGATCCCATTCGTACAATATTGCATCAAAGGAGGGCGTTGCATCAGAGGTCCATCCATGTTTAAGCAAGCACACTGCCACCTCTGGTGGTTTTGGTAAGTAGAAAGTAGTTTCGTCCTGAGGAAGTTCTTTAAAAAAAAAAATAAAGGAACAATAAATGTTATAACGCTCACCTCCTATATCAATAGGGTACATTGGTTATGTACGGTAATTTCATATACAATGAAAAACTTGCAAAATAAGACATTTAGAGATAGATATGAATTAGGCAGTCTTAGACGAGGTTTAAAACAGCATTGTTAGTTTATTACCGTCATGATAAAATATTAGATTTCATGACAAACCTTAAAGTTATTAAACTATATTTCAATTTGAAATATGGGTTAATAAAAGTTAAGAATTATTGGTTTCAATGTTCAAATTTCATACTTGACGAGTTTGTTGAATTGTTAGAGTTGCGTGAATCAGCGATTGAGGAAGAATGATAACAAAGGGGACTAGAATGTTAAGAGTAATAATTAGTAATTTACTTGGGGATGAATGAATCAATAAGGTTAATTTGAATTATTGAATGAAATGTTTTAATAAGTATGAAGGGCTCGAATGGTCCACCAAAATGCCAAAAGTATGAAATCTAAGTCTCATTGACTACCTCCTCCTTTTTTTGGAAGTCTGTAGAAAATGGTTAAATGGTAAGGCTATTGATATGAAATCTAATGATTAGTGATAAGGGAGATAATGGGCTATAGAAGAGACTACGGCACCTGCTTTCAATTTCAGTCTCATCTTAAAATATTTAGGTGACTTGCCACCCACTAAATGGGCCCCCCATAAGAGCCATCATCAATGGTAACAAAAGGGGCAACGTTGGCGTGGATGGCAAAAGGGTGTCGAGAGGTTTGCTGCGGTTTCACTAGAACGCTACTACCGGAGTCATGCCCTGTAACATTTCAGAGAGAGGAGAATCAGGGTCTACGGTGATTCTCCCTGGGGCTAAATTAGACCCCTGACCCCGGCTTGCTTTAATTGGCCGTCTGGGGGTGGAGACGCAAGAGCAAGTAACAAAAAGTTCCAAGGGTGGAAATGTTACAGGGCATGACTCCGGTAGTAGCGTTCTAGTGAAACCGCAGCAAACCTCTCGACACCCTTTTGCCATCCACGCCAACGTTGCCCCTTTTGTTACCATTGATGATGGCTCTTATGGGGGGCCCATTTAGTGGGTGGCAAGTCACCTAAATATTTTAAGATGAGACTGAAATTGACAGCAGGTGCCGTAGTCTCTTCTATAGCCCATTATCTCCCTTATCACTAATCATTAGATTTCATATCAATAGCCTTACCATTTAACCATTTTCTACAGACTTCCAAAAAAAGGAGGAGGTAGTCAATGAGACTTAGATTTCATACTTTTGGCATTTTGGTGGACCATACGAGCCCTTCATACTTATTAAAACATTTCATTCAATAATTCAAATTAACCTTATTGATTCATTCATCCCCAAGTAAATTACTAATTATTACTCTTAACATTCTAGTCCCCTTTGTTATCATTCTTCCTCAATCGCTGATTCACGCAACTCTAACAATTCAACAAACTCGTCAAGTATGAAATTTGAACATTGAAACCAATAATTCTTAACTTTTATTAACCCATATTTCAAATTGAAATATAGTTTAACTCAATAACTTTAAGGTTTGTCATGAAATCTAATATTTTATCATGACGGTAATAAACTAACAATGCTGTTTTAAACCTCGTCTAAGACTGCCTAATTCATATCTATCTCTAAATGTCTTATTTTGCAAGTTTTTCATTGTCTATGAAATTACCGTACATAACCAATGTACCCTATTGATATAGGAGGTGAGCGTTATAACATTTATTGTTCCTTATTTTTATTTTAAAGAACTTCCTCAGGACGAAACTACTTTCTACTTACCAAAACCAACAGAGGTGGCAGTGTGCTTAAACATGGATGGACCTCTGATGGGAATCGCATATATATATACATACTTTTTTTGTACGTAACAGCAAACATAAATCTAGAGAACAATTTTCATAAAAATCAACCTGTATAAATCTATATTATACCTGTACAAATATTATGTAACACAACACCGCGCGAACGCAACTGTAGAGCGTAGCTAGTATTAGGTAATTTGGATTCTAAGTATAATTTTGTTGCATATTCCCTATAGTTCTATTAGCCAACTACTATGAATTTCTTTTTCATGTTTTATTCTTCTTACCTGCCAATTTTAACTCTGCTTATTTACACTATAATATCATTAGTAGGGAAGATTTATTTGTTTGTTTCTTTGTATTAAACAGACCCCAAAACTACTGGACCGTACAGAGTTTTTTTTTTCGCCATTCGGATCCTACTTGTTTCCCTATGACCATAGGCTATATAATATTATCAAAAAGGTTATAATTCCGTATGAAAACTTCGATTACGTAACCTGAAGTGTGGAAAAGAATAACAATTAGTCCATATATCGCGTATGCTGCGGAACGGAATCTATTGACCATATTATATACAACTAATATAAGTCTACGCTATTTGGCATTAGAACATAGTGAAAAGGGCACAATTCCACTAACTTAATTTGTTGCTACTAAATTCGAACCGTAGCCGATTTACACACATTCTTAAGCTGCTATAAGAAAACAGTCACAACTACAGTTTCGCTTCTATTGACGCCAGCAATCGAATAGTATTTTATATTACGATTACTCAATAGACCAGGTACACCACGCTAACTCCTATAAGTGTTTACTACTTATCTATTAAATTATGCCGTAGCGTTTACGATACAATTACGTGACGTCACGTCCCAATGTCCGCAGGAATAGTAGGATGGCATTTCGGGTAATTATCGAACTACAACCGGAGTCGAACCGCAGTTGCAGCAGAGTGGATTGTTGAACTTGTGAAATAGTTGAATCGTCCCCCAGTTCCATAGAGAGGACGTCAACATAACTATTACTACTCTGATAGTAAAAGGAAAGATATATGAGGGTTTATTTCATTTTAGATTATGGGTACACGTGAATCTACTTTTCAGATTTAAACAATCATTTCACGAGTATAATAATATGTAAAGCTACATTATGTCTCAGTAACATACCTACGCAATATTTGATCCATTCTCAATAACATACATCACCACGCGGGTGAAACCGCGAACCGCAGCTAGTAATGTATGTTCTCGACAAAATTATTTTAGTGTTAATACACTTATCCTACTTTATTTTTTCAATCCCACCTCAATTGCCATCGTCTAATAAATCTTAATCCAGTATACTTAATACATTTATTGATTTATTCCCGTTAGCACACTAAGTCCTCTGGAAGCAATTTATTTTAGTGCTAACCCCCGCCTATACAGACCTTGTACCTACTTGTTTTAATTGCTAGATTTTACCTTCTCATATTAATTTTGTGTACCAATAACGCGTTTTCTATGTATTTAACTAAACAACCCCTTAAATCTCATATCCATTTATTTCATTGATACCTATCAAGCAATAAGTAAACCAGAAATATGCGTTTTACAATAACTTATGACTTCTTAAATGACTAATCCCTAACTTCTGACTAAATACTTATTTCACGATTGCAGACTCTATTTTTAAGGTTGCATGGAACGCGCGCGCAATTGACGTAACCTTCAATTTTAACCGAGCTAGTTTTTTTTTATATATGTATCCTAAGAAATTTTGACTTGAACCTCACAAATACTAACTTCGCCGACACGTAATTACTCTTTCAAATAATCTGTAATAGAATAAAATAAACAATTTAGGTTTGATAACAATATTTAGATATTTATTCCATGTTTTTTTTTATTATTTTTTTATTTAGGTAATTTCCTAGGTATTCAATTTTGATTTAAGATCTTATTTGTCATTATCTTATATGAATACCTACCACTATATCTAACAATTGATTTGTCATTTATAATGCTAACCCCGCGTTAATTTTAATTTACCATAAACATATTATAATTTCAAAATAATTTATAACTACCTATCCTATGACCCATTCTAGATATGTACCACACTCACATATACCTTCATTTGAATATAATCCAATATGAACCTACCTTATTCGTTTATCACGGCAAAATTGAATTAGTACTAGTTGTGAATGCTTTAAGAAAGGTTCATTAAAATTACATTTTAGTTTATTAATCCAGGTATTTTACTCAGTAGAATAAAATAAACACATTTACTTATTGAAAACGATGCATGTACTTGTACTTGTTCTAATCAAATATTCACAAAAATATCACGAATACTGAATATAGGAATATAGTAAGCTATACGTAAACGTTACTAAATAGCGGATGCGTCTACTTTCGCGTAGGTACCTAATAGACGATCGTGTCAAGTAATAGTACGATAAAATGAGAGCGATACCAATACAACTGTTTATTTCAGATTGGCATTATTATTCGGCTGATATCATCAAAGTGAAACAATTTTCATTTAAACAAAATTATATATGATTTATGTAAGTAAGATATATTAAGTCTGTTAAACTTTAAAACCTAATAAACCCCGAAATCACAGAACATTATCATGAGCGATTTATTATATCTCTCTCTATTTTCACACCGCATGTATTCGATATGTCATGACGCGTATTCACTAGTATATAGTTTGAATTGAATATCCTAAATCAGAGGTCATTGCATAATTTCGCTAAGATAAGATACGTACTATAAAACGCTATATCGATTGCCCTTTCCTATTTTCTTATTCAACAAAAATCCTTGATTTACTGAAATAAATTAACAGGTATTTGATTTAATTTAAATGTATTATTAATATAATGAGTGATTTAATTAATGTCAACAAAACAAGTACATTATTAAATCCCTTTTCCCTCTAAAGACATACTTCACGCAAGCCTACAATTTTCTACATACTCTTGACACCGTTTACCAAAGCCGTTTACTAATATTTGAACTATGGCGGTTGGCTTCCGTTCACTTGGCAACCACTTTCATGTTATAAAAAGCCACACCGCCATCTGTGAGCCGCCTAGGTAACTTCTACTCCAAGTTAACTTTTATAAAGCCACTACTTGAGTATTTATTTTGATACCATTCAACATTATTTATATCTCTTTCTAATTTTGAATTGATATTTGTTTTAAGATTACATACACTAAGAACGCGTTTCATTCAGTATCAGTAAATAAGTAGGTACAGAGTAATTTATTTTATGTATAAAATGAGATATCACCCCCCAGACCTTTTAACCTCACTAGTTTTACTAGTATACTATTGTTTTAATCCTTTAATTAAATATGGCCGGTGTAGTTAACTTATTTATTTATTAGTTGTCTACAAATACGTATGTTTTATAATGATTTAATCCCAAGTTTCTTCTCACAGCGCCACCTATCCAAAACCCATGTACCTCACTTTCTCAACTACAGCCCCCAGCAATTAAAGATATTTTTCGCGCCATCTATCTAATGCTTATAAAACTAACATCAAAAGGCATGGTAATGCTAGTTTACCTAACTGAAGTTAACGTCATCCATTCGATACTGCTAGCCGCGCCATCTATCTAACCCCCACAGTATCGACACATATATTCGCCGATTGTTAATATTTCACCTGATGAGGCTAGCTATCTTAGTTCCGTTGTTTTTCGTAAGAGGTCGTTTTTTGGCAGTAGTTTAAAATCTAATCATTTTGTATTCCAAAACGGCCATTTCATATCCGATGAAATTGGTCACAGAATAAATAACAGTACTATTAGCGCGGTACTAATATAATTAATCAGAGTTAATATTGTGGATTTGAAATATCAAAATATCTTTGATGGTACATCTATTGATTTTATATACCTATAGCGGTTCCTTATAAATTTTTGTTTGCTTTTACTACAAATTGCGATGAAAATTTCGATATATTCAATTGTAGCTTATCTGTTGTTTCCTAGTATTGGTTATAATAAGATATGTCGACGTCATAAGTTAAATCCGTGAAAAATGTCTCTACATTACATGTAACGCGAGTTTAGCATATCGCCTCCCTTTTAGACAATTTATTTTGTATAACTATATTATTTCCTAAAACCTAGTAATTTGTTTGTACAGATAATTTCCTTAGAAATATTAAATTAGTTGTATTAAGATATTTATTTTATTTTATTTTTTTATTTATACTTTGGAATGTGAAGTCTATTATTCCTAAAGAAAAGGAACTTTGGTACCCCTGGGCTGAAGACCGGCTTGGGCTGGCTTAAGAGTACTCTTTGCGGTTACCAACATTCACCAATTATACCAAAGTCCCCTTCTAAAAGTGAGTTATAATATGGCCATATTATCCCCCTTATTCTTAAACCTACTTCCTCATACATTTTATGTTTCTTTCCCTAAGTCCGTAGCTTTTAGCACGAAACTCCTAAATACTATCCTAGCTCTGCATATATTTATTTTAATGTTTGGTAATATTTTTACTTCTGTTACATAGTATGTATTCATAATTTTTCTCTTATTTGCTACTCTCTTACGCGGATTCGTTTAAGATTTAATTCAGGTATTTTTACCAATCAAGTATTTTGCGTAATATAAATTACTTGTTTTGCTCTTAGAATTTCGTAAGAACCAAATTGTCCGAAAAGCCTAATCTAGCTCAAACATAACTACAATGAATTTAGTAGTAAAATATCCGTATCTCTTGATATTAATGTAGGTATTTAATTAGATGTCTGCGGTATGCAGAATTTCGACCTTTCTCTGAAATGGAATCCCACACACCATGGAACTGCTTTTGCTCGTCCATACAACCAATTTAATACATAATGATTTATTTACTGGTTACGATTTTATTGCCGTGGTCCGTTTTGCGATAATTTTGCTCACAGTGCTATCGTCTACCAAAGCTGGTCAGAGACAAATATCGCGATTTTGACAGCTCGTGGCACTGTAAGCGTGTTAATTCGGACCAGAGTTGTAGCAATAACGAACCATTTGCCCGCGAAAAACAAATTCATTAAAATATCGTGCATGGTGTGAAGGTTAACTATGTGGGTGGTGTGTGGATTAAAAAGAAATAATGGAATGGATGGACCGACTTTTACAACTTTTACATCAAAAAGAAGGGACATCAGTAAAGACATTGTAGAAATAAACAAACACCTGTCACTTTTGACAGAACGCTCACGACGATTATGGTGTAGAGCATGGTTCATGTAATCGTCAATATGGCGGCAGTTAAGACGTCATCGATGACGTAGCGTGGGCCATCGTAATCACGCTTACGGTGAAAGGGACAGACTTTTATCGCGCTAATATCGATTATGGCCAATTGGGACCGCAGTGTATGTTAGGTATGAGCTGATCAAACCTCCGGAATTATTTTGTCCTATGACGTAGCGTGGGCCATCGTAATCACGCTCACGGTGAAAGGAACCGACTTTTATCGCGCTAATATCGATTATGGCCAATTGGGACCGCAGTGTATGTTAGGTATGAGCTGATCAAACCTCCGGAACTATTTTGTCCTATCTAGTAGTTAGTTTGTTACTTTATTTTAGTTCCTAGTAGTTACTTATTTAGTTTTTCCCTAGTAAGTAGGTATTTATGTATGGTTTTAATTCCCGTTTAGTCTTTCTTCGCGCCTAATTTAACTTTTTAAAGAGTGTACCTTTTACCTAGTCCCTAATATCTCCTAGGTATTTCCAAACTAGGGGCCCGCGTCTTCCTCGCATTTACTTTTAAGCGTGTGGTGTGCAAGGCAAATCTCTTAGCAAAGACAGGATTGAGAGCACAGAGAGTTTCCACAGGTAGCTCCCTGTCTAACAGCTAAGCTCATAATTAGTGGAGGAGCAACCTCCCGTGTGCCTAGTGCTAATTGTGTACCTAAGCACCCATCACGACTATCGAAATAGCCAGGCTGTGAGCGGGGTACGGGGTAAATACCTAATAGTGTAATTTTTAATGTCACCGAGTACGGTGCCGTTTTAATCAATGAACTTTTTCGACGCGGTCTCGCTCTGCCGCGGTTTCTTTCCTGCTCTAAATGTTGCCACTGTTATAAAACTGTATTAAAAGTCTCATTTCACCCCGAATTTTCATTCCATCATGCATTTCTTTCTTTGACTGCTGGTATCCCTATTTACTTTTTTTGTTCGTTTTTGTGAAGAATCTAGACTAGGCATAACGAATTAATTTATTATTTAGTTTGTTCGAAAGAAACTTTTTCCTTGTTTATTTAAAAGTTCCAATTACTTCAATTACTTATTCCGCTTAATTTATTAGTTAGTTTTACAAATCGATATTGTAACTAAATACTATCCTGTATGACTTTAGGGTGATGTTAAGGTGAATATGGAGATTCATCCCCTAAAACGACAAGTTTCTGTTACTAATGTTTAAATAGGGTTAGATATTATGTTTGGTTTTTATTTAAATTCTTTATTATGATACTTATAAAGTTTCTTATATATATTAATGCGTGAATGAGCGGAATTCTCATACTCTTACAAAAATCGGTCCCGACTCGCTAACCGACCCGTCGTCTGTCTAATTTAAATATTTGTTGTACATCTTAGCAACTTGTTATGTTATCTTAGCTTTACATAACTAGATATCTAAACGCATGTATAGATAGTCGACGCCTAATAATACGTAAATCTATCGTTTCCTCCTACCGACATTATCCTACTTTCAAAATCTAGAATACCCCATTATCCGAATATTGTGGGCAAATACTTATATTATTGTGTAACGTTATTTATTATTACATATAGTGGGTATAACTAATAGATTCGATACCTTTACTTTGAAGCTTTCCTTCATTTCGAGGCGCAAATATAACGTATTGGCGGAAAAACTTAAAAATGGTCGACAGTTGATTCATTTTGTATGGTATTTTCTCTACTTCGTTTCTATTTTACAATAATTTACAAGATTCCTTTAATAATTATTCTCATATTTAGCCGTACGGATTTATTTGTGAATGTACGGAATACCTATTCAAGGTTGGTTCCGTCACACTGGCCCATAAATATATGAAAGGCGTCGGCTATAACAAAACAACGTCCTCAGGAAGCCTCCAGACCCATGCCGCGAGTCAATCCACTAACTTGCGATCGATATAAATATGGCACCTAACTTTCCTTTTCGTGGTGTTTAGTAGCTGTGACAATCACTAACGTAAACAAGTCTCCATATTAGTACGTACATATACAGCCACTTTAAGGATAACTATCGCGGGTAGCGTTAATATTTTAGCTATTCGAAGCGAGTTCTTATTTTTCACAGCTCATTACGTGTCTAAAGCACTGCATAGTCCTACGATGTAAAGGCAGTCGCTCTATGATACAAGACACGATACCTCATCAGATCAGATATAGTATCTTATACCTATGTATACTATTATCTCATACTTAAAACAGAGTGGTAAAATTAAATTAACAATGCACACCTAGAATAGAAACAGTGCGTTACGTTACAAAAAATATGGATTGCACCTACCAGATTCATCCAAAGCTACTCGCTGTACACGACTCCAAGGTCCCGGCGGTTTCGATGTCGACGGCTGCCACAGTGCCAGAGCTGCACTCAGAGTCTTGGCGCCCGAGACCGGCGGCGGGGATCCATTAGTGATTCCAATTCGGTAGACCAGGGGATCGGTTGCGACGGGTAAATCCCACTTCTGAAAATGTAACACTCATTACAATAAAACAATAAAACCAGATTATGCACATGTATTCCATAACTTGAAACTCAAATCTATACCAATTACATTAAACTGAATTTACAAGATGTTAAGTAACAATTACATTAAAGCCTACATAAACACCATATCAGTAACATTGGAAAGTTCTATTCGAAAGTAGACAAATTGCACAAAAGTAACGTTACAGTAAGCAGATTACACAGAAATATACTTAGCTTATAATTATCCTTAATACACATTTCTAAGTATTTTGCCATCTGGCTGACTCTGACAAGACGATACCAGCAATTAAAATTAATAATATAATTATTCTCAAAATGATTTATATATATATATTTATATATATTGTTGGAGGCGAAAATAGCCTACTACACTATACAAAATCACGACAAGGATTGACTCACCGCAATAACGAACTCGGAGATGTTGACTCGTCGACGGTTGAAGGCAGAGTAAGCCACGACCGCTCTGCGCGCCGCCTTTTATAAACTCATAGCGATGTCTTCCGCTGGGATTTCCCTTCACCATCCCGCCGCCATTTTTTTGGCGGGACAATGCCACGCTCTTCATTGGCTGTTGGAGGCTACGTCTAACCACGTGATGCCCTCCATTTTGGACTCGCGGAAGTACTTCAGTTCACGTGGTTACCGCCATGTTTTACTAGCGGAAATGGTGGTGTATTCTTTTATTTGTTCTTGGACTCGCGGAAGTACTTCAGTTCACGTGGTTGCCGCCATGTTTGACTAGCGGAAATGGTGGTGTATTCTTTTATTTGTCACACTAATCTATGAATAAAATATTGTTTTTACATTTATAAAGTAGACTCTTATGGTTTGTATATTTGCCTAAATATATGACTGAAAAAAAGAGCCATTTTTTGATTTGTTATGCAATGATAATAGGATCTATACTTTTCTTCTAAATGATAACACCATGATCACATAACAATAACACCGGGGGGAAGAACGCAGACTTCATTAAAAAAAGTGGGGTGTAGATTTCAAGTTTTAGTAAAAAGTAAAGGGTTGGTACGACATAGATGTCGTGATTCAAAATCTCACATGCGGGATATTAATTCAGTTTCTACTTTTAATTTAGGCTCTAATATTATATTTTATAAGCTTTATATAAGTGAAAGCTGGTAGGTACATTAAATGAAAAGCAAGTATGGTACTAAGAAGACTTTATTGATGAATATGCTCTCGGAAACAATCTTATAAACATTGTTTATTACAAACGAATCAGTTATGAAATTGAATTAAATCTTTTTATTCTAGGTACGTAAATAATATAAAATGATTTAGGTGCTTATTTTAACAAGTGGTTAAAGTCTGGGTTTGTTTTTATTATAAAACAATTAATTAATATAGAAATTCTTAAACTTATTCATAAACGTCGTAGATGTGTTCGAATGTTGCACAAAATAATTTAGTGCATGGTCCAACCTGTGGCGGGAAGTTATAAGCTTTTCGCAGCAATCGCAAATTTGACTGCTCATTGTCTTGATTTTTATCACTAACTAACTTTTGCCCGGGACTTCATCCGCGTTTTTTTTTTATAGATTTGAATTATTTTAACAATATAGAGCTATGTTCATGGCTATCGCCCACTACTATGTGTAAAATTAAGGAACACCATTTTTTTATTTTATATTAACTATTTGAATACAAAGTTCAAAAACAAATTACTTTCATACAAACGTCTTCACCCATTATTATTAGGGCTTGAATATCGAAATACTCTTTCTTAATACACCACCTATATCCACCAAGACAAAAACATTCTCCAAAATTTCAAGTTTCTACTATCAGCGGTTTAGGTTACGTGTTGTCTGTCAGTCAATCATTCAGGACTTTTGATTCTTATATAATATATAGATAGACCCCATTACTTGTATTGGTTCCTAAGCCGTTGGAAATATGAAAACTAGTTTAGGAACCAATATGAGAAATGAAGTCCACCTCCCAATGATTGTACTGAATTCCATACAAAAGCTTTCTTTTTATTCTTTAACTTAAGATGTTTAAACAACTTTAACAGTCTTAATAAAGCTACAACAATTTGCGAAATAAGAAAAAATATAAAAATAAAAGTATTAAGCTAACAATGTTTGTAGTTATCACCTTAGCCGAAATGCTTTGCTATAGAATATAGTACTAGCTGTTACTACATGGTATTACATGGTAATGTGTACCTTGACAACATTTATTTGTGTTGAAGAATATCTATTTTTCTTCTGAGAGCAGATTTAGTAGACTCTTCTGTGAACTGCCGATTTCTCAAGATGCAAAACCTTTTAATACAGATAAGAAATATACTGTTTATCATATAATTTATATTACACTCATAGTGGTCTGCACAATCGCTGAGGAAACTGAAATCTATTGATTCTGTTAGGATGTATTTAAAATTTTTCTTTATATATTTTTTATATGCTTCGTTTTCTAAATATGTATTCATGATTGTTGCACCACTTTCTTCACACGCAATCAATTGCTTAGAGGCATACATTAGCGACTTTTTTATATCGTCATACTCTTTAAAGTCAATAAAAATGCGTTCATCCAATTGCGTCTCAGACACAAATATTTTTTTACATTGTTGGCACTTATTATTTGGGTTGTTTTTAATAATAAAGCCACAGACATATGCACATGCCTGCGTTTCACCACTATTTTCTTTAATTAACTCTTCAAACGTGTAGTGAATGTTACTTTCTATAGCAGGTTCTGCCTCAATGGCATTTTTATTGCATATGTCTGTGGTTGGTGTCAACAATGTTTTATATTTTCATATGTAAACATCATTTTCATCCTTTTCGCAGTTTCCTACAACAATGTGGGACAAGTTGCTTAAGATTGCAGTTTTAAGCCCTGCAACAAACTGTCCAGCAGTTGGGTTTGCGTTGGCTCCACAGTTGCCTCTAATGCACCCGAATAAATTTTCTAGTTGAAATCTTCTAGTTGCTAAACTTTTAATGTCCTTATACTTATTATGTAAGTTTCTTCAAACCCGTTCCAGCCCGTTCAATGTCCAAACCCATCCTTCCTGATATGGGGGTGTTCTTCTGCATCCAAGGAATTTAATTTTTTTGAAAAAATCTTTCATTTTTTATAGTATTCTATGTGCATACTATTATTCTGCATGTTGGTGGCGAGCGGTTTCCCTCTTCTCAGATCTGGAGTGTAGGCAGTCACACTGTCAAACAGTTTGTCTATTTTTGCAATGACATTTGCAGTTGTTGTTGCTTCTGTTGATAACTCTCCTGAAAATAATATAGTATTTATTTTTTCTCACAATAAAATAAAATCTTAAATCTTAAAAATTACAAAAAAGAATATGCTTTAACTAACTGCTTACAAAATTATGCTGCTTATACATATAATTTTGATAAATTAAAAAAAAGCGATACACCCAGTGACCGTATCAGGTGATTTTTATACAAATCTCTACAACCTATTTCATCTAGTATTCTAGACTCTATACTTCTGGCTCTAGAATCTAAGGTTAGTGTCCGTCTACTGTCCGGTACCGCTGCAGTTATAGATATTACGCCTCAGAGCTGTAGTCTGTGTAAACATCTTGGGGTGACGAACACTGGAGTGCAGGCCAGCGCATAATTATGAACATTGAGAATTATCATCTGGGTAGCCCTGCAACTATCATAGGCAGGCGAGATGTTTAACAAGAGGCAAACTACTGACACAGTATCAACTAGGCCAAATATCTACATATTATTAACAAATAAATAGTTATTCGGGAATTAACGAATTTCGTTTCAAAAACCTTTAAATAAAAAACATTTATACTTAACATCACAATCACTGAAAATAGGATATCCATTACTAAATAGAAAAATATTTAATTAATCTGGGTAAATTGAAAATCTTTATCATAATTACTTAATGTATACAGGGCCCTTTCCATGTGTCAATATTGGAAAGTCTGAAACTACATACAAAGATCTTTTCTTAGAAACCGTGTCATTGATTTTAGTGAAATAAAATTTATTTGATTCCAAATGATACCAAAGAATAATCATTAATAACCTTGTGATATTTTTGCATACATCCCTGCAGCAACAGAGTGGCTCAAAACTTGAGTAGCAAGTTTTACCTTCATCTTCTGTTTTGTATTTGGCTCCAAATGTTCTTGTTTTAAGCTTGGGGCAAATACAAAATTAGGATTACTATTGTCAAGCTCATAGAACTTTTTAATGTGGCTCCATTTTGCTATACATACCTGTAAAAAGTGACATGTGTTTAGATTATTTATATTTAATATTTAATCAGTTCATCAATAGTAGATTGTTGTACCAAGCAGAAAGTAAGTTATGATTGCACCAAGTGCTTATTTAACAAGCAGTTAGACATAAAGAATATCATAAAAATGTGAAATCTATTATCGTACCAGTTCCACATCCGCTTTCAATAGACATTGGACATTTTATATCATACTTCAAGAATAAATTCCTGAAGCATTTTAACAAATGTGGAGTGTCAAAAAGTGTTACTAGTTCTTGCTTTTCAATATCTATGTATGGTCGGTCCACAGATGCACCTAATATACTTAAGTATATTCATCACTGTGGACCTTTTGCCTTTTTGTTTACTCCATCTAAATCACAGACTGTGGCAGAGATCTTCAACCCAGCGTTGAAACAGTGATGCAAAACCTGAAATGAATATAAAATTACTTTGGACAATCTAAAATACAAAATAACTGGTACGGGTCTGAAATTGACAAATCTATAATGACCAATGGAAGTAATCTGTATCCAGTGCCTCCCTCAACCTTTTCGGGCCAACTTACGTAGCTTGTGCTTCAAACTAACTAATCCACTGTCATCAATTTTTCACCTATGGATTTGTTCATTTCTTATTCGATCTTGCAGAACACTGAGTATGGTGAGAGCACTACATTGCGACACAGTACCATATCATTATCAGAGCATACCATATCGTTATCAGACGATGCCATATGGTTATAAGAGGATAACCGTGATTGCATGCTACCTACTGTAACAAAACAATAGATTCTCAAAGTGGCATACCACAGTTTTTGTACTAAAAATATGATGTAAGCAGGTTATATTTTATGTGATATACTTTCATTACAAGGGTGGCATATTCTTAAAGAATAATACCTTGTTTAAAAAACAAAAGATAACCCTACCTTTATTTTAACATCTCCTGTTTAATGATACCACACATAATGAGGAATTAAAAAATATTTTTGTTATTCCTAGAGGCCACCATATTCAATTTAATGTGATGTAATTTAGCCTGTAACCAGCAGATACACAAGACGCTTCTAAGATGATAATACATACACACATACTGGTCAAAACTTAACCTTGCCTTTACTTCGCCATAGTCGGGTAAACATTGATTGAGAAAGACTAAGAACTTTGCTCACCTCCTTTACTATAACTGCCAGTCTATCAGCAGTCACAGATCCACCAGAGAAGTAAAATGCATGTGGTTGTTTTACTCTATTTCTAATGCCAGCAACCATAAAGACAAGAGCATATGATGCTACTTGTGGTGTTCTACCCTGAGCTGCATGGTCTTGGAAACCTTCAATTAAGTCTTGTTTTACATTGTAATACAAGTGTTTTTTATTGACATTTCGTCAAACATTAATACATGCTCATTTTCAGACTGCTCCTCATTTTCTTTTACTTTATTCTTCAAAACTTTGAAGATCTGCTCATTTATTCCAACAGTGAGTTGAAATTTGTTTAACAGACATTTTAATGTGCTTGGAGCTGGCAGGCATACCATTCTTCTTAATAATTTATAACATGTTTAGACCTTTTGAAGAGTCTCAGTGCTACAATTCTTGAATTTGTATCCCATCTGCGGCCTTTACCTGCTTTCTTAAAGAGTCTCATTTCCCCTTGCAATAATAATGCAAAAGTTGGTGATATCTGACTTTTCATGAGAGAGTTTACTGAATTACTTTTAAAAATCTTGTTGATAAATGATTTGTTGTTCAATTTCTTTGCAGTCTATAAACGTTTTTCATGTGTTTTCTGCACTTTTCAAATAGGTACTTATTTTTCCTGCTTAAGTCCGATTGATTGGTAGATTTTTGCATGGCAGAAGGTTCCAATTGATTTTCAATGTTTATTGGAGGAACAATTTCACAGTCCTTTAGTAAACCACCTTGTAGTGGTACCGGCACCTCAGTAAATATCCTTGCTTTTGGCTGGTTTATATTAGGGAGACCCACATTTTCTAATAGAGGCTGTGACATCCCGGATGTACTTGCTATAGGTTCAAGTATAGAGCTTGATCCAGATATGTCCAGAACTGGGCTTGTAAGCATCTGAAATATGATAAAAAGCCATACTTTAGGTAGGTACTTCTATAGTATACTCTAGGAAGATACGTAATTGGTTTTATCAAATAGGACTATTCTCAGCATAATGTTAAATGCTTTGACATTCCATAGTGGTTTACAGATAGTGATGAAACAATTCAAAAATAAAACCATATATGATCGAATAAAACTTGTAATCTCGAAGGGATTGTACTATTCCAGTTTTATTGAGTAAAACCAATATAAATAAAGCTCTACTTGATATCCCCACGTATTCCTAACAAGAAGGCTCTAGAGGGACAGACAGACAGACAACGAAAGTAAGGATTCCTAGAATTCTAAACTTATTAAAATATCATCCGATAATGGCCATGTTAACAATTAACATAGGTATGTATGCTGCCACTTCTACTTGGTTACAGTGACACTAACTTGTAAACATTTTTGCTTATTTCTGATTTAATCTTACAGGTAAATTGTGATACTAAAGAAAACGGGTAGAAACAAAGAAATTATAAAGTAGGTATGAAATAAAATTATTCACTAACCTCATCAGATTCCTCATTTGGTGTTGCAGATTTAAATAACCTTCTGTGGTCATTATCAATGAAGGATGTTTTCTTAAAATGCCTATTACAGAGCATTCTATGTTCTGCATGCAACTTCGCTTGAAATTCGTGTGAGTGCCATGGGCCATGAGGAAAACAGTACTTCGCCCATAACTCACAACTGAAAAATAAAATAATTTGTTTGTAAAGTAAACCATTAATTAGAATGCAGTAAATCAATACATATCTATTTTTTTTACCACCATCGAACACATGGGTTTTATATGTGTAAAACATATTTGTTTCAAAGGCGACTTTATCGAGGGTCCATAGTTATTGTTATATAAAATCTAATCAACTGTTTAATTAAAGATCAACAGGTGTTTTCTAGTCGTTTCTTCTAACAAAATTCACATAAACTAACCGAAGGCTATTGGTTCTCCCGGGCCTAGGGAAGCAATGTAAGGTGATACGAGGGTTATCACTTGGTGAGCCTCCACGCTTGAAACACTTTCTCTTGTTTTATTTCATCATAAATACAATCACAAATGCGAGTCTATATCTCGGAGCACTTATTTTACTTAACACTGAACGGAGAAAAATCGTAGAAACAAACACAAAGTTTATTTAGCACATGCCTAAATACATAACAAACAACATAACCCGTTAGGTATATCCGGACGTTCCGAACTAGTTGACCGGGCCTGACCATGATCGTACCGCCGCTGGCCTCGCCGCCACCCCTGACAGAAATAGCACAGAATAATAAGTACAAGTAGAAATAGGTAATTTATCTCGTATTTTATGTAGGCATAAGTCAAGCCGGAGATGGTTTTCTGTATTGTTATACTGCATACACAATTCGGAGCGGTGTGAATTAATTGTGTGTGCAGTCTTGATACTAATTCAAACAATACAGAAAAACCGTCTCCGGCATGCCTCCGCCTCTGGTGTTTGTGTGTTTTCAGTTTAGCTGACATCCCTTGACTGTTTAAATTCACACTCATAGTTTAACTGCCACCTATATTACGAAGTAATAGATAATATGGTTTAAACTAAGACTCATTGATTAAACTGCGGATGATATTACGGTTAAAATAGCAAAATCAAAAAGGCCAATTTTGTGAAGTTCCATGCAGGTAATCATTACATATTCCTGCGTATTTGTAAAGATATATATCACTCATATAAGTATTTGAACGGGTGAAAATTACCTAAAGAATTTCTTTTAAGAAACGACGTCAAGGTTTAATCGATGCAATGTGCAAATAAGTGCAGACCGTAAGGCTATTTATACCAGATTTCAGACATCAGAATCGGTTCACTAGTTCAAGCGTGAATGAAGGATAAAAAACGACAAACCGTTAAAACACATTTTTTAGTGTATTTAAAAAAATAATTACTGTACTTTTACCATGAGGCATTAGCGATTATGCTCGCTAGCGACTTCGTAAGAGATTTCTATTGAAAATGTACGAGTTTAATCAAAAACTGTTTGATGCTCGTTTATTTGCTATCGATGGAAGAAAGTATTCGATAGCAAGCGTTTCAAAAATGTGCATTTAATAAAGCCTACACCTTAAGCTTAATGTTGAGTAGTAATGTTTATAGTATATTCTGTCCAAAATCACCTATAATAGAACTATTATATTATTTATTTATTCCGGCGTAACTTTGCGGAAATCCATTTTAGAAACGATATTAAAAGAAATATTTAGCGATACTTCCGCTGGAAATAATGCTTATGGCTGAGATGCAGTGTGCACCACCCTCCCTTATGCACAAAATGCAAGTAGGAAGTATACAGAATAAACAACACTAACGGCTGGGTCGCTGGGTGGTAAGACTTCTTATACCGAATGAGAACAAAAACAGCTAGTAGAATCAAATTTGTAGGATTTAATTACTTTCAATATGATACAGATCGATGATGATGCGCGATTTTCTAACGACGCTCTAACGTACTTTTTTGACATTGACACATTAGCGTGACGTTTACTATGAATAATCCTATTGTTTATTTACCATTCGGTACAACATAACTAACATACTTAATATGAACCTTAACCGAATTTCACTGAGGGCTCCAAACCAGGCAGGCCTGTATCTTGGGAACCCAATATAATAAACAATTCTAAAAAGGATATAATGTATATGTATACTTTAAAAGTTCCTTTTCCTATCTAAGTCATGTTTTAGTGCATGCATAAAAACATTTTCTAATTTTGTACAGTTGCCCTACACTCTTGCACCTGCAGATAACACAGTAAAACAATCTTTTAAATTAGTCGTAATTTTATAGATTAGGTACCTACACAAAAAATTCTGTTCATTCGAGATTCCACGTCAATTTCTAGTATACGTTTATACAAACATTACTGATAAAATATTATTATATATGGGAAAACATTTTTGTTTGCAATAATAAAATGATACATACGGATATTTTATAAATAGCTATATATATAGTAATTAGTTTTATGTTATAATTAATTAGTTATTCGCCTTTTAACCGACCACAGCGAAGCAAAAAGGAGAGTTATAAATTGACCGGTATGTAATATGTATGTATGAGGCTATGTTATGTAGGTATGTTCATCTATTCCCTCATAACATCTAAACTATTTACATATATCATAATTTGACAAATGCGGTGTCGTTGCAAGCGTCTTATTTGTCCGCTGGTTAATTATATGTGATCTCACATTAAATTTAATATGGCGTCACTTGGATGACAAAATCTAATAAAATAAGAAACTTTTAAAAGACTTCAGTAACAAATCCCTAAAATAACACAAGTTAGCGTTTGCTCGCAGCTTTGCTTGCACACTCACGATAATAGGGAATAATTTCTAAAATCACGTCGTGAACCAAACATATTGTTTTTTATTATTAGTGACTTTTCCCTAAAGCTCAGTGGTGTACTGTTAGAATGTATTGGTTTTAATGGTAGGTGGCATACGACTTTGACTATCTTTTAACTTTACTATGAATAAGTATTAAATACATTACATAGTGAATAGTTTCTAATAGATAATAATTTCGATTGAGGATGCTTTTATGATTCATAAATTGTAGAGCGTGATCTTTCCGTAGTCGGGTTTTAGTTATAGAACTCAATTTTTATTACCTTATTTAACTATCATGATTTCGCAGGTTAAATCTAAAATTAATAAAAGTAATATTTATAAATATTATCGTTTTTATTCCCTAATTTTGATTAAAAATATTCCGATTAGAGAATTATATATAAGTACCTACATACTAAAAGCTTTAAAATTTCTATGGATTAAAGAGCAGGAAGAAAGCAGCCGCTTTTTTGTAATGATTACCATGTAATGTAATGATGAATATGATTACGAGGCGGGTCAATAAGTCCGTGACTTTCTGAATTTCTGACATCTTTAGTGAAAAAGCAACACTACTCCTGTCAACAGGCATCTGTCAGTTGACTCCTGTCAAAATTTGAACTTGCTGCGTCAGTTAGTTTGTGTTTGACAGCTATCTTTATCAGATTACCCAGTAATTTGAGGAAGAAACTCAGACAAAAGAAAAAGTCAAGACAGAATGTTGTGAACAGAGAAGTGAGGCCGGTTTTCTATGCATGTAGTGCGTGAATCGGTGTTGCCATGATAATTTAAATTACCCCATAAAAATAATGTTATCAATTTAATAAAGTTATAACGTTATTAGTTTTAATATAATAATAGGGTTCCTACATTAGGTGTCGGTAAAAAGTAGTGGCATTGGGTGGTGAAAGAGAAAAGACAAAGAGATTCAGAAATAAAATTACTCGGTGTAACAGCTAGTTTTATCAAAAAACCTTTATGCTGAATAAATTTTTTTGTACGCTTGTCGTTTACTTTGCACTGATTTAGAAATACTTTCTAATTTGGCAATATGGTGGAATCTAATGTTTAAGTATTTCTCAATTACACACCGTATTAAATTAAGTTTATGTTCCTGCCCAGCATATTCATGTTTTGACTCTAAATTGATAAAAATCTGGTTGTTTCCAATGCATTTCTTTAATATGTTCAAGACAATAGTTTGGTGTTGGTTTTCTTCGGTTATTGCAATACTTTCATTCAATAATTTTCGAACAACTGCTTCACAAGTGACACAAATGTCAAAAAGATCCTTAGACGGGAAGCGGAGACCGCCTTTGTTTTTTAAACTAATGAGCTTGTGAAAATAAAGTTTCTCATCAGTCTGCAAGGCATCTAAACATTTAGAGCATTTTATGGTTTTAACCAGATAGTGCACTGTACTTCCAGATATGTAACCAATTATCATTTTTCTGTAGTCACCTTAATATGAATTGTCATGTAAACAACTGGCCCAATCAAATGATTCATTAACAATTTCATTAAGAAGTTGCAACGAAGAATTCTCAATGGTTTCTTCTTCTTCTTCGTGTCTATACGATGATGAAGTGCTATTTATAATTTTAGTTGTTGAAGTGCAATTAAGTATTGCTATGTGTTCTAAAGGAACACAATTACGTTTTGTAAGACATTTTAATTCTAAATGACATAGTATTTTTTTGTAGCTTGCTTTTTTAAGACGCTACGCACTATCTCCAGGTTCACAGACGTCGAATAACAACTCAAGTTACAAGGCAATTACTTTTAATGTTAACTTTAGCTAGTATGTCTAAGTTCAAATAACAATTGTACAAATAACTAGTTGATGCTGCTTCTCTCGAAGCCGGTGCCAGAATGTGTCACTGACCCCTGTTCCCCGCGCCATTTTACTTTTCGTTGTGACGTTTCCATCAGCCAATCGCAGCCCGAACCAACGAACGCCATTTTCCAATGGCGGGAAGCTCTACGATTGGCTGTCAGTTCCTGTCACAGATCATAGCTAACTCAGTAGATGTTGCCAGCTTAAATTAATTCACAAACGCATAAATATTTTTTTTTAAATTAAATTTGCAATGTATTTACAAACCCTAACAATCGACCATCCTGACGACCTGTGTGCCCCCACACATGCCTCCAGGTGGAAACCCTAACAATCGCAATCTCGTCAGTGGCACAATCTCAATAACACCTTAACCTTATTAAACATATTAATACAAAGGTTTACTCAATTAAAATAATACACAGAAAGACTTTGAACAACGTAACAGCCTAATAATTAATTGTTTCAATCTCACAGCTCAAATACAATAACATATCGGAATTAATGGAATTAGTTTGTAACATTTAAAATCTATGTCTTTAAGTTCAGTTTTCAGTTGGACGATTACTTATTACTTATATTCTTACAATACATAATATAAAATAATTAACGACGTAATATCAAATTAGTTTCAAAACAAGGTGTTTTACAATCATTCGTGGAGAACAAATTTAATTGTTATCGTATCACTAAAACTTTGTTTATTAACCATCAAAGTACCAACATCAGTATTTGACGTATCAGGACACGGAGTGACCCAATTCACGTCCGTGCCCTAACCACCAAACTACTCACAGCACAGGCATTTAATGTATGAAGATACGAAGATGCTGCCCAGCTCCGTACCCTGACCACCAAACTACCAACAACAGTATTGAGTATTTAACGTATCAGGGCAAAGAGTGACCCAATTCGCGTCTATGCCCTAACCATCAAACTACTCACAGTTTGGGTATTTGACGTATCAGGACACGGAGTGACCAAATTCACGTCCGTGCCCTAACCACCAAACTACTCACAGCACAGGCATTTAATGTATCAAGATACGAAGCTGCTGCCCAGCTCCGTACCCTGACCACCAAACTACCAACAACAGTATTGAGTATTTAACGTATCAGGGCAAAGAGTGACCCAATTCGCGTCTATGCCCTAACCATCAAACTACTCACAGTTTGGGTATTTGAAGTATCAGGACACGGAGTGACCCAATTCACGTCCGTGCCCTAACCACCAAACTACCGAATCCAACAGTGTGGGTATTCATGTATCAAGACACGGGAGTGGTTTACTAACCGTGCCTTGACCACTAAACTACCGACTGTTTAAGCTGCATGACACCAGCCGGCAACCTCGTGACGACCACCTCATGACGTCACCGTCAACACCATGAAACTACTTCTTTTCTTTTCTTGTTTGATCTGAAACAACGATAACTTGGTCTGTAGTTTCAAGACTTTACAAATGCTCAAAATAAAAGCGTTCTCAAACAAAGGTAGCATCTTGTGTGATTTGACAATAATAACATAGTCATCCCCATCGGAAGTGTTAGTGCCCGAATCATTTTCGTGTACTTTTAAAGCAGCTATGTGAATCCACGGTCTCATACGATCCGCGGCTACAACGGTTGGACGTTTATTTTGGGTGGATGAAGAACCAGGGACTGGTGCCACCTTATACCTGCCGTTACAGAGAAACAGCTAAGACATGATAGGACCCCCCGTACGAGGGCATACATTTTTGCTTATGGTTGTTATAACAAGTTTTGGTAAATTTAATTTATTCGTTATCCAATCGCGCTGGCTTACCTACCCACCTTCATCATACTTCTTTTGTTAGTTCTGTTCGTTAATAATCTTAACTTCAAGTTCCTCGCTTAAAGCCGATTGTATTTTTTTCACTAGTCAAGTATGTTAGGGTACCTTTCTATTTGGCCATCGGCCATAGGGCTAGCGACAGCATTTACAATATGCTTGATAACTTTATCGAACACAAACTTTTTGAATGCGTGGGAGGTACGAGTAAAACAGATGCCACGATCACTCACGAGGCGCAGGTACCGTAAACGTGTAAAGGATATCTTCCAACGGTCTGATCACATTTTGTGTGTTAGTGTTTTCTGTTTTATCCAACCAGGTTAAGTTTTGATGAAATTGAGTTAAGTACACGCGTACACGGTTACGAGTAAATGAGTGTTGTCCCTATTAAGTCTAACGATCGGTCCTACATGGTACACGTGCCAAGTATGAAATGTGGACTATATATTTGCAATAGGGTTTAGTAGTCCTTCACGAGCAGTGGAAGTAGTTTTTGCATAGCATTCGATACATGCACTAACGTATTTCTTTACGAGTTTGGACATTCTGGCAAACCTCCAGTTTTATTTAATTCGTCGCAAAGTTTTCTATTAACCAAAATTTACATAATCGTGATTGTTTTGTAAAGTCGATGCGTCGTGACGCAGAATTATTTGTTGGGCCACGCGCTGTCGATGGCTTGTCATTGCAATGCACATCATATGGTACAGCCACCACCTAGCACCCTTTGGAACTACCCAACGAACGTTTTTATCACCACATAAGTATATAAACAATTATCTTTCATTGCGTAGTTCTCGTTTATGTATCTGAGTCCCTTTTCGTCAATACCACTGCTCAAGATATTCTGTATCCTACACAACTCAGTGTCTCAAAGTTATAGTGTATGTAATTAATCATAGATACTGTTTGCCATAACAGTTGGAAGTTGGAAAATTCCACTTTCTACATTGCAGGATTTTGAGATAATGCGTCTATGTGACTCATCTTTGCACCAACTCTATATTCGTGGGTACAACTTAACTCTTGCAAAGTTAGGAGTATTAAACATAAATTGTTTGAATACTAACATTTCAGTACTATTAACAACTTCCATTGTTTTTTTTTTAAGATAAATTTAACTGAACATACTGAAAGAATACCATAGTATAGTAAATAAATGTAGACAGAAAACGTTAACGAATTAGTTAATCTCCGCATCCATGAAATAATATTAATATTCAGTGTACGAGGAAAAGAGCTTCGTTATGATGGACACTCAACTGAAGTGATGGCCTAGGAAACAACATAACAAATTTAGTAGGTAATTAAAAAGATGCAATCGAATCGATAAATTATTCAGTAAATAATACATTCAATCTTAGAGCTGTTGAACATTAATAAATGATTTTTTCAATAAATAACAAATTTCACAATATTTACCTCACTGATGTTTATCTCTCTTTAATTATATAAACAAAAACTGTGTCTTAAATACGTGGATTATAAATGTTAATTTTAAAGTGAATGATTCTGAAAATAAATGACTAAAAGTAAAAGTAAAGTTATGTCTCATTATTTTAACGAAAATTATATTTTAATATCAAAAGTCCTGGTTCATTGTGTCCAACGGGGTGCACACAGTGAACCAAATCCCACGCTAATAAAATAAAAATCTCTGAAACTTTTATTTATCATTTTAGTCTAAAGAAAATAGACTTACAAATTTTATTTTTATTTAATCTATAATTCAAATTATTAAGTTTGTAAATTGGATTAAAAAAAATTCAGAGTTACAGCTATTTGAAATTGAGATGGTTCAATGTCGACACCATACCCTACAACTTTAATTGCACACTCATTACCGTTTTACATCTGAGTGTGGCAATTAATTTCCTATATCATAGAACTGCGACATTGTCATGTTCATAGTTATAAGCGATAATATGCGGCTGTTCAGTGTATTTCTGTCCTATAAGCAATGGCTCGTAGCAATTCGTCACAGACAACCTTAGAAATAAACTTGGCATTAACTTAATAATGCATAAGTCCAGTAATACATGAACTAATGACTGCACTGCATTATTACCGAAACCTTTTAGTGTAGTTGAAATTTTATTGTGTGACAATCCTAAGCACTGTATGACAAATTATTTTATCAAAGACCTCACTTCCAATTCATATTCCACAGGGGTCATAAATGAAACTCCATTTATTTTCACTTCTTTGCTAAACTTTGAGCTTGGACCGACTTCTTTTAGTCCTGTGTATAGAATCTGCCCATTGTTTTCCTGTACGCTAACGGTTTTGAAACTGTCACCTGGCTTAGTGCGGCGATTATCAGCCGTGTGCCTAAACATTCGGAATTTTGAATATTTAATTATAAGTTTAGAACAGGATTCGAAGCCGTGCCCTATCTCCCTAAAGTTATAGCATTCTAATTTTAGGTTTGTGCTTGGTCTCTACTTCCAGTCCCGTATTAGGACCACTATTATAAAGTTAGTATTTTAGTTTTGAAAGTATTACGGTCTGTTATAGATTGAATTGAGTCTCGCTTACTGACAAATATTGTAGAAGTTCCTCAGGTTGTGAACAACGCAATTCCAGAGCACTGGATTTTAAAGTAGGGTAGCTTATGCCATGAATAATACAATCTACTGCATACTTGCTTAAAATATCACATGGGTTAAGGAGTGCTTGCTTTTCATAGTAGTAAACCTCTTATCGGCTCTTCAAAAGACAATGCGTGCTCACGTACACCCTTCAGTCAAAGTTGTTTTCGAAACCAGTTTGGATTGTTTGACAAATAGAAATACTTTTAAATGTTGGGGAAAAGGAATAATACTCAAATGAAATAACCATTCAAATCCACAAAGGAACTAACAAAACGCTAACGCAATTCACACGAGCCAAAAGTTGCCATATTTATGAATCAATTATCTAATTAATACTAATCTGGTATCGATCAGTTTTCAGAAAAAATTAGAAAAATAAGAAATATGCTTAAATAGTACCTAGGCGTAGTAGGCTTAGTTTTTATACACGAACAGATATAGTTATATCCGATTTTAAGTTTTGTTTTTTTTGATAAACTATCGTGATGTAAGTGAAGTGTGTAAAATATTCAGAAATAACCCAGCTAGGTAGTTGTTGCTAAATACCAGCTTATATTCACTTTGAATGCATAGGTCGATTACTTGTCTATTCCAAATCATAACCTAAAAGTAGATCCTAATCACCAACTACTCACTATGAAGTTATGATAGTCATAGAAAACGTGTAAGTAGGTACATCCGATGAAAAGTTATCTGATCCGGTGGCGGCGCGGCGGTGGCGCTACCATCGATTTTACTATCGACTTTGACATATATTTCATCGCGTTATAGTAAGCACAACTTTTGCTTAACGTGTAAAGTGTCTGATTTTTTTTTAACCCCAACTTGTAGAAGTCTGATTATTTAATTCCTACTTCTCAATAATATTATCTACAAATCTACACTTGCTTCATAGCAAAACACGAAATCTTAGCGATCACTGACCGGCGGTTCATAACCTTAAACGAAACGAACTCGTTAGCTTTTCCTGCCTCCTTCCAACTAAATAGAATGGAATAGAGTCCCTCGCACCAGACCCTGAAGTTTCTGCATAGTACAATGAATGATTTTTCTATCGCCCCCCAACCACGTACCGATGTACACTTACCACACAGCAACACGTTGAGTCTTGGCGGATGCATCATAGTATAGCAAAATGTTATTATAGTCTACTTTCTGAGAAGATTGTGCAACCTGGTTAAACGGTTGTGACGCAAAACCAATCTTCATACATTAAACAATATCTAGAACATTTAGAAATAGAGGGACTACGTGACCTTTTAGATGTGCCCCGTCGTCTTACAGTCCTGGATTAGACTTTCCATGCCGCTGAGCACCATGTTGATTCTCCACCCAGACGTCACGGCTCCTCTCCCGACGCTCGCTGACCCGACGAGACGGTGAACGATGAGATGTTCTTGTCAAGAGAGGTTTCTCGCGCTCACGTTGCAGCTCATCTTCCAGAGCCCGATGAACAGTGCGTTGACTGCCACGATCTCTGCCACGACCTCTGTCATGTGGCTCATACATTGCGCTTTGACTTGCAAACAAATAAAGAAAGGACTGCATTACATAATTGGTATAAAAAGGAATAAAATGTAACAGGGTACTTTCAAAGATAAAGCAAATATCTCGGAAACGAGGCGTCTTATACAAAAACCAAGCTTATTTTTGTACCCTTTTAATAACCCTGTTCCAGGGTCTCCTGAGGACAATACGCAATAAAAAAAATATGACTATGGGGGCTTGGTGATGAACCCCGCTGAGAACTCATAATCACATGCAAACACATTTCAGAAAAATTTTGAAAATGTATAAAGATCTACCTACAATTTATCTAGTTTAAGATAGCCTTGGTTAAGACAGTAAGTGGATGAATAATTTCAAATACACCCTCTTATAGTAATGCGTAACTCCGTGAACTTCGTTACCAGCTATCAAGATCGATACAGAGGACAAACACTATCACAATTTTAAGAAACCTTAAATAATACACATTTTGGGCGTGTACTTACGTTGCTGTTGTCGATGCGCACTTCTGAGATTTAAGACGCTACGCACTATCTCCAGGTTCACAGACGTCGAATAACAACTCAAGTTACAAGGCAATCACTTTTAATGTTAACTTTAGCTAGTATGTCTAAGTACAAATAACAATTGTACAAATAACTAGTTGATGCTGCTTCTCTCGAAGCCGGTGCCAGAATGTGTCACTGACCGCTGTTCCTGTTCCATCAGCCAATCGCAGCCCGAACCAACGAACGCCATTTTCCAATGGCGGGAAGCTCTACGATTGGCTGTCAGTTCCTGTCACAGATCATAGCTAACTCAGTAGATGTTGCCAGCTTAAATTAATTCACAAACGCATAAATATATTTTTTTTAATTAAATTTGCAATGTATTTACAAACCCTAACACTTTAAACTGTCTCTCTGAATCTCCAAATGGATTAATTTATAAGTAGGTGAAAAAAAACAGCCTTTTTTCATTTAATAAAAAATATTTAAACACAATACAGATAACAGACGACTGAAGTTTGCTTTTATAATATGGTTATAATTCCACTCTACACACAACAACATTCAATATAGATACACTCTAAAAACAAAAGACTTCAATAGAAATATGGTTTATTATTACAAAAAACCTAACCGCTTTCAATATGTACGAAATTGAAAATCCAGTATGAAATAATATGAGTCCATATTAAAGGTATCAGGTTTCCAACAAAAAAATAATTGTAATAAAACAAATCGGTTTATAAATAACGGACTTATTAGGTAACAAATATTTAAAACAATAGAACCTACTACGAACCTACTCCTTTTAGATGTCGGTTAAAAATAAACTAAAAATAAAAAAGAATTGCCTATTTTTTTTTAATTTGCTTTCAAATGACGGAACCGGTTTTGTATAAAGATATTGTCATACAATATTATATTTAAAGAAAAGAACTAATTGAGAACCTACTTCTTTTTTTGAAGTCGGTTAAAACACGTTGATAAATTATTATAAAAACGTATTAACGTAACGTATATACTGAATATTAAGATTACCCAATAATAGGGTAAACCTTATAGGCTTTACCATGGCAACACCTTCTATGTTCCAAGCAATAACCTTTATTTTTATCTTTATTTATTTAAAATATTGGTTTCCAAGTTACTTACGTGTGAAATGTGATTCCATCCTTCTTTTTATGTTTTGTAGTTTGTTTTATACACCCTTTCACGACACAATTCGGCATTTTGACTGGTAAATTTGTCGATTTACTTTACGTGTTGCTTCCACGCGCAGCGATAGTTCGACTGACGAGTCAAGGCGTAGTTTCATTGTGCGTGTGTGTGTGGTACACGGCGAGGCGTAGTTTTACCGGCCTCACTTTTCTGTTCACAACATTCTGTCTTGACTTTTTTATTTTGTCTGAGGGAAGAAATGGAAAAAAGTGAATTTCGTGTGCTTATTAAGCATTAATTTTTGCGAAAAAAAACTATTACCGAGACCAAGGCTAAGGTCGCTATTATATTCTCTTTGGGCTAAGCTTGATAAATACTATGGGGACTCTGCACCATCGATTTCAATGGTAAAAAAGTGGTTTACTGAATTTCATTGTGGCCGTACAAGCACTGTAGATGCCGAACGTCCTGGATGCCCAGTTGAGGTCTCTTCACCCGAAACAATCGAAAAAATTCACGATATCGTCGCCTTAATACTAATATGTCGTACCTCATTTTTGAACAAAACCGACATTTTGTGTGATTTCGATAAAGGTGACAAAAGTACATTTTTCACTTTCGTTGCCTTGCAAAGTTTGTATGAAAAAGAGAGAGATAAAAGACCGTAAAGGCGGTATCAGACGGTTCACTTTTCGTTCATTTTTGTCTTTCATTCGGCATCTTTCACTCGAAATGATTCGTCTGAGCCCCAAATGAAACAAGAGTGCCGAATGAATTCATTAATGAACCGATCCGACGATGTTGGATATTTTCATTCGCATCTTTCACTCCCATTCCGAATGAACGACAAATGAACTGTCTGAACACAGAGAGAACGTTCACTCGGATTTGGTCATTTTGTCTCGAGTCCTGCAGAAGACGAATGTCGCTACGCTACATCGCTAGTTTAAATATTTTCTCTGAATTCGCGGTAAAATGGTGTTCAAGTGGAATGATACTTAAACGCTGCTGATTTTGGACAACTTTAAAAGCTACCAATGCCTCTGAAACCACAAACTTGCTGAATACCATATCCAAGACGCACGACTTCATTAGACGGCATATTGGATGAGAAGAGAAGTGAATGTTCATTTCTATTTCATTCCACTTAAGCCGTCTGAACTTGGAATGAAAGAAGGATGAATCATTAACTCGAGTGAACATTCATTCGAGTGAAACGTCTTAATGCGACGTATCTCGGATCACTTGATCTTTCTGCGAATATGCACCAACTCAGTTATCCGCCATAGTTTGTTGACATCGCGCAGGTTGCTCCGCGAGTTATGTCATTTGTGATTGTTTTCGAAAACTGCCAAGGTATGAAAACGTTTTTATTTTGTTCTTTGACATTTGTTTACAGTTTTAAAACATATTTTATTTGAGGTATGTCACTGACAGTAGAATAATTACGAGTTTAATAGTACCCTTTGAGATACTGCCTATTCGAATAATTTTTTTATTGAGTGTCGTTTAAGGTGAAATGGTAGAGACGTTACACGGATATTGAGGGGGTGAAGCAGACGCAGACCGCCGGGCGGCGCAAGGGGTCTAGCCAGCATAGCCACTCGCGGGCGTATGGTTACTTGATAGTATTCTACTGACTTATGATTTTCAATTCGCCTGCGTTGTTAACTAATTAGGTACGTTATTTTAAGTAGGTAATTATAATGGTGTAAAGATTTATGACAAGATTTACTAATACCATTATCATACTAGGCTATGGGTGTCTTTATTGTAAATTGGCACGAGTAAACGATTAAATAGTTTTTGTGATTTTCAATACATTTTTTAATTAAGGTATCTAAAAGTAGTTTATAATATTAGTTATGCATTGGTTGGACCAAAATACTTGCTAATACTTGATAATAAATACAGTTTTATTATTAATATTAAACAATAAACAACACATACTAAACAAATATTTTTTGACCAAGTTACAAATAAAACTAGGGCTTGAATAAGATAAAACCGGTATTTGATACACAACCAGGTCAAGTCCTATCAAATACCGGTAAGATATAAAAACCGGTATAATTAAATGTTGTTTTACTAAAATCCAAAAATCAACTTCAACTAAGGTATAAATTTCGTATACACATAGGTATTGTATTTTTTATTAATCATGACATTAATACTGAAAGCTTAAATAAATGCAGGTTTTCAAAAGTTTTCTAAGTGCCCTTCAGGCCTTCACAAATGTATTATGTAAGTCTAGTTAAGTAAAAAAAAATGTCCTCCTGTATTCCTTTAGTAATTATAAAAAGAAGTTTAAAATATAATATATATATATATATATATATATAAACAATGCCACGGACCCTTTGATGTCTGTGAACTAAAACATTATAAATAAAAAATTCTTATTGGTAATAAATAATATCTAAAGAAATGGTGAGATTTGTATTTCCAAAGTTATGAGAAGAGATTTACAGTAAGAGTCTAAGCTACAAAACAAATAGTTACTTCTCAGAGCCTCTCAACGACATGCCACGGTTTCGTCGTGAATCTACTAACTTCGGAAGCATATTATTATGCGTCTGGTAGAAAGTAACAAGTTCGGCCTCCATTTAAGTAATAGCATAAAGTATTCATCTTTTTTATATGAAAACGTAGGTTTTTTCATTCTCTCCTCCCCAAATACCTAAAACGCTGCTTTGTTTATCAGTAACTCGTAATTGCGTTTAACCTGATAGTACCATTTACTGTTTGTATTTATTTTTGTATGTATTTTATAATATTAAAAAATTGGACTTTGTCATTGGCCATTTTCTTCAGATTTTTATGAATTCTGAAGATGCTTCCTTATTGTCTTCATCAGACATATCAGGTGCTGCCACTTGTTCCCCTGCATTCCCCTTTGATTTTCGAAAAGGTTAACTCTATTTCTTTTTATTTTCAACGCGTTAGGTTTTTTCTATGATGCTCTCTTTTACTTTCTGGTTTTATTTTTCACACCGAGAAAGTGAACTTCCCCGAATTTTCGACCAACGATTGCAGCTACACCAGATAGCGCTTTATATAAGTTGCCATATGAGCGTTTGCACCATGATTTGTCTGCAAAAAATCAATTATGGGAACACTATTTATTGTTTCCTTCTTCGATTGCTGCTTCCCGTTCTTTTGCAGCAGCGCGTTCCATCACCTCTACCGCTGTAGCCTCCAATTCATTGAATATATTGCGTAATACTTTTCTCGAAAAATAGGAATATCCATGGCTGCCATAGTTTTCTCAAATTGTGAGTATCCGATACCAGAAGCTACAATTCCAGAAATTGCTGCAGTGCGTTCAGGCCGGTATCATTATTTATATCATCCGAACACACTTCGAAAGTTTTCTTGCACATCTTAGACAACTAAAATTTGAAACAAGCCCATATCTTTTTTCCGTCTGTAAAACCAAGCAGCTGAAATCACACTTAAAAAGAGGGTTGTGCTTTGAGTTCTTCAATTGCTAAAAAAACAATATCTACTATTCTGCGACCTGTCGATTCTTTTGTGCTTATCTCACACTCCGGCTCTTCTAGGAATGGCATTTCTTCACTGGAACAATAGATACAAAATCATGTTGAACATTTTTATCAAAAGGTTAATGACAAGTAACAAGTTAACTTGTTACTTCAGTAACCTTATGATAAAAATAACAAATAGTAACTACTTTACTTCTTACTTAATCTTTGATAAAAATACTGTACTACTAATACTGAAGTAACAAATTAAATACAAAGAGTATCTGAATTATTTGAAAATAAAAAAATAATTTTAAGTAATTAGTTTGACATATCATAAAATTTTCTTAAATAAAAGTAAATTGTAAGATATTATTATATAACCGACTACAAAGAAATTAACCCTCTGGACTCTAATATATTATGTTGGCGTTGGGTAGTTTAGCCGGAAGATGAAGCTAGGGACGTGTTAGTAATAAAATATAAATAAAGCGGTACGCCTAAATAAAAATATCGGTTTTATTAAAACCGGTATGTCTGCCCTATACAAGTGGCTTATTCTTGGGCACCAAATTAGATGGAAAACGTACACAATATACATGTTTCATTCAAGTGCATATAACAATCTAGTAATACATACTAGACTTATGAGATGGGAAGTAGAAATCCATACAGACTTTTTAAAATGTTTTACTCGCCTGTTTTTGGCAAGCGACCATGTGGTCGCAGATATAAATTTACTATGTAACTTACTTGAAGAAACCAGGTGTAATAACTGGTCGAAGATTTTCGTATAACGCATCGGAAGATTCCGGTAAATTTTTTGGCAGCAATACTTCGGTATTATCCTCATGGGATTCCTTAGACAATTCTTTGTAGGGCGGAGGGCTGTAAAAATAAAAGTCAAATTCCTACTAATATTCTAAATTAATCCCTGAAAACTCTGACCAGGTAGTCATCAGGTCGGATAAAATATATAAATATGTATACCTATATGTTATTCTATACCCTATAGAATAACATATTGGTATATATATACATATAATAAGCTACCACCATACTAAATATCATACAAATTCAATCGGCCGTCTTACTTACGTCTCAAAACTAACTAACACACTAAGACACTTAGAAATTTTTGCATTTATAACGTTAGTTTGATTATGGTCGCCTTATTTGCATCATCATAAAATATTTTATAACACTACGCTAAATCAATATTACAGATAACCTACGCAAAGCCTATGAATGAAAACAATCAGGTAGGTACTTACATATTTGTCTGCAAGTTCGATAATCTGTTTCTATTGTAATTCCGAGCAGTTTTATTTTTCTTCTTATCTTTATTTCCCAAAAGTCGATAATATGGACTAAAATAATGTAGTCGTCCGGGCGCGCTGGAGGGAATAAAGTTGTACACCTCCACTCTCGACAACGCACTCTGGCCGACTAGCGGGGGTCGGGAGCCATGGTAATGGCTGGATACTCAGTGTGCGCGTTTGCAAATGGTTTCAATATTAACTTTACTTTATTTTCTAAAAATAATCTTACATTTTTACAAAAAACTGAGTTCATAGACGGATTTGTGTGTTTGTTAGGATTAAAATGTGTATTTTTGTTTATAAATATCTTTGATAAGAATTAAATGAAGTTGATTCATTCCACCGACGGGAACGGCAAAAAGGGTATTTTTTAGGAAAGTTTACGATTTTTTTCTATCGAGCCAAATTTATTTAATCGTGTTCGGTAACCATAGCCGAATAAAGAATTTTGTGAACTGTTAATAGACGTAAAAAACAAATGTCAATTAATTGTTTTAAATGGTGTAGTTTTAAATATTCGTAACGACGAATCGTCAAATTTGACGCATATTTCGTCTTAAATACGACATATTCACATGCATTTTTGTCAACTCTTTCAGATATCAAAATGGATTTGTTGCAATCAGATGGTGTACACCAGGAAATTCTTAATATATTAGCAGAGAATGGAATAACAGTCACGAATCCTAAGACAAAACATAAACGCTAGGTACAAATTTTAGAGAACATTTTAGTATACAAACCAGACAATGTTCTCCTATAAGCGATTAATATAGCAGCTAAAACTTAATTCTACCCCTTTAGAAGTTAGTAAACAAGCGTCAAACTTGGGTTCATTACTAAGTTTGCTAGTGAAAATGGTCCTGAAATTAAATTTGAAGACACATTTTTTTGTTACCGAGATTGATGAAGGTGTCCCTGTATCTCCTGCTAGTAATAAAATATGTGAAGCTTCTGAAGGGGTCAGTGAATTGGCAACCACCCATTTTGCTCATGCGATTAATATAGGAGCCGAATCTGTTCCTACCACTACCATTGAGTCCCAAAAAGAAGCCCCTTTAGAAATTGACAATCATGCGTTGAACTTGCGTTTATTACTTAGTTAGTGGTGCTACTGAAAATGGTCCTGAAATTGAATTTAAAGACACATTTTTGCTACCGATATTTATGAAGGTACTTCTGAATCATCTGCTATTATTATTACATGCGAAGCTTCAGAAGGTGTCAGTGAATTGGCAACCACGCATTTTGCTACCAATGACAACCCAACAATTGAAGTTGTAGAAATGGATGCCACCACCACTGAACCCATTGTAGACATAGAAACGTTCGTTGTGGAATCTGGACTTGACACTGAACAACCAAAGAACAAGCCTAAACGTAGAAAACATGTGGCTTGTACAGAATTACAAAGAAATATAACGAAATAAAAGAGAATGCGGGGAGAGAGTTTTTAAGGACATTCAAGAAAGGAAAAAAATACGATGGGTATACAGAGAAGTAAAAGGCAGATGGACTCAACATGTGACTTCAAGTTCTGCGAAAACAGCACTAAGCGGTTTGCTCAAAATTCAGAGAGCATGATAGACAATGTATATTTGATAACTTTTGGAAGGATCTCGATTGGTCAGGGGAGAAAAGTTTTGTTACTTCTATGATAGACAAGATCCCAATCACACAAGGAGGAAATGGCTTGGTGGAAAAAGATTTGACTCCAATGATGAAGTCATCTCGCAAACAAAGGCCTATTTTAAGGACCTCGACAAATCATATTTTTTGGAAAAAATTGGAGAAGCGTTGGACAAAGTGTATAGAGCTCAAGGGAGACTACGTTGAAAAATAAAATGATTTATTTATCAAAAAATCTGTGTTTTATTCCAAAAGTCACGGAATTATTGACCCGCCCTCGTATAATGTCGATGTGTGTATCTTTCTAGTAATGAACGTGGATAAAAGGATAGGTACCCTCTTCATTCACGTTCATAACTAGAAATTACACAACCTGCTATAATTACTATACATATTGTTATGTATAGTATACCTACATCATATTGTTCGCTGTTATGAAAAATATAATTTAAAAGCTAGTTGATTTTTAGTGTTTGTTGCAAGAACTTGTCGAGAGAAAGCCGGATTTGTGAGCAGAAAATTTAGAAATTGGCTAAGAATTAGTTTTAAACATTTCTACTGGCTGGTTCATTTAGGACTATTATTTAGAAAAATAAATGGTCCTTGGGATTCATATATTTCTTAGATCTAAAATTTTTGCAAAAGTTTTCATAGTCCTATGATTTAATTTGTAGTATAATTGTTGCTATAGTAGTTTAAAAATATAAATTAATATGCCTATTCGTATGCAGTCGTCGTAATCTTATATAGTTTTGTGCGTGTACGAAAAAATAAATTAATGTACGACAAACTTATTTCTCTTTGACTTCTCTATACATTATATCTACATCTACAGTACTAAGAGGAAAGATTTGTTTGTTTGTATTGAATAGGCTCCGAAACTACTGGAAAGTTTAGAAAAGTTCTTTCACTATTAGAATCATATTCCCTGATGAACATAGGCTATAAGTATTTTCAAAAAAGTTAGGGATCCGTATGAAAACTTCGATAATGTAACCCAAGGTGTAGAAAAAATACCAATTAGAGTCCTTATATCGCGTACGCTGAGGAAACTGTTAACCATATAATATAAGCATATGCTACTGTTTATTTCTATATCATTGATACCAAAGCGTAGTCTGTTTTAAACGAGTTTGACCTTTGGACTATAAACACATCACATCATAAGCTGACATAACGTCGTGCATTATTCGATAGTGAATTTCGTCCAACAATCTATACGTCACAGTAGTCCAGTGGCTGACCGTGACGACTGGGCTAAAGAATTCAGAGTGTAACAGGTATCGAGCCCCACTGGCCGAACCTCTTTTTGTATTAGATTTTTTTGTATCTTGTTACGTTAGACGGATACGATGCATTGAATTATAATATTGCAAGATATATTATGGAGTCTAGTACTAACCAATGAAAGAAAGAAATCATTATTTTTGCCAACAAAAACTACTACTAACTAACGCCACCTTACTACTAAAGAGTGGAGCTTTTTTGCTAGCTACAAAACTTCATACCGACCATGTCGAACAGCGACAATATCACACTTAGAAGACCTCTTAGAAGAAGGAGATCTCATCTCGATGTGTCCGATCTGGGACATGGATGTTTTACTTTGTTCCACGCTGTCCGAAGGATTAAACTTATCGACAAAGAGTGTTCCGGCAGTCTTAAAAGAGGATTTGTCAGTAGTTGAGGATTTGAAGCTGGAAAACCAAGATCTTCAAAATGAGCTAGCTAGTGCTCACGAAGAAATAGCGAATCTTAATTCAGAATGCATTATCCTGAAAAAGGAATTGTCAGAAAAAAATAGCCAAATTCAGTTCTTGAAAAGTATTTCTACAAAATCGGTACCAACTACTCCAACGATGCTAAACCACCGACAAGCTGTTACTCCGACATTAAAAAGGGTAAATAATATCAGGATGCGGATAAATAGAATTTCTCCCATACACAATCCGAAATTCGTAGTATGTAAAAATGAAACACCTAAGAGTCGAATGTTGTCAGATTCACAGGCTCAGATTGGCCAAAATACCTCGCAATCGAGCTCATTCTCTGTTCAGAACGAGTTGGCCAGCGTCAGCGTGTTGGAAACAAATAATGTACTATCGGAGAAAAAAACATCAGACATGTACGCCGTTCTTGAATGCAAAAAGTCTAGATCCACAACTTCCCCAATTGTTCATGCGACAGATGGCACCAGTAGTACGAAATTAAATAATATTTTCATATTAGGCGACGAGCAAGCGCGGAATGTAGCTTCAAAATTATCGACTGACTTGAAAACCGAACATGAACTTAGGTTCAATGTGTGCGGACTGGTGAGCTCCTCGGCGAAGTCTAAAGAAATATTACTATGTTGTGAAAATGTGTCTCGTACTTTAAACAGGAATGATATTGTGATTCTGATGCTCGGCTCGAATGAAAAAAATCCATATAGCTTTATTTCGAATTTAAGTATTATGTTATACAAACCGCGATGCTGTAAAGTGTTTGTTGTTAGTACTCAATATAACCCTTACTTGAGCGAGCGCTTGTTAAATCACCATATTCAATTATTATTGCGTAATTACAACAATTGCTCATATATTGATACAAAATTTCTAAATGATTATCTATAAAGGCCAAGAACCTATCTGAAAAAAATAAGCTTTAAATTACACGTAGAGATTAGTTTTTTGTCTTACCAACAGCATAGTAGAAATGTCAAGCCTTTCAGTATTTCGACTATAAGCCCTACATGTAAGACTTATAACTCCTTAGCCAGGCTTGACAGAGATAAGGGCTGTCGCACGGGTACCAACTCGCGTTTCTTGATTGGTGAAGGCTCTGCGTATTTACGAGACAAATTCACCAAAGCAGAAACAAATAACGTTACTCACAGAAAAGGAACCATACCGTATTACTTTAACAGGTTAGGAGCGAGAGTTACGAATGCAGAAAAAAGTGAGTTAAAGTTACATTCAAAGGGTACAGAGTTTTTTCGTCCCTAAGTCTAAATTCAACTTAACAATCTTTCATCAAAATATCGCAGGAGCAATCGCCAAAACAGAAGAGCTGGTATTTGCAATTAATCAATTGTCGCAAAATGGTCATAAAATAGATGTGATATGCCTAACAGAGACGTTTATTAAAAAAGGCACAGAGATGCTTCTTAAAATACCTGGGTACAAGATGGCTACATATTGCTCGAGAGATTCTAAGCGAGGAGGATCTTGTATTTTGGTAAAAAATAATTTAAAATATAAAACCTTGAAAAATATTAACGATTTGACATGCACATTTAACTTTGAATGCTGTGACATCGAACTTTCAAAAATTAAAATTATTTGTATATATAAAAAACCAAAAGCTATACATGAAATATTTATTAAAAGGCTGGAACAATTACTCTTAAGATGTGCAGCAAATCGGATGAAAGTTGTGATCTCTGGAGATTGGAATTTAAATATTTTAAAACCAAACAAGAACTGTAAAGAACTACAGAGTTTGCTTAAAAATTTTAAAATGGAAATGCACATAAAAACGCCTACAAGAAAGTTTTCATGCCTTGGTCAGTTCGCGAGCAATATTAGGCAGGTGCGTGCAGAAGTACACCATCTCGCTTTGTCTGATCACGAGACAGGACAAACGTTGGCTGTTAAAGTTAATAAGGTTTGTGAATTGCTCAGCTGGTATGAACACGTCAGAGATTATAGTAAAGACAATATGGATAAGTTTTGTAAGTGCATGTCCGCTCTATCTTTCTCAAATGTATACCAGCAAACGAAATTTCAAGAAGCATTCTTGGAATTTCATTCCTTATTCAAACTTTTTTTTGACCTATGTTTTCCAATAAACACTATTAAAAGGTCAACCAAAAAATACAATACTAATTGGCTGACAAAGGGTATAAAAAATGTTCTGTGCGAAAGAGATATCTGTATTTAAAGCTACAACATAAAAATACTAACAAAAATCTGCTTAATAAACAATATAAATCATATAGTTATCTGCTAAAAAAATGTATACTCAAATCCAAACAGCTACAAAATAAAAAAAATATATACACTAAAATAGAATACTAAATAATACTAATAAATAGATACAATAAAAATAAATGCAAGGCTATATGGACAGTGATTAATGACATTATAGGGGACCAAATCACAAAGAATCAAATTGACAATATTTTCCTAAATAATCAAATATATACAAGCCCTAATGAAATAATTGACATATTTATGATTATTATATTCAATTGACAAACAACGGTAATTTTAATTTTAACATTGACGAAATAAACAAAACTATGAATACTAATAGTTTGTTTACAATATTTCTTAAACCAACAGATCCCACAGAAATATCAAAAACAATCGTAAGTTTGAACAATACTAATTCAGCAGGTATGGATGATATAACTACAAAAATTGTCAAATCTTGCGCGTTACACATATGTGAACCATTGTGTTATCTAATAAATATATCTTTTGAATATGGACTATTTCCAGATATATTAAAAAACTCTATTATCAAACCCTTATTTAAGAAAGGGGAACCGTCTAACATGAATAACTACAGACCAGTTACATTAATACCGATAATTTCTAAAATCTTTGAAAAAGTCATGTTAAAGAGACTACAAGAGTTCACGACAAAAAATAAAATACTCAAAGATGAACAATTTGGGTTTCGGAAAAACAGCTCTACCTCATTGGCTTGTTTTAATGTGATGAAGCTCATTACCGAAGCTATCAATGAGAAGACGTCTGTGACTGGTATCTTCCTTGATATGAGCAAGGCATTCGATTTCGTGGACCATAGGTTGCTGTTATATAAGCTGGAAAGGTATGGTATACGAGGAAAGGCAAATGACTGGCTAAAAAGCTATCTAAGTGGTAGAAAGCAATGTGTAGAAATTGCAAAAATTTATAAAAATGAAAAAACAACGTATAGAAGTAGGTTACAACAAAACAACTTCGGAGTTACCGAAACAAAAATGGACCCAAAACACTGCCCTCCACAGGGCAGTGTTTTGGGTCCATTTTTGTTTCTCATGTATATAAATGACTTACCCAACTGCACCAATCATGATACAGTTTTGTTTGCAGACGATACCACATTAATTATAAAATGTAATGATGAAATCTCCTATGAAAAGGTTATAAATGAAGCAATCTATAGCGTCATAGACTGGTTACAAAATAATAATTTACAGATAAACGTAGACAAAACAAAGATGATTCAGTTTCGAACACCTCAAAGAACACCATTAAAATTACATATCAGTTACCAAAACAGTGTTATAGAAGAAGTACCAAGAACCAAGTTTCTCGGCATTATGCTAGATCAGCACTGTGACTGGAAGGCACATATAGTTAACGTTTGTGACAGGTTGGATAGATTTGTTTATGCGATAAGGAGATTGAGACTAACAGTATCCACAGAGGCAGCTCTCAGTGCATATCGTGGGTACGTCTCTTCAGTGCTCTCGTATGGTCTTTTGTTGTGGGGTAATGCGGTAACTGTCGAAAAAGCTTTTTTAATTCAAAAAAAATGTGTACGTTCCATCTGTGGAGCCTGGTTCATGGACAGTTGTAAACCTTTATTTAAAAAGTTTAAAATTTTGCCTTTAGCATGCATGCACATAAAGGAGTTATGTCTCTTTGTTCGACAACATCCACAACATTTTAAGAAACGTGCAGATGTTGTGACAAGAAATGCAACTGTCAGAAACAAACTCAAATTGTACATACCACAATGTAATCTACAAGTTTTTAAAAGAAATTCTTTTGTAAAAAGCTGCCAAATACATTAAAAGACTTACCTTTACCTATATTCAAAACAAAACTTTACAAATGGCTAAGCGATAATTGCTTTTATAGTGTAAAAGATTATATGGAATTTAAAGCGTGTAGGTAACTGAAGATTAAGATAGATTAAGTTATTGACAAAGTATTGTGACATTAATGGTAAAATGAGCTGAAATAATTATGTTAGGACCAAATATGTTAAAAATTAGAATTTATGATTATTTTTTTTATTTAATCGTGTACGACCTTAACGGAATTTTATTGTCTTTCAAATTATGTATTTCTTTTTTGACATTATTTTTAATTAATTATATATCCAATTTTTAATGATTTAATGTAATGTTATTGTAATTGCTTCCAATATATCAAATAATGGTGACATAGAGTGAGGAGAGATAATATTTGCACACCATTTTATGTGGTAGAATGTACTTGAACCATGTATATTATTCTAACATCATACATTTGTGACCACATTTGTAAACTACATTCTGGCAAATAAATTGATTTGAATTTACACGTAAAACTACTTAACTGATTCAAACAATTCTTTCACGAGTATTAAGCTACATTATGCCTGAGTAATATACTACTAGCGCAACTAGTTCTAGATAAACTGGAACTATCATTCCCGCTGGTGAGGCGTGTAAATAGCCTACACCGTGTGTACTTGCGTACGATTATTTTAAAAGAGATCAATACCTAAAAAAGTATGGCTGACCGTGGCGTTTGATAAACCCCCTGAAAACACAGATATATCAACACTGCAGTGATAAATATGCCCACGTACCTGTAGACCATCCAAGTTCACCCACAAATCCTTCAACACGGGATTTACAGCAGATTCGCGTTTCTTCGGTATGCTCTGCCTGTGATGGTGGCCGGCCGGCGACACCGTTATAAAATCCGTAGAAATATAATTTTGTGTCGTCGTTCCCTTGATGAATGCTACACTATATTGTACACTGCACGTAGGTATATGTTATCCGATATACTTAAAGTTATTTCAGGAGAATATACATCATAAATAGCGAAAAATATTAACGAGCCGTGGCACTTGTCTTGCGTAAATCTTCCATTCTCATGCGTGTTATAATAATATTGGAGGTGGATGTAAATAATTTCAAACCACCCTCAATGATATCATATGTTAAAAGGCGAGCCCTCTGGCCAATCAGTGCCTCGGTTATTAGAGCGTATTTCTATCCTTGCGATACTGCTAACGCCATCTCTTCAGACTGTTGGTAAACTAAAACAGCTGACAAGATGCGTGGGCACTGCGATATATATACCTGTCTTAATTTGAGGGTTTATCAACAACTAGTATGTAATGAATGCGAAATTTATATAATTACAGACTCATAGATCTCTAAGCAATACAGAGAATAATATTAAATGTTTATTATAATTTAAAAAAGGCATTGATGCTTCACCACCCGCTTTGTTAGAAACCTCAGATAAAAAACTAAGCTTTAAAACTACCAAAACGCGTTCAGATCAGTTCGAAAATTAGTTTTATTGCAAACATTTACTTGTTCCAAAATAAAAACAGTAGATCAACGTAATACTTCTACAAATAATATATAGGTAGGTACCAATATAAATCCTTTATATTCCTCCTCACTCTCTAAACGTCCTTCATAACAAGGTTCTATGTATACTCGTAATATAGGTACATGGTATACTAGCTACTTACGAAGTTATGTAGAATAAATTTCATTGAAGATTATGTATGAAGATTAATTTGAAATATTTATTTTAATTCAAAAACATACTTATAGAATTATAAAGTTATAAAGTTGTCGATATTTTCCCATCTCTATTGTCGATATAACAGTAAACATCCCTATTGCTTGTCTGTGTAATTTGGGATCCCCCCGACCCCCTATGCGCCCGATAGAGAGAGCTACTCTTCATGAGAAGTGTAGGTAAATATTTTGATAGAATCTACGTTTCGAAGCAAGTCATTTTTCACCCCCTAAATGGTATCAAAATATGTTGTGTTTGATGTCAATTGCTCCAATAGAATGTATTCTATGCTCGTACGTTTTATTATTTTGAGAAAAGTTCTTTAAATATTTTTAATAGTCATAGATTTAGCGCAAATCATGGCTGGTTTAGATGGGTGTAACTTTATAGTACTTTGAAATACTGAAAAAATCAAAACGTACAGGCATAGTAAACAATGTGTTGATTACATGAAAAAAATCACTGAAATCGGACAATGTTAAGAGGTAGAAAAGAGTTTTCTCTTTTAGTATGGACATGTACTGCCTATTGAATCCTCTTAACAGTAATAGGTACCGTGGTTTCTCTTACGATATTTAACCGAACCTAATTATTATTATAAACCATTAAAATACTAATATTGTAGAATAAATGTAATAAAGTAGGAACCTGGTATTTACCAGCTTCTTCGTCCTAGCGGAACCAGGTTGGAATCGAGATAAAAAGCAGCCAGCGTTATAATCCCCTAGGCTAGGAATAATTATGGGCTATCTCCATTCCAAAACTTTTCTATATCCGTTGATTATATTGTATGTTTACAACTATTTGACTACTAAAGCTACAAAGTCAAAGTCAGAATCATTTATTCAATTTAGGCATCAAAGACGCACTTATGAACGTTAATTTTTAATTATAATGTACTTTAAAGACTACCGCCGTGTTCCAAAATATGTAGAGCCTACCGAGAAGAAGCGGCAAGAAACCCGGGGCCATTCTTTTTATATAGATGTTTTTACTTAGGTACTACAAATATTAGCTCCAGTGTGTTGCCTTACAAAAGAGAACATAATAATAGTATCAGTAGGGCAAGACACGCTACACTTTGACATCTTTGTACACGAGTAGATAGATCCTGGAGTGATCAGTCTCAAGCTGTTTTATCCTCCAAGTAATCCGAAATTTTGTAATAACCTTTTTGACAGACTTTAGTTTTAATAGAAATTTTAAACTTATTATTAGGCAAATGTCGGATAACATTGGGATCTTTATTATAGAATCGTATACATTGTCCCATAAAAGAATGAATTATTCTGCGGAGACGCGTTACATGTACGGATAGCTTGTGCTTATTTCGTGTGTCGATGGAATGAGTATCACTCCTTTTATCAAAACTGCTAATTTTTTATCTTTACATACATTAGATTTTTATAGATAAACTGAGAAACAACAGATATAATGTTTATGTCTACACACTCTTCACTCACAAACCTCAGCATTTATTGTATTAGGTGATGGTTAGGCATGTTACTTTGAAATAATACTAAAGGTATGGATGCAAAACCAGTGTTTTAATCTGTAAATTACTTAATCTTAATTAAATTGGTACTCACTTAAACTAAGGAAATAAAAATATTCTAGTACATTCACTTACATATAAAACGGAATAAATACATTAACATTTAAAAAAATACTTGAAAGCAAGTACATAAGAGTATTTTTTTACATAAATATTATTGTATTGCTTGAATTATTGAGGCACTAATATAATAAGGCTTTAACTTTTAGACATTTTTTGGATAATGATTGCAATGAGTAGAAATGATTAAATATGGATTAGTAAATACCTATTCATTACCTGTCATTAGATAAATTCTGTTCAAAGTACGCTAAAGTAAAAATAAATCAACAAATAAAACTGCGACTTGCAACTTACGTTAGGTACCTACATGCATTCTGGTTTTACGTCCCAGATTATGTAATGTAATGTTGGGTGTATATGCATAAATGTGGTTTCATTTCATTTCATTAAATTTTATTTTTTCCCTTTATTTTTGTTCAGTGTATGTTTGAAGGTTGTAGTTCTTGAATGGCTGACTGACAAGGACAGCTGCCCTTTGGTTCAACGGCAAATTTTGTATTTTGAGGGTAGTGTCGTAGGCCAGACGAAGACTAGAAAATACCCCTACGATCTTGTTGTTCTTCACTATTTCATCTTATGCTTTTGCCCAAAGCTCAAGACCTAGGTAGGAATCGAGCTCTCGCTACACCTAAACTATCTACTAGCATCAAACTAGTTGAGAGATTTACAGAAACATACTTCCGTTCCATAACCAAAGGGTAACCGGAACCCAAATGCTAAGACTCTGCTGTTCGTCTGTCACCAGGCTGTATCTCATGAACCGCGCTAGTTAGTTAGACAGTTGAAATTTTCACAGATGAAATATTTCTGTTGCCGCTAAAACAACAAATACTAAAAAATCGACCAAGTAATTTAAATATAGCTGTGATTATAGGATAGGTAGTTTTCTTTGCTAATTTTAGGTAATAAGGTAAGTAAGTACCTACTACTTAAGTAGACAGAACATTAATGAGATCCTCAATAATTGAGGATCTCTATCATAAGCTATATAACCTTCGAAGAAATAAGGCTATAACTAAATCAATAATTGATTTCGTTATAGCCTTATTTTTTCGAAGGTTATAGCGCATGATAGTATGATATTATTATCATTTCGTGCTTCGTGTTTTAGATAATCACAGGTTCTTTGTTAGAAGTGTAAAGGCTGGCCGCGAAGACGATGTCTCGCTTGATGGCAGTGGAAGCTTCCATCATCTTCGCTTGGAGTTTGGGGTCACCGATGGCTACTGCTGCGTCTTTCACATCTATTAGCAACTGCAGAAAATGTCAAATGACCATTACTGATATAGTTTGTACTCGTGAATGTTAAAGTATGTTGGTTCGGATGGACATTTCTGTTATGACAGGATATGTTTGTTACTCTTTAACGCTAAAAATACTGAACTTCACTGATTTCACTGAAATTTGTAACTTAGGCGGATGATGAACTGAAATAACACACTGTCTACTTTTTATGCCGGAAAAAATATCCTGTGGCATAATCATTTTCGGAGCGGAGGTCAGTAAATATTTCGATTGTCTCATTAATATAAATAGTAGATTAGGCGAGGGCGCCTATAGTTCGAGGGTGCAATTGATGCTTACACCCGAGCTAATTACTCTGCTTTAGATCTCGATTATGAGGTAAGTAGAAAAAAACCGGCATTATAAAAATAAAATTGATGACTATTATACTCATACGAAGACAAGACTGAATAGCGAAGCGACCTCTTTTGTCATTGGGATGAATGCATGATGTCTATTGCCAGTATGATGGTTAGATGTACGCAAACTTTTTGAAAGAGTGAAGTGTTTTTTTTTAATTACTTACCGCCTTAGGGCTTTTCTAGCTAAATTATTACCCTAGAGCGCTAATTGGTCACGTACAAGCCCCATTTGGAGGTAATAAGGACCTACTTATCGAATATGAGAGATGCAAACCGCCCTAGGGCTTTTCTAGCTACATTATTACCCTAGAGCGCTAATTGGTCACCTACAAGCCCCATTTAGGGGTTTGTAGTTGTACAACTGTATTTTTATATTAATGAGACTGGCAACGTGAAAGTTGCAATGCCTATAGCTTTAAGTACTTCTACTACTACTACTACTCACTGGGTACCCTGAAACATTTCTCTTGCTACATAGAATGCATGAACTACGAACATGTCCTAAACTATATACCTGTCAGATGCTTTATTGTTTACGTTTATACATTTGATTTGTATTTATATATAATTGTTATACGTATTTATTAAACAAGTATATTATTTATGTATTAATATATTTTTATTAGTTTATTTTTTATAATAAGTATTTATGTAAATATTTGTAGTGTACCTATTTAGTGATTTTGTATTTTTACCGTGCATGTTATATTTGATACTCATCTGCGAATGGGTTGTCTGGAAGAGATCTCTCTGAGTGATAAGACCGCCCATTTTTACACCTAGGTTTTACAATTGTTTTTTTTAATATTAACTGATTAATGTGGTGTCTCAATAAAGTGGTATCTACGAGGGTCATTTGAAAAGTTCTTAGCCTAACATACTTAATGAAACCACACGATTTGAGTTTATTTTTATTTTTCAACATACTCTCCTCCGAGCTCTAAACACTTTTTCCATCGACCCGGTAAGGCTTCGATACCCGTTTTAAAAAAATCTTCGTCTAACTCCTCAAAATAAGCGTCCACGGCGGCTATGACCTCTTCATTTGTAAAAAAATGTTTACCACCTAAAAATTTTTTCAGCTTTGGGAACAGATAAAAGTCGGACGGTGCTAAATTCGGTGAATATGGGGGATGAGGTAACAATTCGAAGCCACATTGATGGATTTCTGCTATGAATTGCACAGAGGTGTGAACGCGCGCATTGTCCTGATGAAACAAGACTTTTCTTCTCAATAAACCTGGACGTTTTCCTTTGATTTCTTCTCTCAAACGACGCAAAAGGTTGTAATAGTAATCGGAGTTTATATTTCCACCCTTTTTTAAATAATCCACGAGAATTATACCCTTTGCCCTTTGCCCATGACTTTGCCCGCCGATAAAACCACCTTTGCCTTCTTTGGGGTGGGCGATCCCGCTCTTTTCCATTGTTTCGACTGTTCTTTTGTCTATTGTGGTGAACCCAGGTTTCATCCATGGTAATAAATATTTCAACAAATTCTATTGGGTCAGCTTCATATAACTCTAAACAGTCGCGAGAAGTTGTGAGTCGGTTGCGCTTTTGTTCCACTGAACTGTCCCACCGCGCAGACACCTTAGAGAATCCAAGTTCAGTAGTAATTGTATGATGTGTTCGCTCAGATGAGATGCCTACAGTCTTAGCTATCTCCTCGACAGTCAATCTTCGATCAGATAAAATTAAATCACAGATTTTTTCTTAGTTATGATCAGTGGAAGCAGTCGAAGGCTGGCCACTACGGGGCTGCCACCCAGTTTTTAACAGTCGCATACGAAGGAGCGGACTCACCCAAAGTAGCAGACATGTCTTCATGTATAGCTTTTGGAGTTAAACCTTTCAAACTCAGGTATTTTATCACTGCACGATGTTCAATTTTATCCATTTTCAAAAATAGCTCTGACTTGACTTACGGTATCACGTGTAAACGAACAATGAATTATTGTGAATAAACTAAACAGTGCATACTTGTTGCTAAATAATGTAACTACAAAATGAGGGTACTTATAAAAAAAACCAATGACTTTAACCATGTTAGGCTAAGAACTTTTCAAATGACCCTCGTATCTATCTATCTATGCTCTTCAATCTTTAACATAGTACTTTTATATACCTGCCTTTACTGCTTACAACTAGAATATATTAAACTTATATCATTTACTTGAAATCCCACTTGTTATACAACTATTACCTACTTGAAAGTTTGTTAAGATCTAATTTTTCTCTCTCAATTGACTAAAACTTGATGGCGTTAAGCACCAGTTAATGCTTCAAAATATAATCTATATATACAGATAAATAGAATTAAAGGGTCAGTTTGTAATTCTAAATAATCAGCGTTTCACTAAATGCATATGAACGTATATACGAAAAAATAAAAAAATAAATTTTTAAAAATGTATGTCTGTCTGTTTGTTCCGACTAATCGAAGAAGAATAACGAAGACTGAAACGGCCGGACCGATTTTAACGGAAGTTTCACTGTCAAATAGCTGATGTTATAAGGAGTAATCTAGGCTACGTTTGTTTTATAAAAAACAAATAAGTTATCTATCTGTTACCTTATCACGCCCAAACGGCTGAACGGATCGTAATCAAGTTTGGCATGATTATAGATTATATCCCGGGGAAGCACATATGATATTTTTCATCGTCATCATCATCCATCACCACGCGGGTGGAACCGCGGGGCGCAGCTAGTATATAACATCAAAAGTTGCTAATATTACCTCGTGCAATTGCTGGATGCACCTAACAATGATGCCTTCCTGCACGTCCGTAAGGTCCATGATTTCTGCAAAGGGTTTCTCTAACGCCCACTCGTATACCACGCGGACTAGCCCGAAGTTTAGCCTTTCTTGTTGGCCTTCAAATTGGCTAACCTGCAAGAATAAAAACATTAATCGGTGAGACTAATAGTTTGCGTGACATGGTTAAAATATAATCAATTAACGTAGACGACTACGAATATACTAATACGTTATCGAAAGAGACTCCATGGTACAAACTATCAATTATTTGCACATGAATGATATTGTGCTGGGTACATTTTTTATTGTGAATCAAACATTACTTTACTTTTTTAATTAACTTTGATTATGGTTTAATTGGCTACCTAAAGATCAATCTGCGAAATGATTCCATCTATAAATTATACACAGTGAATATTGCCCGTGGACGTGGATAGCTAAATCGGAATATTCGAAACATAGTAAAACATGTTTATACCTCTAAAAACACCATATTAGTAGTCAAGATTAACTTAACTTGATTAATTAGTTGCCAAAGAATTTCGAAGTAAATGTGGCCGCTTATTTTTATGTGTAGATTTTATACAGACTTCAGAATTGTACAGCGTTAAAACCGCCTCAGGGATTAGATGGCAATGATTCGCCCCTATAATTAAATTAGATTCCCCTGTTGTCTATTCAGTAATGTAAATGGTATGTATGTGGTATAATCCACTCACACCCAGAGTGGACTAAAATAAAGCAGTGGGCCGAGCACGAAAATCTGCAAGTGTATATAACGTAATAGCATCGCTAACGTATTTGGTACAAACTGTCATGTGTCTAGTAGAATAGTGGCACAGATAACTCATAGTTTGTACTGAATACGTAAACGATACGATGATATACGTAAACACTTAAGCAGATTTTTGTGCTCGGCCCACAGTAGCCGTAGCACATAGTGTAAACAATTGAATAACTATCTATGCTTCGTTGTACAAACTATGAGCTGTCTGTACCAAGCTTATTGTCCTATATAGGTAAATGATAGTACGTATCTAAAACCGTAAATAAAATAAGTATCCAAAAAATATTCATGTTCTTTAAAAAGTACACGAAAAGATTAACCATACTCACCATATACTTAGCTTCAATAGTGGTAAGCTCATTATCAATCAGCTCTATTGCCTTAACGCCTTCGGCAAGTTTATCGGTCAGCGGGTTATCGATATTAGTCTTGGCTTGGAATACGAAGCAGCTGAGCAATGCCGCTATTTCCGCTGGGTTCTTGTCAGTGAACACATTTCTGAACACAAGCTCAGCTAGTATTAGCTCGTTCGTACCCATTCCGCACGCCACTCTGCCTGTAACAAGATTCATGGTAAGGTAAAACAAAAACACGTTCGTCTAAAAATAAGGCGATCATCTCGCAAACATAATTATATATCATCACTAAATGGTAATCCACTAAATAAATAGTGGATTGTTACGTGCTGTGGCCCGCGCTCGCCGCTGTGCACAAGAGTGACTCCTAGAAGAAGAAATTCAAAAAAGTTCGATACTGGTCCGAGACTATTTCCGGTAAATATTACGCGAGTCTAGCCGGCTTTCTACCGACTTCCAAAAAGGAGGAGGTACTCAATTCGACTGTTGTTACCTAATAAGTTTCGACTGGGTGCACCGATTCTCAAAATTATTTTTTTGAAAGCTGGTGCTTCCCGTGTTGTCCCATTTAAAATTAATCAAACTCGGTGTAGTAGTTTTTGAGTAACACTCCAACAACTGAATAGAATGGAAGTCGGTATTACATTTTTCAAATTTAAATTTAAATTTGTAAAGCATAATTATGAACTCGCGGTAGTTTTCTATCTCAATCCACTAAATAGATTTATATCTAATAAGGAAGACTGATTTACTAAATTGTGGTGAGTGCAGTGTAGTTGAGGTGGTATCTCCCATGTATAGATAGATTGTGTCCAAAACGAAGTCGAGAGAAGAACGATACTAAGACCTATTTGATATAAGATGTATAAATGTTTGGAATTTTTAATGTTCATATTAATGCATTCTCGCATTCCCTAGAGGCAAGGCAAATACAAATAATTATTACATAGCTAAGAAAGCAATAAAACACTATAGGAATAGCCTTTTAACTGTAACTATCTGTAGGTCTACCACGAGTTTACAACATTGAGACCAATCTATGTTCGATATCGACTGCCGCAAAAAATGTATGAAAAAAGAACAGTGCCACCTCGCGGTCAATTATAGAACTAAAATTGACAGAGGGAACGCCAATCACAAGCTTAATAGGTAGACGAGATCGAGTATCGACTATAGATGACATTTATGTTGCCAACTCATGGCTAGGGCTACTGGACTGATTATGTTAAGTTACTTGTCTAAGTTATCCGTTACAAGGCTTTGATAAGCACTGAAGATTTTGTAAGCAATAATAAAATGTATGATCAGACAAAGATAGAGAAAATAATTGAGGAGCAAAATATTTGTACTGTTACTCCTTATACACTAGGTACAACATTTCAGATCGCTAGTTCAATATAATGAATGTACTCCATATTTACGATGATCTGAGTCAGACGAAAACTTCCTTGTATAAGTTTATAGAAATATCTTTTGTAATTCATATACTTACTTGTAGTTTTTAACGTTTCATTCTCTTTGAGAAACTCGACAGAGAGTTCTTCTCCAGAATACATATTTGTAATCTGGCTACTGGATTAGTTATTTATTTAGCCAGCCTGGCACGAAATAATATCATAAATAAATAAATGCATAGTTATCCATCCAGGGACTATAATTAAGACTTATGACAGATAGCTTTTTATATGATCAATAGGGCTATTTAACCTATGACCCAATTTTATTTGAACACCGGTGATCAGTGATTACCACACTAGAGCTAGAGTGGCAAAGAGCTCTCTACGACAACTGCTAAAACACGCCGTTAGATGAATGGCGACAGATTTTTTACCGATTTCCAAAAAGGAGGAGGTACTCAATTCTACTGTTGAATATAATGGAAGTCTGTATTAAATTCAAATTGTACTTGTAAATTATAGGTTGATAGCGCAGGCGCGGCCATGCTGTGTATTACGGTATCTGCGGTATGATTCAAACTAATCACCGGTAAACATTTTTATCGATATACACAGTTGAACCATCTTTACTAGGTGTTAGGATTCTAGTTTTGAGAGCGTCTTGGTCGGTACCACCACACTGCCAGATATTCTGCCGCGAAGCAATATTGCGCATTGCTGTTAGGGTGTGAAGGGCAGTACACTGCCCTTCAAGTAAAATTGCTGGGTGAAAGAGACACCAAAACACAATGTCTCACGGTAACAAACTCAGTACAGTGCTCTGGGTACAAAGGGCCGAGCCCGATGAGTTATATGTGCCCCAGTTGTACTAGATACATGATAGTTCGTACTGTATACGTCAACGGTACGAAAACGTTACACTTTAGCAAATGTTCGTGCTCGGGCCACGGAGATGATCTTCTTCTTCTTTGGGTGCCTCTCCACTACTGGAGGTTGGTCGTCATCCTTCTAAATTCATCTTTGTTCAGGGCAAGCCTGAACAGATGATGATACAGACAGAATCTGACAGAGATGATACAGACGTCATAAGCAAGCATAGTGCTTACCTAAAATGCTTGCATAATACCCTTTTTTTACATGAGAGTAAATGAAATACCTTTCAAGATAACGCTGTCTTTATCGTCAATGTAGTTTAGCTCCCTTAGCACCAATCGCCTCCGCTGGTAATCAGGATACAACGCGAGGTTCTCGAACGAAAGCAACCGCTTGTACTTGTCGCGCTTTCTCTCTGTCTGCTTGCGTTCGTATACTATTGCGAACTCTGACTTGAAGTTCACAATGTCGGTGGATTTTCTTTGGCTTTCTAGTTCACTCTGTAAAAATATATATAAGGCAGAATTTAATTTAAGCAGACCTGCAGTGTGCACCCCAGCCCTCCTTTCTGCATGCAGCTTAATGCAGGTTGTCTACAGAATAAGCAACACATTGTGTGACAGTGTCACAAAATATCACATTTATATCTTAATGGCAACCCCAATTCTGTTATACCAATCACCGATATAATATTAGGTATTTAGCAACTGCTGCATAATGAGGAGCATTAAAATACGGGACACAGAATACTTAATAGAAATAGACACATGTTTTGTCCTAAAAAAAGTTACAAAAAACATATATAAAAATTATCAGTAGGTTGTCTTTGACCCAAGCCGACTCAACTCTCATAATGGTGGTTGTAAACAGCCAATGCTGGTCTTCCGTTGGGAACGGCAGGTGACGTCACGCACGGATATACACTATGCGTGGTTTACCACACGGTTCACTCACTCAACATATATTTTTAAAATACAAGTACATAATAAAATTAGCTTCGTAAAAACATTTTAACAAACAGCCATCTGGCAACGACGCAATAAAGTACAATTAAGCGCGCACATCAGTGAAAGCCTAAAGTTTATATTCACCCCCAAATCGCCTCTCTTTATATAGCATAACTCTTTCTGAATTACTTTTCTTCTTTGTAATCTAATTCTTTCGGAATGGTAGAAATGGCGAAAAAAGAAGTATGCACTTGCAGGTTCCTAACTACAGTGCGGACTGCTTTAGGCGTGGTATAAGTTTATAGAACGAGTCAAAGCGAAAGTTTTAACAAATACGTCCAGTTGTATACACAGCTTTATCTACATCTATGACATGAATCCTATATAGTGTTCAAAAACAGTAGTCATGTCAAATGCATCGGTCGCTAAATCTTTATAACAATTAATCCGCTCATTAATCCTTTGAGTACCATTGACGTAAATGTACGTGCGTTTCATTCATAAATCTTTTGTTTTAATTATCACGGTATATGAAGGGTTAATGCGGGAAGTCAATGTTGGCATATTCACACGAATATAAAAAGAAAACTTCAAACGTAGTCTTACTTGTGCCTAGCCAATAGTGACTCAGCTTCCAATAAGAGCAGTAGAAATCTTGGCGAACGAGTTCGTCCGGAGAAGTGCTGCCAGCATAATTATTTCTACTATGATGCAGTAATGTTCGCAGTACTGTGTTCCGGTTTGATGAGTATGGTTGCCGGTGTAATTACAGGCACATGAGATTTAACAACATATCTTAGGGCGCAGTGTAGGTTCGTCATTTATGACGGAATGCATCTGTTATAGGCAGAGGTTACCGCTTACTTAACACCAAATTGAACTCGTTTACAGATATATTTACAATAGATAACGACTTTTAATGAATTGAATAACTTGTATTTACGCATAATGTAATTTAAAACTTAGCTAGATAGGAAATATATTATGTCCTTGCCTTTGGGGGCTCGAAAATTTTGGCTATTGCAGTTAATTATCAAGCAATTTAGTTTTCGTGGCCGTTCGGCTGCAACAGACGCGCGCGGACTGTAAATAGCAACAGCCAACCTTGACGCTTGGTCGGGGTTCGGACAAAGGAAGTACACGCATTTGCGTTATCTATTGTACGTATATATCTGTGGTCTCCTGCTTGTTGCGTATATTTGATCCTTTGATTTTTGTGCTTGTTGTACTTACCACACATCGTTTCATCACGTCCAAAGACTGCAATATTTCGCCGGTGGTGATAGAGAGAGACTGTGTCAGGCTGACTCTCTCCAACGTTGCGAACCGCGTGCGATAGCCGAGAGAGCTCTTGTACTGCGCCTGCGCAACTAGATCCCACCGGTGCGTCTTTGAATCTACAACAAACAAGCATAATTTGATAGATAGATGTGACCTGTAATTTCCAGGGGGATATACATATTTGAGTCAGAATATAAAAACCATATATGGCACCACCTTTTCAGGGTAGCATAGCACTGCGAGTCATAATGTAAAATCACACAAGGCACCACCTTTTTAGAGTTGCGTAGCACTGCAAGGAACTAAGCCTCTACAAAAACGCCCTTTACATGGGGTAATGGTGTTTGTTTAGAGGTTTTTTAGATTAAAGAACTTCATTACCATCAAAGACAAAATGTCATTTACGAGGTAACATAATTTAGTTATAGAATTTATGTTCGTTGTCGCAAAATATGGACATAATTAGAAAACAAATATTGCAAATATTGTATGTACCTATTTTGCCCAATACAAAAAAGGTTCACAAATAATACATTGTTTATGGTACTCATTTCACGCATTAGATTTACCTCAAGATTCATCTGCGATAATATGTTGAGCCAATATCTTTTTGCGTGAAAGCGTGAAGTGAGTTTACATTTTCTACCGACTTCCAAAAAGGAGGAGGTACTCAATTCGACTGTATGTTTTTTTATGTTTGTTACCTCATAACTTTCGATAGGGTAAACTGATTCTCAAATTCTTTTTTTGTTTGAAAGCTAGTGCTTCCCGTGCGGTCCCATTTAAATTTCATCAAATTCGGTCCAGTAGTTTTTGAGTTACACTCCAATAACTGAGTTTTACCAAAGTAATACAATGGAAGTCGATATAATTTTTTTCAAATTGCACTTGTTTTTATTTAAACCCTCAAATAAAAACCACCAACCAGTTGGTTGTAAAGTTTGGTTTTTAAACTGGCCTTATTGTTTCTACAGACTCAACAGACTGTCAATTTGACAGTTGATTTGTATTCAGTGCGTTTGTCCATTTCATAATCCTTTATGAGCAGGTGCAATCATTGGCCCATTTTTTTTAAACGGTACCGATCGTAATATACCCGTAACTGGCGAGCGCTACAGAAAAATGATTGCCGAGTTCTTCGTACCTCGGTTAAATGGCATTGATGAGTCAGAGCTTTAGTTTCAACAGGATGGGGCAACATGCTACACAGCGGGCGGCACCATCAATTTTATGCGGGAAACATTTGGTGGGTGCATAATTTCGCGTAATGGACCTGTGAACTGGCCTCCACAATTGTGTGATCACCTTTAGAAAACTTTCTTCGGGGGAAATGTGTCTATGCTGATGTACACCTTAGATGTTGGACTATTTGGAAGTCTAAATTTGCGCGTGTTATTGCAGATATACGACCTGTCAGTTGCTTGATAACGTTGTCGAATATTAGACTTCACGATTGCGCTTCATTCGACCTAGCCGTGGTGCTCATATGCTCGAAATCATTATTAAACAATAATAACATATAATTACCTTTTTAATATAACCAATATCATACACATTACCATTGTTTTAATTAAATTTAGAAGTGTATATACCTCTAAAAACACTCTTAATCATTCCTAATAGTCTTGATGCTTTTAAAACATAATAATAACCACTTGTACAGTTAAACGTAGCTGTATGAAATATTGCATAAAAGTAGGTTAGTTATAGGTAAATCACTGTTCAAAATTGATTGTTATTACTCATTTTAAGTTTGGCGCCACATACATAATGAGTAATACTTTTTCTGTTATTAGCAGACAAGGACGAAGCCCACCTAAACTAGTGTCCTACGAATCAAGGTAGTCTTAAATTATTGTTTTAATACCAGTAAATAAAAAAGCTGAATAAAATATACTGTTCCATAGTTTTATCGAGTCGAAGTTCACACTTGACAGTTGTTTGACGGGACAGATAATAGCTGGATTAGGCTGTCATATAAACATCTGAATGTTAGTTCATCGTAAAGCCGCGACGGTTCTCTATATTGCATAGTCTCTACAGATGCTTACTTAATATCAAACAAATTATTAAAACTACCAAGCCAAGACCTACGACTTATGGTTGGTTTAATAACGGGGCAATACAATTTAAATGACCACATGCACAAGATTGGAGCTACAGATAGCCGTCAGTGGCGAGGATGTATGCTATAAGACGAGACTGTAGAGCATGTGCTACTGCGATGCAAGGCTACAGAAGGAATTACGCGAAATATAACACTGCATGAGGACCGAACGCAACCAAATGGGAGTGACTCAGAACACCATACATTACAACTAGATAAATTGTGCCAGCGACCTAGAGCAGGACTCCGGTACATTAAATAGTTGGGATGGCTGGCGGGGGAAACGCCCAATACACCCCAAGCGGGACGTCAGTGCAGGACTTAGCGCCCCCAATCAGAATAAGAATAAGTTGCTTACCGCGGCATTTGTCTCTTCTCCCAGTCCTGTATAATAATTTTCTCATCAAACTTCAGATTCATTTTCGTAATAGCAGTTATATGTTTAGGGGCTATGCATATTATCGTATGGTCCATGGTGCTCTCGTCGGTTCCAATGTAATCGTACGCAGCGGAGAATCCCAACATTCTGTACCAGTTCTCGTCTATATCGAAGTTGTGCTTCTTAATGTCCTTTTCGGCTGTGTTCAGGACTAGAACTTTGTATGGAGTTTGTCGGGGTCCTGAAGACAGTGAAAATTTATAATTTAATCTCTTAATAAGATTTTTACTTACTGGAGTTGTCAAAACTGACATAGAGCCGCCTAATATAGCCAAACATAGAGATTTCAATCAACATTTGATTGCAACTGAGATACATAATAGCACTACCGAATTCAGTCTTACCAGCGCATGCTACGATACGAAAAACGTGTCGTAGGATACGTTTGCAAGGACTACCTGCAGAAGGCGGCTGATATAGAGAGATGAAGACCGAGACTACGGATAGCCAACAAAGAACGAATGTGGGCTGACGTTGGAAACACTAACAATCTTGTGCGTGAGTTTGTTTAAACTTGACCATTCAATTATATTTGTTCTTTTATAATTAGATGCCATAAATATATCCGAACAATCTCATAGCTGTTAGGTCACAGAATAAAAAAATAGTAGCATATAAGGCGCTCTGTGTGAAAACAGTCACATAAGCTACTCTATCAGTACAATAATAAGGCGCAATATAGCTCACTGGCTTGCCTTCCCTAGTGGTGGATGACTTTGTTGGATTTTAGACCTTAAAACCTTGATAATGTTATCTCCAATCACTCACCACTTCCATTCAAATAAACAGCAAGTTGATTTATATAAGGTCCCGAAGATATGATGAGAACCTTTCCGGGGACCGACTCTTTGATACCTTCGACTGGGTCAATAATATCGGCATGATATCGTTCAACACGTCTATGTAAGTGGCCGCCGTGTCGTAGAAGGTGGCTAGCGGGGCGAGGTGGGACGCGAGAGGGGTACTGCACTTCTCGGTATATTCCTTTTCCGCCGCTAGAAGTTGTTTCCTGTAGTTATCTGCTTGGAGTATTTGGCTGAATTCGCGGAATGAGCGCTGCATCATACCTTCTACTGATACTGTTTCGGCTCTGAGGACAAAATATACAAATACGTTAAACTATTTTTTTAAAAGAACAAAGACAATTACCATACTGGGTTGCAACCCTGGCGAACAACGCGAAAGCACTGGGAGCATAGATTGCCGACAGGATGAAAATAACAGTAAAAGACGGTCTGCGATATAGCTATCGCGGCTAGCTCCATACTAGAGACAAGGGACCTGAGAAGTTTTGAGACGTGACAAGTTTATCGTGAAATCCATGCTCGCACGGCAAATCTTCGGCAGTACTATTTTCCATTGCTTTCACATTACAGCTTCGAGGAAGCATATGGCACTGAGGTTAGCCCAACCAATACGAATACTTAGAGAAGCGTCTTACTACCTAAATCAAAACCTCTTTAGCTCTCCTTCGAAGTGCACCCGGCACTACCCCAGGGTAAATATTGTGAATAGAAATGTTTGCTCGGCAGGGCTATTATGTATCTCAGTTGCTAACAAAATGTTGATTGAAATCTTGAAAATGGTGGCTCTGTCAGTTTTGACAACTCCAGTAAGCAAAAATGTTAGTAAGTTGATGAATGGAGCTGACAAAAGTGACATAGAGCCGCCACTTTTTTACATTTCAATTAACATTTGTTGGTGGGTGTTGTAATGTGTTATGTGTGGGTCCATGTTTCTCGCGACACAAGGACTACACAGGGGTATGAGTGTGTAAACGTTATTATATGTTATGTACACTGAACTAGCTATTGAATCTGTGGGCCTAGCACGAATAACTGCGTAAGTGTAACGTAACGTGTCTTTCACGTGAACAGTCCAAACTGTCATTTATCTAGGGCAACTGTGACACAGATAACTCATAGTTTGTACAACGAAGCAAGACGCGTTGACGCTTGTGATACGAATACTTTTTCGCAAATTGTGCTACAGTTTCAGGTACCATGACGGCATTACGTCACGACTCACGATATATCCGTAAGCCATCACAAGATTTTCTGTTTCGCTTATATTTTATTTTGTTTATGTAAAATATCAGCACATTGCAAGATAAAATTTTTTACATTGTTATTTTTTCTTGCAGCGTTTAGGCCGCATTTCCAACCACAGCGGAACGTTAGATCCATTCCGATATATGGCGTATTGGGACATATACATAATTTATAGTGTTTTAATTAGTTATTTCTTACGTTTATTTTTCTACCGACTTCCAAATAAAGGAGGAGGTACTCAATTCAACTGTATTTTTTTATGTTCGTTACCAGAGGTGTGATAAGCGGCTTCTTTTAGTAAGCGCTGATAAGTCTTAAGCTTTATCTTAAAATCAGACTTTTGAACGCTTATTCGTTGTGACGCTTATGTACGTAAAACGAAACGAAATCATAGTGTTGGAACAGAATAAAACGTAAAATAACCAGCCAAGTGACGTCATCAAACATCGGCTGGCGGTCACGCTACTCGATAATAGATGGTGCCACTGTCTTAGCACCTCAGGCTGTACAGTAAGGCCACAGACAACAGTGTTCTGTGCAAAGATGTTACCAGAGCAAAAAATTTGCATTATTTTCGTGTATTGTTTTTGCACTGGTAACAACTTTTCTCATGGTTCTGTGGAAATGTGTTACCAAGACAAAAAACACACTTTTATTCACTAGTAGCACCTTCGTTCAAAAAAAATATCTCAATTTGACTTTGAAATTAAAGTTTTAGGCTAGACAATTTATTAAACTACAAACGCTACCAAAATACAATAAAATTACTTTCACATCAATGTATTTCCCTTCGTACTTCCGAAATGAATCTTGCGTCAAATAAATATTTCGTCTCCTTAATTGACGAGTCTTTCGAAAAGGGTTATGGGATTCATATCAGGCGTACTTAGAAGATCATTGATTTTATTTACATTGTTAATTTTTTATATTACATATTTACACTTTAATTTACATTGTTCATTTTATAGATTACAAAATGTACATTATTATTTACATTGTTTATTTTTGTGTTTTTTTTTATGTTTTTTTTTATTTACATTGTCCATTTTTACATATTTACACTTTTATTTACATTGTCCATTTTTACATATTTACACTTTTATTTACATTGTTTATTATTGGGTTTTTTAAAGTTTTTTTTACACTTTAATTTACACTGTCCATTTTTATGTTACATATTTACACTTTTATTTGTATTGTCTATCATTGTGTTTTTTTTAATGTTTATTTTTATTTACACTTTCATTTTACACTGTCCCTTTTTGTGTTACATATTTACACTTTTGTTTAGATTGTTTATCATTGTGTTTTTCGTCATTGCTTTTATTGTTATGTTTTTTTTTTTTTTTTCACATAACGTTTTTATATATTGCAGGAATTAAGGAACATCAGTTTTTGTACCTTCGATGTAGTCAAACGGGTTCGTCTGTCGGATATCATGTATCCTGCTTGGGAAAAAATTCGCTCACAGGGTACCGATGTAACTACTATGTTTGAGCAGCAAATGAACGATTGGTACAATTTAGGGTATATGCCTTTGTGCTCCTTCCACCATTTAATAGAGCATTCTGACCGATTGAGGACGTTTTCTTTCCAGTACATTTCTATTTCCTCGTCCGCCTTTTCTTCAGCTGTTTTTGGTTGTAGCGATGTTGAAATTTTCTCTTCGAATTTACTCCACAGTGATGTTATAGTTGAAGTAGGCGTCTGGTTTGTATTTTGCTCTACAGTGGTTTGCTCTTGATCATACATGTCTGATAGTTTTCTTGTTAGTAAATCTTTTCCACTGAGCATTGCCGCTTCATTTTCGAAGGCATGGTGCTTGAAGCGGGGGTCTAAAAGAGTGCACATGACTATTGCTGTATCGTGCTCGATGTCCGCAAACCGTAGTTCTACCCCACTTTTTAAATATTCTAATAATTTTTTCACGGGTCTGAGTAGGTCTCGCTGTAACAACTGGTCACACACCGTTTTCAGCCCAGAAACTAGAACCATAGCTTTACTCGCATGTAAATATTTTTCGGTGCTCATTATATTTGTCACTTCTTCGAAAGGTTTTAACACCTCACATATTTGATTAATGCATTCCCACTCTTGCATGGGTATAATGGGCAGATCAGAATTTAAATTTGGGATCGTAGCCCTTAAAGCTTCTTGTAAAGATGCGAATCTGTTCAGCATATAATATACGGAATTCCATCTAGTTGGGATTGATAGTAAGAGGCTTTTTGGTTGCGATATGTTTTGTGATGCGGTTTGATATCTTAAAAGTCTTCCCTTGGCTATACTGCTTCGCTTAAAATGAGACACAGTCTTTTGAACTTTGGTGATGGTGCACGATATTTCTGCAATACTCAAAGCATTTTGGACTACAAGATTCAATTTGTGAGCGTAGCATCCATAGTGAGGCTTTCCTAGACTTCGGACAGCTCCTACAACGTTAGTTGCATGGTCAGTAACTATTAAATTTATCTTGTCCCAAATATTCCACTCGTCAAATATTTTTCTCAGTTCACAAGCTATTCTCTCTGAAGTATGGTGTCCTTCAAGGCCTGCACATTGAATTAAAAAATTGTGGAATTCTAGGGTATCTTTATTAATGAAGTGGCCTGTTACCGCCATATAAGACTCCATATTTTTCGAAGTCCAACAATCTAATGTGACACAAATATTATTACAGCTCTGTCGAACTAGGGCCTGCATCTTCTCATATTCTTTACTGTACTCTTTAAAAAGTATGGAGTTCGATAATGTTTTTCATATTCATATTCATTTATTCATATTTATCCATACACGTCAAAAATTAAAATAATAAAATAATAATGAAATGTCAAAAAATAGTTATACATATGTAAATTAAGAATTTAAATGTGATCAATTTTCTACTTACACACTCGCAGACAAAAATAGCAATGTACATTATATGCGAGTGCCTATTTATTTCATACTTATAAACTCTTCATAACTATAAAACGCCTGATTGATAAGCCAACGTTTTAACCTAGATTTGAACGAACACAAACTTTTAGCTGCGGTTATATCTTCGGATAACTTATTGTAGACCGCTGGACCCATGACATGTGCCAACCTGTTAGACTTGGCCATTGATCGCTCCACCACAGCAAGCTTCCCTTTTCGTCGGGTTGGGTATTGGTGAGATTCACCGACTTTTCTATACGATTCCAGGTTAGTACGCGTATAGATAGCCACTTGTAAAATAACTATAGCAGGTAGTGTTAGTATCCGTAGCGATTTAAAATACGGTCTCGCGGAAGACTCTTGTGACACTCGTGCTACAGCACGGACAGCTCGTTTCTGGAGTCGAAAGGCGCGTTCTAAATCAGCACCGCGTCCCCAGAGCTCTGCTCCGTACTGAAGCAGAGAGTGCACGGTGGCGAAGTAGCAAGTCCGTACCACTCCTGTCGGCAGGAATCTGGACAACCGGCAGAACGCAAAACAGGCTGCACTCAGTTTCCCACATACTTTATGTATGTGGGATGCCCAGGTGAGGCCGCTGTCCAATTCAAAACCCAAGAAAGTAGTATTGGTTACTTGTTCTATTTGTATGCCATTTGCTAGAACACTAAGGTTGTCACGAAGGCGGCCTGAGAGGTTAAAATGAATAAAATGGTTTTTTTTGAGGTTGAGTACGAGCCCATTTGCGCTAAACCACATAGCTAGTTGGTGTGCAGTATCATTTAATCTCTGCTCTAGTAGCTCAGATGACGGTGCCTTCACTACTGCAGCCACGTCGTCAGCGTACATCAATACTTCAGCGTCTCTTATAGCACAAGGAAGGTCGTTAAGAAGCAGCGTAAACAAGATATTCGACACTGCTGATCCTTGTGCTACTCCCATAGTGTTAGTCAGGGGGTCGGACCTTTCACTACCGCCTGCTCCTACTACAATTTGTGACCTCTGGTGCATCAGGTCGTTTAAAAGAGACAATGCTCTGTCATTAATGCCGTAGTGGCGCATTTTAATAGCAAGAACTTTGTGATCCGCTAAATCAAAAGCTTTTGAGAGGTCACAGCACAGTACTGCCACCTACAACTTCCCCTCGCGTGCCTCCACCACCCGGCGTACAATTTCACGCGTCATGGATGTTGTCGATCGACCTTCACGATAAGCATATTGCCGGTTAGACAATACTCGTGTTAAGGATAAATACGTCACTAAGCGGCAGCTTATGCCGTTTTCCAGCACCTTTGCTATGGCAGGTATAATCGAGATAGGTCTGTATTCGTCTATGTTCTGTGGTTTACCTTTGCCCTTAAATATAGGCGAGACTTTGCTTAATTTGAGACACTCAGGATATACACCCTCGTGAATTAACTTATTAAACAAATTAGCCAAGACCGGAGCAAGAGGCCTGGCGGCTATATGTAGCAATTCGATAGAAATTCCATAAATGTCCGGTTCGGTTTGGCAGCTCGTAGTTTGGGTTTAAAGCGGTTACAAAATTTTTAAAACCATCATCCTCTACGATGCTGAATGGTTGAAAATCAACAGTCATTAATTTTAGTAACGCATTGTCAATTTTTTGTTTTTCGTCTCGCTTTAATTGCCGCGGTATAAATGAGGCCATTGTCCTTTGCCGAGTTGGCCTAGCTAACGCAGAGGATACAATAGAATTTGTGTTAGTAACATTATTAGTAACACCTCCACCACTAGACCCACATGCAATGTTAGTGTGTTATTAATGTTCTCACCATTGTCCCCATCAGCCCTACCACCACCATTATTCTCACAACCTTGAGAAACCTGCAGCACTGGTGTTGGTCCATTATTAGTACACTCAGCAAGTCTGCTATTGTCATTTTTCTTAAAATAATCCCAGATCGCAAGATTTCCGCGTCTCGACATTTTCACTTCACTATTTTATTTACACAACACTAGTAGTTTCAATCAGGTAAAATAGTTTATGCTACAGAATGAATTAATAATCCATTTATCTATTGGATGACCAGTTCTTCTATTCTAGTACAGTTAGTACTTATTCACAAACAACTAATTAAAACAAAAACATAACATTGAATCCAACCTAAAAAGAACTTCACAAGCCGACAGCTGGCCCATGCTATGCTATTTTAGAACGTTTTATACGGAACGCTCAGCAGCTGCTGCCACCTATCCGTACCTAACAGAACTAAAGAGTTGAATTTTACAAATGTCTGTGTCATCAAAAGTCTCTGTCAAAATTTTACTTTTTTTAATGTAGTTTCTTGGTAGTTTCACTGTCAAGTCAATATTTGCCGATACGTAGTATTCTTTCATTCACAAGTTTAAGAGGCGGAACCTGCATACTATATACGCGGTCCATTTTGCGTTGTTTTCTCACTGTCGGAGACGAGTCAACATCTCCTGGGGATGCCTCGTGTAGGGGCGAAACACGTGTCGAATCATTTTTGGTTGATCGGGTTGTTGTTTGTGCGTTGTTTATTCTGTATACTTCCTTTTTGCATTTTGTGCGGGAGGGAGGGTGGTGCACACCGCAACTCGGCCATAAGCATTGTTTTTCAACGGAAGTGTCACTAGATATTTATTTAATATCGTGTTTGATAATGGATTTCCTCAAAGTAACGCCTGAATCAATAAAATAACTTACTAAACAAGTTTATTAATGAACAAAATGTTGACATATGTTTATTAAATGAATCATGGCTTAAAAGTAATAGCAAAATTCCCAATTTTAATTTAGATAATTTTATTTTTAAAAACTCCACTAATGAACATAATGGAGTTGGAATATTAATTAAACAATATCTAAAATATGACATTTTAAATACATATTTTCATGTGTCATTAGTTTATTATTATCATTAGTTATCACCTCTGTTGTATAGCTTGTATACATCGCAAATTTATGACTACATTGACACCTCAAATATTAAGATTTTACTTATTTACAGTGAAAATCAAAATCTGAATGTAGCAGTGAATAATATAAATTCTGCTTTAAATCAATTACAACATTATTACAACATAATATTAAAATTAGACATTAGCTCTGACAAAAGTTCAGTTTTGGTATTTAGCAAAGATCCATCAGCTCACTCTACTGTAAAAGTAACTTAGAACAACATAGCTATCCCTGTTGTTAATCATCATACGTTTTTAGGTGTTATAAAAGATGACAAACTGAAATTCAATAAACATATTATATCAACCGTATCTGTAAAAATGCTATGAAAAGTATAAAATGTTTTAAGATGTTTGGCAGGAACATTTTGGGGTTCAGTCCCAAGACACTAAGCATGTAGTATAAGAGCTAGTGTAATTTTGCTAAAAAAACTTAATGTAATTCAAAATATAGGATTGAGAGTAATTAGCGGAGCAATGCGTACTATACCAATTAACTCTATGAAAATAGAAAATGGCATACCCCCATTAACTCTACGACGCTTGCATATAGCTGAGAAGTTCTGCCTTACGGAGTTATCATCGAACAATGATATTGTTCTTAGTACTGTTTCACATCCCACAGCTATTGCTCAGCTAACTGTTACTCCTGAACTTTCAGCCAACACTCTTGTTTCTGGATGTTTACCTGAAGTTTCAACTATAATGACGTATGTTAAAAGTTATTACAAAAATATATATGTGACTGATAAATGGCCTATATATAAATGTCCATTTAATTGCTTGATTGAATACCTAGATATTAAGAATTGCCACATAGAATTTTGAGTCTTTGAAAAAATCTTTGTAAAAATTATGCTCAAACAACTTTTGGCGCACTTCAACGAGCATTCAATACTGCACCAAAATCAGTTCGGTTTCACGAAAGCAAGATCAACTACGGATGCCGGTGTGCAGTTAATAACGTATGTCTTAAATGCTTGGGAGAGCTGACATGATGCTATTGGTGTTTTTTGTGATCTCTCTAAAGCATTTGATTATGTGGAACACCGTATACCGATTCGAAAGCCTTTCCATTATGTTCGTATTCGTGGAGCTGCGCTTGATGTCATCGAGTCATATTTATCTGACAGGATGCAAAAGGTTGGCATTAATGGTGTAAGATCTTCGGGATCTATAATTTGAATGGGTGTTCCACAAGGGTTCATTTTAGGGCCTTTTTTGTTCTAAGTATACATTAACGACTTGCCACTTATGGCCAAGGATCTTTGTGATATTGTTTAATTTGCGGACGACACATCTCTGATTTTCAAAGCAGATAGGAAAGATAGCACACTAATTCAAGTAAACAATGCTCTATCTAGTATATCTAAATGGTTCTCAACTAATAATTTATATTCTGTATTAACAAAAGAAAAAATGTTTGAAGTTTTCTTTGCCTACTGTTCCATATTTGGAGTCCAACGTTACGCTTGATGGAGTTAAGCTCGTAATGGACAAGGCAACAGACTTCCTAGGCATTAAAACTGACGCAACATTACAATGCACTCACCTCTTCTAAATGGAATGTATGGGAGACTCAGTTCTGCTCCATAAGCGGTAAGTACGTAAAATAAGATGTAAAATAAGAGAACTAACAGACGTTCCTACGGCGCGGTTTCTATATTTTGCATATTTCCACAGCGTAATGTCATATGGGATATTGCTATGGGGTTCAGCGGCTGATATAGAGACCATCTTTATTCTACAAAAACGTGCTATTCGGGCTATATACGAAATGGGTCCCCGTGAATCTTTGAGAGATTTATTTAAAGAAATCAATATTAACGTTGCCTTCCTTATATGTATTTGAAAATAAAATGTATGTTCGTAAAAATTACATAAATATAAGTTAAATAGTGATCACCACCCTTTTAATACTAGAAATGCAAATAGGATACCTAGTTTTAGACTTGCGAAGACTAAAAAGTCATTCTTACGAAATTGTGTGCATTTTTACAATAAAATCCCAAAACACATAACTGAAATTTTCAATAAAGAAGCTAATTCAATAAGTTGACTGTAAAAACGTTTTTTATAAAAAAAAGCTTATTATAAAGTCTGACATTATATAGAAGACAAAGATGCTTGGAATACTCCACTTCTGGCAAGCTGTCACTCTGCCACTCATAAAATGTAATATTTGTAGTACCTAAGTAGAAACATTGTAAACATATAAATGGATGGAATGGTCTCGAGTTTTTTGCCGCTTCTTCTCGGTGGGCTCTATATATTCTGGAACGTGGCGGTAGAGTCGTTAAAGTACATTATAATTAAAAATTTACTTTCATAAGTGCGTCTTTGATGCCTAAATTGAATAAATGATTTTGACTTTGAGTAATTGAGAAAAATTATTTTGATATCTTAGAATTCTTAAGTACCAAATCCAATGTTTATGTTCTCTATACGCATGGCTGGAAGACTGTACAGCCCTCGGATGACAAAACGCCGTAACCTAAAATACGACTATTTGAGAATAACGAGTTCAAAGTGTTTTTTGTCTTTGAATAATTAAAATAATAACTCTATTTGTTACTATATTCCTGGATTTATTTTTATTCTCATATACAGGGTGTTTAATGAAACGATGTAGGGATTTTTGGAGCCGATCAATTCACTAATTATTTTCAACCACATATGCCATACTGAAAAGTGTCATGGTTTGTAATTTAATATTGATACTTTTTTTACTTTTAATGGCAAGAAAAAAAATGTCAGTTCAGTTTTAGGTAATTATGATATTCACAACTCTTAATAAACGAATAATTTTTGATATGTTTAACCTAAGTTTTGTTCAGATTTACTAAACTAATATAATATAATATAATATAAATTATGATTTATTAAACTAGCTAGGTTCATGGCCTTTCATTTAAAAAATAATTGAATTATGCACAAGATTTAATTAGATATTGTAATGTACATTTGCATAAAATTATCATTATTTTTGATTTGAATTACTACGTTTATTGTATCTAGATTTGGTCAAACTATTCAACAGCAGTATTTTTTATCTGAACTTTTATGCGTAGTTCGAAAAGAAACCGAAAGAAGTATACATTCGACGGGTTAATAAAATAGCAAAAAGAAGATACAAGAACATATTTTCTTATTCAGAACTGATACTTACGCAAAAATCAGCAGAGAATAAGCAATAACTTAAAATTTATAACGTACGCCTGTCTTCTTCTTCAATTTCTTCTTTAATTCGCAAATTTTCGAAAAAATATCTTCGAAACATGGGCATGGAGTTTGTCATTATCTCAGCCGGAGGACGTCTTCTCCCTAGAAATTTCCAAAAGGACAGGTTGGAAACATTGGTTTTCATAAAAACAATGCAAGTTCCATGCAGTTCTTAAACCTGGCATAATTCAGAACATGGCGCTCATTTAGGTAAACTGTTTAGATATTGTTTTCGCAAAAGTAAACGGATAACATTCTTTGGCATTTTAACAATTCACTTTAACCAACATTGCAGTAATTATATGTAAGTTTATAAACAGGTGGATATAGAGCGTCATGTTTACAAGAGCCCATACAAAAAAACGGGTAAACGTTTTTTTCTGCGGTTCTTGAATAGAAGGCCTGGGCAGGCCTGCTTTAACGTTGTCATGGTACGAATAAGCCGGGCAGTTTTCTAGAAGTCCTATAAGAGCTCATGGTATGAGGCCCCATCTGTTGTCAAATGTATCATATTTTATGCCTGTGTTTAAGTTTGTTACAAATAGCGCAGAAAAAATCTAGATAAAGTTGTCTGAATCTTTGTGTCATTACTTTTCTAGTTCATAATTATTTATCTCAAGATGTCATAGATTTATTATTTCGGCTGAATGACTTTGTATCCATGGCTATGTAACAAATTTAAAAAAAAAAGGAAATTTTTTATGCGATCATTGCGATTTTTATATTTAAAATTTTGATATCCTGAAAGTAACAATAGTGCCATTATTGGCATAAAATAAGTTTATTAAACAGTTGCGTCAGTATTTACAATGTTGCGCTCTCCTAAGCAAGAATCCTCCACGCCGCGGCGCCGCCTGCTATCGTCGGACTAACGACGCGTCAGATCAGAAGAGAAAAATGCCGGAGGACCTACTTTCCTCACAGATACCAGAATTAATAGCTTAAATGAATGGGTGGAAAACAGTGTAATTAATGACAAAATCGACTCCGTCATAGAAGGTGAGCTAACCTCACTTTCGACCCAGTCCAATAACATGAAGTACGAAATCAAGAAACTGCGTATTGATTACGCGTCTTTTCAAAGTAAACTTTGTTCAGTTGACGCTGAGATAACCAACATTAGGCTACCATCGAATTCCAAAGTAACTCTCACTCTGACCTAGTTCCAAAAGTACACTCGTTGGAGTCCAACATCCATGATGCAGATTCTTACGGAGTACGCGATGAGATCAATAGTCTTCAGCAGCGGGAACGCCTATTAATTCTCCTTCCTTCAATTATAAAATGCCGAGGCATCACTACTAGGCATTTGGACCGGCCTGGGGATACTCGCAAAATATATATAAACAAGCACCTGACTGTGGAAAATAAGGCTTTGCTTAAGAAAGTTAAAGAACAAGACAAGCCAGAACTTGCCAATACCAGTATGTATGGATTAAAAAATGACAGATTTTTGTGAGAAAAGGAGACACTTGCCCTGCTATACTAATAAGAAGAGAAGACAACCTCAAAAAAATTATATGCATTATGTTTTGTGTGTTATACTAGGATAATAAAATATACATTCTGTGTAATATCAAAAAACCATACATATACATTTCATCACCACTTGGAAAGGCACAGAGGAAACTCACAAATACCTGTTATTATGGAACATTGTAATTACTGCAGTAGACATGGAGTCATACATTCCAGAAACTAAGTACCTCACAATAGTGGTAAGTAATGATTTACATGCCCCCAAAACATATGTGAGGATAGTACTTCTAATAATTCTAATAATATCTGAATATGTATTGTTTTCTGTTTACACCTGCACCTTTTCTTGTATATCAGTCATATTATGCATTTTGAATGTAATTCTCAGTAATATGCAATTACCCACATAAATATAGTTCTCTACTTACCCATAGAACTTACCACAATGTTACATTAAAGTTTGTGGTTAACTTTAAACAATTCATAAATGAAAGACAACAGCTACATACATACACTTATAATGCATACAGCAGCCAGCGCAATACTGTACTGACATAATAGTGTGAGCTACCTGAAAAAATACATTATTGTATGAAAAAAGAAAAAGACTATATTAATCGAAACTTAAAGTAATAATTGTGTATGTATCCACTACTTCAATTAATTTTAAACTCCAACTTTTTTCAGATATAATAAATGTTATGGCTAACTTAACAATTATTTTGATAAGAAAATGCACTAATGAAAAATGCTGTTTAATAATGTCACATGCTAATTTTAAAAACTTAAAAAAGCTCAGTGGCTCTGGAAATTGTCATATTATTTCCATACAACTTTTATACATTATTTTACCCAAACTTGCACAGATTTACAAATTTTCATACAGCAATGTTCCTTACCTTAAGACTTGTGATATCAGAAGTAATTGTAGTGATTAAGTGTAGCCTAAGGCATGAACAATTTACATCTCAAACTATATTAAAAGGATATTGAAACATGTAAATAAAATAACACAGTATTATTGGACAAAATATTATATTGTGCTCATCTGTGGATCCCAATTGGTTCACAACAATCAATATTGTATTACTAGGATGTCTGTATTCTGTTCAATAAGGTTATATAATATCACACACAGTAATAATCACTGCCACTATGCAATAATAGAAAAAATATGGATTTACTAGCTGTGCTAGTACACAGTTTATATGGGTCCAGTTGTAAATACCTACAATGCAAAAAACCTATGTAGTAAATAATCCACATGTCATATTTAGTGGCTTTATGATTTTTATTATTCCATTACTGCATACAAATAATATTACCATTATATTATATGCGGACAACACGGTGCTGGTGAGTCCATCATTGGGAGTGCTCGGTGAGATGCTGAAGATTTGTGAGAGCTTTGTTGCTAGACATGGTCTGACATATAATATGAATAAAAGCTAATACATGGTATTTTATGCCACCGGTAAATGCCCTGAAAATATATCTATTACAATAACCTTAAATGGCTTTAATTTAAACAGAGTTTATAAATTAACTATTGTTTATTTATATATAATATATAATTAATTAACTTGAATATTTAGGGCATTTTCTTACTAACAACTAAATGACAATGTGTGAAATGAGAGAGAGTAGGGTGCTCGCCATCTGATATAATGTGTTGGCCTGTAGATTCACCCGATGTACTGATCAAGTCAACATCATGCTAATAAAAGCTTATTGTCAAGGCTATATGCGGTAGTCTATAGTTCAATTGTGCCAAAAGATCACTGGATGAGGACAACGTGTAGGAACGCGTCCAATAAAATCAGTAACGTTTATGCCTGACTAGTTTAAAAAAGTTTATGGTTTGCACATGTGCATTGCAAGCTAACTCTGCCTTTTATGGTATTGCCCAATGACGTATACGTATGGTATTGACAAAAGCAATTCCGTTGTAAAAATCTTTTAGAATTTTTTATGATTTTGTCAGGAATAGGATTATTGTATTTTATTACAATAAAAGTAGCAGTTCTTTTCAACATGTTGATGTTACAAAATTTTTTTCTTGTATACCTTATAGGTCTACCTCCTTAGTTTAATATTATAAGTAATCTTAACCCATCGACTCGCGATTCGCCATATTTGGCCAATAATACAATAGACTTTGCAGAAATCAACCCACTTTTCCAGGAACTGCAACGTGTGACGTTAAATCAGTTTATTGTATTTTATTATACTAAAATAAAAAAATAGTACCTAGTCCTTTTAACTTTTCCACATGTTGTAGTTCCTACAAAAGTAGGTTGATTTCTGCGAAATCTATTGTATTAATGGCCAAATATGGCAAATCAACGGGTTAAGCATGTTGTTTACTTCTGTTCTGTTCATAAAAACTATGTGAAAAAAACTTGTACTTACAATAAGCCTTTATTACACACCAATAAGCAGAGAATAGGCGGGGCTAGCGAATGGTCATTTCACTCAAGAGTCAGGCTCATGTCATGACTGATGATAAGCAAACTGATGGTTTTCATGCCATCATTGCAAAAAAATCGTGTCATTGATGAGCAGAGTGTGGGCAAAGCAAAGGAGTTAGCCGTCACCTTTTTGAAGCATTTTGTGAGGATGGTGTCACAATAATTATATCTACATGTTGGTCATCTGCTGCCTAAAGTGCTTCATAATTTAATTTATTCACCTTAGTTAATTATTAATTTAGCATAATAATTTAATTTAAGTATAAGTTTTTTGTACTAAAATGTGGATCTCAGTTAAGTACCTGAAATAAATTATATATATTGAAAACATACTGTTTTTATTGTTTCTTAGATTTTCATCTGTGAGAAACTATTTATTTTCAGCAAGATTTCCAAAGATTGTGTAAGCTAAATATAAAAAAGATCAAAATGCTAATGTTTGGCATTTAGACCTTTCTAAAGCTATCTTTCACAATCTTGTGAAATCCCTGCTGATTAAATTATTTTGCTGCATCCAACATAATATGCCTTTAAACATACCTATAGAATGACCAATGCATATAATATACTATACTACTAATATTATAAACGCGAAAGTTTGTATGTATGTACAGATGTTTGTTACTATTTCATGCTCAAATGGCTAGGACAATTTTGATGAAATTTGGTATGGAGGTAGATGAGGTGTTGGATTAACACAGGAGACTTTCATTATCATCATCCATCAAAATGCAGGATGAACCATGGAGCACAGCAGCTGTGTATACAGGTACATATACACCTACATATTTTATTGAACCTATGTTGTACATATATACTAGCTGCTAGCATATATATACAACATAGGTTCAAGAAAATAAGTAGGTGTATATGAACCTGTATATATATACAATATATTATATAGGTACCTGTGGGTAGGTAGGCATATATATACCTACATATACATACATACCTATAGGTATATGTATATTCTAATTTTTTACCGTTAGGTGTGGATAGATGGCAGCACATAACCGTTCCTTCAAATTTGACAGAGTTACCAGTCTAAACCCAGTATTCATTGTAGTCTTTGAGCTGGCCGCGGTCCACTGGCGGATTTATGTAGAACCAAATTCAATATTCGTCAAGGACAAACAAAACGTACCTACTGCTAATATTCAACAACACAACGAAGAACTTTCTTGTACTTTCAAAAAGTTTAAGTCTTATTATTAACCAACCAGATACAGAGCGAATAAACTTACTTACAAATAATGCGCACCTAAGTAAAACGTAAATTAGTCGTCTAATATAACGTAGTCCATTGAATTGAAATTAAGTCTTATTTGCATAGAGGTAAGGTTGTCGCAAAATATTATTTTTAACACTAACGTTGAACCTTATTGCTATGAAGATAAGGTTCGTCATTCAAACTTTATTATAAGTCGTGTTGTGAACTTGCGAATGTTGTGTTGTACGCCCAACGTAGCCGGCCGACCATTTTGCCGCTTTACGATAGCGCTTACATATTTTGACAGTGTACTTATTGACTACTTTTGATAAGCGCTGTTGTAAGTGATTTCCGCTTAAGCGCCACACCGCTACACTAATTTAAGTTAGTAAGTGTAAGGTCTTTGATTCGATCGCACTATATATTACCTAAAGATAAATTTCACTAAAGCAAGGTACGGGACGTTAGCGGGAAGTTTAATTTTTAAGTGCCATCCACTTTGACGGATCATAATCGCACGGTCGTCTTCCATGTGTGACATTAGAGACGTGGAACGCATTAGTGACGTGGAAGACGAGCGCGCCGGTATCGAGATCGATATCGATAAATAGGGATTTGCTGTTTGATATCGAAGTGGCAAGAAGCGGTCCTATCTAATCTATTAAAATATTGTTATGTAAACCAGGAGTAATTATTTAGTTATTAAAAATCAATTTCATGATACTTTAATCCATTTATTGAAGAACACATTCTAAAATAACAAAGATTATATTTTTTTTTAAGAGTAATACATATCATTGTTTACCTTACATATTAAAAACACTTAAGTTTTGTGAGATGACGATTCAAAACAAGCATGATTACAATTTCTAATTAAACATTTTCGTTTTGTTATTTAGGTAAGTACCTAAGAATAAATTATTATGCATTAAATAACTGTAAATACGTACATATTAGTCATCATTATGTGAAACAGATATCAGTAATGTTTTTAAAGCATGGAACAAGTGTTTACATGAATGATAAAACATTTTTAAAGGAAATCTGGGCTGATAGGGTAAGTAATACCTGAATACAAGGGTTTTCAATAGAAGGTTTATAACGTGAATGTTACAATAAATTATAATTTCTTATCTTATCATATCATAACTATATTAAATTTAAATATTCAATAACGAGTGCCTTTTTCTGTAGAGATTTCTTGCTTTGCTCTTTCTGTCAATAGTGCAGTATCTTTGGTGTTAATACTTGGGTCTGCACTGCGCTGTATGAATCCTGAATTTGTAACAGCTTGGTCTTCACATAGTCGTTAGTCAACTCCGTATTTGAGTTTTTAATTGCAAGTAACATTGGTTGAACATATTTCGTTAAGCCTTGTAGCCTTGTGTTTGACAAAAGTCTGCAGCGATTGTGTAGACCTTTATCTTCAAAAGCTGACCCTAAAACTTACTATGACTTACTTTGCCATTTTTGCATATCTCACGTGAACCAGGCAATGTGATTATATCATCAAACATATCCAGTCGGTCGCTGATCGAAGTTGTGCTTGCAACTTTACCTTCTGTAGCCATAATAATGTTTGCACCCATTCTTCATAAAACATCGAATTGACACATAACCTGAGCGGCATTGAGTATCTTTGCTCACCGACAACGTACAATGAAGTAACACAACATTTGTGTATAAACATAAATTATGGGAATAGAAACACGATAATTAAATATAGTAATTTAGCTCATAATAATTTTCACCTTTGCCATACGTCCGTCAATTAAATACAACTCTCAAACAAGTAATGATTAGACAACAATATGAAATTACGTAAACTCTTTGCTCTAATAGAAATGAAGAGAAAGATGCCACCGTTTAATAGAACATAGATAGATAACTGTGGTGAACTATGCGTGGTGGCACAACCATAGACAACGTCTCTCTAAGGCCCACAGGACAGTAAGGAAGTAAAAACCCCGTGGAAGTACCTAGTGCCAAAGACCTTACACTTACGTTTACACTTAAGTGTAAGGTCTTTGCCTAGTGCGCATACAGTCCGTTCACAGTTATATTACCTCTGACAGCACCCTTATCCGTAGAGAGTTAAATATTCCTTGCCCTTATCTATACTCGATACTAGTCTATACTATACAAATAAATATTACTCTGATACAAAAGCAGAGGTAAAATAACTGTGAACGGACTGTACAATGCAATCCGCACCACATACTCATGCCGGGCTCTCTTAGAATATTTGGACTTGCTCAGGCTTTTTGTATTGAAACTACTGCTATTTACATTTGGTGAGCTAAACTATTTGCTCGTCAGTGTAGCCACAGGAAAAAACAATTATGAAAAATGTGTTTCCACATAGAGTGACTTTGACCGATGAACTTGTGGAATGGCAAATAGACAAACGTACGAGTGCAGTGAGTAAAGAATAATTCTATTTAACAAAGAGAATATAAACACATTGTTTTACTACCTATTTTATTTACCAGAGAGATGTCTGAAATTTTTTGACGTTTATATTTAAATTATCTAAATTAAAAAAATGACGTGTGGCACTGGGAGACAGACTGCCGCGGTAAAGCTATTGCATAGCTGTTTTTATCAACTTATGCAATTATATTTATTTAACCAATGCCATCTAGAGGCGAGTTGCTGAACTAAAGAGACAAGCGTGATATCTCAAAAAGTCATTAAAAGTTCTGCTATTCATCGATAGATGGAGTCGGAGTGTTAGGTTATTTTCGTTACGGAATTTCTAGATTCGGTCTCCACGATCAAGGCCCGCGATAGAAGTTATGCAATAGTTTAATAATCACAAATTGCATGTACGTCCAATTAATCCATGTGTTCATTATTATAGTTTTATTGTAGAAAACGGTACGGCTGCTCGGAGTATATTATTCCTTTTATGAAGCAAGGTTGGCTCCATGTGGTAACTTTTGCAAAGAACTTGTGGTGATTTGTTTTGCTGGAGACCAGATTCAGTGATTGTCCTCATAGCAAATTGTGTCCAGAATGCAAGGATATAAAAGATGGTAAACAGTTTACGTATTTTATATTTTTTCCTTGACTTGTACCAGCATATTATTTATCTATATATAAATTCTATGTGGGCGAAAACCGTATGCGTGTGTGTACACACATCGAATTTGTGTAAATCACGCTATTACTTAAGTACTTAATTAACTTCTAAGATTTCAATAAAAAGATTGCATCAAAATTGGGTTTGATCTTATATTGTCCCTCAAATATGAGGAAAATTTGGAAATTTGGGGTAGTCAAGGGGGTTCGTACCAAGGGCTTTGAGGCAAAATTCGCTGCCGGAGATGCGTTGAAATATGTGAAATAATTTCTCGAAAATACGCGAAATCTTAAGAAAAATTGGTACGACATTCCATTGACCTGTCAGTCCTTATAATATACTAGCTGCGCTCCGTGGTTTCACCCGCGTGGTGATAGATGATGATGATGGTAATTATGATGACAAGGTTCCTATGTCCTTCCCCGAAAGGGGGATCCCTTTAGCTGTTAAGGCGTGAAAGCGTAACACACAAACATACTTGCACATGTATCACATTAGTTAGGATGTCTTTCACAGGGTTTTATTCTTTGCACTGTAATAGGTAGAAAATAGCCTTCGTGCGTGAGTCTAGCACGTGACTGATTTTTAATTAAATGTGTTTATGAGTTTTTTATTCTTTTTACAATTACAATTTTTACCGTCAATATAAAAAGAAGAGAAGGTTTAAGCATACATTAAAAATGAGCGATTATGTCACTTTTGTTTTAGACAATGCGGTATTTTTTTCAACAGATTAACAAATATGGTTTCAAGTAGAGTAAAAACAAATCGGGCAAGTGCGAGTCGGACTCATGCACGAAGGGTTCCATAACATTATCTCGTATTAGTGTAGGTCATGCTCTGCTTATTATAAATTAATGGATATTTTTAGACTACCCTCCATAAAAACAGTTTCCTTTTTTCAGGTAGTAATGAGATTACTAAACATGAATTAAAATTGAAGTATATCATGCTTAATCTGTTGGGATCAGCAACTCTCTTTAGAGGCAAGGTTTATTCATAAATCCATTGTTATTTTTTGTCCTGATGCGGACGAGTTAAAGCTAAAAGCTTACTGTGTTAAATTTTTTTAGAGGCAGAATATGGTATCGCAATGGTGCTCCTGGATGGCAGAGATGTATTCAGCTTATTATATGGAGCCATGTGTAGTGATTTGCTGTAAACGCGGGTGAATATGTTCTTATTATATGATGTTACAGCTATGTGAAAATTTTGATGTTAATGTTTATATTCTGATTGCATCGTTTTTTTTTCAAGCTTTTACATCATTATTCTAGAAGAAACTTCGATTTTGTTTTATGGCCATAAGCGTTATAAATGTATATTCAATAAGTTACATATAAAATAAATCTTTTTTATCCAATTAAATGTCCTTTTCTTTAATGATCGTTATTATAATGCAGCAAAATAGAAAATATTATCCTTTTTTAACTGTGATTAAAGCAATTTTTCGTGTACATGTCAATGTAAAGTAGGTAGAATAATATCTTGACCACTAATTCCAGGTAGTCGGTTGTTCCATGGGCAGTCCATTTCCTGGAATATCGATTCGACTGGTTAATTTATTCCAGTTTGTACCAAATTTATTGTTACCATGTCAAAACACAGCCTAGTGTATAATTCTATAGTAGCGATAGTAAACTAAGCCCACGTTTGCAACGTATGCAACGCATTATAAAATCTACTCTTAATTATGTATTAAAACTATAGTATATTTCTGATTAAACTGTTTTCATACAAATTCCAGAGTCTAGATGTAATAATGCGTTGCATACGTTACATACGTGGGCTCAGTATTTCTTTTATGTGTTATATATATATTATAATATATATATATATATATTTAGTCATCGCCAGCGCCATCTATCCTTGGTGACGTAAAGCTTTAAATGTATATATATCACAAAAAAGGTAGAAGATACCAGTCTATTACCTAGTATATATTTTGATCTATGCAGATACTGATATGCTACACTGCGGTCCCAATTGGCCATAATCGATATTAGCGCGATAAAAGTCGGTCCCTTTCACCGTGAGCGTGATTACGATGGCCCACGCTACGTCATCGATGACGTCTTAACTGCCGCCATATTGAAGATTACATGAACCATGCTCTACACCATAATCGTCGTGAGCGTTCTGTCAAAAGTGACAGGTGTTTGTTTATTTCTACAATGTATTTACTGGTGTCCCTTCTTTTTGATGTAAAAGTTGTTAAAGTCGGTCCATCCATTCCATTATTTCTTTTTAATCCACACACTACATAGTTAAAAAACAAATTCATAAAAATATCGTGCATAGTGTGAAGGCACACTATGCACGATATTTTTATGAATTTGTTTTTCGCGCGCAAATGGTTCGTTATTGCTACAACTCTGGTCCGAATTAACAACACGCTTACAGTGCCACGAGCTGTCAAAATCGCGATATTTGTCTCGGACCAGCTTTGGTAGACGATAGCACTGTGAGCAAAATTATCGCAAAACGGACCACGGTACTAGTCAGCTCACTCCTCGCTCGCTCAGAGTACAAGGGTGGGCCACAGATCCACTATTATCCATCCAGCCTGAGCAAAAACGGTAATTACAAAGTACTCTGTGACAGCAATGGAGGCCATTGTACACGGATGAAACGGAATCCGTGTCCAATGGTTTTGAAATGATGCGCTGTGCAATACGGGGCTTGCCATATTGGTCGCGTAATACTAGTATGGACCAACATTGCACAGCCTCGAATGGAGAGAAAGAAATGTACGACCACTGGAATGCATAGCCAAGTATTGCACAACCCGTATTGTACAGCCCGTATTCCGTATACATGGATGGTGATACTATGCAATACTGGTCGCACAATCCAGCCTGAGCAAAAACGGTACGGGGTGACAATGTACAGCAAGGAATGTACAGCCCGGAATCTGTGTATATGGCTTCGAAATGATGGGCTGTGCAGTACGGGGCGTGCTATATTGGTCGCGTAATACTGGCACGGACTGAATTGCACAGCCTGGAATGTACGGTCCGGAATTGGAAGCCAACCATAGACAAACATTGAATCTCTACTTGCTACCTTCGCAATGTCTCGTTTGTCCAAGGCGAGTAATCAAAATCGATCGACACCTAAAAATTGATGTTAAGTTATGTTAATGTTGTTATTTCATTACTAGTCTAGGGCAAAGTCACACATAGGTACGACGACGAGCAAAGCAATGGACATTCCTGGCTGTGCATTATCCTCACTTTTTCTTAAAATACAGCCTTATTGTTTAAGTCTAGTTTCAGAAACAATAGTTTCCGCTGTATACTATATATATCTGCAGCTTAGTATTAGTCTCTGTATGTGCAAATTAGATAAGAACAAATGTATATGTATGGTTTTATAACTAAAGATTATTGTTATTATATTATCATTTCCCAAACTATGCAGAAAGTGGACTTTCTGGTAAGTACACACCCAGAAATACGACAAACAGATATGTTCATTCACATTTCACACAAATGCTTGATTTGTCCGGGAATTGAACCCGACACCAACAGCTTAGAAGGCAAAATAGCTGTAGATACTAATTGCGCCCGCTGGCCCGTCCAATTGATAAAAAAGGGCACAACTTAAAGTGTTTGCTGGAAGTAAGAACATGAAGCAATAGTTAGTACCTACTGTTTTAGTGAGTGTGTAACCCTGTGGTTAAAAAAGGTGAAAAAATTCACCTTTTGTCATCATCATCATCTCAGCCGTAGGACGTCCACTGCTGAACATAAGCCTCTCCCATGATTTTGACGATGATGATGACGAAAACGATAATACCGTGACCGTGACGGCAGTAGTACATAACGAATCTCACTCCGATGTTTACTGTGACACTTTGTCAGCTGATAGCGACACTCTGTAGTGATAGGCTTGTAGTGATATTTTAACGTTCGGCTTGGGTACGCTGACTGCATCTAGTGGTCTGGAGTTGTCACCAAGACAAGATGAGTAGTTTTGATTAATTTCGGTTGCTTAAAGTGAAGCATGATGTTATATGTGGTGTGTGTCCGTATTGAAGCATTGGGGTGGTCGAAATGACGCTAATGTCCGGTCCACGAAATGCTACCACTTATGGGTCGAAGGGCATTGGGGTGGTCGAAAGGACGCTGATGTCCGGTCCACGAAATGCTTCCACTAATGGGTCGAAGGGCATTGGGTAGGTCGACGGGACGTTGATGTCCGGACCACGAAATGCTTTCACTGATGGGTTGAAGGGACGCTAATGCCCGGTCCGCATCAGGGGTTATCAGAGAGTCGAAGGGACGTAGATGTCCGGGCTGCACTGTGGAGATGGGTCGAAGGGACGTTGATGTCCGGGCTGCACTGTGGAGATGGGTCGAAGGGACGTTGATATCCGGGCTGCATCAGGGGGTATCAGTGAGTCGAAGAGACGTAGATGTCCAGGCTGCACTGTGGAAATGGGTCGTAGGGACGCTGATGTCCGGTCCGCATCAGGGGGTATCAGTGAGTCGAAGGGACATAGATGTCCGGGCTGCATTGTGGAGATGGGTCGAAGGGACGCTTATGTCCGGTCCGCATCAGGGGGTATCAGTGAGTCGAAGGGACGTAGATGTCCGGGTTGCACTGTGGAGATGGGTCGAAGGGACATTGATGTCCGGGCTGCATCAGGGGGTATCAGTGAGTCGAAGGGACGTAGATGTCCGGGATGCACTGTGGTGATGGGTCGAAGTGACGTTGATGTCCGGGCCGCATCAGGGGGTATGAGGGAGTCGAAGGGACGTAGATATCCGGGCTGCTCTGTGGAGATGGGTCGAAAGGACGTAAATGTCCGGCCTGCAGTGTGGAGATGGGTCGAAGGGACGTTGATGTCCGGGCCGCATCAGGGGGTATCAGTGAGTCAAAGGGACGTAGATATCCGGGCTGCACTGTGGAGATGGGTCGAAGGGACTTTGATGTCCGGACCGCATCAGGGGGTATCAGTGAGTCGAAGGGACGTAGATATCCGGGCTGCATTGTGGAGATGGGTCGAAGGGACGCTGATGTCCGGTCGGCATCAGGGGTATCAGTGAGTCGAAGGGACGTAGATGTCCGGGCTGCACTGTAGAGATGGGTCGAAGGGACGCTGATGTCCGGTCCGCATCAGGGGGTATCAGTGAGTCGAAGGGACGTAGATGTCCGGGCTGCACTGTAGAGATGGGTCAAAGGGACGTTGACGTCCGGGCCGCATCACCAGGGGATTTAACAATTTATGAAATGTTTTTCTGTGTGTGTAAAGTGTCAGGAGTCCGTGTCGGCGGTTATAAGTAATGGTTGAAGTTGAGAGTGATAACATATCAGCCTTAACTGACATAATCAATCAAAAACCACCATATTACAAAAAATATTTTCTCCTTAGCATGTACTAAGTAATTATTGAAGATTCATAAATTGAGTTGACTGTGCTGTACGATGTGCTAAATTCTGGATAGGTGAGACTCGGTGGTTCGGTGTGTGAAATATAGTTGTCCGGGTTGTAGATCAAAAGGGGCACTGTTATCCGGTTTGCACTGCTCTGGTGGTTTCTGTAGTTTTGTGTCATTGTGTATCGTACCCTGTCCAGCATTGGGAACATCATCAGAGTCATAAGAAAGTAGTTGAAATACCGACGCAAAAGATCGGAAACATATGACAACTATGTCAGGATGAACAAACGGCACTGAAGTGCATTTTGTTACAGATATTGAAGATGATCGCCCAAGGACGTGCGAATGTCAGTCTGGCCGTGTCGGCGCATAGCTTGAACCGATGTTATTATTTAGTAAAGCGCCACCTAGTTTAGTTTTGGAGGACTAGAGATGCAAAGCGGCGCCATTTCTGGTATAACTCTGGTAGCGCGCGCTGTTCACTGATTGGTCGGTCGGTCGTTGAGAGCCAATTACCGTTGAGTACTTATTCATCGTCCAACAGAGGCGTTGGGGCGAGCGTGGGGATACGCTCGGAGGCTCGGAGGAGCTCACTTTGCGTTTGGTCGTGGTAGCGTTCGCTACTCAGTGGAATCCCTTGTCTCCAAGTTAATTAAAGTGCTGTAATATTACATCTCAGTGTAAATATAAGCAGACTCATTGTACATGTGATACCTTATTCTCCTCGCCCGCTTAATCCACGCCTAGCCACAAAATTGGAGCATGCCATCCTGTAAAATCATGATTCAGGCCCAATGTGCCTTTAAATATTTAACAAATTATCTTAGCTAAGTAATCATATTCGAGTTGTTCCCAACAAAACGAAACGTTCCGTAGTCTAAAATGTAATAGGCCCATTTTGACATTTCTTATCGCGACGTAACTAGTGATGCCACCATACGCCTCGGTACTTTACTATACTTTTTGTTTGCTAGAGTATGTGCTTTGTTAATTTGAACTGAATGGGAAGATGCATTGTCCATAATGATTATGCACTATTCACTCTGTGAATTTAAATTCGTCCATTAGTCCATTGAAAAGTCATATTTGGTGTTACATTTGTCAGAGGACGATCCCGTCTGATGAAGTCTACGCTCCGACCTAACTTATTGCTTCAGGCCGTTGTGGGGTCACAAAGTTTTCAACTTAAACTGGAAAACCGATTTGCTGTTTTGGAACCCACAATTGACGTAAACGAGGAATTCCAAAACATAGTTGGAGAGTTCTGTCAGATGCAACGTACGGGTACAAAGTCTAAGCTCTCTGATGAGACTGTTCGACTTATGGACAGACGACGAGAACAACATTCAGCTACACCGTCAGAGCAAAGGGAGCTCAATCAGAAGATAAGCAAGCTGGTGCGACGAGACCTTCGATGCTCAAACACATATCGGATAGAGAAGGCGATTGAGCAGAATCGGGGGCCCCAAGTCTTCGCCCAGCAATTGAGTAGATCCCACCTGACGAAGCTCAAGTCTGCTAATGGCACAATCAACGTTTCTAAGTCGGAAATTCTTGCCGAGATCGAATATTTCAATGGCCGATTGTACGACTCGCATTTTGTAAGACCCAAACCCAGTCCAGAAGATTCCCGCGCTACACTGACACGTCACTATACCGATGAACTGCTTGACGTCAGCCTAGACGAGCTTGAGATGGCACTCAATCAACTCAAACTTGGGGAATCCCCTGGTGAAGATGGAATAACTTCGGAATTGTTAAAGGCGGTAAACCTGTTTTGCGGGAGCTCCAGAAGTTATTCAATTCTGTTATAAGCTCTGGGAGGATTCCGGAGGCGTGGAGCAAGAGTAAAGTCATTTTATTCTTTAAGAAAGCCCTCTTGAAGAACTATAGACTTATTTCACTACTGAGCCACGTCTTCAAGTTGTTTTCGAGGGTCATCTCAAATCGTCTCGCAAGAAGACTTGACGAATTCTAGCCTCCTGAACAGGCCGGGTTCCGACGAGGGTTTGGCACCATAGACCACACATACACAGTTAGGCAGGTTATACAGAAGTTCGAAGAGTATAAACAGCCACTGTGTTTTGCATTCGTGGACTATGAGAAAGCCTTTGACTCTGCCGAAACCTGGGCTGTTCTAGAGTATCTGCAGCGTTGCCAAGTAGACTGGCGATACATCGAGGTGTCGAGGTGTCTATATGACGCCGCAACTATGAGTGTCCAAGTACAGAACTAACAATCTAAACATATCCAATTGCGAAGGGGAGTTAGACAGGCAGATGTTATATCTCCGAAACTGTTTAACAGTACCCTGGAAGATACGTTTAGGATGTTGGACTGGAAAGGTATGGGCATCAATATTAACGGAGAGCACATCACAAACCTTCGATTTGCTGATGATATTGTCCTTATGGCATTGCAATCGATGATGTCTGGCCTAGCTGATTGTTCACGACTCGCATCGGTCTCGGCTTGAACGTGGATAAAACTAAGATCATGTTTAACGATCTCGTTAACCCGGAATCGATTATCGTCAATGGTATAACTCTCGAAGTTGTCCACGAGTATGTCTATCTTGGGCAAATTTGGCAATTAGGTAGAAACAACTTTGAGAGGGAAGCCAACAGAAGAATCCAGTTGGGCTGGGCAGCATTCGGCAAGCTTAGTCAAGTCTTCACGTCATCCATACCACAGTGCCTAAATACGAAAGTATTTAATCAGTGTGTCCTACCCGTCATGGCCTATGGAGCTGAAACTTGGACACTCACTGTGTGACTAGTCCACAAATTTAAGGTCACTCAGCGAGCTATGGAGAGATCTAAGCTCGGGGTTTCTCTGAAGGATAAGATTCTTAATGAAGTTATCCGACAGAGAACCAAAGCAGTCGACATAGCTCAAAGAATAAGCAAGCTGAAGTGGCAATGGGCTGGCCACATTTCACGAAGAACCGATGAACGCTGGAGTAGATGAGTTCTTGAGTGGAGACCACGTTTAGGCAAACGGAGTGTAGGACGCCCTGCGGCCAGGTGGAGAAACGACCTGCGAAAGGCGGCTGGCAGTAACTGGATGCAGAGAGCTAAAGACCGAGCTCTGTGGCTTTAGGAGAGGCCGGTTTACCTTACTAGAGTTAGATATTTGATACTATTTGTATGGACGTTATGTCAAATTTCTATCGGTACTAAGGAAAACTGTGGATAGATAGATTATAGGGATCCCCCATAAGTCAATGTTCTGTCTAAGTCACGTTCTAGTAAAGTTATGGTACTAAAACTTTGCAATTGTCGAGTAAAACACAAAAAGAACATAGCATGATTCTGTACATTTCTTTCATTACTGTTACAAACACATAACGGTTAATATTCCACTCCATTTTACACGTTCAAACCTACGAAGAAATAATACTCAGGAAGCATAATTCAGAACAAATTCAACACAAAAAGTGGCCCTTCAAATCAAAACATCGTATGATTCCAAATACAAATTACTTGCGAGGTTACAAATAGACATGTTCGGTGATTGGTTTAAATTCAGAAGGAAATCAGGGATTGGTTTACGCGCGTGCTGCAACGTCTACAATGACAGCAGAGTCATAGCGGCGTGGATGATGTTATTCAACAAGTGGACTGGACCAATTCAATAATAAATCAATCGTAAATCTCGTATGTCTCGCGAAATATGATTAATTTATTAAGTTTTTGTCTAGAAGACATTAGAAGAGATTCTTCGCAATGTAGTAGAGAAAGATTATGAAACATTTTAGGCTTATACATTTTACAAAAAAAAAATAAGTCGTTATTTGCCAGCTGGATGTTTTTCAGTGAAAAAAATTAAATCAATTTATAGAATTACTTTAGAAAAGCACTGTGTTGATACTTACTGACAAATAATTAGCAACTCAGCTAAATCACTTTAAAATTAGCAGAGGATGGATTTGGATTGGATTTGATGGATTGAGCTTGAAAAATTAAACGTGCTTTAATTTGAATAAACAATGAACTGTTTTTTAATGCTATATAGCTACCTATATTACATACCAACTGCAGGCAATCGTTTATTGTTCATTGTCTGTAGTATCTCTTTAGAGCGTAAGCGCTTTGGAAGCGCCAATTCACGTTTTTGCTGAGTATTTGAAGGGTCACATAATAATGATTGATATAGTATATTATGTCAATTATTCTTACCTGATGTAATAGAACATTATTTGATTAACAAGTTCAAGTTCCACAGACTACATTTAGAAATTGTTTATTAGTTTGTTATTGCCTTGTATTGTTTGTTGGTTTCTACACACACACGTTTTTAAAATCAATCATAAAACCGGTCGCGCCAGTCACAAATCGTCAGACGTGGCTGAGGCCTCTTAGAGAGAGGTCAGAGGACGTATCGCTCTGATGCCCGCGCTTACACAACTAAATATTAATGCGCTCAAAACTTCCTGATCCTTATTGAAGTAACATTTCTAAGTGGGATTCTAACAAATAATTTTATATGACATCTGGTACATCAACAATAGAAATTTCATTGTTATAATGACATCGACCCTTGAGGGGCTAGTATTTTGCTATTAACCAAATTTCTTATGCTTATACTTGGTATCCAGGAATCCATGCTGGAGTCGGAAACTGGTAGCCGGAACTATGTGATTTTTAATAGTAGACACACCGTGTTTGGGATCGTATAAATCGTCTTCCCGATACCTTTTTTCTAGCTGGTGACCAGGACCTCATGAAACTGGTAGCGGGAACTATTTGATGGTTGTTTTATTTGCTATTCTCATCTATTTTTGGTAGATACATGAATTAAATCTTACTTTTTTCTAGCCTATGCTCTTGTAGATAACATGTACTTGATTAATAATTATCATCATCATCATCATCATCAGCCTGTAGCACGTCACTTAGGTCTATCTTGGGCTTCTCGCATCCAGTTTTTGCCAGCCGTCTTGCGCAGATCGTCACTCCACCGTGCCTCAGGACGTCCTACACTACGTTTGCCGAGACGCAGTCTCCACTCTAGAACTCGTTTACCCCAACGGTTGTCGGTTCTACGGCTAATATGGCCAGCCCACTGCCACTTCAGCTTGCTGATCCGGTGGGCTATGTCAATGACCTTGGTTCTCTGACGGATCACTTCATTTCTGATGCGATCCCTCAGAGAAACACCAAGCATAGCCCTTTCCATAGCCCGTTGAGCGACCTTGAGGTTGTGGACCATTCGAGCCGTCAGTGTCCACGTTTCGGCTCCGTATGTCATGACGGGTAGGACGCACTGATTGAAGACTTTCGTCTTCAGGCACTGTGGAATCGGCGAAGTAAGGACTCGACGTAGCTACCCAAACGCTGCCCAGCCCAGCCGAATTCTTCTATTCACCTCGTTCTCAAAGTTGTTTTTTCCCAACTGCAATGTCTGCCCGAGGTACACATATTTTTGAACAACTTCGAGAACGGCGCTGTGTATCGCTATCGGTTCCGGTAGAACATGTTCGTTGAACATGACCTTGGTTTTGTCCAAGTTCATCCGTAGGCCGATGCGTATAGAAGAGTCAGCCAGGTCATTCAGCATCTGTTGCAGGTTCTGCAGCGTCTCTGCCACGATGACGATATCGTCAGCAAATTGCAAGTGAGAGATGTATTCGCCGTTGATATTAATGCCACGTCCTTTCCAGTTCAGCGTCTTGAACATATCCTCCATTGCATTTGAATACAATTTCGGGGAAATAACGTCCCCTTGTCTCACTCCTCGATGCAACGGTATGGGACTTGTTTGCTGATTCTGTACTTGGACGAACATGGTGGCGGTTTCGTAAAGACATCTCATCACTTGGATGTATCGCCAAACTATCTGGCAACGCTGCAGGGACTCCAGAACAGACCAGATTTCAACCGAGTCAAAGGCCTTCTCATAGTCCACGAATGCTAGACACAGGGGCTGATTATACTCTTCGGTCTTCTGTATAATCTGCCGCACTGTGTGAATGTGGTCTATGGTGCCGTATCCGCTCCGAAACCCAGCCTGTTCCGGTGGTTGGAATTCGTCGAGTCTACGCGCAAGACGGTTCGTGATCACTCTTGAAAACAGCTTATAGACGTGGCTTAGAAGGGATATGGGTCGATAGTTCTTCAAACGAACGACCACACTCCTACTCCACGCCTCTGGAGTTCTCCCTTCGAACAGGACAGCGTTAAAAAGCTTCTGGAGCTCCCTCAGTACGGGTTTACCTCCTGCTTTTAGTAGCTCTGTTGTAACGCCATCCTCTCCAGGGGCTTTTCCATTTTTAAGCTGTCCAAGAGCGATCTAATAATTATCATTTTATGTTAATTAATGTCGATATTAAAAATAAAATGTGTCCTGCGTGATATTTTATTTCACCTTTTTGACCTACGTCTATTTGTGACATAAAAACCAAAGTAGATGAAAAAAAAATCCAAATATTAATGCGCGCTATTTTGCTCAAGCGGTAAGGGCACTGCCGCAGGGCGCGCTAGCAAGTAACTCGCTAATGTAAAATACCTAAACTCGCGCAGCGCTGCGCAGAATAAAGGCTCTTAAAGGTGTTGATGTTTCTTCGGGACAAATCATCAGCATAAAAAGATAAATATGATATTTTATATAACACAATTTAAAAAAACAGTAGGTACTTACTGTACCAACTGGTAGGTAGGTACTGCAGTTTTGTGTAACATGGTCCATATTTTTTTTATTATCTATAATTTTATTGTTTTCAGTCAAAACTAACGTAGTATAACTATGCTGCTTTTCACAGGCAGTCATACTCTTGTTTTTCTTGCTTAATGGCAGCTAGGCACTTATTTTGCCGCATTGAATCGGCAAGCAAGCGAGAATAAAACATTACAAGCAAAACCATTGCACATTACATACATTTAAATATTTAGTCCTGAAGAGAAAAATACATCCTAAATTAAATAAAAATTGACTGACTTTATTTTGCATAGTATTGACCATCTCGATTTGTTAACGTATTTGAACATCTTTGAATAATTATAATTTAGCTATTATTTACTAGTAAAAGTGATCCCTGGACATTTTAATCGTGTATTGTTTATGCACCACTTCACAACGAATGCTGGCATGATGATCCACAACTGAAGTTCACAATGATAAAAATGAAAATGTACGCGAAGATTTGAAGTGTGCTCGCTTGCAAGTAAAATGTCCGACTGATGACGTACTGAACACGACTTTTAAGCCCCGCCTACTTGAACACGACTTTTGTTGGGTCATTTTTTTAACGCAGTTACTGTTCCTGACTATATTTCTTCGTAGGTTCAAACTCAAAGAAAGACAAATCTAGGGAAATTTAACAGATTCAAAGACAGTCATTGTTTGGATTTTTCCCGCTAGCTATTCTTCACAGTGTCTGTAAATTAAGGTTTTGAACTAATATAATATATGTTATCTATGGTAGAAGTGCCGAATGCGCATGTCGTTGTCGCGGAATGAATTCGTCATTCATCGTTCGCTTCGCTTTGACTAGCCGACATCGTGGAATTATACATTTTCTTGCAATCTGCAAATTTTTCCAACGAAATAAACCATATTTATAATAGTACAAAATGGCCAACCAGGTGTTAACTATAGAACCACAAAATGAACTCAAATTCAAAGGTAAGTGTCCCATCATTTTGTTGAACTAGAGCTAGAACAGCAATGAAATGAAACTGGTAGGTAGGTACCATACGTCGAGAGCTATCTGCTGACAAATGGAGTTTCTATTTCCAGATATCGGCGTTTTGTCAGGGTGCGGTTTTTTTACATTTTCCTTAATCCTTGTTGTTGCAAACCATGTATTTTGATATCGTAGCTGTGATTAGCGACGAATACGTAACAATGCATTGCATAGACACGTACATGAAATGTATGGCCCAACTAAAATGAAAATGACATTATGCGCTTCAATGTCCAATTATGTTGATGTAGGTAGTGGAAATATATTTGCGCTTTATAGTCGATGGAAGCTAAATGTCTGCGCTGGAGTATTAAACTCAAAAAGGCGCAGGATGAAATTCACTATTCTACGCCAATAGGTGCATAACCACATTACACCCCATAATTTTAAGTAACCCAGCGCTTTTACTACAATAGTATACAACTAACCCAGGTTTGTATGATACTTTAGTACACACTAAGTAGCTCATCATTATCCTGCAAATCATATCAATAGTTTGATGATGAGTATCCTGTAATACATCTACCTATTATATTAAATTTGTTTTAGAGTAATAATTGCTGTACAATACAAATAGTACATGGCATGATAGGTAGGTAAGTACTTATTTTATACCCTATACATTTTGCATAGGAAATCATGCATAAGAAGTAAAGATGGTTGTGCATTGCCTAATTTTTTGTATGTTGGTAGGAGACATAACAATCACAAGGCCTACCTGGTATTAACCCATTGACTCGCGATTTGCCATATTTGGCCAATAATACAATAGGTTTCGCAGAAATCAACCTACTTTTCCAGGAACTGCAATGTGTGTGGTTAAGTAGAAACCTGTGTCTAACAGATATATTCTGTCACAAGTGACAAACTGCACTGTGTCAGTAACCCATGACATTGTCAGTAACTCATGTGCCTGTAATTTAACCAGTGCTCATACCCCCCCCTCAAAGCAGAATGCAGTATTGCAAACATTACAGCTTTGCAGTAGAAACAGGTATGGTGGCAGTATTTCCCTAGATGAACTACTGTTACTAAATTCTCTTATTTTACAAATCTGTATATGCAGCAGAACTAAAGGTGCGTTCGATTAGCTTATGAGGGCATTGGTGGCGTTTTCATTGATGTCTCTTTTGTTAAGGTGTTCAGAAAGCTCTAAACGTTATTTTTGTCACTTTTGCCATTTTTACCCATACCCTATTCGAACGCTCAACTGAGCATAAGACTTAAAATTGCATGATTATGCTATCAAATAACGATCACAAACAACCATGCTCCGGACATGGGTCAAAAATTGCTGTACGAAAAGAGGCATGAACAACATTTTCACCCACAGATTCCCAATTCAAACGCCCCTTGTGAGTGTTTTAGTGTTATGTTTTAGCGCCAAAAACTATCAGAAGTTATCTATTCGAACGCACTAATAGTCTGCATTGCTTGATAAGAGAGACTTGTTGTTATAAACAATATGCTCTTGAAAACTTTTTATTCAAGTTGATGGCAAACTTCAACAATGATTCAAACTCATCAATGACACAGAGTCTGAAACATGAGTAAATAATGTTTTAACTGGTTGTGCCCTATACACATTTAACTAGTGAAATTATATTTAATAGAAAAACAGCAATAACAATGCATAAACTATACTTATATATAAAACAAAACATTACTCTACCACTATAACTTTTACATCATGTAATTGCACTAGTAGTACTTTTTATGCAATCTTCTCAACAAATTATTCTTTTATGCTATCAAGTGATGGAACAGATAATTAGTATCTCTGATAACACATGCACATATATGCTCTACTAGCTGGTGCCCGCGACTTCTTTGCGCAGGATTAGTACTTCGAGTAGCTTATTATCTTCTTCAAGGCCATATCTATCATTATACCAAAATGTCATAATATATTTACATGGTCAAACGCAATTGCTATAATAGTATTAGGTATATGAGTAAATTTAAATACTTAGTAAATAAATCAGTAAACACTGATAATAAAATACAGTATCAGTCGAATGATCCAGACACAATAGAAATTTCATTGTTATGTGGACAGTCAACTCGTGAGGGGGTATGTACATACAAATATAAAGTTATTCACCATGGAAAAAACTGTCATTGTATTTCATCACCCTTGATGGTGGGCAAGTAATTCTAGTGTATCAAGCTGTCAAAATGATATTGCTTTTGAGTAAGCTATCAAAAACTGACACAAACTTATACAGAACTGTCATCATTAGGTATGATTTTGTTATAGGTGGTGATCTTGTTGTTTTGTCTATGCTGTGCCTAAGCCAATTCTGCTTTTTCACCCATGTGGTGACGAATGATCATAACGATGATGATGAAAAGTATCCTATGTGGTAATCCAGCGCCTCATCTACCTCCATACCAAGTTTCATTAAAAATGGCACAGCTATTTGAGCATGAACGAGCAACAAACATCCATCCATCCAACTAAACTTTCACATTTATAATATTAGTGGGATTTTTAACAATAACTAGAACTGCTTAAATGCTGAAACAGCTCATTCAAATATCTGCCTGCAGCTGGAATCAACTATGTGAAATTAATTGAAAAGCAAGTATATCAATGCCTTAAATACATTAATAAGTGCTTAAAAGATTTATGGAAACTTTGATAGATTAGCAGGATTAAGGTGGTCTAGTTGATAATTTCCAAATTTTAATAGCTATATAATACAATTGATTTACCTATTCAGAACATTTGACATGCAGTTTCAAATACTGCATCTGTAGCGCTTGATAATCTTGTTAATTTTATGCTTGTGTTGGGAAGGCACATTCAAGCAAATGGTCCTGGTTATTGTCTTAGCAAAACAATTGTTAGGCTATTTTGGAGGCTTTTGGTTGGTTTGAAAACTCTGATATCAAAAGCTGGCTACTAGCATATCCACCAAGCTGCACTTGGCACAATGGTAGATTATACTCCATACTCTCATTTTAATTCGAAGGCTTGTGTCGCTAACTATAGGAATGTAGTGGGCTGATTCATGATTCCAATTTTTTGCCTAGTTAAATATTCTTGAGTCCTTATTCTCATAAAGTATGAGAAAAAATAATAATACATTTTGGTTTCTATTTCTTAATCTTTATGCAATATTTCTTATTCTTATTCTTTGTTTTCCTGGCTTTTGCGATATTGTCGCAATTTCGCCAATGTCGCATCGGTAGAGCGAAAACAAACGCAGGAGATTGATCGGTGGCGGGAAGAATGATCAGCGATCGTGACTCTTACATAATTTTTTTATCCCTGGGCATATTTTCCTGAGGAAAAGACACACATAAGACATACACAGGACAACACAATTATATAATTACACATACTATCATATCATATATAAATATATTATATTAGTACTACAAATCTATGTTAACTACAGTCATAGTTTTATTTTGTTCACCAAGATACATTTATTTAGTATATATACAAATGGAGTAAAGGAAAGGGAGAGAAGGGAGCTGAGGTTGGTAGGATGAGGAATGTCAACAGGAAGCATGTCATAGAGAGAACAGCGCAGCTTCGAGCAGTTGAAAAAGATATGATCTGCGGTCCCTTCATCAAGTCCACATTCACATAATGAGTGATCACGGATTCTTATCTTGGCCAGAAACACTGGAGTGCATGAGTGTCCCAGCCGCAAGCGGCATATGGTGGAGGTGGCAATCTTTTTTACTATTTTATATTTAAAAAACCAAGGCTTTAAGGATATGTTGTGCTGAAGTTGACGATAAAATATTCCCTTGATTACTTTTGAGTCCTGCCAAAGTTTTTCCCAGGTTTTTCTCATTTGAGGCTGGCTGACACATAGAAGTGAGGTCATGAGAGAAAATTTTGTAATAGTCTTTGTTGCCATGAAGAGTTGCGTGTCTAGCGCACATGTCTGCATTTTCATTTCCTGGGATGCCTACATGTCCAGGGATCCACGCAAGGACTACCTTCAGCCCAAGTTGGTGACTATTATAAAGGGCTTCTTTTATTTTTAGGATAATAGGGAACTTTGACTTACATTTAAACTGATTAGCGAGGATAGCCTGAAGACTGCTTTTTGAATCTGTGAAAATAATTGCCTGGGATACCCTATGCGAGTTGACATACATAACTGCCTCCAAAATAGCAAAAGCTTCGCCTGTGAACACAGAAGCTAAAGGAGGGCATTTATCATAAGCCAGTATATATAAGCCAGTTTTGCCATTTGGAGTCAATTATCTCATAAAAAGTTTTGCAAGGTTCTATTGTATCTTTGTCTATGCCGAAATTAAGGATAATAGAGGGCTGGAAAATTATAGATTGATAACTGATTGAGAATAGGGGATTAATTGGATATTTAACTACAGGGTATAAGAGCTCTGAATATCTAATGAAACTACGGATAATACAGGGGAGATTTGACTCAGATCTGATTTCTTGTGTAGTGTAAAGGTTATACAGCTTTTGAATTTTACTTATAAGAGGGTGAGAAGAGTTCTGCACCAGCTTAAAAAAAATCTGTCAGACAGAAACTGTCTACGAAGGTGAAGTGGAGGCTCAACACTCTCAACCTGCATAGCATTAATAGGTGAAGATCTCATGGCCCCAAGGATAGTGCGAAGGCATTTGGACTGTATTTTGTCCAGCTTTGCTAGTGCTGCTTTATTGCCCGGGTCTAGAAGAAATGTACCATAGTCCGAATGACTGCGAATAATTGCATTGTACAGAAGTTTCTGAGAGAATGGGTGGGATCCCCACCATGACCCAGATAGGGCTCGAAGAATATTGATGTTTTTTTCACACTTCATAACGTGTTAAAATGTTGAACTCCTGTCAGCCTGGAGTCTAACCAGACTCCCAAAAATTTTACAGAGCTTTGTTGTGGAATAGTTTCATTTTCACATCTTAAGTTGATGTTAGGGATGACTCTTTTTTTGGTGAAGATAATAGAGTTACTCTTAGATGCTGATATGGAGAGGCCATGGTCAGATAACCAGACTCCAAGATACTCTAATGCTGAATTGAGTTTACTTTCCGCTTCTGATATACATTTTGTTGACAGATATAGTGCTAGATCATCAGCATATTGTAGGACATGACAGAAAGAATCCACAGTAAGTGACAGATCCCTAGTATATAGGCTGTAGAGGATAGGGCTAAGAACTGAGCCTTGTGGAAGGCCTTTCCATACAGTCCTGGGTGACAGATGGGTGTTTTGGTTTCTAATCAAAATAGTTCTTTGCATCAGGAAGCAGCAAATGAAACGAGTCATCCTCACGGGAACACTCAGCTGTAACAGTTTGTTTCTGAGTTCAGGGAGGAGAACATTGTCATAGGCTGATGAAATATCAAGGAATACTCCAATGAGGTATTCCTTGGTCCTGAAGGAATGATGTATTTCAGTAGTAAGAATGCTGAGGCTGTCAAAAGTACTCATTCCCTTTCTAAAGCCAAATTGGGATTTGGGGAGTAGCGATGAAGATTCAAGCAACCATTCCAGCCTATTCTTTATGAGTAACTCTGCAATCTTGGCCAACACACAAGATAATGCAATAGGACGGTAAGAGTTAGAGTCAGTTGCGTTTTTACCTGGTTTCAAGACTGGTATGATGATTTGTGTGTTCCATGTTTCAGGAATAAGGCCTTGGTCATAAAACATGTTAATAAGGTTCAGAAAATATAGCTTAGTTTTTTCAGTAGCTCTTGTGATGAAGGAGTATGTGATACCATCTACCCCAGGTGAGGAATCCACTAATCCATCCATAGCCACTTGTAATTCATCATAGGAAAATAGACTATCAATATTGTTGGAGGTGCAGATAAGAATGGGAATATTGAATGTGAGGGCTATGTGAGTAAAAGGAGGAGCAAGCTTATTGGCAAATTCATCAATCCATGCTGAGGAGTTTGAAGTTAGATTTAGGTAATTACAATAGCCTCTAAATTTGCGAATTTGTCTCCATACTAAAGATGTAGGAGTAGTGGGAGTCAGGCTCTCACAGAAGTGAATCCATCATCTTTTTTTTTTATTTGAAATTGATCGCCTGGACTTTGCAGCGGATTTTTTGTATAGTAAATAATTACTCATAGTCATAGAGGTATTATAATTAGTTTCAGTCTCATTTCGATTTCTGACTATGTTTGAACATTCAGAGTCCCACCAGGGAGGGGAGGGCCGGTTGCACCAGGGTTTTTTGAGAGGGATATGTTCATCAGCTGAGGCAGTAAGAGATTCAATAAATTTTGTATAGCATATGAGAAGATTATTAGGATTGGGGTTAGGAATTAGTTGTACTCTCTTATTAAGGTTACAGGAGTATAATTCCCAGTTAGCTGCTGAAAGTCTATATTTTAGGAGTGGGTTTGGACAGCTTTGAGGAGGAGTTCTCTGAAGTAGCTTAATTATTATAGGAAAATGGTCACTACCATATGAGAGAGGTAGCACCTCCCAGGATACGACAGAGGATAGGGATGGCGAGCAGGCAGTTAAATCCACTGCACTTCTGGGGTTTAGGGGTGGTGATACACGACGAGTAGGAGACCCATCATTTATTACACAAAGATTTGCCTCATCAAATGCATCCAAAAGAGAGTAACCAAACTGGTCACAGTGGGCCGAGCCCCAGGAGGTGTGGTGAGCATTAAAATAGCCCATTACTATAACAGGAGTAGGTACGGATAAGATGATTAGAAGGATGTCAGGGATCAGATAGGAGTGGGGATGGGGGATATAAAATGATAGAAATGTGATGTTAAAAGCTCTAACAGCCACAACATTAAATTCTGTGCTGTGAGCAGGGATAGATATCTGTGAAAAGGTTAAGCTATGCTTAATCAGCAGGGCACTTCCTGCATACCCATCCTGGCGGTCATCCCGAAGACATGAGTAGCCCGAAACTCTGTAATGAGATCCAGGCAATAGCCATGTTTCCGAGATGGCTACCAGGATGGGTGAATATTTTCTGATTAAGTAATATAAATCATGAGTCTTCGCTCGAAGACTGTTTCAATTCCATTGGATGATTGGACACTGGTCCATTATGTCCTATTAGGGATGAGAGTTGGCTTATCATGTGGGCAACGTTGGTCGGTAAGTTAATGGAGTTCTGGGAGATGATGTTGATGATGATTGTGAGCAGTTGCACAAGAAGCTGTTCTTGTGGTAACTCACAGGGAGAGGAGGTTTGTGACATTTGAAGGGCAAAACCATTTGGGAGGGAGGAAGGTACATTGGCTATGATATTTTGGTGGGCAGCTTTATCATAGGTCTTTCCCAGGGGGGGTCTTGGCTTGGGGTTGTGGACTACCGTTTTTCTGTATGATTGTACATGGGGATGAGGCTGAGGAGGGACCACTGGAACTGATTGTGGGGAATGGGAATCAGGTGCATATGAGGCCTTAGTAGCTTCAGTATAAGTCATGCGCACATTTGGAATCTGTGAAGATGCATCCTGATAAGAAATTCCATCTCGAGACATAATGAGCTTAATGGATTTCTGCCTGTCCTGTTCAGGGCAGGTTCTGCTGGTAGCAAAGTGATGGGCAGAGCAATATAAACACGTAGAGGAAGGCTCTTGGATACTACACTCATCTCCCGTATGGGGTTGAGCACATCTGTAGCACCTTGGTTTAGATCGACACTGAACTTTGATGTGGCCAAACCGGCAACAGTTCATACACTGTATAGTAGGAAACTGATAGGTCTCAACGGCTAAGGAAGAATAATATGAGAATACTCTTGTTGGTAACTTTTGGCCTCTAAACGTCAGAACAACAGTTTGTGTTGGTTCCCATGTGATATTACCGTCCAGTTTAACTTTCCTATTCATCCGCCTAGCCTTAAGGATTTGAGCACATTCACCTGGTGTAATTAATGACTCAACAAACTCGTCCATGAACCAATCAACAGGCATTCCTCGTACTAGTCCCATTCGTGTCACATTATAAGTAGGTATAAAAGCCTCATACTTATGCGTCCTGAGCAAAGGTTTATTTAAAAACTTATTCGCTCCCGAGGCTGATTTAAACATAATCGCGATTTTATTTCGTCCAACTCGTTTGACACCATCCTGGCAAATGTTGTCGATTTTATTTACATATAGGAATTGTCCGAATTTGATGGGTCTAATTTGAGTACCTGCGGCTGGGTCAGACTCTATTCTGGATACGTGAACGATGAAGGGACCGGAGTCAGTTGGCTCATAAGACCTTATCCCATCCACAACAATTGAAGGGTGGGTGTATACCGTTTGGATCGAGGCTGACGCTGTCTCAGAGTCCGTAATCAGTTTTTTACGAGGGGCAGGTTGATCATCGTCGTTATGTTGGCGTTTAGTCGCCGTCGCACAGGCCGTCTTTGCTAATGGCGGTCCTGGGTCCGGCGGATCAGGGGAAATGGGTTCCATTTCCCCTAAATACAAAAAAAACACAAATAAAAACTCACCACCACCTGTCTAAGAATAAATATGCCTCAGAAATAAGTAAACCGACTCGAAATGTGGATTTTAACACTTAAAACTCGACCCAATATCTCTAACACGTGTGTCATGCTCGACTTCTTCTTCGCGACCCTCTATGCAATATTTCTTTGTATTGTGGCTGCTTATTCCGTTCTTAGGTAGCATAGGACAGTTGTGCACCTCATAGTCTGATTACAATTAGTACCATTCCGTTTCAGCGATTGATAAGGCCACCATTATCACTTTTTTTTTTCTTTTTTTTAAACCAAAAAAATTTTTTTTGGCGTACTTTAGTCGCACATGGACTATGTCAGTCCCATGAACCATTACATCCATCAGCAGATATCAATTGTCTATGGAGAGGTTGTGGATGCCCTGATAGAGTAACCTAGCTGCACCAAATGTTGGCTCGGCTAGGATGCTGAATCACTTGGAATATTAATTAGAGTATATAATGTAAATTTAATAGTTGGGCCGATTTTCCATGCTGACAATGTTTTACTTACAAAACATAGTATTTGTCCCCATTTTATAAAATCTATCGATTCGAAAAAATATCGATTTTAGTGGCATTATGAAAAAGTTCACACAAACTGTCACAAGCTTTTGATATTGAAATTTAATGGTCTTACTTAAATTGTTAATTTTAGAATTATTGTCAGTTAGTTGCATTGCATAGACTTTTAATAACTAAAAATGAGTAAATCATAGTAACACCTACTAAGTTCAGAGCTTGAGTTGAGTATACTCAATTGCTCATGTTTACATCTGGCTTTGTTCTCATGGATATAGTCATTATTATTGAAGATTTTAGTTGATTTTGCAGGGATGTTCGAGCAGGGCTGCACCACATACTTGAAGCTCGCCAACCCATCTACAGACACAGTCTTGTTCAAGATCAAGACCACCGCGCCAAAGAAATACTGCGTACGTCCCAACTCCGGCGTTCTAGAGCCAAACTCCAAAGTGGAAATCGCAAGTAAGTGTCTATTTGTACGAATAATTTGTGTAATTGTAACATAATAATTGGATTCAATAGTAACTATCATATGTCTAGTACAACCATGGCACAGATAACTCATCATTTGCATGAGGCAACGTGGCATGTTTTTGAATTGGTTACGCTGAAGATATGAATGTTTTTTTATTGCAATTCATTTGCTGTTTTGAAGCTTATAGGAATTTTATAACTTTATAAATGTGTACTAGAAAATTTCGTTTTGTTGACTTCCAAGCTGTGTTATATTTAACAGAATTCAAACTTTGGGAACAAACTAAATTGATGAAATTTATTCGTTCACTCTTAGAAAATTAATAGAGTAGGTACATGGCCGATTTCAAGAACTAATTATCAAGTACGAGATTGTAGTGCTTTGTCCTATCTATCTCTATTAATTTGTTGTCTAATAAGGTATCGTCTTGTTTCAGTCACTCCCCAACCTGTCTACGTAGATCCGAATGAAAAACATAAACATAAGTTTATGGTGCAGAGCGTCATCGCGCCGGAAGGCAAGACCAACGTTGATCAAGTGGTACGAAATACCTTATTCGCCTTTTTTAAACCATTGTTTCAGTATATAAATTTGCTTAAACCATGTTTCAAACTCAGGATTATCTTTAGTTCACGTTTTGTAGTATGTCAGTATAAGTTTTCATTTATGATTTGTCTTTCCATTGTTTAGAGTACGAAAAATTACAAGTCCTTAAAATTACTTAGAAGCGTGTTTAGAAATAAGTATATAAAGCATAACTCCTTTCAACACAACTGCACTATAATGTCTCACTAAGGACAATGTGCACGGCGTCTTAGGCCGTCCGTAAAAGTCATCCTGTCTCCCTCAGACACTAAACAAAAAAAAATTATCACAAACCTATTGTTTCGTACTAAACTTACTTGGTCGTCTATCTTGGTCTCTTAGTTAAAATAAACTTTAAATGTTAAAAATCGTGTTAGCGGCAGATCGGTGGGATTGGCCTTGCCCTTCCCCCGTCGCCGACTAAGGTGAGTTATTTTATGACAGTTACCGTTTTTAATTTTTTACTCTAATACAGTCTGCCCGAGAAATTAGCTACGTATAATAAATATGTATACAGAGTCAGACCGTGCCGCCGGGTCCTTAGAGATATTAGACATCCTCACACTCGCCAGTGCTAAAAGGGCATGTAAAACATAAAAACGCCGCAGGAAAACTTGTGCCGCCAAAGTATAAAACGTAGATTAAGGATAGTGAAATTTAATATAGCCCAGAGTTTAAACCATGGTTTAAGCAAATTATTAAAAATTATCTTATATTAGGCTTATGGGTTATATAATAAAGTGATGCTACTCCATGGCGAGAGTACAGCTCACTGTGGAAAGTTGGTGCTTCCAAAGGAATACTACAGTACCGTCCACAAATGTTGTCACAAGAACATTTAAATTGAATCAAGATAAAAAAGTCGTGTTGGTTGAAACAAAAAGAAACCAAACGTTAGAAAGAATGTACTCATAAAGTCGCAAACATCATTGGCAAAACTACAAGAAATTGCAAGGCTACAGTATCTTTTTTCTCATAATCGTTTTTACTTTATCCGACATTTTCAAATTTATCAATCCGAATGGAAAAATTTCAAAAAGTTACTTTAAAATAGAGGAAGGGTCTCAAGACGTCGCCATTTTGTAGGAAGGTGACTCCATCCACTCACACCCTCTGACGGGCAAACGCAAAAGCAACAAAAAAGAGACACACAGATCTACATCTTTGCTAGAAAATCTAGTAACACTAGCAAGGAACAAAAATAATATAAATTTCGAAAGACATTGCGTTCAAAAATTAATAGCAAGGCATACACATCAAATCAGAATGAGTTGTTTAGTCATTTATGACTCATAGTCGAAATTTTGAATAACGTATAAATATTAGTAAACAATACATGATGTCAGCCGTATTTAAGAACACATGGTAGTAAATTAAATCTTCTATATATATATATAGAAATGAATCTCTATTTCATCTATGTCATCGCATCACGCGTGAACGGATGGAACAATTTCGTAAATTCTGTTTTTGTTGTGTTTTAATTATTGTCATTAGATGGTTCTTGTGATAAAAAGATGATAGGTTATAGGCAAGCTGAAGGCCGAGCATTCTATGTGAACGAAGTCGCGGGCAGTATCTAGTTAATATATAAACATACTAAGCTAGTAATGCGTTTTAATCAATTACACAATTGCTCTATTATGAATAAATCACTGATATTTTCTTAAATAGTAAAGAAGCTTTATAATTTTAGTAAAAGAGCTAAAAGTTCAAAATAGTGAACTAAAAATAATTTGAAAAACAAATACATCATGTGAGTCTATTTTTTGTATTTGATAAACAAGTGTTTGACTACTATGGAATACTTAATCACGTGATGATTAGTGATGAGGCGGTCGAAGGTACCTCTAGATCTGAAATGGCGATTGGTTATTATGGACAGCTGTCGGACCATACCTCTAAGTGCTTAGCGACAGGTTGTCAATCTTAGGGGAGATAACTAGCCGGGTGTGAAAAAGGTTGAACCTGAAAGGGCTCTACACCACCGTGCTGTTGAATTCATCACAATAATAAAGGTAAGAGACTTTTGGGTGAAGCCATCCAAAAGTCTCTTGAACCGTACGGTAGTGATGCGATAGTTCAATTTATTAATGAACGAGTAACATAACAGTGATGTTCGGCAAACATTTTCGGCATTATTTTTTGCATTTCTAATAGAATTATGTACCTATATACAGCCAAGTTAAAATCAACACAGAAGAAATGATACTGGTTTGCTAAAATTATGCGATAATTCGCAGACGCGACTAACAGGGCTATTATGTATCTCAGTTCCTAACAAATGTTAATAGAAATCTAAAAAAAATGGCGGCTCTATGTCACTTTTGTCAGCTCCAGTTATCAACTTACTAGATTAGATTCTTTGTGTATGGCCTCTGCGACTTGTTTTGAGTGTCGCAACTTTGCCAGTATCTGTTACATGATAGTTTCATAAACTGCATGGCATCTACTTACTAATATTTTTGCTCACAGGAGTTGTCAAAATTGACAGAGTCGCCATTTTTCAAGATTTCAACCAATTTGTTTGCAACTGAGATACATAATAGAGCCCTGCTCTTGTAGTTTTTGTTCCTTTTTAATTGGAGTCGCAGTTTTGGAGAATTTGCCATTCCTCAAGTTAAATAGTTAATACATTGTGATGCATTATGTGATATTATTAATCAAGTAGTCGTAGTAACATAATATATAAGTCTGTCATCTACTAATGCTGTGGATGCATTACTAAAACTTTCTATGGCGAGTAACTAAATACAAAACAATGTTTTATGATTCTATTCACTTTGCCTAGAATCGTGTACCATTACAATCACTTAACGGTTAATAATCTACCACTATTAAACGCCAGAATTCATAAAGCACAAATCTAGAAAAAATAAATAAGATCAACGATACTACCATCCATTGTTGCAGTTATTTGTTTGTATGTTTTGTGCAATATGTCACATAACTTCAAGTGGTACTAGGAATATCGCATTATAATGAGTAGCTAATTGTAATGTAATAAAGTTAAAATAAGACAATAATTATCTCAATATGTTCAGTAAAACATTACCACTATGAGGCAGTTATTAAAAAGATACTTGAAGTTTCGGGTGAAAATAATTCACGCCCCTAAAGTAAATATTAAGTAATAAGTATGTTTAACTGACTTGAAAAGCCCGAAACTTCAAGTATCTCTTTAATTTGCCGATTTGGAGCGTTGGGCACAACTGCACTTAGTACTAAATTCTATTATATTCACAAATAATGATGAATATTTTTTGTTCTCATTTATCTTTTAATTTGTCTAGAATTCGTACCCTTCATTTTATAAATGATTAATTTAATACATTCATTTATTCAGGAAAAATATTTCTGAACACTAGGAAACTCTGGCCGTTTATCTCTTTTCGAATGTTTTGTTTCATGCCGTCGGAGTTAGTTCGACCGTAAAAGAAAAGAGACCAACATAGTTTACTTAGGCATCTCTATCGTTTTCAAATCTACTTCATTTGTACTGTGAATATATACTTCTGAAAACTGTATGCCATTTCCACTCTAGTATATGTCGGCTCCCTGGACTTGGCGCAAAGGCCATAGTTCATAGTTTTGTTTAATCGTGGGTATTAATTATATATTGAGAGATTCAAGATATATCATTTCAGCGTCTGCGCTGCGCCAAAAAAGAGTAACTACGTACAGATGCGTCACTCTCGAACAAAAGTCAGGGTTAGGTATAAAAATTAGCCGTGCCTGTTTGCACACTAAATTGAAACTTATATTGAGATACGAGCGTTCATATTGGCCACCATCGAATTGTAACCGTGCGAGCCGAAAGCCTAACGTCAATCCATCAAAAAAACCGTGCGCCGGCCAAACGTACCTAAACTGCGGAGTAAAACTCCTCTGGCTGAACATAGTCGCTCACGCACGGCAGCGTATACGCTGTGCATACGACTACCTCCTACTAACGCCTACTCTGAAGCAGGATAGACGCCAAGCGTTGTCCAAAATCATAATTCACCTCGGCTTTTGAAGGCCGAGCTGAACTGAACGCTCATGTGTGACAGAGTTGGCTAGTGTGCTCTTTCTCACCGTTTATATGCACTATAATGGTTTCGTCGCGTCTAGATATGATTCGCGCAAAGATTTGCTGTGTATATAATTTTATAATTCAATTACTACATAGCTGCTGACCAATTTATATATGCAGTACTAGTCTATAGTTTAATATGTTTAATTGTTGCAGTGGAAAGATATCAGCCCCGAACAGCTGATGGATTACAAGCTGAAATGCGTCTTCGACACTCCACGCGGAACTAATCTAAATGTGAGTTTATTCTACTTTAAATTATGGTGATCCATATATTTCCGGTCTTATTCCTATATCAGTGGGCTCAGCATGAAAATTTGCACAAGATTATTTAACACTTACACAAATGTTCGTGCTAGGGCCTAACGACAACTAACTCCTTCTTCGTAGTTTCAACCTGAGGATTTTTTGGAATTTCACTCTTTCAAGTATACGAGATTATGCAGAAATGTGATACATAGCTGCAAATCGTTAATATCTGCAGTGTGTGTGATAGTGTTATCACAGAAAATTGTATTTCTATATTAGGTACTATGTACTCTAGGTGAATAAAGAGCTGGTTCAAGAAATTTTAGTTCACCAAATATTTAAAGTGAACTGTCCACAAAACTCAATTTACCGCTGCTCTAAGTAAAAATGTATATGACTAATCAACCTTTTTTTTCTATTATATTTATTTCATCTAGTATTAGCTTTAATCCAGTATACAAATTACATTATATATCACACTAAAATTTAAAGGCGAAATTTGGTGTGTTTGTATATACGTTGTTCTGCATGCGCAAACGGTTGGACAAATTTTGATGACACTTGCAATGGAGTTAGATGAGGCGTTGGATTAACACATATGATAATTTTCAAAATCATAATCCAACACCACACGGATGTAACCGTACATAATTTGCTATGTTTAATTGGCACTTAGTATTAAACAAATCCTTGTTTCCAGGACGCCGGCGACAATGCCGCCCAAAACGAAGTGACCAAGAAGCGAGTGGCTGTCACCGAGGAACCTAAAGCCACCACAAAGGTAAACAGCTCTCTTTTCCTTGCTAACGTCGCTCGCTACTACATGCCATTGATGTTGCACCAGTTAACGTTACGGCTCTTAGATACCTCTGCGCGGAACTATTAGTGCACGATTGTACATACCTACTTTGTAATGTTGTTTTTGAAATCGTTTGCTTTTTTCGTTTATTATTTGCCCATTTGCCACTCGCCCGGTACCAACTAACCGCTGAACAGACTCGCGCGTTACGCGTCGCAATTTTTAGGGTCTCATCTACTAGCATCAGGATATGGGCGATGACTGACAAACACTCAATATCGCCTAAGATCAGTCCAAGCGTGGCATCTTTGATTTACAGGATGCCATTAAACAACTTATACAGCCTTTCCAAGACGAGACACAGCCGAAGAGGACCTATAAAGGAGTTTACAAATCATATCAACTCCACAGGGTATCGATATAATTTTACATCATTTTCTCTATATGGGAGTAACTTATATAGGGTAAACAACTTGGGTTTAATTATATACTAATGTATTTAGTTATAATAACTAACATATTGTTTAGTAGGAAAGGTTAGGAGAGGATGCATGCGCTGCGCTAGAATATTAAATTGTGACGTTCAAAGTAGCTTAACAGTCTTAACAATTATGTATTGAAAAAAAATATTAACAAAAGATGCAATGAAAGAGATTTTATGTACTAGTATAATATCTATGTTGGGGTTCCGCGCGGATAGCAGATAAAACTTTGCATGGAGGACGGTAGGCGCACGTACTGGTCGACCTCAATCCTTGGGAAAAATTTTAGTTTAACTTTCACTGTGGGAAGAAGACTGCTGAGCATAGACCGTTCTCATTTATTTCCAAAAGGGCCGGTTGAAAGCAACCTGCATCCAACGTCGTCCTGCGATCTTTATTACTTCGTCTGCCATCTCATCGGCGGATGACCTCGCAACGTTTACCAGCCTTCAGTTACAGACCGCATTTCACACGAGTCTTCATTTGCATTATAAGAATTAATACTGATTAAAAGACAGACAAAACCATCGAGAGTATCTGTTGTGCGCTATCTGGCTGGCTTACGTTTTCTGCTATTTCTAAGCAAGCGAATGATTCTATTAAATGATTTTGAAGCGTAGAAAGGGCTTAAAATCAATCAATAATTTATTTTTAATGGTAAGTTATAAGGCACAAGAAAAATGGCTTTGCTATCATGTCTCATTGTCAAGTTTTATCCTGTCGACAGTCCATGCTTTCAGCGCTGTTATGACAAAGTAGCATATACATATTATTTGAATAATTCAGCATACAAAAATATTCCTACACTACATACTTGAACCAAAATTGACTATTGCTCACTGGTTTTAATAAACAAAAACCTCAATTTCGAGCTGGTGAGGTGAAATCACCATTAACATCATACATTCTTTTCCTTTTTTATGTATCATCTTCCTCTAACAAATTATACACTATTTTTCGCCTTATACGAATCATATTTGCATGGATTAAAAAATAAAGACAGCTTTTCAAGTACGACTTCAAGGCCGGTATTCAACATATTTACATTTTTTTTCTCTACGCGGTATTAACATGGCTAAAACCAAGTGCTGTTTGCATCGGTATACAGGTAGTCACACGCCCAAAAGCAACGATGGACGCTACGGACGGTTTCCCTACATCTGGTTGAGGACTGGCATGCATATCACACTCTTCGTAAATATAAATTATGTAACGAGTGGAGTAAGGAATAGTCAACTAGATATAATGTAACGACGATTAAACGGTTGCACTTTGAGTTCACTTTTTGAGACACTACATTTTTTGAGTACACATTACTGAGTTAAAAGTTACTGTGGAAAGTAACAGCTGAAATTACTGGGCAAACGCGATTAAACAAATATCTCGTCACGGAAGCACGAGTAAAAGGCAGTGCTATGCAATTTTTAAGCTCTTTACATTACTGCAGCGGCTATAATTTGGCATGGTGCTTAACATTCGTTTAACCATTAACCTGTCTCCTCACTTTATAATTACTGTATTGAATGGGTAACGCTGACGAATCGAAGAGCGGTGCGCTCATATGTTAATTATAATATGTTATACTTACACTTACTACTTCGTAATTAAGAGTAGGGGGCATAAACCAGATTAGCCAAGATGGTTATGGAAAGTAGATAATGGGAGGTAAACGAATTAGGCCAAACTAGGCTCACAGAGTCATCACTTATTCTCATCTGCCTCTCTCTCTCTCCTACCCTCAGTTTTCATATAAACTCTCTAATTCTATAAACACATATTCTCATCCACCTCACGCATGCCATCTGCCTCTCTCCCTCCTATCTTCAGTTTTCATATAAACTCTCTAATTCTATAAACACATATTCTCATCCACCTCACGCATGCCATCTGCCTCTCTCACTCCTATCCTTAGTTTTCATATACACTCAATAATTCTATAAACATTTATTCTCATCTACCTCACGCATGCCATCTGCCTCTCTACCCTCCTACCATCAGTTTTCATATAAACTCTCTAATTCTATAAATACATATTCTCATCCACCTAACGCATGCCATCTGCCTCTATCCCTCCTATCCTTAGTTTTCATATAAACTCTCTAATTCTATAAACACATATTCTCATCCACCTCACGCATGCCATCTGCCTCTCTCACTCCTATCCTTAGTTTTCATATACACTCAATAATTCTATAAACATTTATTCTCATCTACCTCACGCATGCCATCTGCCTCTCTACCCTCCTACCATCAGTTTTCATATAAACTCTCTAATTCTATAAATACATATTCTCATCCACCTAACGCATGCCATCTGCCTCTCTCCCTCCTATCCTTAGTTTTCATATAAACTCTCTAATTCTATAAACACATATTCTCATCCACCTCACGCATGCCATCTGCCTCTCTCACTCCTATCCTTAGTTTTCATATACACTCAATAATTCTATAAACATTTATTCTCATCTACCTCACGCATGCCATCTGCCTCTCTACCCTCCTACCATCAGTTTTCATATAAACTCTCTAATTCTATAAATACATATTCTCATCCACCTAACGCATGCCATCTGCCTCTCTCCCTCCTATCCTTAGTTTTCATATAAACTCTATAATTCTATAAACATTTATTCTCATCTACCTCACGCATGTCATCTGCCTCTCTCCCTCCTATCCTCAGTTTTCATATGAACTCTCTAATTCTATAAACACATATTCTCATCCACCTAACGCATGCCATCTGCCTCTCTCCCTCCTATCCTTAGTTTTCATATAAACTCTATAATTCTATAAACATTTATTGTCATCTACCTCACGCATGTCATCTGCCTCTCGGGAGAGATGCAGATGACATGCGTGATGCGTGATGATGAAAACTGAGGATAGGAGGGATCCTATCCTCAGTTTTCATATGAACTCTCTAATTCTATAAACACTTATTCTCATTTACCTCACGCATGCCATCTGCCTCTCTACATAGGAGGGTAGAGAGGCAGATGGCATGCGTGATGTAGATGAGAATTCAGTCTTCATATTATAAACTCTATAATTCTATAAACACTATTAATTTCATCCGGTTCTAATTTTTTTAAGTACATTTTATCTTTTAGATAATTTTACCATTTTCCAATGCTAAAAGAGCGTTTGGCAAAATGAAGCATTAATCCCTTTTAATTACTAGCACCTCGTTTACAAGTGACCTGCATCATGATCATCATTTCACATAACATGCCTAGTTCAAAGCTAACCACTAAATGACATAACTAACCACTGCATGTTTATATTTGATTTGCAACCTTTATCAATTTATTTTATGAACAATCCAATTATGTAAGTACTGTTTATTCTTTTTGTTAAACCTTTTTTTATTTTATTAATATTCCAGACTATGACTTTCCCTAAGTCCGAAAACGTCGAAAATGATCTGCAAAAGGCATCCTTAGAAGTTACTCATTTGCGAGAGGAGGAAAGCAAATTAAGACACGAAAACCTACAACTTAAAGTGAGTCAAGTAGATATATGCAACTTTATTATCTAAACAGATTCACAGGATTTTCTCGTCGCGTAAATACAGCTATAAAGTAGTGCTGAGACTAGTGCCTGTCACTTTTTTATTTTAACTTGCTCGTGCTATTTGTTGTAGAACTATCAACTCGATCTATAAAACTCAATCTACGTATTTACATTATCTTTTCAACCTGCCATTTTATATAGATCTGTTGTTGGTTCTATGATGTGAACGTTGCTAGCTCTGCGTGTATTTGTGTTTGAATGGATGTTGCATATGCTGGTTTGTAGCTATGTTTTACCCTGCAGCACCAAAACGTTTGTCTCTAATATTGTTGTCCCTTTCCAAGCACTTGTGTAGTATGTCATATTGTTTAGAATTGACACGTTTCAGTCTTACAATCGCACATTACATGTACATTAAAAAGGTGGTATGTCAAATGCATTTTTAATATGTGAGTATTTTAAATGTTAGATCGTGCTTAGTTCAAGCTGAGGCACGAACCGCTCACCATGATTATTTGTCAATTTTTTACTTATAAGTTCGAAATTGACAGATTATGGAGCAATAAATTAACTTTCTAATATATATAAGATCAATACCAGTCTGGTACAAACTTCAGTTTTATTATGATAAAAATTACAGTGCCTAGGCCCTGCCTAGCACAACTATGCCTGTTGATAATATTATTGGGTTCTTACCTATGAAATTGCCGTTTTTTCGTACAATAAAATCAAACTATTCTTCATGAAATATCTGTCTAAATAATCGAAGTAATGACCGTTATAGTCGAAGCACTTTTTCCAATTTAATGGAAGTTCATTAATGCCTCTGCTATAGAATTCCTGGGGACGGGAATTCATTGTAAATAGTGTTCCAATTTCCGGATCAATGGAAATTAGTTGTAGCAAGCTCTGGCAATACGAGTAATGGTGGGGAGACGGAAAGAATCCAGTCCTAACTTCTGTAGTTTCTGTACTGTCTGTTGTGTGATGTGTGAACGAGAGTTGTCGTTAAGACGGTCTTCTTTTTTTCAATGGTACACTGCCGGCAAGGAAGGAAGCGCTCGTAGCGGAGCTCGACTTGGCGATCTTAACCGATCAACAAATTAAGCAACACTTGCTGCGGTCAGGACTTGGATGGGTGACCGATAGGGGCATTATATTCAACTGAGCGCTTCCGTGCTTCGGAGGGCACGTTAAGCCGTCGCTCCCGGTTGTTTGTTTTAGCACAACAGTCGTTAGGCTATGTCGAGGGCCTTCGGGCGGCCTGAAAACTTCGACATGGGTTGGCCACTAGCCTATCCACCAATCCGCACTGGGCCCGCCTGGTGGATTATGGCCCAACTCCTCTCTCTGAGAGGAAAGCTCGAGTCCCAGCAGTGGGAACAAAATGGGGTGATTATGATGACACTGCCGGCATAGTTCCAGAGATTATCCAGGTCCTGACAATAGCGACGGACGTTTTTGATTGTCATGCACGACCCAGTTTTCATCACAAGTGACAATGCGATGCAGAATTTAACCACTCATTTGTGTGTATTGAACAGGTTAATCTGTCCGACTCAGCAAGACTCGTTCGAGTTAAGTTTCATTCATAAATCTATTGTTATTTTTTGCGCTGATGCGGACGGGTTAAGGCAGACTTGGGCGTGATGTTTGTTGTGGTTTAGTGAGATCGTACGGTACTTTCGTAGTTGTTTTCTATTTGATGCAAATTAATCAGTATCGTTTTATCATTAACGTGCTGTATGGCTGCTGCCTTAATTCCGACGTACCTTGAGACGAAGTTGCTTACACTACAACTTGCAATTCATTGTTATTGATTTTTTTTCTTTGGCCTATTTGTGGAGACTAAACTTTTAAGAACAGAAGCGATCAATCAGAAAAGGTACTGTACTTTCACTTGTGGTACCTGGTTGGTACCATTCACGTCGTTGATATTTCGTGGCTTCTGTGCTACGTTGCGTTGTGCTACGAGACTCTTATTAGGAAATATAGTGCATATTCAGATTTTCCATGGTCACAGAAACAGCATTATCTATTTGCTATGATATATGAGGCTAGGATATATTTGATAATAGATATCGATCGTCAGACTAGTTTATTGAAAATCGGCAATTTAGTTATGATTAATATATCGTAAGGACACTAATATTGTCAACAAAGCCTACCACCAGTTCATGCCATCCGATAGTCTTCTTGATTGAGGTGCACCTACAAAATTAAAATTATGTAAGTTTGCAACCCATAGTGAACCAATTTTGGAGACAAAATTTATATCGGTCAGTAAAGAAGCACAAAACAACATAATTTCCTAAAGAATAGTCATACTATATGAAATAAGCATAAAGTTTAACTAAAACTGTCAAGATTTTCTTCAATGGATACCTAAAGCCATTTACAGACAGCCAAAATAATCAGGAAGAATGCTATCTGTTTTATACCGTTACAGTTAGGAGCGTCTTCATATAAGAAGCTGTGAAATGGAATAGGCAAAAGCAAATACCAGTATGCAGCTTGAGCGATGTTATTATTTAGCTCACATTTATTGTTTTAAATTATAGCCGTATTTTTTGTGCCGTTTGTAACGTCATGCGTCACACACGAGAGAAGACCAGAAGGCATACATCACTTATAATAAACAGGTTTTGTTAAAGTAATTTATTGAATAGATGACAAAAATGATAGTTTGTTCTGACTTTGAAGCCACTCTGGGTACAACAACACCTTGCCAATCGTCACTACCACAGTTAATTATCAAGGCACACGTTTACAGCACACATATTATGTTATTAGATCAAAAATAAATAAGAAGCAAATTCTTATGACAATGATTAGAAAAGACCAAGACAAAGACAAGAGAGCGCCGGGGATAACCCGTCTGTTTAAGTGTGACAATAGGTTCCCTAAATCGCGCGACTGTTGCGTATTTATTTTTGTCAACGCGATATTTATGATTTTGCGCATTTGCGAATACCAGCTAGAAGTTACATAGTATAAAACAGAACAGTACCTTTCATTGCATTACCGTTGTTTTAAATGTAACTGGAAAGAGATAAATAAACTGAATTATTATAATACATCGACAGAAGGTACAAATATTACATGCTAGAGTTTTATCCACTTTCCCCTTCACGATTGGGCTTATAGGTTAGTTTTTATCTTTACTTTCCATATGTTGGTTACATATTTGTATCTTCTGTCTATAGATTATAATAAGTATTTATTAATATCTCTTTCCAGTTGCATTTAAAACAGAAAAATGTAAATGTGAACTCACCGCGTATGTGTGTCTGTCTGAACTATTATTGATGGAGAGTGATGGTTTAATCAAATGGAACCATGGTTTAAGCAAATTCTTGATTGGGAATTCCATTTCATCGAGGGTTAAACTGAGGGATATCCTTAGTCTACGTTATATATATATATATAATAACGCGGATAGATTTATGTAACGTGTAAGTGAGAATATGAAAACAATGTTAGTTAAGATTATTACTCGCAATTTTAAAAGAAGTTCTTATTACTTATTTATACTTAGTATTATAACTTCATAAAAACCTAATTTGGGGACACGGAGCACGGCGGTAGATAAAGTTACCGCTACGCTAGATAGAAGCCCTTATAATAGGTACTTAGGATAATCATTGCAAAGCCGCGGCGGGTCGCTAACTAGTTATAATTTTATGCACGGCCAGTACTGTTCTTTAACCCTTTGCGTCCATGGGACGTAGATATACGTCAGTTTCATTCATAAATCTTTTGTTTTAATTATCACGGTATAAGAAGGATTACTGGTGAATATTAAAAGCCAAGTTTCACAAGGATCAGATAAGTAAACTTTGTCCATTGGTCGAGAACCGGAACATAGATTTCCATTTTGTATGCTTTATATTCTCACTGTAAGAGGTATCAATTGTACTTACTACACAATGTCCATTTGATCCGGAACATTGTTTTCGGGAACGTTAGTTTTCACCCTAACACTTCACAATGTTTGTACTCAAGTCTCTACGACCCAGCGGTTTAGGCTGTGCGTTGTCTGTCAGATCAATCAGGACTTAGATTCCGAATATATATATATATACGCGTACTGGTTTTATTCAATATATATATATATATATATATATATATATATATATATATATACATTGTTTAAAACAAGCACGCGTGCACAGAAAATAATGATTAACTAGAGTGCTGCTTTACACTAGAAAATAAAATAACGTGAAACGCTTTGAATCGTTTGAACGCTAACGCCATTTTGTACATCCGATATTAAACGCTCTGTAGCAACGCAAGCCAACGCGAACTGCTCATATTTTTATCGCTTGTAATATCTCGTTTATTTTTATAATGCGAGCTCGCTTGCGTCATTTAAAGTGTGCGTTTATGTCAACCCCGCGAATGTGCATTACAATCTCCAGACAGCTAAGAATGGAGCTTGCAAATGGGCTCGGCGAATCACGTTTGACGAAATTGTTTTCAGGAAGAGTTGCTGCGTCTGCGCCAAGCGGCGGGTGACGGACGCGTGCAGCGCCCGCATTCGTATGGGCCAGAGAAAACTGCGCAGGTGGCAATAATGCCGTGGTTAGCCACCGCCTTCGCAATGGCTATAATTGGCATTATCATCGGCAAGTTCTTTATGTGAACGCGCTGGGACTCCCGCGCGACCTCTAGCCTCGCTGACACCGCTGTTACTCCACTCCCGATGATCCTCGCACGAGGCAGCTTCCACATACCCGCATAGTCGACAGTACTCACATGGATACGCAAACACTTTAGGGGCCAGGCGAATATAACTCGCAATGTAACGGCCTTTCTAAAACCGTGCGTTCGGTATAACTCACCTCCAAGTCACATCGCTGTTCATCATCCTTAGAAAGCGGAGGTAAACACTGCAATATAACGCCTTTAGTGTTTGTGTGCCCACCAATGCAATGTACAATAAAACTTATACATTGGTAACAAATACAGAGATCTAAAAATTATCAATAATTGCATATTTTCAAATACAGTCACATGTTTTAGTACGGTAACTATGAAATCAAAACGGCTTATATGTTACAGTCATTGTGATTAAATATATAATAGCAACATTGACTAGACAATGTGATAAATTAATCACTTTATCCGGATATTATTATAACGGGTCAAAGTTAGCCAAAGTAATAAATACGGTCTAACTGACTTGTTACCCTAACCTAACCTAATCTATACCTACTTGTTTTATTTCATTATCCAAGTCTTCTTTATAATCCTTTATGAATACCTACCTTTTTTTTACTTTATCCAAGATATTATATAAAATCTCTAGTTCATGTGATTAATTATTAATTATGTGTCAATTATCATTTTAAATAAATTGAGTAGACATTATAAATAATGGCTAGATAATATATATATATATATATACATATAATATCTGGATGTATTACTTTGGCTGTGACATACATATTACCTATTACGCTTTGGCACCATGTCCCAATGATAATTTTGCTATGGAGTCTGCTCTTAATTTCTATTGTAAAATCTGTACTTAATTTCGATTTTCATATGCTGCTACGTACCTTAATATATATCTACACTTTGTCGATTTACATGTCTAGATTTGTACTGAAAATTAATATATAACACATAATATGATAAGATTAATGTACCGCATTCAAATGAGTCGGTGTTATTATTTTTACTAGCCGTTTTATACTCTATACAGGATGTCACGTTTCTCAACATCAAGCAGGCATGGGGAGAGAGGGGGTCAACAACAACCGGTCCTTGGAAAAATAGAAAAAATCCTTATCACAGGACCTAAAGACATAGTTTGAGGTATCAATGTTCATATGATAAGGGGTTTTCATTCTATTTTTCCAGGGACTGGTGTGACCCTCCCCTTTTGCCCCGTGCCCTTGTGTAGCGGGACACCCTATTTGGGTTATTATTCATGTTATATTATGTGCTGTCCGTATTCTAAATTAGTTAAAAATTCACCACATTAATTCGATTTAATTTACATTATTCAATTAATCAAATTCATGGCATATTATTATAATATCCAGTAGAGTAGCATTAATAAGCCAATTTATAGAGTCGTTGCGCGAAGCACGTCTGCGGCAAAAGTGGCGTTATTTTCCGCGTACGCTTCTCGTCAGGAAGGTATCGAAAGAGATTCCATTATGCAGACGCCGTGTAACATCCTGCGTCATAAACAAGTCCATTTTTATTGCCATATGTCTGTATTTGGATGACGCTGAATGTACCGAGGCGTGTTTCGCCGGTACTGCAGGTATCGTCAAGCTTCACGCGCCGACATCTCTTACACTGATTTTCGGAGATCGCCCTCCATATAGCATTAAAACCTTAGAGCTCTTTTGTGATGTAATCCTGCCACTTACTCATCTGTGTCTACCTCATCGCGTGTAACACCTTGTTCTTGGTAAGACATAAACGCAAGAACATCACGGGATACGCATAGCCTACGTTATTGCATATAGATAAATTAGTAGTTCAGAGAAACAAGAGCAGAAACCTTAAGCGTCAATTCTACGTCAAGTTATGTTTTAATAAAAGCTAAAGCGTCTCATTCGTAAAAAACACGCACGTTGCGTGTGACATCATTACAGCTGTGTTACAATTATCAACATAAATTACATGTATCGTGTGACCATTGTATTATATATGTGGGAGTATTTGGAAATATCTTCTTTTTAAGCGGTATGTTTACTTATACTATATTATGTATATCTCACATATGTGAGTCAAAGTTTCGTGTAAAATAAATATCTGGTAGTTTAAGTACCTTGTCTAGAAAATGAGATTTACAGTATTTAATCATGTATTGTGTAAAATGTTAGTCCGTGCGTCAATGATTTATTTCTATAGCCTTTAAAGCTTTTCTATTATAACACTTCTAAATACAACTAAATCTGTACCTTCGTGTAGATCACAATAATATCTGGTGTATACGACGCTAGTTTTTCAAAGCTAGCATGATAGTGTCAACGAACAAGCTTTTCTGGCTCCGCACCAGGAGATATAACTTCATTTAAAGCTTGTTTCGCACGTGCAAAGCTTAGCATCTCAAGCGAGGGTAGTTTAGTACCCATTAGTATTATTGTTGAGGTAGTGGCGTATCCCACCTCTAACTCGACTATTCTAACGTCGCTCTGTATGTACTACTGAGGTGTCAACCGAGTGACTAGTGCGTAGTGCTAACGACATGTTGTTTCTAATTAATTTAATTTTTTGTGTAATTTTTGTTTATTTGACAATAGCGGGTACATCGGTCAAGTTGCATTGACCGTGGTCTCGCTCGGAAAGTCAATGTTTAAATAGTACAATGTACACTTATTATATTCATTGTTTCCATTTCCACGAAAACTCTATCGTTATTCTAGTCACCGCCCTAGCTCCGGCCAGGCCGAAATATTTATGATTTTACACTTTTAGAACATATATATTAGCTAACTATCCTAGCTTTGAAGAAGTAGCCTCGTCTTGCCCGGGCGGCACACAGTCACAGTTGTGTATGTGCAAGCATGTTAGAGTTAAAGCGTTTTATATAATATAACGAACTCCAAAAAATATGACTATCAAATTTGTACCTCAGTTGTCTACCTAATTTTAGGTTTGGAATTAATGTGTTATAATTATCATGGCCAATAATTTGTTATTGCACCCGAAGTGAATTGTTATCTATGGCATGCATAACACTTAGATATATTTTCATATAGAAATCAAATAGGATTCAATTGTTTTTTTTTAAATAATTAACACTATTTACATTGTAGCATATATCATTAATATGAATTATAATAATTTCCCGCTTGTTATTTGGTTACTTTTACTCAATTGGTAGTTTATATAATAAGTAATACATAAAGTTTTTAAAATTGATGTGTAGCTTTGTGTGTAGCGAATCGGAAGGAGCAGAGCACCTAGAGCCTTGACTGTCGTTTATATAAACATTTCTCTGATGCTGTATAACTTCCAATTATGACTTGCTGGGGATGCCTTCGTCCACCCAGGTAGACTGCTGGTGATCTACTAAGAACAAGTTTTCCTAACCGACCCCCCAGGTGGACTGCTGAGAATAAGGTTTTTGTAACTGACCCCCCAGTTGGATGGTTTGAGAGGTTCGTTAGGAATATGTCAAAATCCCCAACCTCAAACCATGAGTATGCATGGTCATAGTAATCAATAGATATGAACTATACATACAACGAATAGTTATACATATTATATTATGGATAATTATGCCACAGAGAGAAACAAATTTTGTTTAAGTACCGCTAGTTTGTTTGGACTCTGTTGTGAAATGTAACATATAATTTTATAAATCGTTGCAATGGTTGCCCGGCCCGAACGCTCTGTACTGCAGCGTAACAAGAACAAAATATGTGAGGCATTTCTAAGTATTCGGATATTTTGTAGAAAAATGTGCAGAAGGAGTGGCAAGTCAGCATGTGAGGTCTAACGTACTCGCTTCTAAAATTAGGGTTTCGACGCGGTCAGTCAGAATTTAGCTGAGCTTTCGATTTTTATTTCCACAATTTCTTTACGATAAGTTGATCGCTTATTTAAAGAGATTAAAAGCTCAGCTAGTGTCGAAATGAGGGTGCGAATTGCGGATATATGAATAAAAATAAATTTGTAATTGAACCGTGGGTCTGTTTTATATCACCACGATGATAAATAATTGTTATTCAATGATAATTAGGCGCCAGCATTACATAGCACATTTAATCGTAGTTTTGTGTCAGTATATTATAGAATGTCATGGTTTTAAGCCTTTTTAATTTGATCGGTGTTTGGTTTAATGATAATATGTGGAAAGCAGTTTTATTTTTATTATTTATTTTAAACTTTGAAATTATGTGATGCGATGACGATGTTGCGCAATGGTGACAGACAAAACTTGATTGTACACATTATTTTGTAAGGGCGACTTGCACGAACACCAACCAACCATATTTGGCAAAATCTCATCATTATGTTTATTTAATTAGGTACAAAAGCGTGCTAAACGATGAAAGTTTTGTGATAGTTTTGGAAGTGTAATATATGTTTTGTTTCTGTAAATTTAAATAGTAGTTTATGAAACTGTTGCATAGAATCAAAATACAAGTGTCTGTTTAAAGCCATAGGTTATGCGAGTGTCTTAATACCTAGTAATATACAGTTTCATATACTACTTTATCTACTCTCATACACAAGGATTGGACCTACAAAAGTAATATCTTTTTAAAAAATTTCATCAAACCTCTAAAGCGGGCGCTGCAAAGCAAACAACTCAAAATAGGAATCAATATATTATTGTTATGCCCTAAAAATAACGCGCCCGCGAGCGTATGCGTTCCATTAGAAAAAAAGTGATGGAATCTCCTTGGTGATATGAATTTCATGGATTTGTCCTGTATCGTATTAGTAAAAAAATGTGTTTTACCATTATAATAATAGAGAAAAAGTGTTTATTCTATTTTAAAATTTCGGTATTGTGTTTTTATGATGCTATGAGAGTAGATAAATATCCTTATTGCTACTGCCTGCTGCTTACTGCCTACTATTTTAGGGGTATTTGTATTTAAGTTCTGTGATTATGTACAACAACGTGTTGAACGGTTTTTTGACTTTAAATATTGTATTGTTTCTTCATTATACTAGGATGCAAGTCCCCTAAGTCGGCCGCATTTTATTGTTTTGCTGTCAGTTAAATGACCGAAGTGTAAATGCTATTGTGTTGAGACTTATTCTGAGAAGGCCTTTACCGTCGCAGGCTGTGACCTGATGGAAGAGTATAAACGTATTATTAAGCCAATGTTAAAGAATCCATTTGCGACACTTGTATACCTTCCTTCATTGAATATGTTCATCAGATTCATAGTTATAACAAATACCCAAATGGCAAGTGACTAGTTTATTTTCAGAATAAAAGGCAGGAAAAGGTCATCTTTAGGGCTGGCACTAATTTATGTTAATTTAAATTTTGTGACGATGGTAATTGATAAAAGTTTGTGCATCAATACATGACCCTGTTTTTTTAACTACAATAAAAAAATTAATTTCTTTATTTACGGTATTGTTGTTATATTAAACTATTATGCTATATTGTATCGTTTCTGAAATAAAAGACTTAATTTATGATACCTGTACTATAAATTATCTGTATCCATCGGATCATGTGCGGGTTGTTGCACTGGTATTTTAGTTCTTGATTCGTTTGACATGCAAAATCAGAATATGTGTTCACGTCTGGTGTAATTATATTTGTATGATTAAAGTCGTTATTAAACCCATGATTAGGCATATCTGTCAAATAATAAAACAAATCTGATTTAATGGAAGAATATCACCATTTATAAGCCATTATTGACGTGTAAGCTAATATTAACGTAACAATGTGAACCTGTTGTAGATATTGATATTTGTCACATCTGACATCTGTGAAATAGACCTCTAAGGCCCCAGATACACGAGCAGCTTGAAGCATTTAGCATGGACAGCTTCAAGCCGCGACTGCACAGTGAACTACAGTCTTCTATGTACACACATACACGAAACCGCTCGAGCAGTTGCAACAGCTTCGGGCGGTTGACGGTCAAGCTGTCGCCAGGCATACACTGACTGCTCGAGCTGTCGACAGCTCTCGCGCAGTTACCTCCGCCTGCGCTCTTCATTCCATTTCGAGCGGGCTTTCCGCCCCCGAATTGAAATTATGACTTGTTATACCAACTGTTCCAGAAGTTATCAATAGCAGCTTCAAGCTGTTGACTGCAAGAGCGGTCCGTGGTGTGGATCAATGGCTAACTGCTCGAGCAGTCCGCGTATATCGGCTCTAAGGTAATGCAATATCGATACGTACAATGGAGCCAATGGAGAAGAAATAGTTTTGACGAAAACATTAATAACTGTCGTATTTGCCTGTTTCATAGTAGAGTTATGCAGCAAGATTTGTAGTTTTTTTGTCAGGTTAATTGAAAACAAGTAACAATTTAAGTACGGATCAAGGTGATTTAGATATAAAACGACGACTCACCGTCTGCCTGACTCTTCTTTCTCAAAGATTACTCATTATAACTACTTGTTTAAAACTCAAATAATATCACTAATTTTTATACCAGAAATGTGCAAAATATACCTACAGCTGGAAGAAAGTAAAGGTAAGTTCACAATAATATGTCAAAATATAAGAAGTATACGCAAAAATCTTGACATTTTCATTGTTTTTCTATCACGTATTCATTTCTTACCAGATGTTATCATTTTTACCGAATGCTGGCTAAACGATACGTTCACGGGAATTTCATTGGATAACTATCGCTGTTCATTTACAAAACGTTACTTAAATCAAAACGACGGTGTTGTAATGACTAGGGCGGGTCTGCATATAAGCATAACGGAACCACCTTTATTGGAATCATCTGGCCTCATAGTAAATGTCTCAAGCAAATACTCAATCCTAGCATTATATAGGTCTCCCTCAGTCTATAATATAGATAATTTCCGTACTTCGTTGGAAACGATATTGTATGAACTGAAGTGCTCGACCGCTGTTATAATAGGTGATATGAATATAGATATCAAATTGACGACCACAGATCCACGAGCTGACGAATACCTAGATTTACTAGCGTGTAAGGGTTATATCTATGGTCATCAAATACCAACTCGTGGACATAATTGTATTGACCATGCGTTCATTAGGAGCACGCAAAAATCGACGGTAGTAGTTTGCTCAAATGATACAGACCATAATGCAGTGCTTATTGGTTTAGACAGTGGAGTTGGTGATAAAGAATGCCAAGACAATAGACAGGTTAAAAAGACTGACTATGATAGCATCGTCAAAGACCTTGAAAGTGTTGACTGGACGGGTTTATATAGTCATACTGATCCTAGTATGGTAATAAACTATTTTGTGCAAACTATAAACCAGTCAATTGATGAATATACTAATGTCAAACTAATTCGAAATTCTAAATACATTCGTAAAGAATGGATCACCCCTGGTCTTATCAAATGTATGAAGAAGAGAGACTTCTTACAACAAAAAAGCAAGAGAAGACCTAATGATGTAAAACTACGTAATAAATATAAGAAATACCGTAACTTAAGCAATAATATTTTGCAGAATTTAAAAAATTAACATGACTGTAAACAAATTATTAATAACAAAGGAAACAGTAAAAAGTTATGGAGTGTAATAAAAGACATGTGCAATATAAATACTAGCACAAGGCACACAAAAAACGAAAATCTGATTAAAACAGCACCTACTCCAATACAAGCCCTAAATAATGTAAATCAATACTTTTCCTCTGTGGGACAAACACTGGCAAATGACATTTTAAATAAGCTAAATATTACCGAAAACGATCTAGCAGCCGCCGTAAAGCCAAATAAGTCCCCTTCTAAATCCCTATATTTGAGTCCTACTGATTCAGTTCAAATTGCACAAATAATTTCAGCACTCAAAACTACATCTGCTCCAGGTGCAGATAATATTAGTTATAAATTGTTAAAATCTGCTAAGCATGTTCTCGCCAACCCAATTGCATTCATATGTAATCTTAGCCTCGAAAGTGGCATTTTTCCAGACTCACTTAAAGATGCAAATGTTTGTCCTATCTACAAAACAGGAGACCAGGAACAGGCCTCGAGCTATCGGCCTATATCGCTACTCAGCTCTTTAGCTAAAATTCTTGAAAAGGTTGCTAATAAAAGCCTTATGTCATTCTTAGAGAGAGAACGCATTCTTTCTCCTTGTCAATGGGGGTTCCGCGCAGGAAGATCAACGGAGGACGCTGTTACATCACTGGTAGACTTTGTTGCAGGCAAACTAGACATAGGTCAGAGATACATTGGCGTTTTCCTTGACCTAGCAAAAGCATTTGACACTGTGTCACGACCGATACTACTAAAAAAGCTGGAATACATTGGTGTACGTGGGACAGCGTTAAAATGGTTTCAATCTTACCTTACTGGACGAAGACAGCGAATAAAGATAGGCGACCACTAAGTATAGTGAGTTCCAAGATATCCCCTTTGGAGTCCCACAGGGCAGTGTACTCGGACCGTCCCTGTTTCTTGCTTACCTTAATGACTTTTGCCATCTTAAAGTGAGTCAAGCCAAGATGTTCGCCTTCGCTGATGACACCGCTATTATTTTCCACGATCGAAACTGGGAGTCACTATCAAAAGTAACTAATGATAGTCTTCGTGAAGTAGTGAAGTGGCTGCAAAATAATTTGCTAACACTGAATGCGGAGAAGACGAAAATCATAGCATTTAGAGTGTCGTGTCGGTCCGCGCTTCCTAATCCCTTATGCATTCTTATGCATGCATCTTCACACATGCGATGCTAAAATACAACAAATATGTACATGTCCTAAGCTAGAGCAAGTCAGTGACATCAAGTATCTAGGAATATATATTGATGAGCTCTTATCGTGGATCAAACAAATAAAATCATTGAGTTGTAGACTACGGAAACTAGTACATATTTTCAAAAGGTTGAGAAAAGTGGCAGATGTAGATACTATTAATGTTGTGTATACTGCATTATGCAGATCAGTAATCAGCTACGGCATTACATCATGGGGCGCGGCCTATATTACACATCTAATAAAAGCCGAAAGAGCACAACGAGTCATTTTGAAAGTTGCTCACAAAAAGCCTTACAGATATCCAACAGACGATTTATACAGCGACACTAAAGAATTAAGAGTTAGACAAATATTTGTATTAGCGTGTGCACTGAGGTTCCATAAAACAGCTCTTACGAACAGTGATCAAACAAAAATAAAATCCAGGCGCAAACTATCATGGTTGGGACCAAGTAAGTACTAAAACTAGAATAGGACAAAAATGCTATAACTTTTTGGGACCTTATATCTACAAGCAATTAAACAAAATACTCGACATAGTCGGTGACACGAGACAAACTTGCAAAATCAAAATCCAAAACCACTTACTAGCATTGGGCTTCAAGGGTACTGAAGATTTACTTAGAATCAATATATAGACACACTAAAGTCATAAAAGAGAAGAAGGAATATATGTTAATTAATTTTATTTGTATTATTATTATTATTTTTATTATTTTTTCGTGGTTATTTCTATAAACGTTTAAAATAAAAACATCATTTGCTCTTTATATATAAGTATTAATTGTCTTAATTAAGATAACCTTAGGGAGTAAACTAGCTCTCACAAACACAGGGAATCCTACTGTGAGAGCTAGGGCTGCATGTATATCTTACGTTATTTTTTGTTGTTTAATTTATATTTGTATAAGATGATATAAGAATGAATTTTGGTCACGAAAATAAATATGAAATAAAAAATATGAAATATGATCAGTAATAATAGTGATACTTGGTACATTGATACAAGACGTATTGGTAATAGACTGTACGTTTGGTCTGAATTTGGTTCACTTTTTCACCATGCCTTCATCGTATTTACTAAATCCTACTAATACCTATTATAAACGTGAAAGTTTGTGAGTATGGATGGATGTTTGTTAGGTACTCTTTAGAGCTCAAACGGCGGTGCTAATTTTGATGAAATTTCGTATGGGGGTAGATAAAGGGCTGGATTAACACATAGAATACTTTCATCATCATCACCACACGGGTAAAAAAGCGTAATATTCTTCGGCACAGCATAGACAAAATAAGATAAATGATAACTTCTATCAATAGAGTTCTGTCAATGATGTGTCAGTTTCTGATAGCTTAGATTTTTTTTCAAATGGCCATGACGCGGCTTGCGTATTGTGCCAATTTCAGTGTAAGATAGCTTAGTTATACGTTTATCCTTTTGTTACTTTGTTAATTACACAAATAAATACAATGTAATGCTGTGGCCATACATTTCAGTTATACTTTGTAAACCCGTTATGAACTGGCGAAGGACCGACAAACCTAAAAAATCAGTAACGGTTCAAATGAAGATAGAAAGAAATTTATTCTACAAAGTCCCAAACGGAAATATACCTTTCAGAAATGTTAATTACTATAAATATTCCTATTTGTATCCGTTAGACTATGCTATATTTGTTAATAAAAAACGAATATGGACTTAAAGCTTAATAATGAATTGGATGACATCTGCGTTATTCCTAACTACGAAATAGATAAGCCGGAGCAGCAATGCATACAGTATTTAGGAAATATGAATACTCAAATTACGGTAGTTACTCAAAACATACGGAGTGTTAGAAAAAATTTGGACAAATTACTTATATTTGTTAGCAGACTAAAATTTATACCGGATACTCAGACAAAATAAAAAAGTCAAGACAGAATGTTGTGAACAGAGCAGTGAGGCCGGTTTTCTATGCATGTAGTGCGTGAATCGGTGCTGCCATGATAATTTAAATTACCCCATAAAAATAACGTTATCAAATTATTAACGTTATAAATTTAATAAAGTTATAACGTTATTAGTTTTAATAAAATAATAGGGTTCCTACATTAGTTGTCGGTAAAAAGTAGTGGCATTGGGTAGTGAAAGAGAAAAGACAAAGAGTTTCTGAAATAAAATTACTCGGTGTAACTGCTAGTTTTATTTAAAAACCTTTATGCTGAATTAATTTTTTGTACGCTTGTCGTTTACTTTGCACTGTTTTAGAAATACTTTCTAATTTAGCAATATGGTGGAATCTAATGTTAAAGTATTTCTCAATTACACACCGTATCAAATTAATTTTATGTTCCTGCCCAACATATTCATGTTTTGACTCAAAATTGATAAAAATCTGACTGTTTCCAATGAATTTCTTTAATATGTTCAAGACTATAGTTTGGTGTTGATTTTCTGCGGTTATTGCAATATTTTCGTTCAGTAATTTTCGAACAACTGCTTCACAAGTGACACAAATGTCAAAAAGATCCTTAGACGGGAAGCGAAGACCGCCTTTGTTTTTTAAACTAATGAGCTTGTGAAAATAAAGTTTCTCATCAGTCTGCAAGGCATCTTAATATATAGAGCATTTTATGGTTTTAACAAGATAGTGCACTGTACTTCCAGATATGTAACCAATTATCATTTTTCTGTAGTCACCATAATATGAATTGTCATGTAAACAACTGGCCCAATCAAATGACTCATTAACAATTTCATTAAGAAGTTGCAACGAAGAATTTTCAATGGTTTCTTCTTCTTCTTCGTGTCTATATGACGATGAAGTGCTATTTATAATTTTAGTTGTTGAAGTGCAATTAAGTATTGCTATGTGTTCTAAAGGAACACAATTACTTTTTGTAAGACATTTTAATTCTAAATGACATAGTATTTTTTGTAGCTTGCTTTAAACTGTCTTACGTTAGGGTTATCGTTGAACCCTCCATGCATCCTAATAGACGTAAATAGAATCTCCAAATGATCCTGGCTTAATTTATAAGTAGATAAAAAAACAGCCTTTTTTCATTTTCTATGTACTTCGTATAAAGCGCTTTTAAACTTTCAATATTTATTAATGTACCTATGAATCCTGCTTTGCATTTTTCTTCTACGACTGGTTTATAAAATCGCGTGATGACAAAGACTGGTCGACCATCTCGTATAACTTTCCGCATACTAACTACACACAACAACATTCAATATAGATACACCCTAAAAACAAAAGACTTCGATAGAAATATGGTTTATTTTTACAAAAATACATAACCGCCTTCAATATGTACGAAATTGAAAATCCAGTGTGAAATTAATGCGAGTCCATATTAAAGGTATTAGGTTTCCAACAAAAAAATAATTATTCAAATCGGTTTATAAATAACGGACTTATGAGGTAACAAGTATTTAAAACAATAGAACCTAATTGCAAACCTACTCCTTTTAGATGTCGGTTGAAAATAAACTAAAAATAAAAAAAAAGAATTGCCTATTTTTTTTAATTTGCTTTCAAACGACGGAACCGGTTTTGTATAAAGATATTGCGTCGAGTGTCATACAATATTATATTTAAAGAAAAGTCCTCAATTAGTCTTTCTTAGCCTACTTCTTTTTTGAAGTCGGTACACGTACACGTACACGTTGATAAACTATTATAAAAACGTACCCGTATTAACGTAACATATATACTAAATATTAAGATTACCCAATAATAGGGTAAACCTTACAGGCTTTACCATGGCAACACTTTCTATGTGCCAAGCAATAACCTTTATTTTTATTTTTATTTATTTAAAATATTGGTTTCCAAGTTACTTACGTGTGAAATGTGATTCCATCCTTCTTTTTATATTTTGATGTTTGTTTTATACACCGTTTCACGACACAATTCGGCATTCCACGCGCAGCGATAGTTCGACTAACGAGTCAAGGCGTAGTTTCGATGTGCGTGTGTGTGTGTAATTGTGTATGTACACGGCGAGGCGTAGTTTTACCGGCTTCACTTTTCTGTTCACAACATTCTGTCTTGACTTTTTTATTTTGTCTGAGACCGGATATTATCATTTTAGTAGAATGTTGGCTCAGTGATTCATTTAATGGATTAAACATAAATTCCTATAACTATCATTATTCTAAGCAATATATCAACCAAAACGACGGTATAGTAGTTCTTTCGAAAGTAGGTATACCGCTACATGTCAGTATCATTAACATTTTCAAGTTTGTTTGTTTTTCTGTCAACAACTGTTTTTGGCAACTAACGTCCTCGTTGGAATGGGTAGGCAAGCATGGCCGTCATGCTATTGGGCGGTTTTAACTTTCTTGACGCTTTTCGAGACAACACACCAAAACTTGCTATTTGAATTTCAATAGAGTCACGGTGAATAATTAACATACTCAGATTATGTGCTATGAGGGCCTAGCACGAATAACTGCGTAAGTGTAACTTAACGTGTACACACATGTGTGTGTTCACGTGAAACAGTACAAACTGTCATTTATCTAAGCCCACTGTGACACAGATACTTATAGCTTGTACGCCGAAGCATTACGCGTTACGCTTACTGTACGAATACTTTTTCGCAAATAGATAGATAGATAGAACTCTTTATTGTACATAAAAACATGGATACATTTAATATATTTTATGAATACTGTTGTATAATGGGCGGTACTATCGCTTGTAAGCGATCTCTTCCAGACAACCTTTGGATGGAGAGGAATTATGATACACGAATAGATGGCCGTGTATTTGAAAACAACGTCAAAAGTAAACCTAAATAATATTAAAAAAAACAACTTGTTTGTGCTACAGACTCAGGACACTGAGGTGTCCTTTTAAGCGACTTTGATGCTGAGTGTAGTCTTCTGCTTTGTAGTATACAGCGTGTTACAAGAATGTGTACCACTGAAAGGTGTGCATAATATAGGTAGCTAGTCAGGCAATGTATCAAAATGTAAATCGCTAATTATTGTTGTCATTCAAACTTAAAAAATGCTTATATCCATCCCACACAGTCCCATTGGAGCTTGTTGGGGTCAATGCACTCTACAATCCCCACGCCCCACCCATTCACCTCCTTCCCCCTACTCTGCATGCGCCCAGTGCCCGCGCCGCACCCCAGCCCTGGTGCCGCTTAGGCCCCTTATTTACCTGATCTACGTTCTGTAGGTCATTGCAGTTTATGGCCTGGTTATTCAGGGATGAACTTTCTTGAATAATAGAAAAACTTTAGTTACTCAAGCTGGGAATTTTGTCTACTTCCTGGGACGCAGTAGTTAGGTCACAGTTGTATGCGAAATTCTGCGTTCCTGGTTTTAGTATTACTGCACCTTTAAGTTACACGCTGTACACAAATCAAAAAAGGTTGCAATCACTTTTAAAAATCTTAATTTTTTTTGTTACGGTAGGTTATATTATGATTTTTTCGTCGTTTCTACCGACTTCCAAAAAAAGGAGGAGGTATTCAATTCGACTGATTTTTATAAATATGTTTTTTACCTCATAACTTTCGACTGGGTGAAACGATTATCAATTTTTTTTTTGTTTGAAAGCTGGTGCTTCCCGTGTGGTCCCATTTAAATTTCATCAAATTCAATCCAGTAGTTTTTGAGATACACAATAACTGCATAGAATGGAAGTCGGTATTAAAGTTTTCAAATTGTACTCGTTAATTGCTATCGATAGAATTGTTTTTTTGTTATTTCGAGTAAACCATGGGCACCATATTCGATGATAATGCGCCCGCCCATCGGGCTCTACGTGTCAATGCTGCTCTCCGAGAATACGCCATCAACAACATAAGGTTAAGACTGGCCTGCTGGCTTGCAAAACCCAATAGAGCCAGCATGGGATGCTCTTAAGCGAGCTGTTTAGAACCGTAAGCCACGTCCCCAGATTGTGCCAGAACTCAGGGAAGCCACTATTCAAGTACCTATGGGAGAGGTTACCCCAAGAAATGCTGGATAACTTGATTCTCAGCATGCCCAGGAGGATCACCGCATGTGTTCGAGCAAGGGGAGAAGTTATATTATACTGAACATAAACCTTATAATAAATTGTTAATTAAGTTCAAATTTCAAAAATATAACACGTTATGCTAATCACAATTTTATTTTATGTGTGTATATACAACTGTTAAATACATCGAAATTATACATTGGAAGACTTACGTTAATAATATATTATGATAATCGTATCTCTGATTCGGCAAAGTAAGTTTTACAATTTGTTACCGCCATGAGATAGACATGAAATAGTATTGTATGTTCATTATATTTCTTTATGTCAGGGAGCGGCCCATGTTTAATAAGCATACAGTTGATATAAATCCCTGTCTAGTACATTCGACTTGTTAAATTACATTCGGTTCTATAAAAACCGAAAACTGTTCACAATTTTAACGATAAAACATCTCATCTCAGAGATTTTGAGAACATCCAATCATTGAACTGGTGTTTATTACTAACCCAGCTATATAATTACATTATGTATAAAAATGTAATTAAATAGATCAATTAGATATGACTTTAGTTTTGGCAAACATCTCGTGGCGCCCTGTCCCCATTTGTCTACATATTAATTCCACAATACTTTTATAAAACTAGAAATCACGATGCTATAACTATCTAGTACATTATTATAAAAATATAATAAAACACTAAATTTAATACATGATGCTCGGGGAAAATAAACAGTAAATCACAGATTAACTGCTGCAATCATGTGCAGTTTAGACCTCTATATAGATAATTTAATGCAAGCCAATATTTATGTAACTAAGAAATATATACATTTAAAACAAGCTCCCAGTGGTGTGGCTTAAAGAAAAACTTTCAGTAAGAATTTTGGCCCTAGGCAAAGACCGAATGGAAGCTGGAGAATCCTCAAGAACGTCGAATAGAGATCGTGGCCGAACCGAACATATTTGGAGAGACAGCTCACAGACTCCGTTGGCTTGGCCATATAGAGAGAATGGGAAAGGATCGTGGCGTAAAAAGGGCCTATCTAGGTCAACCAATAGACCGAAGACGGGTTAGTCACCTCAGTTACCCTTGGTTTTTCCCTTGGGTAATTGGCTGACTGGTAAAATATTTCTGGAAAATAATTTAAACAATATTTTTTATAATAAATATAGTTTAAAAGTTAAGATATGCACATACTTTACAAATAAAGCGCATATTTTAATTTATTTAAGTATGGTATATAGCTATGTACCTTCTACAAAGAACTAACTGTAGCTATTTATAAACCTTGTTAAAAACCGGCCAAGTGCGAGTCGGACTCGCGCAGGAAGGGTTCCGTATCATTATCTAAAACTAGCCAAGTGTGAGTCGGACTTGTGCACGTTGGGTCTCATTATCTATAATCTCCCAACAGACATGATATTTTTGCCATTTTTAAAAATAATGGAACGGAACCTTTTGTACCCGAGTCTAACTCGCATTTAGCTGGTTTTTTGTTATAGCTGCAACAGAAATACATCATCGGTGCAAAGGGCTTTGAAACTATATCTGGCATATCTACCCGCCGCCGTTGTTATTTTAAAAAAAAATCGCGGCGCATGATTTAAGTCGTACCTATGCATGGGTAGAGGACACATATATGAAAAAATGTCAAGTAACATGGTACCCTAAAGTTACGTTACCGAGATATTTGGAGGTAAAGATCGACATATGAGTACAATGACAATCATTAAAAATAGCGTTATTATGTGATTCTAAGCGTCTGATTATATCCAAATAATCGTTTCCAGTTAGTTGTAGAGAAGGGCTCGTAGAGGAAACCAGGGCAGAATGAGCCCCTTAACATTTGGCCTTGACCAATGACGGAAGCGAGATGTCCCTCACTACGGCGCTCGCTCTCCCAAGCTAGGCACACCTTGAGCTACTACGCAACAGTTCTCAATTACATTTATTCCGCGTACAACAAAAATCTCGATGAAGCTTCCCGCCGAGGTTTTCTCTCTGCGCTACGATTATTTAAAAAGGGCGTCATTACATTTCTTAGAGGTCGGCAGCGCGTTGGTAACAGCCTTGGTGTTGCAAACGTCTATAGGCGGCGGTGACCACCTTCAATCAGGTGGGCCGCCCGCTTGTCTGATCGAACCCGTACGTATTGAAGAAAAAACCTTAATATGTGCTAATAACCTAAATAATCGTCGGTTTTCCCTACTAGAGATAGATAATTGACATTATTTGTATGGACATTATGTCTAATTTCCATACGTATTCAGGAAAACTGTGGATAGATAGGTTATTGGCACCAAACGTTACTCGTCTCGTCACTGTAAGTATGAAAAAGACATGACACTATATAATCTTTCTATTTCATTTCAATCCACGGAGGACTTATAACCACTATAAATAGGATCCTAATCTACCGCTGGCTATCAGTTTTCAACTGCTGATAATCCACTGGCATTGGATTCGATAAAGACTGATGAGGCTATGTGCGCGAGGATTATTGCATCAAGGACTGTCAGTTTAATAAGGTGAGAAATATAAACAAAATGTATATACGCGTAAATATTTATTAAAGAAATATGCTTACCTATCTGATACATGAAACTTTTTTGTCAACAGTAAGTACGTAAATATTCCATACACATTGCAATACTATGTGCTACGACTAAAGAGTTTAAAATCGATTGATACAAGTATTCAACATTGATTTATATTTCGCCGTCACATTTTTATCATTGGTCTGTAATATTTTGGAAGGATTATTACCAACGCAACAGTAATTAATTATATTTAAATATTCGAGTCAAACAACTATTATAAAATTTAAATAAATTATCTATCTAAATGACTGATACAAAACAGAACCAACATGAATACTTTAACATCGCTGAGATCATATCGAAAGTTAACCTAACAATATATGTAATATGTGACTGAGCGCGCAAACAGAATGCATTCGGGACGAGAGAGCGCCATCTATCTTTCACAGGGTTTCTATTATGAAAACACCTAAGACGAGGTTTTATTTTTGTTTAAAAATCTCGTGATGAGTAAAAAACAAAATGTCGGTAATCCATTAGTAGAATAATGAGTGCCTTGTTATTTGTATAATTTTGTTACAATAAATAAATAATGAGTATATTCAGGCTTGAATTCATTTTAATTTCAAGATGCAAACAATTCCTCGACTCTTTATCGCTAGTTAAGTCGCAGCATGAGCGAATTTTCCGATGATGCATTCAATTCGTGCGCGCAGTTTATGTGATTAGAATTAGGTACTTTAACATCTACTGATATCTATATAATAAATGATCGACGGCTGGACAGAGATGACAGAAACACGCCGGTACGTTGAAATTCTATGGACCATTTATGATTTACGACGTGAATGGTCCATATATGGCGTTTATTTTACGTGGCTTGGGCTTTTACTAGTAATAATTATATATATGCAGCGGCGAATTTAAAGTTAATACAAACAAAACCAGGTTCTGAGCGTTCCTTCAAACACTTATACTTAAAAATGCCATTCCAAGAATATAAAATTAAAATAAAACATTTTTACAAACTATAAAAACGAAGATTGAGCTGTATTAAATAACTTAAGATGAAATGAAACGATATTCTAACCCAATCGCTTTTCGAATAAAAAGGGACAGTTAGTATTTGTATACATTAAAATGTTACATTTAAATAGCAGATATAAAAAAGAATAGGGAACTACATAGATATTTTTATATAAAGGAGTAAATACCGACTCGGCCGCATCTTATACAATACAAATCATAAAAATAATAAAGTTGACATATTTTTACTCATTATTATTATACTATGTGTACATCTACATACTCGTAACTTGTACTAATGTAAAATATTTTTGATATTCTTAGCTTACAATATAAATATACTATGAAATTAAAACAGTAATACTTTAAGATTTGTCAATAAAACTATACACTTCAATTGATTAATACTAAGTACATTAATGTCATTTAAAATTATTTTAATAAAAGTTGTGAGTATAGCGAGCTCTACTCGGCAGGAAAATAAATAATGTATACATTTAAACAAAAAATACAAACATTCTACGTAAAATAACACGTAAATTTGTTTGGATCTGGACTCGGGCACAAATAAATGCTTGAATATTTTTAACATCTGTATTGTTCCTCTTGCACCATATCGCCGGCTGCTAACACCTCCCATGTCAAGTTAAAGATTAAGAAAACAAGAAAAAATTCAAAAAAATAATAAACAACGACTTAAATCTAATTATAATAAGAAACGACTAGCCGCGATTTTTTTGTATTCTTATAAACCACTAAATAATCAACAAGTAAAATATCCGATAATTAATAAGGTCTAATCGGTGTCCATTTAAAATTTAACACTAAAGCTAACATAAAACAACAATAATGGCAATCGTACAAATAAAATTATGATTTACATTATATTATGCTACTCGCCACCAAATCATTAAAAAAATATCTAGCTTAGCTTATTTGATTATTTAACCTAAAGGCCTTTATTAATAAACGTTGCGTAAACCTATATTAGACGTAACATGCTTTGTCTTGCTTTCGTGTGACATTTATTACAAGCGAAAAATTGACAGATAGATGTTTTAACTACTCCGGGTGTAAGCCAAGTTTATTAATAAGGCCGATAATGTATATCTATGTGTTAACTAAATAGCATCACTATAAAATAGCAGTTCTGCGAACAGTAGATCTCGCGGGCGTAAACTTTCTTGCTATAATGATGTATCAAGTATAAGTATTACATTTATAATTCAATCTCGATGCGGTGACTGATTGCTGATACTGTTAGTAAAAATGTAAGTTTTTTGTTTGTCTCAAATAATAGATTCAACACGTATTTCAAAGCGCCATCCAAATCATATCACAAGGTTGGTTCAACTTATATAAACTTTAGTCAAGTAAAAAGCAAATAAAATTAACTGATTATTATTATCAAAGTTTTCATCATCTCAGCCGTAGGACGTCCACTGCTGAACATATCCCTCCCCCACAAATTTCCAAAAGGACCGGTTGGAAGCGGCTGCATCCAACGTCGTCCTGCTACCTTTATCAGGTCGTCAGTCCACCTTGTCGGTGGACGTACTCATTTCTTCTTCCAGAGCGTCAATCTTCTCGTCATTCCTCATCGTGCGTATGTTATATGTTACCAGGGCCAGTTAACATTCTACAATAAAAACCCGTGCCAGATACAAAACATGTTTTTTTTTTAAATTTTCCCCTCTACGTCAGAACCACTTTGAATACGCTTTCCTATCCTACCCTAGTCGGAGATTTACCTATTTAACTGACTATTGCTAATTAAAATTTATAAGAAATGCATATTTACAATTTGCCAAGCAACATTACATAAGTGCCTATAATATTATGATCAAAATTATGTGATGACATTTGTGATGTGATTTGTCACGATCCACAGAAAAATCAATCAGTTAAATCGCATCATGAGTCCGCCAACCTAGAAGCAGGCAATGTCTATAACGATTTATTTTCTGGCTAAATTATTTTTATGTAATGTAAGCGAATCTATTCGTCTATATGGATGGCCTTGTCTCCAAACATAGGCTCATCTTTAAGGAATGTTCCAGAGCGTTCCATGACAGGAATCTCAGGGGGTGGCGAGCGGGGTGCGGTGTGCCTGCACTTTACCGGCTTCCCTGCATATTTACTGTTATGCGTCTCTTTTATTATCTTAGGTACCATTTTCGCTTGGCTGGACTTTGTAGCGTTCATTAGAGATCCAGATGGTTTGCGTTCGTTTGCCTTGTTCCGCGGCAGAATTGGCGAGACGCTGCTCGCCATAGACTTATCCGCCTGCACTCTACGCTGGGCGTCTCTGGTTACGCTGACGGCGTTGTACGCCTTTGTGTGTGTACTTTGATACACAGGAATTCTCGTAGATTTCGCCTTGGCGGATATCGGCTGGCTTTTCACCAGCAATGGGACGGCAACTGCTGCAAACATACGCTTATGTTAAAGTTGCCTGTTTGCTACACGAGGCGCATTGAGGTATCCCTCAATGCGTCACCTGTATCAAACATCTCGTACAACATATGCGCGCATGACGATATTATTATAGTTTATGGTAAGTCAGTATAAATTATGGAAACAATGGTGGGTGTAGATTGATTGTGCGTGCATTTGTAGTATTTAAAAACGCTAGATCTACTCTAGAATTTATCTCTACTCGATCCTGGACCTTTGCGTTTTCCGAAGGGATGAAATTTAATGACCACCAAAAAAACAATCGTTGCCCTAAACAGCCTCATCAAAAAAAATGTACAAATAAATGAAACCTGTACCAAAATCTTTCGGGCTATTTAAGTCATGCTTGCACTACAAAAACTTTTCATAACCCAAAAAGGCCACGCGTGCACCAAATTTTAACTAGCAAAGTTTTGTGTCATTACTACCCAAATATATCACTACGTTTGCCATAAAATGTATGCATATAACCAAGTATATTATATTTGACTGGCGTTGACGTTGCGTATTAGGTTAGGTTAGTTTAGTTTAATAAAATAAAAAAGAAAGAAAATAATCGAAATGTTTTTTTTTACAGGTGCGATATCTCGGCCTCCGGAAGTCGAAACATTAGGATAAAATTGTTTAACATATATTAAACATTGGATGAATTTTTTAATGAAAATGCGAGTACATATTTGGCGCATGCGTGGCCTTTTTGGGTATGTCAGCGATTATTCTGAAGATACTAAGACTTGCCTTTTTTAGCAGACTTGACGTTTATTGGTGATAATTTCATATTAAAATGGGACTAAATTCTGGTAAGTACTTACGATTTTTTGGACGTTATATTTCATTATATCTGGTGATTGCTTAAACCTAAGCCTCACCTAACCGAATACAACGTGGAAACTACTTTTAAGATATATTGAAAGTCAGCCAGATATGAACTTATAGGAGTTATAGCGTCACAAGGTTTTAACCGTACATAGATTTGAATTAATGTTCAAAATAAACTTTTGCTAAGTTAGAAAAGAAACTGTAGTAGCAATCGATCAGTGTCAGTCCTTCGAGTCAACTATTCTAAATATCATGTTTTTAATTACAATTTGACTTAAAGTATATACTACTACTACTACTAAGTTTAGATCATATACTGCCAGTTTATAGGAGGCCTAGGAGTTATAAGGGTCTCCCGCAGAGGGTTTCTTGTTGGGTTGGATCACTATTGTGAAGCTAAGAGGAACCCGTTGGCTGGCGAGACGATCGCCTCTATGGGTTTTGGGCGTGAAGCCCACATAGACTTGAGAAAGTGTGGCTGCAGAGGGGGTAAGATAGTCAGTATGAATGTTTAGATACCCTTTACGCAATATTATATGGCTTTTGGAAATCTATCGCGTATCTAATCTATAGCGTAGGTAGATGCCTAAACTAAAAATGTTAAGGAACTTCAGACATGTTCTTTGGAAATGTACAATTTAAATAAGCTCTCAACTCCGCAAACGTTCTAAAGAAGAATGAGATGGGATATCAGACCAATAGCATAGGGGTGCGGAAGAGCATTTGGTAGATGCGTCATAAATTCAACATGGCGGATTCAAATTGACGAACAGAAAATCGATGCTGGTTGTATTCTCGACCTCATATCTAAATACGAAATTAAAAGCACGCAATATCGAAGGGTGAGCGAAGCGAGCTTTAAATAGGGAATACGGACCAAAATATATCAGAGTAATTGGCGAGGCAGAAGACTGATATACCAGCTGGTGATCGTGAGCGCGATCACCCATGAGCAAGCAGGCCGCGTTATGAAGAGTCTTCGAAACCAAGGTGAGTGGGAAGTATTTTTCCACGTAAAGAGCTGGCCTTAAAAGAAACTGCAGCAGGCCGCGTTTTGAAGAGTCTTCGAGACCATAAGCTGAGTGGGAAGTATTTTTCCACGTATAGAGCTAGCCTTAAATGAAACTGCCCATGTTAAGCACTGCACGTAGACATGTGGATTCCTTAACAGAAGCTGTAGTATATATAAGATACGGGTTCAAATTTACACCAACAATTATTTTACAAGCTCTCTCTGAATAGCCGCCCTTGTCTATGTTCCGTAAAGTAACTGTAACTGCGCTAGTATTAACTTGTATGTAATGGTAACCCCTTAATGATCAACTGCTTACACATTTTTAACCGACTGCAAAAATCAGGATCATGTATCTTCACCGATTTCTTCCACTTCTAAACAGATTCGCAAATTTTATTTTTATTTAATAGGGTTTGATTATACTTCCTAGGTGGTGCCATTTGAATTTTATTAAATTCGGTAAAGTGGTTTTTGGATTACAGTCCAATAACTGAAAAGTGTTTCGCCTATCTTGATGATATCCTTATTGACGGTGAATGACAATCGATCCCGTACGTAGACTTAGAAGCAATAGTGACTAAAAAGGCAAAACAATTTTTCTTACCACAATTCGGAACCGACTTTAACACCAAAAAAGTGTGAAATAACCTCCAGATGTCGGAACCATGCGCACAATATTGTGATAATAGGTACTTTTTCATTAATTTATTTTCCACTTTTTAGTGTTGAAGGCGATTCCATTTTGTTAGTAAAATTTAAAAAATCACCTTATTTAACTAGAAAAGGAAATGAAACTCACATTCGACAGATCCCTCGGTGGTATGTTTGGCCTTGGTGTATGTAGCATATTTGTTGCTGTTCTGCGACTCGCTAAGGGAGTCTGTGGAAGGATCAGCGGTACGGGGCCTCGAGGCGAGGCTATCTTGGGAAATACAGAATGCATTGCCGCCTATGGTCCCACTACGGGCCCCGGTCGCTGCACTTCTCACCCCTTGCCCGGCCACTCGTCTCGCTTCCAACCGTCCGCGCGCTGCCCGCGCTTGAATCGGACTCGAATTACGCGACGACTCGCTCGAAGACACCATTTTCGGTTGCGGTTTTTTCGGCGCCGTTTTCTTCTCATCCTTTTGCGGGCGCGGCTCTAAGTACCGCGGCTTCGTGTGCTCGTAAGCCGCGCGAGGCGCCGCCTTGCAGTTCAACCGCTCCTGCGACTGCACCGTCTTGCTCGAGTTATACTTCGCTCGCTCCTCTTGAGCTTTCGTCGTCCTCACCCTAGGTGAGATCTTGTCAGGTACAGGCGCGCGCATGGGCGGCGACTCGATTGTTATCTCCGGTCGGGGTTTCGGCGCGTATGGGACGAAAGACGCGCGGACGCGGTCCAGAGTGCGCGCTGTCGGTGTTTGTTTAGGTGAGCTGCGCATTTTCCGCTGTGGTACCGGAGATGGGACAGCCTGAGCACCGTACATGATACAGCCGAGTTCTCGGAGTCGTCTTCGTAAATCTGGAGGTAGTTCCGAAAACGCGTGGGTGCGGACGACGCGTGGCGCGGCGCGTACTAATGCTGTTTCGCATTGCAGACGCCAGGAGGCGGCGTTGGCGTGTAGTAGGTTGTCGGGGCCGTACACGTCGACGTCGCCGGTTGAGATGAGGTCGGGTTTGGGGAAGTGGTGCTTGCGGATGTCGCGGAGGAGATGCGAGAGGAAGGCGTAGGCGCGACAGGCCTCTTCAGGCGGTGCCCATTCGATGGCGGCAGATATGCAGTCGTCAAGCGCGCGTGCGGCCGGTGATGGCGCAACGGCCGGCTGTGCGGCCGCGGCGCGCAACACTCCGCTAAGGTGAGACGCCGCGAAGTGCGCCGCGCCATTCACCACGCGCCGGCACATCCGCGCTACCGTCTCCGACCATCGGCTTGCGGTCAACGACGCCACTGTCGAACACCACAATGTCAAAGTCAAACACAATATCGTTAATTCAATTTAGGCATTAAAATGCACTTATGAACGGCAATTATTCAAGTTTTTTTTAGATACAGCCTACCGAGAAACTCGGGGCCATTCTTTTCATATAGATTTTTACAATGTTTCTACTTAAGTACACATTTTATGGGTGGCAGATGACAATTTGCTAGAAGTGGAATACTCCAAGCATCTTTGTCACATCACAAGTTACAACTTCTCCCACTTACCGAGATAGTGGGAGAAGTTGTAACGTAAGACTATATACTTCATTATTAAGAATTGAGCTGGCGCGTTAATTCATTGGATACCGAAATCGTGTAATATATTCATGGTACACGCATTTTCATTTCGCTGCCCATTAAAACTTTTCTGATACACCTTTCTGTATTTTGTATCACTGCACCCGGTATCGTGTATCATTTTTTTAAATTGAATTCTAACATGACTGTTTTTAATCAAAAACCATGCTGAACTGTCAAGCACGTAAACTTGCGTAGGTGTAACGTAATCGCATCTTTGACGTACACTGCACAAACTAAGAGTTATCTGTATGCGTTAACGATACATTACGTTACAAGTACTCAAATTAATTCCCTAAACATTTCTTGGAGAGAAACTACCTATTCAATATGTAAAATGTACAAAACTTTTGAGTACCTACAGAGTAAAACAAAAAAGAATAAAATATAAATAAATGCTAGATCTATAAAAAAATATATTTTATTTTGTAAAATATATACACCCATAGAGTTTTCAATAATAATTAAAAGTAGGTATGCAGAGGTCAGGTTACTGTAATGCATCTATCGACCTACTTACGATCAACCTACATAGGTACGTACGTAAGTAATGGCAAAATTAAAAAATCAACTGTCATACATCATTTTGCTGTAGCCAATCAGAGCGCAGAACTCGGGTCTAGCAAAGAATGTACTGCAGATGTCCGTCTGATACGTAGTATCTTATAGTCTGTGCACTTCTGTGTCAGAAAAACGGAAGTACTTCCTGTTTATGTCATCCGTGGCGGATATAGAAAAAACTAATAAGAATAATAATAAGCAAGTTACTTTAGTAATTGTTCTAATTTTAATGTGTATTTTAATTAATTTAACCTTCCGTTTTCTTCACTAATTGTCTTATTTTCGCTTAAATAATTATTTTTTTTCGTATTCATGGTATAAAGTATAGTATGCAACTCGTGAATAAAACGGATTTATATCGAGGGCCACGAATCACTCGAGTCGCTCAAGATTCTAACACTTTAATAACTCGCTACGCTCGTGATTCAATCATCAGTCGTTAGAATCCTTCACTTGCTCGTGATTCATCTATGGCCCTCGCTTTAAATCCGTCCTTTATTCACTAATTGTATAAAATACCATAGTTTAGATATTATTATTATTATAATGTTTGTGAGTAAGTGGTTTTTATATCCGTTTATCCTGTTTTTTCCTCAAAAATCAATAAAACATCTAGATACGTGTGCCACTACCACTATAGTTTTTTCGCAGAGTTGATAACCCTAGCGCGACCGCCGAGTTTAGATATGAAAAGTGAAGTACACACATGAGGTTGACTTCTGCACTTGTTTGTGACCACACATACAGGTGGAATAGCTATAAATATGAACTAACCTGTCATTCCGCATCCGTATACCGTCTCCACGAGATTATTGATGGTTAAATGAATGATATGCTCTTGGTAGCACTTATCAAGCAGCACTGACGGTAGCGTGGCGAAAGCCTTCGTCGGCCACACCTTGTAGAAGTGTTTAGTGATCCAGCGCAAACACTTTCGGTAAAGGTCATCGAGGCCGTAGACAGATGTCAGTGGAAAGCACTCTAGCACGCCCGCAGTACACACTGCGCAAGGCTGCAAATAAATAATTTTATTGTTACTTGTTATTGTTATTCACATAGTAAAACTGTAACTGTTGATGTGACAATAGTCAGACTACCAGCGGGTTCCTATATCAGACAGGTAAAAAATAAAGTGAAACCCATATACGAGTAAGAATAATGTCTAGCTTATTTAACTCATTATGAGCTAGGGGTGTCGCTTGGAACCGCAACAAATCGGTTTAAACAAACGGGAATAAAAGATGTCAAAATATTGGAGATAATGTCTTACGAAAAACTAAATACAAGAAGAGCAGAAACAAGATAAATATAATAATATTATATGTGGTGCATTTCTTCTAAAGATATAGAAGAACACTGCCTAAAGTTATATGTCTTACTTGTAATGTACAGTTTGTTTTAATGTAATAGATGTATTTTCTATAGGTTTTCTTTTTTATTCGTATTTGCATACCCTATTCATCAATTCTATGGAGGATGAGTTCATGGGCTTCTTTTGATCAATACATACGATAAGAGGCTAGCGGTGCCATATGGCACCCATCAATATTTTCAAAACTAAGAAAGTTACATAATTACTTTTGTGTTTATCTTCACTATGGGTACATATATAAAGGTCACTGAAATATGTGACCTAATCAAAACTCAGCCCATCGTGGGTTAATTAAACGTAAACTTCATATGGATAATATTGTATACACTTAATCTTACTAATATTATAAATGCGAATTAGTTTTCTTACTCAATCACGCCAGAAAGGCTGAATGGATTTGGATTAAATTTGGTATGTTGATAGATAAGGCGCTAGAATAGCGCGGGTGAAACCGCGAGGCGAAGCTAGTTAAATACACAAGTATACTGCAAGACTAAGTTTAAATTTATAAAATACCCACAAGATAAAATTTATTTTACTTTATTTAAGCTTGAATTCTATAACAACCATAAATGGATATTTTTTACGTTACCTTGTGAAAGTGGTGGCAGTATTTGGCCTTGAGTGTAAACATGATAACCTCCTTGAGTCCTTCTAAGCCAAGCATATCAGCGATGGTGGCAAGCTCCACGATGCTTATAGAATCCGGGATCTTCGACACGCCAGAGTATATGTGGCACAGAGCAAAGTGCACGACATTGAATGAAAACCTGTAATTAATTCGTTATTTCAAACTTCTAAAAGGGGTTTTCGATTCGACTGTATTTATTGTGTGTTGCTACAGAATTTTTTTCTCAGTTCGTTTAGTGTTTTTTTTTTAAATTTTGTAAATAGGTTCTTCTCATGCTGTCCCATTTAAGCTTGATCAAGATCTGAGTCTTAGTTTTAATTCTACTAAGGTCTTAAAATTTTGAGTACGTATCTTGAATAATAGAGGAAGTAGAAGTCAGGTTCAAATTGTACGTTTTTTTTAAATACTCGTAGTAGAACATAATTAGCAACGAAACCAATTTTCCACATCGTACTCCACAATTTAGTAACGCCAAATTTTGCAGAACCACTTTACATTATTTTGTTTAGGTTTTATTATAATTATATACCTAGGGTAATATACCTCACTTACACAAATATTTTAGTTTACAAATTAGAAATAGTGTTTCACATATTTATGTGTATTGAGTAGGTTTGGAGAGAAAAATTGTTTGGCTCACATCTGAGGCGTGATTTTAGGAATTATTGCGTATAATCGGCAATTACGTATCTCAGTTACAATCAAATGTTGATTGACATCTTGAAGAATTGGGGTTGTACGAGGGTCATTTGAAAAGTTCTTAGCGTAACATGGTTAAAGTCATTGGTTTTTTTTATAACTATCCTCATTTTGTAGTTACATTATTTAGCAACAAGTATGCACAGTTTAGTTTATTCACAGTAACTCATTGTTCGTTTACACGTGATACCGTAAGTCAAGTCAGAGCTATTTTTGAAAATGGATAAAATTGAACATCGTGCAGTGATAAAATACCTGAATTTGAAAGGTTTAACTCCAAAAGCTATACATGAAGACATGTCTGCTACTTTGGGTGAGTCCGCTCCTTCGTATGCGACTGTTAAAAACTGGGTGGCAGAGTTTAAACGTGGTCGTGAGATCATTTAAGATGAGCCCCGTAGTGGTCGCCCTTCTACTGATTCCACTGATCAAAACAAAGAAAAAATCTGTGATTTAATTTTATCTGATCGAAGATTGACTGTCGAGGAGATAGCTAAGACTGTAGGCATCTCATCTGAGCGAACACATCATATAATTACTACTGAACTTCGATGATAATGAACGTAGTGGGTACCGCGACTGCTTTCAGTGGAACAAAAACGCAACCGACTCACAACTTCTCGCGACTGTTTAGAGTTATATGAAGCTGACCCAATAGAATTTGTTGAAAGATTTATAACCATGGATGAAACCTGGGTTCACCACAATACACCCGAGACAAAAGAACAGTCGAAACAATGGAAAAGAGCAGGATCGCCCACCCCAAAGAAGGCAAAGGTGGTTTTATGGGAGGGCAAAGTCATGGCATCCGTTTTTTGGGATACAAAGGGTATAATTCTCGTGGATTATTTAAAAAAGGGTGAAACAATAAACTCCGATTACTATTGCAACCTGTTGCGTCGTTTGAGAGAAGAAATCAAAGAAAAACGTCCAGGTTTATTGAGAAGAAAAGTCTTATTTCATCAGGACAATGCGCGCGTTCACACCTCTGTGCAATCCATGGCAGAAATCCATCAATGTGGCTTCGAATTGTTACCTCATCCCCCATATTCACCGGATTTAGCACCGTCCGACTTTTATCTGTTCCCAAAGCTGAAAAAATTTTTAGGTGGTAAACACTTTTTTACAAATGAAGAGGTGGACGCTTATTTTGAGGAGTTAGACGAAGATTTTTTTAAAACGGGTATCGAAGCCTAACCGGGTCGATGGAAAAAGTGTTTTGAGCTCGGAGGAGAGTATGTTAAAAATAAAAATAATCTCAAAATCGTGTGGTTTCATTAAGTATGTTAGGCTAAGAACTTTTCAAATGACACTCGTATATTCCATTTTTGACAACTCTAGTAAACAAAAATGTTAGTGAGTGAGGTGACTGAACTGACATAAATCCACCTTTTTTTAAGATTTCTGTCTACATTTGATTGCAACTGAGATACGTCATAGCCCAGGGGGTAATTCCACTAACTAAATTGCAATCGAACCGTAGCTGAACTCTGACTTACAATACGTTTTCATATTCTGCTATTGAAAACAGTCTAGCTGCAGTTACGTTTCTGTTGACGTCGCGATCGATCAAAACCTTACGAGTATATTCTGTTATCTCTATAGATCATGACGCGACGCTAAGTCATATTCATCTAAAGTAGTGTTTAATGTGTTTTTAATATTGTAGTAGTGTTTAAGATGGCGTTACGTTCCAATTTGTGTATAGAAATAGTAGAATGGCTTTTGGGTAAGGATCAAACGACAACCGGAGTGGAACTGCAGTTGCAGCGGGATAAATGAACGTTGTCAACTAGTAGAATCAGCCCCCAGGCCCATACAAGCCAAGCCGCTAGCAACACCGTACTATTACTGTAATAATAAACCGGGATTAACGTGAGACTTATGCGTTGTCCATATTACGGTCGACTATTGTTGCGACTTCCTCCGGGAGCTTACTAAGCAGCAATGAACGTGAGTTTTAATAACGTAACACCTAACTTAACTATTTATATAGAACATCAATCATTCATAGTATAACTGTTATTTGACTGAAAAAAAGTCACAACTTACGGAGGCAGGGCAATGACATTCCCGGCACTTTCCACCCAACCCCCACTCAAAATCCCAGCGAAATATTGACATCTGAAAATAGCACAGTATCATAAAGTTATTAATTAATAATAAAGAACACGACGTGAATCGAGTGTCTGACTGTATAAAATCTATAGTTCGACCTGTCAAACTTATATATATATATATATACCTATATATAATATATTTATATATATTTACATTTATTAGCATTAATATAATTACAATAATATTATTATACTACGGCCGTTCAGAGAATGCGTTCCTGACACGTCGCGATTGAACTGACGACGTAACTTTGTAATGGCGTTGCAGTTACGAAAAAAATATTATTGCTGGTTGTTTACCGTTTTAACAATTGATGAGCATTAAAACAACATTATTATATCAATAATCAATTAATGTTATAATTTTGTGCCAAACTGAGTGTCAAATAACTTGGTAAACAATATTTTTCTAAATCTAAACTGCGCTATTACAAGGTATAATAATAATATAAAGCGCTGACATACAGCGCTTTATATTTGTAGTGCTGTGCTAACAATAACAGGCAATAATAGTATCGTAATCTGTTCTTATACAGTTATACTTTATAAAATAATACGCTTTGTTTTTCTTTTTAAGAATTTGAAAATAATGGACTATAAGATAACTTTTATTAAATATAAAAATAAAACTACGACCAAACCGAACGCGCGAAAGAAAGTAGCATTTTTATATTTAGGTTGAAAATGGTAACCCCAAATGGCGTTACTAGCATTTTTATACTTAGATTAAAAACGGTAACCCCAAATGTCGTTATGGGCCGCCATTTTGTGACGCTAAAACAGTCGTCTGTTGTCGTTTCGTGCGCATAGACCACGTTCTTCAAGTGTTTTCGATCTGTTTTTATTTGATTACCCGGCTTTCGTTTAATGGACTATTTCTGCTTTTTAACTGACTTTGGCGCTAAATCGGACTTCGATTGTGTTTTTGTGACTTTTGGTGCATAATAATGCCTAAACGTGGACAAACATTGAAAAGTGGAGCCCGTGAGTTAATCATCAAGCTGCAAGATTACTTTGAGCGGGAGCGGCAAAATGGCGGACCCCTGGTACCTGTCGAACAAGTACAATAACGCGTCTCTCAGGCGCTTGGAGTTAGCAAACGTACGATAACAAATATTAATAAAGAAAAGTTCGGCTCTACTGGCATGGAAGATAATATTTTACGTACTCCGAAGAAGAAACGTAGAACTAAACCCGTGACAGATATTGACACCTTTGACGCCGATGCAATCAGAAATCATATATATGGTTACTATTCCAGAAATGAATATCTCAACAGGAAGAAGCTTTTGGCATCGTTAAGAGAAGCTGGACTGTTTAGCGGGGGTAAAACTGCTTTAACCAAAATCTTAAAAGATATTGGTTTTTCGTATAAAAAAACAGACAATAGAAAAAATTTATTAGAACGATACGACATAATTTTAAAACGGATAAGTTTTTTGAGAGAAGCAAAAAAAATTGATAACTGGGATAATGTCGTGTTCATTGACGAGACATGGCTAAACGCCAATCACACGGTTTCCCGTTCTTGGACGGATGATACACAAGCGTCGACGTTGAAAGTACCAATGGGTAAGGGGGCCCGTCTGATAATATGCAACGCAGGTTCTGCAAAATACGGCTTTGTGGAGAACGCGTTACTGGCATTTCAATCAAAAAACCACAAATGACTACCACGAGGAAATGAATGCCACTACATTTAAAGAGTGGTTCCAGAACGTGCTTTTGCCCAGCCTACCAGAGCCTTCTGTAATATTCATGGATAATGCCTCCTATTACTCGGTTCAAATACAGAAACCACCTACCCAAGCTAATAAAAAAGAAGAAATGGTGGCTTGGTTACAAGCAAAAGGCATTGACGCAAATATGCAGATGCTAAAAGCAGAGCTAATTAAATTAGTTAAAGAAAATAAAACGGCAAATGTGCGATACGAAATCGATGAACTGGCTCTGGAGTACGGTCATCGCGTTCTAAGAATTCCACCGTATCATTGCCAATATAACGCGATTGAGCTAATCTGGACTCAAATAAAAGGTTACGCCGCCCGCCACAATACTACCCCGCCATTCAGCACGAAAAAGATGATGACCGTATTAAAAGAAGCCTGCGGGAAAGTCACAAGAGATGACAGGGCAAAGGCTGTTGAGAAGACTAAAAATCTGATTGTGGAACATTTTGACCGAGATATCAGGATTGATTCTGTTATTGATAATAATATAATTATACATGTAGGCGAAGATGATGATGAAGACACCACCTCCTCAAGCTAATCGGAGTCTGACTAATATTCTGTACGCACATTCAATTCAATGTACTTTATTGCATAGAAATACAGATTGTAACTTTGTAACAAAGAATAAATAAAACAATTTTATTATATTAATATTACCCTTTTTTGGTTTCCACTTAAATAACTAATAGTACATTGTTCACCGAGAGGAGAAAGTGACCGATTACCGTCGAGGGTGTCGTTTGAAGCCCGAGCCGTAGGCGAGGGCTTTAAAACACCCGAGATCGGGAATCGCACTTTCTCTCGAGTGATACATAGTGCTTTATACTACACCTACGAGGAAAATAAAAAACTAAATCTTTACTGATTGAAATTTATATTGAAATTGTTGCAGTTAGTGAAGCTTAATGTAACACTTTTTCCATTAATGTTTGTTTGAGATGTTTGCGATAATGTAGGAGGAATAACTGGCTGTGCTGTTGGCACTGCGCTCGTAGAAGGCTGTGGTGCCAAAGGGGCAACTGGCTGCTGAGGGGCATCTGGCATCGCCGCGCTCGTTGATGGTTGAGGAGATGAGTCTTGATGCACATTAATCGATCCCGATATTTGGTTATTTATTCGTGTTTTGTTTTCTACGGAATTCTCTATGTAGCTTTCTGCAACAGCGGACGATTTCCAACCACCGTGACGTTTTATTGTGGTTAAATCAGCACCAGTATTGGCAAGAATAGTCGCTGAAGTTCTGCGAAAGCAGTGGCCAGTGTATTCTAGTGGATTGAGTAAATTAAGGTACGAAGCTATTTCTCTTGGCACAGTACTTATTTTGTTTTTCCCAATTACTTGTTTCGTACATTTTTTGTTTTTATATTGTAGTAAAAACCGATTGGTTTTGGGGTCACTGGGGCGAATTTCGTTATATTTCTTCACTATCTCATAAAATAAGCCCGATATAACAAATGATCGCTGAATTTTGGTTTTTGTGTTAGGAATATTGACGATTATTCCATTTTCGAGGATTTCGATATCGTCTGTTGTCATATCCACAAGTTCTTGCGAACGACAGGCCCCATTTACTCCTAAAATCAAAATAACCTGTAAACAAAAATATCAAACATGAAAACCTAGTAGATTTCTACTCATAAATAGGTACGTATTAAATTTTAAACCAGTGCATTTTGTTCATAAACTTACCTTCATCAACAAATATTTGTCATCTGGAGCATTCTGCAAAAAGGAATAAACATCCTTTGTAGTAAGCACTTTTGATTTCTTACTACGGAATCCCTCCGACTTTCTTTTCAGAAATGCTGTAAGTTTTTTGTATTCTTGAATATTTATGTCGTTTCTTGTCAATATAGTACTTTTCAACATTGAGTACATAGACCATAATGTACTTGGTTTGTGTTTTTGCGCTTTTTCACTGAAATAAGCTAGCAAAACAGTTTCAGAAAAAAATGCCGCATTTTTGTCACTTTTCCATTGCAAAAAATCGTCATAAGTTTTATTATATTTTTTAATTGATTTCTGTGGTAAAAGGTTATCAATCAGTATTTTTGCTGTTTCCTTCAACTGCGGCGGAGTTAAAAAATCTTCATCATCACTATCGCTACTTATCATTTTGATAGTTTTATTTTACTTTTCTACGAAAACTGAATCCTCAAACAACACACAAATTGAAAATGGCGCCAATGGCGTCTGCAATTTTCACATGTTCTTTTTTCAAATTGTTTGACACCATCCAACACACAGCTAGTGGCCAGTGTCATTTTGCGAACTTGGAGATAAAAACTCACTGTAAAAACTTTTTGGCTTTTGATATTTAGGTTACCAGCGCATAGTTAGTCTTACCCAAAATTAAAAAAGAAAAACCACGTAAGAAATGGATTTTCATACACTTTTCTCTCCCGCTCAGATGCGATTTCTCGCCGCATATTTGTTCGATATGCAATGACGTACTTTCTACCGTAAATTTGATAAAGTATCAAGGTACTTTCCGAGCAGGTGTAGTATAAAATATAAATTTTAAATGATTTCGCCAATTTAAAACGAAAATAATCTTAAAAATAACGCGGCGGTTCATTTTGGAGGAACGGTAACGAACTCAGTGTTATGTTGTGCCCATCACTAATCGTGACTAACTGATAGGTGTCAGGAACGCATTCTCTGAACGGCCGAACTTTAATATAAAGTTTTGTGAGTAAGTGAGTTCGTTATTTTATGACGCTGTAACGGCTGCACGGATTTTCATGCAATTATGTGAATATCTCTTGTCAGATCCCAGCCGAAAACGATTTAGGCACCAGGCTGGACGGACTAAATGTAATTTTAGTTAAATATCTATCTATCTATTTTTGACTAACTAACCCGTCTGCGGCTTCGAGTCGCTCGTTTAAAACATTTAAAATAAATGGCAGTAAAATTATATTAACAGATAAAACCTTACCTTGAAGATAAAATACACTTATGCGCCTTTATACGTCGTCCTTTAACTTCCACTATAACATCTGTCGCAATTTCCTCCAAAAACATTCGAAGCAGATCCTGTCCGAGTCGAGACTGGCAGTTGCTTATCAAACTCGAACTTTGGCTAGTTTCTTCCGTAGTACTGTTTTCTGAAACACAGGACAAACTTGGGGTTTTATGTGGTTATGAGTATTGCGAAAACCATTTCACTATCAAACATATTGGATGCAGAGTTCCTACAAAATCTGAGAAGTAATCTGTTAAATTAGACTTTTAGGATGTACTATGATTTAAAATAAACTTACCTACTACAGATCGACAGCAACTGCTCTGAACGCTGCTCATTTCTGACATGTCAGATACTTGCTCGTCAATGTCACCAGGACTCGAATTAAATCCTAATCTCAGAGGAGATCTAGTCCTACTTGAGAGAGATCCCGGCATACTTCTGCTAAAATCGTTTTTCAGGTGAGGAAACAATCTATTGAGGCTCAAGGCATTTTCAGAATGAAAAGAACTCGAGTTAATCGTTTGACTGGACTCTCTCCAATCATTATCAGGTATAGATCTAGTCATTCTTCCGTGAAACTCTTTTTTGACAGTAAAGAATAAGTTTTCCACATTTGTTGTCGGCTTGTCCAGGTCAGAAAGCTTCACGAATAGATCATCTGTCAGTGTCGTTTCCTCTGTTATTGCTTGTTTTATTATGTCATTCGATTTAACAGTTGGTACAGAAATTTCTGAAGTATCATCCAAGTAAATGTCAGAGTTCTTTATCTCTGAAGGGGCCTTTATTATTTCCGAAATAGTTATGTTAGGATCGTTGCATAATGATTCTAATTTTTCAAACATAATAGTTTCAGGAGTACTGTTAACTACACCAGTTGCTGAAGTTAAGGTGGAAGCTTTTACGGTTTTCGAAACGGTTTTAGAGGCTGTGTGTTTGATCTCAGTTTTCGTATTGATATTCTTCTTCGTGTTTAAGGATGAGGACAGTCTGGCCGGCATTTCTTTGACTGCTGCTGGTTTGTTGCCTAAATCAATGAACATTGAAAATATATTTTTCTTTTCATTGTTGTCATCACTCTCGTGTCTTTGCTCGGGCTCCGTGTCAGATAACGTTGATAAATCTATGTAAAATTTATGGGCCGATTTTTCACTGCCATCAGAGTCTACAGAACACCGACTCTTGCTATTATCGACACTACTTATTGATTTTGAAGCTGATCTTAAAAGTGTATCGTCCGTTTTAATGGTGCATTCACTGGCATTTGACCTCATACTACTTGACATATCCACCACCCAAAAAGATGAACTCGATGGAACTTTGTGTAGCTTTTCTGATTTTGAATCTACTTCTTGTGAACAAGTCTCTGAGACTCCGCGGTAGCTTGTCAGCGGTTCACTCATATTTAATAAACTGTTTTGCTTACTAAAGCTATCCCGAGTCACCTCAGACATAATGGTTGGGTTATGTGAATTATTATCATGTCCGACAACTGTTACGCCGTTTCCACTTTCTTCTGGATTGTAAGATTTATAACAATGAGCGTTATGTCCAACAGAAATTATAGAGTTATTTGGCGTAGATAAGGGCACATTTTGTGATGTTAACGCACAACCAGCATACTGAGTATCAATATTTGATGTACATATCGTTTCAGCATCTTGTTGAGCGCTGGCTGGTATGGGTTCAAATGCATTAGTACAGAGCGAATCTTCGGTGATGGGTGTCATTTCAAAAATCGTTGGTGAAAGATCTTTTTGGTTTGAGTCTGGGTCTTTATTTTCTGCTTGTTCTAGGGAGTCGTCGTTATCATTGCTCTCCGACCAATCGTTCGGACTCATGTCTTTTTTAATTGGGCAGGGTACTGGACGACTTGAAGAAGGTAAAGAAGTTTCGTTCAGAACTCGAGTTTCATTAATTTCAGTTTGCACAGTTATCACATCGTCTCCTTCATCGGCTAGACTAGCAGCATCTATGAAACAAGAAGTCGACTTAAAAGGTGATTTTTGCACTAAGCTTGGACAAAGTTCGTCGTGAATATCGGGTTGATAAGGAGTATTTTTCAATAAGCTTGGGCAAAGTTCATCTTGGATATTGGTTTGAAAGGGTAATTTTTGCACTAGAGCGGGGCAAGTTTCGTCGTGGTTTCCGGTTTGAATATTTGTAACTTCATTAGGCTCGTATCTGAAATCTTCAAGGGCACTTTGACGCTCACTGGTAATAAATTTTTCACATATTACTTTTTCCGGGAGCTTGGGTGGAAATACTGATTCCCATGACCCAGTCTCGGAAGATAAAGAAGAAGATTCTAAGTTGACGATTTCTTCATTTTGTCTTTGTTTTTCTTCTTTTGTAGACGTACCACTCGTATCCGTAAGAGAAAATTTATGAGATTTTCCTTCAATAAGGTCTCGCCCTATAGACGTCCCACTAGTTGTCGAAGTCACAGAGATGCTACGAGTTAGTTTTGGCATGTGAGACTTGTCTAAAGTAGTATGTTGTGTATGTGCAGTTTCATGCCCATTGGCTTCGTCGTGTATCAAATCATGGATGGTACTCTCTGTTAAAGACACATCTGTTAAAGTGACATCTTTATGGCTGTTAAGACTTTCTAGCATACCAGTGTTTTCCAGTCCGGAATCTGATACAGTAATTATGTTGTCCATTTTAGTTACGTTTTCTCCCACATTTAACTGAGTGATTTCACTGGACGACTCCAGTCCAGGTGAAGCAGCATAAGCCGCTGACAAATAGTCAGAAGAAGAGCTGGGTTCGTCAGTAATTAGACTATCAGGAGAATAACTGGGCTCTATTAATTTGTCAGCAGATGTTTCAGATAAGTTAGTGCTTTTGTAGGAAATATCCACAGTTTTATTAATTCCTGTTTTTTTATTTCTTTTACTTATTTGACTAGTAACGTTGTTATTGTTTTTTTTAAGATCAATACTTTTCAAATCTTTATCTATGAAAATATCACAACTATTGGAATGTTTGTTTATTTTGGATGTATGACTAGAATTAAGAAATAGCGAAGTAGGTTTAATACATTGTTTATTTTGTTTTACATTTACGACATCGGTTTGTGATTTGCTAATAGACTCAAATGCATTTGACAGAGCGTCTTGTTCGTTAAGTTCCTTATCTAAAATGTTACCATCTATAGGCACTAATGCGTAGTATTCTTTTGTTAACTCTGTACTTGGACTAGAGCTCAATGTTTTCTGGAAACTCTTTCCTTCAGGACTTGTACCATTAGGTGTGGAATACACATCGGCTTCTATTTTTTCTTCGGATTTATTTCTAGTAATATTTATAACAGCTACGTTCTTCACCACATTAATATTGTCGTTTAAGTATTTAATGATTTCCTTTTCTTGATGCTGAATGTTACATTCGGTGTACACGTCGCTGTAATTAAAAAAGAAATCTAAAAATCTCTAAGATGCACATAGTAACAAAATAACTAACATTAATTAGCATTAGTCGATCATACCTTATAAAGGAGTATATTTCATCGAACGTATTACGTCCAATGTTCACATGCAAGATAGCTTCAAGCTTATGATAAAACTTATGGGTACGTGCTTTTAAAATGCAAGAGTGAGTTAGTATTTTAAGTTTCCCACACACCACTTCAAGGTCAGAATAAATAGATTCATCGAATATTCTGCAATAAACGAGACAAATAAGGTTATGTACACACAGGATGATATGCAACATATACAATACACAGCGATTAAATGAGCAGACAAAAAGGAAAATACACACGTTTATTGATGGTTTCAGTAGTAGGAAGCCAATAATGTGATTTAAATGTGAAAACAAGGCTTTAAAATAACTGGAAAGTAGTGCACTAACATGAAATAAAAAGTATATAAATTCTTTGTTAATTAGTGCACAATATTAAATAATGGTGGTTTGGAATCGATAACTGGTTGTTACAGTGAAAGAAGAATAAAGTACTTAATAGCTTATAGCCAGTAATGTCATGCTTTATGTTGAATTACCTGACATATGTGACATTGTGGCAATGACTCTTTTTTTAAGTTTACTCGTACATCAAAATCGGGCCGCAGCCATATTTGCGCTATTTAAGCTTTTTCTTATAGTTACATCTCGCTATCTGTCCATATTTAGAGAGATATAACTTCTATATTACATGGGTGTTTAAGAAATGATACTAAATAAATAAATAAAAGACAAATAACGAATAATAATAACAAAAACATAAATAATAATAATAGATGATGCGGACAAATTCAACAATGCTATGGTATAATGAGCACAAGTTTCACAACCTCTCATTATAAGTTCTAACCTCTCGATAGGTTTGACGATGCAAAGTGTTTTTTATATGAAGGTATCTGCCATATAAAATATTCGAGACTTATATGAAGATTGTTGTGAAACAGGCAATTAGACTTTACAGCTGTTGTATCTATATGAGTTGCTGTAAGGGGATTAAGTAAAGCTTCATCGAATTTATTGTCATATAAACCCATGAGCTGGAAGATGAAAAAGAAGCATCATGCAAAAGTGCTTTAATGGTTAATATTTTAACAACACTCTGAAAATATCCTTCCAACCAAGATTTTTCCGAGATCTCACGTAGCTTTAGTATACAATAAAAAGATAGACTAAGACTAGATAATAATGAAATTGGCTTCAATGCTATGCATCACTAAACACCCTGAGTTTAGTTTGTTTTTGTCTCGGACGTTCGCACCTTTTTTTATTAGTAGCAACCCTGCCCTCTGAACCGGTAATACCCTCAGTCAAACATATGTTGTGTATGAACGTCTCTGTCTCTTTGATGATCTTTGATCTGTGTCTGGGTGTGTATGTGTATATCAGTCAGTTTACCATAGTACAGGTTCTTGGACATGAAGACTTTATGTGGATGTTCTCCCATATAATATTCCGACTTGCCTGGCTATATCTTCTTCAAGTTGGCGCTGAAGGTGTAACTCCAGTTGCGACACCTCATCTGAAGCCGAAGGAGAAGATGGCTCGCCTGCCGACAACGGCTTAATCTTAGGTGTGGCGCCCGGCATCAAGCATTTCTTCAACCTGTGAAATTAAATCTATATGTATAAAAATTAACCCCTATTTCTCCTGGTCACGCTATAACTTGAGAATGGATTCACTGATTTCATTACTTAATCTGTTTTTTTAAATGTTTTCTAATACTTCGTAGAAAGTTCCTAGGTTCCAGGCTAGCAGTTCATGCAACTTGTAAGTGCCTGTATCTTACTCCTCTTAATTAAGATTAATATTTACAGTTCAAATTATTTTTGTGTAAACTCAGCTGCGACTCTTTATTTGTGTTAAGTACCTTCCTGATGCCTGTTTACTCATATATATTCCATAATTTCATTTATACATATTTTTATGGTGTAAGTACCAATATCTGTTCAGTAGTTTCAACAATGAGTGGTAACAACATACTGACATGGACCTTTTTATTTATTTGAAATATATTCTATTAAATTTCCCTTTTATCATTATAGGTCATAATTTTCTTGTTTTCTTTATAACAGATCCTACAGTTTAGTTTGTTAAATGCATTCTCTCATACAGCCACTGCCCTTAGCAACTCTGTTCTAGTTTTTGCTGGGCAACCCAGCAGCAAGCTTACGCTTGTCTTTTGAGAGGTTTGCGCTGAACATTTCTGGAATACCACAATTTTGTACCTAAAATATGTATACATTGCATGTGAATCAACAAATATGAAGTAAATATATACTTTTGCATTGCCGCGTGTGCGTGACAGCAGTAACAGTTGCCTGAGCATGGTGGCAGATAGGATAGATGGGCCCATCCTTAACCACATGATCAAGATGCATGTGCTACCTTTCCGCCGTTGCACCAACCAAATTATTTATTATGTGAACTACATCATATTTTTATATACAATAAACATTTAATTGAATTTTTCCTTATTTGACATGTTTTAATTGATATTTGGTATAATTTAATTTTTTTTGACTTAGTTTCAATTCATTTATTTTGGTTTGATTTAGTATTACGAGTATTTAATTTAATTGGATTTTACGCAATTTAATTTAATAATTCATTAATTTCATAACTAACAAACTAATATTATTATTAATCGGCAAGACAAGATGTTAAGGCTCTAGTACCTAGTAGGAGATTGCAGGTGCTGCTAATATATCCCATAGATGAGCAACTGACAAGCCCCAAATTCGTGTGGTCATTTTCATTTCCTGACGTGAGTGTTTTCCGATTAATGATAATAGTCTAAGATGTGCCAAACACACGAGAATTTCTATGACATACTATAATGTGTAGAAAAAAATAAAGGCTTCTTTCCAGAGTATAAGTTTACTGTTATATAAATACTAGCTGCTTCCCGCAGTTTCACTCGCTTGGTGATGAATGATGATGATGATGATGAGAAGTATCCTATGTCTTTTTTCGGAATATAATCTTTGCCAAATTTCATCAAACATTAGTCATTCTCAGGTTATGGCGTGATCAAGGGAAATAGGGATTAGTTTATATGTATACAGCGTACATAAAAAGTTTAACAATGAAATGTGATCAGGAATGCATATCATGTCTTTATTGTATTGAAATGCTGTACATAAAATATGACATCATACAACTTCCATTGTTATTCATTTACTATTATTGTAGTACTACTTAATAGTATTGGTGTTATCTACCATAGGACAATGTTATGCCAGTAAGTGATGAGACAGGTACTTTGACTAATGTTAACCTAGTGAGCAGTGAGTGAGTTGCAAAAACCCCGCAAAAACAAGTGACTATCGCTTTTTCGTTGATATTACCGATCTGGTATCTTTCAAATGATAATTTGTTATGTAAAAAAATTTCCAGGTCTTTTACAGCATCAAAAAAACAAAACATTAGCTGAAATCTATTGTATATTTGAACAGATAACATTTTTAATTGAATCCTTATTTGATTTGGCCTTGGCATACCTGTATGCCAAGGCGGCTTTACAGAATGTATTTTGGCATACAGGTATGCCAAGGCAGCTTGACGGGTTAAGTGTTACAGGTACTTGAATAATGACAAAGGTTGTTAAAATAATGATTTTATTGTTTTAATCAATTTGATGACATGACAATGACAAAAATATGACATATCTGATTCATATTGTATACATAAAGATAAAAGGAAAAAAATATTTACAGGTGACATTAATTAACTCCTGACAATAATTGACACAACAATAAAGGGATTAGCGAGATTGGAGTGGTTGATCATCCATTCTCAATTATAGCGTGACAAGGAGAAATAGGGGTTCATTTATATATATATATATAGATTAGACTTGAATCTCGATTATAATCACATATTATAACAACACTGTAATACACAAAAAAGTATGAAAGACTTCACAGATTTTTTTTTCAATAATTGAGTGTTTATATTTCATTGTTTACTTTCATCACAAAAAACCCAATATGGCACAACTACATTGAGATTTCAATTGCTTGAAAGCTTATTTCCAACAATTAAGAGATTCTTTTATTGAAATTTTAAAACAAGAAACAAAAATGTACAAAAATGTGAAGCAATGCTGATGTCACTACTGAGGTAGGTGACCACTAGCAGTAGTATTTTATACTGAGCACTTCTTTGCTTACGAAAAAACGGGACAAACCACACCATGAATACAGCTGGACACTAGTACTACCCACCTACATGCCAAGCCAACCGAGTAATTTAATAAACTATCATCAAAAACGAGTGACAACAGAAGTGCATTGATCAGCAAAAAGAAAACAAATTCTTGCTCAGTAAATTCAAAATTGGGAAACAATCAGAGCGCATTGGATCGCGACAGGCCAATTTTTAAAGATCAAGTGTAAAGTGTAAAGATCAAATTGAAAATATAACCAAACTACCAGGTACAGGTCAAGAGTACTAATAGAAGTAGACATATAAGTAGATTGCGACCGGGCGGCGGCGGTTTCTAATATGCGATACAACTAGCTTTTCCTTGTGTACGTTTGTTTGAGATGTGATGATGTAATCCTATTATTATTAGTTTGAACAACTAGAAACAAAGGTGAAGAGAAGGTATGAACTAACACTCGTAAAAAAAATAAGTTCACAAACATCGCAATGTTTGACGTTCGTATTCCTCATCACAAGTATTTCTATTGTAAAAACCAGAATACTTACGATACTTATTTAAAACAACAGTTCACATGGCAACTATTATGAGAGAAATAAAATCGGCATAAGCAAACAATACGTACCTCAAAAACTTGTATCGATTTTCGAAGATATCTTCCTCACTTTTCCGCAGTTTCAAGTTTCAATTCAACACAGATTACATGTCAAAATGTCAAGTCAATTTAATTTCAACATACCAACATTACCAACCACGGAGTCCACAGGCTGATGTGGAATATTGATCGCCACAGACTCAATACATTCATTCCTTTCTAAAGGTACCTAGGTACGAGTATAACAACATGTTAACTAAACATAATCCATTGATAGATACCTATATGATGATGGTACACACCGAACAAAAAAGGAGAGCGCGAACTCGCACAATAGTAAGGTAGGTGCGACGAAGTAGGGGAAGGGGAAATCGAACATATTATTTAGATAGTTAGTATCTAGTCTTAGTAAACTAAAAAATTGAATTAGTATCACCCCACTCAGCTACTCTTGCAGAACGGTTGCCTGGAGACACTGATTGTCTCTTTTGCATACTATATAGGAAGATGTAAAATTTACTTCTTTATTAGTGGTAGATACTACAATGTATCTTACAGAAAAACTGACCGAATCGTACCCGTCGCTACGCTTGGCCTCCTGAGTGAACCGCAATCTTCACTACGCTCGGCCTCCTGAGTGAATAGTGCCGTTATCACCGCAAGGGACCATGATCCCGTAGGGACGATGATTGCGTCGCGCCTAGCAATCGTCGGAACCGCTAAGCCCGCTGCTATTTTAGCACCACAGTCCACTAAGAAGAAGAAGAAGAAGAAGACGTGCTGGCCTGCCGGACACAGGAAGGTTTCAAAACATCCAGGAACGGGTTACGCAGTTTTTGGTTATTGTGTTAAATTGCTTGCCTTCAGTTGTAGCTGGCTGATGGTGTAGGTTTACCACGTGTATATAATATACACTAATAACAGGTTTCGATTGATTAAAATATATATATAAATATAGTTAAAAAACAAAATATAAGATATAAAATAAATTACATAAGCCTGTCTCCTGTATTACAAAATACAAGTATTACATTGTACATTTGATATACAGAAGCTGAGTGGGCTTTATTCCTACAGTCATTTGGTTTGTACCTTTGAAAGAGTAGGGCCAACAATTAAGGATCTATTAATGGCAAGACCAAAGAATGCTCACTCTAACAACTTTTTGGTAGGCAAACCTAACGCCTACCTAACTTTTATACTTTCTACCCAAATTCCCTAGCCCTAACCATCACTATAGATACACAAATAGATAGTGCAGGATATCTGTAGCCACGAGAGCTTAGGCAACAGACGGAGACAGATCAGGATACGCACGTCGTGTAGTGTGCGTTGGTACGATTTTCCCACTGCCAATCACGCAGACTCACGTGAACAATCGCTGAAGTTGATGGCTACTAGGTGTCTTGGCCGCAGTGGCAGGAATGATAGGTTGTCACCTGTCCTGTGGATATGTACTGGACAGGGTAGCTGGACCCAAAGTATAAGGTCCAGGCAATAAAGAAACCGGCTCTTGCTTGCGGAGACTTAACGAAACCGGGATTACAGTGTAGTGCAGCGCCCCTTGGAGCGGGAGCGCTCGGACCAGGGCTTCTCGGCAGCGAGCTTCTTGAAGTGGCTTTGGACTGGTACTCTTGCTTCCAGTACAGGCCAGGGGCCTTACTATCAGCTTCGTAAAAACCATACCAGTTCCGTGCAGTTCTTAAACCTGACAAACAGTTTTAAATGAAATCATACCATGACGCTGTAATATAATTTCATGGTCATATTTCATTGCATTAAATCCTTATTGTGTGTATTTAAAAACTATTTCTTTATTAACCTGCAACGTGACACACTTTAAAAAAGGAGAACCATGATGGAATGACACAATGGGGACGTCAGAGGTTTTTAATTTTTGGGATTTTGAGGAGAGAGGATTCCTAAAAGAGAAACGAATTATTATTTTAATGATTGGATTGATATGATAAAATTATAAAGACGCTTATCACAATATAGGTATCGTATATCCCATAAAAAAAGATAATTCGAAATCGATATACTTGGCGAAAGGTCCCATCAACGATTGAGCTATTGGGCCTGAGAAGAACTGGCTCGATGTCATTAAGCCATTAATAAAGAAGAATTAGATACTAACCATTATAAAGGAAGCTGTGTCATTTATATAGTTTCTTGCCTCGTGAGAAGAACTAGCTCAATGTCATTAAGCCATTAATAAAGAAGAATTAGATACTAACTATTATAAAGGAAGCTGTGTCTTTTATATAGTTTATTTCCTCGTGAGAAGAAGGAGGAACGCCGTAAAGTGAAACTGGTCAAGTCATATTATAAAAATAAAAACTCCATATGTGAAAGTTTGTCAGGTCACGTTATCTATTATTATATATTTATATTTCTAACGTTTCTTTTGATTTATTAGCTAGTGTAGACATTCTCTTATAATGTAAGTAAACATAACATTTCATTACAACGCTCATAAAGGTGAACTGTTTGAATATTGTTTTCTCAAAGGTGAACGGATAATATTGTCTCTGGCATTCTAACAATTTACTATAACCAATATTACAGACGCCTAGACATTTGTAAGCTAATAAACTGAGTGGATTTAGAGCGAAATGTTAACGAGAGTCCATACAAAAAAACAGGTGAATAGTTTCCCTGCGGTTGTTGAAGAGTAGGCCTGGGCAGGCCTGCTTTTAAGCTGTCATGGTACGAATAAAACGGGCAGTTGTCTAGAAGTCTTGCTTTAAGAGCTTATATCCAGGCCACAGGCCGTCTTCTGCAGCTTCTTGTGGTGGTGCTCCTCCAGTGGTGGCTTCATCGTTCTTCTTCTTGTAGATCCCTTGGGTGGTGGTGGAGTTGATGAATAAAACTATGACTTTTTGGATTCGTTATATTCCACTTTAAGGCTTTTTTATAGGAAAGTAAAATTATGATAAAAAAAATTCATCAATGTTCATTACCTGCAATATAGATTTATTCAAATTCTATTGACGTATAAACTTAATTCAGGATTATATTGTATTTTACAAGTTTTGTATTGTATTGAACTATTACTGATTTTACTGGTACTGATGAAACAAATTAATGTCAAGTTAAAGTCATGTCAATATAAATTATTTTAAAACTGTTGTAAAATATGGCTCTTAGAATACAATAGTAGAGGAAATAATGAATTTAATTTTGTGCAAGTCTGGAAAAGAGTTGATCTGTCAAAAGGAAATACATCATCTGAAGCACGGTATAAATATAGAGAAACAGTACGGAAAAGTTCGAAACGGCTCACTCAAACAAATATGCGCATCGACGAGAGCCCTAAGCAGTTGTTGCGGTGCTGTAAGAAGTTAGGCCGCGTCAGGACGAGTGGTTACGTATAAGTTTATTTCCGCTTAACTAAGCTTAGTTTCCACACTGTTGTATCATTATACTATGTCTGAAGTATGTTTAATGCAAGATATGTTGGTAGGTTGGTTGGTGCGCCTTTATATACGTCCGTAGTTTTATAATTATTATCTGATTAGCTTCCCCTTTTTATGTATATCAATGTGTACTGCTGATATTTTGCTAAAATCCTCTATCAAATATTAAAAGCAAAGTGCCTACCTACATGAAAACGAGCTTATTATTTAAATACGGAGGTTTATATTCCATTTGGAAATATGTATTAGAGGAATACTTTCTGCAGTACTTGGTCACAGCAGCAGCAGGGAACATAGCTGGAGTTCGCAGCCAAGTATCTACACGTCGGTGATTTCACCGATATCCTCAAATCCTTTGATAATTTGAAGATAGAGTTCCAATATGCCCAAGCACCGTACCCACATTTAAATCAATTTTTTTTTCCGTCGGTTGTGGATCTAGTACAATATTTTCGTGATACTGGCAGAATTTCGAGAGGTATTATTTAGTCGCAGAAGCCCTACCGAAGAAGTCAAGTCAAACTGTAGATAAGGTTGGCAATTTTTTTTTGTGTCAGGTTGGTACACGTTTCGAGCGTAAACTGCACGAAAAGTCGATCCTTAAAAGTACCGTCTCTAGAACTAAGTGTTTTTATATTATCTTTGGCATAGATTAGTATAATCATCCTATCCTTAGTTCAATCCTTGATTTCCGAGTCAGGTCAACACTGATTTTGGCGATAATTATCACTATTTTCCATTTCGCTTCAATACCGCGTTTTGGAAAAAAGTCACCAGGATCCATTTTACTTACCTACATTTGGGTGGTTAATGCTACAAAATTCGATTATTTTCTTAGGCCAATTTACGTATAATTTCGTTTTTTATATAAGTTGTTGCAGTCATAATCATGCAGTCTAATATATATATTCTCATCATCATCATCATCATCTCAGCCGTAGGACGTCCACTGCTGAACATATGGCTTCCCCATGATTTTCTAAAAGGACCGGTTGAAAGCGGCCTGCATCCAATGTCGTCCTGCGACCTTCATCAGGTTGTCTGTCCACCGTGTCGGTGGGCGACCTACGCTGCGCTTGCCGGTACGTGGTCTCCACTCCAGAACCTTTCGGCCCTATCGGCCATCAGTTCTGCGTGCTAGGTGCCCACTGCCACTTCAACTGGCTAATCTTCTAAACTATGTCGGTGACTTTCGTTCTTCTACGGATCTCCTCATTTCTGATTCGATCACGTAGAGAAACCCCGAGCATAGCCCTCTCCATAGCTCGTTGTGCGACTTTGAATTTATCTATGAGGCCCATAGTAAGAGACCACGTTTCAGTGCCATAAGTCATCACTGGTAACACACATTGGTCGAAGACTCTTGTAACGGAACGGGCTCTGGATGAGGATTCCGTCACGATTCACAAATAGAGAGACATTTAAAAAGTATCTTGGTATGAATAAATATTGATGAAATTTAGACAATCAAAAGTAGAAGAAAGCGTTAATGTGTAATATTGAAATTTAGATGTTAGGTATTTCTTATAGCAAGACTATAGGTACTTACTGAAAATGATAAGCAGCTTAGAATATTTAAGCTATCAAGATATTCTATTTATTAACCATTTAAATCGATTGTTCAAACATTAACTGATAAGTTACTTCAAGGAAAGGGAAATAATCCTTGAGTATTAATTGTTGAGTAATCCTTTAAATACAAAAAAGTTATAAGCTAAATTAATAAAATTACCATGAAAACAAGCAGCATTGATATTTCTAACCATACAAAGGTAATGTGAGGAACACGTTTTCATTATGTGTCCGTGTATTTGAGTTTGCTTCATCAAAGTGAACCCTAAAACAAATGAGTATTGACGCCGATCTGACGCCGATAGAAAGGGCTTTGATTGGATCTACGTTCTTCTGATCGGCGTCATTCGAAATTCAAAACATGTGTTGTCATGAGCGGATTTTGATGAGAATAAGAATAGGAATGCGCTGGAGGGCAGAGATTGGCTGAGGTGGATCTGAAGCCGTTTTGACGCCGATAGAAAGGGCATTGATTGGATACCTATCGGCCTCAAATCGGCGTCACTGTCAAGTTTGAGAAAGTATATAAGCAGTAGAAAGACCAAGAAAACGCTTATTAAATTCCCGAACTTCTGTGAGGATATATATTCTGCTACGGACATGGTTCCGGACGTGGGTTGGATACCTCACGGTGACAACTAAGATCCACCTCGATAGGGAACGCCCAATCCTTAGAGTTGGACACTTTTGGGAGCGAGCCAACAATCGCTTTAACCTATTGCAATAGGTACGATTAACTGCTCCTCACTTCGATTGGAAAGAATATTCCAGTGGAAGTGTCTTCTATGTATTATATGTATTTATTTCCTCTCATACTAGAACGTCGCTCTGCAGCCTTCCATAGCTTCGGCTATAGCGGTATAGTCGCGCGACTTTTTCCGTGCGTGGAGTTGGACACCCTAGGGGCCATAGGTTCGATTCTCGGTTTGGCGCCGAACTTTACAGGCTAGTTTATTTTCTATATATTAGAAGTCAAATTAAGTACATAAGCATCTAGGATTAGTTCAGTCGGTCAGTCTGTAGGAATCTCACGTATACAGTACATGCATTCTAGTATGTTCACCATGACATGTCGTTTGCGGCTAGTAGTTCAGTTATTGTAATGTAGTAGTAGGATCATCATCATCATCATCTCAGCCGTAGGACGTCCACTGCTGAACATAGGCCTCCCCCATGATTTTCCAAAAGGACCGGTTGGAAGCGGCCTGCATCCAACGTCGTCCTGCGACCTTCATCAGGTCGTCTGTCCACCGTGTCGGTGGACGACCTACGCTGCGCTTGCCGGTCCGTGGTCTCCACTCCAGAACCTTTCGGCCCCATCGGCCATCTGTTCTGCGTGCTATGTGCCCTGCCCACTGCCACTTCAACTGGCTAATCTTCTGGGCTATGTCGGTGACTTTCGTTCTTCTACGGATCTCCTCATTTCTGATTCGATCACGTAGAGAAACCCCGAGCATAGCCCTCTCCATAGCTCGTTGTGCGACTTTGAGCTTTTCTATGAGGCCCAAGGTAAGAGACCACGTTTCAGTGCCATAAGTCATCACTGGTAACACACATTGGTCGAAAACTCTTGTCTTGAGGCACTGAGGTATTTTTGACGAGAAGACTTCGCGAAGTTTCCGGAACGCTGCCCAGCCGAGTTGGATTCGACGATTGACCTCTTTCTCGAAGTTGGACCTGCCTAGTTTGACTGTCTGTCCCAGGTAGATGTACTCGTCAACAACTTCGAGAACTGAGTTCCCAACTGATATTGGGGTAGGTACAACATGGGCATTAGACATAATTTTCGTCTTATCCATGTTCATCTTAAGACCTACCCGTTGGGAAACTCGATGGAGGCCTTCGAGCATTGTACTGAGGTCTTCCATGGATTCTGCCATGACTACAATATCGTCGGCAAATCGAAGGTGAGTGATGTATTCGCCGTTAATATTAATGCCAAGTCCTTGCCATTCCAGAAGCTTGAAGGCGTCTTCCAATGTAGCGGTGAACAGTTTCGGAGATATAACGTCTCCCTGTCTCACGCCTCTTTGCAATGGAATTGCCTTCGAACTCTGCTCCTGTACTCGGACTGACATGTAGGCGTTTTTGTACAAACACTTCAGCACTTCAATATACCGATAGTCAATACGGCACCGCTGGAGAGACTCAAGCACTGCCCACGTCTCGATCGAATCAAAGGCTTTCTCATAGTCCACAAACGCTAAACAAAGAGGCAAGTTATACTCTTCGGTCTTCTGTATAACTTGCCGTAGCGTGTGGATGTGGTCTATGGTACTATAGCCTTTTCGGAAACCGGCTTGTTCCGGAGGCTGGAATTCATCAAACCTGCGACTGAGACGGTTCGTTATGACCTTCGAAAACAGCTTATAAACATGGCTCAAAAGCGAGATGGGTCTGTAATTTTTAAGTAAAGTGTTGTCACCTTTCTTGAAAAACAGCACCACCACGCTTTTGTTCCATGCTTCTGGCGTTGAACCTTCGAGTAAGACGGTATTAAAGAGCTTCTGAAGGACTTTAAGTACCGGTGTTCCACCCGCTTTCAGAAGTTCAGATGTGATACCGTCGTCACCAGGAGCCTTGTTGTTCTCAAGCTGTTTCAAGGCCATTCTAATCTCGTACAGGCTGATGTCCGGGATATCTTCGGTATAATGTCGGGTCAGCTTGGCTCTTGGGTCTTTGGCCGAGCTGCTAACAGGTTTAGCGACCGAGGTGTATAGCTGTCCGTAGAAACTCTCTACCTCTCCTAATACTTCTGCTTTGGTCGACGCTACACTGCCGTCTTCTCTCTTCAGCTTTGTCAACTGGCTTTGCCCAATAGACATGTCTCTTGCAAACACTTTGGAGCCTTTTTTCCGCTCTATCGTCTCTTTAATACGGTTTGTATTAAAGATCCGGATGTCGTGTCGCAAGGACTTCCATATTCGTCTATTGAGCAGCCTATATGCTTCAGCATCATGCGAAGACTGCATTTTCAGTGAGCGTCGTTCAGCCATGAGGTTGAGGGTATCGTTGGAGAGTTTCTGTGGCCTATCTGTACGGTGGGGTTTAAAGTATTTGGAACCCACTGTATGGACAGTTTCTACTAACCTGTTATTGATCTCGTCCACTGAAGCGATGTTCTCAAGGCAATCGAAGCGATTGGATAGCTCAAGTTGAAAGCTCTCGGGGTCTTGTATATGGGCACGAGTGGGTCGGAGCGTAGACTTCATCAGACGAGACCTCTCCAGTTTGAGATTAATATTCACCGTGCCTCTTACCATTCGGTGATCACTACCGGTTTTAACCCTGTTGATCACGGAGACATCAGTGAATATTTGCCTTTTGGTGGTCATAATGAAGTCAATCTCATTTCTCGTGGAACCATCGGGACTCAGCCAGGTCCATTTCCTGTGAGGTGGCTTCTGAAAGAAAGAGTTCATCATAAAGAGTCCCTCTTTCTCCAGGAAGTCGGCCAACCTCTGTCCCCTACGGTTCCGTTGTCCATATCCAAATTGCCCCACTTTCAACTCATCCTCGCTTCTCTTACCCAACTTCGCGTTGAAGTCCCCCATAACAACTAGAAAGTGCGTTTCAGAGGTATGTATGGCCCGACTAATGTCCTCATACATATCCTCCACCTCATCATCCGGGTGCGAATTCGTCGGTGCGTATACCTGAATGACCTTCAGCGAATATCGTTTGGATACTCTGAGTATTAGGTATACGACCCTATTGGAAACGCTATCGATCTTAACTATGTTGTTAGTAAGGGACTTGTGGACGAGAAAACCGACACCACCTTGGGACTGTTGGTCGCCCTCCCGGTAGTAGAGTAAGTTACCTGATTTTAGGGTTATCGTGTCCTCACCCGCTCTACGGACTTCAGATAACCCCACAATGTCCCAGTGTAACTTACTCATTTCTTCTTCCAGCTCATAAATCTTCTCGTCTGTCCTCATTGTGCGTATGTTGTGTGTCACCAGGGCCAGTCGTCGTCGTTGGGGGTGGTAGCCGGGCGTCTGCCGGGGATTCTTAGCACCCCCTGCCCCACCGTTACCGTGGCCGCTACCGTAGCCAGGAATAGCGGGGCTGCCGGGGACTGGGGGCCTGGTTCCTAATGTGTCTGTCATTTGGGGGGATTTTGCCAATACTCGCCACGCTTGGCAGGCGGGTTGGCGAGCGCAGTTTTGAGGTTTTAATACTGGGAAGGTGCTGCTGCCCACCTTCCGATTGTTATCCCTTAGCAGATTTTTACGCACCCACGGGTAGAGTTGGGGGGGTACTATTCTAAGCCGGTACCCCACGGTTAGTAGGATATCCAATGTAATATCGGAATACCTAAGCATTGTCTTCATTTACTCTAGGGATCTATAGCTCTGAATAGTTTTCTCTGTTTCAATTCTTTCCGAAAAGAACAAGGTTACAGCAGCGGTTCAGTGTTAGGGTCCTTCTAGACTAGACGATCATTGGCCAAAACGAATTATTAGAATAAAATTAAAAAAATTTGGGGGGTTGTTACACTCTTGTCTTGAGGCACTGAGGTTTTTTTGGCGAGAAGACTTCGCGAAGTTTCCGGAACGCTGCCCAGCCGCGTTGGATTCGACGATTGACCTCTTTCTCGAAGTTGGACCTGCCTTGTTTGACTGTCTGTCCCAGGTAGATGTACTCGTCAACAACTTCGAGAACTGAGCTCCCAACTGATATTGGGGAAGGTACAACATGGGAATTAGACATAACAAAAAAAAACTATTTTTATTAAATGAACAAGGTAAAAATAACATAAAAATTGAGGACTTACGAATGAAAGGTTATGTTTTCGTTTACGTTCGTTTTGGCTTTTGCAGCCTTAAATACAACAATGATCCATTGTTTATATGTGCTATACACACAAACATAAATCACAATTCCAATACAAAACCGCTTTTTCACTGTAAACTAAGATTTTACGAGAATTACAACTGTTTGGTACACTGGCGAAGTGTGCCCAGCAAAGAGGAAATGTGCGACTGAAAGCAGGTTGCTATACCTGCTATATTCTACATCTTCGTCACTTTGTATATACTCATTTTGCTCAGTCATAGTGTTATTACTACCGTAACAACGCTCTTGATAGTTCCTCTGAGTGTTATTGTAATCGAAAAATGTCGTCCTTCGTGACATCGTCCATGACGTCATATGGATCTACGTTGTCGCGCTTTATTGATTTGGAATGGCGATCACAGCGTTAAAAGTGATTTTGACGCCACTCGGATCGGAAGGTACCATGATGCGTTAGCATAGTATCTTATAGCCTGTGTTGTTAGTAGTGGTTAGTCTATGGACTTGAAGTATTGTGCTTGAAGCATCTGTTACTCTGTGGTGTGTGAGCTTGTGCACAGATAAATGTACTGAGTTTCAATGAGTTTGTGTCAGTCAGTCTTCTTTAGATATAATCTGATTAATCTATGGTCAGTCTTTAGATAATAGCCCACGGCGGTTTCACTTCCTTACTGTCCTGTGGGCCTTAGAAAGGTGTTGTCTATGGTTGTGCATCCACACATTATTCACCACAGTTATCTATGTTCTATTAAACGGTGCCTAAGTTATCTTCATTTCTATTAGAGAAAATTAAAGAGTTTGCGTAATTTTATACCGTTGTCTAATCATCATTTTGTTTGAGAGTTGTCATTGATTGACTGACTTATGTCAAAGATGAAAATCACTATGAGCTAAATTATATTTAATGATCGTGTTTCTATTCCTATAATATATGTTAATAAACATGTTGTGTATCTTACGTTGTCGGTGAGCAAAGATACTCAATCCCGCTCAGGTTATGTGTCAATTCGATGTTTTATGAAAAACAGGTGTAAACAGTATTATGGCTTCAGAAGGTTAGGTTCCAAGAAGAACTTCGAGCGGCGAACGACTGGATAGATCGCAGCGGGCACACGGTTAGGGTATGAGTTTAACATACGTAGAGAAATTAGATGAAAACTCATTTTACAATACACGGAAATTCATGATCAATTTGTATCTTATCCATGGCGACCTGTGGGAGTACACTCATACGACACCGATGAATTATAGGCAAGGCATAAAGAGAGACCAAAAAGCAAGAGTAAGGATATGTTTGATGATATAATCACATTGCCTGGTTCACGTGAGATATGCAAAAATGGCAAAGGAGTCATGGTAAGTTTTAAGGTCATCCTTTGAAGATAAAGGGCTAAACAACCGCTGCAGACTTTTGTCAAAGCTTTATGACAAGGCTTAACGAAATATATTCAACCAATGAGACTTGCAATGGAAAACTCAAATATAGAGTATATGAAGACCAAGCTGTTACAAATGCAGGATTCATACAGTGCAGTGCAGACCCAAGTATAAACACCAAAGATACTGCACTATTAACGGATAAACAATACAAAGCAAGAAATTTCTACAGAAATAGGCACACGTTATTGGATATTTTAATTTAATCTCGTTATGACATAAAATTAAAGTTAAGAAATGATAATTTACTGTAACATTTAAGTTAATAAACCTTGTATTAAGGTATTACTTGATCCCCCCCGAAGGGTTCTCGCATTGACGTGGCGGGGGGGCTCAGTAACCGTGGCTAGGTACACCACGGTGAAGCCAAGAGGAACCCAGGGGCCGCGCCGGCGTTGGGGTGCGCTGGCCGGCTCAGGCGGGCCGCTCCTATGGGCTTTGGCCGCCAAGTCCACATAGGAGTGGCGGGGTCCGGGCGCTTTGGCGCAGACTCGAAGAGGTGGGGCCCGGGCGCTTTGGCGCAGGCTCGAGGAGGTGGGGCCCGGGCGCTTTGGCGCAGGCTCGAGGAGGTGGGGCCCGGGCGCTTTGGCGCAGGCTCGAGGAGGAGGGCCCGGGCACTTTGGTGCAGGCTCGAGGAGGTGGGGTCCGGGCGCTCGGGCTATCCCTTGTGGCTGACGTAGCAGGCGGTGGGGCTACGTATCCGACCCACCGCAGGGAGACCACGGGCGACCAGACACGGGGAAGTCTGGTGCCCATTGTTGGCGAGTTTGGTCTCCGAGGCAGTTGCGGCGCGCCATGTGTTCTGGCGTGCCGCGAAGAGAAGGGTCCGACAACGGACAGCCACGGCGGGTTCGCGGTCGTGTGGAAAATCTGTCCCGCGTTCCCGCCGAGGGCGGCAGTTACGGAACACCCCGGGGTTTTGGTGGGTATACGGACTCCCACATAACCACCTCCCTCCCCGTAGTGGGTGGTATCCATAAAGGATTTCCAAGGGACGAAAAAAAAAAAAGGTATTACTTGATACCTATCAGCCTAGCCAGCTGTGACTAATATATACGTATTTACAGTTATTCAATGCATATTAATTTATAGTTTGGTGATTTTCTAAATAACGGAACGAAAATGTTTAATTAGAAATTGTAATCATGCATGTTTTGAATAGTCATCTCACAAAGTGTTTTCAATATGTAAGGTAAACAATATATATATATATATTACTTATAATAAATTATAATCTTTGTTATTTTAGAATTATGTTTTTTAATAAATTATTATTGAAAAATTATTATTTTGATTAAATTATCTGTAACTTGATATTTAATTTTATAAACCACGGTTTACATAACAATATTTTAATAAATTAGATAGGAACGCTTATTGCTGCTTCAATATCAAACAGCACATCCCTATTTATTGATATTGATATCGCGTGCTCGTCTTCCACCTTACTAATGCGTTCAAGTCACTAATGTCATGTCACACATGGAAGACGAGCGCTCGACTATGAACCGTCAAAGTGGATGGCACTGAAAAAAAATAAACTTCCCGCTAACTTTCCGTTCTTTGATTTAGTGATTTCCATCTACCTTTAGATATAGTCTGATTAATCTATGATATAGGCTGATTTATCTATATCAGTCAGTGTCTCTAATATTCTCTTGCCAGTGCATTAATTTTTTTGAAACGGTGATCTTATCATAATCTAATTTCTAGTTTCAATAATTATTGCTTGAACCTTAACGTTGTTGAAAACAAACAGTGATACTTTCTGATTTTTGCTCTGGTGATCACAGAACTCTGTAACTCTAGTCGAGCTGGTGATGGCCTTGTGTGCTGTTTTATTTAGTTCCTAAATGTTTCATCCTGAGAACATGGATTCTCCTGTGGAAAAATGGGATCCAGGTAAGTAAACAAAACCTGACACCTCTTACGACGATTTCAAAATTATAGTTTTAGAAGTGCCATACACACACCACACATACATACACCTTTGCCTACCTCGCTATAAAGACAACAATATATTCAAAACTTCAGTTTACACTCTAGAGAAAGATCTTAAGTGATGATAAAACATCAGAATCTGCCCATCATTCCAGATCTTCATTAAAATGATGTGATTGGGGCTTTATTTTTATCTATTTAGATATTACTGCCTAGTAGTCTAAAATATATATACATTGTTGAATTTTTTATTCAAGTGAACTTCTTTTTTTGGCATACATAAATTCTACTAATATTATAAATGCGAAAGTTTGTGAGTATGGATGTTTGTTCTCTTTCATGCTAAAGGTGGCAGGCCAATTTTGATTAAATTTGGTATAGAGGTAGATGTGGCACTGGATTATCACATAGGATACTTTTCGTCATTATAATTATCATCATCATCATCCTCATAGGGATGCAAAAGCGTAATATTCCTGGGGACAGCATAGACATCAAGATCGTAATGATGACAGGTCTGTCAGAGTTTGTGTCAGTTTTAGATAGATTAGTCAAAAGCACACTGATTTTGACAGCTTGATACACTGGACATGCTCAGAGCTGCATTCCAGCAAGCTTTAGACCAAATGATGTTCGTCCAAGATTTGATTGAGCATTAAGAGGTCAAGAATATATAATTAGGCATTTCGAGGTTAGTACAAATAAATAAACTTGTCCATTTGTCGTGAAAATGCAACTAAATACTTTGTCATTATCAACACAGTCACTTTTGACAGCCGACCAAGATTTGCCTCTCTCAAAAGTTACAATAATTTTGGCCAGTCGGGACAAAATTTGTGCTGACAGGGTGTTCTGAAACAGGCGTGATCGAATCTCGATCTGCACAAATTTTGGCCAATAGGCATCGTGGATCGGCAGTTTTGCCAAATTTTGGCTTGTCCTGTGGCTTGCTGGAACGCAGCCCAGTGACGCCAAGGGTGATGAAATTTAACACTAATACTATCAAGGATGTTGAAATGTGATGACAGTTTTTCCCATGGTGATAAATTTTGTATTTGTATGTACACACATCAACATGGTCTAGGGATATTTCTAATAACTAAAATTCACTAAAGACACCGACACATTAAAATAAACCTTGATTAATAGCCTATCTAATCTGATAATAAACTTTTAGATAAAGTTAAATTTAAAAAAACTTAGAAGAGGAAAAACTCAGACAAAATTTCAATCTTAACTTTATTTTTGAAACATCAAAACCTAAACAAAACAATTTTTTTTTATAAAAATTGTTGCATACTCAAAACAAGGGTGTCCATATCCTGTTGTGGAATACTGTCTGTGTCCTGCTAAGATGCAAGAAAAGCTGTTTTCTTGCACAATATCTTCAGGGAAATTCCTAAGAGCTCTTCTCTGAAGCATATCTCAGGACCTCAATGCCTTACATCACGTGTACAGGTCCGATTCATAGTAAATGCTGCACAAAGTCAACCAAATGTAATGGCGATGCAATTGGTTCAAAGGCTACAGAGAGAGTATGGTTTGCTGGTAAGCGGTCAAACTTTGAGAAGACGACTGCATGAAATCAACCTACGTGCTTGTAGGCCACTTCGGGTACAAGCGCTAAGGAGAGGCAATCGAGGAAAAAGATTACAATGGGCTATTGCTCACGAAAACTGTGTTTTGAGTATGCAGAACCGCTGCAGATGTGTCAGGAGAGTCTTAGGTGGATCCACAGATTATTAATTGTAAGTTTTCAAAAATTTTGATTAATGTCGATCGGAAAATAGGCAAGATCTCGCAAGTTTAACGAGTGCAAACTCGAGCACAAAAACATCTTATTCGAAGCGCGGCAGTGCGTACTGACAAGGAGCTGCGAAATGAATTTATACGAGTCCAGTAAACTTTTAGAGTTTGCGGATGAATGCCTGACATCTGTGGTTGAAACTAGCGTTGTATCCGAAAGGGCCTTCTCAGCGGCTGGTCATCTGGCCAGCAAAATAAGAAGCCATTTAGCAGAAGATTCTTTGTACATTTTGTGTTTCTTAACCACTTAACAGGCCTCGTGCTTGTATCGTTTTCTAATAACATTAAAAAGTAATAAATAAAATAACATTTTTTTTTAATTGATAATAATATCTCAGTTTAATAGTCAACTTAGTTAATGAGTTCCATTTTAGTTTTTGACTTGTTTTGTTATGAAATAACTGTTTATTATTCAAAGACTTTTGTTTGATATTAGAAGAGAAGGCTGATTGTTTATTTCTTTTCTTATTTCAAAGTTATACCGACTTAAATTTTATTAGAAAACAATTATATACATCAAACAATGTTCAATACATAAAAAATTATTGAAAAATTCATAAAAATAAATGTTTATTGCTTAATACCTATAATTCTTATTATTATTGCCTAAGTTATTCAAATATTGTGATTATTTGCAAGAATAAACACAAACTGCCAATCTTGCGATATGACTGCAAGGAGACTTTATCTAGGGAATGAAATCTCATTCCCTAGATAAAGTCTCCTTGCGCTTAACAAAACATTGAGTTGAAAGAGCTATCACAATCATACAATATTTACATGGATGGCGCAATCAAAAAGGTGGGTGCAGGCTGTGAATACCAAGTACTTACTGGAACTTGGAATCTCGAATTATAAGTACTTTACATTACCACAATTGTAATACAAACAGAATCTATGAGCTTACTGTTAGCTGCGAGAGTAATATTAAGTCCATATACGATACTGAATAGTAAGTGATCCTAAGGATATGCTCTTCTAATTAATATGCGCTTAGACAATGTAACCGGTCTACAGTCATGGCCGAGTGTCATGCAGCATTACAAACATTAAGTACTTAATAATAAGATGAACAAAGGGACACAATTTATGCCCATGGCGGATATTTTAGCTAAAACTGGAGTGACAAAAAAACAAACAAACGAGGATGTAAAGAACTATTAGCGATGGAGGTATGGGAACTATTATAATTGCCTTTACACCGAAAAAGAACAACTAAATTTGTGGAATAAGATAAAAGATTGCAAACAAGCAAAATCAATGTTTCCAACTCTTAACATAAATTTAACCAATAATCTATTGAACGGTTTCAACGTAAGGAACTACGTCTAATTGTAGGCCTAATAACAGGACATTGTAACTTGAATTATCACTTACTCAAAACACCATATTATAGTCCTCTGTGTAGAGGCTGCTTGCGCAGATGTATCCGTGGAGCACGGACAGCTGCACTCTAAATCCACGGAACAAATCGGAATTATAACGGTTGTTACATAAGCTATTCTCGAAACCGCCAACCTTACTCTGGAGCAGCTATGTCAACGACACAAAGTCCTCCTTCGCCACATCTAGAAGCTGAGATGGCTTGGGTAAAGCCTTCTCCTTAATCGGCCACTGTTGGCAGAGTGATCGTGGTTGGTAAGAAGGCGGCACACGGTGGGTCTTCATCGTCATCAGTCTTCCCGGCGATGGTGATTACTGATTAGAGCTATTTGTTTTCATTTTAATTGGTGCGTCGCATTACGAGAACACTCTGTTATGGACGCCTTAGTTGCCTCCCGTCTTCATAAGTCCAGCGTGTCGGTGACCTGCCTCTACCTCTCTCACTCTTTACTGCTATCTGACTTTGGCAAAGGTTTGCGTAATGGATAGTAGGGGGTAATACACAAAACACCTCATGCGGGACATCAGTGCAGAACATATCGGCCTCGAGCGGAACTAGACAATTACATTTAAAAAAAAAAAAAAATATTTCATTTGTTTCAGCTCTCATTCGTTTACTGAGTTCGCTGAAAGAAGTACCATCAGACAGCGAAGACATAGCATTCCTCAGTGAACTTCTTCAATCCAAACAACTGCATGCCCTTGTGCAAGCACACAATAAAATTGTGGCTAAAGGGAAAGATGATAAGTTCTACCCTTTGCTGTCTAATGCTATGCAAGTCACTATAGAAGTTTTGGAAGTACTTGCTGATGTATTATCTGTTGCCACAGAATACCATGAGTTGCTGAGCTTGTTGCAAAAGCCACATTTTCAAGTGAGTTTTTGGCAATTGCTTAAGACCTGCTTTCTATCTGTGTTAGATGTGACCTCGTAGCCCTTATGGCTTATTTTTACATGTATTTTTTATATACTTTATTATTTATTATAAGCCCAATGACAACATTGGGCTTCATTGGGCTTAAAATAAATTCAATTCAATTGGCTCATTACAACTGTTAAGAATTTTATAGAAACTTTAGAAACTTAACTTAATTTCTGTAATGCTGCTTCATAGTCAAGAAATGCATTATTCATTTTGCAACCAACTTGTGACCACTCGAGTAAATACATAGTACATCCAATTACTCTTTTTATTTTGACAATTATTAATATTTTATTACTATTCTGATACCAACGAGTTCCTTTGTTATGTGTATACTATAGCGTAAACACCTCGGGTATTTGGGCATCTTATTACAATTTTGCCTTACTTAACGCCCTAGCGTAACGTAACGTAACGTTACATTATCTTGTGCACCATGTACACAATTATTATTTGGAACAATTACAATTTGGAAGTTACTAAGTTTCCCAAGTTTTCATTTCACTTTTAATTCTTTTTGACATAAGGCACTCCCACTTATGCGTGCCGTAGTTAACCATCTCCTTGATTAACACTATAATAATAATATATTTATTTCGAAAAAGTTGTACAGAGTTTTTATTAAAATTTAAAAAAAACTAGGTATTACGCTTATCAGTAATGACAACCTTTGGACACTTGCAACAAGATTTACTATTATAATTGTTACTTTTGTGTAATTTATACAATATTAATCTGTAAACTAGAGTTTTGAATATGATCCTTCAAACTCTTTGTAGGCTATTCTGTGCACACATGACGCAGTAGCCCAAAAGGATTACTACCCACACTTGCCTGACATCCCACTCGATGCCGATGAAGATGAAGAAACTGTGAAAATTGTTCAACTCGTCAAAAGTGATGAACCTCTGGTATGTCTTATTAATTTTTTCACACGATCTATTGTATATAAGAATTTCTTACATGGATATTATATAATTTGAGTAAACTTACTACATGTAGAAATAGCAGCTGAGTTTACGTAGCTATTTGAGCATTGAGCAAGATCAAAGACCCAAGCACTATTGTATAGATAGGTAAACTAGTCAGCGCCTAATAATTGCAACTTTGTTGTTTTTACGATATTGTTTTAGTTTTTCTAGTAAAACAAGTAGACATTCCATTTTCGGATATCAGAATCAAGTTACCCTGAATTATTAGTCTTGTTGGGCTGACCCGAAGCAGAATGCTTGATGAATAAAAATATGTCACTGCTATTTTGGTCTCACACCTATTAAATGTACAAAATGTTCTTTGTTCAAAATGATAAAAGTAATTTACGTAGTGTAATTATATTTTATTTTTTGAATGCCTGACCTTCAAGCTTTAAAATGATGCCAGTATTTAGAAAAACTATCCAGCACTTTAAGTGGTGCAAGTGTGGAACTCTGCGGTAGACGCGAGTTAGAAATTTAACGATCATTACTAAAATGCAGGCTGACTCGATTTAAATGTTAGATTCAAGAGTGTACATTTTACGATATAGGCACATAGTTAGTTCAATTTGTATTATTCACTGTCTTTTTTATTTTCAATGTTACTTGCTCCGACGCTATTATTTCAGTATTTTCAGTGAAGCATTTCTACTGTACCTTTACTGAAATATTCATATGTATATCAGGTATCAGGTAATGTAGTGGCATATTGTCTGTACACTAAGAAAAAAAATAATTCATAAATCAATTATTCATGTAACCATAACTTAATAGGAGTTAAATACTTTGATTGAACAAAATACAATTTTTCATTAAAAGGGTGGAGCACTGAGTGCAGAACCGATTGTGGTAAGTATTCTAGTCATTAAATGATTAGCTCATCAGAAAGTTTTAATTTGTCTTTGCCTTGCCTAAGTTCTTCTTCCTTTAATTCTAGTCAAAAATTTATATTTATCGTCGCTATTGATGCTCCTCTGAAGTTCCTTTACAGTTGTATCCATTTTATTATATTTTTAAGCCCACTTAAATTATTAATTTGCATCGGTTAGCTACACTGTATCACTGTATCTTTATAAATTGTGTATGTCTTATTATGTAACAACATATAGCTGTATTTTTATAATGTAAACCGCTAAACATTTGCTTCGATCTTTAAGCGACATTAATTAAAATTTGATAAATCATCCCATACTCCACACTTCTTGCTCATATTGCGTTGCTGTCTTTAATATGACTGTCGTTGATGTCATGTCACTGGCATGCCACTTGCACACATGGTTCATATACACCGAGTGAGCCAATGACAGCACCTAGCAATTTTTCAAATTGTGTCACTTAGTCACGTGATCACGCATTGGTTTTAAAATACGCTCTGCAAAGTTATATCGTCTACTATCGTTATGTGTGATTAGCCATAGACTAAAATAATATATTGCGTCAAGACTGGTTGGCCAAGGGTGTATTTACTATAATTATATAATTACCTTTGTTCCTTGTTTGTTTCCGGTGTTTGGATCATACAATGTTAAGAAGTAGGTATATCAATGTAGAACACTTATTTTGATCATTTATGTAACTGATTATTTTCCTGGCATGTCCTGAATAATTAAATAATTAATCTTCTCATAAAATAGTTACAAAAACAAAAATAGATACAATTTCTAAAAGATTATTGCCTAGTAGCTACACTGTGTCTTGATTGTACTTTAAAGCTAACACTCTGATGACTACGAGGCATTCTGCGTTGCATAGTCATTCGAGATCGTATGTATTTTCGTTAAAGGAGACTCTCAGAAAAGAAACTGTAAAGTGACATATTCACGAAACAGAATAAGTACAAATATATTTAAAAAGACCTTAATCCTTTCTATACTGTGATAATTAATACTTCATCAGTCGAACGACCCAGACACAATAGAAATTTCATTGTTATATGGACAATCGACTGGTGAGGAGTTAAAACAATAGATTTATGGATGGAACTGACGTATATTTACAAATCTGGGACGCAAAGGGTTAATATATGTTGATGAGCACATATATACTCAATCAGATAAACAAATAATAACTACCCAAACATAAGAAAAAAAACATTTATAGGCGCGGTGATTTGTTATGTTGTATTTTTAAATAACATGTATTTCATTATTTAGGTTTAAGTTTATTTTCACAAAGTTTTGAGTGAATTGCGCCGGTTTTTTTCCATATCATTAATATTTGAACTTTGCTGCACAAGTATTGCAAAAAATAAAAAATAAATACTTATTACAACGTTTTTATAAAGTGCATAATTGTAATTTAAATTAGTTAAGTAACTGTACTACATTGCGTTGAATTTATAAAAAAAACACTGAATTATTTAAAAAAGTTTCTCGAGTCGCGATTAACCGTGATAATTATCATAATTATAAATTATATTAGTAGATACACTTTTTTATTTAATTTAACACTGTTTTACGAGATTCGGTGGTTCGACTCTCGATATCATTAGTTGAAACCCAAGTTTTCTACATTGATAAAAGTATTATCAGTCCAAGCAAATGTTTTGTTTCATTTGAGTACAGAAACTCAGCTTAAAGACGTTGTATCTACTTGCTGACCTTGTTTTACATTTCGTTCCGCGAGACTAAATCAGAGAAAACATCGATAGCTGCTATCTCTAGATGTTACCGCTTTTATAATACTATAACTTACCCACTACTCTTAAGTCACTATTTTGCTTTCGACTATATTTTTTTCGCTTACCTACTTGACTCTCAAACGTACATTTCTCACACCGATTTAACATATTAAGAACATAAAATAATGTAGTAGTTATTATAAAAAGTATCGTTTAAAATTATTGTATCTGGGTGTAGATGACTAAATCCGAAGCTACGAGAAATAACATCAGTTGATCAAAGGAGTTTTCGGACCGATTTTAATTAAAATTAAAGCTAAAAATCCCTTATATCTTCATATAAAGAGGACCTGGTCAAAACATCGGCCTTCCCAATATAGCCCTATATTGTTAAATTACCCGTAAACATGGAGCTACCAGTATGATAACGTTATAGAGTTTTAAAAAATGTTCTTTAGTTAGTAAAAATAAACTAAGTAGTAAAGACAGAAATCATGATCATCAGGGGTCGAAGATAAACACAACAAAAAAGATCAAAAAGACTTTTGTTGTTGGCTAGTTTAGTTTGACGTTCTTATGTCACGCACATAACAGCACTTATACATACTCAATTACTTTACTAATTATTCCACGTAACCGCATCGGTGGTAGTACCAACTATTAATCATCAATTTACGGCCGGTCCCAATAATCTATCTATCGCCGGTTTACCTTACTAGAGTTAGATATTTGACACTATTTGTATGGACGTTATGTCAAAGTTCAAAAAAAGTTCTATCGGTAGTAAGGAAAACCGTGGATAGATAGATTATTGGTATCCTCCATTAATATCTGAATGTTGTAGATTTACGGCCTTACTTATAAACGCTGCTGTCATTTAAAGTTAAGCAGCGTTTATAAGTAAGGCCGATAACTTTTAAAGTAATACATTGATTTATTTATTTTGAAAGTTTACCAATGAATATCTATTCAAATGTAAGTAAGTACATAGTTTGACAAAGAACATCACAAAAGTATATTTAACAAAAGAGTTCTTTGTATTACATATTGTCGAACACTAATTCTCGACGGTTGTCGGCGGGCATTGCATGGAGATTTGTGTACCTAAGTGTAACGTTATGGTATCTTTGATGATACAGTGCAAACTATATATAAGTTAGCTGAGGCACCTATATCCTAGATAAATTACAGTTTGTACTGAAACGTCGACGATACGATTACGTTAAAATTACGCGAATTTCTGCGCACTGAACCATACCTAAAAGTTTCTTTATCAAATAAAACTCCACGTCCACACTCTATAGTAGTCTATTTAGAATGTATTATGTAGTAACTAATAGCAATAAGAAAATAACCATTCAGGTAAGTTAGGTTTGGGTGACTGTGAACATTTGGTTACATTCATATTTTGATTATTGATTATTCGTAATTTATTGGTACACCTCATTGATCGCTATCATAATAAATTATTAATCATAGACCCCGAAACGTGCCATATTTTCCCATAACACAAATCATTTCATCGAAACACAATCGAATGAATAAAGCATGGGAATTATTATTATTATTATTGTCTCACAGGGAGCGACAATAAAAACAGATGAGGAGACCGGCAAAATAGTCATAGCTCGTGTGATGCATGGCGGCGCGGCAGATAGGTCAGGCCTCATCCATGCCGGAGACGAGGTCATCGAGGTCAACGGCATCAGCGTTGAGAACAAGACGCCCGCCGATGTGTTAGCTATATTGGTATGCATTTACTATTCAAGCAGCTATTTTTGTGTGACCTAGAGCTGCGGCCGGCAAGTGTTCGCCAGCTGCAAGATTACCCATGATAGCCGTAAACTATTTACAGGCCTATTTATTATGTGCGATTTTGCGCAACATATCATTTTGCTTATTACCCCGATAGATAGTTAAGCCTTATTTATAACTTGCTCTTCATATCTAGAACACCGTTATGCAGGTATACCTTTTTGATTATGTGCAGGATATCTGGAGTTACAATCACAGTGTACCCGAGGATATCGGTACATTCACATGCTATAAAAAACGATTTTTATCTATTAATATGATATTATATTTTCTCTTATAACCTTATAGGGATAATTCTTTCTTGTTACATTAACTAAATAAAAATCTAAAGAAGCAACTACGTTTATAATAAAGTGTTACAATGGGCGACCTTATAATAACCTTACACCAATGTCTTTAATCAATGCCGTACAGGCCGTACTGGGCCCGCATGTTGCATTATGATATACTCCGTGTCTCTCTGTACTCGTGAGACGAAGAGCCGATAAAGGGATCGTAAAAGACGAAACGATTTTTATAATCATCAGCCTGTAGCAGTCCACTGCTGGACATAGGCCTCTCCAATTGCACGCCACTTAGGTCTATCTTGGGCTTCTCGCATCCAGTTTTTGCCAGCCGATTTTTATAATTAACAACAAATAATGTTTTTTTAATGTAAATACACTATACAAGTTACGACTTTAAGTTGCGATTGATGATCTTGTATCTAAGCTAAGTTTCGTGCCTCTACAATAATGTAACATTAAAAGCTCGCCTTGAAGTGTTGTGGTATGATTTCCTTTTCAGCAAAGTTCAGAAGGCACAATAACATTCAAGCTAGTTCCCTCTTTTGGCAAAGGGGGGTCACGGGAAAGTAAGGTACGCGTGCGGGCGCTTTTCGACTACGATTCGTCAGAGGATCCCTACATACCTTGCAAGGAGGCTGGCCTTAACTTCAAGAAGGGTGACGTACTCCATATTGTATCACAGGATGATGCGTACTGGTAAGCGTTCAATTATTTTAATCTATCTATCCAACGTTTATCCACCCTCTGCTAAGTATATTTACGCTTTGCAGCAATCATCTTCGGTTTTATTTTATCTTAATCCATTCCAACGAACCTTTTAGGGATATTTGGCCAGCGGGCTGACGGTCTATTTCCTTCCAGTACTCAGAAACTCAACACTTTTGAGGAGGGTTTACAATATGAATTTTAAACCTGCTCACTTGTGCAAGAGTTATCATTAAAAACTGAATTTTTACCCTGTATTACTTCACACGCCATTCTGTAACAATTATTGACTGCATGCTCACAACTGTTGCGCCCCGGCTTGACGTTCCATTTAGTTCCAATGCTTATAATGCCCAACCCGAATAGAACACCTACCGCGTCTGCGAAATGCGCGCCAAATTTATTATCAAAAAAGGAAAGAATCCTATACTTATTTGCTGTTTTGACAGTGACAGCTCGCAAAGACCTCAAAATTCACCTTCCATCCGCGAGCATCGTGGTCGCGATGTGAGCGTTGTCGGTGACTTCACCGATGACATATCGAGCTCGCTCACAATGATCGTGGGCTTGTAAGGCAACGGGTGTGCGATCGACGCGATAAATTTTGCACATAAAGGAACACGACCTAGGTGTCTCAGTACCTACGTCCTAATCTCGGTACTGCATAGCAATTCATTTGAAATAGTGATCGTATTTCAAAATCCATTTCCCTGACACAGTGTTATTGAAATCAAAGATGCGATGGATCAATGTAACTCAAACTAAACTGCCACACTTACACTCAATCTGTAGAGTGGGGTGCTGGAACGTGGAATCTGCGGCGCAAAGATTGATAGTTCCTCACGCAGTATTGTATTTTTTACTAGCTGCGCCCGTAGTTTCACCCGCGTGATGATTGTGAATCTGATGATAAAAGTTGTTAAGTTATACTCCTTGTAATATCAGCTATCAGCTATAGTGAAACACCCGTCAATATCGGTCCAGCGGTTTAGATGGTTTACTGGAATAAACGAGACGAGCAGAAATTCTAATAACTGTTTTTGTTATATGTAACGTACTTATGTACTTTTAAATGCATTTCAATTTATTTATTTGTATAGATGTGCCCACATACTATACTTGCAGGTGGCAAGCGAGACGCGAAGGCGACCGCGTTATGAGGGCTGGGCTGATACCGTCCAGAGCGTTGCAAGAGGGCAGGATCATCCATGACCGGCAGATTGACCCGGCCATTTTAGATAGTAAGTCAACCTTATAGAATCAATTCCTCGATATGCGTTTAGGTTAACTATTTTTGAACGCCATTGCAAGGGCGCAAAAAACGCTGGCGAAGCAACGCAGCGCATCTAGTTCCAATGTTTAAAATTAATATTTGTTTGTCTTCTGTGCGTTCCTATACCATTCGGCCAGTTACAATGAAACATTCATGAGTTGTAGTGTGCGAGTCCGCGAATGTTGCTGTTTACAGAATGCCTTAACAACTTTTAAATTTTATAAAACTAGGATGGGTAGTTATTGTACAACCATGTGATTTGCGTGTATTTTGAAGAATATACTTTACGTTACTTTGGAACATTTTCTAACTACATACAGGGTAATTGGTTAAAACGACCCGTTTAGACCGTGTAGTTTACGTTGTTTCTGACTGATTTGACTATTAAACACCCCATCCTAAATCTAACCGTTTCGAGATTTGAATTTACTAGTTTTTTATAGTTTTAATCGTCCACAACGACTTATTTATTCATTTTGCGTACAATATTGGTTATTGAGGTCATAAAACATCTTAATTTACAGGTAAAAATCAAATAATAGTAATTATAAGACTGACTCATTTCAATTAAATTCAAAAGTAATAGTTTCATTATGTCGCTTCTTGTATGGACATGTACAATAGTAACTTTTTCTAGTTACTATTGTACATCTAATTTGTCTGAACTGTTCAACTTTTGACGTGAGCTTCCTTCGACGTTTACACTATTCCATCCAACAGCAGAGAAGCCTGCGCTGTGCAGTCCTTCGTCTTCAAGCAGTGAGTGCGGCCCGAAGACACCATGCTCACCCACCCCAACTGCAACCGCGCTCCTGCCATGCAAATCCATGCCCAAAGTCAAGAAGATCATCTACGATATCACTGGTACTTGTCCAATTATCTCTTATAACAGCTACTTACTATATCAAAGTGTCGCATAAAAGTGTAGTATTACTACATACAGCGTTTGACAAAAAGGTGTAGTAATACTGATATTATATGTAGGTACCTAGTCAGGATTCACATGGCAAAGTATAAAATACATCCCTATTAGAACATGCTCTTGGAGTTCGTTGGTGCAATGCGTTTTGTAATCCCTACGATACCGATTCATCCACCTCCGTCCCCCTGCCCTGCGTGCACTCTCTCCCCGCGCCGCACCCAGGCCCGCTTAGATTCCTTGTTTAGCTAGTCTACGTTCTGGAGGTTATTGACGTCTTTGGCCTAGTTTTTAGGGTTGAACCTGCTTGAGTACTGGGACGTAATAGTTAGGTCCCATTGTATGCAAGCTTCTGCGTGTGTGGTTTAAGTACTACTACACCTTTTCGTTACACGCTGTATAAGTCCTATAGTGACGTATGGCTTGGGGTGCATTGTGCGTTACCCCGCCAGCGTTTACCAGCTATCCAACTTCGCGTGTTATCGGGTTGCGATCTAACAACCTAAATCAACACTCTTACATGAGTGGCCATTCTATACGTAGTACCTTTATTATTAGTGTGAGTTGTAAATTTTTTTGCTAAACGAATTTTGTGCTTAAAGTATGTATAACTAACTTTTGCCACTACTTCGCGTAGTTTTTGAATGATAATCTAAATACAAATATTTATACCAATATGTTAATAAACAAATAATTATCCATACAATGTTTCAAGCCCCATTTCACCCCATAAGTCATTCCTGTATAAAACTTAAAAAACTTTTTTTTTTGAAATGATTTATCTAAATTAAAATTTTCACACCTACAAGTTCAAAACAAAGGATATAAACCTTTCACTAATTTTTACCCCCTTAGGGGTTGAATATCGAAAAACATTTAGTACACCTCTACCCACCAAGTCAAAAACACCCTTAAATTTCAAGTCTCTACGACCACCGGCTTAGGCTGTGGGTTGCCTGTCAGTCAGTCAGGATATTGAATATATATACGTCCACGAAACTTCTAGTTATCGAAGTTTCGCGTGTCTTACCGAAGGTGTTTTCCAGTAAGCGTCGTCAATGCTTACGTTTGCCATGCCCCGGTTTTACATTCTCTTTAGGATCAATGCTTATAATGCCCGACCCAAATGGAACGCTGACGCGGTCGTGCGCCCCAATTACTGTTTTGAAAAGCGGTCTTTTCGTAACAAATTGAGCGCGCCTACAAGTAGCTGCTTTTGTATATTTTGTTTATCGTGCTACATTCAACAGTTTGATTAGGTTGTCATCATTGCAATTAAAGTTCGCGTGCAAGTAATGGTGGAACACGATTTTGATCCTTTCTACTGTTTAATCCTTTCTATACCGTGATAACGAAAACTTAAGATTTATGAATGAAACGCACGTAAATTTACATCTCTGGGACGCAAAGGGTTATAACTACACGTTAGGTTTAAAATATGTTATCTGTTATTTATTTCCTTGTTAAAGTTTTCAATAAATGCAAACTTATTTTATACCATTTTTGTAACGGTTATCACATTTATCCCAATAGTATATGTAATGAAATACAAGTAGGGAAAGGCTGTCATTGCAAAGAGTTCCGACAAATGTCTACCCGAGTCCAGGCGCAGCCGAAGGCGAGGGTTGACAGTCGGAACAAGTTGCAATGACGGTTCCGCACGTGTACTAAACGACTATTTTTAATACAGTTGCGAAAAAATGAAGCATTTTAATAAAATAAACTCGCAAAGAAAATTTCTGGGAAATTGGGCCCACCGGAAAATATAAGCAGAGTTTTTTTTTTCTTCACCCATTCTGGTAGGCAAAGGGAACTATGCCCATAGAGCCAAGTCTTCAGTAGAATTTTTTTATTGATATGAAATGAAAAAGAAATTTAATGAGATGAAATGAAATGAAACCTAACCCAACTCATTTAAATCAAATCATTAAATCTGATATTGAAATAAATTAGTAGCTTCTTTTTAGAAATATACGTATTTGCATGAATCATAAAAACTTCTATGATTTTTTTTTACTAAAAGCTCCATGGTTGGTTTTTCTTTTTATTAAACATTATTTTGACAGTTGGGAAAGAGAACGCACGAGTTCAGGAAAGGTAAATTAAAAGCACGAGTATGTAATAGCCCACACCCCCACATCTTTTTGAGCAACTGTATTAAAAATTCTGTTTTCACACACTTTTGTATGTTTATACCAAACAGGCCTCTAAATGTTGGCTATATCCCCACTTATGTAAAGGACCGGATAACATATCCGTAAATAAAAGTGATTAATAATAATACACTTTATAAATTACAAACTTTACATACTTTTGGTTGTTGAAGTTTTTAATCCTTGGCACCCACACTAGAGTTACTCTGGGTACGTTCCGGTAAGCGCCGTCAACGCTCACAACTATCGCGCCTCGGTTTGCCGTTCCCTTTGGTTGACAGTGACAGCTCATAATGATCACGTAAACCCACCATCGAACCGCGAGCGTTGTGGAGCGGTGTCAGCGTTTTCGGTGACCTCATCGATGACGTATCGAGTTCGCTCGGTCGCTCACGATATATATATATATGGCATGCCGACGTCTTCCTCCCAGTCTTTTGCAAGTTTAGTTTTTGCAGATCCAGTATTTTGCAATACTAATGAAACGAAAAAGTACATTAAGGTTGAAATTTGGAATCAAAGGTTGCAAATAAAAATAGTAAAAGTACATTCTAAAAAGTTACATTAACTAGGCTGGGAGGCCTTGCATGTGTGTGTGTGCGCTGTGGTGGGTTTTTACTGTGGAAGAGTGCGCCGATATGTATTCGCACTGAAACCTGTATTCGACTATCGATGGCGTGTCGAGCTCGCTCACGATTATTGTGAGATTGAAATGGCCGCCCCATTTCAGGAGGGCTGCGAAGGATGCAATCGATTTCGGTTTAAAAATGAACATGGCCTAAAGCCGATCGTACATCGCCAACTAAACTAAGTTAGCTTAGCTTAGCGGTTGATCCAGTATTCGTACATGTGCGTCCACCGCAAACTTCGCCAATATACGCCAACTAGATAATTTATACTCTCAACTAAGTGAGCTAAGCTAAACTAACTTTGTTTAGTAGACGATCGGCTTTAGTGTTTTGCATGGTTAACTTTTAGTATATGCATAACACGTTCGATATAATTACAACCGTTTAGTTGATTAGTATAGATAATGTATGTACAACCCGGTCACAATATCTGTGCACCTGATCTCGTGACGACATATCGGCGGTCTGGGTACGGTGTGAAAAAAAGTTTTTTCGAGAAATGTGGAGGTAAAAAATAATTACTAACCTTTTCAAATCAATTTATTATTGATGAAGGGTTTGTTATTAAAAAACAATAATTTTGATTACAAAAACATTTATTATTAAACTCAGTCACTATAAATTATTGACTCTATGCCTGACATTGTATCTTCCTCACTCTCACTTTCTGAACTCTCCGAAGTTGTGTGATGTTGTCATCTGCTAGATGATCCTTTTCCCAGTATTCTCGCTGTAGTCTCTCCACGTGAATCACTTTTCCAGTCCGCTGGCGTAATTGACTTAATCGCATCTTTTGTAAGTTGTTCTATTTTCTTTTCCGATTGGTCAATGTTTTTATCTGCCACCCTTTGCTTTACCAAATTCCATATATATTCGATAGGGTTTAGGTCACAATGATAAGGTGGCAGACGCACAACTTCTTGGCCATGCTCTCGCATCAAATCGTCGACGACATATTTTTTCGGCGGCTATGGGATACAATTCCCTCTTTGTCATTTTGTCATTAAAGGTTACATTATTGTATTATTATAATAATTAATTAATTATTATTATTACACATTTGTCATTACAGGTTCGTTTCACCACTTGGTCTACAGGTATGGTGTACTGTTTATTTGCTTTCTTCGATTCAAAAAACTTGAGCACTTTCAAGATAAAATTTCTTGATTCGCTGTGTATCGTTTTTCCCATGACTTCAGTTTAACAGCTACTACAACTTTAATAACAACCAAACCAGTCCAAACTTAACAGTAAACAGTCTAAACTTAACAATAAATATTAAAAAACAAAACAACAACAAAGCGAAAATATCAAAATTATCGGGACGTGTATCGGCAACGAAGATGCTAACCGTACTGTCGCACCGGGGAGTGCGCGGAGAGGTGACAGAGGAAGCGGGAGAGGCGCCGCATTCCAGCGAGGTGCACAGATATTCTGACCGGGTTGTATGTATAGTATAGATAATTATTTATTTTAGAGACGTCATCTGTGTAGATTGAATGCTCTTATCCACGAGTCATTCGTGTTTTGTTCCTCAGAAAACGACGATTTTGACCGAGAGATGATCCCTACATATGAGGAAGTGGCTCGGCTTTATCCTCGGCCAGGGTTAGTGCGGCCGATTGTACTAGTAGGCGCACCCGGCGTCGGTCGCAACGAACTGCGTCGGAGACTAATCGCTACCGACCCGGAGAAATTCGTTACGCCCGTACCTTGTAAGTTGTTAAATAAATTAATCATTTATATTTCTTTAAAACACACATAAGTTCTGAGGTATATATTAGGCTTCTGATAATTAGGGCCAAATATTTAAGGGGGTGGTTTGGAATCGACAACGATATTTATGCACTGCGGCTAAGAACCATAGTGTGACTGAACGCACGACGGCACTAATTATCAAATGCCTTATATAATTATAACGATATCGTGATGCCTTCAGGAACTACTGTACTGTTGAATTGGATAGGAAGCAGCTCATAAAGAGATAAACTATCTGCATCCTAAATTTCAATTCAAAACTCTTTCTGACGTTTCAGCGAGAAGGCTTCAGAAGAAGAATAACAGGGGTGGAAAATGTCCAGTAAACTCAGTAGAAGTCAGGGTAGGCCAGTTACAGTTATTTGTTTCGATGAATCGTCAGTAAAGTCAGTATTTTAAGGCCACGCTGCCTTAAAGTGGCGATTATTGTAGATAGAAGTATTGAAGTTGTGTTGAAGAATATATTTTATTAATATTTTATTTTATTGAAGACCAGCGACTGTTCGCGACTTCGTACGCGTAGTAGGCTCGGCCATAACCTTCGAGCTTCTCTTAGTTTTTTTTTCATAAGAACTTTCTCATGGCAATAACTAACTCAACAAAAAAAATTATCGAAATTGTTTCATCCGTTCTCAAGTTATATAGTGACCACGAGAAATAGGAGTTCATTTATATATGTCTACTAGCTAGTGCCCGTGACGTCGTCTGCGCAGGATTAGTACTTCGAGTAGCTTATTATCTTCTCCAAAGCCACATCTATCTTTATACCAAAATGTCATACAATATTTACTACGTACAAACAAATATAAAATTAATCACCAAGGGAAAAACTGTCATTACATTTCATCACCCTTGACGGCCGCCGAGCACGTCTAGTGTATCGAGCTGTCAAAATGATAGCGTGCTTTTGACTAAGCTATCAGATACTGATACAAACTTTGACAGAACTGTCATCGTTACGATCCGTAGGCCGAGATTTTGTTATTTTGTCTATACTGTGCCCAAGAATATTACGCTTTTTTACCCGCGTGGTAATGGATGATGATGATGATGATGATAATGATGAAAAGTGTCCTATGTGTTAATCCAGCGCCTCATATTCCTCTACCAAACTTCATCAAAATTGGCCCCGCCGTTTGAGCGTGAAAGAGTAACAAACATCCACACATACTTACAAACTTTCGCGTATATAATATTAGTAGGATAGAATTTTGTGACGCCTCTCTTTATTCTCCTAACAATCAAACACGTTCACCAGATCGTTTAACAGAATTACAAGCACACATATTCAACTAACACATGTATATTTCAATAGTAAATTGGTCGAAAAAGGGTCAGTACTTCTTAAGGTTTGGTCAGCATTTTAGATGCTTCCAGTCTGTAAAATTAGTATTTTTAGCCATGGAATCAGTTTCCACTCCTGATATACGATTATACACACTCGGAACCTCTCATATCATTTTACACTACTATATAAAGGCGAAAGTATGCTTTTTTATGTTTGTTACTTATTTGAGCTCAAGCGGCTCGATCAATTTGGATGTGGTTTGGTGTGAAGGTAGACGAGGCGCTGGGTTAAAACATGATATTTTTCATCATCATCCATCACCATGCGTGTGTAATTGTAGAGCGCGGCTAGTTTGTAATATTAGTAAAATGTTGCAGTTACATCGCGTCCTCAGAAATCGAGTGAACAAAACGGCAAGGAGTATACATTTTTGTCCCGGGACAAGATGGAGCAAGATATCGCTGAGGGCAAGTTCATCGAGCACGGCGAGTACAAGGGAAATCTCTACGGGACCTCCGCCGAGAGCGTCGAGTTCATCGTCAACTCGGGTGAGAGCGCCATCTATCTCTAACTCATTTATTACTAGAAATAGGTAAAGTAACATCGCTGAAGAGCGGGACAAAACCTAACAACAAGCCGAGAGCGTTGAGTTCACCGTCAACTCGGGTGAGAGCGTCAACTATCTCCATTTCTCATTTGTTGCTAGAATTAGTTGCAAAAATATCGCTGAAAACTGGGAAAAAACAAGAAACTGAGAGCGTCGAGTTCACCGTTAACTCGGATGAGAGCGTCAACTATCTCTATCTCTCATTTGTTGCTAGAATTAGTTGAAAAAACATCGCTGAAAACTGGGAAAAATACAACAAACCGAGAGCGTCGAGTTCACCGTCAACTCAGGTGAGAGCGTCAACTATCTCCATTTCTCATTTGTTGCTAGAATTAGTTGGAAAAACATCGCTGAAACTTGGGAAAAACAACAAACCGAGAGCGTCGAGTTCACCGTCAACTCGGGTGAGAGCGTCAACTATCACCATTTCTCATTAGTTGCTATAATTATTTGGAAAAACATCGCTGAAAAATGGAAAAAAACAACAAACCGAGAGCGTCGAGTTCACCGTCAACTCGGGTGAGAGCGTCAACTATCACCATTTCTCATTAGTTGCTATAATTATTTGGAAAAACATCGCTGAAAAATGGAAAAAACAACAAACCGAGAGCGTCGAGTTCACCGTCAACTCGGGTGAGAGCGTCAACTATCACCATTTCTCATTAGTTGCTATAATTAGTTGGAAAAACATCGCTGAAAACTAGGAAAAACACAACAAACCGAGAGCGTAGGCATCTATCTCTATCTCATTTATTGCTAGAAATTGTTAGAATAAACAGCGCTGAGAGCGGGGAAACAGCTAACGTTGACTTTGATTAATATTTCTAGATGTTTGTTTCTTCTAGTTTTGGCGTGTTTTGTTGGAGACTTTTTAGCCGTTAAATGTTCGTAACGGTGCATAAAGTGTATGCAAAATGCACATAATCTTGAAACGTTGTTTTTACTTTTGGTCTGCTTTGGCGTGGATTCAGTTGGAAGGCGCCACTCTGTAATTTGTTAGCTAGTTTGCATGTGAAACTCGTAAACCCGTGTCTAGCCACCAGTAACAATGCTTTGTATGAACGTAGGGTAGGAATGATTTAGACAAACTCTTCTATGTTTTTGTGTCCGTATGGAAATTCACAAAACACACTATGGGAATATAATAACCATAAACAAATCATCCATTCCAGATGCTTTTTTGACTGAATGTATATCGATTCTGTAATAATGCTCAAACTTTGTTTAGCGTTTAAACGTGTCGTAAGCTTCTGACGTTGAGTTAATGTACAGGCCGCGTTTGCGTGCTCAGCCCACATTGGCAAGCGCTGAAGATGCTCCGCACGCCGCGCCTTCGCCCGTATATAGTATTCGTGAAGCCTCCGCCCCTTCAGCGCCTTGTCGAAACACGGACTGTCGCCAACGCGCGCTCCACCTTCGACAAGGAATCCTCGAGAGCATTTACCGTGAGTACACCTTCAATTGTTTAATTACTCGTGTTAAACCTTCGCTGTCGGCGGAGTTATGCAACGCACTATATAGGCATCTCTTTCACTTATTCTTATTGCGAAGTGTAAGCTAATATTGTGTATGGCCAAATCAGTTAAATATGGCCAAATGCTAAGGGAATGGCGAAATATGCTCAAAGGAGTCTCAGTGCTGATTGTATACAGCCGCACAGTAGTTTAGTTATGTGTTTTTACAATAATTGTAATACATTGATATAGTTTGCAATAATTAAATTTGTCAATGTCACTGTGTAACAGCCAACAACGATTGTTCTATGACTTAACCAAGTGTCCCTTGTATCCCTATGGTAAAAATAAATGCTTATGGCTTATGCTTTGATAAAACCTTAAACGTTAACGTATACTGCGATGTAAAAAATGAATTATCTACTATATAAATAATAAATAATACTATATAAAAATAAGTCGGGTTTTCCTTCCTGACGCTATAACTCCAGAACGCACTAACCGATTTCCACGGTTTTGCATTCGTTGGAAAGGTCTCGGGCTCCGTGAGGTTTATAGTAAAGAACATTCAGGAAAAATTTAAAAAGAAAAGCGGGAAAATCTTTTTTCACATACAGCGCCATCTCTGATACATAGCATGTACTACATACCAATATTTTAAGTAGATGGCGCCAAACGAAATGTTACATAAAACGAAGCCATCTGGTGGCGAAACGGAGTTCGCAGGGTTTGCTAGTTCGGAATATAACCCGTCGGATACATACGTTTATTATTGCGCGAACCATCACTTCTGGGAACTAATGTTATATGGCTATCAGTCTATATCACTCTTGTGAAACACATAAGTACCTACTACGGCAAGCTGTCAAATCATACCTGTGGTCGTAGCACAAACAATTTGCGAAAAAGCAATCGCATCGTAAACGTCGACGCGTCACGCTCCGGCGTACAAACTATGAGTTACATGTGTCACAGTTGCCCTAGATAAATAACAGTTTGTACTGTATCACTTGAACGACACGTTACGTTACACTTACGCAGTTATTCGTACTAGGCCCACTTTATGTGATCCTTGGTATCGCATTGTAATTGCATACATTTGGATTGCCCAAAATTGTGTGGTGTTACATATAATACTACATTTATTTAGTGTGAACTTATAAAGATATATGTAATAAATTGAGTTGAAAATATTGTCACATATAATTTATTTTTCAGCAGGCCATTTACGTATCTCAGTTACAATCAAATCTTGAAAAATTATGGCTGTATGTCAGTTTGGACAACTTCAGTAAGCAAAAATGTTAATAAGTTGATGCCTGGAGCTGACAAAAGTGACATAAAGCCGCCATATATTTAGATTTCAATCAACGTCATTTGATTGCAACTGAGATAACATAATAGCCCTGCATACATCTACGGCCTTACTTATAAACCTTGCTTAAATGTAAGTAACGTAACTTAGTACGGCGCTGAAAAATTTTGATGTGCGCAGTAAAAAATAACGTCATTTAAAATTAAGCAGCGTTTATAAGTAAGGCCCTTAGTATTCGAAAAATAAACACGATTTTAGGCTTAAGCAAATAATTAAAGCATATTTCTGAATTGGCTTATAAATAAATATATGTTATAATTTCAGGAAGAAGAATTCAACGATATCGTCCGTTCGTCGAATAGAATAAACTTCCTGTATGGTTATATGTTTGACGAGGAGATAGTGAATGAAGATCTTCCCAGGGCCCTCTCGCAACTGCTCAAGACAGCGTGGAGAGTCCAATCCGAACCTCTGTGGGTACCTGCATCTTGGGTACAGTAAGTTTACTACACTGACAGTAATGGGCTGCGCTGATACCTTTCACGGACATTAGGTATGAGAACTTAAAAAATCTGTCGCAGTGTGATGAGCGCGATGTTATGCAACAACTGCCCGATTCCTTTATTAGTTTTTAACCTTAAACAACCATCAGCGGTACGAGCATGAATTTTCGATAGCATAAAATAGTCGGTATAAGACAGGCCGCGATATACCTGTTGCAGTTAGATCCATAATAGAGACAAGGTAAGATAGCTGATAAAAGTCAGTTTATCGTAAGAACCATGCTCGCACGGCAGTTTATATCAAAGAAGACCTCTCCAAACCTCCCTATCACTCTGGATACCTGCCTTTTCGGTAAAATATTGGTTTAAAAATCAGGCAAACGCGAATGCTTTTGGCTATAGCTAGTTCCGAGACATTTTAAATATTTCTTAGTGTAACCAGTCCATTTACATATAAACGTATTGTTATTTTGTGAAGCAAGCCATCTCTTCAAAAATAATCGTAAAACCCTAAGCTTTAGAGTTTTTTCGAAAGCCTGGACTTTTAGATTTTAGAAAGCCAAAAGTCTATTTATGCTCGCATCCAGTGCATACACTTGCACGACCTTAGGGTATACAATGATAGGCATTAGTTTGTTCAGAACACTTGGACCAAAAACTATTATTTGTAAATTATGGTTCTTATTCATTAGTGGTCATGCTAAAGATCAAATTCGTATAACCCTTGCGAATGACTTTTCTTTAATTTGCCAGTTTTGCTCAATTGTGGCTATGTTTAGTGCAAATATAGCTATCGTGTAACTTCATGCTCTCTAAACTAGTCTAAACTGATCCAAAACTACCCACAATTGAATAGATTATTTATATGTAAAAAAATTGTCATTCTAAGCTAAGTGTAACATGAATGTGGATTTTAGTTTAAACAGATTAAGAACTACCATAGTTTAGATAATTTTAGTTTAGTGTTCTGCACAAGTGAATTACTACAATTGTCAATGTGAACAACGTTAATTCACTATGACTTAGAAACCAGACATTGCCATTCAAAAAGTTGGTTTCCTCTGAAATACGTAGATTTTGGAATGGTTACATCAGCGTCAGATGAATGAGCCAGTTATCCAGAGAGAGTACGAACCAGTTAGGTTATTTTGAGGAGCTGAGGTATTGATTGTACCTCTCAAATCCATTCTCCCCCTTGTAATGCTTCTACTAGGATTGTAGATAGCTTAAGCTCCCTTCTTCCTATGATCTTAATTGAATGAACCAGCACCCAGTATAACAATAATATCACTTCCCCGACAGTTGCCATAAAACGAGAAATAAATGATAGACATTAGTGAAGATATTTTTCATCAATTAACATGATCTCAATTCTAGTCAGATTATTCTGTAAATCTACGAAGAAATAATATCAGGAAGAGTAACTGCCTTAAAAAAAATACCCAATAATAGTCGTGCTAAATCAATACCATCGTTCACGCCGCTATGACTCAGCTGTCATAGTAGACGTTGCGGCACGCGCGTAGACCAATCTCTGCTTTCCTTTTGAAATTTAAACCAATCACCGAACGTCTATTTGTAACCTCGGAAGTAATTCGTATTTGGAATCATACGACGTTTTGGTTTGAAGGACCACTTTTTGTGTGGAATTTGTTCTAAGTTATGCTTCCTGACATTATTTCTTCGTAGCTGTAAATCTTCTCTCTCTTTTTAAATTTAAGATGCTATGATCCCATTAGTTAAGAAATTTATGTTCTCAATCTATAATTCTTATGAAATCTTGAAAAGATTATTCTGATAATAAGATCTCGTAAATAATAAGGACACAATAAAATATATTAAAATTAAACATCCAGTATGTTTAATTTTAAGTGTAGTAATAGTAGAAATGTATAGGAAAATGTGAACGGCAAAGAGCTTTACTACCCTTATATCGAGGAAAGTATGTAACGGACCAAGGGTATACTCACTTAGGGCTCTACCACTCGCCCTAAAAGTTCATTTTTAGGCTCGATTCTCAAAAGTGCGATAAAAGTTTACTTCAATTGTCATAATGCAACGTCGATGCGCGATAAAAAATCCACATTTACGCATAACGTATTTTAGAGCTGTTTTTCGGATGGACTCAACCTGGGTGTTTCAAGTTGAAACTGAAGTATCTTCTCAGTGTGTGTACTAACACATTGAATTTTATTTCAATTTGCTGTGAAGCTTTCTACAGAAAACACAAACTACAGAAGCAACGTGTATCCGTATGGTGTGTTACATTCAGATGATCATTTTCTATATATTCGCCAAATTTCCTAAATAAGTTTTAATCCTTTGCAAAAAAAGAGAAAGCTTTCGAAAAAAGCGTTCGCGTAGTTATCGTAAAGTGGAGGAAAATAACGATAACTAAATAGGGTTGTTGACGTTTTTTTTAAAGAACTCTAAACCACAAAAAGACGGTGTTTTATTTCAACTTTTATAATTGGCGCTAAAACATTATTCAATGGCGGCTTATACGTCTTACGACGTCACTAAGGCAAACAAACAGTGTTGTGATTATAATTCGTTTGCTTGTTTGGAGGTTGCTTGCTTGAAAATGCAGATGGCGGGAAAAAACCAACAATGACTATTACGATTTTTTTTTGTGTTTATTCTCAAGTTTTGACGTGTAATAGTGGTGTACTATTAACCGTAGTCTTTACCGTATTAGTAGTAACAGTAACAGTAGTTAAATAACTGACTTATTTCTTAGAGCAGACTCCTGCCTACTTGAAAAAAGTTTATAACCCTGCAGTTACAAAAATAAACCCGCATTTTAGCCGCATTATTTGTTCTATGTAACGGTTGTCCACCTCAAAAGGACAAATCAACCCTTATCGGATCACTTTGTTGTCCGTTTGTATTATCTGTCTCTCTGTCAAGATCCTATTTGATTCATAAAAAGAAAAAAATCTGAAATTCATAAATGTGTAACAACAGTGATAACAAGAAAATCGAATTTACTATTGAATTGTATTATAAACTTAAGTATTTAATTATTATAAAAATGTATAACAAACTTATTGTTTGAGGTTGCGGCAATAACCGTGTTTATGAACCGACGGTTTGTCATTTGACCTAGTATGTACGAGTATTTAGTTTTAAAGCAATAATATTAGATGCTTTCTTCACTTGCTTGATTCTCAATTGTTGGTAAGGCACGACACTATCATGTTTTTGCCATTATGACATCATTTCCGCAGCTACTTCCGTTTTGGTCACGTGACTTTTAGAAACTTTTGTACACATTTTGTTTATTCAAATTTTTTTAAATCATTGACTTATTTGCTCCAACTACTATTAAGTTAACATTACATTGTAATTTATTTTTGACTGTGTACTACCCTATTAATTTAGGCAAATCTAATAAACGTTATGGGAATGCAATAATTATGAAAGTCCTTAACATTATCAACAGTAGTAAATGGATAAGTAAATAGTAAACTTTTGTCGCACTAATACGAGTATATATACCTATCGCGTCTTAGTTTAATAATAGATGTTAATTGTTGTTGATACTTAGATGTGGTTACAAATTAGTTTTTATTTTGTAAATTGTCTATTACACAAAGCTATATAATTTACGCTATGTGTAATTTTTCGTTAGCATTCCTCTTAATTCTTATATGAACGTTGTTTCTCTATACTTATTTATTAAATAGTCATAAAACTGTATATTATTATAATTAGAAATACGGGATTACTCACGTAATGTTTATCGGATAGGTCCGACTATAGTTTCGACCACACTCGGTGGTCTTTTTCAAGGAGTGTTCGGGACGCCCGCGTCGATGACGTCTCGCTTAGCACTTAGTGCTAATGCTTATAATTAAAAATGAGCGAAAACCACGTTAGTTTTTATAAAAAAACTGTATATACTTTCGTACATTTTGTTGCATAAAGCTAAATTATTGTAAATTAGCTTGCTTTTGAGTGAAAATGTATGCTCTCTTACCTACTATACCCCGCGCTACTATAGCAATGATATTCTTAAAATATTTCATATCTTGTGCAAATGTATGATACTGTTCAATAAACAAATTTATTTACATTATAAGTTCATCGTGGTGCACTAATATTTTCTGCATCGACAGTATCGATGTCCTTCATACAGCACGAATTATACTTGTCATTTATTCCACATACAAGGTATCCCAAAAATATTGCCAAACTGAATTCCAGAGATAGAACACCCCTTGGGGTACCCGAATCACCCCCATGTGTGTTCTGCGAATTTTTATAGTTTTTAAGTTACGAATATTTTTCCGAATTTAAAAAAAAATACTAACTGTTAAAAAAACAATAGAACGTAGTCGCCATATGTGTAGTAGTCGCCATATTTGGCCAATAAAGTTATCATAGAAATAATACCCCGATTCCAAGAATTGCGATGTTTTGATAAGTTTTCATCAAAGTCACGAAGTTGATTATTTTATACATAAAAGAACAACTCATGACAATTCAGTAGCAAATAAAACTTGTACAAGTATCCAACTATTTTTAAAGGATTTTTTTAATATGGAATATTTTCAAAAAAAATTGAAAATAATTATTTAACTACTCACGTTGCAGTTCCTGGAAAAGTAGGTTGATTTCAAACTCAAACTCAATTATTTATTGCAATCATATGTACATTGTATTTTAGATGTTACAGTTATGGTAGGAAACATATGACCCTATTTGGGTGTAGCAATATGGTTTATGAGCGGGCCGATTCATTCAAGTTAGTCAAAATAATTATTAACAAAAAACATTAGATGCGATATAGTGAGATATAGATTGATTTCTGCGAAATATATTGTATTATTGGCCAAATATGGCGAATCGCGAGTCAACGGGTTAACTCGAGATAATAAAAATCGCGGGACATGCATGGGGGTCATTCGAGTACCCCAAGAGGTGTTCTATCTCTGGACTTCCGCTTGACAATATTTTTGGGACACGCAGTATATAAGATGTGTTCTGAAGTCGTAGTGAACTTAGATTCTCAATTTATTTAGTTTAAAAATGAATCGCTTAAGGAAAGGCTTGATAGTCATGATGATATCGGCTGTGCGTTGGCCGGGTACCGATGTTCCGTTTATGTATTGACAATGTCGGGTTAGTATAAGTATATATGCAATATATAATTAGGGGTTGTATTGGTATTTGTCGTGCCTGGATGTGAAATAAACGGCGCGGTCGTATTTATTATATCAATGTGTTGGTAGTGTAAATATTATGTTTTCCTGGGGTCTTACACACTATGACCATTCAAACACGGAACATTCTTCAGGGAATTATATAGTCTACTCAATACAATTTGACTATAATTCCTTGAAGATATCGTAGAGCGCCGCGTTTTTGCTTGAATGGTTATTGCGAATAACACCCCTGGTGTACCTCTAAACGTGTTATTTACCAGTTCCGTGCCTGATTGACGTGTTCCGTTTACTCGGTGTTGTATTACGATTTACAAACTATGTATACCAAAGTAAGTTGTGAATCCATCTGGGTGCCTATAGACCCGAGCATTCATACGAAAACATGACAGAACCCGTTTAATAATATACAAATAGAGCAATATATCGTACGGTCAGAACATTAGCCAATGCTAAGGTCTGGAGGTACTGTTTCAGAGTTTTTTAAAGCCGTGTTTTTATCTTATGTCACTCATGTTATTGAGATTTTAATCGTAAGCATTTAAATTTGTGTACAATAAGCCTGGTATAAATTAGGAGCGTCTGTCGATGGCGTAGTTTGAGGAGCTATTGCAGTTCGAAAATTAGACAAAAGACGCCATGATCAAAATTATGTAAGCTCAAGAATTATTCTATATGTAACAATAAGTTATATTTGGATTTCAGACATGTTTATAGCAGATAGTTAATAGTTACTTAAGAGGTCTTAAAACATACTCAACTCGTAGGGTTCAAATTCTATATTGCATACAGTAAAATGTGTACGTAGGGTTCAAATTCTATATTGCATACAGTAAAATGTGTACTTAATAAAAAATAGTATTTAAATAATTGTAGTCTATTTTTTTTATTGTTAATGTTGTCACTCTCCAAGTTTTAAGAAATAGTAAAAGTATGTAAAACATAATTTTTATCTGCATTTACTATATATAACTATAGTACAACCAAGCCTCAGTTTCACCACATTTGTATAAAGTTTTAGTATTGGATAATCTGAAACAACGCAGTTTTAGAACGCAATAAATACTTAATAGTCGATACAAGAGACGTGATGTTAGTAAGTATGTTATAAACATTCAACGTATATAAAAAAATTGCTGACTTTCGTTTTTTAAAATTAAATGACGAAAAAATTTAAAAGTATGGTAAGTTGTAAATCAAGTAGTCAAAACCTGGGCATTGCTGTTTAAACTTATATGTTGACTATATTTTAGTATATTATTGTAATATATACTAACTATTCACGTAACATTTTCTATATATGTAATTGAAAAACTGAGGCTTGGTCTTTTTAAAGTCCATGCGCCTCGATTATAAAATCCTGAAGTTCAAAATATCAGCACTCATTTATACAAAAAATAAAAGTTAGCCTTATTAAAAATAAATGTGATTACTACCGTAGCCATCGTCGGTCGATCGTCGGTGCCAACGGTACAGTCAACGACAAAAGTAGCGGAACAAATACAGAAGTAAAATGACGATTCTGTTAGCTTAGTTGACCTTCTTATGTTTGGGGTATCAGGTTCAATCCCTAGTCAAACAAATTTTTGTGTGATGAGCTTAAGCTTGCTCGGTTTTTGGACGTTGAAGACGTGTGAATGGTGAAATGATGCTTCTCACGACACTGAAAATCCTAGCGCAGTTATAAGTTTGTGAAGATTAAAAAAAGGAAAAAAATAATTGATAAAACTAAAAATAAATTACTTTGGTGTCGATTCTCTAAACTAAAAATCTAAATTATGACAGTTTTTATTCTGTTTAAGCTGTAATCCCAATTAATATAACACTTCCGAATGACAGCACTAATATTAGATATTTGAAATATCAAATTTTAGTGCTGTCATAGTATAGTAATGCTGTAAAGTATATAGTATAGGTACAGTAAGATAAATATCATATTTCTTACTGCAGGTATAGTTTAGACTGTTTAGACGTCACGTAACTTAGTACATTTAATAAGTTAACGTAAAAATACCCAAAATTGAATTGAATATAATAATTCTACTTTATAAATGTAATTCTAAGTTAAATGACATATAGATTACATGAATTTGGATTTTAGTGTTGATAGAATAAGGACTTCGATTTCCAATTAAAGTTTAGCTTGCTAGGTTAGTTTAGTGTTTTGAACTAGTGAATTGCTACCTTCGTCATATTTTCATAATTTTACACATCACGAATGTTAAGCAATTTTTGTCGCTGACTATCGCTGGCAAACGTTCGAGCCAAACAGGGATACATACGGAAAGTTTGTACATACAGAGTCAGTAATATGCAACACGCAAAGAAATTGATAATTATTCTTTGTAGCACCTGCTGTTAGAAAACACTAAATATTATACTCGTGTCAAACCATTGCTGCCCACGGAGCTCTAAAAGTGTAGGAATGCCTACTAGTAAGGATGCCTACATAGTGCGGCGCACCGCTTATCTTACTATATAGGCATCCCTTACCCACACTTATAGAATTGTGTAAAACTTTAGCTGACCGCAGAAGTAAGAAAAGCGTGGGAAAGAGCTGCGTATATAGTGCAGCGCACCGCTTATATTACTATATAGGCATCCCTTTCCCACATTTATAGAATTGTGTATAAATTGGGCAGCTCTATAAAAGTGTGGGAAAGAGAAGTTTGTATTTGTCTATAAGCGGCGCGCTGCACTATATAAGCATCTCTTTCCCTAACTTTTGCGCAGCGAAGGTTAGTTAGAATGTTAGACATGACTGTAATCAAGAGTGCATCATGCCATTTTTTAAATGATTGTAAAGACAATCGTTTGTCACTTTATGCAATCTTACTTATATAGAAAAAGTGTGCGCTGATTCTTTATCTAATCTTGTATAAAGTTTTAAATGCTGAAGTTTTATTCGATCGTACTCCATATATCTATTGTGTCTAATCTAGATAATAGTCATTCTATTTTATTCTAAATATAAACTAGTCGTTAATTTAGTTACTATTTTGTGATCTCTTGATAACGCTTTAGTGTTCATTATTATTAAATGCCATAAACTTAAGTATTGTTTGTAAAACTATGTTGACAACAAACTTATGAATGATAAGGTAAAGGAAAACTCACTATTTAAAACGTCACGGTTATATTGAAAGTAGTGTAGACAAAAATACATTTTAGATAATAATTCCCTATGAACGGCATTTACCCAAAAGTCTGAATTATACACAATGGGATGCTTGCGCGTCCTGATAGTTGATAATATGTTGAATAGTATGTTAACACCAGTTATAGCTCTGGCATCTCTCTAGTATTCAGAGGCCGAAGCACAAACAATATGCGAAGAAGTATTCGTATCGTAAGCGTCAACGCGTCACGCTTCGATGTACAATGTGAGTTATCTGTGTCACAGTTGCCCTTGGGCTGCGTACCAGCAAGCCTTACACCAAATAATGTTCGTCCAACATTTACGGCCGGTCCCAATAATCTATCTATCGTCGTTTTACCTTACTAGAGACAGATATTTGACACTTTTTGTATGGACGTTATGTCAAATTTCTATCGGTAGTAAGGAAAACTGTGGTTAGATAAATTATTGGAATCCTCCATTAATCGAACATTCCTTTAGTATTATCTGTCAAAAATTAGTTTGACATACATTATTTAGTCCTAGCTTTGTTTTTGCTTTTCTATCTAATATTTTTAAACGAGCAATTCTTGTTTATATGTATAGGTATATATAATCTAAATTTCAGAAACGGCTCCGTCGATTTTCATGAAATATGCAATAAGTATGAAATGCGGGTTTCGGGGCGATCTAGCTAGGCTTTCATTTTAGAAAACGTCATTTTATCCGTGTTTTCAAGCTATGAAAAACCGACTCAGTAACACTATAGCTACTTGTCAATAGATGGCGTTGTTAAGTTAGCTCTCTCAAAAGGTCGAACCATTTTGTACAGTTGGTACAAAATTTGATCTGACAGCGTGAGAACGTGAAACGCGCGTGATCAAATCTTGATTAACCTAGAGGCATCGTGGACCGGCTGCTGTGTCAAATTTTGGCTTGTTCTGTGACTTGCTCGAACGCAGCCCTAGATAAATGACAGTTTGTACGCGCAGTTATTCGTGCTGGGCCCATTGATAGTATGCGTGCAGGGCACTTATTATGACAACAGTCTCGCGTGTCAATATATATTTAGCTAAATTTACTTTTGCGTGCTTCTAAAGCAAAGACACAGAGTGTAGGACTATATTTATTAATATATCTAGCTGAATTCAATATCAATAAGGGTTATTTTATTCAGGGTTTATGTTACTTGTGTACAAATAATGTTATGGTTTACATGTTTGGTAATTTAACAGTATATTATAACGTCAGGCCTATGAATGCAACATAAACAGTTCAGAATGATAATATTCTGAAATATATAGACACCGAATTTTTGTGTAACTGATATTCAATACAAACATTATTAAATTGGCTCTACTAAGTCAGTAGATCAACAGAGGCTAGTCTCCCTAACGTCTTATATTTAGTAAAGTTTGATTTCTCTGATTGTTTTCAAATGAACTTATACGCCATTATCAGAGTGTATTCATTGTGTTTTTGACAGTTACAATTTTGGTCCGTATTGCAGTACAAACAAAATGCGTAAATAATTTAGTACACTAATAAAATACTAGATAACATTTTGCCTCGAAGTTCAAAAGCTTACAAAGTGAAAAAGCTAGCGATGGGCGAGCGCATATCTAACTAAAGCAATATGCAATTAGGAACTATTATAATAGTACCTGAAATAAGTAAAATTCTAATAGAATAATATTATATTAAAAATAACATAATTGTGTTCTATAGTCCAGAGGTTTATTTATCAATAACAAAACATATAATTCGTTAATGTATATTTGGTATATAGGTAAATTATATATTAGAAGAGCAGCAGACAATATTTACAACTTGTTTGTATATGACAGAAATTGTGTCTATTAGTCGTATTGTGAATGAATTGGGGAACTAAGAAATAGTAGCTCGGCTGTAAAACTAAAATTATAACGCATTCGTCAAGTATGGGTATATGTAACCCACACCCATAACGCAAAACGTCCATGATGCGTTCAAAAACCTTGGGTTATCACCTGCATTACGTCAACCTAGTATGCTACTAGTAAAATAATATCTTCGCTACACCCATGCGTAATAATTATGTACAAAATGAGACACATGTCTACATTCAATTATAAAGCATTAGTAAAAAGGAAAAAAAACACATTTAGATGTGAATGTTTTCTAATAACTTCAAAGCAAATGAAAAATAAGACAATGCCTGAAAAAATTGGAAAGCGTGCGTCAAAAGGTGGGTTCTTATAAAAAGAAACAGATCGTTTTGCTTGCGACTCCTAAGTTATTGAGAAAACTGTCAAAAAGTAACGAGTCGTAAGCGAAACAATCCGTTTCTGGATATAGGAACGCGGCGTAAAAACATACTAAATAATTTACTATAACCCCTCACCAGTCGATTGTCCATATAATGAAATTTCTATTAGGTCTGGGTCGTTCGTCTGATGAAGTAATAAAACTGTTTGACATAATGTATGTGACACCCTACGATTTCTAAACATGTGCTGCCTTATTTTAAAACGTGGACTAAATATAGTCCTGAGTTTAAACCATGTTTTAACCATAGTTTAGAAAAATATCGTATGTAAAACTCCTTAGCACCATGGTTTAAATTAGGGCTATCTTTACTCCACGTTTTGTAATAATGCGGATAGGGTTTATCTCATAGGTTTTAAATTGCCTCACATTATTAGCTAGTTGTTAAAACACACTCGTGTGGGATACTATTATGGAACTCTGCTTATAATATAATATCTAATATAAATTAATTAAATATTAAATTTTTATTATTATTTAAGTACATGTTTATTTATTCCTTCTATATTAAATATAGCATAAAGGCCTACTGAAACACAGGTTATAAAAATAAATATCTATAACAGATTTAAATCAAACCGCCCGTTCAAAGTAATAAGTTCGCATTTGCAATGAACTTTACTAAAACATTTTCTCAATGGTTTAACGATAAAATGAAATACATTTATTATGATGTATTTTTACGACATTGTTATGGTCATGCATATTGTTGTTTCTCTTATCCAATAGCTTTATTAATAGCAAAGATTAAGTCTCAATTCCTCTATTGTGTTCATCGTTTTTAATACCTCCTCTTTCATAATTCTCATCTGCCGACATATATTACGTATTCTAAATCAAAGAATAACTGTTGCCGTAAATATTGTAGCGACACTTTTAATAATCAGGAAATATACGGAATGTTTTGTTTTGTTAGCTAATAAATAGTGGATATCTCTCTTGGTATGGAAGTATACAAATAGTAAACGAAATAAACTTAAGTGAAGAAGTAAACACACATAAAATATTTCGCGATAAGGCCGCAGGTCAGTGGATCTGAGAATAACATTGCATATACGAGTATATATTTACATTATTTGATTTACGAACTGATTGCATATAATTATTATCACGGCCCTTCAAAATGTAGGTACCTTGTGGTTATTTATATGGTCAAAGTCTTATAATGTGTCTGTGACCTCAGATGTAATTTTAACTTTTATTTATTGCGACGGTATTGTTTTAGTGCTTCCATACCTACACTGAACAAAGCGGTATTCAAAATGGTGTAATGTGATAGAGATGGGTCAGTGTCAAAATCCCTTTTAGATTTCCCCTTTCAGCATTATTTTATATATATCGCATTATTAAAAACGTGGTCTAAAGATAGTCCCTAATTTGAAGCATGGTTAAGCAAAGCCTATTCTTAATTCAATGTGATATGGGTAATAAAAAGTATGGTAGGTATGTAAAACATCGTCCCGATTTTATACTATAGTTTTTGCTTAAAATCTTTAGTCCACGTTTTATAATATGAGTAAGAGTTTTCATTAAGTTGCTGTATCTAAATCTTTTTTTTTCTTATTTTTTTTATACATCTTTAGTTAAATCAGAATACTTATGTAGCTATCTCGTGCCTGCATAACTTGTAACTATTAGTACCATTTACTACATGACCGTATAAATTGTTTATTATAACCATTGTATTTGAAAATATTTAAAACCTAAATATATAAGTAAATAATTATTATATAATTATGAATGTTTAAGGCTTTTGAATTGTTTTTTGTTATCATTACTAACTTATGAATGTACGTAACCAACATTTTAAAACAATTATGTATTTACCTATTTATGTACGTATGAAATTATAATAATAAAGAAATTGTCACCCAAATTATTGTTGTTTTATATATTTACTAGTTGCGCCCCCCGGTTTCACCTGTGTGGTGATGGATAATAATGATAATGAAAAGTATCTTATGTGTTAATCCAGCGCCTCATCTACCTCCATACGAAATTTCATCAAAATTAGCCCAGCCGTTTGAACGTGAAGGAGTAACAAAGATACATACATACAAACTTTCGCGTTTACAATATTATTAGGATATTTAATATATAAGCGGGTGGGGCTTAGTGAGTAGTTAGGTTAGCACTAACGCAGCGAAGGCATCCTGAAACAGAGGTAGGCTCTATATACAATGCAATTGTTTGTCGAGATGGGGGCGGCGTAGGCCATAGACTATAGGCGTAGGTCGAAAGCGACGCGGCGTAGCTATGGCGGCACCGCTTTGCAACACTAGGCCCGCTCGGTGTAATAAGGCCTATACTCTTCTGTTTTAGAGGCAGGCCAGTCTCAGTCACAGTTGGAACATAATAGAATGATTAGTCTAAAGGAAATAATGGCTTAAACATTAAAAAATACATTCTAATGTTATTTGTGGTAATCCAAGGAAATTATGCAACTTCCTTAGTGCACTTTTTAGGGTTAAGTTAGGTGTGAAATGCGTAATTTGCTAATTTTTAATCTGGGACGCAAAGGGTTAATTCGTTTCGTCAATGCGTGGGATGGGTGGTGGGAATCTTATATAAGATAATAACTATATGTATAAACAAGCTGCGCTTCGCGGTATCAGTATCCTACGTGTCATTCCATCTCCTTATTTATCTACATACCTACCAAATTTCATCCATTCAGTCGTTCGGGCGTGATTGAGTGACAAACTTCCATCCATCCAAACATCCGCATCCTACGAAACGCGAAAGTTTGTATGTATGGATGTTTGTTACTCTTTCATGCTCAAACGGCTGCACCAACTTTAATAAAATTGATTGGTATGGAGGTAGATGAGGCACTGGATTAATACATTGGATAGTTTTCATCACCATCATCCATCACCACGCCGGTGAAACCGCGGGGCGCAACTGGTTTACAATATGTAAGGGTAAGCAGAGACTTTAATGAGATAGTTGGGAAGTGGATACCTACTTAATCTGCGGTGGGGAAGTATTAAAGGCTATTTATCTCATGAACCTAAGTATTCCTAAACTAGATTCATGATTTATCCACTTTTCTTATTCAGAGTGCCGAGTGTTTCCCTCTATATCATCTCTATATTTTGGTCCCGTACTTTTGTGCACTTGTTATTCCTCAAGTAATCTAATATGTAAACATTTATGGTTACATCAACTTAGATTTTTATTCAAGCAGTCAGTTAAGTCACAGTCACGTATATAAGTATTTCACTAAGTCACTGTCCTGTCTAAGTCACGTTCTAATAATGCGGGGGATGCATTACCGTAACTTATGAAAACACAAAACGTTTCATAAATTTGTTAACATTGCCTACACTCATGCCAAATTACATACAGTTAATGGATGATAAGATAGTCGACGACTACTTATTACATGTCAAAACGAGAAGAAACAAATCTAGGAAAATAATGAACGATAGCGATAGCTATTGTTGGACATTTTTCCCGCCATACGTGAGTGAGTGCTGATTTTAGCTACGTTCCGGTAAGCGCCGAAATCACTCGCGGCGTTCGTACACCTATTCCCTTCTATGCCCACAATCATCATGAGCGAGCTCGTACGTCATCGATAACGTCATCGAAAACGCTCACGTCGCGATCACAATGCTCGCGGATCGAAGGTGGGTTTTCGCGGTCGTTACGAGCTGTCACTGTCAAAGGATCAAATAAGTATAGCACAGCGGTCCGTTTTGCGATATTTTTGTTCACAGTGCTAACGTCTACCAAAGCCGGTCCGAGATAAATATCGCGATTTTGACAGCTCGTGGCACTGTAAGCGTGTTGATAAATCGGACCAGAGTTGTAGCAATAACGAACCATTTGCGCGCGAAAAACAAATTCATAAAAATATCGTGCATAGTGTGAAGGTTAACTATGTGGTGTGTGGATTAAAAAGAAATAATGGAATGGATGGACTGACTTTTACAACTTTTACATCAAAAACAAGGGACACCAGTAAAGACATTGTAGAAATAAACAAACACCATTTTGACATAACGCTCACGACGATTATGGTGTAGACCATGGTTCATGTAATCTTCAATATGGCGGCAGTTAGAGTCATTAGTTAAGACGTCATCGATGACGTGGGCCATCGTAATCACGCTCACGATGAAAGGGAGCGACTGTTATCGCGCTAATAGCGATTATGGCTGATTGGGACGGCACTTGGATTCTTTCGATTTTTTGACTGAAAATTTGGCGCGCATGTCGCGCTCGCGTAACCATTCCGTTTGGGTTGAACATTGCAATAACGGAACGCTAAACCGGGGCGCGACAGTTGTGAGCGTTGACGGCGGCGCTTGCCGGCACAAACTAGTATAGATGCTAACGCATCTTGCTGACATTGATTTATTTAGCTGCAGTGTTGCCGGAACGCACACTGTCATCAAAACTGTCATATTTGACACTGAGTGACGTCTTCCAACATTTAAAGCCAAAGAGAACATAGATTATTCAGACTTTATCTAAAGAAAATAGAAGTTTCTTGAGCCAAAGAGAATGGCTTGAGGTACATAGAAACACAGACATAAAAGCACAAACTTGATAGAGGAAATCTGTCAAAATGATTAACAAGCATTTATTTTTATCGTTTACTTTGATATTTTCTTTATGTGCTATGCTAGAATTTGGCGAAATCAAAATAAATGATGCAGATAAACTCGTACTGAGTTCTGCAGATCTAGCGAGTATGGTATTAAAAGAAGTTATGAAGAACCATCCACCACGTGGTTGGCGAAAGTTTTCAAAGAAAAAATACAGAACTAGCACTACTACAAAGCTCACAACAGGTTCACATTTAGTTATATCTAATACTAGCGACTGTCCGCGACTTTATTCGCGTAGTAGGCTCGGCCTTCGGCCTCGACATAACCTCCCATCTTTTCTTGGTTTATCTTTCCTGACAAAAGTTAACACAAAAAAATAATTAGCGAAATTGCTCCATCCGTTCTCAAGTTGTAGCGTGACCAAAAGAAATAGGGGTTCGTTTTTATATAGGCGAGTGAATACTAGTAAATATATATATATATATATATATATATATATATATATATATATATATATATATATATATATATATATTATACTAGTATCCACTCGCCATTCTTTTGCGTGGAATAAGGTTATCGCTATCACTCTGGAACAACCCGTATAATCAGGATAATAATTATATATCTACCATGTATAGACAGCGACGCGTTACATTTTTATTATATGTATGAGTTCATTTTTTTGACAGGCCTGTTGGTCTAGTGGTTAGTGACCCTGACTGCTATGCCGGAGGTCGTGGGTTCGATTCCCACCCAGGACAAATGTTTGTGTAATGAGCATGATCATTTGTTCTGTGTCTGGGTGTAATTTATCTATAATATTTATGTACTTAGAAATATATAAGTATGTTTATCAGTTGTCTAGTACCCATAACACAAGCTCTGCTTAGCTTGGGACTAGATGGCGTTGTGTGATAGTTGTGGAATATTTATTTTTTTATTTATAAAATAATAGACTGAGTTTATGATTAATTTGGTACCTACATGAAGATGCGAGTACTTCCGAAGAGAGAGAGTGACAATAATTCCGAATAACTAAATGAAGATGAAAAAGCTCACCTTAGCGGTGAGGTCATAATTATCACAAACATACATAAGTACATCATAAGTACTTGTACTTATTAAATGATTTTGATTGTGTAGACCAGTAAAGTATTACCAATGTATTTCAAAAATGATTATCAATGCTTTCCTAAAAGTTTCTCTTATTCTTAAAAAACGTACCTACTTAGATTCACACAAAACGTGGTCGTAGTTTGTTGGCAGAAATTGAAAATCCCTCACAATAGACCATTACTTTTATCGATAAAATTGCGAAGGTGATTCCTTGAATATTACCGCCTGCTCGGCTGTGCGAATATTACCTAAATTATAAATAGCTGCTTAGCCCGAGTGTAGGTACCTACTTTTAAAGTTACTTTTGCCGTATTAGTACAACATTAGGTACATAGACTTATAATAAACTAGCTGCCAGCGGCTTCGCTCGCTAGGTCTTGTGTCTCTTGGTGTACTGGTGGAAGAGCCGTTTTGAAACCTCGAGGTCATGGGTTCGATCCCCTGGTTGGACAGTTATTGGGTTTTTCTGAGCAAGAAAGATATTCTCAATAACAGTCCGGAGACTGGAACAGTGCCCCGTAGATGGCAATAGGCTCACCCCCTGTTACATGATCACATGACCAAAAACATAAATATGGCGAAACGAAGGCGTTGAAAATACCGCAGCTTACCCCTTCGAGGATTATATAGGCAAAATTATCGATTCACTCAATACCGGTAGACTGTTGTTACCGCCCCGCAGTTTCACCTCCTTGGTGATAGATGATGATGATGATGATGAAAAGTAGCATATGTGCTATTCTAGACTATAATCTATCTTACTTAGATTTAGGGGACTTAGAGATTACTTAGAGAGTACGTCTTTTCCTTTAGTTTTCTGAAGGTCTTAATCGATAGGATAAGAGTACCTATATCGTAAGGATGTTACGCAATATTTTTGCCATAATATACTGTGCAACGACGCTATATTTAAACGGACTACCTCAGTATGTGTACCTAATTTAATGACATAACATTTTATCGTGGGTAAGTGCTAGGTGACAATTTGGCAGAAATGGAGTTTTCCAATCATAAGTTATCTGCGTTTTCAGAGTTGAGCGGCGATGAGGTGCGTTTGAAGAGACGTAAGGTGTGGAGCAGGTGGGGCAAATGGGGGGAATGCTCGGTGACTTGCGGAGGCGGCGTAATGATTCGGCAACGTGTATGCCTGGCGGGGCACTGTGCCCCTGGCGAGCATGAGGAGCAGTGCCGCCCTTGCGCCCGAAGCCCCTGCTCGCATCCACCAGCCATATCTGAAGAATCGCACGATTTAGAATAGAAAGTGTTTCTATGGCATCACCAGGCTCATTACCACCAAAAGTACCTACTATATCCTTATCTTTCACCTAGGTACCTCGTAAAAGTATATTTTTGAATATAGTCTCAATCAAGTGAAGAACACGTACATAACTTTTTTTGTGTAATAATTAGTACTTTAACTATTACAAGTTAGGCACGTAAAATTTGCACTAAATCGTACCTAGCCTTATACCATAGAGCACCTTAATACTGCTTTGTGACTAAACCTAGTCTGATGATGACAACAGTGCGATGAACAACAAAAAGAAACAGGGGATGGTCAATATATTATATGGGTACGTAGTAATCGGTGATTTGTTAGTTACTATTACGTTTACTTAGATAATTAGGTATGTACAAATGACAATATAATATAGTACATGTACTTAATTAAAATATAATTTAATATAAGTTGCAGCTGGAGTATAAAAGCGTTTTTTTATCCCCTACACAAAAAGTTTTATGTAGATGTATATTTAAGCGTATTTGTGTGACATTCGTCACTCTTAAATGGATGTAAATCCACATTTTTATTATTTCAATGGTGTTTACAAGGATCACGTGAAGCAGTACAAACTGTAATTTATATATGGCAATTATGACGTACGTCTGAGTTTGTACGCTGGAGCGTGATGCGTTAATGCTTACGCTACGAATACTTGTTCGCCAAATTGTGTGTGCTATGTATCTGTTGATAACCAAGTCAAGAGTAGATCGATATCGGTTACACAGGATAGAAACTTCGAGTTAGAGCAAAGGTTATTAAAAAAAGTACTTAAATCGTTCCGCTCTGCGTGTATAACCCCTTGCACATTATGTTTGGTGCGGCGGTAGCACGTGGTGGCCTATCTAGGGTTATCACATTAGGTGGTCGGTACTAATATAAACACGCACAATGTCTGCTTTATTGGATGCAATAAGAACAATATCAGCAATTAAGCAACAAAACTTATGATTCTGAAAGATATAGCAAATAAATTTAGTATTAGCAACAATCTTCGGTAGTAGTGCCACGCTGTAACCCATGCCATGAATGGGCCGGCACTCCCACATAATACCGAAGTGAAGTAACATAGCTTGCTATGGCGTCTCAGTCAGTTTGTGGAAGTTTCTGGAGGCCCGATTCCCCCCTCCCCCGTCCCCCTATCATTCCCCCTTCCCTCCACCCTCGTACCCCTTCTATCTCTTCCTTCCCATCTTCCTTCCTCGAAAGTCTGCAACGCATCCTCGAGACCTCTGGTATTGCGGATGTCCGTGGGCGACGTTATCACTTACCATCAGATGAGCCCCTTGCTCGTTTGCCAACCTAGCCCATAAAAAAAACAAAGCAAGGCACGTAAACGGTGGATGCGTGTCGAAGAGAAAGAGTGAAAACTATACTTTTACACACTAGTTGTTAGGTAGTTACCGTTAGTTTTTAAGTTATTTATCGGAGTACATATTGCTCTAAAACTCTATTGATTTTATAATGCATATTTGTATGCATTGCCTGTCTATCAGGAAATCGCAGTCAGGTCTTGTTTTCAAGTTAAGAAAATATACTTATCACAGACTTTCCTTTCACTATCCTTTCAAGTTTTCACTACTGCTTCATTATTATATTATATTGGTATTTATATTAAATATTTATATATATTAAATATATCTATGATTATATATTTGATTCTTTATCTATATAATTTATATTTAATGTTTGATTGTGTGTATGTATATTTAATAAAAAATGTAACATATAAGTAATAATATACAAAAAAATATTTTCTTCGCTATATATTCTCATTATTTACACCGTCTATTGTACTTTAAGAATGTATCTCCATCCAAAGGTTGTCTGGAAGAGATCGCTTATGAGTGATAAGACCGCCCATTGCACAATGTATTTTTTACAAGTTGTACTGTAATTGTAAATTTATAGACTTCCAAAAAAGGAGGAGGTATTCAATTCGACTGTATGTTTGACTGTGTGTTCGACTTATGGGTGAACCGATTCTCAAAATTCTTTTTTTGTTTGAAAGCTGGTGCTTCCCGTGTGGTCCCATTTAAAGTCCATCAAATTCAGTCGATTAGTTTTTGAGATACACTCCAATAACTGAATAGAATGGAAGTCGGTATTAAATTTTTCAAATTGTACTTGTTTCTAATAGAGACAACCACATCCGGTGACTCTCCTTGAGAAAGACACCAAGACTATATTACTATTAAAGACCACTATTTGAAACTATAGTTGGCTGCTTTTCATGTTAACAATAGAATTAAATAAATATAATAGAATTAAAATTGAAATTAAGAAGAAAATTGATGATAAGCTCATGAAATCACTTTTATTGCAAAAAATGTATGTTACCGCTTCTCCATGTTGCACCATTATTGATAAATATGAAAATTTTTAATATTATTGTCAGTGTCAACTTGTGAGAATGTAACAAGGTTTTGTAAAACATTTACGATATTACATATATATTGTGTAAACGCAGTGCTTAAAAGTTTTTTCGTGCACCCCTTTGATCCAGTACTCGACGACCCTACAATAAAAGAAGAAAGTACTACTTAAGTACATAATGCTGCAGCCCGACGTGCTTTTTATAATACATTGGCACTGTTGACTATACCATCAGTGTTTTAATGATTTGTGGTACAGTGGATTGAATTAAAAGAAATAGTTTTAAAAATTGCAATTTTCGCGAGGAAAATTCCATCCTCGGACGGGATTCGAACCTGCGTCTTTCGGTAATCCATGTCAGACGCCATGCTCACTAGGCTGCGGCGCGAGGTCCGAGCACGGTAAGATAATATTACCGTAGTCCAAGCATCGAATCTCAACTATCTGATTTTAACCGTCGTATGAGGAGCGACATCTATTGGACAGCTTGAAATTGTTTTTACATTTGAACATTAGGTAGATACCCAGCCAAAAGGAGAATTTTATTAAATACTAGCTGGTCTCCGCGGTTTCATCCGCGCAGTGATGGATGATGATGATGATGAATCTTATATAGCCTATGTTACTCAGGGTGAATGTAGCTTTCCAATGGTGAAATAATTTTTGTTATCGGTTCAGTAGTTAAGCCAATTCGTTACAAACGTACTTACATACAAATCTTTCCTCTTTATTAATTGTTTTATTTATTAAGTAAAGTGTAGACTAAACTTTCGTATTGATGTCACAACCCTTCATAATTGTTTTGTAATATGATTTTTTAAAGTACTAACGCCTGCTTAGCGATACCAAACATTACAATTTTAGAGAGAAAAATTCCATCCTCGGAAGGGATTCGAAACCCCGTCTTTCGACAATCCGGGTCAGACGCCATGACTACTAGGCCACCGAGGCACTTAATGCAGTTAACTGCAGCTACACTGTTTTTCAATAGCAGAATAAGAATATGGCTGTAAATCAGCTATACGGTTCGATTGCAGTTGGAACTAATTTAGTTATTAGGACCGACCCCCTGTAGTACCTACATCACTTTGCTCTAATGTCAAATGCATAGACAAATATTAAATGATCAATAGTTCGAGCAGCGTACGCGATATGAAGATGATTTTGGTATTTTTTTCACACCTTGGGTTGCATTATTGAAGTTTTCATACGGATACTTAACTTTTTGAAAATATTATATAGCCAATGTTCATAATAGAAAATGTAGGCTCCTAATGGTGAAAGAATTTTTCTAATCGGTCCAGTAGTTTCAGAGCCTTTTACAATACAAACAAACAAATCTTTCCTTTTTATAATATTATAGTGTAGATGTGGATTTGTCGACTGTACTAGAGTTTTGGTTAGGGTGAAAAAACTTGTAATGTAGTAAAAACTTTTAAATAGTCTGTTTAAATAACGAGAACGTGTCGCAAATTACACTTTATCAGTCATCAATAATTTTATTTATTGGTTTTATATCGAAAAATATATTTGATTTGCAGAACTGTATCTTTGGAAATTTGGTGCTATACACGAAACCCTTCACTATTGTTTAAGAAATAAAATTTAGTTTGTCCGAGATTTGGCGGCGGAGAACGTAAGCTTCTACATGGAACAGTGATGAAAGACTTGATAAAGACATGTTTTAGTATATTATTTCAACATTTTATTCAAAAATGCTACTAAAGTCGGTATAAGGGATGATTCATCTCAACCGTAGAACGTCCACTGCTGAACATACGCCTCCCCCATAATTTTCCAAAAGGACCGGTTAGAAGCGGCCTGCATCCAACGTCATGCGACCTTTATCAGGTCGTCTGTCCACCGTGTCGATGGAGGACCTACGCTGCGTTTGCCGGTCCGTGATCTCCATTCCAGAAGAAGTAACCATTGGTCAACAATCATCCAAGGGATGATTGTTGACCAATTATATTTTAATCCCTGATCTGTCAATTTTAAGCACTAATTTTAAGCACTAATGGGCTCTAATGAGGTTTTGTGCAACTCAAAATACACGCTATGGGACAATTTGATGTTTCTTTACATACATTCTAAGGAACTTTAAATTTTGGTAAAATGTTCGTTAGTGCAACGATTTAACGTTAGATTAAAATTTATTAAATTTATTAAAATAATTAAATATTAAATTTATTAAAATAATTAATTATTAAATTTATTATTTCTTAAATATCATTTCTGCAACTGGCTGTCAACCACATACATCCAAATAAAAATATTTGATATGATTATCTAACTCACTGGTCACCATAGACTAAAATATATACTAGGACACTGCAGGTCTTTTATGTATCTCAGTTGCATACATTTTGAAGTTGTCGTCTGGCGTTAACGATAACAGAAACATCTTTTGTCTAGGCCTGTTGGTCACTTTGATCTCATTTTCTTTTCATGTCATTAGATTTTTCTTTGACGTCGCTCTGTTACCATATACAAAAATTGAGTTCTACCGTAGGAACAACCAACGCTGCAGAAACAGTTAAAAAATGTATGCTGTGTATGGGGAAGCTACTGTAAAAGAAACACGGTACGTTTTTGGTACCAATATACATACATATACCTTGGACCTATATAGTTGACAACGAAGAATTAAACTACAGAAATATCTTCCACGACTCCGTTTTCCTTCCACGTGACCCACAACAATGAGCTTTTCTATGTTGTTAGCATCTCTTCTGGTCACGTGACCGAAGTATTGTAAGAGTTGCTGCAGGCATATAAGTAGTGGAAAGACGAGTTTCAATATTCAATTCTTTTAGAATATACCTACGCATTGGTGCGGCGCGCCGTCCATGAAATTCCCAACATTTTACGCCAGCACCACATTTCTAATGCAACATCCTAGATCGTATACGGGCTTTAAGCGTCAAGGTCTCTGCGGCGTACAGAAAAGAAGAAAAGATTAGGGTGCGCATAAAATTGACCTTGATATTTCGGTTTACCCCTCTATTCTTCCAAATCTTTTCTAACCGCTTTACTGCTCTAACTTAACCACCTGGGCTCTACGGATGACCTCTTTTTCACATTCTATATCGCCCTACATTAAGGTGCTGTGACTTCAGAGCAAAAAAAAAAAAAAGCATTTATGCTTTGAATTTTTTTCTTTTAGCTATAATTAAAAGCATTCATGCTTTTAATTTTTTTCTATTTAAATTAAGCAAACGCATCTCGTAAAAACGTATAAAAAATCATAAAATAATAATGTTCATTATTCAATAAAAACAGTGTATTAAAATTTCTATTTTATGATATGTGTTTCATGACAAATACAATTAATTAATAATCATTAATTAAGAGCAAAACTGTTAAGGTGAAATTATTGGTATGTTTGAATTTCTTTTTAATGTACTTTAGTATTTAAAATATGTTTTAAGTCGTTAATGTGTACACAAAAGTCTTAGAAATGTCAAATTATTTTTTGTTATATAAAATAGATCGCTGCTTATAAGGTAAACTGCTTATAAAACTCTCATTTTTATAGACGTCGTGAATTGACAGCACCTTAATGCTCCAAGATATCTCTCGTGAACAGCATCGAGATCCTTAAGTTCATGCGTTCGTTGCATTGTACCCGCCCTGTTGATAAACATCAGCTTTGTTTTTGACCTATTGATGTGCAGTACATAGTCCTTGCTTACTCTTTCCACCTATTTATTCAATAGGTGGAAAGAGTAAAAGTTTGCTGTGTTCTGTTTCAGACGGGCCAATAATTGTGTTATTATCAGCAAATCTCGAGTTATTAGCCTATATTAACGCCCCCTACACAGCCAGTGCTCTTTTCAAGATCTGTTCTCTGGCCAGTTTAAATAGTTACGGGGAAAGTATGCAACTCTGTCTAGTTGTACACCACGCTCTGGTTTAAAAGGGTGAAACAGGCAACCGTCCATTCTCGACTTGAATTGAGTATCATAATATACCTATTATAATTTACTTGAAACTAATTGGAAAAGTCAAAAGGCTCGAGCTAGGTATACACCGCATGAATAGAGTAAAGCAAACAAGCAAACATGCATTGAGTGCTTCGTTGGATTGCTTAGCCGTCACAATCAGAATTTTTAATCGTATCGTTTCTTGCGATGCAACATGGATCCTGTACGATAATCGGAAACACTCAGCACAGTGATTGAACCTAGGAGAACCGGCTAAATTCTGCCCTAAGCGAAAGCTGACTAAAAAAGGTGAAATCGGTCGCTAAATTAGCTGTTGGATTGGAATGACTACGACATCTACCATACTTTGCTACAACAGATTACCACTTTTTTCACCAACAAAAAATTTTTTCGAAAATTATTTATTTATTAAATTATTAATTTATTGAAAAATATTCAATTCTGATGGGGCTATATTCAAGCCGCCTTTACCGTTTTATTGATTCTCGCTTCCACAATTTCATCAGCAATGAAATCAATAAAATGGCGGAAGCGCGTAGGTACTTAGATAATTATGGCACATACTTAGATTAATAATACGAGTATATAATAACGTTTTATTATTTCGTTATAAATCACCAAATTCATATGTGTGGACCTAATATAACTGTTTCATTTCCTCGCATTTAATTAAGTGAAAACTAAGTGAATAATTCGTACTAAAACCCATTTTGTCATCGACTAAAAAATCTCTTAGACGTCTCAGAGGAAATGGCTTGTTTCATGCACTAGTTGTACAATCTACTATTTTTACCTAGGAAATGTAAACACAAACTATCAAGTAAAACATGTTTAAATGATAGAACCGATAATTAGTTAGTTAGTATGAAGTACCTATATACACAGGTCATTATTACGAAGGCCCACGGAAAATTCCACTAGTTGCTGCAAAGTTATTATCTGTCAGCTATAATTTACAATTGATAAGGAATATTCATATCAATATTTAATATTTAACGATACCACATTGTAACAAAACTTTGATGTAGGTACAAATTGAACTGCAGTGAGTCAATTCTGTATTATAATTAGGTTTGCGAAATAATATTACTTCAAAGACTACTTGATGCAGAGAAACAATTTCGCAGGGTAGTAACATTTTCCTGCACTTTTTAATCTTATAGGTATATATAAAAATGAACCTCTATTTCTCCCGGTCACGCAATAACTTGAGAACGGATGGAACAATATCGCTTATTCTTTTTTCGTTGTGTTAATTATTGGCAGCAGAGGGTTCTTATTAAAGAAAAACCAAGAAAAGATGGGAGGTTATGGCCAGGCCAAAGGCCGAGCCTACTACGCGAACGAAGTCTGGGGCAGTCGCTAGTATAACATAAATAATAGATTTATAAGGATCCTTGATTTTGGCTGCGTCGAATATTGATATTTAGAGATTTTTACGTGTTTGTGTGGGAAATCGCATGTTTTTTCAAAACTAAGTATACGTGGAAGTGCTAAAGAGAGCAGGAATGCATTTAAACTGGAAGCAGAGCTCTAGTGAAACTACAGTACACACTGTACACGTCTTGACACCCTTGCCGGACGTTGCCCTTTTTGTCGCCAATCATAGCGGCCTTATGAAGCCCCTTTATTGGGTGTTAAATAACCACCAGCCCTGGTATAAGGTTTGACTAAAATTGGCGGGTGTCTTGTAGTCTCTTCTGTAGCCATTTCGCGTATCACTAATATTTTATTATTGTAAAATTATACTGCACGTAAGTTTAAAAAAGACTAAGACTAATAGTTCGTGAATAAAGCCGCACCATTTTATAAATTGTTTAATAAATCTAGCATGTCTTTCAACCGTTCATCCCAAAATATTCCGATTTTTATATTATATAATATATATATTTTTTACCAAACAGGCCTGAGCCCTCAAAGTACCTACATCTACACACAAACCTACAACCCCAATGCTTTTGTAACGGAGTGAATTAGTTTGTTAAGTCTTTGAAATAAAAGATAAGGCAATCCATAGGTATATATATAAATACATATAGTCGAAAATATATCCTCCAAAAAAGGAGGATTTCTAAAGTCGTATTAAATATATTTTTTTGTAAAATCACGCAAAACTTTTTGCAGAGTAGTCCGATTTAAATATTTTTTTTTATATATATGTTTTTATTTATACGTCTGAAGTAGTCCTATATAAATTTTATCAAATTCGGACAATCGGTTTTTGAGTTACAAATAATAATAGAAAAGTGTTTCGCCTATCTCGATGATATCGTAATTGAAGGTGAATGACAATCGATCACGTAAGTAGCAAGGGTTTACCTTACTAGAGTTAGATATTTGACACTATTTGTATGGAAGTTATGTCAAATTTCTATCGGTAGTAAGGAAAACCGTGGATAGCTAGATTATTGGGATCCTCCATATTTATAAATAGGGTGTAAAAATGTGTTTTACCAAAAAATGTTTAACCTTCCTAGTGACCCTTGCAACCTTCGTGATCGGAACCCGACCTCCATTCTATACGTTAAATACATCAACGCATAAAGAAGTATTTTTAATGTGAATATAGGTGTTTACATATATATATATATATATATATATACCTTTAAAAAGAGTATCAAATTATGTTTATGAGCGAATACTTAACAGTTCTTCTCCAATTTCCATGCAGAAGTCTAAGTTTTCTTTTACGTTAAGAAATTTTTGCAAACATTTTCTAAGTCAAGTAATATTTCAAAATGGCATTCAAAGTTTTGGGTTTTTTAACTTTAATACTGCCGCCTCTAATCAAAATAAATATAATAAAAAAACTTTATATGAATCAAGTATATTAACTTATTTATTACTTGTGCAATGTGGTAGTAACTAACTATTAGGTACACACAATTGCATTCACACTACGTAGAATCAACCTACAACATTCTGCAACATTTTAAATAGTTCTTATCGAATCAGAAGCGCAGCCTAGCCTATTACCAACAGAGCTTAGTCGCATCGCAATGTTGAAGCTTTAATTGAAAAAGCATACTAGGTACAAGTTGTACCTAGTACCTATACAACAGGTGCATGTAGATAGTTTGTTCTGTGACGGTAGATATCTATTTCAAACGTTACATTTCGCTAAATTTGATATTTATTCTTCTATAATTGACTACAAATAAAATCCAATATTTCCATTCCCAAACTTTGTAGATAGGTACTATTTTAATATTGGCATCGCAGAATTACAAGTGCTTCTTGTAATTTAATGCCTTATCTAGAACCTAAAAATAGTATCATGACTGACAGGACCGTCCTGACTGCGGCGCTCATTAATTTGAATTTATGACTTAAATGTTAAATTGTAGTATGATTTGTGAGACCTGACTACTTAATTAGATAAACAAATACACTATCATTCAATTTAGTAGGGAAAATTCCGTATTCGACAGTACTGACCAGAGGCGAAGCCAGAATTCAGTTTTTTAGGGGGGTTTTGATCTCATGGCAAAAACATATGATAAAAGGGGGTCGGCATAGACCTTAGACACATTATACGTATGAAATCCTGGTGACATATAGACAAACAGCTATAAAAGCGTATATATACTTGAATATATAGATAATGTACCAGTGACTGCCCGCGACTTCGTTCGCGGTTCATTTTTATCATCATCATCATCATCATCTCAGCCTCAGAACGTCCACTGCTGAACATAAGCCTCCCCCATAATTTTCTATAAGGACCGGTTGGAAGCGGTCTGCATCCAACGTCGTCCTGTGACCTTTATCAGGTCGTCTGTCCACCGTGACGGTGGACGACATACGCTGCGCTTGCCGGTCCGTGGTCTCCACTCGTAAAACACGAACTATTCTTAACGTTATGTTCATATTGATAGAAATCTTAAAAAAAATGGCGCCTCTATATCAGTTTTAACAACACCAGTAAGTGAGCTAAAATGGTAGTAACTGACAAAGTGACATAAAACCGCATTTTTTTAAGATTGATATAGAGAAACCCCGAGCATAGCCCTCTCCATAGGTCGTTGTGTGACTTTGAGCTTAGTTATGAGGCCCACAGTATGCCACGTTTCAGTACCATTAGTCATCACTGGTAACAGACGTTGGTCAAAGACTCTTGTCTTCAGGCACTGAGGTATTTTTGACGAGAAGACTTCACGAAGATTACGGAACGCTGTCTAGCCGAGGTGGATTCGACAATAGACCTCTTTCTTGGTAGATGTATTCGTCAAAAACTTCGAGAACTGAGTTCCCAACTGATTATAGTACAGAGTATATAACATTACATTCCCGGGGCTGTAATGTTGTATGAAACTCCCATGGGCGTAAAGTGATTCGGACTTGGAACATCAGATGTAGGAGTTTTCCTACAACTAAGTATGGAGTAGATAAGGAATTCACACCTCAGACAGCACAGAGATAATAAAGAAAAAAGGCGCGATTGTAATGAATTTGAAACAGAACACGCAAACTCTAATCTAAAAATATTCATATGGTCCTCAAACAATGTTCGATGTTATATAATAACTTCCAAAAAAGTTTATAATTTAGAGCATGTAACTGTGCCAAAATATCGGAAGCTCCAAAAGCAACTAAATCGTGGTCTACATCCAGTGAGTGCTAATAATTATAACTTCGTTTACAACCGCGAAAGTCTACAGTGTCTTCCATAACATGTTCCTTCCAAAAATATTCCCTCCATAACTGGGCATATGTATCCAATTTGAATATTAACTATTAATTTATTTTACTTTTTAACTAAATAACTGCTTTTATAAAATAAATCTTCCTATTACAATAAAACTAATTCACTAAAATATTTCAAAATTATTTATATATTACAGATAAAAAACAGCATTTAAGTCCCTGTCTACGGGTAGAGTGCCCAAAAAGCTGGCAACGTTACCCCGTTGAATAACCAGGCTGATACGTTGTCCGAGGTAAGTACCAGCTCTTTGGTCACCTGTAATTTCTTTGAGGCCTCTGAACAGCTCCTTTTCTAAACGCCGTGCATCTGAACCCCAAGAACCCATAGTTTCAACCCAAAACGGAAGAAAAATATAATTATCTCCAAGACAAGCATATTATCTCCGTTTAAGGTTTTCAGACAGCCTTTCTTTCAAAACTTTCATATTCTTGTTCAGTAGGTAATTTTACGTTTACTGAGCCACATTTTTAATTTTTCTTCTAAGTACAGACCTTTTTATAAGTACAGATTATAATGAGGGTTAGTTTAAATAATGTTCATACCGGCTATGATTTAAGCGGCTTAACTATACCAAAGAAATACTAAATAAACAGGCCTAGTGCGCCTTGAACTCGCGCCGTAAGGATTCCGTACAAAGTTGTAGATAGGGTATCTGAGTATATACCCAAGTTCAATACATAGTACACCCATTGAAGACTTTTTCCGACAAACGTAACTATGCCGTTCAATCTCTGGATACGGTTACCGCGCCAACCGCAAACAAGTTTTAGTAAACTCGCTTTTTTGTCATTTACAGATTTTTGCCTTTACACGTGCTGATAGACTTTGCTTCATTCAAATTTCATGATTCTAGGTCAACAGAAAGTAGCCTATAGGTTTAGATTTCCTTGTGAAATCGCAAAATATGCAACATGGTCATATCTATTGATCGTGTTGAATTACAAGATTGTTTTTTTCAGTGCAGAAAGAAACCGTAGGTAGACTGTTTTGTATTAGAATACATTTTAACTAGATACCCTCACGCGTTGCTGAGAAAAAAGGTCTTGACAGACATACAGACGGACAAACGGCTAACAAAGTGATCTGTTAAGGGTTTTTCTTTTTAATTATGGAACCTTCTGGGAATTTTTGTTTTATATAACCTATCTATACTGATTATTTTTTCTTAATATTGTATATAAATACGTAAGTACATAAATGTACTACTGAGTGTTAATTGCTTTTGATTAATAGTAATTTATGATTAATAGTAGTCACTGACGTAACTATAGGAAAATACCTACTAGGTAAAAGGATAACTTTCTCCTTGCATATATGTACAATGATCAGATAATAGGCTAGTAACATCACACATGCTGTCTCTTTGTTCTCATATCTGTGTAGTTAGCACTGAACACTCATGTACTAACTGATCGGGTAATTTTCCATTGTTGCTTTGTTGCATGTTTTGCATAATATCTACCTACATTTATATAATACTAGAGATTGCACGCGACTTCGTTCACGTAGTAGGTTCGGCCTTTGGCCTCGCCATAAACTCCCATCTTTTCTGGATTTTTCTTTCATAAGAACCTGCTCCTGACAATAATTAACACAACAAAAAAGATTTAGCGAAATAGGTAAAGCCGTTCTCAAGTTATAACGTGACCAGGAGAAATAGGGGTTATTTTTAGGTATATAGATATAGATAGATGTCGTGCAAATGATGATAAGTCTTGTTATAAAAAAAAGTGGTTTTCACTCATTTTTACTTAGAAATACGGGATTATTCACGTACTATTTATCGGATAGACCAGGTCGATGACGTCCCGAACACTCCTTGAAAAAGGCCACCGAATGTGGTCGAAACTATAGTCGGACCTATCCTATAAATATCACGTGAGTACCTAATCCCGTATTTCTAAGTAAAAATTGATGATATTATGTCTTCTTTGTTTATACAAAGAAAAATATCAAGTTATTGTAACTAAAATGGGTCTTACAGCGTTATGGTGGCTTACTTGGTATTTTTTGATTAGTATTTAAATAGTATTTTAATACAGTAACATTTTACTTGGAAGTTATTGGATTATTTATCAGTATTTGTGATTTATGTACTTTATGAAAACTTGTCATTGCATTTCATCATGACCAGTGTTTTATTTTATACATAAGTGATATCTTGCAATACATATAATGAGTACCTACTGAAACTTAGAAAAAACTTAAAAAAACTAAGTTACATTTCATTACCCTGGACTGTATTTTAGGATCGTACAATTTCATAGTCGAAAACAAGCAATACGTCAAACGAATCTTCATACGTTACAGCTACGTATTAAGTGACCGCGTTTTAGCGGATAGCCCCAGCAACATCCGTGCGTGGAATACGACCAAATATTCATACTTGGACCAATTGAGTACAAGTGGACTTTTGTTTTATTTTATGTATGTTGGCGACCTTTTTCCGTACTGGCTGGATTTAGAATTTTTTTATATATTACTTTTGTCATGTTTTGTATCTCCTTATTACCTAACCTTTGATTCCTAAACCCAACAATGGACATCATAGAGCTTCTTTATTTTTACTAGGTTTGTGTTGCTTCATGTTTTGACGTGTTATTGTGCTGGATAATAAGTACCATTTCGAAGTAAAAACCTAAGAAAAAGCTTTTAATCCTCTTATATTATGGTTTTGTGAGCAATTCCCATAATTTGATAAAGGTAGCCGCCATATTGTTTTGATGACGAGTGGGACTACGATTCTGAGATCTATTTGGTTAGCGTTGGAGTATATGTTTGTATGACAATTTGTGGATTTATTATTGATAATTTATAAAATAGGTAGTATAGGTTTTCAAAGTCTACTATATCGTTGTGATTGTATGTATACGCATTTTAATTTTTACTTAAACTTTCAAATTGGTCTTTGTAGAATTTATTTCATTTGTTTATTTTTTTTTGCGGGTCAAGTTTTTATGTATTTTTTCGGTTGACTTTACCTCTATAATTTGACTAAAAAGAAACAGATAACATATTAATAGAATAAAGGAAAATGTACTGGGTCACCATTGTAAATTTACGCCGTTTACAGATATAGAATAGAACAAATAGCTGTTTTACTACGATTTTACTTCTGAAAACGCTCGCGGCGCGCGCTAAGTTTTTAAATAATAAATTTGCGCGCGCTTTTTCTGTTCGATTTGGCGCCAAAATATTTTTATTTTTAAGCTACTTCAAGGGTTAATACATAACAGTGTATACAGCACGAGCGCAGATAAAGTCATGAACGGTTTATAACTTTTATGCGCTCACTCACTGCGCTCGTGATTCAATTTTAGAATCCAGCGCTTGCTCGGAGATCAAAATTCAGCACACGGTTAAAAAGCAACTTTGCACTCTTGTATAACAAATAACTATTATCGTGCCTCTTTCACCTGAAGAATGTGCTAGGATCGTGACTTTTGTGGAACTAGGCATCAGTATGCGTCGTACTGCAAGAATGGTGGGTGTGACGTTACGAACGATTTAGAAGGTGAAGCGAAGATACGAAGAGACTGGAAAACATTTGAGGAGGGCCTGGTAATGGCAGTCCCACGTGTACTAGTGCCTGAGAAGACCGTTAATTGTTTACACTGTTTTGAAAAATCGCCGCCTAAAGGCAGTTTAAGTTCAGCAACAGCTTCTACAGACCCAAAACTACATTAGTGACAGTACAGTGAGAAGAAGAGTGGCTGAAGCAAACCTGAAACCCCGAAGGCCAACGAGCGGCCCCAAACTCGAAAGAGAGCATCGAGTAGAGCGACTGCGATAAGCCCGTGAGCACACACAGTAGGATCAAGACGAATGGTCAAGAATTTAGTTTACAGATGAGTCTCGATTCTCACTTTACACGACTGATGGAAGGCGAAGTGTCTACAGGTGACCTGGTGTGCGATACCTTCAAGCCTGCTTCTCAAAAACTGTCCATGCAGTACGGTGGTGGCAGTGTACATGTATGGCCTGGCATATCTTCATGTAGTCGCAAAGAGTTAGTGGCCATAGAAAATGGCACTCTGGCTGTGGAAAGATATGGCCAGGAGATTCTCAATAAGTATGCAGGGCCGTATTTAGTAAATATGGTTGATGGATCGAAGCGAATGCATGATACTGCCCGGCCACACACGGCTCGGGTCGTGCAAGAGTATATTCAGGAGGTTGGTATCAGCGTGATGGCTTGGCCATCAAGAAGTCCTGATATCAACCCGATTGAGCACGCCGGGAGAAGCCGCAGACCACCACCTTCCACCCTCAGGGCACTAAAACAGGCCCTGATAGAAGAATGGGAGAATATTCCCCTACATCGGCTCCGAAACCTCGTGTTCAGTATACCAAATCGACTCGAAGCTGTAAGCCTCTGCAGAGAGGCAATACCAAATTAAAACATAAATAACATGTAAAACATACTTGTAAATAATTGAGTTTTGTGACACCAAACTAAAATGGCTAAAACTATTTTTATTGTTTTATCTTTTTTTAAACTTAAAATTTTTACTAAAGTATAATTTACTATAGTTTCAAAGAAAGCTGATAAAAATTGTTATTAAAGGTTATTGTTATTTTAAATCTCTAAGGAACTTCAATTGTTCCAAAAAAATTTAAAAATTATAAATGTCTGGTACTTATTTTTAGCAGGCCAGTATAGTTGTCAAAGGCGTTTAAGTATGTTCAATTATTCATCGTATTATTATATTAATAAATGTTCGATAGGATAATTAATAATAACACAGAAAGTAACTGTAACTGATAGTCTCTTAGCTATAATATATTGTAAGCAGACAATTTATAATTATAGCCCTGAAGGACATCGCAAGCTTCATTACATGCGTTTTATGCAGACATAATTAATTACTTACAAATAACAACAAGTAATAAAATTGTTACAATCGAAGGTTCATTATATAAACATTGATATTAATCCATAAATAATCAATATTGACATTAATATTTATTATCCTATACTTACTTTTTATGTATAATTTTTATATATAATACTTTATTTTTTATACAATAATGTGTTTAAATTAATTAATTAATTTATATTACATATATTTCGATACAGCTCACGCGCGTAAAATGATGGCATGCTTCATACACGAATATGTTTCCGAAAGTAAAGTTATGTAAAAGTAATGTGATTTCAGCAACTCTTGTAGTTATTCTACGTACGAGTCTCGTACAGGCTGATGTCCGGGTTATCTTCGGTATAATATCTGGTCAGTTTGGCTCTTGGGTCTTTGGCCGAACTGCTAATAGATTTAGCGACCGAGGTGTTTAGCTGTCCATAGAACTTCTCGACCTCTACTCACATTTCTGCTTGACCAAAGCACGATGACGCTTCACTGTCGTCTTCTTGCTTTACTTTCGTCAACTTGCTTTTCCCAATAGGCATGTCTACGTTTCAACATGTCTCTCGCAAACACTTTTTTCCGCTCTATGTTCTCTTTAATACGGTTAGTATTACAGGGACAAGTGTGAGATATCAGTAAACATTAATTTCTCCATTCATTTCCTGTAAGGTGGCTTTGAAAACAAAAAGTTCATCATAAAGACTCACTATTTCTCCAGAAAGTTGGCCAACCTTTGTACCCTACGGTTACATTGTCCATAAACAAATTTCCCCATCTTTAACTCGTCTTCGCCACCTACTTACTCTCTACTTACTACTCCAACTCCGCGATGTCCCCCATAACAACAATAAGGAAGTACGTTTCAGAAGTATGCGTGGCCCTATTAATGTCCTCACACATATCTTTCACGTCATATGGTGTGATTTTTTTGATGTGTATACCTGAATAATCTTCAGTGAAATCAGAAGATATTCTGAGTATTAGTTATACGACCCTGTTTGAAACGCTATTTATTGTAACAAATTTAATAAAAAGGGATATGTGGGCGAGAAACCCGACACTACCCTGGGACTGTTGGTCGTCCACCCAATGACGGAGTAGGTTAGCTGATTTCAGGAATATCGTGTCCTCAGCCGCTACGGACTGACTACGGACTTCAGATAACCCTAGAATGTCTCAGTCTAACCTGGTAATTTCTACTCGCCAAGCTTAGCAGGCGGGTGAGCGAGTGCAGTTTTGGGAGGTTTTACTGAAAAGGTGCTGCTGTTTAAAATGACCTTGAAACAGCTTAAGAACAAGAAGGCGCCGGGTGTCGATGGTATCACATCTGAGCTTCTAAAAGCGCATGGAACACCGATACTTCGTATACACGCGCGGTCGTATCCTGATAATAGTAAAAAGCAGAATCTTTAAACATCTAGTGTAACGAAACAGATCGATAATAATTTATGAAAAATATACTTAGGTTAGAAAAGGAACATGCAAAGAGTAATAACCGAACAGAATTCATAAATATTATTCGCTCTCTGCAGAAAAAAATCCTAAATAGGTGCATAAAAATAAACTTTCACGTCCAAACTCTCAGAATTTTCAGCGATAACACTATATTATTTTTTAGGTAATACATAGCCAACATATAGTACTAAAGTAGTAACCAGCAGTTTTTTCAATAGTGTTAGTATATATCGAAAAATATAAAGAAAACGTACAAAATTAACGCATTTTCGCATTACATCGTCCAATCTAACAAGCGATTTTCAACCTTACGTAAAGCATCGTAAATTATTTTAAAATTGGGGTTGAACCGCGTCTTAAAGTCCTTCAGAAGCTCTTTAATACTGTCTTACTCGAAGGTTTTAACGGCAGAAGGATGGAACAAAAGCGTGGTGGTGCTTAGGTATCCCTTAGCCACATCATCGGAACTATTCTAAGGTAACCAAGGGAGTAGCGAGGTACAGGCAGAGGGGGCAGTTGCCCCCCCATAGAAGGAGGTTCTGTCTCATGTTAACTCTTATAATAAAATATACTAACGTGTTAAGCGAAAGCGGTCTCTGATCGGGTGAAATACTCGCAAACCGTACATAAATATTAATAGGTAAATCTGCTAAACATGTAATAAAACTGTAATTGATCCAAATCTGTAAAACATTAAATAATATCTTGAAAATTATAATCGAACTGGTGTAAGTACGGTACTTTGTCGATCGATAAATTCGATAATAACATCAGTAAAAGGATTTTTAACGATTACTATTGTCCAATATGACATTTAATTTAATAAATCATAATAAAACAGGTTCTGTCGAAGTCTAATTTTCGAATTTATCGATCGACTTAGTACCTTACTTGCACTGCTGTAGGTACTTACACTACGATACGGGAGCCAAAATACCTATGCAGTTTTGTCTGTCTCTCCATTATACATACAGCACTCTGAAACTAAGACAGATTTTGATAACACTTGACGCAGTGATAACTAATGTTATGTTTTAATATATAGGATGTTTTTCTCATCTAATCTGTTTCATATTATTTTGCAAACATATAGATTATCCATCTGGCTAACATAACCCACGAACAGTTTTTTCTTGCTGACCGAAATACCATTTAATTACTTTCCATAAGCAAAAGCAACATTGTATACGAGTATAATAACTTATTTGCTTCCTGAAACTGAAGCTATACTGATATCTATGTACGGGGTGCGAGAGGTGAGGCACCTGCCCCCCTCTAAATAGAATCCTGGCTACGCCCTTGGTATTATTTACTATTCTAAGTATTCACCCCACGGTATTGACAATATTACAATACTTTATTGTACGTATTCTACTGAAAAGAAAAACACCTAAGTATACCAATACAAGTATTGTTTAGGTAAGTACCTATGTCGATTGTGATGATTTACAATAGTCATATTTTCTAAAACATTGCTATTTTTCCCATGAAATTTTTGTAGTTTGTTCGTAGCTCACTCAGTAGATAGACGCATTTTTTTCACTCCGTTTATAAACTTACTGCTTAAGTACCTACCTGTTGAATCTGTCGTCATCGAGTTTATTGTATGTGTATATGTTGTGTGATGTTACTCCTTCCAACTGAATCCAAATTATACGTTGTAAAGATATTGTTGATGGAAATATGTATTCTTCTGAGAATGTCAATGAATGAGGGTCGTCAATTGTTCTTACACTACTACGGAAAGGTTTCGAATGATGGTAAACATAGTGTTTCTAAGAACCTTATAAAGTGTTATTTTGTGGAAACGAAAGAGTTCAGACACATTAGCTTGTGAGGCGTCCACCGTGTCCAGTCCAGAAACACTTTCGTGAAATCACACGTGCAAAATGCAGTTTTTCGTTTCATTTACCATCTTTTCCATCGTAATGGACATCAGTTGTACTGACAGTGAGTGAAGATAGGGAATTCATGTTTCTTTTGATCGTTCATTGTTAAACTATCTTCTAAGTTTATTTGTCACTAGTTGCTGCCCCCGACTTCGCCCGCGTAAACTAATGTTATCTTGGTCCTCGGAAACTACCCGTTGGATCTCTAGGGTTCTTATCTTATATTATGTTTACGGAAGACATGCACACACACATTGATACATGTCATCACGAGTATCCATGATCCAAGAACAAACATTTCATGTATTCATTACACAAGTATACGCTTCGACCAGGGATCGCACTTGGGCCCCTCGCTTCGAAGGCAGGGTCACGAGTCTGGGGTAGTTATATAGTAGCCCATGTTGAGCAGTCACATAGTGGAGAAGTTTCAAGCATTTACAGTCACTCAGCAACTTTCACATTTATTATTCTTATTATATTATTTACATTACGCTATTAATTATTAAATTAAGTGTGTGTGAAAAGTATGGGTAGGTATGGTATAGTAGTGTGGTATTTTATATTACCTAACTAATTTTACAATTATTTAATATGGACAATACTAAAACTACACAAACAAGAGAGAGTGATGCCACTAGAATTTAAAGAGCTGAATTTTTATAATTTTATTGTCATGAAATATTTTTCTTTAGGTAATAATAATAATTAATTTAATACTTTAATTTTCAGATTCCAAGGAATCTCAGAAAGATGTTGAACAACCCTTGGTTAAGTCTGATTATCTAGTTCCAAACGCCGTAGAAACAAATCATATTTTAAATGGTCTATGGGCTCAGAATCCATTAAGTCATGTAAGTTTTTTTACAATATAAATATTATTTATACAGCCCCATGATTATCATCGAATTAAAACTCTATCCATTACTGAGACATTTTTGTCTGCTCATCAGCAGATCTTCATGAGTTCAGGTATAAAGGCGTCACCACGATACTTTTCTTTGAAAATTATATCATTTTTAACGCGCAGAACGTACAAGCTTGCGTCTAACACATCTGGTGTTAATATCTGCCTATAACAGATGCATTTGGTCACAATTGGCGAACTGCACGGCGGCCATTATGCCTTGAAACATAAAATTGTTATCCTCAAACTAGAATACATCAGTAACTGATTCGCGGTAGAAATAAGTATGGCGGCAGTATTTCCCCGGACGAACACGTTTTTTTATGGTATAAGGAAAGAATACGCTCTCTTCTTGAAGGTTCCCACTTCCCAAGTCGTATCGGTATAAAATACTGTATGTCTGGCAGCTGGCAGTCTACATAATGGTAGTGAGAGGCAGAAAGTGCCGTCGGAATCGCACGGTTGTGGATTTTCAAACGTCAACTTGATGTCTGTGAAATTTCATGTTCTGTCGCGACGTTCGATGGCGAAATTTATCTGCCGGCCGAACAGTTCCTCGGAACACTCTCCGTTATATATGCGGTAAAAGTTGCAAAGTGATCCAACATCTCTGCGCAGTGCCAAAGGGTCGAGCCGATCGGAGAGAGATTGGTCGTCGATGATCCGAGCCGATCTGCGTTGTATGCGGTCAAATGAAAGGAATCACGGAACGCCCCCCAGTTGGTACTGGGGAGCCCCCGCCCAGAGCAGTGGTGTGAAAAGTACTCCATATGAGGTCGAACTTGTGCCTTATAAAGTTGTAGGTGGTATGGCGATGGGCTGACGTGAAGTACCGCTCGAAATGTCAACCCCATAAATGCCGATACTGGCCGAGATAGTTAAGGAAGTATCCTCGAAACGGAGGGATCCAATAAAAGGAGATAATTTAGCAGTAAATGCACAAACTTGTGTCTTCTTGCTGTTGAATTGGACTAAGTTCAGTCGGCCCCACATTGAGACATTGTAAAGACTCGACTTCAGACACAAATTTGTTCCGACTCTCGTCAACTTTTGCCCGAGCAGTTTTAGCACGGCCGCCGTATAAGGTATCCACGGTGCTATCATCCGCATAGCAATGAATATCGCTGAATTGCAACAAGTCATTGATATGCAAGAGAAACAGAGTCGGAGATAGCACACAGCCTTGTGGAACACGATTTCTTGGTTTAGACCGGAACATGCACCAACGACAAAGACCTTGATGCTCCGATCTGCCAGAAAATTAGAGATCCACCTGCAACATTTCTCAGGAAGACCATATGAAGGAAGCTTATGCTTCGACTTCGCTTTTGCTGTTTAGAAGGAATTAAAGGCAAAGTTATACATCTTTTTGAGTTCGCTGGTATTTACATTTTTTGACGCCAATCTATTGGCTTAGCTTGGTAACACTCTCGCTTTTGGCCTGAAGCAATTTTACAAGAGCGATCAAACCTGAGCTTGGACCGGCCACTAATGGGCACCGCAGAATATGGAATGAAGAGTTCTATAAATACATACATATTATATATTCTAAAGCCGGCAGCGACAACAGGATCATCCGACGAGAAACAAACCTACCCCCATGGGTAAGATGCAAAAAACGACCGCATCTCGTCCCAATCTGCAGACCTATAGCACAAGAATAAAAAACCAGGCAGAATGAATGCTGCCTAACAGAGTGCAAAATTCTTACCTATTTTCGTAAGGTTGTCACTCAGTTATTAAAATTAACAAAACCGGGCAATTCAGGCGATTCAGAGTTCTAATATAAAAACGATGAAACACTGGTTATTTATCAATATTAGAACAACACTCATCATTATCAGCCGAAAGACGTCCACTGCTGAACATATGCCTCCCCCATAGAACGCCACTTGGAACGGCTACTCGCTTCCTGCATCCAGCGGTTCCCCGCGGTTTTGACGAGGTCGTCGGTCCACCTAGCGGGGGGGCCGGCCTACACTACGCCTTCCGGTGCGTGGTCGCCACTCGAGAACCTTTCTTCCCCATCGGTTATCAGTTCTGCGAGCGATGTGGCCTGCCCACTGCCACTTCAACTTGCTAATTTTGAGAGCTATATCGGTGACCTTAGTTCTCTTACGGATTTCCTCATTTCGGTATTTCATAAACAACAATTATCGGTCTAAACATAAAAATTCGAAACGACGATACGATAATATATCAATATTTTGAGGTTTTTGTAAGTACACTAAAAAGCCTTAAAAACATCATCAAAATTGGCTTGCAGATTAGTTTAATAACATAACCATTTTCTTAGCTCTCCAACAATAACAACAATGTACTGAATTAAAAAAAAAATATCACACAATATTTATTTATATACGTATTTGAAAATATATCGTTCTCTACCTTTATATATTTTACTCCTTGTGCCAACATAATTATTATATTTTCTAATTATCTACCAATATGTTTTGTTGGTTTGAGATTTACCTACGTGAGTTATAAATTAACAAATAATACTTATAATATATTAAACTCTTTGTTTAAAATCATTGCTGAGTGTCATAGTGCTGCTGTAAACATTTAAATATTTACCTAAGTTTGTATAAATTTTGTTTCCAGACGCATTTTTTGCCTTACTCTTTGGATGGAAGTCGACGAATAAAGTTTCGAAAGCCTTACACAGTGCCAAAGCTCGCCAAGACCCTCAGCAATGACATAGACCCTTTCTTTACCATGGTAATTATACTATAGATAACTTTTATAAGCATTATTACCGTTTGTTATGAAACTGGGCAAGAAATTTAATATTTTTCGATATGTACATTCGGCAACTAAAGTCCATAAATTATATAGTTATCGCTTTGTATAATGCCTTATGCATAGACTTGGGCAATATTATAGTTCGATTCTGGATAATTTTAAAGCTTTTGAAGTTTACCATAGACGGCACAACACAACACATCAATGAGCTTAACAAATAAAGTTACAAAAAGTACTAAAGTTCAAAACTGTAGGGCCACCCTATAACTTTGGACTGGAGTCCGATAGTGAAGCATAAATATTGATCAATCAATCAATCAATCATTTATTGCATAGTTATTATGAAGTTCACATACAGATGTTAGCTAGCATGTTTAAATTAGGTAATACATAACAATAACCCTGATTGGGTATGGCAATATAGTGCGGAGCGGAACGATTTATTATATAATTGATTTGTCTTCTAAATACTCGTTTAAGCTATAGTAACATTTTGCTAGCAATATGTTTTTTAGGGTTTTGTCAAATTTATTTTCATTTTCTATATCCTTTATCTGTAATTTGTTGATAAATGTACCCACCCAGGCATTGCGTAATAATTGGTCTGTCTGCAGGACACGTTCTATTCGTGAATACATTTGCTAGTGCAGTCCACCCTGGCAATAAAATATATTCAGTGTAGGTACAGAATAAATCAGTGCGCAACAGGTCGCTCAACTGCCGCCCCAATTTTAGTAATACAACGCAACCTAACAAATCTGTCCCACGTTCCCGCCAAAACCAGCATTGACAGAACACCGCAGAGGTTTGGTGGGTATGCTGCTCTTCTAGCAGAGACTCCCACATAACCACCGTGCCTCCCCTAGAGCTGGTGGTATACATAAAGGATTACTCTGCGTAAAAATAACCCGCTTTTTAGCGGCCCAGTGAATTATATTCAATGCCAATGCCAACATACATATAAATCTCGCTACCTATTATTTATTTGTAACATGTGTCTAATGAATTGGATGTCTTAAACTTGTGGCCTAGGCATACCTAGCCATAAGCCTAGGCCACATATTCAAAAACCTCAATTGTTACATAGCCCGCGCTGCCGACGAAATAATACAAATCCAAGGAAGTGTGTGACGTTGGCACGACATGTTCTTCTCGCATAGAGGAAACCAGCCTATTTCCTTTATGTCTTGGCGCGCTTTCTGACGATGGACGTCGCGTCGCGCCCCGCCATGCTCGCTGTTTGACAACACTTTAATATACGTATTAATATTGGTAGATTCCTTATAAAATTGAAGCACGTATAATTATACGCACGTATATTAACGAGCATATTTGTCTCTACAAGGTAGATGCAGTTGCAAAGTTACCCTACATGAAAACATCTTACGGTTAAAACTGACCCATTCAAATATCTCCATATGACTACCATGACATTTATAAGAAAAGTGGGTCTAGCACGTACAACTGCGTAAATGTATCGTAACGTACATACATCTCTACTGTAATTTATCTTGGGCAACCTTGACACAGGTAACTCATAGTGTATACGCCGAAGCGTGACACGTTGAAGCTTACGATACGAATACTTTTACGCAAATTGTTTGTGCTGAGCCAAATATAACCTACGAGTAGATATAAAAGTACCGAATAATCTAGGCGTTCTGATTGGGGGAGCTCTTCGAATGTAAAGTGGTCAAGGGGGAAATACGAAAGAATACGAGATAACTTTAATACTGTAGGGTGCATGCAGATTGCACTGCACCAATGACGTATGCCCGAGGGTCAATGTGCTAAATGTCTTGTTATTAAAATTAGGGAGAAAGTCGTCTGACCTATAGTTATGATATTTTATTGCTAGGGTGGACTGGATTAACAACATGTCTAGGTACTATAATATAATGCATGCAGATTGCACTGCACCAATGACGTATACGCGAGGGTCAATGTGCTAAATGTCTTGTTATTAAAATTAGGGAGAAAGTCGACTGACCTATACTTATAGTATTTTATTGCAAGGGTGGTCTGGATTAACAACATGTCTAGGTACTATAATATAATGCATGTAGATTGCACTGCACCAATGACGTATGCGCGAGGGTCAATGTGCTAAATGTCTTGTTATTAAAATTAGGGAGAAAGTCGACTGACCTATACTTATAGTATTTTATTGCAAGGGTGGTCTGGATTAACAACATGTCTAGGTACTATAATATAATGCATGCAGATTGCACTGCACCAATGACGTACGAGCGAGGGTCAATGTGCTAAATGCCTTGTTATTAAAATTATGGAGAAAGTCGACTGACCTATAGTTATAGTATTTTATTGCTAGGGTAGTCTGGATTAACAACATGTCTAGGTACTATAATATAATGCATGCAGATTGCACTGTACCAATGACGTATGCGCGAGGGTCAATGTAGTTCTAAATGTCTCGTTATTCAAATTAGGGAGAAAGCCGACTGACCTATAGTTATAATATTTTATTGCTAGGGTTGACTGGATTAACAACATGTCTAGGTACTATAATATAATGCATCCAGATTGTACTGCACCAATGACGTATACGCGAGGGTTAATGTAGTTCTAAATGTCTTGTTATTCAAATTAGGGAGAAAGCCGACTGACCTATAGTTATAATATTTTATTGCTAGGGTTGACTGGATTAACAACATGTCTAGGTACTATAATATAATGCATGCAGATTGCACTGCACCAATGACGTATACGCGAGGGTCAATGTAGTTCTAAATGTCTTGTTATTCAAATTAGGGAGAAAGCCGACTGACCTATAGTTATAATATTTTATTGCTAGGGTGGACTGGTTTAACAACATGTCTAGGTACTATAATATAATGCATGCAGATTGCACTGCACCAATGACGTATACGCGAGGGTCAATGTAGTTCTAAATGTCTTGTTATTCAAATTAGGGAGAAAGCTGACTGACCTATAGTTATAATATTTTATTGCTAGGGTGGACTGGTTTAACAACATGTCTAGGTACTATAATATAATGCATGCAGATTGCACTGCACCAATGACGTATACGCGAGGGTCAATGTAGTTCTAAATGTCTTGTTATTCAAATTAGGGAGAAAGCCTACTGACCTATAGTTATAATATTTTATTGCTAGGGTGGACTGATTTAACAACATGTCTAGGTACTATAATATAATGCATGCAGATTGCACTGCACCAATGACGTATACGCGAGGGTCAATGTAGTTCTAAATGTCTTGTTATTACAATTAGGGAGAAAGCCGACTGACCTATAGTTATAATATTTTATTGCTAGGGTGGACTGGATAAACAACATGTCTAGGTACTATAATATAATGCATGCAGATTGCACTGCACCAATGACGTATACGCGAGGGTGAATGTAGTTCTAAATGTCTTGTTATTCAAATTAGGGAGAAAGCCGACTGACCTATAGTTATAATATTTTATTGCTAGGGTGGACTGGTTTAACAACATGTCTAGGTACTATAATATAATGCATGCAGATTGCACTGCACCAATGACGTATACGCGAGGGTCAATGTAGTTCTAAATGTCTTGTTATTCAAATTAGGGAGAAAGCCGACTGACCTATAGTTATAATATTTTATTGCTAGGGTGGACTGGTTTAACAACATGTCTAGGTACTATAATATAATGCATCCAGATTGCACTGCACCAATGACGTATACGCGAGGGTTAATGTAGTTCTAAATGTATTGTTATTCAAATTAGGGAGAAAGCCGACTGACCTATAGTTATAATATTTTATTGCTAGGGTTGACTGGATTAACAACATGTCTAGGTACTATAATATAATGCATGCAGATTGCACTGCACCAATGACGTATGCGCGAGGGTTAATGTAGTTCTAAATGTCTTGTTATTCAAATTAGGGAGAAAGCCGACTGACCTATAGTTATAATATTTTATTGCTAGGGTTGACTGGATTAACAACATGTCTAGGTACTATAATATAATGCATCCAGATTGCACTGCACCAATGACGTATACGCGAGGGTCAATGTAGTTCTAAATGTCTTGTTATTCAAATTAGGGAGAAAGCCGACTGACCTATAGTTATAATATTTTATTGCTAGGGTTGACTGGATTAACAACATGTCTAGGTACTATAATATAATGCATCCAGATTGCACTGCACCAATGACGTATACGCGAGGGTTAATGTAGTTCTAAATGTCTTGTTATTCAAATTAGGGAGAAAGCCGACTGACCTATAGTTATAATATTTTATTGCTATGGTGGACTGGATTAACAACATGTCTAGGTACTATAATATAATGCATCCAGATTGTACTGCACCAATGACGTATACGCGAGGGTTAATGTAGTTCTAAATGTATTGTTATTCAAATTAGGGAGAAAGCCGACTGACCTATAGTTATAATATTTTATTGCTAGGGTTGACTGGATTAACAACATGTCTAGGTACTATAATATAATGCATCCAGATTGCACTGCACCAATGACGTATACGCGAGGGTTAATGTAGTTCTAAATGTATTGTTATTCAAATTAGGGAGAAAGCCGACTGACCTATAGTTATAATATTTTATTGCTAGGGTTGACTGGATTAACAACATGTCTAGGTACTATAATATAATGCATCCAGATTGCACTGCACCAATGACGTATGCGCGAGGGTTAATGTAGTTCTAAATGTCTTGTTATTCAAATTAGGGAGAAAGCCGACTGACCTATAGTTATAATATTTTATTGCTAGGGTGGACTGGATTAACAACATGTCTAGGTACTATAATATAATGCATGCAGATTGCACTGCACCAATGACGTATACGCGATTGTGAAAACGTGTACAGTATTAAGTATTCCGAACAATACCTAGTACTGTAAACCACATATTGTAATCTGCGTAGATGACCGCAGTTAACACTTCTTTAACTAATTTTGCTCAGAAGTTATTCTGTGAAAAAGTGTTAATTACTAATCTCTTCCTGCGTATAATTTTCATAAACATTTTGAACAAAGCTTGCCCTGTTTAAGCAAGGTCAGTTCGATGAAAAAAAAATCCGTGGGTCCACTGTATATACTGCAACATAACATAATCAAAATTCAATACAATTTATTTTGATTTGATTTTATTTATTTAGTTATCCATACAGCGTTACAATTAGTATTTACATATGTGACATTTCTTATCTACAGTATGGCCAAAATAGGATACAATTAATTAGCATACTAATATATCCGTACTAGTATCTAAATATTAAGTAACATTCAAATAATAAAGTAGTACCAACTTGTTTCAAATGAGTATGTACGAGTAAATGCCATTACCCGTACCACAGAATAATAACTAGTAACTAGTACCCGTACTGTATCAATAATTATGAAGTGTGTATGACATGTAACAATGTGACTGTGTTGTGAATGTGAATGTGTTATTTAATATATTTCATACTAAAATATATATGTACATTATACCCAGGAATAACATATATCCTACTTCTTATGTAGTTCCAGAGTGATTTAGAAAAGCTGATATCACCCGTACGTAAGCTACTCGTAATTGTACACACACCAACATGGTCTAGGGATATTTCAATTAAACCTAAATAACTAAAATTCTATTAACTTTATGGTAAGACACCTACACATTAAAAGAAACCTTGTTTAATAGCCTATCTATTCGTAATCTGATAATAAACTTTTAGATAAAGTTAAATTTAAAAAAAACTTACAAGAAGAGGAAAAACTCAATCTTACAAAATTTCAATCTTAACTTTATTTTTGAAACATCAAAACCTAAACAAAACAACATTTTTTTTAAATAAAAATTGTTGAAAATTAAAATTAATACTCCGTGGATCCACCTAAGACTCTCCTGACACATCTGCAGCGGTTCTGCATACTCAAAACCAGGGTGTCGATATCCTGTTGTCCAATTCCAAGTCCAATGTGAAGAGAGAGCTGGTTTTAATGCACAATATCTTAATATCAAGCATATCCCAGGTATGCTCAATAGGGTTTAAGTCAGGGGATTGTGCAGGCCAGTGTAAAGCTTGGATATCATGCGGTTATAATTATAACCAACGTAACGATACGCGCCGTATGTGGACGGGCATTGTCGTTCATTACCTGGAAATTTTGTCCCAATTGCTGTCTGTGGGGCAACATTACAGGCTCTATCTAGCACATCATCTCGGTATTTTAGAGCAGTCATATTGCCTTGTATCCAAACGAGGTCCGTTCTGCCGCCGAGACGAATTCCTGCCCAAACCATAATCGTGCCACCTTGATTGCATGGACTTGTTGTGGGTGCTGCAGTCGATTCCAACGTCCAGGTTCTCTCCAAACGCGTACTCTTTGCGAATCAGGATGAAATCCAAACCTGAATTCATCAGTGAAAAGCACAAGTGAGCATTGAGAATGGTTCCAGTTTTCGTGTGCAATAGCCCATTGTAATATTCTTCCTCGATTGCCTCTCCTTAGCGCTGGTACCCGAAATGGCCTACGAGCACGTAGGTTGACTTCATGCAGTCGTCTTCTCAAAATTTGACCGCTTACCAGCAAACCATACTCTCTCTGTAGCCTTTGAACCAATTGCATCGCCGTTACATTTGGTTGACTTCGTGCAACATTTACTATGAATCGGCCCTGTACACGTATTGTAATGCGTTGAGGTCCTATGTGCCGTTCCACCACTTCCCCCGTGACACGATAACGTGACCAAAGCCTGGATATCACGCTCTGACTGGTCCTCATTGCTTCAGAAACCGCAATTTGGGTAGCGCCAGCTTGAATCATGCACACTACTCTTAACATGCCGTTCCTGGTCAAGTTTCTACGTGGCATGATTAAATGAACACCGGAGATGCGTTTGACAAAGATTTATAGAAATTTATTGATGTTTAATTAAGTAAGAAGTTCGTTAAAATTTACTTCTTTGGATTATCTATATATTACTCAATGAATGCGAATTTCATCTTAAAACAAAACCTTTTATATACAAATTTGAATTTAAAAAAGGAACTTAATAATGTTTTTATAATATGTCATCAATAGTTTTTTTGTAAGGAGAGTACTTTTTAAGTTATTAAAAAAAGTTTTATATATTCTAGACCATGTTGATGTGTGTATATAGTTCGATGTATTTATTGGCCGCTATTATCAATCATATCTTTCTTATTCTAATGGAGACCGACGCATTAGAGTTAAAGTTTGTTTTCTCTCTATGAAAACTAATACAAAAACTTTCTATGCCAAATTCTAGGTAACACAGCCTAAACTACCGTGATTTTTGAATAATTGAATTTGTGTGGTATCTGGACAAGTACCAAACACCGCAAAAAATCAATCTCTTATGAAGAAGATCAATTCAATTGGTTGTTTGATATTATCGAGATGGATTGCTTGAAGCTTCATAATGAGCTTCTCCATTTGCAATTATTTTCAATTTCTCAGACATCTGCTCTCATAATTTGGTCTCAACAAAATGTAATCAAAACTGAATGATGGCTCTATAGCGTCAAAACAGCTTATTTTAACTCAATTTGCGTTTCGAATATAGTATGCGTCCTCTGAGTCATTCCGACATACGTTTCCGATTATTATGTTTACTTTCATAATAACTAAGAAATGTATTTCTAGAATCCCTTCGTTTGTGTGCAAATGCAACAAGTTATGACTTTAGGCGCATTCAAATTGGTTGTGGTCCAGCTGTGCGATTCCATATGAGCAAACATCGTTGCATCTTTGACAACATCCGTGAAACAGATGACGAGATGACAAGAAACGTTGGAAAAACAACCGTATATACAAGGGCGATATCTCATAAAGTATTTGACATCACCGTCGACGAATCATTAGAGAATCGCACGGCAGTTGTTAACACTACTGACGATCTCACTCTAATTTCCTTTGCTCACTTATTTACTCGAATACTTTTGTTAGCACAATTTAATCCGAGTCCTACACGATTTGTTTCAGGGCGTTTTCGAACCTTTCGAAAGACGGCCAAAACCAATTACACTAGTAGCCTTCAGGAAGAAAGGTTCTTTTCCACGGAGGACTATAATGGTAAGTTATCTAATATACATGTACATTATGTAATTTGCTTCGTAAATGGACGAAGTTAAAGAATAAGTATTTTATTAATAAGTATTCTCTTCAAGATGCGAGTACATTGAGGCAAAGACCAACCAGATAGATGGTTGGTATAGTAGACCTCTTATGATGGTAGACGTTTCGGTAGTAGGTGGAAAATCCAGCAGGTCTTAGAAGTTGAAGGAATCTTGGCTGATAAGTTAAATTTATTTATATGTGGAAATTAAACAGTGTTATATAAAGGGTATGAGAGATTAGTCTGCAGTGAAGCATTTACTGAATTTCAGTTGCATGTGCCATGTTCACGAGTAAACTGAACTGAAGCAACAGCTGGTAGGCATTGTTATGAGTAGAGAAAACGGTCTACCCTCTTCCTTTCACGTTTCTTGCGTTCCGCTTTAGTACCACCGACACAAAAGTAACTTTGAACTCGCTATGGGTCTCGATACACGTTACTCACGGTATCTGCTTGCCAGTTTTAATGAGAACTTATTTTCGGTTTTTGTAAAACGACGAGTGCTCAAAATAATTACAAGTTAAATATCCCGTTTCTAAAGTTAATTCTTGTACTAGCCAGACATCAAGATTTCTCTAACAAATGTCAGTTGAATTTTATCTTTTTTGACGAAAGTGAGTTACATTTCATTGCATCTACAAGTAAGTTGGATAAAATAAAGATCTTGAATTGTTTCCATATGAGTTTACTAACTCATTGTATTACATAAGACTGTACAGTAGACTCATCAACCACTTGTTTCCGAATCTTTGCAATTCTATCAAATTAAAATTAACGCAATTAGCAAGTACATATGTGTTTACACATAAGTATTAGACGTTCATACATACATACATACATAAAATCACGCCTCTTTCCCGTAGGGGTAGGCAGATACCACGGATTTCCACTTACTACGATCCTGACATATCTCTTTCGCTTCATCTATACTCATCAATCCTTTCATACATAAGCGTCGGTTTAGGGTACTTTTGACCTGGCCGTTTTTCAGAACGTCTTCAATCTGATTTCGGAACGTTCGCCTAGGTCTTCCCCTTCCAACACTTCCGTTTACTTGTCCCATGTATACCTATTTAGTCATTCTCATTTCATTCATTCTCTCCACATGTCCAAACCATCTTAACATACCTTTCTCGATTTTTGTCACTACACCCTCATCCACACTACATCGTTCCCTTATCACACTATTCCTTATCCTGTCACTCTATTTCACTCCAATCATGCTCCTCAATGCTCTCATCTCCACAGCATTTATTCTACTTTCATGCTTTTCCTGCCACACCCAGACGTTCAACATAATAGAATTCTCTATAGTATACCTTTAATGGTTGACCTAATCTGTTTACACTGTTACACATCTGTTTTACTGTTATCTTTCTAAATTTACATATCCTAATTCGGTTCATAGCACGTGCATGTGTATTATTTTTATAATACACATACACGTTAATACTCCTATAGGGCCAAGGGAACGCGAGTAATCGCCAAAACTTTAGGCGGCCAACCGTCCCGTATTCTGTAATCCCGCTTTACAATTATTGCCTAATAAAATAGTCCCGTAAAACGGATGCTTCTCGCATGTCTCTTATTATTCAACCACACACATAGTACCTACCTAACCTACAGAGACGAACGCACCTACCGAAAGAGTATTTTCTTTGATGAATGCTCTGGGGACGTCCGAAAAATCGTCACTACAAGGGGAAACTCTACGAACTCTGCTTGTTCACTTTAATAGTTGCGAAAATTATCATTTCATACCTACTTACTCAATAAAAACCCTGAAATTGTTTAAAAAGTGTCACTCTAGTGAAAAATAAGATTTTTAAATCAAATGACTTTCGTAAATTTTGGTAGGTGTACGGACATTCATCCCAAACCTGTATATAATGTATCGATTCACAAAAAGTTCCGCATATTTTTTTAGAAAGTTGGCCGCCTTATTAAATATACCCCTATATTGCTCAAAAGTCTACATAGGTAAACCTATTGGAAAGTTCAATCACATAGGTAGGTTGGTTTCAAAACTCTGAAATGGCTTTAATAAGCCAGGGGAAAGGGGAGAGTGTCGCTTATTGCACGGTTATAAGGGCTCTTGAGGTCTAATGGTCTCACAAAATCACTAGTACTAATTAACACTATTATCTAACATATATAGTTTGTTTCACATACACACAGACTTACTGCAAACTGCAATACGTAACTGAGTGTTATGTATTTGACTTTACAAGGTTTCAACGCTCTGTGTTAATTAATATTGCCGCTTCGTAGAAATCAAGCGAAGGGTGTGTTATTTGAATTCTTGGAAGTGAAACTTGCATAAGATTGTTTGGCATAGATGAAAGCAAGGATTCTGTGAAATGGACGCGAATTTATGAGAAGAGTTGAACTTATACAGAATTTCATACCGGATTTTAGATCTAACATAGACGTGATATACCTAATGCACTCAGTAGGTAACGCTATTAGGTACTACACTATACTAACGCGGTTCTCAACTTTCTGAACCGTGTAAAGTGCAAATGAAAATTGCAACATAACTGCTCAAAAACTGTTTGCCATGCCACGTTGGAGTTTATTTGAATTCCTAAGATTATTTAGACACAGTTTCTAATATTGTCTGTCAACCGCTTCTTCTTAAGGATGGAACCGTTATTATTTCACTTAAGTACTTACTTACTAAAGAATCCCAAGAACAAGAACTATGAGAGGTATACATGTGTCAAAGATCTAGTTGAGTGTATTTAGAATGGAGTTGGTATCACGAGGCTGATGAGGAATATACAGGGTGTCCCGAAACTCAACGATAACTTGGTACCAGGCGAGAAGCCAAGGTACGTATACCGGTTATGAAAAAAATAAAAATAAATTTCCAACATGGAGCGTCAAAGTTAATCTATAATATAAAAATGAATCACTGAATGTGTTGCTAAGAGCAAAGCTCGAGAGCAGCTGAACCGATTCTGCTAATTATTTTTTTAGAATATTCCTTGAAGTACGAGTATGGTTCTTACGGAGAGAAAAATTTAAAAAGATTCCTGTAAAGGTATAAAATCAACACTTTTTTCTACTTTCATACACTCGATTCGTAATAATACTTATAAGTCAATTTGAACTTTAATACCATACCATAAAGTTTAAGTAGGTATTAGTGGAGAGGTTCCGGGTAAACAAACAATTGAGTGTTATGTAGTATCGTATAAATATTAATGTCAATATTTGTGACTATGGTAAAATGTAACTTGAAGTGTAAACGTCTTTTTGGTGTGCATTTATAATATAACTAAATCTAAATATGTGTATTATCATATTTTTTTTGACATACTGTAATTGTTGACTTATTATCTTTCTATTTTATTTTCTGTCTTACTCGTACTAACAGACCCGGCGTCCCGAATAGCAGAATAAGTATTAAAAACAATTAAGGAATCGACTGTTAGGCGGTACGATGCTAATAAAACTAGTTTTGTAAGCCATAACTCTACAAAACTTAAATTATTTTACTTAGTTAACAATGTTTATTACTTTGATTTGTAGTTGCGATTTATAGCACTGTTTTATGCGATTAATTTATTAAAAAAAATAAAAATAAAAAAAAATATCTATGATAGTGTTTTTTTTTTCTAATTTTTTATAACTGGTATACATTGGCCTCTCGCCCGGTACCAGGTTATAGTTCAATTTCGTAACAGCCTGTATATTCGTCAGCAGAATATAATGCATGTTATTGGTACGATCATGCAATGATTACGCATATGAGTAATAAACGGGAACTTGGATTGAAATAATATCCACAGTGATACAGTGAAAGGTGAAGACTATTCAAGGCGAGGCACCGCACACTATGCATAAACATCGGATAAACCAATGCACCATCCCCTGTATCAAACAGGTAGCCCCATAATCACCATTATAACGGAACATGTAGCTGTAGCTAGGTTATGAGACCTATTCAAATATTATTCTATTCATAATGTTTGACTGAGTATGCTGTAGTTATGGTCTGAATGTAATATAAGATGTGGGTATAGGATCACAAATGTTTTTTTGATGCGTGATATGAATTGTATAGAAGTGGCGTGTAGGTGCTGTGCGTACATTTATTAAGTATGACCATATGTCTTATCTATTAATGTGGGGCGGAAGGTACCGTAGAACGTCACGGAAGCTAATGGAAATTCACTAGAATCGTAATAGGCTTTTAAACCTCAGAATTATAATATCTAAATTATAATTATAGTAATTATTCTTTGTAGTAGAAAGAAAGAGACAGCTGGATTAAAATTTCTGTAACGTTCTTGGGCAGTAGTTAACTGTATTGTTTTTCTTATTTTTTAGTTTACACCTCCCGCGTCAGCCAACTCGATGGAAGTAGCTGAGCTGCAGTCACCCTTCAATGACATTAGCACCTTCTGGCAAGATAACCCAAACGATTCATAACAATACCAGATAGATAGATATAATAATAGGTCATTAAATTGTAACATAATTGAAGACCTTGCCGGAAAACAAGGAACTGCAACAAAAATATAACTTTATCTCTAAGTTCACAGTTTTGTTAACTTATAGTCCATAGTCGACGCTAATAATACTAAGCTATGATGGCGCGTTGTTTTTATTACAACAAATTGAACATAATTTGGAACTATTCTGATGTTAAGTGAAAATCATTCAATAAAATAAGTACCTAATAATATACTTATAATATAATAACTCAATACGAATAATAAGTTATATATAAATATTTATTTATTTAGAAACAATAATAAATACTTAACTGTTAAATAATAATTTAATAACTAACTCTTATTTAATTAAACAGTTAATTAACATTGAGCAACTAAACAGTAAATAGTTTACTACATTCATTAGTTTTGTATAATGTAGCTTAATTATTTTTTTAAGTTTGTATGGAATTTAGGAATGACCTTAACCTAAGCTATTTTTAGTACTTAATGGCTTAGGTATGAATGGTGAAGTCGGGCACAACACTCCTTGTAGATCCCGGAAGGTCTGCAATTAAGGATGTAAGTTCATACTAAATAAAATACGGACAACGTATCATTAAGAAATAAATGCCTACTTATCCAAAACCTAACCGATTATGTGAATGCTATTTGAGGGACCGTACCTCTACCTCAGGCATCATGAGAAGATACCAACCTAAATAACCCCAAATTCTACTATTTTCGATAACTCGTTGAACTAATAAGCACACAGATCTTATTTATTTCCATACAATGTAATATATTTTTCCAGACGTCACCACTTGATGCAATAAATAAAATATTATAAAACTTTACTAATTATAGTTTTATTAACCTTGTCTACGGATTCAGTACCTACATTTATTCTCATAAGCCTGGCAACAAGGCTGGCGCTCAAAGGGCTTCTTATTCCACTAAAACATAAAGTTGGTTGCAATACGCCCGGTAAAGTTGATCTCAAAGTTGGAATGCTCTAACTGTCAGGAATTGGGCCATAGATTTTAATTTTATGATATTTTATAGGAGAATCCAGCGACAGTACAACTTTAACCGCGGGCATTTTAGTAAAGATATTCAGGAGAAATCATTATTATCAGTAGTTTTAGGAAGTATACACAGACAGGGGTGTCTTCACCTAAATAAGATCTTCACTTAAATAATAACTTGCTGTCTTTGGCATTATAATTAATAAATTATAAAATAAAAAACAAGGAGAGTTCAGATTATGCATACGCGCACGGGTTTATTCATATTTATTATTGTTTTAATGCATGGATGTAGTTAACAACCGAGCAGTGATCATATAGGTAGATAATAACAATTTACAATGTAAGTTGAACATTCGCATTTTATATCATACATAATTCTGTTATGTATAATAAAATTACCTACATTAATAATAAACACCTACTACCTATCTATAGTAGGTACTTCCGTTATATAAGGTTCATATTGGTCTGCATTGGTCTGACCTAGGTACTGTAACTGCATATATGAGTGTTGTGCGAGTGATGTGAGATGTCAAATGTGAATAAGTATTGAATAAATAATTAGAAATCACTTAAAACCGGCCAAGTCCAGCATCGCTCAATTAGGTTTCCGTACATATTTTGACTGGTACTATCCAGTGTGACCAGAATAAGTAGATTCCTACTTTTTCGGTAGATTTTCGTTTGATTCCTTAAAAGATAGGTAAGAATGTGTTATAATTATTGTAAATATTTGAATAATATACATAATATGTAATAGTATGTAATAAGTCTTATTCAATACTTATTCTTATTCATTCGTCGTAATAGGTAGATTGGAGACAGCTTTTAATTTACCCATTGTTAGTTGGTAAATATCAACAGATGCTGACGTAGAAAGTCCAATTTAAATTTGGTCTTACAAGGTCTATCAAAAGTTTAGTTTCCGGAGCCAATAGCCCAGACGAATTAGCTCGAAAAAGGGACAATACCGGAAAAAAATATAAGTAGCAATTTTCCTTCGGAATAAGTCGAGAAAGGTCACTGGCAGTCAAAATTTTGTTTCGCGTGGTAATCGATTCGCGCGTCATCCGCCATTGATTTTAAGGGTCAATGTAGTTTATTGAATAACCCGTTTATATTTAATTATACGCGAAAACTAGTAGGTAAAAATCGAAAAATATCTATCTTACCAAAAAGTTATTAAAATTGTAAGAAATTTAATTTGAAACAACTTTGTTAATAACAAATTTTCATGTATAATTTAAAATTAACGGGTTGTTAATCAAACAAAAATTCACCTCCACCTTTGGTTATAAATCGGAAAATATCGATCCCAGGAAAAATATAATGTAAACCAAAACTGTAGTAAATTAAATTTTAAACAACTTTTGATGTAACTATTGAACATGTGTAAACGAGTTATTCAATAAATAAAAATTGACCCTTAAAATCATGATGGCGGATGACGCAACGCAAAACAAAACTTAGACTGCCAGTAACCTTCTCCAACGAATTCCGAAGGAAAATTGCTATTATATTTTTCCGGGTCAAAGGCTACTACAATGACTGGGCTACGAACATAACAAGAGAAAATGCTCTTTTGTTTTCATCACAACTTACATACAACAACGATTACTACATAATTATAATACACATATTGAAGATGAATAAGCTTTTACAGTATTTGTTAATTTGAGTATTTGTTGTTTCCGTTATTGAGAAACACCTCGTAACAGAAATGGCCTAACTGAATATTCACGTTCTTACTACACAAATGACGTTATTTTGTGTGCGCAAAAGAAAACTGTTCTGCCGTGCGATTCTCTAATGATTCGTTGGCGAGCTCGTCGACGAGCTCGCCGATGTCAAGTACTTTATGAGATATCGCCCTTGTACACAAGGTTGTTTTTCCTACGTTTCTTGTTATCTCATCGTTTGTTTCACGGATGTTTGCAAAGATGCAACAATGTTTGCTCTTAGAGAATCACACGGCTGCGCCTTACTAAATGACTTTATTTAAATTCAATCAGCGTTTATAAGGTCGATAGACCATCGTCATTGCTGTCAGTTGACTGACTCAGGGTCTTTATTTTTGAAAATAAAATCACCGGTCAAGTGCAAGACGGACTCGCACATCGAGGGTTCTGTATATCATCATTATTTTATTATTCTGTCATTCTGTTCTGTTATTTCCATCACCACAGACTATATGACGTGTTTTATATACTTATGTATCCTTTGCACAAGCCAAAGTAATATATACTTACTTACCTCTATGTATAGAAGACAAACCAAGTATTTAATATTTATTTAATGCATGGGCGTTGAAAGCTATTAACAAGTTCCAATTTTTATATGTGAAAGTACTGCTTGGTTCTTGACCTTGACGGTAATACTTGATCTACGTAAGGCAAGTTTTAGAATACTAAAATAACAGATACTGCAACCAACTACGAGTATAGTTGATTACCTACTTGATTAACTATAGATGATTTATAAATGGCACAATCAACAGGTAAGCGTGAGTACACCGTTTGTACTTGCAGATTTGAATATAGATCACATGTTCACTGTAAAATATGTATATTTCACTATTTCCATCTCTTTTATGAAACACGTTTTAGTTTCGTTATACATAATACGAGTATAATATATGTATGTACATACATATATTATTTTAGTCGTAGAATATGTATTCTGGCTTATTGCAATTGTCACTTACATAAAAGAAAATCAATTCCCATAAAATGTTATGAAAATTCACGATAAGTTTTATTGGAGGCCGTAGAAAATGTGACAGATATGGTTTTTCGTGTGAGAAGTGTTATATTTCTTGCTACCTTATGTATTGTGAATCAACGTACACGTAGTGATAGTGTCGATGGAAGTTCTGATGAAGAACGATCTCTGAAAGATGCGCTACTTTTGATAAGGCTCATTAGAACTGGTAACTTAGCACATTGTGCGTATTTATATTCACTTAGGAAGTGAACCTTGGCATTGGAACACATCAGCTTTGCGAGCATGGATCTTACGATAAACTCGAGTCGATAAACTGACTTTTATTAGCTATCTTAGCTTGTCTCTAGCATGGATCTATAGCTGCGAAAGTTATATCGAATCGCGGGCTGTCCTTTACCGATAATTTAATCCTATCGACAATCCGTGCTCACACTGGACCAAAGTGGGGCCGGGGTCTGAGGACTATGTAAATCAGTTTGAGCGCAGAGGACAATTTATCATTTTACTATTTACATCGTAGATCGTGCTCAAGTAGAGACCTGGATAAGATCTTAATTTAATAAAAAACTGTGCCTAATACAGACAAAAAGTTTTTGCTAAATGTATGTAAGAAAATCTTTGCGTTCCATAATTTTACGAAGTACTTGTAGTGTATGATAACACTATTCTCCTGACTGAATTGAAGTTGATCTTTTGTATGAGCTCTTACATGAAAAAATGTTGCGTCACAAAATAATAAATAGTACAATTGCGAATGGGAACACGAAAATTTATTTGCCACATTTATTTTAAAATTTTTACTTCTTATATTTATAGAGCTGCATAGAACGGGCACCATTGTGTTTATAAACCATCCCTTAGTACCGTCTAATTAAGGCACACGTTAAGGGCCTACTTAGGTATAGCGCCGGAATCTGAGCCCGGACCCTTCATAGGAATCATGACGTAATGCTATCGCAACTCACAATCCATGACACAGAGACAGTGCTATCACGTAGGTACTCTACCTACCTACGTGAAGGTGCCAAAGAACAATGTAACGAACTGTATGTAGCCTACATATGAATTGAACTAATTAGATAGGTAACTCCCATATTGCGCGTGAGTTAGAGAGTTTCCATTCTATTCGTAGCAGGTAACTTTATTAAAAGTTTGTCTACAGTCGACCAACATGAATAAACACATATTGTATATAACAGGGACAGTGCCAGACACGGCATCAGTGGCAGAGCTCCTTTCTTCATTTCCCTCGATTTCCATGAGACCTCCGTCCTTACCAAAGCCTCCACTCAATGTCTCATCTTTCAACAACACATTCCAACCGGTCCAGAACGCACTGCGACGTAAAATACAGCCAAGTAAGACACATTATCAGTGGAATTTTATAAGTAATCTGCTTTTAAATAATTATATAGTACTTTGGTATTTGTTACAGATTTAATAACATAAATATACTAGAGATTCTGTGAGCTCTAAACCTAGCGAGTATGTCTTTGCATAGGATAAAATACTTAAAACGAAGAGTTTCGCAGAAAAAGAGGTTTCCTATTTCTGAAACCTATGAAATTGATTTTATTTCTAGCAACTGTCCGCAACTGCGTTCGCATAGTAGTGTCCAGGAGAATAGAGATACATTTTTATGATAGATAAGAAGCCGGTTAAAAATTAATCCCTATTTCTCCTGGTCACGCTATAACTTAAGAGCGGATGGAACAATCTCGCTAATTCTTTTTTTGTTGTGTTAATTATTCTCAGGAGAAGTTACTGATGAAAGAAAAACCAAGAAAAGATGGGAGGCTATGGCGAAGCTGAAGGCCGAGCCTACTACTCGAACGAAGTCGCGGGCAGTCGCTAGTAGACAATAAAATCTTTAAGTATATAAATATCGAAACTACTCACAAAATTTCACGAGAATCGGTTCAGAAATGCGACCTGTTGAGGAGAAAAGCCCTAGCTATCTCAGAGATGCTTCGCTCGTGTTCCGCACTCACTCAGTCAACCATTATCTATTATTTCTTCTTCTTATTAACTATCGTATCTACACAGTAGGTATCCAATAACATAGAAACAGTATTTCTCGAGGAAAGGGGCGCGAGGAAATAGCAGGTCACGCCACGTGCCGCCGCATCGCCGCCATTTTGTTAGCCCCTGGCATCAATTAAGCTCGTGGCCAGGCCATCCTGAGCCATCGCTACTATTCGATACGCTAATCATCCCGAGGCATATATAATAATATAATTAGTTAATCAATCACTTTCGAACAGAAATTTAATTTACCTAACTATTGGGTGTCTACGAATAATTATATGTTTGGTGTCCTACAAACCTAACACAACGTATCTACCTATATCGACTCCTTGCATGCTGCTGCTTAGGGACCGGCACTGCGGTGGTGGTACCCACCAAGACAGAAAAATAATTGAATTCCGTAATTAATTCATACATGGAACATAATGGGAGTTTCCGCAACCATTAATTAAGTTATTCATAAATTAAGTTCATGCTATGTGAGATAGCAATATGAAGCTATAGGCTTGTGGAAATAACTGGCAATATGTGCCTAAATTAAATATTAATTACTATTGTTACTGATACGATTAGTCAATATAATGTAAAAACTCGTCCATGCTTGTAGAAATAATTTACAATTTTTTCTACAAGTGCCGTTGTTTCAACGTATATCGACGTAAGAAAACGTATTTGCTGTAGGTAGCAAGAATGGCGTAAGTAGACGGAACACACAGCTAGATGCAGAAGAAAAATCTGCGTCGAATGGTCTGGGTCTCATATCGCTACGACGACAAAAATTATGAAAAAGGGTATAATTTTGAAAAGTTTCCTTGCACTAAGTCCGTAAGTCACTAAAAAACGGTGTTTTATTTAACACTCTTCTACTTACAAAAATATTTTGATTGTTATTCATGAGTATTATTTTAACAAAACCTTGTACCATAAATCATCTTTTTGTCAAAATATGACTTTTTCTAACATTTTAAAAGTTTTTTGGCTCTGGTGAATAGTTTGGTGTTGGCTACTTACAGCAAATACGTCTTCTTGTATCGATATAATGATTTACTTAAATTCTTGTATAAGAAGTATTTAGAACTTAACGCGAGTCTCCAAACATCTGGCGCATAAATTGTTTTCATTCTATGCGAGGCTATGGATTTGGAGCTACTTGCACTATACACCTATTAACTGTTAAAATCGTTGTTACAGATACAAGACGACGAGATAATACTAAACGTCGCACCGGTTAGTCTAAATAATTGCAATGCCATTATCTACAGTGCCATTATTTTAAGCTTCTGTAAAGTTCGTTGAATTGAATACCTACTCCACATTTTATTTAAATTCTATTGTAAGTCTAATCTAAGTCCTTACCAGTTTCCAATCATATAATCCATAAATCTACTAATTGTTATTTTATAGCATAAATACCGATCATTTGACGCAAAGGAGCAACTAAATATTTTTGTTTTAATATTGTTATAGATACAAGAAGGCAAGGTAATATGAAATGTCGCCCAGCTTATACTAAATTATTCAATAATTTTCTGCAACCATTGTATTGTACTATTTTTATAGTTTGTTAAAACTAGTAGTTCTGCGAATAGTAGACCTCGCGAGCACAAAATTACCGCTAATACGACTATGTATCGGCATATGTTATTAGTGGCAATTTTTCGCAGTACTTCACAACCTATTACCTAGGTAATTAATGTGTGTAACAAATTTTATCAAAATCGCTCCTTAAAGAGCGCCGCAGCAAGTTTCCCCCTTAATTAGGAAAGTACTCATGCCCACTCAACATCAGTGACGACAAAATATATATATTAAATAGTAGAACATGCGTATCAAGTTTCGTCAAGATTGGTTGAAAAATACGATCTGTACCTACAGGAAGACGTAGGTAGGTACATGCAACCTCACAAACATAAGGACAGATGAAAGTCAATTTGGCCAGCTATAGCAGAGACGCTTCGCTCGCTCGGTCAATAAATAATACAAACTGATTTACGTAACATTTAATTTAATAACAATTATGTTAATATGCCATTCCCAAATGCATTTATCCTCCGCGAGTGAGCAATCGATCTATTGGCTTAATAGAAACTGGTTATATGTACTTTGATTAAATATTAATTTAATTATTATTTCAGATACAAGAAGGCGTGGTAATATAAATAGTCGTCGAGGTTAGTCTAATTATTAATGGATTACTTTTCTCTGTTGTAGGTACCTTTGTTTTAGATACTTCTATGTGCGTAGTTTGTAGGAAATTGTATGTATCTACCCATCTACCTTAATTACGACTGACCTACATTTGCTACAAAACGTTAAACGTTTGTTATAATTCTACAGGATTTTACAGAAGACAGGACTATGATGATCCTTTTGGCGCTCACCCAAATGAAACAAGTATGTATTTGAATTATTTCTAATACTGCGTAGATGGTTCTTACATTAAAAAAATAAGAATAGAGGAGGTCATGGCGTTGCTGAAGGCCGAGCCTACTACGCGAACGAAGTCGCGGACAGTTGCTAGTATATATATATACATAAATGAACTCCTTTTTCTCCTGCTCACGCTATAACTTGAGAACGGATGGAACATTCTCGCAATTTGTTTTTTGTTGTGTTTATTATTGTCAAGAGAAGGTTCTTAAGAAAGCAAAACCGAAAAAAGATGGGAGGTTATAGCGAGGCCGAGCCTACTACGCGAAAGAAGCCGCGGGCATGCGCTAATATGTTACATAAAAATAAAGAACCTGAGAGACGAAAAATATATAGTTACAGAATGTAAACAAGAAAGAAAACATTCTACACATCGTTGACCTCTGCATTTTATTAATCAGTGATAACAAAAAAGGATTTTAAGAATTGTTCCACAATTGGGGGAGAAATCGATTAACATTCACATAAAAACATCCATACACACGAACATATAACCGCCTCCTTTTTTGATGTCGATTAAAATAGGATTATTCTAGACAAATTTAGGTATTTTAAATTAGTTCAGTGAGCACCAAGTTACTTGATGACTAATATGTCTAAAATATACCCACAATTGAAAAGAAATACCTAATTTTTGTGAAAACAGATTAATACCTAATAAATAATTTAGTTTAATACCTAATAAATATACTTATATAAATTGTATAATTGCATATATATAACGCGACCTATAACGATATCGTGTGTCCCAAGGCACCAATAAGATCGATTGAGTGATGTGGAGGTGTGGCGCCTTATTTATTAAAGTGGAAATAATACCTAGAGAAATATCACTTAATACTTCATCTGTCGAACGACCCACACTCAATAGAAATTTCATTGTTATATTGCCAATCGACAGGAAGATCATAATATTTGATATTAATAGAGTATGTACTTATTACTAATATTAAGTGGTATTTTATTTCTTTATAATTGGTCTCGTACTATTGTACATTTGCCAATCCTATTGTTATTTATGTAATTATTTGTATTTACATCAATGCAAGTGTGAGTTTTTTTAAATAGTTATCTATGTATAATAACTACTGAGAGCAGTAGAACTCTTTGTGAATGAGTTCGTCCTGGGTAGTACTGCCACCTTTGCCTACCGTGAATCAGTAATGTTCGCAATACTGTGTTTTGGTTTGATGGTATGGTTGCCGGAGAAATTACAAGCACATGAGACTTAACCATTTAATGCCTCAGGGTTACAGGCGCAGTGCAGTTCATCACTTGTGAGGAACTGCATCTGTTCTAGGCTGAGGTTACCACTTAACATCCGGTGGGCGTGCTTGCAGCGTTACCTAATAACAAAAAAAGGTTAAGCTAGTAAGTCAAGGGCATTATAACTTTCTAAGCGGATTGACTCAAAAAACACAAATATAACTTTCATGTTTTTGTACACCTTGCCTACACTCGTGCACCATTACAAACACTGAATAAATACAAATAATAGTATTATAATAATATGGGACAACATCCACACAAAGGTGTTTAGGTCTCAAACTAGACAGAGCCTATACTATGGTTACCTGAAGACTTATATACATATTTATAACATATACACACCCAGACAAACGTTAATAATCCAGCACGTCAAAATAAAAAATGTAAATTAAACAAAATCAATGTTAGTTATTGTTTAGGTTTATCGCCTTTTAGTGGTATAACTAACGTTTGAAAATTGACAGCAACAGAGGCGCCAGCATCAAGCTCCACCGTTTCTACACTTTCTACTACTCCAAGTAGTATAGCGACAAGTGTAGGTGTCTCCACAGAAAACATGAATAAGGAAACATCTACTGTTGCTCCTGCTTTACAAGATAAACAAGTGGAAGAAACAACTGCATCTACAGTTACAGGTAAGCGCTGATTTTGTAACTTTATTAGGTAAGTAAGTACATTAACCGACAATTGTCTGACCAATCATCAGACATTGCTGCATTTCTTAACATATATTTGAGTGTAACATTCAGGATTCATTGCTTATTATAATCATTGATTGTTAGTTGGAGCCGCACACCTCGGCTTCCACTTCATGAAAAATAAATAGTGTACCTACATTTACCAGGATAAAAATAAACCGTTATAATGTTTCTAGACAAATGAAATTTAGTCCAACCTGTGAACTACAAGCGATCCACTTGTTCAAAAAAACTAAACTAGCAACCTAAAGTTAAATTATGGTAGTCCTTATTCTTTTAACTTTAAAATCCAAATGTATGTAACACTTATAATGACATGGTATCTGAAAAAAAAAACACCATAGAATGGAACCGACTTCAAACCCAAAAAGTGTGAAATAACTGGTTGAAGTCGTTAGCAAGATTATTTAAAAGTAGGTACTTTAATTACCTACTCGTATTATCACGATATTGTGCGCATGATACCGACTAAAACAAGTTATTTCACACTTTTTAGCGTTGAAGTCTGATCCATTTAATGGTAAAAAATATGTTTCAACATTTTTGGTGACGCTTGCTACTTACGGGATCGATTGCCATTCACCGTCAATGATGATGATATCATCAAATCATCAAAATAGGCGAAACACTTTTCAGTTATTGGAGTTGGAGAGACCGCTAAGCCGATTTTGATGAAATTTAAATGGGATCTTGGAAGTATACCCCTCCAAACAAAAAAAGAATTTTGATATAGGTCCACAAATGGGGGAGACATCGGCAAACATACACATAAAAATATACAATAGAACATAATCTCCTCCATTTTAAAAGTCGGTTAAAATAGGATTATTCTATAAAACTTTGGGTATTTTAAATTAGTTTAGTGAGCACCAAGTTCCTTGATGACTAATATGTCTAAAAATACCCACAATTGAAAAGATATACCTAATTTTAGTGCTGTTATTGTCAATGTGTCAGTGTCGTGTCAGTGGAAGTGTTACAATAATTTGGATTTTTGCCTAAACAGAATAAGAGTTAATTAATTAACTAATTAACAAAATAGAGATTTTTAGTTTAGATAATGCTTAAAGAATCGACACCAATAACTAGGTCAGTACTTATATAGGTGCAGAACAATGCTATTCCTATTACACTTAGCAGAGTTCTATCGATCGAGTTGTTCAATTGAAAACGTTTGTACGTCATACCCTCATTTCCAGTCGAGCAGCGGTAATAGGACCCTACTCGAACGGAATTGATTCTAGGTAATGTAAAGTTTCTAGAGAATTCTCTAGCTAGTTTTTATTATTTTTTAAATTTTTATCATTGTTTAAAATAACTCTAGGGCTTTTCTGTCATTCTAGTATTTAGCTAGTTTATTATACGTATTCCATCACGTCCTTACTTAGGTATTTTGAAGAGTGTCACCCAATAGTATCTACCCAATATATTCGTTAGTAGAGAAAAAATGTGGTGTGGTTTAATTGAATCACTGATTTTAGATTGTGACGGTTATATGATATTAAAAAAGATTGGATGAACTGACAGTATTAAAAGGACCTTGCCTAATCTATGTTAAATGAACGTGTGGGTAACCATTACATGACATTTTTGGTTATACCGTGGTTAATTTCTACTTAAATTAATGAGCATAGTGTATAATATATGTATATAGCAGAATGCAAATTACTGATAGGTAACTAGAATACTTATCTGACTGGCACACATATCGCACACATCAAAACACCTCGACCACGATATAACCTAAAATGTCATGTGCCTTATGGAATTAATTATTGAAATTGTCTACGAAATTGTATTTTCATCTGTTGTAATTAATATATCAAAATCTTTGATCACATATCGGTGTTGATAGCCAATTGGATGATGTCATCGAACTTGTTTGATCAAAACATTGGTCACAGATATTTGACGAGTGGAAAACCAACCTAAGCATCAGATTTAATTCCAACATCTGCACAAAAAATTTAATGCTCGATACAGAATAGTCAATGGTCCATCCATCCAATAATTACATTTTAATTTTACGAAAATTTTGCAAAGCTTGACAGTTTTTTTGTAACACTTAGTTGAGATGAAAATTTTGAACATTTCTAGCTTCTAATCAGATTCAACGGCAGACCTCGAGCAGAATCCAAAAACTCAGTTTGGTGAATCGCAATACTACGCAGAATCCAGGGAATGGTACCGCTGAGCCTCAAGCGAAAGATCCTATAATTTCCCAAGTTCAAAACGAGTTAGAAAATGAACTGAAAGGAGTTGCGTCTTCGGATAAACACGGAGATATTTTGCTGAAGTTTCAACAACATAACGCCATTGGAAACATCTCGGTGAGAAATCCAACTACTCTTCGGATTCATCTCAAAAGCAGTTCTAGGTATCCTCTACCCCTTCCGGAGAACCACGCGCTTTGTTATCACCACCCGGATAATGGTCTATGTCGTACACCTATTTAATGTTAATTTTTGGAATGTGCTAAATGCGCGGAAAATGAGACATAAAAGTACCGATTAAAACTCAGCCGTGCGATTCTCTAATGATTCGTCGATGTGCTCGTCGACGAGCTCACCAATGTCAAATACTTTTTGAGATATCGCTCTTGTATGTATGGTAGTTTTTCCAACGTTTCTTGTCAACTCGTCATTTGTTTCGCGGATGTTGTCAAAGATGTAACGATGTTTGCTCTTTGAGAATCGCACGGCTGGACCCACTAATTTCGTTTCCCGCAAATAAGGTATTACGACAACCTCTTGGATCTCGAACACAGTCTATTGTTAAAATATATAATTTATATCTAGCTAGACCGTGTATTATTCTTCCTTGCTCTATTTTAATTTTAAATAAAATAGTTTTCATTCGCTAATACATCCCAGAAGAGAGATAAGCCGAGATGTTCTACAACCACATCTAGGCAGTTGTATAAAAAGGCCCCATGTGACAGGGCAGAGCCTACCAATTGGGTTTTTGATCAATTCCTTATTATCCCACTAATATTATAAATGTGAAAGTTTCGGTGGATAGACTGATGGATAGATAAATAAATGTTCGTTACTCTTTCACGCTCAAACGGCTGGACCAATTTTGATGAAATTTGGTGTGGAGGTAGATGAGGCACTGGATTAACACATCGCATTCTTTTTATCATCATCATCATCATCCATCACCGCGCAGGTGAAACCGCAGGGCGCAGCTAGTATACCATAAAGGCAGGATTAAATAGATAAAGTAGGTATAGGCATGCACCAAATACTAATAGTACATGCGGTAAACCTATTAGGATATCATATATAAAATACTTCCGATGAGGCCGGAAGGCTCTGGAGTGGATACAAACCACCTGATAAAGGTCGCAGGACGACGTTGGATGCAGACCGCTTCCAACCGGACCTGTTGGAAAATTATGGGGGAGGCATATGTTCAGCAGTGGACGTCCTATGGCTGAGATGATGATGACAATACTTCAGAGACATATTTAATAGGCAGTTCTTAACACTACAAAAAAACACATTTCATTCAAGACAAATAAATGATATTATTAAGTTACCGTTCCTAGCGTCACTTCGTAGTAGGTACTATTAATTACTCTGTGAGGACTTATACACCTCGGTCGCTAAACCTGTTAGCAGCTCGGTCAAAGACCCAAGAGCCAAGCTGACCCGACATTATACCGAAGATATCCCGGACATCAGCCTGTACGAGATTAGAATGGGCTTGAAACAGCTTAAGAACAACAAGGCGCCTGGTGACGACGGTATCACATATGAGCTTCTGAAAGCGGGTGGAACATCGGTACTTAAAGTCCTTCAGAAGCTCTTTAATACCGTCTTACTCGAAGGTTCAACGCCAGAAGCATGGAACAAAAGCGTGGTGGTGCTGTTCTTCAAGAAAGGTGACAACACTTTACTTAAAAATTACAGACCCATCTCGCTTTTGAGCCATGTTTTTTCGAAGGTCATAACGAACCGTCTCAGTCGCAGGTTTGATGAATTCCAGCCTCCGGAACAAGCCGGTTTCCGAAAAAGCTATAGTACCATAGACCACATCCACACGCTACGGCAAGTTATACAGAAGACCGAAGAGTATAGGCCGCTTCCAACCGGTCCTTTTGGAAAATCATGGGGGAGGCTTATGTTCAGCAGTGGACGTCCTACGGCTGAGATGATGATGATGATGAGGACATGCGTTACGCTACGCGCGTGACATCGCATACAACACAATGTAAAACTGAAATATGTAACTCAATTCATAGAATTTTATTTGTAACTAGCGACCCGCCCCGGCCTTACACGCAGGGGTGTAATTTACGGGAAAAAGGAGTGAAAATGTGAAATCCTTTTTTTAACTTTCTCGAATCAAATTCACGATTTAAGCGAATATCGACGTTTTGATCGAGTTGCATCGACCGTGGTCGTCGAGGTTAGTCAAAATTATGATTTGATATTAATCTGTGCACGTTAAAGTCCCGATATTCAGTTAAATCGTGAATGTGAAGTTTGTTTTATATCTACTTTTATAAAACTTAATTAGGTTTCATTGTACATATATAAACCTTCCGTAAAAATTATGTAGCTGCTGGTGAGAACATCATCAAAATTGGTTGCGTGGTTTAGGATTCAGTGGATATGCAGGTAGACACGGAAAGTGACTTTATTATAATATTATAATAAAGTCACTTTCCGCGTCTATCTATATAGTATATATTTTAGACTGAGTATAACAGTAAGGATATAATATTGACGTTCATAAGTGCGTCGTTGATGCCTAAATTGAATAAATTATTTTGACTTTGACTTTGATACAGTGACGCACGCTAGGGCAGAACATAAATTTTCCCAAAAACATCACCGTACGATTTGGTAAGGGACGAAAGAAACCAGTATTACTAGAGGTGCTACTCGTACCGAGGCCGTAGCACAAACAATTTGCGTAAAAGAATTCGTATCGAAAGCGTCAACGCGTCACGTTTCGGCGTACAAACTATATGAGTTGTCTGTGTCACAGGTGCCCTAGATAAACGACAGTTTGTTAGTTTCACAAGAACGACACGTAACGTTACACTTACGCAGATATTCGTGCTAGGTCTACAGATTACTTGGCATAGTGACAGAACAGTCTTCTGTAGTCTTGGATCCGAATCCCGCTGGTAGCTGAATTTATTTTTTATTAAATTAAAACTTATTAATACTGTATTGTGTTTTAATTAGTTATCAGTAGGGCTATTATGTATCTCAGTTACTAACAAATGTTGATTGAAATCTTGAAAAATGGCCGCTCTATGTCACTTTTGTCAGCTTCAGTCATCAACTTACTAACATTTTTGCGTACTGGAGTTGTCCAAACTGACATAGAGCCGCCATTTTTCAAGATTTCAATCAACATTTGTTAGCAACCGAGATACATAATAGCCCTGCTGGTCAGTTTTGTAACATTCACACAATCACGCGAGAAACATGATGTAGAGATAACATCGACAAATAAAAGTAAGTAGTGCATTTACTGTATTATGTTTTGTTTCCTATAAGATTGGTACTCAATAAAGAATTTTTGTATTGTATAACATAAGCTACGCACACGGTGGACATTAACTCGTTAATCCGTAGACCGTTAATTAACGAAGTTAACCTTTGAAGTTAACTCAAAATAATCTTAACGCTCTTGTTAACTTTTGTCCGTTACTTTGGTTGGTTATTGCCATATTGTCATTATTCATTACAATGAGGTGCCACGCCACGCCGCCACAACGACTAGCGAGACGCTGTTTCTCGATTCTCTATCTAGAAACTATCTAGAAATCCAGAGACGAGAAACTAATTAAAATAAAGCTGCCTTGTCGATTACTTGCTCTGGGACAGTGAATACGACAAGTTATTTTCTGACTTTTTAGCTTTAGCGCCATTTTTAACCTTCTTACTTCATATAACTTTATATAAGTATAGTTTCTATTTCTCGTTTATGTCGGTTTTAGGTGGAAATGGTTAGCGGTGTAAATAAATAATTGACGTTCAATTTCATTACACCTACACCTACTCAAAGTACGCAAGGCGTCCTTGGCCACACTTGTGTTATGTAATTAAAGATAGAATTTAGGTGTATAATTTAAGTCTACTTGCTTTTGTTTTATTTTGCCCAAAAGGCGCTAATAGCAGTATACGCTTTGGCTGGTTAACTTTTAACGCTTCACTATAACTTGAGTTAATTCCTCGAAATTTAAACGCTTTTAACTTTTGGATTAACTGTGTCCAACTATGCCTACTGTACACATAGGAGAACTTTTATTACGCATTTAGGTATATAAGTCAATATTTAAAGGAATGTGTTTATGTCGTGTAGAATAAGTACAATGTTAACAACGGGTTCGAATAAGTATGAGGAACTTGATAAAGTAAGAAAACTCCAATGTATTTTTGGTTTTACAAATAACCAGCCGTCTTACGTCCGAATTCACAGCAGCACATGGCAACAGTGATCTTAATTTTGCCTTCAATGGATCCAAGAGTCATAGGTTAGTTAAGTTAAGTTAAGTTTGCATCATACCATAACATATTTTACAACACACTTGCTCATAAAGTGGCTCTAATTTCACCGCAATTAGGCACATAATGACAGCTGTATAATCAAACTGTGACTTTTTCATTGCCATTATTCACAAGTGAGATAAAGAGTTTGTGAGTATTTCATTGGTTGAGTTGCTTTGTTCTTAAAAAAATTCGATACCAAAAATATCGTCTTAAATAAATTAATGTACCTATTGCTTATTTATTTCATGCAACTTCGTATTTAAGTAGATAATTTCAACGTTTATTGAATAAAACCTTCACTCAAATATAACTTTTGTTTTCTCTGTAATAAAGAAAACTTCAAAATTCTCCATTTTGTACGTGGCTAAAAGGCTATCCACGAAAAGCAAAAAAAGGAACCTCATTCTTTTAGTAGATGGCCAATTGCCATGATGATAGATAGATAAACATTGAGCACATAGGAAAACTGATTAATTTTTCCCGCAATTATGAAAAAAATACACAACTCATTTTCACTGTTGAAATTACAGTTACCTATTTATTAATTAAAATGTCTACAGGTACTTATTAGAAGAAAATTATTTATGTTGTACACCGCCCGATATAAGATGTAAATCCCTTACCGTTATGGAAAGTTTACTACCTGAAAACTTCAAGGAAAATATCTATTAGAGTACCAAAATTTCATACTATAGAATACGCAGTCTTTTTCTGAAAATGTGTTCATGAAATGATTTTTAGTATTATTTTCTTCACAAGTGTGTTGAAAAACGTCGTACGATACACGTGTGTATTGATGATTAGGTACCGTCCTCGACCCCTACCTCACCTAACGGCTTGGGTCTCAAGGGGGCCTCAGCGGTAATCACCTACATTACACACTTGTGCCATAATGTACTATTATTCATGTTAAATAATCTAACGTAATGGCGGATGATAAGGGAGAAGTGTTTTAATCCGTGATTAAATCGCAAATTTATTATTTTGGAAGCCCCTGTTGAATACTGGTATTAGTTATGTGAGTTACTTTTAAGTTTGGGAATTTAATGTTGCTTGGAAGTTTGAAAAAAATAGCGATAAACGGAAACATGGCAAAAAAATCTAATTGTTACACAAGGGGCCAAAAAAATTGCAAACCACATTATACTTATACGGGGTAGTTTTACAGTCGAGCTTTGGAAAGGTAGTAAATATAATAGGGCTTAATGTCCCTTACTACGCTCTACATTTCACAACGATTGCGAGAATATAAAATAATACAATAAAAATATAAACGGCGTGTTGTAGTTGCATGTTATTTTTACCAAGAACGTTATTAATGATCACTGCCGTCATCTGCCGTGCGATTCTAGAGTAATACTTGTCTATGGCTTTGTTTCTTCAGGTGTCAGCTTGAGATTTTGGCGGTTGACAGACAAATATTATACTTGAGTTTCTTGATATTTCTTCTTGAAATCGTCGTATGTCGTGTTATTTTACTAAATTTTATTACCAATTATAATAAATTATAATATAATTATTAGTTGTTACAACTATTCATATTTAATAGCCACAGCCGCAGTGGGCACACTCAATCCATGAGCATCAGCTATGGCTTGAAGATGAGTTCCAGTGCCATAAAATCTGAGAGCTATTAATAATTGTTGTACTGGGGCCACACGTTCATTTCTGTAAAAGTAATAATTTTGTTTATCAAACAACTGCCTCTTACTACTTGCAGCCGCAGTGCTATGCGCAGGTTTCGAACCTGCACCATCTCAGCTCCGCGCCTATACCCGCGCGCTCCTCATCATCAGCTCAGCAGGTATCGAACCTGCAGCCTCAGTGCTATGCGCAGGATTCGAACCTGCACCATCTCAGCTCCGCGCCTATACCCGCGCGCTCATCGCCATCAGCTCAGCAGGTATCGAACCTGCAGCCACAGTGCTATACGCAGGATTCGAACCTGCACCCTCTCAGCTCCGCGCCTATACCAGCGCGCTTATCGCCATCAGCTCAGCAGGTATCGAACCTGCAGCCTCTGTGCTATACGCAGGTTTCGAACCTGCACCCAATCAGCTCCGCGCCTATACCTGCGCGCTTCTCGTCATCTGCTCAGCAGGTATCGAACCTGCAGCCTCAGTGCTATGCGCAGGATTCGAACCTGCAACCGCTCAGCTCCGCGCCTACACCCGCGCGCTTCTTGTCATCTGCTCAGCAGGATTCGAACCTGCAACCTATCGGCTCCGCGACTATACCCGCGCGCTTCTCGTCCCCACTTCAGCAGGTTTCGAACCCACAACCTCCGCGCTATGCGCAGGGTTCGAACCCACGACCGTTCAGCTCCGTGACAAGACCCAAACAGGTATCGAACCCGCAACCTCCGCGCTATGGTGACAACCATTGCTACCCATGTAGTAATGTAAAGGGTCACAAGCCTCGGGTATGTACCCGATACTACGCACTACCAGTGCGCTTATTGCCGGTACAACAGCGCGAGGTACCACGGCGCCGTCCCTCACCTGATACGGGCCAGATGGTGTACTCCCGTCGTACTCCACCGCGCACTACCTCGCGTCCTTCGCCGCCGCCTAGGCAATGACTAGGACGGCACATCCAACAAATACCGACTCAGCCCACACAGAATCAGCACACACACACAACACGACGACAAACTGTCGTCGCAAACACCTTAAGTCAGCTAGGTGCGGACATTCTGCACTCACCCTTACGCCAGCAATTCTGGACGTTATCAGCTCGTCGCGTAATGCGACATCGAGTATACAAATGTATACAATGTTTACGTTTCCGCGTCCAAACTCCAGTGGGCCCGGATGGACTCCCCGATCCAGCCCACCTCAAGTCGGGGAACTGGTACTGATGGTGGACGACCAGGTGCCGCCTCTACACTGGCGCATGAGCCACAAGACGAACCCATGAAGGGATGGCGTCACCCGAGTGGTGGAACTCAAGATCGCCCACCTGACTGTCGATTGACCACCACACCACACCTTTGCCGAGTGGGGAATATGTTTACGCCAGAGCGTGACGTCACCTAAAGGCGCGCACCCGCGCCCCCGCGTTCCCCCGCCGATGTCCTCAGCTGTCATAACTAGAAGCAAGCTGCGGGAAGGAAGCGGAAACAGTCACCTTTTCGGCGCCGTCGCGTCCGCACGGCGTAATCGGGAACCGCCAATATCAGCCCCATTGGACCAGGATTGCCAAAGGTGTTGGGATAAGGGTAGGACGAGCTTTGGAGCGTGTTTGGATGGTGTGCTGGTGACCGTGGGTCCTCGTGGAGGCGTCCTGCTGTCGACGGCGTGCTGAAGGAGCTGAACTTGGTTCACTTGGTTATAATGTTTGTATTGTTAGTTTGGGTTGTGCACTGGTTTACGCGGCGGGCTGATTGCGTGTGTACACACGTACTGATTTAGGAGTAGTGTGTGGTCGGGCCGAACACACCCTGAAGGTCACTCGCGGCGAAGTCATTCGCGGTGACTCGTGCTGATAGAAAAATGGCGGTGCCATGCGGTCGCTGCGCGGAACGCAGCGGTACACGTCCGCCGGTCGCGAGTACAAAAGGGTGACTATTGAGCTGACGCGTAAACGCGGGGCTGATATTGGCGGTTCCCGATTACGCCGTGCGGACGCGACGGCGCCGAAAAGGTGACTGTTTCCGCTTCCTTCCCGCAGCTTGCTTCTAGTTATGACAGCTGAGGACATCGGCGGGGGAACGCGGGGGCGCGGGTGCGCGCCTTTAGGTGACGTCACGCTCTGGCGTGAACACTACTCTACCTCTTAACTGGCTTAGGTGTTACTTAAAATGTTGGAGAAAACGGGCATAAGTTTAAAAATAAATATGTAATATATTTAAAAGTTTATCAACTTACTAACATTTTTGCTTACTGGAGTCAAATATCCAATATAATCAAATATAACCATAGAAATAATATAAACATAGAGCCGTATTTTTCAAGATTTCAATCCATTGTCAATCAATATTTGTTAGCAACTCAGATGGTACATAACAGCCCTGCAGTTCTCTTATTATAAATTACACTTTTACAACAGTGTGTGATAAAATGTGTTAGGTATTGTAGTGCGAATAGAACCCTAATTTGAAAATTGAAGAGAAACGAAATAAAGACTTTAGTTTTTGTTGGCTAGGCTCGTTGGTTGTTAGTTTATAACTGTATGTTTATTTTATCCAGACGTACGGTACAAAGGCGGGCTTTGTGAACAAGAGGAGAAAATAGTAGATTTTTCACCTAGGGAGCCAACAACTATTTATAGGGCGAAAGCATAGAGATCTAGAGAGATGCCAATCCGTGCGCTGAGTACAAAACCTGGTGCCGCAAACTGCGACCATATTCTGCGTATCAACGTATTCTGTTAGTTTAAATAAGTTATCCATTGTGGTAGTAAATGCAATATCGCAACCGGCGGCGTTCAGTCACATAATACAAAAGTTGCGAACCGCCGCGAGCAATGTGTTCTGTTTTTGGGCATATTGCTGCGACACCGGCCCCGTCCCCTTTTCATATCTACCTTGTTTCTGTGAACTGTGGGCGCGAGCGTGTCTTTGAATCCTAAGAGAAGCATTCTAGAGTATGAGAGTAGTCTAAAGTGTGAGTAAAATTTAATTTCGTTCTCATTACTTGAGGAAGACACGCTGTTTTTTATGCAGCATACCTACAACTGAAATTTGAATTTGATTAAGCAATAAGTATACTTATTTTATTTCATATCAAAACCGACTTTACTCACGTTATTAGCCGATGTTATCGACCTAGGTTTCGGGCATTTCCGATGCCCATCCTCAGGGAGTTTATGCTGCAAGATCGCGGCGACCAAGATGCGGGGGTCGCCCGGTCGCCGCGATCTTGCAGCGTAAAATCTTGCTAGAAGCTTGCGTATTAAATAAATATGTCAAACTTACAAACTAAAATAATTACTATACAAACGAAGGTGGTATGTATTTCGCACGTTTTTTACTTCCGAACTTACTTTTATTTATATTCGGCGCGCGGTTTCTTTAGTGCCTGTTTACCTACTTGCGTTCTTGCAATAATTGAGATTGATTTATTTGGTGATTTACCTAGGTATGCATTGGAAAGAGTAAGCGGATTCGCTGGAGGAAAGCTTCTTGTCAGTTAATTTGCATCAATAGTTAGGTACTAATTAGAACAAAATGTTTCTCGATCACCCCCAGCTCTAGCGTCTCTTATCAAAATTCTATAAATATGAAATCGTTACAGTCTCGTCTCGTCTCGACTTGAGGCCCTTCGACTTGTTGTTTTGAACTTATATGTCTGCAGTCACCGTTGACACAGCTTATCTGCTGTATATAAAGTGGCTTCGCCTGTCATGTACTCCATAACGAAGTTAGAGCTTCATTACTTTACAACTCTAACAATTACAACAAAATTGTTAAATATGTTCCGTAGTATTGATAAAATTCAGTGGATATCAATTATATATTTGTTAAGTCTTTTTACAATCGTTCATCTGGAGACAGATGTGGAAAACCCAAAGACGGCAGTAGAACAGTGCAAAACAACGTTGCCTAACGTCTTACTGCGGTTGTGCACCAGCTTCATCGATGAATACCGAGAGGACGAAGTGCTGCCAGCTCGCGGAGGAAAAGCAGGTTTTATGAAGCGAATTGTGGACGAGTGCTGCGCGCAGTCTTGTAGCCTCAGTCAAATGTTAGCTCATTGCCCTTATGTCCTGAAATATGTGGGAACAAAAGTTGACTAAATACATTATTTCATCAAATGGTTATGCGAATGTGTTTTATGTGCGATTTAAAAATAAAAGTGATCATATTTAGTTATTGGTAAGTGTGCGGATTTGTGTATCTTCCAAATAAACTTGCAATAATTTCATTACTAGGTATTAAATGAGATCATCTCATTCGTCACGATCGAGAACTGTCCAAATGCATATCACTGTAAATAAGCATTTTGAGATTCCCTTTTTTCTTTGTTAAATTTAATTTGTGTGATCCTTTTCATTGTTTTAATTATGTGTGTATTTTCTTTATACAGTCTAGTGGAGATGTATAAATGATTATAGAACTAATATTTAATATGAGAAGTTCCCTAAAATTAACCGAGGAGCTCTTAAATACTTGTAGCCATTCCTGAGCATTTAGAGACCATTATAATATACTCAAGGAGCTAATACTGACATTGTAATATATCTTGTGTCAAATTTAATTATTATGTAATCTTTTTTAAACCTAGAATTAAATATGTATTTTTGCATAAGTGTGTTTTTCCTAAACAAATATAGTAATAGTAAAAAAGATCTGTAAGTCCAAAATCAGATAGGGAACATAGTTTCACATTTACAACGCATTGATTAGTGTAAAAAAATATGCGAAAATGTTCAAAAATTTCATAAGTTTGTTTGAACTCATAAACATATCTCTGATTACTAATATATATCTGAGTTTGTACAAGGACAATAATCGAATTTACTAACGGCCTGTGCCAATAATTTATCTACTCGTATCGTCGGTTTTCCCTACTAGCGATATATAATTGTATAGACGTTATGTAAAACTTCTATCCGTAGTAAGGGAAACTGTGGATAGATAGATTATTGGGACCGGCCCTTAGTGTTAGTAATAATTTTATTAAAAAGGAAGGAATTGTGGCTTATTTAAATAGTGAAGTTATATACGTTTATACTATATATGCTGCACTGTATATATAGTATGTATTGTCCTTTTTACATTTTTGAAGTGAATTGTATATGTTATACAATCTACATAAAATTGTTTCTAATTTAGTATGTTAACATTGCGTAGAATTTGCTTGTTCATAAACCAAGAAATATGTGCGAAAATATTATGTTTTATGTACCTTACTTTATACATAATATTGTCAGGTAGATATATTTCATCTATACACATTATTTTACTCTGATTATTATGTATTGAAATAAAAATCTTTGAATGGTTTGAATCATGTTTTATCATTGAAAATTTTAGTTGTTTTAATTCCAGTGTTCTGAATACATTTAAAACCATGTAATACAAGTATATCATCACCACACTATATCATCACTTTTATATACCTTTCTGTATTTTGTAATACCTATCCTCATTCAAGAATTGGCCAGCGAATTCAGTATCAAAAATTAATAGTAAAAATATAAGATTAAAATGGAAAACTCAATAGAGAAAGAAAAAAACGAAAAAGCTGAGATTCCGATTACACAATTTGCCCTATTTACATCAGACTATTATAGCAAGATTCCAATTTGTATGTCGAGGCATGAAGTGTGGAAATTCTCTTGGCGTGTCAAGAAAGGATGGTGTTGAGCAAGTGGTGAAAATTGTTTAAAAGATGGAATAGTGATTTGACTTGATTTGACCCAACGAATTGCCCACCAACTTATCGTCAATTTCTGATCTCATGACCCAAGATATGATATTTTTCATTTGTGTAAATTGATAACAAACCGAGGGTATTAGTTTGTCGAGTACTCTCCCCCTGACGAAGCAATCAAAGATCATATGGCATTCAATAGCAGTCTAATACAAAAATACAGAACAAGACATTCAAAGTATCTTACGCGCATTAATCCAGAGTTGAAGCCTCCCTCGAAGCCAAAATCTGACTGGTACCTGTACGTGTGCTGCCTGCTGAACGAACTGACCTTTCAGGACTTACAGTGAAGTGTGAATTCGACAGGCCATGTATTTTTGTTTATTAAAACATTTATTTATTTCTAAAGTTTCTTTTTTATTTCTTCTAGTCAATGTAGGTACTATTCTAGTTTAGGTAATCAATGCAGTGTAAGTAGAAAAGATTACACTACAACTATTAAGTAGGTACTGAAAAATTTTCAATCACGAAGGCGTGATCAAGGTCGTAAGAGAAAACTATACGTTTGCAAGATCGCTACATTGTCAACTGTGATTTGCGTAACCGCACAACAACTGTAAGAGATCTTCATAGTAACTAAGAACTGCTACTGGTGCAGACATTTTCAAATTAGTAAGAAGAAATAGTATTGTAAGTAAGAAATAGGGTGTTGGAAGCCAATTTGAGATCACGCCGACCAGTTGGGGATGTGCGTCCAAGTATTCAACATCAGACAAAATCGACAAGGGGGGGGGGGGGGGGGGGCAGTGCAGTGCTATCATTGACCAATCACGATTCTGTCTGACTCTCAACTCTCTGTTCTCTCAACTCTGTGTAAACTCGTTCGCTAATCTAGTGCTAAGGTAGGTAAGTGCGCGTAGGAAAATTTTAAACTTCTCACTTTATGCAACTTAAATAAATAAAATAAATTATGTATACATAAATAACTTCAGGAATGCCATAATGTACAAATGTACAAATTCACTTAAGAAGAAAAATGTTTCATTTGAAGTTTTCGCACAGCGCCATCTGTTGGAATAGTATGGAACTAACTATAATTTCAAAAACCACAAACTATTACAAAATCAACGTCGAAGCCAAAAACTACTTAAACTTTACCTAGTAAAAACCGGCCAAGTGCGAGTCGGATTCGCGCACAAAGGGTTCCGTACCATTCTATCTATAAAACGTAAAAAAACACGTTTGTTGTACGAGCGCCCTCTTAAATATATATTTAATTCTGTTTTTTTTTAGTATTTGTTGTTATGGCGGCAACAGAAATACATCATTTTAAAAATTACAACTGTCTAAGTGTCTAACTATCACGTAAGTAGGTATATGTATGGACTACTATATAGTGATTTTTAATATCTACGTAATTTAGCATTTTTGGACAAGGTGTACAGAGCCGGCTTTACCTATTAAAGCGCACTCAGACAAAATAAAAAAGTCAAAACAGAATGTTGTGAACAGATAAGTGAGGCCAGTTTTCTAAACATGTAGTGTGTGCATCGGTGCTGCCATGATAATTCAAATTAAATTAAAATTTATAGAAATGAATTTAAATTAAATGGTAATTAAAATTATACGTGTTGCTTCCACGCACCTCGATAGTTTGACGAGTCAAGGCGTAGTTTCGTTGTACGCGTTGTACGAGTATGTAATTATGTATGTACATGGCGAGGCGTAGCCGGCCTCACTTTCTGTTAACATGAGTTTGATTGATTTCTGTCTTGACTTTTTTATTTTGTCTGAGATAGTGCATGGGCTGTTAAGAGGCGCCGAGCGCCGCTCGCTGGCCATAAAATATAATATTTAAAAGATTATATTGGCGTAATCCCGTGTAATGGCTTCGATTCCGTCCTGGAAGTTGAAATTTAACAAAGTATAAACGATTACTGATAGAAATGATTTTTAGGCTTTCTCGATTCCATACATTGAAACTAAACACTTAAAATGAAATGGATTAAATGGCGTATTATTTCATTTTATTTTATCCTTACGTTTCCAATACTTTTTAGCGACCGTGATCACGGGTAGACTGGATGACAGGTTGTCTGTTATACAGTTATGGAATGGAAATAATTCTTATGTATGATAACCCACAATATTTATATGATAGACAACTGTCAACCAGTCCACATATTATGATCCTCCACCGACCCGTTCACGGAAAAGTGTTTGAAACATCGGGATAAAATAATATAAAAGTATACGCAATTTAAACCGTTTAGTATAAGTTTATTATAAGTTTAAATTCTGATAATATTAGGTTTCGCCGTTCTGCTATACTGGCCATCTCAAGTCCAATTTTTATTTTTCGCTAAGAATTCTATGTTTAAATGACTTTCATTTTTAGAATATGGATTTTTTGTTTTTAATTAGTCATTTGTTTAATAGTAAGCGTTCTGTTTTCATCGCATTGGTACGTTTTTCGTCATCATGGATACGTTAAAAATTCAAGTGATTATGGGGTATGAGTACCGTCGTGGCAGCAAAGCGGCAGTAGCGGCACGCAACATCAACGACGTAGGTACGGAGCGAATACTACTAACGATCGTACCACCCGTTATTGGTTTGCCCACTTCCGTTCTAGAAAATGAACCACGCGGTCGACCGAAAACTTAAGTCAACAATGACGAATTAAAGGCGATTGTGGAATCTTCTAATTCTACAGCTGAATTAGCAGCAGCTTTCGATGTTATCATAAAAACAATATCGGTCCATTTGCGTCGAATTGGCAAGGTAAAATAGCTTGACAAATGGATGCCCCACGTATTGAATGATCGCCAGCGCGAAGCACACGTCCATTAGAGCCTTATACTGCTCAACAGGCACACAAACGAAGGCATATTGAATCGAATTGTTACTTGGGACGAAAAATGGTTTCTGTTCGACAATCGCAAGTGCTCAGCAAGTTGGTTAGATCCTGGTTCAGCACCTAAACAATGCCCCAAACGAAACCTGACCCCTAAAAAAGTGATGGTCACTGTTTGGAGGTCTAGTGCTGGTGTCATTCATCACAGCTTCTTACCAAGGGATGAGCATTACTGCAGATGTGTACTGTGAAGAACTGAACACAATGATGGATCGCTCGCACATATCCAACCAGCTTTGGTCAATCGTTCGGCTCCGCTGCTCGTGCACGACAACGCGTGACTTCATACTGCACAGCAGACGGTCTCCAAGTTACAAGAAGTTCTGTGTGATCCACCGAACTCACCAGACCTTGCCCCTACAGACTTTTACGTTTTCCAGAATTTATCCTAAAGTATTATCATAAATCCTAAGAAGTTATCCTTCTTGGCGGGGAATAAATTCTATAACCGGGAGGCAGCTCCAAGTGCATTTGAAGAATTTTGTTCCTCCAGTAGACAGATTTTCAAAAAGGATATTAAGGGCTTAATAAGCTACCACTATGTTGGCAAAAATGCATTGATTGCATGGGTAACTACTTTGAATAATAAAAAAATATATAGACAAAATGGCGTTAACTTAATTCATGAAAAACGGCAATTTCATAGGTAAAGATAAAGACTAGTAGAGTAGTCATAGTAGTCATTTTTAAAGCTGTTCTATTTTAAAAATTCTCGTGAAGTTGACACATATTTATTTTACATTAAACCCGACTTTACTCACGTTATTAGCCGATGTTATCGACCTAGGTTTCGGGCATGTCCGATGCCCATACTCAGGGAGTTTACGCTGCAAGATCGCGGCGATCAGTGGTCGCTAATTCGCATGTCGGCTAATTGCGTGAGTAAAGTCGGTAAAAGAAATTTTAAGCTGTTTGCAAATTACCCTTATTGAAAATTGAGAGTCAACCTAACTTACTACCTGAGTCATAATATTCCTGGTTTCCCGAAGGTATTTAATAATCAGACTATACATATTTAAAACTGTAACTGAGCCAAATCTGAAAAATAAGTTTTTTTTGAAAATTATAATCGAGGTGTATACTCTGTTATCGTTATGCAAACCAAAAATATATTAGGTAACTATGTAAAATATTTGTCTGTCTGCTGCCTGTATATCTGTGTAAGTATATGTTTCTTGTACGCACATCACTCTGAAACTACGAGACAGATTTCGATGAAACTTGATACAAAGATAACTAATATTATGATTGAACATTAGTATAGGATATGATGTCAATGATTACCTACGAAGAAATAATAGTCAGGAACTGTAACTGCGTTAAAAAAATGACCCAACAAAAGTCGTGTTCAAGTAGGCGGGGCTTAAAAGTCGTGTTCAGTACGTCATCAGTCGGATTTTTCTTGCAAGCGAGCACACATCAAATCTTCGCGTACATTTTCATTTTTATCATTGTGAACTTCAGTTGTGGATCATCATGCCAGCATTCGTTGTGAAGTGGTGCAGAAACAATACACGATTAAAATGTCCAGGGACTACTTTTACTAGTAAATAATAGCAAAATTATAATTATTCAAAGATGTTCAAATACGTTAACAAATCGAGATGGTCAATAAGTACTATGCAAAATAAAGTCAGTCAATTTTTATTTGATTTAGGTTGTATTTTTTTCTTCAGGACTATATATTGAAATGTATGTAATGTGCAATGGTTTTGCTTGTTATGTTTTATTCTCGCTTGCTTGCCGATTCAATGCGGCAAAATAAGTGCCTAGCTGCACTTAAGCTAGAAAAACAAGAGTATGACTGCCTGTGAAAACCAGCATAGTTATAATATGTTAGTTTTGACTGAAAACAATAAAATTATAAATAATAAAAAAATTATGAACCATGTTACACAAAACTGCAGTACCTACCTGCCAGTTGGTACAGTAAGTACCTACTGTTTTTTTTAAATTATGTTATATAAAATATCATGTTTATCTTTCTATGCTGATGATTTGTCCCGAAGAAACATCAACACCTTTAAGAGCCTTTATTCTGCGCAGCGCTGCGCGAGTTAAGTACCTATTAAGTTAAGGTACGAGTATTTTACATTAGCGAGTTACTTACTAGCGTGCCCTGCGGCAGTGGCCTTACCGATTGAGCAAAATAGTGCGCATTAATATTTGGATCTTTTTTTATCTACTTTGGTTTATATGTCACAAATATACGTAGGTCAAAAAGGTTAAATAAAATATCACGCAGGACACATTTTATTTTTAATATCGACATTAATTAACATAATATGATAATTATTGATCAAGTACATGTTATCTACAAGAGCATAGACTAGAAAAAAGTAATATTTAAGTCATGTACCTATCAAAAAGAGATGAGAATAGCAAATAAAACAACCATCAAATAGTTCCTGCTACCAGTTTCTGGATCCAGCATCAGGTCCTAGTCACCAGCTAGAAAAAAGGTATCGCGAAGACGATTCATACCGATCCCAAACACGGTGTGTCTACTATTAACCATCACATAGTTCCTACTACCAGTTTCCGGCTCCAGCATGGATTCCTGGATACCAAGTATAAGCATAAGAAATTTGGTTAATAGCAAAATACTAGCCCCTCAAGGGTCGATGTCATTATAACAATGAAATTTCTATTGTGTCTGACCTTTGATGCACTAGATGTCATATAAAATTATTTGTTAGAATCCCACTTAGAAATGTTACCTCAATAAGTATCAGGAAGTTTTGAGCGCACTAATATTTAGCTGTGTAAGTGCGGGGGTCAGAGCGATACGTCCTCTGACCTCTCTCTAAGAGGCCTCAGCCGCGTCTGACGATTCGTGACTGGCGCGACCGGTTTTATGATTGATTTTGAAAACGTGTGTGTGTAGAAACCGCTCGGCAAATAACAAACTGATAAACAATTTCTAAATGTAGTCTATGGAACTTGAACTTGTTAATCAAATAATGTTCTATTACATCAGGTAAGAATAATTGACATAATTAATATACTATATCAATCATTATTATGTGACCCTTAAAAAACTCAGCAAAAACGCGAATTGGCGCTTCCAAAGCGTTTACGCTCTAAAGAGATACTACAGACAAGGAACAATAAACGATTGCCTACAGTTGGTATGTACTCGTAATATAGGTAACTATATAGCGTTAAAAAAACAGTTCATTGTTTGGTCAAATTAAAGCACGTTTAATTTTTCAAGCTAATGAAAATTCACCCTCTGCAAATTTTAAAATGGGTTTAGCTGAGTTGCTAATTAGTTTGTCAGTAATATCAACACAATGCTTTTCTAAAGTAATTCTATAAATTGATTGAATTTTCTAAATTGATAATGAAGGTATTCTGTGACCACTGAAAAACATCCAGCTGGCAAATAACGACTTATTTTTTTTTGGTAAAATGTATGAGCCTAAAATGTTTCATAATCTTGCTTTACTACATTGCAAAGAATCTCTTCTAATGTCTTCTAGACAAAAACTTAATAAATTAATCATATTTCGCGAGACATACGAGATTAACGATTGATTTATGATTAAGTTGGTCCAGTCCACTTAATGCATAACATCGTCCACGCCGCTATGACTCTGCTGTCATTGTAGACGTTGCAGCACGCGTGTAAACCAATCCCTGCTTTCCTTCTGAATTTAAACCAATCACCGAACATGTCTATTTGTAACTTCGGAAGTAATTTGTATTTGGAATCATACGTTGTTTAGATTTAAGGGCCACTTTTTGTGTGGAATTTGTTCTGAATTATGCTTCCTGACTATTATTTCTTCGTAGATGATTACTTATATTTTTGTTGGATAAGTTATTAACTTAATTAAAATTAATTAACGTCATTCGAAAAGATTTGTTATTTTTTATTTAGTAATGTAACATACATTACTAAATAAAATCATTCCGCCAATATGAATCGATATTGATGATTATTTTTATCTTTGGTACATCATTCTTCATAGGTAGCCCCATATATGTTTTATCGAAATTAATTTAGCGCTTTTTGAGAAAATCATTAACAACAAAATACATACCTAGATTATGTTTTAAACATATATAGTTAACGTCATATATCAGCCTCGTTTAATGTAAGATATTTTATGTCAAACCATAATATTATTTATCACAAGTTACTTGCCTAGTTTCATCGAAATATGCCTCGTAATTTCAGAGTGCAGAGAGGCCGTAGCACAAACAATTTGCGAAAACGTATTCGTTCGAAAGCGTCAATATGTCACGCTTTGGTGTACAAACTATGAGTGATCTGTGTTCTGTGCTGTGATCTGTGCTTCGTTATTCTATAATCTATATTAAGTATATTATTTCTATATGATGGCGGCATGGATTGTTGGAAGACGCAGGTTCAAATCCCGTCCGAGGATGTGTATTTTGTGGTCTAAAACTCCAAAGTTTGTTTTCACTAAGCAGGCGTTAGTGCTTTAAAAATGAAATGATATGCTTTTTAATATTTAAACTTTTTAAATTTAAAATTTAAAGTTTAAAATTTGAACCGGCCTGAAAAATGTGATTACATCACAGTGACATCATCCATCCACACCCTGTTTATTATCATTTCCGTTGAGGTAGTTATTCTGTACCACAGAATAACTATATAATAATACTAGCTGACCCGCCAGCGGCTTTGCTCGTTTGGCCTCGTGGGATACGATAATAACAGATTTTTAATTATCCCACGGGAATTCTTTAATTTACCGGGATCAAAATTATCCTATATGTTGATCAGGGATATAAGCTACCATCATACGAAATTTCATTTAAATCGGTCCAGTCGTTTCGGAGATTAGCCCGTGCAAACAAACAGACAAACATATATAGAAACAAACAGTTTGAACTTATTTTTCACTTCTTACATCCCCTGACTCGGTTTTTAGCATAGGTATTTTTCATCGTACAGAAATTTGACCTCAACAGTTTATAATATGTATTTTACATCCCTCGTTTCACCCCGTTAAGTCATCCCGGGCGAAAATATTCATAGCTTTTTATTTTAAATTAAATTACCTATCCAGTTATGAATTTTTATCACTTAATTAGCTCCAAACACAAAGAACTTTTGAAAAAAAAATATCCCGCGTTTCACCCCCTTAAGTCATCCCTGTCAATAAATATTGAAATCATCACTTTAAACTGTCAAAACGCAAATTTTCACAACAGTATGTTCAAAAATAAAAAACTTTCCATACAATTTTTCCCCCTCCATTTCACCCTTTTAAACCACACTATCCAAAAAAAATTAGTCCAACTTTTTTTATTTTGTTGACCTATCCAAATACAAATTTTTACAACTATAAGTTAAAAAAACGTTTTCACCCCTTTTGACCCCCTTTGAGGTAGAATTTCGAAAAACCCATTCTTAGTACACCTCTACGCATCTACGCATACGCATTTCAAGGCTCTACGATCAGTGGTTTAGGCTGTGCATTGTCTGTCAGTCAGTCAGTCAGTCAGCACATCTTCTTTTATATAGGTATATAAAAAGGATGTAGGTACTTACTTAAATAAAATTGACATTCTTATTTTTAATGATTGTTGATTGCTATAATGAAATGATTTATTAAATATTCAACAAACATTTCAAAAACTAATAATATATCCGGGGGATAATAGGATCTACGTACAATAATTACATTCATCAGACGGATAATGATCATATATAGACATAAGGTTACATCCAGCACACCAGAAAAAAGTTTGCTGTAACAATGACCGCATAGATTTCTTGTGAACGACAAAGTGTTTTCGCAGCAAACTGTTAGGAGAAATTCCACAACCTGAACATTTTTCAGACAAAATAAAATGAGTAAATGTCCAAGGCCATTCTTGGTCCGTAAGAAAATCAAATACGCTCATAAATTTGTCCATATCAATAGGTCCAATCATGTTGAGTTGATTTCCTGGAATATAAAGAATATGATACATAACCAATTACAATTATATACATACATGAAAGAATCCTTTTTTATAAGATATATATGGGAAGATAATTTTCATTATTTTCCCAAAGAACCCGAAATGGTACTACGGTTGCCATTCAGCTAGACAGCGGTGCCCATACTTTTTCTTAAGGAGATCAACCTACCAAAAATTTATGACTAACAGTTCGACAAAAATGTTTTCAGATCTGTGGTAGGTTATACGATTATAAAACCGTATAACCTAACAAAAGTTATTCTTAAATGTTTAGTATAATAAAGTATAATGTGTAATAAGGTACAATAATTGTATAAGTAAAACTACATCGGGTGTAAAGTGTCAAATCTGTATTAAATTTTTAATCATCCAATATTACAAAAATAAATTTAAATATTAGTGATATAATACTAAAAATCAAAAATTATCATGATGTTGATGTGGAAGCGTGACATTGGTGGTCTTACGCAAAATTTTCGTAGTTACGAATATTCTTAGTTATTTGCAGTGCTATTTGCTTTATTAACAGACATTTAATTTCAGTAGATACTTTCTCATTATCATATTCACTTCATGTTTCTGATCGTTGCTTTTTTCATTAGCAAAAAGCTACAATTGGTCGATCTCTGATAACTTTACCTATCCTCGGCGATCGACCTTAAAACCTCTCGCGATCGACCGTATGGGCACCTCTGAGCTAGAACTATATAGCAAGCAAGCACTTGAATTAGATTCAATGGCAATATAGGACTGTAGGTATACTAGTGGTAGATAAACTAGTGGTTCTGTGAAAATGAAAACAGTAGACCTCGCGAGCCCTTATAACCATACAATAACTCGTTTCCCCCTTCAAAAATTTAAATCCGCCCATATATAACAGTATATCTAACTTCCCCCCTCCTTTTCCACCTCATGACGAAATCCACAGTATATGGTAGGCACTTCTGGTGTCCGCCTGGCTACTGCTTTCATGTTAGAAAATCTGTCGCTAAGCACCTAACAGAGTGTTCCGGTAGCTGTCCTTGAGAGCCAGATGTTACGTCTAGTGCGATACCACCTAAATTATATACGATAAAGGTTAAACACTAGCATATCAAGTGGAAAAAAAAACGTGAATGTAGGGCACTTTATTATGTGTGTGTGTGTGTGTGTGTACACACCACACCACCCTATCGACACAGCCCGTCAAATGAGTAGTGGTTAAACGCCTAATAAATATAAGAAAATATTCCAAGTATATCTATATCTACATACTTATATAAAAATGAACACCTATTTCTCCTGGTCACGCTAGAACTTGAGGACGGATGGAGCAACCTCGCAAATTCTTTTCTTGTTGTGTTTATTAATGTCAGAAGAAAGAAAAATCAAGACGGGAGGTAATGGCAGGACTGAATGCCGAGCCTACTACAAACGATGTCGCGGGCAGACGCTAGATAAATAAAAAAAATCACATGTCATTATGACATACAATGCAACATCATAAACGTTAATAGCGCTCTGTTAATAACATTAGTATATAAATAATTAAATAGTATTAAATAGAGAACCGCGGCCTTAGTGCAACATAACCGGAAGCATCGGAAAATAAATCATTTATTAGAATTTGAATATCAAATTTTAAAATATATCGCTATCATAAAAACAACCTAAGAAATTATAACCAAAAAGGAAGATGTTAGGTTTATGGGTTTCATGCCTTCGCAAAAGAATAACTTCCCTGGTTAACAGAGTGCGAGGTAGTTCCAACAGAATCCGGCGAACTATTTTAGGAAAGTACGATCACGCCCTAATGAACACCTTAATTTGGCTTAGACCAGACAATCTCCTTGACAGGTTTAAGCTCGTTTAGAATTGTATTCTTCTTCCTTACCATTGACTCAAAAATACAACATATCGTACAAATTACGAAAAGAACATGTTTCTACATAATCTTAGCGCTGTACATCGGAATACAGCGTCCATTTCAAATAAGGAGAATTAAAAAATAAACTTGAGAATATAATAAAATATGGTTGCTATAAAGTCCTTAAAGGTGCTTAAAGTCAGCTAAGGGACACAGGGGCCTAGGACATCAGCTCTACATTTGGAAAGTTTGTCTAAATTTATTTAAGTACCTATATAAGGCAAAACCCACCTAATCAGTCCCATTAAGTTAAGGTTTGACAAAAAGTAGCCGTATTGAAACATTTAAAAATGCAACTTTAAGATCTTTGTTGCACTCGGGATGCAATAATAAGCCACTATACACAATGAAGCCACTCTTTTACCATGGTGGGCATGTAGTAGGTGAGCTACTAATACAGCTACAACCGAAATCCTATTTCACAACAAAGCCAGCTCGAAATAACATCTGCCACTACTTTAATATTCATATGTCCTTACTTAAGTACGCATGCATCTAAGTAACAAATTTGAAAGACCCCAGTGAAATTACTTACCAACTTGGTTATATTTGATATGAAATAGAGAACTCCGCTGTAGCTCGCACAAAAACACGAAAACTTCACAGAACGACAAGTTCAAATGGCCGAATGAATAATTTATGTAAGATATTCACGATGTCTCCAGTGCAAAATAAGATTCACTTTTTATAATTTATTGGCTCTCCTTTAATCTTTACAATAACTTCATTCCTGTGGATTGAGGATTTAGAACTAAGAGGTTCCCAATAAATGAATTTGTGTGGGCCACGCTCAGATGACGCGGTCACATTATTGTGGTAAATTAAGATGTATTACTATTATATCAATGTAAAGGGATCAAACAAGGCACTATGTTGCGCTTTTCTGACGTGATATTTTTTCAGTAGCAGGCCGGAATGTGAAACTGTGCCCGGTAGATGGCAAAACGCTCGCCTCCTTGGATACCTACGTTGGCGAATTGTGAATGTTCATTCCACCGCTGTTGAACCTTCAGGAGTGTGCATGATTTAATGATATGTTACATTTAGATAAAACATTGAAATACAGAGGGTTGAAAAGTTACGAAAATATTTTTGAGAAGCTCCAATATGGTCGCATAATTACCGTGGAAGTCACAAAATTCAAACACAAAATTTTTTTTTATGTCGTCGTTCTGTGTTTCCTATGTTTTATTTAGGAGTAGAAGTACACAGCGATACGTCTAGCAACCAATACGTAGCGTCTAGTGAAAACAAAATACTTAATAATATGATTGACATTTGTTTAGTGTCGCTTTACCTAAGAAGATACTAAATATTGCTGCATATCCTAACAGTCGCTTCAGGCACATTTGCATTAGCGTCATCGCGTCGGCTGGTTTGAGTCACCGATTTTTTACATTTTATTACCGCAGTAGGTAACTGTGATATTGGTAGCAATTTGCTTGGACAGAAAACCAAGCTAAATTAACGAACTAAAAACTAACATTCATTTTTATTTTTAAGATGGTTCTCCTACGTTATTCAGTTTTTCAGCAGAACTAAATTGCATGATGCCAAAATCGAACACCAACTAATTTGAATTGATAGGGTCGTTCCCGTTTCAATAAGATACAACATAATGTAGAAAAATTTGCCAAGAACATGTCGGGCCGTGCTTACGGAATGGTGAGCTGACACTTTTCGTTTTACTGTAATTCTGGGGCATCGTCTGCATTTTTTTTTTTCAATTTTTTTTTTGCATGTCTTTCTCTGTATTAGGTATGTAGGTACTCAAAAAGTTAGTAAAATGTAAGTTTAAGTGATAATAAAGTTTACTAAGGTCAAGAAAGGCCGTAGGGTAAGGAAAGCTTAGCGGCTACGCTGCTATATAATATAAATAATGTCATTAAGTACATACTGCGTATAACAATTTTGCTATGCGCAGTACTAAATAACCTTATTTCAAGTTAAGCAGCGTTTTTAAGACTTATAATTAACTCAAGAAGGTCTATGATCGAGTGTGTCACCAGTGACACAGTAGATATATAGAGAACAGTACGGAAACTACCTTCAATCGTTCGAAACGGCACACTGACATGAACATGCGCATCGACGAGACCCCTAAGCAGTTCTCGCGGTGCCGTCAGTAGCGAGTGTTACAAACTATTTTTACATCATAACCTTTTTTAATATAATCTAAAATATGAAATGTCACACTTGATTGACTGCCATGTGTTTTATCATAAATCCAAAGATATTATAACAGAACAAGATTGTGCACTATAAAATTATTACAATGTAAACGGAATTCTATGCGGTAATAATAAAGTTTACTTTCCTATGCCATTACGCTAAACGGAAAATCGGTCTGAGCAAAACGTCTATGGAGTGCATCTCTGTCTACTGGGCTGCCACTGTAAAATATTTTATCATGTTGTAGAATATCATTATATATTTTATTCCCAGTTGTCGAGATTATTTCAAAATATTTACTAGTTAAATGCAATGTTTAGCTTATTTAATGATGTCCATAGCATTTGTATTATTTTAAACCGTGGTAAATCACTTGCTTCGTTTTGTAGTCGGCGTTATGGTAGTTTTAAAAATATTTAATATGCAACACTAGGCGTCGTCAATCAATATGGCGATTGTGATTATTTGTGTCAACTGTGTGATGCGTAGTGCTTAAACGTGGTGAAAAATCGTAATTACATTGTTATAATTGTGTTTAAATATATAGAAATGGTTCTCACATGTTGCGTGAAAGAATGCAAAAGTGAATCATACAAAGGAAGCGGCGTATCTTTTCACAGGTGAGTATTTAGGTAAAGTTTTATTTTTGTTTAGAATAGGGTGTCCATGTTGATTGTAGTCTGTAGACCTAAATTTAATTTGTTAGCGCTCGTGTACATGGGACCGTGACCGCCGCACTGCGCCGCTATGCTGTGTACACGGACCGCCACGCGCCGCTTGGCTGACGCTGCATCATTTTAGACATGACTTAGTAATAGATTGCTGTCACGGACGAATACGCTTTTCGCAGCTAGCAATTTATCTCTAAGAACGTGTCTAGTGGTTTGGTAAATCGGCGCGACGGTGACGATGCAGACCACACGAGCGCTTACTATATTACCAAAATAAATAATTGTTTCAGGTTTCCTAAAGATGAAGAAATTAAAAATAAATGGCTAACCGTTATACCTGGAAACGTCACTCAATATTCAGCTGTTTGCAGCTTGCATTTTAAAGCTGATGACTTCGCGACCCATCCTGCTGCATCAAGAAAAATATTGAAAGTTAATGCTATACCTTCAGTTTTCCCTGTTGTAAGTATATCACTTATATAATCCTTTATCAATGATATAGATATATATATATACATATTTATAACGAGGAAAGATTTGTATATTTGTAATGAATAAATTCTTAATTATTAGGTAACAAAGGCTTTATTCCGTCTCCATACATTGTAAAGGAGCTGAGTTATAAAGTTACTCATGCGTAGCCACGGGCAAGTCTGTGAGTCACTCATATACAGGGTATAACAGATCATAAGTAATAATATAAATAAATCTGACTACCTCGTTGGTCTAGTGGTAGCAAGCGCGACTGCGAAACACGAAGTCCCGGGTTCGATTTCCAGGTCGGGCAAAGTGTTATTGAGTTTTTTTCCATTTGGAATTTCTCAGTAAAAAACGGAGTCTGGATTTGTGCTTGGTTGATGGCAATAGACTCGCCACCTATCACATGGGACCCAAACACCGCGGCGAAATGTGTTAGTACTTGTGTGCAGCTCTGCCTACCCCTTCGGGGATTACAAGCGTGATAATGGTAGTAATTCGCTTGTTCAGAACACCAAACTAAACTAACGAACTAAAATCTATGTTTAGTAAATTATGGTAGTTCTTATTGTGTTCACGCTTAAATCCAAATTCGTATAATGCTTGCAAGTGACAATTCTTAAATTTGCCATTTCCGTTTATGGGTATGTTTAGTGCAAATTTAATCGTCATGTATGTTCGTGCTCTCTAAACTAGTCTAAGCTGATGTAAAACTACCCACATTTGAATAGAATAATCATATGTTTAGAATTATCATTCTAAGTGTTACATGAATTTGGATTTTAGTTATAACATAATAAGAACTGCCATAGTTTAGAGAATTTTAGTGTAGTGTACGCACAAGCGAATCAGTACCATTGTGTGTGAAATCTAAATAAACAAACATATACATATATGGATTGTAAATAAATAATTAATTTCTTAACTTTCAGATAGTACATGACACTAAAAAAGTGCACATACTGAGTTCTATTAAAATATGTCCAGAAATACCTCAGTGTCCTGGAATGTCATCCGAGCCACCATCTAAGAAGATGAAGTTGCATCAAAGTGCAAGCACACAAACGTCAATAACAGTCAATACTCCAAGGAAAACGAAACTGCGACGTGAAGTTAAAATCCTATCTCAAAGACTGAAAAGACGAACTTAAACCATAAATAGTTTGAAATCGTTGCTTAATGTTATAAAAAAAAAGGGTGAAAATTACAACGAAGTAGAAAATATGGTACAACTCAATTTTGAAAATATTCACTTACAATTAAACAAGAATGTGTCAAACCGTGGTGCTAGATATAATGACGATGTTAAATCCTTCGCACTGTCGTTGTATTACTATTCGGGTAAAGCGTATAAGTTTTTAAGAAACCATATTTCGCTGCCTCACCCTGCAACATTGCGTCGCATTTTATCGACTCACGACTGTGATGTAGGTTTCATGGCAGAAGTTTTAAATGTTCTTCAAAAAAGGGTTTCCGAAAATCCTAATTTCCGAGATGTAGCGTTGATTTTTGATTCTATGCACATAAAATCTCAACTTGAATATGACCCTGCAACAGACAAATTTAGGGGACGTATAGATTTTGGAGGCGTTGAGCCCGAAGATCCAGAAAAAATTGCAACTGAAGCATTGGTGTTTCAGATTGTTTCGCTGAAAGATAAACTAAAATGTCCCATCGCCTATTTTTTTGTTGACAAAATATTAGCGTCGGTTCAAGCTAAACTTGTTGAAACAGCTATTCGTAAATTGGCGGATATAGGTATGGTGGTCCGATCTATAACTGCAGATGGAACTACTGTGAATATAAGCACTTTCGAAATATTAGGCTGTTCTTTCGAATTTCCTCACATTAAAACATACTTCAATCATCCCTCAGTATCCGTTAAAGTGTACTGTATCTTAGACCCTGCCCATATGGTCAAGTTGGCTAGAAACGTTTTTGCTGAAACGTCAATGTCTTCAAAAAATGGTGACATCGATTTTCAGTTCGTCAAACGATTACATGCATTGCAAGAAAAAGAAGGTCTCAAATTGGCGAGCAAAATCAATAATACACACGTGAACTTTTACGGCAAAAAAATGAATGTACGATTAGCCGTTCAAGTTCTGAGTAGCTCGGTTGCAAATGCCATCGAATTTTTAAAATGTAGTAAACATCCAGATTTTTTTGGCAGTGAAGCAACTATCGAATATATAAGAATGCTGGATAGAATTTTTGACTTGTTCAATTCTAAAAATCCTTTCGGAATAGGTTTTAAATCGCCTATGCGTAGAGAAAACAAAGAAATCTGGCTAAATGTATTACGTGATACAAGAGATTATTTGTCAAGTTTAAAAGTAAATGGACAGAACATTTTATCTCACAGGCGAAAGACCCCCGCTTTAGGTCTTATAATTGACACCTTAAGCTTTGCCGGTTTAGCAGAAGATCTCTTGGAAAAAAACCCATACTTTTTAACTTACAAATGCTCTCAGGACCACCTTGAGATGTTATTCTCGTGTATTAGAGCTAGAGGTGGTTCTAACGATAATCCGGACGCTCTCCAGTTCAGGTATACGATGCGAAAACTACTGTTCCGAAATAGTATCAAGCCTAGCATTAACTCTAATTGCACCGATGCAAATTACGAAACAACACCAATTTTCGAGTTCAGAAGTACAGAACGTGATTTACAAACTCTTTTTCCCGTCAGTTCACAAACTAGTGACGCAAACGAAGAAAATTACATATACATGCTCATGGATCAGGCAGACAAAAATACTGTATCTGATTTTAAAAACAATATCCTTTATTATATTTCTGGTTATATAGTCAATAAAATACTGGACAAAATAACTTGCCAGCATTGCCGAGCTGCATTGTTGGTAAAGAAACGGCATGACGATCACTCGTATATAGTGGATATCTGTGAATTTTCTTCATTTACTGCCTTTGTTGATAAAGGAGGTCTGAAATATGCCTCAAAATTTGTTTTCGATGTAGTGAAATACGCTGAAATGCTTTTTAGTACTGCGTCTAATAGAATTTGGCAAGATCAGTTAAAGAATAAATTAATTCTCATCGCAATTCGTCATTTCTATCCAAAATTAAATGATATAGTCATTCCAAGGCATCCGGTTCTGTCAATTAGATGTGAGAACAGGCATGAAACAGAACTCATTAAATGTATAACGTCGAAATATTTTAACTTAAGACTAAAAGTACGCTAAAAGCGAAACATTAAAATTAAAATTAATTGGATACAAAGCCACGATGCGTCAAAAGTTACGCAAAACAATTTTATTTAGCAATGTATAGAAAAATAAACTGACTTTTATTTCTCTACAGCTTTTATTTTCGTAACATACACATACCAGAATACCTAAAGTTACATAAGAATCACCTCATTAAAAAAGTGTATGGCTTTGATGTCTGTCATGATGCCGGCTATGTGGTGCTAATCTCCCCCTATGCACCGTTATTGTAAAATTTGTTTTAAATAATAATTATTATTATTCCATCCATCCATCAGTCCACTCTTGGACATAGGCCTCCCTCATAGTTCACAACCAAGTCCGGTTGCTATTATTATTTGTAGGTATAGCTTTCAAATCCTTCGACCCTCTTTTAATAAATACATAAAACAAATTAAATTTAATAATTACTCAATTATACAATCAAGGTCAACTATAAATTGTCCTGGGAGAACCAAATTTTGTAGTAAGCCTACTAGAGAAGGACGCACACCATAAAAGCGCTATCTCGCTCAGCTCGAGCTTTCGTTCATGAGTGCGCAATCTTGTTCTTGTTATAATATCTTTGCATAAATCATAATAAATTCGTAAAACATAACACAAAATACAAATCTTAGATGGCGGCTGCAATAGATTATAATATTATTATGAACTATATCGTACTGGGTGTCGTTTTTATGGTTTTCGAGGGTGTCGAAGCCGATAGTGCTGACAAAATCGAAATCTAGAATGGTGTATGCGCGAAATTATCAACGTTATCGTCAAGGCTCTCGTTTTCATGGTTTTCGAGGGTGTCGAAGTCGATAGTGCTGTCAAAATAGAAATCAAATTAGGCGTTTGGGCGAAATTATAAACTTTATCGTCATAGGTCTCGTTTTCATGGTTTCCGAGGGCGTTGAAGCCGATAGTCCTGTCAAAATAGAAATGCACGATGGCATCTGCCCGAAATTATCCACTTATTCATCATGGGTGTCGTTTTTATGGTTTTAGAGGGCGTTGAAGCCGATAGTGCTAACAAAATTGAAATCGAAGATGGCGGCTGGGCGAAATTATCAACTTTTTTTGGAGTCAATAATTTGTAATTTATGAAGTCAAAGTATTTTTTATGTAAAAGTTTTTTTAATTACAACGTATCAAACGCATTTTTGAGATTAAAACGCAGTACAGTTCAGCCCGAAAATGCGTGACAAACACCTGAAAACAGAGCTCATGAGCACTGCACCTGCGCCACCTGCAGCGCCTACCACGCGGTCAACCGCGGCTCACGTAGGCTCCCGCCAAAACTTGTTAAAGGTTATGCCATAATGATAAGATAGTGTAGTAAACCTACAAAAAATCCTAAGATCTATAAGTGGTTGTGTCGCAATACTAAACTGTTTTCCCTGTTTTAAACTATCAAGATTAAACGACTCCATAATACACCTACATACATTTCATTTGTAAACTAGAATTAACTAGATTTAATGTATACAGCAAAACAACGAATGTTTTACTTAAAAAAAAACAATACCTATAAACATTAAAATAAGTGACAACCCTATGGCTTCAATGTGGCATAGGTAATTATTTAATCAACTAGGCTTAGTTTCCATACTGTTGCATCTTTATACTGTGCCAGTGATCACTTATGGCATTGAAACGTGATCTCTTACTATGGAGTGGAGACGGACCTACGCACTGGATAATATTTTGAAGTGGTCGGTTGTGGAGAGTATGTTGGAAAGCAGATTTATCATTTCTGTTACTCAGTGTGATATCTTGGTTTTGTTTTCTACAGACTATGTAGCCTTCAGCTACTTCACTTGGCTTCCAACATCCTTGCCATTTAATTACAGTTAAATACCAGAATCGGCTAGCAAAGTTGCTGATGTTCTGCGAAAACAGTGACCCGAATATAGATTTGAGTATGGCAAGTCAAGGTCCATTCATATTAGGCGATATTCTCTACCAACCAAAATAAGAATTATACGTGATTATACATAAAACATATACACGTCGACTTGCATGAGAAAATACTCCTGTTATTGGAAGTTGGTTGAAAAGTTGAAAAGATCCGTAATCTGCACATTGGTGCCAATTTATCTGAACGTTTATGATGCTTATTACTTATATACTTACCTCATTTTAAGTTTGCACCTATATGTCGGAATTTTCCTGGATTTCCCGGAGCCGCAAATAAAAAAAAACCAAAGAGCAATATTATGTACGTCGCACGACTTTTTTCACTCGTCACTATACATAAAGGAAGCCTATATTCATAAATACAATAAACTATGCCAACTTCTTGAATTTTACATGGTTCAGTAGGTGCTAGAAACGGTGTAAACCGGGGCGATAGGTACTCTTAGTTGTGTTTCCTAACGATTCCAGAAGAACCTTCTACTGTCAGAGTTATTTCCATAGTTTATCCTAATTTGACTGGACTATAAGGGCTATCTCTTTAGGAATACTCGAAATCTTGTTTTAACAATTACATGCCACTGACTTAGCCACTGACATAAATGATCATAAAGGGAACTGTTTATGACCATTTATGACACGTCGTTGGTTCGTTTCTACACCTATTGTCGTATTTTTGGTATATTTCTACCATATTCACAAATTCTTTTATAATAACAAGGTTTGGTCAACTTTAGTTTTAGTGCCACGTAAATTCACCAGTATTATAATATCACCTTGTTTCTCAACGTCATTAACCTTCATATTGACCAGTTCGATACTTCTGCCAGCGCTCTTATTGCCAATATCAACACTACCTGAAAAGTGGATATAGGTAGGTATATATCTCTTAATTGGTGTATAAAATATAGAAAGTAACTATTTGATACAAATTTCTTAGGCGAATAACAATAAAAATATTTGTAATAATATAATAAATAACAATAATAATGTTTTACATACCTTCATTACTAGATATATATCATCAGATTTTTGCTTTGGATTATTTTGATTTAAATCCATTCAGTTGATATATTTAGTTTCTATATTGTAATACTTGTAATCGGACACTGTGATTCGTATTAGTCTTGGCATTTTTAAAAAGATGTCAGAAGACGTAAAATTACCTATAAATTTTTGGAGTTAAAATCTGTATGTTTACGCATAGGTAAAAACTACCGTACAGGTCGCTCGCTTGATGTTGTGTCGCTTGTTTTTTGTGGTAGTGCCACGCTGCAACCCCACAGCCGAATGGGCCGGCACGATCGGAGAAGTACCACTCTCACATAACACCGACGTAAAGTAACATAGCTTGCTATTGCGTCGCTTTGTGGGAGGTTCCGGACGCCCGATTCCCCCCTCACCCTCCACCCTCACCCTTACCCTTTCTATCATCCTTCCTCAAAGGTCGGCAACGCATCCTCAATACCTCTGGTATTCCGGATGTCCGTGGGCGACGGTGCACTAACCATCAGTTGAGCCGCTTGCTCTAATGCCAAACTATCCCATAAAAAAAAGTGGTGAGCTACCTAACTATACTGCCTAAACTTGACTAAAACCACAGGTCACTCGCCTGATGGTAAATGGTGAGGTACCTAACTATGCTGTCTACTTGACTAAAACAACAAGTCGTTCTACTGATGGTAAACGCAAACAAACTAAGTGTATATTTACTTAAGATCGTTTATTGATTATTATTAGATAGTGTATATAATAAATAAGCACTAAGTATGTTTAGCGACATCATACTGGTGGTCGTGGTACTGCTCTCATCCTTGGCCTTGGCGAAGACGGCGACGGCGCGAGACGATGCCACCCCCGGTGCCTCTCCCCGCGGTAACTGCTCGGCAGTCGAGTCGCATCCAAGGCAGATATGTAAGAAAGCGAAGTATCACGTACATTAATAGGGAAAAGGTAGGCCATGCCTCAAGGTAACAAGCGCAGTGTAGTGCTGAGCTTTGAAGCTTGAAGATCATGACACGCATGACACTTACTATCTCGTCTTGTCACTTGCATAAAAAGTACTTACATTACTCTTACTCCTCCTCCGTTTGCACCACAACCGCACCCTCCGGCCAACATGAAATGAATTCTATGCCGCGCTCGATCGCTGGCACCAAGCTTCCGATGACTCAGGCTGTAACACCAGTAGTTGCTGTTGAGGGTGGTGCGATGGCAGATTTCGTTGTTCGACCTGGTCGATAACGACGTGTTACTCAAGAAGTTAGCCGGTTTTGGTTTTACCCCACATCTTCTGAAGTTCTTTGTCAGCCATATGACCGATAGACAGCAATATGTAGACTATTTGGGGCATAGATCCGATCAATATTTTACTAGGTCGGGAGTTAGCCAGGGCAGCAATTTAGGGCCATTGGAGTTTTCTTTAATGATTAATGATCTACCGGCAGTTGTGAAACACTCTATGTAGAGTTGGGGAATGTGCCCGAGTAAAAGTAATTGTAAGACACTTAGATACATTAAATTCGAGAAGGTTTTGTTTGCTCCATGCCACTATTCTATCTATATCACCTTGAAGTTGATCGCAATCATCCTCTTTTTTAATTGCTATTGAAAGCTTCAAATCGTCAGCGAATAATAGACACTTGGGCCTTTATTAATAAACTTTGCGTAAACTATTAGGCGTAACATGCTTTGTCTTGCTTTCACGCGTGACATTTACTGCAAGCGAAAAATTGACAGATAGATGTTTTAACTACTCCGGGTGTAAGCCAAGTTTATTAATAAGGCCGTTGGAGTGTTTCACAACTGCCGGTAGATCATTAATCATTAAAGAAAACTCCAATGGCCCTAAATTGCTGCCCTGGCTAACTCCCGACCTAGTAAAGTATTGTTCAGATCTATGCCCCAAATAGTCTACATATTGCTGTCTATCGGTCATATGGCTGACAAAGAACTTCAGAAGATGTGGGGTAAAACCAAAACCGGCTAACTTCTTGAGTAACACGTCGTTATCGACCAGGTCGAACGCTTTCTTAAAATCAAAGTAAGCAGCGTCGGTTTGTCCCCCACTATCAACCGAAGGCAACAAATGAGCCATGTAATTAAGCAGATTGCTGTTGGTGCTTCTTGCCGGTCGAAACCCGTGCTGAGCATCTGAGAGTTGTGAACTCATCTGCATCGATATGCTCTTTTGAATGGCAGACTCTAACACTTTTGCCGGCGTGGAAAGTATCGCAACTGGCCTGTATTCCTCCACCTTAGTGCATGCTTTGCTTTTTGGCACCGGTACGACACGCGTAACCTTCCATCTTTCTGGGAACTCGGCTAGTTTAATGCAAAGATTGTATATGTGATGAAGCGGCTTATCCATCACCTCTCGACAGTCTTTAAAGATGTAAGGCGGTATTCCGTCTGGTCCTGCATACTTCTTGGGTTATAGTTGTCTGAGAGCACTCTGGACGTCATTCAACTGCAGTTTGTCTAAGCACACGCGCGGCGCTCCATTTTCACCACCCGCTTCAGCAATTGCTGCACTTATATCTAGCTTTGCTCGTTCCGTACCGTAAATCGAATTAAAATACTTCGCAAACTCTTTGGCACATTGCGCCTCAGTGATAACCTCATGATCTCTTATTATCTGCCTAGGACTGCTGTTGCATTTTTATGATTTCAAATAATTCCAAAAGACTTTGCCTCCCTCTGAAGCTGATTTTGAACGTTGAGGCTATACTGTTTTTCTAGTAATGATATATGTAATTTAACTCTAGATCTGCACTTTGCAAACTCTTTGTAATCCGAAACTGATTTAGTGGCCTTATATCGCTTATGTAGAACATATTTTAATTTTATATCCTTTATTAGATCAGACGTATACCACTCAGGGTAAATGTATTGCAATTTCAGCTTACTTCTTTTTTTCGGTACACTATAATCTATTATCATGTTAAGATTGTCATAAAAAAAGTCTAAGCTCATCTCTAAATTTAAGTCAAATAGATGGGACTCCTTCATATATACTTTTTCAGGTATGGTTCAAGCACCGACTCCGATGCTCAGAGTAACAGAGGTGAAGGACTTAGGAGTGACTTTTAATACAGATGATATCCGAGGGAATGCAGGCCATGACTGAATGAAAATAGTAACAGAGTGAAATCGGGAGAGGCATGCAGAAATGCACGAATAAAGGCTAAAGAAGAAGAAGAAGACATTATATAGTATACGTCGAATGCGGACGGCTTAAGCCACCCTAACCTAAATCATTTCCCGAAGTTTGTTCAATTAACTTAATTGCTACGTTATTTATGATTTTTTACAATAAACCTAATAACTTATTTTAATGCTGTTTATTTTCTACCTATAAAAAAAGTATACCGTTTGAGAAGTGGACCTGTATTAGAAGTAGACGGCTTGGACCAGCACAATAGATAAGAAAATATACTAGGTAGGTAACAAAAATAGACCGATAGGGAATATAGACAGATCGTTCCGGAGGGCATGGCATGCGTTAGAATGAGAGTAATATATAATTTCCCTATGAGAGGAAATGAAAAAGACGACATTCAAAAATAGGCGCGAATTGGCGCCTTTTCGAATGTCTGTCTGGACTCTGGCGGGAACCTGTGTGGGGTCGCCAAGATTTGACTTTACTTAAGCCAGTTTTCCAAAGAGAATCTAGCAGTTTTCAACCGACTTCCAAAACAAAAGGAGTTCTCAAGTCGACGCGTATACTTTTTGATGTATGATCTCGCATAACTTTTTACAGAGTACTTGGTCCGATTTTGATAATTACTTCTTTTTTAGTTTAGTATAATACTTCCAAGCTGATCCATTTCATCAAATTCGGTAAAGCGGTTTTTAATTTACAATCGAATAAATTAAAAGTGTTTAGCCTATCTTGAATTTTGACGGTAAATAAAAATCGTCCCGGTAGTAGCAAGTGCCACTAAAAAAATAAAAATAAAATGTTATTCGACCGAAATTGGTAGGTAGTCCTCTCATAATATATTATTTACCATACGCCCCAGCGCAGGTAAGATGACATTCCCAATGACCCCTTCGAGTACCAGCACCCCTAACACGCGTCGAAGAGTAAGTCTTTCCACCGTTTTTATCCACCTGTCAGTGGAAATAATTGTCTTCTCCACCTTACAGAGCACGGCAACCGGGGAAAGAGATAAAATGTTTCCTTTTGACGTATCTCGTAGACAGTATGTCCCGCTACTCCCGCTACAGAGCACGGACTCGTAGAAACGTGGATATATAATCCTCTCCGATTGACATTACACGGAGAAAGCTTAGGTTATCACCTTCTTTGAAGGTGGTAGATAAAAGTTATTTTCATCCAAAAATGTCTCGCGCATATTATTGGAAACATGCAAAATGGAAACAATGAAAAGAAAATTACACCGAAGGTATATGCGAAATGTCACAACCTTTCGATTACCCAGATAATTAATTCAGGCACATACCTATTTCGGTTCAATAAAGAAATGGCGTTGTAATGCACTGCAGCCTCGAAACCATACGAATGGTTTGCCGGTGTATATCAAGGTTATTATTGTACCCGTATTACTGTAATATCTACATTCTTTGAAATACCTTAGTTAAGTAATTCTTATTTGTTTTTAATCTACAATAGTTCCCCACTTCCATACGCTTATTGAGTCTTAGTAAACGAAATAGGATACTACGAATGGATAGCACACGCTACTCAGAGACTATTGTTAAATTTGCTTTAAATGGCACCTACGAAGTAGAAACCATAGGAAACGCTACTCCCGCCGTCTACACTGAGAAAAATGTTTTATGCAGTCGAAATGGAAAACCTGTAAGGAATTGCTAGACAACATACGTTACAGACTTAAATCTGTGTATTACAACTTTAATACGTTTGGAACACTCGTAGGTCTGAAATTATAACTGTAGGAAACATAATTATGCGTAATGATAGAACCGTATTACCATTAGGTACACTGTATGCCACATACATATAAACAGTCTCATGTCCTTTCTAGAAAAAGATAAAATACTCTCAGATAATCAATACGGATTTAGGTCTGGTAAGTCTCCAGAAGATGCTGTCACTTCGTTAGTGGATTATGTCGCCAATAAACTGGACTCTGGAAGAAGGTGTGTAGGGGTATTCCTGGACCTCGCCAAGGCTTTTGACACCGTCTCTAAAAAAATCCTTATAAAAAAGCTCGAGTGCATTGGCGTACGAGGAATAGCACTAGAGTGGTTCAAATCCTACCTAAGTGACCGGAAACAGAGAGTAAAATTGAACGATAATAACATGAGTGATTATCTCGAAGTGTCTTTCGGAATCCCACAAGGTAGCGTGCTGGGACCTTCATTGTTTTTGGCCTACTTAAATGACCTCTGCAGCATAACCCTAAAACAAGCTAAACTGTTTGCATTTGCGGATGACACTGCCATTATTTTTGATGGTCATGACTGGAGTGACGTGAGCCATAATGCAAACAATGGTCTACGCGAAGTAGTGCATTGGCTAGAAATAAACCTACTAACGCTAAACGCCAGCAAAAGTAAAATTATTGCTTTCAGAGTCTCATGTCGTAGTGCGCCAAATGATAAGTTAAACATCAAACTACACTCCTGCAATAGTGCAAACACAGCGGAATGTAAGTGTCCAAAGCTGGGTCAAGAAGAAAACTTCAAATATCTGGGCATATATATTGACGAACTGTTGTCATGGACCAAACAAATCCAAGTCCTCAGCGGCCGCCTCCGCAAGTTACTTTTTGTTTTTAAACGCTTGCGTAACGTTGCGAACGAAAAGATCATATCGATGGTATATATATCATTGGTCCAATCAGTACTTAGCTACTGTATTTCATCCTGGGGTTCTGCTATAAGTAGCTCTCTCATAAAACTAGAACGAGCACAGCGATCTGTCCTAAAAGTGGCTTACAAAAAACCATATAGATATCCGACAGACACTTTATACCAAGAAACGAAACATCCGAGGGTCAGACAAATATTTATCGTAGCAAGTGTACTTCGTTTCCATAGGACAGCACTCAATAATGTTCACAGTTCATGTTTGAGATCCAGGCGAACGCTTTCCTGGTCAGTACCAAAAACAAATACGGGAATAGGGAAAAGGACATATAGTTTCCTGGGCTGTTTCCTATACAATAAACTTAACAAAGAACTCAACATATACAGAAATAACAAACAAAAATGCAAAAAGACAGTTTTAGAGTTTTTATACAACCTAGACTACAATAGAACAGAAGAGCTATTGCGAGTCACTGTGTAAAACTGTATATTTCAGTAATGTAAAAATATAATAACAATTATTCTTTTCTTTTCCTTTTTTAAAGCATAATCTCACTTCATGTCTATCCTTTGATGTCGGTCATAAAATGTAAATAAATAAAAACACACGCTAATACTGACATAACTCCACACAGTTTTGTTGCCAACAAACATATAATATATTATAACATTTCAGTAAATTCAATCATTAATCTTTCTATAAATGAAATTACTGCTACTATTATTAATATTAATACCAATATTTAATGCAAGAAAAACAAAGCACTCAGCCATATTATTTTGATTGTAAATTTATTTGTAATTCCGCTATTTATGTAATAGGATATTGCCAAAGTTTGTTAATGTAACGCATCCCTGGAAGAGAACTAGTTTTCGCAACACAGGGAATCCTACCGCGAAAATTAGAGGTTGAACTCTTGTCTAGATCTTAAGTTATTTAATCAATAGTTCGAATATAAATATGTAATGTCACAATTTAATTTGCCAATAAAATTAAAAAATTATAAAAAAAAAAAAATTAATACAATATCAAGGTGGCACACCGTGAGTAAGCATGTTTCGCATAGCTGACATTATTTTTCTGTGTGTTACTCTGCAGGGTAACGTACAGGTATAAATAATGACGTCATATCACTAGTCCTGAAAAGCTTGATGTAATAACTGGTATTATTCATAGTCAGAATGCTGCAGAAAATACGATGGTCACATCTAACATACGGGTGCTGCATGGGCTCGGCTCCCGTTGTGACTGCATTTGAACTGGTGTAAGCCAGTACTACTTTACCGTTAGAGTGCTTTGCGTTACAAATAGACGACACGGAATTCTGGGGTTGGGAAAAACTAACTGCCTTACTTTTCTAATACAGTGAGTAGTAGCTGTCACTAAACGTTGTTGCTACGAGAAGATGTTACTACATTTTTCTTGAATTAAACCGGTAAAACTAAAGAGTGTGCAAATCACGCACAATCATTATGTTTAGTATTAACTAACTGTTCTACTGTTGAATTGTAGTAATAAAGGTGTATATGACTTTACTGCTGGATAAAATAAAATGCTTTGGCGTTAATTTACAGTGCATTGTTTACATTACTTGCTTGCAGTTTGAATGCACCCACAATATAGACATTACTGCATCGATGGGTAAAAAAACTGTCCAACTATCACGGCTCATGAAATACAGTTTTGTGACAGACGGACATATGGACTGTCAAACAGACATACAGACAGACAGACGGACGGAGTGAAGTAATAGGGTCCCGTTTTTACCCTTTGGGTATGGAACCCTAAAAATGCGACACCTGAATGCGTGAATTCATTCTTTGATTGGCTGAGATATTTGTTTGCTTTTTTGTTTAATTTGAAAAAAAAGTAGGTACCTAGATATACACTGTTACACACTACACGCGCCACAGTGAGCACAAAACTCAAAAAACCGCTCGACTATTATTTATAAAATTTAAGTGAGACCACCTCGGAAGAATAGGTACTATACCAAACCAAAAAAAGAATTAACGTAATCGGACTACTCTGTAAAAAATATGCGATCATCCATTTAAAAAAAAATACGCTTCAACTTGTGAACATACTCCTTTATTTGGAAGTTAGTTAAAACCACATGTTTTGCAAACATCAGAAGGAAAGTAATAAAATACAAAATAATCATAAAGCATTTCAGACCATAATTGAACTGGTTTTTTATAGAAGAATGTAACGTGACTATAAATTCTCAAAAGATTCGTAATGTTTTGCAACAGAAAACGTATGAAGTTAAGCATAAAATATCGCAACCAGTAAAAGGTAAAATAATATATCTGCAACATGTCTAGACTAGACCATAACTTCATATGCAATATGCAGAGGGAAGTAAAATTACAGTTAGAAACTTAGTAATCCAATAACTGAAAAGTATGCCTATCATCATGATATCGTAATTGACGGTGAATGACAATCCATCCTGTAAGTAGCCAGGGTCACAAAATGCGAGATTTTTTTTTCATTTCTCATACTCGGAAAGTAGTGTTGTTTTGATCTGATTATGGGGTGGAAAACGCTGAACCCTCCATAGAGATGGAAAAACTCATACAAATTACTTCCCACCTAAGGGCCGGAATGAACTTTAAAATAGAACTGCTGTCAGCTGTGAAAAGTTTTATGTTAAAAAAATACTAATAAAAAAAATGCTGCGGCCATGTGACTTTCTAAACAGCCACTGTGAACTTAGCGCAAACTTCTTTGAGCGGAATAAGCCGCAACAATTACGCGGTGAGTTCCATATTTAAATTTTAAAAAGTCGACATAAATTGGCGGGATAATAATCTGTTAGGTATCTATCTGTGACAGAATTCAAAAAAATAGGTAATATTATTTTATGCTAAGATTTGAAGATTAAAAACGAGTTCAAGCGATTCCGAAATGTTGACAACAGATTCAATTAAAGACGAGGCAAATTGTGTTATTGAAAATCTTTTGCCAGAAATCCCAATAGAAAGATATATAAACACATACAATGATTCTATGAAGTGGCGAGCAGAGAAGAATATAAAATCGTTTTCCGAAAGTGTATTTCTTACATGTTTTAATGGACTGTGTAGCAAACTACTACGCTATGGAGCCGATATTCAATGTAAATTTGAAAAAAATCCATAATTTAACATCATTTTTGAAAAGACAGTCTCAGGGGTTCAAGAGTAAGAAATCTAAGGTTTTCACCTCTCATGAAGTATTTTTTTTAACGATGCTCCTGACGAGATATTTTTGGCAGTGAAGGTAAGTTTACCTAAGTATTTATTCTAAAAATGAACGTATTTATGACACAAATACTAAAAAATTACATGTTTTCACAGGTGGTATTGATACTCTGTATAAGCGGCGCTTGCAGAAGCAGTGAACTCACGAATTTGACAAATAAGGACATTGAAAGTCAAGGTCAATTATTACTAGTAAAACTGACTAAAACAAAAACAAATTTTGAGGGCTCGTTTGTAGTACAAGAAGAGTTTACACAAATAGTAAAGAAATATCAAAAAATGAGACCCAGTGATGTAAAAACGGACTGTTTTTTTCTCAACTATCAGAAAATGCTGTGAAAAAAGTGATCGGTAAAAATAAAATCTCAGGTATGCCGAAGCAGATAGAAACATATTTGAATTTACCAAACTGTGAGCAGTATGCCGGACTTTGTTATAGACGAACGTCAGCAACACTTTTAGATTCTGAAGCAAACATGACAACCTTAAAAAGACATGGAGGCTGGAAATCCAGCACAGTCGCCGAAGGCTACGTTGAGGATTCAGTTCAAAAATAAAATTTCAACCAAATTAACTGAACCTATAAAAATACGCCCCAATTCGCCTCAGCCGACAACTTCCAGGGAGTATCCGCCATGGAATCCATCGTCTGATGAAATACCTACTCTTACAGATATCCAGAACAGCCAAATTTGTCATAATATATCAAACAGCATAAACATTCCAAACAAAAATATAACTTTTAATTTCACTAATTGTCCTAATTTGACAATTTTAAATAGGTACTACTAATATTATTATATATTATCAATAAATAGTTTAGATAAACAATTAGTTTTATTTTCCTCATATTCGAAATGAAAAGTAGTGTTTAACACGGGTAAAAGAATCGATTCCTACTCGGTCTATGGCCGTCTAAATACCTGAGGAATTGATTCTTTCGACCCTCAGTTAACAATCTATTACCTATTAATCGAACCGACTTCAACATTGAAAATTGTGAAATAACTTGTGGAAGTCCGTACCATGCGCACAATATTGTGATGAGTAGGTACTTTTGAACTACGAGTATTCTGGTACCGACTTCAACTAGTTATTTCACACTTATATGTGTTGAAATCGGTTCAATTTTTGGACCAAAATATTTTTTTAAGATTATTTACACTTGTACACTGTAAATAAAAAGATTACTTTAGTAGAGACCATTTTTAATCTACTTCAAAAAAAGAAGGTTTCTCAATTCGACCGTAGGTACATATTATATCATTTTTTTATGTGTTCGCGGAGAACTTCGTCGTTTATGAACCGATTTTTGATAGAGTATACTTCCGTGGTGGTACCATATAAATTTCATCAAATTCGGTCAAGTAGTTTTTGAGTTATATTTGAATAACTAAAAAGAGTTTCGCCTATCTTGATGATATCATCAATGACGGTGTAATCCGTAAATAGCAGGTCACTAATAAGGGTGAATTTTTATTTATTAAAAAATAGAACCAACTTCTACACTAAGTATGAAATGACTTGTCGAAGTCGGTACCATGCACGCAATATTGTGAGAAGATACTTTCGAACTATATGATTGACTAGCTGCAATCCGCGGTTTCACCCGCGTGGTGTTAAATGATGATGATGATGAAAAGTATCCTATGTGTCAATCCAAAGCCACATCTACCTCCATACCAACTTTCATCAAAAGTGGCAGAGCCATTTGATCGTGAAAGAGCAACAAACATTCATGCATCCGTCCATCCATCCATCTAAACTTTCACATTTATAATATTAGTAGGATGTTACATTTTAATATATAAAACGAATTAGATTTCGTAACTGAATTCGTTAGCCTATATATTTACCTAAAATTTGGCATTTAAATTTTCCTTCTCCGGCATCAGGGAGCCGAGTTATGATGTAAAACGTATACGTAGATGGTAAAGTCGACGCGCGCGGTCGGTATTATTGTAGATGATGTGGAACTATGAAGGAACAAACTGCATTGGTGTGTGTAGTGTAGACAGCTCTTAACTAGTTAACACACATACAACCCCGGTCAGTAGCAGTGCCGGTACCACAAAGAAATCACCCCACGCGATGTCGCCATACCGTGCAATTACTTAAAACTGCTTATTTATTACTGTTACACTTATTAACACTTGTAAACTGTTATACTTTCATTCTGTTACATTATTGAATCTGTTACACATAGAGATGCGTTTCCTTTAAAACAGTTTCAAAAAACAATGTTAAAAACACTTATTACGGTTACAGTTTAATCCCTGGTTGCGACTACGGGAAAAAAAGTGCGAACGGCTCAACTGTTCAAAGTCAAAGTCAAAATCATTTATTCAATTTAGCCGCCGCGTTCCAAAATATATTGAGCCCACCGAGAAGAAGCGGCAAGAAACTCGGGGCCATTCTTTTTATATACGATGTTTTTACTTTGGTACTACAAATATTAACTCCAGTGTGTTGCCTTACAAAAGAGAACATAATAATGGTATCAGTAGGGCAAGACACGCTACACTTCGACATCTTAGTACACGAGTAGATAGATCCTGGAGTGATCAGTCCCAAGCTGTTTTATCCTTTTATGTTTTCTAAGTAATCCGAAATTTTGTAATAACCTTTTTGACAGAGTTTAGTTTTAATAGTAATTTTAAACTTATTAATAGGCAAATCTCGAATAACATTGGGAACTTTATTATAGAATCGTACACATTGTCCCCTAAATGAATGACTTATTCTGTGAAGACGCGTTACATGTACGCATAGCTTGTGCTTATTTCGCGTGTTGATGGAATGAGCATCACTCCTTTTATCAAAACTGCTAATGTTTTTCTTTACATACATTAGATTTTCATATATAAACTGAGAGACAACAGTTAGAATGTTTATGTCTTTAAACTTCTGTCTAAGGGATACTCTGGGAGCTAAACTGTAGATCGCTCGGTCGAGCTTCGCAGTTGAGCCTGGGGCCCAAATTTTTTTTTCTAGTCTACACAACTAGTTGCGACTACAGAAAATAAAGTCTGAACGGCTCAACTGCTTGAGATTCGCAGTTGAGCCTGGGGCCCGGAACGAATAAATGTAGTATAGAGCTCAGTAAAAAACACAAAAAATAAAAATAAGATTACCAATCAGTAGTCTGGCAGTGTTAGAACATAAAATTCGGAGCCCTGTAGCTCGGCACTTCTTGTGCAGATATTTAGGTATTTAATTTTTAAATATGCATAGGAAGGCTGAAGGAAAAATAGTAAATAAACAACAAGATATTTAAATTTCCATCAGTTTTTATTACGATAAGAAACCTAATTTTGACAAATTTCAGTTACGTTTAAAATAGCATTCTTATACAATATTGAAATTTCATATTTATTTCAGTTCCCAAAAACATGCTCAAAGATAATTATCATATTCATTTAGTAATATTGAGGTAGTTATTTGTTTCAGAACTTATACCAATTATAAATGGTTCTAAAAATAACAGTTAAAAATTTAAAAATTGTAATTTTATAATGTGGCATTACCATGCAAAATCGAGAATAAATCATCTGGTATAGTAATAGTATTAATTATAAAATAACTTGAATATTGTAAAATGTAATGATAAGAGCTGAGAAGCAACAACAACAGCTTCTCTGACAGTAAAACATGAAACGGCGGCGGCGGCGGTGGCGGCGGGCGGCAGGATCAAGCAACGCGCGTCAACGCTAACTCCGGTATAACAACGCGTCAACGCGCGCGCCGCCCCGTCCCGTCCACCGCTGTAACGCTGTAACGCTTTACCGCTGTACCGCGAGACACGCCCTCTACAATATAAACGGTACTGCTACTGGTGCTGGGAGTGTCCACCGACATACATAAATACATAAAACACTATTTATAGACTCGATGAAACTTCAATAATAGTAATTATATTTAATGGAGAGGAGTGGTATAACATACGAACAACAGAACGAGTGTGCTCCATATCCCCACTAAATACGGTTAACAATCCATGGCCATGAATTATTTAACTACGATAGGATGTGTGCTTGACGCTCCACAAGAATTAAATGAAATCAATTAATAGCATTCCATTCATGAAAACCTACTCTTAAAAACACATACAATCATGCACAAAAATGAAATCTATAGACTCAACCGCTCACAAGTCATATACACAAACAGTGGTTACACACATGAGAAAGTAATATTAAATGTAATGAATGTAAAATAACAGTAGAACCATGAAATAATAATGACAAAGTAGATGTTTAGCGCGAATGAATGTAAGTAATGGGGCGCGAAGACGGCGCAACGGCAGGGGTGTAGTTCAGTCTCGAGACCGCGCGCCGCCCGCGCCCGCGCCCGATCAACTTAAACTACTTCACAACGTACAAATAATAACTAAAACTATTCACTGCATACTAACCCATATCATAATGAACCTCTCGCGCATACATTAACAAATCACTCATTGACGTAAGCGTTCAGCAACGTAAAGTAACCGAGCTGTGCAGCCCATGCAAGCGGAACCCGGCCTCTGTAAACTATGCAAAGCGAAACTCTCTTGTCTCGGTCGAGTGTTACACAAATTTATAATATTACACATAACATAATTCACATCAAGATTGATTAGATATAATTATCTCTACGAAGGTATGGTACGAATTATAATATAACGTACTTATTTATAAACATGTAAAAACTGTAAAGACAGCGAATTCTATAAAAATTGTACATTCCGTACATGGTCATCGATCCAACGTCCAAAGGATAATGTTCTACTACATCGAGATGTTCTATTCTATATTAGCGATCTTACAGCAAGACGCGGTTCTTTTGGAATGTTTCAATGCTTGTGTCATTCTGATCACTATTTTAGAAAGGTATCATAATATATCTAAAGCTTCTAAATCATACATATCTCTTACATTGCTTGTAGGATTGGATTTAGAACGCAATTTTTCAATGTACGCCAGTTGTTCTTTACCGGTCAGTTTATGTACAAGTATTTATCTCGTTGTCTGTTTGAGTTGTACGAGTAGGTAACTCGGTAAGTGACACAGCTACCATAATTAATTTAATCAGCAGAGGCATGCAGCGCAACGCTCACTGCATGTTCAAACAATTGTTCAGTCTTGCTTGTATGTACATAGGCTCTGTTATATCAAACAACACTAATATACCTACAAACAATTAAACTAATGGTAATGTGCTAGATAACTCTCATTGTAAGTTTTAAATGATGATTTTGACGTACACATAAGCCGATCACCGTAGTGGCACATTATGATCGCGCCGTAGCAGCTTCAATTGTGCAGCTAAAACAATGCTTTATACAATTTACTCGATAATATAATGAGACTACGCGACACCTTTCACGCCGTTTCTAATATATTATCGATGTGAAAAGTATTTGGAAATGTTAAGATAAAGCAACCACGGCCGACCCGAACGCAATAGCCATCTAGGTATTTTGACTAGGGACACTATTGTAAGCTAAGTTGACCGAAAGTCAATGAAAGAGTATGCAACCAATGACACCGATCGAGGCCTGGCTCTAGCGGATGGTGGATCTTTCTTTCGTGCTGGATTTCCATAGCTAATTAAATAAATTTTAAATACATCCGTCGTATCAGTGCTCGATTGGTGGCGTCTTAATTATATACCCATTACATTACACCCTTTAAACAACTTTAAATGAGTATATTACACTTAAAACTACATTTAAAGTCGTTTGAAAACATGCATGTATATTAGTCGTAAACTTATCATTTCTCATTATAATAGTTTTTATTGAAATACCTAAGTACTGCTTTAAAACGTTTACTTTGCACTTGTATCATGTAATTGGACTAAGGTAAGTACCGAGTATTTTACTATTTAGATCTAACAGGAATATGTGTTATCTTAAAAATATGATTAAATAAAGTAGACATCAAACATCCCACTTATTTAAATAATTATAAATGCAATAATCAGACATAAACCGATTTGAATGATGTTACAGAGTTATCATCTGGGTGTGCACAAGCGGGACTATCGTCCCGGAAAACAGAGACGGAGCCGAAAGCTGAAAGCTATAACTTAGATGCACTGTTAGTAAACATTGATCCAATCATTTCACGAACACTGAAGCCCACCTATTATCGCATAATCACTATGTTGGACGACAGATATGATCCTCGGACGACGTTGGTACAGCGTGCGAATATAAGCAAGGGCGGTGCAAAGTAGACATTTTAGGTTAGACATTTTAGAGTAGACATTTAGACAAGTATACATTTTAATACAATTACAATAGGAATGTAAATAAAATGCGTTATTTTAATACTAGTTGTTTAACACAAATCGATCATCTATATGTGTCCCTAATTAGAGTAACATTTCCGAGTAAAAGGGAAGCGACAAATAAACGTGCGCTGCATGAGGGACAAACCACACGCGTTGGCTCTGCTGTGATAACCTCCAGTAGAAAATCGTATCAAACGGTTGTGTGAGCTCATCTGCCATATTACAACGAGGTTATATTATCTTTGTGTTCAATCTACGTTTTTTCCGTTACGATAAAGTTTGCAAATGTATGTATGTTGTTCACGTACATCATATTGGTGTTAAAGGCAGGTTGTTGCCATCATTTTGTACAATTTGTCAGTTTATTTTTCCTTCTTATAATGCCATGCCATTATGTGAGATTTACAATAATATGTGGAAGCTGTACAAAACTATCGAAAGGGATACTAAAACGATACATAAATATTTATCATAAATGAATACTCCAAATAAAGAGAGGTAAAGAAAAGAAGAAGGTAAAGAAATAAGTAACTTATAAGATGATGCTCCGCGTTGTATGGCGGTTGATCGGTCGAGAGTCCGCGTCGACAACATCGTCATGAAATGAACATTATTTTGATACATTTGGGACAGACTAGGGACGCGCGAGAGCCTCCGACCAGAGCCGGCGCAAGGCCGGACCGGGCCAGTCTCACTTGTTACTAACCTAAACTTGACAACTGGAAACAAGAATGTAAGCTATTCTTAGTGACATTTTGCCAAAACTTCCATATATTATTATCACAATTACAAATATAAATACATTATCTAAGCTTTCCATCAAATTTTGATATTATTCACTTAATCTTAATCTTTCATAATTAAATTATCTCACTTGGCACAATTATAACGCAAACCGCACTTTTGAACAATAAAACGTACGAAATACGGTCGAACCAATATCCGTCCGACGACGCTCACACTACGCGCCTTCTATCGCTACGCTACGGTATCGTCTTAAGATAAAAATAATCCAATTACATCCTCAAGGAACATTATAAAGCTAACAAATACAAAAATACAAAAGAAAACGATCAACAAATGTCACTTACAAATTAAAACGTTTAAAGTTTTCTCCTTACTCTCCAACAATCACTAGTATATCAAAAATATTCGTCCGTCGTTGACGGATGATAGCGTCGAGTCGTGGTATGGTGTATAGTATAGTAGTGTGCCGCCGTAGTACGCTTGCGGCTGTACTACAGTAGCAGCGTCCAGTTAAGCTAGGCCGCGAGGCGCCGCTTACAGCGCTCTCAGCGTCCACATTACATGCACTAGTTCCGTGTATATTCATAAGATAAGGATCTCTTACAAATATAGCAGCAACAAGCATCGGTTTGTCCAATGAGCCTCTTTCTTGAAGCAAGTCGTCTTCTTTCCTAAGTTTGTATCCCACACACCCTTCTGTTTCTTTATTGGCGTTAACGGTATGTATCTATCTATCTTTCTATCTATGTAATGTGAAATGTACTGTGTAGCGTTTTCAACAGATTAATCTATTACTTTATAACAAAACAAATATTGTATCTCTGTATATAAATGTTGCTTATAGTGGCACTAGTAACATGTGTATAATGTATATAGAACATAATCAACTATTGCAATATTAGACAAAGACAACTCTAATAAGTATACAACGGTGTGAAAAACAGTGTAACAATATCTTAATTTAAAAATAGTGTATATGAAATATTTCGTATAGAATATATACTCAAATAGTTACAATTAACAGTTTCGGCAATAAACTATGGATTCAGCAATAATAATAAATTTACTAATTTACTTGTTTAACAAGAGGTTGTCCATTTGGTACGGTGTCGTTTTTCTATGGTGTTTGTGCGCGGTGAGGGATCTGGCGCGGTGGCACGTTTGGCGAGGTCGCTCGTTGGCGAGGTGGTGGGGGCGGTGGTGGTGGCGGTGGCGGAGTGGGTGGCGGTAGCGGAGGGGGTGGCGCGGTGCCTACTGCTGCGGCGCCGGCGCTGGCGGCGGCGCGGCGCGGCGGCGACCCGGCGCACTCGCCTGCGCTACCATAGCGCGGATGCGTCGCTGCGCCGACTGTACGGACAACAACATCCACCATTCCATTACCAATATCAAGTGCCTCTCGACAACGTTTTTACTACAAATATATACCTAGAGCACGAGATGCTTCTTTGAAGTGTTTTACAATGGACGAGTAACCAAAACCAATGACATTTCAATCATAATAGACCTTACTTCAAAGCTATGTAAATAGCTATGTGGTAGCACCTAGCAAACTTGCGCATAGCAGCGGATTTTATTACACCTGGAAGTTGTTATTCGAAATTGTATTCAAAATCATGTTTATAAAATACTTGTTCAAGTAACATTGAAAAACGTATTTCCTTATACGCTTACAACTGAACAGACTTTTATGAGTCATGGCATAGAGATGATCCAAAGAAGGATATTTTTATCCTGTTGGATAGTGTCACTGTGATCGCGGGCGCACGCTTGTAATATATACACAAAACATGCAAGAAATTAATATAATCCATCACCGTATTATCGCACTCATTTGACAGGCTCTCATAGTTCGAGTTTAATACTGCAATGCATTAGAATCAGCACCTTAGGCTTTACATTTTCAAAGGTAACATATTTTGGTGTCGATAGTATTAAAGTGCTTCTTTTAATTAGGTGCTATTGGAGTCCAATGTAACTGGTGAAAACAGTAAAACTTAGATTTCTTGCTCATGCTCTAGGGATGTTTAATAAAGGATAAGAAATAATTTCAACTATGAATATCCTCTGCGGGGCGATCATTACCTGAGCGATATTAAATCAAACGCTCTACAGGCAATTGTTCGGTACGGCGTTTACATCAAACGAGCTAGCATTCTACAAGCTCGAGTCGAACTTATATTGAGCATCTACTATTACCGTTAACACAAAAATCTATATTATGTGTATATATATAGATTTTGGTATTTCCTAATGAGCATTCGCTTGCAAAATTTAAATTAAACTTCATGTTAAACACGCTCCGGACACAACATACTTCAAAAACCCTCCGAACTGAGAGAAAGCATCACAATTCGGCATAGTACCTCGAGGGTGCGGGCTCTCAAAATGTTTGGCACAATCAACAAATAAGCGAGTACAGCAAATCATAAAATTTAAACAACTTAAATCGCGAATATTTTGAATTAATCACGACGTTTAGAACCTTTATCAGTGATCAGTCTACCTGATACCATGATAACTTAAGTGTTCCAAACGTGATTAATTCAAAATATTCGCGATTTAAGTTGTTAAATCTGAATGTATAGTAATCTCGAAAACTTAAAGCATTAAATAATAGAAATAAATTTTATTCGCCTTAAGAAAATCATATAAACAAAGCAAGCACTGAGCAAATAAAATTAACACCCATGATAAAATTATATTTTAATTATACTTCCCAGTTAAATTTCAAGTAAACCCAAGAGAACTTAGAAAGTGTGTTAATCATTACAAAAATAATTGTGGTACATTTATACATTATTGAAATCAGTTCCGCAGTCTTGATATACAGTATTTTAATAATAGTTCACAACTGGCAATACTGGTTGGGTTTTCAGAATATGAAACGGGACAATTTATATAAATGCAAAAATACGGATGTATGAGTGTTTATTAAGCAATCACGCAAAAACGGCTGAACGGAATTGAATGAAATTTGCAATGAGGATAGTTTGTAGCCAGGATTAACACATACGCTTTTCATACCTATTCAACAGGTATCGCGATAACGTTATTCCACGCTGACAAAGTCGCGAGGATAAGTACTAGCAATAAAATATAAAAAAAACAAATACAAAAAGAGTTATAGTTTAATTAAAAACATAGCAATTTTTTTCAAGCAGAACAAGTTCGAGAGCTTAGCTCTAGTTTAGCTTGTTACAGCGTTGTTAGCTTGTTGCAGCAGCCCTCGAGATACAAGTTGTAGATGCCAAAGATGTGTCGAAGAGGTTTTGTTGCCCACAAAACATTTTTGACTATTGGACAGTGTTGCTATTCCACATTACTCCTGCATGATTTGCTGATGTGTGCACGGATTTCCCCACTAAATACTATATATATACTATATATACGCAAAGCAGTGTATAGGCCTCTTCTGATTATTTCTAAAATCGCTTGGGGCATAGCATAGCTTGGTCGCAACGGCAGAGTTGAAGAAAGTTCTTAAAAGTTATTGTATTAGCTAAAGGAATCTAGCACTCAATCACACTACTTCCAATCTTGCAAAGTACTTAATAACCTACATGTAGTTACAAAGTCCATAAAATTAAAAGCTTACAAATGTTTATAACATTTATTTGTAATATAACATATCACAATTATATTTTTATGTACATAAAGGTCACAATGCATTCGCAATACTAATATTAGCACTAGTATTGAATTTGTAACTCACCTATATTGTATTATATAAGGGCATAAATCATGCGATAAAAGCCACTGTGAGGCTTTTGTGTAGACTCAGACACTCAAAGGATTCGCATCCTTTATACAGGGCGTCGCTCAAGCCGCTTCCGGCGAAAGCTACAAAATGTAAACACTCATTATGCCACACTGAGTCGAATCATACGATTAACTTCGCAAACGCTTCTAATAATATTCTTCCCTACACTTATCTTAAGTTGTTAAATCCATCATCCACATATTATTAGAATGTTAGAAATAATTAGTTTAGTAATTATGGACTTGGAACTACATGTCTCATATTATATATATACCACCCATTCTCTCACTTTTATTCAATCACCAACCACACGGGGCACCGTCATAAAGTAATTATTATTTCTATAAACACTGTTTACCCTGTTAACATGAAACCAAAACTGATTGTAAACGCCGCGCCTTGTCGCCAGAGGTACGAGTACATACATACTAATGAAAAATATGTGTATAGAAATGAAACTTGTGAGTGCAATCCGCAAGACAACTCACGGCCCGGCCAATAATCATACAAGTCATCGCCAATATATATAAACAATTATATATTATAAATAATAATTATTAGTACCTTTGTATATTTGATAAGTGGTAAAGCACAGGGAAATAGACCAAGAGGGCGAAGTCCATTGCGGAGATCTGATCAAATCCGTACTACATTCAACAGAAAAGTACACGAAGCCATTCACGACGCTAAGAATAGGACCAGATGGCGAAAGGTCATCAAGGAGAAGATGTACCGTGAAGGGGGTCACGACCCTCAGCATTTAAGAAAACGACGCAAGGAAGAGGATATTTGATAAGTAATGATTTGGAATTGATTGAATTCTAACACAGCATTGTGCTTTTTGTCAGTGACCAGGCTGTGATATAGAGCGTGTTCCAAACTAGTTTCATTTGTATACACGCACAGTGTTGTGTTGTGTAGTGAAGTGAGACATACCTGTACACTGTAGAAGGGTCCGACGATGTGTACAGTGGTGTCGTGCTCCTGATGCTGTGCAGGCGGCTGCAGTGGCTGCGGTTGCTCTGGCAGCTTGATAAGCGAGCCGGTGACACGTTGCAACTCGCGCACGTTCTGCCCGCCCTTGCCGATGATGCGTCCCACCTGCGAAGACGCGACCACGATCTCCACTGTTAGCCGCACGTCGTCGGAACCGGACATGAAGCCCTCCTCTCGCATCTTTTCGAAGATCAAGTACTGTGCCTGAAATATTCATATCGTCAATATTAACTACCGGACAATTCAAAACTTTGCTCTACATAAACAGTAATATTTTCGTTTAATAAAAACACAAGAAATAATGGGAGACAGTAATGGACTGTTTACACAGTGCGAGCCTATCTAGTAGCCAGCTACTCGCCTTGTGTACTTGTACGCCAGTAGCTCGGCTTGCCTTTGTTGTCTACACGACACGTAGTAGCTGCTGGCCAGTCTTGCAAGTTGTCGCCAAGTCGAATTAACGTGTATTAATTTAAAAAACGGTAATAAGGTCTATGATAACAATATTATGTCAAAAAATTGAAAATGCCAATAAAAACACAGATGCCACTCACAACTGTCCGTCTGGCACTGGCGAGTTACTGCCGAACGCATCCATGCTACGATGATATGACCGAGCTGCTGCCATGTGCAAGTTAATGCCGGGCGAACAGACGAGGGAAAATAAAAAATTGGTCAATCTCGCACCTACGAGTTGTGTTATGTCCAAACAATGCGAGTTACTGCAGTGTAGTTACTCGGTTACATTTACATTATTTGGTGCGCGATACTATCCGTACAATACAATATAGTGACTAGAATAATAGTAATAATACGTACCTACGCCCCGTAACGTAATATCAACAGCATTTTATTCTACCAGCATCATCTAACTGTTGTATAATATCATGGATTTTAATTTTGCCCTAACTTGGAAGTGGGATCTCTTCATTACCACGTTTTTAAGGCGCTTTCTTGTCTGTTTGTTTAACATTACTGTATTTAGTATAAATTCATAATATTAAACTACTTTTCCAAGAGTTAAACATTAGTTATAACACAGTTCATATCTGAATGTCGATTCCATTCACTATTAACTAGCATTCTTGTCTCCAAGCTGAGCCAAAGCTGATCTGTGTGTGTTCTGTTAATCTTAGCAATTGTGTTAACTAGTTACCCGACGGGTATGCTTTACGGTCATTTGTACGAAACGAAACGTGAGACCATAAAAGAGCAAAGCTCGAATTAGCTGCACCGATATTTTTAATTTAAATTCTGCAGACGTGCTGAGATAGATATAAGTATATGTCATAGGCTCTCACACATTTGTTCAAAAAACATTGGATTCTTTAAGGTTGGTAATTTTGATGAAGCTGACTTTGCAACTTAGTATTGACAATAATTTTCAATTTTATGTCCCTTATTAAATATCACATAAGTTATATGTTATCTATATGTATTAGTATATCGCACATGTTTTCGTCAGTAAACAGTAGATTTTGAGTCTAATCAAGTTGGCCGCCCCTGGTAAATGTTATATTTCCTCAAGGCCTTGCATCTCGTATTGCGGATGTCCGTTGGCGACGGTGATCACTTACCATCAGGTACCCGCCAACCTATCCCATAAAAAAAACAAAGTTTTATGTTTACCTTCCACTGCGCCTCAGGGCTGCCAACAATGGTGACCTTCCGTTCCTGTTGCGGGTTGGTGGCCGCCTCACCCTGCTTCTCTTGCTCAAGGGGCGCGATCTTCACGGACGCGCTGCTGAAGCGGATAATGTTGCGGATGTTGGAACCCTTTGTGCCGATGATCGCGCCCACAGCGTTGTTCGGAATGTACAGGTACGTGGTCTCCTGCTCATCAAACTATCGCGTTATTTACACACTTCAATCGACGAGCCAAGCGAAAGCAATTGTCTACTAGAGGTACATTTGGAAATAATTGTTTCATTTATCAAAATTTTGTAACAATAAATTTGCAGCAAGAGCAATCGAAGCGACACAGCAATATGTTGGTCAAGAAGCGAATAGTATAAAAGTGTATATGTACTTCTGCGGGTACCTGCGAGTCGCCAGCGCCCTGTTGCGCGCCGCCTTGGCCGGCCATCGGTGCGTAGATAGGCGGCGGGAAAGGCGGCGGCGCGCCACAGAACCCGCGCCCTGTAGACATCATAGCCATCGGGTGGAGCCCCGGGAACATGATGCTTTGTGGCGCCAGTACCTACAACATAAAACAATAACTCATGGTCCGGCACATACACACGCATCACAACATCCAACACCGTTAACAATGTTTTCGGACCTCACTCACCTGCAAATCGTTTTCATAGCTCTGGCGCAGCTTTGCTGAAATTTGTGACTCCGCTTTGGCCATGTTCTCGATGGTTCCTTTGACGGTGATGATGCGCTCCAGGTTAAAGCTGTTTATGTCGTTGATGGACGAAACTGTGATTTTGGTATCGGTTTCCTGCATGATCCGTTTGATGGTATTCCCGCCCTTCCCGATTATACGGCCGATCAGATTATTGTGAGCCAAGATTTTAAGGCAGATTTCACTGGGAAAAGAAAAATGGTCGTGTAAAGGAAAGTCCAAGCTATACTATTGTCTATGTAATTTAACATAGCCATGCTAGCTGCTTATATTTTATGTGTAGTATTGCAACGGAAACTAAGCCGAATACAACTACAATACTTATCGGAAAAGTAAAAGTTACTAAATATCAAATTACTTTTAAAAACTATATAAAGGTGCAGGGTTAGAGAATAGGACAACAATAAAGTCTATATTCACCCTTTATTGGTGTTGTTGGCTTCTTGCTGCATAACGTCGAGGATTTTCCGGCAAGCGTTTGTGCAGTTTTCGGGGTTGCCGTAGATGGTGATGGCCTTCTCTAGCGAGCCAACGTTGTCCTTGCGGTGCACGTCGACCCGCGCACGGCTCTGCTGCGTGATGAGGCGGATGGTGCTCCCTTGGCGACCAATAATGGCGCCCACCATGTCGCTCTGTACGAGCAGCCGCAGCGGGAAGTCAGTGGGGCGCGAGCCGCCAGTAGCACCGCCGCCACCTCGGCCGCCACCGGGCCGCCCTCTTCGCCCTCCGCGGCTATTCTGATCGGCCGCTTCTACCTTCATCCGGCTACCCTCTAATTCGACTCCGTTCAGGCCGTTGATAGCTCTGAAACAAATGATGCCCTCGTTAGCACAATACTTAATCACACCCACTGTTCCAATCTCTGCCTATAATTATCACAGATGGAATCCGATTTGGTGATGATTACATAAAATTAAGCACACAAGAGCCCGTTAGAATGTATATTTACCCCCATGTATTGTTAAAGAAATTTAAACTTCAAGGCATCCAATTCAACCTAAAGGCAAAGCCGTTTATGCTCCAATCACAATGAACAAATATCACGTAACTACAAAAGAGTTACTGTATGTAGTACATTCTATAACCATATTCTATATGTATGTATTAATGTTTATACGACATCCAACAAATGGAACTCAATTTGTTTATTCATGTACTTAGATAAATATTGATTGATTATTCAATGTATTTGTGGTTAATTTTGATTAAAACATTATAAATAAAGTGTAGTCAATTATAAGATAAATTACTTGAAACAAATAATTGCGAGTCACAAACACACTTCATGCTACTAATGAGAAGAAGAACATAATACTAAATGTAAACGCGAGCGGAACAACACAGGACACAAGATCACTCTATAGAAAACGATTACAAGGTTTATTTATGTGTCGCACGTACATGCGCACCATTATTATTATAAGCCCATTATATTCGTCACTGAACAAGCACATCCACTGAAAAGTGCATACCGGCAGTCTTACTTTTAACTGAAAACGAACCTAAACTTGCCTTCTAATTCGGTAGATTTAAATAAAACTAAGACAAGGGTTCAAATTTTGAGTGCTACATTGTTTTTTTTTAAAACACCAAATCTCAAGTCAGTGCACTGTGTGCGTAAAGTGTTACTACTTTCAAATTCCCAAAGGGTACTCGGTAGCCAGTGTAAGGTTGAAGAATAGCAAAAATAAGCCAACATACGTTCACACAGAAGGTAATGGAAACATGCAGTCGTGGAGGTAGAAGGAGAAGAGAAAGACAGAAGCCAGTCCAAGCGTCACGGAGCGACGCTTGCCAGGTGCCAGGTGCACTTGCCATCAAACAATCAGAATACTCACTGCTGCGCCTGTTCCGGTGTCTCGAAAGTGATGAACACCGCTTGGGCGTTGACATCTCGCGAATTTGCTTTATCGCAGTGCTGCACGTTGCCGTACTGTGACAGCAGCGGCTCGATGTTGTCGAAGCGAATATGGAGGGGAAGCCCACTGATGAGTACCTTTGACGACCGGCTGCGAGAAGCGATATTCACCACTTGTATACATGTTAACATTACATTCCTTACATACAACCTAAGGTAGGTTGTGCCTATATCGAACACTTCGTATTGTACATTTGTTTTATTAAATCTGTACTAAATCTGTGGCTGAGCCCATCACGTATGTCTCAGGAGCACTAGGATATCTATAAGCAATTGGTCAGAGTATAGTTAAAATGTATTAAAGGTATGTAGATTTTATCAGTATGTAAAAAGATTTTAATGTGTTTTTCATTTTTGTGTTTTATCATTTTGTTCGATTTTAAATAATACACATCAACACAAATGTTTAATCTAAATGGGTATGATTAGCCCGGAGATGCAGAGAGTATTTGGTGTTTACGTATCTATAGAAGGAACACTAGGTACACACAAGATAGTTTGGCAGACCTACGGTGTATGTGTTTTCCTATTAGACTGCGCGTGTGCGTGAGGTATGTTTTAGCTTGATTGCCTACACAGTATACTGACTACATTCATGAATGTGGCTTTTATCATACGACTATAATATAGAATTACTAGGAATCACAGGGCTGAAGTTAATTATTTATGTATATCTCTTCAAGAGTCGTTATATTATAACAATGACATTTCTATTGTGTCTAGCCCTATGATGACCAACGACGTTTGATGGATTAAGTATAATCAAACCAATTAATTGTTCGGTGCAAGAATAACGTACACGATTACAATCTAAGACTTTATTAGTGTGCATATATTAAAATTTTGCGAGTAGCACGAAACTCGTGTCACTCGATTTTGAATAGGTTTTATAGATAATTATTTTAAGCACCTAAAACGGCTTTGCAACTTTTTACGGGAACACAAAATACGCAGCATTAACGCGTAGAGGCACGTGTTACGAGTAGTTCCGAGTATCTCGAAGACAGACAATATTAGGCGAAACTCAAAATGACTAAAGAGACTCTACTCACAAACACATAAAAACACACTCAACTCAATTGTCATACGTTCCACCAAAAACGAACGTATAAATGAAAACGACCATAAGTATAAAAAAAGAGACGGAGCTTCAGGTCAATCTTATTTTGTGTAACCAACAAAGAACATTAATACCCGCTCTCTTTCAATAACTTTATGGCAAAAGAAATCATACCCGCACAGGGCAAAACTTTCAGAGTAATATACACGGCAAAATCGTGAAACACGATTCGGGAATCGACCAGAAATCATTCTTAGCTGTATAACGAAAGTGCTACATGAAAACGAAGTCAGATAACGATAAAATTATAAGAACATACTCGGCAGTTTACCAAAATTAAAACTGGCTATCCAATATTTTTATATTAAATATGCGGCATAATATGCCCTTCCATTATTCTGATGCTTTGTGAACTACTGGCAAATATTATGATAGTCTTAAAATAGCAAAAAGCCTAGTTTACATTCATCAGCAATATGTGTTTTCCTTCACTATAATGACCAGTTATCGATTCAAAACCACCCCGTTCAATATTGTGCACTAATTAACAAATACCTTATATAAAAAAATATATACCTGCAGAACTACAAGAGTAAAATAAGAAAAAGGTAATACAATTGTAAGGATAGGAAGGGAGTTCGACAAGATGACCACTGTACCCAAATACGTTTATAACAGTAGTGCAAGTCTAGGGCTGCCACCTCTCCGGGTTTGACCCGGAGTCTGCGGGTTTGCATGGTGCATGTCCGGGCTACGGGTTGAAATCGATACCTCTGGGTCAGACCGGACCGGTGGCACTGGTGGCAAAATAATTGAAAAAGAATCCGTCTCTATAAGCATTGCTTTTGTTGAACGCGTCTTTTCTTTAATAAGAAGTTTGTGGTCAGACGAAACTGCTTGTTAAGATTAATTACAATATGAATTGCCAAGATTTTTTGTAGTTTTTGAAGAAACCTGGACTTTTGAATTTTTCATTCTGAAGGGATTGGTTATAAGCATATTTTCTAAAGATGCTTATAACCAATCCCTTCAGAATGAAATATATAGTTTTAAGTGTCAAACTGGCCCAAGTGAGCCTAGCACTAGTCTCAGACAAAATAAAAAAGTATAGACAGAATGTTGTGACCAGAGAAGTGAGGCCAGTTTTCTAAACTACATATGCATGCATCGGTACTGCCATGATAATTCAAATTAAATTAAAATTATTAAAAAATAATTAATAAATAACAAATTTACATTAAATCATAATTAAAACTTTACATGTTGCTTCCACGCGCCGCGATTGTTCGACTGACGAGTCAAGGCGTAGTTTCGGTGTACGTGTTGTATGTTCGAGTAATTATGTATGTACACGGCGAGGCGTAGTTTTACCCGGCCTCACTTCTCTGTACACAACATTATGTCTTGACTTTTTAAGCTATTGCATAGCTTCTATCGCGGGCCTTGAGCGTGGAGACCGAATCCAGAAATTCCGTAACGAAAATAACGCACCCCCACTCCGACTCCATCTATCGATGAATAGCAGGACTTTTAATGACTTTTTGAAATATCACGCTTGTCTCTTTAGTTCAGCAACTCGCCTCTAGATGGCATTGGTTAAATAATTATAATTGCATAAGTTGATTTAGCATCTATCGATGAATAGCAGAACTTTTAATGACTTTTTGAAACATCACGCTTGTCTATTTAGTTCAGCAACTCGCCTCTAGATGGCATTGGTTAAGGCGCGGTCGTATCCTGATAATAGTAAAAAGCAGAATCTTTAAACATCGAGTGTAACGAAACAGTTAGATAATAATCTATGAAAAAAAAACTTAGGTTAGAAAAGGAACAGGTAAAGAGTAATAACCGAACAGAATTCATAAATATTACTCGCTCTCTGCAGAAAAAAATCCAAAATAGGTCCATAAAAATAAACTTTCACGTCCAAACTCTCAGAATTTTCAGCGATAGCACTATATTATTTTTTAGGTAATACATAGCCAACATAGAGTACTAAAGTAGTAACCAGCAGTTTTTTCAATTGTGTTAATATATATCGAAAGATATAAAGAAAACGTACAAAATTAACGCATTTTCGCATTACATCGTCCAATCTAACAAGCGATTTTCAACCTTACGTAAAGCATCGTAAACTATTTTAAAATTGGGGTTGGACCGCGTCTTAAATAATTATAATTGCATAAGTTGATAAAAACAGCTATGCAATAGCTTTACCGCGGCAGTCTCCGAGTGCCACACGTCTTTTATTATTTTGTCTGAGGCACTAGCAAGGTCACTTACATTTAATAAAAAAACATTACCATGTAATAAATAGTAATTTACTAAGACATTTTGCCTTAATTAAATAATACATACTACAAAAAACTTCATTTTAAGTAAAAAAACTATATTTCTAAAATCTCCAGGTCTACTGTTTTTTAAAGGTGGCAGCCCTAAGTGCAACATGCATTTAACTGGTTAGAATGGACGTAAAAATTATGCTTTAAATATCAACGGTAAAAACATAACAAACCTAAGGTTTGCTGATGACATTGTTGTATTTACAATGCTTAAAATGCCCATCGACCTCGTCACCCAAAGCCAAAAAGTTTGTCTGAATATTAATACAATAAAGACTAGTTATGACAACCCATGAAAAAAATTATAACATTAAACAACGAAAACATTAAACAAAGCTAATAGAATTACGTATTCGTCGCCAGACCAAATAATATTAATCAAATCAACGAGACATGAAAAAGAATCGGCACTGATCACTATTTAAATTTGCCTTCACCGCTGTGATATGAGTAAGCGAACGAGGGGGGACTCACGAGGTGAAACGCACTACAGGTATCTATTTAATTTCGTTACTTAGTTATTTATTATACTTTTGTCTCTAAATTCAGATTAGAATAAAACGTTTAACTAGAAGTGAAGAGTGAAATATATTAGTCATAAATAAAGTGCTTGTTAGTCAGATATGTACCTATGTAGTGGTTAGAGCTTTTAGTTGGGCCGGCGACGCGTGGTGCATTGGATAAACCTTTACTAAAATTAAATCAATCGCGAGTGCAAATCATATTCATATCTATAGTGCGCACGTTTTCTCATATCTGCTAAATTAATATGAAGCATAGCGGCAAGTTTGGTGCTGCAACAAAACGAGTGTTTGTTCTAATACTAATTCTAATTTGTATCGTACAAAATGGCGGAGTGGGTAGGTATTAGGTAACCGGTGATGACGTCATGCGGTGAGGAGCAGAGCCTCGTCGCATTCAATACGCCGCGCCGCTGCGCCGCCGCCGCCTCGCCTCCTAGCCCGTATGCGCCTTGTACCATTCACAACAAGTGTTCCAGTTTCAGTGCACCCACAACCCACTACCCACCCGCTCCCGGCCACGCTACACCCTGGCCACGGCCCCGACGCGGACGCGGCGGTGGGCGGCCACCCTGCCCCGTGCGTCATTCTCTACGCCGCGCGCCGCATCACAAGTGCATTATACACACGGTTTTTACGCGCTTGACCGTTATTGACGTGCCACTACTGCCGCCTCGAGTCGACGCGCATCCGCCATCCGCCAAGTTTCGAATTACTGGATACAATAAATTATTAATTGTACGAGTGGGATGCAGTCGGATTATTCATTTATTCATATTTCATTGAACATTATAGTAACTAATAAATAATCATGAATATTATACAAAACTAGTTAGGTTGTACAGTGCTCTTGCGAGCCCTGCACTCAGTATGGAATCTTGAATCGCCGGCCCACCCGCGTGTTCAGCTTTATTTATGTAAGTAGTTTCAGCAAAACATCGAAGCGATCATCTAGCGGTTGGGTTACCTATGCTATGCAAGAAGTGACCGCGGCAGGTTTCGCCTAACTAGCCTATTTAATTGGTTGAGAGCACGGTTCAATGAACTATTGGTTAGATGTTTCGTGCTTCAAATAGGCGAGCAGAAGTGGGTTGCAATGAATGTTCCCCCAACCACCACCTTCCCTCCCTATCTCCCCACTATGAACCCGGAAACGTATAACCGTCCACGTCGATAAACTTGAGTAAAAGTAATATCGCAAATAACGTGATTCAATTTTAACTGGAGAATACTTTAGTTTCTGTTCAAAGGTCTCATTAAACTTAAAAAAAAATAATATCTTAGCGAACAACGCTCACTTGGAATCTAATTTCGTCATGAATATTTTTTTATATTTCATTTGGTGATACAGCTAAGGGAACCTTTTAGTATGGCCCGAGATTATTTTAGCAGATATTTATTTGAATGCAAACTAGTCTTCATTAGAGACGACGACGACACCAACTAAACGCGATGGCACACGCATCGGTAATTCTGGATGAAAATATTATAGACAGATACACGCGCCGGTATCCGGTGCTCTGTGGGCCTAGCACCAATAACTGCGTAAGTGTAACGTGACGTTCACGTTAAACGGTACTGTTATTTATCTAGGGCAACTGTGATACAGATAACTCATAGTTTGTATTGTTGTTTGTCTCAGCGGAAGCGTGACGTGTTGACGCTGTCGATACGAATACTTTTTCACAAATTGTTTGTGCTACGGCCTGTGAACGATTTATTATCTGTCAAAATCCACACGCCAGGCGTGTTTGATTCCATACACATTGATTGGATTCTACCGCTTCGATCTACGCAAAAATCTCGATTCGATCCATGGCAGTGCACAAAAAGCGACCTTTCTCTATGAGCGATAACAATCAACTGAGAATCCCGTACACTGTATTTCAATGCCATGTGCCGCCGTGCATATATTTTCATAGTATTCGGTGCCGGAAAACCGACGCAGGCGATTGGTGGTGTGTGTGTGATGACACGGTACAACTAGATCAATTTTATAGGATCATACACTAGAACCGTACAAAAACTACACTAGAGGTTTATTGAGAACGGTAGACCTCGTGAGCCCTTAGAACTATGCAATAACCGATAGTTTCTCCCTGGTATAGGTATAAAATTCTAAAAAAAAAACAAATATTGACATTCGTCCATATAATTATAACGTTACAAACCTCCACTCTCCATTTCCGCCTCATTTTGATTTTTTTCGCAACATCTTGTCATAGAGCGCCTTAAATCTGATTGAAATCCGTCGATAAATAACGCTACAGAAAACTTCTCCCCATTTCCTTCTATTTTCCCCCTAATCCAAAAACGCGAGCGACTAAAACTTTTAAATTAATCAAGGATCTAACACAATTTTTGTCAAAATCGGTCGAAAAATGGCACCTGTAGGCGAGAACAGACAAACTCATGGTCTGTCCAAAAGCATTTTAGGCCTTTTCTCGAAACTGAATCGCTTCGCTCGGTCGGCCAAAACTAATACGTTTAAAATTGATCATGGCTGCAAGTACACAAGTGCTCTGCGTGTGGAATATGAGTGAAAATAAATCGTCCGGAAATCAACGCGTGTGTCATCGCGTGAAGCATAAGAAATGGTTTATCATCTAATTGGCAATACAATTAAACCATTAACCAGTTTTTGTCATTGAATTTATGAAATAAGGTTATCGCGTTACTTCAGAAATACATATAGTGAAATCGGTTTAAAAGTAGCATGTGTTTCTCTCTTTCTCTCTCCCTGTCCCATCCAAAATTTTATCAAAGCAGTTGAGCATTTTCAGTTTTGTTAAGTAACCAAAACTCACACTTATCACAGTCATCGTCACTCACTCACTCAAATACAAACTTTCATATTTCTAATATAAGTGGAATTTTTTGAGTTTGGCTATAGAGGTAGATGAGGCGCTGGATAACTAATAACTTATATATAGGTATAATATAATACTTTTGATCGTGATCATCCATCACCTCGCTGGTGTTACCGCAGGGCGCAGCTAGTGTAATAAAAAAGAGTAATGCCGTGTTGGTCCCGTTAGTGATATACAAAAACAGTAAGCTTGCTCCAGAAAATTAAGTAAGTATATCATTTTATTACAAAATTGTGATACTTCACAGGAGCTTAAACATATGTGATTTAAAACATAATACGGGAAGTATCACGAACGCGTCCTAACGCGAAAGAGACCTATCGAGCGAGGCATAATCATAATGCGAAAAGGTCAAAAAATCGTCACACATTAAGTACTCACGAGAGTTGACCAAGTAGAAAAACTCCGCTGGCGGGTATTCTTATTTCAACTAATAAATATAATCTGAGATCATAGGTCAATGACTTCAGTAAAACAAGAATTGGGTACATTATAATAAGCTAGACATATCAATATTTTTTTTAATAACTTTCATGTACCGTACTTATTTTCTATTTCTAAAATTAATCACTCACCAGCCCCGGCTAGTATCGGCAAGTCCGATATTAATCAAGTAGGGTACCACGATTTGCCACCTCCACTTCAGGTGGTAGATATAACTCATGAAACGTAGATCGGGAAACGCCTCCCTCCACCCCCAAACCTAGCCTAGATCTCATAGGGTGGTATGAAGTCCAATACTACCGGTTTATAGGAGGAGTTCAACATTAAATTTCATATAGCTTATTTTATTATAGGTCATGGTGTACATAACAATGCAGTATCGACGCCGCGCCCGAAGGAAATGGCGAAGACATGATTATATTATGCGCCGTGAGTCATGCTGCATGCGTGCATTCATAAACGTGTTGAATAAATTATAATAAGTAATAACCCTTTAAGAGGAAATATCAACCACAGATTAGTATATAATCAGTACGACTTAGTGCCTTCTCCATAAATACATATTCCCTAATTTCCGCTCTGGATATCATGCTATATAGTAGTTATATAAGCATTAAGTATAGACATAGGATATTAAGATGTATTGTACCTACTTATTTTGAGCTCTCGACATTTCGGCACACGTAAAAAATGTTATTAATTCTGTTTATTAGTTAGTTAGTTTTATTAGTAACTATCAGCCGTACCGTAATATGCCGGTAATCATTAATGTTTAAGAGGATTGCATAGCTAGTACTTTCCATACTAAAAGAAAAAACTCTTTTCTACCTCTTAAATTTGTCCGATTTAAGTGATTTTTTTTTTCATGGAATCATCACATTGTTTATTATTGTAAGTTCTAAAAAACGATATGTATAGTACTTTGAAATACTGAAAAAATCAAAACGTACGGGCATAGTTCATAGTCTCGGTAGCCTAGTTGGTCAATGGCGTCTGACACGGAGAGTCAGAAGACGCGGGTTCGAATCCCGTCCGAGGATGGAATTTTTCTCTCTATAAATTTCAATGTTTGAGATCGCTTAAGCAGGCGTTAGTGCATTAAAAAGTAATACTATATAAATATCGTAAGTTTACATAGACTGTGCTATCACTGAGTAGAGAGACAATTTCGTGAAGTCTTTACTTTTATTATGTAAATAAAGGCTAAATTAAATAACTATTAATACCCATAACATAAACAAACAATTAATTGAAACAAAACATGTAATTTAGTAAGTGTGTGTTCGTATTTGTATACTACTTACCTATATTGTTAAATAATAATTATAGTTTGGGTTTATTTGGTAAGTGGGTAGGTACGTTACGAAACTATACAGACTTCAAAATCTATTGAAAAGGTTTTTATTGTAATTTCTGTAAAATTGTAGTTACGAGAAAACCTACCACAGTAGGTACTTTATAACAAAAACATGTCACAGTCAGTCAGATGAAGCAAGTGTTTAACTAGGCACATAATTATTTATTTTATCAAACATAACAAGGTAATTTAGAGAAGTATCAATCTTATATTACCTACGTCTTATTATTGCTTCGAGTCGAGGTTGCGCCATGCACCCCCCATCTAATGCCTTGGCCACATCGAGGTTCAACGTCAATGTCAAGCCAACATCGTTTTAAACAACGCGCTAATTATTCCGATAATTATCGCGATAAATTCAGTGGCAACACTGGTACCGTGAACGTCAACGCCCATTTCATTGCCGATAAAATTGGCAATAATTTAAGATGGACGTCGACGCAGCTACACTGTTTCAATTTGTATTATATGAGTGTATTATAATATCCCTTCAAGAGTCGTTATATTATAACAATGAAATTTCTATTGTGTTTGGCCGCATGATGACCAATTACCTTTGATGGATTGACGTACATAAAGTATATGTAATTTTTTCCAGGACTTCAAAGATTTTTAATATTTATTTAAATTGGCTCTTAAAAATAAAATAACCCATTCGGGATTTCTTTTTTAATTCTTCTAAAGTTCAAAGCTCATTTTGCCATGAACAATTCTTATACTTATTTATGTCTCGGATCCCACAAACATGGCTCTGATTGCAGCGTTTTCAGACACTCGATTACTTTTTCATTCGTCCACTCCATAATTGGCTTCGTACAAACACGTGCGATCCCTTAGCGATTACGGTGCACACTGATAAACGTTGGTGTGGCCGCTTAAACGCAATAATTCTCGCGTTAAATATCTTTGAATACCGCCAGCCGATTTATCGCCCAATGTCAACGGCAATGTTAACGCCGTTGTCGCGATAAGGGGTGGCTACATCTACGGTTAACGTTCAACAACGCGATAATCAACGGCGTTTCCCCTCGATGTGGCCAAGGCATAATAAGGTATGTAGGTACTATGCAGGGTTATCCATTACTTACCGTACACTGCATAAAATCATAACAAATATTGACAAACCTATTATGTAAGTAGGTATAACATACTAGGTACCTACTTACCTAGTTATACATATATGCTATGAACTTACTTTTTGTCACATAGAGGGTAAAGCCTAAATTAAAGTTTTTAACATGTGAACATGGTGAACCGATGCGTCAAGTAAGAAGGTTGTAGTTAGTAACTAAGTACCTACCTAGTATAGACTCAGTGCCAGATTGGGGTATATTTACGCCATTCTGGCGAAAATTTTGTTCTTGGCAAGATTTTGGCGAAATCAACTCCTTGGTGAATTAATTGGCTAAAAAAAATTAACAGGCGAAAATATGGCGATAATGATAAATTAATAATAATGAAAAACTATGTTCTTTCTACGTTTAGTAGAGGAAATTAATCTTAAATTAATTAATTAAATTAATTAATCTTAAATTAAATTAATCTAAGTAAAGTTCATTGTTTCTGTTTGGATTGAAGAAAGTCAAGAATAAAAAGCTGGCGAACTGTTAATGATACAAAGCCCTTATATAAATCAACGGTAGAAAACATACGTGGCTTGCATGTTGCTACCTTTAGTTTTAGTAGTGCTCTTTGAGCACGCTCCAAAGCCAGAAACGTATATACGTTAGTCCATGCTCCAGTACCCCAAGTTATATTACAGTACGTAAGAATTGAATTGCAGAGCACTTTATATACGTTTATGAATGACCAATGCACGATCAGCAACACCACGTAAATGTTTAAAAACAAATATAAACTTTCTTACTCTTATGACTATAGCAAAGATTAAAAAAAATACATTGTTAAATTAAGTTTGGCGATTTATTGTGTAATAGCATCATTTTGGTGATTTTTTTTTGTTATTAGGCGAAAATTGAAACACATCTGGCAGCCCTGTATAGTCTGGGCCCTCCCCGCGCCGCCATTTTAGTTACGCACCACGTGTGCAATCAATTTAGAGAATAAAATTATTGCAACGAGCGTCAACCATTTTACTACTACGAGTTTGTATTGTACACAAGCGTACCTATACAACTGCACTTAAGAGTCTCACGGCCGCGTATTTTTGAGTATCATACAACAACATTCAAGTGCCAAAAATTACCTTTGCAACAATAATTTCAACGTTCCGCCTCTTCAATGCGTACTGACACGAGAGCGTTGTACTCACATTATCAAAGTAGATAAACTAAACTATCAAATAAGTACTTTGATAGTTGTCATACCTTCTGCGATATCTGGCCATTTTGCGCGCCGCCATAGCTTCGGCTGTGAAACGAATGCACCGGTGTGGGTGTCACAAGTCACCACTGCAGTTAACAAAATATGAAATAGTTCCCCTCCGAGTGTCCAACAATGGCGAATAGCACTAAATACTTTTAAGAAAGAGTAAATACAGAGGAGTGGAATCGCTATATAGGTAAAATACCGGTTTGAAATGGCACATTCACACACGCACGAGCCGTAGCTGTGGCGCAACAGCGGGCGAATGTTGCCGTGTGACTGCCTGTGGCCTGGCCTGGCCGGTTGTAGCTAGTACGTGAAGCTCGCAGTGCGGCGGGCGAGCGGCGCGGCGCGGCGGCGGACATGCAATGCAAAACGACCGACCGCCTCCCGCGTCCCGCTGCCACCCACCCACCACCCGTGCCTTCCTTCCTCGTTACTGATAAAAACACTACATACACATCCATTCACTAATATTCGCTAGTCACCATACCACACACTATGTATACAACGTGCCTTATGCGAGTCTTGATAATTCATATTACACAGCGGAATACTAGCACAGATATAATAATAGTAGTGTCAACCTACCTAGTAACGCAACCTGATTAGCAGTTGCTACTTAGTTATCTTAAGTTACGGGGGGGCAGCAACTTGAACTAAAATATCAATCTGGTTAACGTCAAAGTACTTATTATTATTATTATTATTCTGTGATATTGTATAAAGAACTAATATATTAACCCGTTGACTCGCGATTCGCCATATTTGGCCATTAATACAATAGACTTCGCAGCGCAGTCAACCTACTTTTACAAGAACTGCAACGTGTGTGGTTAATATCCAATAGGTTGTCAACGCTACAACGATACTATGACCACACATGATAGTCGGAATAAATTGTAGGTAAGGTACCGAGGTACTTCATAATACTAAGAAAAGATACCATGGAAGTATTAAATATTGAAATAAGTAGATAGGCATAAGTATAGATAAATATAAATATATTTATCTTATCTATGGTAAGTATAAGTAATAATAAAAATAAGAATCCATTTTTTCGTTTGCTTAAATAGGCGGCCTATTCCGCTATAAGGCATAATTTTCATGTACTTTCCTTACCTAGTTTCTAAGTAAGCAAAGCGAACCTGGTTGTACCCCACGTGTTATTGTATGAGAAATCGGTAGTGACATAAACAACATTTTTAAACAACAATTTAAATTAGTAATGTCGGAGACCGGTCTAAAACTCCGACACTATTGCCGTCAACCAATCTAACAGACCAGCGCAGTGGGCCTGTATGGTGGATTATGGCCCACACTTCTCTCTCTTCGAAGGGAAAGCCCGTGCCACTGCAGTGGAAAATCGCTGATTATGCTTGTGTTGACTATATAATCAACATTTAGTTATACAAACCAAGTCACTAAGCGGACTATCATAATTTACAAATATGTAGGTGATTATGTATATATTTTTATACAATGCGAATGAAAACATACGATTGCATAGTAAGCAATCAAGCGTGCCATTCATTTACTGCACAAAGTTGGCAACCAAAATACAAGGGACGTACATAGGGACGATATACGATCTATCTGAATCAGACATCGGACCTCGTTAATGAAATTTGAGAGAGCCACTTTTGGTTGGATACGGACACGGCAAAATGATGTGACTAATGGGGGATCCCAATAATCTATCTATCCACGGTTTTCCTTACTACCGATAGAAATTTGACATAACGTCCATACAAATAGTGTCAAATATCTATCTCTAGTAAGGTAAACCTGCGATAGATAGATTATTGGGACGGGCCGTTAGTTTGACGGTTAAACTAAGCCCGAAACTAAGGATGCGAAGAAGACCAGTGTTAGCTTAGACCACATACTTGACTAACAAGATATGTAGCCAAAATATACTCGAGAAGAGATTAATCTTCCCTTTAACCCTTAGGGCTCCAGAGACGTAAATATACGTCAGTTTCATTCATAAATCTTTTGTTTTAATTATCACGGATGGGAAGGATTAAGGGCCAATGGATCAGAATGGAAAATGGAATCCAAATTTTTATATTACAGTGCAGAGTAATAATTACAATTTCTTAAAGATGAACTAAGCCAATGTTACAACTGGAGCGGTACAGACATTGTGCTTCGTAGCGGACCAGAGTCATAGTATAAAGATGCAACAGTATGGAAACTAAGCCTAGTTAAGCGGAAATAAACTTATACGTGACCATTCGTCGTGACGCGGCCACACTACTGACAGCACCGCGACAACCGCTTAGGGCTGTCGTCAATGCGCATGTTTGCGTGAGTGAGCCGTTTCGAACGTTTGTAGGTACCGTACTGTTTCTCTATATTTATACTGTGCCAGAGTCCTTAGCAAAGTTATCTGGATAGGCCCAGTAAAGCAAAAGAGCCCTTACTACGCATAGAACAAGTAGACTAACGCGTAAATTTGAAAAAAAAAATGGTTTCTCAGACGGCGTTTCTGCACATATAACAGGAAATTCTTCGCCAGAAACATCCGACAGAAAACGTGTAGATACGAGTATGCAATGAAAGACCAATCAGCGACCAGTTCAATGCCGTTGGATTTGGATCAGCCACACGCATACAAGATCACATTCTTAAATAAGTAGGTTTAACCCAGGCCAGCAGTGCAGCGTTAAGCCCATCACACACGACTAAGATAATATATATTATAGCGTCGAATATAAAAGTTATGTTAACTTAACAAACCACACACGGCGCAGATACTATAATATATAGCAAGCGTACTATCGGAGTCCGTCTCGGGAGCCGCACGTCTCGATCGTTCACACTGTAATATACAGAGTGTTCATATTTTTTATTTTGCAATGATTCGTATTTTGTTGCTAGACCTGTTGGACAGTTCCTCAGATGATGATTGGGACTGTGAATATGATATAACCGTCATACCAGCTAAAAGCAAAAAACGAAAAATCTGGATAGAAAATCACATAAAACACAGGAAACACAGTAGTGAATTTAAACTTTACAATAATCTTTCAGAAAAAAAAACAGCTTTTTCTTGCACTTTCATATGGTTATTTGCACGATACCTACCAGTTTTTTAATTGTTTGTCTGCCTCTATAATCCGGGTAATTTCTGAAAAGGCCTATTTTGATGGGGTTTATACTGAAAGCATTAATTAAAGGGCCACGCGAACGAAGTCGCGGCTGCAGCTAGTCTAATAATATAACATAGCCTTATTTCATCAAGAATACTAACATCGATTTAGTAGTTACCTAGTTTGATTGATCTATACGTAAGTAGTACCTACAACCTAGAAAAACCTATGGAGGTTAGGCCCATAGAATTTTTTTTTAATCTCATAAGATAAAATTGTCATACTGCTAGTTCGGTTAGTAGATAGAAAGTCTCACTTTTTCGATGATTTCCTTTGTTTGACACATTCGCGTTAGTCAGACGTTAGTTTCATTTATATTTACAAAAAAAAATTCTACAGGTTCGAAAAAATATAGGTACATAAGATAATGTGAAGCTTTATTAGTTTTTATTGTGAAAATATAAATTTGTTCGGTAACTGAAGACCAGACGTCCATTTACTGCAACGGTTTTGTCAACATCCTGTATTTGATCTTAAGATCAGTATCGGACATGATCTTAAGATGTCTTCATGATCTGCAGTAGTCTTAGCGTATGTTAACATGCCGTTCGAATATCGGTGGCATCGCTACTCTAAGGTAAAATACGAGTATTATAGTATATTCACCGTGTGTGGTCGCTCATTGAATTATATGGTGAGCGATATGTCCGAATCTGCTCTAAGATAATTTATATTTTATAGTATCTTCATCGTGTGTGATGGGCTTTAAAGTGTTAAAGCAGCGCCGATTAAAGGGAACCTGACTCTACAGAACTACCTACGGCAATACGGAAAGAAGTCAAGCGCATTGGTAAGACATGACCCGAAACGAAGCCAAGATGAACAAACACTGACACCCTTGGTTCCACCTAGAGGAGCAGGCAAAATGACGTCAGCATGAACTTTAATTGCTTTTTGTCTACAGCAGTTTTCATTTTCTGCGTCATCCACCGTGAACACAACTGATCATCGGCGTAGACAAAGCATTTGACGAGGAACTCTCCGATTATGGTCACTCTGACGAATGCGATCCGACGTGTGCAAGGCTATTGTAAGAGTCGTGAATATTTGAAACTTTTAACAATTTACGTTCAAAATTAAGTTATGGGACAACGTGATTAATTTTTATATAAACAAGTGGTTGAGGTGCATGCGCGTAGTAAGCAGTTGCACCGCACACCTGTCGACAGGTGGTACACGCTCGTGCCAGCACACAATGCACGCGGCGTGCACTCTGCAGCAGTGTGCACGCGCCTCCCACCCCTTAAATTAATGCCAACTGTTCAATATTTTATAGCTTCTACGAAATTTGCAACCATATGTTTCATTCACAATTTACCACGGCGCGATGGCGTATATATCTTACCAAAATAAAAATGAAATATTCAAAGGGCCCGGCACGAAAGCGGCGTCGATCAGCGCGTTGGTGTGGATATTTTAAATGTGGTATGGTAACATGAATGTAATATAATATTATACTTGAAAGAATTCACTGACAGAGATAAAGCGGGTCAGGTACAGGTTACCATTACGATAAAGCAACTGAATTGAAAATTAGTTTTGAACTCGTAGTTTATCTTATTTTGTTTACAGTCCACGACTTAAAACCACTAACGGTAAGTTACGATAGTCAAAACATCATAATGACTTTTTGAAAGAGTTCCTTGTATAGTTTAGCCGTCCCTAAGATATGTGACGTCATAGTGGTTAGCTGTGAAGAAATAGTGATTTATTAAATGAAAATATATTGATGATACATACTCGTACAATATTTAAATGATCTAGCTATGTTTAAGCTAATAGTACCTACTCTGAAAACTTTGAATGCTGAAGTTAGAGAAGAGAATGTATTACACTGCGGAAGGGATTGATATTTAAGGCTGTTGTAACATGACCTCCTTATTAAACATCCAAGTATAACATCGTGGAGGTAGAAACACCTATAGGGTTAACAATTTCGTAGAGAAGGAAGACATATTGTATACCTTGACGAAACTTATGTTAATGCGTCTCATAACGTTTCAAAATGTTGGATTGCCAGCAAATCCAAGCATGTATGTATTTATAAGGTGGGCTATCTCATATTGGTAAAAGGGACCGTTTGATCATCGTATTGTGGAGGTTAAACTGGATTAGTAGACGGAGCACGTGTGATTTTTAAATGAAAATGTAGCGCGAAATGGATTAGCGCGATTTTATGAATTTCATTTCGTGAATTTCAGTAAATTGATAAATGAAAAACTGATGCCTAATATACCACCAAATTCTATGATCGTGATGGCTAACGCTACTTACCATTCGGTTCAAGAAGAAAAAAACCGACTATGGCTTCTACCAAGGCAGTTATGCATTCGTGGTTACGACGACATGACGGGGCTTTTGATGATGAGCTTAGAAAGGACGACTTATTACAATTTATTAAGACAGAAACTGAACATTTTTACAAAATTGATGAGTTATTGAAAAGAAACGGACAATGAAGTGTTACGCCTTCATATCACCCAGACCTGAACCTATTAAAGCGAAATGAGTTCCAAATTTCATGATTCGACTTCGCGAAAACTTAGTTTTTCGACGCTTAAACCTAATAACCGAAGTTCGAAAAAAAAACCGTAGTGTAAATTGAATATACGTCCTTATGAAGTATGAGAGCCAATACACGATTGAGCAAACTTGGCTCGATAGAAAAAAATCGGCAACATTCCCTAAATTTTGTAATTTTTCTTACGTGCTTCGTGGGAAAAAGCATTTTAATTCAATTATAGGCAAATATATAATGTATAATATTCGAATTCCCAATGAAATTTGCTAGTGAACTATGGACTCCTTTATCATTAAAATTTAATCATTTGATTGTACGAAATAAATATAAAAAAGTATTATCACGTATTCAATTGAATTTTCGCATTACGCCGTCCATTCTGGTAAGTAATTCTCAACCTTATGTAAAGCATCGAAAATTGTTTTAAATTAGGATTGGACCGCGCCGCGTTGGTTTGGGGTGATATATAAGGAGAATTAGCACAAACAAGTATGGACTCTAATTTGGGTCAAAAAATATATATATTACGGGGATTATTTGCTGAATATTCCGTAGAGAAGTGGGAGCATTACGTTAACAAATTAATTAACAAACAGGGCTAAAACAAAAATGCTCACAGCGCCTGCACCTCTCTCAGTCCCCTTTGTCGTCATACCCCGGCTAATCGGCCAACCTATAATTCCTAGAGTCAGTTCGGTGGTTAGCTTAGTTCTTCCTTAAGATAGAAGGTTGTCTTAAAGTCCAACCGGGCGGTCCCTCTACCTATTTCCTAGTAGTATTGTGCAAATGAAATGAAATTAATAAAACAATAATTTAAGAGGTGAAAAGTGCAATTGAGCGCCAGCAACTGCAACTTTCATGCTCGTCTTTCATTTATAATTTATATGAAATATGAAGATTATATAAACTTTCCAACCTACATAAATATGGTAATTATTATAAAATACGATATTTAATATGGTATTTTAATAGTACATTGTTACCCTAGGGTTGATAGTAACTTACTTTAGTCCCGATACGGGGTTTATTTGGTGACGAGGGAATAATTGGAACTTATTAAGTATTTAACCCGAGGTAAATACTGTGCTTTTTATTAGGAATACAAAGAAAGTGAAGATAAAACCATGAATTAGCTAAATAAAAACATTGTGAATTGGCGCTGTACGCTGAAACACAGGCTTAGTGCCTAGTTCGGCAGCAGTTAACTGATTCTTTAGATAACATAGCTAGCCAATTAAATTTTAATAAAAACTCTGTGCAACTTTTTCGAAATAAATATATTATTATTATTATTAATTATATTTTACATAAATGAACAACTTTGTGTGGCTGGCCAGCTGTGAAGCCCATTATTTTCCATCATTTAAAAAAATGGTAAATATTTTGCCCAAATCTATATTATATATTTTAAAGAAATAGTAGAAAGTAAAATATAATAAAGTCACATAAAAATATCTTCTTTAATGAATACTTAACTTTACGTTATTTCTTATTATCTCTTGCGTTATTTACGTTTCTTTTTTAAATTTTACATTGCGGTGTAATTGAGTGGGTGTGTAGTAAGTTAGAACATGGTTCAATAGAAATGTGAAAATAGTACTAGTTTTATTTTTAATAATTTTACAGCTGTCAGTTGAAAACGCTTCTCCCTAGGGTTGAAAAGTATTACTTTCAACCCGCTCCTCAGACAAATTCAGACCTACTTTCCCAGTAAGAGTAATGTAAAAATAATTACATATCTGTAACATATTAGGTAATTACTTCATCGTGTTAATGACTCAAATGATCTTCAAATATAAACCAGCTTAAACTGCCAGTTGCAACCGTTTACTTTCTTCACAAAAATAAAAATAGCATATTTGTTAATTAATTCATATGTCAAACTCAGCATCGCGAATAGATTACGACTTATAAAGCATAATAAACTTTTCATTGGGCCACAAAACAGTTCGGTTTCATTGTAACGTTGTTCGATATTTTAACTATCCCGTCAAGCAATTCATTGCTTAGCCTTAGTCGTAGTCATCTAAAACAAAGATTAATTTGCAAACGTATGATAAAAATAGAGGGAGTTTTTCATACCTACTTTTGATTCTTTTATGTTTCTAAATAGCGTCTCATTTTGTAAGCACTTAAAAACAACTGCGTTGTAATTGTAATGTATTCTATTGTTTTATGTACTCGTAATCGTATGAATTCTCAAATTTATTATTTACTGGTAAATTAAATAATGTAAAATACTTGACTTTTTTCAGTCTCCTTAATAGTGGGTTTTATATATTTTGTAAAATAGAGATAACGAATCACTAAAATAGCAGAACCGACTTATACCACTGACAAAATAAATACAAAATACCTGGAATTATGTAAACTTGATATATTAGTGACTTTACCTTATGGCCATACTACTAATGATACTTACTTTCTTTTATTGTCCATAATATTCGAAACTATCTCGGGCTCTTCATTTGTTGAGATTAGAAAACGTTTATATTATCTCAATTACAATTACTCTAGGTATTGGTGAAACAAACGTGAGCAGTGACCGGAAATGTTAATGTAAAAATCTGTATTTTCTTATTTACCTACCAGAGTATTATAACGTTGAATCGAGTTTCCACAGTTCGCTGACAGGTGAAGTTATCTAAAGGGCCATTTAGATGGAGAGAGTTTCTCTTACGTTTCTTGTTGAGAAATCGTATTCTATTATCATATCATATTGTTTACATACAGACAAGAACTGAATTCTCACCTACGATTATAATTGACGAGATTTGCAAGCAATTATCCCTAGGCGATAAATTACTGGGACTGTTTACACGGCGAAATATGTAGGTAGTATGAATGACGATTCTTGCTTACGAGTTCTCGACTTGAGTAAACACGATCTCGTAGGACATTTTTTCATGTTCGTACGAGTATCGTACAAATCGGTTTGAAACGTTTTGAGTGCAAGATTTGCCTTTCGATTTAGCGATTACCTACTACGGAATTGTTCTCAAAATTATACAAAAATCATTCAAATTTACTACTGCTGGTATAATAGGTAATTTTGAGTATTGGTGGAATACGGCGAATATGCATAATATAAAAATCGTGATACTAGCAGAACAGGTCTTAATGCATTTGCGAGAGAATTGGGAGTTGAGGAATATGACCTCATGAAATTACAGAAAAATTTAATTATGTAAAATATTTTATGCTAGTTTGTTGTTAGTTTTTTTATCTCTTCTTAAACGAGCAGATAATATAAATAAAACACCCTCGCGCACTGCACTCATGGTAGTGCTGGCACAAAAACTCGAAATAGAATTCTCGCTTTGTAGTTCTGTCTACACGGAGACAGATATATTATATTCTGTTGCGTGGCAATCGCCCAAGGGGAAGGACGAGAATCGTGAATGTTTACACGAAGCAACTTTTTAGGTTCCTTTCGATAATCGTATCTTCTATTCGAGAAACTCTCTCCATGTAAATGTTTCTTTACAAGTGCGCCGGTAATTATTCTGATTAGTAGGGCTATTATGTATCTCAGTTGCTAATAATGTTGATTGATATCGAAAATAAAGGCGGTTTTATCTATAGCACTTTTGTCGGCTCCAGCCATAAACTTATTAAGATTTTTGCTTACTGAAGGTGTCAAACTGACATAGATGACCATTTTTCAAGATTAGAATATACAAAACCGTCCTGTCAATGTGCATAGCTAAGTTCTAATGAACTAGGATGAGTGAGTATATATTATCTATCTATATATATAAAAATGAACCCCTATTTCTTCTGGTCACGCTATAACTTGAGAACGGATGGAACAAACTCGCAAATTTTTTTTTGTTGTGTTAATTATTGGCAGGAGAAGGTTCTTATGAAAAAAAAATCAAGAAAAGAAGGGAGGTTATGGCGGGGCCGAAGGCCGAGCCTACTACACGAACGAAGTCGCGGGCAGTCGCTAGTAATTGGCCGATGGGCCAGAAGGATCTGGAATGGAGATCACGGACCGGCAAGCGCAGCGTAGGTTGTCCACCACGCTGGACAGACAATCTGATAAAGGTCGCAGGACGACGTTGGATGCAGGCCGCTTCGAACCGGTACTTTTGGAAAATTATGCGGAAGGCCTATGTTCAGATAAATATAAAATAAATAATAAAATAAAAACAAAGTGGTCTAGAGTCGATGATCCAGCCAAAGCCGATGTCGACGACGCCGTAGATAGACTTCCTAGATAGGTGCTAATTTTTGATCCCTAACATCTTCATAACTGCTGACTTGTGTAAGTTGATAATGGCATAATATGGACACAATTGCAAATAAACTTTAGAAGTACTCGTATCGTCACACAATTTCAAATTCAAGCAAAAAATCATACGTTTGTTTTAGTACTACGAACCGCGGCGTTAAAGAGCAATATCTAGCCACAAATAGTAATAAATACCTAAATGAATGTTTTGTGTATATATTCAATTGTTTTACATTTACATTAACAATACGATTGCATTACACTCGTACATGGGGACGTGCAAGGTCAGACAGTCATGTGTATGTCCCAGCTTTTTTTTGCGATTTTATATCAGACCGATTCTCTATGGAGAGATCACATAACCAATGAGAAGTGAATGAATAGGAACTACCAAAAAAAGGCGGCAAATAATGGCGATGAGTAAGTGAGATACTTAGGTTTGGCATCAATATCGGTAATAATTTAAAACACAAGAACAAAACTTAAGTGAAGGGAACCTATATTGATAATAAGTAGTTCTTACACCTTCGCTTTATCACAATTTTTGTTCTCGCCACAAAAAACACGCCATCTAGCGCTTTATCAAAGCATCATGCATGGCAAAGCGGCGGCACCAAAAAAGCGAGCGATCTAAAATGAACGAAAATAAAGTTTTGTAAAAACTGGTGTGGCATCGAGACGTGAAAAACGCACGACGCGACGCGATAGTGGCGCCACGCCGCCAGTTTGGTACTTGTAACAAAAGTTTATGTAATCGAGCGCCCGGGCCATGCGCGAATCTAGGTTAGGCAGGTAGGTTTAGATGTACATTTCTGGAGTAAAAATTCATTTCTGAAACTTGCCTTCATGTCATGTAAATAATGCCATTCCGCGACATTAAGCTTACATATTATAAGGCGCACTGCCACAGAACACGTTTCGGTTCCATAAATCGCCAATGGTAACATAATAATCTATTAACACTTGTCTGGAGGCCATCATAAACTTTTCATGAAATTGTCGTAAGTTTTTTGATATTGTTTAGATTTTGGCGTAAATTTTACGTTTCTTGCGAACAATGTGTATTTACTAACCTTTAAGACTTGAGCGCCCATTGCGTAATTTAACAAGATGAAAAATTTAATACCGACTTCCATTCTATTCAGTTATTGGAGTGTAACTCCAAAACTACTGGACAAGATTTGTAATATTGACATTTGGCAATGCATATACTATACTCGTATATTATGTATACGAAATAGGGAGAATTACGTCGATCAAAAAATCTTAACGAGAATCTGTCTAATATACACTATTGCGACTGTGCCCCAAAAATACGCATCTCTTCGGCAGGAGAAGGGTAACATTGAATATAGAAAATAATCTCCTATCTGATCCAACCCTCATCAACCCTACATTCGTGCCACCCGATTGTAATGCCCACCCTGGCCTGGGTATACAATGGTGAATGCAGCTGTGGGGCTTCTACATTTGTCAAAATCAAACGCACAATTTATTTGCGGTTCATGGAACATATCATAAGAATCAGAAGGCCAATTCTACTATTACACAACTTTCAACAACCTATCCCGCTGCAACTGTAGTTCGACCCGGTTGTAGTTCGATCATTACCCAAAAAGTAATTCTACTATTTCTAGAGACATACTGGAACGCATCAGTCAGCTCGTGACCACGGCCATTGTAACATGGTCGAAACGTCGAGCGAAAGGTACATATTTTTACCCATATTAAATAATACGTGATAAGTCCCGATAAACATTTAAAACACGTAATGTCAACCCATATTATTAAATGAACTTAATATTATAGAAATAATATATTTTTTTTAACGGGCTAATGCTGTTTGCCTCTACCGACATTTACAGCGTTACCGGATGGGTGGCGAGCGCAGATGATACTCGGCCAGATGCGGGCGCAGAAGGCGCACCGCCTAAGGCGAGCGTTGAAGACGCTTTGCCGCAAGGAGAGGAGGAGGCGACTTGCTCTAGGGCACCACTAAGGTATGGACCTCTTGGGCCGTCGCCAGAAGAGAGGGGAGTCGAAGATAATAAGAGAGGGGAGTCGGAGAGAACCGAATACACATCAAACGCCACGATATCTATATACGAATAAGAGTCAAGAGTCTCGTTCATGATCTATTGAGTGAGCAGAACATTAAGTTGTGATCGATCGCTAGCGTCAACAGAAACGTAACTGTCGCTGGACTTGTTTTCACTAGCAAAACTTATAAAAGCTACGGTTCGATTGCAATTTGTTTAGTGGAATCTACCCCCAGGGAGTTAAAAACAACGATCCACAAGAATCAGCTTTCACGTGACATCTTTTACAAATCGGTGAGAACTATAATTTGGCCAATTCTTTTTTCTACATGTTTGTTGAAGTCCAAGCATGGTTTTAACGGCGAGAAAAATTCGAATAATTGCCGGGAAAACCCTGAAAACAGCCCTTTTCTTTTCCCCATACAAACGTTTTCTAACTAAAATGTAGAGTCAATTTGAACTTTATTGCTAATCAATAAAGTTCATATTAAATTACAAGCACTCACTGTTGTCTAAGCAATGTAGGTGTGTTCTAACGCGAAAGAGTCAGTTTGCACTTTACACTGCACAAAGTTCAAATTCAATCATATCTATCAGAACAGTGTGCGTTGGAGGATCTAATGTCGCGTTCCGAAACTCAACAAAAGTGATAATATCGCGAACCCGATCTTATTGAATAGTCCCAAAATGGAACAGCTATAGATCATTAGTACTGATTTTAGATTTGGTTGGCTTCGCGATATAATTTATCTTGTATTGTACATGTTTACTGTACCCTATACTCGTACAATCAACGAATACCCTATTGTTATATAAAAGACCATACAGGTCCTTTTACTTTCCGCATCTTGCCACATGGGATGAAGACGACTAATGAAATAGATGGCAATACGCTCGCTCGTGAGATGTTAACTGATTATAATAGGCTGTATAATAACATCTGCTCATAATGATTCAATATTATCCTGTTGAGATATTTCTGTAGTAGTGCAGCTGGTGACGCCAGCAGTACTCCGGGCATGGTATGTACTATGTATACACACATCTAAGAAGCTTGCCAATAATTAGGTATATATATATATATATATATATATATATATATATATATATATATATATATATATATATATATATATATATATATATATATATATATAGTTTCTTTGTTATATAAAATACACAAATCATTAACTAAATAATTTCGCGCTTGTTGTTGAAAATTTGATGGATCTTTGATTTTTGCCACGGTATCTATAGTTTTTCATTAAAATATTAATCAATTGAATATTCCAATGGCCTTTTCTGAATTTGTTCAAGCAAAAGGGTGTTATTTTAGAGGTTTGGTTTTTAATCTGGTAATATTTTTATATTTTTACGACTCGATTGTTGATTTGTAGTCAGTACGTTTTGCCATTTCATAATGCTTTATGTGCAGTGGGCCGAGCACGAAAATCTGTTTAAGTGTAACGTAATCGCATTGTTAACGTATTTAGTACAAACTTTCATTTATCTAGCACAATAGTGGCACAGATAACTCATAGTTTGTACTGAACGCGTAAACTATACGATAACGTTACACTTAAGCAGATTTTCGTGCTCGGCCCACTGGTGGAAAAACTGGCCTATTTTTTTTAAACGGTTCGGTCATCATGTTGCCTGTAACTGGAGACCGCTACAGAAAGATGATTGCTGACTTCTTCGTACGTCAGTTGAATGGCATTGATGAGACATAGATTTAGTTTCAACAAGATGGCGCAACATGCTACACAGCGGGCGGCACCGTCAGTTTTATGCGAGAAACATACGGTGAACGCATAATTTCGCGTAATGGATCTGTGAACTGACCTCCACAATTGTGTGATCACACACCTTTAGATAACTTTCTTTGGGGGTATATCAAGTCACTGCTGCAGCATATGCTGATGTTGGACCATTTCAAAGTCCAAATTCGCTGTGTTATTGCTGTTATATGATGCTATGATGATATGCCCAGCCCATGAGCCCAGACGCTCGATAGAGTTGTCGAAAATTAGAATTGACGCTTGCGCTTCATTCGACCTGGCCGTGGCGCTCATTAACTTCGACCTCATATTTAAACAATAATGGCATAAAATTACCTTTTAAATAAACCCAATATCATAAACATTATCATTGTTTAAATTCGTTTTATTTCATTTTAAATGTGTACCTATACCTCAAAGAAAACATCTTTTCAAAGCAAGGTGGCTTTACATGCAAAATTAAAGAATTTGAAATTTTTGGTTGTCAAATCGTGTTATTTTTTACAGGGAAATCCGTTCCAAGATGTTTGTTTAATTGATTTAGAATGTAGGTTGTGATGTTTTCATCATTTAAAATTCAAACTAGGTATTTATGGTGTATGTTACTGGCAATATGGTTCTTCAAGGGACTAGTAAAGCCAAATCATGCTTAATATAATCTTTAATTAGTACTTATGCCAGTCTACCGAATCGAGGCGGCGACACTGTCGTGCACGGCCTAATCTCCTGTCAAAAGACTAATTTCGTAGTTCGTAGTAATCCTTTATTAATGAAACAGACATGGTTAGCGTCATGTCTACGATAAGGAGAAAACCATTTCTCGGGGCATCGAAACGCAGACTTTTGTTCAGACGCGAGAACGAGACCATGTTACATACTTAAAAAGAAATGACCGAATATTTACTACCTACGTACATCATCTATAGTTTCTTTTACATATTTTCGACAAATATACAGTCTAGTCAGATCGAACTTGCACTACCTATTCGTTAAAGAAAGCCAAATAAGTTCTAAAGAAAAAAATGTCCGCGAAAACAAACATATCTATATGCGAGTTCTGGCCGGTTCTCAAAAAAGTAATTAAGGCAAAAATAGTTATTTAAATCAAGAAGATTATAGGTATCATTTCTAGAAATCATATCACATAAAAACATATAATATCTGAGTCCATGCTCATGGACTAAGTATTTTCAGAGTTACGCGGTAGGGTAAATATGCCGTTTCAGTTAAGGGGGCCTGTATATAGGTAGGTATATGTAGAGTAGGAGAGTATACGCTCAGTCGTGGTAAAAGTAAAAAACAAAACAATACCAAACAAATAATAAATAACAAACAGTTAAAAAAATTAGTATATAATATAGTAAATAGTTAGTTAGTTTAATATGTTCCCCATGTATGTATATTTGTTGAATGTAATAAATTAATCGTAAATTTTGAAAATCTAAAAAGTAAAAAAAAGGCACGGACCCTGGAGTCTGTGGGGTGAGGTTAAAAAGTAGTATCGCAAAACCGTAAAACCCAAGTATCTAATCAAAATTCAAAATGTCTGTATTTTCGCAAAAATAGCTCTCTAATACCGATATATTATTGCTCTACCCAAAGAGCATCAACCTCATAAGACTCAAAGGTGACATACGTACCTACGTATAATTATACCTACGTGTTAGCAAGTAGGCGTAGGTAGGTAGGTACCTAACATGTTCTACAGACAGACCTGCAGCGGTTTGATTCGCTACACTCTCGGGTTAAACTTCCATTAATCCTTCCCTTGTGGATGCTTACGACATAAAATACATCAACTGACAATTTTTTAATGTTTTATGGTTCCAGCGGTTAAGGCTATGCGTTGAATTAGTCAGTCATGTCACTCCAGACAAGAAAGTACCTAGGTATGTGTATAGACGATATCGATAATAATAACATATCAAGGTGATAATGAGTAGGTAGGTACGATACCACTATATAAATGTATAAAATACTTCCACATGTGTCTTGACTACGAGTAGGTATATACACATAAATTAATATTGAACAAGATGCTCAGACTTGATATGTACCTAGGTACGTCACTAACCTGAGGTCGACGACATACTCCTCCTGTACAAATATTTGATCATGGTCCTCCTGAGTTAAACTCAGCTCAGCAAACTGCTTTTCCATTGGGTTAGACATTTCACTGATACACTTATACACATTCAATTTTGAGAATTCACAGTCGCGTCGTGTCGAATCCGCTCGACACAATTGGTTGATTTTGCCGTTAACTTTGACGATGAAACAATTACGGTAGAGATTTCCGAAGCGATCGTACACGTGGTTATTGCTGCCGAGCCAATATTTAGGATTTGGTCGCGACACAAAATGTAGTGCCGCGTTACGGCAAAGACACCAATTGTTTGTTTTTGTGATGGAAACGGTGTGTACAAGGTGAGGTGCCACCGAGCGAGAAGTGAAGTGAGCCGCCCGCCGCAGAGTTTCTGAGCTCGACTACGCTACGTCCGAGGTGCGCAGGGAGGGGAGCCAAACTCGTGTGCGAGCTCGAGGCCGGAGGCGGTGCCGCGGCCGCGCGCCTGCTCGGGGACCGGGGTTCTACTTCGAGCACGTGTGAGCTGCGCTGCGCCGCGCCGCGCACCGCGCGCACAAACATTCATGAGGTTAATACTTAATAATCTTCCGCTCTACACGTCCTACAGTTTACAAAATTCATCGCCAGCGGTACTCTACCACGTTATAAAAATGATACTAGGTTACGTACACTAGGTCTCATAATGTTGGTAGGTACCTCTCACTCACCGAACGTGTTACGAACGTCCTAAGTAGCGTCAATACGATTTATCGACATTGATACACTTCACCGACTTCACGCAGCGTAACCTAGTGCCGACCACGCTAAAATCAAAAAGATAAAGTATACTTTCAGTAGTATATTTCATCTACTATTTCAGGTATCAGGGGCCGATTCCACTAATTAAATTGCAATCGAACCGTAGCTGAACAGCGACTATTATGCGTTTCTTATTCTGCTATCGAAAAACAGTCCGGCTGCAGTTACGTTTCTATTGACGCCAGCGATCAATCAAAACTTCATGTTCTGCTAACTATCGATAGATCATGAACGCTTTGTTCGTATATAGTAGTGTTAATTATTTATTTATTTATTTAAAAGTAGCGTTCATTTATGTTTATGTGACGCTACAATCCAATTTGTCTGTAGAAATAGAAGAATGGCTTTTTGCCAAAGTAGGTATCGAACGACAACCGGAGTTGAACTGCAGTTGCAGCGGGATAGATTGTTGAACGGTGTGAAATAACAGAATTGGCCTCCTGATTGATCCACTGCTACTATTATTCATTATGTGTCTCTACAACGTGGCATAATTATATTGCAAGCATTCGTGCATGCAAAGAGGAGGTCCATGGAACGCCGCATTTCAATAGTTTTCGCTTAGTTCGATTGATTTATATTGTAGAAATAATATAAAACCAGGGGGACGATTCCACTAACAAAATTTTGCTCCAACTGCAATTAAACCGTAGCTGAACGGTAGTTTTTCTACGTTTAATGACTAGCAATGCTAAGCATTGAAAACAGTACAGCTGCAGTTACGTTTTTGTTGACACCAGCGATCGATCAAATCTTTATGTTTTGTTTATAACTCGATAGATCATGAACGCAACGCTAAATTTAATTCGTTCGTTGTAATTAATATTCGTTTAAAGTAGTGTTTAATACACTAGCCGCGCCCCGCAGTTTCACTATGGTGATGGATGGATGAAAGTTTGTTATCGTTTTTACCTATAAGTAGGTTAGGTAATACTTAATTTCATAAAAAGGAAAGATTTGTGTTATTAATTATTTTATGGATGCAAGATGCAAGTAACAAATAAACTCAAACTGCTAGACCGATTTCAATCACCACGCGAATGAAACCGCGGAGCGCAGGGAGTGCCTACCTACCTAATATACAGGTGGCTGTAGTGGAGCCAGCTATAGTGGCTCGCGGTTGGTCACACGGGTGGTAGCAAGCTGATATTTAATTGACAGGTCGGTTGGCGCAGTTAATAGGCCCCTGCCTTCTGAGCCGCTGGTCTCGGGTTCGATCCCCAGACAGGTCAAACCATTGAACATGTCTGTTTGATCTGTGTCTGGGTGTATATGTACCTATATAAGGACTTTTATATTATCAGTATGTACCTATATCAGTCATCAGGTTACTGCCTAGTTTGGGACCTGACGACCTTATGTGGATGTAAAAAAAACTGTACCGTCAGTGAAAAACGCGTAATGTAAGTACATAAGTCTTAAGATTTGGGATATGAGTTTTGAGATTTTTTTCTTTTTACTAATAAAGAACAAGGCTTTTTTGAGATAATTTAAGGCTTTTTTTGAGATAATTCTGTCAGTTTGCACTATTTCTCATACCTTTTCTTGAACCAAAATAAAATTAAAAATAATTTTATAGGTAATTTTTTTTTCAGAAGTGTTTAGGCTAAATGTACTGCGTAGTACATTTAGCTCAATGTAGTGAGAAGGCAATTTATAATATTTTACGTATAGTATAAAAATATAGTGGTCACCACTCTATCCTGAAGGAAATTATGCAATTCATAACCCCCTTCCGGAAGTTAAATTTAGTAGGGATTAAACTAGATATGATTGTTAAATCATATTAAACCATAATATGATAATAAAACCATATACTACTCTGTGTAAAAAGTATCGGGAATATGTCAATAAAAAGACCCGTGTAAAAGAGGTCGTTCTAATTTTTTTACTGCATGTTAGTAGCACTGTACTGATTTAGCGCGCAAAGTTTGAGCGGGATCTGTCATTTAATTTGTTTTAAACTACACTTTTTGTTGGTCATAGTTTTGAGTTCTCGGCGATTTTTACAATGGAAAATATTGTTGAACAAAGAGTGTGCCTTAAATTTTGTGTTTCGAATGATATTTTATGTGGTGAATCACTAAAAATGTTGCGAAATACCTACGGCGAATCGTGTATATAGAAAACAAGGGCTTATGAATGGTATAAGGCTTTTAAAGAAGGCCGAGAAGTAGTAGTAGACTTGCCTCGTTCTGGTAGACCTTCAACCGCTACGACCAAAGGAAACATCGACAGAATCAAGAAGCTAGTGCTCGAAAATCGACGTATGAGTCTGAGAGAGTTGGCTAGTGAGGTGAACATATCTTTTTAGTCCGTCCACAACATTCTCATTGACATTTTAGGCATGAAACGCGTCGCCGCTCGACTAGTTCCAAAAGAGCTCAATTTTGTTCAAAAAGCGCAGCGAAAGCATGTCGCTGAAGACATGCTTTCCCGAGCTTCTACGGATCCGACCTTTATGAAACGTATAATAACTGGCGACGAGACATGGGTTTATGAGTACGACATGCAAACAAGCCAACAGTCTTCAGAATGGCGTCTCGAACACGAGCCGAAACCCAAAAACGTCGCGGCTAAGTCGCTCCAAAATCAAGGTGATGCTGACAGTTTTTTTTGACTACCTTGGTGTGGTTTACTCCGAATACCTTCCAGAGGGAGAAACAGTGAATAAAGAATATTATTTAGGCGTCATGAAGCGTTTGCGTGAGAGTATCCGCCGAAAACGTCCAGATTTGTGGCAACACAACTCATGGATGCTGCACCATCACACACAGCCATTATAGTGAAAGAGTTTTTAGCGAAAAATTCAACAAAAGTTCTCGACCAAGCACCGTATTCACCTGATATGGCTCCGTCTGACTTTTTTTTATTTCCCAAGTTAAAATTACCACTTCGAGGAAAACGTTTTGAGTCGATAGAAGCCATAAAAGAAAATTCGCTGAATGAGCTAAAGGCCATACCGCAAATAGCCTATGAAAAATGTATGGAAGACTGGGTGAAGCGTTGGAGATGTTGTATTGCAAGCGATGGGGCCTACTTTGAAGGCGATAAAATAAATTTAGATGAATAATTTGTATTTTTTGTTTTATTGACAAATTCCCGATATTTAGTACACAGAATGTATAAGTATTGTATGTGCAATAAGGGCAAAACTGTTGAAACTAAGGAACCATTATTATACCACCATTCTGTACAGTTTATGCAATAAATGATTTCTGATTTTTTAACTATTGCGAAATTACTTCCACTCTTTTGAAAACTATCACCAATTTGACTGGACTAGCAGGATAGATTGTTGAACGTAGCCATCTAAAAATAAGTCAAGATTGTTGAACGTTGTTAAATATAGAGTAGCCTGCTGGTAGGTAGGTATGATATATTAATAGAAAACCAACTCAAAATGTATGGATATTATAAAAATAGTTTTAGCAAAATATGTAGAAAATAAACTGCAATGCGTTTTATTGATTACATAATCCAATATATTAAGAATTATCGGCCGAGATAGAAGAGAAAAGCGATTCATTAAAGGGGCCATAAATCGTAAACGGTAAGTTTTACAAAAAAAATATAAGGAATAAAAGATGAGAAACTTTATTATCTATAATTATGGCTTTAGAAACTTTTGCCCTTAAGTGCATAGTTTCCGAGATATTGGCCAAATACTTTTTTCACGATGGCGCTTGTAGCTCCACCTGGATCCGTCAGCATATTGTGATTTCATAATATGCTCAGTCGAAGTCATAGTGACCTTATAAACAAAGAAAATTGGATCGGAAATTTAGTACGCGGTTGACAAAAAAGCTTAAAATAGTTTTCGTTTTTTTATGTTATGTAATTTAATTTATAAAATAATAAAATTATTAATACATTTATTTACAAGGTAGTAAAAAAAACTAATCTATAAGCCCCATGGTGGAGGGAAAAGTGGCCAAAAATAAGAAAAAATTATATAATTAAATATAATGTAATGTATCTCCTGTATGAAATCAGCATACTTTTTCGGTTTTAGTATTTTACTTTCAATACTTTATATATCTGCCTATGTACACGTAGAATAAAAACAAAACCAAATAATTACTCCGGCCTCTAGATAGATACATGGAAACAAAAATTTCACATTGCTCCATAAAACATTTTTGGTCTTTCACTATTTTATTGAAAATTAATACCGCCATTCTGCCTGCACTTGTTGAGTCAATCTGAAAGCTCTACATCTTCGATGATGTCGTTTATTGCCAGTGGTCCTATTTATATGTCAAATTTACGAAAAGCCAGTCAAATACACATTCGACTCGAAAATAACAGTATTAGCTGCGACAGCTGTCAAGGTGACAGTTGATGTATTTTAACAAACAAACTTCATTCGGATTGAAATAACAACTATATAAATATTTGCTAATACAGCTGTCAAAGTCACAGTTCAAGATGTATTTTATAATATTGATTTCACACTTAAGAGGTGGACGTGCGAGTAAGTTCGCGAGGCTCGACGATCTTTTTCGCTGGTGTGTCACCTTACGTACGCGTACTTTAAAACCGCCGAGTAAGTTCGTTGGCGATCCGACAAGTTAGAAATTTGCTCGTAACTCCTGCCTGCGCTCGTACGTGTGGCAAAATTAAAATAATTAAATTAATAATTATTTTATTAAAATTATTTACTATAATGCACATTATTAATTTCCTTTTCTTAAATTCTCATTTTTTACAATATTTCTATATAAAATAAAACATTATAAAAGCCTAGAGTTATTTACCCACTTTTTTCTACTTCGACTTTTTTTTAGTTTTTAAAATGTTTTACGATATAATTCCTAAATAACACAAAGCTTCTTCTGCCGACATCGCAATACAGAGTGAGTAAGCTTCACGTGTAACACCGACGTCGAGCCGAGTAAGTTCACGATCTTTAAAACCGCGTACTTTAAGTTTGTACGTCTATTTACTATTATTTTTTATTTATTTTCTACTTTTGACTACGGTCGGCTTGAGAATAACACCGATACAGGTGTTAGCTGACAGCGGTCTAAATGACAGCTGATGTCCTATTTCATGATTTTGATTTCACAGTAACTTATAAACATTAGACTAATATTAATAGGGCAATAATGTTAATAATAATGACAATAGAGCCATGTAATTCAGAATAAATTCTAGGGATTATCAGTGTGGGTTTCGCTGGAACTGTATCACCGTAAACCAGATCAATCTCCTGAAACAATTAGTTATTAAGAAAGCCTATAACAGCATAGAGTTAGACTGAATAGGACGGAATCAATATCAGAATACACGTCATAAAGTGTCACTTTGACAGCTGTTACAACTAAAACTTATAACCGTGTTATTTTCAAGTGAAATACATTCAGTTGTAGTATACTTACGATTTGTGTCCTTTCATTCTTACAACCGCCGCACATAAGGGCAGACTCATGCAGTTGCACGTATATTGCGGGATCAACGTAGAAAGGCGAATGCCCTATAATTGTTCGGTCTGAGATATATTTTTGGTTTTTGGTGTTGCCTGAAAATGGGTATTTTTCATTAACCCGTTGACTCGCGATTCGCAATATTTGGCCAATCATACAATAGATTTCGCAGTAATCATCATACTTTCCAGGAACTGCAACTTGTGTGGTAAATGTACGTTTTATACATATTCGTCTTTTATTTTGTGGCGTTTTTGATAAAGCTGGTGTTACACTTTCTTCCGATTTCTGGGTATGTTTTTCTACGAAATGTAGTACTCACGTTTTATCTGGGTGTACAATGATTGTATGCTTACAAGACGGAAGATACCAGCTGGGCTATTATGTATCTCAGTTGCTAACAAATTATGATTGAAATCTTGAAAAATGGCCGCCCTATGTCAGTTTTGGCAACTCCAGCAAGCAAAAATGTTAGTAAATTGATGACTGGAGCTGACAAAAGTGACATAAAGCCGCCATTTTTTTCGATTTCAATCAACATTTGTTAGCAACTGAGATACATAATAGCCCTACAGAAGATTCCTTTGTCTTTCGTCTTGTTATTCTACGGTGAACGGATTGATGATTTTTCAAAAATTCTGTGTTATTATTGAATGGAAATTGTTTGACAATCATTCAAGATTGAAGTTGTCAAACTTTCAAATCTTGTTATTTTTGCCTCTTCTAAAGAGTTTCTGTGATGATAGATGGATTTTGCTGGCTGTATCGAAATGATTATGAATTTTGATTTTCGAGATCTGAAATAGTATTTAACTACGAATAATAATAAGTCAGGAAAAGTAACTGCGTTAAAAAAATGACCCAACTAAAGTCGTGTTCAAGTAGGCGGGGCTTAAAAGTCGTGTTCAGTACGTCATCAGTCGGACATTTTTCTTGCAAGCGAGCACACGTAAAATCTTCGCATACATTTTAATTTTTATCATTGTGAACTACAGCTGTGAATCATCATGCCAGCATGTGTTGTGAAGTGGTGCAGGATCCATACAAGATTAAAATGTCCAGGAATCACTATTATTAATAAGTAGTAGCAAAATTATAATTATATTCAAAGATGTACAAATACGTATACAAACCGAGATGGTCAATACTATGCAAAATAAAGTCAGTCTATTTTTGTTTATTGCATATTTTTTTACAGAACTGAATATTGAAATGTAACAGCAATGTATTTTGCTTATTTAGTTTTAGCTTAGTTTTATTTTCATTTCCTTGCCGATCCAGTGCAGTAAAATAAATGCCTCTCTGCACTTAAGCTAGAAAGACAAGAGTATGACTAGACGCCTGTGAAAACCAGCATTATATACTTACTCCGTTCATTTTGAAGAAATAAATAAAAAAACAAATTGAAAGAAATTGTATATGTACCATGTTACACAAATCTGCAGTACCTCCCAGTCTGTACAGTTAGTACCTACTGTTTTTTTGTTTATGTTATTATGTATATCAAATCTTATATTAAGTAAACTTATCATTTTTACGCTGATGATTCGTCCCAAAAAAAAAACCAACATCTCTAAAAAATACTACAAAAAATTAACAATTAACAGTAATAACCGATTACCTACAGTTGCATAGTATAGCATTAAAAAAATAGTTCATTGCTTGGTTGAATTACGTAAGTACGTTTAATTTTTCAAGCTAATGAAAATTCACCCTTTGCAAATTTTGAAGTGGTTTACTTGAGTTGCTCATAAATCTGTCAGTAATGTCAATACAATGCTTTTCTAAAATAATTGATAATGAAGGTATTCTGCGACCACTGCAAAAACGTCCACCAGGCAAATAACGAATATCCTATCCTACTTCCTACTTATATCCCACTTATATCATAAATGATGTGAAAGTTTGGATGGATGGATAGATGGATGATTTTAATGAATGTTTGTTACTCAATAACGGCAGAACGGCTGAACAGATCTGATTGAAATTTGTCACAGAGATAGATTATAGTCTGGAATAGCACATAGGCAAATTTTCATCATCATTATCATCTATCACCACGCGGGTGAAACGGCCTAATATTTTTGGGTACAGCACAGACAAAATAACAAGATCTCCGCCGATGCCAAGATCATAATGATGACTTTCTTTCTGACAATAGAGTTCTGTCAAAGTTGTGTCAGTTTCTGATAGATTATATAGTGCGTTCGAATAGCCCCAAGTTGGCGAAAAATAACGCTAAAAACGCTCACAATGGCGTTCGAATTGGGAATTTGTGGGTGAAAATGTCTTTACGGCTCTTTTTGTTCACCGTTCGCAAAGCTAAAAAAGAGTTATTTATGCCACCGAAGAGTACAATTATTAACCCACGTCCGGAGCTGCGGTTGTTTTTGATCGTTTTTTGACAACTATCTATTTGACAGCACAATCGTGCGATTTTAGGTCTTATGCACGGTTTAGCGTTCGAGTAAAGTGTGGGAATAGCGGCAATTATAACGATTTTGAGCTTTACGAACGCTTTAACAAAAGAGCCAAAAATTGCAACGTCACCAATGCCCTCATTGCTAAACGAACGTACCTCGAGTCAAAAGCACGCAATGATTTTGCCAGCTCGATACACTAGACGTGCTCGGCGATAGAGTTGGCATGTCATCCGTCTTTGTTGTTCAGCCGACTGTAGTCGAGCGATTCCGCCATCACGACGGAGGTGAAACATCAATCTAGCGGTCTTGAGTGAATCACCCGCAATACTTACATGTTATTTTTTAACACAACATAACAAACGGTTTCGCCTATATATCCTCGAAGGGGTAAGCAGCGGTGTTTTCAACGCCTACATTTAAGTTTTTTTTTTTGTTTGTGCTTAAGTTTGTGTCGCTCGCTATTATTTTGACAGCTCGATACACTAGACTCAAGGGGGATCAAATGTAACACAAATACCGTCAAGGGTGATGAAATGAAATGATAGTTTTTTTAATGGTGATATATTTGTATGTACTCGTAAGTCCTGTCTTTTATTATTAGTGTTTACTGATTGATACACTAAGTATTTACATTTTCTCTTGGACTTCTTTTATAACAATTGCGTTTGACCATGTACATATTTAATGTCATTTTGGTATAATGATAGATGGAGGTCTGGTCAGGGTGAGGCCTTGGAGAAGATAATAAGCTACTCGAAGTACTAACCCTGCGCAGACGTAGTCGCGGGCACCAGCTAGTAAATATAATTTTGGTAAAATGAATATGCGAATTTTTTTTAATCTCACTTTACTACATTGCGAAAAAAGAGTCTCTTCTAATTACTTCTAGACGAAAACTTAATAAATTAATCATATTTGGCGGGACATAAAGTTCACTGAATTTTAAAAAGTAACCGATATAAAAAAACAAAAAAAAAAATTGTTTATATTATTTACTTGGTCCAACTCACTTGTTGCATTACATCGTCCACGCCGCTACGACTCAGTTGTCATAGTAGACGTTGCAGCACGCGCGTGAAACAATCCCTGCTTTCCTTCTGAATTTAAACCAATCACCGAACTAAAACAAAACTATTTGTAACCTCGGAAGTAATTCGTATTTGGAATCATACGTCGCTTTTGTTTGAAGGACCACTTTTTGTGTGGAATTTGTTCTGAATTATGCTTCCTGACTTATTATTATTCGTAGGTATTTAAGGAAATATTTTTCGCTTTCATGAAGATTCTTGCTTCAGATTCGTAAGGATATTATTGATAATAAAATATACTTTTACTGTGGTCTCCAACTCTTAATCTGGTCTCTCTAGACCAGACCTTGGAAAAAGTGCTCTCCGTTTCCTAAGTTAAACTCCTCTACGAAGATTGGATGAAGCTTTGTGGTCCTCATCCGAGGCCTATATGAACTGCAATATCTATCTTCTGTGATGAAGAAGACCTGACCTCCCTCATCAGGATTTGAAGAAGCTATTATTCTTCATCTGAAGTTTTTGTGAGCTGAGAGTGGCGGACTGTTTCTCCATATTATAAAGTCGTGAAGAAGGGATGCACTTCATTATCATGATCTAAAGATACGTATGGTTTTCCTTGTCCTATCAGTATATATTGTCTGTGTACTAAAACTGCCTATAAGCCCAACTAAAAACTTTTTCACCTTTCCATAAACCAGTTCGCCAGTTCTTTACAAACTATAAATTTCCCTGAGTGTGATTTTATATTTAATTAATTTGTACTTATATATAATTTGTTTAATTATTTAAATAAAAGGTAACATGAGTGTAATTTTATATCTAGTTTATTTTGTCTTATTTTCTCTATTTTAGGTGATACATTTAGCTTTTTACTACCTTAGGCACTATCTTAACTTATTGTCTGTGAATCCCTACGCTAGGTAACACGACAAAGTGTTCGGTAGTGTTATATTACTAGTACTATTTAAATATTTTATACCGATATGCACTCTCTGTTTCAAACCTAGGGTTCGAATTGTTCGAAACGAGTACATACTACAATGGGTAAATATAATTGTTTTGGCCCTACTCTACCAGTTGATCCAGTACCAATACAATTTGATGTATAAAAGAAGGTGGTTCGATTGATAGAACCACAGACAAAAAAATGCCCATGAAACCACCATCCTGCCTGCCAGTCGATGTCAGTGGCTTGCGCTGTCGAGACCCATTTTATTCGTCGCCACATGAAGAAGGTAAGTACAAGTTTTTTGAAGACCCGGACTTACCCGACAACTTGTTTTGAAATTTTACTATAAAATGCCATTCCTTGTTTACTTTTGCAGAATATTGGAACAATGTGGTGGATATTTGATTGATTAATTGGTTTTAACGCAAGAAAGCAATGATTACCTAATTACATATTTTTACTTTAGAAAACTAGATATTATGGTAATCGTTCTTACTAATTTTAAAGTATAAATAAATATTAAAAATTAAACAACTGATCGATACCTATAGGTACTTCGATATCTATACCTATATATAGAAATGAACCCCTATTTCTGCTGGTCACTATAACTTGTAAAGGGATGGAACAATCTCGCTATTTCATTTTTGTTGTTTTAATTATTGTCAGGAGAAGGTTCTTATGAAAGAAAACCCGAGAAAAGATGGGTCGCCGAAGGTCGAGTTTATTACGCAAAGTGCAAACGAAGTCGCGGGCAGTCGCTTGTATTGTATAAAACAGTGTACAAATATATTTTGATAAAACCGTTGTAAAGGCTATCCATGACTTTAATAAATTACCTACTTACATTTATTACATTTTATTAATCGGTATTATCTCTCTCTCTCTCTTCAATTATTCAAGGTTATTTAATTAAGTATATAAGATTATAAGAAATAATTATATTAATTATTATAAGATTATTCAAGAGGATTAGTATTATCCTCTTGGATCTAACAACATACATTACTTACACTAGTCATTTAATAAGTACAAAATGAATTATCCCTAGCCTAGGCAAAATCGATGATTATCGTCGAATATCAAGGCTCTCTAACGGCCGGTCCCAATAATCTATCTATCGCCGGTTTACCTTACTAGAGTTAGATATTTGACACTATTTGTATGGACGTTATGTCAAATTTCTATCGGTAGTAAGGAAAACCGTGGATAGATAGATTATTGGGATCCTCCATAAAATGTATGTAGGTAGCTACCTATCTATAAACCTGAAACAATGATACTATTTTAAAATGTAATAGGAATTGAACACTTATATGAAAGCTGAAAAGATAAATTTAGTGTGTGAAAATTAATTTACACATACAAATCTATTTAACAGCAAGTGTTGAGTTAACAATGAGTAGGTATAATGTTTGATGAGATGAGCGCAATCTATTTATAAGTTAGAAAAACATAAAAATCCCATATTTTATTGCATTTTGGTAGGTAAGACGGGATTATCGATATTAATTAAAAACGAATAAAATCTATCTCCGATTTAGAAACGATATCTCACAACTCAGTGATATGCTTTTTGGGTAGATAACACGGAATATTTAATTATTCTAGAGCTTATGATCTGAGCTACAGAGACGGTTTTAGAATGTAGTCCGACCTTACCCCCGTTAAGGTTCGTACTTTGACTGGGTTTTCAAAAAAAATACTTTAATCACGTACAGCTCTGAAAGCAACGCGTTAAGAGAATCATTAAAAAACTGACCTCTACTCTACACAATACAGAGAACTCTATAAATCTTTATCATCTGCAAGTAGGTGTATATCGAGCGGAGAAAAAAAATGCAATTTCCTTCGATTAAAAAACATCCGGCCTTACCCCGGTGCACCTTAAGCACATGAATTTACTCATGTGCCTTTTAAGTACCTTTGGATCGTCATGACATTATAGATAGGTAAGTACCTGCCTATAAGATAAGGTGATAGATAACCCACCAGCATTATGTTGAGTAACGTTGGTATAAACGTTGGTGTGCCTGCCTACTTGTAGTCTGGTATCGCCGTTGTAACGCGGCTCTAGCGGCTAGCTGCTACGCTAGGTAACGGCGATTTGCTAACGATACATTTTATTGTGGTGTCGTAGTTAAATATTTTTTTATTAAGGTAGGAAGGTTTTGGTTTAGTAGATTAGTAATTATAGATAGTTAAATCTAAATCTATCTTTACATTAGCTAAGCAGGTATAGGTGATTTGCTAATTTTCTCCTGAATGTACTAGGTAGGTAGGTAGTTCCTACTATATTATATTTTTGTGGATAATAAGGCATATGGCGAGAGCATGGCATTCTAAGAGACAAGTGAATAGACTAGGCAGGTACAGTAAAACGATAAGTGTTGTAAAGTAGAGTAGGTTTGTAGCGGGCCCGTGTATCGGCGCCCCGCGGCCCGCGCCCATGCGTTTCCACAGCGCTCTGCCGGCGCCTGCGGAGGGCGGTCGTCTGACACCGCCTACTTCGTCTGGTACAGGCGTCACCAGTCTCGTGTCCCGCGAACCTCATTCTGAGCATTCCAATTGTCCGTCACATCCAAAACAGAAAACGCCCTTCAGGTACCTATCCCCTCATCCACAAAACATTAGACCCACGATACAAACTGTAATAAATTGCGCCCCAGACGATTTGAATGCCAAAAAAAACAAGCGTATTCGAATTAGACACGTAGGTAGGAACTAATAATAGGACAAAAGAAAAATTATGTAATAGTAATAGGTACCTACATATTTCAACAAGAAATAACTTTAAAAATGGAGAGCTGCTAAGCGTGGCGTGGATGCGTGCGCTCCGTCGCAGAGAGCGAGCCCACTAAACAAAGTTCACCGCTCAACTCGACTCAATCCAGACCGAATGCTCAGTGCACTGCCGAGTGCCGGTGCCGGCCGCCAGCCAGCGCCAGCCTGCCGCGAACGCGACGTGTCCGCTACGTCATCGCATGATTCACTTTGTCAACGTTCAACTAAGTGTGATGTGAACCATGTCGTCAAAGAAAACTCGTTCACAACAAGTAGCTCCTTATCTTTACCTACATAAGTACCTAGGTACCCTACATACTATATTTCTTTCCCGTGGTGCGTTAGTGCACAATTATAATTACTGTGACCACAAATTACTTACAGCACGATTATACATTTCTAAAAAGGTAATATAAGTTAGGTAGTAGGTACTTAGGGACATTTATTTAACTTAAAGAGTTGGATTCTGCATTATACTTGGCTTACCTACCTGCCAAGCCTAGTAACGCTACGGTCTTATAAGTAATTATTACTAATTACGTATTTCCTTTACTTTTGAGATCACTTGGTAGGTATAGTTAATGCGGCCAACCGTCCAGTATTCTGCGGGACAGTCCCGTAATGCTAAAGTAATCCCGCTATACAATAATTACCTAGTACCTCCTAGCATTCCTATTGTTCAACCACACACATAATATAGAGACGAACGCGAAAGAGTATTTTTTTTGAATGCTCTGTGCACGCCCGAAAAATCGTCACTAAGTGGAAACTCTACGAACTCTGCTTGTACTTAAAAATTGTGTAAATTTAATATGGGCCAGTTGCGAAAATTTTCCTACCTTCCTTTCCTAATTACCTACCTACTCAATAAAAAACCTGAACTTGTTAAAGTGTCACTCTAGTGAAAAATACGATTTTTAAAATAACTGACTTTAGTAAACTTTGGTAGGTGTAGGGTAAACTGTCCTTGTATCGGCCCCTGCGTGGTATCGGCCGTTTCAACTAAATTGGTAAGTATATACTTAAATTAGAAATTGCAACATTATGATACGATATATTTGTGTTAAGATATACCTTATGTATTAAGCTATAAACAAAATATTAGATTGCCGTTCAGACGTCCTTTATTTCCCTATTTAGTATCAACTCAAATCCGTCGCGCGCGCCTGTCATTTTAGTGCTTATTCATAGCTCGGGCCGGCTGGTGATGACCTGTTGGGATTTTTTTTTCCACTGGTTACAGTCGTTAATTTCTTACTTTTACAATTATTTTTGAAAAAAGGGTCGTAGAAGAATATCTTAGGCTAAGTACTTATTTTTTGTTCACAGTTATTTTTTACTTTGATAACCAAGGTGCCGGATTTAGGGTTTATATATTTAACGAAAACTATATATCGGCTGAAACAAAGTTTATATTTTCAGATGCATAATCCAAAAGTCGGCCGTCTGGGATTTTATTGAAGTGTAGGTTAGTTTTCAACCTTATGGGTTTTTTTTTCACTAGATGATCTAACATGGTGATCACAAATTAAAATTACAAACTAAAGCGTCTACAATGACAGAGCGAATCCTAAAAAGGCGGCTGATGCTGTAAATATTCTAGGTATGAGTATAATACGGGCTGCAAAACAATATAGTAATGAAATAATAGGCAGACCAACCCCCCCAAGAGAGACAGACAAGACAGGATACACGGGACAGTTGACGAAAACAACGTTAAAGTTGGCCGAGACAGTGTTGAACACTGGGTTCCGATAATCCTCAAAACCTGCAGATATTTCTACAAAAGCATTGGCCAGCAAGCACAACTGCGGAAGTGAATTGTCACATTAAAAGTAAAAAAAGGAATTCTTGTAAAATTTAAACTTAATTCCGATAAAACAATCGGGAATTAAGCTTCAAAATCGAACAACCCTCTCGGCACCTACAAATCAAATCAAATATCTTCTCTATGCAATAATCCTAGACCCCTAGAATCCCAGAATACCCATACCATACCATATAAATCACAAATATTTAATAGAAGATTTAGATGTCGCGTCTGAATTTGGTTTGTCCCTGCCTGCATTTCCATCATTGAGTAATATTTCTTCATCACTCTTAAACTCTCCGTCAACCAAATTATGCAAAAATCTTTCACCAGAGTCTAGACGTAGAACCAACTCTTAACTAGACTACTCCCAGATCCGGAAAGATTTCACCTGCTTTTAAAACCTACATATTTGCGCTAAAAACATTAAATTTTGGAAACAAAAGAAAGCCTTAAGATGACAATAGATCTCCTCAAAATGGAGATCATTTACACAAGAGAAAGAAGATATTTTGTGATTATTTTAGTTATTGTTTCCTAGTTGTGTATTATGTTTATTTGATTTTAATGTTTATTTACATTTAAATGGATATTAAGTTAATATAATGATGAGACTGAAATGTTAGAACGATTTTATCAACGTTTAAAAGATATTATAAGATTTTTATACCATTCTGTTTTCGTTTCACACACGTTTCATGCTTCTCTCTTACATTCATCATCATCAACATCTCAGCCGTAGGACGTCCACTGCTGAACATAGCCTCCCGCATGATTTTCCAAAATGACCGGTTGGAAGCAGCCTGCATCCAACGTCGTCCTGCTACCTTCATCTGGTCATCTGTCCACCGTGTTGGTGGACGACCTACTCTGCGCTTGCCGATCCGTGGTCTCCACTCCAAAACCTTTCGGCCCCATCGGCCATCTGTTCTGCATGCTATGTGCCCTGCCCACTGCCACTTCAACTGGCTAATCTTCTGAGCTATGTCGGTGACTTTCGTTCTTCTACGGATCTCCTCATTTCTGATTCGATCACGTAGAGAAACCCCGAGCATAGCATAAGTACACACGGGTAATTTGACTAGTTAGGTACCTAACTAGGCCGCCTTAGTTTAGTACCTACTAAACTAAGGCGGCCAACCGTCCCGTATTCTGCGGGACCGTCTCGTAATTTTTATACAAGATTTTTAAAATAAATGACTCGTTAATTTTAGTAGGTGTACGGACATTCGTCCCAAACCCGTATACCTATAATATATCGATCCACAAGAAGTCTCTCATAAAATTTTCAGAATGTTGGCCGCCTTATAGGTACCTATACTGTATCTACTCGTACCTGCAGGGCTAGCACGTGTCGACGTCGGAGAGAAATAGTCTTTCCACCGTTTTTATCCACCTGTCAGTGGAAATAATTGTCTTCTCCACCTTACAGAGCACGGCAACCGGGGAAAGAGATAAAATGTTTCCTTTTGACGTTTCTCGTAGACTGTATGTCCCGCTACAGCTCCCGCATATTATAATAATTATATTTTGTGGCGGGAAATGAAAAAAAAACCCCTTCTATTACCCAGAAAGATAATGAATTCAGGTACATACCTATTTCGGGTCGACAAAGAAATGGAATTGTATTTATGTGAGGAGCTACATAATGCATTGCAGGCCTGGAAACCATACGGATGGTTTGCCGGTGCATATCAAGGTTATTATTGTATTACGTTCCAATCTAAATTCTATGAAATACCCAAGTTAAATAATTGTTATTTGTTTTTACTCTACAATAGGTCCTCGCATCCATATGGTTGGAAGAAGTTCTCAACAGAGTTTGTCGAGAGCATAATACCTACTCTTTTTAAGACTGAGCAGATTGACATTTAAACTGTTCTTTGCTCAGCTTTAAAAATTGTATGTTTTTGTATAAAAAATATATAAGGAGAACAAACACTCCTTAGCATGAGAAGTTTGTATATATCATGGTTTGTCATGATGGTTTTGTACAACTCACTCCACATACATAAGTATAAGCAATTTTTCGTTAGGCATGATGTGTTTTCGTGTAATTGGACTTTCACTATAATTTGTCTTTTAACTCTGTGTTAAAATGCTTGTTTAGTGTTAAGTCTGTTGCAAAATCCTAAATAAATAAATAATTTCAAAACGCATTTCTACCACAACTTTATAACCTAATAGGTACTTATACGGATACGGATACAAGAAATTCCGCGGGAAGTAGACGTAGGTAGGTAACACCTACTAATTAATTCGAAAGCGCTAATCCAAACAGTCCTAAGTATGATATATATGAGTGTGAATAACATTTTCGAATCCAATTTTACGAAGACTGAGTTGGCCATACTTTGATATTAAAGGCTTTTGACAAACAGCGGGCGTGGCGGGGCGCGACGTTTTCTTGAAGCGCTTACTATGGTAACAGATCACAGAAACAACTCTATGATGGAAAGCATAATGTGTCGTCATACAGAAAACGCCACGATGACGCGCTCGTTATATCTATAAAATGGGCTCGGTATCGGTATATCCATAAAATTCGCTGATAACGCGATCCGCGTGGGGAGTTTATTCGTTATGACTATTCAAACACGTCGCGCTGCGCTACGATATTTTTAAGGAATGATCTTGAAGTACATACAATTTTACTATAGTTCCTTGTAGATAACGTAGCGCACCGCTATACGTGCATTGATGGTCATAGAAAATATTAATGACGAATGGCCCCTTTACGACGGAAATGTATTTTTTCGGACGAATTCAATGCTGTTTGCCTCTACCGGCATTTACAGCGTCACCGGATGGGTGGCGAGCGAGATGATACTCAGCCAGACGTAGGCGCAGAAGGCGAACCGCCTAAGGCGAGGAATGAAGACGCTTCGCCGCAAGGAGAGGAGTAGGCGACTTGCTCAAGGGCACCACTAAGGTACGAACCTCGACTTGGGCAGTCGCCAGGAGAGAGAGGAGCCGGACTCGAGACGGACTACAAATCAAGCTTTCCTTTACACGTTGCGTCGCACCAACGTCGCGCCCCGTTGCGCCCCGTCACACCCGCTGTTTGTCAAAGGCTTTAAACTCCATTCTGAATAAATTCGAATTGTGTATCCGCTTTTTCTTTCCACCGTGAAATGCCATTACATCGGCCTGCACCCCAGTGAATGATCGAAATTGAGTACTTTTGACATTAACTTGGTATTGTCTAACTCCGATGGCAACGGAAAATTGACTCCCTTCTCATTCAAAAACATCAAATTAAATAGGGAGCTCTTTCGATACCCGCCCATATTGTCTGCGAACGAAATGGTACATCCTTTCCACTATCATTTAGTTGTCCCAATCAATGAAATTTGGGGGAATTGTGTAATACTTGAAAAGTGTTTTTAGACTCGTTTTTAGTGTTCCGTAATTCGTAAGTCACTACGTCGTATTTTGTGACTGCGAGACGCTATTACCACACCTACGTAGTCATTATTATTGTCTGTCAGACTGATCATTTAAATGGTTGTATTTATTTATTCGTAGTAATAATTAAAATAAGTAAATATTAAGCCAAATGTTATCAAAATGTAATTAAAATTATAAAGTTATTAGATTGGCAAACCGGAACACGGTAATGATAACATTTCTGCTTTGCGGTAGAAAAAGGAATGATGGCAGTAATACCACGGACGAATTTGTTGAAGACTTCTACTGCTATTAAATCTCAATTGGCACTAATGAGAATGAGAAAGTGCCATTTATTTCTCATCTAACATTTTACTTCTTATTAACATGTTGCTAATGCGAATGTTTGTATGGACGGAGATTTGTTACACAATCACGCCAGAAATGCTTGGATGAAATTTGGTATATAGATAGATGAGGCGCTGGAATAACACTTAAGATACTTTTCATCATCATCACCTTTATCTATCTTCACACGGAGATGGATGTAGGCAATGAAACCGCGGGCGCTACTAGTAGATAAAAATACCCAGTAGGTATTTTATGTATCTCAGTTGCAAACAAAAAAATGATGATTGAAATAAAAAAAATGACAGCTCGACGTCACTTTTATTAGCTCCAGTCAACTTACTAACATATTTACTTGCTTAATTTGTCAAAACTGACAGAGCTGCCATTTTTCAAGATGTCAATCAACATTTGAATGCAACTGAGATACATAATAGCACTGCAGGTTCCTATATCCAGAAACGGATCGTTTGTTTACGACTCTACTTTTTGACAGTTGTCTCATACAATGTTCAATAACTAAGGAGTCGTATGCAAAACGATCCGTTTCGATCTATAGGAACCCAGTATGAGACTGTTTGCTACTTTTTAGGGATCCGGACCTCAAAAGGAAAAAGGAACCCTAATAGGATAATTTTGTTTTCTGTCTGTCTGTCAAGACCCTTTTATATTCTTTGGAGCGACGCGACAGTCTGTTAAATAGGCGCGAGTCAACGCAATGATTACCCATCTCCCTATAACATGCGACTATATTATAATTTCCTGCCCTGCCCTGTGGGCCTACAATTAATTTGGGGTCGACTTTCTCTTACATTCTCCCCTGTTAGCCGTATCACATTACAGCCTTTTCATTCTTATCACACCTTACACAGTCCATTTATCTTTTCTTTGACCAATGTTTTCCATTCCATCAGTAAACCCTTCATATTCGCCGTGTCTCTAATATTATAATATAAGCATAAAACACACGTAATAATATAAATGGGAGTTTGTGAATGAGAGCGAAGGGGTGTGTAAAGATATCTCCATGACTTCTTCCGATGCTGAAACGGCTTGAAAAGTTTCAATTAAATTTGGAAAAAGATAATGAACAAGGCTATTTGTTATCTGGATTCAACGTGTAGTTGTTACTGAGAGATCCTGATAACTGTATTCTATGCGAACAAAGTCGCGGACATAAGCTAGTAAGTAATGAAACTGTATGCATTAAACCCTTTCTGTTGAACCTATTTGGTTGAGGCTGCTTAAACTTATTATTCTACTAGTTTACCCGGTAGCGGCTTCGCTCACTTGGTATTGGTGTTTTTATTTATGAACCGATTGACATGAAACAAACACTAACGGTCTTAATTATAAACGCTGATTAAATTTAAATAACGTCACTTAGTATGGTGCAGAACATTTTTCTACTACTACTACTACGTACTAAATAACGTTATTTAAAATTAAGCAGCGTTTATAAGGCCCTAAATGTTAAGTGAAGCTTACCACAATGTATTAGACTTAACTTAACTTATGTACCTATTAACTATAACTAAATCGTATAAGCTGTTTTATGTTGCGATAAGCGTGCACAAACGCACAGACAACAACCGTCTATATTCGTTTATATAAGTCCCAATAATATTTTTAATCATATATCTTCCATGTACAGAGAGCGATCCGTTACATTTTTATTATTTGTATAGACAGACAAGTGTATCCTCCTCCTACGCCTTTTTGGTTGAATGGTGAGTGCTCGACTGCAAGATCGTGAACATTTTGAGAAGCAACATGAGGACCGAGGCTTAGTAATTAGTAACACCAGATTGTACGATTTATTACTTTAATTCTGGTTTTACTATGCGAAAAGGGACGAGTAGCGAACTCATAGTAAAACGACCGAATACTGTGAAGTGCACAGAGTTTGCCAAATAGTTACTGCCCAGGCCAGAATCGACTACCGCCACGCGCGCGAGTTAAATTTAACTTTGTTTATTCACATTTTATTTTTGTATGGGGTACTTAGACTAAATAGTGAACTCACCTATAATATTGTTATACACTCAACACGTCAACGAACCTTTTAAAGGAAACGGGACGTCTAGACTGCGCATACTTACTTCAATTAATCAGAGACTGGCCACGATTATTAATATTTGTTGCAAATGCTACACAAGTACACACACGGTAATGAAACAAAAAATACTTTCGTAAGTAAAGGTTCGAAACAAATTCACAAAAAACACATACAAATAAATATAATTTCAGAATACGTTAAAGTTATTATACGTAACGAATATAAATATTTTCATACCACCTGCTCAAAAATGTCGAATTGCATATCACGCTCTATCGACGTAAAGCAAGGCATTACATCCCCGGGGCTGTAATGTTGTATGAAATTCCCATGGGCGTTGGATTTGGAACGTTAGTTGTAGGAAAACTCTTAGTACGGAGACAGCATACAGAAAAAAAAGAAAAAGGCGCGATTGTACTATAGGGCGTCTGATTGTTTGGTCTGTGCCGTAATATAATATTGGGAGCTCCAAAAGCAACTAAGTCGTGGTCTACATCTCGTGAGTACTAATTATAACTTGTTAACAAACGCGAATGTCTAAAACTGTGTTTATTTTCCATAAAATGTTCCTTCCAAAAATATCTCTGTCCCTCTATAACTGGAGAAAGGTGTCCTATTTGAATATTCACTATTAATGTATTTTACTTTTAACTAAATAACTCTGAAAAAGCTCTGAGTTTTTATAATCTTGCAGTATGTATGAAAAGTAGAGTATGCACCTCGAGGATAAAGCCTGATTTCGTCTTGGGCGGCTTGAATCCCTCGCTTTACTCAGGACTCTACATAACTCCCTCGCCTCGCTTCGCTCGGGAATTAAATTTTAAACAGTCCAGTCCCCGTTACATTCAGGGTTCAATATACCGCCCGTGACGTTATATTACACTGCTTTACTCCCTCAGTGCATAATCTACTATTAAATGCATAAATTCCTCAAAATAGTCTACGAGACCTACTATACTACTAAGGTACCAACGCTTCATACTAACATCACATCTTATATAATCTCAGCTGATGAATTGGAGTTAAACCGTGAGTCACAGCGAGTTAACGGTGGGTTAGTGAACTCCTCGTGTAAAATGATAGATAACACACCCAATTGAACCGTCCGTAGTCGGGCGCACTACTTTAGAACAGGAGGGTGCACAATAATTGACATCCTTCTTTGTCAAAGAGCTCTCCGCATATATCTGCTCGCCACGGCACGGCAATCGGGTCAAAAGGTCATCAGCGGTCACCGACTTCTAAATACGAATCTCTACGTCAAGACGCATTCAATATCACTAAAATTACTGTCTAGCTAATAATAATAGAATGCATTTCGGGTCTCACTTGGTCTGTATTTTTAAGAAACAAAACACAGAAACGGGCTAATGCGAGTCGGACTGGCGGCGCACCGAAGGTATCGTAACTGCTTCTACTATTACGTGTTCTGTACCGTAACCATACCACCTCAAAAATATGTGTGTCATATATTAATCCATAGTTTCAATTTGATAAATCTACTCGTTCCTAATAAAAAAAGGCCTGGAGAGAGATAGACAAACAAACAGAAAGGATCACTTCGTTATCCGTCTGTTGGAGGATTACTTTGGTATTCCTTTCTCCAGAGGTAAGGAATCCTAATCAACAAACAACCAGTCTGCAAACAAGACTAAAAAATGCTTGCCCAATAGGTAGACCAATTTACATATCTCGTACTGACGAGTGCAGTGGTGTAGCTTTTCAAAATACTAGACCACAAGTACAATTTGAAAAATTCAATACCGACTTCCATTCTATACAGTCACTGGAGTGTCACTCAAAAATTACTGGACCAATGAACAATGATGACCACACGGGAAGCACCAGCTTTCAAACAAAAAAGAATTTTGAGAATCGGTTCACGCAATCAAAAGTTATGAGGTAACAATCATAAAAAAATACAGTCGAATTGAGTACATCTTCTTTTTGGGAAGTCGGTAGAAAATTCCATTTATTTCGTTTGTAATTGGACACGTACTTCTGTACATCTGCCATCCCTAAAGTTATTTAGGTAAAAATGTATAGTTGCATAATGCAACTATACATTTTTAGATAGTTAAATATTTATTCAAGTAGTCAGAGTCAAGCCACAGTCACATGTCTAGTTCACTGTCCTGTCAAACTCACGTTCTAGTAATACGGTAGACGCATTACTAATACTGGCCGATGGGGCCGGAAGGTTCTGGAATGGAGACCACGGACCGGCAAGCGCAGCGTAGGTTGTCCACCGACCTAAAGGTCGCAGGATGACGTTGGAGGCAGGCCGCTTCCAACCGGTCCTTTTAATTATGGGGAAAATTATGGGGAGGCCTATGTTCAGCAGTGGACGTCCTACGGCCGAGATGATGATAAGATGATGATTACTAATACTTTCTAAGGCGATTGACGACGAAAATACAGAGCTTCACGTAAACATTGCCTATACTCGTGCACAATTACGGACCCTAACGGTTAATAATCCACCACTATTACACGTCAAATCTCAAAGAAACCAAACCGAAGCAGATTAAAAACAACAAAGATAGCCATGGTTGGGCTTTTTTCTTCTACACTGCAATTTCTGTATGGATGTTCCTTTAAAATTTCAGCAAACGTTATTTCATAATGTAACACATTAGTTTAGTATGCACTAAAGCGGTGTGCGCTATTTACGGGTTTTTGTTATTCTATTGGCTCTAATAATATATTTGTTTCTTTTTTAGTTCACGTTAAGTGTAGATGTAATAAATTAGGTGTAAGTGGTAGGTTTTATTGAAAATACAGTATAGGTTTACAGGCGCCTGGATTTGTAACAAATGTGGACATTTAAGATGTGGCAGTGAGTACAGTATTTTTGGAAAGATCAGTTCTGCTGCAATATTTTGGTATATATACGTATTACTTTATATTCTGTATAAAATATACTTTTTGACAGGTTAAAAAATTAGTATCCTCCGTCGTATCCATGTGACTAACACACTTCTTGACTTTTACACGGATCGTTACTCAATTAGATACTAACGCAACGCATTGACGGTTTGTCACATCCCGGGATTGTCACTATATAGGCGCGAACATTGACAAAACGGACAAAACCGGATTCCTGGAGTCGGGGTTCAGGTACAGCTTGTAACCCATTCTTACAAGATATTTTGTTGATGATGACTCAGTAAAGCACCTTTTGTCTCATTCCAGATTGAAACAAGGAAGAAAGGATTAGTTTCTTAATTATTAACTGAGAACTAAATCGTTTTCAAAATAAGACAAAAATGCAGGTACATACATGTTACACGGAATCGCAATAATTGTTGGTGTATATAAAAACTTGGTGTCCAAAACCATGGCTATGATTAGAGTTACCATATCTCAGGATTTGTCCAGAGATTATAGGACTTTTGGACTCTTCTCAGAATTGCGGCCGGATTTAGCAAATCTCAGGATTTTTTGAAGTTTGTATATTATAATACGGTACATTTTATGGATCTCTATAATGAAAATTTAAAGAAACTAAAGCGGCGAAGGGCGATGTGTGGGAGAAGGGCGATGCGTGGGAGTGGGGTGTAGCTGCCAACCCCCGCTATAAGTGCGATGTGCGACGCGTGAGTGAGACCCCCGATATCCGCAGTGTAAAAAACGATACGACGTGACTTTTTTAAATTGATAAGTAACCTACGTTTGCGAGAACATTCCCACACTGCAACAAAATCTCAGAATTTTTCAATGGGTGTCAGGCCTTTTGACAATCAATGATCAATCATAGCTAGGGTCAAACAAAGGTCAACACAAAGGTCAGCGTGCAGATTATTGTATTGTAGACTAGGTTTTACTATTCGGCTGTGACGGCGGTGGTAGCAAAATGGGTTGATCGCAATGATTAAACAAAGTCTTTAGTTGTCCAACAATATTGTCGACGAACGGTACAAAAACCAAAAATATAGTCGGATTTTGGGGCAAACCCAAGTCAGTGGTAGTGATATTTTGCTTGTGCGTATACTAAATGCACTAGTGCAAACAGATCAAGAACTACCAAAGTTTGAGAATTTATTCTCAAACTTTGGTAGTTCTTGATCTGTTTGCACTAAGATCCACATTCGTGTAACACGTAGAGTGACAATTCTAATAATTATTCTATTCAATTATGGGTAATCTTACATCAGTTTAGACTAGTTTAGAGAGCACGAAATTACATGACGGTTAAATTTGCGCTAACCCACAATTTAAGAGAAAGGGCTAATTTAAGAATTGACATTTGTAAGAGTTATACGAATTTGGACTCAAGCGCGAACAGAATAAGAAATATCATAATACTAATTTACAAACAAAAAATTATTTTAGTTCGCTAGTTTAGTTTGTGCCCATATATGATACAAAATTATAGCTAACTTTGAGATTTACTTTATTTGTTACGTAACTATTATTATATAATAATTTCTATGAAATGGGGGTACTCGGGCCCCGGCGCGGCGCGCGCCTTACCGTTGTTAGGCGGGGTGAGTGCATACAATGTGCAGCGCAAGGGTAGGGGTGTGGCTGTCGCGCTATTGGTCGCTCTCTTACCTACTACTATTATTTAAACTGTGCTATCGGCTCTGATACAAAAGGGTTGAAGCAACAACAGATATCATTATTGTAGCACTGATCCGAGATTAGTAAAACTAAATACATACTAGTATTTCCCAGTAATATTATTACCTAGTCCGTATCTAATCATAGGAAGAATATAAGGAAATGTCATTAATTCGTACTCATTACCATTGCAGCCTAATAAAATAAATACTATTATATAACATACGCATTAATCTATAACAATTATATGATGCAATAAGTCTAGGGGTCCAGTTTGCCTGCCAGCTAAAAAACTATACGTTGGGGTCTTAGACATCGGTAACTAATACATAACATGGTTAATTGATGACTCTCGAGGAGAGGATTGCACTCTCCGTATAACCTACATACGAATCATTGCAAATAATACAACGATAGTGAATTCAAGATAATTTAACGTTAGATAATTACTGCATTAGACAACTAACATAGTTGTGGTTTAAAAAGTTTTCTCCACTCTACTAAAACTTTCATAATGATTCTAAAAACGCTTTTTGCAATTGAGTAAGCCATACTTTAGAGAAGGAAGAACTTTTAAGATCCTAAATGATAAAAATAAATCCTTATATTGCCTTTGTGCCCTACAAATCCTAGGTACAACACCGTCGTCACTTGTTGCATGGCGCAAAAGCTAGAATTTTGTTTTACACGGATGCCGTAGCGCATGGTGAGGAATCAAGTTTGTGCACAAAGTTTAAAACGACTTCTGTATTACAGAATACTAAGTTATTAACCCAAACTAAACTTCATTTACACAATGAAGTATGACGAGGGATTAAGTAAAAAGAAAATAGGCAAATATACACTGTGTCAACTATCGATCCAAATTAAAAGCAGCGAGAGCACCGCCACCGCGCGCCGCGCCGCGCCGCTCCCTGCTTGGCGACGCCACGCGCCTTTCCACGCCTCTCCCCTTGACAACAATCACGTTTATTCTACAAATACAGCTCACTACCTCCACTTTACAATGCACCCAACCAGTCCCTCATCTAAAAGAATGAATTATGTCCATAACACAAAGAGCAAGAACCATTTTGCACGTGCGAATAGGGCGAAGAATGCTGCACAAGCTTCGAAATGAACAACTGGATTTAAATAAATTGCATGTTAATATATTTTATTTTTTATATAAGTGGCCAACTAAGTGGTGAGCACTACATCAATATTTTCATTGTAAATAGTTGTTCCGCCGATTTAAAAGAGAGGAGTTTTGTCCGACACGTGGCAGGCCTACAATCTGTACCGGAACACAAGGTAACATAGATTATTGTGCCATCCGGCCGGGCCTGAAGGGATGCAATTTTATAAGTAAGTACTTATTAGAAGTTGGAAAACTTTGAGAATTTGAAAGGACGGACAAGACGCCTGCTATTCTGCCTTTAAAAGGTTTAAAGTTTTCACAGAATGTTGTTACGGTGGAATTTCATACAAATATAAAAAAAAAAACATAAAATGAAGAGAGAAGCAAAAAGTCTCGTAATTTATTTTGTCCAATGTTTTTGAATTTGTTGAGCAATCGTCAAACTTTACACCCTTACGATCTTATGGAAAACCAAATGAAAACAAAAAAATAAGAGTTAATTGAGAGTACATGCTTACTTTTTCACTACGAGTAAATACCTATAATGACTAAATAAAATAACATACGACCAATAAATATATTGTTTGGTACGGAAGTATAAAAGCGAGAAGGTGCGCGATGCTGACTCGCTCATGGCCTTTTCTTTTACTATGGTTGAATAATATACGTATATTAGGTACCATAGCAATACATAATAAACACAGCGTAGAAAGTAATCTCTTTTGTCCGAACCCCAAATACCGCCTTATAAATGCCTACTTCCCCCTTCAGTTCGTAACGCCCTCTGCCGTCCACGTGTGCTGCTAGGGCTGTTAGCGGCTGAATATTAATTACGTTATGTGATGGCTAATGGTAAAAAACATATTTTAGACTTTCCCTTGTACGGAACCATTATTTTAGTAACCCTAATTTACTCCCCTTTAAAATATAATAGTTATCTATCCAAAATACTATTACTAGTCCGGCATCGTCGTGGGCGACCTTCCTACGGGGTGACAGACGGTGGCGGGGATGAGGTATTAAAGATGTCAGCGGGTAGCGGGTGGTGTAGGGGGGAAGGGCACACAGCACACATCTCTCCGTGAACTCCGTGTGTAATCGTGTGCTAGAATGACATGCTACTTCGTCCGGGTCACCATCTGTCACCTTGTAGAACGATCACACTCTGCATTTCAGGACTATAATAAAATTGCTCGTCAAAATTTGTACTCGGGTATGGTAATTGACGTATACAGTACAAACTATGAATTATGTATTAAAACTGTGGCACATAATTATAACTCGTATTTTGTGCTGTATTAAGTCAACGATACTATAACGTTACACTCGCAAATTTTCGTGCTAGACCTAGTCTATCAATAGCCTACAACAAACACTTTTAAAACCTTTTTTATGCTATTATTATGTGACAAACAAGAAAATTGTCCGCCTGGTGGAAAACGATCACCGTCGTCTATGGATATGTGTAACACTTTCATTTCAAATACGTTGCCGAACCTTGAAGATTCTGTTGACTCGCCTTTTGAAGAGCCCTATACTGTAGCCTGCCGGAAATACCGAAGGAGAAGGCTCATTCCACATTTTGCTGGTGTGAGGCAAAAAGATCGGGTAAATCGCACAGTATGTGAATTGTCTCGTTAATCATATTATTACGTTGATGAGCTTTCAATGTATCGAGATATCCGTTTGGCGACTGTTATGAGGATGGTCTGATAACTTAGCGCTGCGGGTTTGGGAAGAAAGAGATTGGAAAGTGGTGAAAATGTAACAAAATTATCTTACACTATAAAAGTTGTTTTGGCGAATTTGAAAGTCGATCGGATGTCGATACAGCACCTTGTTACTAACCTAACCTAACTTACCCAAGACTACAGCTATAAATGGTGTTTAAAAAATGTATAACAAAAGCAAAATAAATAAACAACTGCATCTTAACGTCCAAATATACGCGCTATTACCTCCAAAACAAACACTAGCCAAAGTGTCTGTTCAGAACAATTATATTCGCGACGACGAGCGAAGCGAGAAAGAGTGTCAGGTTACTGGCGATTAGAATAACACGCTAGCAGAGCCAGCGAAATGAGCGCCGCAGCACTGGTCGGGAGTGTCTCACCCCATGAGCTCTAATCACAGCTTAACAACGACGCGGCATACTTCGTATGATCCTTCGAATATATTTTTGTAGAATTCGCTTCTATTCTTCAATCAACGCTTCAGTGAACTGCTGCAGTGTTTGAGGTGTAATAGGTAAGACGCTTCCGGATGTGCCTGTCACGCAAGTGCCAACCTGTGCTCATTCGGATTCAGTTCAGGACTCATGGAGGGCCACCCCGACACACGGATTTCATAATACCGTAAGTAATCTAACGTGACGGCTGCAGTATGCGGCCTGGCTTTATTTTGCATTAAAATAAAATCTGGGCCAATCCGCATGCTGCGGGCGAAATGTGATCTTCGAGTACGTTTTCTATGTAAGCTTGACACACAACCACCCTAGAATAGATCTGTGCGCTCATACAAACTAACAGCGCCCTAAACTATCAGAGCCGCATCCAAAATTGTCTAATTGCAGGACTGCCGCCGCACTGTACGCTCGCCTGGGCGTCTGTAAACACGGAGACGATAATCGCAACGTTTTAGAAGGAATCGTGATTCGTCAGTAAAAAGCTCTGGCCTCCAATGCCGAAGTTGCCAACTAGCGTGATATTACGCGCAAACCGTCGGCGAGCTTGTATATGTTGAATAGTTATATGCCGTACTGATCGGCGTGATTTCAAATTGGCTTCCATCAACCGATTTCTTACCGTCTGGTATGGTCCGCATTTCTACACCAATTAGCCATCCTTAGTGTATTTTGAATATCTCTTGCAGTTGTGGTGTGGAAGTAGTTATCTTCCACCCACGCCTTCGTGAATATTCTCTCGTCTAACGATATAGCTTTCCAAAGTTTGTAGGTAACAGAAGGGAGTAGTCATTTTATTCTTATTCGCTTTGGGGCGATGAGGCCTACACTGACGTCCCGCTTGGGGTGTTTTGTGCATCCCCTGCTAGCATTTACTCAAGCCAGCCTCCTTCCCATAGCGGAGTATGACCTTGGGTCGCTGGCACAACTGCTTCAGTGTAGTTGTCATTTCCTAGATGCATAGTTCGATCCTCTTCAAGCAAAGCGATAGCTTGGATTGGAAGACATGCAATTCAGTCAGAGCTGGCATTATAACCAAAACGCACTGCAGCGAAGTGAGTTTTGGTCTTAAATAACAATACACAAGACTCCCCTCGGTCCACTAAAATACATAGTAAAGATCTATTAGATCATTTACACTTTTATGTCCACTACAGCTAAGCTGTGTCGAGGCATTTTGATCACTTGGTGGTTCTGTTGACGGCTTGAACTTTCATCACTGCTTCCTTCCTTATAAGTAACCAAGATAGTTACGTCATCGGCAAATGTTGCAATGGAATTATGTTCTTCCTCTGGAATATCGTAGGTATAGTTAGTACAAGACCTGACTTAAAACACTTCCCTGCGGTAATCCAGTTTTTAATTGCACCGGTTAATAAGGGTAGTAATTTAACTATGGCTACACGTGGAAGATTTCCAAGCACTCCCCCCTCGTTACAACATCTTGCGTTCTAAGCGTTACACAAATATTGCTGCTTAATATATGGCCATTATTTTAACCTAACAGCCATCGGGTTCGCTAATGAGTGGAAATAGAGTTAGTTGCCATTTTGTGTTCCTTTTTTCTTTTCTACAATGAGATTTCTCTTTTGAACAGGATAAAAGTGCTGTTTCTGTTCTTTTTTCCAAGGGTATATTTTTCATAAGTGATAAATTTTCTTTCGTCCACATCTGTCTGTAGTGGAACTTATAAATCTTGTTGAAAGCTTTCCCAGTCAATGTTCTTATTCTCTGAAGTGGGATTGTACGCTCTTTGTGTTAACTAGTGTGGTAGGGTAACTAGCTGCACCCTAATACCACGGGGTGTAGATAGTATAATTATTCTTTAAGATCCGCTAAGACACGCGTGATATTTACCGGAAATCGTGTGAAAGATAACTCGCAACAGTTTTCAAATTTGTTGTCAATAATATATACAATTTAAAAAAATACGCGTTCTTGAGAAACAGATTCTTGACAGGCAGACAGACGGGCAACAAAATGATCTTTTGAGGTCTTCTTCTCAGTCGTTTCGCTCTTGACAGAGCGGTCGTGGTGGAGGCAGATGTAATGCGCCTCACGACGTCATGCCATCCCCCCTCTATTCGCAGTCATCCTGGTGCACTCATGCAAGGGACCTCCCACCGCAGATTTGATCTGATCAGTCCAGCGCGTGGGTGACCTCCCGCGCGGTCTACTGCCTTCTACTTTGCCCTGAACGACAAGCCGCTCTATAGACTGGCTGCCCCGCCTCGAAACGTGTTCGAAGAATGCGAGGATCCGCGATTGCACCACTTTTGAGGTACGGAACCCTAAAATGAAATAAAGTCTTCTTTCAAAATATCTACTCAATTTAGTGTATTTCCCCTCCGTGTGGCATAGCCATGGGAGTAGGGACGCCATGTTAATTGTAATATAATTTATATTATATCGAAGTATTTTGACTCTTATGAAAATAAATATAAGGTTTTTCTTGCTTTGATTGCAAACCTTAAAACTTATATTATATTTTATTTCATTATATCCATTCAAGTATTTAGTACCGCAGGCTATACGAGCGAACCCGAGGATGAGGAAATCTTTCGATTTACGAGTAGGAAGTACTCTGGAACTTTCGCCGTAGCTGTGGCATATTAGTTGATTTTTAAATAATTTGTGAGTGACAAACTTATACCAATGTGATAACGCGTTCAACTCCTTAGTCTGGCGTTTACATAAACACTTAAGAGGATTGCATAGCTAGTAATTTCCATGCTTAAAGAGAAAACTCTTTTTTACCTCTTAACATTGTCCGATTTCAGTGATTTTTTTTTCATGGAATCATGGCATTGTTTACTATGCCCGTACGTTTTGATTTTTTAATTTTTTTTAAGTTCTAAAAAAGGAAATTTATAGTACTTTGAAATACTTATTAACCGACTTATTAATACTGAACCTATTGGATGCCATCCTCAAATAATTATAGTTACGTTTTCAACAAATTGCAGCTTATTTCTCTGTTGAAAAGGGAACTCGTTCAAAACGAACCTAGCGGATTCTTATAAGACCAAAGTCAAAGTCAAAGTCAAAGTCAAAATCATTTATTCAATTTAGGCATAAAAGACGCACTTATGAACGTCAACTTTACTAATATAATGCTTATCATAAGGAAACAAAGATAAGTACATACATACAATAAGCATCAGAGACATAAAATAGGCCGCCCTTCAACAGCTGCCGCGTCGGCTGGGGTGCAACCCAGGGAGACAACTGTGGATCGGTTAAATGGGGAGAGCTCACTTAACAAACGATCTCCAAAAAATACTAAAGCGAATTGAATAACGTTCATTGTCTCGACCGGATTGATACAAACAAGTCATACATACACAGGAGTAAGTAATAAGGGGTCTCGTGGGTAAGAATTGACCACAATGAACGCCAGTACCTAACCGCTACTGATCTTATCTCCCATCTGCCTTTCTCTAGTAGCTCCTAACTAAGATACCAGACCACTCAGAACGTTTTGCGAAATAAGGCGTGTTTATGTGTAATGCTGTTAAAATATTTTAATAAATATGATCATTTACAAGTAAAAATACCATTGTTCGAATTTGAAATTTCTTCATAGATTTTTTGAAAGTTAAATTGAATTAACGTGCCTTATTGAAAAATGTATCTGCGTCGGGAACCTTTGTTTCTAGCGTTACAGTTTATAATGGGGTCTAAAACCGGACGAGTCGTTTGATCAACCTTTGGTATAAGAAATTCAAGCGCGGCTGTCTAACATAGGGGATGCAGATATAACTGGTCGTCCTTCAACGGTTGTTACCGAATAAAACGTGCTAGCAGTGAACATTATTATTAAAAGAAAACAGACGAATTACGTACAAAGAGATTCAGCATATAAATATTGCAGATAAAATCGGGAAGCGTTCACAAGAATCTACACCGATTTTAGACACTACACCTTCGCGTGAGGACAGTTTGACACTGGGTGCCCCGCATAACCTCACCGAAGCTCAGAAGCAGGCCCGTGTGGAATTGTGCATGACCTGATATAAATTTTGAAGCAGGCCATCACGGCGCCTTTATGACATTGTGTCATGTGAAGAATCCTGGATTTATCAATACAATAAAGAAAGATAGAAAATTAGTTTATTCCGAACATCTCACAACACTACAACAAGTACTATAATAGAATTCACACAGTTTTGTTATTACTAATACTGCGTGATGCAAAGAATAAGTCACAACTCAGCAAACTCTAGGGTTGCCCCTAAGCACTGACAATTACTATTAGTACCAACCATTTATACAAAACATATACTATATTTGTGCAGATACCAACCACATAAACTTCAAATTGTCACAATCTCACATTATCCATAAAAGAGAAAAAAAACTTAAACTTAAACTTCAGTGCACCTGGGCTCTATCAATTTCCATTGGTTAAAAACACATATTTATCGGATCTAACAAACTGACAACAACGCTCAAGGAAAAATAAGTGTACTTCAAACTTACATACTTCACTACTACATACTTCAAAACGGCTACTTACAAGCCATCATAGAGCAATACTTATATATAGGGACATGCCGTGTAGGAAAAAAGCCCACCGTCCGTCGTCGGCACGGGGGCACGTCACACGTAAACATTTGGATTACTAAATAAGTGGTAGATTGTGGTTAGATAGTAGGGATGGGGTGGAGGTTGGTTATTTTTTAGAGTTTATGCCATCTCACTAAGTGCGCCTTCAAATGCCTATTAAAAGTTTTAACGGTTTTCAGGGCTCTCATCGGCGGTGGTAAATCGTTCCAGCATCGCGTTGCCGCAAAACTAACACTGCCACGAAAGGCTTGTGTCTTGTGTTTAGGAAGTAACAATTTATATATGGATACACGAGTGTTGTGTATCCGTGTCTCATGGGCCTAAGTCAACTTCTGCCGAAGGTATTCTAGTCTGTAATCTTTACTACACCAAATACAATGCAGAAGCAAATTGTCGGTCGACAGTTGGTTGTTTCAAAACAAACAAACCGCCTACCAAAGTAGCGACTGAGAACCACAGGGAAAATTTTGATCGCTAGTTTCTTCATTTTGACCGCAGTATCTGGTGTCGATTCCATTACAAAATCGAAGCAGCATCAATTTCCAATAGTACACTACGAAATACCTTTTTATTTAAAGTTTTAACTGCGACCGAATACGGAACGGGCGGCTTCTACGGAAGATCAGCGCTGGTTGCTTCAGCCGGCATTATGCTGAGTAGAGGCCGTTTTGTGGCAATAACTATTTAGTTATTAATGTTTAGTTAAGTATTTGTTCATGTTTTTTTGCCACAATAAACTTATTTCATTCATTCATTTCATATTTCATTCAATACCGAGCTCCGCGGATACTGCTTCATTACGACAACACGACCGCACACTCAGCGCTCAAAACGAGGGACTTCCTGGACACCACGCCGGTCAAAGTCTTGGGTCACCCTCCTTAAAGCACAGCCCTGATCTGGTACCGTGTGATTTCGTATAATTCCTCAAAATAAAAAAACAACTGGTTGGATACAGTTTTGAATGCATGAAACTTAGTATAGATGCTGGCAGAGATTTTTTCGAAAAGAAATAATAAAAATATTTTATCCATATTGCCGTTTCAGTTTCTCAAACTTTCTAAGTATCCCACGTATGTGCATCTGCATCTAGGGCTGCCAAAACGTTGCTACGCTAACGTTACATTAAGGAAAAAATCCGGACTTAACCCGTTTACTCGCGATTCGCCATATTTGGCCAATAACACAATATATTTCGCAGAAATCAACCTACTTTTCCAGGAACTGCAACTGTGTGGTTAATAAGGATATACACACTCAAATAAATGGAGCAGGCAACATCGTCATGCAATAGTTGCACCTATAATAAGTAGGTAACTGTAGGTAGTAACTATAGGTACCTACTTTTTTACTTTTATGTCAAATATGGAAATTCACTGAAGTATGAAATAATATTTTCAACAAATATTTTCCGCGTATAAATCACTGGTCACTATCAGTTTGTCAGGCGGCAAAGGATGTGTTTATGATTTCAAAGAAAGACAGGTAGGTACAGAGAGATTTATCAACCAAAATAATATGAATTCGGGGCCGGCGGCAACAGTCTCACAATATTTGGGCTCACAGTCCACGCGCACGCTCATTACAAAATGCTATTGCTTACAAAAAGCTTTGCCCCAACCAGAGACAGAACCCAGAGCCTCGTAGGTATTATGTTTATTCTGCGTGTACTCAGTTGGTATCTACATAATATTATATGACGCGGGTCAAGCTTGGTCAAGGGTGGATTTGAGGATAGGCTACTAAACCAAACTGGAGCAAACTTCGAGCACTACTGTTTTCCTTGTCGATATTATTGTTTAGTACGAGACATTCACAAACATTAATAATATTATGTCTAAAAACTGAACGATTATCAATGTTTTAAATCATTTTTATGTGTCAACGATGATATTCCAGTTCGGATCGATATTGATTTTGTAGAGAGAGCTACCTAGAGTGCATACTTATTACAGCTATTATAGCTCTATAATAAGTAGGCACTCTAAGTAGGTAGTTTCCCTCTCTAGGCAAGACTCGGCCGCGAATAGAGCCTCTGGTGTCGTGACAAAGTGGCCACGGAGGACTGCGGTAAAATCGATATTGGACGAGTCAACCAGCCAAAAGCTCATTCGCTTCAACCCCTTTAGGAGTAATTTTCCACAAATCTTTCCTTACTAAAAAAAACCTGTTGAAAGTGAATACTTTGTTAGCTAATTTTACTTGCGAGATAAACTTTATCCGTGCGGAAAGACCCACGGGCGGATAAAATAGAGCACGGGCGGCTTCATAATGCATTCAAATTTTATACAAAATGCATGGACTTAAAGCGCAATTTATAGAAGCTGCCTATCAGGCGCGGGCGCCGATATGGCGCGTCATAGCCACGTCCGAGCAACGACATATTGTGTGTTCTAAATTGCACTTTATTTCCATGCATTTCGCATGATATTTGAATGTAATAGGAAAGCCGCACGTGCCATGTCCGCGCCCGGCGCCATTTATGTGTGGCTTGCGCCTAGGGCGTAAGCCGCACACGTACGATAATATTATATGCTTACGCATATAAAATTGATCGCTTCATGTGAAGATATAAAATGGTAGTAACTGCACCTACCATGTTATATCCGAAACATGAAGCTACGAATATATAATACGCTACAGTCTACGCTACATGTCTGCGCTACACAATATAAAATTAAGGGCATTTATGCAGCATACTTTGACACTCGCCAATAAACCAAAACTTATTCCCCTCTAATAATATCTTGAATTACGAAATTTGGCAAAAATACGAGTATAAGTTATATAAGAGCAGCTATTTTATAAATTAATAAAAAATGTTTTGATGAAACAGAAATGTATACATAATATACGGTCGATTCATAGATAACCGACCTATTGCAAAATGTGACTTCCTGCAGAAATCGAGTAAATCAAAAATATGTAGTTGAATTAATAGGTTTATGTAAATATAAGAAGTAAAAAATATGTTAAAAAATAAATTCATCCAATCGAGATGTGTTTTTTTTACTTAAATGCAATGGGAATTAGTCCAGTCAAATTAGGATAAGGTATGGAAATAATTCTAACCCCCCCCGAAGGGTTCCCGCATTGACGTGGCTGGGGGGCTCAGTAGCCGTGGCTTGGATCACCACGATGAAGCCAAGAGGAACCCAGGGGCCGCGCTGGCGTTGGGTTGAGCTGGCCGGCTCAGGCGAGGCCTCTCCTATGGGCTTTGGAGGAGGTGGGGCCCGGGCGGTATGGCGCAGGCTCGAGGAGGGGGGGCCCGGGCACTTTGGTGCAGGCTCGAGGAGTATGGGTCCGGGCGCTCGGCGCAAACGGCGGATGGGGTCGCGGGGGGGGGTTATCCCCTGTGGCTAACGTAGCAGGCGGTGGGACTACATATCCGACCCACCGCATGGAGACCTCGGGCGTCCAGACACGGGGAAGTCTGGCGCCCGTTGTTGGCGAGTTTGGTTTCCGAGGCAGTTGCGGCGTGCCGCGAAGAGAAGGGTCCGGCAACGGACAGCCGCGGCGGGTTCGCGGTCGTGTGCAAAATCTGTCCCGTGTTCCCGCCAAAAGCGGCAGTGACGGGACACCCCGGGGTTTTGGTGCGAGCCCAAGCGAGGTTACACAGCCACCTACCTGATCACCTCGAGATGGCTTTGATACAAAATCCACTGTATAATTGGAATCTCTTTGTGAAAACAATATTACGATATTTTACTTTTATTTAGCGATACAAGCAATCGGCCTTTTGAACCATTGAAAGTTGCTTTGGTATGGTATCGTTTCTATAGGTTTTCTATAGGTTGTTACCTTTTAGTAATAAATAATCAAATAACAATAATAATATACAGGTTGGTTTGTTGAGAAGGGCAGCGATAGCCAAGCCCGGAACCACGAGGGTTGAGAGAAAAGTCGTGAAAGGAGTCATGCACTCGATTTATAAGAAAACGATGCGTTATCTTATACTTTTGAAGATTTTTTAAAAGACTGTATTATTGAGATTCTATGGATTTCGTTGCTGATGAGGAGCAATCTTTGCAAAAATAATATGATATGAGAAAACAATACAATAAGAAAATTATTCAAATTGGTCATGCCGTTTTTAAGTTTTAGCGAGACTAACGAACAGCAATTGATTTTCATAATATATGAGAAAATAATCTAAGTTTTGGTACACTATTAAAAATTTATAACTTACAATAATAACAAGGCGGTAAACGCCAAATAGGACGGGCAGTAAGCAAGTTATACTCATAAGGTGGTGCACGCTCTCACTTCTGACAGCAATTTTATTATTGTGCTTAAGCTATGTTAATTTAATTAGACATAGACATAAATTTTATTGTGCCAAAAAAAACATGTTACAGAAAAAGGAAATAAAACATAATTAAGAAAATGAACTGGTTTTCGTTGACACAAGCCGGTCCCAACTTGTGTCAACGATCGATAATTTAATCTCGAGCTTTCAAAAATATATTATTACTTTATTCATAATGATATTAACTAACACATAAGTACATAGAACTAATTTATTTATTATTTATTTAATCATAACGTAGTTCATGAAGGTACATGCTTTGTTCAAGACGGTACATCATATATATACGTATTAAAATACTTAACCACCAATCAAAGAGTAAACAACAATATCCTTTGTTAGCGTCGTTCATCTTTATACTTATTCCTATTTTATTACTCCTACATTACAACAGGATGATGTCAGTGCAAATGTGTGCGTGAAACTTGTGGGTAGTGGGACTATGGCATAGGCATTATAAATGGCGATTGTTGTCTCGTGGTCCTACTAACTTTGTCCCACCGGCGTCGTTATCCCACTGCAGTAATAGTGGGTGTGGGACAAAACTGGTGGGATCACGGGTCAATAATCAAAATAGCTAAGTAGGTAGACCCAAAAAAATGGCAAAAGTTGGTGATGACGATAATAGTACAATCTAATAGTCTTTTAGGGGGCCCAATGGAAGTATGACGATTTTTCTGTTTTGTAAGATTCCATGGGTTATGATAATATGGAACAGCATTAATCTATGGAATCTATGTAAGACTTATTCTGTATGGTATAATAGCAACAGTCAAAGATCGATCGATTGACGTTCTCTAATATTTAGCCCGCCCGCCATCTTACTCGGAATGTGCGGGCGGGATTACCTATATTCTAATATTTCATCACATCACACTAGTACGGATCGTCTCGATGTACTCGTACAATATCACGTTTTCAAAATGTCATACATAATATCGAATGTCACATTCTTAAAATGTCATGCTCACATGTCCCGTTTGAAAATTTTCACAATTGCAAAATGTCGCGCTCGCATGATGGCGCTTTTGTCACGTTAGCGAGAGTATAGAACGTGACATTGTTGCCGAGATGTCTACATGTTCATGGTTCACGAAAACCAAGCCCCAGGTGAAACTTAATAAATTTCTATACAAGCATAGACCGCAGCGTCGCTTAATATCAGGATCTAACCCAATGCAGGACTACTAATTGCAGTAGGTAACACAAACAATATTAAATCTGCTGTGATTAATTGATATGATAAATCAGCGCAAAATTATATTTTAGATCCATAATTTTTAATCGACTTCAAAAAAGGAGGCGGTTATAATAATATGATCTATGGGCCTAGACAAAGTAACATTCTCCAAGCGCTACCGCTAAGAGAAAAGTTAAAAAATGTATGGGATTGACATAAGGAAGCGATATATCACGTGATCATCGAAAAGGAATAGACAATGTACAACAGTTATCTCTTCGTTAAAACGAAACGCTACCGTTTCTATTCCGTCAGACGCTAGTCCATACAAAGTCCTAGACAACACGCCATGTTGACAAGCGACAACGCCATCTATTCTATTCGTTTGATCGCTAGGTTAGCGGTCTCCGATACCCTGCAGATAACGCTACAAAATGGCGTCTTTTAGTCAGCTGACGAACGAAGTGGTGTTTTGTATCTATTATTTTTGCGATTTATTCAAGATGCATGCTTTAAAATTGATGTGGGCTGCGCATAATAAAGAAATGTGGCTTAGAAGGCAGGCGAGAACCAATGATACGAGCATATTATTTTAAATTACTTTTATCCGTCTCGCTATTTCTAAACATTGAAACATATACCTAGTACACTAAAACCTTTTATAATTTATTTGAACTCTGTAAAACATTACAATACAAATACTTTTTATTGCGTACCCAAATATACAGAAATTACAAGAAGACATTAAACTGTTATGTGACGCTTAACATCAGACGAGCGAGTTTCTCGTTTCGACACAAAGTCGAATGATGGTGTTTTGTTTGTTTTTGCCCGTTTTCTTCGTCCCTGCTGAGTGCACGGTGTGTGCGTTGAGTGTTGCGGTGATGGTTGGTACGAGTAGGTGGATGTTTATGGTGAAGTTGGAGGCTCGCTTCGACGACTATATACTCTGCCGAAGCCGTCACCCGTAGCGAAAGCAATTCGGCTTCTACTTGTGGCGGTGGTGGTAATGGTGCTGTTGTACAAATATCTGTAAAAAAATTAAAAATGTATAATGTAACTAGGTAATATAATAATATAGTAATATAATCTATGATAACAAATAAACATTTTAACATTATTCAAAAATTTCAAAAATTCACGGATTTCATCCGGATTTTTACAAAGGCATAAGTGGGACTGTAGCCAACATCTTAGATGCCTGTTTGGTATAAAAAATACAAAGTAGTTTAAAAAAACAGAAACATTTTGGATAGATATTATCATTATTATTATTATTACATATTTCACCTATACCCTTTTTTACAAGTTGCCTTAAATTAAAGTATGTACATGGTAAACGTTGTACTGAGTTAGGTTTTAGCAAAAATATACTTGTGTATATTTAATGATTTTGTTCATTACTAATACAACATTGTGAAAAAATGGTTCAATAATCAGTTTTCGTATTCTTATATTAAGATAAGAAAACAAATAGATTTTTATCAAGCCCATCGGCACAACATCCGATTTAACAAAGCCGAGCTAACAATGTTTGTATAATTTAATAACAATCAACTAATGCCTTGTTCTACAATATCTGCTTTACCAGCTAGTGCAGGCAATCCCATAACTGCAAGTCTGCTGCTGGGATCACCACCAGTGCCACCTGCATGCCTTCTTATTTGCAGAGCTTTCTTTAATTATTTTTTTCAGCCAGACTAAACAGATTTTGATATGCTACCAACATTTTTTATTTATAGGTTTCCTTATACACCACAACCAATAGAATTACCATACCATCGGCTCTGAAGCGACCTTGAGCCCCCCCGAATGGGGCCTAGCTATATCTCCATTCCTACAAAACACGAGAACAACAAAAGTAGTGTGCTTAAAATGATGACGAAATTGTTTATATTATGTACGGCGGCTCATAGTAAGGACAAGAATGGTGCCTTTATAACATTTGTTATGCACTTTTCTAGTCTAATAATTACTTCTACATAACTTCTTGTGAACTTTAAATAACACAAACATCGTTAATTTCAAAAGTTATATTAAACAAAAGACATACCTCTCCATAAATTCAAATGTTATCCTGAATTATTCCGCACTTGCTCGCGCTTGGGTTCCATTGGCCAAAAGTAAACTGGAATTTAAAGCAACAATATTATTTTAAAGCTAGTATGTACTCGTAAGTACTGATTATTATTTATATAACACAATTACTTACTTTTTGTCACAAAACACTTCACACAATACTTGAAGATAGTTCAAAACAGACACTTTTCGCGGGTCAAGTTAGCAGCGGGAATGTCTGTTTGATATTTTGCTACGCTAACCATAGAGCATTATAAACTTTTAGCGCACGAACGAAGAGAAGGAGCGTTCGCCGCGAACGCGTGACGTTGTCTACCAATCTCTTAGCGCAAACGCTGAAGCGTTAGCGACTGGAGAAAGAGAATCGCTATGAAGCGATGGCATCTTGTCTAGGCCTACTAATGTACTTATGTATTTTTTTATGTGTATGTTAATCGATTTTACCGCCAATGTAGACAGATTCCCAAAATTTTTATTTTTATTGGTAGAGTATACTTCCGAGGTGGTCCCATTTAAATTTCATCAAACTCAGTCAAGCCTTTTTTAGAGTTACACTCCAAAAACTCAAAATTGTTACGCCTATCGTAATGATATCAACATTGACGGTAGCAAGGGTCACTAAAAATAGTGATTTTTTTAAATCAAATATGGAACCGACTTCAATACCAAAAAGTGTGAAATAACTTGTCTAAGTCGTTTTGAACTATCATGGTACCAACTTCAACAAGTTATTTCGCAGTTTTTGGTATTGAAGTCGGTTCCATTTTTCGGTAACTTTAATAATATAAAATTTCAAATGTTATTCCTTTTAAAATCGAACCGTCTCATGACTTGACTTTTAACCTCGGACTAACATTGACTGTGCAAGTGTGACTTTGTGCGAAAGTGACATTTTGAGAGTATGCTGTGACATTGAGCGAATGTGAAATTGTGCTCATGTGACATAGTGCGATAGAAAAAAGTACACGTGACGTCGTGCTAATGTAACATATTAGGTACGTCGAGACGGTACGGATATGTATGTATGTTTGTTACACTAATGTTACGCCAAAATTAGTACACAGATTTGTCAAAAAGAAACTTATTATCCCGTAAAAATGTTCCTGTGGTGATTGACATTTTCCGCGCGGGTGAGTGGCGTTCACGAGGGGAGGTTAGTAAAGTTGGCGGATGCCGATATCTTCCATTCTGTATGTACAGACAGACGCCTACAATAAGATGTATACATTCCGTAATTTTCTAAACTATGGTAAGTACACTTCCACATTTTATAACATTGTAGATAAAGATTATTTTAGCAGTTTAATAATACATAGTATACATAACTTCATTTTTGAATAATCTATGTCAATTTTCATGAAATTGAATGCTGAGGCACTTTAGAAAATTGTGACATGGATAAATCTTATTGCAGGCGTAAAACGTAAAATTGTTAATATAAAATAGTTGTACTGTATCAAATCTGCCGTGTGAGCTGAAAGTGAAGTGTGCCGTCTGAGGATAAACTTGCAGAGTCGATAAACTGTCTTTTATCGGCGATCTCACTTTGTATTTAGTATAGATCTAGCTGCGATAGTTATATTGCGATATGAGTCTTTTATTGATAATTTTATCCTATCGACAATCTACGCTCGCACCGCAGTGTATGTTTTATTTCAACTGTCACACATAACAACCATTCACATTTTAATCAAAATTCTAACATTATAAATACGATTTCTAACGGTCGTCTCCCCTAACAACAACGAACATAGCAACTTCTACCTCATATTAAAATGGTGAATATCCTTCGAATTTGTAAGTAGGGGAAGACATAACAGACTTATGTCGGGACCCTTCCCGAAAACGACCGTTACGAATATGAATTGATCAGCAAGAGTACACATATCTACACGTACCAAAGCGAATTCATAATGAGCAACAAAAAATGTGACCTTGAATAGCAACGTGTCCGGCCCTACCAATACGCTCGGCACTCACAATCAAGACAATCCCTTGCGACACATCATTTTAGCACAAAAAGGTGCTCTTAGTTGATGAGTTACAGCTTGTCAATTCTGCTGTTTAGTGGCTTGTCCGCTCGTGTCAACTTACTTAGTGCTCGTGCGAGGGGAGACAAATGAACTAGGTAGGTACTAGGTTCCCGACAACGCGACGGCAGGCGACCGATAAATGTATTCAATCATTTTCAAGAATCATTGTTCGAGTGTTGAAGACTGATGCTATTAAGAAAGTGATATGTAACAAACATTACTCGAGTCTGCAACCTGCAACGAAGTCGAGAGAAGCTTATGGATTTATCTCCAAATAGTTCAACCATAATAAGTAAGACTCTCTGTCTGTATATGTAAAGTACCAAGTAATTTGGAATTGCAATGTTACGAATTTACGTATTTACTCGCGAAATTGCGGTAAATAAACGGTATTCAATAGTTTACATCGAGGGTAAGGTTAAATAAATTGTGTTAGTAGTTAAAATTATTAGTTAATTCAATTTATACATACAAATAAATAAATAATATTCTGTTTTTAATGTCATGATTTTACGAAATGTATGTAGTATCTATGCTAAATTAAAAATAAATAAAATTAAGTTAAATATAGAATTATATACTAACAAAAACACAATTCCTAAAATTTATGTGTGTATGTTTGTCTGTTCCAGCTAATCTTCGAAACGGCTTTAACAATTTTAGCATATAACATAGGAAAATTCTGGTTTTAGTATGGTCGTAGAGAGTAACTTAGGCATACTTTTATTTCGTGGCGCCGTATTCCGCGAAGCCACGAGACGCGCGCGAAGCCGCAGACGAGTCAACTAGTTCATTATAAAAAATCCGATTCGTGAAAAAAAAATGTCAATATTATTACATTAATATGACAGTAAGATTAAAATATTTACTCACAAATTTGTCGATAAAATATGTCTGGCTAAGATGCAGCGTGCGAATCCCTCCCGCCCGCATTAACGCAACCAGGAAGTAAGTACCGAAATGCAAGATAAAATATGCAATTTACCCAACCTTAAGAGGATTGCATAGCTACTTTCCATGCTAAAAGAGAAAACGCTTTTCAACCTCTTAATATTATCCGATATAATTTTTTTTTACATTGAATCATGACATTGTTTACTATGCCCCTACGTTTTGATTTTCTTTAAGCTCTAAATAAGTAAAGTTATAGTACTTTGAAATATTGAAAAAGTCAAAACGTGCGGGCATAGTAAACAATGCCATGATTCCATGAAAAAAAAATCACTGAAATCGGACAATGTTAAGAGGTAAAAAAGAGTTTTCTCTTTTAGCATGGAAAGTATGCAATCCTCTTAACTTAAACACGTAAACTGAAACTCTAGGAGGACCGCACTCGCAGGAGCCCGCTTCAGTAGAGCTGCGTACTATACAAAAACATAATAATGTATCTCAGTTGCTAACAAATGTTGATTGAAATCTTGAAAAATGGCCGCTCTGTGTCAGTTTTGACAATTCTAGTAAGCAAAAATGTTAGTAAGTTGATGACTGGAGCTGAAAAAGTGACATAAAGCCGCCATTTTTTTCAATTTCAATCAACATTTGTTAGCAACTGAGATAGATACGAGTGATAGCCCTCCCGGTCGCACGCGTCCGCATCATTTAGCGCTGCTCACAACTTTACCACAGAATACCTAACAGGTTCTACTGAGCAGACACGCATGCGGGCGCTCATTCCTGTTTTAGCGGAGGCCCTTAGATGTTGGCTCGTCGAGTACAAACAAAAAGCGCTCAACAAGTTTTCCAATATAACCCTTATTTAGGAGGAGTGGCGGCTGTACGCAAGTTTCTCCCATAGGACTTAAGGGTAGATTATCGACTGGTATATGTGGTGAATAAGCCAGTACTGCGAGCATGGACCGTTTTAACTGATTTTATTACAGATATCATCATCATCATCATCATCTCAGCCGTAGGACGTCCACTGCTGAACATACGCCTCCCCCATAATTTTCCAAAAGGAGTGGTTGGAAGCGACTAACGTCGTCCTGCATCCAACGTCGTCCTGCTACCTTTATCAGGTCGTCTGTCCACCGTGTCGGACGCCCAGCCGAGTCGGATACGACGACTGACCTCTTTCTCGAAATTGGACCTGCCTAGTTTGACTGTCTGTCCCAGATAGATGTATTCGTCAACAACTTCGAGAACCGAGTCCCAACTGATATTGGAATAGGCACAACATGGTCCAGTGGACGGTGGAGGCCATCCGCCCGGTCCTTCGGGGGTGGGTGAAGCGACGTTTCGGGTCGCTCACTTTCCGATTGGTGCAGATGCTTTCCGGGCATGGTTGTTTAAAGCATGGGTGTTAGTTTTCGGAAAGTACGTGCACCAAATCGCAAAGCGGGAGGCGACCCCAGCCTGTCACGAATGCGGGGCGCCGGAGGATACGGCGCTCCATACGCTGGAAGTGTGTGCTGCATGGGGCCCGCAGCGGCACACACTCTCAGCGATAATCGGCGGAGATCTCTCGCTACCGAGCGTGGTTAACTCGATGTTCGGTAGCGAGAGATCGTGGCAGGCGGTAGCCACCTTCTGCGAAGCAGTGATAGCGCAGAAGGAGGCCGCGGAGCAGGTTAGGGAGAATGACGTTCGAGCTGACCCACTCCGGCGCAGACGAACGGGGGTACGGAGGAGGCAGTTTGCTTGCCTCCTCCCTCCTCCGTAGTGGGGTCACTGGTGAAGAGTCGGGGGACTCTTCGTCGGCTTGCACGACCCCACACGTCTGAGGAGTGCCCTTGGTGAGCAAGGGCACCCCTTCACAGGCGCTGAGGCCCGGTTAAGATCAATCCGGGCCTACCGCTGGGGCGAGATTGTGAATGCCAGCGCAACCCAATCTCCCACCATCTGGCGGAGGACTGCTCACGGGGGGGTTTTAGTGGGTCTGAGCCCCACATACCCCCTTCCGTCTACCCCCGTAGCGGAAGGGAAGTGGACAGCATTTCATCCCCTCAAAAAAAAAAAAAAGGCACAACATGGTCATTAGACATAATTTTTGTCTTCTTTACGTTCATCTTCCCGTTGGGAAACACGAAGGATGCCTTCGAGCATTGTATTGAGGTCTTCCATGGATTCTGCCATGACTACAATATCGTCAGCAAATCGAAGGCGAGTGATGTACTCGCCGTTGACATTGATGCCAGTAATCTTTGCCATTCCAAAACCTTGAAGGCCAAAGTCTTCCAATGCAGCGGTGAACAGTTTCGGAGATATTACATCTCTTTGTCTCACGCCACTTTGCCATGGAATTGCCTTCAAACTCTGCTCCTGTACTCGGTCTGACATGTTGGCGTTTTTGTACAACACTTCAGCACTTCAATATACCGATAGTCAATACGTCACCGCTAGAGAGATTCGAGTACTGCCCACGTCTCGATTGAATCAAAGGCCTTTTCATAGTCCACAAACGCTAAACATAGAGGCAAGTTATACTCTTCGGTCTTCTCGGATAACTTGCCGAAGCGTGTGGATGTGGTCTAAGCCTTTTCGGAAATCGGCTTGTTCCGAAGGCTGGAATTCATCAAACCTGCGACGGTTCGTAATGACCTTCGAAAACTGCTTAGTTGTCACCTTTCTTAAAGAAAAGCACCACCACGCTTTAGTTCCATGCTTCTGGCGTTGAACCTTCCAGTAAGATGGTATTAAAGAGCTTCTGAAGGACTTTTAAGTACCGGTATTCCACCCCCTTTCAAAAGCTAATATGTGTTATCGTCGTCACCCGGCGCCTTGTTGTTCTTAAGCTGTATCAAGGCCATTCCATCAGGCGAGAGGGAGTCACTTTGATGAACCACTATGAAAACAAATCTAATCTCTTAAAGGCTGATGTCCGGGATATCCTCGGTATAATGTCGGGTCAGCTTGGGTCTTGTGTCTTTGGCCGAGCTGCTAACAGGTTTAGCGACTGAGGAGTATAACTGACCCTAGAAACTCTCTACTTCTCTTCACTTCTGCTTTGGTCGACGCTACACTAACGTCTTCTCTCTTGAGCTCCGTCAACTGGCTTTGCCCAATACTTGTCCCTTGCAAACACTTTGGAGCTTTTTTTTCGCCCTATCGTCTCTTTATTACAATTAGTATTAAAGATCCGGATGTCGTGTCGCAATAAGTAAAGCAAGTAACTCATCACGATTTGATTTAAAACCAAAACCTACCGAGTTTTCTTGAATTACGTGAATTTACGCATACAATAATTTAAAAAAAACTTACATGTGATAGGAAATATGTCATTGCCTTTTAGGGCTCGAATATTGGGCTGTTGCAGTTAACTAAGTAGTAAGTAAGTACTAAATTGCGCAATAATTTAGTTTTCGAGGGGCTGCAACAACTGACGCGCGCGGACTGTAAGTAGCGGCGGCCAACTTTGACGCTTGTTCGGGGTTCGGACAAGGAAATACACTCATTTACGTTATTCATTGTACAATATATGTATCTGTAAATGTTTACTATCGTACCTTGTCTATAGCATTTATCCAGTCGCGATAGCTATATCGCGGGCAGGCTTTTGTCGATATTTAGGTACTGTCATATTTTATCCTAGCGACGATCCATGCTCGCAGTGCAGGTCTGATAATTATTCATGGTCTTGCTCTTAACTGGGTAGGAATTAATTTAACATTGGTTATAAATAAGTCAATGAAAAATCTCTTTAATTTGACCCATACAATTAAAAGTGCGGTTAAAAATGCACATATATATTAAATACTATACATGTATGTTCAGTTAGTTATGTTCACAAGTAAAACATATGTTTAGAACGTGAGGGTGAGGTACCTAGTTAGATTGTCCGCTAGATTATAAATTTTATAAAATAACCTTTTAATAATTATCTCATACTAACATTGAGGGAAGAAGAAAGAAGTGGTCCCTGATACCCTTTGACGACTGTTACGGAAGAAGACGTGCTAGCTAGATGTGAAAAATTTAAACCGAGACAATAGACGAGTTACGTATATATCAAGAGATTTAGCACATACCGCAGATAGGATCGGGAAGCCTTCACGAAATTCTACACGTGCATCTTCGCGTGAGGGGATAGTTTCACGATGGGTGCTGCACAACCTCACCGATGCTCAGACGCAGACTTGGGTGGAATGGTGCAGTAATATTATGATAAACAAATTTTGATGCAGGGTCGTATAGCGTGTTCACGACATCATTACAAGTGATGTGTCCTGGTTCTATCAATACGAATCAGAAACGAAGCGCGAGTCGAGGGTTTGGGTGTTTCAAAACGAATCAACGCCTACTCGAATTAAAGTGAAGCGATCTAGAAGCGGGGGGAAGATGTTGATTGCGCGCTTTTTCAATACGGATTTCCTTAACGGAACCAAAGAAGCATCAAAGCCGAATGTAGGTATACCTACTAAATGCTTGGCAGAAGTCTTCTCTGTTGTGAGCAACAAGCAGCCAAACCACAGGGTTCCGCGGGCTACTGCTCTACCACGACAACGCGCCTGCGCACAACGCGCTCAAAACGAGGGATTTCCTGGACATCACGCTGGTCTAACTCCTGGGCCCACCCTCCTTACAGCACTGAACTAGCACCGTATGACTTCTTTTTATTCCCGAACATAAAAATTCAGCTCAAAGGGATACAATTTTCGTTGCCGATCAGCGTTCGAGCAGGCTGCATAAACGAGGCGTCTGCGGCGGAGTGGAAAAAGTGTTTTGAAAACTGGTTCAGCGGCATGCAACTTTGTATTGATTTATATTGTATTTGTGTACAGGTGCAGATAACACAGAAAAGATTTTACAAAAAATATATTACCAAAACATTTTTCTTATTTTCGCAAGACTTTAGTGTGTCCCACGTTTATCCAGGTTATCACATAGACAACTTTTTGTCCTACCAAAACTAAAGTGACTTTTAGACATTTCGTCTTCACGAATATAACATTTTATTGATATTATTTTTATGTATAATAAAAGTTCACAAAGTACTTTATCAAGAAAATGTGTGTAGCCCCAAAAATACTAATACTTTAGTGAACAACAATAAACCACTCAGTGGTTTATAATCGTAAGATAATTTAATTAGAAAATAAAAAAACAACTTTTTATATTGAAATTTGAAAATATTTGAAAGTGCATTCTCGCACCCATAACATTAGAATTGATTTCTTACAATTTTGGTTCTTATCAATGTTTACCTAGGTTCGATATTTTCCCATGTATACCTCAAAAGAGGGGAATTAATTTTAGTTTCATTAACAACTGGTTTATTTTGGTAGAACTTGGTAGAAATGTTCTATTATAGCTAGTGTTTATTATTTATTTTTTGTTGTTTTGTTGATGTTTGTTCAATAATATGATGCCAATTTGGTGTGTTAAAAATTAGTTTGAACATTAAATATAAAGGAATTTTTATTCACACTAAAATTCACGTTCTCTATTGGCGTATAAATCGAAAAATGACGATCCCAGGGAACAAAAATATGCAAATAAAAATAGTAGGAAATTGAGATATAAACAAATTTTGTGATAACCATTATTTGTGTAAAATTGAAAATAAACGAGTTATTCCATAAAAAAACTGAGTCCTAAAATCAAGATGGCGGATGACGCAACGGACCGATTACCACACAAAACAAAATTTAGACTGCCAGTAACACCAAACGAATTCCGATGAAAAATTGCTACTTATTTTTTTTTCCTACAGGGCTATATTTATGTATCTCAGTTGCCAACTTTTAAAGTTGATTGAAATCTAGAAGAACTCCAGTAAGCAAAAATGTTAGCAAGTTGATGACTGGAGGTGACAAAAGTGACATACAGGCGCCATTTTTTTAGATTTTAATCAACATTCGATTTTAACTGAGATACATAATAGCCCTACTGGTCAAATCAAATCATTCGGCTGAACTGAATATATACCTACGATTGTTATTTTTTTATTTTATACAAGACAGACGACGAGACAGACAATTCGTGAGCCTGATGGTAAGCATTGTAAGCACTGCGCTTGCCCATGACTGAACGTGTACATGGCACTGTTTTTGAGTCTTATTTGTCTAGTAGTTTCCTTACTATTGCTTCGTGATAGCAGCTATAGTTCTAAATTCTACTAATTGCAATCGAACCGTAGCTGAACGGTTAATACGTTTTCTTATTCTGGTATTGAAAAACAGTTCAGCTGCAGTTACATTTCTATTGACGCAGCGATCGATCCAAACTTTATATTCTGATAACTCGATAGATCATGAACGCGACGCTTACTCATATTCGTATATCTTAGCGTTTAATGTAAGTATATTTAATATAATATATAGTAGTGATTAAGACAGGAGTTGATCGAGTCGAACTGCAGTTGCATCGGGATAGATTGCTGAACGTTGTGATATAGTAGTTTTATTGGCCTCTTGTATGTGATGATAAACCTTACGACAATTTTAGCATGAAAACGAAATCAACAAATAACAACATCGCCCTTAACCACAACGGTTCTCTTTTGCGCAGACTATACATTTCACCAAATCCATATATTATGTAACTGAAGGCCCTCTGTGCTATAATTCTGCATCTCGGACATGCAATAGTATGAATGAGTGAGTATGGCCTAGTGCGCATTGTGTTGCGTTTTTATAGCACATATTCTGTGAAGTACGGATAGTCATAGTAAAAATGTCAGTTAATAATGCTATTATACATATTTTGAATTATATGAATAAATTATGTAGGTAGGTAAGGCTCCTTTTATTGAATTTATACAATCTGCACAGGACTGCTGGCTACAGTTACTGTGTGATTAGAACTCTACCTATACCTGATATATCTATACCTAAATAGGTAGCACATTTCAACTGAGTCATAGAAAATAGAAACATACGTAAGTGTAGCTGGTACTTATTTAACCTACATACATCTTGTTGGTTGCTGGCAAGTTAGTAGATAGGTAGGTACTTAACTACAAATTATTAAAGATCAATTTCGCATCTGTTACATCTTTACGACCTTCATTTCATTAATAAAGTGTAGCAGATCACATCTACAATTGTTGTTAGGTAGGCAACAAATTCCTTCATTTGAATCTAAACCGGACTGCCGGCGAGTCAAAAAGCAGCTGTTAGGTAGGTAGGTAGTTCACCCTGTTTTGCCCCCGCCCGTGCCGTGCCACTGGTTGTTTTCGGAATCAATGGAAAACTTTTTACACAGTCGACTTAGCAGGTCCACGCCACGGCCACCAGGGGCGGTACGGTCTCCTACCGATATTCCTATTTCGACGTGCACTTTATTTACTTAAAACTAGTAATTAAGTAGGTACCTATATCTAATTAGGTATTAATGCAGTGTACAGTGTAACGTTTTGTAGTCCTACCAATCAGTCATGTAAAAACAAATATAAGTACCTACAATTAAAAGATTAGGCAGACGTGTGTATAACATCTATATGAAACTAGTACATTGTAACCTTGAAATGTACCTATTTAGTAACTGAAGCATCGAGCGGCTGTTTGGTTAGTGTACCTACTTATCTTGTCTGAGTTTTGTGGCTATTATCTCAACACTGAACAAACAACTCATTCTACTTATTAATAATACCATCTATGTTCAGGACTTAGGTAAGTTAGATATTAGTAGAAGTACCTATCTATCTCACTCACTGAGCTATCTGTAGGTAGGTAGGTACCTATAACTCTAGAGAATTTATAATCATGAAATACGTACCTAATTAATACTAAAACACCAAATAACATCTCAGTTGGTAAAACCACAACAATATGATATGTAAGTACACCAATAAATATTCTAATTATTGCCTTACTTGATGGTAGAGAAACGGATTCCATAGAAATTTATGTAGGTACCTACCTAGAGTACGTACTATTTTTATTCTCGAATTTCATTCATTATCGTAAGGATTTATTTAATTCTACGAGTACCGATGGTAAGTAATGAGTACCTATTCACATATTATATTAAGAATTGAGTAGGAAAAATAGTATTTGTAGCACTTACCTATCTTCGTAAGTGGGTGTGGCGTCGCCAGAAGCACCTTGGGATAAGTCACCGTCCATAGTCAGGCTGTTGATGGTATTTGGGGCGGGAATTTGGGATACAAACGGCGTGAACGGTACTGAAAAGTTGGCACACGGAACAACAACCGGTGCGCACGTAAAGCGAGAACTTTGCGGAGTGGCTTAAACGCCGCGCGGCGTCCTGAGCGTCGGTCGGTCGGTCGCCGGTCGTTGTACAATGCGGAGCGGGCGGGTGCTGCGCGGTGTGCGCGGAGCGAGGGAGGAGGCCAGGCATGCGGGGGCGGCGTAGCGCGGCGCGCGGGGAAACGCCAACGGAGAATTGGGAGCTAGGACTGTGGCTAGGAGTCAGAGGCGCGGGTGTTGCGGCTCCCCCCGTCGTCACGGCAACGCGCGTTGGTGTGGGTGGTGTACTAGTATCATAATCTGTGCATGGCCCGCACGCACCCACCATACCATACCGCACGAGCTTGCTTTCTCATCGCGCTCTGGCCTCTTCCCTCCCGGCCGCACAATCGCAGTTCCCGCTTCCTTTGCTTTGCTTATCGGTCGGTGCCTGCGCACCAAGTGCTTCTTCCAAAATGCATTTGAGAACCGTTAAATAATCCGGTTATAACTATTTTTCATACCTACGAGACTTCGGTAGAGTTGTGTGTAACGTGGTATTATGTATGATAGATAGGTACTTACTTACTTTATTTACTTTAGTCAATATGTAGTAGGTACTCGTAGCGCTGATCTTGCTTGATTAAAAAGCGGGGTTTTGTCAGCGTTTAATAGCGGGCTAATGAAATCGAACTGGTAGGTACTTATTACAAAGCAAGAAAGAAACCTGCCCTCGGTGACATAGACAAATGGCAAATTTGACATTAAGCTGGTGACTATTTCATGCAAAATCAATAGCACTAAGTCCGGAAATGGCGTCACTTACGACTTAACTCTCGCCTACCATTTGCCCGCTCACACAATTGCGGGACACTTGAGCACATTGCTTATTCTTTAGGAAGCACCATATCTACCTACTTTTTAAGTTTCAATTTAAACGACGCCTAGGTTTAGTAGCTAACGGGCATTATAATTTTTTCCATTGACATAACGAAACAGATTCAATACTAACTTACTACGTAGGTAAATCACAATGAATCTGAATAGGTATAGGTACTATGTAGACAATGATGATAATATATAAATAAACTATGTAGACGCTGCTTCAGCAGGATTATGGAAGGAACATTTTATGGAAAACACTGTTGGACAAATGTGTCCAATTTGAATATTAACTACCTACTAATTTATTTTACTTTTAACTAAATAGATAACTGCATTTTTATACTTTTTATATAGGTAGCTAAGAGATGTTTTTTTTCTCGCAGTAGGTATGAAAAGTAGAGTATGCACCTCGAGGATAAAGCCTATTTTTGTCTTGGGCGGCTGAATGAAGCGAGGGCCCTCGCTTCAGTCATGAGCTCAGGACTCTACATAACTTACTCGCTTCGCCCGGGAATAAAATTTGATGGTATGAAAAGTAGAGTATGTACCTCGAGGGTTTACCCTACTGCAAGACAATAAAAACCCAGAGATTTGAAAAAGGAGTTAGGTAATTAGTTAAAAGTAAAATAAATTAGGTACCAATTAAAATTCAAAATTGGACGAATTTATCCCGTTATAGACGGACAGAGTACAAAAACGCAACGCAGTGCGCGCACGGCCTAATAGTTTTGGAAGGAACATTTTATAGAAAACACTGTTTTAGACTTTCGTGGTTGTTAATGCCTTGCTTTACGTTGATATTGCGCGATATGTAAATTCAAATTCAAATAATTTATTTTGCAAAACATAGGTAGTGACATTAAATGTAGGGCTGTAATTGGACAATTTCGAGCAGGTGGTATGAAAACAAAATTTCATAACAATGTGACAGCAAAATGATAATTTGCCTAATTATATTGCTATGTTTCATTATCAAAATCAAATGACACAGATACCTCATTATCTTCTTGAGCTATACTCCGAAGTTAGTATAATAACTATCAATCAACTATTTAATTATACATAATCAATATTTCTAAAGATAACATTCTAACGTAAATTTCTAACGAAATAAACGCAGACGTATACCTATTTCTGCTTTTCTTATAAATTTGCTGATCATGTTCATTCGAATCCCATGAGAGGGAGAGATGGTAACGAACTTGTTTCTGAAGAAAAGTCATTATAAGTAGTGTACCTGCGTGTATGCAGAGATACTATTATTGTGCAATGTGCACAATTCTACACATGCTGATCGGGCAAGCACTGTAGAATCTTCTTCGCGTACATTACCGAAGTATGTTTCAGGGTTTTGTATATAATATATAGTATAGTCAGTTCAGAATAAACCACTCCATTAGATAAGAAAGTCTGCAAAAAGCAGCATTTATCCTCCATTGTTCATTCTCGCATCCTCACTTTCTTAGGGCATACATCGCGACTCGGTGAAGCCTTATTAGAACGACTTGTAGTGCAAGGTAAAATTGAGAGGTTTAGACTGCACGGTAGATTGCCATTACGTTAGGCCAACTAAATCAAGGCAACACATGGTCCCGTGATCATGTGCACGAGAAAGGATGCAATTCGTGAGGAATGGTGACACATAGTAAAGCAAACCACTAGCCAAAATAAGGCGAACCACCACTCAAATCTGCGGTAAGTGTAAATAACTAAGTAATAAATAGTTGATTTAAAACAAGTATTTTTCCTATAGGTACCTGAATTTTAGTCTCGGGATTTGTTCGGGTGTAATTTAAACCCTAGCTTAGTAGGTATCTACGTGTGTCAACGACGGCGCGGTAATGTTATCTATACGGTAACGACGCCAACGTTTGATATTAGGTATCCTAAAATAAATATAAAATATATATTTTGATATTTACGCTATAAGTAATTTCCGGTTTCTTCCGCGCCATTAAGTGAGCGATATGGAAACCGACACATTTCTGCTGGAAAACATATCAAGAGCATGCCTGCCTACTCGCCTCGCCGCGCCGCCCGCCAGAGCTTACGTTACGTTACGTTTGCCGCCGCTGCAGCTGCGTGGCCAATGATATTGACAGCGCGGAGGTTATTTTAATGAAAACCTATCGAGCGAGATCTTTCGTTTTGCCTGAACCTAAAGACAGTAATGGCATTGTAGGTAATTATACATACCTATATGGAGACAACCCAGATCAATAGATCGTCATAGTTTGTGACCTTGCTTGTGTTGGAAGTGTGATTTTTATCTTATTTTACTTATTATTTAATCTTTTAGTAAGCCGTCATGTTGCTCAGTCAGTCACATACTATACCTATTGTGGTGTAGGAAAAACAATTCGTTAAAAGAGCAGCAATATCGCAAGTAGGTATCACCCGGGTATTAGATGGTATAGTTACTAAATAGTAAATAATAAATATTACACCAACAATATATATGATTGAATGGACATGGAAATATTATCTTTATCAATTATAATTTTCCCGAAATTCAGGAATCATGCCTATTCATTATATTTTCAACACGATCAAATAGCATTCTTTCACGCCACGCCATCTAGTACGCGACGAAAAAACTAATAAATTCCGACTAAAATCTTCCAAAGAGCATTTCGAGCGAACTAAACCAACAATATAATATTTCATTCAATCTCTCATCTCATTCATTAATCAAGACATTCTAATCAATAGAAAACGTTATAAATATTCAAATAATCAACGAGATAGTAGTTACCATGTCTATTTTCTATAAGTTTCCGATATTTTGGCACTGTGGCAAGCGCCATGATCACTACTGAAAACCATAGAAACCGGTTTTAAATTCTAATAAAACTAACGTAAATCTACTTAATTGAATTGGCTTATATAATAGATACCTAACCTTGTGTGCTTGTGACCTTGCGTGAACCACTGATTTTTAAGTTCCAATTCCAAGCTAGGAGGCCAGTGTGATTTACATAATGTATTACAAATTATTGTTAGTACTACTCTTCTTTCGTAATGGTATATTATTGTTACCCTAGGGGTGAAATTCCCGAGACAAGGTTTGGCGTCCGAGCGTGACGAGGGCATCTATAGTTCAAGGGACTAAATAAATCTTTAACAATAAATACAATTCTACCGAATATAAATCCTGAACTAACTGTACGCTAGTTAAGAAACCAAATAATATATGTATATATATTAGTCTATAAGGTATATGTTTTGTATATGGGCCGCTGGTATTTTTATGTTGTGTAATTCTACTATTGCCTGAAATAAAGATTATTAATATTATTTTTATTCAAACCATTTCACGGGTTTCACCCGGTCCTTTACATAGGCATAAGTGGGGCTGTGGCCAACACTTAGAGGCCCATTTCGTATAGTTTCGCAGTTTCCTGCTAGCTATACGCTCGATGATAGGGGGGGGGGTAGATGCGGTTGAGCAGTTTCCTGCAACCAGAGAATAGGTAAGGAATAATTGGGATGGTAAATACCTGCGGAGGTGAGCTCTGTGTCTGATGAGTGCTGGTGACCGTGGGTCCTCGTGGAGGCGTCCTGCTGTCGACGGCGTGCAGAATGAGCTGAAGAACTATTGTCACTTGGTTCTAATGTTTGTATTGTCCCTTTGGGTTGTGCACTGGTTTACGCGGCGGGCTGAATGCGTGTGTACACACGTGCTGATTTAGGAGTAGTGTCTGGTTGGGCCGAACACACCCTGAAGGTCACTCGCGGCGAAGTCATTCGCGGTGACTCGTGCTGATATAAAATGGCGGTGCCATGCGGTTGCTGCGCGGCGGTACACGTCCGCCGGTCGCGAGTACAAAAAGGTGCCTTTTGAGCTGACGCGTAAACGCGGGGCTGATATTGGCGGTTCCCGATTACGCCGTGCGGACGCGACGGCGCCGAAAAGGTGACTTTTTCCGCTTCCTTTCGCTGCTTGCTTGTCGCCTGACAGCTGCAGGACAGCGGCGGGGGAACGCGGGGGCGCGGGTCCGCGCCTTGAGGTTACGTCACGCTTTCGCGTGAACATATTCCCCACGCGGCAAAGCTGTGGTGTGGTGGTCAATCGACAGTCAGGTGGTCGTTCTTGATTTCCACCACTCGGGTGACGCCATCCCTTCATGGGTTCGTCTTGTGGCTCATGCGCCAGTGTAGAGGCGGCACCTGGTCGTCCACTATCAGTACCAGTTCCCCGACTTGAGGTGGGCTGGATCGGGGAGTCCGTTTGGAGCGGGTTTGGATGGTGTGCAGGTAGGGTTTGGACCAGGATCGCCAAAGGTGTTGGGATAAGGGTAGGACGAGCTTGAACCTTTTTGTGTGCAGAAATGGCTCGTCCTCCTACCGAATACTCAGGTAGGGCATTGAGCTGACGTTTTAAAAGGACATGACCCGCGGTGAGAAATTCAAATTCCGCGGGGTCAAAAGAGAGTGGGTTGAGAGGGCGTGCATTGAGCTTGGCTGCAATGTGCGCTAAAAGAGCTGAAAGTGTAGGTGCGATATTGTTATTGTTGGTTGCAAGAAAGTCTTGTATTTCCCTAAGTTCATTTCTAGCGCCTACATAAATTGTACCGCAATTATATCTAATTAACGTCGGTACACCGCGCCTAGAAACAAAACGCTGTAATGCCGCAAGGAACGCTTCCGTGGATAACTCAGATACCGGTTCGAGATGGACCGCCTTCGTGGCTAGGCATGTTACAACACAGAGGTAGCCTTTTAATAGCTTGGTGTTTCGCAGTGTACTGGATTTTATCAAAAATGGTCCAGTAAAGTCCGTCGTGACTTTGCTAAATACGGGCTGAACGTTTACGCGGTCGGCGGGTGAGTCGGCCATGTACGGAGCCTTAGTTTGGACGCGGAAACGTAAACATTGTATACATTTGTATACTGATAACGTCCAGAATTGCTGGCGCAAGGGTGAGTGCAGAATGTCAGCACCTAACTGACTTAAGGTGTTTGCGATGACAGTTTGTCGTCGTGTTGTGTGTGTGTGCTGATTCTTTGTGGGCTGAGTCGGTATTTGTTGGATGTGCCGTCCTAGTCATTGCCTAGGCGGCGGTGAAGGACGCGAGGTAGTGCGCGGTGGAGTACGACGGGAGTACACCATCTGGCCCGTATCAGGTGAGGGACGGCGCCGTGGTACCTCGCGCTGTTGTACCGGCAATAAGCGCACTGGTAGTGCGTAGTATCGTGTACATACCCGAGGCTTGTGACCCTTTACATTACTACATGGGTAGCAATGGTTGTCACCATAGTGAGGTTGCGGGTTCGATACCTGTTTGGGTCTTGGCGCGGAGCTGAACGGTCGTGGGTTCGAACCCTGCGCATAGCGCGGAGGTTGTGGGTTCGAAACCTGCTGAAGTGGGGACGAGAAGCGCGCGGGTATAGTCGCGGAGCCGATAGGTTGCAGGTTCGAATCCTGCTGAGCAGATGACGAGAAGCGCGCGGGTATAGGCGCGGAGCTGAGAGGTTGCAGGTTCGAATCCTGCGCATAGCACTGAGGCTGCAGGTTCGATACCTGCTGAGCAGATGACGAGAAGCGCGCGGGTATAGGCGCGGAGCTGATTGGGTGCAGGTTCGAAACCTGCGTACAGCACAGAGGCTGCAGGTTCGATACCTGCTGAGCTGATGGGGATAAGCGCGCTGGTATAGGCGCGGAGCTGAGGGGGTGCAGGTTCGAATCCTGCGTATAGCACTGTGGCTGCAGGTTCGATACCTGCTGAGCTGATGGCGATAAGCGCGCTGGTATAGACGCGGAGGTTATTGGGTGCAGGTTCGAATCCTGCGCATAGCACTGAAGCTGCAGGTTCGATACCTGCTGAGCTGATGATGAGGAGCGCGCGGGTATAGGCGCGGAGCTGATTGGGTGCAGGTTCGAAACCTGCGTATAGCACAGAGGCTGCAGGTTCGATACCTGCTGAGCAGATATTGAGAAGCGCGCGGGTATAGGCGCTGAGCTGAGAGTGTGCGGGTTCGAATCCTGCGTACAGCACTGAGGCCGCAGGTTCGATACCTGCTGAGCTGATATTGAAAAGCGCGCAGGTATAGGCGCTGAGCTGAGAGGGTGCAGGTTCGAATCCTGCGCACAGCCCTGAGGCTGCAGGTTCGATGCCTGCTGAGTTGACTTCGAGGGGCGCGCGGGTATTGGCGCGGTTATTACATCGTCATTGGTAGCTAATGACCATGTTTTTTGTTCTAATACTACAACGAGAATCACGTAATAGGCGTCTATTGTCCTTCCATACTGCTCGTTGTAGAATTCCTCCTCGTCGTCTGATAAACCTACGGAGTCTAAAATTATATAATATGCCGCGTCAAATCTATCGCGGATCAATTTTACGCCTGCGGCTCTGGCAGCGAATCCAGGGCTATAGCGCCTAGGTTTGCTAGACCTCAATGATAACGCTTCCAAATTAAGCTTAATAATAGCGATTTGTAACTGTCTAAATCTTGCTACCTGTGATTCAGAAGGCATCGTTAATCGTCGTAGGCGAAGTCAGGCACAAGGACGCAAGCAAAATTAAAAGGAAATAAAAATATTAAAGTATTTAATCGTAGGTGAAATTCCGCACCTCCTTTTTCGGAAGTCGGTTATAATAACGCCTAAATTAATAACGTGTGTACGAAACCTTATGTGAGCTGATGGTTTAATTACTTTATTAATTGAAACCTGTAAGTTCGTTCGGTACTAAATATTTAATAACTGCGCGGAACCCTAATTTACATATAAGTAGTTAACCCAATTATAAATAACATATGTAACCTAATTAAGTAGCATGTCTAAATGATTTATGAGTGTTGAATCACAACAGCTAATTACGTAATAATTTTCACGGAACTCCAAAATGGTGTGCGGATCTCTATTAGGTAAGGATATAGTTCTTGAAATAAAATAAATTGGGCTGAATTCCAGACGTTCGACTATGGACGAATTATGATTATTTAATCTCAAGAACACAAGCAAACCCGTCTAACAGTACTTAGTATAATTTTATAATTAAAATCAACAAAGCACCTGGCGTAGGTAGGTACTTAGCCTTAAGAATTTTAATTACGAACCTTTCTTGCAAACAATTAGTGAACAATCGTATCGGCAGTCGTTCCAATTAGTAACAAGGGTCAGTTTCGCTTGGCAATATGTTTGTTCCTATAGTAGATCCAACCGTTTATCCTCTTTTTGACAGATCTAATTTGTCAGTTAAAGTGTTGTGACCAAGTGATTATAGTGGACACGATTTCGATTCATTTTTCTATCGAGTCTGTGCGGAAAGAGAATAGTCCTAGGAATGGCGCCATGACCATGGCTATTGGCCATCTAGAAATACGTCAGCCAATGGGGAATGTTGAAAGGGCGTGGACAGGCCGTCATGGCATGGCCATCTAGAAACGCATCAGCCAATGGGAAATGCTGACGCATTTTTTGATGGCCATGCCCAGATGGCGAGGCCACGCCGTCCGGTTACACCCGTGTAGTTTCCAAGGTAAGCTATCAAATTCTGAGTTATAAGTTTTCACTTCTATCGGCAATTCCTATGACTGCCAATTTTTTTGTCTATGGGTAAGCAGTAGTATTTTATCAAGGTAGTAAAACTCAATGGTCCACCGCCGTTTTGTATTTGTCACTGTCACTCGCAACAAGACGCCCGTGCTAGTAATTATTTGCTGAGTTTTATATTGGAACTATAAAATGCCGAAAGGATCAGTGCTGAAAGGACAGACGAGAGAAATGGTGATCAAGCTTCGTAATTACTTTGAAGCAGAGTATCAAAATGGCGGCCCGCTTTTACCATTGTCGCAAGTGAGAGAGCGCGTTGCGGCCGCGTTAGGTATTAGTGCATCTACGATTACAAAAATTACTACCGAAGCCTACGGAACAAGCGGCATGCAGGAGAATAAGCTTCGTACGCCGAAGAAAAAACGCCAACCACGTCGTGTGACTTCGGTTGACAACTTTGACGCAGACGCTATACGCCGTCATATATATAACTATTACTTACGTAAAGAAGTTCCAACACTTAAAAAACTTGTTGCTTCTTTGCGTGAATGTGATTTGTTCCGAGGTCAAAAATCGTCATTGGTAAAGGTCTTGAATGAAATTGGATTTACTTATAAAAAATCGGACAAACGCAAAATATTGATGGAGCGTCGCGACGTAGCTTTTGCTCGTTGCGAATTTTTGAGCGAAGCCAAAAAAATTACAGATTGGTCAAATGTTGTTTTCACTGACGAAACTTGGCTGAATGCGAACCACACAGTGTCTAAGAGCTGGACTGATGACACCGCTGCTTCCACTACCTCAGTACCGATGGGAAAAGGAGAACGTCTAATCATTTGCCATGCAGGGTCTGTGAAAGGATTCATGCCAGATGCTTTGTTGGCCTTTAAATCCAAAAAAACAGTTGAGTACCACGAAGAAATGAATTCTGAGGTTTACGAAAGTTGGTTTAAGGAAATGGTACAATCATTGGAAGAACCGTCAGTTATTATTATGGATAACGCATCCTATCACTCACGCCAAATTGATAAAATGCCGACCCAGGCCGACAAAAAACAAGTAATCATTGACTGGCTTCAACGACATGGTGAAAATGTTGATAACTCCTTACTAAAAGTACAATTACTAAATATATTACGAACAAAAAAACACTTCCCAAAACGATATGTGATCGACGAAATAGCTGCAGAACATGGTCATTGGGTTCTTAGACTTCCACCCTATCATTGTCAATACAATGCCATTGAATTAATATGGGCTCAAGTTAAAGGACACGCTGCTAGAAATAACACAAAACCCCCATTCACGGCAAACAAAATGGTAAATTTATTAAAAAATGCATGTGTGAAAGTAACTGCGGAAAGCTGGCAAAATGTAATTCAAAAAACACAAGAAACTATAATGGCAGATTGGGATAAACACGTGGCGATAGATTATATGAGTCAACAATTAATTATAAATGTCGGCAATAGCTCGAGTGACAGCAACGATGAATCTGATTTTGATTAATAAATAAATAAAAATAAAAGATTAGATTTCGTTTGCTTAAATTGGAATTGGGGTTGCTCAAACTTTACTATTTTCTGGTACCAAACGGCAGACTTTAATGTCTGCCATCCCCAGCGAGCAACACGGAAGGGAGTAGCCTTAGCTAAAAAATATTGTTCAAATCTTTCTGTCATTTCTTGCGGGAGGGGAAGTTGCACACTAGCGCAAAGCCGCACTATTACATACAAAACATACCTGTACCGATCCATTGCCGATCATACTCACACAACCAAATCACTAACACATAAAAAATAAAGCACCATTCACAAATCTAGCCCCGCCCTCACCCCACAGTATATTATCAAACTCCATGGTCCATGCGGACTTGTACTTTGACAGAGGGGAAACGCTGTGTATGCCTACTCCCTTCCGTGTTGCTCGCTGGCCATCCCAGATTTAACCGGTAACAGCTTCGTCAAGTATGACTTGTACTTGTAATCATCATAGTCATCATAACCTTGTTCTTTTTTGGATATACACCAGGAGATAAACACGTCTTCAAATAATGCTGTATGTTTTCCTGAGGCGCATCAATATAACGGTTTTACATAAAAATAAATCCGATATTATGTGCCGAGAACGGAAAACACCCGTGTAAAAATAGTTCATAAACAATATCGATATCTCAATCGTAACTTCGTAACATCACTATGTTGATAGCCATAGAACGTAATTTTTTAAAAACGTTTGTTATTTTATGGAATTTATAAAAAAACTACTGCACTTATGGACTCATTTTGTGAAAGATGATTATTATACGGGATCAAGGAGCAAATTTAAGCAGTTGTCATATTTTTAAAACCTCGCATTTATAAGTTAACTTTTGCGTAACATCGTCATGTTACGTTCTATTGGTGCTGTCAAAAAGAGGATAAACGGTTGGATCTACTATAACGAGTGGATTTTTTTTGCTAGAAGCTTCGAATCGCTAGTCGGGTTAGTTTGGCTTGGCAAATCGCACTGCCGGTTCACTCGTCTAGAAGCTTCGGATTGATTTGTATGACGTAAGGGGATTTACATTAAATCAATATCTATAAGAAGTAGTTTGTAAATTAAATAAGATTGATATCCGATATTTGGGAATTAAATTGAGTTTATTGTGGGCTGATTTAATGGACTGTATTTAAGGGATAGGGGGTGATAGCATTGGTTTATCCGGCAGCGAAAGAGATTATGTTGCCGGATATCCGCGCTCGTGGGAAATGTGGTTTATCCGGGTACCCGGTTATATCCGGATAACCGGATAAATCCGGCTCGAAGGAAAATATAGTTTCGCAGTTTCCTGCTAGCTATACGCTCGATGATAGGGGGGGGGGGTAGATGCGGTTGAGCAGTTTCCTGCAACCAGAGAATAGGTAAGGAATAATTGGGATGGTAAATACCTGCGGAGGTGAGCTCTGTGTCTGATGAGTGCTGGTGACCGTGGGTCCTCGTGGAGGCGTCCTGCTGTCGACGGCGTGCAGAATGAGCTGAAGAACTATTGTCACTTGGTTCTAATGTTTGTATTGTCCCTTTGGGTTGTGCACTGGTTTACGCGGCGGGCTGAATGCGTGTGTACACACGTGCTGATTTAGGAGTAGTGTCTGGTTGGGCCGAACACACCCTGAAGGTCACTCGCGGCGAAGTCATTCGCGGTGACTCGTGCTGATATAAAATGGCGGTGCCATGCGGTTGCTGCGCGGCGGTACACGTCCGCCGGTCGCGAGTACAAAAAGGTGCCTTTTGAGCTGACGCGTAAACGCGGGGCTGATATTGGCGGTTCCCGATTACGCCGTGCGGACGCGACGGCGCCGAAAAGGTGACTTTTTCCGCTTCCTTTCGCTGCTTGCTTGTCGCCTGACAGCTGCAGGACAGCGGCGGGGGAACGCGGGGGCGCGAGTCCGCGCCTTGAGGTTACGTCACGCTTTCGCGTGAACATCGTATAAAATACAATGTATGTAGTATAAAAACAGAAACATTTTGGATGAATGGTTACATGGTATATCTATTAAAAATGTGGGTAACATGGCATGGCTATTGATATGTACTTATTAGTGGTACGGGAGATAGTGGGCTATGGACGAGACTACGGCATCTGTCAATTTCAGTCTCATCTTAAAATATTTGGGCAGGTGGTGACTTGTCACCCACTAAACGGGACCCCCATAAGAGCCACCATCAATGGCGACAAAAGGGGCAACGTTGGTGTGGATGGTTAAAGGGTGTTGAGAGGTGTGCTGTGGTTTCACTAGAGCGCTATTACCGGCGTTATGCCCTTTAACACGTTCACCCTTGGAGCTTTTTGTTTCTTGCTCTTGCGTCTCCACCCCCAGACGGCCAATTAAGGCAAGCCGGGGGATAGGGGTCTCATTTAGCCCCAGGGAGAATCAGGGTCCGCGGTGTCGCCAGTCACCGACGGCTCGCCACAAAGCCGCCCCTGCGGTATTATTATTATTATTCACATTATTTATTTCCTATTCTTAAAATTACATTTTTACAATATTTCTATATACAATAAAAAAATATTAATAAAAAACATTGTAAAAACCTTTTTATTTTTATTATTATTAACCCGAGGTAAACACTGCTTTTCATTACGAATACAAGGAAACTAAAAATAAAATCTAAATTAAGCTAAAGAAAATATTAATGTATTTTATTTTATATAAATCAACAACTTTATTCAGACCTTTATTCAAAGTTTATGGGAAAATTAACTAGCTAGAGTTGCTAGCGAAAATTTTTTTTCGGTTATCTTGATATTTGATATTTTCTTGTGCCTTGGCCACACCGAGTAAAAACGCCGTTGATTATTGCGTTGTTGAACGTTAACCTTAGATCAGGAGGGCTATTACATATCTCAGTTGCTAACAAATGTTGATAGAAATCTTGAAAAATTGCTGCTCTATGTCAGTTTTGACCACTCCAGTAAGCAAAAATGTTAGTAAGCGAATGACTGGAACTGAAAAAAGTGACATAGCGCCGCCTTTTTTTCGATTTCAATCTATATTTGTTAACAACTGAGATACATAATAGCCCTACAGATGTAGCCACCCCTAATCGCGATAATTTGACAACGGCATTAACATTGCTAATAATAATAATTTCCTAATTTGGGACCTGAAGACCTATGTGTGGATGTTGTCCCATATTATATTATATTATATTATATATTATATTGCCGTTAAAGTTGGCTGATAAATCGGCTGGTGGTATTTTTAGGCACATCAAAGAGATTTAACGCGAGAATTATTACGTTGAAGCGGCCACACCAACGTTCTGTGATAACTAAGGGATCGCACGTGTGAACTCTAGAAGAAATGAAATGAATCTCTAACGGGTTATTTTATTACAGAGCCCATTTGAATAATTATTATAAATCATATTGAGTATATGTATTTTTTATGACACTTAACATTCACATAATACAAATTGACACTCATTAAATACAGTGTAGCAGCGTCGACGTCCATCTAGAATTATTGCCAATTTCATCGGCAATGAAATGGGCGTTGACGTTCACGGTACCAGTGTAGCCACTCAATTTATCGCGATAATTATCGGAATAATTAGCGCGTTGTTTAAGACGATGTTGGGCATTGACGTTGAACCTCGGTGTGGCCAAGGCATTAGAAACTTGAGTTTCTACAGTAAGTATCCAGGGACTCTTGGGTGGGTGTTGGGGACATTGTTGGGTACTTATTTGTCTATTTTCTTCAGGTGTTACAGCAATATTTTTAGATGGCACGAAATAATCTTCTGAAGTGCTCGCTTGTGGAGAGTTAGTGGAATGCAGATTTATCATTTCTGTTAATCTGTATGATATTTTAGTTTTTTTTTTCACTGAATAATATGTAGCCTTCAGCTCTTCTCCCCGACTTTCAACCTTTGCCTTTGAATGACAATTAAATAGGCACCAGAATCTGAGAAATTATTTTTGAAATGTTTTTTAATGATAATTGTTTTTGCCAATTACTTGCCGCGACACTTCCCTTAATGATAATTTATGAGACAACAATTTGTTTCTATACCCACTTGGATGTAATTTTTGTTGCTAATATATTTACAAATAATTTTATAATAACAAAGGTTCGGTCAACTTTAGTTTTAGTGCTACGTAAATTCACCAGTATTTTAATATCACCTTGTTTCTCAACGTCATCAACCTTCATATTTACTAGTTCGATACTTCTGCAATCGCCACTTTGTGCCAATAATAATATTGAAATTTATTTATAATTTGACAAACATTTGCTTACCTTCATTACTAGATATATTCGATCAGGCGCTTGGCTTTAGAAGGTTTCTACCTCTTATGAAGTGAAAACCTTGGATTTTTTCGATTTAAATCATAAGAGCAATCGCCTTTTGAGAAACAGTGTTAGTCTCTCGAAATCCTTCAAATGTTTTAGTACTTTGTGTTTAGTACTTAATGTTGTCTATAACATAGAATACACAATGCTGAAGGTATTGATCTTTGTAAGGTAAGATCTTTGTATTTCGTTGAAATATATTAACAATACGTTTTCCGAACACGATTACACTTATTTTCTAAGCGGGCCATTTCATAAAATCGTCGTATGATTTTAGGTATCTTTGTTTAGATTTAGGTGGTAAAAGGTTGTCCATTACTCTTGATTTAGCCTCTTCTCTTTTGAAAACAGGCGTTGTATCAGAATCAGATAAGCTTATTGTGTCATTACAAATCTCTATACGGAAGTATAGTCCAGTCAATAACGACGACGATGATGATGTTTATAATGTTTAGTTACAGCATCTCACCATCATTTCGAACGTTCCGAGAGTCTCCACAACTAGAAGTGTCTCGAGGAGGAACATCTCCAGCTAGGAACGTGAAAACAACGAAAAATATAATATATATAAAAAAATACCGTCTTTAAAATTTTGGATTCATAAATGTCGCGTGTATAAGTCATATTTATTGGCTTCATTTATTTATTTTGTTTCGCAAATATTCCCTGAACAACCTTTCATCGGTTTTGACATGCGAGCGGCTACATCGAAACTGGGCATAAACTCACCGACTTTGCGGCCCGCTAGAGATCGTTATTTTTGTCAAAAAAAATAGTTTTATTGTACGTCTAAACACACTCTTCAAGTTTTATAATAGTATATTATGCAACTAGTGAATAAAGGACGGATTTAAAGCGTGGGCCATAGATGAATCAAGAGTAAGCGAAGGATTCTAACGACTGAATCACGACCGCAGGGAGTGATTGGTGATGATTTAATCACGAGTGTAGCGAGTTATTCAAATGTTAGAATCCTGAGCGATGCGAGTGATTCATGGCCCTCAATATAAATCCGTTTTATTCAAGAGTTGCATACTATACTTTATACCATGACTACGAGAAAAAGAAATAATTTAAGCGAAAATAGACATTTAATGAAAAAAAGGAAGGTTAAATTAATTAAAATGCACATTAAAATTGGAACAATTACTAAACATAAGAGTAATTTATATATTATTATTATATATTTTTTTCTATAACCGCAGCAAAGAACACAATACAGTTTTTTTTCTAATGCAATGCATTTTTTTCTAATGTAATTTGAGACAAGGAGTTAACTCTCAAGTATCGACCAATCAAATCTCGAAGAGTTACTTGCACAAAGAGTTTGTATGTCGATTATTTTTTGCGTAAGGAAGATGTATAAGCATTGAGATGGAGGTCGAATATATTGGTGTCTTCTAAATTCAAACACCAAAACAGTGATTAAAAGGCCTTTTTATTCACTGTTTTCAGTGAATAAAATAAGCTTTTTAGAGTGGGAATGGTATAAAAGAAATTTTTTCGATGTCTAATACGAATCAAAAAATTTAAAGGAAGTAATTTCCCTGCAATTTTTTTTTACTTTTTCGATCGATATCTCGATAACGATGAATGCAACCAAGAAATCTTGGTCTAGTTTTGCAAGTTAAGCTTTTCTAGGCCTCCACGTCATATTCAAAATTCAGCTTTTACGGTCTATATTCTTTTATAACTCGCTTATTTCGACGTTATGACTGGACTAGTACGATTATAATTTAACGTATAGGTAAATCAATGGTATAAATAAACAAAATTCAACTTGAAAATACAAATGAAGATTGGATTGCCGCTTTCTTCGCTTATTATTTTTGTCCGGCCAACTATTACAGCCTTTGTTTTACATATCCATCGTTTAAATCTATATTATTATAAAGAAATAGTTGAGTAAAAATAATAGTTTGGGACATGAAGACCTTTGTGTGGATGTTGTCCCATATTATATTCATTAAATGAGGAGTGATTTTTCAAAACGGCTTATTTCGGGTTTCCGTGCTTTTTATTTTTTTAATGCCAATCTGTTCTCTATTCATATCCATCGTATAACGTTAAGTGTCCGCTGCTAAAGCACTTATTTCTCTAGTAAAAATTGGAACAAAAAGTGCTTTCCGCATCAAAGTAGCTTATTTCCCGTTATTTCTCACCCATACAAATTAAACAAGCAAAATTGTTAAAAACAGCTTTTTTCTAAACATTTTCTAAGGAAACCTTTTAAGACGTGTTTTAAATAATTTTAATAATTTAAACTTATTTCTATGATTGTGTTGAGGGTGGATAGATTGCTTTAGTTTTAACGTGCATGTATACGAACTTATTTTACAATACTTTTAATACTGCTCATCTGTCTATGGTCAATAAAAAAAAATACATCACCGATAATGGATGTATTTGTCAGAAGTCACATCTCAATAGTGTCATAGCCAGCGGTTGCTTCGCCGCTTTGTAGATGCATGGTGTGTGTATTGGCTCTTTCCCACCATGCTATGCTATTTTAGAACATTTATATGAGGAACGCTCAGCTGCTGTACTATGCCTATCTAGTAGTAACACAACTAGAGGGGTGGACTAGTATTCATTGTAGTCTTCATAGACTAAAATATACTAGGAAAGAAGTCTTTGTTTCCCACCTGAAGTGTGAATTGTGTTAAGTTTCGTTTGTTAAAAAAGACAAAATACTATTGAATGTGAGTCTCTCAATATTATAGATTTGAAGTAGATGAAGATGGTCAGATTGTGTAATAAAAATAAAATATTTTAAAATTCTATTTTAATTTTAAACCATCCTTATCAAAAAGTTTGTTTTCAAAAGTGCCAAAACAAAAAGGGTTATGCAAATATGGAAATGCAAATTATTTGAAGTGCCGTAACAAAATGCCCTATTTCCTAGAGTTCCGATCAAAAAGGCTTATTTCTTCCAAACGAATGTGAACAACTTGTTAAATTAGAGTATAATCTATGAAAAAGCTCAAAAATAAATTGCTTATGACATAAGAGTTATCTTAGTAAAATTTTAATACATATTGAGTAATCATATTTTTATTACTGAAAAAACTGTTTATACAGATTTAAGCCGTTTTGAAAAGTCACTCCTCAATTAATACTTAAGTTAGTACTCCAAGAAGCACCCCCAAAGGTCAGCACACAAACTGGGAAGAATACCAGAATTTAATCTCATCAAGGATCGAACTGAAGACATCCTTGAAAACCACAGAAGACTGTAGAAAACCTCAATAGGATCTTATACACAGCAGTATATGAGTCGACTCCGAAGCAAAACGCTTTAGTTCCGAAAGAACATGTATATTCCAAGACAAAATCCAAGAGAGACGACTACTACGTAAGGTTTGACACTAGATCCCGAAAGGATAAATCTGCATTCAACAAAGCATCGAACGATCTGAAAACCCTAATCAAAGAGCTGAACAATGAGAACCTCCAGAAATACCTCAGGAATCTCACTCCAACATGCGGCACAAACTACTCCCTGTGGAAAGCTTAAAGCTTAAACGTCCTAAAATGCAAATAGCTCCTATAAAATCCCAGGGCGAGGGCATGGGCTCGTTTTGATCTGGAAAAAGCATGTACATTCGCAACTTATCTGGAGAAAATATTCCAACCTATGCCTAGCACTTGTAAGCATCATGACGAAGAAATCGAAAAATATCATAGATCAGCCATACACATTTATCATCCCCTAAATAGCGTCTCTCCTAAAGAAATCACCAGAGAAATCCACAACCTCCAAGAAAACAAAGCACCAGGCTACGATCAGATAGACGCAACTCTTCTAAATAAATTACCACAGAAAGGAATACTCTATCTAGTTGTGATATTCAACGCCTGTCTGAGACTTCTGACGTTTCCAAGTCAATGGAAAATTGCACAGGTTGTTATGATTCTAAAACCAGGCAAACCAGCCCAAGAAGTATCTTCTTACAGACCTATAAGCCTTTTACCTATCGCTGGAAAACTATTTGAAAAGATCATCTTAAATAGAATGCAACAGCATCTCGAGAAAATCTTATCGCAACACCAGTTCGGATTCTGAAAAGGTCATGGCACAATTGAGCAAGTTCATCGCTTAGTTGATATCACAAACAGAGCTCTAGAAAACAAACATTACTGCTCTGCTATATTTCTTGACATCAGACAAGCATTTGAAAGAGTCTGGCATGACGGCCTGCTCTTTAAAATAAAACAAAAGCTTCCGTTTTTTTTTTCAAATTACTACTTAAAGTCCAGGCGCTGGATGGAGTTGAGTATGCAAAATGTGAGGACCGCATTCGGTGTATGATTTTGAACTCAGAAAAGCATGCATATTATGATTCAGAATGTTGCCAGGAGCTATATTGGTCCATTTTTGTTTTACACCCCACACCCTTAGACATCTAGTAAATGGACTGAGCACATGCTTTGATATCATTATAACGATTGTTTTAGTGAGAATATCCAATTGATTTTTATGATTAAAGATACTTACAGCTAGTCAAATGAAAAAACAACAGGAAAATTAAAAATATAAACAAATATTATCGAAAACAATTTTTATTTAATTCTAAAAAGCAAATATGAATAAATTATAAATTAAAAAAGGATAATTATCATTTTTTTAAATTCTGACCATCGTTATTTATGCATTTGCATAAAGAAATACAATCAATATGTAATTTATGACAAGAGCAAGCCATAGTTTTTGTTGATGGTATTGCGCTTGTTCATCGGATCCAATTAAAAACTTCAGCACAATTCACGCTTTCAAAAATCACATTTATTACTGTATTCCGATTTATTCTTCAATACCTTTTCTATTCGATTAGATTTATTTAGATTTTCTTTTCTTTTTCCCTGTTGGATTTCCATTCAGGTGTTTCTCAATTTCGACTGTTTAACTTTACAACCAGCTAGGTTAGTACTAAACAATTTTTTTTTTGTATTAATTTTTTTCAAGTTTTGATAATGCAATATTTTTATTAATTCATTATTCACTTGACACTTCATCGTAAAACGTCAAAATTATTGATTTTTAAAATAGTGAAGCTATTTTAAAAATTTCAGCGTGTAGGTGCATTAGCGAGTTAGGATCATTAGGATCATTAGGATTATTATTATTATTCCTTTTATACAAAAAAACTCACGGATGTTGAACAGTTAGAAAAACTTAGAACTGTTAGATAAAATAACAGATCTACTTTTCTTCAAAAGGTATCATGAAGTTTTTGAGTGTAAACACTCAAAAATAGTTCTGGATTACTGATTGATATGTATCCTCTTTGATAACTGGCCACTTAGAAATATTCCTATATATACATCCTTTCTACCAGCTTGCCAGTATACATCTAGACTTAGGCTCAAATAAAGAGACAATAATACTGCAGTAGTTATTTTTGGATTAGTCCCTACGAAGAAATAATGTCAGGAAGCAGAACTCAGAACAAATTCCACACAAAAAGTGGCCCTTCAGACCAAAACGACGTATAATTCTAAATACGAATTACTTCCGAAGTTACAAATAGACATGTTCGGTGATTTGTTTAAATTTGGAAAGGAAAGCAGGGATTGGTCCACGCGCGTGCTGCAACGTCTACTATGACAGCTGAGTCATAGCGGCGTGAACGATGGTATTGATTTAGCAAGACTTTTACTTACTCTTCTTTTTATTATTTCTTCGTAGATGACTCCCCAATAAACGCGAAGAAACACGTACGCTTTTTACATTGCTCAGAGACAACCTCGGGTTTACCATTGAGTTTCAAAAGCTATTATGAAATCGCCATCATAAATGCTGCGCATATTTGAAATATTTCTTGATTGTAAGATCGTTGGATGCTATTTTCACTACCAACGGGCAATTAACAAAAAATCTAAACAACTTGGTTTGACCAAAACAGCTGAAACTAGAAAATTTATAAGAATGGTATCAAACTTGCCACTTCTACCCGGAGATTGTATCAGAAGTTGGTGGTTCAAGAAAAGAGCTCTTTTAGAAACCTGTCCAGAGAGTAGTGAAACGAAATTATTTAAAACGTTTTTTAACATAAGTGGCTGGATAAATCCTCAATGGACACGCTGAGTTGTTCAGAAACTAAACATCGTACAACCTATTGGAAGGATGGCATAGAAGGTTAGCGGTAAAAATATCCAGAAAGCCAAACATTTATTTGTTCTTACAGAAAATTTGCAAATAACTGATTATAAAATGAAAAATTCTTCTCCATAAAGAAAGACAGGAGATATTCTGATATTCTGTTTGATACCAAATATAAAACGTATTTGAAGAAACTTGATTACGGTTAATTGACACCTGTTCAGTTTCTTCGAAAAATGATTTTCAGTAGGTTACATTTAATCAACCAATTAACCATGACAAATTTAATCGGCCCAAAGTCCAGAATAGGTAATTTTTTTAGACGTGCGTGGTAATTATTTAAAGTACGAGTAAGTTGTAGTTTTTCTTAATAGGGATATAAGGTTTTGATTTTTTTTTAAATAAATATTTCACCAATGGCACTGGGTGATTTAAAAAAACGCATGTAGTCTCCTAGAATTTCGATACATTCACCACTTACTTAAATAAATAAAAAATTAAAATTTAAGAACAATGCCAGGTATGGTTTTTTAATAATATATTAATAGAATATAGTGGACGCTATTACAAATTGACGTTTTTCAGTCTGGACATATAATTCTAACTAGTCTTTTTTTTGGATATTAGTTGTGTAAATCACCGAGTATACCTGCGCAGGTAGAAAAGGTCCAAGTGACTGTTTGGGAATAAAAGAACATCTGCTTGCTATTACTATTATTATATTTAGTAAGTATCTATGACGCGAAGTTGTTTACTTCCCTTTCTTAATTTTTTTACTTAATAAAAACATTATATATAAAATCTAATCCTAATCCTAGATTGCCATCGGCAGTGGGGCATGCTGGGCATGCATGACATGACCCAAACTACCGGTGGTTAGGGCTGCAGACTGAGGAACCTCCTGACAATACGTGCCGTGTCAAGTAGTACTTACTGCCTTCCGTATTTGTTCCTTGATCCAACCGTCTAGCGAGAACCTGTTGTCGGTCGAGGCTTTTTGCTACAAGGCCGTTTGCTGAAATCACTAACGGGACAATTATTGTTGAAACAACATCCCACATGGCGGTCACCTCATGAGCCAATTCAAGGTAAGTACTTGCTAAGCTTGTTCTTCTGGGCCTTCACGAGGTTCTCATCATGATCAAAGGTGTGTGTGCGTCTCGGTACCCCCGACAGAAGTAGTCTAACGCTGTAGTTAGGGTGAGAGGAAGCGTGAGAGAAAGGGAAACCAGCCAGACTGGCGCCGTAACGCGTTGCGTATCGAATCGGTTATCGTTATCGGTTAGTTATCACTTCAAAAAATCAAAAGATGATTAAAAAATATGGCAAATCGATAATATTTATGTAAGTATAGTTATGAATACTAAAGAATAGTATTCGTTTCGCAGCGCTGTAAAACCTTAACTAATGAGTATAATTTCCCGAGTAGCATTTGTGTTGGCACACGGTTGCCAACGATTGGGGAAGAGTTGGGATATTTGTAGTGGTTTTTGTTACGAATAAAAACGTTGGGCATAGAGCAAATTTGTTAACGAAAAATTCACATACTAAGGCCCAACACATGGCCAACAGTGTACGTTTCATTTGTACGAAAACGAAAAAAAAATGTATACTCCAATAACTGAATAGAATGGAAGTTGGTTTCAAATTTTTTTTCATATTGTGCTTGTTTATAGTAAGTTCTTTGTCCAACAGAAAATTTGCGTTTTGGTGATTGTTTTTTTCTCAGGATGAGATCTAGACTAACGTTTATACCTACATAATCAATATCTCGTTGGATCACAAACCGTGGTCTAATGTTTTGAAGTCGTGAGCCTACCTTTGTAGTTTCATGGAAAATATACGTAACATTGGTAAAGCCCACATTATACCAACAACTAATTACCCGTTGGATTATTAACTGCAGAGTTCGTAGGCCCAAGGTTGTATTTTTGTGGGATAAACCTACAAATAAATAATAAGTCTTATTATTTATTCGTAGGTTTATCCCACGTAGGGATAAACAAAGACAAATTTTTTGGCTGGTCGACCGTTTAGATTGTTGGGCCCGCTTTTGGTTTTTCGTGGTAAACAAAACGTTGTATTATCATCGGTTAGGCCAACATTATACTAACGGAGTTAATTCGTCGTTAGATAAACAAATGTAGAAATAGTAAGGACTGTTGTATTCGTATTTATCGTTAAAAATCCAACCGTTTGAGTTGTAGGACCAACGTTAAAGTGTTTGTTAGAAAAATTACAAATTTTGATGCAGTTGGCCATGTCTTCGCCTTTTGTATGAGAAAATTTCGTTAGAAATCCTACCGTAACAGTTGTAAGGCCAACGTTATATGTTTGTAGGTAAACAGAATTGATTTTAATGCAGTTGGCCATATGTCGGCATATTGTATTCAGTTTTCTAGTTTTAAATCCTACCGTATGAGTTGTAGGGTCATTTTTATTAAATTAAACCATTATTTGTTGGAAATAATGGTTTAATTTAATGCAGTCGGCCAAGTGTAGGCCTTTTGTATTCGTATTTCTCGTTAAAAATCCAACCGTTGAGTTGTAGAGCCAACGTTAAGTATTTGTTAGAAATAATACAAAATTTGTTGCAGTTGGCCATGTTTTGGCCCTTTGTATGGTAAAATCTCGTTAGAAAATCTAGCGTAGGAGTTGTGGGGCCAACATCAATTGTTTGTTGATAATAACGCTTAACTTGTACACTGTTGGCCATGTGTTGGGCCTTAGTATGTGAATTTTTCGTTAACAAATTTGCTCTATGCCCAACGTTTTTATTCGTAACAAAAACCACTACAAATATCCCAACTCTTTTTTTTTTTTTTTGAGGGGGGAAATGCTGTGCACTTCCTTTCCGCCACGGGGGTGACGGAAGGGGGCGTGTGGGGCTCAGACCCACTAAAACCCCCCCGTGAGCAGTCCTCCGCCAAGGTGGGGCGAGACAGGGTCGCGCTGGCAGTCACCATCTCGCCCCAGCGGTAGGCCCGGATTGATCTTAACCGGGCCTCAGCGCCTGTGAAGGGATGACCTTGCTCACCAAGGTCACCCCCTAGACGTGTAGGGCCGTGCAAACCGGCGAAGAGTCCCCCGACTATTCGCCAGTAACCCCACTACGGAGGAGGGAGGAGACGTGCAAACCGTCTTCTCCGTTCCCCCGGTCGTCTGCGCCGGAGCGGGTCAGCTCGGACATCGTTCTCCCTGATCCGCTCCGCGGCCTCCTTCTGCGTCATCACTGTTTCGCAGAAGGTGGCCACCGCCTGCCACGATCTCTCGCTGCTGAGCATGGAGAACACCACGCTCGGCAGGGAGAGATCTCCCCCTATTTCCGCTGAAAGCGTGTGCCGCTGCGGGCCCCATGCAGCACACACTTCCAATGTGTGGTGCGCCGTATCCTCCGGCGCACCGCACGCGTGGCAGGCTGGAGTCGCCTCCCGTCTTGCGATTTGGTGCACGTACTTTCCGAAGCATCCATGTCCGGAGAGCACCTGCACCAAACGGAAGGTCAGCGACCCGAAAGGTCGTTTCACCCACCTCTGAAGGACCGGACGGATGGCCTCCACCGTCCACTGCCCAGGAACCGGCGGAGCCAGGTCCTCCTCCCACCGCCGCAATGTCCGAGCATGTGAATTTATCTCTCTAAAATTCCAAAGTTTGTACAGTTTCACATGAATGACACATTACTAGTGCGTTCGAATCTACGAAGAAATAATAGCCAGGAAGCATAATTCAGAACAAATTCCACACAAAAAGTGGCCCTTCAAATCAAAACAACGTATGATTCTAAATACAAATTACTTCCGAGGTTACAAATAGACATGTTCGGTGATTGGTTTAAATTTAGAAGGAAAGCAGGGATTGGTTTACGCGCGTGCTGCAACGTCTACAATGACAGCAGAGTCATAGCGGCGTGGACGATATTATGCAACAAGTGGACTGGACCAAGTTAATACGAGTAATAAATCAATCGTAAATCTCGTATGTCTCGCGAAATATGATTAATTTATTAAGTTTTTGTCTAGAAGACATTAGAAGAGATTCTTTGCAATGTAGTGAAGAAAGATTATGAAATATTTTAAGCTTATACATTTACCAAAAAATGAAGAATGAAATAAAAAAAGTCGTTATTTGCCAGCTGGATGTTTTTCAGTGGTCACAGAATATCTTCATTATCAATTTAGAAAATTCAATCAATATATAGAATTACTTTAGAAAAACCACTATGTTGATATTACTGACAAATTCATTAGCAACTCAGCTAAACCAGTTTAAAATTTGCAGAGGGTGAATTTTCATTAGCTTGAAAAATTAAACGTGCTTTAATTTGACCAAACAATGAACTGTTTTTTAATTGTATAATTACCTATATTACATACCAACTGTAGGCAATCGTTTATTGTTCATTGTCTGTAGTATCTCTTTAGAGCGTAAACGCTTTGGAAGCGCCAATTCGCGTTTTTGCTGAGCGTTTGAAGGGTCACATAATAATGATTGATATATGTAGTATATTATGTCAATTATTCTTACCTGATGTAATAGAACATTGTTTGATTAACAAGTTCAAGTTCCCTAGACTACATTTAGAAATTGTTTATTAGTTTGTTATTGCCGAGCGGTTTCTACACACACTCGTTTTCAAAATCAATCATAAAACCGGTCGCGCCAGTCACGAATCGACAGACGCGGCTGAGGCCTCTTAGAGAGAGGTCAGAGGACGTATCGCTCTGACCCCCGCACTTACACAGCTAAATATTAGTGCGCTCAAAACTTCCTGATACTTATTGAGGTAACATTTCTAAGTGGGATTCTAACAAATAATTTTATATGACATCTAGTGCATCAAAGGTCAGACACAATAGAAATTTCATTGTTATAATGACATCGACCCTTGAGGGGCTAGTATTTTGCTATTAACCAAATTTCTTATGCTTATACTTGGTATCCAGGAATCCATGCTGGAGCCGGAAACTGGTAGCAGGAACTATGTGATGGTTAATAGTAGACACACCGTGTTTGGGATCGGTATGAATCGTCTTCGCGATACCTTTTTTCTAGCTGGTGACCAGGACCTGATGCTGGATCCAGAAACTGGTAGCAGGAACTATTTGATGGTTGTTTTATTTGCTATTCTCATCTCTTTTTGGTAGGTACATGAGTTAAATCTTACTTTTTTCTAGTCTATGCTCTTGTAGATAACATGTACTTGATTAATAATTATCATATTATGTTAATTAATGTCGATATTAAAAATTAAATGTGTTCTGCGTGATATTTTATTTCACCTTTTTGACCTACGTCTATTTTAAAAAAGTAGATAAAAAAAGATCCAAATATTAATGCGCACTGTTTTTCTCAAGCGGTAAGGCCACTGCCGCAGGGCGCGCTAGTAAGTAACTCGCTAATGTAAAATACCTAAACTCGCGCAGCGCTGCGCAGAATAAAGGCTCTTAAAGATGTTGATGTTTCTTCGGGACAAATCATCAGCATAAAAAGATAAATATGATATTTAATATAACATAATTTAAAAAAAACAGTAGGTACTTACTGTACCAACTGGTAGGTAGGTACTGCAGTTTTGTGTAACATGGTCCATATTTTTTTTATTATCTATAATTTTATTGTTATCAGTCAAAATTAACGTAGTATAACTATGCTGGTTTTCACAGGCAGTCATACTCTTGTTTTTCTAGCTTAAGTGCAGCTAGGCACTTATTTTGCCGCATTGAATCGGCAAGCAAGCGAGAATAAAACATAACAAGCAAAACCATTGTACATTTCATACATTTCAATATTAAATCCTGAAGAAAAAAGTACATCCTAAATTAAATAAAAATTGACTGACTTTATTTTGCATAGTATTGACCATCTCGATTTGTTAACGTATTTGAACATCTTTGAATAATTATAATTTTGCTATTATTTACTAGTAAAAGTGATCCCTGGACATTTTAATCGTGTATTGTTTCTGCACCACTTCACAACGAATGCTGGCATGATGATCCACAACTGATGTTCACAATGATATAAATGAAAATGTACGCGAAGATTTGAAGTGTGCTCGCTTGCAAGAAAAATGTCCGACTGATGACGTACTGAACACGACTTTTAAGCCCGCCTACTTGAACACAACTTTTGTTGGGTCATTTTGTAACGCAGTTACAGTTCCTGACTATTATTTCTTCGTAGGTTCGAATAGATCACTTATGATCGTTTTTGGCGAAAATAACGCTAAAAACGCTCACAAGGGGCAAATTTTGGAAGAGGTTCGAATTGGGAATCTGTGGGTGAAAATGTCGTTCATGCCTCTTTTTGTTCAGCGTTCGGAAAGCTAAAACCGTTCACCCTCGTCTGGAGCATGGTTGTTTGTGATCGTTTTTTGACAGCATAATCATGCGATGTTAGGTCTTATGCTCAGTTGTTGAGCGTTCGAATAGGGTATGGACAAAAGTGGCAAAAGTGGCAAAAATAACGTTTTTGAGTTTTCCGAACACTTTAACAAAAGAGACATCAATGAAAACGCCACCAATGCCCTCATAAGCTAAACGAACGGACCTTATGTGACACTTACGCAGTTATTCGTGTTAGGCCAACTGGTTATTGAACGTACGTCACATAACAACAGTCTTGACCAGTGCCCCGTATAGATGGCGGTAGACTCGCACCCTATAACATGAGACCAAAAACATATCTGGTGATACGTAGGTGTTTACACCGCTGCTTGCCCCTTCGATGATATATATAGGCAAAACTATTTGTGAAGTTGTGATTAAAAATGACATGCAAGTATTGCAGGCGATTTATACAGGTACAAGGTAGGTACAGTACCTACATATTTACATAATAATATAAAATAATATATAAAATTACCCTGAAAAAAAACTGTCAATATATTTCATCACCCTTGACTGTATTTGTGATTTTTCACTTTCCTAGAAAAACCGAAATTGGTCAAACATTATTTCGTAGGTAGTTCGTTTTTGAGAGTATGCCTTCAGTGTTCTTGTCTGTCGGTAGGGTCGGAATCGCTTGACTACAGTCGGCTGAACAAAAGAGATGGATGACTCTATTGCCGTAGAGTCGGCATGTCTGAGCTAACCACAGTAGAAACATACACAAGAGAACAGTACGGAAACTACCTAGAAACTTTCGAAACGGCCCACTGACATAGACACGCGCATAGACGAGACCCTAAGCGATTCTCGCGGTGCCGTCAGTAGTGAGTGTTACAAACACGTTACAAGCTATTTCTACATTATAACCTTTTTTTAGTAGATTATATAAAAAAGGTTATGAAATGTCACACTTGACTGACTGCTATCATCTTCGTATGTTATTTTAGGTCACGTATAAGATTTTTCCGCGAATTTTTAAAAAATGATACGTGCGTATTATGTATACGGCTATTTGAACTCTGCTGCAACAAAACCGGAGCTATATTTATTAAACTTACTGCTGAGTAAAATTAGGGTAGAATAATTTATTGTTTTATACTTGTACAAACATAACACAAAAAACGAATTTTAGATTGCGGCTGCAATAAACTATAATATTATGAACTATATCGTCAGTAGACCTACCATAAGCCCCTTATAGCAGGACAGTTAGCCGTTTTATTAAACTGTCCTGCAAATTCGTACTATGGCGGACTCTAGCAGGCCAGCCAACTATTGCCCACGTGACCTAGCCGGCCAGCAAAGGGCGGCCTGCAATTGACCTGCTGAAAGCTTACCATGACGTGTTTTTTGACTTTAAATATCCATCAAAGTAACCTGCATATCCGTCACATAAAGCAGGCGAGCTAAAGCAACTTTTTATGACCTATTAAACGTAAAAACTGTGAATTTCTATCAATTTGCGATAAATTAGTTTCTGTTACTATCGTAGAAGAATGTGGAACGCATACGAATAATTATTAGTTAGTTATTAATAGTTATTATGAGTTAATAGAAGAAGTATATAAAAAAATTCATCTCGTATTTTCACGCGCTCGAACTGTTTTATTTTACCCTACAGCTATGCCGCTATAGTTATTTAGAACTCCCATAGTACCTACTTCTAAGTGAGCATAACTAACACTAACTGACGGCGAGGTGTAGACGCAGCCATACTCGTAATTCCAAGTTGAATAATTTGAATTCACACTTGGAACACCGCCGGCGCTTTGATATTGTAGGTAGAAAATAATCATTCGGGTCGTTTCTCTGAGAATCCTAGATTGGATCTGTTCTGATATCATTACAATATATTTGTACTTTGTGTAACTAATGTAGCTTGAAATTAATTCACTAAATCAATGTCACAAACTCTGCTGGATCCTTCAATATTATTATAATAACGTATTTTAAAATGCCTGTGAATAATATTGAAATATATATAATCCAATACTTTATACGTGAAAAGTTCTTAGCCTAACATACTTAATGAAACCACACGATTTTGAGTTTATTTTTATTTTTCAACATACTCTCCTCCGAGCTCAAAACACTTTTTCCATCGAACCGGTTAGGCTTCGATAAAATCTTCGTCAAACTCCTCAAAATAAGCGTCCACGGCGGCTATGACCTCATCATTTGTGTAAATTTTTTTTTTAAACTTTGGGGTGGTCGATCCTGCTCTTTTCCATTGTTTCGACTGTTCTTTTGTCTCGGGTGTATTGTGGTGAACCCAGGTTTCATCCATGGTTATAAATCTTTCAACAAATTCTATTGGGTCAGCTTCATATAACTCTAAACAGTCGCGAGAAGTTGTGAGTCGGTTGCGTTTTTGTTCCACTGAAAGCAGTCGCGGTACCCACCGCGCAGACACTTAGAGAATCCAAGTTAGTAGTCATTATATGATGTGTTCGCTCAGATGAGATGCCTACAGTCTTAGCTATCTCCTCGACAGTCAATCTTCGATCAGATAAAATTAAATTACAGATTTTTTCTTTGTTTTGATCAGTGGAAGCAGTCGAAGTCGGGCCACTACGGGGCTCATCTTGAATGGTCTCACGACCACGTTTAAACTCTGCCACCCAGTTTTTAACAGTCGCATACGAAGGAGCGGACTCAATCAATGTAGCAGACATGTCTTCATGTATATCTTTTGGAGTTAAACCTTTCAAATTTAGGCATTTTATCACTGCACGATGTTCAATTTTATCCATTTTCAAAAATAGCTCTGACTTGAGTTACGGTATCACGTGTAAACGAACAATGAGTTACTGTGAATAAACTAAACTGTGCATACTTGTTGCTAAATAATGTAACTACAAAATTAGGGTAGTTATAAAAAAACCAATGAGTTTAACCATGTTAGGCTAAGAACTTTTCAAATGACCCTCGTATACTGAACTAATTATTAAAACAGGTCATTAGGTTTCAATATAAGGCTAATCTTAGTTTCAGAACATAACGTAAGCAAACATAAATGAAAAAGTAAGAGCGTTATACAAAGTGGTAGAGCGTCATCTCTTTCACGCAAACTGTCAGAGACAATAATTTAGGGCTCTTCTTAGCCTAGCAGTTCAAACGCATGTCAGTGAAATGAAATTCATAGTACGATTGATGGCAGGTCAATTTGAGATCCTTTTATGGAACTGCTCGGAACTTGACAAATAATCTGAAAGTTTATGGTAGGCCTGCAGGTGTCATTTTTATGGTTTTTGAGGGTATTGAAGCCGATAGTGTTTACAAATAAGAAAGTACAAGATTGCGGCTACAATAGAGTATCGTCATTTTCGTGTGACTAAAAATCTACGAGTTGTTGTGTCACAATACTAAACTGTTTTTTAATATTTAAAACTATTAAGATTAACCGACGCCATAATACACCTATATAAATGTTATTTGTAAACTAGAACTAACTAGATTTGATCACTACAGAACATAGAACGTGCAATTTAAAAAAAAATAACAACACCATAAAACTTTATATTTGACAACCCTATTGCTTCAATGGAGCGTAGTTAGTTATTTAATCTACTAGGCTTAGTTCCAATACTGTTGCATCTTTGCAATACCGTAAAACATTAAACGTGACAACCCTATGGCTGCAACGGACCATAGATGATTATTTTATCAACTAGGCTTAGTTTCCATACTGTTGCATCTATATACTGTGCCGAAACCGTCTAGTATATCGAGCTATCAAAATCTGACTAAGATCGAGTATCAGAAACCGACTCATCTTTTACAGAAATCTATTGATAGAAGATAAGTCATTATTACGATCTTGACGTAGGCCGGGAGCTTGTTACTTTGTCCATGATGTGTCCAAAAATATGAAGCATTTGCCCCGCGTGGTGATGGAAGATGATGATGAAAAGTTGTGAAAAAGTTAATGTGTTAAGAGGATTGCATAGCTAGTACTTTCTATACTAAAAGAGAAAACTCTTTTCTACCTCTTAACATTGTCCGATTTCAGTGATTTTTTATTCGTGGCATCAATACATTGTTTTCTATGCCCGTAGGTTTTGATTTTTTCAGTATTTCAAAGTACTATAAATTTCCTTTTTTAGATCCTCCTAAACCAGCGCCTCATCTACCTCGATACCAACTTTCATCAAAATTGGCACAGCCGTTTGAGCGTGAAAGATCAACAAACATCCATCCATCCATCTAAACTTTCACATTTATAATATTAGTGGGATAGTGTTCTTAGATGGTCAGAAGAAATATCAATAATCAATTTATGAATGTATTGGTAAATTAGGTACAATTACACCTTATAATGTAAACTAAAATAAGTAGTTTATTTAAAATACTTTCGTAGTTAATGTTCGACAACCCTTTGGAGAGTTGAATATTTTAACATAAATACCAATAGGTACCTAGAGTACCTACAGCAATCTGGTAAAACTAATTATGTCAATAGAAAAAAAATGTCAGCAAGTTCACGATGAGTGTGCAATAACTTTGTTGTATACGGTACCATGATAGTACACAAGTAGGTTCCTAATTCCTATTATCACATTATTGTGCGCATGGTACCGACTTCGACAAGTTATTTCACATTTTTTGGTGTTAACGTCGGTTCCGTTTATGGGAAAAATTTGTTTCATATTTTTTAGTGACCCTACTAAGGATCGATTGTCAATGATGATATCACCAAGATAAATCAACACTTTTCAGTTTTTGGAGTGTAACTCAAAAACGGCTTGACCGAATTCGATGAAATTTAAATGAGACCATCTCGGAAGTATACTCTATCAAACAAAAATAATTTTGAGAATCGGTCCACAAATGGGGGAGAAATCATATATACATACAACCTCCTCGTTTTTCGAAGTCGGTTAAAAAAATATATAAGAACCAGAACATATTACTTAACAATAATAGTCGTCAACCACATACCTATAAACATAATAAGTACATATAGGTTGCAAAATATTACTAAGTGATTTATCAATGTGATACCTACTAAGTAATATGAATAATAATATTTTTTGTCAATACTTAAACAGAAACAAATAGTATTTTATACTAAATGTTACATATTCGTTAAATTCTAAGTAGATGGTATTAACTACTCTAAGTAGGTTGTAATGACTTCATTGCTTTTTTCACTTTAAGAGATTTAAATCCTCTCGAAACTAGACGATGTTTCGATGCAATATAAACGTTATGTTAGTAAGTATACTGTAAGTAGATAAACACAATTGTGTTGTTATAACTCGACTGATCTATATCTACAGCGCATAAACATAGTTATTCTGTGGCGCAAGTACGCTCTTTGAGCCCTTTGTTGCCTTTGTCGCTATTTCGGTGAGTATAATAACGTCAATGCACACTGCCGCCGCCGCGCCGCCGCCGCTTAATTTCAAAAGCTTGCAATCAAAGCTATTATCACCGAGATCGCTAAACACCGGTCTTGCTTATAAACGCTGCTTAACCCGTCCGAATCAGCAACTCTCATTCCAGGCAAGTTTCATTCATAAATCTATTGTTATTTTTTGTCCTGATGCGGACGAGTTAAGAGGATTGCATAGCTACTCGTAGTACTTTCCATGCTAAAAGAGAAAACTCTTTTCTACCTCTTCTTAACATTGTCCGATTTCAGTGATTTTTTTTTCATGGAATCATGGCATTGCATATTTAAATTATAATTAAGGCCGTATAATAATCAAAGCATAGTAAGTACCGAGGTAGGTACTACGGAAGAAAGTTTGTTTATTAATACATTTACACATTTCTATCACGCTTGTTTTTAAGTGGTAAATAGCAAGTTACGGTAAGTACGGCTGATAATGATAGTAATAGTCTTCGACTAAAATAAAATGAATGGACGGGGCCTTCAACACATAAATTCCTCACTAAAACCAAGCAAGTAAATGAAACTATTACTTTAAAATCTTATAATAGATATTATGTATAATTATTACAAAAAAGAGGCAACGAAGTCTACTACTTTTTTCCGGGTCAAACCCTAATTTGATTGGGCTATCAAGGTTAAGCTGTATATACGCGCAGCATATGAACTGTTATTTTGCCCAATGGCAAGTATTATACCCCTGGTTTTGTTTAATTGCCGAGTGTAGATATATGAACCCCTATTTCTCCTGGTATATATTTAAAAAAGAACCCTTATTTCTCCTGGTTATGCTATAACTTGAGAACGGATGGAACAGTCTCGCCAATTCTTTTTTTGTTGTGTTAATTATTGTCAGTATAAGGTTCTTTAAAAAAAAAGAAAGGATGGAAGGTTATAGCGAGGCCTAAGGGCGAGCCTACTACGCGAACAAAATCGCGGGCAATCGCTAGTAACATAATAATAATCGATTTTATTTTTGTTTATTATACATATCGACATGTGGATGTAGATAAACAGGAACTGTGTCTCATCTCTGAATCATCAGTGAATGAATAGCTGTATTGCTATCGTAAACGGCTCGTGTTACTCGTGTTACTCGAGACGTAAAATGTCGTTGGTTGTTAAAATGTAAGTGTGGATATAAACTATTCTTTATTCTGTGGTAAGGGGATCCTGATAATTTTATTATACTAATTCATTCCTGTGTGCTATATGCTGTTTTATTTTGATTTGATGGAGACTATAGAAGTCTAAATATCCGTTATTCTAGTCCGAAAAAGGAGGCATTTAGGTTGCTTCATCAACGTGTGCTGTCGTGAACGGTTTAAAGCAAGATACAGTTTGTTTATTGTAGCATGTTTAATAGGTTAGTAGTTTGGTTTTATAGCAAACTAACAATAACGTAAAATAAAAATAACGTATAAATCAAATAAATAAACCCACTGCAATGGGTCACCGCGCCGTGCCTGTGGCGGCGCCTGATCTCGCTCGTACAGGGTGCTGTATTTTTATGCAATGGATCTGGATGAAATTTGGAATGGTGACAGGCTTCTATGTATTCGATTCAAAAATTAGTTCCCCAGAGATATCAATAACTTTATACATGGAGGAAGAAACAGCGTGCAGTAACTAGTGTTTTAATAAATACCACGAAGACCACGCACCATATTGCGTTATCCAGCTTTAAATAACGAAATTAGCTTTATATTCTACTATTGTTAATTCTTTTGTGTGACACCGTTGCACATGAATGTGTGAACATTCATGTGCAACGGTGTCACATGAATGTGAATTTTTTCTTTGACAATTATTATCCAAATCTATTTGTGATTGTCCATGCTTTTGCGTAGTGTGTAACCACATATTTATACTGTGGTAGACATACACACTGCACAGTAAAGGCGATTGGTGTCACGACGCAACGCGGGTCAAAGTAAGAAACACAGTTGCTTTCTTACTTTGAACAGTTTGAAAAATGTATCGATCTCACCCAAGCAATAGTAAAGAATACTGCCTACAACTATAACACTTTGGCAAAGTTATAACAATTATTGCAACCAGATGCTAACAATGACGCTTGACCTATACCACGATAATACATATTTACAAAGATTGTGGTAGTACTACCTATATATTACCGTGTCTATACACTTTTCCCTTCACTTTAAACAAACTATTATCTAGTATTATATTTATATTAAAATTATTATCTAGGATTAATGCAAGGCGTTGATGCCATAGTGGAGAGCACTTAGGACGATCTGAACTTCACATGGTACTTTGATGGGCCTGCATGTACAGGGAGGGGCACATACGCATGCTGACTATGTACAGCGGTGCGTGCCGGTATCACTCAGTCTGGTCCTACCAGGCGTGCGTATCTTTCTTCCCTGGAAGTATGCGTCATGAGTGCCGGGTAGGTAGTTAGGTACCACCATAGATGGCTGTGTGGTGGTTTTGTTCCGTAGCGTCCTTAGCCATGGATGCTATATATAGGTAAGCACATGAGCACAAACCGTGTAAGTTCGCGATATCCATTTTCCGGAAATTATGAATTTTATAAGTATTTTAGTACTTACCTCCACCCTCCCTGAATAGAGTCATTGCTGCCATCTTTAAGTTGAGTAGTGCTTACGCTCTGAAGATTGGGGATGTTAACTCTGTAACAAACGGTAGAAAATGTTTAGAATTTAGGGTTGACAACCCTTACATCTATTCTATGAGTAGGTTGATGAATTTATCATACTGGTAGAGTACCGCAGAATTATATAAAGGGCATCGGCTAATTTCGTATTTTCGAACATGACCGATCGCATCGAGAGGGTATAAACAATGTCTCACTATTTTCTGTTTTCAATATTGATTAGTATTATTATCTGATACCGATCGTGTATATAAAATAAATTGTACTTTTGAATTTGTTAATATTTTAGTTAAGTTTATCTACATGTGGACATTTGTACTGGCTTTCAACCAGAAAATCAATCATCAAACACTAAAAATAAAATACAATATACCTACGTAAATATAAATTTTGATATAAAATGAAGCACCAAGGAATAAAAACTGTCATTCCATTTCATCATCCTCGACTACGAGCACGACTACGTATATGAAAGTGAAGCCATTTTGGTTAATGACACCAGTGCAATATAAAATTATAAATTATAATGATAATAATATTATATAAATTTGTGTATTTCTATTTACTTGTTACTAGATAGTTATTTCTATTACTTTGTATTTTTTAGTTTTATTATTTCCATTACGAAGTCTTTGTAGGTACATCCGGACATTCGTACCCTGCTTACCTAGGTACTTGTTTTATATATGTAGTATTGTATTCAGTATTTAAAGTGTTGTTTGTTTTGTTTTGTATTCTTACAAAATGCGCTCGATGCAGTCGTGTGTGACGTCACCGCCAGCCCCAATGTGGAAGACCAGCGCTGGTTGCTTCAACGCAATCAGCTTTATGCTGAGTTGGGGCTGTGTTGTAGTGAAACAATAGATTGTGTAGTGTAGAAAATTATTCATTAATTTTATGTATAATTTAGGCAATATGTCATATTGTTTTTCATTAACAAATATATTTTTCTTTCTTTTTTTCTATATATGTTTTTTCACTTTCGTAGAAAACCTGAAACCCGTCGAACCAAACTACATACGTGTAGTTCGTTTTTCAGAGTATGCCTCCAGTGTACTTGTCTGTCGGTGGGATCGGAATCGCCCGACTACAGTCGGCTGAACAAAGATGGATGATATCCGAATCTATCGTCGAGCACGTCTCGTGTATCGAGCTGTCAAAATTATTGCGTGCTTTTGACTAAGCTATCAGAAACTGATATATCTATGACATAACTCTATTGATAGAAGTTAAGTCATCACATTACGATCTTGACGTAGGCATTATTTTGTCTATGCTGTGAATAAGAAGTGCCAAGAATATTACGCTTTTTCACCTGCGTGGTGATAGATGATGATGATGATTAAAAGTTAGCCTATGTGCCATTCAGGACTATAATCTAACTCATCCAGATCGATTCAGCCGTTCTGCCGTGATTGAGTAACAAACATCCATTCATCCATCCATCCATCCATCCATCCATCCAACCTCTGTTCACAATCGGTTTTGGTCACGTTATAGCGATTGTGAACAGAGGACTAGGGATTTCCTTTAATACTATCGTTTTTAAGGGGTTTCGTAGTACATCAAAGACCTAAGGGCTCCTGTTTTTTGTATTTTATCCTTCACGGTCTATAACTTATTTAACACATGTACTTATACACATAAATACATGTAATTTTGCAATATAGTTAAAGTTCTCAATTTCAAACGAACTATCTTATGTACCTATTTTAGGTTCAGTAACTAGTAAGTAGTAACCCATACATGAGAAAATAAAAATGTTTTTTTTAGATTTGGGTCTTAAATCTTAATAATGTTGGCATCTAGAGCGTTGTTTTGTACTTAATCAGATAAACTATATCATGGCTTTCATGAGACCGAGTCGTCGGTTTCTCAATTGGCATTGATTATGAGCGGTAAGACAAGCAGCGGTACATGAAAATTTCATACAGACGCGTGGTGACCCATTCCGTAACTTTTTCCGATACTGTTTATCTCTTTGTGGTAATCTCTTTCAATTTTTTATACAAAACCCAAAACAAGAAGCCATAGTTGTACTGGCGTGATACATCATAAATAGCTCCACTGCCATATGAAAAGATAGATTTAAGTAGTTCGGTTCGGACGCTATTGTCTGTTTAAAAAGATACGTAGGTACAGCAGAGCAGGCCAATCTGGTAGATCCAGGAATACGATGATACAATAAGACACGTTTAAGATCTTTAATTGCTTCTTCTGCCTCGCGAACATGCTTCATGCTTATGCTAAACACTTTTTCATGTATATTTATGGAATCTATTGTATTCAAAATAAATATTTTTATACCTTTGATAATGTTTTTTTTGCTCCGGCAAAACCAATCCGCGTCCATTAGTACCTACACCAATGTCAGCCTCGTTGGAATCCACATTTAATCTACGACTGTGTTGGAATCTCTTTTGGGAGTAGATATAGTAATCATAAACTACGGTATGGCACCGCAATCGAAACCTTGGAAAACACTTAGACCGACAAATTGGCTTCACTCGTTTTGTTTGACCCGTGGAGAACGTTTTCGCCTATGCCAGTGTCTACAAATTTTTATTTCGTCATCAAGTGCATCAGCTACTCTGTACAGCGCTGATATAACAGGTGATAGTGATTCACAATTTCGAGCTTCTAGTAGTAACAAGATAGTTGGAAGACACCTATAAGGAATTGACTCTTGAATTCTCATTAAATGTTTCAGCCTCTCAGTTTCGAAATCTAAAATTGGATTCGCGAGCTAAAACTTGTTAGTAGGTAGATAATATGACACTTGCTAGATTAAAATAAATAAGCAATACTTGATAGCAAATGTTACAAAAAATGTTGTTGCCAAGCGGCTGAACCTATAGAGAATTATCTTTGTAATGGCTCATTTTAACAAGTTATGGATAAGCCTTGGTAGGTAATTAAGTACATAAGATTTATCCGTTTGTAGGGGCGTTGCGAGGGAAATTGAAGTCTCAAATTCCAAAGACCAGCAAAGTTGTCCACATTTTTATTGTTGTAAATTAATATATTCATTAAAATAACTGATTTGAATAACTTTCGTGTTTTTTTGTTGTAATATTTGTACACAAGCGCCGGCGTATTGTAATATGTAGATAAGAAAAACTGACGCGTAATCGACATTGGATGTCTGAACTTGAACTTTTTGGCAAAGTCAATGACCGCTCTTGAATTGGAATGTTGTTAATGTGTCTAATTATCTTGCATAATAGTAAGGCGCTTCTGGAAAAACTACAGCTCCCGAGGTTTACCAGTGCTTGTGACGTGATTGTTTAATTGTGAACTAACCAATTTGGCCGCGGTGGTGAAATAGTGAAATATACGCGACAGTTATTAAACCATAACGTGAGTTCCGGGGCTGTTGCCGTTCTGACGTGATTCCAAGGTGGTTTCCATTCTGGTAGGATCGATATTTTTCCAATGTGGGGGACATTGGAAAAATATCGATCCTACCAATACATTTATCTCAACCAATATTTTAGAAAATTTTATTTTAAAACAACTATGTTTATAACCATGTTTCGTGTAAAATTGACAGTAAACGTACAATGATGAACATAGGCCTCCCCATGATTTTCCAAAAAGACCGGTTGGAAGCGGCCTGCATCCAACGTCGTCCTGCGACGGAGGCATATGTTCAGCAGTGGACGTCCTACGGCTGAGATGATGATGTAAAATGATAATATTTTACCCGCACCGCTTCACAGGAATAAATCGAAAAATATTGATCTTACCAAACAATTTTTAAGAAGAAAAATTGTAGGAAATTTATTTTCTAACAAATTTAGTTGTTACAATTTCTCATGTAAAATTTGAAATTAAACGAGTGTTTAATAAATGCGCGCCCGTCTTTTGGGTAAAAATCGAAAACATATCGATCTTAGGAACAACAATAATAAGAATCAAAATTGTAGAAAATTTTATTCTTAACAACTTTTGTTACCTATATATATTTTTCGTGTAAAATTTAAAATAAACGAGTTATAAAATAAACAAAAAAAACCTCAACATCAAGGGATAGGGATGACGCAACGAATCGAGTACCATGCAAACAAAATTTAGACTGCCAGTGACCTTCCCCAACGAATTAAGAAGGAAAACTTCTAAAACACTGTTTTAAACTATCACGGTTGTTCTCTAAAGTTATATGATTATTAACGGGATATTTACCGAGGTAAGGTTGTGGAATGAGCTCCCGATATTTCGGCGCAGTTACATGCACCATGTTCACGGGAAGACGAAATATCGGGAGCTCATTCCACAACCTTACCTCGGAAAACTTCTACTTATATTTTTTTCCGAGTCAAATACTAATTCGACTGGGCTATTGTTGATCCGTTCACACTTAAATCAGCGTAAGGATGTTTGGATAAGAATATAGATGCGGCACTTCAGACTCAGCTTCAAACTTTAGCACTACTTCCACGCTAGTACAAGCTCCTTGATTTAACCACACACGTTAATTGTTCCTAGAATAGTATAGGCTTCTGCGAAATCTATTGTATTATTGGCCAAATATGGAGAAGCGCGAGTTAATAAACACCAATCGCTCACTAAGATTTATACCCGGGATGACATACTTATAGGCTACTTTTTATCCTGCTTCAAGAGGTAGTTCCAGAGGGATCGCAATAACCTTATTCCATGAGGACAAAGTTGTGCGCAGATACTAGTATTTCATAATGATATAAAGTAGTCATAATTTCTTAATACCTATTTGACTGATAAGTTCAGGTTGCAGACTGTTTGGTCGATCAATAGGTCATTTGGTAGTCTATAGTGTCGGTATGGATGTATTAAGGATTACTGCCTGGGTTATGCTGACTCCGGCGGCGTGGGTCTCGACTCTTTATTTGGCTGCCTATTCTATCATACTACAACACTAAAATAAGAAGAACAGAAAACAGTATCTTACAAGGGGTACGCGCTAAATAATGTCCCTGAGTAGAACGCGATCACAAATAGGTTAGGTTTGCGATGCAGTATGTCGAGCCTATAATTCTGTGAGGCCCGAAGTCAAGCTATCGATAGACTGCCGTGAGGCCGTAGGCAAAGCGACGTCTAGGCAAATTGCGAAGCCGTAAGTCGAGCCCTCAATTACCACAGCTGACGTGTTCATAGCTGACATACAAATGATATACGGTTTAAACAGCAGTTCCACCTCTTAGCCTTTACTACTACTGACTACTACTGGAACTTCTGACCTAATCATCATAAGCAAAATGTGTGATGTGCACCATCAAACTATAATGAGTACTTCAACATCTTTTGAGGCCGCAGCCCGAAGTAAGGAGTCTGGTGTCTGGTTTTTCACCCCACCTATTCCATATTGCCTGCGGCTGTCACCGTCCCTGAACAAGTTAGCTGATACCTGTCGCCACCACTGATATAGCGAATGTTTACGGCGCAATCACAGTATGTTTGTTTAGACTATGATTCCTCCGCAGACGCCGCGCTTGTGTGGCCCACGTGTAGGTAGGTACTAAATGAGCGCATGTTGATTTATGTGTAAGCTTATAATGTACATATGTTTTTTTATGTTATTAGCAAACAGTACAAACACGAGGCCCATCTGATATTTTAAGTTGTATGTAACCTCTGCCTAGAACAGATGCATTTCCTCACAAGTAACGAACTGCACTGTGCCGGTAACCATGAGACATTTGGTCTTTAAGTCTAAGTGCCGGTAATTTCGAGATAGATATGATACTTGCATAATCCAATTTATTAATTTATATTTAATCCATTGTGAACCTTCTTTAAGTTAGCAGGTAGGTAAAGGTAACGTATGGATTTTAATTGAAAGTTTATAAGTATCATCATTATTAACCTGTGTTTTATTTCATTAACCTGTATTTTGTTTTCTTTCAGACAGTGCTGGCGGCTAACGGATACTCAATTCCCTATTAGGCAAAGGTTCACCCTTGTCGTTGTCTAGCGCTTTAGGCGCCCTTGTTGTCCCTCGGTTGACTGCTGCGTGCACACACCAACAGTCCCCTGTCGCTTTTAATGCCCATAGGGTCAAAAAGCTCTATGTCCTTCCTATAAAAAAAAAACTTTCGTTCTTCTACGCATCTTTTCATTTCTGATTCGATCACGTTGAGAAACCCCGAGCATAGCCCTCTCAATAGCTCGTTGCGCCTTGCGTGTGCGGCTCTTTGAGCTTGCTTATGAGACCCATAGTAAGATACCACGTTTCAGTACCATAAGTCATTACTGATAGCACACATTTATTTTATTTTTTATTTTTATTTTCATAGGAAAACTTACAGCCTATATACATTGTAGGTCAAAACAACATTCTTGTGAACAAACTGGTTGGTTGGTTAAATTTATTAAACATTGGTCGAAGACTCTTGTTTTGAGGTAGGTATTTAGGTATATTTAAGATTCAAATATTATTTGTAGGTTTTTGTAGGATTCACTTTTGCTGTGGGCCGAGCATGAAAATCTGCTTAAGTGAAACGTTATAGTATCGTTTACGTATGCAGTTCAAACTATGAGTTATCTGTGCCACTATTGTACTAGATAAATAATATTTTGTACTAAATACGATAACGATGCGAGTACGTTACCCTTAAAGAGATTTTCGTGCTTGGCCCACTGCACAAAATTTGATTTATTCCACACAAAGATTAAAATTAAACGTTAAATTTTTTTTTGGAGTCGTGTAGTATTTTATGGTCATTGACTTTATGTTGACCAAGTACCTATCCTCAGCTCTACATATGCAACAATGAAATAGACCATCAGCGAATTAAAGTTTATTTGCCCACCTAAACCGTAGGTAAGTAGGTAAGGTACGAGCGGTGGAAGGTGAATACTTAATCCTGCACGCTGTGCATGCATGACTATCTCTTCAACAAAGAAACTGCATTTATGATTATGTCAAAGATAACAAAGACAATTTGCAAATGCGGTTTCTCGTCGCCTCATGTTATAAACATAGGCATAATTATGGAAATCTGTTAGATGTTCAATACCTGTGACGCAAACACATGTCACAGGCGCAACGTGACCCCATAAACAACAGAATAACTTAGCCCACTTGCAACTACTAGAATTGAGCGAGATAACCTATAAAACCTGGGTCAAATCCATACATTTGTCTTGCGCCTTTGTCAGTTAGTTATGAAGAATTATTATGACGGATTGACCCAGGGATGAGGGACAAGCAGTTAGCCAGCAGACTGCATCATATCGTAACTCGTATTCTGAAGAATGTGGTGGGTATTTATTTTCCTTTTCAAAGTTTCACGATACGAGTACACAATATTTTTAGCCGCGGTCTAGTATCGCAGATAAAGTAGTAGTCCTTGTTTGTACTGTGGCAATAGTTATATAATATTATGTATCTAGCAACCAGTGTGGTATAAAAACTAATTCAGCGAGGAAAAAATATAAAAGTAACTGGGTGTGTCTTGAAAGAATCTATATAGTTAGAAAATTATATTTTTTACTAGCCCATAAGAAACAGTAATAGTAGAAACGTAGAAAAAACAGTAGGAAAAAAGTAAAAGTAACGTAGAAAAAGTACATAGATATATGTCCGTGTACTATGGTATACTACCATCAACAGCTTACTTTGTATACGATAAAAGTGCAGTTTGTAACCATTTCTTGAACCTACTCATACTGCAGAAGTTTTAATATTACCACACATAATGCAATCAGCAGAAGCTTGGTAATGAGCACTCCGTGGCGAGTGACTTTTTCCTCTCCTTACAAGATAAGCGGGCTTCACTCCGTAACAATGCATGCAATTTCTTTTTGTAAAACCAGTATCAAACTGCGAATAAGGTTCCAACTAATAGTAGTCAGCACAATTAAATGTAGCACTATACGTACAACTACGCCTGTCAAAAGTAACTCCGGAAGGTACGGATCTAAAAGATCGTCAGTATTACCAAGATATTACTATACCACTTAAGGCATAATAGCTAATAATCTTGTTTGACTAACTAGGTATAAAATAGATTTCATGGTTTGTGTGACCTCCGGTGAGAGATTTTAGCGTATAGGAAGATTCACAGTCATCGATTTTATATAAACAGAATGCTTTGTTAAATCCAAGTGCGTAACCTTACATATTATATTGTGTTAGTCTCAAAGCTTTATAAAATCATAGCGCGTTCGCATTGTCGAGAAAATGTATACTAAGTGTACTTAGTAATGCATTGGCAGGTGAACGCAGTGCAATGAACTGGAGTTCACATGAGTTACAATATGAGCCTACGTTGGTCATAATTCAAAATTGCTTCACTCGGATTCTTTATTCATATTATAATGTAACTTTCTAATTAACTCTATTAATATAATGACACACACACAATTTTAGTATAATTAGTCCAAACTTTGCTTGAATAAACTGCTGTCTTTACGTAATCCACCTTGATTACGCATTCTTTTCCTGTTTTCATTTTCATTCATAAAAGTTGAGGCTTGTAAATATAATTGTGAGTCGTATTTACAAATCACTTGGTGAAAATGTACATTAACCTTTTACCTACCGTTTTGTAGTGAATCACGTTTCGATATTCACAGTAGTTGTCACAATATATCGTTTTAAAATTAAAAAAAGCTTAGCTTTCAAAAAAATATACTATCGACGAAATGTTGTTCTACTGTGTTTTCCTTTGGTAAGAATCTAAACAAAGAACCGAAGTGACATATATTAAATAAATGAGGTTTTTCCCTAAGTACTTCTATTTAAGTAACCAATTTTGCGAATTACTGCGCCTTAAGGTAATATTATATATTTCATAGAATATTATCGATCTGTTTATTACACTAGATGTTTAGAAATTCTTCTACTAAAGTAGGTACTATTATCAAAATACAAGTTCGCCGGAACGAAAATTTTCAAAAATGCTAAACGGTTAAGGTTTATCTGGAAAAAACTTAAGACATCAGACAACATTGCAGATTTCAGGAAGTAACTTAGGCAAGTACACGTGGTCGCAAATTTAAGGGAGCACCATTTTGTTGTTCGAAGGGTGCTATCTAATTTTCCTTCCTTATTTGATCTGATGCTGCGTGGGAGTAGACCGACATATTCACGTGGGCATAAACTCAGATGACAGGCGCAAATTTATGCCACGAAATATAACAATGAAAGGTTTAATGTTACACAAAACAAATACTCAAATAGGTCAATACTATACATAAGAGATAGATACAAGTATAATGACCCAGAAATTTAGGTATTAAAATCTGCGTCCTAGATGTCATTTGGGTTATGTAACTGAATTTTCTGGGCCATTAATAAAAAAGGGCTTTACATAGTTATATTACTTACAACTTTACTTGTACATACTCGTATTAACACGGAACAAAAATACTATTATAATTTAATATACTTCTTTATTACACGTTGCAGTTCCTGGAAAAGTAGGTTGATTTCTGCGAAATCTACTGTATTATTGGCCAAATATGGCGAATCGCGAGTCAACGGGTTAATTTAATTTAATGTTTTTGTACGAGTAATATTGTAGGTGTTAGCATTTTAGAATCTAAATGATGATTCTGTTTTTTTTTCTAGCCTGATGTGGTGTGTTACGTTCTGGAGACAAAGTTATTGATCGAAAAAATGGCTAGTCCATAGTTATCATACTCGTAGTAAATAGGAAACTATGTACTAACACCAACTGACGTGCTAAACTTGGAGGACCAAGTTTCCAAGCAGGTCAGTTAATAGTTTCTTTGTCACATGATAGGTAGTATACGTACCCATGTGCCGACTTATTGATAATTTCAATATAAAATCCCGTTTTGTGTGGCTTACTAACACATCATAATTTACTATGCTTTGTATTTTTGGTGTTTTGGGTACTGCTGGCCAGAAAGATCCTTAATTCTAGCTAGATTGTAAAGTCGCAGTGTCATTCCATATATTGCGTGTGTGTCGTCAGTCAATTAATGCTGACTGTTTTTTTATTGGGATTCATTCGTTTTACAGTTCTTAGAATTATTTATTTCTAAATACTGACCAGAAATAAAAATTGTCCTAATCGCATATTACTTGTACCATTTAGTTACCTATTCTGTGTTTTTAACTAATTACGCATAATCGGCACAAACAACACTAAAGTTTCATGAATCATGAATTGTGTAGAAAATAAAGGTTTTAATTTAATAGCCTGACACAGCCTGTAGTAGCCAACACAGTAAATTATGCAATTAGTAAAATTTGCAATATAAAGTATGATTTCGTATTTTTTCACTAAAAATAAATAATGTTAGGTATCAATTGAGATATATTTTTAATGCGTTATACCTTTCTTATCATTCAAGTAAGAATAAAAAACTTACTCATACCTACTTCCATTTTTTCACTATCTTATATCTATATATATTATATTACTATCTTATATTTTTTTTTATTAAAATGTTATTAGTAATTACATAAATAAACATATACAAAAGAGCATGCTAGCGAGTGTTAGGAAAACCTGCCGAATTCCAACACAGAACGAAAATTTGGTCCATCCCTGCAAGAAGACTCATGATATAAGATATTGATTATATGTACTCACAGTTTTTTGTTGGCAACAGATGGTTCCACGATCAAGGGTAGCCCACAGTACGAATATCCTGAAACAAAATAGTTTTCCATGTCAGTGTAGCTATTACAGTTTATCACATGAGTAGTACCTGTGAGTATTGTTTAAGAGGATTGCATAGCTAGTACTTTTCATACTAAAAGAAAAAAACTCTTTTCTACCTCTTAACATTGTCCGATTTCAGTGATTTTTTTTATGGAACCATCACATTGTTTACTATGCTCGTACGTTTTGATTTTTTTCAGTATTTCAAAGTATTATAAATTTCCTTTTTTAGTACTAAAAAAACTGATAAAATCAAAACGTACGGGCATAGTAAACAATGTGATGATTCTATGAAAAAAAAATCACTTAAATCGGACAATGTTAAGAGGTAAAAAAGAGTTTTTTTTTTAGTATGAAAGTACTAGCTATGCAATCCTCCGATGCGGTTTCGTCGCACGACGAACTAACTAATTAACTACGAAGTTTTGTTTTGGATTTCTCGATTTCTACTGTGAAAGTGATCAAGCAAAAATACAGTCAAGGGTGATGAAATGCAATGACAGATAAAGTGATTAGTGTTTTATGTTAGTAATGATGATAATTATAAGAAATCTAATATCATAATGTGTAATTTGATGAAGTTTAATTCTGTTTAAGTGCGTTAACCATCTTTAATATTCTCTATTAGAAATTTTATTGGTACTCATGTCGAAACATAATACTTATACCTATTTATAAACGGTACGTCGGTACCTATAGTGTGTCGCCTGCGGTTGCGGTCGGTCACTGTTGCAGGAGTCTGATCGAAATTATACCTCTACGTAGCGCTTTATTAACTTTATCAATTTCCTGTGGTCCCTAAATACCACATTCCCAACTGCGTTCACGCTCGTCGCATGCCTGTTACTGAACTATGCAATTTAAAATATACCAAGTTGAGACGTATTATAATTAGTTTCAAATTTAAAGCGGACAAATTTCAAATACACGGACTGGTTCGAGCAGTTAATTTTATACGAAGCCACGAAATTAATTGACTTCACCCCTTTAGGTGCGAAACATTTCCTTATATTCCTCCTTAGTAGATGATTACCATGTTTCAACATAAAAAGCCAATAACTGCCAATTTTGGTACCTTTCGATATTAATATTAACGGCCGGTGCCCATAACCTATCTATCGTTTGTTTCCCCTACTACTTACGGCGGATCTCATTATCTATCTGTCCACACTTCCTCAGTTTTTCTTACTACGGATAGAAATGTGACATAACGTCCATACATATTGTGTCAAATATCTACCTCTATAAATAATACAAATTGATAGAAATTCACAGTTTTGACACACAAAAAGTTGCTAGCTCGCCTGCTTTATTTAACAGATATGCAGGTTATTTTGATGGATATCTAATGTCAAAAACACGTCATAGTACGCTTATAGCAGGTTCAATTGCAGGCCGCCCTTTGCTGGCTGGCTAGGTCACGTGGGCAATAGTTGGCTGCCCTGCTCGAGTCCGCCATGATACGAATTTGCAGGACAGCTCAATAAAACGCTTAAGTGTCCTGCTATAAGGGGCTTAGGTATAGGTAGGCCTACTGGTAGGGTATACCGACGATGGATAGATTATTGGTACCGGCCGTAAATCGAATTAGTTTAACAGTGGTTATTCCCATTCGTTATGGTACCTAGTAGGTATTCCAACTAATCTGACCACTGGAAAAAACCATTGATTGCTTTAGCAGTAGCCTGTACGAATCACCTCCGTAAATTATTGATTTTAATAAGTATGTAGCTATTAGTCGAATAAATAATAATGGCAACCCTCTCAACTCCTCGTATCTATCACCTCACAAACAACTGACAAAATACGCCTCCCCACCTCCACGCCACCAACATAACACCCTAATCAAACAGAATTAAATAGTATACTTAATAAAAAAAATGTAACGGATCGCTGTCTGTACATGGAAGATATAATGAGGAAAAATATTATTGGGACTTATATAAACGAATATACAATGAAAAAATATTTATTGTTAAAATGTGTGTCTCTTTGTCTGTTTATCTGTTTTACTTTGCGCGTTTGTGCACGCTAATCTAAAAAACGGCTTATCCGATTTAGATGTGGTGTTCATGAATATATTATGGTAAGCTTCACTTAACATTTAGTGCTTGTTTCATGTCAATCGGTTCATGAATAAAAAGTTATTGAAATTTATAGAAGAACTCTCTCGCCGTAACAACCACACCAAGCGAGCGTAGCCGCTGGCGTGTCAACTAGTATTAAATAATACTCTTTTCTCGTTACCTCTAATTTAATGATCGTTTCACAGTTTCCACACCCACATCTACCATGACACAAACGTCTTTTGAAATATAAACGTTACAAATATGGATCCTAAGTACTTTTACCTATTAGGCTCTATTGTATGTATCCTGGTACGAGTATCTATTGAAGAAATAAATTATGAGAAAATATTGCTGGATTGGTTGGTGGTGGTTGGATGGCCCTAATACTCGTGTATATAATTATAGTCTAATATATAGTATAGCTTTAAGTAACTATAATAAGTAAGTACATAATTGAATACGGCGGTAAAAAACCCAGCGATGACTGTCGTTGATATTGTTAATTTTATTCAGATTTGTGTTTCTTCTAGTTTGAACGTGTAATTGTGGTGGAATATTAACCGACAACTGTTCGTAATGTTGCACGAGTGTGGGCAAGTAAACAGAATCATAAAACGTTGTTTGATTTCCTCGTATCACCACATATAAAAAAATATAGTACCTAATGGATCCACCTCGTTACTAGAACGAAACTTACGACTGAAGTGACTTAAATGACGGACTTCTTTCTGGTGACATGACTCTGAATAGGTACATTATTGAAAATCTTACTTGGTGCAAATTTTTCAAATAAATTATTTAACTTGCGGAATGGCAAATGTACAAACGTACGAGTCCAATAACACAAAAATGGAAAGCACTCAATTCAATTATGTTGCATTGATTTACAAATCTAGGTACCTATATAAATAAATGGAAAAGATATGTATACAATCCGAAAATATATAACGAACTACAGTATGGTACGTAAGATAGGCAGGCACTTTACCATGAAGTTTGTCAATAGCACGATCTGCAGCGGACTGATCTGGAAAGTCGACGAATGCGTAACCGCCTCTTTTTACCGAGATTTCCGCAACGGTAAGGTTTTGTTCTGCAAACAGTTGCCTCACCGCCGCCTCGTCAGCTTCAATAGGCAAATTCCCTATGTACAGTTTGTTCATCGCAGACACAGCTTTCAGTTGCTCACTCATTTTGGGACGTGATTTCGGCACAATTAATCCTAAATCCAGTAAATTCGGCACACACAATTATACTGCACGTCACTTGGCATCGGGCTTCTTTTGTCATTGATTGTCAAAGCTCACAAATCAAATTTCGAAAAAGGTAGACAGCCAAACTACTTTTTTACTGGATGGCCATGATCATAGACCAACATCACTGACCTCTTTATTTGACGGAAAGAGTTACATAATGTTAACTTAACAATAGGGTTGTTACCTTTTTTTTAAATGTATGCTAATTTTGTATAGCATTTTGTTATAAGTATTTTTTTAATGAACTCTAAAATGAACCCAAAAAAACGATGTTTTAGTTCAACTTTCAAAACTGGCGCTAAAACATTATTCAATGGCGACATATACGTCGTATGACGTCACTACGGCAAAACAAACAGCGTTGTATTGTAGTAGGTAATTATAATACGTTTTGCTTGCTTGAAAATGAAGATGGTGGGAAAAAGCCAACATGACTAGTAAAGTTTGGGTATTTTCTTTTGTGTTTATTCTCATGTTTTGACGTGTAATAGTGGTGGAATATTAACCGTTGATGTTCAGAATGGTGTACGAGTGTCAGTAAAGTGTATAAAATCTTGAAACATTATTTTTGTTTTTATTTCGTCAATCGTGTTATCAAGTTTTACTGCATCCACGTGACTTATACAAAACAGTAACTCAGTGACTTCTGACTTATTTCTTTAAGCAGCTACCTACTTGAAAAATAAGTTAATAACTCTGCAGTTACAAAAATAAACCTACACTTTAGCCGCATAGTTTGTTTTAAGAAAATCTGAAGTCCATAAATGTGTAACAACAATGATAACAAAAAAACTAATTGACTATTGAATACTATTATAAACTTAGGTATGTAATTAATATGAAAAATGTATAACAAACCTATTATTTGCGGTTGCGGCAATAACCGTGTTTATGAATAGCCCATTTGTCCTTTGACCTAGTATGTTTTAGTATGAATTCAATAATATTAGATCCTTTCTTTACTTGCTTGATTCTCAATCTGTTGATAAGGCACAACACTATGATACCACACGTTCGTTTTTGCCCTTATGACATCATTTCCACCGCTACTTCTGTTTGAGGTCACGTGACTAACTTTTGGTCACATTTTATTTATTCAAAATAAGGTAAATCCAATGCAAAATAAATATTTTTTATAGTACCTATTACTTTTTAAAGCACCTGCTTTAGCGATCTCAAACATTGAAATTTATAGATAGAAAAATTCACATCATCGGGCGGGATTCGAACCCGCGTCTTAAATTCTGACTAAATAATTTGTAAAGTAATAAATAATTTTATTTAATTACTTGAGTTACTTGCTCCAACCACTATCATGTTAACATTTCAGTGTAATTTATTTATGACTGTGTCAACTACCCTTTTGTTTATGACGTATATAATTATTTTTAAGAGAATAGTAGATTAGTAGCCAAGGGCTGTAAGGCATCAATTGCAGCCCGAGATATTTTTAATTTTTTTATTATTGCTTTTGTTCACATACTCAATGGGTCCGTGGCATTGCTTACATTTATATTTTAAACTTATATTTTTTTATTTTTTATAATTTCTAACGGAATACAGGAGGACATTTTTTTTCTTAACTAAACTTACATAATTAATTACAAAATTACATTATACATTACATAAATTAATTTTTTTTTGTACACAAATAGACTTTTAACTAATTTCTAAATATCGTACATACCGAGAGCATACCGGCTCCCGCAAGCAGTGCCCGTTCACGAGCTTGACACGTGTGCCAGCCATCGCCCTCCTCAACCATATTTGAGGGAAGAGGACGACCCGCCACACGACGCCGCCGCGAGAAGAAGCCTTTTAGTGAGCGTGAATGCTCAAGGTATACACGCATACATAATACAAAAGCCTAAGCTTGTATAATTTTGTGTTTTTTTTATAACTAATTTTTATATACGAGTAAGTCGGCTTTCTCCACCCGGCCCAGGGCCTCCGTCACATCCACATTCCGATATTTTATGGCCATCTGCAAGTTGTATTCGCGGATAGCATTTGGTGACGCAGACACCGCACGTCGCACGAAACGGCTGATGGCGTCTTCTTCGTCGTCGGTGTAGTAGGTGAAGGTCCTGGTGTGCCTCGAGACTGCAACCACTGCGTGCGGGACGCTCTCGTGCAAACTCATGTTGCCCTTGGTTTTAATGGCGATGACCGACTCGTATGTCAGTCCCTGTGCTTCATGGATGGTAAGGATGCGCGACCCCGTGCCTCCACCATAACCCTGGTTGGTCAGGGTCTCCTTTTCTTCCTGAGTGTGTACTAGGAAGAGGGTGTTGGGAAGGGTGCTGGGTATATGCGCATCTCTGTACCTTCTCTGCTCCAGGGACGTAATACGTGGGGCTGAGGAATATATACCTGAATATATTTCCCTCAACGCGTACGCGACATCCATGGGATTCCGGTGTGTGCACAACAACTCCTGATTGATGGTAGCTATCAAATTCGGGCGACAGTACCTTAGCTCGAAGAGGTTCTCTCTATCGATATAAGGCAGTTGGTTGAAGCGTCTCCGATGAGGACAATTTCGCGAGCACTTGCCAGCCGCGCTGCCATGACAATGGCTCTGAAGTGGTTCATGAGAGCTTCGTCTACCATAAGGCGAACGACGCTCCTACCACTTCGGATGCCATTCACGAGTACAGAAGCCATGGTGCGCACTTCGGTTTTCACCAAGTCGCCTATGCGGTGCGCTAGCTTTTCCCTCAGGTCTTTTGCTGCTTCGGTTGTCGTGGTGATAACCATGTCCTTGTCCACATTAAACCTTCTAACCACCCATGTTATTTTACCACACCCTGGAACTCCGTTGACCCATCGGATCTCCGGTACCTCCCAGCTTTCCCAGGACTTTACCTCGACTCCGCAGGGCTCCCTTCCATGATTTTAGCCATTTCTAGGATCCTATCGTCTAGCATTATCCTGGTACAGCAGGCGATAACCACGATGGGGTCGTTCGGTGCTGTTTCGTACTTAGGCTTTCCGAGCCGCTCCGTCTCATCTTCGTCTAGGGCCACGAAACCGCGCTCAGAACTGTATGCTGCCATATACCGACCGTGCTGCCATATATTCATCGTTCCCTTGATGACCAGAGAGGTGTCGTTATTGTATATGGCTGCATCAGCCTCCTCGAGCCTCACCTTTAAGAGGCCTTCGTTTTCTAACCTGAAGGACTGCAGGATATTTTCGCAGTTCCTGTGATTGACTACTTTAGTCGCTCTCGTGATGGCAAGAAATTCGAGAAGTGCGTCTCTGGCGTGGTCTCGCGGTCCCAGGCCCGGGATATAACGAGGCGGACTAACCTGTCCCATATCGGCTCTCGTCCGAGCAATCTGTTGTGGCGGCTTTTCTGTCCTATGGAGCGACTTTTGTGGGGAGAGCTCCTTTCGAGGCAGGATCCATAACACGCTTTGCGCCATGGTGTTAAACGCCGCTTGGCCTTTCTCACGACCTCGATTCGAACAGAGCGATCGTTTTGTTTTTCGATCGCACTAATCGACATCTATGGCCTAGGACCTCTAGCACAGGCATCGCTGCGTATGCTTTCCGCTTCATTGTGACTTTGGAAGTGCTTCCATTGAGCAGACATGCTAGGCCGGGGGACAAACGAGCTCGTTTTATGTCCAGGGCTAAGCAAAAGCTCATGAATCTTTCCCTGTCCCCATCCTGGCACACCTCTTTCTGCGTAGGCTAGCAGGTGTTCGGCCTCTACGTTCTTTGAGGTTGTGTGCGGCGTCTATATTAGAGTTTATTTTTGCCGCAATGCGGAAAGATCTTTCAGTGAAAGACAGAAAGTGTGGTCTACAATCGGGGTCTGCTAAGATGTTGGGGAGATCCGATTCCTCAAGCTTTCTGTCCATCAGGCATTCAAGTTCCCTCCTTGCGGCAAGGGAGCGGGGGCATTTGAGGAGCACATGCCATACAGTCTCAGAGACTTCCGGGTCGCACTCGCATCCAGGGGTTTCCTTGAGCTTGAATCTGTACAGGTATTCGGCTATTCCTCCATGTCCCGTCAATGCTTGCACTTGGTACGGAGTCAACTTCGTCGTTCGTGTTAGCCTATAAGCCTTTGCGATGTCGGGCAGGAACTTATGTGTGACTCTACCAGTGACAGAGGTATCATACTGGTCTTGCCATTTCCGGATTGATTCCTCGCGAGCTTCTTTATATTCTTTATAATTTATAGCCCGAGATATTTCGCACGAGCGCAGCGAGGGCGTCTATAGTTCGAGGATGCAATTGATGCTTACACCCGAGCTAACTACTCTGCTTTACATCTCGATTGTGAGGTAAGTAGAAAAAAACCGGCATTACAAAAATAAAATTGATGACTATTATACCTACTCATACGAAGATAAGGCTGAATAGCGAAGCGACCTCTTTTGTCATTGGGCTGAATGCATGATGTCTATTGCCAGTATGATGGTTAGATGTACGCGAACTTTTTGAAAGATTAAGTTTTTTTTTTTAAATTACTTACCGACCTAGGGCTCTTCTAGCTACATTATTACCCTAGAACGCTTATTGGTCACCTACAAGCCCCATTTGGGGGTAATGAGAACCTACTTACCGAATATGAGAGATGTAAACCGCCCTAGAGCTTTTCTAGCTACATTATTACCCTAGAGTGCTAATTGGTCACCTACAAGCCCCATTTGGGGGTAATAAGGACCTACTTACCGAATATGAGAGATGTAAAACAACATTAATGATTATACTAATAATACTATAGCGTCAATACAATCGAAGAAGCTGACGTCAAAATAGACCAAGTCATCGCCAATATGACGGAAGAATTTATAACCCAGTCGGACATTCTGATAGCAGTGATTCTAAATTGGATTTCTCAACTGACACAGCAGTTGAAATCGCAACTCTTTGCCCAAGTTCTAGAATATCATTTAAAAATTATGTATTTAGAAGGTGTTACGCTCATGAATAATAGTGATTAAGATTAGTATTCCTGTTATTGTTCTATTTAAGTAATTCCTAACGATCACTTAACCACAACACTTTGTTCGAGAAATACAAGGCTTTGAAAGAAAATCCGAGATTATTTTTATGAAATTTGATATTTGGTTTAACTTGCGTATTCGTCTATCACATTTGTCCATAACTGTACCTGCACGTACGACCACCATTTTGGTTCAACTTACGTGCGTCGAACTGCCCTTTAAACACCTAGTCATACCTACCAACGCCGCGCGTTACGAAATCTTCCAGGTGGTCGTGAAATCAATATACTTAATTTTACTATCATAATACATTCCTTGAAGATATCGTTGATTTTTACCTGATCATCAGCAGACCCTCAGAAGTTCTAGCGTTATAACGACACATATGTAGGTACCTACTAAAAATCAATACTTGACGGCTGTTTCCATCACTGAGATCCAACTGAATATTTAATTTTAAAATATTACTAAAATATTTCACTGTCGGTCTAGCGCTCGACGAGTCAACATCTCCTGAGGATGCCCCGTTTAGAGGCGAAACACGTGTCGAATCGGTTTTGGTTTATTGGGGTTTCTTGTGTTTTTTATTTTGTATTCTTCCTATTTAGCATTTTATGCGGGAGGGAGGGTGGTGCACGCCCGCAAATAGGCCAAAATTATTGTTTTCTTTTCAGCGGAAGTGTCACTAAATATTTATTAATATCGTTTTTTTGAATATTTAATGCTCATCAGCAAACCCTCAAAAGTAAATCGGGAGCATCACCCCAACATTACTATAAAGTCGAGGTTTGACTCATAGTCAAAAGTTGGGACCTCAGGCATCAGACAGTTCATCCGGAGGTTCGCTCAACTTTGACCCTCAAGAGCTCAAATTAGGTTTCACATACCTACTTAATATTGTACGAGTAGGAAAGTTTGATACTTCGCACTCGATGCAATAACGTACGGAATGGCAGAGTATGTACAATTGCCGTTCAATTCTAATAATTAAAAAAATAAAATCTTTAGAAACTGTTTTCATTGGAAGTTTTTCTCACACCGCCATTGGTTAGAATTTTAAGGAACTATAATTTAAAACATAACCAACTATTACTATAGGAACGTTGTGTATGTACATCATCAGTGTTGCCAGATTGGGGTAGTTTAACGCCATTCTGGCGAAAAATATTGTTCTTGGCGAGATTTTGGCGAAATAAATTCCTTGGCGAATTAATTGGCAAAAAAAAATTTACGGGCGAAAATATGGCGATAACGATAGTAAATGATACATCGCATGCCTCAAATGAAATATCATGTGATATGATCGCACTAATTGGAATTTGAAGTCAATCAATATCTAATATGGCACACACATTCGTTTATTCATTTCATCTTTCTTTCTTCATTGCTACGTACTCGTTGGTATACCCACAATATGTAATGAATAAAAATAAAATTCGATGCTCGGAACCGAACCCCGGTGGCCTTGTTGGTCAATGGCGTCTGACACGGAGAGTCAGAAGGCGCGGGTTAGAATCCCGTCCGAGGATGGAATTTTTCTCCATAAATTTCCATGTTCGAGATCGCTAAAGCAGGGGTTAGTGCTTTAAAAAGTAATACTATAAAAATTACAAGGGCTGCGATGTCAATACGAAAGTTTAAGTATTTCTAAATAATGCTTCTATTGGTTGGATGGTACTGTTAAACTGTCCAATAGATGTCGCTCCGTCCCCGCAAAACGGTTAGTCAAATAGAAAGTTAAAATTCGATGCTCGGAACCGAACCTCGGTGGCCTAGTTGGTTAATGGCGTCTGACACGGAGAGTCAGAAGGCGCGGGTTCGAATCCCGTCCGAGGATGGAATTTTTCTCTCTATAAATTTCAATATATGTAATGAATCTTACATCTAAGAAAAGTTGATTGCGTCTGTTTGGATTTAAGAAAGTCAAGAATAAAAAGCTGGCGAACTGTTAATCATACACAGTCCTTATATAAATCAACGGTGGAAAACATACTTGGCTTGCATGTACCTTTAGTAGTCCTCTTTGAGCATGTTCCAATGCCAGCATATACGTTAGTCCATGCTCCAGTAATCCAGGGGCCTTAATATCAGCTTCGTAAAAACCATGCAAGTTCCGTGTAGTTCTTCAACCTGATATAAATAGTTTTGAATGAAATCATACCATAACGCTCATTTAGGTGAACTGTTTGAATATTGTTTTCTCAAAGGTGAACGGATATTATTGTCTCTGGCATTCTAAAAAAATACTATAAATAACCAACATTGCAAACGCCTAGATGTTTGGAAGCTAATAAACTGAGTGGATTTAGAGCAACATGTAAACGAGAGTCCATACAAAAAAAAACAGGTGAACGGGTTTTCTGCGGTTCTTGAATAGTAGGCCTGGGCAAGCCTGCTTTAAAGTTGTCATGGTACGCTGGGCAGTTGTCTAGAAATCCTGCTTTAAGATATCATAGTAAGGTCCCTGGTTATATTACAATACGGAAGAATTGATTTGCAGAGCTCTTTATATACGTCTTTTAATGAACAATGTACGATCAGCAAAATCACGTAAATGTTTAAAAACAAATATTAATTTTCTTACTCTTTATTACTATATTAAAATATAGCAAAAATTAAAAAAAAACATTGTTAAATCATGTTTGGCGATTTTTTAGTGAAATTGTATCATTTTGGCGATTTTTTTTGTTATTTGGCGAAATCTAGAAAATTACTTCTGGCAACCCTGTACATCATCGGCGTCCATAAAATATTTCTACCCTTGATTTCTACAGTCCATAGCATAGCGTCCTTAAATATTATGACAAATTATGTCCTAAACCGGCCCAAAAATCTTCATTTTAACCCTTAGCGTCCCGAGACTTAAACATACGTCAGTTAATTCATCAATATTTTTTTAAATTACGGTATAGTAAGGATTAAATACTGCATTTTTGCTGTAAGTTTATTGCTCATTAAGTACCTAATTCTTTTGTCGGGTAAACAGATTTCGAAAGTAGAAAAAACTCCGCAGGACTCTAGAGAGTATATTTCAGTAAACGGTATTAACATCAACATACCTAATAGATTTTACGTGACGCGTGAACAGACAGACATACTGAAAAGAAACTAAAAAAAAAACACTATAAAGTTTCTAACACCTTCCTTCATACCTACAAAAAGGTTTTTCTAATTGTATGTAGTATGTAATTGAATGCCCAAGTATGCATTCTTCGGCCATTATTTTATTTTATTTTATTAGCAAGTATGTTTACATCCATAGACTCAAACTTTATTTATTTTTATAAATTTAGCATTTCTCCTCTAAAATGACAAATATCTAAACCAAACAACCAAACCTATACTTTCGCATCACATACTTTTCACGAAGTACAAAGGACCTCGCAAAGACTTGCCGCCCGGAGCCTCGCAATGGGTAACGCCGCCGCTGCTTAGGCAATGTTTAGTTATCAGTTATTTAGCAGCTACTTAGCGACATTTTATAAGTAAGGCTGTTTATCTTCAACGCGTTATCTATATATACCTACTATAATAATTCTGATTAGGTCGTTACCTATCTTATTGGAGATTCTACTAACCAGCATCTTCATATTTAACTATCATAACAATTTGAAACTCACATAAATTTTATACAATAGCCGTGTTAATTTCATTTCAAATTAAGCCATTTGTTTTTAGCTAGTATGTTTTTGTGATATTTTGGTGCCATGGTTAAAATGAAGACTCGTCTCTCACTTATCGATGCGTAAAATTACTCAGGGAATTAGTCTAAGGGCGGATATACACGGACTGCTCGAGCAGTTAGCCAGTGATCAACATAAACGGAGCGCTCTTGCAGTCATATTCAACAGCTTGAAGCTGCCATTGATAACATCTGCGAGCAGTTTGTATTAACTGCTCAACAAGTCATAATTTAAATTCAGGGCCGGCAAGCGCGTGCGACTTGGAATGAAGAGCGCAGGCGGAGGTAACTGCGCGAGGCCAGCAGCTCGAGCAGTTAGTGTATGCGTGGCGACTCCTTGACCGCCAACCGCCCGCGCCCGAAGCATTTGCAATTGCTCAACCGGTTTCGTGTAGGTGTTTACGTAGAAGACGAGTTCACTATGCAGTCGCAGCTTAAAGCAGTCCATGCTGACCACCATGTATCAAACTGCCCGTGTATCGGGGGCCTAAAGAACTGTGGTAGTCACAGAAGAGATACACCCAGCGTTGTGCAGTACCCTGAAGAACTTTAAATCTGAAGATCTGGATGACACCGAAACTATTATATTATAAAGGCAGTATGGGATATAAAAATAACATCTGATGTACTTTTGCACTACTACATTTATTTCTAGCAACAAGTTTTTATATATTTACGACTAAATCAAACGTGAAAAATAGAAACAAATAACATGATAACTTGATATGTCCCAAAAGGAATAATTATATTATTATACTTAAAAATACTAAATAACTTACAGTAAAGGTAGGTACATATTCGAAAGGTAATTAATTAACAAACAAAAAACTTTAATACTATAAACTATCACATTTAGATAAATATAAACAATTAACCTATTTTTACATGACCTTTTTGGGTCCCTAATTGCAGAGAGCTACCAATTCGGATACAGTATATGTCGACATTTTATGTCTGGCATAGGTTAACATTACAAAAGGAATGTAGATTTCATTAAATTAGGTACTTAGTTTGCCACTATCGGTATTATGCCTATAAAATGGAAAATATTCATTCGAGATAATAGGTCTGTAAGCGTCAAACGTCTACAACTACGTTTGAACATACACATATTAATTTATTTTAACATTATTATTGACGTTGATTAAAACTGAAGTTGATTAAGTCTAAAGAAAGGAAGAAGAAGAATGTTATAACTTGACAATGACAGGACGAGAAACTTCTTCCAGCGTTAAAAATCAAAGACGTAATGATTAATACAATACAACAAGGGCTTAAGCTTAAGGGAATGTCCAAGATCACAGCTAAAAGTCAGTGGAAAAAATATGGATAGACACAGGCACATAATCTTAAAATAATAATACATATTGAAACTGAGGTATAGTGGGTTGGCAAGCATGTCTCTAGCAGTTGATTAACGTACAATCTACACGTTATGATGATGACATAGTTGAGCGAGACATATTAAATAAATAAGCAAATAGGTATTACTAACTCTGTCATGCTTTAAGCTAAGTTACGAGAAAGTAAGGCTGGTTTTACACTACCGCTTACCAACGGCGCTGGTGAAAGCGCCACTGTAAAACCACACTAATACGTTAGCAGAATGTGAATATCGAACTGATGAAGACTTTTAAAGAACACTTAATTAAATTGCTTTTATTTTTTATTGCATCTCTCATGAACCGACTACACATGAATTCAAAGCTCACAATTTTATAATCTACGTTTTATAAACATTGATTATATTAAGACCACAAACTAAATACACCGACGCTCTTTAACAAGTATCGTGTTTTGTACTATTATTACGTTCACAACTACATTATATAAAAATATTTTTTTTATTCCAATCTACAAAGTGGGAACATTTTCTATTAAAAACTTGTAATAATTATAGAACATTCCTACTTAGTGTACTAATGAAGGCGATATTTTACAGTAAACAAATTAACGTGTTCAAACAGTATACAAATTGGCATCGCGGAGAACAATCGTACATATATATATCACACTAAACACACTAATATTATAAATGTGAAAGTTTGGGTGGATGGATGTATAAATGGTTTGTTACTCAATAAAGGCAGAACGGCTGAACGGATTTGGATTAAATTTGGCTCAGAGATAAATTATAGTCTGGAATAGCGCATATGCTACTTTTCATCATCATCATCATCCATCACCACGCAGGTGAAAAAGCGTAATATTCTTGGGCACAGCACAGACAAAATAACAAGATCGTTTTGATAGAAGTTTCTGATAGTTTAGTGAAAAGCAATCATTTTGACAGCTTGATACACTACACGTGCTCGATGATCGTCAAGGGTCATGAAATGCAATAACAGTTTTTTTTCCCCATTGTGATTAATTTTATATTTGTATGTACTGTATTTTATTATTAGTGTTTACTGATTGATTTACTAAGTATTTCAATTTTCTAATACTATTATAGTAATTACGTTTGACCATGTAAATATTTTATGACATTTTGGTATAAAGATAGTTATGGCCTTGGAGAAGATAAGTACTAACCCTGCGCAGACGCTGTCGCAGGCATCAGCTTTATATATATGTACAGTATAAGTTGGTGGCGCTATATATAAGTATCTCGAAACAATGAATTACACTCATGGCTTTTGGCGTCACCATCATTGACTCGATAGTTGCATCGATACTAGTTTTGGTATACGACAATATGATGAATAGAAACTAAAGACGATTGACGTACTACGTGTTTCTGGTTTAGAAATTTTCTCTCTTCTAATCTTAGTTGAATTCTAAAAACTACATATTGTCGGGAGTGAGCTTGCTAGGGCCGGCCGTTGAAATATATCGTGCTCCTTCGTAGTTTCCCAAAATTTTACGTGTCATTTGTATCCTTGCATGAATGCGAAACTGTAGACGGGACTCTAACGCGTAGCCGGAATATTTGCGTCTGAAAAAAATACATTATCTTTGATAATATTCCACAGCATCGTAAGCGTTCATACCATCAGACTAATTTTACTAATATTATATATAGGTATGTTATATGGATGGATGTTTGTTATAAAATCACGCCACAGCGGCTGAACGGTTTTGGATGATATTTGGTATGTAGATAAATGATTGTTGTGATAAAGGACATTTAAAAAAAAACAACAAAATAATACAATGTTTGGTGAGATTTAAGCAGAAGGTAGACATATTCGGATGTTTTGGCTGTGAGCGGATGTGGGAACCGCCGGTAACGAGAGAACAGACAAGCTCGCAAAATCGGTGGCACTCACAGGGACCTCGCAAGATTACGAGAAAAACCTTTTGTCAGAAGAAAGATTCGCGAGGAGTCAGTCCGGAATTGACAGAATCGGTCGGTACGACACCTCAAGCACAATGTTTACCTATAAGTATGTAATTATATGTCTAATAATATGTATTATAAATATTATTATTATTATTATTAAATATTATTATTCCTTTTATTCAAAATAAATCACGGATTTCATCCGGTCCTTTACAAAGGCATAAGTGGGGCTGTAGCCAACACTTAGAGGCCTGTTTGGTATAAAAAATACAAGTAGTATAAAAAAACCAGAAACTTTTGGATGGATGGTGACATGGTATATCTATTATAAAAATGGGTAAAATGACAAGGCTATTGAAATGATTTTATAGTGATAAAAAGATAGTGGGCTATGGAAGAGACTACGGCACCTGCCAATTTCAGTCTCATTTTAAAATTTTTGGGCAGGTGGTGACTTGCCACCCACTAAACGGGCCCCCCATAAAGGCCACCATGAATGGTGACAGAAAGGGCAACGTTGGTGTGGCTGGCTAAAGGGTGTCGAGAGGTGTGCTGCGGTTTCACTGAAGCGCTACTACCGGCGTTATGCCCTTTAACACTTCCACCCTTGGAGCTTTTTGTTACTTGCTCTTGCGTCTCCACCCCCAGACGGCCAATTAAGGCAAGCCGAGGGTCAGGGGTCTCATTTAGCCCCAGGGAGAATCAGAGTCCACGGTGTCGCCACTCACCGACGGCTCGCCACAAAGCCGCCCCTGCGGTTATATATATATTATTATTATTATTAAATATTATGTAAAATAAAATAAAATGGAAAAAGTTATATGCATGTAATTCTAATATAATTATGTATACATATAATAAACTAGCTGACCCGCCAGCGGCTTCGCTCGCGTGGCCTCGCGGGATACGGTAATTACAGATTTCAATGGGCCAGATTTCAATTAGGGGTCGAATTTCACAAAATCCCACCTTAGTGTACATAGGTCAAAAAAAGAACCCCCATGCGAAATTTTAAACTTTTAGAACTGGCAGTAACGTAGTTTCATACAAACTATCAACACCCAAAAAAAACCCTTTAGGGGTTGAATTTCATAAAATCCCGTCTTATTGAGCACCTACGTCCTCAAAAGAACCCGCATGCAAAATTTTAAACTTTTAGCACTCGCAGTAACCATACAAGTGCCATACAAACTATCAACCCCAAAAAAACCCTTTAGGGGTTGAATTTCATAAAATCTCGTCTTAGTGAGCACCTACGTCCTAAAATGAACCCGCATGCAAAATTTGATACTCCTAGCACTTAAAGTTTCTGAGATTTCGTGATGAGTGAGTGACCCTTCGCTTTTATATATAAACGAGTAGATAGATATATTAATATGTAAAAAGGTTTACCGAGCTTCTGTAAGTAATTCCATTGCCTTTTCATATTCTTCTAAATGATAGTAGCACATGGCCATTTCGGTGACTGCGTACGGCACCAGGAAAGTGTCTTCTTTAATATCCTTCTTCAACCTAGGAAATATAATAGCAAAATACATTTAATAGTAGACAGAGACGTTTCTACAATGATCGTAGTGAAGACATTTTTTATACAATCAAGTATAGAGACTGGTAAGCCGCTTCGCTTGATGGTAAGCGAAAGGCAGTAGGTATTCAATTGCTGCACCTGGCATGATGACATTAATGGTTTGGAGACATTCTGGTGAACATAGAAATTACTCCATATTTTTTTTACATTCACACAAGGGCTGCAGGTCCCAAAGATCGTCATAGCCTCTACTATGGTAACCTGATGACTGATATACATACACAGGTGAAACAGGCATGTTCATGCACATTAACTGTCATGAATGTTTGATCTGTCCGGGGATCCAACCGAGGTCAGCTGCTCAGAAAGCAGAATTGCAACCAGCTGCACCAACCGGCCAGTCGATTATAGGTGCGTTAGTTTAGCTTTGAGGGCATTGGTGGCGTTGTCATTGATGGCTCTTTTGTTCAAGCGTTCGTAAATCTAAAAAATAATATTTTTGCTTATTTCGCCACTTTTGCCCACACCCCTACTCGAACGCTCAACCGAGCATAAGACCCAAAATCGCATGATTATGCTGTCAAATACATAGTTGTCAAAAAACGATCCCAAACAATCATGCTCCTGACGTGGGTCAAAAATTGCACTTTTTGGTGGCACTATACTACTGGTATTTACAAAGTATGTATTTATGTATGTATGTGTGTACTTACTCAATGACCGCCCGGAAGTGTTTGAGAGCGTTGTACGGCAAGCCCATGGCGATGAGCACACATCCTTCCATATAGTGCAAGAGGGCGTTGTTATCGGCTTCATGACCGCACATCCAGTCCTTTAGGCCGCACATCGCTACCTCACGAGTTTCTTCGATTTTCTTCACAATAAGGACATACAAAAAATGTGTTATATATAACATGAGTATATATATATCTCAGTGTGTAACAAAAAGGTGCAGTAACACTAAAACCAGACAATCAGAAGCTTGAAATCTAACCGTTTCCGAGATATTTTTATAGGTTAGTTTTAGGGAACAGGTCGACTTAACCAATAATCCTGTATAAGACATATAAACAGATCAACGGACGGCGTAGGCTAAGCTTTAAACCAAAAAGAATAGATATCAGTCAATACGCGATACATACCTACCCGCTTAGAATATGTACAACTTGCGGACGATGACCCGGCCGGGCCGGCCGTCGTTTAGGCATAGACATTAGCTGCGTTAAGTTTGCGTGTAGGTTGGGTCGTATGTCGTTGTACCTATTCTAAGTGGGTAGGTATGTCTCGCGTAGTCACTGTTGTCTATTCTGTTATGTAGCGGTGTGCGTTCAGTCACGCAAAGGTTATAAGCTGCGGAATAATGCATATGGGTTCATAATAATAAAAAAAACATGATTTTTTCCTACACTATAATGACCAGTTATCGATTCTAAACCACCCCAATCGATATTGTGCACTAATTAACGATGACCTTATATATTATATTTTATTTTATTGATATAGGATCAATAAACAACTATATTATACATATTGTTTACATCTAAGTACAAAAATTAAAATTATTAATAATTTAGTCCACAACATCGTCCACATATTGAAATAAATAAGTGTAAGGCGGTTCAAATGAACAGCAAATAAAAATAAAAATGAAAACAATTTATAATAAATATAATATAATAAAAACAAAAAAACAATATATGTTTAAAAGATAACGCAATACTTTCCGTGTCCGAACCCCGACCAAGCGTCAAGGTTGGCCGCCGCTAATTAAAGTCCGCGCGCGTCAGTTGTTGCAGCCGGATAAAACTAAATTGCGTGATAACTAACTGCAATGGCCCAAAAATTTCGAGCCCCCAAATGCAATTACATATATCATATCACAGGTAGGTAAGTTATTTTAAAATTATATTATGCGTAGATTCACGTAATTGAATTCATTAAAAATCAGCAATGGTTTCAATACAAATAGTGATACTTGTGTTATTTGTTGTACATATATATCTGTGGTACCACCGCAGTGCCAGATATTCTATTGCAAATCAATAGTGCGCAAGCATTACTGTGTTAGGATGTGAAGAGCACTGTAGCTAGCAAGTGAAATTACTGGGCAAAAGAGACTCAAATCCGACTCGAATGATATCATCAAATCCATCCATGAAAACGAAACTGGCCCAGCATTTATGACCCAGCTAAACGAATAATTCAGTATATACCATGTTTAATGTATATTTTAACCGATTTCAAAAATGGAAGAGTTTCTATGTAAACTGTATGTATTTTTTATGTATATGTGCACCGATTTCCCCCCATTGTTTGTGGACCGATTATCAAAATTCTTTTTTTAGAGAACACTTCGAAGTAGTCGACTCAAAATTTACAAATTCTGTCAAAGGTTTTACTAGCGGTTCTGTTAGAGATATACGAAAAGTGTTTCGCCTATCTTGATGATATCCTTATTGGCAGTGAATGAAAATTGATTCCGTAAGTATCAAGAGCCAATAAAAACGTAAAAAAAATTAACCAACAAATTGAACCAACTTCAACACAATAACTTGTGAAATAACTTGTCGTAGTCGGTACCATGCGCACAATGTAGTGATAATAGGTACTACTTGCATTATCATGGTACCGACTTCAACGAGTAATTTCACACTTTTTAGTGTTGTAGTCGGTTTCATTCGGTTGGAAAAAAAAATATTTTTACCTTTAGATATTTGTGCAAAATGACCCCATTTTTCTTCATTATTGGAAGTAAATTCCAAATGCAGAGCAACTCTATAGCGGGCAAGATGAGTTTTTCTTGTTGTAGATGATAGCGAGCGCATCGTCGAATCACAAACTTCTCCATAGGTAAAGATTTACCGGCTATGCGGATTTTATATGACGCAGCATCTCTGAAAAAACCATTAGATTTATATAATTTGTACAAATCTGAGGTAAAATCTAAAATTGAACGCGATCAATTCAACCTAAACGAAGTTAAAGCCATCTTTCAAAGTCGGCATTACATTCCAGCCAATAACCTGAGTATAAGAGGTATATATGTTGTAACTAAATTTTTAAGTCTTCTATAATATTGTTCTTGTTTGATACACCTACAAGAATATGGAGAAGAGCAGAGTGACAGTTCAATTATAATGGAAATAAATATTTATACCTCATGAGTTGACGAATTTCAACGTGGTCGTTGTGATTGGACTCGTTGCCAAGACCCAAGAGCATCACTGCACGTACATAGCTGTATGTAGTCTTGGACCAGGCGCTCTGTTCCATCAGGTGCTTGGCGTAGTCACTAGACGCTCTGAAGTCCAACATGAGTCTGTAATTGAACCAACAACCAAATAAATTCAAGTTACCTTTGACTATACACCGTGCAACAAAAAGGTGTAGTAATACTGAAAGATGTGCATATGTACCTAGTCAGGATTCATATGGCAAAGTATCAATATATCCATTTTTATAAGTTTTTTTGGACATTACTGGCACTGTTGAACTGCTTAATTGCCTCGCAAGGCCTTTTCCACATGTAGGTCTAATCGGGCGACACCAAATTATTCCGCAAGTAAGAGCGCTGACGCACCACACCGCGCGTATTCACAATTGCTTATTCCTCAATAGCTCATTGCTTCAACATTAGGGTTAAGAATTAGAATGGCTCTTAGAACCCAGTCTCACCATTTCCCTGTATAGAGACGGACTCCCCATTAGAAAAAGCGCCATTATCACGAGTAAATTTATATTTCAGCACTCTTGCAACCGCCATGATCATGAGGAAACTGATTTCTGTTTGAGTCTCATGGCGCTATCCGCAGTGCCGAAGTCCAGTTTACTCGTGATCGTGGCACATGCAACAGTGCCGAAAAATAAGTTTACTCGTGATCATGGCATTTGCAACAGTGCCTAAATAGCAGTTTACTCGTGATTGTGGCTCTTGCAACAGTGCCGAAGTCCAGTTTACTCGTGATCATGGCGCTTGCAACAGTGTCGAAATATCAGTTTACTCGTGATTGTGGCGCTTGCAACAGTGCCGAAGTCCAGTTTACTCGTGATCATAGCGCTTGCAACAGTGTCGAAATATCAGTTTACTCGTGATTGCGGCGCTTGCAACAGTGCCGAAGTCCAGTTTACTCGTGATCATGGCGCTTGCAACAGTGTCGAAATATCAGTTTACTCGTGATCATGGCGCTTTCAATAGTAGTGAAGTATCCGTTTACACGTGACCACGGCGCTTTATGAGTGCCGAAATATCGGGAATTCAAACAAAAAGGTTTACACGGTAAATATCGCGTTACTAATGTTTTAACTCTTTGCAAAAATGACCGTGATAGTTTAAAAATAATAATAATAATATATGTAAATTACATATAATATATAATTTCTTGTCTAGATTAGCTGGTTCCTGATCGCAGAGCCTAAACCACTGGGCTACAAACATTAAATTTTGACAGTTGATGCTTTTTATGTTCTAAGTGGATACTAAAGAAAGATTTTTTGGAAATTACACTCATAAGGGAAGTTATCGTTGCAGTTAATTAGGGACATTATTTGGGACTAGGAATGTCTTAGTAATTCGCATGACGATAAAGGAGCTTAAACCTCTATGTATGAGACGCTGGCATAGCGGTGGCCGTAATATTGTAGGAAATTTTCAAAACAGCTGCCTGTGCTATGTATCTATATCGATAGAGGATGTACAGACCAAAAGTATCATAAGACATACATTCCTAAATCGCAAGGGTTTTAAAGTTTTCGGGGGAATAAGTTAGGATTTTTATCCATACAGGATCTTTAATATGGATTATCTCAAAAACCTTGGATCTTTTTGTTTGTCTATACATCCTATATTGATAAAGATACATAGGTTTCACAGTGCGCAGCTGTTTTGAATTCCGAAATTTCCTGTGAATGGTAACCACTATGCCAAAGGTTACCTACGTGATGATAGGTGATGATGTAGTTTTTTTTCCTTAACCACACCACCTCTGCATTGATACTAACAAAATAAAAAAAATGAGTTATAGAAATCGGTTCAGTCGTTCTCAAATGAGAGCTGACCAAGAAAAAACAGGGATTAATTTTCATCTACACAGATTAATAAAATTGAAGTGTCTGCTTGTATTTTCAAATTACAGCTTTTCAACAAATGCATATAAAAGTATATACGGTACTTACATAAAAAATCAATATTTGTCTGTCTGTTTGTTCCAGCTAATCTCTGGAACGGCTTGACCGATTTTAATGGGACTTTCTCTGGCAGATAGCGGATGTTATAAAGAGTGCCTTAGGGTACTTTTATTTTTTCATCATTTATCACCACGCGGGTGAAACGGTGGGGCTTTAACCGCTAGTATTTTGTATAAATAATATGTTTAACTCTTTTTTGTTTCAGGTTAGGAGCACGCCACACACACCTTATAATATTCGTATGATATGAAATAGCATGAGTAATGTTAGGTGACATACGCCTTTATCCACATGAGCTCCCAGTAGCACAAGTGACGGAACTCCCGGAAGCTTTCTTGTCCAACCACGCTGGTGTCATTGTAAATGTTTATCGCTTGTTCTACGTTGCCTTGCAAGAGTTGGTACCGCGCTAGAAATATCAGGAACCAAGCACTGTTCGGGTACTCCTGAAAATATTATGAAAATATTTAATAATAACCTTTTGACGTGAATACGTGAACGTCTTGAAATTTGCTACCATACAGTGGCAATCAAAAAACCTAATGATTACAAATTCGGGACATAAAGTTTCGAATTGTAGTTTCGAATCTATTCTAGATATACAAAATTAAATTTTACCACTAGATAGCTAAAGGATCAAAGAATTAATTACAATAAAGAAGAATAGTGACGCATCGCGCGGGGTGGAGGGGGAAGCGCCGCCATTTTAAGGTTATTTTGCTGCGTATCGAGATTTGCAATTAGTACCTCTAACTTTTGACTCTGAGAAACATATTCACGTACAACACACGGCCGTGTCCATGACACAGCCCGATCCCATTTGCTTTTTTTCGTAAAAAGTGTCCAGTTCTCGTTGAAGAAGTAATGCCACAAAATAGATAATAGTACAAAGTACAGCAGGGTCAGTCTCGAACCAAAGTCAAGTTTAGGTCCAAAAATTAGTCTACTCTTACGACCGATCCTGCAGGAAGGCTAAATTTAAACGTATCGTGAGATGCGAGCGAGAATAATTTTTTCATCCTTTTTTCATGTATGTATGCAGTCTGTAAGTAGTACCTAACTATCTAACTAATTAGATTCAGAAAATATTAAGATTGACAAACGATAGCTACATATTATGTTGCCGGTACTTGACATGGCTATTTGTGTATGTGTTTTTGGCATATTTGGCAAACAATTCCCAAGAGTGGACGGTTTATTTCACTTTATTTGTCTATTTGACAAATAAGGCCAATACCAAATACGCGTTACCGTACGCTTGTCGGTTTTTTGAGGCACTAAAAAGAGATCAAACAGGCAAGAGATCAGGACAATAACCAAATGTATGGACATTACGGCCCTGCGTGGACAGATACTTTAGGTATTATTGTGGTATTGGGTTGTTAGATTATATCAAAAGGTAACAGAATAAATTAATAACTTTGTATCAAAATATTTGGTAAGGCTATTTTTTATATGTTAAGTAGATGGTGGTCGCTATGCCTGCTTTGAGTTTTGGCTCGCAATAATCTGTCAACCAATTTACAATGTCGCTATCACATTAAATTCTCTATGATATCACAGGCATGATAGAGTGGGGTAGTGGCGTTGATGTGTGTGTGTGTGTGTGTGTGTGTGTGTGTGTGTGTGTTGCATAATAATAACAAACAACAAGTGTGAATGTGAAACTATAAACGTCGACGGCGCTCCGAGAAGCGCGGCCTCAAGATCTATGTTTAATGGTGGCACTTCATTTCGCTATTTGTGTTCGCAATTTGGTGTGTTGTTGTATTCGGCACATTATATGACATTCAAGTACATTTATCAGACAAATAACAAGACAAGGTTTGTTTGCGTATTTGCCTATTTGATCCCTTTTATGTGCCACGAAAACCGACAAGTGCACGGTAACGTGTATATGGTATTCGCCTTATTTGTCAAATAGGCAAATAAGGCAACACTTTGTCAAAGAAACTGTCCAAATATGATAATTGTGTGCCAAATATACCATATACACAAATACTAATAGCCATGTGAAGTGCCGGCATTAAACGTAATGTCTAAGCCGGAAGTGAGATATTGCATGGAGGATTTACGTTCTACCGATAAATCACTCGCGCCACGCAATATGAAATCAATTATAAAACAGGATATTATCAAAATAAATTTTAACTTTTGATACAAAAATACTGCACAGTTATAATTCTAAAATCGAAGTTGAATTATTGACAATATTGTATTTTGATGGGCAACCTGCTCACGGATGGCCGAAAATGGATATTTGCGTGTTTGCATGAACGTCATATATTTCGGGTTCTGTAGCAACCTCTATCGCATTCTGCTTACAGCACATCTTTACATGCCTAGGTATTTAGCTATGCACTAAAATAAGTAGCGTCGAAACTTGTATCGACTTCTACAGAAAGCCTATAGATGGCGCTGATATCAAGCACAATTTTTTCTAGAGCGATATGAAACAAAAAAATACATTATGATCACAAAAACCCGTAATAAAATAAAACACCCTTTTTTAGAAATTGCAATGGTAAAATATTATCTAAACTATTAGTTCAGAACACAGTAGACCATATATTGCGGCGCTGCAAACTGCGCTGACGACAAAATAAATATATTAATTATAACATTCATACCAAGTTTCGTCAACATTGGTTGAGAGATGCGACCTGTACGTACATACAACCCAGCAAAAACACGGATAGATGAAAGTCAATTTGTCCAGTTAGAGCAGAGACGCTTCGCTCGCACGGTCAATTATATAACATGACGTTGATGTTATGTATGTAAATGCGTTACCTTTAATGCATTCTGCAGAATGGCTTTGGACACCTCATAGTCCCCTACTCCGCCCACGACGGCTTGTAGTACTAGATGATAAGCTAGCAAAGTCAGGTCACAGAGCACCCGCCGCAACCCAGGGGATTTTGAGCCAAGTTCCAATTCTTTGAGCCCGTATGCCTGTGGAAGAAACATTTTTTAAATTCCAACCTAATTTTTGACAACTGCATTTTACTGTGTTTTAGTCTAGCTTGTGCGGTAAAAGCTGTATATACAAAAGCGATGATTATTTAATAAATGAATCTCGTATAAAACTTTTGGTTCCCACACTCACAACACAATGCGATGAGTTATACAGGTATGCCAGAAACCATACCCAGTTCATGAAAACATTCTTTTAATTTTATTAAATTATGCTATAAGTACTTTTAAAGATGATGTAATTCTTATCAGAAAAAATAAACTATTTTCAATACTGTACGTCTTAAGAATAATTACCTATAGAAAGTAGTACGTGCGCTAAATGTAAGCTGTTTATTTGAAGCAATTTATGGCTCACTTTGCTTGAGCCGTCGATACAGCAGTATACTGCTGTATGCTGTGTCGTATCGTATACGACTTTTAATAAATTTTATAAATATTCTAGTAATTTATATTTTTTTATTTTTTTATTTTGTGTATTTGTAAATCAATGTATGGTACAAATTTTTATCAAGTTTTATGGTAAAACATTTTACCAGAGGATATGTTTGCGTGTGTGTGCGTGACGAGGCAAGTAAACACAACACACATAGAGAATTTTTAGCGTGCGTTTTGAGAAGACGTTGATTGGAAACCTACCTTCTATATGTAGTTATTCTAAGACTGTACGTACTTTTCCTGCATGTGGGATAGGTATCTCGCTGAAATACCCTGAATAATAAATGGAATACTACAATTAAATACTTAAAGTTATTGTAAGAACTTGTAGTAGATAAATATAAATAGATTTGTTAAATAGTTATAGTAATATTAAAGCAAATTAAATTTTTAAACGTGTCGATAATCAAATATGAGTAAATAACTGTGTGGATTAAAAGTAGTCGCATACAGTAAGAATATGTAATGGTTTTTCAATCGATGACCTAACGAAAATCTTTTCTTAACTCTTGCTCCTGCCATAATGTTATAATACATAGAAATAAAGTATAATGGAGTATTTAAAAGCTTGGTTGCCTTCTATAGTAATGTGAACACTATTCACAACATACGGCTACATGTTGGGTATAACAACATCACAACCGTTTCTAGTAATAGCACCAAGCGACTAAAACATATACAGCTTTATAAAAACTAACTATAGAAACTAAGTACATTCGCCAATGTAAGCATTTCAATTGAAGGCATACTTTGCTTGCACCGCCGGTAGAGCAGTAAACTACTTTTTAATAAATTTTATAAAAACTGCTAGTTCTTAGTACTTTCGAATCTTTTTAGTGTACTTTTAAATAATTTATTGAACACATTTTTCCTATCAACCATCCAAGTTCTAAGGGATACAACACAACCTGAGAATATTTTTGCGTCTGTGAGCATGACGAGGCATGTAAACACAGCACACACGCAAACATAGCGAATGACTACCTATAGTGTACTTTTTTTGTTTGGAAACCTGCCTTCTATAGGTACTTATTCTAAGTATGCAGGTCAGTATCTAACACGTACCTACTCCACTGCTGTGATAGCAACGAAATTTACTACAGACATAATGACTTAAATTTTTTCCAATATGTTTGATTCTAGAGCAGGGCTGCTCCAAAATAAAACGCTGAATGCGTCGCATTACTCATTAATAATAATAATGTTTATTTACCAATCTCAATACATCTTATTAAGGTATATACAGTTTAACTTAAATACTAAACATGATATAGCTTAAATACTTAATATGAGCCCTAACTGACTTTTCCTGAGGGCCCCAAACTAGGCTAAGCCTGCATCTTGGGAGCCCGACACAAGAACCAATTGTACAAAGGATAAGTATGTGGCGCATATCATTCATATCATTTTACGACGGACCGACCGTTAAGAAACATGTTGGTAAAGATGGTAATTTTGTTCAAATACAAATATTTATTATTTCTTATGGTAGGGAACAAAGTAGTGAATTATGCTAATATGTATCAATTACTTAATGCCCACAATATATACATATTTATAAGTGAATATTCAGTGAAAATATTACCAAATTTATCACACATTATATACCTACCTATTTGAGTGGTGGATTGACGAGTTTTTTTTTATAAACTGAGGTACGAACAGATAAATATGAAGCATTGAGTTATGTTAGGTGAATGTTTAATAGTATCTATAAATAGGTGCGTGGTTACAGCCGCGTAGTGATGAATGATAATGTTGAAAAGTGTTACTTTCTGCATGGTGCAACTATCTACTATTTCTTCCAAATACGCTGCGTTTCTGTTATAACTGCACTACATGACAAGGACAAAGCGGCACTTTGTTGCTTTAGAGCAGTAAATATATGGAAATACTTTACATACTACACTTTTTCAGTTTTTTAATCGTACGACCAGAGGTAATAAATCTAGGCTAATTTTACTAAAACTAAAATTAGCCTAGATTTACAATGCGTTTGGTTGGCCAACCTGACGGCCGTTTGTAGTTACACAGTTTCCGTGTAAGGTAATGTATTGCTTGGCTTAAAAAATAACTGGCCATAAAGAAATTAATAAAAACAAAAAGCGGGAAAGTATAAAGAGAAAATTTTTATTGAAAAATATGAGCGTGCGGTTAATTAAACAAACCAATACAAATGTTTTTGGTAAAAGCATTAACCTTACTTTTAATAATTATTGTAATAACGAGTCTATTTGTTTTAATAAGAATAATGAAACTATTAAAAGAGTTTAGTTATTAAACTATAACTAAACTGTCTTCCGTTTTTTCTCACCTACTTTCCTTGCAGTAGTTGAAAGAAGTGCGGACTATTTGCACCTCGCATTAGATAAATTTATATTTTGTATTGCACCGAGTGCTTTTTATTTGGAGCCTCAGCGCTAACGAGGGACTCGTTGCAAAGATAACTTACTTTCATCTTGGTTCAACAATCAACTATTGTGTGAGTGAACTAAGTAAATGACTATGAGCGAACGAAACTGAATGATATAAGATTTATAAAACGAAATGTGTTGTGAATGCAAATAGGATTGTATGATACAGACATACATGTTATCTAATGATCAAATAATATGATGCAATAAATGATTTCTGATTTACGTAGCATATAGCAAAATGCGTCCAGTGGATTTGTACTTTACGATAAAAACGTGTAATTGTGCTAAATCACTGTAACATTATTTAGGTGATTCTCTACTAAATATTTACAGTTGGCTGTCTGAATTTTCTACGTTCATATTATTTATTACCTGCTTTTTGATAGATGACAGCTCGACGTTATCTCCAATCTGGGGTAACTACAACATGCGATTTTGAGATTTTGGTTGATTTATAATAAGAACCTCGACATCTCATCATAATCATAATCAGCTCATTTTGTTCCCACTGCTGGGACTCGAGCCTTCCTCTCAGAGAGAGGAGTTGGGCCATAATCCACTACGCGAGCCCAGTGCGGATTGGTGGATAGGTTAGTGGCCAACCCATGTCGAAGTTTTCAGGCCGACCGAAGGCCCTCGACAGAGCCTTACGACTGTTGTCCTAAGACAAAGAACCGGGACCGACGGCTTAACGTGCTTTCCGAATCACGGAAGCGCTCAGTTGAATAATGCCACTAGCAGTCACCCATCCAAGTCCTGACCGCAGCAAGTGTTGCTTAACTTGTTGATCGGCTACGAGCGCTTCTCATGATATTTAGTAAATAATAGTGTATTAAAATAATATTTTTTTTCAACCGTCTTCCAAAACAAAAGGAGGAAGGAGTGCAGAGGAATGACAGTTTATAAATCTACTTCTAGATAGATTATAAACTAGTATACCTACTTATAACAAGCCGCAATCTTTCTACCTTAGATGAATATGAATTAAGATTAAAGACAGACTCGTTAATCTAATTCATATTATACTATATTACACTATTCACAAACTCTCTATCTCTATATATGTAGCTTATGTATACATCTTACTATAAATAAACGTCATTTTAAACTATAATATTTTACTGAACAGTAGGTACTATAGAAGATTTCGCACTGAATGGATAAAGCAGTGTCTTACGTCATGGCCGTCGTATTTGAATATAGACTATAATATATATATATAAATAAATCTCCCTTACAACAGACATGATTTTTTGCCGTATTTATACATAATGGTACGGAACCCTTCGTGGGCGAGTCCGACTCGCACTTGACCGGTTTTTTAGTATTTGTTGAAATACTAAAAAACGTAGCGGCAACAGAAATACATCATCTGTCAAAATTTCAACTGTCTATCATGGTTCATGAGATACAGCCTGGTGATAGACGGACAGCGGAGTCTTAGTAATAGGGTCCCGTTTTACCCGTTGGGTACGGAGCCCTGAAAAACGGTGTATCACTGTCCACTCTTACAAAAGCTTATGTCTATTTACCGACCGGCAGTTTTTTATAGATGGTAGACTGTTTCTATAATGGTCAGACCTTTCCAGCTTGCTAATACTAAGGACTATGTATATTATTGTACTTACGCGATGTCCACTAAAGCCAGCGAACTCCAGAAGGGTGAGGATCTTGGGCGGGAGCATGGATATCATCAGGTTGAAGGTGGCTGTGCCGAGCCGCACGCCGCTGCTGAAGTGAACACGAGATTCTTCACTCTCCCACTCCTTAAGCTCAAGCATTTCCAAGCACTGCCTGTAATAAATAAAATAAACCCGATGATGAAAAAGAAAGAAAAAGGAAAAAAAAACTTAAAAATTAAAAATAATAATACGGAAAGTTCCACTCCCGATAAGACGGTCGGACTTTTTGTCGTAAACGTGTTTTTTTAAACAAAAGCGAAATAAAATAAGCAAGTTTAAGTACTTTACGAATTATCCCCATTTCGCAAGAGCGGGGGTCGATTACTCTACACTACACACAGGTAATGTGTAATTTATATTTAAATATATATGCATTAAGCTTCATATTATGAATTGGTGAAGATGATTTAGTCCCAGAAGCGCACGACTACTATATTGCAACGGTAGCTGTAGGGTGACTTGTATATGTTTTCTTATTCTGGTATTGAAAAACAGTCCAATTGCAGTTGCGTTTATGCGTTGAGGCCAGCGCAGCGATCGATCCAAACTTTACATTCTGTTCACTCGATATACCAGGGTTATTGGTAAGTCGACCTATTCCCGTTAAGGGCGTGTAGTTTACATAGTTTCTGACTGATTTGACTATGCAACACCCCATCCTAAATCTAACCGTTCTCGAGATATTTGAATTGAATGAAATTGAATGCTGAGACTCTTTTGAAAGTTGTGAAATGCATACATCTTATTGCAGGTGACTGTCCCTTGGTCAAGTGGTTTCCGAGATAATAAGTTGTGAAATACTGTGAAAAATTGCCGCTGATAAGACTAAGTGCCCGCGAGGCCTATTATTCGAGAACTACTTTTCTTAAATTGGTTCGAATTTTTTGCCTCATTTTGTTTAATGTGTAAGCTTAATGTAATGTCAAAAGTGATTATAATATGCACAGTTTTCTGTTTCTGTTCTTTCAATTCAGTTTTTTTGTAACAGAGTATATTGATTCTCGTTCACTTTTAATATTTCGCCATAACTTCGCGAGTACCTAAATAATAGCTTAAATATGAGCCATTAGAATCCGTGTAGGTAATGTCGGAGCCGAATTAACGTAACACTATTTAATTTTACTCGTACAAGGGTCAAAACTGCTTGCGTGGTCAATAATACTGATATATTACTGACCTAATTAAAAAGTCAGAAAGAGTTATAAAAAGCTTGAGGACCGGAATATAAAAAAAAGACGACCAAAAACGAAATCGAATTATTTGTACTTCATAATAATTCGATTTCGTTTTTGGTCGTCACCATCCCCATAGCCGATCTGGACATATTAATGTTCATGAACCCCAGCCAGTGTTGATTCAGAAATCTTTTGTCGATGGCAACACGTATTTTAGGGACAAACAAATCAAATCTTAGTTATTAACTCAAAACAATAATGACTAAAAGCAGACTAACATGTTGTAATAACCTTAGCTAATAGCTTAATAAAAACTTGTTAGGTACTAACAGGTAAAACGAACCAACTAATTACGTTTTATGGCATAATAATTATGCATATGACGGCAGTACGGTAAAAAATAATAATTATGAGGCATCAATTTATTGTAATAAGTATATAATTACTTATTCTTCTTCGGATCGTCCTATAGCCTAAAGTAAACGAATTGATGGATTAGAAAGTGTAGTAGGTACCTAATACACGACTCGTTTTATTTTTTTCCTCATTGCCACGGTGATGTATGTCGTAGAGGCGAGTAGTATTCATGAGTATAGTGCCCAGTGGGTCTAGCACCTCAGCACGAAAATTTTAGTAAGTATCGGTGACGTATACTGTACAAACTGTCATTTATTTAGTACAACTGTGGCACAGATAACTCATAGTTTATATTGTGTGCCTAGCACGAATCACTGTGTAAGCGTAACGTAACGTGTCGTTCACGTGAAATAGAACAAACTGTAATTTTTTATATGTTATCGATACGATTAAGTAACATTTACGCAACTTTTCGTGCCCACAGTCCTCTAAACACACGATGCGATGATGACGACTTTCGAAACGAAAATAGATGAGAAGTAAAAAACTCTTACTTGTAAGAACTATGGCATGCCTTCACTTTGAAGGTGCCTTTGATAAACCCAGCCAGATCCTCGCCTTCAATGATTGTTAGTGCCGCTTGGAGCAGCAACGCTTCGGCGTAGCAGAGCTCGGCATGCGCCTCTTCGTCAGAGTGTAGAGCATAGTTAGGCTAAAAACAGAACTGGTTAATATATACAGGGTGGCGCAATAGAACGTGCATATTAAAAATAATGATTAAAAATAAATACAAAAGGTATAGTTAAAATAAAACTGAGGTTTATTATTAAGAAATAACTGAAGTTAATTTTTTTAAAATAACATCGACTAAATGATGACCCTCTCTACGACGACACTCCTCTAATCGCAAACGGAAGTTATTGATAACTTTCTTCAGTAATGCTGGTGTAATTGCTTCCATTTCACCACGGATATTCTCCTTGAGCTGATCGATGTTTTTCGGATTATTGCTGTTTATAGACTTTGTTCTTGAGGTATCCCCACAAAAAAAAGTCAGGAGGCGTCACGTCGGGACTACGTGGGGGCCATGGGATATCACTTCTTTTCGAAATCAGTCTGCCAGGGAACATCTGTTTCACAACCGCCATGGAGTCATTTGATGTGTGACAGGTAGTTCCGTCTTGTTGAAACCAAGTCCTAGAATTCCCTATTCTTGAATTTTCAAGCTCTGGAGCCAAAAAACCTTCCAACATCGCAACATAGCGTTCGGTATTAACAGTGACGTTTTGCCCCCGCGCATTTTCAAAGAAAAACGGTCCAATTATTCCTCTACCAGAGATTGCTGCCCATACTGTCACTTTAGGACTATGCAGTGGTTTCTGGTGCTTGAGTTTGGGATTCTCACTATTCTAGTAACAACAATTTTGACGGTTTACGAACCCATTGATATGGAAGTGGGCCTCATCTGAGAAAAGGATATTGTCAAAATTGGAAAATCGATTTATCATTTCATTAGCAAATGCGAGCCTTGCTCCGAAGTCAGACTCTTTCAATTCTTGTGTTAACTGCAGCTTGTAAGGGTACAGTTTAAGATCCAAGTTTAAAATTCGTTGCAAACTTCGTCGCGATAAGTGTATGACAGACGATCTCTTGCGAGTATACATTTGTGGATCTCCTCGTACAGACTGCATAACTCTCTCAATATTGTCGTCGGTCCTAGATGTTCTTGGACGACCTTTTGCTTGTGGTTTAAACGTTGAACCAGTCTCTTCAAAACGCTGTACTCATATTTTAATTAAATTAGCACTCGGAGCTTCACTAATTTGCCGTAGTCCATGTATGTATGAACGAGAGTTCTCGTAAAATGCGCGCACGCAAAATGCGCGACGCTTCCCGTCGAAGTGACTCATAGTGACTAAAACTCCATGAGCCCGCCTACCCAACGATGCAGGCTCCCCCCGCCCGCGCACTTTCTACCCCGCGAAAAAAGATGATGCAATATGCACGTTCTATTGCGCCACCCTGTATTTTTTATTTTTATAATAGATCATCAAGGTGACTCCCTCTCGCCTGATGGAAAGCGAAGTTGGTATCAAGAAGCTATTACCATTAGTGCAGCCGTAAGCTGCACTAATCGCCACCCCTATGATGACCTGAGAGATGCTTTTTCACGCCCTTCTTGAAAGACCCAGGGTCATACCCGCAAGGAAATATGTACGCCGGCAGAGCATTCCACAATTTAGTTACACTACATTGGTAGAAACTGGCAAACTTTTTAGTTCGTGGTAAGAAATTTTGAACAGTATATGGAGGCCGGAACGAGTAGTTCGGCATCAGAATGATGAAGAAGGAATAAGATTAAAGAGCTCTTCAGAACATTCACCATGAAACAAACGGTAGAAAACGCTTAGAGAAGTTATAGTTCTACGCATTTGTGTATTAAATCACTAACGCCTGCTCAGCGGGACCACACTTTGCGATTTTAGGTAGAAATTTACAGATCTTCTGATGGGATTAATAACGCGTCTTCCGACAATCCGTGTCAGACGCCATGACTTCTAGACTACTGAGGTACCCATCCGAGCAACGAATTTAACCCCTTAGTTGATTTTAACCGACGCATGGGGACGGACGAATAGCTTAACAACCTTATATAACCCGACCCGCGGACCTCGACACTGCGAAGTGGCGCTTCCACCACTACACCAATGATGCAGCCATTTGTGTGGTTTAATACCCCGTAGACCAATCAAGCCGCTGGCAGGTCAGCTAGTATTTTAATATATACAATCTCAAAGGTATTAACTACCATACTGATATTTGATGATTATATTTGAACTTAGTAACACTAGCCCGAGTTTATGCTAAGTATCAATTTGTAGATAAAGTATTTGTTGATAAAGTTTAAAAAAATCCGTAGATTTTCAGGCTTTTGATTGCTGGCAATGTACTCGTATTTAGTGGAACGCTGTGCAAATAATTGTTTTGTCGTGCAAAATTACTAAATTTATACGAATTTGTGTGGAAGTTCAAATTCATACCAGACTAATTGCGCCCTGCGGTTTGACCGTGATGATGATGATGTATTTTATACCACCCCTCTTTTGTGCACCACAAAATAATAAAATAATGATTCACATCGGTTTAGCTTTTTTTGAGTTTTAGCGAGACTGACGAACGGCGATTGTTTTTTATGTAAAAAGTATTTATTTTATGTAATTGCAGATTCTATAACCAGCACTTTCAGATTTAACTAATTGTGTTATTTTAATTTCAAAATTCAATCATTTGTTTTTGATAGTGTTTTAATTTTTTTATTATGGTAGTTTTTGTGGCCATGAATAAGCTGAAAATGGTATAATTTTCGAATACGAGTTCCTATAACGTAAGTTTTGTACGTAAATACCGCTACACAAACAATACGAAATATTAACAACATGAACAGGCCCAAAACTGCTTGCGTAAACACGGATCATTCTTGGTTCAATAGTTTTAAATCTGGAAGTTTTGAGCTGAAGAACGAGCCTCAAGGTCAGCCCGTAACCAATGTTGACAACGACGGATTGAAGGCGATTGTGGAAGCGGATCCAACTCAATTTACAGCTGTGCTTGCTGCGGGCCTTGGAATTAGTGTCAACACAACATAACATAGAAGCACTTGCGTCAAATCGGAAATATAAAAAAGCTAGATAAGTGGCTGCCACACAAACTAAGCGACCGATAGCGAGACTTACGCGTCGAAGCATGCATAGCACTACTGAATCGGCATAGGACGAGTTACAGCTGGAAGCTCTCCGTCACTCACCGTACTCACGGACCTTGCCTCAACAGACTTCTAAATTTTTCATAATTTTGTCAATTTTTAAATGGGAATCATTCAACTCGCGAGAGGCAGTACAAAACGCTTTCGCTGACATCATTGCCTCTCGCCCGGCAGACTTCTACAATAAAGGGATAAACAAACTGCCATCATAATGGCAAAAGTGTATAGATATTTTTTGCCAGTACTTTGATTAGCTAAAATAAATATATTACCAAAATTTATTATTCTAAAAATGTTCATAAAAATCTCCAATTTCATAGGTTCACTTACAAATTATTATTTTTTAAAGTCATAATTAACTGTCCTATAAAACTCACCTTTTTTATGATAGAACCTAAAGCTTCCACTATAGTGAAGTGTTTTTTACTTTCGTTGCATAATGCAATGCATTTCTTTATTGCTTTTAAAGCATTGGAAATCTGTGATGAATCGTATGTTAAAATGGCGGGTATAAAAGCGAATATAGCGGCGCCCAAGCTGTGGTACAAAGATATTTCGGACCTGAAACAAAACATAATACTCTTTGACAAGAATTTAAAATGGCCATCTTAATTAAAATGTTAGGTTTCGGCGACGGGTGACCGAAACGCTGGCGCCTGCTATGGTCAAAACGCCAATTTTCTCCCGTTCATGGAGTTTAAAGATTCGTTTTTTAAATATCATTATTTTTTTAATGTATAAGATTGCAATTATAAAATGTTTACTTCAATATTTAACCGTAAAATCGAGCCTTAGGCACATGTCCTTATGTACTCAAAGTTCAATATTTGAGAGCACTTTTAAAGATTTTGGATGAGTGTTTGGTGGACCAGACCTGTGCTGGCATCATTCACAATAGCTTCTTAAGATCGGGCCTACGAGAAAAGTTCGCTTTTCAACAACCGAGACTGATCAATTGCCATGTTCATGTCATGTGTGGGTCTAGCCGACTGATGCTTCAGGACAACGCTAGACCACGCACTGCTCGACAGACCGTCGCTAAATTAGAAGAGCTGCGATTGGAATGTCTCCGACACCCACCATGGCATGGATATGGAGCCAGTTTTGGGGAGTATAGTGGTAACGTGGTAATCCACGTTTTTTGCAATCTGGTCAATTTCTTAAAAGGTAAAAAAACTAATTCCGTCGGGGCTGTCTAAATCACCTTCAAAGATTATATTGATTCTCGTTCCAACATTTTTTTCAGCAATGGAATCAATGAACTACCTATAACATGGCGAAAGTATTAGCATATACACTCGAGAGCAATGAATCCGGGTCACTTAAAGAATCCTAAAAATCTCGGAAACTAAAAATGCTAGGTTAATGCAATAAATTGTATTTAATAGACAATGTAATACTCCTTAAATGAAGGTATTAAAACTTCTTAGTTATTGTAAAGTTATATCATAAAAAAATCAAATTTGAAAAAGGGCCACTTTCGAAGATGGAACTACGAAATTACAGCATTTGGTTTTGCTTTTGTTTGTAATCTGTCATTTATGTGGGTACATAAACCATGTTGATAGTGCTCTATATTCATTATTCAAGCTGAAATTATGTCGTTTACGCCTGAAGAATGCACCAGAATACTTACAATGCTGGAAACCGGCCGGAGTCAGCGCGATACAGCCAGGACTGTCGGTGTGTCGCTGTCAACAGTACAAAGAGTTCTCCGACGTTACGAAGAAACTGGTTCTAACCTACGCAGACCAGGAACGGGCAGAACCAGGTGTACCACAGCATGAGAAGACCGATACTTGGTGAACACCATGCTTCGAAATCGCTTTCTCACAGGAACTGAACTCACAAATCAGTTTCGACGCCTCGGAGGAAGTAACCCAAGTGCATGGACAGTAAGACGTCCGTTTGCTGAATCTAACTTAAAACCCCTTAGACCTGCAAACGGCCCTAAACTGGAGCGTGGGCATCGTATTTCAAGACTAAGATATGCCCAGAGCCACGTAAATTGGAGTATTGAAGATTGGTCAAAAGTTATGTTCTCCGACGAATCAAAATGTATGCTCTACAAGCACGATGGAAGACACAGAGTGTATCGAAGACCAGGGGAAAGATTCAAGCAAGCATGCATCGAAGAAAAAGTAGCCTACGGTGGTGGGTCTGTACTTGTGTGGGCCGGAATTTCTTCTGAAAGTCGCACAGAGCTGGTGATCATAGAAAACGGCTCTTTAACTAGCGAAAGATATGTGGAAGAAATCCTCAATGATCACGTTGGTCCATTTATGGTCAATTTAGGTGAGGATGCTATATTTATGCATGACAATGCCCGACCTCATACAGGTAGGATTGTGAATGACTACCTTCAAGAGATGAACATTACTCGTATGGAGTGGCCAGCGCGCAGCCCGGATATCAACCCGATCGAGCATGCTTGGGACGAGCTAGGCAGATGCGTAAAACAACGAAACCCTCCCCCAATCACGCTTCGTGAGCTCAAAATTGCTCTCACAGAGGAATGGGAGAATATTCCCCAAAATCGTATAAGGAACTTGGTGTACAGCATGCCAAACCGCGTAAACGCAGTAATGGAAGCACGAGGAGGCAATACGAAGTATTAAAATTCAAGAAAATCGTAATAAAGTTCAAAAATTTCATGTTTCCTATTTTTGTTTTAAGGAGAGATCAGCAGTTTTTTTCTTTATGTAATTTTGTGTTAATAAAATGTATGGTGACTCATATTTTTTTTACTGTCATTTAAGGAGTATTACATTGTCTATTAAATACAATTTATTGCATTAACCTATCATTTTTAGTTTCCGAGATTTTTAACATTCTTTAAGTGACCCGGATTCATTGCTCTCGAGTGTATATTAATAGGCTTACTTACATACATACTTCGATAATTAAAATAATTTTTGATTATTTCTTTTTTGTTTTCTTTTAACATGTTAAACGCCAATTACATGCATATCGAATAAACTGATGATGGTGATGTGAAATAGTAAGCAATTTACTTACTTGGACCTCATGAGTACCAAAGCACCATGGACATCGTTACTGAAGAACTTTTTTATTGCTATTTCGCAATCTTTGAACGCTTCGTGTAGATCAACTTTGTCACTGAAAATAAAAAATATAAGCAGCTCGCTTTAAAAATAATCTCATTATTATTTTATTGCCAACACAGTAAAATATTAATTATCTAATGTAACTTAGCTAGTAATAATAGTGACAGATACAATATTTAGGCAGGTCTTATATATACGTACCATTTACTATCTATTTGTATGCATTACTTTTTAAATGATGACATTTTAAACCCTGACTCTGGCAAAAAGAATGTATGAGATTGTTTTTATTCAAGCGAAACATATGGTCTCCATTGTTAATTTAATTATCTCAGAATATATATTGTAATCTGTTGTGAATATACAATATGGTGCAATTAATGAGGTTTGATGCAAGTATTTAACACTAATGATATGGCCTGGTACGGTGTGACATAACTCCTCCTGGAGGCAGAACATCTCAGGTTGAGGTTTGGGGATCCACAATAAAGAATAAAGTTAGAAAACTTCGCGGAAAAAATAAACCTTTCGATGGTGATGTTTCTTTTCTTTCTTAATTTAACAAAGTCAATAACCCAAAAGTTATTCCATGAGAGTTTTAATTTTCAACACCTTAACAGTATGGTCAAATCTTATATCATATAAGATTTAACCAAGTGGAAAAAATAATATTGTTTTGTTTGTAATTGTATATTTTTATTAGATCTTGCGCAAGATCACTAAGTTAAATGTCAGTTTAGGCAATGAGGGTTTTGATATTTTTTGTAACATCACAATCAATACATTTTAGCGGTTTAGTTGATCCCAGCTGAATAGCAAATTAAACTAATTTTCGTGTTGTTTTCTGCCAACGGAATTAGGCCGGTGTAAGTTATCCGCCTGACCTAGCCGAAGTCTGATCGAAATAGTTATAAAAATATAAACATTAAACACTTACACATAGTCATTTGACGCATCTTCGTATTCCTGAAAAAATTACAATATAATATAGTTTTAGATATGGGGCTGAATCAGACCTTTGAACTTGAAGACAAATAAACACACGAAACTTTAGTACAAAACGTGTTATATATAATATTAATTGTTACGAGTAAAGTAATGGTAAAGTAATAATAACACTAATATAATAAATAATATAATAACTATATTATTTATTATAATATAATATATAATATAATATAATAACTAATATAATAAACTAATAAAATAAACATAATGATAAAGTAATAATAACACTAATATCATTAAATATGAAAGTGTGTATGTATGAATGTTTCTCACGCAAATCAGCTGAACGAAAATGGATGAAATTTGGAGTGTATCCTGGATTAACACACAGGCTACTTTTTGTCCCCATTCAACAGGTAACTCTTAACCACACACGTTGCAGTTCCTAGAAAAGTAGGTTGATTTCTGCGAAATATATTGTATTATTGGCCAAAGATGGCGAATCGCGAGTCAACGGGTTAACCGCAATCACCTTATTCCAGACGAACAAAGTCACGAGCATTATAATGAGTTATATAAACTGTATCAAAATCACCGGTTTGGATAATTAACGGGAATACACCACATTCACCTACAGGTGTATTTAGTTGTATGTAAAAGTAAAATCTCCTTACGTTCCCACGACTGGGATTCGAGCCTTCCTCTCAGATAGTATTGGTCGTAATCTATCACGTAGGCGTAGACCGGCTTAGTGGATCGGCCGATTCATTCCATAGTGGATGAATCGGCCGATTGCCCGTTTAAATTTGATGAAATTTAAACGGGACCACTTCGAAAGTATACTCTACCAAACAACAAAAGAATTATCAAAATCGGACTACTCTGCAAAAAGTTATGCGTGGTCGTACATAAAAAAATATACGCGTCGACTTAAGGACCTACTCCTTTTGGAAGTCGTTTGAAAATGCCACTTGCAGTCACCCATCCAAGTCGAGACCGCATCAAAAGTTGCTTAAACTTATTCGTTAGCTGAGACTTGAGAACGACAAGCAGAGCTACTGTGCATGGGCAGAACTGCCCTCTGTATGAACATTTACCACAGAGAAAATAAAATTGTTTAAATGCGATGCTCACCTCATCGGAGTTAGGCACGTCTATTTTAGCCACGTCGTTTACTGCCTTCTGATTAGCGGCCGCCATAGGTGATAAGGCAGGTAGATCCTCAAATTCGTCCATTGCAGTCAAATTATCTGTTTGAAGTAAAATTATAAACAGGCAGAATATGTTTGGAATTTCATTAACTAATAATGAAATTCCAAACATATTCTGCCCAAATAGGAAAAAATATGCAACCATATAACGCGATGACTCGATGAGAGTGTAGTAAGAAAAATAGAAGTAGCGAATGAAAATGTTTCATGTTTAACTTTTCCTCCTTTCTCAAGACTTACGGTCATATATCGAATTGTTGATTCTTACCATTGCAAAAGGCTTTATTTTTAGCATTGCGTATATTTTTATTGTTTTGTAACCTTTCCAAGTTTGAATAACTTGTGTGTTTAAATTTTAAAATTATGTACGTTTTTATATTATCACATTATTTTGTTGCTCATATCATTGTATTGTTTGGTTAATTTGTTGTTTGCCGTATACGTAATTTAATAACAATTCAACAACTTTCTTTTTCTTGTTGAATAATAATTTTAATATATGGTATACATAATTAAAAGATAAACTGATGTGTTAAATTCAGGATGTTATGTAGGATTTGAATAGATGACTGAATTGATTCGATTTTGGTTTTGTCCAAATACACTGAGCACACTGAACTTATATAACTTTATACCATCAAGTATTTATGTTAGAGTCGAAGCGACAGTGTACGAATTTTATTGTTTCCTGAATTTTGCATAGCGCATTACTATTTTATATTGGATGATTGATTGGACAGGTTTGATAGACCCTGCATCCGGCATGAGAGGTCCGAAAGAAGGTCACTTGAGCAGGTTGTCTATCTTTATTTATTATAATGAAACTGCAACCAAGGTCACGTCTGTACAACAACTATGCTAATAATATTATAAAGAGGAAAGATTTCATTGTTTGAATTGATTAGGCTCCGACACTATAGGACCGATTTGAAAAAAATTTCTACCATAAGAATCATATATTATCCCTGATGAACATAGGCTATATATTTAGTATCGGCATTATCATCATCCATCACCACATTGGTGAAACTGCGGGGCGCAGTTCGTTTAACCCGTCCGAATCAGCAACTCTCATTCCAGGCAAGTTTCATTCATAAATCTATTGTTATTTTTTGTCCTGATGCGGACGAGTTAAGGTAATTATGAAAAACACCTAGTTATAATTGTTATATAGAAACGTAATAATTTACAACCTGTTACTTTTAGAAAATATTAGCTGTATGTTTTCCAGACTGTTTATTGGCGCACCACACAAAACTATCATACTAGAATTTATATAACTATCAAACTAGTGAAATATATTGATTGTATTACTTGTGTTCTGTGGACATATACTTATATGCAGATAATAAAAGTCAACTGGATATCCGTAATGATAATAACAAGATGCATTGACTTTATATTTATGACTTGTAATTGTGTTACGGCAGTTGTCCTTGAGAACCAGTCTAGATGTAGTGTGATACGACCGCTGACAATCACGTGAGATACTAGTTATATTATAGTCTATCAAGTCTCAAAATATAGTAAAGTATTGGGGTGACCTATTTAGACTCGGAAACTTTTCATCGTCTGTTGATGACCAGGAAAAAGCAACTGGATCTCATTGATGGAAACGGCCAGAGGCGTCGAGTTTTAACTTATTAGTTCCTTGTATGGTTGACGCTTCTGGATTCAAGCGCTTTAAGGTAAGCTGATGTACAGGGAAAATTCAGTTGGATTTCACAGAAAGAAACAACCAGATGTTTGAATTCATAATAACACGTTGCAACCCAACGTATTATTGCTTCTGAACCTGAACTCATTCGGTTATGTTGAAGAGCAAGCAACCAAATGAATCTTAGTGATGGCAACAGCCAGGAGCATTTAGTTTTCACTTTATGGCTTTGTGTTGGGTTACGTTTCGCACTGATGATGAACAGAATGATTAAAACTGTTATTTATGCAAAAACCCCTTCACGATCACACGTTTGTACCGAAGTTATAAAAGGCCAGAATAATTGTATCCCAGTCAATAAAACCAACACAAATCAAGTATTTAGTCTGTTAGTATTTTTTATACTCTAATTATTATCTAGTTGCAGCAAAGTATGTTTTAAAGGACCCACGGAGTACCACATTGCATTGATTACGCGAACGTCGCCGCGGGCAGGTTAGCAAATTTACAGTAAAGTTAATTTACAGAACTAAAGGAAGAAACTTCAAAAACCAATACCACTCGATTTGGGAAGTTGAGTGCTATGAAAAATACGAGTATCACACCCCCTGACCCGGAAGTATGCCAGCCATTCTTAACCCGTCCGCATCAGCGCAAAAAATAACAATAGATTTATGAATGAAACTTAACTCGAATGAGTCTTGCTGATTCGGACAGATTAAGTGCAGCTCATTTAGCTGGATGTCCCTCTTCAGAGCCAGAAGACAGCGCACCAACTATTTTGTACAAGTGCTAGACCTCTTCATCAAATTACTTGACTCTGGTTGTATCCGTAACTTTATAATATTCCCATTTGGAATAAATTAGATAAATTTGCAGAATTTTGCAAATTCCAAATGGACAGGCTGTTTAAGTAGCCTTCTTTTCAACCTTTCGTAACAGAAAGAGAATCTATCGAGCTATAGTTCCCTATTGGCCACATATAATGGGAATATTATAAAGTTACGGATACAGCCAGAGTCATTTGATTTGGTCATTTAATTATCTATCAATTTACATTATAATCTACCAATTAGCTATAGCAGGGAACATAATATGATGCAAATAGCGCTCTTTATATTTACTCAGGGCGTTGCATCAAAGCTGAAGTATGGTTTATTTTTTTATCTCTAAATTAGTTGATAACGACTATTTAGTACTAACATTTAAAAAGTATAGGAGATGGTTGTACCTTGAGCTAGTTTATTGTAACATCCGACGTGGGCACCCGGTCTCTTTTATGCCAGTTGTTCCAACTCCAACTCGTCTGTAACAATTACATAAATACTTATAAAATGAACCGTTCTCTAAACTTCTATAGATATAAGGTAAATAAATTTAATAGTGTGTGATTTTTGACAATATTGAAAAGTTAATAATTCCCTGCAAAGTTTGCAACGACTCGCCAAGTTTGATTTCATGCGTCCTGATGCCAACGTCATCACACACGAGTACAGGCCGTATTCCGTAACTAATCTTGATGAAATTTGGTATATAGGTTGTAGAACCTGTATACCAAAATTTGAGTGTAATCGCCGCTTATTGATTGCTATGTTATTTCCCCTAAAACAGGGAATTTGGCTTCGGCGCCATCTATCAGTAAGATTTTGATAATATCAGAAGAAAGTTTGTGCCCACGAGGCCTACTAATGCTCGCAGAAATACTAGTTTTAGTACGTACATTTAGTTCGGGGCCTTGTTAGCCGAGCGAGCGAAGCGTCTCTGTTTTAACTGGCTAAATTGACATTCATGTATCTGTATGTTTGTTAGGTTATATGTTGGTCTTCCTGCACGGGTCGCATTTTTCAAAAAATCTGGACGAAATTGGGTACGCATGTTCTACTATTAATTTTTTTCATCGGCTTTTTGAGTGGATGGTAATTACCTTAAAAAGGAGTGAAGTTTGCTGCGGCGTTCATTACCGACCGATTTTCATAAAACTTGGTACGCACATATAGGTAGGTACATATACCTGACTTTAAAGAGGAATTTCGAATATTAGCATTATTAGTTGCCGAGAAAAATATATACTCTTTAATTGTACCTATCGTAAACATAAAAGAGAAAAAAAGATAACAGGTTGTGAAGTTTAAAAACTGGACGATTTTGATAATATTCGGTAAGAACATTTGAAACCAACAATATATACTTAAATAAAAAAAAAATATAATTCGGTATGTAAAGTTTTTTTTTGGTATTTTTTTTATATTTTTATTTCGTAGATTAGGTCATTATAAGAAACTAATTTCAATATTTTTGTTTTATATTCAGTAGTTATTTTATAATATTTTTTTGAAAATTTGAATCCTATGACGTCACTTTTTTGCACAAATATGTAGTTGCGTTGAGGAGCCAAGAAAAGCACGCGAGTAAAAAAAAAGAAACTAGAACACTTGACAGTGACACCTACTAATTCGTAAGTCTCTATTCAATCAAAACAAAAGTGCAAAAAAGTGACGTCATTTAGAGGTCAATGAAAGTCGAATTATTTCATCGTTTTTTGTTAAAATAAATGGCATCTTATCGTTTTAAAAGGTCAGAGTAGAAAAATAAGGGTTTGTAACATAAAATCTCGAAATGGTTTCGGAATTGGCATAGGTTAATTTTTTTTAGCATACCGAATTGCCGCTGATATCGCGCGGTCTACTGATCGCAGAACTACTAGTACCTATTAATTGACTAAATATTACACAACTGCCTACGATACACACAATCTTAATAACGTTTAATTACCTTTAAATTTCTTATCGAAGTTGATTACTTACTATAGAAGTTAACATCGTGTACTGTGGTACTTCGAATTTAACTTAACGACAACGTGTCGTTAAGTTAAATTCGACATCGTAAAATTCCCTTTAGGTGTATTTTGGCAAAGTAGTGGGATCACGTACAAGTCATAGACTGAAGTACGTATCTTCTTTTTACTAGTCCGTTCGAATAGTTGGCGAAAATAACACTAACGAAAATAAACGCTCACAAGGGCGTTCGAATTGGCAATCTGTGGGTGAAAATGTAGATTATGTCTCTTTTTGTTCAGCGTTCGGAAAGCTGAAAAATAGTTATTTTTGCCACCAAAAAGTGTAATTTTTGACCCACGTCCGGAGCATGGTTGTTTGTGATCGTTTCTTGACAACAATCTATTTGACAGCATAATCATGCGATTTTAGGTCTTATGCTCGGTTTAGCGTTAGTAGAGTGTGTGAAAAGTGTAAAAAAAGCGTTTTTGAGCTTCACGAACGCTTTAACAATAGAGCCAACAATAGAGGCAACGCTACCAATGCCCTCATTGCTAAACGAACGCACCCTAAGTCGTTCGCAATCAAGTAGAAAGCGCAGTAGTCATTCCGGGACTCTGCCATTAGTGCGATATCGCCCGCTTTTACGATTCCACACAATTCAGGTACTCAATATCCCGTAAGATGCTACGAAAATAGTTACAAGTTGTAAATAGATATGCATTATGGTGTGCAAAACAAGGGAGTGAAGTCACGCATAGGTAAACTAGTTAATAAGATGAACTCTCGACAAACATATCTTTAGAGGCAATTTACTCAGCGCAACCTGTTCTACCATATTACGTAACATCAGAAATAGCGATATTAGTAATTGGATTTTAAATACCTAAAAGAATTGATAAAGGTGTTACATACTCACTCGTGGACGATATCGCCAACAAAAACACTCGTCACATTTACCACTCAATATAAAATCACAAATAACTTGTTTTAGTTAAAGAATGTAAGTTTTTATGAGTAGAATTTAAGTGAGGATTTTAGTAATTAAATACATAAAACTGATTTTGTGTTTAAATCATTTTTCGTCTAGCACAATGAAATGAATAAGATTTGCTTCGCGAAGTCAAGTTGAAGAGAAAGTGCACGTCGGAGGCCCCCATAGCACTTTCACTCTATACGCTTATATTTATAATATGAGTCTTTCGTGCTCTCCGTTCGCAGTACTCATGTGAGATGATCATTGAGAGCCTCGCGTTATTAGATAACTCGGTTATTTCTAATGTTATGTGCTAGCTTTCTTTTATCTAATATTATATATACTCGTAGTTATATGATACATTATGTAGTATCTATAGATATCAATCTATATAACAAGTACAATTTGAAAAATGTAATACCGACTTCCCTTCTATTCAGTTATTGGAGTGTAACATAAAAAGTACTGAACCGAATTTGTTGAAATTTAAAAGGGAACACACGGGAAGCACCAGCTTTCAAACAAAAAGAATTTTGAGAATCGGTTCACCCAGTCGAAAGTTATGATGTAACAAACAAAAAAAAACATACTGTCGAATTGAGTACCTCCTCCTTTTTTGGAAGTCGGTAGAAAAAGAACCCCTATTTTTGCTGGTCACGCTATAACTTGAGAACGGCTTTACCAATTTCATTCAACGGTGTTTTTTTCAAGTTTTCTTATACTTCGTAGAAGGTTTTTACATTTAACGAGAAAAGATGGGAGGTTTTGGCGAGGCCGAAGGCCGAGCCTACTACGCGAACGAAGTCGCGGGCAGTCGCTAGTATATTTATATATATAAAATTAAATATTCCCATGGTCTTGAATTTACTATTTCCCATGGTCATTACATCACGCGTGAACGGATGGAACAATTTCGCTGATTATTTTTTGCTGTGTTAATTATTGTCAGACGGTTCTTATGAAAGAAAAATCAAGAAAAGCTGGGAGGTTATGGTGAAGCCGAAGGGTAGTCACAAATTTTTTATATATGTATATATTTTGTTCGAAGCGGTCGCGTAAAATCACTATAATAGTGTTGAGGTTAATGGGAAGTGTAACAAAAGGAAGAAATATATTAGGAGAATGAGCCTAAATAGCTATGTGAAAGTATTAACCTGACCTGACTGAGGTTTCGCTGGTCAGTTTCTTTAATTCATCAGTCTTACACCTTTGCAAGGTAGTCAATTTCTTTACTTGGTTAGTCTCTTTGTGTTACTTATTTTCTCAGAAATAAAAGTGTTAGTACATACTAACAGTGTATGCATACCTGCTAACTTGGGCCGACGGCCACTTTACAGGTACCAGGTGCTAAAGGTAGGTAAAATAGTACATACATTTCTTAAAGTCTCAGTGCTGATTTTTACGTGTTTTTTAATGTTTTAGAAAATATTATTACAAATAACATTTAATACTGCCAGACTTATTACTTATTATAATGTAATTTTATTTATAATCTTAGTATTGATTTTTATATATGATACTCAGGGACCTAATTCAATAATTTTTGTATGCTTTCAGATCAATTGATTAAATATCAACTTTATTAAAAATAGGCGCTTGAATTTCCATGAATTGGGCATGGCTTGTGAGCAGGGCAGAAATATGTAGTTACTTTTGTGTCTTTTTATCCCAAAGTCGCACTTTTCTTTCCCAGGAAAATCTTTTATAGATACCACCGACGCCCCCGGGGGGAGCACGGTGGTTATGTGGGAGTCCGTATACCCACTATAAACCTTGGATGTTCTTCCAAGCGCCTTTTTGTCGAGACTACAGGAACATTTTGGCAATCGTCTGCGGTCCCGGCGATACTGATCCTCCAGCAGAGGATCCCAACCCGATGGGGTTAGAGTGGACTAAACTCTAGGCTCGTCTTCTTGAGGGGCGCACGGAAACACCACACGCGCCGCCTTGTGGACACTGATGTTTGGATGACGGACCGCATACGCCGCCCTAGTCCCGAATCATGGAGGTCGGAGAAGGGTGTGAAAGATTAACCCGATGCCCTGGTCTCTTTCTGCGGATCGGGAGCTCAGATAGCAATTCCTGCTCCCTTTCCACCACCTCCTTCTGCCCCATCACGTCCCCGCAGAAGGAGAGTGCCTCCTCCCACGACCTCTCAGATCTCAGCATTGATGATATCGATGCTGGGAGAAAGAGGTTGTTTCGTTTCCCACTGCATCACTGGATGCCACTCAAAAATGGCCGCATTTTTGAGTGGCATCCAGGCAGGGGATCCCGCTAACACGCAAGCCGCTTCGAAGGAGACGGTCCGGTATCCTCATGTGACCCTGACTGCCATTGCCTTCGGAGGTTTTCTCAGGATGGCTTTGGTGCTATTAGTCAGGAGGTCCAACACGGGCGCTCCGTAGAGCGCTATCGATCTTACCACCGGTTTTGGTGTCATTTCCTTATACTTACAATAGAGTTTTTGATCACTGTGACATCACTCAAAGCTCACTGTTATGTCTTCAGGAGGAGGGTAGTTTTATTAGAAAATTGGTGCATATACAATACTCACCAAGTAAAACTAAGATATAACTTTGCACTTGGCTACTCTCACTCTCTTATAAAGAGTAGAGAGATTATTATTGACTTTATAACATATTACTTCTGTTCGCATAACATTCACACAACCACAACTCATAACCCCTCACCAGTCGATTGTCAATATAACAATGAAATTTCTATTGTGTCTTGGTCGTTCGACTGATGAAGTAATATACACACTTACTCCACTTTCTCTTTACATCATACAAAAGCACTTATTCTGATAATTCCAATGATTCTGAATGAGAAATTATAATTTTATATTTAAGGGTATCCAAGATACAGGCCACGCCTAGTTTGGAATCCATTGCACATGGAACTGTATTTGATAAATTTTATATTATAATAATTTGTCATGTTTGTAATAACAAGTGTTTCTAGCATTTGTAATCAATTAACAAACCTAGTAATTCTCCATGCAATTAATTTATTGAACTACACTTTTCTTTTAATATTAGGCTCTACCAACAGTTATTGCATCTTCGCAGAAAGCTCCGTGCCAAATGTGTGGGAAATAGACATGAGTATTGAGTAGTGCAAAATCAATAAGCTAACCTGTGACCTTGACTTGGACGTAAACACAACAATGTTACACCAACAACTATCTATGTATAACGACTGTTGAGACTGTTTCTGAACGTGATTAGTGTAAGTAATTTTAATTAAGATTATAACATTTTAAGCTTACAATAGTTACAAAATTTGTATGTACCTGAATTTAGAAAATGTTATGAAACAAACCGGTACCGTCCAATGTCCATCTAGACTAGAGTGCACAGACTATTTAGCAAAGAGAATATAATAGAGACTATTTAGAGATATCTTTAGATATAGTCTGATTAATCTATGATCTAGCTAGAGCATGGATGTACAGACCGCGGCCCGCGGGCCGCATGCGGCCCGCCGGTCGAATACTGGTGGCCCGCCGACAGCAAAAATAATATGTAATCTCGTACATTCGAAAAATGTTGAATTCTATTTCAGAATTAAACAAAAAAAAAGGGTTTGAAAAGTAATTAGAATCTCGCGCGCGCGCAATTAAGTGCGCTTATCGGTGCGCCGTGCGTTCGTCGGTAACATGTTCGTGCTGATCTCGATTAAATTCGTTTTCTTGAGCAAGCGCGGTGGCCAGCGGCGTGGCGACGACGGCAGCGCGGTGGCGGCTTATCCACGGGTTATATTGTTGGTGTTAATTTGAAAACTGTTTTATTATAATTACTAAGATTATAACAAAATAATAAATATTAAAGTACTTTGCTTCTTTTGATATTGTGAGCGACGTCCATAAAACTTATGAAAATCATTCAAATACCGCGCCAGTTCATGAATAAAACGACGCCGCAGCCGCGCCGCCTCAAGCGCCCAAAAATACTAAGTCAAGTCGATCGATGTATTTCTTCAACCCCTACGGGGCTGGTGGAGGCCTCGAGCTTCCGCTCATTACCCCTGCTGCGCCTCGGGGGGCCACTACCCTCCAGTAACTCGGTTGTCTACGTAGCATGCCAGTCGAGACAATGCTGCGCTGTACAATCTAGTACGGCACGCTATACCGCCTGGAGGTGGCTCTTGCTAGCCATCAACTCACGGGGGCCCTAGCCTGCCTTTCATCGATACGATTCCTTGTGTTCACATGTTTCTCGCCTGTAGGTGTTATTCGCCTGTAGGTATTTTCGCTTTGTGTGTGTTTCTCACTCTTCCTATGTTGCCGTCTCGCTTTAGTGATATAGGCAATCTTTGCCTATTGTAGGTAATTTTGATCTTAACATCTTAACAACCGAACTTGACCCGAGCTAGCGCCGCAAGGCCTCTTCCGGCTGCTTCTCTCAGGTCACCGCGTGCGGCTAAGGTCAGCAGTAGGTCGGTCAGGATTCCCAAGATTGCTATCCAAGGATCCTCATGACCGACCTCTGGTTCAGTTTGTTGGGTCTGTTGCCCGTGCCTAGGCACAGGTACTGTCGCGGTCACCGCCGGGTGCGTGGGGTGACTTCTGGTGTCTTGCTGCTGTTGTTGTTGTTGTTGTTTATGTTGTTGTTCGTGAGCCGACTGTCTTCGTTCGACTTGTGGAGGTACGAACGCAGGCGTATGATGCCCGCGCACGCCCTCTGTCGGCTCTGATGGTGCTTGTGCAGTTTCCGCCGTCGTGGGCGGTATGGGTGTTGAGGCCGCCCTAGGACCGCCTTCTACTTGCTTTTTACCGCGGCTGCACCGCGTTCGCTTACGACGGCTTCGTTGCGGCAGCGGCTCATCTCTACCCGTAGGATGGTTGGGCGCGGGCGCTAGCGGAGGTGTTGGGCGTTGTGTTGTTTGGCGTAGTGGTGCGCTCTCAGTGCATGCCGGTTCGATTACCGCACGCGCACCGCAGGCGCTACCACTGTCGGCTTTTGCTGCCGGTTGCTCGTGGTGCGAGCACCACCTGCGCGCGCTGATGTTGATTGACGGGGCCTTGGGGGGCTACTCTAGGGAATGGTCCCTGGACCTTTAACCCCCTCTTCCGGGCCTCCCGTAAGTAGTGCGGGCACGTGCGACTGCAGGCAACGTGCCTGCCTTTGCAATTTGCGCACTTTGGTGGTTGACTGGTGTCATGGTTGCAGTCCGCTGTGAAATGTTCGCCCGCGCACTTAACACGATCGTGGGGGCGATGACACCCTCCCGAAGCGTGCCCGAACATCTGACACCAATGACACTGTGGGACCGTGCCGGCACGCGGTACCCACCCTTCAAGGCGGATGTTCGGGATATTTAATAACTCTGTTATCGCGTATAACTTGTGCTTCTCGTCATTACTGAACCTATATAGGAGGACGTAATATGTAGGCCTTCCTTTACTGCCCCTTCTCAGCAGGATCTCTTTGACGTATTTCGTCGCGAAGCCCTTTGCCTCGAGCTCCGCGACGATAATTGTCGGGTCTATGCCATAGGGGAGGCCCTTTATGGCGATCTTCGTGGGCAGGTCGGCGGCTACCACGTAGCAGTGCCACACGACCCGCTTGTCGACTGCTGCTGCTTCGGTTAGGGCGCGCTGCACCGCCCTAAACTCGTCATCTGTTCTACACGCGAAGCGAAAGTCCTTGCCTATAGGTTTCACGCTTAGCGGGTGCCCTAGTTGTCGCTTTAATACGTCAAAGATGCTTACCCATCCCGGCAGTGACTAAATAATGATCGGTGGGTAGCCCTTCGGTAAAGCGGCGGTTGTAGCTGCAGGGGCCTGACTCAACACGGGGGAGACAGGCCTTGAAGCTGCCGGCGAAGCTAGCGTCGCTGCGTATGAGCGTGCTGCTTCTGCCGGTGGGGTAGGTGGTGATGGCATCGGTGCTGCATCCATTAGTACCGACTCGATCGCTGCGTACGAGGTCGAGTCGGTGTTGGCACGGCGGAGCAGGTTCGGCTCCGCCTCGCTGTCATCATTGGAGTCAGCCGTGATGTTGGCAGGCCCTCCGATGACGACAATGTTGTGTTCTTCGGATGGTGTGCGTGGCTGGTTGAGGGCTGCGCTAATAATGCGGGTGTGGGTGGGGTGGCAGAGGTTTTTTGACGCAACCTCTTCTCGTCACCCCCCAAGTCCTCGTCAGAGGAGTCGCGCCTCTTTTTTGACGCGCCTCTGCCCGGAGGCGTCCGTTCGGTTTCACCCTCGTCAACACACAGTATGTACAGCTGCTGATATCGGAGGTTTGGGTCCGGTTTCGCACCGACTAGAAGACTCAGCCTCTAGCGGAGCGAATTCCTCTCCATCGTCCTCCGACTCGATTTCGCCGGCCTCGAACCAATCGAAATCGCATTCGGGAACATACAAAATTTGTTGAGTTGCCTTTCTCAGAAATACTATGTGCCCCTCTGGTACTACTGACCAGTCACTCACAAGGTGGTCATACGGTCCGGGCCTTCTACACGGCGGCGGACGGTCATCGTCTGGCATGTAGGGCAGCGCTATGCAGTAAATTAGTGTGAAATGTTATCATTGGGTCTTCTTCTCGCTCAAATAGCGGTTTGAGCGGGGAAAGGGGGTCAGGGCTAAGCCCTCTGCCCCTGGCACGTCTCCGTTCACAACGGTGGACGGGTCTCTTGGTTGGGTTTACCACGGCCTCACTGTACTGCCACCCCAATGACCAAAAGGTAACTGAGCGATCAAGGCCGCGCCGGGTGGAACACCCACCTACACGGGTGAAGCCCAGCGGACCGATCGGCTACACAGTCGCTGGCCACTGGGGGCAACACTGATACAACCATGGCACCCATACTCTCTTCTATTTGTTCTGTCTGGTTTTCTTTGGGAAGTAAATCCCTAGGATACGGTCTCTGTATTCTGCCCTTTTGGTCAGGCGGTTGGGTATGATGGGGGGCTATGCCCCTGAGATGCGGCAGTCTTGAATCGTCTGCTTTGGCGAACATTTTGATCGCCAATCGTTCGACGAATTATTATAGCGTCTCTTGCTTGAGGTCTCTTGCTATGGTTGCGTTTCTGACGTAGCGTGGGGCGTCAAAAATCGCGCGCAGCGTTAGGTTCTCTTGGCTCTGCATTTTCGTGCGTAGGCGGGTAGCAATCTGGGCGTACCACGCCGGGGCGGCGTAGGTGAGTAGTGGCCGGATATACATTTTGTATATCATCAGTTTCACTCGGAGTGGCAGCTTCGAACGTAGTACAGGCGTCAGGCGTGCGCGGGCACCTTTCGCTCTTCCCACTACTGTGTTGAAGTGCTTCGCGAACGTCAAGTTTCTGTCAATTTCGAGCCCGATGTATTTTACCACCAGGGTCCACGGGATCTCTTCATTGAGTAGTTGCAGCTGTGTCGGCAGATTCGATCTTCCCGTTATGAGGGCTTGAGTTTTGGAGACGTTGACCGTCATCCTCCACTTCTTCAGCCACTCAGGTAGGGCGCCTAAATTGTATTGCACTCTTTTGACGGCGGCTTCTGTTCGGATCGAGGAGGCGTAGTATGCGGCGTCGTCTGCATACAGGGCAAGCTTTGTGCTGCCTATCAGCGGTATATCATTTGTATGCCAAGCATACAGGCTGGGCGAGAGGCAGCTTCCTTGCGGTACCCCGGCACGTACCGGCTTTTTTGTAGATAAGGCCTCCTCGACTCGAACTGTGACTCGTCGGTCCGTTAGGAAAGATCGTATTAATTCGATCATGGGCTTCGGCATCGGGCTCTTCGACAACTTGTACAGCAGGCCCGCATGACATACGCGGTCGAAGGCCTTCTCCATGTCGAGTAACACAGCCACAACATACTCCTTCTTGTTATGGCTAGTGGCCATTTCGCTGATGACTCGCGTCAGTTGCAGTGTGGTGGAATGCTCTGCCCTAAGCCCGTACTGCTCCTCTCGAGGTACGATGTGCGGTACTAGGTGCGGTAGTAGCAACCTTTCGAAGGTTTTCGATAACGTGCTAAGCAGCGTGATGGGTCGATAGCTATCCGGTCTCTTCGGGTCCTTTCCGGGTTTAGGGAGCATGATGACGACGCCCGTCTTCCAGGTCCTTGGGAAATGGCCACAGCGCATAACTCCGTTAAAGATCCTTGTTAGCGCAGCCAGGGCTCTAGGCGGGAGATGCTTCAGGGCTTCGTTAGAGACCTTGTCGAGCCCTGGGGCTTTCTTGTTCGGTAGGCGCCTTATCAGTCTCTGCACCCGTCCAGGTGAGAAGATGATGGGCGCCTCCTCTTCTTCAGTCACGTCCAGGGGTGTAGACAAGTAGAGTTCTACCTGTCTACAAATGGTGTCAGGATGGGTGTCATCACTGGTCGGGTTGGGCTGAAATTGCGCCTCCAAGTGCTCCGCGAAGATTTCAGCTCGGTCTGTGGCGACAAATTTCAGAAGGCCGTCCCGCCCGACCAGTGGTTTAGTCGGTTCCGGGGTGCGCGATAGTTGGCGGCAAAGTCGGTGTACTGATGGAACTTCCGTTTCCACCGAGTCTAAGTGCGCGTCCCAACTATGCGTGGCGTAGTCTTGTAAGGCGGTCTTTACGCAATCCACCAGCGCGTTCAGTTCGCTCTTAAGTCGTGGGCAGCGAGTTTGTTGCCACAGCTTCCTCTGCTCCCTTTTTTCGCTAATAATGTTCCTGATCCACGCCGGGAGGGGTTGCGCCCTCTCTACAGGCGCGGCGGTGAGCGAGGCTGCCTTGAGGATTGGACAGCTGCGGTCAACTCTTCAGTGGCCGTTTCTAGGTCCTCTGGTGTGCGTATGGGCCTCGTCTTGGTACGCTCCTGCGCTTCTCTCTGGAAGGCTTCCCAGCAGATCTTCCTCTTCCTGGCGGGAATGGCAACTCAGCTTGGGAGCTCCGTCAGCGTCAGGAGTACCGGGCGGTGGTCTGATGGCAGGTCTGGTAATACCGTCTGGCTAGGCGGTGTCCTCAGTCCCTTGTATACCGTGACGTCTAGTATATCACCATCGCCGTGATAATGATAGTGGGTGGGCTCGTCTGGCCCGATGACGTCATAGCAGTGGTCCACCGAATCTTGATGTAAAACTCTCCCATCGCGGTTCGTTCTGGTCGAGTTCCAGTAGGTGTGCTTGGAGTTGAGGTCTCCGGCAATAATGGTGAGATCTTTAGCGTTTAGAAGTTTTCTTATTTCGCCGGGCTTGAGTAGGGTGAGCGGCGGTTTATAAACCGCAAACAAACGCCGTGTCTCTCCTGCGATGTTAACAAGCACACCCAAGGCTTGTATAGACTCGAACTCTTCTGGTGGGATGAGCTGGTGGATGATTCTTCGGTGGACCAGTACTGCAAGGCCTCGAAAGGCGCGCCCAGTCTCTGACACCTCGTCTTTCCGGTATACAAAGTAATTTGACATCTTGAACTTTTGTCCCTGTTTCAAAAGCGTCTCGCTGACCAGTAGTATGTCTACATTTTGCTCGCGGAGGAAGATGGCCAGCAGTTGTTTCTTCCCCGCGAGGGACTGGGCGTTCCAGTGAACAATCCTAAGCCCGTGATCCATTATTAGAGTTTAGTATCCTCATAAGGCCCTGTAGAGTGGCCGTTTTGGGGTCGGTGCCTTTTTGCACCGCCTCCATGATCTCTTTAAGCACGCCGATGGTCTGTCCCAAGAAGTCACGGCGGGGAACATCTTGCTGTTGTTGTTGCTGCTGCTGCTTCGGTTGCTGAAGCTTTTGCGCCTTTCTTCTAGGCTTCTTTTGGCCTGTCTTTGGTCCGGTTCCCTTTGGCAAGTTTGCCGGCGCCATTAGAGTCGCCTCTGCTGTCTCGTCTATGGTTGTATGTTGCAACTAGGGTGGTACCCCGACGGTTCGTCTGGGTAGTGGCCACAGTTCCCGCCTTCTTGTTGCGTGACTCCTTTCTAAAGATCGGGCATGCTTTAAAGTTGGCGGGGTGCATCCCCTGGCAGTTTGCACAGGTTGCCGGTTCTTCCCGGGGGCGCGGGCACTCCTTCGCCGAGTGCTCTTCACCACAGCGCACACAAGCCTGGGCTCTATGGCAGTTGTGCGAGCTGTGGCGGAATTTCTGGTAGCAGTGACACTGTGCGGGGCCCTTCTTGCCGCGCCATGCCTCAATGACTACGCCGGGCATCAGTAGCATCTCGGTTACTTCATATATAGCCGGGATCGTCTGTGCGTTCTTTTTCAGCTGCACGTAAAAGATACTGCCAGGGCGCCCTTGCCTGGCTTGGATGTTCTTGACGTACTCTGTTTCGAACCCTTTCTCCTCGAGGGCCTCCTTGATCTCCTCGGGGTCAGTGTCTGCAGGTAGCCCTCGGAGGGCCACTTTCGAACTGCGTTCTGCAGGCAGTGAGTAACTGAACCAGCTGATTTTTGCCTCTCTTTCTAGCTGGGTCAGATACGCTTGTATTGCACGGTACTCTGTTTCGTCGGCCGGCATAAATCGTATGCCTTGCCCGTATGGTCTTTCATTTGGTGGTCTTCCCAATTTGAATGCTATTTCCTTGAAGTGGAACGTCCAATTCTCGATACATTCCACTATCAGAGGAGGATAGCGAGACTCTCTCTGCTTCGTTTGGGTTGGTTGCGGGGGTGCTGTGCGGGGGGTACCCTTGGTGCCGCCCTGTTTCTCTGTCTGCGCTACGCGCGCGAACGAGGGCTTCTCTGTTGCTACGTTCTCAGTAGCTTTTCGTTTCTGCCTTTGTGGCAGCGGGGCATCGCTAGTGCTCGCCGTCGACATTTTGTCGGTCGACTTGGATGGGTATGCGGTATCTGTGATGGGTGGTCGGGTGACCGCTTGTGCGGGTAGGCGTATTGCCTTCTGGGCGGGCGGGCGCGTTACCGTTTGGGCGGGCGGGCGCTCAGTCGCGTGTTGCAGGCTGACTTGCTTGCACTGCCTTCGGTCTCGTATCCTTCTGTCCCTTTCTATCTCTAGTAGGGGCGGTATCACTCTGTCTCTCTCTTTCACTTGTACTCGCAGAGTGCGATCGTACGGTGCGGGGTTTCTTGGGATCGTCGGCCAGTTTCAGAGGACTGGTGAGCTTGCGCCTCCTTGTACAGAAAGCAAGCGGCTTAGTCGGCGGCAGGGTAATAAGTGATCGCGACGCGAGTTCGAGCACTTTGCGATCTTCGGCGGACATTTCGCGTCCTTCCAGTTCGGCTTCTTCAATACGCACATATATACCCATCCAGTTGAGCATTCCTTCCGAGGAGTCAGGAAAATCAGACGCTGCGCGCTATAGTTAACGCCCCACGCTACGTCAGGAACGCAACTATAGCGAGAGACCTACAGCAAGAGACACTACAGAAATTCGTCGAGCGACTGGCGATCAAAATGTTCGCCAAAGCCGACGAATCAAGACTGCCACACATCAGGGGCATAGCCCCCCACCACACACGACCGCCCGATCAAGAGGGCAGAAAAATGAAGCCATACCCTAGGGACTTGCTTCCCAGAGATAACCCGGACGAAACAGTAGAAGAAAGTATGGATGCCATGGCTGTATCAGTGCTGCCCCCAGTGGCCAGCGACTGTGTAGCCGATCGGTCCGCTGGGCTTCACCCGTGTAGGCGGGGGTTCCACCCGGCGCGGCCTTGATCGCTCAGTTACCTTTTGGTCACTGGGGTGGCAGTACAGTGAGGCCGTGGTAATACATACCAACCCAGAAGACCCGCCCACCGTAGTGGACGGAGACGAGCCAGGGGCAGAGGGCATAGCCCTGACCCCCTTTCCCCGCCCAACCGCACATTGGACGAGATGAAGACCCAACGATTCCTTCCGAGAGGGCCTCGGCTTCTATAAGCCGGGCGAGCGTGATTATATCACGTTCGTGACGCCCTTTCGGCGATAGTGCGCTGGTGGGCACGGGTTCCGTGCGCTTGAAACTCGTCTCCGCAACGGGGTGGTTACCATCCTCGTTGTCGGATGAGTTGGTGTCACTGTCGCTACTGTGGTTAGCAGTAGCTACGGTTACGTGGCTCTCAGAAGGGCCTTTTTGCTTCGGGGGGTTGGTTAAGTCCCCTGTCAGCGGGTGGCCCTTAAAAGGGCCTTTTTTCGCGTCGCTGCAATCCATGTCGGCGGCTATGAGGATGTACGTTGCGCGAGTACTGGAGCGAGTATTATGCAAGCATAGTACTCACTCCGGCGTTCATGGGGCACAGTATCCCCTCGTAGCCGTAGCCACGGGTGCGATCGATAAGCAATTTCTTCAAGAAATTATTATAGATACGCAGCTTTTAGTGTCGATGGTTAATCTGAGCACTAAACGTACAGGCGATCCGTAAAATGTATAAGTACTATACCCTTTGAGTACACTCGTAATGCGTGCGCAACTAGCGAGTGCCTCAGGGAGGTGTATTATATATATATACTGTACTGGGGTTTACAGCAAACCCCTAGTCAGTATCACTCCTTTAAGTTGAAGCGTGGGTCGTACTAGGTGCTGCAATGCTTCAATTTTGGGAGCGAAGTCCGTTGGTGCGCAGTGAAGAGGCACGTGGGAGATCACGCCGAAGCGGACCTACAACCACTATGCAACCGTACACTGACTAACTACGAGTTCGTGGAAAATCTCCGAATTGCGGGGGAGCGGTGAGGCAAGTGTGGGGGGCGTCTCAACGCTACTGCGGAGAACGATCTCCCACCCAACCTAACACCAGCTGCGCGCACTGAACTCAGGAGATCTTCCTGAGGAACCTGAGTGATAATCGTATGGTGGCGAATTCACGTTGAACTTGGTCCTCTAAGTCAAGTAACATCGCTTGCCGCCTTTATATAAAGTTCAAAATAGTAGAGAAATCAAGAATTTTCTAGCTCAGTGTGAGCAAGCGAGATAGCAATAGTCCCGAATTCCCGATTGCTCGCGTAGGTAGATACACGAAGCTTCCAGAGTCAGTTTCGAGATTTCTACAGACAGTTTTCGACTCTATACACGCGGTATAAAAGCCACGCTAACCGCAGTTCGATTTTAATTTGAGTGAAGTGTCAACAGATATAAATAAGCGCGAAAATACAAAGCGAAGTAATAAGTGATTGAGAATAAGTGCAGTTTAATAGTGTTTTTGGAAGGCAATAGTTCTAGTGTACATTTTAACTCGACTATATTTTGATCCACATTCAATGTAAATTTCCTGTTGCAGTGTTAACCCGTCAAGTGCCGTGTACAATAAATGTTTCCCTACCTATTTAATCAATTATTTTTGATAATTTAAAAAAGGATGAGTAATTTCAGTAGGTACTGTAATTGTTTTAGGTGCTGTGTTAATTCTAGCCAGGATTAGAACGCAACATGGACAAGCTAGGACCTAGTAAAAAACGTAAGGTTAAAGATGAAAATCGGCAGTTTCAAGAAATTTGGACTCAGAAATACTTTTTTGTATGGTCGCATAACAAAGTCGTTTGTTTAATTTGCAAGAATTATGTTGCAATTGCAAAGGAATATAATGTAAAAAGGCACTATTAAACGCAGCATCCTACTTTTACTAAGTTTACGGGCGAATTAAGAAAGCAAAAATGTTGTCTTTAAAACGGGAGCTTATTGGTCAGCAAGCTATGTTTACAAAACCCATTCAAGATTCAGAAACAGCTACAGAAGTTATTTATGAAATTTCTCGGATGATAGCAAAGCGAAGTCGCCCCTTCAATGATGTGGATTTTGTAAAAGAATGCATAGAAATTGCCGCTAAGAAGATGTGTCCAGAAGCAGCAAACAAGTTTGAGAAAATTCAACTGAATCGTATGACTATCCAAAGACGAATTATGTTTTTGTTAGGTAATATGTATTGCGGAACAATTAACTGAAAAAAACAAGGAACATTGAATTTTTTTCATTAGCACTCGACGAATCCACTGATATTAGTTCCACAGCTCAACTTCTCATATTCATATGAGGTGTTACTCAAGATTTTGAAGTCTTAGAACAGTTATTAGGAATGTGTTCATGGAAAGGTCAAACCAAAGGAGTTGATATACTCAGTGTACTTTTGTATGAGTGTTCAAAAACCGATTTGGACTTATCAAAATTATCGGGAGTTGCGACTGACGGTGCTCCTTCGATGGTTGGTGTCAATTCCGGGCTAGTTACTTTGCTGAAAAAGCATCTGCAAGAAAAAAACATAAACGCTGAAGATCACATGCAATTTCACTGCATTATACACCAAGAAGTCCTCTGTTCTAAAAAAAATTGTATTTCAATATGTCATGAAAGTGGTAGTTTCGACTGTAAATTTCATAAAATCACTAGGACTCAATCACAAGCAATTCAAATAATTGCTTGATGACATCGAAAGCGAATATGGAGATTTACTGTATATTTACTGTATACAGAAGTAAGGTGGCTAAGTCGTGGATTGACACTGGAACGATTTCTAAATTTAATAGAAGAAATTGAAATATTTCTGGCGGAAAAGCAAAGGGATGTCCCGGAATTTAAAAATCCTGATTGGTTGTGTGATTTGGCTTTTTTAGTTGACATTACAAATCATTTTAATGTCTTGAACACACGGCTTCAAGGCAAAAATCAACTGATATCCCAGCTCTACGCTCATGTATCATTCTTTCAATGCAAGCTGACACTTTACAGATCGCAATTGAATTCTGGAAATTACAATCATTTTCCGAATTATAAGAAAATGGCTGAAAAATTCAACAAAACTGCGGTTAATTTCAGTTATGTAGAAAAGCTAGAAGTTTTGATTCAATTTTTTCAAGGCAGATTTTCAGAGTTTAAAAAAGTGAAACCTCTATTGGACATATTCAGCAATCCTTTCACGATTTCAGTTGAAAATGCGCCAAAGTCAATGCAGTTAGAAATTATCGACATTCAAAACGACCAAGATTTACGCAACAAATTCAACGTAGGAGACTTGCTGAACTTTTACCGCTGCATTGATTAAAATATGAACAAAGAGTTGCGCATAAACGCTCTGAAATGTGCCACCTTATTTGGTTCTACCTATATATTATGTGAACAAACTTTTTCAATACTAAATAATAATAAAACAAAAAATCGAAACCGCCTTGCAAATGAAAGTTTGGAAGCAGTTTTACGTGTTGCTACAAATAAATTTGAGCCAAATATAAAAAGATTGTAAGCACTATGCAGTGCCACGCTTCACATTAATAAATTCTTTTTCAATTTTAATACATTATTATCAATTCTTTATTGTCTTTAATTACCTATACTTCTGGCGGCCCGCCATCAGTTCATGATTTGCCCGAGTGGCCCCTAGTCTTAATAAGTCTGTGCATTCCTGATCTAGAGTGTCTCTAGCACTGCGGACCGTATCGCGATATTTTTGCTCACAGTTAACACTCTCGTCTCTCGTCTACCAAAGCCGGTCCGAGACAAATATCGTGATTTTGACAGCTAGTGGCACTGTAAGCGTGTTGATAAATCGGACCAGAAATGTAGCAATAACGAACCAGTTGCGCGCTAAAAACAAATGCATAAAAATACGTGCATAGTGTTAAGGTTAACTATATGTGGTGTGTGGATTAAAAAGAAATAATGGGATGGATAGACCAACTTTAACAACTTTTACATCAAAAACAAGGGAAACCAGTAAAGACGTTGTAGAAATAAATAAACACCTGTCACTTTTGACAGAACGCTCACGACGATTATGGTGTAGAGCATGGTTCATGTAATCGTCAATATGGCGGCAGTTAAGACGTCATCGATGACGTAGCGTGGGCCATCGTAATCACGATCACGGTGAAAGGGACCGACTGTTATCGCGCTAATATCGATTATGGCATTTATGGCTCAATTGGGACTGCACTGTAGTATACCAAAGATAATACAATAGAGATATACATACTCCAATCCTACTAAGATGAATATAATACCAGTGATGCCACAACGGAGTTCCAAAAAGGTACATTTTATGAACTGGAAACGTACATTTTGGGGTAAAAAGTACATAAGCAATTATTTTACTTGACTTTTCATTTATTCCATTCGCAATTGCCATTTTTTGGAGATTCTAGGAGATTTTTCGCATTTGAAAAAGTGTTACCTACTTCAAAAACTTTCAGGGTTCAAAAAACCTCTTGCTGTAAAATTTTTTCGCTGATACATATTACGTAGAGCTGTCCAACTTTTTGCGACCGCAAAACAAAACTGTAAAACTTTTTTCTATGTCGCAAAACAAAACTGCAAGGTTTTGAACATGGTAACTTCTTCTTCTTCTTCCTACGGCGCTACAACCCGATGTGGGTTTTGGCCTCATCTACCAACTTCCACCACTTTGCTCTATCTTTGACTGACCTCCGCCAGGCTGTGATTTTGTCAATTCTGCTCAGGTCTTCCTCCACACAGTTAATCCAGCTCTTTCTGGGTCTGCCCCGTGGTCGTGACCGTTGTGGAGTCCAACCTGAGAGAGTTTTTACAGCTCTGCTGTCTTCCATTCTCACCAAATGTCCTGCCCATCTCAATCTTTGCGCTTTAATCCACCGAACTATGGTCTCGTTCTCGATTAAATTATCCAGCTCGTGGTTCATTCTCATGCGGTAGTCACCATCCTCGTCTCGCAGTGGCCCAAAGATTTACCGTAGAACTTTTCTCTTGAATACGCTTGGTTTCTGATCATCCTTTTGGGTTTGTGTCCAGGTCTCACACGCGTAGGTTACCACTGGGCGTATTATTGTTCTGTAGATGGCAATTTTTGATTTGGCAGTGATAAGCTTGCTACTCAACATTTGCTTGCATGCATAGTAGCACTTGTTGCTGGCAGTAATTCTGGCTTTTATTTCCTCTTCCATTGAATTCTGCGCATTGAAGTCTGAGCCCAAGTATCTGAAACAGCTGACCCCAGTGATAGTGCTACTCTCCGCATTCACATCCTCTACCTGCATAGGCTGTCGACTAGTGGCAAGTGGCATAATGCGTCTTAGCTACGTTGGTCTGCAGGCCAAATTTAATTGCTTCTTTTCCAAGGCTAGCACTGTGCTTGATCATGCTGCTTTGAGCTCGGTTTGTAATGACTATGTTGTTAGCATATGCTGCCATCTGTGAAGTGTTGTAGTCAATAAAGCCTTGTAAGTTCAGACCGCGCGTGACAGCTTCCAGGACTAGGTTACAAATGATAGTTGATAGCGCGTCACCTTGTTTCACTCCTGTGTGGATCGCAAACGGTTCAGATAAGTCATTTTGGATTGCCACTATACTTTTGGAGTCCCGCAGCTTGGTCTCGATGAGGCGTACAAACTTGCTTGGCACTCCCAATATAAGCATGCTGCTGAGAATACTCTTACTGTTAATGTTGTCCAAGGCCTGTTCGAAGTCTTTGAACATGTGGTGTAGATTGATGTCATATTCGTATGCCTTCTCCAGGGTCAATCTCATCAGGTGGATTTGGTCTGTTGTGGAGCGGTTGGGTCTAAAACATGGTAACTACTTGTACTTTATATTCCGATACATATAGGATTTGGATTAGGAGGAGGATTCATATATTTTTGGGGGTTGCAAAAAGGCACGTAAAATGGTACATAACCCACGATTTTACACATTGCACATGGGAGTCTAACAAGGTACGTCAAATGTGTAAAATGTACGCTAACGGCAACCCTATACTACCTTGGTATACTCTCTGTAAAAGGAAACCAATGGAAATGTTGCTAAAATATATACATACTTAGTTATGAAATAGTTTGAAAGACGATATATTAAACATATTGGTCTCTATCATATGTATGTAATAAAAATAAGCCAACCATATACACAACAGTTTCGCTATATTGGCAATACTTTTCGTGACGTCAGACGTGTGCCTTGTCCGCCATATTTTGACGCTGAAAACTGCAATGAGATTAACTAAAGAGACGTTTTACTCCTTGCATATGAATTTTAACATGGCAAATTTTATGCTATACCTACCTACTAGCTAGTACACAACTCGCACAACGACATTAACTACACTGACAAGATTAAAAGAACACGAAGATATATTAATTGCAGTTGTCAGAAAGAGATCAATTATTATCGACGTTCGCTTGTGGCCGACCAATCGACCGCCAATGTCAGCCTAGTCCTCTCTGTCGCTCGCTACTTGTCTCGTTCGCGTAGGTGGCGAAGCGGTAACGTCACAGAAGTTAATTTAGATTAAAATATAATTTTTGATTTTGCATTTTTGATAGATAAAATAGAAAAACAATATTACTAAATTTTTTTCCTAAGGCCGTGTTCAGTGCTCGACTGAACGTCGGTCCGTACGTCATTCGCGCTTGTCATTTGTATGAAAAATCACAAGTTGTTACAGTGCTCGACCGACCGTACGCAGGCGTAGGTGTATTGCTGTTCTACGCAATGCGTACGAGGACCGTCGGTCAAGCCCGTCCGCATGCGTAGCGTCAGTCGACAGACGCCACGGGCTGTAATCTTGCTAAGAAAAAAAAGACACAGGGGAAAAAGATGACAAAAGATGATGTATGACGTTTCTTCTTCCCTCGCCCTTCTGCAGTCCCCTTTGCCGTCTGCGTAGACGGAAGAAGAAAAAGATCTCAGTCTGCTAACTCGTAATCTGTGGCCGTAGTATTACACCAAACCGCTATGTAGTCTGAGACAGACGCGCTATAGAAACATATTAACGCGTCCAGTGCTACACCGATATCGGTGGACCGAGCGTACGGATGCGTGTATCATCGTCAATAAAAATCGAATCCTAGTAGCTAGTACAAAACTTCTATAAATTTATATGATTTTATAGGTATCTAACATGGCATACATATAAGTTTAGATGTTTGAAGTTGTCTTGTAATTTCACTGATAATTCATCAAAACTTTTAATCGATATTCTTATGTAATTCAATAAATTTCTTCATCTTGGTGCAATAATGACTATAAAGTAGTAAATTCCCCTTGAAGTGCTATTTGGGTGACAATTGGGTGTACGTAATATCTACGTATTCTGTTCCTAATACGTTTACGAAGATAGTAAACAGCAATTAACCCCTTACTGCATGTGTTACAAAAAGTTTTTTGGTACATACGTATTCATTTATCTATATCTAATATAAATCAGACAAAAATATATTTTTAATTATTAATAATGAAAATAAATGGAAGAGCCACATCTGGACTCGTATGCATACAAGTGAAAATCAAGTAAGTCATTTCTGGCTTTGTATGCATAGCCGTTACTTTTTTGTGTGAAAATCTTGAATGCAGTTGCTCTTATCTTATCACAAAAACACCACACATTTTTCACATTTTGTATTACTGCGTAACTTTGTATAAATGGATGCCGTCGGTCCGTATCGACTTCAATCAGAATAATCAGAACATCATACTGAAAAGATCATCATCAAGGTATGTTGTCTGGCTGGTGCTTTTCGGGTTTTTTTGAAGATACTGGAGAGTCAAGCATACTTTGACGGAGTGACAGCTCGCCCAGATGGACTGCCTACTTGGGTCGATGGAGTTTGAGCTCTTGTCGTCGTTGATGTTTCTGTAAGGTTGGCTGGACGACCACGTTTTTATTGTTTTAGGTGAATGGGAAGTGGGAGGTTGGTGTTCTAGGTCAGAAACAGAAGCAAGGTCATCTTCACACAAATAACCATCACCTAGTATGCTATTTACGTGATTGTTATTACCATAAAAGCGTGCAGGATCCATTTCTGAAAAGCATAATAAAGCTGCCTTAGTGCATGGGAAGCCATATTAGGCATGCAGAATTTTGATAGGAACGCACACCAAGCCATATTTGTAGTTTGCAAAAACAGCTCCAAAATCAATTAAAAATAAAACTATTTACAAAATAATGAATAACAATTTTTATTGAAGATCACAATAACTTTATTACCTTTGTTTTGTTACTGATAATAGTTTCACTCAGACGTGTACTTTACTTGCCGGACGCGCTACGAAATAACTTCAATTATTTTTTGACTCTGATGACTTACCACAGATAAAAATATATGTTTCGTTTCACAAAAAATCACTTCTAATGACACAATTTATATAGAATATATAGAATGATACAATTTATTTAACTATGATTAAACAATTTATTGAAGTATACAAGAATGACAAACTTTAGAAGCCATATATGAATTTGTATGCGGTAAGGGGTAAATCTATTTGTAAATGCGTCGATTTCGTGTACGTGTTTGTGACTGTACCAGTCCGGCCAGTTTGTTTGATCAGGAAAGCACTAAACGGTACAAACAGACGATCAATTATGCGTATCGTCAGGACCGATGGTACGCGTGGGCGGTCGGGCGAGCACTAAAACCAGCCTTCGTGTTGAACACGCGCTGTACCGTTGCCAGACAGGATGGAACTAAGTTGACTCAAGACAACTAGGTTGTGTTGATGTCGCCAAACCGAGCGCAGTAAGACGTATCTACCTCCGTTTATATATAAGATCATTGGTTTTGATATTATTTGAATTTTATTTGTTTAGACAATAGTGATGTTCTTGTCATATTTATTTATCGGTAGTTTCTGTGTCAAACACCAATATTGTAGGTTTCAAATATTTTGATTTTATATCGGAAATTCACGGAACTGCTTTTTTACTTTGATTTATTTAGATTTAATTCACACACTCTGCTAATCAATGATCGCTTAGAGTCACAAGTGCACTTGCAGGGGATGCATATAAAAGTTTTAAATATGGAACCAACACCTTAGAAAAATAAAACTGATCATATTTGTTAAAATATCAAGTATTTTTTTTTGTTTTCAGACGTCCACAAAGTTACCATAGCAAAAAAAATTGGTTAGAGAGGGAAAGGAAAATTAAGTTCATATTTAAAGAACATTTACATAAAATTATGTTCTTTGCTTTTGGATGATTAATTATAAAGTTTTACTAAGATCAAAATCTAAATGCAGCCACTCAACAGAACCTGGAATTGGTAAGTAAATCCAGTTATAATCCTTAATTTTTTTAAGGATTATCATTAGATTGTACATTCTCATCTCGCAGTGTTTGATTATGCCTAGTTTGTGTTCAGCAATTAAATAACTTTCTTATACCAACTCAGCCAACTCTGTTTCAATTATTAATATTTACTCTACACTATACGGATCGGCTCTTACACCAAAAAATGTAAACGTGAATGCAGCAGCCCAACGGAACTTTCAATTGGTGAGTAAATCCAAACTTACGTAATTTTTTTTGGAGTTGACCATATAAACATGTAAAGCGGGGGTGCAGTTAATCGTGTTAAAAAGAAATAGTAGATTAAACGAAACTGCGCATGACGTCATTGGCGTCATGATCGCCCTTACACTGAATCCTCCAACAAAAATCGACCTGGTTCTAAATGTCCTCATTGCATTGATGCGCGTAGTAGGGTACAATAAGGGAGTATCCCCGCTGTGACGCAATGCATGTCGAAGACATAAGTACTCATTTGGTCGATGATATCAATTAAGTAGTAGCAATTTATTCATGTGTTAGCGGCGAAAGGAGTAGGGATTTGCACAGCTAGTGCTTTGTGCAGGTTATAAACTTCAAAGACGCTATTAAGTTTGGGTCGGCCTATATTAGTTCGTGTCGATAGTTTCATCGATAGGTACGGTGCAATCGATAAGTGTGCTGTGGTAGTAACAACACTAAGTCGTAATGTTTAGCTGCGTAGGTATGCACGTTTTTTTCGTAGTTATGGCATTTCCATTGGTTTTCTTCTTTAGAGGATATACTAGAGATAGATAGGCAGGCCTCTTATAGCATAGCTTATAGATTTATAGCCTTTTATAGCCTCCAAAATTGGCTACGACGTTAGCGCCAGTTTCTGCGGCGGATAATTTTACAACTCTGCTGCTGCTTATATACCTATAGGTATTTCTTTTTTAAATTGTAGGTAGTTCATTTTATTTTATGATACTTTATCTAGTCGAGTGCTCACAGGGTAAGTATAGATAGATAGGTATTAGTATTAATATCAACTCTTTATTACAAAACCCCAGTACAACGAAAATAATACAAAAAAATAGATACAAGAAAATTTAGTCAACAAAATGGCTAAAATAACAAATTATACTAACCTTGAGGACCGTCTGCGACAACTCAACGCAATACATCAACACATGTGTTGAGTTGTCCCAGACGGTGCTTAAGCTTTGTATACTTTGTTATAATATGTTATTGACAAATTATCTTGTATCTATTTTTCGTGTTATTTTCGTTATACCGAGATGTTGTAACAAAGAATAAAGATTTTATATAAATATCTATCTATACTTACCCTGTGAGCATTCGACTAGACAAATTATCATAAAATAAAATTAAATACAATTTAAAATAGAATATATACTTACAGGTATTGTATATGGAGCAGCAGAGTTGCAAAATTATCCGCCGCAGAAGCTGGCGCTAATGTCGCAGCCAATTTAGGAGGTTAAAATGCCATCTCCAGTATACTCTAACCTATGACTGTGATGTTCGTTACTCTGGGTGCGTTCGTTTAGCTTATGAGTATAGGGGCTCGTTCAGAACCTCGGTGAGAACGCATTCGGAGTGTAACATTTCGCACTAACGCCCCGTTCCGAGCCTCAGGGTAAAGCACTCGATTGTTCTAACTTGAACGTTCCGAATCTTGGAGAATCTCATCCTCTCCGAATCTCATATTTTTAACGAAAAAGTTTCTTTCTAAAACGATCGGTAATCGGTTGCAACCCGCACCTGACATAACTTTGACCAATCAGACTACAACAAACTTCTCCTACTTCTCTCTTTTCAAAGAATATTAGGTAAGGATCAAGTGATCTGTCAATTTAGAATTTGTCAAAGTCTGTTTAAGATAAGAAAACAACTCAGAGCGAGTTAGAAAACAACTAAACAACCGCGCTCTGAGGTACGGAACGTCCCCCTGCGTTCGAATAGGCTATTTGTGATCGTTTTAGCGAAGATAACGCTAAAAACGCTCACGAGGGGTTCGAATTGGGCATTTGTGGGTGAAAATGTCGTTCATGTTTCATATTGTGCAGCGTTCGGAAAGCTAAAAAAGAGGATTTTTTGCCACCATAAAAAACAATTTTTGACCCACGTCCGGTGCATGGTTGTTTGTGATCGTTTTTTGACAGCTATGTATTTGACAGCAGATTCTTTGTCTGATGCCCTCATAAGCTAAACGAACGCACCTGAGGGCATTGGTGGCGTGGTCATTGATGGCTCTTTTGTTAAAGCGTTCGTAAAGCTCATAAACGTTACTCTTGCCACTTTTGCCCACACCCTATTCGAACGGTCAACTAAGCATAAGACCTAAAATCGCATGATTATGCTATCAAATATATAGCTATCAATAAACGATCACAAGCAACCATGCTCCGGGCGTGGGTCAAAAATTACACGTTTTGGTGGAGAAAAAGCTTTTTTTTAGCTTTCCGAACGCTGATCAAAAAGAGACATGAACGACATTTTCACCCTCAGATTTCCAATTCGAACGCCTCTTTGGTTTTTATCGTTATTTTCGTTAAAAACACTCACGAATGGCCTATTCGAACGCACTATCTGTTTACATGATTCTTGATACGTAGTATCTTATATAGTCTGTGGTTTCTTGTTAGGAGTAAATTTATTCCATAGAGAAAATTGTATATACGGAAATAATTGATTTATTCTATGACTATGATATGTTTACCTAAAAATATGAAGATGGAATTGTTTCGCTAAAGTTTCTTTATGAGACTGTACTATTTTAGTGTCTAGAACTATGGCCTCTACGTCGAATAGTGCCAAAAACCACAGTAAGAAGACAAAGGATGGTGGAAGAGAGCGGGATAGATTGAAGGCGACGACGGCTTCGGAATCTGGAGGGTCCAGCCAGTGTGATACCCCACCGTTGACAGAGAGGGTAAGAATTTTAATTTAAAAAACCAGTAGGTATACCTATCTGACGTCCCAGTTGAGCTCTTGTACAGAATCAAGCCGGGTGGGCACAATTACAAATGAATTCAATACCTATATTTGTTTTTTGTGAAGCTGAAAAACATACTACTATATTATGTATATTATATACATTTTTCCTTCGGGGGTAGGCTAAATTAGCACAAGTACTTTGAAATACTCTCGCTTTTATTATTAAATTATATTATAAAACATTGAGTGTTTTTGACAGCAACTTTTGAATAGAATCATAGTATAACATCTACCACCTGCCATACTGTGTTATCTTTCACCAAAGAACTGCATTTCACAATTTGTCACTTATTCTCAAGATTTTGTTGCACTGCACACTTTTAACATGGATGCCACAACCTACAATGAGTCAATCCAAGAGCATATGACTATGTTTCATAAACAAATGAGTAGCTTCGAGGAAAAGCTTCAAAAGTCTCAACCTTCTTCGGGCATTGAAGCATTATCTGTTGAATATAGTGCATTCCAGAGTTTTATAATTGGGTCATCAACGGGCACTGCAGGAGCAAATTCAATATCTGGCTCGGGAGTCTGATCCGCAAGAGATGCGCACTAGGCGCAAAATTCTTCTCATTCATGGCCTTGTTGAAGACCCAATGGAAGTAACTGGTGAGGTGGTGATCAAGACAGTTGTGCAGCTTCTGAACCAAGCAATTAATTATCCTTGTTATTTTTTGTATGTATTAGTATATAATTATTAGTATTTATGTATTAGAATGTAAGAAATTTAAATTATATAACATAGAGTTTAAGGAACATATTTTGCACCACCCTCTACTATTTCTTATAATGTCAATACAAAGGTTGTCTGGAGAAATTGCTATAAGCGATAAGGCTGCCCATTGTACTTTCCTAACTTAAAAGTATACTTTGTAAGTAATATTTTTGTATATTTGGTTAAATTGCAATAAAGAATTTTTGTATTGTATTGAATCATATTATACTAGTGTTTTTTTGTTTTATGAGTGGCTTGTGTTGCCACATTTCTGTCAGTGTCCTGTAGATAAACAACACAACAAACAAGAGAATGATCGATATATTTTACTAGTAATGCTAGAGTTGTTTATGTTTTGTATAAAATGGTACCTAGTCACTTAATACACTGGCATTCAGTCTTAGTTGAGGTAAATTTATGATTGGGAGTGGCGTCGCAGCTTCAATGTCTATGAAGGCATGGTGGGGACGAATTTGGATTCCGTTAATCTCCAAATCACAAGGCTCGTCGATGGTTACCAAGTACGTGCCGTATACAGGATAATTAGTAGTTTCTTCAACACATTGCTTGTTGAGTGTGGTTTTCAGGTTTGTATAGAGTATCCAGTGTTCAGTATCAATTCTTTGGACCTTCACATCTTCCAACTGAATTGGGTACCGTCTGCAGCAGGTAAGGTTGTCCTCATACTTCATGAGTTGCTCTTCACAGGTGGATCCAGCATATAGGGCTCTGTTATCGTCTGTGCACAGGAAGTGGTCTCCAGCAGCTAGAGGATGACATGGCTGAGTGATCGGTAAGTATGTCTTTCCTTTCGCCAAAAGGTAAGGGTAATTGGGTAGTATAACTAATTGGTTGGTTGTATTTTCAGGTTCATGGAAAACAGGTAAACTATACATTTTAAAATAGTTATAATTGTAATTATCAGTAAGTGGAATTTGTAAGATAAACGTAATCTGGTTTTTCTTTATGAATGATTTTACACAAATTGTTTCTTCTATATTAACTAAATTTGATTCAATTGGTTCATAAACCAAGTTTTCTGTCTTAGAAATAATTTTTAGGTGATCTAAAAGTTCGGTAGAGTTCACAATAGACTGGTGTAATATAGAGCTTTTACTTAATGCTAGTGCCGTCTCTAATTCGCTCAATTTTATAAAGATAGTTTGGAAGTTACTTATAAATAAACTATATAATCCTAATATATAAGAAGTCAGAACAAAATTAGTTTCCTTATTTGCTATGTCTTTTATTGATGCTTCAACCTTTTTAAGGCGGGCATCAAAAATAATTGTATTTTCATTAAGCAACTGTGAAGTTGGATGCGAGAAGCCCAAGATAGACCTAAGTGGCGTGCAATTGGAGAGGCCTATGTCCAGCAGTGGACTGCTACAGGCTGATGATGATGATGATGATGATGAACTGTGAAGTGTTAATGAGACTGTTTAACGCTTGGGAGATAATGGTAGCCTTCTTTGAAATAATAACTTGATTTTGGTTTATTTCGGATATTAATTGGTCATATTTTAACGCGTCATCGTGATCTAAATTTCCCGTTACAATTTTTATAATAGAACCCAATGGATTAAGGATTCCTCTTCTAAAACGTTGCGGCATTAGTTGGCGATACTTATCTATAGTTATGTCGCGTAGATATTCGACATGCATTAACATGCTTATAAAGTCATGGGGAAACGGTTTTTTAACGAAACTATTCTATTAAATTCGGTAAATTTCCTTATCACAAAATATAAATCGCCGTGAATACTATTTAAGCTAAGAGTTTTAATAATAGTCTATTTATCGATTTGCAGATACGCTTGACCTTCTTTTATCGGCAAGAGTCCTGGATTCCCTTTAAGTGATTGCAGATGAAGGGCGACTGCTGACGTCACTAGAGTCAGAATGCACCACCTGCGGAGGGCGTTTTATATTTTTAATTGGTCCTTTCGTATTTTTACGTTCTATTCCTACCTTAATAGGGCCTACTTTGCTTTCAATTTCATCCACTACTTCCGCTTTCTTGTACCTTGCCTTATTCTTACTCTTTCTTTTATTTATAGCTTTCACGAAAACGGTTTTGAATCGCGGGAGTTTTATATTGCTTTTGATACCTCGTTTATCACAAATCTTTACCTTTTTTGCTACTATATTTTCTGCTATTTGCTTGTGCAAAGATTTCGAGCGTTTTTCTTATTTTCTCGTATTTTCTTAGTTTGTCTGTCGTCTCATTACCTGTAAAATTTAGGTTGCACTCGGTATCTTTGTTGGGGTGTTTCTTGGAGATTTTTAACAGTCATACGAACTGGTTTGTCTAAGCTGTTCTGAACGACAGTTGTAGCACAAACGTTGGTACAATTCACTTCAACACTAGGCATTCGAACACCAGGACCGAACTCTTTATGGTCTATAATTGCGTCACCTGAATGTCACCAACATTGGGAAATTTCACGCGTTGTTCTGATCGTGGGTTTGGGTAGATTAAGTAGTCTAAGTCATAGTGTATTCAAGGTCTATAATGGCGTTCAATTGTTTTAATAAGTCGTTCCCGATAAGTCCGTCATATCGTGGATCGACGTCATAAAGATAAAATTTGTGACGCTCATCGCTTTGAAAAGTTGGTAGAAGCGGAATTTCAATTGCTTCATTGTGGCTACTGGAGGCGTGAGTACTTACGACTTCAAACGGCTCGTGTCTAATCTCGTTGTAAAAATATTCGTATGCCTTTCGTGGGCTCAAGAATGATCGAGTACTACCAGTGTCGATTATCAAATTTGCATCTATTTCTGGAATATATATATATGAGGCAACTCTAGTGAGGAGTTACAGTTTAGCTCTATCCAATCTTCTTCTTTATACAGTCTGTTAGAAATTTTTGGATCAGATGGAGGCTGTGGTATGTCTGTCTGTGAGGTCTCATATGTCATTTCGTCACTGTAATTGTCATAGTTAGCGTCATAGTCATAGCCATATGCGTCATAGTTAGGTACATGGTTATAACCATATGCGTCATAGTTAGGTTCATGGTCACAGTAAAATTCATAGTATCGCGCTCCGTTATTATCGGTCAATTCATTCCGTTTAAACCTCAGTTTACTAAGTCTCGATCTAAGGAAACTTTTGGTTTAGACTCGGTCTGAGAAACATCCGTATTATGGTCGCCGGACTATCGAAGGATCACATAGTCTCGAGTTTTCCCACAGATAAGATATTTTGTTCATTCATTTTCATTACTATTCATTCAAAACGATCCTATTTACTCATCCATACTTTTTACATGTACCTACTTAAAGTTAAAAAATAAATAAAGAGAAAGTATGAAACAATACATAATTCCTAAACGACAATCCGGATAAATAATCCCAAATAAATTCTAGCTTGGTAGCAGGCTATAAATACCTTAAAATATCAAGGAAATTTAAGCGATATACCTAAACTAGTATCTACGAAGCTACGAAGTAAATGTAACGGAACGTATACGTTTTCCTTAACAAAACTTTTGATTTATCTATGAAGTTATGTAAACTTTACAATCGGCATATAAATATATCTCTTGGTTTGTTGATTTTTCAAATTCTGCAAAGAAATGTAAAAAAGAAAAGGTGCGAGAATTGAGGAGAGGAAGAAAAAGTGAGTCAATAAACACATCGTTTAACATTGACGAAAGTAAAATGTCTGCTGTAATCCACTCGATTCATATGCGACAACTTGTAATGCTAGCAGCGCAGTCTAATATCACTAATTAGAGGACGAAGGACAGACTTATCTTTTCTGTTGAGAGTTGAGTTCTATTGAGAATAAGATGAAAGCTCAACTAGGGCAGAAATAAAAAAACCAGAACTAGTGAAATAAGATGGCAGACTTTCTCTTATAACTTGGAAAATTACAACAGGCATGAAGCGTTTCCGAAGTTGAAATCAAAGAGCATATAATACTAGTTGAAATAGTAAAAGATGAATATGTTATCATATTGGAATAATATATCAACAGGGCACAACCATGCATGGATGTTCCAGCTTCTCACTTACCTACAGTTGGTCGCTGCAGATCAAACCTGTGAAGGTATATGGGTGTCTAAGATCCTATTCCCATTGAATGTGATTTCAGTGCTCCAACCAAATGCAGAACACTATAGTACAGGTACTATATAGGAAAGGTTGACCTCAATGAGGCCACCTAAAGTGTGATTGAAGCGGCCAAAGTACCTACTTTGACTCATGTAGAAGAAGAGTATCTAATAGAACATTGATACCTAATAGAATTACAATATTTACTTTATTTGTGTACATATTTTTCACTTAAATATTTATTATGGTTACTAATTTTAAGACTGTAGTGTTTATGATAATATACAATTATTATAAAAAAGTGTATTTTGTTTCTGTTATTTACCATATAATTTGTTTTGGCTAAGCTCACAACTATAAATATTAAAATATGTCTTGTACAATTTATGCTACATGTTTATTATTAAATGTAAAGATCTCATTAATTTCTTATGCTCTTCTATTAAGATGCAAACATGATTTATTACATGTGGGAGTGCAGATTCCCTTTCACGTGTTAAATGGTCAAGATTTAATCAATGCTTATTAAGCTATATCTAGCTTGGGCATTTGAGGCCTAACTTAAGGGTATCACTACAGTTTCCTGTTTTTATTTCATATTCAAACTGGCTAAAACTTGTAATTAGGTTTAAAGTATGTAGATAAATGAAGCAAATAATCATTGTGTGTAATTTTCTGTTGCTCCTAAGAAGATTAATAAGATCTTAAATGTTAAGTTAACTATACTTATTAATATTATTAATTAATTATGAACTAATTAAGATGAGAACTGGGTTTTCTAACCTTCACAAATGAGTAAACACAAGAAAACAGTCATGTCTTTATTTATTTATTTCAAACTGAACCAAAAGAACCTGAGTAAGTAATTAATTATTTCTCAACTTAGTCTACTTGTAGGCATAAACACATCTCCCAAGATAACTGGAACTTGTAACACATTTACAAAATTGGAATTGGGCTCTCCTATAATCTGCCTCAATGATTATTGAGCCAGGTTAGATAAATGTTAATACATGCAGCAGCAGTAGGTTCATAACACATTAATTCATCCTGTATGACAGCAACAATTACTGTATGAATGTGTTCAATTGTTTTCTACCACTTTCTTCCTCACAAAATGGTATCTATCTCCAAGTTTCTTGTCATAGCGAAGTAGCCCAAGTCTTAGTCAAGCCTTCTATTATTGTCCCATAGTCTTTTTGCAGTAATTATTTATAGATAGCTGCATAATACCATACAGATTCTAGTATCACATTGTATCTGAAATCAAAATAATGTTTTATAGGTACATGGTATGGAATTATTGTTAGTAAGTCACTAATCTTGTAAGAAAAATGTTGTTATCATTGAGCCAGGTTCGATGAATATGAATACACAGTGAGTGCAGCAGCAATTCATTACACAAAAAATAATCAAGTAAGACAGCAGCAACTCTAGTAATGTGTTGCATTGCTGTCTAGCACTTTCTTCAATAAATGGAAATGGTGTTTCATCCAATTTCTTGTCAAAGCGAAGTAGCTCAAGTAGCTATCCTAATATCTAGTCCTAGTCTTTTTGCAGTATTGGTTTATAGATAGCTGCGAAATACCATATAGATTACTAGTATCACATTGTATCTTTATACATGGTATGGAGCTTTTGTAAGTAGGTAAGGATGTAACAAACATTTTGTTGGTATACCTACATACAATGCATTGTGTAGATATCCATTTCTATGTTTTTTACTCGGATGAAAACAATACCTAATAGATCTTGAGTGGATAAGTAAAATACAACAACTTTAGACATTGTTGAATGAAATGAAAACCACAGAATTCACCCTATTTACATACCTTATTTACCTCGGGGCTGCTCAGGTCGCCTTTTAAGAAATTTACAATCTTTCTGGCGTGTGGTTCTGTCTGTAAATTTTGTAAGGAAACTCCTCTTCGACAAGTTCCTTTCCCAACAACAAATGCATCAATGTTATGCTAATCCGGGCGGTAGATATATCACGTCACGTCGCAGTAAAATAATTGTAATGTCTTCGTTTCTTTCCTTATTTATAAATTATATATATCCATTTTCAAGCCAGTAAATAATTTCGAGCAATACAATGCAACACGAAATAAAATACACAAACATAACCTGAAGCCTCACCGTCCTCAACTCTCGCTGTCAATTTTACGTCAAAGTCGAAATGGCGGAAAAACCACAGTTTAAACTAGGCCGGGGCCTGGTTTGGCGATGTTGCTATAGAAAAGTCTGGTTTATGAAATAAACCTGTGACGCTAATAACGTTTTCGGGTTTATTGTCGAGTTTATCGCTAGAGTTGGTTTAAACCTGCAACCATAATAAGGCGGATTAAGTTTAAATCCGTCGCGCGGCATTGGCGGTGCAGTCCTCATCGTAGCATCTGAGGCTTGAAAATGCGGAGCGTTAACTTGGGGTGGTTTGTATCCGAATTGTTGGGGTGTCATACCCACGTAAGGCCTAGAGCCTGTTTGTAGGGGTTGATTACTATTATTATTAAAAGGTGGACGGTACCCTAACTGTGGTCGGTAACCGAACTGAGGTGGGCGGTAACTGAACTGGGGTGGTTGTGAACCGAACTGGGCAGGCGGGCGGTAGCCCAACTGCGGACGGTATCCGAAATTGTGTGATTGCCCTTGAGGCATTCGGTACGGTGCGGGCTGACTACCAAAATTGAATTTTGGTGGCACGTTATTTGGCGAGTAGGTCGGGATTCTAAAACCATTCGGTTGTGATGGTCCGTTAAACTTAAAACCAAAGTTAGGATTTTGTGGTAAAAACGTTTTTGGGGCATTTGCACTATTATTCGCGCTACCATAAACGCGGTTCCGCATATTATATTGCTCATGGAAGTTGACCTCCTCAAGAACAATACTTAGCGCATCTTCTAAAGTCGTGGGGTATTTTAATCTTACTATGCGTATCATATTTTCGGGCAAGTTATATAAAAATACGTTTAAGGACGTATTGTTATAGATGGTGGTTTTTGCACGTTTTAATTCCGCGTCGTTTGACATATTAACCTTCGAAATTAACAATGATCGAATACTTTGTATGCGGTAACATAATTCTAAATAACTCTCACCGGGCTTTATCTTAACCGATTCAAGTTCAAGGTTAATGCACTGTTCGCTACGAGGATCGCCAAAGTGTTGTAATATCTTCGCGTTCTGATAATAACGCGGCCGCTTTATCCGTGAGTTATCTTCGCGTTCTGATAATAACGCGGCCGCTTTATCCGTGAGTTTACTTGTGATCGCTTGATATACGTATAGATTTTGTTCCTCGCTACCCCTATACCTAGCTATTACGTATTCGCTTTTCCTAATGAACAAGTTAAGTTGCCTTTTGTCCCCATTGAATGTAGGCACAAGCTTTAACATTTCATTTGGAATCGCGGTAACTTCTTGGATCGGTTCCATTTTTATAGAATAGAGCAAACTTTAGAGACCAATTCACAATATAAAAAGTATATATAACCACTTACACAATAAAACACACAGTAAAATATACAGTAAAATCAAGTACACACAGTAATATCAGTAGAACACAGTAAATTCAATAAAGCACAGTAAAATCCAGTAAAACACAGTAATAATTAGTAAATATAAATCAGTAAAAGAAAATTGTAGTCTTTAAACTAACAATTATAAATTATGTTTAAAAGCAAATTTAATATCTAATTATTCAATTTAAATAATTTTATCTAAATTTTAATCTACAGTATATTTATTGCTAAGGTAATTCGTAGAATTGCATACAAAAAACCAGATACGTTATAGTGAGCGAAGTCTTATCTCAAATATAACAAAACAAAATTTAGGATAACAAGAGGAGGATTCGGGAAGGATATGGCGAAAAGTTTGACTCACCAAGCACCCGCCGTTACTCTCATGGTCATCTGTGGATTCACCCGTTTGACAAATTTATTTGGTTCGAGGATCGGCTCTCGGCGTTTCGCGTCGCACTTGCGTTTTCCTGATGGATTTGGACACCCGGAGTATAGCAGGAACGACACAGCCTTTATAAAACCGATCCTACCGGCTGCGCCAGTCAAAACTTGGGCTAAAGAAAACCCTTTTTTAAAAACTAAAATTAAAAACTAAGTGTTGCCGATTCGGAGGCTGATTTAATAATGATTTATAATATGAACAAAATAAATCTTAACAGCTTACTTAACCTACCGCAGGACAACGAGAAGTCTTGGTCAGCATTACATGTAACTGCTACATGATACTGCAGCTACTGCTGAGCAAGCCCTCTAGTCGAGCACGGAAGGGCGAGGGGGATGTATAACTACCTACCTATATTTTACATCTGAGGCTTTTGTTTATGTTAAGTTTGAAAGAATCAAATGATGTGTGCCATGCTGCCATATTGCTGTAGATTACTGGGGCTATTAAAATTACGATAATTTGTAAGTACCTAATACTTTTGTATCATTAATATTAAATGTTTTTCTGACAAGAACTCCAGTAGCAACCTGCAGTATGGAACTCACATACTAACATTTTTTTATATTGCCATACACAATAGGAGATTGCCCTTGAACTAATTTAATATATCTAACACCAGAGGATTGCAGCTCATTTATCTTGCTTGCTCATCTCGGGAAAAATGATAGATTATGGAGCCATCTACTTTTCCTTTAGTGGCTATTCACTTTTGTGATCTATGTAATATGTAGTTCATCTTATTAGGCCAATTTAGATTCACTGTGTCATAGAATTATATCAGGTGGTGGTTGTCAATATCCTGTTGTTCAAATATACTGTATTTAGTAAATACCACAAGGATTGCTTGCAGGAAGGTTTTGGCTTGAGAGTTAGTTTTTTTAGTTTTCCTAGCATTCTATTTGTTATAGTTTTATGAAATACAACGTGAAAAAGTGTGAGTTTTATACCTCTGCTGACCAGAATCCGGATGTAAAGGCTCATTTGTAAGACTTCCCCTTTATCCATGTGTTGCCAGGACGATTTTGAAATAAATAGACCTAACCAGAAAGCCTAGAAAGTAATACCTATATTTAGCTAGCGTATAATTATATTTTTTTTGCTTATTACCTCAGCAGTCAGATTTACTTTAATTTTCTAGGATGGAGGTCCATCCCAAGGCAGGTATCCAGGCATTGGCCCAGAATCAGTTATTTGCATGGGCGAGCAAGTGGGGGCAGACATGAATGCTGATGCTGCTTCAAACTTAGCTGAAGATGTTAGCTATAAATTACATCACATTGTTAGAGTAAGTATAAGGGAAATTAACTTGTTTATAACAGCTGATAAAAATATGTATCAGTTAATTTGTTTCATTTGTCTTCTACATACTGCTTATGATATTACTTTTTTAATTCATGGCTTTTAACTGGATTAAAACATAAAAAAAAACAAATTATAATTTATTATAAGTAAATAATATTATATTATATAAATGTATGTATGGTATGTGTATACCATTCCACCCCTCCCCTAAGGGTTGAAATATTTGTACATGTTTATATAAAGGTACTATATAAGTACCAAATTGCTTGCATCAAATATATCGATCCTGCGTTGTTAATTAGACTGTTCTGTACCCTTTCATATAGGTATTTTATTTGTTATTTTATTAATTTAACACAAATTTAAAACAACTTTTTTAATAATTTGATAATTATAATAATGCATAATAATTTGATTTCTGGTGTATTATAATAACAATATATGCACAGAAAAGACGCCATTTATTATCGTGCACCTTGTCATCTGTCGTCAGACAATTATTATTTATTGATTCATGAAAACACACCCGTAATATTAAGTAACTTTCATTTCGCTTATCCCATAAACCTACACATCGTGTTTCAATACCTGCCACTGTACAGCAGTGGCTTAACTATTATAAAAATGCTTAAATTATGTTTCAGTCAATAGCATTAAACAGTGAACTCATGAAAAAGTCATCTGTGGATAGCTGGGATGTCAATACAACCTTCGCCCTGTCTGATACAAATCCAATAGTGGGTGCTTGTGTCACTCACTATGCTCAAGTTGGAAAGGAGAAACTCTATTGTCCTGTGGTAAGCTAATTTTCTTAAAATTACATACAATAATATTTTTATTACTGCTTCCCAGCAGTTCTTCCCAAACAGAAAAATAACGTAGCACCGCAGGAATATTTTCCTGGAATAAAAACTATCTATTACCCCACCGAACCATTTATCCAGGATATAAAGCAACCTTCTATACCATATTCTACAGAACTGTTTATCCGAGATGTAACCTCGATGTTATCCTGGTTAGAGTTTAGGCATAAACAGTACCAAACCTGTATCAATCCATTCCAACAATGTTTTTATACACCTGTTATACAGAGGCCATAGCACAATTTGAGAAAAAATATTCGTATCGTAAGCGGCAACGCTTCACGCTTTTGTGTACAAACTATGATTTACATGTGTCACAGTTGCCCCGAGATAAATGACAGTTTGTAAGACAGTGTGTACGTTAGATTTATGCAGTTATTTGTGTAAGGCCCACAGGTCTTTTTGTACTGGATGTAGTAATACTAGACTATAGAGTGGCAAAACGGGCAAATATATCACCTGATGTGAAACAGTCACCTACAGTTCCTCTAAAACTTAAGACAAAACTTTTCATGGTACTGCACTGCTTTCACCTTGAGGCATTGGTTTTTCGGTATCCAGTATTTTTACTTACAGTGCCTTTCAAACCCTAATATTGTGTTGTAGTCCATTGTAGAGTCCAAGTCTACAGTACATATGAGCATTTTTATAGATAAGCCCAACCACTACATCCGGTTCGATAACCCACAAATTCAAAAACTTTGAGAACCGCTTTATGCCGAGAATGTCAGGACAGGCCATAGACATTTTAAAAATCACCCTAATTTCGATAGAGATGATTACTGTCAATAGAGCGAATAAAAGAGAATAGAGAGAAAAAGTGGAAAACATGTCACATTGTTCTTGCAAATATGTAGTGAGATAAGTGTTACAAACTAAATTGTCACGATTTTGATGATATTACTTTGGTTATTAAATTGCGTTATATAATGAACAAACATTGTTGAAATAAAAACTTTTAGATTTCAGAATCAATCTTTATTGGAAACAATGCAATTACAAACTACATCATTATAATTTCTTTCTTCAAAATATTGAATAATTAGACTGAAATTACGAATTATCACAATTTTTATTGTTCCTTACTTAATGAGAATCACATGTTACTGGAGAAATTAAAGCATTAGCTTAAAATTAAACAAAAGAATAACAACTATCCTTATGAACATTCAATCAGACTTTGATAATTGAGTAATATTATTATTAGGTATACCTAATTATAACTTATTTGGTAGATCTTGACTATTCGCTTAAAATCTTTGACAGATGAATAAAAAACTCTTACTCGTCTTAGACAAAACAAGAATATAATTATCATACTCAAATAAAAATAAATCAACTATAAATAATTATAATCTAAACATGGCACTTGGAGTATTAATTCAGTACATGTTGATAACCAACATAAAATCACAATTTTACTTTTAGTTATAGTCTCTCACAATGATCACACACATTTTATCTTAAATTATGTAACAGTCTTAGTATTGTTTTGGCGTAAGTAAGTATTAATAACAGCCTATTATAATCAGCCTTTATTTAAAAAAAAACCTGCTATTCTCAAAAGCTACAAACATTCATAAAATGGCCTATGGTATCTGGGGATAAGATTTTTGTTAACCAAGTCCATTAGGTCTGCTTTTTTTTATCAGATATCCCAGGTTTTTGGTTGTATGCATTTTTTAATTCCAAATTTGAGACGTTCCTTTTCTTTTTAATAACAATAGCTTTTATAAATTGTGTATCAGCATATGAGTATTTAAAAAATACAGCTTCAGGATCGCTTTTTTGAACTCGAATCACCTTTAAACCTGTTAGTTTAACTGAATCATTATTTTCATCTTTTAGCAACGAAAAGTTCATTTGATTAGTTAAGTTTTTCCAATCATAGAAATCTGCGAAGCACATTTCATTTACATGGAAGGGTTCACTTTTCTTCCGGGCAGCCTTTATGGCACCAATAAATGCGTCTGGTGTATACATGGGGCCAGATCGTAATTGCCGCTTAATTTCTCTCTCAATTTGAGAATGAGCGGAATCGCCCTCGTTCTGGGTATGTCCTCTAATCAAATATTTATGAGTGACTGAATTAAGATTAAGTATTGTTTTTACTGCATATAGATACATGCAGATCATAAACTTATTTTTTTGTTAGCCCCCACAATTATCCGAATAGAATACAATATCTAGATTTTCGACTGTTTCTGAAATTTTGACGAGGTATTTGTAAACGCATGTACCGATTTCGTTTACACCTCTGTGAGCGTTTGACTCATCCCAAACATAGCTTTCAACACAGTTTCTCTGAATGTTGTATATAGTTAAATTAAGTACATTTAATTTTGACTTATAATAAAAGACAGAAATGTCCACTTTGGGACATTGGAAAACTGCTTGAAGGTCGTACACTGCAACGAAAATTTCACTATTCTTTTTATCGTTCTCCTTCTCTGCACGTGAAAGAACTTTTTCATTTTGATGTGTTTCGTAGCTTTCTTTTAATTGTTCTTTCTCTTCATCAGTGCTATTTTTGTAAGCTTCACACACATCACATAAATCTTTCTTAGGAACAAAGAACGATATGTTGTAATCTTGGGTAAATATACGATAAAACATTAAATAATTAGCGAAAGGTACATTTTTCGACTTGCATTCTGCAACATAGTCTCTATGAATATCGGTGATGGCTTTGCTGCCATCGATATAATGTCTTCTTGAATTGGCTCTTATGTAGTGTGATTCAATTTTCGGTATTGCTTCTATAAATGTTTTTACACCAATCTTTATGTTTTCATCCACTTTATATCGAATTGCATGATGTCCCCGATTATCTTTCATAGCAGAAATGTTGCAATCTTTATTTTTCTTCTTTAACGCCGTCTCTATTGGCCGGTTATTAATTGCCAAAGTGTTTTTGAAAAATACTTTACACACTCTTGTCTTTATTCCAGAAACGGTAAAAAAGAAGGCATTATTATTGTCGCGAGTTGGTGCAACGTTTCCATCTGAATCTATCTTCACGTATCGGTGTTTTGGGATGACTGCTTTGACACTATTTGCTATAAACGACCACTGTTTTTCAATGTCGCCCAAGTTCCAGAATTCTTCTAAAAGTTTATGACGTTGGTCATCTGTGATATTTGAACGACATTTGAATACGCAATTTTCTTTACAAGGCGATCTCAATTTACGTTCTGGAATTTTTTTGTTTGTTTTTACTGATTGATAAGACTTACCGCTATTTCTCAGTCTCTTCGCTATATTTTTCTTCCAGCTTCCTTCTTGTCTTCGTCTTTTTTTTCTTTTTTGTTCGGACTACAATCTGGATTTTGTGGGTTTTGTTCAGTAGAGCTGACATTTTCAACAGCTGATGGTTCATTTAGTATCGGTAACGCATGGGCTTCTTGTACAAGGCCGTTAATAATTTCGTCGTCTTCTGTAGGTGTAAAAATGTCTTGTAAAACACAATTTTCGTTACTTGTGTTAACATTAGCAACTTCTCCGTCAGAATCTGAAGAATTTCGATAAATATGTTGAGGCTCCACAACTTCATAGTTTGGGTCTATAACTGAATCGCCGCTATCTGTGTACAAAATGTATTACGGTTGAAATATAAATAAGATTAGGTAAATTACTAAAAAAATTTCAAAACACCAGTGAAGCTTACCTTCATTAAAAGATGTATTGGATGAGCTGCTTGATGATGATGAGTCACTTGAAGAACTACCGCTGCTGCTGGTCGAATCACAACGATGGCGATTGGATACTGATAGATCAGCTTTTTTTTTGCTGCGTCATCCGCATTTAACGTTGCTTCTTCTATGTTTGACCATGCGTCCCCTGAGGTTAACGTTGCGTCTTTATCTAAAATAACACGTTTTCATAAGTAAAATATTTATTTTAGTACGATAGAAAATAATTCTGTAATCCAAACTTAGTACCTACATTATCACGTGCACGAAATAGTTACAAGTAGGTACCTACCACGCGTTAAAAATCAGATAGGTATCTATTTAACTCAGCCGCGCGGCGGCGGTGGAGTTTCCGTACTAAATAGTTCTATAATGGTTAAATATACAAATAGGTACCTGCACTTGTCCCTGCAACAGGAACATTAGAACTTTCTGTTGTCAATGCAAGCTTAACAAGTCTTTTACATCGCGATTCCATCTGAAAAAATAAGTAAAAATAGTTATTTGTTTAGCATTAACAGCGTTATATTTAGAAATATTACTGGTTAAATTATATTTTTTTTGTTCAATAACGGAACATCAGCAGATAACTATAACTTGGTTTTTGTATTAGAAAAAGTTTCATCATCTACAATGTTGTATCTTAAGATAACACAAAGTAAAATTCTCATTCTTTCGGCAACAGTGTGACATGAGAATTTATAACAATTAACACATCACACATTTTTTTCAACAACACTGTGTTAAACCTACTTATCACATTATAAAATATGAAATAATAATTGAATTAAAACATACCTTTGCAACCAAAAAGTGATATAGTCGTGATGTCACGTTTTCGCTGAAATTTGAGAGCACCTTCCTCTCCGCGTGCGTAGTAACAACTGGTTTGTTTCGTTGTTGAAACAAATCTCCGTGCAGAAAGAGACAACGTGATATCGCGATCTGACACAGTTGCACTGTCTCTTTCACTCATAGATTCGCTATTACACGCACAAAGGTTACCACGTTTTTTGGAAAAATAAAATCGGTCACGGCGGTTTCAATTATCAAATAAAAAAAAATATGAATTGTCGGACTTATCACGTTATTGAAGCAAAGAGGCGATATAATGTATCTTTCGTTGCTTTAGTTCTTCTTGTACAAGAGGCCTACTAGGCGTAGTAAGTTGAGTTTGCTTGCCTTCTATGGCTCGCTTCCCGACGACCGGTTAAGTCTCATGCGCCCAGTGATGTCGCATCATAAGGGCGTCATAAACTAAACACGTTCAGCAATCATAACTCCCTGAATTTGATTCTTATGATTCACATTTGAAGATGTAGTTCGTTCTCCGACCCTATAAAGATTATTCTGCTATCCATATACTAGATTTAAGGTTATATGAATCCTTCATTGAATTTCAGGAAGAGTTGATCAATGTTAGTGAGTATGCACTGACACCGCAGACATTTGTGTACTCTTCACACCCTACACTGTCAGTGGAATGGATCACAGACGAGAAGAGTCTCAACAATGGCACAAATATAAGCGTAAATCTTCAGAATTACTATACAAAAGTAGCTAGAGGTGAGTTTTATACTACTACTACTACTTTTACTAGCTGCGCCCCGCGGTTACACCCGCATAATGATAATGATAAGTACCTTTCCTATGTTTTAATCCAGCGCTTCATCTACCTCCATACCAAATTTCATCATAATTGGTCGAGCCGTTTGAGCGTGAAGAAGTAACAAACTTACAATCACACTTACTCACATACCTTCGCCTTAATGTTATTGTGATATTAACTAGTTGACAAGAGATGGCGCTGATGTCGTAATATGCTAAAATAATAAATTTTCGTATAAAATTGATTGATAGGTTTATTGTTGGAAATAAAGATTTGCCATAAGAAAAAACATTTTCTATAATGGACAATTATTTATTGAATCCTGATTTCATAATGGAAGTGATTATGTATTCATTATTGAGAAGTACATGTCATGTGATAAACCAATTTATGTAAACTAAATTTATAACTTTCTTATATCAATCGGTGACAAGGGGAGTGAGTCGCTCGCCTGATTATAATAGTTGCCCATAACAGTTCAGTGTCATTCAGAATTATAAACTACAAGAGTTTGTAACACAGCACGGCAATACTTTGCGCTCGTCACCCTAAGATATCAGATGTTAAATCTCTTGCCCCATGATCTCTCTGGAAACATTGCTCTTCAATGAAACACAGTAATGTAAGTACATTACTGCTTCACAGTTAAATAAATGCATACAAGTGGTTTTTCCACACTCGGACTCTGCAAAAGTACAATCCCATAAGACAAATTTATTGTTGCATCACGACATGCTCATGTTTTTTTATTGCAATACACAATATGTAATATCAACATAAGTTAAGATTTATTTAACAAACATATAGCTTCAATCAACCATACAAAGAATATATATATATATATATATATATTTATTTATTTATATTTTTTTTGCTTAGTGTTGCGTCATCTATTGTCAAGTAGCTTTAGTGTTGCTGTGTCGGTAAACCCGTTTGTTGTAGCCGTTATTCATTGCCTTTAAACACGTAATTTTTCCTTGAAAATAAATTATTTGTGTATTATTTCTAGCAATACTAAATCTCCAGAAGGGGCCCAAAGAAGTGGCAGTGGAAGATCTTATGACCAACACGAGGATAGGTCCAATATTTCCCAATCTCTTCAACCTGGCAGTATTAGTGCTGAACGATGACAATTTGAATGCTCTCAACGTGCCCGCTAAGAAACCATTGCAATCCAACGTTTTGGATATGGTTGATGCACTCTGTTCGAATCCTTGCAGTTTGGATACAAATATACAGCAGCAGGTAAATAAGTGTCTTTTTCTAATTTTCTTTGTTAATTTTACATTTACTTTGCTCTATTTGTAATTATTTAATTACAATGTACTCCTAAAGACGAATATATACTTGGCTTATATACTTATAAGGTGCGTTCGTTTAGATTTTAGGGCATTGGTGACGTTGTCATTGATGGCTATTTTGTTAAAGCGTTCGTAAAGCTCACAACCGTTATTTTTGCCACTTTCGCCACTTTTGCTCACACCCTATTCGAACGCTCAACAGAGCATAAGACCTAAAATCGCATGATTATGCTGTCAAAAAACGATCACAAACAACCATGCTCCAGACGAGGGTGAAAAATTGTACTTTTTGGTGGCAAAAATACCTCTGTTTTAGCTTTCCGAACGCTGAACAAAAAGAGACATGAACGACATTTTCACCCACAGATTCCCAATTCGAACGTTGTGAGCGTTTTAACGTTATTTTCGCTAAAACGCTCACAAGGGGTCTATTCGAACGCACTAATAGCATGTAAAACCAAGCTTTAATATATAAATTCATTGTTTGCTAAATCGCACTTATTGTCATAAATATGAAACTTTGTATGTATGGTAGTTTATTACTCAACCACGCAAAAAAAGGTATGGATTTGGATGAAACTAGTTGTTCCTGAGGGATTTTAATATGCCACGCGTACAGAGTCGCGAGTGGATACTAGTATGTACATAATTGTTCTGCATAATGTAAATCATAAATATATAAAAACATTACACAGACAATTTTTAATGAACGACAAATTTGTGTTATCTTTAATCTAGAATTTGTTTTTAGTTCAAATAATTCATATTTTAATACTGTTTTTTTGTTTGTGTATGGTAGTGTGTTTTAAATAAATAAAATATTTTTGTTTTCTTTTAGTTCCAGAGGTTATTTCCTGTAATGGTGTCAAACATACTCGGAAATGGATCTCTTGCTGATAAAATGGTAGCTATATTGACCAAAATCACACGCACCTGGCCTTCATTTATCATTATAGGTATATTTTTAGATCTATTTATTTATAGAGTTAGGTACATAAATCTATACCTTGGTTGATAGAAACTTTTTGTTAGAAATAAGCCGGAAAAAGGTGTATATAGCGTCCTCTCTTTTACACATTACCATGATAGAAAAAGGGACAGATGAATGCCATCTGACGCGCCGTTGACGTTACCAATTGCAAGAGAAGTAAAGGTGCGCTTATATGACGCTTTGTGTACATAAAACTTGTTAATGTTAAACTTTGCCAATAATTTTACTCGCTACTACAGTGTGTAAAGTACAACCCTGACACGGTAATGATTGCGAACTGTTGATTTTGTAACGGAACAGGCTCTGGATGAGGATTCCGTCACGATTCACAAATATAGATACATTTAAAAAAGCATCTTGGTATGAACAAATATTGATGAAATTTAGACAATCAAAAGTAGAAGAAAGCGATAATGTGTAATATTGAGATTTAGATGTTAGGTATTTCTTATAGCAAGACTATAGGTACTTACTGAAAATGATAAGCAGCTTAGAATATTTAAGCTATCAAGATATTCTATGTATTAACCATTTAAATCGATTGTTCAGATAGAACTGATAAGTTACTTCAAGTAAAAGGAAATGTTGAGTAATCCTTTAAATACATAAAAGTTACAAGCAAAATTAATAAAATTACCATGAAAATAAGCAGCATTGATATTTCTAACCATACAAAGTTATGTGAGGAACATATTTTCGTTGTGTGTCCGTGTATTTGAGTTTGCTTCATCAAAATGAACCCTAAAACAAATGAGTATTGACGCCGATCTGAAGCCGATAGAAAGGGCTTTGATTGGATCTACGTACCTCTGATCGGCGTCATACGAAATTCAAAATATGTGTTGTCATGAGCGGATTTTGATGAGATTTTGAAATTAGAATAGGAATGCGCTGGAGGGCTGAGATTGGCTGAGGTGGATCTGAAGCCGTTTTGACGCCGATAGAAAGGGCTTTGATTGGATACCTATCGGCCTCAAATCGGCGTCACTGTCAAGTTTGAGAAAGTATATAAGCAGTAGAAAGACCGAGAAAATGCTTATTAAATTCTCGAACTTCCGTGAGGTAATATATTCTGCTACGGACATGGTTCCGGACGTGGGTTGGATACCTCACGGTGACAACTAAGATCCACCTCGATAGGGAACGCCCAATCCTTAGAGTTGGACACTTTTGGGAGCGAGCCAACAATCGTTTTAACCTATTGCAATGGGTACGATTAACTGCTCCTCACTTCGATTGGAAAGAATATTCCAGTGGAAGTGTCTTCTATTTATTATATGTATTTATTTCCTCTCATACTAGAACGTCGCTCTGCAGCCTTCCATAGCTTCGGCTATAGCGGTATAGTCGCGCGACTATTTCCGTGCGTGGAGTTGGACACCCTAGGGGCCATAGGTTCGATTCTCGGCTTGGCACCGAACTTTAGAGGCTAGTTAGGGATCAAACTTGAGCCATCCTATCAGGGGGATGAAAGCTCATGCGCAATTAACTTTGGGGGGTTTGTTGGGGACTTACACACACTTTAGCAGACTAGGAATTTATTTAGGACCGAAGTAGGTATAGGAAATAGTATTTTTGCTTACCGGGATATACATTAACTTCGTGATGGTTCAATCGGGAGCAAATAAGTAAATTCACGCGCTAGTAGAGTCTACCACTAGAGACGTAGGTTTCAATAATGGATTCGTCATATCAAGACAATCTATTAGTATGCTAGGCTTAGAAACTAAATACTAACTACGAAATGAAAATGACAAAATAAATGTATATTTAATCAGTATAAAGTAAGTAATACAGAAATATTTGCCTGCAAAGGAATATAGAAATATTAGTTCAAACGAAATGTAATGTATTTGTTGCAATAATATGTAATATATTTGCTAATGAATCGAGTTTGGGCTAGATTGTCAACTCTGATCCTAGCATGAGAATGCGGTAATAAATTATAGCAATTGAATTATTTGCTGAAAGTATCAAATGTAATATTTAGAATCAAATGACAATTCATAATGATAAATAATAATAATATTAAGAAGAGCTAAATAAGATTATAATCGCTTATAGACGCAAACTCTACATTTGGAAAACTACCAAACGGACTTAGTAAGGCCTTACTAATTTTGGGGTAAATAGAAGAGGTTCTTGGCATGATGGAGAACATTTGTGTCACAGTAAAGAGCAGCTCTTAATCCAGCATTCGAGTTGTAAGCCTTGAACATGCCAAGAATCCTACTTCCTAAATCATAATAAATCTAGAATTCTACGGCATATCTAAAAAAAATCAAACTAATTACTTACAATATGAAAATTAATAAAATATATTATATCTTTAAATTGTAGAGATATCTATCAATAATTTACTCGGCAAAGTAAAGCTAACTATTATAATAATCATCATAATAAATATATGGCTGCTAGTATTGAGCTAACCAATACAACAAAGATTCTGCTAATACTTAAGTATTTAAAATAATTGCTTTTCCTACAATGGTTCAATAGATGGCATGTCATGTAAAACACTAGTAATCTAAGTATAGCAATCTCGTATAAAAAGGAGATTTATGTATGTGGTAAATCTTATCAAACTTGGTCAAGCAATGCAGCACCTTGAGAATTCTTGTAAACCACAAACAAGGGTCTAGAGATTTCTCTAAGTCACTGATATTATTTCCCATATATTGCTTCAGTAAACAAGTAAATGATTAAACTTGAACAATTGAACTATTCAGGGAATAGTGGCTGATAATATTTATCTAAAGGAGTTGGATAATCAGCGTAGTAGCTACTGATCACAAAAGATTTCTAAAGCGCACATAAAGCGAGGTTTTACTTTACTTTTGTTATTTATTTCCTAGCAGTTTTCATAAACAAAACAAATAGTATATATTATAGAGACATTTAGTCTGTAAGAGATTATATCAATCTTATCAACAGCTAAATGTTCATAGCAACAAACATAAATCTATAAAGAAAGTTAGTTATATAATTAACAGGTTTATAACTGTTATTAATAATAACGAAAATCATGGGTATATCTGATATTATTTAATGGAGTTGTTTACTAATCAAAACTGATTTATCATATTTAACAGATATTTTTGCAAGCTAATAATATATAGTAAAACTTGCAAATATCCTACTGTTTCTATGTTCTATGGCCAAATAACATAGACCTTAAATTCAGAAACTTATATTGATGATTAATATCTTCCACAATTAGAAGTCAAATCAAGTACATAAGCTAGAAATCTAGGATCAGCTCAGTCAGTCAGTCTGAAAGAACTAAGTATTTGCAATCTTGTATGTTCATTGCAATTTTTCGTTATCAGCTAGCAGTTCAGTAATGTAGTAGTAAGTTATCCATCGTAATATCAGAATACCTAGGCGTTGCTATTGGTTTCTCTAGGCATCTATAGTTCTGAATAGTTTTCTCTGTTTCAATTCTTTCCGAAAAGAGCAAGGTTACAGCAGCGGTACACAGTGTTAGGGTCCTCCTAGACTAGACGATCATTGGCCAAAACAATACGAATTAGAATAAAAATTAAAAAAATTGGGGGGGGGTTGTTACAATTTGGTGCCGTGACCAGGATTGGAATAACGTTACTACGGAAGTTTTACTAGGAATTAGTTGCGGGCTACCGCACAATTTGTTGGCGTGAAATGGATAGGATTTGATTGAAACAGAGATGCTATTGCAATAGGTGATTTTTAAAGGGCTAAATAGGTAGTCAACGGATACTATAATGAGGTGATGATGTTGTTGTTCTAGGCTACAGTAGTAGATTTCTACAATAAACTAAGAAATAAATAAGCCGGATATGCTTTTTTAGGAATATTACTAAAATACTATTACTACGAAGCACTTAAATGATATTCAGGGAAAGATAAGTTGTATGCAAGTTTCATGTATGTAAAGTCTGCAACTACCTTTGTCATTTACATGTACCCCATAGTCGATCTCTAGAATCCAGAAGTACACTTATCATTCGAAAGGCAGATTGCGTGTTGTGTTTACGACTAGGATACTCTCCTGGAAGCACACGGTAAATAGTCAGTATCGAACTCTACTCAAAGTGACCCGAAGGTTTTAAGAACACTTTTAGTATCGAACGACTTATGAAACTCACTTGGGAGCCAAGAATTGCGTTATAGAGTACTGAAAGAGTTCTTGTATAGTGTTAGGAAAGGAAGAGAGTTTCTAACATGTTGAATGTGCCGTCGCTGCATTTGCATCACAAGGATTACATTTGTAACCAGCAAAATACAGCGCAGATCGTGGACATGTCTGTATATAATCGGTGTTTGTTATGTTCGGAAGTATTAAGAATATAAAAATGTGTGAATATTAATAAATGGCTTACCTTTTTGTTCGATGAAATTTATGGTAATCAAATGATAGTAAAAATCTACATACGTAATTACTTCTATTGCATTTGCGAAGGAAATAAATAGGATTACAATAAAATGCAAAGTTGCGCAACTTTAATTGAGCGATGATAAGTCTTGTTAGAAGTTTTGTTGAAATATGTTTAGTCGTAACATTGGGGGGTTGAATTTCCCATTCAGATGCTTAGCATTGTGAAAATTCTTATAGACAAGTCAGATGGTTGTATAGTTGTTCGTAAAGGTTAAATAAATCAACGATATGCAGATTTAATAGACAAACATAGTAAGCGCCGAATTCAAGTATAAAAAAACTAATATTATAGCTAGGTAGTGATGAGTCTTCGGAATGAAGCTGGTAATGTGTTGACAATGTAGGCAGGCTGAAGAGGAGCGCCGAATATCAGCTTTGGGGCGAAACGGCTGGGTGAGTAGTGCGTCTTGACGAGATCTGCAAATATAATAGGGAAAATTAGGGAATGGTGAGCAAAGCCGGGTTACCACTGAACTTTAAAAAAAATGGAAAAAAAACACACATTAATGATGAGTTAGTAAATCAAAGCGAAAAAAAAAAGGTTATAGTTAGGCACAATTGTTTGAATTTTAATAGTTATGTATGTATATATGTTCTTAAGTGACATAATTTGATATGTAAGCAGTACGCACAATGTGTATTCATAACCTTTCATTTCAATCTGAACTCGGTATACATAGGCAATTTCGGTCGTTGAATACTAGTAGACTATATACTATATACTAGTAGAACTATATTAGAGTTTAGGGCAATATAAAAAACCGGTTCCATGCCATGAAAATCGTAGGAATCGTGGAATTCATTTAATCAAGTGAGAGATTATTACAGAACAACAGACAAATATACAAACGTTCATTTTATATTTTACTAGTTGCGGTCGCGGATGTACCCGCATGGAGATAGCTGATGATGGTGGTGATGATAAAAAGTTATCTATGCGTAAATCTAGTATCATCTATTTTTATACCAAATCTCATCAAAATTAGTCCAGCCAGGACTGATGTAATAAACATTCATTCAGACATACCAGCATTTGCGTTAATAATACTAGTACCTAGGTACCTTGTTAGGATAATGATGATAATGATGAGGAAGAGTATCTTATAATATGTAAATTCAAAGCTACATCTATACTTTCGTAACAATTTTCATCAAAATTGGCGCAGCTGTTTAAGAGGGATGGTGAAGCAAACATTCATTCTTACGTACAAACGTCGTGTTTGTAATATTAGTATCTAGAAAATATTTTTAGGATACTAACTAAATAAATATCGAAACTTGCATACCTACCAATCAATGATGAGTGGGTTATGTGAGCTGTAGAGCTTGTCAGGTTTCACTGTGCCAGTCTGTAGCAACACCACAGTCGGCAGGCAGGGATCTAGAATTCATGGAAAACTATAAAATATACATAAATATAAAATGAGTTAAATATAGAATCAGTTATTTCCTCAATAATCTAAAACTAACCGAAGGTTGTATATCAGGGCGCGTCGAAATATGAGAAAATCAACGGTAGCTTTGTTCACAGCAAATAGGAACCTATCTTAAAATTGCTATGGAATAAATAAACAAAGGTAGAAAAAGAAATGTGTTAGCAATAATAAAATCAATCAAAATGACATGACAATCAACATTTAGGTTACCTAGGCTACAGAATTTTACAGAAAGGTAAACACAAAAGAGTTCTTTGTAAAAGCAAAGAAACTTTTTGATTGTGGTACTGAGAGCTTGCTGTCAAAGTGTAAAGAGAATATAAACACTACGTTTTACTATAGTATCACGTAAAGAAGAGTTCCGGAGATTAATGCCTAGGTATTTTATAGATGTTTATTGGAATCTATATAAAAGGGAGGTGTTTATGGTATATGATGGGTATGCAACTAGGAAATCAATATTGAGTCATGTTGCTTGGATTAATTGTTTGCCTGCAAATAGTTTGACGACATAGCTAGATAATGTAATATGAAAGGTTCAGTTGTAACAAAATACGATAAGTATGTACATAATACACTGGTAATTTCTATGTAGGTATAATCTGTAGGAAGTATGTAGATATGAACAGGGAAAAAGGATGTTTGGTTGGAGCAAAGCAGAGATGAACAAGTCTAAATAACACTATACCTACATACATACCTTGCCAGATAGCTGGAGTGTAGTTTCGTAGGAATATGTACACCTATGTATATAATAATATGTAGGTATAACTAGTTCTTGAATATCAATCGGAGTTGTTGGGCAAATGTATCGTGCATGCGGTGCCTACATTTGTTCGCAAATTGAAGTGATTTCGTCATGGACACTGCAAAGATAAACGTAAATAAATGCTACGATAAATAGAGTTACAGTATAATTACAATTAGAGTACAGCGAACGTGCATAGAATTTGCGAAAATCATATTTTTGACGTGAACCTTATTTCCTTTATTTTGACAGCGACATATTTAACTATCTGTCATAAGCACATACGTGTATATCCAAAGAGTTCGTAACAAATAGAAATCATGTTCAAGGTTTAATATACCTAGCTATAATTTAAATGCTAAAGTTATATATTATTATAGATATAATAAACGGTATGATTAGGTATAAGATGGAATAAGAACTTACCTGTGGTCAACAAATGTCCATAGCTCTTTGAGATTCAGTGATCAAGATATCTATAAAAGCGCAAACGTAATAACAATACTTTGTAGATATTCGAGGTTTATATTTTATTTAGGGAACAAAAAAAGGAAGTAATTAAAGACAATCACAGAAATTTAGGATCCCTATATAACTAGTATTAAAATTCGGGTAGAGGTCGTAATAAAAAAATTTACTTAAAAGTTTAGTTGTTGTAATGCGACCGGAAAGTGGTTGTAAAATAGCACGGAGCGTCTTTGTTAAGACTTAAAATTTCGTATAACAATCGTAATGGGATACTTTGAGAGATATCTTTCAGTAATGCGTTACAAAGATATTGGCAGATATAGTGTAGTTATGATAATGACGTGATGAATATAAATTTTATTCAAAATCAAACACATTATCACACATGACAAAGTTTAAGGATTTCTGTACATTAATAGCCGTGACGCATACATTAGTGCAGGGTTATTCGAGGACCGGAAAAACAGTCTTGTTGATTTTTGCTTTGAAATTCATGAAAGATAGGGAAATGACATGGAGATTTGAATAATTTGAGTAACCACGCAGTGACAGCACAGCGTACACATGATCTCGTAATAGCAAATATGTGGATAGAGAAATAGAAATAGAAGAGATCTTCGGAATATTACAAAAGAATTGAAAAATAAAATTTAATCTGCGATTCACTAATTGATTATTTGTAAGTAACCAAGGTTTGATGCAAATGGATTACGAAGGTTGTAGAAGATGGGGGTTGGAAGTTACAAAGACAAATGGAAATAAACATAACTATGTTCTTTTGTTTGTACATTTGAAATTAAATTAAGGTAGAAATCAAACTATGAAAAATAACTTATTAGTTATAGACCGTTATCAAACGTCGAGCATAGAAATATTCGAAATATCTTGATTTTTTCATTTGTTGGGTTATAGAAATATAAACAAATTACCATTTTATATCTTTGTAATGGGTAGGCTTGCGGGAATTTAATAGGTCGGTATTACATCTATATCTTTCTAATCGATAATATTCAGGAAAAACATAATGGGTAGCAAATTACATTAATACTCAGTATACCTACATCGCTAGTTCTAGTTACGGGATACCACTACTTTACTAGTTCTTCTGAGACCTAAACCTATTAAAACCTATTATTACCTAAACCTATTATTAGTCTTCACCTATTGTATGAGTATTCTAATTCACGGCGTGTCGTTAGTTAGGTTAATAGATAACTATAGTCCCAGAAGAAAAGGAAAAATGGGGAAAGCTGAGCACAGGGCTGGTTATTATATTGTAGTGTCTACGGAGCTGATAGTATTAGAGTGTTATTATTGATAAGCGTAATAAATTAATTTATGGATTACATTAAAGGAATGACTAAATAGTAAGAGATCAGGAAATAGGAATAAAAAAGAGAGAGACATTCGTGTGTTTGACGTTTGCGTATAATATTGACAACAAGCGATAGGTGGCGTTAATAAAAGCAAAAGGAAAGGTAAATAGAATATTGTTTATGTTTATAGGGCGTTTCCCTGCTAACTAAATAAACAGTCGTAACGAGTTTCATTTTATAGTTATGAGTAGCATGTAGAGGAAGAAGTTATAGGGCTATTGTAGGTATATCTTGTTGGAACGAAGTATCTATAATTGGCAGATTACCTTCATAATTAGTCGGGTTTAATTTGTATCGAACAGGAAAGGGGTGATGCAATTGTTCATGGAAAGGAATAATATCAGAAATTTAGGAAGGTACCTATCATAGGGATACATTATTAATAACCTAGTTTCAAAACCGAAAATCAAAAGTTATAGCAGAAGGAAAATACTGTGCAGCTATTTCTAGAGTCACGTTTTTGAGCAGTTACCTTTGAGTAAACATTTTGGTACATATATAACTAAATAAAAAATTATGTGAGGAGGTACATAGTTATGTAGACCACAATGGAAATGACATAAAAACATGTTTGGAGGATTGCGGTAGACAGTACATGTAAAAGCGAATGATTTGGTTAGAGTTAGGTATGTCGAGTTGTTATTTTATTCAGACTGATCTACTGAGCTGATTTTGAAGATGCTCTGTGCGCCAATGAAGATTATTGATAGAAAGACACAATGTTGTCTTAGGTGAATGCGTTGGTTAAATAAGTTATAGAAAGGATTTGTAAAAACAGGATTGTTATTGTCGTTGATATATAATAATATAAAATATAATAGTAATCAGATAGTTAAGAGTTTTATAAAAATCGGTTTCAGGAATTGATTGATAATTAAATGATATTTAACATTATTATTACAAAATGATTAGTTAATAAAAAGTACTGCATTTTGCAACTGTGAAATTGAATGAATTAAGTTTAGACAGAATAACAAATACAAGGAAAACAAAAATAATGGTAATATTAGGAATCACAATTTTAAGGATTCTTTTCAAATGAAGTGGGTACATGGAAAGCGTTAGGAAAATAAAAAAAATACCAAGGTACAGCAATATTGAATAAAGCTTTATTACAATATTTAATAGTATAATAATTTTTCAAAGATGTTACAATCATTTGTTATAAAGCGGGCGTAGTCCTCATCGGGGCGGGTTTTTGTTGCAGCTTTATCTATTTCTTTTTAATATAGAATTTAAAAAAAATATGATATTGAAAATAGGGATTATAAAAATAAAAGTCTGAAGTTTCATTTGGTAAATACTATTTATTGTGAGAACTTATTCGTAGACTCCAGACAAAAGGATTGAAGGTTTATTTAGGCAGTATGCAGGGCAATGTAAGAGAAGAAAGATTTAAGCTATAATTAAAGGGAAGGGAAGAGATGAAAGAAGTAAGGGCCCAGGGAGAGATGTGAGTGAAAGAATTTAGCATATTATCATGTTGAGGGCCTCTATGAATCGACAATACCGACTGGAGTCGATTTGTTAAGTTTTGTTTTCAGACAGACACACACTATTCAACGAATGATTTATGGAGTACAAATTGGAGATAGGTTTAGGTCAGAAGACACCACATCAGTATTTACAACTGAATTATTCCATAAAGAGTTCGTACTTTACAGGTAGCCAATGTTTAGCCATTACACTTACATTCACCGAGTTATTAGGCGGTTGCTTGTTTGGTTTGATTTGAAGAGGGATGTATCAGCCATGGAGAATTATTGCTTGTTAGCTATTAACGAGATCTGGAGTAATAAAGGGTGGCGTAGGTTCTACTCCACATACTCGATCCCAAACGAAAAATTGGTTTGGGTGGTAGCACGTATGCTGAATTATTCGAATTGACTAGGTGCACAATTTGGCACAATACTAGTTCCCTTTCGTTATTTCAGATTGTCCTTGTGAGAAGTCATTTTTACTCATGGAGGAGACATTGAGATCGGATATATCAACCCTTACAGTAAATTTATTTTTACTCGGTCTTTTAAATACACTCCACTAGTGAGTTCACGTACTCATATCCTTGTTTGAAAACGAATTTTAACAAATTAGAATAAGCACACGTTCAGTTTTGGTGGGACTATATTTGTGAAGTTGAATATATGGAGAATGGGAAAATTTCCTTCGGTAAATTATGAGAACCTGCGTAAATTTTGGGGGTTGGCTGTAACGGAACAGGCTCTGGATGAGGATTCCGTCACGATTCACAAATATAGATACATTTAAAAAAGCATCTTGGTATGAACAAATATTGATGAAATTTAGACAATCAAAAGTAGAAGAAAGCGATAATGTGTAATATTGAGATTTAGATGTTAGGTATTTCTTATAGCAAGACTATAGGTACTTACTGAAAATGATAAGCAGCTTAGAATATTTAAGCTATCAAGATATTCTATGTATTAACCATTTAAATCGATTGTTCAGATAGAACTGATAAGTTACTTCAAGTAAAAGGAAATGTTGAGTAATCCTTTAAATACATAAAAGTTACAAGCAAAATTAATAAAATTACCATGAAAATAAGCAGAATTGATATTTCTAACCATACAAAGTTATGTGAGGAACATATTTTCGTTGTGTGTCCGTGTATTTGAGTTTGCTTCATCAAAATGAACCCTAAAACAAATGAGTATTGACGCCGATCTGAAGCCGATAGAAAGGGCTTTGATTGGATCTACGTACCTCTGATCGGCGTCATACGAAATTCAAAATATGTGTTGTCATGAGCGGATTTTGATGAGATTTTGAAATTAGAATAGGAATGCGCTGGAGGGCTGAGATTGGCTGAGGTGGATCTGAAGCCGTTTTGACGCCGATAGAAAGGGCTTTGATTGGATACCTATCGGCCTCAAATCGGCGTCACTGTCAAGTTTGAGAAAGTATATAAGCAGTAGAAAGACCGAGAAAATGCTTATTAAATTCTCGAACTTCCGTGAGGTAATATATTCTGCTACGGACATGGTTCCGGACGTGGGTTGGATACCTCACGGTGACAACTAAGATCCACCTCGATAGGGAACGCCCAATCCTTAGAGTTGGACACTTTTGGGAGCGAGCCAACAATCGTTTTAACCTATTGCAATGGGTACGATTAACTGCTCCTCACTTCGATTGGAAAGAATATTCCAGTGGAAGTGTCTTCTATTTATTATATGTATTTATTTCCTCTCATACTAGAACGTCGCTCTGCAGCCTTCCATAGCTTCGGCTATAGCGGTATAGTCGCGCGACTATTTCCGTGCGTGGAGTTGGACACCCTAGGGGCCATAGGTTCGATTCTCGGCTTGGCACCGAACTTTAGAGGCTAGTTAGGGATCAAACTTGAGCCATCCTATCAGGGGGATGAAAGCTCATGCGCAATTAACTTTGGGGGGTTTGTTGGGGACTTACACACACTTTAGCAGACTAGGAATTTATTTAGGACCGAAGTAGGTATAGGAAATAGTATTTTTGCTTACCGGGATATACATTAACTTCGTGATGGTTCAATCGGGAGCAAATAAGTAAATTCACGCGCTAGTAGAGTCTACCACTAGAGACGTAGGTTTCAATAATGGATTCGTCATATCAAGACAATCTATTAGTATGCTAGGCTTAGAAACTAAATACTAACTACGAAATGAAAATGACAAAATAAATGTATATTTAATCAGTATAAAGTAAGTAATACAGAAATATTTGCCTGCAAAGGAATATAGAAATATTAGTTCAAACGAAATGTAATGTATTTGTTGCAATAATATGTAATATATTTGCTAATGAATCGAGTTTGGGCTAGATTGTCAACTCTGATCCTAGCATGAGAATGCGGTAATAAATTATAGCAATTGAATTATTTGCTGAAAGTATCAAATGTAATATTTAGAATCAAATGACAATTCATAATGATAAATAATAATAATATTAAGAAGAGCTAAATAAGATTATAATCGCTTATAGACGCAAACTCTACATTTGGAAAACTACCAAACGGACTTAGTAAGGCCTTACTAATTTTGGGGTAAATAGAAGAGGTTCTTGGCATGATGGAGAACATTTGTGTCACAGTAAAGAGCAGCTCTTAATCCAGCATTCGAGTTGTAAGCCTTGAACATGCCAAGAATCCTACTTCCTAAATCATAATAAATCTAGAATTCTACGGCATATCTAAAAAAAATCAAACTAATTACTTACAATATGAAAATTAATAAAATATATTATATCTTTAAATTGTAGAGATATCTATCAATAATTTACTCGGCAAAGTAAAGCTAACTATTATAATAATCATCATAATAAATATATGGCTGCTAGTATTGAGCTAACCAATACAACAAAGATTCTGCTAATACTTAAGTATTTAAAATAATTGCTTTTCCTACAATGGTTCAATAGATGGCATGTCATGTAAAACACTAGTAATCTAAGTATAGCAATCTCGTATAAAAAGGAGATTTATGTATGTGGTAAATCTTATCAAACTTGGTCAAGCAATGCAGCACCTTGAGAATTCTTGTAAACCACAAACAAGGGTCTAGAGATTTCTCTAAGTCACTGATATTATTTCCCATATATTGCTTCAGTAAACAAGTAAATGATTAAACTTGAACAATTGAACTATTCAGGGAATAGTGGCTGATAATATTTATCTAAAGGAGTTGGATAATCAGCGTAGTAGCTACTGATCACAAAAGATTTCTAAAGCGCACATAAAGCGAGGTTTTACTTTACTTTTGTTATTTATTTCCTAGCAGTTTTCATAAACAAAACAAATAGTATATATTATAGAGACATTTAGTCTGTAAGAGATTATATCAATCTTATCAACAGCTAAATGTTCATAGCAACAAACATAAATCTATAAAGAAAGTTAGTTATATAATTAACAGGTTTATAACTGTTATTAATAATAACGAAAATCATGGGTATATCTGATATTATTTAATGGAGTTGTTTACTAATCAAAACTGATTTATCATATTTAACAGATATTTTTGCAAGCTAATAATATATAGTAAAACTTGCAAATATCCTACTGTTTCTATGTTCTATGGCCAAATAACATAGACCTTAAATTCAGAAACTTATATTGATGATTAATATCTTCCACAATTAGAAGTCAAATCAAGTACATAAGCTAGAAATCTAGGATCAGCTCAGTCAGTCAGTCTGAAAGAACTAAGTATTTGCAATCTTGTATGTTCATTGCAATTTTTCGTTATCAGCTAGCAGTTCAGTAATGTAGTAGTAAGTTATCCATCGTAATATCAGAATACCTAGGCGTTGCTATTGGTTTCTCTAGGCATCTATAGTTCTGAATAGTTTTCTCTGTTTCAATTCTTTCCGAAAAGAGCAAGGTTACAGCAGCGGTACACAGTGTTAGGGTCCTCCTAGACTAGACGATCATTGGCCAAAACAATACGAATTAGAATAAAAATTAAAAAAATTGGGGGGGGGGTTGTTACAATTTGCAGCAGAATATATGACTACTGGTTTCCTATACAGGATAGGTCATTTAGATGGTACAGTATGGACAAGTCTGAAAATATAAGACATACAAAGATATCTTATTAGGAACCATGTCATCGATTAAGTGATAAGAAAAGCTGCATATAAAAACATATAGTGTGATAAGGGTCAAACGTCGGACCTATCGTATGGTAAAAAAACCATAGGAAATTATTAAAATACTTCTAAATTCCCTCCGGCCGTCATGGCAACCGAATTCCACAATAGTATTATTCTCTTATACACCACTATCTTTTTGCAGGTAAAGGCATACTCTTCGATTATCTATCGCAGGGTACAAAAGAACGCCTCACAGCACCTATGATCAAATGCGTTATGGCACTAGGACGGAAAGCACTGGTCGAATGTCTCGGTGATTATCTGGAGCATCTAGACGAGTGCATCCACGCGCCACGACGAAATCATTTACAGACGGACCTTCGGGAGACTATCTTGGTGAGTGCAGTCTCCTAATAATCTATTATTTAAAGTACGTATATACTGTTATAGAATTTTTCACAATGATTGCCTTCATGACTGTGCATGTGGTCCGCCTATCCGTTTGCATGTCAGTCAAGACCCTTTGTCTCAGGAACGCATAAAGCTATCAAGTTGAGATTCATATCCAAAACTTCTTTCAGCTGTGAAAAAACGAAAATGAAAATGATCGCGATCGATCGCGTTGATTGCCAAAAATATGACCGTTTATGTCGATAATTTTCGCATATTTTGCAATATCACAAGATAATCAAAACTTATCCCAACTCTCACTGACCAACCTAATAATGAAATTTGGTAAGAACCAATGTCTCAAATGTCAATGTCAAAAAATTTGCGGTCGGTCCTACGAATAATAATAAGTCAAGAAGCATAATTCAGAACAAATTCCACACAAAAAGTGGCCCTTCAAACCAAAGCGACGTATGATTCCAAATACAAATTACTTCCGAGGTTACAAATAGACATGTTCGGCGATTGGTTTAAATTCAGAAGAAAAGCAGGGATTGGCTCACGCGCGTGCTGAAACGTCTACTATGACAACTGAGTCGTAGCGGCGTGGACGATGTAATGCAACAAGTGGATTGGACCAAGTCAATAATATACACAATTTTTTTTTATTTGTTTTTTTATATCGGTTACTTTTTAAAATTCAGTGAACTTTATGTCCCTCAAAATATTAAGTTTTCGTCTAGAAGTAATTAGAAGAGACTCTTTTTCCGCAATGTAGTAAAGTGAGATTAAATAACCAAAAATATATTTAACTAGCTGGTGCCCGCGACTACGTCTGCGTAGGGTTAGTACGTAGAGTAGCTTCTTATCTTCTTCCAGGCCTCACCCTGATCAGACATCCATCTAAAAATACCAAAATATCATAAAATATGTACATGGTCAAACGCCATTGTTATAATAGAAATCCAAGAAAAAAAATACTAAGTGTATCAATCAGTAAACACTAATTATAAAAGACAGGAATTACGAGTACATACAAATATAAAATTAATCACCATTAAAAAAAATGTCATTACATTTCATCACCCTTGACGGTATTTGTGTTACATTTCATCCCCCTTGAGTCTAGTGTATCGAGCTGTCAAAATACGAGCGACAAAAACTTAAGGCACAAACAAAAACATAAATTTATATAAATATAAAATAAATTTATATAAAAAATAAATAATTTAAATGTAGGCGTTGAAAACACCGCTGCTTACCCCTTCGAGGATATATAGGTGAAACCATTTGTTATGTTGTGTTTAAAAATAACATGTAAGTATTGCGGGCGATTCACTCAAGACTACCTCTAGATGGCATTGGTTAAATAATTATAATTGCATAAGTTGATTTGGCCTCTATCGATGAATAGCAGAACATTTAATGACTTTTTGAAATATCACGCTTGTCTCTTTAGTTCAGTAACTCGCCTCTAGATGGCATTGGTTAAATAATTATAATTGCATAAGTTATAAAAACAGCTATACAATAGCTTTACCGCGGCAGTCTCCGAGTGCCACACGTTTTTTTTTAATTTTTTTTCTTCAAAATGAACGGAGTAAGTATATAATGCTGGTTTTCACAAGCATCTAGTCATACTCTTGTCTTTCTAGCTTAAGTGCGGAGAGGCATTTATTTTACAGCATTGGATCGGCAAGGAAATGGAATTAAAATAAAATAAGCAAAATACATTGCTGTTACATTTCAATATTCAGTTCTGTAAAAAAATATACATTAAACAAAAATAGACTGACTTTATTTTGCATAGTATTGACCATCTCGGTTTGTATACGTATTTGAACATCTTTGAATATAAATATAATTTTGCTACTACGTACTAATAAAAGTGATTCCTGGACATTTTAATCTTGTATGGATCCTGCACCACTTCACAACACATGCTGGCATGATGATTCACAGCTGTAGTTCACAATGATAAAAATTAAAATGTATGCGAAGATTTCACGTGTGCTCGCTTGCAAGAAAAATGTCCGACTGATGACGTACTGAACACGACTTTTAAGCCCCGCCTACTTGAACACGACTTTTGTTGGGTCATTTTTTTAACGCAGTTACTGTTCCTGACTATTATTATTCGTAGGGTCGGTCCAATAAACGTGTCTAGGGATCAAAGCTAAGTTTGCTGGAAAAGTCTTTGATGAGCGCACTATTGAACTTATATATCTTACCTACAAGTTTGTACGGAGCCGTCGTCGGTGCGCGAATCCACCACGCATTTGACTGGTTTTGTATTCTACATCGATAAAAAGTTCTCTCAGAAAATTATAGTTATACTTAAAATATGTAATAGTTTCAAAAACCCTAAGAAAACTTTATTTATTTTGAACAGGACGCGTCGACATGTCTGCTCAGATCTGAACCCACCACTTACTTAGAAGATTATGTGATAACGGACTACACCCTCTACGAAATGCTCGGCGACTCAATAATGCCGAGACGGACGATATTTCCTAACAGAGGTACACTCAAATTTAAGTTACACTAGCTGTACCTGACATGCATGGTTATGCCTCTTTTAATAATTTTCTTACTAATAAGATTTGTCCCAACTGATAGGCCTTCAGATGAACATGGACAAGACAAAAAGTATGCCTAATGATCATTTTGTGCTTACCCCACTGTCAGTTGTGAACTCAGATCTCGAAGTAGTTGACGAATACAGAACAAACAGCCTTACTAGACAGATCCAACTTCGAGAAAGAAGTCCATCGACGAATCCAACTTGGCTGGGCGGCGTTCCCGAAACTTAGCTAAGGTTTCTCGTCCAAAATACCTCGGTGCCTCAAGCAAAAACCAATGTGTGTTACCAGTGATGACTTAAGATGAGTGAGACGTTAGATGCAGGCCGCTTCCAACTGGCATCTTTGAAAATTTTTGTTGGAGGCATATGTTCAGCAGTGGACGTCCTACGGCTGAGATGATGAGTAGGTATAGGTATTCACGTTGAATAGGGAATAAGGAAGTACGTCCCTTTGCGCCAGGTGTTGTTGATCCAGGGACAGCTGTCCATCAGTCCATCGTTGGATCTCGTATATATGTTACTCTGCCGTATAAATTTCATCATCGCGATTCAGGAAATTATCACTTTACTTTAGAAGATTTTTTGTGTGCTTGATATCAGCGCTTTTTATTATATATACTTTCATAGGCATTCAGTGAAAACTTGTTGTTTTGTCAATCAAGACTGACAATTGTATTTATTTGTATTTGTACATGAAACTATAATCCAATTTATATCGTGGGCTCTCTTTCAGATAAAACCAAAACGCAAAACAAGAGCGCGGACAGAGCGTCAGACGATGACACCTCATACAGTAGACCTCCAAGACGCCCCAAACTACGTCACATATCGACCATGCTACCTCTCCACAACGGCATTAGAGAAACCGTGTTTGAACCCACAAAATTCCACAGGGACAACAAAGTCATAAGCATAAATATACGCAATTGTAGCAATATACATGTTAAAAATAAGGTTAGATTATCGAGCCCAGCGGGGTACTCGAGTCGTTCTAGTCCTGGTACAGGAGTCTGTGATAAGGGGGTTTTGGTCGCCGGTGGGTTTTTGTACAGGTTTAAATATAAAACTAGACGGTTATGCGAGCCTGCGCCTTATTATGTTGCCTTAATGTTGTAAATGGCTTTCAGAATACCATCAGTTGGGCCTAGTGTTAATTTACGAGAAACAAAATCAAAATAAAAGATTTTTGACAGACAAAGGAAACCTATTATTTAAACTGTTTCGTTCACTCGAGATGGCATAGATATAAAATTAGACAGGCCATAAGTTTTTTAGAGCAACGCCTGTGCGGTAGCGCGAAAATTGCGTAAGTATAACGTAATCGTATCGCTGACGTATACTGTAAAAACTATGAGTTGTCTGTGCTAGATAGACTAGACAGTTGTACTAGATAAATGATAGTTTGTCTGTATAGTAATATTAATAAATTTATTGACATTAATTGAAATATGCATGTTTAATCATTTACAAGCGTATTTGATACTAGTTGACCCGCCAGCGCCTTCGCTCGCTTGGTCTTGGTGTAGTGGCGAGAGGAGTTATTCTTTTAAATGTCAATAACTTTTTTATTTATAAACCGATTGACATGAACCAAACACAAAATATTAAGTGAAGCCTACCGCAATATATTAGTGAAAACAACATTTAAATCGGATAAGCCGTTTCTGAGATTAGCGTGAACAAACACACAGACAAATAGATACTAAAACATACAAAAATTCTAACAATCATTTTTGTATTCTGTTTTCGTTCGTTTTGAAGTCACATTATTCAAGTTGGCAGAAGTCTAGTTTTTTTTAATGAAAGTCTAGTCCAGCTCTAGTAGTTATATTTATTTTAGTAGGTATTGGAAATCCGACCAACCCGCTCCATACAAGTGAATGAATTAATTTATTATTTAATTAGAATATAATTTATAAAAAAAAAAGAAAAGTAAGATAGTTAGCTTACATGTAAAGCTAGTATCTCCATAGTTCCAATCAGAATGGAAATGAAATGATAGGCTGCAGAATTGCACCAGATTTGATTCTTAGACAGCTAGCTACCCGTTCTCCTATGGATAAAATTTAGCTCAACATATAAGAAACCAGAAAACACATAAAAGCTTATTTTTAGAGTTATGCACTGCTCTATTCGTTTAGGCTTAAATTTAAGGAGTCCGAATAAACCGCTCCATATAAGGGTTCACTATATAGTACTAATACCTATTGACGTGTTTCCTTTAGAAATGGAAAAGATTAGGCTGTAGAATTGCACCAGGCGATGATTCTAAGGACAGCTATCTACAATATCGCACAAGGCAATGTATAGCAACTATAAGTAACAATAGATTGTAATAAAGGCTTTTTTTTATTAGAGTTATTATCCGCTCTATACTATAGCCACAATACCAGAAGTATGTGTAAAAGTTAAGTCATTTAATAAAAACCCAGATTTTAAAGTGGGCAGGTCGGTTTTAGTACCAATATTTTAGTTCAGTAGATGAAATAGTTTTAAATTTACTATTAAGAATTTAATTTATTGTGTTTAGCACATAAGTAGAATTTAAGGTCAATTGAATAAATAATTTCAAATGTTAATCTATGGTGAGTTTAGACTCACCATTAAAAAAACTCAAAATCCAGTACACACAAAGTACATAAGGTACGAGGAATTTAATTATATAAACATTATGTAGATTAGCTCTGTATCTCATACTAGGAATTAAGTTTTATATCTGTTTAGTACATAAGAAGTAGTATTAGTACTTATTATGTATAGTACCTAAGAAGTAGAAACATAAGACCAGAAATAAATATTTAAAAACACAAAATGCCTAGTTTTGTTCTGTACTCCATTCTAGGAATTCAGTTCTTCCCATGTTTAGTACAAATGAAGTCAACAAGGTATGAAAAAACAAGAAAATTTAGATAGGTATCCAACAGTACTGTTAGGTACTTACTATATTGTAAAAGAAGTTAATAGTTCGGATCTAGTTTTCCTGAACAGTAGTACATAACTATTTTGTTCTAAGATATTTATTTGTAAACACTGTCCTTATTAGGTAAAAAGGCACATGGGCCCATATCATCAGGATTTTTATAGGATGGTATGCTCCAATTTCGTGGCTAGGTGTGGATTAAGCGAGGGAGGAAAATAAGATATCACATGTACAATGAATCTTCTTTTATTACGTCACACTGAGATCTATTATAGCACATAATATTTAGAGATCAACTTTAATTAGCTTGGGGGCAAGATATTCCCCTTACTAGCGAACGCTGCCACGACCAAACGCCAAGTGCATAGACTAAAATATATACTAGGCGAAGTGAGCTCCGGGCCTCCGAGCGTATCCGCACGCTCCCCCCCAACGCCCCTGCCGGACGATGACTAAGTACTCAACGGTAATTGGCTCTCAACGACCGACCGACCAATCAGCGAACAGCGCACGCTACCAGAGTTATACCAGAAATGGCGCCACTTTCTTTGCATCTCTAGTCCACCAAAACTAAACAAGGTGGCGCTTTACTAAATAATAACATCGGTTAAAGCTATGCGCCGACACGGCCCGACTGACACACGAACGTCCTCGGGCGATCATCTTCAATATCTGTAACAAAGACAAAATGCACTTCAGTACCGTTCGTTCATCCTGACATAGTTGTCATATGTTTTAAATGTTTTACGTTAGTATGTCAACTACTTTCTTATAACTCTGATGATGTTCCCAATTCTGGAAAGGGTAAGACACACAATGACACAAAACTACAGATACCACCAGAGCAGTGCAAACCGGATAATAGCGCCCCTTTGATCTACAACCCAGATTACGACCTGGACAATTTTATCTCTCTCACATCGAACCACCGTGTCTCACCCTGCGTACAGCACAGGGAACTCAATTTATGAATTTTCAATAATTACTTAGTACATGCTAAGGCGAAAAGTTTTTTTTTGTATATGGTGTGTGTCCCGACTTGCCACATACTAATAAGGATTTCTTGCCAGCGCCTTCCTTAGGTGCGGACTTCTTGCCATCCACTTGTGTATGCCCTTGAAGCGTTGCAGCGGTGACAGCTGCCGTTCAATTTTGGCTTCCTCTAGTAAATCTGTAAAGACAAAACACAGGTAGTAGATCCATATTTGGACGGTCGTCCATCACTGACAAACAAACACTGTATCTAAAACTGATGCGAACTGCACATCGGTGTATATTCAACCCACCCACAACCCTTGGTGCGGCCCGGACATCAGCGTCTAGGTATATGAAAACTGGCACTATGATAGAACCGTCAGGTACTATATCATACCGTACTGTTAGAGAGATGCCTCGTACATAAGGTAGGTATACTAAATCATATATCCATACTCAGCAGCGAGAGAGCGTGGCAGGCGGTGGCCACCTTCTGCGAAGCGGTGATGACGCAGAAGGAGGCCGCGGCTCGGATCAGGGAGAACGATGTCCGAGCTGACCCGCTCCGGCGCAGACGACCGGGGGAACGGAGGAGACGGTTTGCACGGCCCTACACGTCTAGGGGTGACCTTGGTGAGCAAGGTCATCCCTTCACAGGCAGTGTTTTCCAGTCAGCTTTTGGAAGCGACCGCAGAATGAACACTACCTGTAGCTCTACCATGAGTTATTATAGTAGAGTAGTAAATTATAGGAACTTAATTTATAAACGTCCCAAATAGGCGCTTTAACACTTTTCGGATTTTTTAGAGAAATCGATTTAAGGATGTGTTTCACCAGGACGTGTGAACTTAAATGACTCGATGTTTCAGAATTACCCAGCGTAGAAACTACAGACTTGTGTAAGAGTATAGTATTGTACGACAACTTATGTACTATGTATAAATCTGATAAAGATTGTGCTAACTGAGAGCCAGTAGGGTTTTTAGGATTTATATCATTATTTTTACACCATTTGATGGGTCAAGCTTATGGGTAGCTTGGAAACGGTGGGCCGTTTCCAAGCTATTTCATATGTTTTCAGAGTAGACTTACGCCAAGTATTTTTAAGTAACGATAGTTGTTCAGTATTCCATGTCCCTATTGTCTCCGTCCACCCCCACATTTCCAAACTTCGAGAAGGAGGTGCTGAACTTTCGGTGGTGGTTATCCCGTCGACGTGTCTATCAGATGTTTGTGTAAATTGATCAAGGTGAGCGGTGCTTCGATTGCACGGGCTTTCAAATCTGCCCGCCAAAATACTTTGTGCCAACGGGGGACCACTATTAGAAAGATTCCTGTCGACTGATTCAGATGGGCAAGTACTTTGGGTATAAGAAGTGGCGGGGGAAACACCCACGCCAGCGGGTAGTTCCATGGCATACTGAATGCATTGTGAAATAATGCTTGACGGTCTTTCAAATCTCGAGTTACATAATTGTAAACTACATGAGCCGTCTCCGAAGCGAATAAGTCTATTACTGGAGTTCCCCACTTCGTAAACACCATTTCCACACAGGCAGGTAGCAAGTGCCACTCTGGAGGATGACGATGACGTGATAGGTGATCCGCTTGATTGTTGTATTTGCCTGGGATATGGTGTATGCTGAGGTGTATTCGGTACTGATCTAGTAATGACATAATTTGATAGGTTATGTTCATCAAGGGTACAGATTTCGTACCTCCTTCTTTCCGTAACTGAGCGACTGCTGTCTTGTTGTCGCATTGTATCAGAACAGAGCTTTCTTGCAGCAAAGGTGCCTGGTTTTGGAGAGCATGCAATATAGCTAGCATCTCTTTCTGATTGGAATGTAGGTGTTTTTCTTCCTGGGACCAGCTGCCCCCAAGGGCTTCGTTGTTCAGCTGTGCGCAGCTGTCACTATGTCTGATGCATCGGTCACTAAAAAGTGGACCGAGGGCGGATGATGTAAAGCTGTTGGTAACTGGCAGTTCTGAATCCACCAACCCAATTCCTTGAGCACATCTTGGTAGATGGTAGGTTTGGGTAAAGTATTCAGAAACATTAACATTTGTCGATGTTTGAGTCGACCTCGTGGAACTACAAAACTGGCGAAGTTTAAGAGTCCTACTATTCTTTGCAACTCTTTTTGTGTCGCTTTTCTTTGGTCGAGTACTCGATTTACTTTTTTCCTTATGACCTCTACCTTTTCGTTTGGCAAGGATTTTAAATTTGTCCACGGTCTCCAAATTATCCCTAGGTAATTTATGCTTTTTTGTGGAACTAGTATCGATTTCTCGAAATTTATTTGTCTCTGCAATCTCTGCAATGTTTGTATCGTGAGCTTGACGTGGTCTAGTAGCGTATGAGCATTCTGATGTAAGATTTATTTTTATTTTTATATATATTCATTCTTACTATTAAATAATCGTCTAGATAAACTACTATCCTTACATTCCATCTTTCTCGTAATACTTGAGCTACCCAATTCGTAAGAATCGAAAAGGTTTTTGGGGCAGTGCTTAGACCGAATGGCAGGCAAGTCTACTGTAGTAATTCTTGATTGTATACTAACCGTAGGAAACGCCTTTGACACTTTAATATTTTCAGGTGAAAATGTGCTTGTAAAATATCTATCTTGCACATCCAGTCCTGTGGTTGAAGGAAATCTGGTAATCTGTGCATGTTTATCAGGTGAAACCGTTTGGCCAGTACATATTCGTTGAGCGCTTTGAGGTTGAATATGGGTCGAGACGAGCCGTCGGGCTTTGGTACCAGAAACAGAGGGGAAATGAAGCTCGGGGTTGATGGTGCTGCTTCCAAAATGCCCTGAGATTTCCTTTTCTGTATTATCACAGATGTCTCTTCCGAGACAGGAGTTTGAAATGGGGTTTTCAATACATGTGGATAAACCAGTGGTGGTCTTTGAATAAATGGTATGCGATACCCTTGAATTAGCTTTCACACGATACGGGTATGAGTTTAACATACATAGAGAAATTAGATGGAAACTCATTTTGAAATACACGGAAATTCATGATCGAGTTGTAATGGCGACCTGTAGAGTACACTCATACGACACTGGTGAATTCTGATAAGGCATAAAGAGAGAACAAAAAGCAAGAGCGAGGATATGTTTGATGATATAATAACATTGCCTGGTTCACGTGAGATATGCAAAAATGGCATGGGAGTCATGGTAAGTTTTAAGGTCAGCTTTTGAAGAAAAAGGTCTAAGCAACCACTGTAGACTTTTGTCAAAGCTACAAGGCTTAGCGAAATATGTTCAACCAATGAGACTTGCAATGGAAAATTCAAATATAGAGTTGACTAAGCTGTTACAAATGCAGGTTTCATACAGTGCAGGGCAGATCCAAGTACAAACACCAAAGATACTGCACTATTAACGAATTAACCACACTAAGCAAGAAACCTCTACAGAAAAAGACACACATTATTGAATATTTTAATTTAGTCATGATATGATAAAATTAAAGTTAAGAAATGATAATTTATTATATAAATTATATATAAAATTTACGTAAATTAACCTTCTATTAAAACCCTTGTATTAATTACTTGATACCTATTATCCCAAATGTTCTTCAAAACTCTTATTATCAATGTAAACACTGCGTTAAAAACTTTACTGATATCTGTTTTTAAACTGACATGGTCACTAATGCAAGAATGAACGTTAGAAACGGGATATTTACCATGTATTGTATTTAGAGTATTGTATTTGTATTTATCGAGAGCTCACAATAAATACAATACATGGTAAATATCCCGTTTCTAACGTTTATTCTTATTACTGATATCTGTTTCACATAATTATGACTAATATGTACGTACTAACAGTTATTGAATATACATTAATTTATACTTATCGGTCGGACATCGGTGGATGTGGATGGTGTACACCGAGATCGTATGATCTGCTTCCATCGGTGCCTATCCATCGCGTCTCTGACAACTGAACAAAACTCGATTGAGGAAGGCTGTTTCAGTTGGTCGCTCCATCTCGTTGGGGATCACCCGCGGGGTATTTTGCCCTCCGTATTGCCCACCACGATAAGTCTTTCAAGGCTCTCGTTACCTCTTCTAACTATGTGGCCAAAGTAGATCAGTATGCGCTGTTGGCAGATTGTGGAGAGACGAATCCAAACACGAAGCTGCGAAAGAATCGATGCATTCGTGCGTTTGGTGGTCCATGGTATCCGCAACATTCGCCTCCAACACCACATCTCAAATGCGTCGATCCTTTGCCTTTCTCTGGCTCGTATAGTCCATGTCTCTACGCCGTACAAGAATATGGGGAATACTAGAGCGCGTATTAACCGGATCTTGGTGGTAATAGTAATGCCCCTCTTCTTCCATATGACATTAAGTCGGGTCATCGCATCCTTAGCCATACCAACACGCCTCTTTATCTCCGGTGCACAGTTGCCATCATTGTGTATTAGTGCGCTTAGGTATACGTAGTGGTCAACAATATCAACCCTTGTGATGATCTTAGTTGGTCTGGGTAGTTTTTCGGCATGATCTATTACCATCAGCTTTGTCTTGCTTCTGTTTACTGCGAGACCCATGCTACTGCTCTCGGTCTCAAGTCTTTGAAACAGCTCCTGCATATCCTCCACAGACGTCGCCAAGAGGACTGTGTTATCGGCATATCTGAGATTAGTGATCCGTTTTCCGCCTATCGGAAATCCCTTATCCCAAGTCTCGAGCACCTTTTGAATTATAAACTCCCCATATATATTAAACAGGGCCGGAGATAGGATGCAGCCTTGTCGCACTCCTATTTTGGTTTCGAACACATTAGAACAATCGGTGCCGATTCTGACAAAAGAACGATTCTCATTGTATAGACATCGTATTAAGCCAATCAGATGCTAAGGAGTTCCCATCTCATGTAATAGAGTCCACAACTTGTCCCATTCACGTAAGGCTTTGGTGTAGTCTATAAAACATAAAACAACCGGGCAGTTAAACTCCCTGCTCTTCTCGATGACTTGACGGATGTTGAGAAGCTGCTCCCTTGTGCCTTTACCTCTCACAAATTCTGCCTGTTCTTCCAGTATCTGGCTTCTAAGATAGTGATGGAGCCGCTGATTGATGATGTGTAGGATAATTTTACTGGCGTGTGGTATCAGTGCGATGGTTCTGTAATTGCCGCATATCTTAGTGGACCCCTTTTTGTGCAAAGGAATGAACACGGATTCTTTCCATTCCGTTGGCCATTTTCCTGTGTGCCACACATCATTGCATATTTCCGCCATCATTGTTGTCCCTAATTCTCCCGTAATTTCCAGCAGTTCGGCAGGAATACCATCTTTACCTGGCGTTTTTCCACATTTAAGGGCTTTAATGGCGTTTTCCACTTCCGAACGAAGAATCCTGGGTTCATCTCGTGAAAACTCCACTCTCCCGGTCGTTAGGTTTCCTGTATCATACAGTGACGCACAGTAGCGTTTCCAGCGTTCTAGAACTTGTGACGTGTCAGTCTGGAGGGTCCCGTTTATGTCCTCAATAGCACAGGTTCTAGTGCTTTGTGCCTCAGCTAGTTCTCTCACTTTGCGAAACAGGTCTCTAGTTTCGCATCGTATGTTGTATTTCTCAAGTTCAATACAGATGTTGTTGATGTAAGCATTATAGTCCTGGCGGCATCTTCTTTGGACTTCGCGACTGAGTTCCATGTATCGTTCCTGGTCTGCAGCTGAACTGGTACCTTTCTCTTTCAACTGGCGTCTTTCCAGGATGATGTGGCTTGTCGCTGATGTTATGTAGTCCTTCATATCCGGTTTTTAAATAACATGTTGACTGGCTGTCTATACCCAGCCAAGTCTACTCTTCGTAGGTTAGCGTTCGCTTTTGGCCTTACTATTCTCTTTAAACGAACTCGTACTGTGGTAACTAAGAGTTGGTATTTATCACTGATGTTCTCCATCGTGTTCCAATCAAAATGTAGTCGATCTGGTTTCGGTATCTGTCGCCAGGAGAAATCCACGTATATAGACCTTGAATATGGTGGCGGCAGCAGGTGTTTGTGAGAAAGTAGCTCTCCTCGCTGTAAAACTGCAGAAGACGTTCACCTCGCTCATTGCGTTCTCCGATACCATATCTTCCAACTATACGACGGAGATGGTCGTCCTCAGTAGTGCTGCCTACTTTTGCATTAAAGTCCCCTAAGATGACAGTGATTTCTCTCTTTGGTATCTCTTTTAGCGTCTTCACCAGCATGCTATAAAAGATTTCCACCTCTTCCTCGCTTGACTGAGCTGTCGGCGCATAAACTTGTACGATATTCATTATGCAAGGTTTAGAGTACAACTTTATGGTTATGATGCGGTCGTTGACCAGTTTGTATCCTAGCACACATTTCTCGACCCTAGGCGGAACCACAAAAGCCACTCCTTTGCTGCTTTTGTCATCTGGTCCTGAAAAGAACACTTTGTTTCCAGAGTCTGAGTAGAAATGACCTTGGCCTTTGCAATGAGTCTCGCTAAATCCGAGGAGCTGTATGTTCTTTCTTTGCATTTCATTCTCTACGATCCGCAGTTTGCCTGGTTGGTTCATTCCGCACATTCCATGTCCCAATTCGATGTGAGTGCTGGATGTTGATAATGTGAGCATTATCACCAGAAACTGAATTTCCATGCGCAGCCTATAGTTAGGTACTTAGAAAACGAAAATGTTTAATAAGAAATTGTAATCATGCATGTCTTGAATCATTATCTCACAAAACATAAGTACTTTAAATATTTAAGATAAACAATATGTATTACTTTTAATAAATTGTAATTTTTTTTATTTTAGAATGTGTTCTTGAAACTTGATTTTTAATTTTATAAACCCTGGTTTACAATGTCACATATGGAAGACGAGCGCGCGACTATGATCCGTCAAAGTGGGTGGCACTGAAAAATCTAAACGTCCCACTAACGTTCCGTTGTTTGCTTTAGTGATTGCCATCTTTCTTTAGTCTCCAGTATACAAATATTCTCTATGTTAGTTATAGTCTGATTCATCTATGATCACAACCAATTATATGTACTAGGCGACATCGCCCAAGAAATGTTCACGTATTTCTATGTTAATGTAAAATAATGGCTTCTAATAAAGTAGAAATTAAATTGGAAAAACTGTGCCGTACATGTCTATCTAAAGACAGCGAGTTGAATTCTCTGTTTGATGTAACAGTGGGTACCGTTTCCTTGGATATCATCGTAACTGCAATTACCGGGCTGAAGGTGACTGATCTGTTGAATTTACTTATTTATTTAATTGTTGTGTAGTTGTTGCATTGTTTTCATCCTGTGTCTTATCAAACCTAAGTTTAATGTTTCTTTACATGTCAACAATCTCTGAAGCTGGCGTCTGACGTATGCTTGTTACCCACTAATTAGTTTTACTATCGTTTATTAAATTATTAGTTGCTACTCATTCAAATAAATTGTCACTGGCATCCTAGTGGTCTGAAATTGCGATGTGTGGGTATGCTGGGTACTGTGAAAGACAAAGGATAAGTGTATCTGTCCAGCAGTGGACATCCTATGACTTAGGTGATGCTGATGGATAATATAAGCAAACACTGTGTTTAGAAATATAAATACATATAAAATAAAATATAGGAAGTTTTTACATACTCAAAACCTAGATTAAATTATAAGTTTGATTAGTAAAGTTCAATCGAGAATGCTGGCTTAGTAAAATGGCTTCTAGTGAACGATGGTGGTGTGCTAACTGATAACTGCTATAACCTTTTAGTGCTATGTATGAAACCTGTACTATATACCTTTAATACTCAATGCGAATGTGAGCTAAATAACTAAAATGAATAAAGTTGTCAATAATCACCTGGTAATATATTTCACCATTTAAACCCGGTGTACATACTGGACCTGCTATATTCGTATGCAATAGCTCACCAATATGTGAGGACCTAGGTTTCTTTGTAGGCACAAAAGGTAATTTGGTTGACTTACCTAACATACATGGTCCACAAGGCTTGTTGCTAGTAGGTAACTTCTAAATCTTTAAAATTCTAAAAATCTGTATTAACAGAGCAGCTCTATAATGTTTGCATTAAATTGAAATTGTATGAGTACCTACTCACACTTAACAAATATTTCAGTACAGTTATTAGACTTGGCAACATTTTGACAAAGCTGCATTAATTGTAACTTATAAGACGATATTGGCAGGATAGCATATATATACAAATAACATTACAACTTGGGAAGCTGTATTTATATCACACTAGCTGTGCCCCACATTTTAAACTGCGTGGTGATGGATGATAATGATGATGATGATGAATATTATCCTATATAGTATTCCAGTGTCTCATCTATCTAGAAACCAGACTTCATTAAAATCTATTCAGTAGTCTTTGCGTGAAAGAGTAAAAACATCCATACAACTTTTGCATACAGTATTACATATTAGGATTTAGCTTGCTGTAGTTATGATTTGCATTTGTCCATTAACTTATACATGCTAAGCCAAAGACATTGCATCTAAAGCATTTGATGCTTATCAGGTAGCGATTGTTCTGATAGAATTTATTGTTAATTGAATCTGTGTTGAAATGTGTAGCAATTTCATTACTGCTTTTCATTGTTGATGATTTTGCTATTGTAACTCCGTAGCGAAATATTAATGGTTAGTTGTTATCTTATCAACACTCTTTTACTACTCTGTATAATGTGCCTTAGGTATGTGTTGTGTCCCATTCATGTGAGCCTGCGATGAATTGATTTTCAATACTCAATACATGCACTACCACTTTTTTGTATGACATTTTATCTTGCAATCAGTCATGTTAACCATAAGCATTTGAAGTGAAGGCTTATTGTTAAAAGTGTTGAAAGCTCCCAGTGGAGTAAGCTCATTTTGTGTCAATCTGTCAACTTGATTGAAGACGTTGAGCCTTTGTTTCAATCAACATATTACTTCGGGTATAGCTGATTCAAGCAATTTCTAGTCTCCGTTTGTAGTTGACTCTATTAGTAAGGATTTCTTTTTTTACCATAACTGTGTTGAGATTTTCATGGAACTCTGTTATTCTTGTGAACTTTGGTGAATTTAATAGTTGTACATGTATAGTATACATAAGGGTTAAGCACTGGCAGTACCCTAAGACTGTATACCATTATGTCCAAATGGGTTTTGCGACAGGTGTGTAAACAAGCAGCTTCTTGTCAATAGAGAGTTTGGAATTAATTTCATTCTATATCCCAATAAATACCATTGTACTTTAGGTTTATAATGTCTTGTTTTGTCCAATCTATGTGCAGACCATCTTTTTTATTCTTATATATCCTGCTACTTGGTATTCTGTTTGAGACCTATAATCCAATATCCTGGCTGTATTAATTGGTTTTTGCATTGTATGGAGAGGAATAGATCCAGTAAGCATTCTCTAATTCTTGATCTGCAAATCTGTGTGCCAGGTGTTGTATACTGTGTCTTTTCAGTCTGCAAAACTGGAGACTGCCTGTTCCTTAAAGATGCAATGCAAATATTTTTTTGTTTATATGTTTAATCCAATCCTAATGTTCTGTTGTTTTCAGTTTGATGTCCACTTGTTGTTTATATGCCATGATATGTCTAGCATATTCCTTAATGTTGCTCTGGAATCTCTCCCGTGTCTCAATGTTGCCATCGCTAGCAGATCTCCTCAATTGGACACAGTAGGTCCAAATTGGTTTTTTGATCATCTTGTATACCAATATAAATTACTGCTGTTTGTAAGTTGAGATTTTCATCCAGTCAGCCAGTACATGTTACGAACTTTGGAGTCCAATTGCTTGCATTTGGTCCAAATATGTTTTCGCCAAATAAGACGTTGGTCCAGGTGCACGCACAGATATTTATTTTTGCTTGGAGAACTTGCTGGTTCTAAAGAAAGACAAGTGTACATGTGTTTTTTCTAAGTGTATAGGCTACGTGTGCTAATTTTTATGAACTTATTGGCTTCGATGCGCCATTTTCTGAAAACCATTATTTTATTAAGGTAAGATGCATTTGGACATTATCTGATGCAATATTGCAGGTGTTTATGAATTGAAAGTAATGCTGTATCGTCAGTTAATCTGTATCTTATGTTGCGGTAGTGGTCGTGTCATTCGCGGTTGGCAGGTCGGCAATAAGTATTATGTATAGGATTGGTTCCAGGATGCTACCTTGCGGTACTCTAGATTTGATCTTATGTATTTTTGAACATGCAGTGTTGTATTTGACTCCAAAAGATCTATTTTCAAGGTAGGCTAGTTTCGCAGTTTCCTGCTAGCTATACGCTCGATGATAGTGGAGAGGATAAATACCTGCTTTACGTGGGAGGTCTGGGTCTGATGAGTGCTGGTGACCGTGCTTCCTCGTTGTAGGCGTCTTGCTGTCGACGGCGTGCTGAAGGAGCTGAACTTGGTTCACTTGGTTATAATGTTTGTATTGTCCCTTTGGGTTGTGCACTGGTTTACGCGGCGGGCTGATTGCGTGTGTACACACGTGCTGATTTAGGAGTAGTGTATGGTCGGGCCGAACACACCCTGAAGGTCACTCGCGGCGAAGTCATTCGCGGTGACTCGTGCTGATAGAAAAATGGCGGGGCCATGCGGTCGCTGCGCGGAACGCAGCGGTACACGTCCGCCGGTCGCGAGTACAAAAGGGTGACTGTTTCCGCTTCCTTCCGCAGCCGCTTTCTTCTAGTTATGACAGCTGCAGGCGAAGTGGCGGTGGGGCACGCGGGCGCGGTGCGCCTTAAGGTGACGTCACGCTTTGGCGTGAACATATTCCCCACTCGGCAAAGGTGTGGTGTGGTGGTCAATCGACAGTCAGGTGGTCGTTCTTGATTTCCACCACTCGGGTGACGCCATCCCTTCATGGGTTCGTCTTGTGGCTCATGCGCCAGTGTAGAGGCGGCACCTGGTCGTCCACCATCAGTACCAGTTCCCCGACTTGAGGTGGGCTGGATCGGGGAGTCCGTTTGGAGCGTGTTTGGATGGTGTGCAGGTAGGGTCTGGACCAGGATTGCCAAAGGTGTTGGGATAAGGGTAGGACGAGCTTGAACCCTTTTGTGTGCAGAAATGGCTCGTCCTCCTACCGAATACTCAGGTAGGGCATTGAGCTGACGGTTTAAAAGGACATGACCCGCGGCGAGTAATTCAAATTCCGCGTGGTCAAAAGAGAGTGGGCTGAGAGGGCGTGCATTGAGCTTGGCTGCAATGCGCGTTAAAAGAGCTGAAAGTGTAGGTGCAATATTGTTATTGTTGGTTGCAAGAAAGTCTTGTATTTCCCTAAGTTCATTTCTAGCGCCTACATAAATTGTACCGCAATTATATCTAATTAACGCCGGTACACCGCGCCTAGAAACAAAACGCTGTAATGCCGCAAGGAACGCTTCCGTGGATAACTCAGATACCGGTTCGAGATGGACCGCCTTCGTGGCTAGGCATGTCACAACACAGAAGTAGCCTTTTAATAGCTTGGCGTTTCTCAGTGTACTGGATTTTATCAAAAATGGTCCAGTAAAGTCCGTCGTGACTTTGCTAAATACGGGCTGAACGTTTACGCGGTCGGCGGGTGAGTCGGCCATGTACGGAGCCTTAGTTTGGACGCGGAAACGTAAACATTGTATACATTTGTATACTGATAACGTCCAGAATTGCTGGCGCAAGGGTGAGTGCAGAATGTCAGCACCTAACTGACTTAAGGTGTTTGCGATGACAGTTTGTCGTCGTGTTGTGTGTGTGTGCTGATTCTTTGTGGGCTGAGTCGGTATTTGTTGGATGTGCCGTCCTAGTCATTGCCTAGGCGGCGGTGAAGGACGCGAGGTAGTGCGCGGTGGAGTACGACGGGAGTACACCATCTGGCCCGTATCAGGTGAGGGACGGCGCCGTGGTACCTCGCGCTGTTGTACCGACAATAAGCGCACTGGTAGTGCGTAGTATCGTGTACATACCCGAGGCTTGTGACCCTTTACATTACTACATGGGTAGCAATGGTTGTCACCATAGTGAGGTTGCGGGTTCGATACCTGTTTGGGTCTTGGCGCGGAGCTGAACGGTCGTGGGTTCGAACCCTGCGCATAGCGCGGAGCTTGTGGGTTCGAAACCTGCTGAAGTGGGGACGAGAAGCGCGCGGGTATAGTCGCGGAGCCGATAGGTTGCAGGTTCGAATCCTGCTGAGCAGATGGCGAGAAGCGCGCGGGTATAGGCGCGGAGCTGAGAGGTTGCAGGTTCGAATCCTGCGCATAGCACTGAGGCTGCAGGTTCGATACCTGCTGAGCAGATGACGAGAAGCGCGCGGGTATAGGCGCGGAGCTGATTGGGTGCAGGTTCGAAACCTGCGTATAGCACAGAGGCTGCAGGTTCGATACCTGCTGAGCAGATATTGAGAAGCGCGCGGGTATAGGCGCTGAGCTGAGAGTGTGCGGGTTCGAATCCTGCGTACAGCACTGAGGCTGCAGGTTCGATACCTGCTGAGCTGATATTGAAAAGCGCTCGGGTATAGGCGCTGAGCTGAGAGGGTGCAGGTTCGAATCCTGCGTATAGCACTGTGGCTGCAGGTTCGATACCTGCGGAGCTGATGATGAGGAGCGCGCGGGTATAGGCGCGGAGCTGAGAGGGTGCGGGTTCGAATCCTGCGCACAGCACTGAGGCTGCAGGTTCGATACCTGCTGAGCTGATGATGAGGAGCGCGCGGGTATAGGCGCGGAGCTGAGAGGGTGCAGGTTCGATACCTGCTGAGCTGGTGACGGAGGGGGCGCTAATGACCATGTTTTTTGTTCCAATTCTACAACGAGAATCTCGTAGTAGGCGTCTATTGTCCTTTCATACTGCTCGTTGTAGAATTCCTCCTCGGAATCTGATAAGCCTACGGTGTCCAATATTATATAATACGCCGCGTCAAATCTATCGCGGGTCAATCTTACGCCCGATGCTCTGGCATCGAACTCGGGGCTATAGCGCCTTGGTTTGCTAGACCTCAATGATAACGCTTCCAAATTAAGCTTAATAATAGCGATTTGTAACTGTCTAAATCTGGCTACCTGTGATTCAGAAGGCATCGTTAATCGTCGTAGGCGAAGTCAGGCACAAGGACGCAAGCAAAATTAAAAGGAAATAAAAATATTAAAGTATTTAATCGTAGGTGAAATTCCGCACCTCCCTTTTCGGAAGTCGGTTAAAATAACGCCTAAATTAATAACGTGTGTACGAAACCTTATATGAGCTGATGGTTTAATTACTTAATTAATTATATTCCGTAAATTTCGTTATGTTATTTACGTAAATTCTGTACGGGACCCTAAGACGTTTTGTGCTGGTCTCTTAAATGTAAACAATTAACTTACATTAATTATTTCATGATAATCACGAACACAAGTAAATCTTTTAACAGTACTTAGTATTATTTTATAATTAAAATCAACAAAGTACCTGGCCTTTAGTTATGTTATTTACGACTTTCTTGCAAACAATAGCTAACAATCATAAAAACAAACGCCTCATTAACGTTATCGTTAACGAGTTTGGAATTTCAAACCAAACAACTCTGCAGTATTATTGTCTATTCTGTGGCGCGCGAGTGTCAAACGAACAATGATAGCGTACTTCGTGAAATGTGGCTAGACGGGTTAGTTTGGCTTGGCAAATCGCACTGCCGGTTCACTCGTCTAGAAGCTTCGGATTGATTTGTATGACGTAAGGGGATTTAAATTAAATTAATAAAATGAAGTTTGAGTTAATATTCGATATTTGGGAATTAACTCGTGCTGATCTTCGGGCTGATATTGGCAATGGACTGTATTAAAGGGAATTTTAATTAAGAGCTGATAAAAGCTGAAAGTGAAGGATATTCACTGGGTCGTTATCTCGTTTCGAAGGAAAATATAGTTTGTTTACACCATATTTCGGTCGAATGAGATATTAAGGTGCCGGTTCTTTTAATTATCTCGGTTCGATGGACCAATTGGTAATTAATTATCCGTGCTCGTAGGAAATTATAGTTTCGCAGTTTCCTGCTAGCTATACGCTCGATGATAGTGGAGAGGATAAATACCTGCTTTACGTGGGAGGTCTGGGTCTGATGAGTGCTGGTGACCGTGCTTCCTCGTTGTAGGCGTCTTGCTGTCGACGGCGTGCTGAAGGAGCTGAACTTGGTTCACTTGGTTATAATGTTTGTATTGTCCCTTTGGGTTGTGCACTGGTTTACGCGGCGGGCTGATTGCGTGTGTACACACGTGCTGATTTAGGAGTAGTGTATGGTCGGGCCGAACACACCCTGAAGGTCACTCGCGGCGAAGTCATTCGCGGTGACTCGTGCTGATAGAAAAATGGCGGGGCCATGCGGTCGCTGCGCGGAACGCAGCGGTACACGTCCGCCGGTCGCGAGTACAAAAGGGTGACTGTTTCCGCTTCCTTCCGCAGCCGCTTTCTTCTAGTTATGACAGCTGCAGGCGAAGTGGCGGTGGGGCACGCGGGCGCGGTGCGCCTTAAGGTGACGTCACGCTTTGGCGTGAACATAGGCCTTGACAAATAAAAGAAATGCGACAGCAGTTGTTTGGTTTTCTAAAGGCACCATGTCGAAAGCTTGGCTGATGTATAGGAATATTGCAGAGCAGTATTGTTTGTTCTCTAAAACAAAGCTCTAAAGTAGGATATTGCCGAGCCTGCAATAGTTCTTTTCAAATTATATACTAAGTACAATTTAAAAAGGGTCGTGTGTAACATTAATTACAAAATAACTATCGGCTAAACTGTTCTTTCGATGGGTTAAAGCGTGGTGACTCATAAGACCATTAATAAAAGAAATATAAAAATGAACCCCTATTGTTTTTGGTCACGCCATAACTTGACGGCTTCACCGATTTCTTTAATTTTTTTAAATGTTTTCTAATACTTCGTAGAAGGTTCTTATATTAAAAAAAGTATAGTAGGTTGTACGTGTACAGAGTATACGATATGATATAAGACAAGTCCTGGGACAAAACCTTGTCGCACCCTTGCTTATGTTGAATATTGTTGAAGCCCGATGTGCAATCACTTGTAATATTCTATAAATCTATTGGCAAATCATAATTTTTGGACTTTATGACATGTTGGTAAAAAACTTTATTTTATAACACAACTCTTATGTCAAACTCTTACAAAAACGTGTTTGTCAAAAAGCTTGTAGCACTGTGTGGCTATTAATTTTACTTAGACATTCTTCTGGTAACTACCGAGTCGATATTCGTGGAGCTGTTACGTGACATGACAGCCATGCTGCTTGCAGAGTTGGTAATTTATTGTGAACTAGCGACTGCCCGCGACTTCGTTCACGTAGTAGGCTCTGCCTTTGGCCTCGCGATAACCTCACATATTTTTTTCTTTCTTAATGTAAGAACCTTCTACCAAGTATTACAAAACATTTAAAAATAATGGATGAAATCGGTAAAGCTGATAAGTTATAGCGTGACCAGGAAAAATAGGTGATAATTTTAATATATTTTTTATTATTATTGGTCTCATGAGTCACCAAGCTTTAATCCATCGAAGGAAGAGTTTAGCCTATGGTCATTTTTAATTAATGTTACACACAACCTTTTTTTAAATTGTATTTAGTATACAATTTGCAAAGAACTATTGCTGGCTCGGCAATATCCTACTTTAGAGTTTTGTAGAGCAGAAAACAAAAGAAAGAGATCAGTCCGTGGCAGAAGAGTGGTCTGTGATTTCTGAGTATTCATCCGAGTATATTATTCCGAGTTAAACATCACAGGAAATAATCCACGGCCAAGTGTTGAACTCATATTAGCTGACTCTATGACTATGAGAGATTCCGGTCTGCTATGAAAGCACATTACCCGTGAGAGTAGTTTATTTCTTAGTTATTTTAACTATCTATAGGCTATCCATCATTGGCTTAACCTCCAACTACTAACACATAGCATAACCAGCTGCTATGTTTACATAGCTTGAACAGGTACCTTTCCCCATGAGGGAGCAGTATGAGCCATAATCAATAATGTTGGCCTAGAGTGGGGCTTGGCCGATAAAGTGGTCAGCGCTGGTGTCGGGGTTTTCAGATCGTCCAATGCTATTAAATGATACATAAAACATGACCGAACGATTGATACCCTATAAGAATTACCAGGGTGAAGGATATAAGCGCTTAGTTGAAGTGCTACTAGCGGTCGGTCATCTATACCCGCATAAAGGATTGCTCGACATATTGATTAGTTACGAATCACTAGTCTTAAGATTGTATGTCAGGTACTAGCATAAAATGATACAACAGTTACTTTTACTCTTTGTTTATTATAATTTTACTGGAATACAGACAATTCTTATAGCGTTCTTTTACATTCTTATACTCGTAGTAACGATTGTCACGTCAGAATTATGTTAGACTAGGTACTTGTTACTCAATACAATACTCAACTGTAGTTGCCAAAACGCTAAACTACCGTTACTTCAATCGTAATCATTATTTGTTTGGCTAATAACATAATTATGATGATTAGAAAGTAATGTATTCAGGTACCTAAATACTCACATACAAGTATTGTATGTGAGTATAACTGAACATAACTATAATTTACAGCCACTTCAAATAATATGTACAACAAAACTTATTACATTTGATACCTTATCTTATTTGTTTTAATCTTCTACCATTTTAATTACACTTATTCGCTTATATTTAACACCTCCCAAATGTATTTTCGCACCTAGCACCATAAACCGCTCTGTCTTTCTCCCAGCCGCCTCTTTTTGTTACTTGGTTTGTTTCTTTACGCCTGTACCGTCTGTCGAGTTGCCAGTCATCAATCCTTCGTTCGAAAGTTGTAGAATTTTAATAGGTACAAATTACCTATAAATGTTTAAAATAAATTAAGTTTAACGTAAATAGTTATTACCGACGTTAGTAGCGTGTCGAGTTGTCAGTCATCAATCCTTCGTTCGGAAATTGTAGAATTTTAATAAGTACAAACTACTTATAAATGTTTTAAAAACATTAAGTTTAACGTAAATAGTTATTAAGTTTAAGTTATCAATCACCTACTAAGTAATAATTATACTTGCTCAGCTACGAGCTCGACTAAAATCAAAGAAAAATAATAGAAAACCTGAAATACTCCGGATTATGTAGTTTTTCTAAATTAAATTAATTTTGCTACAAATATCTAATTACATTTATTTTATTACGTTTATTTTATAAATTACCTTAAACGGTCAAGAAAAAATACTTAATAGGACTATCGGTATCGAAATCCAAAAGTCAGTTTGTACTATGAAATCAGTTTCATGTACCGCGTTAGTTTCATTCTGTTGGTGATTATACAAATTGGTCATTTAACTATATATGTATCATTTCGGTTTTTGTTCCATATCATAGTACGCAAAAATAGGAATGCGTTGATGCGAGATCTGTAATTCTTAAACATGGTTTTGCCCTCTCTTTGAAAGAACACACTACCTTAGTTATTAATAACAATAATAATGTTTGTTGCCTTAAGTATATAAGTACAAGATTACAATGAACTTAATTGTATAACGTTGTTTGCACCATTATTGATGAATGCATTAAATATGTTCTGCAGATCTTCATATAGTAGTACATCTTATGTTTAGAAATCACTGAACTAATACAGTCTTTTGCCAGTAGCTGTTCCATTCTTCAGTTGACTCTGGCAATTTTTTGGCCTCTCTTCGGTATAGTGGCGAATAACAATAACATAGCTCTTGAGATCTCAATAGAAATTTCCGGTCGGCTACCATTATCTATTGAAGCAATCATCTATCAACAGTATTTGCTCTTGACACATATCTGTATCCAGTGACGTAGCTATAACTATCACAATTGGGGGTCCGCAGGTAAAAACTAAAAATCTAAACGCTCAAATCATACTCATTACATGAAATGGGTACATGCTAGTTCAACTGCATACAAACAATAGTTACTTACCTATATGTACATTATAATAAAATTTTAGGAAATGTGAGTATATGTAGCGGGCATAAATCTTTTAATAGCTATACTAGCGAATGCCCGCGACTTCGTTCGCGTAGTAGGCTCAGCCTTCGGCCACGCCACAACCTCTCGTCTTTTGTTAATATTTTTTTAATGTAAGAACCATCTGCGAGTATCAGAAAACATAAAAAAAATGAATGAAATCGCATAAGCCGTTCTCAAGTTAAAGCGTGACTAGGAGAAATAGGGGTTCATTTTCATATAATATAGATGACGCAGCAACTTTCATCGAAAATATCAGTGCCTCCTTCAATAAATGATGATAAGTATGGTCAATTCAATAGTTTACAATTATTAAAAAGTTGCTGAAATTTTGGCCCGACAGCAAAGTCAAAAGAACAGTATATCTATTGATAAATTATTTTATATGTTTATAATATTACCGATTTACACCAAAACGCCGAATTAAAAACTAACTTTACATTATATCATATCACATTCACAATAATAATGTTATAAATGCAAAAGTGAAGGAAAACATTAGTAGTTTTGATAAAAGGAGTGATGCTCATTCCATCAACACGCGAAAAGCACAAGCTATCCGTACATGTAACGCGTCTCCACAGAATAAGTCATTCTTTTATGGGACAATGTATACGATTCTATAATAAAGTTCCCAATGTTATCCGAGATTTGCCTATTAATAAGTTTAAAATTAATATTAAAACTAAACTCTGCCAAAAAGGTTATTACAAAATTTCGGATTACTTGGAGGATAAAACAGCTTGGGACTTTAAACTTTTCTTTAAAGTACATTATAATGAAAAATTGACATTCATAAGTGCGTATTTGATGTCTAAATTGAATAAATGATTTTGACTTTGACTTTATTTAAATGGCTTTGCGGGGTTGCGCGAATTCGCCAATGTCGCGTGGATGGAAGGAAATAAGCGATGTAGAGTGTTCGGTTTTGTAAATGCAATTCAGACCATCAATTTTGCATCTGAGTTCTGCAACAAATAAGACAACACAGGACTTACATAGGACGAAACAAGTATTACAAAGCATATATCATTTGTAAGTGAGAGTCCTGTACGTTTCTTACTTCACGCTAAAATGGTTTGACTGTTTTGGATTACAGTTGGTAATGAGATAGCTTATAACTAGGATTTACACAATCTATCTCTCATAGGTTACTTTTAACCTTGATTCAATTAGTAGTTTCCGTGGGATCACGGTAATATCTTTTTCGATGCGGACGAAGTCGCGGGCAGAAAAGGCTAGTGTACAAATATTTAGAGGTGAAGACAGCATCATTAATATTAAAATTATATCAATTTGAACAAGTTACAGTGAACGCATACTTTATATATAATATGAATACTAGATTATAAACATTATATTATAAAAATTATATTGCAAAATGATCATATAACATAATTGCTTTATTATGATTGATACATTAAGTAACAAAATTTAAAAAAAAGTGCCATTTAAAAAATTTAATACCGACTTCCATTCTATTACTTTGGGTAAAAATCAGTTATTGGAGTGTGACTAAAAAACTACTGAACCGAATTTGATAAAATTTATATGGGACCACAACACGGGAAGCACTAGCTTTCAAACAAAAAAATAATTTTGGGAATCGGTTCACCCAGTCGAAAGTTATGAGGTAACAAAAAAATACAGTCGAATTGAGTACCTCCTCTTTCTTGGAAGTCTGTAGAAAATATATAATTTTGATACCATTAATCTAGAAATACTAATTTTAAAAATAGGAAAGATTGTATTTTTGTACCGAATTTATATCATATCACATTCGCAAAAGAAATTAGTAGTAAAGAATAAACTCAAAAAAATACTGTACCGATTTTAAAACATTTTTCTCCATTAGAATGCTACATTATCCCTAAGTATCATGATTCATCATCATCATCCATCACCAAGCTGATGAAACCGTGGAGCCCAACTAGTAAAGTATACAATTTATACTAAAAAATAAACAATATCATAATTAATACAAATTGAGGTACCTACGTAAAAACCACAAAAATGTTTAAATGAAAAATGATATATGTACTACTTCTACTATTACTACTACTAATGTATATAATTATATATACACATTTTTTATGATATGAAAAAACGACAATTGGTATGGTTTTTGATGCGTAGTTTTTGTTAAGAAATTTTATAGCACTAACGCCTGCTTAGCGAGACCAAACATTGCAATTTTAGAGAGAAAAACATTCGGGGGGTTAGAATTTTATGCGAAGATGCGTATTGTTGTCTCTATAATTGCAACGTTATTGCACTGTTGGACCAATCTTATCATTGGAACATTGCAACCAAGGTTAGCTTATAGTGCTGGGTAGATAACTGAAGTACTAAGGTCACATTCTGACCTATGTCGCTTTCTTGATAAGTTGCTGGGTGGAAGTTGGCTTACAAAATCCTTTAATGAATTCATAAGGCCACATAGACAAGTTTTGCCAGCTAGTAGTATTTTCTCTCTTCAGAACTCAGTAAGCAATCGTCCTAAATCTTTGACAGGCTCTCAGACAAGACGCTCACAGAAAATTACAGGCCCATGAGATTTAATAATTTAATATCTCAGGGTGATGAGAGCAGTGCAGTCCGTCATTTGGGACAAAATGAATCTGTTATAAGGCATATGATACCGCTTGACAACAGATGGGCCTAGTCCTTGTTCCGAAATTTAACGCCAAAAATAAAACAATCCCTTAATCTTGGGGTGCCTCGGTATACACAGAGTTAAAAATCATGTAGTAGAATCTACTGATCTCCACAATGACTTGACTCGGTTGTTCCGACATCATGTAAACGAAGCTACTGATCTCCACACCGAGTTGACTCGGTTGTTCGACATCATGTTATCGAAGTTACTGATCACTAGAATGAGTAGACTCAGTTGTTCGACAGTACGTAATCAAAACTACTGATGTCCACAATGAGTTGACTCGGTTGTTAGACAGCATGTAATCAAAGCTACTGATCTCCACAATGAGTTAACTCAGTTGTTCCGACAATATGTTGTCAAAGCTACTAATCTCCACAATGAGTTGACTCGGTTGTTCGACATCATGTATTCAAAGCTACTGGTCGCCACCACAATGAGTTGACTCGGTTGTTCGACATCATGTAATCAAAGCTACTGATCTCCACAATGAGTTGACTTATTTTTTCGACAGCATGTAATCAAAGCTACTGGTCTCTACAATGAGGTGACTCGGTTGTTCGACATCATGTAATCAAAGCTACTGATCTCCACAATGAGTTGATTCGTTTTTTCGACAGCATGTAATCAAAGCTACTGGTCTCCACAATGAGTTGTTTCGGTTGTTCGACATCATGTAATCAAAGCTACTGGTCTCCACAATGAGTTGACTCGGTTGTTCGACATCATGTAATCAAAGCTACAGATCTCCACAGTGAGTTGACTCGGTTGTTTGGCATCATGTAGTCAAAGCTACTGATCTCCACAATGAGTTGACTCGGTTGTTCATCCACATAACTATGAGTACGCCTTTAACCGGAGGACGAATTACTTGCTGTGCCTTCCAGCTGTTCCGTTGTGCGTTCCAGCTCTGCTGTTTCTCGTACATTTTCTTATATAATAATAATGTGTTTATTAGTCCAAGTATGCATCAACAAATTAATAATTAAAATTCTAAATGTTATATCCATTTGTACAAATTTAAATAATATTGCAACAACTGTGGCAGAAGTATGTTGTATTATTTTTTCTACATTAAACAACCACAAACAACTTAAAGAGTAGGTAGTATGTATTTGTATTTCGTGAAAATATACATTACACATAACAACACACACACTATTAGGGTACTTTACCCGGTGCAATTTCATATTTAATTACTGCAACTCAGAACTGTTTGACAAACATACCCAATTAAATTTTTCTAGATATATTATGTTACAAAATAAATAGTTCAGATAAAACATCATAAATATTGTGTTACTTGATCACGTCAAAGGTTAATTATTAGTGTAGTATATATATGACGTAGGTATGTATAATAAAAAAAACTGACACATGATGTATCTCGATTTAACAATAGTGTTTATTTTAAAGTTATTATTTTTGACTTTCTTTTTCCATAGATACGTAGAGGTGATGGGCTGCCCACTACGATATGCTGTGACTGCAGAGACAAAGCTGAGAAGGCGTATGACTTTAAGAAAAAATCCCAAGAAGCACACATTTCTCTCAAGGGTTTTTACAAGAAAGAAACGAAAGAGATACAGAAAATAGAAGATGTTAGCGTTAAAGAGGTACATTGTGTAAAAGTTTATAATTAAGAGATCCTGAATTACCTTACGTCCATTACGCATTAGCGCGCATGTTCTTTATATTACTGTCAAGGTTGAGCTAGACGAAATTGCGCGGATCCCACAAAATGCCATTTGCTGCACAACAGACTGCCTTTATGGGCCGCCCAAGTACAACGCAAGCATGGTTTAAAAGTTTGTTGCCTCGTACAACCCAATGTTGTAAAAGATACTGCGAAAAAAGAGACAGCGCCTGTCGGTGTGTGGTCTCTACATCATAAAAGCACTTTTACTGAGTTTAATACTTGAATAGGTGACCGCACCCATTCAAGTATTGACCGCAACAAGATTGGTTATTAACACGAACAGTTAACAGCCCCAGATACACTAGCAGCTTGAAGCAGTCAGCATGGACTGCTTCAAGCTGCGACTGCACAGTGAACTACAGTCTTCTACGTACACACATACACGAAACCACTCGAGCAGTTGCAAATGCTTTGGGTGGTTGGCGGTCAAGCAGTCGCCAGGCATACACTGACTGCTCGAGCTGTCGACTGCTCTCGCGCAGTTACCTCCGCCTACGCTCTTCATCTTCAACGTTGCGCGCTTTGCTTTAAAATTGTGACTTATCGAGCAGTTGAAACTAGCTGCTCCATCAGTTATCAGTGGCAGCTTCAAGCTGTGGACTATGACTGCAAGAGCGGTCCGTGTATGTTGATCACTAGCTAACTGCTCGAGCAGTGCTCGTTTTGAACAGTTACAAACGACTACGCAGGATAGCCGCAAAACGTCATTCATTCAATCATGTATATACTCGGCTACAATGCCAGTGTACATAAACATCGCAAGGTGGCTGCTTGAATAGTAAAATTGTTCACAATATGTCCAACAAAGGGCGCAATGGGCCTTTAACGATATTTTCCGTCACAGATAGATGTGTGGTACTAATGTTTTCCATCTTTGTTTTTATATGCAATGAACTGACGAGACCAGTCAGTTTTCGTCTGATGGTAAGCACTACGTTACAATTACGGTGCCACCCATATTAATCTTAATAATTATAGTGTCACAGTGTTTGACAAAGCTCCTCCGAAATGGCTTGACCGATTCCTATGAAATTTTGTGTGTATATTCAGTACGTCTAAGAATAGGACGTAAAGTAGTTATCAGCATCATCATCATCGTACATCATCTCGCATCATAATATATTATAATAATATGGGACAACAAACACACGAGGTCTTTAGATCACAAACTAGGCAGAGCCTGTACTATGGTAACCTGACTGATATACATACTTATACATACACATCTAGACACAGGTCATACAGATATGTTGATGGATACAAATGTTAGATCCTGTCCGTCCCTCTGTCCGCGGATCGAACACGGGACCAGTGGCTTTGAAGGCAGGGATGCTACCAAGAAAGCTTATGGCTGTAGTTTTGTGTGGCAAAGCACAGCGCTCATCGAATTTCACTTGCTACAGTGCTCTTCACACGTTAACACGGTAATGTTTGCCCATTATTGCTTCGGGGCAAGATATCTGCTACTTCAGTAGTGCCAACCATCTCTTGCACAACGGCAAACTACCTAGAAAGTCCGCAGGGCTATTGTATCTCAGTTGCATTCAAATGTTGATTGAAATCTGAAGAAATGGCGGAGTTATGTAACTTTTGTCAGCTCTAGTCATCAACTTACTTACATTTATGGTCAATGGAGTTGTTCAAACTGACACCGTGCCGCCATTTTTCAAAATTTCATGCACTATTTGAACAATTAAATTTGTAGTTTAACTGAGATACGTAATTACCCTGCTGATTGCCTCGCCTTTTATACGATTTACAGTCCTACGATGCAGGGGATGTTTTTTTAACTTTAGTAAAATGTCAGAGTACAACGGTACGCACCACTACAATGTCCATTACCGAGTCCTGTTTCTTATAATGTCCGTGACAGTATACCTATGATTGACCAGACCAAGGAGAGCCAAGGCCTACCTTGTACTTATTTCAAATTTTTCCAAAAGAGTGTTGCGATATTAAAATGTAATATTTTCTATTATTCCAGCGCAAACCACTGGGCGTTAAAACTGAGGTCACTACATACAATGACAACGATGATTTCTCTGACGCTGACTATTTCCCGCTTAGCAACAACCCCGCTGAAGAACTAGATACCAATTTAGAACTAGGTAACTCTTAAACACTATAATTCAAGTTATCTGTTGATTATTAAAAAGAAATAAAAATGGTCCTCTCTGTATTCATTACTACTAGCTTGCACCCTGCGGTTTCATCCACGTGGTGATGGATGATGAAAAGTATCCCATGTCCTCCCCCAGGATATAATCTATAACATTGCCAAGTTTCATCGAAATCGGTAAAGCCTTTCATGCGTGATGCGAAGACTAAGGGAAATAGTTATTATTTTTATATATATATATATATATATATATATATATATATACATTAGTTGAACCGCCCGTGGATTTTTCGCGCGATGTACGGGATTGCCACAAAGGTACATCTATTTATATATATTATAAAAAAAGTTGTACTTATTACTTAGATAATTAATAATTATACCTAAGGCCATAAAAAAACTATGGTGGTTTCCGTCATTGAGATCACCTCATCCCTTAAAACAATTTTCATTAACCTGTTCATATATAGTTTCGACGTGTTCAAACTTCAAAAACAGATAAAAACATTTCGATTTTATTCATGTCAAGTTGTGGCTCACAGAGTTTTATTATAGTACTAGCGGACCCGCCAGCGGCTTCGCTCGCTCTGGACCAGAATTACTACTGAGTTCAACTGGTAGTACAAATGATGCATACTTGTATTGTATCACTAGTACTACATAAAATACAAACAAATTCACTCGGCTTTTGATATATAATCTGGTAGTAGAAATGATACAAACTTTTTTCTCTAGTACTGCCAGAGGTACTACCAGTATAAAACTCCTATTGGTAATACCAGTAGTACAACTGAACACATAGCATGATAATAGATACTCTTTATTGTTAATTTTTTATGAAGAATAATGAAAATAAGTGTCAAGAATATATTTGTGTCGGTCTGAAGTATTTCAATGTCCTAGCTAGAATATAGATTATTACCGAAATAAAATAAAAGTTTATTTATAAAAAAATATTGGATATTAGATGTGACACTGTCAAAGTGTCTGCTGTAAAATTTACATTCGACTCGAAAATAACACCAAAATTTCTCGTGACGAGAGATTCTATTGATAGCTAGCTAGAGAGCACCTCGGTCGTTAAACCTGTTAGCAGCTCGGCCAAAGGCCAAAGAGCCAAACTGATCAGACATTACACCGAATATATTCAGCACATCAGCTAGTGTGAGATTAAAATGGTCTTAAAACAGCATAAGAAAAACAAGGCACCGACTGACTATGGTTTCACATCTGAGCTTCTGAAGGCGGTAGCATTTTAGTACTTGCAGTTCTTCTAAAGCTCTTCAATACCGTCTTAATCGAAGGTTTAACGCTAGAAGTACGGAACAAAAGCGCGGTGGTGCTGTTCTTCAAGAAAGGTGATAAAACTTTGCTTAATAATTGTAGGCTCATCTCGCTTTTGAACCGTTTCAATCGCAGGTTGATGATTTCCAGCCTCCGGAACAAATTACCGGGTTATCGAAAGGGCTATAATACTATAGATCGCACCCACACGCTACGGCAAGGCATACAGAAGACCGTAGAGTATAACTTGCCTCTGTGTTTGGCGTTTGTGGACTGTGAGAATGCCTTTGATTCGATCGAGACGTGGGCAGTGCTTGAATCTCTCCAGCGGTGCCTTATTGACTATCGGTATATCGAACTGTTGAAGTGTTTGTACAATAACGCCAACAGGTCAGTTCGAGTACAGTTGCAGAGTTGCCATTTGCATTACTAGTTGAACTTCAAATTTGTAATATATGTATCAAAACCGAGTGAACTTGCTTGTATATTTAATAGTAGTACTAGAGATTCAAGTTTGTATCAGTTAGTCCCTTAGTAGTACTACTGATCCGGTGATACCGTTATAGGATCTCTAGTACTACTGGTAGTACTTAAGATACTAGTTTCATTATTTGTACTACCAGTTGAACTACTCAGTAGTACTTGCACACATTATTGTGATACGTACGTTTCAACTATCATTGTACCGACTTGAACAAGTTATTTCACAATTTTTAGAGTTGTAGTCTGTTCCATTTTTTGATATATTTTTTTTGTACTTGTATTTTTTATTTTTTGTATTTGTATCATCTTTATGTATAACGGGAATAGATTGACGTTGGACTACCGCATCACTGCTAAAGAGGTACTTCCGCATTTATATTAAACATTTCTATATAATGCGTATTTATTTTACAGAAATTAGAGTGAAAAATGAGGCCACCGATAAAGAAGAAAAAGTCGCTTACTTTGAATGCAAAACGTGTTGTCTTATATTTGAAACTGCTAGTAAATATCAAGAACATAAAAAAAAGAAATGCGTTAAAGGTATGTATAATTCGTGATTTTTTACATTGATCTTGTATAGATTTCTTCTGTTAACCCGTAGATTCGCCATTCGCAATATTTGGCCAATATAATAGATTTCGCAGAAATCACCCTTCTTTTCTAGGAACTCCAACGTGTGTGGTTAAAAACTATTTGCGCAATGGTACAGGCCTATAATAGTGGCAGTACCATCCTAAGTTTTGAGTTATTACGTAATGCATACCTATCACTTCACTGCGCTCCTCATGCCGAAATACTTCTTGTTTCATTCAGATAGTCATTTCCATGGCTACAGTGTGTTCATACGTACACACAGTAGGCCTACTTATGTCTATGTCGATACTGTATTGGGCGATCCCAATACAGCCTCAGATAAAAAGTGTACTTCATCTATCTCTAAGACTTACTGTCTTAGACACAGGGTAGTTTTAATTAAACATAACAAGAATTAATAGTCGCCCAGCAGCAAAGCAATTAACCGGATCACGCATATACTCGTATACACTTACGAAAATAGTGTAAGGTGCTAACTAAAAAGTAGTGAAGTACTGCGAAAAATTGCCGCTGATCAGACTATGTGCTCGCGAGGTCTACTGTTCGCAGAACTACTAGTATTCATGTATGTATGATTTCGTAAAGAGTCGAACATACTTTAAAGTTAATTTCTTTTGCATTGAAATTGGAGCTTGGCTTTGCTTTCATTTGAAAAAAAATCGAGAATCAGTACTAAAAATACATATTTTTATAGGCATCAAGGTCGGAACAGACATGAGCAACCCTTACAGAACAAATACTCTATATAAGTTGAGAGCATTTCTGTATATAATGCCCGGTATATAGTATATATATATGGCCCGGGTTCTGAGATACTTTGCTCCAGTTTATTTAGTCTTATCCGACTGAAAAGATGTTTAATAACAATCTCTAGTGTCCAATATCTAGCTCTATTAGGGGAAACTGACGATAGATAGATTATTGAAACCAGCCGTAAGACGAATAGAAACTTTTCTCGGATGGCGGGTTAAAACCCAACTATGACACCGTTGATACTATTTAACTTTCCTAGATTTGAGTTTTTTTTAGTTCTGACGCATATTATAGTAATATAAGTGGTAGATTATCAACTGTTTGATTTGAGTGTTCGTAATGGTGCACGAGTGTACGCAAAGGGAACAAAATCATGAGCATTTGTTTTGTGCTTTCCTCGTGAATTGCCTTAGCAAGTTTTAGTATTTCATCCACCGCATTACTAGAACGGACTTAGACAGGACAGTGACTTAATGAATAACTTATGTATGTGATTGTGACTAGACTTAAAATAATTAGCTAAATGACTTGAAGAATGGTAACTGTACAGAAGTACTAGAGTAATTACAGATAAAAAAAGTTGTAGTGTGTAAAAAAGTGTAAGCAAACAACTTTAACGAATTGATTAAATAGATTCTAGAAGATGTGTTGTAACTTAAACCGGCTTATATTGCTCATTTTATATCAAGGATCAAGAGTGTTTTAAATTTTAATTTTAATTAATTATTAGTTTTAATATTTTAGTTGAATATGACGTGAACGGCACATACTGTCCTATTTGCGGCACTTGTTACGACGGCGACCAAAGTCTATCCAAGCACATGTGGGAATTCCACGCCGATTTAATGGGACCAAAGAAGAGAGGACGACCTAAAAAGCTTATGACCACGGTAAAATAATACATTATGTAATATTCCTATTATTGATGAATTTGTTTAAAATTATTTTCTTTATCAATACGTACAGCCTGCACTATGGTAACCTGATGAGTGATATACATACACTCTGATACAGGTCAAACGTATATGTTCATTCATACGAATGTTTGATCTGTCTAGGGTTCGAACTGGGCCAACCGGCCAGTCTAACCAATACCCTTCGGTTATTATAGGTCAGTCGAAATATATCGGTTTGAATAGGTAAAACTATTCATTCAGACATTTTATTAATTTACAAATTAGCTTGTATAATTTGTGTGTCCCGTAGAAAATGCGTATATATAAGAACATCTATAAAGATAAATAAAATTGAAGTGTATGATTGCAATTCCAAATAAACAGATTTTCAATAAATGCATATGAAAGTATATACGGTATATACTTTCATATGCATTTATATATATTTCATATGCCCAGAGCTTAAAACTGTAGCTTTGCGTGGCACTGCACAACAAGCTCATCAATTCGATACATAAGTTCTAAGTCTTATTCGGGCATTTATTGGACTTGTTGCAGAGCCCTTCACAGCCTAGCTACACAGTTATGTTTACGCACTATTGCTGAGGTGGTACCGACCAAGACGGCCACTTGCACAAAAACCCTGCCACGTAGTAGGTAGAGTTTCCTCGTGGAGGGAATACTCGACTTCGTTTTCTCCCCACTCCTCCCCTTAATAAGAGGGCTAGTTTCGATTTCGATAGGATTATTGGGGTTACAGTACCTAGATGACTGAGCTTTAGATACGAATACAAAATAGCAACACATGTGGGAATTTTGTCACCACGATTCAGGATTTTACAATGCGACTGTTACGCCATCTAGTTTGAACTTAACAAAATTCGTTGTTCAAGTTCGTATGAAATCAATTTTAAATGTTTCTTCTCGTTTCGACTAATGTATGTAACAGCTAGACCGATTTTAGCGGATAATTATTATAAGGAGTAACTTAAACTACTTTTTGAAATAATAAATATATGAAACTCTTTCCCTCTGTTACCTTATCTTACACAAAACGGCTAAACGGATAGTAATCAAATTTGGCAAGGTTATAGATTCTATCCCGGGGAATCATATATACTTTTCATCATATTCATCCATCACCACGCGGGTGAAACAGCGGGGCGCAGTTAGTATAAAATACAAATTCGTGTGTTGATTGAGCCACATTAGCGGAATTTGGTGAAGTTAGCTTTATCCCTTTCGGATTATGCTATCCGTTTACTAAACACCCGTTCCCGTCAATACAATTTCGTAATTAATACATTTCCCGATGTATGATGTCACAATGTACTTTTCTCAAAATATACGATTGGCTCTACATCCCAATAAGGCCTAATCCCGAAACGACCAACGACCCCGCTACTACCGTTTTCTAAATTGTCCATTTCCCACGATGTACTTTTCCGAAAAGGTAAAACGCACGTTTAATAAACAGTATTTTTATAGCTTCAAAATGAAACAGGAGAAATGAGTATATCTTGTTTTATGAAGAACACAAAACTGCAGCAAGCTGAGAATGTAATGATAATTGGAAATCTTATTTTTTATACAGACAGTCATGTTCTAAGAGTACCGCATATGAGTAATGTTCTTGGTTAGAATACTAATTCTTCTTTAGTTATGTAGACTTAGCCTTAGGGTATTTCTTGTTGAATATTGGATTGTTATATTTTATTATTATTAGATTGTTGTCAATTATGTTTTTCACGTTTCTCACGCACGGCCACGTGCACCAAAACAGTAACTAATATTTGTAAGTCTTTGAATGTATTATCTTCCTACGTTTTATTGTAGACCTTCCAAAATGAGATGTAGTTTTAATGGTTTTGATCATGTTTTTTTTTCTGTGACTACTTTGTCCCATTGGTTCGACATATGGCGATGTCTGTGGGCGAAAACGAATGCTTATCGCGGCACACGGGCGCGCTTCAAAGGGCGGCGCAGGAAGATGTAGACACAAATATCGCGTATAACCGAATAAATTGTTTTTATCGTGATAACGCCAACTTCCGAATTTTGAAGAGTAAGACGCGGTGGTAAATGTTAAATTATAAGCAATTAATGTTATTGTTCCAGACGATACTAAATAAGCTATCAGAAAACGGTCTACTTATTTCGTCAACACAAGGAAAGACTTTTCACTGTTCATTTTGTAAGAAGCAAACTAAAACCAAAGAAGATTTGAATATTCATATGTACCAACATAAAGGTAAATAAAGTATTGTAGTTATTGTAACGAGAGCATATTAATTTGTAAACAAATAAAGAACTTCGAACAGATCTTAAGAAAATTCTTTGCGAATTTTCGATATTTAATACGAGAAAGTCTGGGTAACACTGACCTTGTGGTGTGGGGAGGCGTGACTGCTAAGGAGAGGTGAATACTAATTCGTCATCATCATCGTTTCAGTCGTAGGACATCCACATACCGTAACGTCATCATGTGACCCTTACTAAGTCGTTTGTCTACCTTGTCGGTGGGACGACCTACGCTGCGCTTGCCGGTCCGTGGTGTCCACTCTAAAAAGAGAGAGGCCGTCTGTTCTGCGTGCTATGTACCAGCCATTTCCAATAGCTTATATTCTGGACTATGTCGGTGACTTTTGTCCGTTAACAGATCTCCTCATTTCTGATACGATCACGTAGAGAAACCCCGAGCATAGCCCTCTCCATAGCTCGTTGTGCGACTTTGAACTTACTTATGATAGAGGCCACTTTTCGATGCTATTAGTATACTAAACTAAGTAGGCGGACATTTACTAGTGATGCCAACTGGAGTAGATTTAAGAATTACATAAACCATTAGGGCTATTATGTATCTCAGTTGCTAACAAATGTTGATTGAAATCCAAAAAATGGCGGCTCTATGTCACTTTTGTCAGTTCCAGTCATCAACTTACTAACATTATTGATTACTGGAGCTAACAAAAGTGATAGAGAGCCGCCATTTTCAAGATTTCAATCAATATTTGTTAGTAACTGAGATACATAATAGCCCTGCATATATCATTTTATATTTTTATTATCATGAGACGAGACGGCCAAGTCGTACGCCTGACGGTAAGCTCTAAGGCTGTACTGCAAATGATAGTTACAATGCCACCCATAGTTTCGAACTGAAATGTGGCTTAGCGCTGCATTGCCATTGTCACCCTGAGTCACCATAACATTGTAATGCTTGCGCTCTTTTTCTTCTCGTCAGAATATATTCCTTTGCGGTGGTATCCATCAAGAAGCCAATTGTAAACGTGACCGTTGTGTTTAGGATGAGGATTTACACTAACTAGATATTATTAATTTCATGGAGTAAGTTGCAAAAATAGAATGAAATCGTAGAGTAAGTTAAATGTTCCATAGAATATGAATAGAATATAAGGTCATTGTTAATTAGTGCTTTGGAATCGATAACTGGTCATCATCAAAAAAATCATGTTAATTTTATTATATTGAATCTATATTCATTGCTCCGCAGCTAATAACTGAAACACGGTAATATTAGATAATATTACCGTGACTGAACGCACGCCGCTATATCACAGAACAGACAACAGTAACTACACGAGACATACCTACCGGCTTAGAATAATTACAACGTACGAACCTACCTACTCGCGAATGTTTACGCAGCTGATGTCTATGTCTAAACGACGGCGCCGTCATCGTCCGTACGTTGTAGCTATTCATGTTCAAATCGGTTCATGATAATAAAAAATATATGTATTTAAACCCCCCCCTTCAATATTGTGCACTAATTAACAAATATAAGTGTAGTCATAGGGTTAACGCACAATCAACCCGGCACCGCGTCCTCGCCGCCTCGCTTCGTCGTTTGCCTGCCGTCAACGCCGAAGAGGTGCCGGTACGGAGTTTATAGTGCGCGTTGAAGGATGGAGTTCCATAAAAATAACACTGAATGGCTCGGGTTGAGGCGATGCTGAATTGGTGCCGGGTTGATTGGTGTATGTTGACCCTTACTTTTCACTGGCTGCGCTCTGCGATTCGTCGCTGTTGTGTATTATACGCTATAGTATTATTTTCTTAAACGACAAACGTACTTACGCACAAACTTTCGTATTTATGATATTAGTGTAATAGTATAACGCTTGTCTAGTTCCAAAGCGTTCTGAAATACTGTATATTCGCATTTCGTCTGTTATGTTTGTGCAATAAGAGCGAGTATTGCAGTCTTACCCTCTAGTCGGCTTCCTCGTGTTGTGCAAGCATATGGAACGGTCAATTCTCAAGACGGGAGCTGCATGGCATACAGAATATAGATATCATAGTATCATCTTTATATTTTTCAGACACAAAAGTATTATGCTGCATTTTATGTAAGAAAATGTATATGAAAAAGAAATTTTTTAATTCACATTCATGTCACGGAAAAATTTCTACTGGCACAACGGAAAATGTAAGTAATATTCTAAATAGTAGTAGCAGCTAACCTCTGCTGTACAGCGAAGGAAAGTTGTATTTTAATATATCTATTTCCACATAGCTAGGTGGTAGCAAAGCTGCAATGTGACTATGGATCTGTTCAAGATAACCGGGACCAGCAGTGCAAGTACCGTAATAATCGTTAACTTTGTCGAATCGCTACGATTTACGACAAAATCGGTTAAATAGACGATCGCAAACGTTATTTAACAGTTCCATGCTAGGGTTACCGCTATAATTGTAAAAGCTTATCGAATTTGTCTACCGATAGCTACATTTTGTTACTTGCAATGATCGACAAAATATCGATATAGTTTGTTCGAAGTATGACGAATTCAAGATTCAAATTTATCGATCGGTAAGTTCGGTACTTGCACTGCTGATGACACAAGTATTTCTTAAAAAGACCTACTTCAAGCACCAGTCCCCTCACACAGGTTTTATTCTGTTACTCTTTTTCAATACATAATATTACTGTTTTTATCAACCTTTTGTGAGAAGGAAACAAATATATTTTTGCTATCGATTTGACGTGATTTTAATAAACTTGTCACGTCGATAAAATAATTTCAATGCAATTCAATATATATTTATTTCAGATAACGAAGATCCATTTATTAGTACAGCGAAGACTTATTAATTATATTATTATATTAAATTAAAATTAAATTAATATTGAAAAAACATAAGAAATATTTTTTTTTTTTGAAGCACTTTAGGCAGCGGATGACATTACCGTCCGCACAAAATGCCTCAAAAAAGGAGAGGGGAAGCTCTCCGCCACCGTTTTCAGAATGCTGTTCTGACTTGCTGTTCTGAATTTCGTCTATCGTCTAACCTAGCATGGTTCTAGCCGCGATAGCTATATCACGGGCTGTCTTTTATCGATAGTTACGGTCTAATTTTATCCTATCTTAACCTACCGACAATCCATATTCACACTGCTGGTAAGACTTATTCGAGTTTTTGAATTAGAATTTTGTATATGCTTTACATTATCTAGTAACACGTTTTAACATTAATGCAGCCTCTCAATAACATATTGTACATAGTGGTGACACAAATTTCATGTTTCAAATTCTTGTGTGTAACAAGTGACATACCGTCGATAACTTCCTGACAACTAACTAATCACGCATTTGAGATTGCAAATTGCAAACTCTAAAATATAATGTTAAATAATAATAATATTCTAGCCCACTGAATCTAATCTCGAAAATTATTGTCTATCTTTAAGGACAATGGGAATGGACTTCATTTTGACATTTGAATCCCATTCTGGGCGAAACCCTGCAATCCTATTGGCTGGAACCATCAATGGGAATGAGAATGAAGTGACATTTCATTCTCATTCAAGTTAGACAATAAGGCGGCCGATCTAGCTACAATTAAAAAAAAACAAGTATGCCATAAAACCGTGATTGATGCACCAGGTCGAAATATTGAAATTTTTGTAAGCAATTACTCATCCAAAAATTATAATAAAATAAGTAGTAAATAGATTTATCACTTAAGTAATGTAAACTATTTCATTATTTATAGGACTCGTCTAATCTGCAGGCAGACAAAAACGGAAGGATGGCTTTCGCTACGGAAATCTACTTGCAGGAACTTTTCGAACCCGACGGTGATATGGTTTGTAATCATCAATTGTCTTTTGCTCAAATTCGCATCCACTCCTTAGCGCTTCTTTGTAGTTAAATTTAGAATAAATTAAAAGAAAATTGTATATAATTTAAAATACAGAATATAATTAAAGCGTAGTTAATTATTTTACGTAAAATGTTCATATACGCTGACATTATGTTATGCATATTAATATTCATATATTTTGACTCTGTTGCCACATTTTTAAATACACGTCTTATATATATTTATTATAAACGTTCAACATGGTCCCTATTGGGCGCTACAGAATTATATTATAATATAATTACACTTGTTTCTTTATTTAAATTTCTTTACGAGATACCGAATGAGATTTGTTTAGATATTTGTCGTTGAAAATATCTTGTAGTGAATAGTAGCATTTTTAGTAAGATATAACTTTAGGTTGTTAAAGGATTGCGGAAATGCGGATTCCTTTTCAATGTCTTTTATATGTTGTGGCAGGTGGTTGAACATTTTTATACACATTACGTAAGTGCTGGTACTGTGCATCTTTAGCTTAGAGTCTGGGAGCGTCAACCTATTTTTATTTCTAGACTTACATTTGTTTGTTCCTTCTAATGTTGGAAAAAGAAGACATTGAAGACATGTTTTACAAATTTTTAGAATGTTGATGGAGTGTGGGGTCAAAATGTGATGCTTGATAAAGTATGGTTTGCAGCTGGATTTACTATCAATATGTGCATCATATCTAGCAGCGACAGAACTCGTTCGCTAGCGCTTGGCTAACTCACCAAACGCGCCGATAAGCTGACTGGCATGGTCTGGCGGCAGTTCTGCGGGTTTACCCAATATAAATTATTAGGTCAAAGTCAAAATCTTTTATTCAATTTAGGCATCAAAGACGCACTTATGAACGTCAACTTTTCATTATAATGTACTTTAAAGACTCTACCGCCGCGTTCCAAAATATATAGAGCCCACCGAGAAGAAGCGGCAAGAAACTCGGGGCCATTCTTTTTATATAGATGTTTACAATGTTTCTACTTAGGTACTACAAATATTACATTTTATGGGTGGCAGAGTGACAGCTTGCCAGAAGTGTAGTAGTCCAAACATCTTTATCTTCTATATAATGTCGAACTTTATAGTAAGCTGTTTTTATGAAAACGTTTTTTACAGTCAACTTGAATTTGCCCTCTGTGAGTTCAGTTATGTGTGTGTATTTTATTGTAAAACGCACACAATTTCCTAGGTGATATCGCCTTCAGGTCAGAAGGATCCACTGAGACGTGTGTTAGAGATTGAGCTGTAGATAAATACTGTCTGGGAGACTGTCTCAGTTCTGCTGCATAGGCGGTACGTTAAATAAGAGAACTAACAGACGTTTCTACTGCGCGGTTAGTATATTTTGCATATTTCCACAGCGTAATGTCATACGGGCTATTGCTATGGGGTTCAGCGGCTGGTATAGAGACTATCTTTATCCTACAAAAACGTGTTATTCGAGCTATATACGAAATAGGTCCTTGCGAATCTTTGTGAGATTTATTTAAAGAATTCAATACATTAACTTTACCTTCCTAATATATATCTGCCACCTATAAAATGTAATAATAGTAGTACCTAAATAGAAATATCGGAAACATCTATATGAAAAGAATCGCTCCGAGTTTCATGCAGTTCTCGGTAGGCTCTATATATTTTGGAACGCGGCGGTAGTCTTTATAATACATTATAATGACGTTCATAAGTGCATATTTGATGCCTAAATTGAATAAATGATTTTGAATTTGACTTTGAGCATTGATGGAGTACTCGGCATCGAACAACAGTATGAAGTGTTTCTGCCCTCGGTGCTTTCTGGTGAAGCCCGGCGGCAAGTGCGACCTTGACCGAACGCACTAGACTCTCCCAGAGCTCTCCTTAGCTAAGAGCTCCTGGGGGAATGTAGCGCCAGAATACGCGCTGTTGCATCATAGGCTGCCCGGGGGCCTGAAAATGTCTTTCATCTTGCAGTTGTTCAAAAAATAATTGAAACGTTTGGTTTCAGGTTTTAACTATGGTACAAGTATGCACAGCCTGCAGCGGCGTTTATGTCTCAGAAGCAGATCTCATTAATCACCACGACTCCGATCATCCTGAGCTGTCTTTGCGTTGTAATCATTGTTCGAAGGTACATTCATGTTTTAAACTAACTACAAACATGTCAAGGAAAAACACACATATAGGATTGTTAACCGTTAAATTATATATTTCAATCGAAATGCTTAGAAATGCCTGATACAATTCTGGGCCTACTGTAATTAAATTACATATTATTACACTAGCTGCACCGCCCGCGGCTACGCCTGCGTTATCTTTCGGAATACGGCGGCAATAAAATAAAAGTAACTTATATTACTCATTATAATATGAGCTGTCTGCCAGTGATCGTTCCGTCAAAATCAGTCTAGCTTTTGCGGAGATTATCTAAGTGTAGTGGAAGCATCGCTTTTGGCATCTCGAGGGCCTGGGTTCGATCCCTGGGTGGGACAGTTGTTTGGTTTTTATAACAGAACAATCCTCATAGCAGTTTATGAGTCTGCAACAATGCTCCATAGGTGACAATAGGATTGGTCCGAATTACATGGGACCAAAACTTAACCTAGCGAAACGTGTATAGTAAAAACCCCTCTGCCTACCCCTTCCTATATTATTGATTCGTCAACGTGACTCCCTCTCGCCTGATGGAAAGCAGAGTATTCTCGGGATAGTTTAAATACATAAATAATACTACTTAACAATACACTTGTTTTATTACGCAGTTTTGTTACTTACAATATTTCTTACCTTCAAGTTTATTTAAACCGAGTTTCACCGTAGTACAGGCTCTGCCTAGTTTGTGACCTTCAGGTCACAAACTTTGTGGGTGCGGATGTTGTAAAAAGAAAAGTTTCATGGTTTTATATTCGACAATGACGAACTGCCATACAAACTTTCTCCTTGTTTGTTAATCCTTCACGCAAAAAGTGCTGCAACATATAGGACACTTTTTCATCATCCTCATTATCATCCATAACCACGCGGGTGTAACCGCGGGGTTCAGTTAGTTTATAAAAGAGAAATATGATATAGGATATGAGATAGGGATATTTCATCATCATCATCATCTCAGCCGTAGGACGTCCACTGCTGAACATACGCCTCCCCCATAATTATCCAAAAGGACCGGTTGGAAGCGGCTATTTAAGGCTATTTTAAGGGATATTTATATGATTATATGATTCTAATTTGTCAACAGCTCTTTGCATCAGTGAAGACTGCGGCTCGACACAGAGCTGTTTGCAAACAGATAGACAGAATGCACAAATGTACCACGTGTGGACTCAAGTTCGCCTACGAGATATCATTGAACAAGCACATACTGCGCTATCACCAGGGGCAGAGTGTGTCTGTTGCCTTCATGAGCCGCAAAGTTAAGACCAATGAAAATGTACAATATCAATGTGATACATGCCAAAAATTTTTCGTCAGGTGAGAATTTTGTAATATTATTATAATACAAGTTCACCCGCCAGCGGCTTCGCTCGCTTGGTCTTGGTGTAGTGGCGAGAAAGTTATTCTTTAAATTTCAATAACATTTTTTATTTATGAACCGATTGACATGAAACAAACACTTAATGTTAAGTGAAGTTAAATTACTACAATATATTAGTGAAAACCACATCTAAATCGGATAAGCCGGTTCTGAGATTAGCGTGCACAAATGCATAGATAAACAGACAAAAATTCCAACAAACATGATTTTATTATTTCTTTTTACGTTTATAAATGTCAATAATATTTTTCTCATATATCTTCCATGTACAAAGAGTGATCCGTTAGATTTTTATTATTTGTATAGATTATTAAAAATATTGAAAGCTTTGCAAAAAAATTGTCATTGAATCGTCACAAATATTGAACATCTATAGTCCTTCAAATCTAATAGATAGTCAAACGGTATCTATTAGATTTGAAGGACTATAGTAGGTATAAGTTTTAGTGTAACTGGTACGGTTGAATGGAGAAACCGTCGACGTAATAAATTATTCTGACTATAATGTGCAATTGTTGTTAGAAGGCTATAATATCCAGAGTATCCTAAACCGATGAGCATGCAAAAATACTGCGATAAGCATTATCATCATCATCATCTCAGCCGTAGGACGTCCACTGCTGAACAGAACCTCTTATAGACTTGTAAAAGGACCGGTCGGAAGCGGCCTGCATCCAACGTCGTCCTGCGACCTTTATAAGTTCGTCTGTCCACCTTGTCGGTAGACGACCTACGCTGTGTTTGCCGGTCCATGGTCTCCACTCCATAATCTTCCGGTCCCATTGGCTATCAGTTTTGCGTGCTATGTGCCCTACCCACTGCACCTTCAACTGGCTATGTCGGCTTTCGTTCTTTCACGGATCTCCTCATTTCTGATTCAATCACGTAGAGAAACCCCGAGCATAGCCCTCTCCATAGCACCTTGTGCGAATTTAAGCTTACTAATGAGGACAGATAGATATCACGTTTCTTTGGCAGGACATCACTGATAACACACAGATCAAAGACTTGAGGCACTCAGGTATTTTGGTGGATGGATGATGAGACTTCACGTTCTAAGCACGTATTAAACAAAAGAGCTATGTCAGAGTTTTATTTAGTATAATCCGATGTTTCTGCCTACGTCATTAGGTAAAAAGGTGACATTACTATTGTTATAGAAATATATGTCTTAGGGTTGCTTTTTATACTATTCGTAGCCTACTGCCACGCGTACAGGGCAGTAGGCTACGAATAGTATAAAAAGCAACCTAAAATGTGCCAGTACCATAAATCGGTCGTCACTCAATTTTCGCCACTTGCATAGCTTTAAAAGTATCTTAATATCGTACAGCTGATCTTTATGAACTTATTTATTATTTAAAGTAACTTCCTCGTTCTTCAATTGTGTCTTTATAACCATGTCATGTTTCCCTTTTTAGCTTTTACAAGCAAAATTTATGGTATTATTAAGGTTTATTTATATATATATATATTAAGGTTTTCAAGTTTATGCTTCGTGAGCATGATGCCATCAGTTAACTTATGCCGAATGATCATCCTATTGTACTTTAATAATCAAATTATGAACCATTTCCTGACACTTAACCCTGAATATTAACAGAATTAGAAAAGCGAAGATCATGAAGTTTTGAGTGGCTGCATTCTTATTCTTATTCGCTTTGGGGGCGATGAGGCCTGCACTGACGTCCCGCTTGGGGTGTTTTGTGCATTCCCCCCTGCCAGCATTTACTCAAGCCTGCCTAACTTCTTTATATAGCGGAGTATGGCCTTGGGTCGCTGGCACAACTGCTCCAGTGGCTGCATTCATGCACGTACACGAACAGTAACGGTTAATAATTCATCACTATTCCAAACAAAACAGTTTGGTTTCACTTTAACTGTTTAATTATAAAGCTAATTAGGTATACTAATCAATCTGTTTTTTCTCTCAGGAAAGAAGCACTCGCAAAGCACGCCAAACTGCACATGCCTAACCAAAAACTATATGAATGCGATATCTGCCATAGGAAATTCAACCGCAGTGATAATTTACGGTAAGTTGTAGTCTATTACAAAAACAAACAGGGCAAGCTAAATAAATCAGTTTAATAATAGGAAGGTCGCTTAGGGAGAGAGGCCATCGCCAGCCTATTGCAGATTGCACTTTAGTCATTGCTACTAGCGCCAGTCATCGATACAGCAACAGGACACCAATAGATGAAAACAAAGATGTCTGTTTTGTACCCGGCTTATTATGTATCTCAATTGCAATCCAATGTTGATTGAAATCTTCAAAAATGGCGGCTCTATGTATGTTTTGACTATTCCAACAAGCCATCAAAATGTTAGCAAGTTGATAACTGGAGGTGACAAAAGTGACATAAGCCGACATTTTTTTAAATTTGTTAAATTAACTATTGATTGCAACATATACGTAATAGCCCTGTTGATCTATAAAATTTAAGTGTCTATTTGAAATGTCAAATTTAACACTTTTTCGAAATGTACACAAAACTATATACGGCTGAAGGTAGCTGCAGTTATAAGAGCCAACTTAGGCTTAACTTACTTTTATGTTAGTAAAAGAGTAAGGTTTTCGCGCAAATTCATAATATCATAATTCATAAAATCCATTATCCCGCGAGGCCACGCGAGTGATACCGTTGGCGGGCTAGCTGTAGTTTTTTAGTTTTTTAGTTTTTTATTTTAATAGTTTTTTTTTTTTTTGTAAAGCTTACCAATGCGTTTTGTTCAATAGGGTTTAGCTTCGAGTTCCTCACCACTGATTCAATCAACGAGACAGGCCTAGTAATAATCCGCTTCGAATATTTCGTCCACAACAGATAAGATAGTCAAAGTCAAAAATTTCAATTGCTCATTTCTATTTAAGTTATTTACATATATATTATGTGATGACTTATTACATAATGACCCAGGTTTGGGTATAGCAACATTGTATGGTGCGGCCCGTACTGTTTTATAGCGATTTGTCAGTTACAACCCGGTCAGAATATCTGTGCACCTCGCTGGAATGCGGCGCCTCTCCCGCTTCCCCTGTCACCTCTCCGCGCACTCCCCGGTGCGAAAGTACGGTTAGCATCTTCGTTGCCGATACACATCCCGATAATTTTGATATTTTTGCTTTGTTGTTGTTTTGTTTTTTAATATTTATTGTTAAGTTTAGACTGTTTACTGTTAAGTTTGGACTGGTTTGGTTGTTATTAAAATTGTTGTAGCTGTTAAACTGAAGTCATGGGAAAAACAATACACAGCGAATCAAGAAATTTAATCTTGAAAGTGCTCAAGTTTTTTGAATCGAAGAAAGCAAATAAACAGTACACCATACCTGTAGACCAAGTGGTGAAACGAACCTGTGCTGCAACTGGGATATCAAAGAGGACTCTAATGAAAATTAAAAATGAAGCCAAAGTACAACCACCTACTTCGCCGGGCGCTAGTCCGACTCCAAGTACTAGTAATAATTTAGTTGTGCGTCTGCCACCTTATCATTGTGACCTACACCCTATCGAATATATATGGAACTTGGTAAAGCAAAGGGTGGCAGATAAAAACATTGACCAATCGAAAAAGAAAATAGAACAACTTACAAAAGATGCGATTAAGTCAATTACGCCAGCTGACTGGAAAAAAGAAGTAAATCACGTGGAGAGACTCCAGTGAGAATACTGGGAAAAGGATCATCTAGCAGATGACAACATCACACAACTTTTAATATCACTAGGGGAAGATAGTTCGGAGAGTTCAGAAAGTGAGAGTGAGGAAGATACAATGTCAGGCATAGAGTCAATATTTTATAGTGACTGAGTTCAATAATAAATGTTTTGTAATCAAAATTATTGTTTTTTAATAACAAACCCTTCATCAATAATAAATTGATTTGAAAAGGTTAGAAATTTTTTTTACCTCCACATTTCTCGAAAAAACTTTTTTTCACACCGTTCCCAGACCGCCAATATGACGTCACGAGGTCAGGTGCACAGATATTGTGACCGGGTTGTAGATATTGGTCTATATTTTAATAACATTTATCAGACAATATAATATATTTTAATTTTTTATGTGCAGCTGTGTTCGTTTTTTTCACTTTTCAGGACGTCCGGTAATTTGTTATACATTTTAACTACTATTGCATGGGGACCACTGCTTTACATTATCAGTGCATACTAAGGTATTTCTGATGTATTCATAAACCTGAGCGGGTATTTGCTCGGTATATCGGAAAGATTTTTTGAAATAAGATGGGATTTTTATTACGAAGTTGTAGGTCTCTACATAAGTGTTCTAGTTAATAACGTAATTAGATAAATGTTCTAGTTTAATGTTATTAAATTCACTTGTTGCAGAACACACAAGAAGATACACGACGTGGATCGTACGAAGCCGCCTGCAAACAACTGTCTGTGCTTGTACTGTGGCCGAGGGTTCTCTAACTCATCCAACCTAATCGTGCATATGCGTAGGCACACCGGCGAGAAACCGTACAAATGTGACTTTTGTGCAAAAGGTAAACACAACACAGAGTTTTGACAGGTCTTATTGCAAAATGTTATTATAAAAATACCATAAAATGGAACTAACTAAAAAGTGTAAATTAACTTGTTGAAGTCGGTACCATGTTTTCAAAGTAGCTATTATCACAATATTGTGCGCATGGTACTGACTTCTACATGTTATTTCACACTTGTCCCATTCTTTGGTAAAAATATATTTTTCACCCATTTTAGTGACCCTTGCTACTAACGTGATCGATTGCATTCACCTTCAATTACGATATCATCAAGATAGGCGAAACACTTTCTAGTTACTGAATTGTAACTCAAAAACCGCTTGAACTTATAAGATAAAACTTTAATGGGACCACCTCTGATGCATACTTTACCAAACAAAAAAGAATTATCCAAATTGGCCTAATCTGTAAAAAGCTATGCGTGATCATACATAAAACAAAACAAAATATACGCGTGAATCGAGAACCTTCTCCTTTTTTTTGTAAGTCGATTGAAAAATTAAGGACTGTTAGGTTGACAGAAACATGTTATATCCTATAATTTTTTGCTATCTTATTTTTTATTATAGTATTGTTACGAGCCTAGGGTCGAGTTCCGCTGTTAACAATCACTTCTAGTGCACGCAGCACTAAATACTTCACTATACACTTGTTACCACTGCAGTACACAATACTTCACTGTACCTCTACCATGAGTTGGCAACATAAATGTCATCTATAGTCGATACTCGATCTCGCCTACCTATTAACCTTGCGTTTGGCGTACTCGCTGTCAGTTTTAGTTTTACAAATCACCGCGAGGTGGCACTGTTCTTTTTTTCATACATTTTTTCGCTGCAGTCGATATCGAGCATCGATTGGCGTCAAGTCAAGTCAATGTTGTAAATTCATGGTAGACCTACAGGAGTTTACAACCTACACAGACCTACAGCAGTTTGCCTCGGAGAACTTGCTCCGCACTGAATTGCATTTCAAACTGAACTGACTGCGGGCAAACTCCCCAGTATTTATAAGTGGTCAATAGAAATCCAGAAAATTCGACGTTAACAAGCAAAAAGTAGCAGTTCCTGACAAAGGGTTCTGTTATTTGGTATAAACAATTTTTCTCTTCTATATATTGCCATGGCACAATCTATTTTATGTCTTTCGTAAAAGGCTTTGTTTGTAAAGGAGTAGGCAGGCAGCAAAACATTCTCTGTCAAAAAGGTTATCACAAAATTTCGGATTACTTGGAGGATAAGACAGCTTGGGACTGATCACTCCAGGATCTATCTACTCGTGTACTAAGATGTCAAAGTGTAGCGTGTATTGTCCTACTGATACCATTATTATGTTCTCTTTTGTAAGGCAACACACTGGAGCTAATATTTGTAGTACCTAAGTAAAAGCATTGTAAAAACATCTATATAAAAAGAATGGCCCCGAGTTTCTTGCCGCTTCTTCTCGGTAGGCTCTATGTATTTTGGAACGCGGCGGTAGGCTTTAAAGTACATTATAATGAAAAATTGACGTTCATAAGTGCGTCTTTGATGCCTCAATTGAATAAATGATTTTGACTTTGACTTTGACGTAGCAGTATTATTGAAACTTATCTACTGTTAGGCACACTAATCGACACTAATGACTAGGAGATAAATGGTTTGCATGTTTCTATTTTATGTGGTACCACGGCATAGCTATATATTCGGCCTCGAAACTGTATTGTGTAATTATTTATGTGTTAGGATGTACACTGTAGCAAAAGGAAACTACTGAGGTAATGGCATTAAACAGCTGATCTGAGGTGATGAAAAGCGTACTGCGCATACAAATCATTGCAAAATCATGGGCAAGCATGTATGTGGCATACACCGTGATAGACCAGCAGGCCTAGACAAAAGATGTTTCTGTTATCGTTAACGCCAAACGACAAGTCGAAAATGTATGGCGTTGACATTACCTGTGGAAACGTCACGTGACGTCACGCTAAGTTCGTAGACACATTTTTGTCTGTAGCGTGTTCGGAAACACGCCTGTTTGATTTGTGTCTAGGCCTGCAGGAACCAGGGAACCATGTGTTTGGCAGTTGTCTTTCAGATTCAGTCACATATCTGGCTCTAGTGTGATCCATCAAATGAAATGTTGGTCAAACTTTAGACTATGAGTTATTTAAGAAAAACAACTTGTATAAACATTATGAGTATATTATAACAAGATCATTAACATCATATTTACAGGTTTCCCGAGATCGTCAGATCTTATGGTCCACAGAAGGTCACACACGGGCGAAAAACCATGCGTCTGCCGAATTTGTGGAAAAGGTAACTATTTTATTTATATGCTGACGAAGCGGGCGACGGGCGTGTTTCCAAATCCCGATTAAGTATAAATGAATAAGTATCATATACACTCGAGAGCAATGAATCCGGGTCACTTAAAGAATCCTAAAAATCTCGGAAACTAAAAATGCTAGGTTAATGCAATAAATTGTATTTAATAGACAATGTAATACTCCTTAAATGAAGGTATTAAAACTTCTTAGTTATTGTAAAGTTATATCATAAAAAAATCAAATTTGACAAAGGGCCACTTTCGAAGATGGAACTACGAAATTACAGCATTTGGTTTTGCTTTTGTTTGTAATCTGTCATTTATGTGGGTACATAAACCATGTTGATAGTGCTCTATATTCATTATTCAAGCTGAAATTATGTCGCTTACGCCTGAAGAATGCACCAGAATACTTACAATGCTGGAAACCGGCCGGAGTCAGCGCTATACAGCCAGGACTGTCGGTGTGTCGCTGTTAACAGTACAAAGAGTTCTCCGACGTTACGAAGAAACTGGTTTTAACCTACGCAGACCAGGAACGGGCAGAACCAGGTGTACCACAGCACGAGAAGACCGATATTTGGTGAACACCATGCTTCGAAATCGCTTTCTCACAGGAACTGAACTCACAAATCAGTTTCGACGCCTCGGAGGAAGTAACCCAAATGCATGGACAGTAAGACGTCGGCTTGCTGAATCTAACTTAAAACCCCTTAGACCTGTAAACGGCCCTAAACTGGAGCGTGGGCATCGTATTTCAAGACTAAGATATGCCCAGAGCCACGTAAATTGGAGTATTGAAGATTGGTCAAAAGTTATGTTCTCCGACGAATCAAAATTTATGCTCTACAAGCACGATGGAAGACACAGAGTGTATCGAAGACCAGGGGAAAGATTCGAGCAAGCATGCATCGAAGAAAAAGTAGCCTACGGTAGTGGGTCTGTACTTGTGTGGGCCGGAATTTCTTCTGAAAGTCGCACAGAGCTGGTGATCATAGAAAACGGCTCCTTAACTAGCGAAAGATATGTGGAAGAAATCCTCAATGATCACGTTGGTCCATTTATGGTCAATTTAGGTGAGGATGCTATATTTATGCATGACAATGCCCGACCTCATACAGGTAGGATTGTGAATGACTACCTTCAAGAGATGAACATTACTCGTATGGAGTGGCCAGCGCGCAGCCCGGATATCAACCCGATCGAGCATGCTTGGGACGAGCTAGGCAGATGCGTAAAACAACGAAACCCTCCCCCAATCACGCTTCGTGAGCTCAAAATTGCTCTCACAGAGGAATGGGAGAATATTCCCCAAAATCGTATAAGGAACTTGGTGTACAGCATGCCAAACCGCGTAAACGCAGTAATGGAAGCACGAGGAGGCAATACGAAGTATTAAAATTCAAGAAAATCGTAATAAAGTTCAAAAATTTCATGTTTCCTATTTTTGTTTTAAGGAGAGATCAGCAGTTTTTTTCTTTATGTAATTTTGTGTTAATAAAATGTATGGTGACTCATATTTTTTTTACTTTCATTTAAGGAGTATTACATTGTCTATTAAATACAATTTATTGCATTAACCTATCATTTTTAGTTTCTAGATTTTCAACATTCTTTAAGTGACCCGGATTCATTGCTCTCGAGTGTATATACTTGCGCGCTGCATCTTGGCTCACATTCTTAACAACTAAGTCCATAGACTGCGTTTGTTTCACTGCGCACTGTGACTTTTATCGAATTTAGAATCTGCTCCGCACTGCGAGCATGGATTGTCGATAAAATTTGACGGAAATTATCGATAAAATCGGGATGGCCTATGCTAGAGATAAGATACGATAGATAAGTTAGTTCACCGACTTGATAAGTTTATCGAACTGATGATCCATGCTCGTTCTTACTGGTTAGATAGGCTAAACGCAACTCCATTTTGAATAAAATAATTTCAAACCTGCAAAAGTTTACCTTCACATTAGTTTTAGTTTACTTTAAAATTATTCTGTCTAAGACGGGCCCTTACTAGTAGTTTACTTGTTAAAAAAATATAATATTATAACCTTGAAGAAAACATTAACAACAAACAACAAACACGATAATGCGGTTCACTCGCACTCAACATTGACAGAGGATACGAAGAAATATTGTCAGGAAGCATAACTCAGAACAAATTCGACAGAAAACGTGGTATATATTATTTCTTCGCAGGGCAGAGTAGATATTTGTCATAATGTGCGTGCTGTGACACATGCGCACGGGCGCGAACACATCATCCGCTGTTGATACTGCTCTGTGATGATAACTTACTTTACTGGTTTTAATATGCTTTAACTTAAAACTGACCTATGTATAGACGTCGTATAATAACTACATTCAGCAACCTTTTGAGGGAGTTGTGAATCAAATGTAATTCGCCATTTCGTGGTGACTGCCATCTTGGATTTGAAATGTATCATAGTGTATATAGTATTGTCTATAGTGCTAGTCAAGCCCATTCTTTTGATAGGTATTCATATTAACCCTTCAAGAGTCGTTATATTATAACAATGTAATTTCTATTGTGTCTGGCCCTATGATGACCAACGACCTTTGATGGATTAAGGGAGTTGTGAAGAAATTTGTAATCCTTTTTCTTTTGGGGACTGCCAATAGAAGTGAAAACTAAGTAAACTACGTAAACTAAGTAAACTCAGTAAACTACTTGAAACTTTCCGGATGACGCGAATCCCATCAGTATTGCTCGAAAGAATACAAATCAATATCGGTTACGGTCCGGGATCTACGATACCACACACAGATACAGAGACACACGCACACACACAAACATAAAACACTTCTTCGTTTTTGCCGTCGGGGGGTTAAAAAAGAAAGCACTATGGACGTATTCGCTACGTCCATAGTGCAATAGATATAATGTGTAACGTTTGTTGTAGCGTTCTCTCGCAGTAACAAGCTGTCCCGGCACATGCGCGTACACACGGGTCTGCGGCCATACAAGTGCACGTACTGCGACAAGGCATTCTCTCAAAGCAACGATCTGACGCTTCACATCCGCAGGCATACCGGCGACAAGCCCTACGTCTGCGAGGTCTGCGGCGAAAGATTCATTCAGGTACCGACATCTATCTACAGGCCTAAACACATAACAGAGCTGAAACACAGAAAAAACAAGTTTACTGTAAAAAAAGTTTATGAAAACCATATTAAAAAGTTCCAAAATATATAGAAGAAGACGCTTGGAATACTTCAAATGGTTGGTACCAAATGTTCTTACCGAATATTGCCAAAATCGTTTAGTTTATAAAATTACTACCTATTCTCTCGGCAACCAATTGACCAATTATTAGATTCGATAGATTAAAAATTCCTCTTTAAAGTCTAGTGGCTAATGTGTGAACCAAATTTTTATCAAAATCGGTCGGTAAATAGCGACACAGGAAACTTCCACCCTTTTTAGAAAAATCACCCTCTATATCATAAACAAACATGACAACTGTATACCAAAAATAAAATCTATGAAGTTTGGTTTCATTATACAAATCACCCCTAACAATTTTAAGAGTGTTCTCATGTGTACCTACCACACCTAGTACCAACACCCCGTGGGCGATGACTCATTAAAACGGTTTGCCTAATAGTGCAAAAAACTAGAGTTTTGACGTATCAAGTGGTGGGTTATTCACCGTTAAGCGTAACGGTGCACGAGTGTAAAATAAAGTGTACAAAAAATTCATGTAGCGTTTTGTGTTTTCCTCTTCAAATGTTTTGGAAAGTTTTAGTCAGTTAATCCCGCTTACTAGATCTTGACTTAGAAATGACGGTGACTTAATGACAGGCTTATATATCTATATATATATATTTATCACCGGACGAGCAGAGACACCTCAAGGCGTCACCGCTACATGGTTGAAGTTCCAGGGACTCGCACTAAGCGGTTTTCTGGCTCTTACATTGTGCGAACTGCCAAACTGTGGAACTTACTGCCGATGTCTCTGTTTCCTGATAAATATAATCTACGAGTCTTTAAGTCGAGAGTGAATCGGTATCTTCTAGGTAAGCGCGCTCCATCGTAGATCACAACTACGCTTAACATCAGGCGAGTTGTGGTCAAGCGCTAACCTATTGTACATAAAAAAAAAAAAAATGTGTATATTGAAATTTATAGAGAGAAAAATTCCATCCTCGGACGGGATTCGAACCCGCGTCTTCTGACTCTCCGTGACAGACGCCATTGACCAACTAGGCCACCGAGGTTCTGGTCCGAGCATCGAATTTTAACTCTCTATTTGACTAACCGTCTTGCGGGGACGGAGCGACATCTATTGGACAGTTTAACAGTACCATCCAACCGAAAGAAGCATTATTTAGAAATACTTAAACTTTCGTATTGACATCGCAGCCCTTGTAATTTTTATAGTATTACTTTTTTAAGCACTAACGCCTGTTTTAGCGATCTCAAATATTGAAATTTAACATTGGAAGTTTTCTCTCTATAAATTTCAATGTTTGTGATCGCTAAAGCAGGCGTTAGTGCTTTAAAAAGTAATACTATATTTATATTTATGACTGGTACTTTACTCTAACTACTTGAATAAAAAAATAACTTGAAACATTAGTTATTATTAAATTATATAATTAAATAACTTGAGAAATTGCAAATGAACAATGGCAACGTTCCAGTCCACTTATAAAGTAAAAATATATTCATCTATTAAATACGTATGTTGCCAATCTATTCCAAATAAAGCTTTTGAATTCGGATGTAGCGCTTTGAAGGCAGGGTTACTCAACTACCAACTCATCTTACGGAGCTGCCAATGGCCAGTGCAGTGTTGAAACAATATTACTTTACGACTTATAATTCATCTTCACATTTGATATTGATTACAGGGCACTGCTCTTCAAAATCATCGGCGAGCGCATGGCCACTTTCCCCCGCCGCCAACCGACCTCGCCAATCTCACCAATCTCACGAACCAAGTGCAAGCAATCACGTACTCCGTTTCGAATCTATCCAACATGAATCTTCAACACGCTCACATGCCCAACTAGCCTAGTGCTGATTTACATGTACAGTTATAGTACTATATACATATTATTTATAAGTATTTTATTTATGTAATCATATTGAACCAGCAATTAGAAATAAATTGTATTGGATAAAACACTCACTATTTATCATGTTGTATTATTTTGTGTTCCTATACAGGGTTATTGGTAATTAGACCGGATCCTTTTAAGGGGTGGTAGGGAATGCCATTTGCAACAATATGACTGTACATTGTGATATCCGGAAATGAATCATTTCTGTGATATTCTTTTTTTTTATTTTCTTTTGGAAAATCCAGTTTTACTACTTTAAAATTCAATAAAAAAAAAAGTAATCTACCGATTTCAATTCTGTTCGCAGTTTTAGAGAAACCTTGTTACAGCTCTTAATAATAAACAATAATATCGTACTAATGTAGATCCATCCAAAAACTAGAGGCTTTTTCATAATTTTTATTTGATAATTTTTGTAAGATGCTTTACCAAAACCTTTATTTTCTCTACAAAAACGATAGTAAATTAAGTCTGCATTTTATTTAAAAAACATCTACAAGTCTTTAGCTATCCAACGAGGTAAAAAAAATAGCACTTTATTGCACAATTGCAGAAATAATGCGATAACAAAGACTCAGGTAGAGACATTCCGAGAAAGGGTTTTAGACAACGGTATCCATGTTGAATGCGCCGTCTCCCTCTCGCTTATGTTTGTTGAACGAGCAATGAGAACCCAGTTTGCTCAAGCGCATCGTACTGTTCAGACGCTCTTTGGCAACCCTTTATTACGATTAAATTTCGACCTTGATAACGTAATTGGACTTGTGTAACTTCTTTTTCTGTGATTCGGCTAGTGAACTGGACTTTTTGATTGATTGCTTACCCGACGACTTGGCTTGTACTAAAGGATCTGATCATGACTGCGGAATCCCACGATCATCTACCTCGGCTTCGAGAGTTCACAAACGAAGAGTATGCGGACATACTGTTTTGCTATGGTTTTGCCAACGGCGTCGCTACACATGCTCGAACGGAGTATCAGTCTCGATTTCCACAGCGCCGTTTACCCCATGTGAGTGTATTTGACGGAGTGTACCGGCGACTACGAGAAACTGGTCAAGTTCAAAGACGACAAAGTGATGCTGGACGATCTCGTATTTATCATTCGGATGAAGAGGAACAAATAATTCGCATGTTTGAGCAAGATCCTACGACTTCAACCAACATCATTGCACGACGTCTTGGCATGTCGCAATGGAAAGTATGGAACACAGTGCACCGCTCAAGACTCTACCCGTATCATTTGACTCCGGTACAAGTTATCCAAGACGGAGATCCTGCACGTAGAGTCGAATTTTGCAGATTCATGTTGAACACCGATATGGAAGATGCCAATTTTTTATTAAAAATCTTATGGACCGACGAATCCAAATTTGATCAGGATGGAATATCAAATTATCATAATATTCATTATTGGGCCCCGAAAGATGACGGTAATCCAAACAAGAAAAGATTACAAGGATCACAAAGAAGGTTTTCCGTTAATGAGTGGATGGGCATTATTAAGAATGAATTGATCGGCCCTTTCTTTCTGCCCAACAACCTCAATGGTGAAGCGTATGAATTTTTTTGAGAAACGAACTTTATGAGCTACTCAGTGAAGTACCCCTTGAAACCCGCAGAAACATGATTTACCAACATGATGGTTGCCCCGCACATTTTAGTTTGAGCGTCCGTGAGTGGCTCAATCGTCAGTATCCCAATAAGTGGATTGGCAGAGGAGAACCCATTCCGTGGCCGGCCAGAAGTCCCGACTTGACTCCCGTCGACTATTACGTATGGGGTCACATGAAAATCTTGGTGTACGACGATACTCTTGGACCTGTGGCAACCATCGAAGAACTGAAACAGCGCATAATAAATGCAGCAGAAAAAATGAAAATTAATTTAAATACAAGTGTTGTTAAAAGCAATTTACGCAGACGTATGCGTCTCTGCGTTCAAAATTCTGGCTCACATTTTGAGAACGAACTGTAAAAATAATAAATACAGACTAATTACATCTACTCTTTTATTTCTTTAAAAGAAATTAAGTTACCTTAAGAAAGTATTTCTTCCATAGCTACTTCTCATGGACTATTCTCATTCCTTTCTCGGCCTTTTGTAATCGCATTATTTCTGCAACTGTGTAATAAAGTGCTAATTTTTTTACCTCGTTGGATAGCTAAAGACTTGTAGATGTTTTTTAAATAAAATGCAGACTTAATTTACTATCGTTTTTGTAGAGAAAATAAAGGTTTTTGTAAAGCATCTTACAAAAATTATCAAATAAAAATTATGAAAAAGCCTCTAGTTTTTGGATGGATCTACATTAGTACGATATTATTGTTTATTATTAAGAGCTGTAACAAGGTTTCTCTAAAACTGCGAACAGAATTGAAATCGGTTGATTACTTTTTTTTTATTGAATTTTAAAGTAGTATAACTGGATTTTCCAAAAAAAAAGAATATCACAGAAATGATTCATTTCCGGATATCACAATGTACAGTCATATTGTTGCTAATGGCATTCCCTACCACCCCCTAAAAGGATCCGGTCTAATTACCAATAACCCTGTATATAAAATAAATTACATTGAATTGAATTAATTTATAAAAAAAAATATTATGATATTATATTGTATTGAACGAAATTACGAGAGATGCACTCTCCTCGGTAATGACTTTCATACAAATCGTTTTGGAATAATAAGCGGTATATATTATTCCAAAACGATTTGTATGAAAGTAGTTTGCTATATCCATACCAAATTTCATTCACATTCATTAGTCGTTCGACAGAGTGTAGAAGTAACAAAACATACACAAAAATCTTAAAGGGTTTTATAAGGTGTTTATACTAATATTATAAAGCGGAAAGATTTGTTTGTTTGTTTGAATTGAATAGGCTCCGAAACTACTGGACTGATTTGAAAAAATCAGCATTATACACTATTCCCCCATTCATTCAAGTCATTGCTTCGACAGGACATATATTCAATTATTTTATCCCAAAAGTGCTGCGTTATATCCTTACAGAGGCATAACCAAAGTATTTGCCCTAATTTTAATTTGCATAATGTTATAAGGCATATTGTTTATTCGTCTAATAGTTATAAGGCATAAAGATCCGGTGTACCTCCGACAAGAATTACTCCCACAGAACGTAGCGGAGTATCGGCTATTGCTGAATGTGCCAACAGCGACACCAACCTACTTAAATGTGCCCCTTTATCACGAGCCATGGGTATGATAAACCAAATATCTACCCATGTTGACGTTTTTCACTGCAGCTTGAGGAAATTCACAAAATTAGCGCAATCTTTAATGGAAAATAATTTAATTTAATTTTTTTTTAATTTTTTATATTTTAATATAATTTATTTTTGTATATACCTACTTAATGAATTAAAAAAAAGATTTTTTTATTGTATCGCATTAGTATTAAGTTACTGTAATAGTACTTGTAAATTTTTGGAATAAATAAATAAATCAGTCAGCAAAGTCACGATAGGTGGGACGACGAACGAAGCGAGGAGGAGCGTTAGGTTGAACGGTGAATACACAACGCGTGAGCCGAGCGAGCGCGGCGAGCGTGCCGCGGCAGTGGCCGGCGAAGTGCCAGAATTAGGTTATACCTCGATAAGGATATAACGCACCACTTTTGGGAATACTTATCGAATGTATGTCCTGTCGAAGGAATGACTTGTCGATATATAAAAGGGATTATTAAACATTTATTTTTAGATATCCGTTTATTTCCAGGTATATATAATTTATTCCTAGGGGGGAATAGTGAAATAAGTCAATTCTTTCATCATTCGAATCTTACATTATCCCTGATAGGCTATATTTTTTAATTCAATCATCATCATCATCCATCCCATAACGATTAAACTCGAAACCTAATGGACCGATTTCAAAAATTCTTTAACCATTAGAATGCTCCCTGAGAAACATAGGCTTGACATTTTCATTCATCATCATCCTCATCATCCATCGGCACGCGGGTGAACCGTAAAAGTATATATCTATATATAAATAGGTACTAGCATGCGCTCGCGACTTGAATGGAATAAGGTAAACCCGATATTGCGGGATGAAAATTAGCCTATGTGTTAATCTCGGGTACAAACTATATTCAGCCCAATTTTCATCCAAATAGCCGTGCAGCCGTTTTTGCCTCACTGAGTAACAAACATTCGTAGATTCAAACTTTCACATTTACAATTTTACTAGGTGCGACCCGCGGCATTAACCACGTGGTGATGAGTGATGGTATACACGTGGTGATATATGAATACTTCCAGTGCCTCATCTAGGTACCTATTTACATTTTTGTAAAAACCACATTTCATCCAAATCCGTTTAGTCATTTTGACGTGACAAACCTCCACCTATCCAAACATTCGCATTTATATCATACTAGTTGCGCCCCGCGGTTTCACCCGCGTGAAGATAGAGGTGGATGATAAAAAGTATCCTATATGTGTTAATCCAGTGCCTCATCTACCTCCGTTTGAGCGTTAAAGAGTAAGAAACACCCATACATCCATAATGAAGACATACAAACATAACGGCATAACGACGGTAGTAGCGCTCTAGTGAAACCGCAGCACCCCTCGACACCCTTTAGCTATCCACATCAACGTGCCCCTTTTGTCACCGTTGATGGAGGCCCTTATGGGGGGCCCGTTTAGTGGGTGGCAAGCCCAATCTCATCCATAGCCATCTATCTTCCTTACATGTATAAGTTCATATCAATAGCCTTGCCATTTAACCCATTTTTGTAAAAGATAATCCATGTCACCGTCATCCCAAATTCTGCTTTTTTGTTTCTCTTGTATATATTTATACCAAACAGGACCGGAAAACAAATCCGTGAAAATTTTAAAACTAATATTATGTTTGAGACTAATGTGCTACGGATGATGCAGAATAGGCTCCATGGTTACTTCATAGTCCATTGTACGGGTAAACCAACCAACAAATATTCCCGTAAGCTGATATTACGACATCAGTGATTTCGTCGTGTCGACATACTTCAAATGTACAGAATGGGCTATTTAGATGGGTCTGTATGGGCAAGTCTGAAACTAAAAGAGAAACAAAGATCTCTCCCTAGAAACTATTTCATCGATTTCAGTGACAAGAAAAACAGCGTACATATATTAAAAAAAAACTTGTACTAAGTTCGGGAATCGAAGACGTATTGACCTAAAAAAAAACTTATATTATTGCCATTCTGATATAGATAGTGTAGGTCAAAATATTGCTATCAAACATCATATATAAAATGAATCAAATGTCATATTTTTATATATTCAATATATTGTATTTCATATTCTTTAATTTATTATAGTAGTTGTTCGAAATTATGACCATTTTATTTTTCAAAACAAAATTCTACTGTTTTATGTAATGATTTTACTACCTATTGCGTTTTGTATTTTCAGGTGGTAAATTTGTGTCTATTAAAATATATAAATATCTCTATTTCAACTTAAGTTGAACTATTACATTTATGTAGGAATTTATTTAAATTGTAACTTTTTCGAATAAATAAAGATTTTTGAAAGTTGATTTTACATTAGACATCACAATATAGCTTAGAAGAACGTTTTAGCCAGGTTACCTAACCATTTAGAACTCCAGGTCCATCATTATAACAAAATGTAATAGATTATTTGTTCTGTATATTTTCTCACAATATAAAAATCTTAGACCGTAGATTTTACATCAGAAAGCACAATATAGCTTAGAAGAACGTTTTAGCCAGGTTACCTAACCATTTAGAACTCCAGGTCCATCATTATAACAAAATGTAATAAATTATTTGTTCTGTATTTTTTTTCACAATATAAAAAACTTAGACCGTAAATTTTACATCAAAAAGAACAATTTAGCTTTAAAGAACGTTTAAGCTAGGTTACCTAACCATTAAGAACTCCAGGTCCATCATTATAACAAAATGTAATAAATTATTTGTTTTGTAACTTTTCTCACAAAATAGAAATCTTAGACCAAAGATATTACATCAGAAAGCACAATATAGCTAAGGAGAACGTATTAATAAAGTTACCTAAACATTTAGAAGTCCAGGTCCATCATAATCACAAAATGTTATAAATTATTTGTTTTGTAATTTTTTTCACAATATAGAACTCTTAGACCGTAGATTTTACATCAAGAAGCACAATATAGCTTAAAAGAACGTTTTAGCCAGGTAACCTAACAATTTAGAACTCCAGGTCCATCATTATAACAAAATGTAATAAATTATTTGTTTTGTAGCTTTTCTCACAATATGGAAATCTTAGACCGTAGATTTTACATCAGAAAGCACAATATAGCTAAGAAGAACGTTTTAGCCAGGTTAGGTACCTAACCATTTAGAACTCCAGGTCCATCATTATAACAAAATGTAATAAATTATTTGTTTTGTAACTTTTCTTACAATATAAAAATCTTAGACCGTAGATTTAACATCAGAAAGGACAATATAGCTTAGGAGAACGTATTAGTAAAGTAACCTAAACATTTAGAAGTCCAGGTCCATCATTATAACAAAATGTAAAAAATTATTTGTTCTGTAATTTTCTCTCAATATAAAAAACTTAGACTGTAGATTTTACATCAGAAAGCACAATATAGCTTAGAAGATCGTTTTAGCCAGGTTACCTAACCATTTAGAACTCCAGGGCCATCATTATAACAAAATGTAATAAATTATTTGTTTTGTAACTTTTCTCACAATATAGAAATCTTAGACGGTAGATTTTACATCAGAAAGAACAATATAGCTTAGAATAACGTTTAAGCCAGGTTACCTAACCATTTAGAACTCCAGGTCCATAATTATAACAAAAAGTTATGAATTATTTGTTTTGTAACTTTAATCACAATATAAAAATCTTAGACCGTAGATTTAACATCAGAAAGGACAATATAGCTTAGGAGAACGTATTAGTAAAGTAACCTAAACATTGAGAAGTCCAGGTCCATCATTATAACAAAATGTAATAAATTATTTGTTCTGTATTTTTCTCTCAATATAAAAAACTTAGACTGTAGATTTTACATCAGAAAGCACAATATAGCTTAGAATAACGTTTTAGCCAGGTTACCTAACCATTTAGAACTCCAGGGCCATCATTATAACAAAATGTAATTAATTATTTGTTTTGTAACTTTTCTCACAAAATAGAAATCTTGGACCGTATATTTTACTTCAGAAAGCACAATATAGCTTATAAGAACGTTTAAGCCAGGTTAACTAACCATTAGAACTCCAGGTCAATCATTATAACAAAATGTGATAAATTATTTGTTTTTTAACTTTTCTCACAATATGGAAATCTTAGACCGTAGATTTTACATCAGAAAGCACAATATAGCTAAGAAGAACGTTTAAGCCAGGTTAGGTACCTAACCATTTAGAACTCCAGGTCCATCATTATCACAAAATGTAAAAAATTATTTGTTTTGTAACTTTTCTCACAAAATAGAAATCTTAGACTGTAGATTTTACATCAGAAAGCACAATATAGCTTAGAAGAACGTTTTAGCCAGGTTACCTAACCATTTAGAACTTCAGGTCCATCATTATAACAAAATGTAATAAATTATTTGTTCTGTATGTTTTCTCACAATATAAAAAACTTAGACCGTAGATTTTACATCAAAAAGAACAATTTAGCTTTAAAGAACGTTTAAGCTTGGTTACCTAACCATTTAAAGTCCAGGTCCATCATTGTAACAAAATGTTATAAATTATTTGTTTTGTAATTTTTTTCACAATATAGAAAACAGAGACTGTAGATTTTACATCAGAAAGCACAATATAGCTTTAAAGAACGTTTAAGCTAGGTTACCTAACCATTTAGAAGTCCAGGTCCATCATTATAACAAAATGTTATAAATTATTTGTTCTGTAACTTTTCTCACAATATAAAAATTTAGACCGTAGATTTTACGTCAGAAAGCACAATATAGCTTAGAAAAACGTTTAAGACAGGTTACCTAACCATTTAGAACTCCAGGTCCATCATTATAACAAAGTGTAATAAATTATTTGTCTTGTAACTTTTCTCACAATATAAAAAATTGAGACCGTAGATTTTACATCAGTAAGCACAATATAGCTTAGAAGAACGTTTTAGCCAGGTTGCCTTACCATTTAGAACTCCAGGTCCATCATTATAACAAAATGTAATAAATCATTTGTTCTGTAACTTTTCTCACAATATGGAAATCTTAGACCGTAGATTTTACATCAGAAAGCACAATATAGCTAAGAAGAACGTTTTAGCCAGGTAACCTAACCATTTAGAACTCCAGGTCCATCATTATAACAAAATGTAATAAATTATTTGTTCTGTAACTTTTCTCACAATATGGAAATCTTAGAACGTAGATTTTACATCAGAAAGCACAATATAGCTATGAAGAACGTTTTAGCTAGGTAACCTTACCATTTAGAACTCCAGGTCCATCATTATAACAAAATGTAATAAATTATTTGTTCTGTAACTTTTCTCACAATATTAAAAACTTAGACCGTAGATTTTACATCAAAAAGCACAATTTAGCTTAGAAAAACGTTTTAGCCAGGTCGCCTAACCATTTTGAACTCCAGGTCCATCATTATAACAAAATGTAATAAATTATTTGTTTTGTAACTTTTCTCACAAAATAGAAATCTTGGACCGTATATTTTACTTCAGAAAGCACAATATAGCTTAGAAGAACGTTTCAGCCAGGTTACCTAACCATTTAGAACTCCAGGTCCATCATTATAACAAAATGTAATAAATTATTTGTTTTTTAACTTTTCTCACAATATGGAAATGTTAGACCGTAGATTTTACATCAGAAAGCACAATATAGCTAAGAAGAAGGTTTTAGCCAGGTTAGGTACCTAACCATTTAGAACTCCAGGTCCATCATTATAACAAAATGTTATAAATTATTTATTTTGTAATTTTTTTCACAATATAGAAAACGTTGATTTTACATCAGAAAGCACAATAAAGCTTAGAAGAACGTTTTAGCCAGGTTACCTAACCATTTAGAACTCCAGGTCCATCATTATAATAAAATGTTATAAATTATTTGTTCTGTCTTTTTTCTCACAATATAAAAAATTAGACCGTAGATTTTACGTCAGAAAGCACAATATAGCTTAGAAGAACGTTTTAGCCAGGTTGCCTAACTATTTAGAACTCCAGGTCCATCATTATAACTAAATGTAATAAATTATTTGTTCTGTAACTTTTCTCACAATATTAAAAACTTAGACCGTAAATTTTACATCAAAAAGCACAATATAGTTTAGAAGAACGTTTTAGCCAGGTTGCCTAACCATTTAGAACTACAGGTCCATCATTATAACAAAATGTAATAAATTATTTGTTTTTTAACTTTTCTCACAAAATAGAAATCTTGGACCGTATATTTTACATCAGAAAGCACAATATAGCTTAGAAGAACGTTTTAGCCAGGTTACCTAACCATTTAGAACTCCAGGTCCATCATTATAACAAAATGTAATGAATTATTTGTTTTGTAACTTTTCTCACAATATAAAAATCTTAGACCGTAGATTTTACATCAGAAAGCACAATACAGCTTAGAAGAACGTTTTAGCCAGGTAACCTAACCATTTAGAACTCTAGGTCCATCATTAAAACAAAATGTAATAAATTATTTGTTCTGTAACTTTTCTCACAATATTAAAAACTTAGACCGTAGATTTTACATCAAAAAGCACAACTTAGCTTAGAAGAACGTTTAAGCCAGGTCGCCTAACCATTTAGAACTCCAGGTCCATCATTATAACAAAATGTAATAAATTATTTGTTTTGTAACTTTTCTTACAAAATAGAAATCTTGGACTGTATATTTTACTTCAGAAAGCACAATATAGCTTAGAAGAAAGTTTTAGCCAGGTTAACTAACCATTTAGAACTCCAGGTCCATCATTATAACAAAATGTAATAAATTATTTGTTCTGTATTTTTTCTCACATTATAAAAAACTTAGACCGTAGATTTTACATCAAAAAGCACAATTTAGCTTTAAAGAACGTTTAAGCTAGGTTACCTAACCATTTAGAACTCCAGGTCCATCATTGTAACAAAATGTTATAAATTATTTGTTTTGTAATTTTTTTCACAATATAGAAAACTTAGACTGTAGATTATACATCAGAAAGCACAATATAGCTTTAAAGAACGTTTTAGCTGGGTTACCTAACCATTAAGAAGTCCAGGTCCATCATTATAACAAAATGTAATAAATTATTTGTTCTGTATTTTTCTCTCAATATAAAAAACTTAGACTGTAGATTTTACATCAGAAAGCACAATATAGCTAAGAATAACGTTTTAGCCAGGTTACCTAACCATTTAGAACTCCAGGGCCATCATTATAACAAAATGTAATTAATTATTTGTTTTGTAACTTTTCTCACAAAATATAAATCTTGGACCGTATATTTTACTTCAGAAAGCACAATATAGCTTAGAAGAACGTTTAAGCCAGGTTAACTAACCATTAGAACTCCAGGTCAATCATTATAACAAAATGTGATAAATTATTTGTTTTTTAACTTTTCTCACAATATGGAAATCTTAGACCGTAGATTTTACATCAGAAAGCACAATATAGCTAAGAAGAACGTTTAAGCCAGGTTAGGTACCTAACCATTTAGAACTCCAGGTCCATCATTATCACAAAATGTAAAAAATTATTTGTTTTGTAACTTTTCTCACAAAATAGAAATCTTAGACTGTAGATTTTACATCATAAAGCACAATATAGCTTAGAAGAACGTTTTAGCCAGGTTACCTAACCATTTAGAACTTCAGGTCCATCATTATAACAAAATGTAATAAATTATTTGTTCTGTATGTTTTCTCACAATATAAAAAACTAAGACCGTAGATTTTACATCAAAAAAAACAATTTAGCTTTAAAGAACGTTTAAGCTAGGTTACCTAACCATTTAAAGTCCAGGTCCATCATTGTAACAAAATGTTATAAATTATTTGTTTTGTAATTTTTTTCACAATATAGAAAACAGAGACTGTAGATTTTACATCAGAAAGCACAATATAGCTTAGAAAAACGTTAAATACAGGTTACCTAACCATTTAGAACTCCAGGTCCATCATTATAACAAAGTGTAATAAATTATTTGTCTTGTAACTTTTCTCACAATATAAAAAATTGAGACCGTAGATTTTACATCAGTAAGCACAATATAGCTTAGAAGAACGTTTTAGCCAGGTTGCCTAACCATTTAGAACTCCAGGTCCATCATTATAACAAAATGTAATAAATCATTTGTTCTGTAACTTTTCTCACAATATGGAAATCTTAGACCGTAGATTTTACATCAGAAAGCACAATATAGCTAAGAAGAACGTTTTAGCCAGGTAACCTAACCATTTAGAACTCCAGGTCCATCATTATAACAAAATGTAATAAATTATTTGTTCTGTAACTTTTCTTACAATATTAAAAACTTAGACCGTAGATTTTACATCAAAAAGCACAATTTAGCTTAGAAAAACGTTTTAGCCAGGTCGCCTAACCATTTAGAACTCCAGGTCCATCATTATAACAAAATGTAATAAATTATTTGTTTTGTAACTTTTCTCACAATATAAAAATTTAGACCGTAGATTTTACGTCAGAAAGCACAATATAGCTTAGAAGAACGTTTAAGACAGGTTACCTAACCATTTAGAACTCCAGGTCCATCATTATAACAAAGTGTAATAAATTATTTGTCTTGTAACTTTTCTCACAATATAAAAAATTGAGACCGTAGATTTTACATCAGAAAGCACAATATAGCTTAGAAGAACGTTTTAGCCAGGTTGCCTAACCATTTAGAACTCCAGTTCCATCATTATAACAAAATGTAATAAATTATTTGTTCTGTAACTTTTCTCACAATATGGAAATCTTAGACCGTAGATTTTACATCAGAAAGCACAATATAGCTATGAAGAACGTTTTAGCTAGGTAACCTAACCATTTAGAACTCCAGGTCCATCATTATAACAAAATGTAATAAATTATTTGTTCTGTAACTTTTCTCACAAAATTTAAAAAACTTAGACCGTAGATTTTACATCAAAAAGCACAATTTAGCTTAGAAAAACGTTTTAGCCAGGTCGCCTAACCATTTTGAACTCCAGGTCCATCATTATAACAAAATGTAATAAATTATTTGTTTTGTAACTTTTCTCACAAAATAGAAATCTTGGACCGTATATTTTACTTCAGAAAGCACAATATAGCTTAGAAGAACGTTTCAGCCAGGTTACCTAACCATTTAGAACTCTAGGTCCATCATTATAACAAAATGTAATAAATTATTTGTTTTTTAACTTTTCTCACAATATGGAAATGTTAGACCGTAGATTTTACATCAGAAAGCACAATATAGCTAAGAAAAAGGTTTTAGCCAGGTTAGGTACCTAACCATTTAGAACTCCAGGTCCATCATTATAACAAAATGTTATAAATTATTTATTTTGTAATTTTTTTCACAATATAGAAAACGTAGATTTTACATCAGAAAGCACAATAAAGCTTAGAAGAACGTTTTAGCCAGGTTACCTAACCATTTAGAACTCCAGGTCCATCATTATAATAAAATGTTATAAATTATTTGTTCTGTCTTTTTTCTCACAATATAAAAAATTAGACCGTAGATTTTACGTCAGAAAGCACAATATAGCTTAGAAGAACGTTTTAGCCAGGTTGCCTAACTATTTAGAACTCCAGGTCCATCATTATAACTAAATGTAATAAATTATTTGTTCTGTAACTTTTCTCACAATATAAAAAACTTAGACCGTAAATTTTACATCAAAAAGCACAATATAGCTTAGAAGAACGTTTTAGCCAGGTTGCCTAACCATTTAGAACTACAGGTCCATCATTATAACAAAATGTAATAAATTATTTGTTTTTTAACTTTTCTCACAAAATAGAAATCTTGGACCGTATATTTTACATCAGAAAGCACAATATAGCTTAGAAGAACGTTTTAGCCAGGTTACCTAACCATTTAGAACTCCAGGTCCATCATTATAACAAAATGTAATGAATTATTTGTTTTGTAACTTTTCTCACAATATAAAAATCTTAGACCGTAGATTTTACATCAGAAAGCACAATACAGCTTAGAAGAACGTTTTAGCCAGGTCGCCTAACCATTTAGAACTCCAGGTCCATCATTATAACAAAATGTAATAAATTATTTGTTTTGTAACTTTTCTTATAAAATAGAAATCTTGGACTGTATATTTTACTTCAGAAAGCACAATATAGCTTAGAAGAACGTTTTAGCCAGGTTAACTAACCATTTAGAACTCCAGGTCCATCATTATAACAAAATGTAATAAATTATTTGTTTTGTATTTTTTCTCACAATATAAAAAACTTAGACCGTAGATTTTACATCAAAAAGCACAATTTAGCTTTAAAGAACGTTTAAGCTAGGTTACCTAACCATTTAGAACTCCAGGTCCATCATTGTAACAAAATGTTATAAATTATTTGTTTTGTAATTTTTTTCACAATATAGAAAACTTAGACTGTAGATTTTACATCAGAAAGCACAATATAGCTTAAAAGAACGTTTTAGCTAGGTTACCTAACCATTAAGAAGTCCAGGTCCATCATTATAACAAAATGTTATTTGTTCTGTATTTTTTCTCACAATATAAAAATTTAGACCGTAGATTGTACGTCAGAAAGCACAATATAGCTTAGAAGAACGTTAAAACCAGGTTACCTAACCGTTTGGAACTCCAGGTCCATCATTATAACAAATTGTAATAAATTATTTGTGCTGTAACTTTTCTCACAATATAAAAACTTAGACCGTAGATTTTACATCAAAAATCACAATATAGCTTAGAAGAACGTTTTAGCCAGGTTGCCTAACCATTTAGAACTCCAGGTCCATCATTATAACAAAATGTAATAAATTATTTGTTCTGTAACTTTTCTCACAATATGGAAATCTTAGACCGTAGATTTTACATCAGAAAGCACAATATAGCTATGAAGAACGTTTTAGCTAGGTAACCTAACCATTTAGAACTCCAGGTCCATCATTATAACAAAATGTAATAAATTATTTGTTCTGTAACTTTTCTCACAAAATTTAAAAAACTTAGACCGTAGATTTTACATCAAAAAGCACAATTTAGCTTAGAAAAACGTTTTAGCCAGGTCGCCTAACCATTTTGAACTCCAGGTCCATCATTATAACAAAATGTAATAAATTATTTGTTTTGTAACTTTTCTCACAAAATAGAAATCTTGGACCGTATATTTTACTTCAGAAAGCACAATATAGCTTAGAAGAACGTTTCAGCCAGGTTACCTAACCATTTAGAACTCTAGGTCCATCATTATAACAAAATGTAATAAATTATTTGTTTTTTAACTTTTCTCACAATATGGAAATGTTAGACCGTAGATTTTACATCAGAAAGCACAATATAGCTAAGAAAAAGGTTTTAGCCAGGTTAGGTACCTAACCATTTAGAACTCCAGGTCCATCATTATAACAAAATGTTATAAATTATTTATTTTGTAATTTTTTTCACAATATAGAAAACGTAGATTTTACATCAGAAAGCACAATAAAGCTTAGAAGAACGTTTTAGCCAGGTTACCTAACCATTTAGAACTCCAGGTCCATCATTATAATAAAATGTTATAAATTATTTGTTCTGTCTTTTTTCTCACAATATAAAAAATTAGACCGTAGATTTTACGTCAGAAAGCACAATATAGCTTAGAAGAACGTTTTAGCCAGGTTGCCTAACTATTTAGAACTCCAGGTCCATCATTATAACTAAATGTAATAAATTATTTGTTCTGTAACTTTTCTCACAATATAAAAAACTTAGACCGTAAATTTTACATCAAAAAGCACAATATAGCTTAGAAGAACGTTTTAGCCAGGTTGCCTAACCATTTAGAACTCCAGGTCCATCATTATAACAAAATGTAATAAATTATTTGTTTTTTAACTTTTCTCACAAAATAGAAATCTTGGACCGTATATTTTACATCAGAAAGCACAATATAGCTTAGAAGAACGTTTTAGCCAGGTTACCTAACCATTTAGAACTCCAGGTCCATCATTATAACAAAATGTAATGAATTATTTGTTTTGTAACTTTTCTCACAAAATAAAAATCTTAGACCGTAGATTTTACATCAGAAAGCACAATACAGCTTAGAAGAACGTTTTAGCCAGGTCGCCTAACCATTTAGAACTCCAGGTCCATCATTATAACAAAATGTAATAAATTATTTGTTTTGTAACTTTTCTTATAAAATAGAAATCTTGGACTGTATATTTTACTTCAGAAAGCACAATATAGCTTAGAAGAACGTTTTAGCCAGGTTAACTAACCATTTAGAACTCCAGGTCCATCATTATAACAAAATGTAATAAATTATTTGTTTTGTATTTTTTCTCACAATATAAAAAACTTAGACCGTAGATTTTACATCAAAAAGCACAATTTAGCTTTAAAGAACGTTTAAGCTAGGTTACCTAACCATTTAGAACTCCAGGTCCATCATTGTAACAAAATGTTATAAATTATTTGTTTTGTAATTTTTTTCACAATATAGAAAACTTAGACTGTAGATTTTACATCAGAAAGCACAATATAGCTTAAAAGAACGTTTTAGCTAGGTTACCTAACCATTAAGAAGTCCAGGTCCATCATTATAACAAAATGTTATTTGTTCTGTATTTTTTCTCACAATATAAAAATTTAGACCGTAGATTGTACGTCAGAAAGCACAATATAGCTTAGAAGAACGTTAAAACCAGGTTACCTAACCGTTTGGAACTCCAGGTCCATCATTATAACAAATTGTAATAAATTATTTGTGCTGTAACTTTTCTCACAATATAAAAACTTAGACCGTAGATTTTACATCAAAAATCACAATATAGCTTAGAAGAACGTTTTAGCCAGGTTGCCTAACCATTTAGAACTCCAGGTCCATCATTATAACAAAATGTTATAAATTATTTGTTCTGTAACTTTTCTCACAATATAAAAATTTAGACCGTAGATTTTACGTCAGAAAGCACAATATAGCTTAGAAAAACGTTTAAGACAGGTTACCTAACCATTTAGAACTCCAGGTCCATCATTATAACAAAGTGTAATAAATTATTTGTCTTGTAACTTTTCTCACAATATAAAAAATTGAGACCGTAGATTTTACATCAGTAAGCACAATATAGCTTAGAAGAACGTTTTAGCCAGGTTGCCTAACCATTTAGAACTCCAGGTCCATCATTATAACAAAATGTAATAAATCATTTGTTCTGTAACTTTTCTCACAATATGGAAATCTTAGACCGTAGATTTTACATCAGAAAGCACAATATAGCTAAGAAGAACGTTTTAGCCAGGTAACCTAACCATTTAGAACTCCAGGTCCATCATTATAACAAAATGTAATAAATTATTTGTTCTGTAACTTTTCTTACAATATTAAAAACTTAGACCGTAGATTTTACATCAAAATGCACAATTTAGCTTAGAAAAACGTTTTAGCCAGGTCGCCTAACCATTTAGAACTCCAGGTCCATCATTATAACAAAATGTAATAAATTATTTGTTTTGTAACTTTTCTCACAATATAAAAATTTAGACCGTAGATTTTACGTCAGAAAGCACAATATAGCTTAGAAGAACGTTTAAGACAGGTTACCTAACCATTTAGAACTCCAGGTCCATCATTATAACAAAGTGTAATAAATTATTTGTTTTGTAACTTTTCTCACAATATAACAATTTAGAGCGTAGATTTTACGTCAGAAAAACAATATAGCTTAGAAGAACGTTTAAGCCAGGTTACCTAACCATTTAGAACTCCAAGCCCATCATTATAACAAAGTGTAATAAATTATTTGTCTTGTAACTTTTCTTACAATATAAAAAATTGAGACCGTAGATTTTACATCAGAAAGCACTATATAGCTTAGAAGAACGTTTTAGCCAGGTTGCCCAACCATTAAGAACTCCAGGTCCATCATTACAACAAAATGTAATAAATTATTTATTTTGTAACTTTTCTTACAATATGGAAATCTTAGACCGTAGATTTTACATCAGAAAGCACAGTATAGCTAAGAAGAACGTTTTAGCCAGGTTAGGTACCTAACCATTTAGAACTCCAGGTCCATCATTATAACAAAATGTAATAAATTATTTGTTTTTTAACTTTTCTCACAATATGGAAATGTTAGACCGTAGATTTTACATCAGAAAGCACAATATAGCTAAGAAGAAGGTTTTAGCCAGGTTAGGTACCTAACCATTTAGAACTCCAGGTCCATCATTATAACAAAATGTTATAAATTATTTATTTTGTAATTTTTTTCACAATATAGAAAACGTAGATTTTACATCAGAAAGCACAATAAAGCTTAGAAGAACGTTTTAGCCAGGTTACCTAACCATTTAGAACTCCAGGTCCATCATTATAATAAAATGTTATAAATTATTTGTTCTGTCTTTTTTCTCACAATATAAAAAATTAGACCGTAGATTTTACGTCAGAAAGCACAATATAGCTTAGAAGAACGTTTTAGCCAGGTTGCCTAACTATTTAGAACTCCAGGTCCATCATTATAACTAAATGTAATAAATTATTTGTTCTGTAACTTTTCTCACAATATAAAAAACTTAGACCGTAAATTTTACATCAAAAAGCACAATATAGCTTAGAAGAACGTTTTAGCCAGGTTGCCTAACCATTTAGAACTACAGGTCCATCATTATAACAAAATGTAATAAATTATTTGTTTTTTAACTTTTCTCACAAAATAGAAATCTTGGACCGTATATTTTACATCAGAAAGCACAATATAGCTTAGAAGAACGTTTTAGCCAGGTTACCTAACCATTTAGAACTCCAGGTCCATCATTATAACAAAATGTAATGAATTATTTGTTTTGTAACTTTTCTCACAATATAAAAATCTTAGACCGTAGATTTTACATCAGAAAGCACAATACAGCTTAGAAGAACGTTTTAGCCAGGTAACCTAACCATTTAGAACTCTAGGTCCATCATTATAACAAAATGTAATAAATTATTTGTTATGTAACTTTTCTTACAAAATAGAAATCTTGGACTGTATATTTTACTTCAGAAAGCACAATATAGCTTAGAAGAACGTTTTAGCCAGGTTAACTAACCATTTAGAACTCCAGGTCCATCATTATAACAAAATGTAATAAATTATTTGTTCTGTATTTTTTCTCACAATATAAAAAACTTAGACCGTAGATTTTACATCAAAAAGCACAATTTAGCTTTAAAGAACGTTTAAGCTAGGTTACCTAACCATTTAGAACTCCAGGTCCATCATTGTAACAAAATGTTATAAATTATTTGTTTTGTAATTTTTTTCACAATATAGAAAACTTAGACTGTAGATTTTACATCAGAAAGCACAATATAGCTTTAAAGAACGTTTTAGCTAGGTTACCTAACCATTAAGAAGTCCAGGTCCATCATTATAACAAAATGTAATAAATTATTTGTTTTGTAACTTTTCTTACAAAATAGAAATCTTGGACTGTATATTTTACTTCAGAAAGCACAATATAGCTTAGAAGAACGTTTTAGCCAGGTTACCTAACCATTTAGAACTCCAGGTCCATCATTATAACAAAATGTAATGAATTATTTGTTTTGTAACTTTTCTCACAATATAAAAATCTTAGACCGTAGATTTTACATCAGAAAGCACAATACAGCTTAGAAGAACGTTTTAGCCAGGTAACCTAACCATTTAGAACTCTAGGTCCATCATTATAACAAATTGTAATAAATTATTTGTTTTGTAACTTTTCTTACAAAATAGAAATCTTGGACTGTATATTTTACTTCAGAAAGCACAATATAGCTTAGAAGAACGTTTTAGCCAGGTTAACTAACCATTTAGAACTCCAGGTCCATCATTATAACTAAATGTAATAAATTATTTGTTCTGTAACTTTTCTCACAATATAAAAAACTTAGACCGTAAATTTTACATCAAAAAGCACAATATAGCTTAGAAGAACGTTTTAGCCAGGTTGCCTAACCATTTAGAACTACAGGTCCATCATTATAACAAAATGTAATAAATTATTTGTTTTTTAACTTTTCTCACAAAATAGAAATCTTGGACCGTATATTTTACATCAGAAAGCACAATATAGCTATGAAGAACGTTTTAGCCAGGTAACCTTACCATTTAGAACTCCAGGTCCATCATTATAACAAAATGTAATAAATTATTTGTTCTGTAACTTTTCTCACAATATTAAAAACTTAGACCGTAGATTTTACATCAAAAAGCACAATTTAGCTTAGAAAAACGTTTTAGCCAGGTCGCCTAACCATTTTGAACTCCAGGTCCATCATTATAACAAAATGTAATAAATTATTTGTTTTGTAACTTTTCTCACAAAATAGAAATCTTGGACCGTATATTTTACTTCAGAAAGCACAATATAGCTTAGAAGAACGTTTCAGCCAGGTTACCTAACCATTTAGAACTCCAGGTCCATCATTATAACAAAATGTAATAAATTATTTGTTTTTTAACTTTTCTCACAATATGGAAATGTTAGACAGTAGATTTTACATCAGAAAGCACAATATAGCTAAGAAGAAGGTTTTAGCCAGGTTAGGTACCTAACCATTTAGAACTCCAGGTCCATCATTATAACAAAATGTTATAAATTATTTATTTTGTAATTTTTTTCACAATATAGAAAACGTAGATTTTACATCAGAAAGCACAATAAAGCTTAGAAGAACGTTTTAGCCAGGTTACCTAACCATTTAGAACTCCAGGTCCATCATTATAATAAAATGTTATAAATTATTTGTTCTGTCTTTTTTCTCACAATATAAAAAATTAGACCGTAGATTTTACGTCAGAAAGCACAATATAGCTTAGAAGAACGTTTTAGCCAGGTTGCCTAACTATTTAGAACTCCAGGTCCATCATTATAACTAAATGTAATAAATTATTTGTTCTGTAACTTTTCTCACAATATAAAAAACTTAGACCGTAAATTTTACATCAAAAAGCACAATTTAGCTTTAAAGAACGTTTAAGCTAGGTTACCTAACCATTTAGAACTCCAGGTCCATCATTGTAACAAAATGTTATAAATTATTTGTTTTGTAATTTTTTTCACAATATAGAAAACTTAGACTGTAGATTTTACATCAGAAAGCACAATATAGCTTTAAAGAACGTTTTAGCTAGGTTACCTAACCATTAAGAAGTCCAGGTCCATCATTATAACAAAATGTAATAAATTATTTGTTTTGTAACTTTTCTTACAAAATAGAAATCTTGGACTGTATATTTTACTTCAGAAAGCACAATATAGCTTAGAAGAACGTTTTAGCCAGGTTACCTAACCATTTAGAACTCCAGGTCCATCATTATAACAAAATGTAATGAATTATTTGTTTTGTAACTTTTCTCACAATATAAAAATCTTAGACCGTAGATTTTACATCAGAAAGCACAATACAGCTTAGAAGAACGTTTTAGCCAGGTAACCTAACCATTTAGAACTCTAGGTCCATCATTATAACAAAATGTAATAAATTATTTGTTTTGTAACTTTTCTTACAAAATAGAAATCTTGGACTGTATATTTTACTTCAGAAAGCACAATATAGCTTAGAAGAACGTTTTAGCCAGGTTAACTAACCATTTAGAACTCCAGGTCCATCATTATAACTAAATGTAATAAATTATTTGTTCTGTAACTTTTCTCACAATATAAAAAACTTAGACCGTAAATTTTACATCAAAAAGCACAATATAGCTTAGAAGAACGTTTTAGCCAGGTTGCCTAACCATTTAGAACTACAGGTCCATCATTATAACAAAATGTAATAAATTATTTGTTTTTTAACTTTTCTCACAAAATAGAAATCTTGGACCGTATATTTTACATCAGAAAGCACAATATAGCTTAGAAGAACGTTTTAGCCAGGTTACCTAACCATTTAGAACTCCAGGTCCATCATTATAACAAAATGTAATGAATTATTTGTTTTGTAACTTTTCTCACAATATAAAAATCTTAGACCGTAGATTTTACATCAGAAAGCACAATACAGCTTAGAAGAACGTTTTAGCCAGGTAACCTAACCATTTAGAACTCTAGGTCCATCATTATAACAAAATGTAATAAATTATTTGTTCTGTAACTTTTCTCGCAATATTAAAAACTTGGACCGTAGATTTTACATCAAAAAGCACAACTTAGCTTAGAAGAACGTTTTAGCCAGGTCGCCTAACCATTTAGAACTCCAGGTCCATCATTATAACAAAATGTAATAAATTATTTGTTTTGTAACTTTTCTTACAACATAGAAATCTTGGACTGTATATTTTACTTCAGAAAGCACAATATAGCTTAGAAGAACGTTTTAGCCAGGTTAACTAACCATTTAGAACTCCAGGTCCATCATTATAACAAAATGTAATAAATTATTTGTTCTGTATTTTTTCTCACAATATAAAAAACTTAGACCGTAGATTTTACATCAAAAAGCACAATTTAGCTTTAAAGAACGTTTTAGCCAGGTCGCCTAACCATATTGAACTCCAGGTCCATCATTGTAACAAAATGTTATAAATTATTTGTTTTGTAATTTTTCTTACAATATTAAAAACTTAGACCGTAGATTTTACATCAAAAAGCACAATTTAGCTTAGAAAAACGTTTTAGCCAGGTCGCCTAACCATTTAGAACTCCAGGTCCATCATTATAACAAAATGTAATAAATTATTTGTTTTGTAACTTTTCTCACAATATAAAAATTTAGACCGTAGATTTTACGTCAGAAAGCACAATATAGCTTAGAAAAACGTTTAAGACAGGTTACCTAACCATTTAGAACTCCAGGTCCATCATTATAACAAAGTGTAATAAATTATTTGTCTTGTAACTTTTCTCACAATATAAACAATTGAGACCGTAGATTTTACATCAGAAAGCACAATATAGCTTAGAAGAACGTTTTAGCCAGGTTGCCTAACCATTTAGATCTCCAGGTCCATCATTATAACAAAATGTAATAAATTATTTGTTCTGTAACTTTTCTCACAATATGGAAATCTTAGACCGTAGATTTTACATCAGAAAGCACAATATAGCTATGAAGAACGTTTTAGCTAGGTAACCTAACCATTTAGAACTCCAGGTCCATCATTATAACATAATGTAATAAATTATTTGTTCTGTAACTTTTCTCACAATATTAAAAACTTAGACCGTAGATTTTACATCAAAAAGCACAATTTAGCTTAGAAAAACGTTTTAGCCAGGTCGCCTAACCATTTTGAACTCCAGGTCCATCATTATAACAAAATGTAATAAATTATTTGTTTTGTAACTTTTCTCACAAAATAGAAATCTTGGACCGTATATTTTACTTCAGAAAGCACAATATAGCTTAGGAGAACGTTTCAGCCAGGTTACCTAACCATTTAGAACTCCAGGTCCATCATTATAACAAAATGTAATAAATTATTTGTTTTTTAACTTTTCTCACAATATGGAAATGTTAGACCGTAGATTTTACATCAGAAAGCACAATATAGCTAAGAAGAAGGTTTTAGCCAGGTTAGGTACCTAACCATTTAGAACTCCAGGTCCATCATTATAACAAAATGTTATAAATTATTTATTTTGTAATTTTTTTCACAATATAGAAAACGTAGATTTTACATCAGAAAGCACAATAAAGCTTAGAAGAACGTTTTAGCCAGGTTACCTAACCATTTAGAACTCCAGGTCCATCATTATAATAAAATGTTATAAATTATTTGTTCTGTCTTTTTTCTCACAATATAAAAAATTAGACCGTAGATTTTACGTCAGAAAGCACAATATAGCTTAGAAGAACGTTTTAGCCAGGTTGCCTAACTATTTAGAACTCCAGGTCCATCATTATAACTAAATGTAATAAATTATTTGTTCTGTAACTTTTCTCACAATATAAAAAACTTAGACCGTAAATTTTACATCAAAAAGCACAATATAGCTTAGAAGAACGTTTTAGCCAGGTTGCCTAACTAACCATTTAGAACTACAGGTCCATCATTATAACAAAATGTAATAAATTATTTGTTTTTTAACTTTTCTCACAAAATAGAAATCTTGGACCGTATATTTTACATCAGAAAGCACAATATAGCTTAGAAGAACGTTTTAGCCAGGTTACCTAACCATTTAGAACTCCAGGTCCATCATTATAACAAAATGTAATGAATTATTTGATTTGTAACTTTTCTCACAATATAAAAATCTTAGACCGTAGATTTTACATCAGAAAGCACAATACAGCTTAGAAGAACGTTTTAGCCAGGTAACCTAACCATTTAGAACTCTAGGTCCATCATTATAACAAAATGTAATAAATTATTTGTTATGTAACTTTTCTTACAAAATAGAAATCTTGGACTGTATATTTTACTTCAGAAAGCACAATATAGCTTAGAAGAACGTTTTAGCCAGGTTAACTAACCATTTAGAACTCCAGGTCCATCATTATAACAAAATGTAATAAATTATTTGTTTTGTATTTTTTCTCACAATATAAAAAACTTAGACCGTAGATTTTACATCAAAAAGCACAATTTAGCTTTAAAGAACGTTTAAGCTAGGTTACCTAACCATTTAGAACTCCAGGTCCATCATTGTAACAAAATGTTATAAATTATTTGTTTTGTAATTTTTTTCACAATATAGAAAACTTAGACTGTAGATTTTACATCAGAAAGCACAATATAGCTTTAAAGAACGTTTTAGCTAGGTTACCTAACCATTAAGAAGTCCAGGTCCATCATTATAACAAAATGTAATAAATTATTTGTTTTGTAACTTTTCTTACAAAATAGAAATCTTGGACTGTATATTTTACTTCAGAAAGCACAATATAGCTTAGAAGAACGTTTTAGCCAGGTTACCTAACCATTTAGAACTCCAGGTCCATCATTATAACAAAATGTAATGAATTATTTGTTTTGTAACTTTTCTCACAATATAAAAATCTTAGACCGTAGATTTTACATCAGAAAGCACAATACAGCTTAGAAGAACGTTTTAGCCAGGTAACCTAACCATTTAGAACTCTAGGTCCATCATTATAACAAAATGTAATAAATTATTTGTTTTGTAACTTTTCTTACAAAATAGAAATCTTGGACTGTATATTTTACTTCAGAAAGCACAATATAGCTTAGAAGAACGTTTTAGCCAGGTTAACTAACCATTTAGAACTCCAGGTCCATCATTATAACAAAATGTAATAAATTATTTGTTCTGTATTTTTTCTCACAATATAAAAAACTTAGACCGTAGATTTTACATCAAAAAGCACAATTTAGCTTTAAAGAACCTTTAAGCTAGGTTACCTAACCATTTAGAACTCCAGGTCCATCATTGTAACAAAATGTTATAAATTATTTGTTCTGTAACTTTTCTCACAATATTAAAAATTTAGACCGTAGATTTTACATCAAAAAGCACAACTTAGCTTAGAAGAACGTTTTAGCCAGGTCGCCTAACCATTTAGAACTCCAGGTCCATCATTATAACAAAATGTAATAAATTATTTGTTTTGTAACTTTTCTTACAAAATAGAAATCTTGGACTGTATATTTTACTTCAGAAAGCACAATATAGCTTAGAAGAACGTTTTAGCCAGGTTAACTAACCATTTAGAACTCCAGGTCCATCATTATAACAAAATGTAATAAATTATTTGTTCTGTATTTTTTCTCACAATATAAAAAACTTAGACCGTAGATTTTACATCAAAAAGCACAATTTAGCTTTAAAGAACGTTTAAGCTAGGTTACCTAACCATTTAGAACTCCAGGTCCATCATTGTAACAAAATGTTATAAATTATTTGTTTTGTAATTTTTTTCACAATATAGAAAACTTAGACTGTAGATTTTACATCAGAAAGCACAATATAGCTTTAAAGAACGTTTTAGCTAGGTTACCTAACCATTAAGAAGTCCAGGTCCATCATTATAACAAAATGTTATTTGTTCTGTAACTTTTCTCACAATATAAAAATTTAGACCGTAGATTGTACGTCAGAAAGCACAATATAGCTTAGAAGAACGTTTAAACCAGGTTACCTAACCGTTTGGAACTCCAGGTCCATCATTATAACAAAATGTAATAAATTATTTGTGCTGTAACTTTTCTCACAATATAAAAAACTTAGACCGTAGATTTTACATCAAAAATCACAATATAGCTTAGAAGAACGTTTTAGCCAGGTTGCCTAACCATTTAGAACTCCAGGTCCATCATTATAACAAAATGTAATAAATTATTTGTTTTGTAACTTTTCTCACAAAATAGAAATCTTGGACCGTATATTTTACATCAGAAAGCACAATATAGCTTAAAAAAGAGTGAAACATTAAACTCCGATTACTTTTGCAACCTGTTGCGTCGTTTGAGAGAAGAAATCAAAGAAAAACGTCCAGGTTTGTTGAGAAGAAAATTCTTGTTTCATCAGGACAATGCGCGCGTTCACATCTCTGTGCAATCCATGGCAGAAATCCATCAATGTGGCTTCGAATTGTTACCTCATATCCCATATTCATCGGATTTAGCACCGTCCGACTTTTATCTGTTCCCAAAGCTGAAAAAAATTTTAGGTGGTAAACATTTTTTACAAATGAAGAGGTCATAGCCGCCATGGACGCTTATTTTGAGGAGTTAGACGAAGATTTTTTTAAAACGGGTATCGAAGCCTTACCGGGTCGATGGAAAAGTGTTTTGAGCTCGGAGGAGAGTATGTTGAAAAATAAAAATAAACTCAAAATTGTGTGGATTCATTAAGTATGTTAGGCTAAGAACTTTTCAAATGATTCTCGTAGGTTTTGAAGTACTGCGAAAAATCGCCGCTAAAACTATGTGCTCGCGAAGTCTCCTGTTCGCGGAACTACTGGTTATTTGTGTATTGTTCTAGGTATTTGTAGCCAACGTCCGCACTAAGATCAAGCTAATGTGGGACAACATTATGTACTCGAACACCGAGCGTGATGAGTTCATTCATTACTACAGAGACATTGTATATTCACTGAAGATACTCTCACGCTGCATGAACTTTATCTCGAGAAGATTACCAAATACTACAAGGAAAACAAGTAAGTAACGCTTGCGGCTTATTAGGCAGCCAACTTTGTACACTGAAATGAAAGATAATACTAGGGATCAGGAATAGTCTACTCGTAGTTACAATTTTGGTGTCGTCTACATCTCTGATTTTCTCCCTGGACTATGTTAACCACAGGCAAGTATGTTAAACCAAATGCCTTGTTTTGATAGATTACTGATGAGGTGGGGCTCATAGAAACTATAAATTATTTATTATTCTTAACTTATTTTGTGAATTAAAGCTGTTTGTTTGCCATGTAAAATAAAATAAAATTAATAATTACCTCTTACCAAATGAAGTTACTGCAAGTAACTAACTTGAAGTAACAAATTTGCGGTAACTATATTTTTCTTGTAATTTTGTGGATTGTTTATATTAAGTTGCTGCTTATATTAAGTGATATGCGTTTATATTAAGTGATTGCTCAATCGAATCTTTGATTACATTGTATGTATGTCTCAGCGACTCTCGGCTCCCTATACCGACGGAAAACAATCCCTTCAGGCCAAAAGTCTGGTGCCAGGAAGGTTTCTCTCAACTTGCCTGGAAATCTGAACACATATGACTTGAAGTACGTCTCGCGTTTTGATTCCAGCCGCGTTATCTTTACCTTAGGGCCTGAACCGGGATTCTTCCTTCGTCACATTTGTCGCGTATATACCGCACGATCTCGTCTCCTGACGTGCTCTTCTCAAATCTTATGTGTGATCATCAAAATTTTATGTGTGATCGATCACGCTTACCTTTTTACAGACAAGTCCGATTTTGATAATTCTTTTTTTGTTTGGTTAAGTAGTTCCTCTAGGTTCGATTTACACAATTCGTCACATTCAGTTAACCACACACGTTGCATATCCTGGAAAAATTGGTTGACTTCTTAGAAATCTATTGTATTATTGGCCAAATATGGCGACTCGCGAGTCAACGGGTTAAGCGGTTTTTGAGTTACAATCCAATAACTGAAAAGTATTACCCCTACCCTGATAATATCCTCAATGACGGTGAATGACAATCAATCCCGTAAGTAGTCAAGTGCACTAAAAACGGTAATTTTTTTTATACAAATGAACCAAAAGTTTGAAATAACTTGTCGAAGTCGGTACCATGGACACAATATTGTAATAAAAAATACCTACTTTTGAACTATCATTGTACTCGTACATACTTCAATACAAGTTATTTCACACTTTTTGGTAATGAAGTCGGTCCATTTTTTTTGTATATCTTGATGATATCGTAATTGACGGTGAATGACAATCGATCCCGTCAGTAACAATTGTCAATAAAAGGGAGAGATTTTTTTTTCAAAAAATTGGAACCAATTTCAACACTATAAAGTGTGAAATAACTTGTCGAAGTCTGTACAATGCGCATAATATTGTTATGATAGGCACTTTTGAATTATCATGGTACTGACTTCAACATGTTATTTCACACCTTTTAGTGTTGAAGTCGGTTCCATATTTTGGTTTCTGATGTAAAATCTACAGTCTAAGTTTTTATATTGTGAGAAAAAATACAGCACAAAAAATGTATTACCTACATTTGTTATAATGATGGACCTGGAGTTCTAAATGGTTAGGCAACCTGGCTAAAACGTTCTTCTTAGCTAAATTATGCTTTCTGATGTAAAATCTACGGTCTCAATTTTTTATATTGTGAGAAAAGTTACAAGACAAATAATTTATTACACTTTGTTATAATGATAGACCTGGAGTTCTAAATGGTTAGGTAACCTGGCTTAAACGTTATTCTGAGATATATTGTGCCTTCTGACGTAAAATCTACGGTCTAAATTTTTACATTGTGAGAAAAGTGACAGAACAAATAATTTATAACATTTTGTTGTAATGATGGACCTGGAGTTCTAAATGGTTAGGTACCTAACCTGGCTAAAACGTTCTTCTTAGCTATATTGTGCTTTCTGATGTAAAATCTACGGTCTAAGATTTCCATATTGTGAGAAAAGTAAAAAAAACAAATAATTTATTACATTTTGTTATAATGAAGGACCTGGAGTTCTAAATGGTTAGTTAACCTGGCTAAAACGTTCTGCTAAGCTATATTGTGCTTTCTGATGTAAAATATACGGTCCTAGATTTCTATTTTGTAAGAAAAGTAACAAAACAAATAATTTATTACATTTTGTTATAATGATGGACCTGGAGTTCTAAATGGTTAGGCAACCTGGCTAAAACCTTCTTCTAAGCTAAATTGTGCTTTTTGATGTAAAATCTACGGACTAAGTTTTTTATGTTGTGAGAAAAGTTACAGAACAAATAATTTATTACATTTTGTTATAATGATGGACCTGGAGTTCTAAATGGTTAGGTAACTGGCTTAAACGTTATTCTGAGCTATATTGTGCTTTCTGCCGTAAAATCTACGGTCTAAATTTTTACATTGTGAGGAAAGTTACAGAACAAATAATTTATAACATTTTGTTATAATGTAGGACCTGGATTTCTAAATAATAATAATAATAATAATAAAAAAAAATAAAACCGCAGGGGCGGCTTTGTGGCGAGCCGTCGGTGAGTGGCGACACCGCGGACCCTGATTCTCCCTGGGGCTAAATGAGACCCCTGACCCCCGGCTTGCCTTAATTGGCCGTCCGGGGGTGGAGACGCAAGAGCAAGTAACAAAAAGCTCCAAGGGTGGAAGTGTTAAAGGGCATAACGCCGGTAGTAGCGCTCTAGTGAAACCGCAGCACACCTCTCGACACTCTTTAGCCATCCACACCAACGTTGCCCCTTTTGTCACCACTCATGGTGGCCTTTATGGGGGGCCCGTTTAGTGGATGGCAAGTCACCACCTGCCTAAATATTTTAACATGAGACTAAATTGGCAGGTGCCGTAGTCTCATCCATAGCCCACTATCTTCCTTATCACTAATAAGTTCATATCAATAGCCTGGCCATTTTACCCATATTTGTAATAGTTATAAGTACCATGTTACCCTTCATCCAACATTTTTTCTGTTTTTTATACTCCTTTGTATTTTTATACCAAACAGGCCTCTAAGTGTTGGCTATAGCCCCACTTATGCCTATGTAAAGGACCGGGTGAAACCCGTGAAATTGTTTAAATAAAAATAATAATAATAATAATAATAATACCGCAGGGGCGGCTTTGTGGCGAGCCGTCGGTGAGTGGCGACACCGCGGACCCTGATTCTCCCTGGGGCTAAATGAGACCCCTGACCCCCGGCTTGCCTTAATTGGCCGTCCGGGGGTGGAGACGCAAGAGCAAGTAACAAAAAGCTCCAAGGGTGGAAGTGTTAAAGGGCATAACGCCGGTAGTAGCGCTCTAGTGAAACCGCAGCACACCTCTCGACACTCTTTAGCCATCCACACCAACGTTGCCCCTTTTGTCACCACTCATGGTGGCCTTTATGGGGGGCCCGTTTAGTGGATGGCAAGTCACCACCTGCCTAAATATTTTAACATGAGACTAAATTGGCAGGTGCCGTAGTCTCATCCATAGCCCACTATCTTCCTTATCACTAATAAGTTCATATCAATAGCCTGGCCATTTTACCCATATTTGTAATAGTTATAAGTACCATCTTACCCTTCATCCAACATTTTTTCTGTTTTTTATACTCCTTTGTATTTGCTATACCAAACAGGCCTCTAACGTGTTGGCTACAGCCCCACTTATGCCTCTGTAAAGGGCCGGATTAAATCCGTGAATTTGTTTTAATAAAAGGAATAATAATAATAATAAATCTTTATTCATGGAACTTAAACAATGGCATAAATTGTTAAGAAAAACGATGATACCCGCGAGAGTTTTGGAGAAAAACTGTGTTGCGGATACCAACGCCCTCCTCCTTAATTTCTATAGTACAGTTAGTTCCTAAAATTTATGTAACATATTTTTAAATATAAAAATTACAAACAATTGTTTTTTACAAGATAATAGCGAATGAGTATGAGTCTCTCTTTGTGTGTGTGTAAGTGTGTGTGTTTGTGTGAGTGTGTGTGTGTGTGTGTTTGTGTGTATGTGTGTGTGTGTGTGCGTATGTGGTGTGTGTGCCTATGTTTTTATTTTGGGTTACACGCAGGTTCCAGTAGTCATGTATTGTAACTTAAAAGCTCTTCGGTTTCATCATATGTTAATGATTGTAGCCTTTCCGTAACTTTTATTTTACATTGATGAGAAGGAAGGGGGTAAATATTACTAGTTTTATTTAATCTATTATACAAAGTGCTGCTTATGAAATAATAGTGACGACCTGCCAATGGAGTGCGACGATTTACTGCCTTACAGACCCTATCAGATCTGCGCTTAGATTTTATGAATTGAGGGTCGTAATATAGTTCAGAGTGCTTGCGTAGTACTGTCTGCAGTATGAAAATCTGTCTAACTGTGAGGACTTTACAGATCGAGTAGAGTTCAGTTGTAGGGAATCTCCGCGGTTTTTTTAAGAGCATTTTGAGAACTGATCTTTGCGCTCTTTCAAGTTTGATCATATTTGTTTTTGAGGATCCTCCCCAGGAAGTTATGCAATATGTAAGTAGTGATTGAGCCAAAGCAAAGTAGACAGTTCTTAGGCACTTTAAGTCCGCCGCATCTCGAAGGTTTTTAAACACATAAAGTAATTGTCTGGTGCGGGATACAGCTGCGTCTATGTGTTCTTTCCAACTCATAGAGCTTCCCACCATCACACCAAGATACTTAATATTATGAGCTCTGTCTATATGGCTACATTGGCAGTCTTGTAGAAGCGTACTTTGACATGTATGTGTGCGGATTTTAAAAGAATCAGAAGGTTGCGATGTAACTTTAGCAGCGAAGGTAATAAATTTAGTTTTTTTCACATTTAGCGTGAGGAGGCTCTGGTTTAGCCAGTGGGTCACAGCCATTAGCGCATTTTCAGATAAGTCCTGGGCTTCCTCGCAGTTTCGACCATTTATCAAAAGTACAGTATCATCGGCATAAGTAATTATTTTAGTATTTGGAATACTAAGGGAGCATAATTGATTTATATATAAAAGAAACAGGGTAGGCCCGAGAACACTACCCTGGGGCACGCCAAAATATATCGGTTCCTCTTCACTGACAATGTTGTCGATCTTGACACATTGAGAGCGTTGTGTTAGGTAGCTGCTAAAAATAGAGAGTGTGAGGCCTCTGATACCGATAGTTTCAAGCCTGTTTACCAAGATGGGGATAGAGACAGTGTCGAAAGCCTTTGAAAGATCAAGAAATATTCCAATCACTTTTAATTTATTGTCAATAGATTTAACGATTGAATTGGTAAGTTCCAAAACTGCATCCTCAGTGGACCTTCCAGATCGAAATCCAAACTGGTTATTGGATAGTAAATTGTTATCGTTTATAAATTTAATTATCCTGAAATTTAAAATTTTCTCAAAAACTTTTGATAGGGTTGTAAGTACTGAAATTGGCCTGTAATTATCGACACTGTCTTTGGCCCCGTTCTTATCATCATCTCAGCCGTAGGACGTCCACTGCTGAACATATGCCTCCCCCATGATTTTCCAAAAGGACCGGTTGGAAGCGGCCTGCATCCAACGTCGTCCTGCGACCTTTCTCAGGTCGTCTGTCCACCGTGTCGGTGGACGACCTACGCTGCGCTTGCCGGTACGTGGTCTCCACTCCAGAACCATTCGGCCCCGTTCTTATATATAGGGTGAATGATAGCTTTCTTAAACACACGCGGGAAAATACCAGCACTGAAACACAGATTAAATAAAACATTAAGTATAGGGACAAGAACATGTTTAGCTGCTTTGATAAAAGCGGCAGAAATGCCATCCCAACCAACAGCACAATTGGATTTGAGGTGAATGATGATATGTTCGATTTCATTACAATCCACACTGAACAAAGCCATTGAATTTAATGGCGATTGTTGTTCTGAGATTGTATCATACTTGTAGGTCGGTTTTTGAGATGAAGTTAGTAGGTGTTTAGTGGACGGGGATATAAATTTACCAGCTAAAGTTTTTCCTATACTGAAAAAAAACTTATTGACGTTATTAACGCATTGGGAAGGGCTATTGGTGAGTCTTAACAATTCTGAAGAACTTGTCTTTTTAGTGTTCAGGTGTGTGATTTGTTTAATAAGCCTCCAGGTGGCTTTTGGGTTTTTTGCAGCTTTTTGAAACTCAAGGCGTTCATATGATTTTTTTTGTTTTTTTGAGCAGACGGTTGCAAATATTACGATATCGTAAGAATATGATCTTTAATACTGCATCATTAGGATTCTTTTTCAACTTTTGGTGCAGCTTGTCCCTGTGCCGTATGCATTTAAGAAGGGCTGGAGTAATCCAGGGTTTAATTATGCGTTTTCTGCTGGGAATCTGAACAACTTTAGAATGCAATTTGATAATGGATGAGAGCATATTCACTAGAGATTCCGCTGCGGATTCTGGGTCAGTAGATTCAAGGATAGGACCAAAATCTACTTGTTCTAGTGCGCAAATAGCAGCAGGTAAATCAATTTTTTGAGAAGTTCTATTTGCAGGATTAGCGCAGTGCCGAGTACTACAGTATAGTAAAATGGGTGCGTGGTCGGTAACTACTGAATCAAGGAGGAATGTAGTAGCGGAATATGGAGTCCTGAGAATAATATGATCAATGCAATTGTTTAGGCGGGTGGGAAGTGTATACGCCGGCAACATAGCGTGTGAGGAAATAGTTTTTAGATAATCATCAGCAAATGGATCATTGCTATCTTCTGCTATATTAATGTTAATGTCCCCAATAACTATTGCAGTCTTAAAATTACTTATGCTGTCTAGAGTAGTATCAAGACGAGTATCAAGACGTTTAGGAAGGTGTTAATACATTTGTAAGAGGGTGAGCGATAAATTGCTAATAAGGCTACTTTGTTGAACAATTTTAGGACCAGACAATTTGCCTCCACAAAATCAGGTGTTTCCACTGAGTATTCATAGCCATTTCTAACATATAGGACCAGACCGTCATTTTGATTTGTGTAAGAAGTTTTATAGGAATCAAACCCAGACAAGGCTGGAAGAACAGGAGTACTTTTCAGCCAACATTCCGAGAGCACAATAATATCAACTTGGTCAGGAATTCGATGTAAGAGAACAAGTAGTCCGTTAAAGTTACAGCTGATGCTGCGAATATTTAGGTGTAGAATTTTAAGATTGTTAATAGTATGAGTGTTAAAGTTACAAACATCTTCAGGTGAACAAATGTGTGCAACTGTTGGAGATATCTCCTCAATCTCGTCAGTAAGTGTTGGCAAATTATCCATTACTGAGCATTGTACATAATCTTTCGTTAAAAAGTGTTTATTGATATCATTAGGGCTATTCAGATCATCGGGGATCATAATTTTGTTTTCAGATACTATATTTATTTTCTCAAGGTAATTCCACATTTTTTTAGGCTGATAAATATTGTTGTTGATATAATAAGTAAAGAATGCTTTTCTCTCTCTGTCAACAGCACCTATTACCAAATTTTTAAGACTTTTATAATATTCCTTTGATGACTCTGTTTTCTTACTTTGTGATTTCACAAGTGCTTTATCCCGCAGGGACATCATAAACTTAATCATATTTGTGATCCAACTTTTCGGGAAGTCTCTTACACGTATACACTTAATAGGAGCGTGTTTATTAAAAAGGACATTTATGTGTACACTGAGTTTATCAACCATGGGCTGCATCTCTGAAATTCCCACAATATCCAACCAAGGCAACGATTTCAAGTCCATGTTACAGGAGTCCACATTAATGTCCCTAATTAGACGTGTCTCAATAAATCTAGCTATTGGCTTCGGTTTTCTAACATTAAACTCACTGACCACCACCGCATGATCACTCAAGCATCTATTGTGTACCGCTCTCACATTTGTGCATCTATCAGGAATATTCGTAATTATAAGGTCTATCAAGCTTTCTGTTTCATCCGTGATCCTGGTAGGAGCTTTTTCAACCTGTTCGACGCCTAAATGAGATAGGAACATTTCCAGCGCCCTAGTTTTAAGTTGACCAGGCGAAAGCATATCTGCGTTTAAATCGGCTAATAGGCATAGGTAATCGCAGTTAGCAAACACATTAAACGACTCGCCATGGGCATCCAAAGCGGTTGTCATTTTGACACTTTCAGGCCTATATGCAGTACCAACTGCCATACGCGCACCGGGTAGCAAGAGTTCCAGCCACAACTGTTCCAATTGTGAATCTGGATGCGCGCTTACTCGTACACGTAAACCTTCTTTAATGTAGAAACCGACGCCTCCGCCTCTTCCCGACTTTCGCGCTCTATGCTTAAAAACGTAGCCAGATAGAACGGGCGCAATTATTTCCGCCCCTTCTTGTATCCACGTCTCATTTAATGCCAGAATACATACATACATACATACATACATAAAATCACGCCTCTTTCCCGTAGGGGTAGGCAGAGACCACGTATTTCCACTTACTACGATCCTGACATATCTCTTTCGCTTCATCTATACTCATCAATCCTTTCATACATAAGCGTCGGTTTAGGGTACTTTTGACCTGGCCTTTTTTCAGAACGACTTCAATCTGATTTCGGAATGTTCGCCTAGGTCATCCCCTTCCAACACTTCCGTTTACTTGTCCCATGTATACCTGTTTAGTCATTCTCATTTAATTCATTCTCTCCATATGTCCAAACCATCTTAACATACCTTTCTCGATTTTTGTCACTACACCCTCATTCACACTACATCGTTCCCTTATCACACTATTCCTTATCCTGTCACTCCGTTTCACTCCAATCATACTCCTCAATGCTCTCATCTCCACAGCATTTATTCTACTTTCATGCTTTTTCTGCCACACCCAACTTTCACTACCATACATCAGTGTCGGAACCAACACTCCCCCATGAACAGCCAGACGAGCCTTTTTAGACACCTTCTGACTGTTCATAAAAGCGTGCAATGCTCCGTTTACCATGTTTCCAGCGTTCACTCTCCTTTCTATATCACTTTCACACTCACCATCTTTTGTAAACATGGATCCCAAGTATACAAACTCTTTCACTTGTTCCACTTTTTCACCCCCAATCACAATATTGCAATCGGTCATCGGTCGTCACTCTATCATCTCGTTCAAACACCATCACTTTCGTCTTACTTACATTTATTTTCATTCCCTTTCTTTCTAAAGCCTCTTGCATAACATTTACCATCTCCTGCAACTCTTTTACCGACGACGCAAGTATCACTTGGTCATCAGCGTAGAGAAGACATTTGATGAGTAACTCGTTCATTCTTAATCCACATTCACTGTCTTTCAGGTTTGTCAAACAATTATCCATGAATAAGTTGAACAGCGACGGTGACGCTACACATCCTTGTCTAACACCTTTTTCGATGTTAAAACCAATCAGTGTATGTCCCATTTATCCTAACGCAAGCACTGGAATCCTTATAGAGGGTTTTCAGCGCTTGGATCAGGTTACTATTCAGCCCATGCATAGACAACGCTGACCACAGTTCATGCCTACTCACCCTATCATAAGCCTTTTCTAAATTTACGAAAGCGCAATAAACCTTTTGGCTTTTCGCCAAGCATTTTTCGGCCAGCCATGCCAGAATATCTGACTTATATGTCTGTACAGTAGCATCAAGTTCATCCCTACCTGTATTAAGCGATCTAGTATTGAGTAAACCCCGTTTCAACTTAGCTTCAATATGGTTAGCCATTTATAATTATTAGTTTTAAACATAGTTCGAAGTTTTTCGGACCTGTCAGTGCGGCTAGTTGTGTATGTGTAGTGTACTTGTTAAGTGTTGTTAAGTTAAGTGTTTAGTTTTGTAACTTTTCTCACAATATAAAAATCTTAGACCGTAGATTTTACATCAGAAAGCACAATACAGCTTAGAAGAACGTATTAGTAAAGTCACCTAACCCCTAAGAACTCCAGGTCCATCATTATAACAAAATGTGATACATTATATTTTGTTTATAACTTTTCTCACAATATAGAAATCTTAGACCGTAGATTTTACATCAGAAAGCACAATATAGCTTAGGAGAACGTATTAGTAAAGTTACCTAACCATTAGAACTCCAGGTCCATCATTATAACAAAATGTAATAAATTATTTGTTCTGTAACTTTTCTCACAATATAAAAAACTTAGACCGCAGATTTTACATCAGAAAGCACAATATAGCTTAGAAGAACCTTTTAGCTAGGTTACCTAACCATTAGAACTCCAGGTCCATCATTATAACAAAATGTAATAAATTATTTGTTCTGTAACTTTTCTCACAATATAAAAAACTTAGACCGCAGATTTTACATCAGAAAGCACAATATAGCTTAGAAGAACCTTTTAGCTAGGTTACCTAACCATTAGAACTCCAGGTCCATCATTATAACAAAATGTAATAAATTATTTGTTCTGTAACTTTTCTCACAATATAAAAAACTAAGACCGCAGATTTTAGATCAGAAAGCACAATGTAGCTTAGAATAACCTTATAGCTAGGTTACCTAATCATTTGGAACTCCAGGTCCAACATTATAACAAAATGTAATAAGTTATTTGTTTGTAACTTTTCTCACAATATAAAAATCTTAGACCGTAGATTTTACATCAGAAAGCACAATACAGCTTAGAAGAACGTTTTAGCCAGGTTACCTAACCATTTAGAACTTCAGGTCCAACATTATAACAAAATGTTATAAATCATTTGTTTTGTAACTTTTCTCACAATATAGAAATCGTAGACCGTAGATTTTACATCAGAAAACACAATATAGCTTAGGAGAACGTATTAGTAAAGTTACCTAACCATTTAGAACTCCAGGTCCATCATTATAACAAAATGTAATAAATTATTTGTTTGTAACTTTTCTCACAATATAAAAATCTTAGACCGTAGATTTTACATCAGAAAGCACAATACAGCTTAGAAGAACGTTTTAGCCAGGTTACCTAACCATTTAGAACTCCAGGTCCAACATTATAACAAAATGTTATAAATTATTTGTTTTGTAACCTTTCTCACAATATAAAAATCTTAGACCGTGGATTTTACACCAGAAAGCACAATATAGCTTAGGAGAACGTATTAGTAAAGTTACCTAACCATTAGAACTCCAGGTCCATCATTATAACAAAATGTAATAAATTTTTTTTTCTGTAACTTTTCTCACAATATAAAAAACTAAGACCGCAGATTTTACATCAGAAAGCACAATATAGCTTAGAATAACCTTTTAGCTAGATTACCTAATCATTTGGAACTTCAGGTCCAACATTATAACAAAATGTTATTAATCATTTGTTTTGTAACTTTTCTCACAATATAGAAATCGTAGACCGTAGATTTTACATCAGAAAACACAATATAGCTTAGAAAAACGTTTAAGCCAGGTTACCTAACCATTTAGAACTCCAGGTCCAACATTATAACAAAATGTTATAAATTATTTGTTTTGTAACCTTTCTCACAATATAAAAATCTTAGACCGTGGATTTTACACCAGAAAGCACAATATAGCTTAGGAGAACGTATTAGTAAAGTTACCTAACCATTTAGAACTCTAGGTCCATCATTATAACAAAATGTAATAAATTATTTGTTTGTAACTTTTCTCACAATATAAAAATCTTAGACCGTAGATTTTACATCAGAAAGCACAATATAGCTTAGAAGAACCTTTTAGCCAGGTTACCTAATCATTTAGAACTCCAGGTCCAACATTATACCAAAATGTTATAAATCATTTGTTTTGTAACTTTTCTCACAATATAGAAATCGTAGACCGTAGATTTTACATCAGAAAGCACAATATAGCTTAGGAGAACGTAGTAGTAAAGTTACTTAAACATTTAGAAGTCCAGGTCCATTATTATAACTAGGTGCATGGAAATAATACTTAAAGTTTACTTTACTAAACATATAAAGATCCTAGAAATTAGGTCAGGAAGCACAATATAGCTAAAGTAAACGTTTTAGCATAGTTAGCTAAACATTAAAAAGTTCAGATCCACCATTATACTAAAATGTAAGAATTTATTCAAATTGTTACGTTTCTCAAGATATAAAGATCTTAGAACGTAGGTTTTACATCAGGAAGTACTATATAGCTAAGAATAACGTTTAAGCAAATTACCTAACCATTTAGAAGTGCAGGTCCATTATTATAACAAAATCTTAGAATTTATGTCAATTAAACTTTTCTAAAAATATAAAGATCTTATAACGTAGTTTTTTAACGTTTTAGCCAGGTTACCTAACCATTTAGAACTCCAGGTCCAATATTATAACAAAATGTTATAAATTATTTGTTTTGTAACCTTTCTCACAATATAAAAATCTTAGACCGTAGATTTTACACTAAAAAGCACAATATAGCTTAGGAGAACGTATTAGTAAAGTTACATAAGCATTTAGAACTCCAGGTCCATCATTATAACAAAATGTAATAAATTATTTGTTCTGTAACTTTTCTCACAATATAGGTAAAAAACTTAGACCGCAGATTTTACATCAGAAAGCACAATATAGCTTAGAAGAACCTTTTAGCTAGGTTACCTAATCATTTAGAACTCCAGGTCCAACATTATAACAAAATGTTATAAATCATTTGTTTTGTAACTTTTCTCACAATATAGAAATCGTAGACCGTAGATTTTACATCAGAAACACAATATAGCTTAGGAGAACATATTAGTAAAGTTACCTAACCATTTAGAACTCCAGGTCCATCATTATAACAAAATGTATCAAATTATTTGTTTATAACTTTTCTCACAATATAAAAATCTTAGACCGTAGATTTTACATCAGAAAGCACAATACAGCTTAGAAGAACGTTTTAGCCAGGTTACCTAACCATTTAGAACTCCAGGTCCAACATTATAACAAAATGTTATAAATTATTTGTTTTGTAACCTTTTTCACAATATAAAAATCTTAGACCGTGGATTTTACACCAGAAATCACAATATAGCTTAGGAGAACGTATTAGTAAAGTTACCTTACCATTAGAACTCCAGGTCCATCATTATAACAAAATGTAATAAATTATTTGTTCTGTAACTTTTCTCACAATATAAAAAACTTAGACCGCAGATTTTACATCAGAAAGCACAATATAGCTTAGAAGAACCTTTTAGCTAGGTTATCTAATCATTTAGAACTCCAGGTCCAACATTATACCAAAATGTTATAAATCATTTGTTTTGTAACTTTTCTCACAATATAGAAATCGTTGACCGTAGATTTTACATCAGAAAGCACAATATAGCTTAGGAGAACGTAGTAGTAAAGTTACTTAAACATTTAGAAGTCCAGGTCCATTATTATAACTAGGTGCATGGAAATAATACTTAAAGTTTACTTTACTAAACATATAAAGATCCTAGAAATTAGGTCAGGAAGCACAATATAGCTAAAGTAAACGTTTTAGCATAGTTAGCTAAACATTAAAAAGTTCAGATCCACCATTATACTAAAATGTAAGAATTTATTCAAATTGTTACGTTTCTCAAGATATAAAGATCTTAGAACGTAGGTTTTACATCAGGAAGTACTATATAGCTAAGAATAACGTTTAAGCAAATTACCTAACCATTTAGAAGTGCAGGTCCATTATTATAACAAAATCTTAGAATTTATGTCAATTAAACTTTTCTAAAAATATAAAGATCTTATAACGTAGTTTTTTAACGTTTTAGCCAGGTTACCTAACCATTTAGAACTCCAGGTCCAACATTATAACAAAATGTTATAAATTATTTGTTTTGTAACCTTTTTCACAATATAAAAATCTTAGACCGTGGATTTTACACCAGAAATCACAATATAGCTTAGGAGAACGTATTAGTAAAGTTACCTAAGCATTTAGAACTCCAGGTCCATCATTATAACAAAATGTAATAAATTATTTGTTCTGTAACTTTTCTCACAATATAGGTAAAAAACTTAGACCGCAGATTTTACATCAGAAAGCACAATATAGCTTAGAAGAACCTTTTAGCTAGGTTACCTAATCATTTAGAACTCCAGGTCCAACATTATAACAAAATGTTATAAATCATTTGTTTTGTAACTTTTCTCACAATATAGAAATCGTAGACCGTAGATTTTACATCAGAAACACAATATAGCTTAGGAGAACATATTAGTAAAGTTACCTAACCATTTAGAACTCCAGGTCCATCATTATAACAAAATGTATCAAATTATTTGTTTATAACTTTTCTCACAATATAAAAATCTTAGACCGTAGATTTTACATCAGAAAGCACAATACAGCTTAGAAGAACGTTTTAGCCAGGTTACCTAACCATTTAGAACTCCAGGTCCAACATTATAACAAAATGTTATAAATTATTTGTTTTGTAACCTTTTTCACAATATAAAAATCTTAGACCGTGGATTTTACACCAGAAATCACAATATAGCTTAGGAGAACGTATTAGTAAAGTTACCTTACCATTAGAACTCCAGGTCCATCATTATAACAAAATGTAATAAATTATTTGTTCTGTAACTTTTCTCACAATATAAAAAACTTAGACCGCAGATTTTACATCAGAAAGCACAATATAGCTTAGAAGAACCTTTTAGCTAGGTTATCTAATCATTTAGAACTCCAGGTCCAACATTATACCAAAATGTTATAAATCATTTGTTTTGTAACTTTTCTCACAATATAGAAATCGTAGACCGTAGATTTTACATCAGAAAGCACAATATAGCTTAGGAGAACGTAGTAGTAAAGTTACTTAAACATTTAGAAGTCCAGGTCCATTATTATAACTAGGTGCATGGAAATAATACTTAAAGTTTACTTTACTAAACATATAAAGATCCTAGAAATTAGGTCAGGAAGCACAATATAGCTAAAGTAAACGTTTTAGCATAGTTAGCTAAACATTAAAAAGTTCAGATCCACCATTATACTAAAATGTAAGAATTTATTCAAATTGTTACGTTTCTCAAGATATAAAGATCTTAGAACGTAGGTTTTACATCAGGAAGTACTATATAGCTAAGAATAACGTTTAAGCAAATTACCTAACCATTTAGAAGTGCAGGTCCATTATTATAACAAAATCTTAGAATTTATGTCAATTAAACTTTTCTAAAAATATAAAGATCTTATAACGTAGTTTTTTAACGTTTTAGCCAGGTTACCTAACCATTTAGAACTCCAGGTCCAACATTATAACAAAATGTTATAAATTATTTGTTTTGTAACCTTTTTCACAATATAAAAATCTTAGACCGTGGATTTTACACCAGAAATCACAATATAGCTTAGGAGAACGTATTAGTAAAGTTACCTTACCATTAGAACTCCAGGTCCATCATTATAACAAAATGTAATAAATTATTTGTTCTGTAACTTTTCTCACAATATAAAAAACTTAGACCGCAGATTTTACATCAGAAAGCACAATATAGCTTAGAAGAACCTTTTAGCTAGGTTATCTAATCATTTAGAACTCCAGGTCCAACATTATACCAAAATGTTATAAATCATTTGTTTTGTAACTTTTCTCACAATATAGAAATCGTAGACCGTAGATTTTACATCAGAAAGCACAATATAGCTTAGGAGAACGTAGTAGTAAAGTTACTTAAACATTTAGAAGTCCAGGTCCATTATTATAACTAGGTGCATGGAAATAATACTTAAAGTTTACTTTACTAAACATATAAAGATCCTAGAAATTAGGTCAGGAAGCACAATATAGCTAAAGTAAACGTTTTAGCATAGTTAGCTAAACATTAAAAAGTTCAGATCCACCATTATACTAAAATGTAAGAATTTATTCAAATTGTTACGTTTCTCAAGATATAAAGATCTTAGAACGTAGGTTTTACATCAGGAAGTACTATATAGCTAAGAATAACGTTTAAGCAAATTACCTAACCATTTAGAAGTGCAGGTCCATTATTATAACAAAATCTTAGAATTTATGTCAATTAAACTTTTCTAAAAATATAAAGATCTTATAACGTAGTTTTTTAACGTTTTAGCCAGGTTACCTAACCATTTAGAACTCCAGGTCCAACATTATAACAAAATGTTATAAATTATTTGTTTTGTAACCTTTTTCACAATATAAAAATCTTAGACCGTGGATTTTACACCAGAAATCACAATATAGCTTAGGAGAACGTAGTAGTAAAGTTACTTAAACATTTAGAAGTCCAGGTCCATTATTATAACTAGGTGCATGGAAATAATACTTAAAGTTTACTTTACTAAACATATAAAGATCTTAGAACGTAGGTCAGGAAGCACAATATAGCTAAAGTAAACGTTTTAGCATACTTAGCTAAACATTAAAAAGTTCAGATCCATCATTATAATAAAATGTAAGAATTTATTCAAATTGTTACGTTTCTCAAGATATAAAGATCTTAGAACGTAGGTTTTACATCAGGAAGTACTATATAGCTAAGAATAACGTTTAAGCAAATTACCTAACCATTTAGAAGTGCAGGTCCATTATTATAACAAAATCTTAGAATTTATGTCAATTAAACTTTTTTAAAAATATAAAGATCTTAGAACGTAGTTTTACACCAGGAAGCACATTATAGCTAAAGAGTTCTCATAATGTGTTAGAGTGATAACTTGTGTTAGAGCAAAACGTTAGTTTTAGCATAGTTAGCTAAATATTTAGAAGTCCCGCTCCATCATTATAACATAATGTAAGAATTTATTAAAATCGTAACTTTTCTCAATATGTAAAAAGGTAGATTTTACATCAGGAAGCACAATATAGCTTAGGAGAACGTGTTAGCTAGAGGGTCCTGCTATTGCGGTTTTTTTTTCCATTACTTCATAGGTTCGAAAACTTATGGATTTGAATATAGTCGCGAACGACGATATTTCGAAAAACAGTTTCACTGTCTCGTATACTCGAATGCGTGACTTCGGTTTTGATTTTTATAAACGTTTCAAAAAGTATGAATATAAGCTACGAAGAAATAATAGTCTTCGTAGGATATAAGAAAACCATTTTTTAACAAAAGTCGTAGAGAAGAAAATAATCTTTAAAAATAGATTTTGTCGATTAATCCAATATTTTCCAGAGATATCGGTCGAGATAGAAAACCAGTTTCATTAAATGGACCATTAATCGTAAACGGTAAGTTTTACAAGAAAGTTTACAGGCAATAAAAGATACAAATTTTATTCTCTTACAATAAGAGTCTCAATAACTTTTGCGCTAAAGTTTTTCTAAGATATCGGCCAAAAACTTTTTCGAGATGGCGCTTGAAGCTCCACCTGGATCTGTCAGTAGTTTATGATTTTGTGCTTATTAAGTGACCCTAAAACTTTAAAAGGAAAGGAAATTTAGTGCGAGGTTAAATTATATTTTTACTGGCCTAATACAGGGAGAAAATTGCACTACATCACCATAAACGTTAACCATTAACCAACGGCTTTGAAAATGCAATTTTGTCAACCAAACCGTCAATGTGTGGTCAGCAGTGGTAATCGCACTTCAGAGTCGTGAAATATATAAAATATGTAGGTGTATCCCAGTATTTCCATTAGGTATTTCTATTGATAGAAATACTGGGACTGATTCTCCCACTTTTTCCATTCCTAACACATAAACTACCACTACCAAATTAACTATGATAACACTCATCTTCTGGGGCATCGCCTACTGCAGCCGCGACGCGCTTTTGTCACTCGCTCGTTTTGTTCAAAATATACCTAACACTCCTCGATTCGCTCGTCGTCATTCCTATAAATGACTTTGCCTTAGATGAGTCATGCGCAAACTGAATAGTACCATTAAACATACATTTACATCTCTCATATTCGGTAAGTAGGTCCTTATTACCCCCAAATGGGGCTTGTAGGTGACCAGTTAGCGCTCTAGGGTAATAATGTAGTTAGAAAAGCCCTAGGGCGGTAAGTAATTAAGAAATACCACTTTACTCTTTCAAACAGTTCGCGTACATCTAACAATCATACTGGCAATAGACATCATGCATTCAGCCCAATGACAAAAGAGGTCGCTTCGCTATTCAGCCTTGTCTTCGTATGAGTATAATAGTCATCAATTTTATTATTGTAATGCCGGTTTTTCTTCTATTTACCTCACAATCGAAATGTAAAGCAGAGTAGTTAGCTCGGGTGTAAGCATCAATTACATCCTCGAACTAAAGGCACCCTCGCTGCGCTGAATATCTCGGGCTGCAATTGATGCCTTGGCCCTTGGCTACTAATCTACTCTATTATAGTTTTTATTTGCTGCAATATAAATAATGGAATATAATCTAGAGAAAAACGCTGTTCCCATTTTTTTTATTTTGTATTTCCATGCAAGTAGTGAGTATAATTAATAAATAGTGAGTGAATAGTGCATGCCTCAAGACAAGAGTCTTCGACCAATGTGTGTTACCAGTGATGGCTTATGGCACTGAAACGTGGTGTCTTATTATGGGCCTCATAGATAAGCCCAAAGTCGCACAACGAGCTATGGTTATGCTTGGGGTTTCTCTATGTGATCGAATCAGAAATGAGGAGATCCGTAGATGAACGAAAGTCACCGACATATCCCAGAAGATTAGCCAGTTAAAGTGGCAGTGGGCAGGGCACATAGCACGCAGAACAGACGGCGGATGGGGCCGGAAGGTTCTGGAATGGATACCACGGACTGGCAAGCGCAGCGTAGGTCGTCAACCGACACGGTGGACAGAAGACCTGATAAAGGTCTCAGGACGACGTTGGATGCAGGCCGCTTCCAACCGGTCCTTTTGGAAAATTATGGGGGAGGCATATGTTCAGCTGTGGACGTCCAACGGCGGAGATGATGATGACGCAAACAGTGGGAAACACCCAAATATGTACATTCACATTGGTTACTGGTTATTTGATTTATTTACAGAAGGCATGTTACACAGTATACAATTAACACAGTAATATAATTAAAGCAATGCATTGTAACATAATATGATAATAATGTAGGTATATTAAATTGTAAAAAAAACTATGTAATTTTATAACCAACTTCTCGATCTTCATCGTCTCTACTGGTGTGACGACATAGAGGTCCTGTACACTGTATCCAAATAAAAAAAAAAATGTTATGCTAGTTAGAAAAATAAAAATAACACACTTGGGTTTTTAACACACTTGGAAAGACATTTTTAGGATTCTTTATAATAATATGTAGCCCAAAGTTAGCCTATCTAAGCCAAAGTAAAAAAAAAAAAGAAAAGTAAAATATAGCGACGAGCAAGCACGGTTAATTTCGGTCATGGTTAAAAGTGAGCTTAGATAATTCGGGTAACTAACGTATATAATAAATACGTAACTTACTTTTGATTGACAGGTGGAGCCGAGACACTAGAAATAAGGCCGTACTTTAATCGAAGTCGAAAAATCATAAACGTTTTTAGTCAGAAAACAGAAAAACTAACACGACTACTACTTAGTTGGTAGAATTATAAAAGTAACACTTACGTGAGCTTGGCAGCGTCGGGCATTGCACTGAAACATCAAACTCACAATGAATTCACTACAACACAAGCGTGTGTTAAAATATAAGTAGGTATCAAACAACACATATTAACCCCATAAAGCTTTAGGCTAAGCGAGCAATTTAGGATATGATTTGCTTAAGATTGATATCGATAGAGGTTAAAGTTCGGATCAAGACAAAATCGATTTGGTCTAAGTAATCAATTAAGGTCCTACGTCGTAACTGCGTTATTGCGTTTCAAAATCGTTACAAATTTATAAAAATGAAGGTTCTAAATCATTCGCTCATGTCTGCCTCAATCTCGTCAGTTCATCATCATCATCTCAGCGCCGTAGTACGTCCACTGCTAAACATATGCCTCCTCCATAATTTTCCAAAATGACCCGGTTGGAAGCGGCCTACATCCAACGTCGTCCTGCAACCTTTATCAGGTCGTCTGTCCACTGTGTCGGTAGACGACCTACGCTGCGTTTGCCGGTCCGTGGTCTCCACTCCAGTACCTTCCCGTCCCATCGGCCATCTGTTCTGCGTGCTATGTGCTCTGTCCACTGCCACTTTAACTGACTAATTTTCTGGGCTATGTCGGTGTCTTTCGTTCTTCTACGGATCTCCTCATTTCTGATTCGATCACGTGAAGAAACCCCTAGCATAGCCCTCTCCATAGCTCGTCGTGCGACTTTGAGCTTACTTATGAGACCCTTAGTAAGAGGCCACGTTTCAGTGCCATAAGTCATCACTGGTAATACACATTGGTATAAGACTCTTGTCTCGAGCTCGTCAATTAAACTCAATTTAATTTAAATATTTCCCTCAATACGGTAAGAAATTAACTGCCATTTTGATACTGATTTTGAGCTATACAAAGTTTTGAAATTAATAGAGTTGAGGGAAATGGCTGCGATGCAAAAGTCTAATAATTGTATTTTTATTAATGCTATGTATAATATTTTTTCCTTTGTCGGTCTATCTGTCAAGGGCCTAATTCTCGGGAGCTCGGAGAGTAAAAAACGTAGGTATTATATTATTCTTACCTCTGCTGTGCATGCTGAGCCGTAGCACTGCAAACGAAGTACAATTAATAGTCATTAATAAACAAAAATAAGGATGTGTTTAGTTGTTTATGTAATAAGGAGAATCTATACATACCTAAGGTCAGATTAAAAAAAGGTTCAAAAACAAGGAATATACAACAAAATTAATATATACAGGGTTACAGAAAAAGTCGTGCTAGATCCGTTAAGGGCGTGGAGTACCCATCATTTCTGACTTATTTCACGATGAAAAACCCTACCCTAAACTTAACCCTTTTCGAGATATTCGACTTTTAATTTTTTTATTGAAAATTGCCGATTTTTAGGCTACTAAATTTAATTTTGTTTATTTTGTGTGTCTTATTTTTATTATTATTGCATTTTTACATGTGTAATAGGATGCTTTAGGACGTCAATCATTAAAGTAGTAAAATAGTGCATAAGTTAATTGAATAGGCAGTAGTAGACAAGTGAAAGTTAAGAAAGTTAAACAAATATTATAAAGTCTTCTCTAAGGGATATCTAAACAAAAATATGGCAGTTGTTCGGCAGATTTGTTTTAAAATATCTACGTTTCATCAGCTATCTAACGAGGTATAACAATCTAGGGTTTTATTTAAATGCATTTAAAAAACTTAGGTTCAGTGGAGAAGAAAATTGTACGTGGGGTGCCGGCTTAGAATAGCACCACCCCCCCCATTCTTTCCTGTGGGTGCCGTAGAAATCGGCTAAGGGATAACAAACCATTAGGTGGGCAGCAGCACCTTCTGAGCACAACCCCGCCAAAAACTGCGATCGCCAACCCGCCTGCCAAGCGTGGCGAGTATTGGCAAAACCCTCCATGAACAGTACAAATGAAACCAGGCCCCCAGTCCCCGGCAGCCCCGTTATTCCTGGCTATGGTAGCGGCCATGATAACGGTGGGGCAGGGGGTGCTAAGAATCCCCGGCAGACGCCCGGCTACCACCCTCAACAACGACGGCTGGCCCTGGTAACACACAACATACGCACGATGAGGACAGACGAGAAGATTGACGCGCTGGAAGAAGAAATTAGTAGGTTACACTGGAACATCATGGGGTTATCAGAAGTCCGAAGAGCGGGTGAGGACACGATAACCCTAAAATCACAGAGAACATCGCTTCAGTGGACGATACCAATAACAGGTTAGTAGAAACTGTCCATGCAGTGGGTTCCAAACACTTTAAACCCCACCGTACAGATAGGCCACAGAAACTCTCCAAAGATACCCTCAACCTCATGGCTGAACGACGCTCATTAAAACTGCAGTCTTCGGATGATGCTGAAGCATACAGGCTCCTCAATAGACGAATATGGAAGTCCTTGCAACACGACATCCGGATCTTTAATACAAATCGTATTAAAGAGACGATAGAGCAGAAAAAAGGCTTCAAAGTATTTGCAAGAGACATGTCTATTGGGCAAAGCCAGTTATGACGAAGCTGAAGAGAGAAGACGGCAGTGTAGCGTCGACCAAAGAAGAAGTGCTACGAGTAGGAGAGGTCGAGAGTTTTTACGGACGTTTGTACTCTTCGGTCGCTAAACCTGTTAGCAGCTCGGCCGAAGACCCAAGAGCCAAGCTGACTCGACATTATTCCGAAGATATCCCGGACATCAGCCTGTACGAGATTAGAATGGCCTTGAAACAGCTTAAGAACAACAAGGCGCCGGGTGATGACGGTATCACATCTGAGCTCAATTAAGTGCAAAAAGTTTGGATTTATTATACTCATTTTTGCAAAGCAACCCAACAGAAGAGATAACTCGTTCTGGTTTCACACTTGTCGGTGGAATTGATAAATGATTAGATACGCCTGTGACAGGTAAAGACTATTTCTGTTCGGACATTCGTATGAATACTACTCTGCGTTTATATCCTTGTTCTTTCACAAGCCGAAGCTTTTGAAACTCTGCGCTTAGTTCTTCTTTTCCTATTTGATAGTTACATTTTTTCATGTTCATTTGAATCCGTTAACAGAGGCTGTAAAAAACCTTGAATCCGAAGAAAACTCGGTTATTGTACGTTTAAGTAGATACTATTATTGTGCACATTCTTCATTTGCTGGTCGGACGTACACTGTAGAATCTTCCTCGTATGCATTGAAGAAGTATGTATCAGCGTTTTGTAAATATGACAGTTTAGATGTTTCAGGCATTCACCATTATTTTGTCGTTTGTGTAAGTTTATTATTGTCTACATTTTAGCGGCGACCATAGCGATCTATAAAGATGCCAATCCGTACACTGAGTACAAAACCTGTGTCGCAAGCAGCGGCCGTATTCCGCGATCCAATGTATTACCTTGAATAATTAAGTTATCCACTGCAGTATTAAAAATACTTTTAATGGTTACTTATATTGATTTGGTATATGCCCTAAAATAATTTTAAAGTAAAAAAACAAATAGAAAACATGGATACTTTCCAAATATGGTGTTGGGGAATAACGCTAATAACTTCGTGAACTGAGTTCAGAACAATTCAGTCCATTCGGCAGGAGAAAGCTCTATCGCTCAGGTCCGCGAATATTGAACGGACAGTGAAGCATCCGTGGAATGACTTGTAGTGCAGGGTAAAGTAGGGTCGACCATATTAAGGCGGCACTAAATGGTTGCGTGATCATGTGCATGAGAAAGGCTGGTGACGAATAGTGAAGAACTACCACCCAAACACTCTGCAATAACGTACTCTTCCTTGATTTCCTGTCCTACGATATACCCTGGAAAAAGCTGCAGAGCACGAATACACTGCGGGAGCTAATCAAAGTACTATTCAAGTTCTTTAAAGTGTACTCCTAATCTGTAGACGTGCAGCTTGTGAGTCGACTATACGGAAAGGGCCTACAGCCTACAGTGCCTTCCGCGTCTAGTACGAGTACAACAATGCGTTCCGGGCGGTGTTGGGGCTGCCTTGTTTGTGTAGGTAGCGCAACAGGGATATCAGCGGAGGCGCGAACTGGCTGCTTTCGGCATCCCTGGTGCGTAAGGTGCGAAGCTGCCCCAATACTGTCTTGGTCATGATTGCCAGCAGACTGGACTGCCCGTATATCTGGGTTGGTTGCGGGAGGCAAGTCTCGGGTCCAATATCAGTTAGATTAACATAATGTTATAAATTGGTTTGACAAAACTTATTTATTATATATGTATATATGGTATATTTATTTTGTGCTGTTGAGCACATAATTTATTACATTTATTTGATAATGATAACACGTACTTGATTGTGTTTTAATAAGTTAAGTTACTTGAAAATAAACAATTTTAAATAATGTGAAAAAATTAATGTTGAATAAAGTGTAAATGACTAAGAACATTTTGGTATAAAACGAGACTAAATAACAATTAATTTTCCACAAAAAAATCCGTGATTCCCGGGAATTCGTATACGATTTCCCGGTTCTGGCGTAGATAGAAAATCCCGGGGTTACCCGGGAGCAAACCCTAGTAACAACCACAGTTATAAAGCCAATACCTGAATTACTTATCTTATCTTAACAACATCGTAGATGATTATTTTCTAAACAATGTATAGTATCGAGATGCGAATTACGGTGCCACAATAATGATTAGGTAAATACTAATAGTAACTGAAAATTGTCTGTAAAACTGTGTTCAGTTGTGATTTCATTTATTAAAGTGGTCTCGCGATATATAGGGTGTTTGGTAGAGGGACCGACATACCAAATGAGCGTATTCGGGGGCCCACTTGGAGAATACAAGTTGGCCAAAAAAAATCCATAAGTATTATTTTTTTACTTTTTTTTTGTGAATTTTCCCTTTTTCTCCGAAATCGTACCTATTTACCACAAATCACTGTGAAAGTTGAACTATGAGGTAAAATTTATTTCATTTTTCACTCTATGAGCTCTAAATCAGTTAACTCTGTTTTGTATCCAATTTTGCTTCGCTTGGCCTGAAGGTGTATAGAGACCAAATTCAACTAAAAACATCCTGTCTAAAACAGATTTTACAAATGTTATGGTGGTAAATAGGTACGATTTCGGAGAAGAAGGGAAAATTCACAAAAAAAAGTTAAAAAAAATCGGTAGGGTCCCGGATTTTTTTTTGGCCAACTTGTTTTCTCCAAGTGGGCCCCAGGACACGCTCATTTGGTATGTCGGTCCCTCTACCAAACATCCTGTATACATATTATATGGTTAAAAAATAAATTACCTGTGATATACAAAGATCTCGTGTGCACTAAAAATAATAAAACAAGTATAAATATTTTGTGAAACTAAATTTTCGATTAAAAACTACTGCGCTGAAAGAAAAGCCCCGCAGTGAAACCTAATCACTAGCGATGCTCAACAATTTACCAAACAAAACAATATACAGTTTACCAAGACAATACTAGTCAAGTCAAATAATGAAAATAAACATTAACGACCATTATTCATTTCTTAAATTTCGATTACGTACGCAATTTATGCAGCGTTTATAGCTAAGGCTGAATGTGTACGAGTATACAATATAATATTGGTTCTGGCTTCATACTATTTTAATTTTAACATTCCATTGCTAGACGGTCAATTTCTGATACTGAATCCAACTTTGTTTATAGCAGGTAAAGAGCACTAAAAAGTTACATAGTTAAAAAACCTATGTCTGATTAGATACCCAGCGAATTCACAAACTTCAAGTGGTGTAGATGAACTGTCCACCAAAAGAAAGTTACTTTCGAGGCGAATTAAGAGGTTCGTTGTCATCTGGGATCTAAAACAGGAGTTCGTGGAGCCGAAAGTTTGAGAAACTCTGCCCTAGAAAAATTACAGTTTGTACTTACTGTTTCACGAAAGCGACACGTTACGTAACACTTATATAGTTTTAATAATAATAACAATATAATAATAATAATTCTTTATATCAGACTCGAGATCCATATGTATACACACAAATTAAATTAATTATTCGTGGTAGGCCCACATTAGGCCTACCACGATAATTTTCGTGGGTAAATGCGAAACGTTATCGTATCGTTGACGTGTACATAACCAACTAAGAGCTATCTGTCCCACAGTTGTACAAGATGAGTGATAGTTTGTACTGTACACGACAACGTTACGTTTATGTTAACGCAAATTTTCGTGCTACCAGCTACCAAGTGGGACACTCAAAGATCGAAAGAGAAGTGTCTTTAATAGAGTGTAGTGTAATTTAACCCATAGTTAAGAAATGAATTTCTTTACGTATTAGTCACATACAGATTATTAATAGACGTATTGTCACTTGTTAAATTATTTCTCAAATCGGTCCGGTTTAGGTCGAGAACGTCGGCTACTTACGTCAGTAAAGTCAGTTTTAATATTAAGTATTGTCACTGTTGCAATACATACCTGCTTACCTTTAATCTAACAATAATAATATGATACTTACATTAGCCTGACAGCTTAGCCCCTCGCACTAGAACAATGGTAGATATTTGTGCAATTTTATAACTAGATGCTCTTCGCGGTTTCACACGCGTGATAAAGGATAATGACGATGAATCAAAATATACGCTATGATCATCAGGGATAATGTAGGAGTCTAATTGTGAAATCATTTCTCAAATCAGTCCAGTAGCTTCTGAGCCTATTCATTTCAACCAAACAAATATTTCCTCAGTTAGTAATGACATACTTATATAGAAAGAAAGAAAGAAAGAAAAATATATTTGTTGATGAAAAACAATATGACATTTTGCCTAAAATATACATAAAATTAATGATAATTTTCTACACTACACAATCTATTGTTTCACTACAACATAGCCCATACATATACGCGATGCGATTATCTAAACAGTAAAATACAATTACATACTTACATTTGCTTTCGCCGAAATTCCTTCAGCCTGTAAGTTGTTTATTTGGACATTAGAAAGGATTTATTTTTCTTCAGAGCAAGGTTCTCTGCCGTCAGACAATAGAATTCAATGTATAAATATCAAATGTATGGCACAACGTTGTGGATGTAGATATCAAGATTATTAAATAGCATCATTGTGATTAATGTGACACTTGTCTACTACATAAGCTATTCCCGCGGTAATATGCTGATAAGGCTCGCGGAACAACTTCTTTCATTTAACGATCATCATTTACAACCACAATTACTATGTACTACAATCTCATTTGCCTAAGTTCGTTTTACTTCTTGTCTCCGTAGTACATAACTATTTGATAATAGTTATGTACTACAGTACACTCCCGTGAAGCCGTGTAACCCAAGACGCAAGTATTATTGATTTTTTTTAGAAATAATTCGTTTAATCGTAATAAACATTACATTTTATATACAAAGCGATGTTACAGGCATCTATTATTACTCAATATCGAACGCTTGACACTTATTGCAGTCAATTGTGGATGAGTTACCCCGTCGCGTGTCGCGCGTATACCATGTGTAGTTCGGAAAGTCACCGAAAGAAGTAGACACTGGATGGGGTAAAGGGCCAGCAACGGATGCTATAATTTTCTGTCTTATCTCTTTTTGATGGTAAACCATTCATAGTGTAGGGGCTAGGAAATGAGGCGCAGTTTGAGCTGGCACACCACTCGCGTCTCCTCGCCTCCACCTCAGTAGTCTTCTTTTTGAGAGGGTTGTATGTAGGAGCTAGGAATTTCACTGGAACATTGACATTCATACCGAAACATACTAATGTTTGCACACTACTGCTTACTAATTGGCAAAGGTGTGGCATGTCCTCTCAAATATTGTAATATAATATATATATATATATATATAGATGACGAAATCATAGTTATTCGTCGTCGTCGTAATTCTCCTTATGAATAATTTTAGCTCTGACTAAGGTTCGCCATCTGTTTCTATTGTTTGCGTCGTGAAGTGCCTTATGAAGAATTGTGTCCAGAGAAGAGTTTATGTGAGAGGATTCCTTACATCTGGCTTGATGTTTTGGTAGAGAGAGCAGTTTTAAAGTACTCCCAAGATAGTATAGTACCCTAGTATACGGGTACCCGTTTATACTTATATGATTCTTAATTTATAATACTCACGAATGATAAACACGACGTGGATCGGCACTGAAATATATATATGCACTACAGGATTACTATTACTTTACTATACTATAATTAATATACCAACGAAAGCTCCTGGCATCAAATGTAATTTTACAGTACCAGTAACACCACAAAATTAGTTTTATACAATCAATTAATCGTCCTAATAACTGTCAAAGATCCTGTTTTTTTTCTATTTTGGCCTACGTTGAATTATTTAATTTAACATCACAGGATTTAAATGCTTTATCGCATTAAAAATACAGCTCCAAGTTTTAAGCACGGGTTCTATTCTTATTCTTATAATAGTGGGGTTTATGGTTTACAACTCTGTGCTTTTCACTATTACTCTGTAACTTTATGTAAGATTGTGTAATGACGTGTGGTACTCGGATTCTACTGTCGATCTTTTCCTGAGTGCGGAGAGGCAATATCAGTACCTAACATCATGACATGATTAACATCCATCAGCTGGGTTTGTCACGGTATTGCTGCTCTACTAGGAGCTGCATAAATAAGCTTTTGGGACTTTTGTTGTATGTGCTATGATTCTACTTAGTTATTTGTTGAATGCCTTTCCAATACTTTATCAGTTATAGGAAAGCCGAAAGCTTCAAAGCTGCCCATACGAGTTCGATTTTTCTGGCGATCTCTTTGTCGAAGTTGGGCTCACCTAGTAGGTTCAAGACAAGGTTCAAGGTCCTAATCATCCACTATTTCGTGAGTAGGGTATTATTTGCATCAATTACTGACAAAAGTCGTGATAAGACTACTTCGATGAAATTATATTAGGGAAAAATGTTATGTATAAGGTTCCTGGTGAAAAGATTGTCAGTAGATTTGAAGCTTAGGTCGTAAGTAGAAAGGAACTGAAAGAAACTTTTTAAAACACTAGGTATTCGTACCTTATAGTAATCAAGGTTTCTCGCCTTTCTCCTATCGATTTTGAGCCATTTCGATACATATGATTACACGTATTTTACGTGATCTTATGATCACAATCATAACAGCTTGCAGTTAATTTAAACAGAAAACGAATTAGTAATGTAAACCTTACTAAACATGTAAATTATATCCTAAACAGAATTGTAGTGTCGCATCACAACACTACTACAATATTGTCGTATTAAATAAAGTTGTTACTACTAATATGAAAGGTAAAGTATACTAGATTTATTCATGTTTAATATCATAAATATTGTGTTATCTAACAATAGCTGTCGACTACTTATTTTTATCCACCCTGACGAGCATCCATGAGGCGATATAGGATTTAGGTACGAGTACATCCATTCCGCAAACACAGCCTGGTCATAAGGTCCAGCTATCATGCATAAGCCTAGACTTATTTTTCAAAGGAGTAAGCAAAGCAGTGTTTAATTATTTATGACACTTACATTTGATTCACCACCACGCCCGTGTGCCTGTCGGGATCATATATGCAACAATTATGTATTTTGCATTATTTCAAATCTAAAATAAATACCTACCTATAGGTAATTATTGTACAATATTCGTACTTACTTGGTTAAAAGTTTTCACTCTACATCATACTCTCTCACACTACATTCGTAATCATCACTAAACATTATCAATTTATTTACATTGTACCCGTACATAAGTTGATAATGTTTAGTAATTTATTAACTAGACATTATCAAATTATTTACATATTACCTTTACATAATTTGATAATATTTAGTAATTTATTAATTAGACATTTGAAATTATTTACATTGTACTTGTAAATAGTTTGATAATGTTTAGTAATTTATTAACTAGACATTATAAAATTATTTATATTGTACCTGTAAATAGTTTGATAATGTTTAGTAATTTATTAACTAGACATTTGAAATTATTTACATTGTACCTGTACATAAATTGCAATGTTTAGTAATTTATTAACTAGACATTATCAAATTATTTATATTGTACCTGTAAATAGTTAGATAATGTTTAGTAATTTATTAAGTAGACATTATCAAATCATTTACATATTACCTTTACATAATTTGATAATATTTAGTAATTTATTAACTAGACATTTGAAATTATTTACATTGTACCTGCACATAAGTTGATAATGTTTTGTAATTTATTAACTAGACATTATCAAATTATTTATATTGTACCTGTAAATAGTTTGATAATGTTTAAGAATTTATTAACTAGACATTATCAAATTATTTACATAGTAACTAGACATTTGAAATTATTTACATTGTACCTATACATAACAAATAATGTTTTGTAATTTATTAACTAGACATTATCAAATTATTTATATTGTACCTGTAAATAGTTTGATAATGTTTAGTAATTTATTAAGTAGACATTATCAAATCATTGACATTGTACCTGTACATAAGTTGATAATGTTTTGTAATTTATTAACTAGACACTATCAAATTATTTATATTGTACTTGTAAATAGTTTGATAATGTTTAGTAATTTATTAAGTAGACATTATCAAATCATTGACATTGTACCTGTACATAAGTTGATAATGTCTTATTAGTATTATGGATGTAATGAGGAGTTACGTACTCTTCGTCAATTATTGCAGGTACATATAATTTTAATTTTCGGTACCAACATGCAATATAGATTAATATATTTTATAAAATGCAAGTTATTGTGAGATGTCAGAGCCACACTACAATTATTAAGTTTTAGACAAATTAAATTAATGATTATTATGCGGTTAGTTTTACAATAATTATAATAAAATATAAAGAAATTTGTTACCTTAGCCATACATACGTTCATGTCACCATCGCACTAAAACAACGTTAAGAATATTGAAGGGTCAATACATTTCAAAACAATGTTGTAAACACACAAAATAACCATCAGACTTGAAAACTATATAGGTAATATGCAACAGTTTGTTTAATGACATTAACCCACACGATATGGTTGTGGAACATCCATTAATAACACTTTGATTATATATCATTATCACTTTAGCATGTAAAAAAATTATGACAGGAACGGGCTTGCTCCTACTTTGTTTAATTAAGCACCTATAATTAAGAGGATTGCATATCTAGTACTTTCTATGCTAAAAGAGAAAACTCTTTTCTACCTCTTAACATTGTCCGATTTCAGGGATTTTTTCATGGAGTCATGACATTGTTTACTATCAAAGTACTATAAATTTCATTTTTTAGAACTGAACAAAAAACTGAAAAACTCAAAACGTACGGGCATAGTAAACAATGTGATGATTCCATGAAAAAAAAATCACTGAAATCGGACAATGTTAAGAGGTAGAAAAGAGTTTTCTCTTTTAGCATGGTAAGTACTATGCAATCCTCTTAAACAAAAATATTTATTATTTGTTTTTCAATGTATTACTCTGAACAACGATGTATATACTGTATATACTCTGCTTTTTAATGATATAGATAGGTACATGTTTAGTATAAACAATGAAGAACACTGAACAATAAAGTTTACCTTACGTAGTAGGTGTAGTCGAGTATATCGACTGTACCTGCCGCACATATAAAATGTGTAATACTACTTACAAAAGTTTCCATCAAGTTCATAATAATTTATTTTCACGTGGATTTCCTGATTATCTTCTGTTGTTCTTCAATCATAAGTTATCAGTAATCATTTATATTTCGTCAGAGACTATTATATTTTGGTACAATGCGACTTAATTACAGAAATTACTTACGTTTGCCTTGCAAAAAGCGCCATAACACTATAACAATTTATTACACCATAATTATTATTCTTTATATATAAAGATATATTATATATGAGAAATATATATTATATATAAACAATACAAAATAATAATGATATAATAGAAATAATTTTTATAATTTAACTTCAAACATGACACTGAAAAAGACATAAGGGTACGCACTCAAGTTCATTCGCTCTTCTGCCATTACCACTATAACTTATACTTTTAACTTATGTTCTCGTAATACATACATTCGTTGAGTGTTTTAGTATACAAATTTAAGGTCTAGTTTCAATTCTAAACACATTTTTAATATAACATTTACAAAACATTTGCTTAATTAAATAATTAAAAAATAAACACATGTTCTGTTTTTAAATAGAAATTAAAAATAATAGTCTTTTACTATCTTACCTCAGAAATAGCCAAATCTCCGTACGTCTGTGAATAGAATAAGTACCTACTCTTAGTTTTATGATAATCTTATTATATATACTATATGTAGTCTGGTACCCTGGTATCTGGTATACAGATCAAACAATTAAAACGGACCCTAAAAAATTTCTTTACGGGAGAAAGATCCAACGGGAAGGGGGGTGCGGCGACACGTGCTTTGTTCATATTACTTAAGAATTGTAAAAACGTACTAAAAATAGAGGTATAAAATATAATATATATTAATTACTTTTTATCGTAATAAACAGTTAAAATGAAAAAAAAATACCATAATACTATTTTTTTCTACTTTACACCTACTTTGTTACTCTATTCACAAAGTAACAGTCTAAACTAAAATAACCACTTTTTAAAGATTTATACCGGGAATACAGGATATGCCTCACTAAATATATTATGAAGTAGGTACAGGAGGTAATTGATTGATGGTTACCACAGAACATGGGCGTAGTAGTATTGAGTACTCAACATAGTTTTGAATACTCATTTCATATATAATACCTTACTTAAAATCATAATTAAATTAAGTTTTACATTAGCTGATGCGTTGAATCCAATTGCCTGAAATCAGATGATTAAATGGTAATAATTTAGCAGTAATTGAATGTTATGATTATTAGCTGATATAATAAGCATATAATTATAATTTCTACATGTACATATTTGTTATTCTCACCAAAGCTGATGCCATTGACCCCACGCACTGAAACCAAACATTTCGGCTAGATCAGTTTCAATTGGTAAAGTAGCAAGAATTTAACTAGATCAAAAAGTCTCCATTAGATTATTTTACTTCAAAACCTTTCCTTAAAAAATAATTACAAAGAACCAGAATCAAATATGTCGAAAAGTTATGTCTGTTTCGTTTTTATTACATTATAACTAAACACGTAATTACTTGGATTAAGGTATTTTACAATAATATACTGTGAATGAAAAATAAATAACTAAGCTAAAAACTACTATTTTATAAGTAAGCAGGTAAGTACTTAAGTAGTTAATTTACTATGAGTAAACCTACGAAGAAATAATATCATTTCTTCGTAGGAGTAAACCTAAACGTTATATTAATTTTAGTTGTTTTAAACGGTAGGAAGTTTAATTTTGTTATATAGGTACGTATATAATCCCCATTAAAAAAGTTGGAACAATCAATTGAACGAGCGTCATGTAACGGTCCGCAATGCGTTCCGCTACGTTCACAAATATATAGATACATCAGTATGATGGAAATCTAATCTAATAGCACCCTTTGGAAATATTAAATATCTAAAAAAGTTATATCTCAATAGACTAAATCTCGTCTATCAGACTTAGATCATGGAGCTATAGAACTTCCAGTCAATGAAGTTAATAAGTCAGGATTTTATGCAAAAGTATATCTAATAAAAGCAAAGTGAATGCAAAGAGGTTTTATGCAGTAACTAAGATTCTTAATATTCCCACGTTTAGCAAACTAACGATTCCATTTCTATGTATAGATTTCCAATACTAGGAAATGATTAAAACTAACAGATTAGATCTAACAAATTAAATAATTAACTAACTAACATAATTCAGAATCACGGCAGCTGAATGATGTAAATAGGCTGAGAACGCTTGGAGACAGGTTCCAAATTCAAATAAAACTCATAAAACAAAATAACATATCATAAATATTTAAAAAAGGAACGTAGGTTCAAAATGTGTATTCAAGGGATCTGATTGGTTAGGTCGGAGACAAGATGAGGACAGCTTGCGTACATTATTCTAAATTCAAATAAATTTAAAATTGGAAAGCTAATAATGGCTCATCAATATTTGAAAATGGAACAAGGATTCTATTGGTCGAAATGGGTACTCGAGGAGTTTGATTGGTTGAGTCGGAGACAGGTTGGAGACCAGATACGGACACTTGAGTAGTATAAAAAGGGGACGAATGGGCCGTCCAAACCAGTTACCGTCTAGAAGCCAAAGTTGCTGTCCGCGATAAAGTGAAAAGTGAAATATTCAAAGTGAAGTGTCTGTGAAAAGTGAAGTGTAAGTGCTAGTGAATTGCCACCTGCCAGAGGGGATTGGATTGATTCTGTTGGACGAGTTTACTCACGTAAGTCCTAGAATTTAGGCATTTTAGACTTTTTCCGGATAGATGAGATGTCTCCAAGATAAATGTTAAACTTAATAAATTACTTTTCTAAAATAATGGAGTTATGATTGATGGAATTGATCATTGAATAGAGACATTTGCTCTTTGGATTTCTCGTAGACTAAAAGACGGTTTAGAGATGTCCAAGTCATTGGTTAATATTATCAGTTATCAGTTAATTGTTCAATAAATATTTGTCAATTAATCATGTTATGTTGAAGACATTTATCTGTCTGGATATTGTGACTGTTTTATAGAATTAAAAATAGTCCAGCAAATAAAATAAGGAGGTGAAATGAGACACAGGAGAAACAAATCATTTATACAAAAATACATTAACAAAGCTTTAACAAAACTTAGGAAAAATATTCTTATCTCAGCATTGTGTTTCCAAATCTTATTCAGCGTTAGTAATAAGTATAAAAAGGAGTAATTTGAGCTAGAACAGCAATGGAGAGTGTTGTAATTACGTCAAGAGGCCTCATTAATCCAGCCTTACGGTCACAAGCCCGTAATGTTTTCCTAGCTCTGGTTATCTGCAATGATAAATATCCGTAGAATTCTAATTTTTAGGTGAAAACATGAAAATAATTACCTTTACTGAACAACATTTGACCATCATAGATCAAACAAATACAACTATGGATATTTACATTTAGTTATTAACAATAATTAACTAATTAAGTTTATGATTTATTACTTTATTGTGTGTGATAATTTTCTGTGTCATTCCATGTCTTAGGTACAAATGTTCTGCATTTAAATATTTGATTTTGTGTTTACTTGAAGTTATTTACTTGAGGTTATTACAATCTATGCTTTGCGAATTTATAGAAATCTTATGGCGAAATATAATCTCTAATAGTAACGACAGGATTGGGGTCAAAATGGTATAACAGAATTAGGTCATTTTAATTAACCCTTGCAGTAGGAATAAGATTTGTCTTCATGTGCTTACTAGGTACAATTTTATCGTTATAATAATTTATTTCTCTTACAATTAGGATAGGATTGTCTCAGTATTTCCTGAAAAGAACTTGAGTTACCACGGTTCATAATATTCGGTCCTTCCACTATGAGCTAGACGATCACACCTTGGCCATATAGTTAATCAGTTCTTCATTCATTAGTTTAGATTTATTGTCTGGATAATGTTAAGTTATGATTCGAACTAGTTATGTGTACTTATCTATCTGAGGAATTAAAGAAAAAAACGTAGGCCGGAATCATCTAGATATTATTAGCTCAGATTAGGGGTAGTTACAATTGGTAGTACCGTTCCCAGGATTAGAGCTTTAGACTACAGGACGAGTAGGCTAGTTACTTTTAATACAAGAGTTGGGATCAAAGGGGGGGTTACAATTTGGTGCCGTGACCATGGATGGTTACAATTTGATGTAGCCGTGACCAAGATAATTACAGTATTGTAGCCGTGATTAGGATTCTATAAATAGATTTACCATCAATTGAGTGTCAAAATACAGTATATAATATGAGTAAGACGGTTACAAAGTTGTTGCCGTGACTATGGTTAGGCATGGATGGTTACAAGTTGGTGACGTGACCATCGATATAGATGAGCTTAGTTACAATTAGGAACCATAGTGACCAAGGATTGGAAGGCTCTTCACACTTAGGATTCCCATGCTAATAAATACCAGAACAGATAAGCGACTTGTTACTACGGGTATAGTGCCGCAGGAATTGATAATAGAATATGTACTTTAATACAATAGAAACCTGGTATCGTAAAATCAGGATTCTAAACAATGTTGATAGCAACTACAGCGATTTTGATGAAATTTTGTATGTAGATAAAGTACGGTTATTAAGCTTTATTGCATATCTGATTTTCTAAAGAAAAGGCGCATAGAACTTAAATTTTAATAAAACGCCATCAACGAAAAATTTAGCTTAGGACTAGATAAATCTAAATTAAAACTAGGCGGTGGTCTCGGAGTCAGCAGGGTTGATTTTCATTTTTTTTTCTTGTATGCGTGGCCGAGTAGGGATCGCTTGTAGATCAAATCTGAAAATGAAAATAAAACTCGTTCAGAAAAGAAAATTAAAATGTTACAGATAGAAGAAAAAAAAAATGCGGTTTGGGAAACTTGATTGCTTGTACTTTGTGTTTAAGGCGAAATAAGTTCCAAATTTCATGATTCGACTTCGCGAAAACTTAGTTTTTCGACGCTTAAACCTACTAACCGACGTTCGAAAAAATAACGTAGTATAAATTTAATATACGTTCTTATGAAGTATGGGAGCCAAAACACGATTGAGCAAAGTTGGCTCGATAGAAAAAAAATCGGCAACATTCCCTAAATTTTGCAATTTTTCTTACGTGCTTCGTGGGAAAAAGCGTTTTTATTCAATTATGGGCAAATATATTTCAACGAATGTATAATATTCGAATTCCCAATGAAATTCACTAGTGAACTATGGACTCCTTTATCATTAAAATTTAATCATTTGATTGTACGAATTAAATATAAAAAGTATTAACGCGTATTCAAATGAATTTTCGCATTAAATCGTCCATCCTGGTAAGCAATTATCAACCTTATGTAAAGCACCGTAAATTGTTTTAAAATTAGGATTGGACCGCGCCTTAAATATGAAAATTAATGAATTTTCCCGGTGAAATAAAGTTCTAAAGCTACAGTGTGCTAGATTCAATTTCAAAATCCGCGATTTCAATAAAGCGCCATCTACACGTTTTTAGGTTCATTATGATAAACAGTACCTATAGAATGTTAATAGCTTCCTGGTATAGAGTGACATGATCCAATTAACCAAAGGTACAATTAGTTCAAAGCTTAGCCAACAGATGGAGCAAAAAAATAAAATAAAAAATAGCTCGCGAATAGAGTCAAACCAAGCCGCGTCGCGTCTGCTAGTATATATTATATATATTTATCATAGTAAGGAAATTAATAAACAATTTATGTTAATATGTGTGCAATAGTTTGACTGCAATTCTTAATAAATTATTAGCTCTTAGTAGTATAATACAAAATATATTTGACACCTTTTAGTGATGAATGATAGTTGCTATTTTATTTCATTTAAAACATCTGCAGGACTTGAGCCAGGGCATCGCAATTACATATTTCAATACATATGAAGAAAATAAAATAATAAAAAAGAAGCTGAACTTTTTTTGATGAAACTGGTGTTATCACTAAGTTAGGTAAAAGTAGTCAAAAATAGTTTAAATTACGACAAAAGTATTAGTATAGAAAGGAAAAAATGTCATACGGGAGCTCTAATAATTCTTATGTGTCTGTGTGTGTGTGTATTATTTTATGGAGAAAGTACTTACGGATTAGGCGAATACTGTTTCGAAGAGTTGCAGCAGTTGGTAGACAGGACAACCCGTAGAACAAAACTTGTATCTAGCAGTCAGGAGTCAGGACACTGAAAATTAGTTTTAAGAAGTCTTGTAGTAGGTAACAATGATGTGAGTTCGGTGTTGGATTGGTTACAGTTTATGTTGAATTAAGTTTATAGATTTGTTTTATCTAGTGAAGTGTGGATGGTGGTGAGAAATGTTTTAGGCATATCTCGCCACAATTTGTTGCAGTGAGAATGGACAGGAATCTGAGACAAAAGGGTAGTACATTTTGCGTTTATATCAATATGCAGTTAGTCACTGTGTAAAGTACAGAGTATCATGAGTATGTGGGTTAATTACTAAAAAGGTTTTGCATTATAGACTTAGACAATTATTGGAATACAAGATAGAAATTTATGAAGTCTTGTTAGCAAATTTAAAGTAGATTGAATGTGATATAGGTTCATAGGAAAGCTTTTAATTATTTTTAGTGTAGGAAACTAGTTCAAAATAGTGATTAACTTGATGATAATGACTGTTGGTGACAGGCTGCTTTGTGGGCAGAGGCATGGGTTCGATCCCTACTAGGAACAAAAACTTGTGTAAATAACATAAATATTGGTGTGCTGGTCTTGGATGATTATGGTGTTATTATGTGTGTGTCTGTTTCTTGAGACACAGGAAAATGGAACAGTATGCGATGAATTTACTTTATAGAACTGCAAATCCTAATTTGATCAGGGTCGGAAGGCATAGATTTTCTCAAATAGCAAAGTAGTGAGGTTAGATTGATTGTTCTAGGAGAATTGTTGGAGAGATATTACAGGATACATTTTAATGTTGAACCAATAAGATTTATGGTTATGCAAATATGTAAATAAGTAAATAGCCTTGTAATGAAGGAACTTACAAACTAGAATAAAACACAATGAGTAGAGAGGCGATTATATCATCATTTAGTAATCCAAAATTGAATTAAATTTTCCCTATGGTGAATGTATGGATTCTGCATGCTTAGTCTTAGAAACACAATTGCACTATAGTTAGTCGGTCTCGAGAACCGAAGCAGTTTTAGGCAAGAGTGATTCTGGCGTCACATATAACAAAAGGATATTGTCCAATTGTCATGTTGTAAGAGTCAGTATGTTTCCACCAAATGAAACTAAATTCCAAGAAGCAGAAACATTGTGAAGGTATCACTTGGGAGACCTGTTAACCGTCAGTATAATTGAAATGTAACTGTGGAGAGTAAGGCAGGTAGATTTGTGTGATGTTCGCATAGTGAACACTAGAAACATTTACATTTGTAAACGGAACAAAATGCGACCATCGTGATTTTGTCTGTAAGTGCGTGTTACTAGCATTTGAAGTGTAGCTCTAAATTTTTAGAATATGTGATAATATCACCCCTCAGAGAAAATGATGATGATATGAGTATGATATTATGATAGAAGAAGGAATTGTACGGTGAAATACATAGTTGTTTTACGGTGAAAACCTTTATCTATGTTACGGTGGCCCATGGGTGAAAATCTTGCCTAGTTACTTACTTACATATTTTGTGTACTACAGTGTTCAACAAAAAGTTAGTGTTAGAAATTATTTAGGCGGGGGTCGGGGTAAAAAAAAAACCTTCATTAAAATTCAAGTGACCAGAAGTAAAAAAAAATTTCTATAGGACTGTCCTACCATGTAAATATCATCCAGCACTAATTGATCTATGTTGTGAATAAAGATACTAAACAAAAGGTATATTCCTTAAGAGTATTTGACAGTAGGAATATGTTACAAAATGTAAATTCAGATTATCAGTTATTTGACAATATGAGGAATAAGATGTTATAAAATTTAAATAAAGATTATAGATTGGAAGCAGCAGGAAAATTAATAAACTTAACTTGGTTTGAGGTTGGAAATTGGAATAGACATAGGATACACGGGATTCAGGTTTAATGTAGGCTTGAATAAGTTTTGTCTTGGGATCTGGAACTCGGTCAGGTATATGGTAGGATTGAGGCGTAAGAAGCAAGATAAACCTGGAATAAAGGAAAAGGAAACATAAAAAAAAAATATAGTATGAAACAGTTTTCCAGTTTTGTTGTGTCGAAGGCAGAAAGTATCACTATTACAAAAGTTTGGTTAATTAAATACCCAATTATATGACTACTAGTGTGAACAGACGATAAGAAAGTAGCATGTTAAAATAGCATCAAGTAGTATGAACATCTTCGCTAGCAAAGCGTCTTTAATTTAATTTGTCATAATCATGAGTTAGATTCCTGAAGTAGGACAGTAGGTTTGGAAGATTGTTCTTCATTAGAGACTCTATGACTATCTTCTAATTTATAGTTAAATTGGAAAAAAGAAAAATGCTGAACCGATTTTGATAATATATTTTTGTTTGGAAAATAGCCATGGAGGTAACAAGAAAATAAAATACACCCATATTGATCTAGACATCTTTAAGTAAAGTGAACATTCCTATAAAATATACATACTACATAAATCTTTTTTCTGAAGTTGGTTAAATATGTTACAAAACTGTTAGAAGTTACATAACATGCTGAAAAGGTAATTCTAATTACAATATACTGGAACTTAGGAACAGTTGGTGAAAAGCAGTTCATTATACATTCTTGTCTTGTTGGGAGTAGAAATGATATAATAAAAAATATTAGTATTAATATGCAGGAATACAAATGTTAGGATGAACGTTAAGCTCATAAGTTATCGTAATTATGTCCTGCAGTAAGGGGTATACTATATAGTTAACTAGCTAGCATGGGGGGCATTTATCGGTAGATTAGCCTAAATAAATCTTTAAAATGGAAAGTTAGTAATGAAATGTATCTATTGCAAATCAATAAAATCTTTTCATTAATAAGGCTAAATTAATATTGGATTGAATCAGTTTGCATTATTATCATACAAATTTACATAACAGATTAGGTAGTAGAAAATTAAACTTACCGGAAATAAATAAGTAGATTGGTTGAATTGTGTGTAAGGCCTATTTACTGCAATACTTCGGTAGTGGATATGTGATGAGTCCCAGAGTGCCGGGAATTTATAAATTTTCCGATTATATATGTGGTCAGTCATGGTTATGTCCTAAAAAGAAAACGAGAACGTTGTAACACAAGCTTTGCACAAAAATTCAATTTCTAACACTTAAAAAAAACTAAGTAATTTCGTTAGCTCAATGCGAGTTGATATTATGACGCCATTCTTTCTTAGCGCGAAAATCGCAGCAACACAGTATATGCGCTATCTATGCCGGGCGATATGTCCCATATCATTCAATTTACGATTATATTGATGTCACTCACCTTTTAAAACGATCCAACACAATAAAATAAGGATACTGTTCCCGATATTTAATTAAAACAATATGTGTTAGAAATAATCTTTGCACGGCGTCACTTTACCACAAATCACAATAGATCAGTATGTGCTCTATGAGATCAGTGTTGCCAACTTGAGTTGCCACAATTACCGTACGGTTGACAACGCTGCGACTATAGGTTACATAGTAACTTATTTAATCTGTGCTATAGGTCCGGTCCGATTAGCGATGTCGCATCTACTTAATCTGTGTCAATGACGTTCCTTTCGTAATAATTGACTAATTGAAATTTTAGATAAGGCTATATGGTACCGTAATAAATAAATAAAAAAATAAAATAAAAAAAAAACTCGTTGTTTTAGGTTCTTACCCAGATAGTCGTAAAAATAATAATTACCGAGGAGGCGTCGTTACATGTCAGTTACATTCCGAATTATTAGTTTTCCAAGTATTCGATTATGTGCGTTCGATCTATAGCGAGAGTCTTTGCCGGTTATTGCAATTCCAGGTTGTATGTGAAATTAATGCGGAAGTTCCGAAATCTGTTTCTCGAATTTTTCACAAAATAATATTTACATAAACATGATATGTTTTTGCGGGAAATGTTCCACCCTAAGATTATTTTTATAGGGAATAAATTAGTGATAGAACCTTATAGCGAAACTCTTGAATTAATATAAATCTATCTAAAAAAAAAAAAAAAAAAAATCTTTGCAAAACAAATTAAAGATTAGAAATGGAATCTATTAATTTACAAAAGGTTTATTTTTACTTTCATGTCATCACAACATGTATAGGAAAACAATTAATACAGAAATTAATGTGCTGTTGGCGAATATTTTTTGAGTTCGTGTGATTGATCGTATTGATCTTTTAATTATTTTTTCTTCTTAATATATAGTATTATTGAATTTTGGCTATGTTTATTATGGTATTTGCTCGGAGGTAAAAGAAGTTGCGCTGTTTGTTAGGTAAATTAGGGATTTGGAGGATTGCATATAAATTATTAGTGAAGATGAATAGGGTTATGAGTTACAAGTAGTGTAGGAGAAGCGTATCAAATCTTACAATACTGCTTAAAAGCTTTAAATTAAAATAGTTCATTTTAGTATTTTGTTGTTGTGGGTTTATAAAGGTACTTACTGAATTAATTTCTGTAGGAGCGAACAATGGTAAGACCAAGGCGCAATTTAAAGAGGAATGTCAAGTATACGGGAGAAGAGTTTATATTGGAAAGGGGGGAGCGAAGTGTTCCAAATGATGAAGCATCTCAAAATGAACAAGGGACAAATGGGGCCAGCAAGGCTAAACGTCCAAGGTTAGGGAAAGAGACTAGACCACATGAAGCTGCGGTGGGAATGGGGCTCAAATACCGATCACTACGACGAACCATAGGAGTACTAGCGTCGAAAATAAATGAATTATGTGAAGAAATGAAAACAGTAAAGTCCACGTACGAGTTAGCAAAATCTACCGAAATCTCGAGTCATTCAACAGGCGACATAACTGAAAATATCATTGAAATAGGAAATGGCACTGAAGATAACGATCAGCCGATTCAACGAGAAAGACTTGAAACGGAGGAACGATGTAAAAATATAACGTACAATGTCAAAAATGTTAATCTAGAGAAACCAAAATTCGGTGATTCTGAAGGTGTACATCCCGTTAATTTCCTAGAGGACTTGGAGAGGTACATAATCAAAGCAGCAAGAGAGGGCACAGAGTTAGAACTAGTGCAGGATTGCTTGGTAGGAGATGCGAGGGATTGGGCCCGAGTATATAGGAACAGGTGGGAGAAAATCGAAGACTTCAAACAGGACTTTTTGGCAACTTATTGGGGGGAAAAATCTCAAAACGATTTACGCAGGACAATAGTACAGAGCACCTGGGACAGGACGAAAACCCCTTTGATGCTTACGCATTTCCTAAGAATTTCGGGGAAAGCTCAAATGCTACAATATAAAATCCCGGAGAAACAGTTAGTTGCAGATATAATGCGCCATTACCCAAAATATATCCAACAAGTCTGGACTACCTCAAAATCAGAGAATATCATAGAGACGGCAGAATTCCTGAGGGAAATGGACGATATTAGCAAGCAAGAGTTGCATACCTATGCATCTGCAAACCAAAGTAAATCTAATTCACCTGCACAAAATAAAGGGTTGCATAAAAGAAAGAAGGACTTACAACGAGATTATCAAAGATGGCAGAAACCGAGGGAAGTGAACGAGGTAGCAGTTGTTGAGGAAGAAGCGTTAAACTAGACGAGGCTGGACATGTGGTTCCCGAGTCAGCCTCAAGGATAGGGAACACGGCATTAAATATTATGTTAAAAACGGGTTGGGTACCAGGGCAAACCCTAGGAATAAATGATAGGGGGCTTAAGATACCCATACAGGTAAAAGGTAGGAAAAGTGGAATAGGGTTAGGGTATGAAACTCAACAGTTAAATAAACCAAACATTTTACAAGATATTGTAGACGTTTTAAAGACCAAAGACGAGCGAGAATTAAGTGGAAGGATTCATACCGTATTTTCCGATTTTGAAGAAGATGACCCACAAAATAAATATAAAAATTATAAATCGGAGGTAGAAGTTCAAATATTTGAATATGAGGTCATGGGGTTAGTGGACACAGGCAGTGACATTACGTGTATTTCAGAGGAATTTTGGCAAAAGCTAAAACAACAGAAAACGCGAAACATACCAATACTTCCCATCAAACCATTCCAAATAAAAACCGCGGTAGGTCACAAAAGTGTTGAAGTTAGAAATATAGTTCTACTACCTGTAAGGTTAGGTACAAAAATATTTGACATAGGGTTCGTAATAGTTCCGGGACTAGTTAACCATCTCATTTTAGGTTTTGATTGGCTCAAATCAAATGAGGTTACCATAAGTTTAGATAGCAAGCAGAGTGGGTTATTATTCAACATAGGTAACGAAAAACAGTTGGTACGGTTTCATGATTGCGCTAAAGTAACTGGGGAAAATCAGGGACTTTTAATGAGAAGAGAAATAGAAAACTTTGAATATGAAGTTCAACATATAAAAGGGAAAGATAATATAGCGCCAGATATTCTATCTAGGTATCCTCCAGAAAGTGATTTGTTACAAGAGGACAAAATTAAAAATCCTGAAATTTTGTACATGGGCGTTACAGTTAATCAAAGGTTATTGGAAAATTTAGCTAATTTACCAATCTTACAGAAGGAAGACAAAGAAATAGGAGATTTATTGAAACGTATGCAAATGGGGACTAAACAGCTAGACAAGGGAGACAAATTAGTAGAAAGATGTATAAAAAAGAACGAGGTTTTATATTTTAAACCAGGCCAAGAGTTAGAACCAGTGATATATTTGCCGGAAATCTTGAGGGTCGATATAATAAATCAAGTTCATGCAGAAATGGGTCATCAAGGTGCATACAAAGTGATTAAATATATTAGAGACAGATTTTATTGGAGGGGGTTAACTCGGCAGACCAAACGGGTAATAAGAACATGTCACGACTGTCAAATAACAAAAAACGAGACAGTAAAATATGTAGGACCTTGCCGCTCAATAATTACCGAAAATATAGGGGATCTGGTTATGGTGGATCTATACGGGCCTTTACCGGCAGGACAGTTTGGAATGAGTTACATTTTAGTCATACAAGATTCGTTCAGCAAATTTGTAAAGTTTTATGAGCTAAGAAAAGCAACAACTACAGCAGTATGGGGTCGGATGAAGAAATTCTTTGACATCATAAAACCAAAAGCCGTTATGTCAGACAATGGTTCACAATTTGCCAGCAAAGTATGGAAAGAGAACATGAAAAGAGAAGGAATTAACGTTGTCTTCACAAGCGTCCGAAATCCTCGCCCAAATACCACAGAGAGGGTGAATAAAGAGTTAGGCCGGTTATTTAGAACATATTGTAGACTAAACCATAAGGGATGGGTTTCAGCATTACCAAAAATAGAAGAGTTATATAATAATACCTTACACAGTAGTACTATGTTCACACCTTGCGAAATATTATATGGGAAACCGATGAGATTAGCAATCGATAAAAGTATAGACAAAACAGATGTGGATTTGGATGTTAGTAAGGTTCGTGAAACCGTTCGAACAAACCTAGTTAAGGCAGGGGAGCAACGCAGATCTAAGTTCGATCAGAGATATCGGATAATTAACTATCAAATTGGAGATTGGGTAAAAATTAAAAGATTAAACAAATCTGATGCAATGCAGAAGTTAACAAGAAAGTTTTCACCTTTATATGAAGGGCCATATGTAATAGCAGGAATCCCATATCAAAATGTGTATATTCTAGTTGATCCAAAAACAAACAACATTAGGGGAAAATTTAACACTATACACTTGTCAAAATATTATAAATAACTTGGTATCTATTAGTGGGGCCGAAGAAATCTCTAAACCTAAGTAGGCTGACTTGGGAACGACTGATATTAGATTATACCTTTTTGTAAGCATTAGTTGCAAGCGTAACGTGTAAGTAGCTGTAAGAAACGATATAATAGTAATTAATTTTGTATAATATTAGATATAGTTATTTGAGTATTTTATTATTAATTTTTCTCTAAATTTTTGAACTTTTTATATACTTTTAAATTGTATTTTCTTTTTTTAATCTATAACTTGTAATAGTAAGAGTTTTGTTAATTTAATATTATCTAGTGTTAAGTTAGAAATTGGTAAGGTTTTTTATATAGGAATTATATAACGATTGATGCAAAGTGAATACATAACATGTAATTCGAGGTTGGATTAATTACACAATAGTAGATGTAAAAATTAGCTTCTCAGCTTGATTTAAACTCAGTCTAATGGGTTTCAAATAAAAGTAATTGCCTTATAAAATACTATGTGAGTTTTCTCTGGTTGGACATCATAATAACTGTTTTTAAAATGGATATGAAAAAAGTTTTTTTTTAGACATAAATGCAATAATAACTGTAAGTATTTGTTTTGTCGAAGTTTGTATAGAAAAATATACCAAGGTTATGTAATAAGTCATTTAAATTCAATAAATTCATTTGTGTAACAAATATTTAAGATAGTAAAATAAAAAAAAAAAAAAAAACCAATATATCAACCACAGGCGGTAAGGGAAAAGCCTACCCAAATCATTGGATATAACTATTTAACTAAATATAGCAAATTTATAAGAAAAAATGTATAAATTCTTAATAATATATTTTCACACGATTAATTTACAATCATATAATTATAAATCGTACCGAAATGGAATATGATTTATAATAATTTTATAAAAAAAGGGGGGGTTATATCTAAAGACTTGGGTAGAGGGGAGAGTTGGCGGCTTTTCAAAAAAAAAAAAAAAAAAACTAATTTGGTTGGTACTTATGTAATTAATTTTAAGAAATGTCTGTAACATCGCAATAAATAAAGAAAAAAAGAGAAGCGATGAAATAATAATAACTTGACATGCTGGGAAAGGGGAAAGACCCATCTATGCATATCCGAGTAAGCTCTACGGTAAAATTTACAAAAAAAAAAAAAAGAGCAAAACTATTTATTATTCAATTCTTCCAAGCGATTGAAGTTTACCCACATATACATAGATGGAGGGGAGTGTTGGCGGTCTTTCCAAAATTTCGGTTTAAAATCAATATAATGTATCATATTTTAAAAATGTTTGGAATTCACTGTCAAAAATTTTGTATGGTTGTAAATAATTGACGCTGTTAAGGTTTGGAAACGCTGTGTTTAGATGGAAACAAACAAACAAAAAAAAAAACAATGCTAAGGAAACACAATGCTGAAATTAGGGCAGAGATAACCAAATCTATTATATGCATTTTCAAGTTAATTTTAAGGATGATGAAATGCAAATTATACTATTTAATTATTCTGAATGAACCGAAATATCGTACCCATTGGGGGAAGTAATAATCTTCTTTTCAGGAATAAGAAAAACTTGTGGATGACTACATGAAAATGAGCCAAACATTGGCATAAGGTGATGCTAACTAAATAACACTTGTTTAAAATAATTGGAAATAAGTCAACTATGTGTCAATTGTCAATAAAATATAGAAAAATCTAAAATTCGCCAAATAAACATACAATGCCATGGAGAACATACAAAACATTGCCTATTTAATATGATTTAGTCTTGCTATAAGGGGGTCGGGGCACATATAAACAGTAAAGAATTTAAGGTATACGCGTTCTTCTTAAAGTCCTTAGACCTGTGTAACCAAGGGGAAATGTTCAGTCTTATTTGTATATTATAGAATTGAAAAGAAATGAGCGGGGTCTGTATCATAATAAGGAATGGGGTCGAAGAGCTTTGATTGAAATTGATATAAAATATTACAATCACTGTGTAATTCGTGATCTTATTGCCTATATTGGGGTGTTGAACTGTTAAGTGGCGTGAAAAATCGTGGAGTTGAGATTCTGACAGGTGTTTGGATGGAGAGTATTAATTGATTTGTGAAGACAGAACTAATGGAAGAGATGATTGGATAAACTGAGTTGTTCAAGTAAGCAGGGCTTAGTAGTTTAACAGACTAGTAGGCATAAGACGGCTAGTTCGTGTTTGAATTTGAACTGGTTAGTCTTTTATTTTTCCTTTTTGTTTGATAGACTAACTGACACTCTACAATTGGTTTCAATGAAGGAGTTACTTTGGTGTTAGGTTAGGTCTGTTGACAATATTACGCATCAGCAGAAGCTGATTTCATTGGGACCAATTCTGCACACGAAGCTAACACTCAAAACTCGGCAACTACACATACTCCCAGTCGAAAATGGATTTTGCTTTGATGTTCACGTCTGAGTGTGGTGTTGCGGCTTTGGTAGATTAACAACTTTCTGCTGTTAACGGAATCTGTAAAGAATGGGATGATGTAGCTGTGATTCTTGGCAAACGAAAAGTTGGTTTGGATGGGAAGCATCTTCATCATATCCTTCTGATAGATTGGACTCACAACCCAATTTCCCCGTTCGAAGTAGATTCCCTTGTGGGGGGTGATTTGATATCAAAGTTAAAGCATTAAAAAGCTCACATTGGGACTCGGGGAATGTTCATTTTCGGTTCGGTTTAAAGGACTCACCACACGATGTAGGGCTACATTTACATTCGATTGTTTGAATTCAAATACTAATTACGCTAGAATTACACAATATTATATTTTAGGAGTTGTATATATATTATTGGTTTATATTTGTGAACAGTTTATCAAAGGTGAAAAATTTCCTCCGGTTGCATATGTTTGGGATTTTCGTAAATTTTTCAGGGGTCGGCTGTAACGGTCCGCAATGCGTTCCGCTACGTTCACAAATATATAGATACATCAGTATGATGGAAATCTAATCTAATAGCACCCTTTGGAAATATTAAATATCTAAAAAAGTTATATCTCAATAGACTAAATCTCGTCTATCAGACTTAGATCATGGAGCTATAGAACTTCCAGTCAATGAAGTTAATAAGTCAGGATTTTATGCAAAAGTATATCTAATAAAAGCAAAGTGAATGCAAAGAGGTTTTATGCAGTAACTAAGATTCTTAATATTCCCACGTTTAGCAAACTAACGATTCCATTTCTATGTATAGATTTCCAATACTAGGAAATGATTAAAACTAACAGATTAGATCTAACAAATTAAATAATTAACTAACTAACATAATTCAGAATCACGGCAGCTGAATGATGTAAATAGGCTGAGAACGCTTGGAGACAGGTTCCAAATTCAAATAAAACTCATAAAACAAAATAACATATCATAAATATTTAAAAAAGGAACGTAGGTTCAAAATGTGTATTCAAGGGATCTGATTGGTTAGGTCGGAGACAAGATGAGGACAGCTTGCGTACATTATTCTAAATTCAAATAAATTTAAAATTGGAAAGCTAATAATGGCTCATCAATATTTGAAAATGGAACAAGGATTCTATTGGTCGAAATGGGTACTCGAGGAGTTTGATTGGTTGAGTCGGAGACAGGTTGGAGACCAGATACGGACACTTGAGTAGTATAAAAAGGGGACGAATGGGCCGTCCAAACCAGTTACCGTCTAGAAGCCAAAGTTGCTGTCCGCGATAAAGTGAAAAGTGAAATATTCAAAGTGAAGTGTCTGTGAAAAGTGAAGTGTAAGTGCTAGTGAATTGCCACCTGCCAGAGGGGATTGGATTGATTCTGTTGGACGAGTTTACTCACGTAAGTCCTAGAATTTAGGCATTTTAGACTTTTTCCGGATAGATGAGATGTCTCCAAGATAAATGTTAAACTTAATAAATTACTTTTCTAAAATAATGGAGTTATGATTGATGGAATTGATCATTGAATAGAGACATTTGCTCTTTGGATTTCTCGTAGACTAAAAGACGGTTTAGAGATGTCCAAGTCATTGGTTAATATTATCAGTTATCAGTTAATTGTTCAATAAATATTTGTCAATTAATCATGTTATGTTGAAGACATTTATCTGTCTGGATATTGTGACTGTTTTATAGAATTAAAAATAGTCCAGCAAATAAAATAAGGAGGTGAAATGAGACACAGGAGAAACAAATCATTTATACAAAAATACATTAACAAAGCTTTAACAAAACTTAGGAAAAATATTCTTATCTCAGCATTGTGTTTCCAAATCTTATTCAGCGTTAGTAATAAGTATAAAAAGGAGTAATTTGAGCTAGAACAGCAATGGAGAGTGTTGTAATTACGTCAAGAGGCCTCATTAATCCAGCCTTACGGTCACAAGCCCGTAATGTTTTCCTAGCTCTGGTTATCTGCAATGATAAATATCCGTAGAATTCTAATTTTTAGGTGAAAACATGAAAATAATTACCTTTACTGAACAACATTTGACCATCATAGATCAAACAAATACATCTATGGATATTTACATTTAGTTATTAACAATAATTAACTAATTAAGTTTATGATTTATTACTTTATTGTGTGTGATAATTTTCTGTGTCATTCCATGTCTTAGGTACAAATGTTCTGCATTTAAATATTTGATTTTGTGTTTACTTGAAGTTATTTACTTGAGGTTATTACAATCTATGCTTTGCGAATTTATAGAAATCTTATGGCGAAATATAATCTCTAATAGTAACGACAGGATTGGGGTCAAAATGGTATAACAGAATTAGGTCATTTTAATTAACCCTTGCAGTAGGAATAAGATTTGTCTTCATGTGCTTACTAGGTACAATTTTATCGTTATAATAATTTATTTCTCTTACAATTAGGATAGGATTGTCTCAGTATTTCCTGAAAAGAACTTGAGTTACCACGGTTCATAATATTCGGTCCTTCCACTATGAGCTAGACGATCACACCTTGGCCATATAGTTAATCAGTTCTTCATTCATTAGTTTAGATTTATTGTCTGGATAATGTTAAGTTATGATTCGAACTAGTTATGTGTACTTGTCTATCTGAGGAATTAAAGAAAAAAACGTAGGCCGGTATCATCTAGATATTATTAGCTCAGATTAGGGGTAGTTACAATTGGTAGTACCGTTCCCAGGATTAGAGCTTTAGACTACAGGACGAGTAGGCTAGTTACTTTTAATACAAGAGTTGGGATCAAAGGGGGGGTTACAGTCACTTATTGTGTCTATTGAGTTTCTTAGATTTCGCCTCAGCATACCTACGGTATAGTAAATTAAATCTTACGTTAGATATACAATCGCTTCCTCTGCACTGAAAATAATAAAAAAGGTAATTAAAAATAAAATATTTGTATTTTGGTATGTTTGTAACGAACAAACTAAAAAAAAACTACTTTAATAAAATAAATTATTTCAACATCAGAATGCAACATGAGTAACATAAATAAGCTACATATTTTAATTCATTATCATAATCTAGCAACACGCGGGTGAAACCGCGGAGCGTCTCTAGATTGATAAAAATTGATATTTGAAAATACGCATACTTGCACTGTGCAGTTTTTTACCTGAAACGTAAATTATTCTAATGAATATAAACACTTTAATGATAAATATGTTAAGGTTGATGTAGAATAAATAAACGAAAAATAGAAATTGAGATATGTTTACTATAATATAAAATATAACAGACTTTTTACTGACAAACAATATATATGCAACTATGGTTACACTATCTGTCAAACTGGTACAAAGCACTAAAGAGCACTAAAGAGTTCCTTACTCTTATAACATCTTCTCTCTTTGTCCAGGTTGCTCATACCAATTCCTGCACATAGCATAACCAATCTTGGTTTATATAGAGGTTTCGTCATCATATCGGCTAACTCAAATTCTGTAGAGACCTTCTTAACACATAATGTACCTTCAGCCACAGTCTCTCTTACAAAGAAATGCCGAATCCTTATATGTTTGGTTCTCTGATGCAGTTCAAATGAAGGATTGTGTGCAAGTTTTATCGCTGACTCGTTGCCTACATACAACACTGGGAGAACATCAGTCGATAAATCAATGCTTCTTATAAGTCTCTTTAACCAAATCATTTCTCTAGCAGTCTCACTTGCGGCTACTATTTCTGCTTCAGTAGTAGAAATTGCGACAGACGTCTGTCTGTGGCTCCGCCATGATACAGCTCCCCCGGCAAACATACAAATCATTCCAGTTGTAGAACGTCCTGTCTCTAAATCTCCACCGTGATCCGCGTCACTGTAGCATTTTAGATGTTCATTACAATTTCTTTTGTATTGTATGCCCCAATTTAAAGTTCCTTTTAAGTAGCGTAGTATACGCTTCACTTTCACAACATCTTCTCGTGTTGGGTTTTCTAAATGCCTGGATGCAACACCTACAGAATTAGCTATGTCAGGTCTCGTACCAACCATTAAATATGCTAAGGCACCCACGGCTTGCCTATATGGAAATTTCTTCTCGATTTCAGAAATATCTTCTCTTTTTCCTGCAGTATTATAATTTATGATAGGTGTCGCTACTGTTTTACAACCTTCCATACAGAATCTTTCTAGCAGTTTCTTCGTATAGGCAGTCTGTGTCAGATTTATAGAGCCATCTACTTCCCTCCCAATTTCTAGACCTAAGAAGTAGGTAGCTGGTTTCGATTTAATTTTGAATCGTCCCTTCAGCTCCTCTAAAAATTTGTCTAATTCTTCTTGGTGGGTAGAAGCTAGAAGCCCATCGTCAACGTAAAGTGCTAGTATGAGTCTTCTTTCTCCTCGCTGCCTCATAAATAGACATGGATCAGCTTCACTTGCGAGGAATCCAGCCTTTTCCAGAAACTCTGTAATGCAGTTATTCCAACAACGAGGAGCCTGTTTTAATCCATATAGACTCCTTTTTAATTTGCATACATTATTAGAGCCATCGTTATAACCTTCGGGTGGTTTCATATATATATCCTCACTCAGGCTTCCATACAGAAATGCTGTAGACACATCAAATTGGGCTAAGAACATATTATCTCTCGCAGCAATACTCAAAACCACTCTGATAGTGCTCAATTTAGCAACGGGGCTGAATGTATCATAAAAATCTATGCCCTTTTTCTGCGAATAGCCTTTAATCACCAGTCTAGCCTTATAACGCTCAATTGTACCATCTGCATTCATCTTCATTTTGTATATCCATTTACATGGAATAGCTTTTTTATTCTTTGGTAGTGGTACCATAACCCACGTCTCATTTTCATTCAGTGATGAAATCTAGCCATCTTCCACTTTTTGCTATTTTTACTGCGGATAGCTTCATGATAAGTTTGAGGTTCCTTGATTTCATTCATATCCTCTACCGCACTCATGATAAATTCCTTAAATCTGTCTGGAGGTCTAATAGTCGACCTGTTTCTGAGTGTCATTCTACCTTCTTCCTCTATTTCTAATTCAGGTAAAACTCCATCCTGTACAGGTTCGATCAATTCAGCTGTGTCCTCATTTGAATCAACAGATTCGTAATCACTTTGAGTTTCAGGCTCATCAACATCCTGTATGTTATCTGGTTCGTCTTTGATATCATGACTTGTGAATGATGATGATTCTCCTGATTCATTTAATGGTGATGAGTCCTGAGCTGGTGCAGATATTGATGATTCTTGAATTGACGTGACATTATCTGATATGTCACTATTTAAAGAGATAGGTGTGTTGTTGTAATACATAGGTATTGGCACGTCAAAAGTCATTGGACTTGTATTTTCTATTGGTAATGGATCTTGATTAGTTGGCAATAGAGTCTTCTCTTCAAATAAAACATCTCTTGAACGTACTAGTTTGTTGTTTTCTTTTATCCATACTCTGTAAAGTTCATCATTCTCATATCCAATCAATATACCCTTCACGGCTTTTTTGTCCAATTTTTTCCTAGTGACCTTTGGCACATGTGCATAGCAAGTACTACCGATTATTCTTAAATGTCGGATCCTTGGCTTCTTATTGTACCGTCCAATGGTGTAGGGCCAGTCCGATTTAGAATGTAGACTGTAGCATTAACTATCTCAGCCCACAGCCCTTGGGGTAGCCCTTTTGCATGCATAATAGCCCTCGTGGCTTCGACAACTGTCCTGTTATCTCTTTCTATACAACGTGGAGTATGTGGCATAGAAAGTCTCTGTTTAATACCATAATCTTCGAGTATTTTCCTAACTTCCTTATTATCGAACTCTCCTCCGTTATCACTCAGAAGCTCTCTTACTGTGTGTCCATTTGTTTTTATCTCAGCCAACACTTGCTTCAGCTTTTGACTTACTTCTGACTTTTGTTTCAGACAGTATACATAACGGAATTTCGATAAATCATCCTTAAAGAGAACAAAGTACTTGCATTGGCCAATAGAGTACCTGAAGGGTCCACATACGTCAGCGTGTATGAGTTCACCCGCTCTTGTTGCCCTTTCTCTTGAACCAAATTTAGTTCTATTTGTTTTACCATAGATACAGCCTTCACATATTTCGCTGTCAAGTTTAACTTTAATCCCAAGTTCTCTCTCAATAACTTTCTGTACATGGGCTTTACTTTGGTGTCCCAATCTCTCGTGATATAGCTGGAGTAAGTTTTTTGTTGCTAGGGTGTTTATTTGTGCGGGTCTAACAGGTTTGATGTTGGTCAATTGTAGTTTGTATAGACCTCCTTGTCTCTGCCTGTTCCCAATAATCATAATGGTCCCGTTCACTGACAACTTACATGATGTAGCTGATGACACAAAAGTACTATTTGAGAGTCTATCTTGAGCTGATAGTACTAAAAATAGGTTCTTTTTTACACTAGGTACATACCATACATCATTTAGCGTAATCATTTGCTTGCGACCTTCTACGTCAGCTTCAATTTTCAATGTTCCCTTGCCAACTGCCTGAATGGCTTCTCCATTTGCTGTTGTCACAGTGTGTGAATCTTCAAAGTAATCGAACGTCTCAAACAGATCACACCTATTTGTCACGTGACTTGTAGCACCATTATCAACAAACCAGGAATCGTGATCTTCGTCTATATTCGTATTAACTGCCATAAGACTCATATGCACACTCGTATTTGGTACACATTTTGACGTTGACGGTTTCGGTTTCGGTGGGCGTCCATCGGATATCCATTTCTGGCATTGCTTTATTCTGTGTCCGATCACACCACAATAATGACATTTCTCTTTATCTCTCTTATCGACATTTCTAATGATCTTCTTCGGTTTAGCTTTCGTTCCTTGAATGTTGAGAACCTCTGTTTCTACTTCATTCCTACTGGTTAAAGCTCTTTCATACGTACAAAGTTGACTTGTCAAGTTTTCAACCGTTCTCTCAGACTTCAATATCAACAACCAACTAGATTTGAATGAAAAATAATCTTCAGGTAAGGTGTCTAAAATTTTGCATATCAGGAAAATTTCTGGTAGCTCACCTTTAACTTCAGACTTGTTCATCTCCTGTGTCAGCTCAAACCAGATATTTTTCATTTGGGACATATGAGTTTACATATCATGGCCAGGTTGTTTCTTGTAGCTAAAGAATTTCATGCAGAGGTCATAGGCTCGATCTTGTGACTCACCTGCATATAGTCGGTGTAATTCACGCCATACCTCCCTTGCAACGGTATATCGCATGACCTTTTGAAGATTTTCATCAGATAAATTCGTCGTAATTAATAGTAGTGCTGCATTATTGGCCCTCTGGTAGTTCTGCAACTCTACATTAAATTTCTCAGTCTGTTTAGGATCCACTAGCACTGGTTTGCTAATCCTTCCTTCAATTATATCAAGCAGTCCTAATCCTCTCATTGCTGCCATTATCTTATATCTCCAAGTCGCCCAGTTCGTTTTCTCTAAGAGACCAACCTGAATTTTCGTAGCTTCGAAGATAGCTTGTTCCATCTTGCTGACGAAAAAATGTTTTCTCTTACTGAACACTCGACTTTCTTCTAAATTCGCTAATTTTATCCTCAAAACCATGCTCTGCTACCATGTTAAGGTTGATGTAGAATAAATAAACGAAAAATAGAAATTGAGATATGTTTACTATAATATAAAATATAACAGACTTTTTACTGACAAACAATATATATGCAACTATGGTTACACTATCTGTCAAACTGGTACAAAGCACTAAAGAGCACTAAAGAGTTCCTTACTCTTAACAAAATATGGAACTTTCGATTTTCTAATCAATGTGTGATACATGTGTCACTACATTGAAGAAGGTAGTTTTTGAAGGATCGCGACTTGATGAGATTCCACGCAAACAAAATCAATCGAGCGGATACTAGTGTGAAATTCATTTCCCAACGCAAGAGATAAAAATAAATTTCTAAAAAGTTACGAAGCACCTCGGATAAAGATTCATTAAAAAGCTAGTGATTTCTTGTTTTTAGTTGTTTAGTTAGAGAGCTTGAGTATCACTACATTGCAGAAGGTAGTTTTTGAAGGATGGCGATAACCTTATTCCAGGCAAACAAAATCGCGAGCGGATACTAGTGTGAAATTCATTTCCCAACACAAGAGATAAAAATAAATTCAGATCCAGAGAGCTTGAGAAAATTATCTTGTATTAGGGGCTTACATATTGAAATTGGCATTTTATATGGAAATAGTAAAACGAAAAATAATTTGAAATTATAAATTTAAAGTAGTATGTACAATTATTATCTAGGCAGTTTCGCAATTTAAGGCGCGGTCGTACGACACGTAAAAAGCAGAATCTTTAAACATCGAGTGTAACGAAACAGTTCGATAATAATCTATGAAAAAAAAACTTAGGTTAGAAAAGGAACAGGCAAAGAGTAATAACCGAACAGAATTCATAAATATTACTCGCTCTCTGCAGAAAAATCCTAAATAGGTCCATAAAAATAAACTTTCACGTCCAAACTCTCAGAATTTTCAGCGATAACACTATATTATTTTTTAGGTAATACATAGCCAACATATAGTACTAAAGTAGTAACCAGCAGTTTTTTCAATTGTGTTAGTATATATCGAAAGGTATAAAGAAAACGTACAAAATAAACGCATTTTCGCATTACATCGTCCAATCTAACAAGCGATTTTCAACCTTACGTAAAGCATCGTAATTTATTTAAAAATTGGGGTTGGACCGCGTCTTAATAGGTAGTCCATTAATTACATTGCCGTATAATTTGGGAGCGAGAATCAGTAAAATCTGCGAAGACGGATTGGACAGCCGCATGGGAATTTCATTTTTTCTTTGCAAGTAAATATCCAACTTGCGAAAAAAGTGGTACTCTGTAAGGTCTGGGGAGCATGATGGGTGTCGAAGACATTCCGGATTCAGATCATCGACCGTCTGTCGTACAGTGTGAGGTCTAGCGTTGTCCTGAAGTAACAGTGGGCTAAAGCAATTGATCAGTCTCAGCTGTTGAATAGCGAGCTTTTCCATCATGGTTTGCAATTGTTGACTATACAGATATGCCTTAATCAGAATTTAAAATAGCTGAAGTGTATACCAGCACTGGTTCTCCAAATACTCAACAGTATCTTCGCCTGAGTTCAATTTTGCTTGGGACATGATTTAGTCAGTTCTCATGGGACAAGAGTTACCGATTGTCTTACAGGATCCATTTTTCGCCATAAGTAACAAAACGGTTCAAAATTCCCTCGTATTTGTGACGGTTGAGCAATGTAATGCAGCACTCAATGCGTGTTTGTTGGTGTGCTTCAGTCAATTCATGTGGTACCCATTTCAAATTTCCAGAATCTCCAGCTTTTCCAATTTGATTCGAGTGATTAAAAAAATGTTTTGTCCTTCACACCGAATCCTGCCCCTAACTCTGACGTGGTTCGTGCTTGATCTGCTTTCACAATCACCTTTAATTCTTCGTTGTCAACAAGGCTCAACTCCGGTCGTGCCGTACCGTTTTTTCTTTTACAGTAGCTTCCCCATACACATAATTAATCCTTCGCGCACATTCTGCAGCGTTGGTGCCTCTCTAGAATTTATATTCGTAAATAACTACAGAGAAAAAACAATTTTCTCTGCGTCAATAATGCCGTATTTTATGTTTTCCTTTTTGTGAACACCGAGGTCAAAGAAAAATCAATGGCGTTAATGTAAAAAATGTTAATTGATGAATTGCTCAATTGAAAACATACAGCCTTAATTCGTATTAAATTTGAATATAAAATTCCTAGCCAAACGAAAAAATATATTTAAGATTCTAGTGGCTAGTTTGGCAAAACGGTAATTTCGTATGTAAGGACCTAATATTAAAAATTATCTCAAATGGTTACATACGAATATTATTTTAATGAATTTACCCAAAACATAAAAGATCCATCACTAACAAGGGAGAAGAGTTTACGTTAATAGGTCTAAGATTGCCAGAATGAATACTGTCATACAAATAATAAGTAAACTTAGGTCAGGAAATAAAACATTATCGTTGGTACCATAATCTTAACCACACTAAACTTGAGTTTGATTTTGCCAAGCTAAACCGGTGAACTAACAGGATAGGGATAGGTGATTGTGAGTCATGACAGAGTAGCCCATTTTAAAGCTTTCTGTAATTTACAGACCCAGGGTATGACAGACACAACATTTTGGATATCTCCGTAATGTCAATGTGTTTCACTTTACTTAAGAATTAAAGACCCATCTCGCTTTTGAGCCATGTTTATAAGCTGTTTTCGAAGGTCATTACGAACCGTCTCAGTCGCAGTTTTGATTAATTACAACCTCCGGAACTAGCCGGTTTCTGAAAAGGTTATAGTACCATAGACCACATCCACACGCTACGGCAAATTATACATAAGATTGAAGAGTATAACTTGCCTCTTTGTTTAGCGTTTGTGAACTATGAGAAGGCCTTTAATTCAATCGAGACGTGGGCAGTGGTTGAGTCTCTCCAGTGGTGCCGTATTGACTATCGGTATATTGAAGTGCTGAAGTGTTTGATTAAAAACGCCAACATCTTAGTCCGAGTACGAGCAGAGTTCGAAGGCAATTCCATTGCAACGATGTGTGAGACAGGGAGACGTTATATCTCCGAAACAGTTTACCGCTGCATTGGAAGACAGGCAAGGACTTAGCATCAATACCAACGGCGAGTACATCACTCACCTTCGATTTGCTGACGATATTGTAGTCATGGAAGGTCTCAGTACAATGCTCGAACGCCTCCATCGAGTTTCCTAACGGGTAGGTCTTAAGATGAACATGAACAAGACGAAAATTATGTCTAATGCCCATGTTGCGCCTACCCCAATATTAGTTGGGAACTCAGTTCTTGAAGTTGTTGACGAATACAACTACCTGAGACAGACAGTCAAACTAGGCAGGGCTAACTTTGAGAAAGAGGTCAATCGTCGAATCCAACTCGGCTGGGCAGCATTCCGGAAACTTTGCGACGTCTTCTCGTCAAAAATACCCCAGTGCCTCAAGACAAGAGTCTTCGACCTGACATAGCCCAGAAGATTAGCCATTTAAAGTGGCCGTGGGCAGGGCACATAGCGCGCAGGACAGATGGCCGACGGGGCTGAAAGGTTCTGGAGTGGAGACCACGGACCGGCAAGCGCAGCGTAGGTCGTCCACCGACACGGTGGACAGACGACCTGATGAAGGTCGCAGGACGACTTTGGATGCAGGCCGCTTCCAACCGTTCATTTTGGAAAATCATGGGGGAGGTCTTTGTTCAGCAGTGGACGTTCTACAGCTGAGATGATGATGATTATTCATATTTGTTGTGTTTGTATGTTCGTGTATCTATTCATCTTTTGTCTTGAAGAAGTTCGGAAACTATTTTTTTAATATTTGACTAACTACTATACTATTTATATGTTAAGAACCCTGCTGTATAGACAACCCTTACTATATGTATAATAGATTTAAGACGTTATAATTTACTTATGTGTATTTCTTTGTGAGGTTATAAACAAACAACACTACATGTTAGGCGGCATAGAGTACGGTAGCAAGTGAAATAACTGGTCAAATAGAACCAAAATCCTATAACTCAGGTGATGACTTTGTGCGATGCCCACAGAATTACGCAAAAATGCAGCAGGAGAGGTACATAACACTACGCCACAGATGGACAAGCACGCTCAAATTGTACATTTTGACCGCAAAAATAAAAGTAAAATTCTGAAAGAATGAATTATTCTCTTAAAATGAGACAACACCACTACTCCAGAGTGTTTCGTTTAGTGCGAATATAATAGATATGTAAGCGTATTATGATCGTAAACCCATTCCCATGTCACCCATTAAGTTGTGAGAGCAGCGAGATTTCAAAACCTTAATCTGGGTTGAACAGTTTACAACGACTAGGCAAACTCCGCTACAAGCGCTTTGACGAACTCAAAATTATATCCAGGAAATGACAACGTTTCGTGTAGTTGGTATTCAAACCTGTTCTAAAATTCTAAACTGATCTTAAAATTATACAGCCTTATATAAGCTTAATAAACACACTTATTAGTAACATCATCTAATTTTAAACGTTAATAAGTTTTTAGCATACACTTATTTTGTTTAGCTTACACTAGTTCTGTTAAACGCTTGCCTCATTGCGGATACTTATATGAAAAAATATTGTACATATTATATGTATTTCATTGCGTTTCTAAATTGTAACAGTTGTTTATATTGCTTGGCAATAAAATTATTGCATGGGATAGCCACGCATATATAGTTACCCCTGTGGTGGCTTCTCCTGCTGGTAGATTTTGAGAGTCAACAATAGTCTGCAAAGATATAAAGACTGCATAATAATGCATAACAGTTACAATACCGATACGTAAAATTAAAAAAAAAACAGTTATTTTGGCAACCGAGTCAACAACATCGCGGCCGTTGACAGAAAAGTATAAGATATGTAGAAAGAACGATAAACTACTGCATAAGTAGAAACACTTAGGTAAAAGGAGCAAAACCTAATAGAAATACTAAGAATTTCTAAGGGGTGTGAATAAAATATTAAATAAAATATTAAACTTTGACATAACTGTTATCATTACGATCTTGTCGTACGCGGTGATCTTGTCATTTGGTATATGCTGTGTCCAAGAACATTACGCTTTTTCACCCGCGTGATGATGGATGATGGTGATGATGAAAAGTAGCTATGTGCTATTCCAGACATAATATATCTCTGTGCCAAATTTTATCCAGATCCGTTCAGCCGTTCTGCCGTTTTAGAGTAACAAACATCCATTTATCCATCCATCCATCCATCCATCCATCCAAACTTTCACATTTATCACGAACCAAAAAGTTTAGCAGCTCCTACCTCTGTCGTGTAAGTAAATTGTGGAATGCTTTGCCGGCGTACTGTTGTGTGGCTCTTCCTGGTTGTCTTAAAAAAACAACCATTCACACACACACAAACATTTATTTTATTTTATTTAATTTTTACACGATTTTACACACAAGGGAATAAATTCCTGCACTTCACTTTACTGTACTGAACTGGCAGCAAGATGGCTTTAAGAGCAATTAGTTGATACACTGAAGAACACAAAACAAAAGGCAATTTAATTTGGAAAGCGCGGATTATATAGGGACATATAATGCTGACAGTGTTTGAATGAAGTCGATGGGGGTTTGCCCCTAGTCAGCAATATACGCGGTGTAACAGTACGTTATTTCTTGCAGCTATGACCCTGGGTCTTTCAAGCGGGGCGTGAAAAAGCATCTGTCAGGTCATCATAGGGGTGGCGATTAGTGCAGCTTACGGCTGCACTAATGGCCATGGCTTCTTGATTCCATCTTCGCTTTCCATCAGGCGAGAGGGAGTCTCTTTAATGACCCATTATAAAAAATAAATATAATATTAGTGGGATAGTGGGATATATACGAGATCATAGCAAATATCTTCCTTCAAAAATAACTTAGGTAGAGCACACATTAGGCATGAAACAGGCGATATTGTACTACCACCAAAATGACGAATCAATGAAAAGATGATATGATTATCTAATTCTCTATGTATTATCTAATCTAATATTTATTAGATAATAAGATGATCATATCGTCATCATCATCATCTCTAGGGAGACACTGTGATACACACATTCATAAACGAATTAGTTTATGTGAAGCAAGAATACCTACTCACCATAATAAAGTTTTCAATAATAATAAATAGCACTTGCGCCGTTAAACACATTGAAATTCTGTACATATCAGTGATTTGTAATTTGACACGTTGTTTGAGATTTGATTAAAAGTGACCGGAGAAAATTGTCTCTTATTAACCAATCCATCAAATCAATAATTAACGTTTGCCTTAATTGAAACTTATCATGATAAGTGGCAAGCATTGTTTTATTTACCAAAAAAATATTCAGTTATATTAGCGACACAATTTCATAACATAAATTTGGAATCAGAGTATTGCTGCACTACGGAAACCAATCCAAGGCGTGACAAAGGTGCATCGCATTATCCGGATCCGGTAAGGAACGAATTAAAGTTGTTGTATTAGGGATACATCAGCGTATACTAGGTACGTATAGCCAGTCTGAGAACAGAAATTCAAAAACGCTATATTGCATATATTGAAAAGGTGAATGACCCGAATAGTCGACCAAAATAAATGTCCCGATAATAATAAAACTGAGAATATCGACGATTGGCGCAGTATCTCAATAGCTAGGCGCTTTAAAGCATCTGCCGGGCTAGCATGGATCTCACAATCAATTTGATGAGCCGTTAAACGTGACATTTATCAGCTATCTTACCTGGTCTAGTCTTGAGTATGGATCTAGCTGCGATAGCTATATCGGGGCTGTTTTATACCGATAATCATGATTCCGGAAAAGTCACGGTACGAAAAGAAACAGCGCTATTGAAGGTATTTGACGATTTGTTATCTGCATCTGACTCAGGGTCTGCCAGCGTCCTAATTTTGTTGGATTTTTCTTGCGCTTTTGACTGCATAAACCCTAATTTACCTATAGCTAAACTATCACATTGGAGTTTTCAGCTGATACGTGCAATTGTTTTAAAACTTTCCTTATTGCAAGAGAGCCGCATGTTCTCTCTCCGTTTATGTAATGCAGTGTCGTGTACGGGCCTAGGTTATGGGTTAAAACAGAACATGCCATCCAGAGAGTGCAAAATGCATGCGCTCAGTTATGTTTCAGTATTCCCATTCCATGTTACTTATTTTGTTAAAAAGGCATACTTAACATGAAGTCTAGGTGTTCCATCTCATCATTCCACTATCTCGCAAGTGTTACTCAAAGGGTTATTTGGAGTGGGAAGCCTGAATATTTGTTTGAAAACTGGACATGGATCAAAGATATACATTACTTTAATACCCGCTCTAAGCGTCATAATGCACGAGCTATATCTAAACCCTTAACTGCTGCCCATAACATAATTCCAATGGTTTTAGAGGCTGCCTTAAGTATCGCGCGTCAAAAGTTTGGAATGATCTCTCGCCACCTTTGAAAAGAAAACTTAGTCCGAGTTAAGTTAACTTTACTAGTTCTCCGTAAACTTAATTTTGAAGCAGCCTTTAAAATTACAAAAGTTATCCAGCAACATGTAACAGAATAACATTTCTGTTAGTGAAAGATGTACCGTAGTACTGCTCATGCATAATAAAATTATACGCAAATACAATCCTACACAATTACACGCACTCCATAGGTACATTTCGTTTCCTTTTTTTTCCTTACAGTCACTGATAAGGGACACCATTCTTAAATCACTAAAAGGCACTTTTGATTGAACGTAATAGTCTCGTAGACTTCTGCTTTTTACACAAATACATATTTCGATCCTTTCCGATTCATATTTCTGACCGGACTTATAATCATATAACGTCCATTTCGGCTACATTTAAGAGTATTTTTTGTAATTCGATTTTTTCGTCTCTTATTTACATACCTTGGCGTAGAACATACTCCGAGAGTAGGGATAGACTGAACACCAGCGTTTCGCTTACATTACAAATGTAAACGCAACACAAGCTGAATCTACCCCTATTGCCCTAAATATGGTACTGTTGTCTAGGCTTATAAGTAAGATGTGACCGATGTCGTGTTTCTGTATTAATCAATGAAAAAATTGATAGTCCTGAATTGCTCGAAAAAGTTATATTATTTATTCCACGTTCTAGCAGCCGTCTCCTTAATAGAAAAACGTTTAGTCTCTTTTCTTGCCGTACTAATTATGGTGAGAATTCTCCTATGCGTCGTATTCATCTTATAACAAAGTGTGTAGTGATAATAACCTAGATATATTTAGTTCGTTACTGCCGTTTTCTTTAAATGGCAACTACTTTATAAATTTAAATAACTCTGTTTTATGTAATGCTCTTAAATTCTTCCATATTATTAATATCTTTTCAAGCATAGTATACTTAATTATGTAGCTTCTAGTTTGCATGTAGTGTTCACTTCGAGAAGGCAATCTATTTTTTTTCCCTGTTCAAAATTACACGGACGTTACACAATAACTCCAATAACGTCCATCCAAATCCAAGTCCAATAACGAAACTGGACGTTACACATAAGTGTAACGTCCAGTTTTGTGAACCTAAAGAAAAAACAAGATCCATATTCTGTCTTATTGTTAATTACGAGTAGTTCATTGTGTGTGTTATTTTAGTAGGAATAAATTGATTTACTATTATTATTCCTTTTAACCAATTATTTCAGGATTTCATCTGGTCCTATACAAAGGCATAAGGTGGGGCTGTAGCCAACACTTAGAGACCTGTTTGGTATAAAAAATAGAAATTTTAGTATAATTTTATCCTATTGACAACCCATGCTCGCACCGCTGGTCCGGCAAATGCAAAACAAGTTTGAATATCGTCCGAGAGTGTTGAATTTGAAAAGGTTCATCAGGACCAAGTTAAAATTGAAATAATATACACGTACATCAGATTAAATTCACAAGCTATTGTGTACAAGCATAAGTACATTGTTTGATTTTCAAGGATAATGTAGTAAGTATAATTACATTATCTACATACTCCGTTTATCTGATCTTTTTCCTAGTCCTGCTCAAACACCGATACTCAAGCTATGGTGCTCAAGTTCTTGTTATCAGTTTCTACATTTCGCCTTATGTCCGAGGCAATTTTTCATATACTCTATGGCCACTTCATTCATCACACGTTTATCGTGATCTAAACACATTGCTGTATGTTTTAACTTTAGCATAAGTGAATAAATGATACGAAAATAAGAGAATCCTTGCGATAATAAGTAGTTCTTGGAAGTTTTAGGATATTTGTTTTATTTGTCCCTACTATAGTTGGTAGTGCTCATATGCGCACTTTCCTTGAGCGTTAATCGAATTTAAAGGTAAATTTTATTAAGTGACTGCTTATGAGTGAAGATTCATCATCTCAGCCGTAGGGCGTCCCCTGCTGAACATATGCCTCCCCCAGAAATTTCCAAAAGGACCTTGGAGGTTGGAAGCGGCATCCAAAGTCGTCTTGCTACCTTTGTTAGGTCGTCAGTTCTCCTAGTCGGTGGACGACCTACGCTGCGCTTGCCGGTTCGTGGTCTCCACTCCAGAATCTTCCCACCCCATCGGCCATCTGTTCTGCGTGCTATGTGCCCTGTCCACTGCCACTTTAACTGGTTAATCTTCTGGGCTGTGTAAGTGACTTTCGTTCTTTTACGGATCTCCTCATTTTTGATCAGATCACGTAGAGAAACCCCGAGCATAGCCCTCTCCATAGCTCGTTGTGCGACTTTGCGCTTGCTTATGAGGCCCATAGTAAGAGACTACGTTTCAGTGCCATTTGTCATCACTGGACACACATTGATCAAAGACTCTTGTCTTGAGACACTGAGGTATTTTTGACGAGAAGACGTCTTGAAGTTTCGGAACGCTGCCCCGCCGAGTTGGATTCGACGATTGACCTCATTCTTGAAACTGGACCTGCCTAGTTTAACTGTCTGCTCTAGGTAAATGTAGGCGTTAACAATTTCGAGAACTGAGTTCCCAGCTGATATGGGGGTAGGCACAACATGGGCAGTAGACACAATTTACGTCAAAAAAAAATTACTGCAAGGAAGTGCGTTCCAGATGTATGTATGGCCCGACTGATGTTCTCATACATATCCACTACCGCACCACCTTGGGACTGTTGGTCGCCCTTCCGGTAGTAGATCATGTTACCTGATTTCAGGGTTATCGTGTCCTCACCCGCTCTACGGACTTCCGATAACTCCACGACATCCCAGTTTAACATACTCATATGCTCTTCCAGCGCGTCAATCTTCTCGTCTGTCCTCATCGTGCGTATGGTATGTGTTACCAGGGCCAGTCGCCGTTGTTGAGGGTGGTAGCCGGACGTCTGCCGGGGATTCTTAGCAGGGGGTGCTAAGAATCCCCGGCAGACGCCCCACCGTTACCGTGGCCAGTATCGAAGCCAGGAATAACGAGGCTGCCGGGAACTGGGGGCCTGGTTCCATTTGTTATGTTCATGGGAAGTGAAGATTCATGGATATGTAAATAAAACTACAAAATAAATTGCATACTTATAACTTCTATTTCATAATATATCTCTGATTTTTATTCTATGTGAATTAAAACATCTCAAATTGTTGATAACAGATCTAATCATGATCTAAATATAAGTAATATTGCTACGTGTGTATTTAAATAAGTAAACATTTATTTCAAATACTATTTTATATTATTGAAATATTATATGTGCTGACAATACAATTTTATCTATTGGTCAATTTAAAGTAGTACTAACAACTATTTAATAGGTACTGATTCAGTATAACGCTACGTTGTTAAGACAGATATTTACAGTATAGAAGTATAATTAGATAATAGATATTACATAATCGGTCACTTCAATCGTATTATTTACAATGTTGCAAACCAAGTCGTCCGTCTTATGTACAGAAATTTCCGCGGTGACTCACGTACCCTCTTTACCTAGTAACTAATTGATCCCGCTTACGTTACACAGCTCTTTTCCACCAGTCTACACCAATTATGGGTATAAAGTTTTTAGAGACACATTTACTTGTAGAGACTACGAAATAGACGAGTTCCGAGAAACAACAGCCGCAAGTTACTTTCGGCCGTTTGAACGTTCGAAGGAGAAATTTAAGGACTTTACACGGCATGAAGCAAATAATCTACGTCCACTTGTTTCTGAGTACGGAACCCATTCGTCGTCCCCACATAAGATGGTATCATACTATAGTGCCTTGGAGATGCTGCGTGTCGGGCGCTGGAGACACAGGTGGCAGTGCCGGACCCATAGAATTGGTGGGCAGTGCCGCAGCGACGTCCTGGTATCCGGTTAGTGGCATGGAAACTCCCGGGAATCGGTCCATAGCGTGTTCTTCGGGTGGGGTCACCTCCAAGCCGATGCTGCCGTTCAGCGCTATCTTAATCGCGTTCGCATTCTGCAGTTGCTGTTGTTGCTGATGTTGTAGCAGCGAGTTAAAATGTGAGATGCCGATCTCTTCTAGGCTACTCTTTCTGCGCCTGGATGCCACGCCGCTAAGCCCTTGGCGTAAAGAATTGGATCTGCGTAGCAGTATATCGTCGACCACTCGCAGTGAGTTGGAGCGTCCTCTAAAATCGGACACTATAGTCGGGCTATCGGGAAGCGACAAGGAGTTTGCTTTGGTGGTAGACAGTGGGGGTGCACGCGGCTGGGGATACGAAGCATTGAGAAGAGAACCCCTCCGGCTAGCTGCCTGTGTTTGAGCTTGAATCAAAGCTTGTGAACAGAAACTAATATTTGACTTCCGCCGGCTGTTATGTCTCTCGAAAGTCTTTTGAGCGGAGAATGGTGAAGGCCGGACTAAGTATCTGAAGCAAAAGAATACATAATTAAACAATCTCATCTCAGTAATCGTAATTTGGTTTAAAATGTGGAAATAATTTGAAAATATTGACCAGGATTTTATAGTTTTTTTAATTTCGAAAGTGCTGGTCTATAATTTTATGGGTCGGTCTTCTTCCCTGCCTTTAAGTAAGAGTTATTCTGATATAATTATGTGTAAAGTGTCTCTGTACTTACAGAAAGATATAATAACGAAAGATGATAATAAACAACCAAATACGAAGTTGCAACAATGCCTACAAGTAATTTAATAATATTCAGCGACATTCCCTATAAGTCTTCATTATTATTAATGTATAAGTATAACGTTTCGACAAATCCGAAAGTTGTTGTACTCGTATATCTAAAATATATGTGTACTTTTGAGGTAACATTATCATTTATAGTCTTCGTGACTGCTATTAAAAGTATAGACTGAAAGAGATGTAAAGGTGAGTGTTCATATTATGGTTTGTTCGTGTGCATCTTCTTAATGTTCGCTTATTAACTTACATTATGTCGCCTTCTTGTAAGTTGAGGTCGCAGCTTGGATTGATGATAACGTAGGAGAGGCTGTTTCGTTTCTCACTCACATCATCGTAATCAATGCCGGTAAGATTCAGAGATTCCATGCGTGACCGTACAAGGTTAGCTATTTCGGCTCTCTCTATTTGTTGTGCATGGTTATCTCTTGCTTCGTCGGCCAAACTAGTGGAATACTGCATGAAACAGAATAATAAAGTTTTGAGTGCAGTTGCTAAACATACTTAGCTTACGAGGTCAAACAACAATAAAATTTATTTAGGTAAGATTAAATTTTAAGTTCTTGTGAAATAAGTGCAAAATAGTAATTAAATGTACCGATCAGTATCTGAACATTTCATTGTTGATGCCTCTTGGTTGCAATAATAGTGATCATGCATGATCATTTGCTTAGCATCGAATATGAACGAATGAAGGGCCATATACTTTTTTATATATTAATGTCTATATTCGAACTTCTTCAATTCCTTATGAAACTGCGGTGCGGAAAATAAGTGGTAACACTTCTAAATTCTACCTAAAGCTATTTTTCGGTAAGTAGCTAAGCTACGATTGGCTATCCTACGGCACTACGATGTGTGTTCTAGCGATATTCTAAAAATGAATGTTAGATTTAATTGGTTTGTGAACGAAGGTAATATAACCTACTTATTATATTAGATATATATTAGGTACCTACAGAACAATTAGTTTTTCAACATTTAAAAAAAATATATTATAATATTTCCACTAAAATTTTGGAACGATACCTTTTTAGACAGTTGATTATAGAGTTTGGTATCCCATTCATATTTTTTAGTATTTCACACAACTATTTTATATAAAAAATGTGGTTTACAGCCGCTTTTGAAAAATTATACCTTACACCCAAAAATACAGAACAATAAACCACGATCGTCGTGGCCGATAGTGCCATGGATGCTGTGGAGAGTAGTTGATGGCCCAATAGCTATGTAGCCGATCGGCACTCATCACACACTATGCCATCCGAAGGTCCGTGGCTCGTCCGCACTGGCAATCATGAGGTTATTACAGTTTAGTACCCTGGTACATATCCATGATATATACAGTGAAGTGAGAAATATAAATCAAATCTTTACACATTTAGGTATAATATATTAAAGTCTAAAGTTTAAATACGAAATCGACGAACAGGAAAAGTTATACATGTTTGGAGTTAAAATACGTTTAGGGGCTGTAAATAAAATAGCCAATTTATTGATACCCGTGCACGCAGATAAATGCTCGAACACTCTGCATGCCAGTGCGATATCACCATTTTTATTTTATATCATTCCGTTCTTTGATGTCAGTTCGGTTTACAGTTTGCAAAGTCTATACAGTCGAGAGTTTGGAACTTAATGTTCAGTAAGTTTTTAGGACATCTCAGTGTGCCCCTTTTTATATTCGTTCTGTTTAAAATATTACAATACTGAATAAAGTCGCTTAATTTTTGTTATTTCATTTGATTTCAGTACGTACATCCACAAAGCTACGTGGTGAATTACGGGTCATGCTCCTCTCGGAGAGGAAGGTTCGAGTTCTAGCTATGAGAACGCAAAGAGCCGATAAATACTTTATTTTAGATATTTATTATATACCTATCTATACAAACCGACGGATATCGTACGAACGCATAATTCAGGAAATTATTCAAAGCCAAGTTTCCACAGGAGGCTGTGACACGCTCAAACTGACATCAAGGGTCATGGTAACGTAAGGGAAAAGGTATGTTATGATGTAAGCAATATACGGTAGTGATTAACAAGATGTTCTTAAGGCGCTCAGGACCTTAATGACAGTTTAAGCGTGTGCTGTAGCCCTCCTTACCGCCGGCGTGCGGTCTCCATAGCAGCCACCCAGGCAGCCTGCGCCGCGCAGCACGCGTCCCCCGCGCCCTCCGCCATTCTCGCCTTCCTCCTGCTGCAACTGTTCTGTCAGGCTTTTCCAATACTTCTAACATCGCCATAATAACAAAATACCGCAGATCTCATAAAAAATCGACATATTACCTACTTGCATAACAATTTAAGCATCTGTAATACTTTCACTATTTGCATACCGTTAGTAAAACTAATCTTTTATTATTTGGCCCTTTTGAGAGGATTTATTTGTAGATGTGCGACTGATGTGGCTATAAGCGGAATTTATTTGGAGCATTATCATGCTTGATTACTTAAATATCATGCAATTAGCGTAAGCAGCTGCCAAGACTAGTGCAAGTTTTACTATATTTTCAGGGAAATGTTTTAATTTTAAAGCTAATTACTAAAATATTTTATTGGAGTAATTCGAGTAATCAATACAAATGGGTTAATAAATTGTCATGCGGGGATGATTTTGACTACTGGTTCATCTAATTCACTCACATTAGGTGTAATGGTACAATCTCGGAAATGCACACCGAGATTTAGGTACATAGGATATCTGGTTGATACTCGACGTATTTGTAGGTATTTAGCATCTCTATTTGGTATCATGCAAAACACGCTACAATAACAACACATAGGCGGGATTGCGATCATCGGGTCATTTGTTTAATAATTTGTGGGTTACTTATGTTATCCAATGCATAATTTATAAAAATAATAAAGTACTTATTTAAAAAAAATATTATTAACATTAACACGTATTCATCCAGCTGACTATCGTTTGACACATTTGGTTGTTATTTTATAAGGGTTTGTATGTTAGTGTACGCGCAAAAGCAAAACCTGTCTTCCTTGGCTGTAGCAGTTGGCATCAAAATCAAAGCTTGTGAGTCTTGTGATAAAAAGACAAGACCAAGACTCGCGTGAAACAATAAATTATGCGAACTAGTAATAGACACTTCACAGGTGTACGGCTCATGTAACGCTCAAATAGACGTGTGGCACAGACGCGAAAGAAAGGAAAATACCCGAAATACAGTCCCTAAATACATGGACTAAATGTCTGATACTGAATTTGAGAAGATTTACATATAAAGTAATAGTGTTTTGAATGATGTTACAATAGCGTTCAGGCGCAGAAATGGCAATAAAGGACTGTATTTAAGGAGATACATAGAAAGAGAGTAGGAGATGACCGACTCACCGATGCACGCGATGGTCGCATTCCCGCGAGGCGTGACCAAAACCATTTTGTTGGAGTCCGCGGCGACATACTCACGTGGTGAGACGCATCGGCCATGCTCGTGTCCTGAGTGCGATATATCCCAATAGGGATTTCGCAGCTAGTGGAGCACAGTTTTTGGTATAGCCGACCATATGTGCGTATCCACATATCCTCTTTAGTTATTTTCATCTGTCAAATTCAAGGTTGATACATTTTTAAGACACCAAATCACTGCACATCAACTATAATTTAAATTCGCCGCTTAAATCGTATGATATGTATATGAATGATGATGAAAAAGCGATTGCATTAATAATAACACAAAACATAGAAATCGCGGTTTGTTATTCACGCAGCAGCAGATACAAACTTGGGAGAGAACTTACTGAAGTGAGGAATCCTGATCCAGGAGCTTGGTCTACACCCAGCAGCAGCCGAACAAATGTTATGACGTAATCCTTGACAAACGCTTGATACAGCAACGTGTCGAGCATAGATGCTGAGAACACAGAGCCGGCGGCAAAAGGAAGCCTGAACATATATGAAATATGGGATCCACGTTCTTTTTCGCGCTGTAAAAACAACACATACTTATTATACCTACAGTGAAAGTGAATCGTTTTTTTAAAATCTTACGGTGTATCAACAGCACTTGAACAGAAGAGCTTACCTTTTCCATCTTTGATAAATGTAAGGCGTATTTGTCATGAGCTCGGAACTGCATGAATCTCATGTTCGAGGATTGAGACAGTTCTGTTATCGACTTTATCGATGGAAAGAATCTAAAATAAAAACACGGGATTATTATATACTTTTCAAAGTGGAAGGGAAAAATAGATTTAGATTTCGCAACTGACAAGAAATTGTTTAAAGCACAGCGATTGTTCATTTCTAGTGAAGCAACAGTACAAAAAAATAAAATTTCTTATTTTTGTACTGCTGATAATTAAGTATATATAATACATTGCTATTGACAATCGCTTTTTGCCAGAAACTCGCCTCCGCTTCATTATGAAGAAAACATATATTTTCACTACAACAGTTTAAACTTAATTAGTATAATATAGGTGCTATAGGTAGGTACATAAGGCCTTATTATTTCCACTCGTGAGATTTAGGTGTCGTTGATTATAGATTAGTTTATAGTATATTAGTTTTAATATTAGTTTTAATATAGGTTTTAGAAAAACATCGCGTCTGTACACCCCTGAAGCAGGCGGCAAGGTTAAACATAACTGCATGGCAAACATGGCTTACGTTTGGCCATGCAGTTATGTTTAACTCCCATGTAGGTTAGAGCAATTTTATGGCCATCTACTGGCCTTAGTGCCATAGCCCTGACTGCTACTGAAATGTTCTGGTCAGAAATACTCAAAAACCAGACCTGGGAATTTATCCCGGACCTCACAGGATGATACAAAGCGACGTTTGTGTTACAAGGGCCGATAACTAGGTATTAATAGTCAAAACTCTATTTGAATCAAATATTTATATTTTGTGACGCAAAATTATGTGGAATTACTAACAAGTACTGGACACCTAAATCTTACGAATGATACTAAGTTAAAGATAAAAACGTTACCAGTGTCCAATGCATTACTAAACTAAACAAAATTTTATAATATAGCTACTGTCAACCCTTAAAATGAATAAAGATTTACTTGAACATAGTTTGCACGGCCACGATGGTGTTACAATCAGCGAGGCTGTCTTCTTCAGCGGAATTGGATAATTCTTTGTTCACGACGACTACATTCTCGGCCAACGTAATTCCAGCCCTCAATAAATCGTCTAAACTGTAATAGAAAAGATTATAAAGCCTCAGTTTATTACCACAAATAGTTTTGCCATTTCTAAAGAGTATTTATGCAAAAGATTTGAGTGGATCGATCACTTATTACGGGCGTATAAACATTAAAATTTAGAGTAATTTAACATATTTTCCTTCTGCTTCTAGCTACTTACTCGTACTACTAAAAACAAACCAATGCAATCACTCCCACGTAGCTGCACGGTTTCACCCGCATGGTGAAGTATACTATGTTTTAATCCAATGTCTCATCTATCTAACTACCAAATTTCATACAAACCCGTTTTTCCGTTTTGCAACGTCCGTTTGTACATTCACATTTATAACAAGTATAAAATAAATACCTACTTAAAACATAGTAAACAATATACAACAGCATACAAGAAATCAACTTCAGGTCTAGTGACAGATTTATTATAATGTAATACTACTACTAAACTACTACTTACCAGTCGATAGAGCCGAGCATCCAATAGACCAGCGGAAAATATGATAAAGCGTCAAGAAACGCTATATCTGGCCGCCTTTCCAGCAATAAAATGATCGGGTTGAGCGAGGTTTTAGACCTGAAGTGGGCCCTCAATGGAATTATAAAGTTATAGATCCCATTTGAGGCGTAATCGGCAGCGAGGATGATGGTTTTATTTTGCCATTGGTATTCTTTAGCGTTTCTATAAGCACAATGCTCGCACACTTGTGCTAGTTGCAAGCAGCAAAGTGGCTTTTTCTCCTTTAACAGATAGCACAACGTAGGGCTCACTCCGATGAACGGTGAAACAGGTGGAAACCCTTTTACAATCCTGAAACATCTCGTTACACTGCACATTGTATCTATACGATGGAATCTGACTTGCGCATTTACGCACTGGCAACACTTAGCAAAAATTAGCGGCATATTAATGAACTATTTTCTATTAATTCTTAAATAACAAAGACCTGAGTTTATATTATGTGTTATAGTTGTATAAAGCTTTTGTTTTACTAAATTGATGCCGTGTAAATGTATTTAAATCAGCCTTAAAGTAAAATTTGCTTAACAAATTATTTACAAAGGCCGAAGCAAAGCTTACCGAGATATAATATAATAAAATTTAAAAAATACAAGTACTTTTAAAGAAAATCACGAATAGGATAAATTATTTACGACTTTTAGGGCCACTTGCACAACATCTCACTAAGTTAGCGCTAATAATAATTAAAACTTCTTCTTTTCTTACGTTTGTTTGGAATCTGATAAAGACAACAGACTGAGAAAGACGAATAACAGTAATGATAACACTTATAACATTTAGTAAAAATGGCATGCAAGTTGACCTTAGAATAGTTAAAAAAAATCATTAGCTACTAATTTTTTTGCATACAATATGTGCTTGAATCCATAGGCTCCCAAACTTATGTTTCAAGAACCAGTGGCTTCTTCCATCAAAATATATAAAACATCAAAATACGTACATTAAAATAACAAAAGCTAAGACATAATATTATATTATTGTGCTGGTTATGGCTAACATTCAACTAGACATCAAATATACATTCTAAAACATTAAAAGGAGTGCTTAAGATATATCTCAGTCTCCTGAGTTTTGTGACCAATATATATATTACAAGTACCTATTATGCAAATTCTACCTATATCTAAGTATTAGATATTGAGTCATAACATTTCGGACAGCTGGATTTTTAGCTATTCTCACCTAAATATAATGATACAATTTAGTTATTAATATTTTTTGAAAAAATAAACCTGATACAGATATTTATTGGTATAGCCGAAAAATTTTACAAGTCAAACTAAGTAGGTATTTCTTGAAACAAATCAAAGTTAAAATCGATATTTCTAGGTTAGGACTCCGACATCGGTATGAACTGGCTAGCGGGGAATTGATACGTTCACCATCAGTACCTACGAAGACCACACAAAAAAGGTCAATCTAAAAAAAGTCTACCTACGTCAGTTCGTTGATAAATATGTATGATGAGAAAGTTATCTTGGAGTCGTATCCCAAGAAGCCTCACCTTGTAAAATCATTTCGCCAGGCGCTGTGCGGGCCCTCGCTGCCGGCCAGCGATGAGAAGCTGCTGGTGGTGACGTCATCACTGGAGCAGGGGACGGGCCGTGCAGTTGGGATTTACGCTCAGGGGTTTTACAAATACACAATGCACACAATTGCATAAGAAAAAAAAACATATATGAAATGTATTCAGTAAAAAGGTTGTGTTTACAAATGGATCCAGATCGAAGGCAGCTGGCACATTTGAATGGTGCTTATTTGATTGTGGTATTTTTGATAAGAACATTGAGATGTATTTATTTCGCGTGTAAAATGTATTCAAAGAAAAAACAAAAGCATGAATAACTACACCTTTCCAAGTATATTTGTGCAACGTGAATTTCGCACTTCTTCAATTTCGCAATTATGATAATGCTTAAATGAAATATAAATGTTAAGTGGTTGGTGGCGTTAAAATAATTCAAGTTTCTTAACATATTGATGAAAATTAATGAAAACAGATATTAATGATATTTTTTAACTTTGTATTCACAGCTAGCAGCCGCCCGCGACTTCGCTCGCGTCGTCTTGAATTTTCTGGGACTTCAAGTTATTTGTCAGTAGTTTCAGAGAACGACATACAAACCTACAGCCTTTTGTTATTATGTTAGAGTATTTTAGTATGTTTAATGAAAGCTTTGTATTTGAAAGTAAGACTTTATGCCGAGTAGAAATACAAGCATGGGAATGCATTATCGAAAGCGACCAAACTATGTATTTACCAAAGCTAAAACTGTTTTTTTATTATACTTATCATGATTTGGTCCATGCTTCAATGTGAAGGCATCATGTATGAGATGACATAAAAAAGATAGTATAAAATCAAGCTGTACACTTACATGACATACGAGTAATGAAGTACTTTGTGCTGTGTATCTATTCATGCAGCTTGCGTGATCCCACTATCTGATAATAATAAGAAATAAAAATACGTTCGATCGACATTAACCTGTTCTCAACTCAGCTCGTGATTATAATGAATTTAATTAAAAGACTTAGGCTAATGTCGAAAGACAAAACTATAGTTTAAAGGTTGCCAAATAAATTAAAATCATAAAATAATCTTGGTGATGTTATATTGGATAGAATAAATATAGTAAGTAGGTATTAATATGTATTATCAAAAGTTAATTATTGTTTGCAAACATTAAAATTTAATTGAGATGCTAATTGTTAGTATATTATTACCTGCTCTACGTACTGAAAAAATAAAATTTAAAATATTTAAGTAGAGAAAATGCGTGCATGTAGAGTAGAGATGCAAATGAAGCTATACTCGCATGGTATATGCCTTACGCAATTTTCTCGGAAGGCGACCTCCAGGGCACATCATCCTCGAGTTCGTCCTCACTTTCATCCACCTCAGGCTCTTCGTCTTGATTATCTGATGCAACGTTAAGGCTGCTAGTTACCATATCGGGAACAGGCAGAATGGACGGCCTTCGGCTCCCTTTAATCACCATATATTATAATAATACGAGTGTATAATTACATGTTTACTATTTACATTAGTACACGGATAGAAGTTGTAAAGTATAACAAAGTGAATTACCTCGACGATGAGTCATGATGTCCGGGCTGAGAAAGTTGGTGTTGTCAGGTTTTGGCAACAATAGGTGACTGTCCGTAGCACTATCAGTTCCTGGGGAGTCTTTTAAGAAAGTCCTCGAGTCAGTCGACGTGCCTTCACCCATTTTCGCTGTACAAACCACCGAAATTTGGATCAGTAATTTCTTCAGTTTTAATTATTTATTTAAGACAGTTTTATTGTACTCCAACGTTTCTTTGTAACATTTTATTATCAGACATACAAAGGTATATAGGTATAGGTCGTATGTGCTAATGGGTATACCGAATCAATTAAGTGAATGTTATGTTATGTCATGTCATGATCAGAGGACGAATTAAAAGGGTTAGTAAATTTTTTATTAGGCTTATTATCGCAAGACTTAAGTTGTGTTATTTGCAACTATTATTCATTATGACTTCAAGCCTTGTTACAGAAGCGAATCACATCACTCAAATAGTCATTTGGGAACAGATAAAAAGTAGATAATTAAAAGAATATCTGGAAGATACTGTGACCATTGCTTATGTTGATTAATTGCCATTTCCATGGGCTATGAAACAATTATAATTTCCAGAACTGATTAGAATAGTAAACTTTACACGAAACTTTTTTAGGTTGGTTTATAATTTAATTATGTATAATGGATGTAATTTTAGCGTAGAACATGTATTGTTCTAAGCTGATCAATAAAACAACTGTTACTGCGGTTGTTGTTTTAATGTGATACTTACTGGCCACAAATGGACGTTTTTGCGGTGAACACAAGGCAGTAAATGTATGTTTTACATTAAAAAAAACTATACATACTTTTAAGTTTTTTATATGATATTTCGCTTTTTTAAATATGTCCATCCTGTGTTTAGAAACCAATGATAGATTTAGGACTCTCTCACTTGGAGCCTTCGCAGTAGAGCTGGTCTGGTCGTTATCAACTACTCAGTTAAAGAAGTTTACAATACCTTCTTGCAGTTGCTATGGCATCGGTAACAGTATACGGTATTTGTCTTCGGACAACGCTCGTTAGGCTATCGGAAGCATACTTGCGCCCTAAAACTTGGACACAAGATTAGGCAATGGGCTGATATTGTAATTTATATATTTACTGTATATGGTCAATTTTCAGGTTGCTGCAAGGAGTGTCAGTCATTTTGAACGTAGTTGAAATCTTAATATCTCAAAACACATTGCACACTTTTTCATAATACTAATGATTAACCCAGAAATTCAGCCTCTGGTAATGGTTTATATAAAATAATAAATAAAATTGTAATCTAATGCCATCTACATTTTCAACCACGCATATTTAACAGCCAATTGAGTTTATTGAGTACTACAGCCAATACATGTGTGATACGGAATGAATTATACAGCACTCATTGTTTTGGGTGGTGCACCAGCGCAATGTTCCATCTCGGTTTTGGAAATTTAAATAACTATTTTGTTTCCTATAAGCGTGCGTTTTGCTGCCCAAAGAAAAGTTAAGTAATGTCGTGTTAAGATCATTTTAAAGAACTTGAAGTTTGTCAGTTTTCATCACATCGCGAGATTGTGAGATTAACAAGTCAATTTTATACATAAATCGTGTAGCTAGGCTATTTACAATACGAGACGCTGCTGTTAAGTTTTCTACTTTGATTTGGGCGCTGTGAAGCAACAGCTGCCTAGTCAAACTAAGGCCCTGGTCTGAGTTCTTCTTCTATTCTGTTTTTTTAAAAGAGGCTACATAAAGACGGAAAAGTATTATTAAGTTAAAAATGTTCTATATTTTCTATATATCCGCACAGTTTAGTTTTATATAACGAAATAATTTTTCGTCGTGCGCACAAGGCAACACAGAAAATGAATTAAATTACAGTATATTAATTTTTTGACAACTTACGGAATCCAAATAGTAGACTCGGGATGGTATGAGCGTCCGATCGCTGGTTTGTGCATTCGCTGAGCTCTGTGACTAGGGTAAAGGTCGTAGCCCCCTTACACGACTCTGCTCCAACACGGCCGTAAACTAACGCGACTGCTTGCAGTCCACGCGGCGACAGCTAGCAGATTCCCAGCTGTCCATGCGCCGAACGCATTCGCTTTTCGCGACACAGTGTGTAACTTTCCACTGAAGCGACGCAGCGACACTGACTGCTATAGCGGTCTATGTGTCAGCGCGCGGACACCTCGCAAGCCGATTGCTTGCAACGCGTTGTAAGCGAGGCGTCAACTACCGATCTCGCAGTAAGCTTGCTGACAGCCTAATTTATGTTGCCAATGTAAAGAGCAATACAGAAAGCCCATATTTTAATTATGTTCTTTTTGCCGGGTGGGAGCGGAGTCGTGTAACTGACTTTTAGACTTACACTTATCGATACTTAAAACCGAGTTCGAGAGGTCGATTCCGCATGTCACGCAAAACTCAAACTAGGGTTCAGGTTGACCACAGTCGCAAGTCGAAATGGAACACAACGCAAAGTGACCATTTTTTGGAGCAAATGCAGATTTATGTGTGTGAATTAATTTACAAACTCATGCATAAATATTTTTCCGTAATGTCACTACAATTCAAGTGTTTGAGAAATAATATTGAATTATTTATAATATAATATTTTTACAGATACGAAGCACACTCAACTTCTTTCTGGGTAAAACATAGAAAAATCCGTTTAAAAGAAAGACCCTATGATAGGTATGTGTAATCTAAATTAAATATTTACAAGTATATTAATAAACTAAGGGGTCCTCTCTCACAGACTCAGTCTCTTTCTCTCTCTGTCTCCCAATCTAGCTGATAGAGATAAAACAAAAAAATAAAACTTTAACACGCCTTTATAAGTTAAAATCTGCAAATTAATGTATTAATTTAAGCAAAACAAATAAAAAAACCAACATAAGATAAATAACTGATCGAAGTATAAAAAGATATCAACAAATAATAAATTACTTAGTCAGAAATAAGTTCATGAACAATAACACAGAATAGTTTAGAAAGATGCCCACCACTTCGCTGTTGGGGTGCAAACACTTGGGCGCGAAAGAACCGACTTAGTAGGTGATAGGACTATCATACAAGAGAGAGTACATCATTGATGGTACCACCGCCAAAAGATGTATTTTCAATCGTTACTGTGGTGTGAAGGGCACTATAGCGAACTTAACAACTGGCCGATTGAGGTGACACATAACGGCCCAATGAAACAAGTGCAAAACTTTAGTTTTCAGTGGACGGCACAGAAACTTTTAAAGTTGTTGCGAAGCATGGTGGCATCATGGGCATGCTTACATGGCTTGAACCTTATAGTATGTATAAAACATATAGATTTAATTATTATAACTAATAGTAATTAACACATTGAAAATAATTGAGACACACTTGCATTCACATTCATAGTTGGTTGTATGTTATGTTAATATTATAATCATAAGAATCACGCATTCCACAGTCTTTCTTAAAATCAAACTTAATACAATTTTTAACTTAATACTGTACTAAATAATAACAAAAATCGTGAATGATTTTGCTCTGTCTTTATCCCGCGTATGCTATTAACTGAACCAAAACAAACTCAGTAACAAGACATCGAGCAAAAAGCAAATTCAAACAAAAAATATACCGAACACATATGGTAAGAGTTAGACAATAATGAAATGAGTTCGGTTTATTTTTTGCGCAAATCCAACTGTGACACTCACAGCTAGCAACAGTAAAATTAGCGGATGATACGTTATTAGCTTGGAGGATGCGTGATGGCGATGCGTTTGGAGTGGAACTCGCGGGAGCTTGCAGAATCACTTGTGGGAGGTCGTACTGAACGACGTTACTACCGTCTGGTCGCCGTGCATCCCCACTGCCGCCCTCTTCGGCATCCCCCGCCTTCCTCTCGCTCGAGAGCAAGCTACAAGCGGTCTGATCCTTGGGGATCGTTGGTTTGGGCTCGGATTGCTTGTCCGATACTACGAACGCAGAGTTCTCCTCTTTTGTTATGCTCATATAATAGCATGTGTCGCTAGCCTTCATTATATGTCGAGGTCCAGGATTCAAGAGAATCGTCTCTTCGTAAAATTCTGGTAGTTCTGATGGGCGCACTCCGACCAAAGCCACGCCATACCTTAAAATGAGTATAAAGCTGTTAATATCGGTTCAAGTTGAATATTATGTTAACTAAAATATACTCACTTTCTGTGCGAATGGAAACTGGCGTAAGTGAAGCTCTTCCCTTCGTATTCACCGAAAAATCGGCTGTCTCCCAACACAATATGGTAGATTTCGTTCCCGGAGCATTTTCCATATAGTCGATGCCATTCCTCTGGAGATTGTTGGCCTTCCCTGTACAAATATTCAGAATGTTTTATAGCTGAATTAATTACCTAAACTAACCTAAAGTGTTTTAATAGTACTCGACCAGTCGAGCACTCGACCCAAATATCTAAACACAAAGTAAAATATTAGTTACATTATTATTACCCATTAGAGTAGTTTTTAGAATTTGTTTATTTGAAATATTACAAATCACTCTAACTAGGATTCCCTGTGTAAAATTATCACATCATAAACATCCAAGACCCGAGTCATGATGTTCCCGCTCAGCACTAAAATATTTGCCCCGTTGAGGGATCGAACCTGGGTTCCCTTGTTTAGAAGGCAGGCTACCAACTAGGCCCCTTCTTGTATGAGTTTATTCTATAAAAATATACATCTCATTTGTTTTTTGTGTCCTGATGTTGAAAATAATTCTATTCGTGAAGATTTCTTTTCGCATTATTTGTATGTAAATGCAATGAACTAAGAAGTGGAAAATTTTATGAACAATGTATTTATATAAAGTGTTTTACTAACTGTCCACGGCTAGTGTGCAGCAGTAAGGTGACGAGCGTAGACGCGCCAGGGCAAGTACAGTTGTTGGCAAGTAATGCGTATTTGAATTCATCTTCGCAAACGACGAATTCGGCGAATTTCACATGTAATTTGTTTTCTGGCCTAAAGATCTGCACGTACTGTGGGACCATGGGCGCGAAGTCTTTCACTGCCCAAGACCTGAAAAATATTAATAATATATGGCAACGATTAACCCGTTGCATATCTTGTTATTACGTCGCGAGTGACTCGTTGCAAATGAAATACGTGGTATTTCAAGGTTTTTAAGCCATTCGTTGTAGGAATGCTGTCGGCATTTTAGACTTATCGCACTCTGGCGGAAGTTTGTTCAATTCAAGTTTTAGGAAGTTTTACCTAACTTTTCGATAGATGGCGTTAAAATCCACGTATTATTTTAAGAATAAAGATAGACATTAGAGATAGAAGATAAAAAGAATAGAGCACTCACGACCGTGCCTTGCACTATTTTACATAATTTAATATACTCGTATACTGTTCTGTTGGCAATGCGACTGAGCGGTATTATGGGAGTCATGGATTCAAGAGACACTAGGTAGCTACTAGTAATATAAATGTTAGACACAAACACGTAGCTAGGTACGTGTTTGTCTTTCTAACATTTATATTTATATTTTAGTCTACGCATTTATATTCGAATGCGTACATGTGCGTTCAAATATTACCTTACAAGAGTTCTTATTCTATTTACTTTATAAATATTCCAAAGTCAAATAGAAATTCGTCCCCAAAAAATCATTATCAATGACAACATCAGATAGGGCCTTAAACTTTGTTTCACGCATTATAAATTAAATAGCCACCTTTTTTTATAAAGTATTAATAGATGACAATATTACCTTAAAATAGTATGTTCGTCTGCCGCGGTCTTGTCAGCGTAATTCCTGGCCGCCAATATAAAGCACGCCTCAGCTTCGCTCATGCGCGCTCTTATCAAATCTGTGTCTTTTAGACAAGACCCTTGAATATAGATTACACGTTGAGCCCAAATCGGAACCTGAAAAATATACACGGAATGCGAGTGAACAGCTGTCTTCCAGCATTGCAAGGTACTTAATTATGTGTCTGCTTCATGTTCAATATAATATTTTTAATTAGGAAATTTTAAAGTAGGTATTTATTTTAGGTTTACAATTTTAGTAGGAGTAGTAGTATTTTTTTAATTTTTATCATTAATTTTCTGAATGTGTTCCAAATACTGGACCACATCAATAGGCATATAGTGGCAAGTTCTCATATTATTACTTTCCATCAGGTGTGACTGTGGTCAAATGATTGATTATCAAATGTAAAAAAAGAATGTAACTAGCAACCGCCTGTTTGGCAACCACCATTACCCTTGAGATAGTTATGCTCAAAAAAAAACTTTGCTAAAGGAAAATATATGTATTTCAACACAGACCATATAACCACTTGACTGCTCATACGGCTTCCCCTCAGCTGCCAAGACTATGACAATAAAAAGCTAACGTATCGAACCAACACATCTGTACCAGTTTGACTGAGCGTGGAGAACAAGCGGATAAAAATTTTTTAAAACAAATTCAATTATGCCTTATTGTTCAGTAAAGTGGTACCGGAAAAACAGGTAGACATCCAGGTATGCAAAGGATGGAATTAAATTTCACAGATAATTTTAGTTTATTAATTATTGGAAGAAAACAAAATACACAAATGAAGTAATTAAATAGTGACTCAAAAATAAAAAAAATATGGGAACGCGTTGATGTTTTTTGCCATCCCGTATTGTTCTTTAGTTGTAGATAACGCCGTCTCTTTTATTCACTGGCACGTGTAAATTAGTGCGGTACTCCAATATTAACTGGTAATTTATCGATTGTATATATCGACTGTGAGGAAAATAATTCTTCTATACAATATATTCATTATATTAAGAGTGCATAAAAATACAAATAAATATTCGGTGTTTTATTTATATTTATTTATACCTTCACGTTATCATCAATTATGTAGTAACATTTATATATCTTTATAGTATTAATTTTATAAGCACTAACGCCTGCTTTAGCGATCTCAAACATTGAAATTTTAACAACAACAAATAAAAGGGCTGCGATGTCAATACGAAAGTTTAAGTATTTCTAAATAATGGTCTTTCGGTTGGATGGTACTGTTAAACTGTCCAATGGATGTCGATCCGTCCCCGCAAGACGGTTATTCAAATAGAGAGTTAAAATTCTATGCTTGGACCAGAACCTCAGTGGCCTAGTTGGTCAATGGCGTCTGACACGGAGAGTCAGAAGACGCGGGTTCGAATCCCGTCCGAGGATGAAATTTTTCTCTCTATAAATTTCAATATTTATATATCTTATCCAATAATAATGTAAATAAACACGCGCTAAAACCCGAGTGTAATATGAAACATAATAATAATGATCTTAAAATGAAGTACTATGGACATATACTTAATATATTTTTAAATAAAATCACTATACCTAGCACCTACTCTGTTTGTGCCTCTTTAAGTGGCTATTTAGTTTGACTAATTGGATAATTCTACTACTTCTTCTCTGCCCAGCTGGCATCTTTTTATATGATTTAGATATACACACATACTTATTTTTAACAATAACAAGGAACCGGCTTCTAAAAGTAAAAAGTGCGAGTCGGTCAAAAATATATATAATTTGTAGGTCTCGTCCTTACATTGACAAACTTTACGGTAGTACAAATCCAGTATTGTATAAAATGAGGTGTTGTATCCTTGTATCCTAATGACTGTATAATATACAGTGCCGAAAAAGTATATAAATATAATCTAATTGTTTGTTTAAAATCATTACTTAATCACATTTTGTGTAAAGGCTTTGGATACTTTGTACAAATAAAACTATTTAAAAATTATAACGATGTTGTTTTACTGTGGTGAAAAAAATATAATTATTTGATGGTGGTATTAAGTAAGTACTTACATACTGAATAATCAGTAAGAATACGATAAACAGACAGTGATAACTATTTTTAAAACGCAAAATATACATACTCAGATCAATGTGTTCTGCTTCACCGTGAAACATCGAATGAATTATTAAAATAATTTCATTAATAGAAGTTTTTTTTTACATAACCTTATTTGCTTAATACTTACATACATATTTCAGATCTTTGTACAGTTAAGGTAAACGATAATTTGTAGTGAACTTTATCGACAACTAAGGTGATTACATAATGCTGTACCACAACACTATTTAGGTACTATGTAGGTACGTACTAGTAGGTATATTATAATATATATAATACTAGTAGGGCTACATTTTGAGCCCGCCAATCAAAATCCTTTTTGTAAGTAGCCCCCCGACCCACAGTGGTGACTTGTGTTCTTAGAAGAAATTGAACTACACGCAGTCAAGTTATATGGTCTGTGTATTTCAACCAGGGCCTACTAAGTTGTATGTTTAATGTTTGACTGCATCTACATTGAAACATGAGTATACTTTTGGTTTCAGATAAAATATATTTTTGTTATCATCAACTAGGATCAAATTTTGGGAGGTAAATTAGGAGGTTTACAGCTTGAACTAGCAAAGAGTCTAGGTTTTCAAAGCTTTCGCACATTACATGGACTTGCCGTGTAGTCCACTAGATCAGCCGGGTTCTGCCGTGCGATTCTGTAATAATTCGTCGATGCGCTCGTCGACGAGCTCACCAATGTCAAACACTTTATAAGATATTGCTCTTGTACACAAGGTTGGTTTTCCAACGTTTCTTGTCATCTCGTCATTTGTTTCACGGATGTTGTCAGAGTTGCAACGATGTTTGCTCTTAGAGAATCGCACAGCTGCACTTTAGGCTGCAGAACTAATGATTTGGTGATGCTGCGCTTAAAGTGATCCATGACTTTACATTCTTTTGTATACACCTTCCCTGACGTTTTGGCAATCGAAATAATAACATATATGTTAATGTATCCTACTAAAACATTAAACAATTCTTCTTGTCATATATATAACACATTTTTTGAAAATAAGGTAATAAGACCCATTCCCCCTTATAATAAAACGTGGATTGATGATAGTCCTTTGTTTTAACCATTTTCTTTAAGAAATTCCCTTAAACCATGTTTTAAACTTGGGACTAGCTTTAGTCCTAGTTTTACAATAATATGGATAATGCTGAAGTACCTACCTGCAATATCATTCTCATGGTGGTGTCGAGCTCCATAGGCGCCAGTAGAACCACGTAATAGTCCTGTAGTAGCGGGTGCGCGTAAAACTCATTCAAGAAGTCCATGATAGTATCGGCATGCAGCGTTGTAGAACACACCACTACGTGCTTCTCAGATTGAGCCCGATGTGACGAATATGAACCGCCTAATTTTTGTCGCTCCATCCAGGTAAAAGCCAGTTGTTCGAACTGAAAATCAATACATATCATAGTATTTTTATTTGCTTACTTGTTATTATATTTTCAAAGTTTATGGTTTGCCGCATATAAATCATTCTAAAACATTTTACCCTTTTGTTGATGTTAATTTTACTTTAAGTGCCAATTACATATAATCTCTCTATGGGAATCGACGTAGCTTATCACCGGACACAATGGATTCGCCGACGCTACATTGCATTCTTATTCTCGCGATTTTTTTTTTTTTTTGTATTCTAGTATCCAACTTCGATGTGGAATCATATGATTAGATGGTTCATAAGATTATATAAACCGGCGGTAAAGTGAGAACGAGCCCGCGTCCGACGGCGGCGCCGGCGTTGCAAGCGCAGCCTACTCTGCAGTGTACGCGACGAGCAACGGTGGCGACGTCTGGTGATAAGCGTAGAACCAGATTATGTCACCAAAACATCGCGTCGTTAAAGAACAAAACTATGCAACTATAAGTGTTCTACTCGTACAATGCAATTTAAAATGCGATATATTGTGTTTGACTGAGCACTGGCTTAAAGAGCACGAGCTTAAATGTATAAATAATAATTGTACTCTAGCTTCTAGCTTCAAAAATAATTGTGGACCTACTGTGGCTCATGGTGGATCGAGTATTTACGTAAGTAACAATTTAAAATTTAAGAACTAGGATTGTTTGACTCGACTTTCTGTTGAACAAGTGTGCGAAATATCAGCCATAGAACTAATAAAAAGAAAAATAATTGTAGCATGCATTTACCGACCTGACGGGCGCACGTCTCAATATTTCCCTGTGATGGAATGTTTGCTCAACAAGCTTAATGATACCGGGAAAGAGTTTGTAGTAGTAGGCGATTTCAATATTGATTTTGCTAGGGCTCTAAATAGTGATCTAAAACAGATGAATCGGCCAACAATTTATGCAACATTGTTGACTTCCCCACGAGAGTGACCAGCTGCACGTCATCTGGAGATTCACGCGCAGCACCAGTGCACACTCACCTGAGTGACCACTACGCGGTGAGCACTATCGTCCTCTGCGAGCGGGGCCCGGGGCCCGTGCCCTCTCACCTCGCCAGGTCCTACACCCAAGCTAACAGGCGCAAATTAGCTGCGGCGCGCGGTCGAAAGCGTCGACTGCTTTGAGATCGAACAAAAGCACTTAGACATTTTGTTTCCCCATAAAACGATCTATAGTAATTAATATAATAGAATAGAAAAATATCTTGGGTGACAGACGAAATTGTTAATCTGAATTCTTTTTTATTTGACATGCGAAATATTATGGCTAAATTTCCATTAAATCATGACCGCAGGCCTACCATAAACTTTCAGATTACTTGTCATGTTCCGAGCAGTTCCATAAAAGGATCTCAAATTGACCTGCCAAAAATCGTACCATGCAATTAATTTGACTGACATGCATTTGCCCTGCTATGGCTAAGAAGGGCCTTAATTATTGTCTCTGACAGTTTGCGTGAAAGAAATAGCGCTCTACGACTTTGTATAACTCTTACTCTTTCATTTTTGTTGGCTTGGTTATGTTCTGAAACTAAGATTAGCCTTATATTCAGTAATGATCCGATTTAGAAATTAGTTCAATAATACAAATAGTAATTTATAAAGTATTGGATTATATATGAATTATATTCCAATATTAATCAGAGGCATTGTAAAATACGTTATGATAATAATATTGAGGGATCCAGCAGAGTTTGTGACCTTGATTTAATGAATTAATTTCAAATTACATTAGTTACACAAAGTACAAATATTTTGTAATGATATTAGAACACATCCAATCTAGTAAACAACAGTTTGAAGTGGATTCTCAGAGAAACGATCCGAATGATTATTATTTGCCTACAATATCAAGGCGGTGTTCCAAGTATGAATTCTCATTTATTCAACTATATTATGGCCGCGTCTACACCTCGCCGTGGTGTTAGTTATACTCAATTAGAAGTACTATGGGAGTTCTAAATACCCATAGGGACATAGCTATGGGCTATAAGAAAACAGTTCAAGCGCGTGAAAATATGAGACGACTTTTTTATATACTTCTTCCAGTAACTCAAATAATTAATTCTTATGCGTTCCACATAGTAAAAGAATTATTTTTTCACAAGTTGATACAAATTTACAGATTTTACGTTAAATTGGTCACAAAAAGTTGCTTTAGCTCGCCTGTTTTATGTGACAGATATGCAGGTTACTTTGATGGATAGCTAAATTCAAAAACACGTCACGGTATGCTTATAGCAGGTCAATTGCAGGCCGCCCTTTGCTGGCCGGCTAGGTCACGTGGGCAATAGTAGGCTGGCCTGCTAGAGTCCGTCATGGTACGAATTTGTAGGACAGCTCAATAAAACGCTTAACTGTCCTGCTATAAGGGGCTTATGGTTGGCCTACTGTTAGTGAAAACAAATGAATACCAAATAAAATATGATGACTTGCTGCAACGCGAAAGAGGGAATTATTACTGTAATTTAATCGATAAATCTCCAAATTTAATAAAATCAATGTGGGAAAATTAACACTGAAACTGGTAAATGCAGGAGAAACCTAGATTATACTAATTTATTGACGCGACCCGATGGGTCTAAATTCTCCAACAAAGCTGACGCCTTCGACGCTGTAAATGCGCACTTTGTAAGCGCGGCCGCGACGTGCGGCCTGCCCGCTGTTGACGTAGCCGCCGCGATGCGCGCGCTGGCGGCAGCGCGACCTCGTCATGATCGTTCTCTTCGGCTTAGGACATTCACTGCTGTAGAGGTTTTCCACATTATGGTATATGGTGTAGCGCATAAGAACTCTAAAGACGCCTACGATATATCAACTTCATTACTTCACGCCACAGCTGAGGCTCTCGGCTGACGGAGTGTGAATCTTTATCGGATAGGCAATGCGCATACCGCAGGGGTAGATCTACTACCTCTTTAGCTTGTGAGGTGGTTCCACGAATTCTTGAGGCACGGGAAAGTCTGCAGCAAGTCGCAGTGATTTTTGTGACCTATCTAAGGCTTTCGACGTCGCTGACCATGATGTCATTGCCGCAAAGATCCGGTATTATGGTATCGAGGGCCCTGCACTGAGGCTGCTGTCAGATTTCATGACAGATCGACGGCGGGTAGTCGTGGGGGATGGAGGCACGGTGAAGTCGCAGCCGTTAAAACCGTTGTTGGCATAGTGCAGGGCTCATCGCTCTCTAACATAATGTTCTCCCTTCGGATACGGAGGACGGACACATACCGATGTATGCGGATAATGTTGCTGCAGTTGTGACCGCACCTACCGTGGACCATCTAGAAGGTATATTGAATGAGGTGGCTAGTGACCTCAACTATTGGTTCAGAATCAACGGTTTGATTGTGAACATAAATAAAACCCACTTTGTGCACTTCAATTTGTCAGGTCGCACGTACAGACAACTCAGCGTGAGAGTGAGTGATGCTCGAATGGACCAAGTGACAATTACTACTTTTCTTGGTTTTCAAGTTGATAGTGGCCTGACATGGAAAGGTCACATAAATGGACTGTGTGAGAAGATCAGTCGCGCCTGTTTTGCGCTATGGCGCGTATCCGCCATCTAACCCTATAGCATGGTCCGGAGCTGCTACTTCGCCTCAGTGCACTCTCATCTGCAATATGGTGTAAAACTCTGGGGGCGCGCAGCAGGTGTACAGCGCGTCTTTAGGATGCAAAAGAGAGCGGTGCGTGCCATAGCGAGAGTGCCGCCTGAAGAATCGGCGCGACCCTTATTCAAGAGGATGAAAATTCTCACTGTCCCTGCCCTCCTGTGTCTTCAGGCAACTTTATATGCTAGAGACCACTTGGAGGACTACTTCAAAATAGGCGACGGACACCAATACAGCACGCGTCACACGCACCAGCTGCGAGCGGTGCTGCAGCGGCTGGTGGCTATAATCAGCTGCCTGACCATGTGCGAAATTCTCCTCAAAAAGTGGCTTGTTGAGCAATCATTCTCTAAATTAGATGACATATTGCTATAATTTTATTATTTGATAATTTTATTAATTTGAACTAATTACGCTATTTGACAAATTATGTTTTGACGGTGTTTTTAATTTTAATTTTATATTACTGTGTTGTTTTTTATATAATTCTATTGAATTGAATTGAATTGTTTAGTATTATTATTATTTCTAATTTTATAATTAATTTGTTATATTGAATTAGACTGGTAAGGATACTTAGTGTTTTGTGTTATTACAACTACCTGGTATGATTATTTTTTGTTGACATGTAACTTATTTGTTATTAATAAAATACTATGACTATGACTATAACCTAATACTTTACGTTCCTAAAACTGAATTATCAAGTACTTTCGTTTTCTTTCGATTCTCCGGTTGCCACCAACGTAATTAGCGCAGTCGGTAGGATACTAGTGGGCTGAATCGCGACATTCGAAAAATCTCACCAGAAACTTTCCATCGCGATCCAGCCGGGGGGCTGTCAAGCACCGTCGATGAGTTCGACGGACCTGCAGCAGACCAGAATTGGTTTTCAAATTCTCCTGAAATCCAGATATTCGCGGAGAGAAACCAGAACATGAAATCTATGTAAGTGCACTTGAATCTATCTCGTGTTGCCTACTTTATCCTAAGCCTATAAAATGTATTACCCTACAGCATTACATGTACGGCAGCCTACAACTCACAAGGCTCGCCAATGTGTAAAATAATAATATAGAATAAGATATTAATATAGAAATATAATGAGATCATAGTTTTGAGTTAGATTTAATATTTTAGAATGAAATGTGTCACGATTCGGACAATCTGGCCCTCCCCTTGTCTCGGACTTCGATGGGAACTAACGTTACGTTTTCACACGATTCATTCAAATATATAACCAATTCGCTGTGCCATATTTGTATACTGCGCAGGGTAGTGCATTTTATAACCTATGCTTACTGAACGGTATGCTTATAAAAACACGGGAACAGCAGCATGTACCATCAACTCCAACGGGATACCAGAAAGCTGGCTAGACATTCGGACTGCCTTAATTAACAACTTTTGTGATCAAGAGGACGAAACAGCGTTGTACACCAACCTCTCCATGGCTTCGCAAGGTTACAAAACTCCTCAAGAGCTTTATGACTATTATCAGACACCTTTTTAGTACGATAATGACATTTGTGACATTACTTGAAACTATACCGACCACCATTGGTCCACCAGTGGTGGTAGGTAGAAAATGATGAAGCAATCGTATGTTTGTGTTTAAAATAACCTTTATAAAAAACGCTTGAGATTGTGCAAGAGGAATTGAACGTTATGTACCGATACTAACGTAGTGAACCTGCTAGATTCCAGTTGACCCATAAGATCGCTACCGCATTACCACCATTGTTTTTAGTTTGCTCTTCCACATACATTCCAGGTGCCGCCTCCGGTACCTTCTTGGCCTATTTCTATAGGACAACGTTCCATGAGGCCTACGCCTCCACTTTTTTAAATTTACTGAGCCAGTCCAAAATCTTTATCGGATGCCGACAAACACACAAAGGATGTTCGGGGCACACCACCCAACCATAACCCCCGCAGTAACATGTCAACATATACCGCCCCGTCGCACACAACAGTCTGAACACCCTCAACCAATAAATAAAATTCATTCATTTCGGGCAACTAGATCCATATCAGGCAATTACATTTTTAAGGCAAACATTTCACATTACATAAAAATTATAAATCGATTCATTACCTACTAAAAGTCAAAATTCATAATGAAAATAACATTAAATTCAAAATTATAAAATTACATTCTCGGTGGCCTAGTTGGTCAATGGCGTCTGACACGGAAAGTCAGAAGACGCGGGTTCCAATCCCGTCCGAGGATGTGAATTTTTCTCTCTATAAATTTCAATGTTTGAGATCGCTTAAGCAGGCGTTAGTGCTTTGAAAAGTAATACTATAAAAATATAAAATTACAATTACCAATGAGTGGGGTTCAGCGTTTTCCACCCAAACCACTGCCACATACCTACTAAAATGTTAATAGCTAACGACTCCAGTAAGTTTGGGAACCCGCGGCCCACTAATTATTTTAAGACACGTGAAATGAACATGAACACTGACTATACTGACATTTAGTAGTGAACATTGCAATTTTAGAGAGAAAAAAATTCACATCCTCGGACGGGTCTCGAACCCGCGCCCTCCGACAACCCGACGCCATGACCAACTAGGCTAGATGTCCGAACATCGAAATTTCCGTCAGAACGAGTCCCACCCAAGGATGTGAAATTTTCTCTCATCTAAAATTGCAACGTTTGGTATCGCCTAGCAGGCGTTAGTGCTTTAAAAAAGTAACTATAACAATTTAGTAGTGGAGTTGTCCGCGGTTACGTTTATGACTCGGCTGACTACAATACGACTGAAGACGATCATCTGCTTCCTGAATCTCAAACACAGGAAACAAAAGCAGGACCGAACAATGTTGAGCAGGATTTTCAGGAAATGTTGACATCACGTAAACTAAAACAGTGTTAAATCTCCAGACGCAAAGGCAATTACTCTACTTAAAATCGTAAATCGTAACATCCTACTGCCAATGAGAAACCTGCAATGATTACATAGTTTTAAATATCATATCAATTGAAAAAAAATCTTTACATTCATCAAATGCGAGGAAACTCAAAAAATATATAAGTGTTATTTAGAAAAAATATGATTTTACCTTTCCAATATCTCTGACAGCAAGATATTATCCACCACCAACACGGTGGCAAAACGAACTATCTCGGTATCAATGAGTGTTATTTACTTAAAAATTTCATGTCCATGGGTTGGCTAAACATGACAGAATTCCAATTAGACCCCGATTCAACATTGTTCCTTCGGCTGTGAAGCCCTTTGAAATAATCCATTTAAACTTTTCTCAGCACAAAATGAGAAATACGTGACTTTCATTGACGTTTTAAAAAATTACGGCCAAGCTTAACGAAGCGATGATGCAGCTGTTAGTATATTACAAGCTACGTACGTCGTAATATAAATAAGCAAGAAGAACCTATTGGTAACTATATGCCTTATTCTATAATAATAATAGCTTACTATAGTTCTATACACAGTTTTACGAGATGCAGACCTTTCGACCTACTGATTGGATATTTTGACCTCAGAGCCTAAAGATATTGATATTACGCAACAGTTGTTACAACAGTATGTTCAAACCCATAAGGAACAAGTGCAGAAGGCTAATGACTCTATTAATTCTTCATCTCTAGCTACTTGTACAGCTTAAATTAATAATTGGAACAAATCGAGATCCCGAAGTGGAATACGCACCGTAACAACAGACTTCCATTAAACACCCACATGCCAGCTAACAAAAGACCGCCCCTCGTTACACACAAGAAACTTTTTTAGCAGACCTACCGATTCACATAAACACTTTAAAAAAACGAGGCTTTGTAGTAAAGTCTAGGCTAAAACGTGTTCCTAAAGCGGTTAATTTGTTAACGAATCCTGATAGGCTTGATCTTCCAAAAGACTCGACCTTAAGAGGTAACTGGAGAGCCTAGATGATGGACCAATATTCCTACCATACAGATTAAGACCCATAAAACTTACGACTCACCACCAAACGTTTTTATATTAAGTACAAATGAATGACACTACAAATTCACTTACATAGCTACCTTACCAAAGAATTACTGATGATATTTACTCACTTTATTATCTTATTGACAAGCTAGATGAAGCAAAGGCAATTAAAAACTTTGGAACCTAATCGAACAAAGAGATGCCTTGTCGATGGACTGGGTTCTATAATTAAAACCATTACCGGAAACTTAGATCATAATGATGCGATAATGCGGCAATAGAACATTTAGAAATAGTCGAAATAAATTAGCAGCTGAATTCAATAAGTACATTAGCCTGAGTAAAGAGTGAATGTTGCATAGTAACATCTTACCACAATTAGAAAAAATTTAATATATAGTTAACGAAACCGTAGAATGAATAATACCATGCGATTTTTACAAAGAAAACAGTTCAATTACATATTTTAAATTAGCGCAATTGCTACAGTAATAAGTGAAAATGTAGAAAACTTTATGCAATAATTATTTAGGATACAAAATGGTTAATCCTTTATTAATTCGCGCTTCTAGTACGCATCACTCTATAATAGACATAGAAATACTAAGATCAATGCTCGAGAATCTTAAAATCACTTGTGGAAGAGACCAGAACTTCGATTTAGACTCAAGGGAATACTAAGATATTATAAAACAGGAACCGTGTCATATGGACACAAAGATAGTTTTAGTTTTCAAATTTCCTTCATCAAAAATCATGTGGAAGGATAGTTACGATTTGTATAGGCTGTCCATCGTACTTAACAAACATGCCCTTTTCCCACCCTTTCCCTTTATGGCAACCAACGAGATGTTATTTGTGTACATATATGCAGAATGCACGAAGTTAAAAGCTTGTTTCTCTGCGAGGAGGCAGTAACTCATCAGATCCGTATCAAACCGGATTGCATTCAAGAGCTTCAACCATCCAAGCCCTGTAAGAACCTGCCAATTTAAGACAGTCACCTTAATGAGGGAAGCCATGGCGAAACTTGCTGATCAGCCTTCAAATTTATCCTTTACACATCATACGAAAACACAGCTCACTTGCAGCAGAAAATCTATACAAGGCTTCAAGGAAGCTATCTCGTAAAAATTCTTGTGCGAAGTCGCCTGAAGTCCGAAGAGTTTACAATCGTAAACGATAACGATGATATCGAGGGTCAACCTCTTAACCTAATGAAGATATCATACGATGCCGAGAACCAAGCCTCACCATCGAACCATCAAACTTAATTCTATTAACCATCAAGGACTCCACAACGTCGACGATGCAATTATGATTCAGGGCCCTTCAGAAATTGAGCCCCTGTACAGAGAAATGCACTCTACCACACAACGATTCCTTTTACACATCAATATTGGGTACATGTGCACTGGCTATCATTATACTAGTTCGTCGATACAGATGGAAATGCTGCAAAAAAAACAAAAAAGAGCAGCAGCCTCAAACTATGAACGTGGAAAAGCACAAGGACTCAGGAACCATCCCGGCGACGTTTTCACTGAGCTTGCTAAATAGTCCTTTTCCTTTACCTTTCTAAGGAGGAGGAAACATATATTATAATCACTCTATGGGAATCGCCGACGTAGCAGTGTTAGAATAGTATTAAAGTATTTGATAGTAGGTTATTGATATTGTTAGACTGTACATATACCAATTCCAGGTCTAAGGTAACTTGCAGAAATATGAGGCTTATAGTAGGTGTATACTACTCAAGTTTATGGTGTTATAAGATTACACCATTTAAATATATCTATCCTAACACGATAATTTTAGGCTTTCATTAAACACGGATATAGTGTATAAGTATTTATCCCGTCAAGAGTCGTTATATTAGTCGTTATATCATAACAATGACATTTCTATTGTGTCTGGCCCTATGATGACCAACGACCTTTGATGGAATATGTCTAAAGCATGTGTCTAAAAAGCCAAGGTAAGACGATTGAGTAATATGGAAAAGCGCGAATTAATTACTTAAATATATTTAAAAAAAAGTAATAATTTCTCCTATTTAGGCATTTTAGGCACAGAATCCTCAAGGCCGCATTGCTTCTATGATTAGTAACATCACTAACTAAAAAAAGCTGCCAGGTATTGGCTTGGCCATTTAGCAGCGCGATGAGTAATTTCTTTGATATTTTTCTCTTATTGTACACACTTTGATCATTGTAGTGTAACTAACTGTACTGTGCAAGATAGCACAACACAAGATTAATCAAGAGCTCTATTTGTAATTTTTTTCCCCTTACCCAGTTGCCTGGCTACTCCAGAGATCAATATTTACCTGAGTAGGTAGAACAACAAGAGCGACACCTATCATGATGACCATGAAGAGTTGGGAGGGCCATATGTCGGGCACGAAGTCACCATAGCCAACGGTGGAGAACGTTACCACGACGAAATACATAGCTTGGAAGAGGTTCAGGTGGCGGTGGCCGGCGCGTTGGAAGTGTTGAATGCCGCATACGCTGAAATCAGCCAGTTTTAAAGTGTCAAAAGATACATAAGTAAACATAAGTTTAAGGATTATGTATATAAGGCTTACGTTTAAGGTTTATGTATATAAACGAACGCGCTACTATCAAATTAATTGGTAATTAATTAAATTGGTTGTGACCTATCATCACATTCAGAGAAAGGCAGGAAATTAAATAGTCGGAAACAGCTGAGATGTAATTATCGAGGCAACCCAATAACGTGCGTCGTTTTGGAAGCTATACAGATTTTGTTGTCGAACCCATTACTGAAACAAACTATGATTTCAATGAATGATGACGATAACCTGTGATTTTTCAATGTGTTCTTCTGTGATGGATCAGTTGTGGCTGTAAGTTTGCACGTTCCATTGTAAGTTTTGTGGTTCTTTTTATACAGTACCTAAGTACTGCAGTGGTTCAGTGTTTTCTCTCTCTCAATCTGTTATGTCAGTGTCAGTGTATTGTCAAAGTCAGTGTTTGTACAAATTTAAGATAGTACATCTTCTTGACGATTACCTTGTCACGAAACTATACCATTACTTAATTATACTTTCTGAAAATTAACAAAGAGCTTAGTTTACTTATTGCGATACAGACTTGTAAATGTTGTAGCTGGCTTCATCTACGAGTATGTGATATGTACGGGTACTATAGTTTGGTTAAAGTTTTGATACAAATGTATGTTTCCTTTGTTTTCGTTGAGTGTGTCTAATATACGTAACATTTATACGCTAGTTTTGGTGGTTCTCTTACTGCTGTGGATCGTCTTCGACACGTGAAATCCCTTTCATTTGACCACCTTTCTTAGGGCAGCTGGAATTTTGGGGCGCAGACAACAGCAAATGTATATATGAAGTTCGAGTTGAAGGTAATTGCGAACGACCAAGTCAAGAGAAAGCGTATACTTACGAGTGCAGGAATATGACAAATTTAACACTAGATATGGTCACTGTTTCTAGGACTTTGGTTCTTCAATGCGCCGCACGGCCCACTGAATAATGGGAGTCCTTGAAGTGCGAACCCATGAATCAGGTAAAGGCAAGCTTGAAGGTTGAAAATGACATAAATTAAAAAGATAACCCATAATTTAAAAATGTTAATGATAAAATATTAAGGAACACAGGATAAACAGTTTTTAAATATGGTAATGTATTTCTTATATTATTACTATGGATTTAAATTATGACAAAAACACATGCTATTCGGCTATTATTTAATTTAATTGTTTAAAGTATGAAATTACCATTTCGTACTGAAAAATCGCTTATTTTGTACGATTAATCATATTAATTTAATCAACATATTTACCTCAAATCTCTATCATTCAAAGTAAAATCCCTTCATTTCGATTTAACAAGGTAAGGCAAGCGCGCTAACGAGTTAGTTTAGTTAGGCGAGTTTGTTCAAATATGACTATATTGTGAAAAAAACATGCCGCTGAATTCTTGGTAGTTTGAAATGGATCAGCCACCATCTACTTCAATTCATCATTATTTATCTTAGTGTCTGGTCTTCCACGTGGTTAATTCTTCAAATCGAAGTTTTCACTACGAAAGCGATGAAACCAAAACGCACGGTGCTTTCGTTAGGCATATCGTTAGTAAGTTTCTGCTGCGTTAGTTCCGTAGTCTTCGTCGGAACATGTATTCGCAAAAATTACTCTGATTTCCGCTGCTTCACGTTAAAAAATAATGTAAACCAAAACACAAACAATGAATGCATCCTAGAAGAAAAAAATATTATGTTATAGTTTTCGTGTGAAAAAAGGTACACTCTGAAATAATATGACACTATGAAGTTTTAATTTTAATTCTAAGTGACTAGAGTGGCATTTCATATTTAAACGTCGTTACCTTTTATCTGCGAGTTGGATCCATCTTTGGCAGTTGAGGTATTTTGGACCCGACCCGAATGCATTCAGTTTTGCGCGTGTACCATACATTATGATGTAGGTAATAAATACGCATATGTGGTATGACCATGATCGTAGTAAGTGACAAACGGTAGCTTCTGTCTATTCCTCCAGGAAACATGGTTACTTCATATACACATCACTGAATATGACAGTTTCGGCTGGCAGAGTTTTCTCTTTATCAATTCTTCTGACTGTATCGGGCCAGCATAGGTCAGTAAAAATAGAATTTAATCTCGCACTACATTTTCGATCGTTTTTTTATGTTTATAAGGTTAAGAGTCATTTACTGAGCATAAAATCACAAAACGCTGACAGATCCAGGTGGAGCATCAAGCGCCTAGAAAAAAGTAATTGGCCGATATCTCGGAAACTATACACTTGAGGGCTAAAATTATTGAGACCATTATTGTAGAGCACAAAATTCTGCATTTTTTATTGATTGTAATCTTTTTTGTAAAATTTACCGTTTACGATTTATTATATCGTATTTATTATACGTTTGTATATATATTATATACCGACTATATATATAATTGGATCGAAAATATCGTGCGACGTTGACCAAAAAAATAGCTATTTTTACTGGCCTAGCTGCTTCTAAGATGAACGGAGTATTATATAAGTACACGTTAAAATGATTTTAGATATTTTACCTTGTAAAAACAAGACACAGCAGTGTAACACACAGTATCATCAGCTGTTGTGAAAGCGCGGACTGAGATTTCTGCATAGCACGGTGTAGGTCATTCTGAAACAAATGCATATAGGTGAAACAATCGCACACCAATCCTCTATTAATCCTGTTACCAGTGAAGATTCATTACTCCAAGTCAGTTAACTACTACTTTTGAGTGCCATCTACGCTCGCCACCCATCCGACGCTGTAAATGCCGGTACTTACTACTTACATTTTTATTGTAATAGGCCTCCTTCAGTGCGTGACCATGGGTTTTTGGATGGAACCGCAAACATTATTACTATAGATGTGTATATAAGGTCATTGTTAATTAGTACACAATATCGTATGGGGTAGCTTGGAAGCGATAACTGGTCATTATAGTGAAGGAAATAATTACATGTTTTTTTATTATTATGAACCCTTATTAATTGCAGATAATAACCACTGCGCGAATGAACGCAGGCCGCTACATCACAGAATAGACAACAGTGACTTACCTACTCATTGTATTCTTTGCCTACCCACTTAGAATAGGAACAACGACGTACGAACCTACCTACACGCGAATGTTTACGCAGCTGATGTCTATGCCTAAACGACGGAAGGTCCGGACGGGTCATCGTCCGCACTTTGTACCTATACTAAGCGGATATAAGTATGTCTCGCGTATTTATTTACTAGTATAATATTCTGGTGTACTGATGCGTTGAGTCGTGCGTTCAGTCGCACTATGGCTCTTAGCCGTGGAGCGAAGAATATGGGTTCATAATAATAAAAAATATATGTTATTTTTTAACTTTATAACTATAATGACAAGTTATCGACTGCATACCATCCTGTTCAATATTGTACACTAATAAACAGATACCTTATATAGATCTTAACCCTCTTGAATAGGCTACGTACACCTATAAATGACGCATGGCCGTATTACATCTAAGACCATAACAATACAGGAACAAGTACAATTGCTTAGAAAAATTCACCACATCAAGAAAGCTGCCATAATACTTATAGTTCTATATCTGTGGTCCATACACAATTATGACAAAAAACTACAAGTAGTTACTTACTTCATTTTACTACTAAGTACATGTATTTATGTTAGAGTTAGTGAAACAATCACACTGACATGTTACCTTTTTAATCGACCATTAATTACCAGAATGCACCAATAACAACAAAGTGTTAATAATTTAAACAACCCAGCCATCTTACTGGCGCCGCTGCAACTTGGGAAAGACCAAAGTAGGTACTTACTTGACTAGTTGTTTTCCAATACTTAGGCTTATCTTACTCGCGCTAAGTTTAACCATTGTTCCCAATGGATATGAATACCAAATAAGCACTACATTTTGATAGATGGTAGCACACTCTCAAGCTTAGACTCGTTATCTTAACCTGAGAGTGCCTATAGAAGAACAAATAAGTAGATTTTTATAGCCCGACCATTTAGTGAATCGACCCTTACTGCCCTTATAATGTTTTAAAAAAATAGATTGTAAATTTTATTATTGTATCCATTGCTATAAAACAAACTTACAAAAGTCATAAAGATGACGGGAAAAATCCCTACAATTTGTAATTTGTGTTTCTCCGAGTTTTGAAGTGTAATAAGTGTAGATTATTAGTGGTCGAGTGTTTATAACACTCAAATCAAATAACTTTATTGCATTTTCACAGGTTAAAAGTAGGTATACTTAAGTACTTACAATATGATTAAAAGGACTCTAATACACCAAGTTGGTGCGCAATGATATTGATAAATTCAAATTCAAATTCTTTACATGCATTAACCAATAACGGTTAGCCGGTTTTAAAGCGTAATTATTATGAACATAACTCGCGATAGTTTTCTAACTCAAATTAACCAATAACGCTACATAAATAATATGAAATTAAGTACATTTTAATTATAAATATAGTCAAGGAATTGAATAATTAGATTGGATTTTAATTATGATAGATAATTATTATTAAATAAAATATTATGATATAATTGCTAATCACCCCAAATGTAATTTATCTCTCAAGTAGTCGTCAAGGGTATAACAGCATTTGTCAATAAGCATTTTCATCAGTTTCATTTAAAATAAGTAAAGTCCAAATCCTTTATGTTATCTGGCAAGTTATTAAACACCTTAGTTGCCATTACATAAATATTTTACTAAAAAATACAGTTTTTGAAACACAATGCGGATTTATTTCGATTTTGTTACGAGTTTTACGGGCCGGTTATTTTTTTTCTGGGTAAATAAACTAAGGTGTTCCTTTACAAATATGCATGCTTCGTAATGTGCAGTGAAGGCATAGTAATCACATTCAGTTTTTTGAATAACAATTTACAACTGTCTCTTTGAGAAGCTCCAAACAGAGCTCTAGGTAAGGCAAAGTGTACTTTGTGAAACGTTGTTTTTGTGTATCCGTCGTCCCCCTTAGAACGTTTTAGTATACTCTGCTCCACCGCTTTTCTAGAACGTGACTTAGACAGGACAGTGACTTAATGAAAAACTTATTTATGTGACTATAACTTGAATCTGACTACTGCAATAAAATATATCTTAATGAAACTCTATAAATATATTTACTTACCGAAATTACTTGAGGAATGGCAAAGGAATGTACGAGTCCAAATAAAAAGAAAAAAATACAGCGAGTGTCGGTTTGCTCCGCATGGAGACTGAGATATATAGATATAGAGCGTAGTGTATTTCAGGAAACCTACTCCTTCTTATTAAAAATTATTATATGAATGTCTATAGAGTTTAATGGTATGAGTCGTTGCACATTTTGCTATTGTATAGTGATGTCAGGCCGGTTGGCGCAGTTGGTAGCACCCCTGCCTTCTGAGCCACTGGTCCCGGGTTCGATCCCCGGACAGGTCAAACATTTGTGTGCATGAACATGTCTGTTTGATCTGTGTCTGGGTGTGTATATGTATTTAAGTATGTATATCAGTCATCAGGTTATCATAGCACAGGCTCTGCCTAATTTGGGACCTGAAAACCATTGTGTGGATGTTGTCCCATATTATTATATTATTATTATAGTTAAAACTGTACAAAAGTTTAATGTACCTAATATCTATATATTTAGGTGGTTACACAAGAACATAAGTTAAAGCTGTTGTTGCTGCTGCTGCTAAAAGCTAAAACAATCTTACTTACAAACATGTTTTCGAGGGATCGTTTTGCCAACCAGCAGTTCAGGAAAACTGGGATGAACAGGTTCCGAAGTGGTGGAAACGGTATCTGAAATTTAAACAATAAGGTTTTGCTGTGTATAATTAAGAAGGATGGACGACAACGGTTTAATCATAACTGGGTACTTCATATACTTAATAGACTTATGCCCGTTTTCACCAACATTTAAGGTAACACCTAAGCCAGTATGTAACACTTAGTAGTACAAAAATGTCATCTAACTTGGCTTAGGTGTTACCTAAAATATTGGTGAAAACGGGCATCATTTCGTTAAAAAGTTTTTGAAGGAAATTATTCTAAATGTAACCTTTTAATATAATATTTGTGAAGTTTTTGTTATACTTTATTAATATAAAACACCAAGTGATTATACAAAATATCAGAGCTTGGATACGAAATCAAAATTAATTTATTAATTATGTTAATATACTTAGTTAATTAATAAATTATAATTAAACTGTTAATGCTACTGTAGTTCACGATTTGAACTTCATTTTACAACATAACACAACACAACATTTTATAATAATAAAATTGGTAAGCATTCTCAATATAAGATTGTGTATTAAATTAAACCGCTATATTAAATAATTAAAGTTTAAATTTGGGGGAACTTATACGTCTTGTCCCTACGAGTAACCGACACGTGATGATGATGAACCGATGAGTTTTTGCCGAACACGTTATAAATAATTTAATATAACAACATTCCTTTTTATCCAACCATCTAAGTTCTTAGAATTTAATATAATTTGCACTTATATAGTCTAAGCTGTATATAAAACACTAGCTTTTGACCACGACTTTGTGCAGTGCAGAGTATTTATTTCGATATGAGTCATTGTAACGATATATAGCTATGTTCATGGCTATTGTCCGCTTCTATGTGTGATTGTTGACAAACAATTAGTTAAATACCGTTTAAATTATTGCTTTATATAATGTTGTTTAGGTACTAATTCGGAACTGGAACGAACTGACACGTGAGCATCATAAAATTGCCGTGGGAAAAACAGTTCTGCCGCAAATCAACTCCAGCAAATTTCAGAACTTGTCCCTGAGACTTATTAATAGTCGCGAAACAAACCTTAATTGGTACCGGCAATCTCCAATCTTAAACCCTAACGGAAGCTCAATTCAGATCAATTATACACGCGGCACGAAGACTGTTTCTTCTTTGGCCTCAATATATTGGCCTCAATAATATGTAATACTTAAATACACATTTTCACAAGTATTAGTTAAAAAATCAAGAATCTTTCATAAAAAGTTTCGTCCTTATTTTACGCCTCTAAGTCACATATATCAAAAAACATTAAGGAACACCAATTTTAAATTTAAATAACTATCTTAATACAACTTTTCACATCTATAAGTTTAAAAACAAAGAACTCTCCATAAAAAGCTTCATCCTCTTTATCGCCTCCATAAGTCTCATTCCCGTCAAAAATATTAAAGAACACATTTAATTATTTTTAATAAACAATCTGATTCAGGGGTGTCCAAGATACGGCCCCCAGGCCACAATGTGGCCCGCGTCGACTACCAATCCGGCCCGCCAAATGTTCATATTTTTCAATAGTTAAATAAGTATACACGCGTACGAGTATAAGGTTTCACTCTTTTTTAGTTGTCACAGCTAAATATCTCGCCGATTTACGGCCGTTTTCAATATTCTATCTATCCACTGTTTTCTTTACTACCGATAGAAATTTGACATAACGTCCATACAAATAGTATCTATTTCTAGTAAGGTAAACAGACGAGAGATAGGTTATTGAAAACGGCCGTTAAATCACAATACTACAAGGAAAATATCAACTTTACACTCAACTCTATTATCATACACACGTTTTCACGAGAGAGTTAATTTTGCTACATCAACAATTAAGAGTAAAACAATTGGGTAATTGGCAAACCCTTGCTACACGAAATCAACAAACTGAGGATTTCGAAAAGTATGTGTCAAATCAAAATGTTCATTTTCAATCACACATCTGTTATCTCTAATGAAATTTGCTTTGGCCCGCCGCATTTTTAAAAACTATTGAACTGAATAACGTTGGACACCCCTGATCTAATTACATATTTTTACACATTTATGTTCAAAAACAAAGAACTTTCATACAAAAGTTTTCACCAATATTTATCCCTTAGGGTTGAATTTCGAAAATCCCTTTCTTACTACCAATACCTCTACCCACCAAGACAAATGCACTTTCTCCAAACTTTCATGTCTCTACGGCCAGCAGTTTAGGCTGCGTGTGTTGTCACCAATCAGGACTTAGATTCATATATATATTGATTTCAATGGAACTGTTGTTTAAGAAACATTAAAAAATGAAAGGAAAACAGCAAGGATTCCTCCAAACTTGCGGACACATGAGCACCAACAGTGTAAACGTAATACAATTGTAGAAAAGCACAACATATTTAAAAAAATATTTTTCACTTACAGTCAATGCAAACGGTATTGTATTCATCATCTCCAAGATAAAGTGGAAAGATAAGATTTGTTGCCAGATGTTGCCCTGTAAAAAACACAATTATGTTAGTCTGATGTTTGTAAACATTAACATAATCACACTATTGTCATAAATGCGAAAGGTAGATGCAATTATTGAAACGGCTGTACAGATTTGGATGATACACTATATCGTGTATGTATATATTTATATAGTACATACATATATATACTGTATCGTGATTCAACTAATAGTTTCAGGGGGATTGCGACAAGCTTCTTCCTGGCAAATGAAGTCACAGTCGTTGGTTATATGTATAAAGACAGCAGAAAGTTTTTTCAGCAGTTCTGCAGCTTAACATAACATATATTAACATTCATATTACAATAATCATCTTATAAAATAAAGTAAATTGAGATTTTAAAACATACCTTGTAGCCTAAATAGGCGAGAAGAATCGCTTCTGTAAACGATATCATGGCCAATACACATTGTACCACCCACAAATACAGCGGTCTGTTGACCCATATTATTCCGTCCCAATTGATGATTGGGCGCTCTTGAAATTCCTCTTCAGTCAAATTCGCCGAATATTCGAATTCAGTCTTGTTCCCAGGTTTGCAACCGAAACTGTAAGCAAAGATGTATGATTGTGAAACGGTAGAACATAATGACGCCCAGTTCAGTATACGCTTCCGCTATAAAGAGTGGACAGCTGTAGAGAGTAGTGCTGCTCTCGCTAGGGTACTTGGGGGTACTTTAGTACAAAATAAAGTAGGTACAAAAGTTTTATTTTTATTATATTTAAGTTCCACTCTCAATACTCAATATCAAACAAGCTTTTTCTACGGTTACATATTAAGTGACTATAAGTTAAAATAATGGTCCTGAACTGCGACGACGCACCGGTATTTCTGTATTATTATTATAATATTTTAATTCATTTTCAACTATGTTTACAAGGCCCTTGTCTGATTTATAAGCTTGAAAGTTTGCAACATTTATATTATTTTTATTTATTTTTTGTTAGGAAGACTATCGACTTTATAATAATAACTTGTAGATTTCGTAGGTAACATAAAGTCATTTAAAAGTTTCCACTTTTAGCAATATTGTAGACTTAAACTTTAATACGAGGGTGAATCAAAAAGTTCTTAGAAGTGCATATATATGAAACCTTTTTGGATCAAGTTCGATATTCAAATTAAAGAGTGTCTATCACACTATATTTATGCAGACTGTCACTTGTTTTTGTCAGTTCGTTCGCATGTAATAAATTTTTTTGTGCAACGAGTTGCTAAAAAGTCAAAATTATGGATAAAAGTGAGTTACGTGCAGTGATAAAATATCTCAGTTTGAAAAAAATGTCTACGAAGGAAATTTTTTTGGACATTCAGCAGACATTAGGGTGATGCTGTACCCTATTCTACGGTTGCGTACTGGGTGGCTGAATTTAAAAGAGGTAGATCAAGCTGTAAAGATGACCCGCGTTCTGGGCGGCCTTCAACCTCCGTTACAGAAGAAAATGTCAAAAAGGTTGAGAATCTGGTTTTGGAAGACAGAAGAATGACTATAAAACATATAGCTGAGATCCTAAAGATATCTTTTAGTAGCGTTCAATCCATTTTAATTGATTCACTGGGGTTCAAAAAAGTGTCTGCAAGATGGGTGCCACGAATGTTAACCGACGAAAACAAAAAGCGACGTTTGGAAATTTCCAAGCGTAATCTCGAAATGTTCCAGCGTGATTCGGATAATTTTTGCCGTCGTCTTGTCACCATGGATGAAACGTGGGTCCACCATTTTGATCCTGAAACTAAAAGACAAAGCATGTCTTGGAAACGACCATCCTCTCCATCCATTAAGAAATTTCGAGTTGCTCCTACCGCTGGCAAAGTTATGGCCTCTGTGTTCTGGGATAGTGAAGGAATCCTTTTTATTGATTACATGCCAAAAGGTCAGACGATTACTGGACCCTATTATGCAAATTTAATCCCGAAAGTGCGTGAAGCGATTAAAGAACGTCGTGGAAAACTGTCGTTGGGCGTGTTGTTCCTTCAAGATAACGCTCCTGCTCATCGATCGGAAGTTGCGCTCAACGCAATCCGCTGTGCTGGCTTCAATCTCCTTGACCACCCACCATATTCTCCGGACTTAGCCCCAAGTGATTTTCACTTATTTCCAAAATTAAAAGAGGAAATTCGTGGAACAAAATTTCACGATAATGACGCGGTTATAGCTGCCGTAGAGGACTTTTTCGAGAGTCAAGAAAATATTTTTTTTCACAAGGAATAAGGAAGTTAGAAACGCGTTATTCTAAATGCATTGCATTGGAGGGAGATTATGTAAAAAATTAAAATATTATTATTTAAATCTTTGCATTTTTAATATTAATTCCAAGAATTTTTTGATTCACCCTCGTACAATTGCAAATTAATATTTTAACATTGGAAGATAGATCTCGCTTACAGTGAATTAAGTACTACCGATGTATATTATAGCCTTATTGTTACATCTTACATCGATACACATTAAAGAATTTCTCACCAAATTGTTTTTTTAAAGTAGGTATGCTGTTGTAGAATACGAGTAAATCAAAGTCAACGTTGTTTCCGTTAAAAATAAACGAAATATACGAAATACCTTTCTGCCACATTTCAAAATGATCCGATCAACTATTCTAAAGTTATCTTCGAATAGGCATACATTTTATATCAGTCTGTCACAGTGGTCACTCCCACTTTTGGCCTATGCCATTTAGTATTCTAGCATTTCATGTCATGTAACACTGCAGTATTCTGCGCGATATATTATTCAGAGGAGACCTAGATAACGATCTATTTTCATATGTTCGCGAGGTCTAAACTATTTTAGACCATCTATCTTTATGTGTGAGTCTGTGTGTGATAGTGCTAGTCGGAATTAGTTTGTTGTCGTTCGGGTACAGTATTCCAAATGCGGGTTGCATTTGCCATTATCTATAACTTGCTGCGCTCCGTGGTTTCACCCGTGCGGTGATGGACGATAATGATGATGAATCAAATATAACGTATGTAACTCAGGTATAATATAGCTTTCTAGTGGTGAAAGATTTTTTAAATGAAAACTTCTTAAGGCGTGTTTAGCACAATTATGGTTGAACAGGAATCATAGAGCTCGCGTCATCGTCACCGAACGATTCTTATTACATAGTCTTCACTTGCATCGGCAGTGCCCGAAGACTGCCCCGCATTTTTTTTTGGACCGGTAATGTAGTTGTGCATTTCCCGTTACAAATAAACTATTAAATCTTTCCTCTTTATTATTAGAGTAAATAAGGATTAACACCAAGGTACGACTACAAATAATGTGGCCCAGTTTGTACCGTCGTTAATATTGCATATTTTAACACGGAAAAGTATTTATTGTGACGTAACTGCAATAGTTAGACAAATGTTTTTGCATACTGTTTTGTAGATAATATTGATGTCCTCTATAAATCTATTGTATTCTCTATTACATATAAATTGTATTCTCTATAAATCTTTTGCCGTCTAAAGTGGCGCTCTATGGAGGAGGATCTTCAGCAGTGGACGTTTTCTAGCCGATAATTATGATAAGGATTAAGTTTTATAATGTTAGTAGTATAGATATGGATAGTGCTGGTCAGTTTTTATTATTGTACTGTTTTATGTGTTGACTAGAACTTGGTACTATTGATACTAAATGATGAACATTTTACATTTTAGATTACATTTTCCGGGGTATCAAAAAGGCGTAAGCGCCATAATCAATCACGAGGGCCCACTAGCTGATATACTAGTGTCGAGTCTGAAGCCTGGAATTTACAAACCACACGTATGCTTCAGACTTGGCCATATACCTGTTGGTTTGTGGCAACAACCAGAGCAAGTTCTGCCTTTGAGGTTAACATGTCCTCCGAAATATGGGTGCGCTCAGTTGCAGGTGTCACTATAAGATTTACCCATTCAAGTAACTGCGATTTAAGTATAATGCGGACACTAGCAGTCCCATCATGGCATTAGCGAATAGAACATGAGATAAGCAGAATAGTTGTGATTTTATTCGTATTTCTCATCTTTTCAAGTCATCAGTGGCAATATAGCAAACGTCAAAATATCTAATAGCGCTCGACATTTCTGTAAAGTATCATCTCCTACATAAAGCGCCAATTCATGTTTGTACTCTTTTAAAGTAGCCTGCGCGGGTTCGTTAATAATTTATGTTAAAAGAAAGAAAGCCCTAAAGCGATCCTAGGCTTTAAATAAATTATTACTCTATCGATCTCAACTGAAGAGTTCAAGAACTCAGGATGCGTTGTTGCTTTCAATTTGCTGGCGTAATTGTAGCCCGCCGCCCCGCGTCCCGAGGGGAAAGGTCGATTAGCTTACGTGTTATTCCAGTTTTATAATATGCGCCTAATATTTTTTGTACTTGGAGAGTTCCCTTAAGGTGCAGAGTTCTTTCTAAATAAACAGCATGTCGCTATAAATATGGAACCAAAATTTATATTTGTAATTCCATATTGACATTATTCAGTATTCAATGAAATTCATTATAATGTCTTAATTTCATAATAGAAGGGAATTTAAATAGACTTACATACTCATGTTAATCTGAAATGTAGTTATTGGTCGGTCGAGAAAAACATTTCTTTCCCTTAATTAAGTACTCGCTCTCGTTGCTAAAGCAGCAAGTATCTGGTTTGTGCGCCGTCTCTACACTTGGGCAGAATCAGAAAGCACTTCGCAATGTCTTAACTGTTTTATAAGAGTTCCTAATTGTTTAATACAGAATCATCAGAATTAAAGTGGCATGTGTATGGTACACGGGTATTTGTGGAACAACCGCCTATCTATATGAAGGTTTCATAAGTGAATAAGCAGTCTATAATATTCTAAATTCTCAGAAATCCTGGGGCTATACTATCAGCTTCGTAAAAACCATGCTAGTTCCGTGCAGTTCTTAAACCTGACATAAACAGTTTTGAATGAAGTCATACCATGACGCTCATTCAGGTGAACTGTTTGAATATTGTTTTCTCAAAGGTTAACGGATAATATTGTCTCTGGCATTCTAAAAATTTACTATAAACAACATTGTGATTAGTCAAGTGATTAGTGTTTTATGTTATAGTGATGATGGTATGTGAAATCTAATCATAATGTGTAATTTGTTGAAATTCAATTTTGTATAAGTGGGCGCGTAAACCGACTTTAATATTCTTTTTTATAAATTCAGTGGTAATCATGTCAAAACATACAATATTACAAGAAGTGAAAATTGTAAAATATTTAAATGCTTAAACTATAAAATTGCTACGCAGTATTATGAGTAAATACTTTATTCATATAGTTGATCAATCAGCAACTACCCATAAATACCTAAATACAAATATAATTAATCATTATGATAAAACATGTCATTACATTTCATCACCCTTGACTGTATTTGTGTTTTCACATTCACAGTAAAAATTGTGAAATCAGTCAAACGAAACTTGGTAGTTCGTTTTTGGTAGTATAAGCCCAGCATTTACTGGTTTGATCGTTATATCTTTTTTATCAGCTTGCGCTTTGTAAGTAGTGGTTGATCATGAGGACACTTCTACTATTTCTATCGCAATAATATATTTAAATAATTAGGCATCGCTTATGATAAGGTTCAATTCACCATTAATTACTTATTTTATAATTATTACACTTATATGCTAATAAAATCAGTCATCAGTTGGAAAACAATATCTACGGTGGTAGGTAGCTGCCAGATAGATCGATAATGCACTATTAATTATATCAACGATAGCATCACGAGTTCGAAGTGGTTTTGAAACGTGATCACGCAGCCGCAAATGATATTTACCAAAATTGTATTGTGGTGTTCGTGTAAACAAATATTGCAATACCGCGAGTTTGCATTTAAACTAGGTTACACGCGTACCCAAATTACGTTGTGCTAATCTAAAATAAACGGATCTGAACGAGTCTACTTTTCTTAATTCCACCACTAACGATATACGTTATACGGCCGGTCCCAATAATCTATCTATCGCCGGTTTACCTTACTAGAGTTAGATATTTGACACTATTTGTATGGACGTTATGTCAAATTTCTATCGGTAGTAAGGAAAACCGTGGATAGATAGATTATTGAGATCCTCCAATAGTCAGGATCCCCAGCGTCGTGTTAAACATGGGATAATATTACTTATTAATTTGAGGCGTCGGGTTACCGAAATGCTGGCGCCTATTTTGGGCAAATACTTAGCATTGCCATCCAGCGTGGCAATGCCGCTAGCGTTTTGGCCACTTTTCCCCCCACCATGGGGCTTATAGATTAGATATTTATTATTATTACTTTTTATTAAATTTTTAATACCTACTTATATTAATTAATTTGTGTTAATAATTACGCAAACATTAATCAACAATCTCGAAATTTTGACATTGCTTGTTTACAATTTTTCTTCATTTTCTTATATTGACATTTATTATTAATATTATTATTTTATTGACATATATTATTAATTATTGAAATTGCTGAATGCAGTGCAGAATTATTTTTAATTAATACTTTTGCATGTATACTTGAGTATACATTCTACCGTTATTGACATGTAATATTTTTTACGAATAAATTACTATTGACTATTACGAAAGAGCATAACTTAAAAAATACGGCAGTAGTTATGCAAACATCAACTATTTAAAAAAAAGCTCTGTCTAAATTAAGGATTTTCAGTAATACAATTTATCTATGAATAGATATCCAATATTTTTAAAACAAAATAACATACAGAAATAAGTTTGTAAAAAAATTATCAGAATTTAGTAGCCATTGACCAACTAGGCCACCGAGAATCTGGTCCGAGCATCGAATTTTAACTCTCTATTTGACTAACCGTTTTGCGGGAACGGAGCGACATCTATTGAACAGTTAACAGTACCATCCAACCGAAAGAAGCATTAGAAATACTTGAACTTTCGCATTGACATCGCAACCCTTGTGATCTTCTGGTCAGTAGACGCGGGTTCGAATCCCAACCGAGGATGTGAATTTTTCTATCTATAAATTTCAATGTTTGAGATCGCTTAAGCAGGCGTTAGTGCTTTGAAAAGTAATACTATAAGAATTTAGTAGCTTGGTATTAGGTTCGCCTTGTTGCTACATGACAAACCAAAACAAAACTGGCAAAAAGTTAAAATAATAAATAAGTACGTACGACCTGTCACCACTCCGGGGGGCATACAGCCGATATAGTATGTTTAGAGATAGAACAATAGTAACAAACTTCTTCCTAGTTCTGTTTTAGCAACTGTTTGATGCTTTGTATTTAAAGTTAGCTTACTAACTAATTATTGGTTAAATTGTAATTAAATTGAATGATCCGGTTTCATCGGCCGAATCATTCAATATTAAATTACGTCAATTGTAATTCACAGCAGTCTGGACAGCTGTACAGAGTATAATAGTCATATATTGTTACCAGTCAATATTTACAAAACGCTTTGATTTCAGCGCTGTGTTTGTGTTTGCTTACCATCGGAACAAATACGTGCATTTATGTTTTAGGCTGAACAGTATGTAGGTACCTATTGTAATATTGGGCAACGTTCCACAAACTTCGCGAAGTCTTCTCGTCAAAAATACCTCAGTGCCTCAAGACAAGAGTATTCGACCAATGTGTGTTACCAGTGATGACTTATGGCACTGAAACGTGGTAACTTACTTTCCATCAACTCGCGAAATAAGCACAAGCTATCCGTACATGTAACGCGTCTCCACAGAATAAGTCATTCTTTTATGGGACAATGTATACGATTCTATAATAAAGTTCCCAATCTTATTCGAGATTTGCCTATTAACCCGTCCGCATCAGCGCAAAAAATAACAATAGATTTATGAATGAAACTTAACTCGAATGAGTCTTGCTGAGTCGGACAGATTAATAAGTTTAAAATTACTATTAAAACTAAACTCTGTCAAAATGGTTATTACAAAATTTCGGATTACTTGGAGGATAAAACAGCTTGGGACTGATCACTCCAGGATCTATCTACTCGTGTACTAAGATGTCAAAGTGTAGCGTGTCTTGCCCTACTGATACCATTATTATGTTCTCTTTTGTAAGGCAACACACTGGAGCTAATATTTGTAGTACCTAAGTAAAAACACTGTAAAAACATCTATATAAAAAGAATGGCCCCGAGTTTCTTGCCGCTTCTTCTCGGTAGGCTCTATTGGAACGCGGCGGTAGTCTTTAAACTACATTATAATGAAAAAATGACGTTCTTAAGTGCGTCTTTGATGCCTAAATTGAATAAATGATTTTGACTTTGACTTTGACTTTGACTATGGGCCTCATAAGTGAGCGCAAAGTCGCACAACGAGCTATGGAGAGGGCTATGCTAGGGGTTTCTCTACGTGATAGAATCAGAAATGAGGAGATCCGTAGAAGTACGAAAGTCACCAACATAGCCCAGAAGAAGCCAGTTGAAGTGGCAGTGGGCAGGGCACATAGCACGCAGAACAGATGGCCGATGGGGCCGGAAGGTTCTGGAGTGGAGACCATGGACCAGCAAGCAGAGCGTAGGTCATCCACCGACACGGTGGACAGACGACCTGATAAAGTCCCCAGGACGACGTTGGATGCAGGCCGCTTCCAACCGGTCCTTTTGGAAAATTATGGGGGAGGCCTATGTTCAGCAATGGACGTCCTACGGATGAGATGATGATGATGATGATTGTAATATTACTCTCAATTATCATGTTCCTTACATGCAAATACGAGTAAATAATTGTGGTGAGGACTTGTAACACTCGAAGCAATTCTATCCTCTAAGGAAAGTTCTGTATTTATTATTTGCTATATACTCGTATGAAATTCAGAAAGGCTAATAGAGTATAGGAGATCAAATGACATCATTTTCATCCTAATTTTCCATTGAATCCAATTCTTATCATGTTTTATCAAGCAAGAACATTTGTTAGTTTTTTAGTTTTAAGTTTTTATGTTGGACGTAAAACGTTGAGAATAATAATTGTTTTATCAACCAACTCTATACTGAATTATTATACATTAGTTCATACGTTTACACTTTTGCGGACTTCCATTATGTTTGCTTGGAATCGAGAACAACATAAAAGTCCTAAACACACAAAAAGGGTTAGAGAAAGTTGCAAATGTTAATATGTTATAATGCTGGGTAACCGAGGCATCACGGCCTTTTATAATATTTCAATGCAATTTTTTAGCAATGAGGCTTATTTATTGATAACTCACCTTTTGTAACTAAAATCAAAAACCTGAGAGAAATAACGTTAGCTGAATTTAAAAATGTACAGTGAGGGCCTAGCTCGAAAATTTACTGATTAAAATACGAGTTATTTGTGCCACAGTTGTACTAGATAAATATAGTTTGTACTGTATATGGCCCACATAGATAAGAAACATGTGTGTGTACATTAACTTGCACACACATGTCGTGTACTTACACGTATGAGTCACACACTGTATATAATATGGATGTTCATACTTACATGGGATAAATAGTAAGGCTTGATGATTTAAGATTAGAACCCATTGTGAAATAAAATTTAAAACGTTATTCATCATTTTGATTAGCGACTGTCTATGACAACCTTAAAATTGAAACTTAATATTAGTTTTAACGGCTACTGATTTTTTTTCTTATAGGGTATTTTCATACAAAGCTTATGTTGATAAGTTGCCTTACCGATTACAGGTTTCCATAGAACCTCTATGAAACAGTCATGCTAAACAATTGGCCACGACTAGCGGATAGTCTCTATATCTCAGGTATCATCCTTAACTTGGTGGTGTAGGCTAGGTGGTATATTCTCTTAATTTAGTATGCATTTTTTTTTAAATTATTTTATCGATTACTTATTTATTTATAATTATGAATGATATCTAATAAAATACGAGTAATAATCTAAAATATTGTATTCGTCACGACATTGCAAAAATATTCTCCCCTCTATAAATATTTTTGGGACACCAACCCAGACGAACTTATGGGTCAAGCCCACCACCTAGTAAGTCAGATTTACTACCCTTCTCACGATTTGCGATTCTGATGAAGGATATGTATACATTTTTTTCCACCTATGAATAAAATGTTGAATATCTTTTTATGCCAATAGTAGTAATAATAATATATGTCTTAGCCTTTTTCTATTCGATCTACTGGGAATCATGTGAACTTACCATGATGCGGAAATGGGGTCTCCATCGGTGCACACGCGAAATATGTACAGCAAACAGGCCAAAATCTTGAAAAATAAGTTTGCTATTCTAATACGTAGACCTGAAACAAAATAACAGTCATACTAGTATTTTCATAAATCCATATTTAATTATACTCGTACATTACGAAACTACAGGTTTTGTTTGTATTTTTATAGCTAAGCGTCTGCTAAGATTTCGCATCACATAGGTAAGTATGTAAGTAAATAACAATTATGTAACTATAAACTCCTAAATTCTATAAATATTTTGGACTCCCTAAACAAACTGGAACTCTTTGGAACGAAAAAAATCCGGACAAAAATTGTGTCAAGCGGAAGTCCAGAGATAGAACACCCCTTGGTACCCGAATCACCCCCATGTATGTTCCGCGATTTTTTAAAGTATTCAAGTTATTAGATTTACTCTGAATTCTTAAAAAATTTCGAACAACTTTAAAAAGTTCTTAAAAAGAAGGTATAATACTTTTTGTGGGTTTTTGTTGCTGAATTGTCATGAGTTGTTCTTTTAAGTACAAAATAATCGGTTACGTGGCTTTGATGAAAAGTATGAAAATTCTGGTGTAAAGTGAAAAAATTACATTCGGTAAATTATAAATAAATTCATAACATGGGTTTGATTTTTCATTCGGGTGTTCTATTCTGGACTTCCGCTTGATACTATATTTTGGGACATTCTGTATATGGTAGCAGAAGCTGTGCGTATCCATCGTTTGATTCATTGCATGTGTAAGCTGTAATTATGACTTTAATTTAACTACAAGAAGTAAAAATAACTACTTGACCTTATATTTATTTACGAAGTAGTTTATAATCATAATAGATAAAACAAGTATGATCCATATCGCATAAACAATATGTTTTAAGCAATAAGGAAGCTGTTTTATATTGTTTTACATACTTAATACCTAAGAACCTAACCCTTAACCTAAGTACTTAATATCTATAACGAATAACGTAATATATTAATTAAAAAAGTTAGATAGTTGTAGGAAAGCATTATGCGTACTAATCTAATGTGTAGGGGGGAAGTCGTTTTATATAATACATTTTTTAGACTCGATTAGGTAATGTAGTCTTGTTTTACTTTACAGTTATACTAGTAAATAGTGATCGAGATTTTAAATTCCAATAAGTAAATAGCAAAATCCATTGAAAAAGCCACGAGTAGTGTTTATCAGGTCAGCGGCCTAGAACGATTGGATTAGATACTGATTAGAGAAAGAAGGTTCATGATGATGATGTATTTCTGGGCTGGCTAGTTGGCGCAGTTAGTAACAACCCTGCCTTCTGGTTTCGTGTTCGATCCCCGGCCAGGTCAACACATTTGTGTGCATGATCTGTTTGACCTATAGCTGGTCTTCAGGTTACCATACTACAGGCTCTGCCTAGGTTTGGACCTGAACACCTTGCGTGGATGTTGCCCCATATTATTTCACGAGCTTTTAAAGTTTGCTAGCTTATGATTTAATTTCTGCTTGGTTTTTATGAAGTTTTCATGCTTCATTTTAGCAAAATAAAGTAACAATGTTTGCATGTAGCAGTATGCAGGCTATGGCATGGAGCCTCATTGTCAAGACATTACTTACATTATACTAGAAAATTTAGTGATGCGTGGTTTGTTAAAATAAAACTATTACTTGTACTTAAACGCTGAAGTCAGCCGTGCGATTCTCTAATGATTCGTCGATGTGATCGTCGACGAGCTCACCGATGTCAAATACTTTATGAGATATCGCCCTTCTACACAAGGTTCTTTTTCCAACGTTTCTTGTCATCCCGGATGTTGTCAAAGATGTAACGATGTTTGCTCTTAGAGCACGGCTGATAAAAACATTAATATCCATTAGCGTTATCTAGGGTTTTGATGATTTAGGTCTGACCATAGGCAGGTTGAATAATCACGCGAGCTAATAACTACAAATCTGGAAAGCAGTATTCTAAAAATATACTAGGCCTAGATCTCGTGCGGCTGCCACTTCACACGTTATTTCATAAAACTGAGAGTTTCTCGGTGCAGGCCCCTACAGAGAATCGATGGCCTACTATGCACATTGTAGTGGGTTTGGCTTGTAATAGATAATAAAGGTGTTTAATATAGCAACCTAAGCTAGTTAATGTATAGCTATTTTTATTAGATTTTTAGGCAACCCCTCGTCAGACAACCTTAAACTTTAATAAATTATCATTGTTCTTACGTTCATCATAACCAGCCCATTTTGTTCCCACTGCTGGGACTCAAGTCTTCCTCTCAGAGAGAGGAGGTGGGCAATAACCCACCACTCGGGCCCGGTGCGGATTGGTGCATAGGTTAGTGGCCAACCCATGTCGAAGTTTTCAGGCCGACCGAAGGCCCTCGACATAGCCTAAAGACTGTTGTCCTAAGACAAACAACTGGGACCGACGGCTTATCGTGCCCTACGAAGCACGGAAGCGATCAGTTGAATAATGCCACTAGCGGTTACCCATCGAAGTCCTGACCGCAGCAAGTGTTGCTTAACTTGTTGATCGGTTAAGATCGCAAAGTCGAGCTCCGCTACGAATCCCGGGATTGCATTAAATCCAGATGCATGTTGGCCACGGGCTCTTAGACTTAGACTAAAAGTAAATATAGGTGTATATAGGTACCTCTGAAAGTTTAGTGAGTTTAACATTGGTTAGTCAGAAGACGCAAAAACCATTTAGCTAATAAAAAAAATATATAAATTAAATATCCATCGTACCGTATACCAACAAAAATATGGTAAGGTTGTCAAGATAGTCATATCTTATGACTATCTTGACAACCTTAAACTTGTCCTTGTACCTTGTCCATACGCGTTAGCGTATTCATAGCAGAAGCGTCTAAAACGGCAAATGTATGGCAAAGATTACCTATGTATTTATTGGATACTGCCCAGAACCAACACCTTTTGATAAGAAAGAAAGACTAGAGATAAACTTATGTTTTTGGCAATTTACATAGAACATAGTTTTGCGATCATGCTTCAAAACTAAGCATGATAAGGACACATAGGAGAATATGGATTGGCTACTTCGTTAAAACACCAGCACATACAAAATTGTGAGTATATAAAAATACCAAGATACTAAATATTTCGGTGGTGAAAGGTGATGATAATGCAGATCTTTTATTTTGAGAACAAAGAAAAATATTAATAACAAGTTGATTTCCACCTGTTTAAAAATAAAAGTAGGTAAGTTTAGTGCACTCTTACATGTTAAAATGACAAGTTAAAAACAGCAAGCCTTTCATAGTAATAATGCACAAAATTAAACATTTGCAATAGACAATATACGATTACGACTTATAAGATTTATTAAAGGAATGAAAAAAAGATGTTAATTTCATGAATAAAATTCACATGGACTATTTCTGAACGTCCCACACTACAATTCCCAAAAAGCATAAAAATCTTTGCTTGATACATTTGCACATCATACTGGGACCGACTACTGAGATGACTCTAAGATGGCTATTACTTCATATGTGTTATGATAATATTATTACATATAATTTTATTTATAATGATGATATAATTTACAAAGTGGATAGTGCAGCAGTCATCCACGCACTGAGAATACCAATAACATTAACGCGGCCAAGAGTGAGAGAATTAAAAAATAATTAGATCATGGACAAAGGGACATGACTCATGGCCTGGTAACAGAAGGGCAGATGTACTAGCCAAGGAATAAAAAAGCAGGGTAGCACTAAGGGAATGGAACTCTGCAGACCTTCAGCGATGGAAGTGCGAAATCTCCTGAGTCGCTACACCGAAAAAAAACACCAAAATTGTAGGGATGACAGAAATAACTGTAAACATGCGAAATCCAACATCAAACAAAAATACTACGAACAAATTACTACTACGATTACAACGGCACGCCCTTCGCCTAATATGGTGGGCATTATCACTGGTCACTGTAATCTAAATTACCAGTCACACAAGATAGGAGTAACGGACAACCCTCTATATAGAGGCTGTCTCCTAGAGACTGTGTAGCATTTATTGCTATTCTGTATGGCTACGGAGGAAATTAGAGCAAAAACAAGATTACTGGAGGTCGTGCATCAGTGTACAATATTTACTACGTTTGATCGTAAGCTGGATGCAGACGACTTTTGTATAGCATTATAAAACAGTGAGCTCAATCACTAGGACGCGCACATTCTAAACATATTACGTAGCCGAACGGATGCGTCATGCTGCATCGCTTCGCGTCACATCGTATCGCTTCGCAAGCGCCGCGTGTACGTGTGGCACGTAAGGCAAAGCGGCGTGAATATCTTACGAATGTTTGCGATATCTTGTCCATTAAATAACCAAACAAACGGAATACAGAAAGTAAAACAACTGCAGCTGCCAGCAACAACAATTGGATATAAAGTGAAACTATTCAAATCAGATTTAGAGGTTTACTAACTCCGAGGTGTGCTATTATGCATATATCTTCTGTTACCCAGCGTTCCAGATGCTATGCCAGGAAGTTTGGTCGTGCTTTGAAAATGTAATCACCTAAAAAGATAATATGCTGAAAATGCAGTAAATATCATCAGCTGAACAACAACGCAAATAGATCGACATACTGCCCGGCGTACAACGAAGAAAGGCGAATTAGAGAATTAATGTCAAGAGTTTAATTGTACCTACTTATGGAGAAGAACTACTAGTGATATATAAGTTGTTTGGTAGAGGGACCGACAAACCAAATGAGCGTGTTTGGATTTTGGGACCACTTGGAGAATACAAGTTGGCCAATAAAAATCCCCGACCCCCCAATATGTTTAACTTTTTTTTGTGATTTTTCCCTTTTTCTCCGAAATTGTACCTATTTACCACCATAACATTTGTAAAATTTGTAAAAACTAAAAACATCCGGTCTAAAACATACTTTACAAATGTTATGGTGGTAAATAGGTACAATATTGGAAAAAACGAGAAAATTCACAAAAAAAAGTAAAAAAAATTGGGGTGACGAGGATTTTTTTTTGGCCAACTTGTATTCTCAAAGTGGGCCCCCGAACATGCTCATTTGGTTTGTCGGTCCCTCTACCAAACACCCTGTATGTTCCTGTGTCCTGACATCCAATAGTCAGAACACAGGGAACATAGATCACCGGTTTAGTACGTTAAATATGGAACTATTTCAAACACTATACCAAAAATGGTTTTACAGTTTGCAAATTCATTGGTACAATTTAGCTAACAGCGATATAAAATCGAATGCTACGATTACGAGAGCGTAGCAACACTGTAAGTACTGTGGAACAACATGTACTTAGTAAATGTGAACGTTATACGTAATGCTTCATACTGGTACAAATATACACATTTTAGTGCTTCTACTACTACGCAACAGTATTTTAGTTTATCCTTTGTCATAGGAATGAATCAGGGCAAATTATCGGATTTAGGTTGAGTTTAGAATGTATTCTTCGTAATGAGTTAATGTACTGCTAAGTTATTACATTGGTTGCTCAGCGATATATCCCATAAAATAATATAAAAATAAACTATTACAATCGCCATCACAATCTAAATTGCTTGAACAGAGTACATAATCTATTTTACAAAATGAATATGAGCCAGAACTAAACATTCTGTGTAACATTTAATCTTTTCACTTTAGTGACAAATTATTGGCAGATAGGCATTTAGACATACTGGATAATAAAGCATTATTTAGTTACGTAAATTTAAATTTCTAACTTCCTCACCCTTTTCAAAATCAGAGATGTGTCGCATGCGAATAAAAAATTCAAAGATATCATTGACCGTACATAGCAAAGTTGTATTTATAAACTAAAAATAACTTTCGATTGACCCCTAGGAACCCTTTTGTATCTGAAGACTCTAACTCAAAACAACAATGGAAGTAGCATCGCTGGCAAATAGTAAACCACATTGAAGATTAAAACTATGTGGAAGAAATCGAATACCTGACGAAACATGGGGTGCAAAAGAAGAATTTAGAATTTCAGTTCATTGTTGAAGTTCAAATGGTCTGTTTCGTTGATCGTCTCGGAAATTGCCTGTAATAAAGTGTTGTGATGAACAACACAGGCATTGTGACATTTGACAGGCATTTGATAATGTTCATTCTTTTTAAGGATTCAGTCATTGTAAGCATGCATGTTTCGTACGCTAAATAATTTAGCATCATAAAGGTGAATTCTAAAATGAGTGGTTATACGTTATATTTAGAAGTGAATGTGTATTACTCGATTAAGTCCTACAATAATTATACTTAATAAGGGTAGACGTGGTCATCAAATCAAAGCGTGCATACATGTCTAATGGTGCTGTAAAATGCGAGTGAATGCTGAAAACCATGTCAATTCTAAATAGCACTAAACATGGAAGAGCATTACTGTCGACAGGTATTTCACTATAATGTTTTACAGTCGAGTTGAACACAGACAGCTCCTTTATAAAGGCTTATTCGTTTTCGCTATTTTAAAATTAGGCACAACTTGTCCTTAATTCTAGCGTCATAAGTGCAATGATCATTCATTAAAAGTCTTTACGAATATACCTCACATTTTCGATTTTCGAATATACGAGGTAAGTAATGTTAATATATTTACTTATTCTTAAAGCTTCGCGAGGACCCTTTTCGTTTACGGCTCGCATAGCACATCTTTGCTGCATGAATCCGGCAGCTGAATCCCAGAGCAATTATTCGTTTGATATTATATAAGTATGTAAAGTCTGAGTCGTGAAAACATTTTTTATTTTACGAACTGATAATGCAGCAAAACTAAGTCTCCCAGACAGTACTTTTATACTTTCCCTTTTCCCTTGTAATGTGGAGTCGATGTTAATATCTTGGAAATCTGTTTCATAGTACATATACGTTGGTCTTGGTAACTTGTGCAGAGATTGTTAACGACACTGGATTATGGCGGCATCTCAAAGTATCTATTCAATCCCTGACAATGTACTGACTACACCGTAGAGTATGCTCCCATCCTTCTTTGTAGTATACTTTATATGTCTATATACAGTTGTAACTATAACCATTTAACCCCACATGTCGCAATTGCTGTCAAAATAGTATGATTCCTGAGAAATCATATTTTGTATTATTGGCGAAATATGGTGAATGACGACTCTATACGGATTAATTTCCTTCTTTCTGTTTTTCTTCCTAATTCATTTTTATTAATATGACTCACAATGAGCTTTATTTTAACAACACAATAGTAATTCCGTTTATTATAAATTGATTTGAATGGATATAAATGAGAATGTTAATATCAGATCCAAGTTTGTTTTGAATGTATGTGCTGTACATATAATAATTTGTAACAAACGGTAAAACATAGCAAGCGCAGGCAGTAGCAAAATCGAACTGCGAACCTTGATGATAATATACTTAGTAATAAGTCGTCAATGCAGGTCACACCTGTGTCAAGCAGTTGAATTTCCCAGCATTGTTTATTCTAATTGATTGCACTTTAATTTTAAATGCTTCCTATTGACAATATATTTTGAACGTATGCTAAACATTTCTTTTTAGCTTTTTGCCACATGCGAGTTAAATCACGTTTATTAATAAGTATTAGCTATAAATATTACCGTGGTTAAAGCGCTATTAAATCTCTTTTCATATTAGTTTTCAAAACAACCATTTTTGCCAAAAAAATAAAAAGACGTCACAGATTTTTACAATACTCTTTAGGAGTGAAGAGAATTAGAAGCTATGGCAATTTTTTTAAATGTTTTTATTCACAGTGATGACAATGATTACTTCTTAATATCACAGAGTGCTATTAAAACTATGGTAGCATGAAACGAAAATTCATTTTAAATTATATACGCTATAACAGGGACTTCACAGTGCCATGTTGGACGTTGTGAAAAACTCGTAAAAATGAGTTTTCACTTCACTTTTAATGAAATACTGGCCATAAAATGGAAGTTTTGACGATGAACCAAAGACAGTAAATCTGTTCTCGTTAAATAAACTATAGATATTTTTATGTTTTATACTCGTATATGTCACCTTTCGTTTTTTTTTAATTAAGTCCATCTAGTGGTTAGAAACCAATTATTATATATCTAGTCCACTTGGAGCCTTCGTAGCAGAGCTGATCTGGTCGTTATCAACTGATCAGTTCAACAGGGTTACAACACCTTCATGCGGTTGCTACTTGGGTTGATGGTTGATGGGTGCCTGCTAGTGGCATTTTAAATTGAACCGGGAAAATGTTAATCCGCGATCCGCTGAGCCGGTTGCTATCTCTAGACAACTGTAGTTAAACTATGTTGGAGTCATTCGGTCGGCCTGACAATAGTTTATCCGCCAAGCCACCATGAACCTGTGTGCTGTATTAAGGCCCATAATTCTCTATGTGAGAAGACGGCCCGTCAGCCATCAGTAAAAATATAATTGGATTATTACGTTATTATGCATAACCACTTACAAATACAAAGTTTGTCTGATTTAATCATATATCATGTAGACGTAGTGTAGCCTGTGCATACAATGGCTACTCTAAGAAGCTATATCTTCGACATACATTAAAGCCCCATAAAATGGTTTCTTTTATATTCATAATCATAGAATCATTCACTGGGAACAGTACTATGATATTATTATAAACTTGTAACTGAACAGAAAGCTGAATTAAATAAGGTATACTCACTCGATCTTTGATTTTTTATAAAATATAGTTGCAGTCTTTCTTTGAAAGTGTTTTCGTTCACGTAATACTCCACGCGTACTCTGGAACAAAATAAAAATAATGTTTAATTGTATACGTTTCGCCAGATCTCTAATCAAGTTGAGAGCGGACGGCCCCCATTGGCCTAAAGTTTCGAACCCAAACGGCAGAAACATGTACATTCTGTCTAAATACACATATTTATGCCGTTTGAGGTCTTCCGTTTTAGACGCGGCAGCGCCAGCCCGATCAATCGTCCCAGGGAGATGAGACGGCACCAGTGTGTCCACACACGTAGCATCCCAAACCAGGGGCTGTCCCATCTTCCACGGGACGATAGTCATCCCATCTGGTCTCTTGCCGTCATCCCGCACCAATCCGTTTGGTTCTAAAACTGACGAGACTCCAGCACTGACAAATGCCCGACGGATGATATCATTCAAGCTGGCGTGCCGCGGTATGCGCCCCGCGGAAAATTGGGAACATTGTTTGATATTACTTTTAAAATCAGACCGTTGAAGACTGAATGAAATCAGAGGTTCTACTAATAGGTAAATCAGTTGAACTCCTAGGAAGCTTAAACCAATTTTTTACAGTAAAGAATAGTTTTTATTGTGCAAGTAGGGTAACTTACACAAAGTGGAACGGTCGGATGCGACCTGTATCCAACGTCGCCCTGCGACCTTATCAGATGGTCTTTCCACCGTGTCGGTGGAGGACTTACGCTGCGCTTGCCGGTCCGTGGTCTCCACTCCAGAACCTTCCGGCCCCATCGGCCATCTGTTTTGCGTGCTATGTGCCCTGTGCTCAGTGCCCACACGGCACACATTGAGATAGAGAAATTATCTCTCTATAGTTGTTATTAGCTGTCATATTATTATAGGAATGGAACTGCATGTACAATACTGCGTTGTACAAACAATTTTTGCTTTGATAATGTTCTTCTCAGCTATAATACTCGTATAATATGATTGACAATAACGTAACGCTTATATGGCATTTTATATAGAAAGTAAAGGTATTGTCTATGGAAACGATTAATGTTACATAATATTAATAAATAATGAAAAATGTTACATATATAACTACCTACCTACCTACTTACTACTATATATATATATCTATGTAGTAGTAAATAGGTAACATCGTATTTTGATGCATTATATGAATTATAATAAATAATAATAACAACACAAACACCAATAAAAAAATCAAGTCAAAAAAGTAAAAGTACCAAAAAGCAGCGTTTGTTCTGTGACTGAGCTCTGACCACTTGAGTAGAAATCTCACTTGAAGCAACCTTATGTACATATTAATCTTGAGAAATGGCATACGTTAGAATCCATTTATAAAAGTAAAAAAAGTTAAGATGCTTCCTCGCAAACGGATAAATGCGGATGGATGTAGATGTTACTCCTTATACTCCAGAATAAACACATAAGCTACAAAATGGCCCAGAAAATGTATCCTGTAAAGTAAAATAATGTAAAAAATAGACTGATTAATCTATCTATATATATATAAAAATTAACCCCATTTCTCCTGGTCACAATATAATTTGAGAACGGCTTTACAGATTTCATACATCTTTTTTTTTAAGTTTTGTAATACCTACTTCGTGGATGGTTATACATTTGAAAAAAGGTGATTATGGCGCGACCGGTAGCCGAGACTACTACGTGAACGAAGTTGGGGATAGTCGCAAGTCGCAAGTCGCAAGTCTATATATATATATATATAACTCCAGGAGAAAGAGGGTTTCCTCTTTCGCTATAACTTGAGAACGGATGGAACAACTTATGAAAGAAAAACCAAGAAAAGATATGAGGTTTTGGCGAGCCCGAAGGCCGAGCCTACTACGCGAACGAAGTCGCGGGCAGTCGCTAGTATAAAATAAAAAAAACTAGCGAGCTGGATTTGCAGCCCGCTTTGAACTATAATTGCAATTCATTATATACTATTTTATTGGAACGTTATATACCAATACGTTTTAATTAACTCCAATTGACCCGCTTTATGTGGGTCGAAGCAAATATCGAAGTAATTTGCATTGAAATGTCGAGCTAGCACGTGCTACGGAGCGGCAGTTATACGCCCATTACTTCGGTCGAATATTCAACAATAGGTGCATTGTGCATTATTAATAATTAACATCTAGTTAAGTATATTAATAAGAATGAATTAAAAAATAATCATGTCATTCAAAACGGATTTTTCGATTTGATACGCTAGTGTTTACCTAACTTAGTTTAGTTGGCGGTGAACGATCGGCTTAATTTTCTCAATATTGTGAAAGTAACCAACCATGTCAAAACAGTCACTGATATCGCTTTTAAACAAATCAAACCGTTTATTCCGTATAGGCCTACGGGGGCATTTACAAAATGTCATTGTCATAATATGGTTAAATCAATATGTATATATTATTTACGACAAAGAGTAGCGAGTTCGATTGCATCGACGTACAAATCTGAATACATAAGTCCTTCATTTCACACACCACTTTACTTTCCGCATTTATCAGAGTTTTTATTTTTCATCATTATTTCAAGTAACATTTTCACTAGACTACTGAATTTTCTATAATGCATGTAGTAGAACTTTTCAATGTACTTAGTATAGTTTTTGCTATAATTTAGTATTTTATTTAAATCAATATGTATATATTATTTACGACAAAGAGTAGCGAGTTCGATTCCATCGACATACAAATCTGAATACTAATAAGTCCTTCATTTCACACACCACTTTACTTTCCGCATTTATCAGAGTTTTTATTTTTCATAATTATTTCAAGTAACATTTTCACTAGACTACTGAATTTTCTATAATGCATGTAGTAGAACTTTTCAATGTACGTAGTATAGTTTTTGCTATAATTTAGTATTTTATCTTCTACTAGCCATCTCTCGAATGTTTGAATTACAGAGGAAAAACATGTAGCGCCTTTAAAATATAACAACATCCGTGTGCATGCCAAACGTGTGTATTTATTATCTTATCTTACCACTTTGCTCACTTTTGCAGAGGTAAGCTTTTGATTTATGTCCGTTGAATGTCGCTTTTTATTTTATTCCTCAAGGATGTATGTGGCGAACGTCTCATCGGAATAATTGTATTATTCCATGTTATAGTTAGTTAGTTATGTCACAACGACGTTACTGAGTGTCCGTGCGTCTACCTTTTTTTTTAAATGGGATAGGTTGGTTAACGTGCAGGCGGCTCACCAAAAGCTCACAAACAATTTGCGGAAAAGTATTCGTATCGCAAACGTCATTGCGTCACGCTTCGGTGTACAAACTATGAGTTAACTTTGTCGCAGTTGCCACAGACAAATGACAATTTGTACTGGTTGACGTGAACGGCACGTTACGTTACACTTACGCAGTTATTTGTGCCAGGCCTACTGATGGTAAGTGATCACCGTCGCTCACGGACTTCCGCTATACCAGAGGTCTCTCGAGGATGCGGTGCTGGCCTTTGCGGAAGTTTCAAGAAACCCTCATAGACATACTCATACCTTATAATACCTGCACTGCGGTGTTACCCACCAAGAAAGTCCCTTGCACAAGTCGGGTTCCCCGGCTCTTACAGTTCGCATCCCGACAAGCAGTCCTTCACGGAGAAATTATTCGCATTAAGCTTTCATATGTATATGAGTCTTGTGCAGTAAAGTGATCTGCTAATACAAGCTTTTAATCACTACTAACAAAAAATGTTACGCGAAACTAATTTACCTGAAACTATGAAGTATAAAATGCAACAGACAAAACTAACACACCACTCTCATCTCTGTATCCGAATACATTTTGATTTAGATCTATTCCCAGTAGCAGCAATGCTTTTATCGCAGTGGCTGTATCCAAAACCTACGTTTTAGTATTGCAATGAATGGTGGATCCGGATGTGTATTTTCCTGCTAGTGATATTCTCGTACTAGACGGTACTGGACGGTGAGTGTTTTTGTATATTCATCACACTAATTGAAACTAGAAAGTTGGATGAACGACGCTTGTTACTCAATAACGCAAAAACTACTCAACGGATTTGAATGAAATTCGGAATGGAAATAGATTGTATCTGGGATTAAAACATAGACTACTTTTTATCCCGATTTAGCGGGTATATCCCGAGCGATCACGATACCATTATTCCACGCGGAAGTCGTAGAGTAAGTAGATTATCATTATTTACCTACTACCTAATAGTGACCCTTGCTAATTACGTGATCGATTGTCATTCACCGTGAACGATGATATCATCCAAAGAGGCGAAATACTTTTCAGTTATTGGAGTGTACATCAAAAACTGCTGGACTTTATAACCCATATGGGTGCAAAGTTCTTATCAACGAATATGAATTAAGTACAAACACAAAGTAGCTGCTTTAAAACGTTGAGGAGTTCTCTTGACTGTTCTTCGTCTTGATGACAGTCACTACCCTATCTAGGTGTAAAGTTGTCATCAATATAAAATAATCAAGCACAAACACCAGGTCTATTTAATATTAGGTACTATTTAATGAAGGCCTGGAGCTGATCTGATAATGAAGCCGAAGGCTACGAAGAAATGAGAAGTGGTTCAAGATGCTACTTAAATGAAAAAAATTAACAAACACTTTAGTCGCCACTACGATTTTCCGAGGTTCCCCTCGATTTCTCTGGCATGCTGTCATCACATCCTGGTTTCTTTATCATTCCAAATAACAAAGAACCAGCAAAATCGTTTCATAAACGACGCATTTATTCGCAAACATACTTAAAAAATATATATGGACAGTAAAATTGAGAAATCTCCTCCTTTTTTGAAGTCCGTTAATAAAAAGTATATGGTTGAGTTCTCTGGACTCTTTTCTATCGATATACTAAGTTTCATCGAAATCTGTCCAGTAGTTTGTAAGTTATGCGTGAGCATACAGACAGATAGACAGACAGACATACATTTTTTTGAAAAACTTCACATTCTTGTTCAGTAGGTAATTTTACGTCTTCTTACTCACATTTTTTTAATTTGTCTTCCTAGTACAGACTTTTGGCCTCTACTCCTTTATTATAAGTATAGATAGAAGATATAAACTATCTGACCCGCCAGCAGCTTCGCTCACTTGGTCTTGGTGTAATGGAGGAAGTGCCGTTTTGGAACTTCGAGATCATACTCGTAGGTTCGATCCCCGGGATGGACACGTATTGGGTTTTTCTGAGTAAGAAAGATATTCTCAATATTAGTGCGAAGACTGGAACAGTGCCCCGTGGATGGCAATAGGCTCGCCCCCTATTACATGATCACATGACTAAAATCACATTACGAAACGTAGGTGTTGATAACACCGTTGCTTAGCCCTTGGAGGGTATATAGGCAAAAGTATCGATTCACTCAAAACCGTTAGACTGATGTTACCGCTCCGCAGTTTCACCTCCGTGGTGATGGATGGTGATGATGAGGAAAAGTTAATATTAAAATACCGCTGTTTAACCTTTCGAGGATAAATAGGCAAAACTATTTGTTATGTTGTGTTTAAAAATAACATGTAAGTATTGCGGGCGATTCACTCAAGACCGCTAGACTGATGTTTCATCTCCGTGGTGATGGCGGAATCGCACGACTACAGTCGGCTGAACAACAATGATGGAGGGATGGGATATCGAGCTGTCAATATCATTGCGTGCTTTTGACTAAGTTATCAGAAACTAGCACACCTTTGACAGAACTCTACTGACAGAAAATATGTCCGTATTACGATCTTGACGTAGTCGGAGATCTTGTTATTTTGTCTATGCTGTGCTCAAGAATATTAGGCCATTTCACCCACGTGGTGATAGAAGATTATGATGATGATGATGAAAAGTAGCCCATGGTTTATTCTTATTATGGTATATTCCAGGTTATAATCTATCTCTGTGCCAAATTTCAATCAGATCCGTTTAGTCATTCTGCCGTGATTGAGTAACAAACATCCGTTTATCCATCCATCCAAACTTTCACATTTATAATATTAGTGTGATTTATTACTAATATATATACCGAAAAACGAAAATTTTGTTTGGAATATTCCCAAATGACGAGTTAGTGTTTGTGCAAATAAAAACAATTAATTAAATCATTCGTCTAATTGTTTGTAAAAACTAACTTACCGCACTAGTAGCATAGCTAACTATTTATAAACTAGGGTAAATAGAGACCAATATAACAATTTCCGTCGAATTCTACTTTTTATAAGTAGTACCTAGTTCTAGGTACTTTTGTAAGCAAGTGACTACTTCGGATTTGACAGTTAACGATGACACGTAGACTAACTATTGAAATATTAATTATGTAACTTTAATGTTATTAGTGGAAAATATAACTAAACTGAACCTAACGTAGTAGTAGTAATAAGGTGCTTCTATGTTTCACCCATTTACAATCCGTATTCACTCTTAGCGGAACACGATGTCATGTAAGATGGTATATCATCTTGAATAAATTTCAATAGAGACTATATGAGTTGGATAATTAGGCTCTGTGTGCTATATGAGAGGAGAAATTTTCTCTAAAGAAGAAATATACCCTGGAAATTCAATTATATTTCATCTTCTAATCTCTTGGATGTCGCGCTCTGTCAGGACGTTAAGTGTTCCGATGACTCGACGGCGTCGAGTCATTTATTTCCATATAGGTACCTATTTGATACTGTTCAATACATTCTGCACAATGTGTTTAACTACTAACTTCTTGAGCTATGTTACATACATAGAAGAAGAAAAAAAGACGTAAAACACAGAAATAGCAATGCAAAATACTCACTACTTCAAAACGAAAAGAGCACCTGTTTAGCTGAGCGAATGACCTTTCCTTTGAGAATCAGAGAGTGTGACAGTAGACTGGCCGCGTGACCTCTGCGCATGGCTCTCTGCCGAAAACTCCCATCGATTTTCAATAATTGGTAAAAAACTGTATAAAAAGAGTCTTTAAAAATATATAAATAATCTAGTTTTTAACGGTATGTGTTAGTGTAAATCAAATTTGAAAACAGGTTGTTGTTTATGCGGAGATGCAAGGAATTTACACTTTGTCTTTGTCTTGTCTTTTCGCCGATATCCGTAGTTTTTTTAGGAACTGATTTCTTAGATAATAATAATTAATATAAGTAAATAATATTTTTTAACGTGTAATATGTATAGAAAATGTTTGAGATATTTTTAATAGGTTTTTTATTGAAATAACGCTATAATAGCTCCTATACATAAAGAACTGCGCTGCATTTGCCATGGAACGCGTTGGACGCGTCGGTTGGGTGCTAGGGGATGCCACTGCGTTGCATTTTTGGAATCGCGGTATGTTTCCTTGGATTTCTACTAGTAATTAGCCAAATATGGCTAATGGCTATGGAGTTGATGACATGTATATTTTTTATCTATGACCACGCATAATTTTTTACTAGATCTTACGATTTTAATGTCATTTTTATTAGATAGGCTGTTCTCCACGTTGGTCGGTTTTAAATTTCAATATCGTCCGATAAAAAAGTATTTTAAGCCAGCAGAATAAGAAAAACCTTTAGCTCAGATTAACTTACATGATTTCATTATCTTATGAAATGTTTACTCGTATGATGTAATTGTTGCAGTATTTTTTGTTTATCAGCAGTTTTTTGTAAATAAATCGATTCTTTCTTTCTTTCTGAATAAATATTGTTCTAATATATTTCTTGCTAATTGTTAATGGGAAGCGCTCGAAGCAGAACTTAACTTAGGGATCTTAACCGATTTATAAGTTGCTGCGATCAGGACTTGGATGGGTGACCGCCAGTGGCATTATTCAACTGAGCGCGTCCGTGCTTCGGAGGGCACGTTTAGGCCTCAGTTCCGGTTGTTTGTCTTAGGACAACAGTCGTTAGGCTATGTCGAAGGCCTTCGGGCGGCCTGAAAACTCAGACATGGGTTAGCCACTAACCTATCCACCAACCCGCACTGGGCCTGCGCGGTGGATTATGGCCCAACTTCTCTCTCTGAGAGGAAAGCTCGAGTCCCAGCAGAGGAACAAAATGGGCTGATTATGATTTATGATGTTTCTTGTTAATTGTAGGTATATATTACAAATGCTTGTAGTAAATGTCTTACATTTAACCGAACCAACATCAAGGCTATAGTAAAGGTTCCTATTACACATGATTGCGACTCGTAGACAGATACGCGTAACTTAATTTCACAATTTAACGAATCGGAATAAGTGATACACGTTATTACTACGTTGTTTCGTCACGCACCTTTGAAATTAGGGTAGTATTTTTCCCTCCGGGGCTGCCATTTGCGCATTGTACAAGAATACAAAATTATTTTTTGAAATCTTTTTCTTGCTGTTGCTCTAGAAAATATGAATGTTCTAAAGATTTTAAATAAGAATCTGTAGGAAAGAAGGACTAATACAATGGTCGATAAGGGGATGAGCCCATTTATTTCTTGTGCGCCGAGGAATCTATATATAGGGGCAATAAATAGTTTTACTACCTATCGTAGAATATAAGTGCACTACCATACATTTAGCTGTTCTGCGAGCAAGGAGTACCTATATCTAAATGAAAGAAAACTATATACTCGCTTATACATCTTCTATTTAGCTAGGTTCTTTTTATTTATCATTCGGGGATTTTACAGCTATCTTATGTCCAAGGGCGATATTTCATAAAGTATTTGACATCGGTGAGCTTGTCGACGAACGCATCGACGACTCATTAGAGAATCGGCTATACAGCATACCAATTATGTCTAAAACTATCGCTCGTAAGCCGCTGGATCGCGATCGAACCTAAATAGCGAGCTGACTACGAAGACTCTTAAACGACAATTTTCGTGCTATTAAGTTGCGACAACGCAGTTCAATAACTAAGAGAGCGGCCCCGGCAGTTCACAAAGTCCCCACAACGCTTCATACAACATAATTAATATATCTACTGCAATAAACTACGGCCGCGTTCCAAAATAAGTAAATCGTCACTACCGTGAAGACACGGCAAGAAACTGTATTTACAATTCTTATAAATTACTATCTAAACCCTATATATATATATTCTCCCTATATTCTATGTGAATATGAGAACACACCACATGCATCCACAATCCGTAAACATACATTTATGCTCTTCACGAACTTATTTGCCACGGCCGTGATGTGATACTGGACCTAGAAATGTGACGGCAGAAAAACTATAAATGCATCCACCGTTTTGTATGTGCTATTTTTTTAGTGCTAATGTGTTAAGGCCATCAGACTCCATGTTCTCCACATAATAAGTAAGTAGTTATTAAAACTAAATGTCGTTATATCTGGAAGCGTAGCAGGCGGCGAGAGGTAATCCCGGTCCCGAGATTAAAGGTTAATTATGTACATATATAAATAAGCACGGTACCTACGTACTTAGTGACCTGACTCTACAATCCGAATGCGCAAAATGGCACGATCATGGTTTTTAGGTCACTTAACAATTTACTGATATTTTATTTATGCGCTTCACTTAGAAACAACAGCAGATATGTAAATAAGCATTATTCAAAATAAATAGTGCTCGCTTAATAAATGGACTGAGTTAAAATTATATTAAACCGCAGAAAATGTCAATGTAAATCCGATTCAAAACCGCACATTACGGCTGAAAAGCATAAAATAATCGGAATATAAATTATTCAACCATAGGGAGAGAATACACGATAATTGGAAATCATTGTATCGTTTTTCGTTCGTTACGTAGAACATATTTATAAGTATACTAGTTGTGTTCTGCGGTTTCAGCTGCGTGGGGATGGATGATAGGTATTTTTGATTCCTATACCAGGATATATGAAAAATAAAAAACCTAAAAAGATTATATAAAAAAATCAAATCGGTCCAGGTATCGAGACTAACGATCAGCAATAGACTTTATATAAGAAAATATATATTATATATTATTCTGCTGTTGCACGGTATTAGAGTTTACAACCGCGGCCAAGTCTCTTAGCTATTGAGCAATCGCCACACTACTGCGATACTTCTGCGTTTGAACCTTTTAATGTCAAATTCGGTATTCTGTTACATCTAGCTATCAATCGTAGTAGAATAGCAATCGGATAGCTGTCGTATGGGTGTGCTACGGCTTGCGAATGTTGCCAATGACATAAAATTACAAACTGCTACCTGTCAAGCATCAGTCAGAACATCAGTAAGTGATTTTCTAGCAAAACACAATAAATAAATACATTTTTAATCATTTTGCTATCAAAAACCTTCTAAATATCACCGAAATGGAACTTTAATGGCTTGTTTTAAAACAAAAACCAATACGCACGAAATAATCTATGTTGTCTATGCCACAAAAGACAAACATCAACGTCTACCGATGTATGCCACTGTGGCAACTCAATCGCACAAAAAAATGCTTACAACCGTGCAATTCTCTAAGAGCAAACACCGTTGCATCTTTGACAACATCCGTGAAACAAATGAAGAGATGAGAAGAAATGTTGGATAAATAACCTTATGTACAAGGGCGATATCTCATATAGTATTTGACATCGGTTAGCTCATCGACGAGCTCGTCGACGAATCATGAGAGAATCGCACGGCTGTACAGCATACCAATTATGTCTAAAACTATCGCTCGTAAGCCGCTGGATCTCGATCGAACCTAAATACGAGCTGACTACTTTTAGCTAGCTACTACTTTTCGTGATATTGACTTGCGACAACGCAGTTCAATAACTAAGAGATAACCCATAATAACCCCGAATGATCAATAACCCCGGCAGTTCACAAAGTCCCCACAACGCTTCATACAACATAATTAATATATCTACTGCAATAAACTACGGCTGCGTTCCAAAATAAGTAAATCGTCACTACCGTGAAGACACGGCAAGAAACTGTATTTACAATCCTTATAAATTACTTTTATAAAATGCTAATCAATAACATGAATGGCAGAAGTGGGGTACTCCAAGTATATTTGTCTTACAAATTAATGACTCAGCATCCTGTTTACGCTTAGAACAAAAGATATATAAATGATTCTAAGGGTTAATGAATTGATTTTACATTGAACATTTTTACAACCAACTTGAATTTTCTTTCATTAAGCTATGTTATGTCCTTCGGGATTATATTAAGTCGCACAGAGTTCAAAGAATAATTCGTCTTCGATAGCTACGTACAGTTATACAATCTTTATAAGTAGTGCGATATGTGTGATGATCGGTGTCTTAAATTTGTTTGAGTTTGACATAGATTAAGTTTTCAAATATACGAATAATAAATATGGTAAATAGGTAGACGAGTTATAGCTGTTATAGTATACTAAAGAAACTATTATTTTTCTTATTTATACTGTATATAATTTTAGATATTTAACACAGACAGTTTTTGTATTGAATACCGCATCGGTAATATTGATTTTCGATTCCGTTACTCGTACTAGCGACTGCCTGTGACTTTGTTCGCGTAGTAGGCTCCCATCTTTTCTTGGGTTTTATTTTATAAGAACTCTTTCTAAGACTAAGAAATTCTCTTTTTTGTTTTTCTTACCTCATAACTTTCAACGGGGTGAACTGATTCTCAATTTGCTTTTTTGTTTGAAAGCTGGTGCTTCCCATGTGGCCCCATTTAAATTTTATTAAAATCGGCCCAGTAGTTTTTTTTACACTCCAATAACTGAATAGAATGGAAGTGGGTATTACATTTTTCAAGTTATATATAGATTTATGGATGTGATTCTACGAAGTCCATATATAATTAGGTATTTTTTTATACCTAAAATTTAACGTTTCGGTCTTCCGATATAGGTCCGATCAGCAACTCTGCTAGTACTGGTATGTATTAAGGAACAGTTCGCTAGTCAAAACGACAATGGTGTTAACTGTTTAATTTAGACAGTGTTTTTGCAATACAGTGGTATTGGTGGTGAACACTGATTACCTACTACATAAGTCATTATATCTAATAATTCACGTAATTCGTACGTGTTTGTGGAAGGCACTACTACCAACACTTTGGAAAGATGGCATGAAAGAGAACGTATAATCAAAAAATAATAAATTCAATAGCATATATATTAAAATAAGATTAATAAAATATCATGACAAATATTGGAACAATAGTAAATTTTTAGGCGGTACCTTTTGAACCAACTTCCAAAAAAGGAGGAGATCAAGTAGTCTCGTATATATTTTTTTGTATGTATGATACGCATTATCTACTTTTTACAGAGTAGGTACCTACCTAGTCCGAAATCGATAATAATTTTATTTGTTTGATACAGTACACTTCCGAGGTGGTCCCATTTAATTTTCATATAATCGGATTCAATTTTGGAAAAGTGTTTCAATGATATCGTAATTGACGGTGAAGGACAACCGATCACGTAAGTAGCAAGAGTTACTAAAAAGGAGGTTTTAATACTAAAAAGTTTGAAATAATTTGTCGAAGTCAGTACCATGTGCATAATATTGTGTCAATAGGTACTTTTGATAGTATCATTGGACCGACTTTAACAAGTTATTTCAAACTTTTATTGTTAAAGTCGGTTCCAATATTAGGTAAAAATAATTTTCATTCTTTTTAGTGATTCTTGTTACTTACGTGATCGATTGTCATTCACCGTCCATTACGATATCATCGAATCAATCACTACAGTTATTGGATTATAACTAAAAAATCATTTGATCGAATTTGATGAAATTTAAATGGGACCACCTCGGAAGTATGCTCTACCAAACGAAAACGAATTGTTAAAATCAGTTAAGTTAAAGGAAAAGGTAAAATACTAAGTGAGAGAAGGTAAATGCCCTGTCTGGGAGACTCAGTTCTGCTGCATATGCAGTACGTAAAATAAGAGAGCTAACAGATGCTTCTACGGCGCGGTTAGTGTATTTTGCATATTTCCACAGCGTAATGTCATATGGGATATTGCTATGGGGTTCAGCGGCTGATATAGAGACCATATTTATCCTTCAGAAACGTGCTATTAGAGCTATATACGAAATGGGTCCCCGTGAATCTTAGAGAGATTTATTTAAAGAAATCAATATATTAACGTTGCCTTCCTTATATGTATTTGAAAATATAATGTGTGTTCTTAAAAATTTACATAAATATAAGTTAAATAGTGATCACCACACTTTTAATACCAGAAATACAAATAGGATAGCTGTACCTAGTTTTAGACTTGCGAAGACTAATAAGTCATTCCTAGGAAATTGTGTGCGTTTTTACAATAAAATCCCAAAGCACATAACTGAGCTCACAGAGGGCAAATTCAAGTTGACTGTAAAAAACGTTTTAATAAAAAAGCTTACTATAAAGTTCGACACTATATAGAAGATAAAGATGCTTGGAATACTCCACTTCTGGCAAGCTGTCTCTCTGCCACCCATAAAATGTAATATTTGTAGTACCTAAGTAGAAACATTGTAAACATCCATATAAAAAGAATGGCCCCGAGTTTCTTGCCGCTTCTTCTCGGTGGGTTCTATATATTTTGGAACGCGGCGGTAGAGTCTTTAAATTACATTATAATGAAAAGTTGACGTTCATAAGTGCGTCTTTGATGCCTAAATTGAATAAATGATTTTGACTTTGACTTTGTAAATTTTAATACTTAAGTGTAGTATAAAAAATAGTGATCGCCTCTCTTTCCTAAAAGAAGTAATGCAATTTAAAAGTTTTTACTCGATTTAAACCCCTTCCGGAGGTGTTTAAATCGAGTAAAAAATTTAAATCGGTTTCGTATGGATTGAGCTAGACATGATTATTAAAACATATTAAACCATAATAAAATAAAATACCCACTGTCGCGAATGACTTTCACTCTTTTGCAAAATATCGCCTAATTTGACTGGCTATACATAGAACAGTTGCAGAGGGCTTGTAAAGCACGAAAATGTGGGTAAGCGTACGTAATCGTATCGTTGTTTTATACAGTACAAACTATTTTTATTTTAATACAACTATGGCACAGATAACTCATAGTTTGTAGTATATAGGTCAACGATACAATGTCGTTACACTTTCACAAATTTTCGTACTAGGCCTACTGTTTCTACTTACAATTTTTGTGTAGCACACCTTACGATCGTCACCTTAAATTAATTACTTGTGGTTTCAAACATAATATACTATTTATATATGCTTCAGACATTAAACTAGTCATATGTACTTCAAACTTAACGATTGATGTCGCTAAGCGTAACCAAGGTATTCATTATAGCAATTGTCATCCATATATCGCATGTCCATGCTAGCTGTGGCATAAAATTTCTTCTTAGTGTTAGCACCGGTGAAAATAACTAACATAACTATATTAATAATATGAATGGTACAAAGTTATGATAATTTAAGCATATATTTAGTTAGGTTCACAATAAATAATTTAGCATTGAGGTTCAGTTTATTTGTATTTAAATTACAGTAAATTTGTGAAATAACTTTTATTAAAATATATATTTAATTATTTAAAATTTTATTTATCTCAAAGACATGTGAACTATATTCGCTTTTGTAAAACACCAGCTGACCCGCCAGTGGTTTTGCTTAGTCACTTTTTAGGCATGAAATTTGGAAAAAGCGTCCTTGCGGTGCTTAAAAGGTATCAACTAGAGAATACCATGTATGTATATTTAGCGGTTTGGGCTCTTCGTAGATGAATTAGTTTATTTTAAATCAGTAATTTAGTCACCACCCAGTGGCGTAGGACTCACGGGGAGGGTTTTAGTGGGTCTGTGCCCCACACACCCTCGTGGCGGAAGGAAACTGCACAGCATTTCCCATCCTCATAAAAATAAAAGCTATGATTTTTATACACGTCGTTACGATGGATACAGAAAGAATTATTGAAAAAAAAAAACAAATAATATAATGAAATTATCATTCATCAAGCGAGCTTGAACTTGTTGCTAAATATGCCAAAATGGATATTCATATCACTTTTTAAGAAGGCAATTTATTATTTCAATTTTATTCAACAACTTATTATTTTAATAATTTAGTATTATCCTTTCACCGGCAGCTACGACGGCAAGTACTCTGTATATCTCTAACCAAGCATTTATGCGGGCCTGGTCACATTTATCGAGACCCTCTGATACAAAGACTATTATTATCTGAGCTCTCATATCATCCCGTGCACAATGTGATCTAAACGCGTCAGGGTTTCTTTTGTTCTGATAGTCCCAGCGTTGAACCATTATGCTCCGCAGATTTTCAATTAGGCTTATATCTGCTGACCGAGCACGCCATTGAATGAGACGGACGTCACTGTGCATATGCCGTATGTCAGGGTATATCCGGGCCGTGTGTATCGTCGGATTATCCTGAACGTAATCAACGTACTCGTATGACATACTAGTACACATTTTCTAGCTATTTTCGTGGACATTTCATGACATTTAAGACCTCGCTACAAAGTTAAATTTGCTTTGTAATATCAATCCATACATCTAAATTATATTAAAACAATCCCAATATTTTAGTAGATGCCATACTTTACAATTATGTTAATGTGTCAACTTTTAAAGTATGAAATTAGTTTCATCATCAAAAAGTCATTAACACTCTTTTTGTTTGAATCGATGTTTCACAAAAGCTATTAAAAAGTAAGTATCACCAGCATTTTATACTTTATTGTGTAGTGCGATAGAATCTGATTTGAAAACTGATAAACGTTTTTTCTACCGTTTATAGCTAAAGGACTACTTGATAAGTAAGATCACATTATGAAGGCGTCGTAAGTATAATAATTTAGTCTCATAGCAATACAGCCAAATCCACATCAAATTGATAGATCCGATTATTTTGAACAGTAAATTACTAATATCAGACATTTTGCGCGTAGCGTTTGTCCTACCTGAATTTTCTAATATTTCAACAAATTTTACCGAACTGTATCATTGCAATCTGTCTTATTTTCAGACTATAGTTGTTTGATGCTCTAAAATACCGAAAACATATTTTTCAGAAGTCTGTAGTGAAGTGCAAACCCAAAGATCACTTTAAAAAATTAAAAATGAGACCAAAAAATAACATACCAATCCTTCTGAAAATGTTCTTGACGAGAAAATTTGGGTTACGCGAAAAAAGCGAAAAAACATTTATGAGAACAAAATTTGAAATTTCAAGACCGTAATGAAAATTTTAGCAAATTTTACCGATCGGTAACATAGCAATCTATCTGAAATTTTTTTAACGTGATAAAGTGAGTTATCCAGATGTCCAAAAACATTATATAAAAACATTAGGTGTAGCACCTTCTGTTTTAAACTGAAATTATTTAATAATCGTATTACATACAGGCATATTGATCTCTATGTTATAATAGTTATATTCGCAGAAAAAAAAGGTGCATTAAAAAAAACATTAAACCACCTTGTAAAACACACAAATCCAAAAAATAAAACCAGAGACTAACACGCAGACAATAAAAAAGATTACATCAAAATAAGAAAAATGCATATAAAGTGCGAAGCTATTTTTCCCTTAGGAACAAAATTCTGTATGTTTCAACTCAATGAATGTTGCGACCCTCAAATTGTTAGATGGTAACTAAGTGAGCCTCATTCCAACGGTTGGAGCAGCTGCTGTATACAAAGAGGGGCAGGAGCGTATAACGTAACACGCGAAAAGCCATTCTCGCCATAAGAGCGTAACAAGCGCTGAAGCGTCTACCAGGCGACTCCGAAACGTTATTGTAATTTTTGAGAGTAAATGCGACACCAACATTTTATAAAAACAGTTTTGTGGTAATCCCGGCCATACGAAAGGTTTAAAAATATTTATTCGAGTCGCTATAATAGATACTAGGTCGGCAATTTTTTTTTACATATATAGATATACAGATATTTGCCCCATTAGGGATCGAATCTGGTACCCTGGCTTGAATGGCAGGGTCTAACTATCATCTGTCGGCTAATGGTAAAAGAATCAGCAAATCTACGCACTCATGAACCTGGTACGGTAAACTAGGCTGTTTGTCAAATTATTCTATTTTACTTATATATATATACACACACATATTATTGAACGTTTTTAGCATTAGTTTAAAATTCGGTCATCTGCCTGTTTTCAACCCTACCTGGAAATACTTGTAGCCACAGCAATACTGCGTTTATAATGTACCTACCTGATGTATCTGTTGTAGATAAAGATAAAGATTAAGGTTGTTGGTGCACAAATTGAATATAATTATAACCAATTAAGACAGGAAGGAGCACTAATGTGTCCTACATTACAATTTTATTAAATGAATTCATTATTTCATATTTATTACAATACAGAGCGTACAAATAATTATGACATGACAATGTTTTAGTTTAAAGTTATAAATAAGTCGCTACAATGTTTGTAAACCTAATATCGCTTTGGTTTCGTGGCTGAGTCGCTCTCAAACCAGTGTCTCTCACGTTCAAACATAATTTAGTACATCACACTACAATCCACTCATTAGCAAGCTAACATTATTAAATGGGCGGGAAAACGTCCATATTTAATTAGCCAGATTAACTACGTTACTACAATCGTGTCCTGCCCGTACCATTTGCAAGCTTGCATAATTAGAAACAACCAAATATAAGAACATAATCCTTATATGTACAGTTTTTTTTTAATCTAAAAATTAGTTGATTATCAGGCATACTATGGCCCTACCATAGCATAACTAATGTACTTGGAGCGCGCGGGCCCCAGTAAGTAGAACGTCTTCGCGATAAAAGTGGGAAGAGGCGGTTACGGTGGGGGCGGAGTACGATTGCCGGTGAACATTAGTCGAGTGCCGGCAGAGCAGTCGGGGTTTGAAATGTCATTGTTCTCTGTTGTGTAGGTACGCTACCATCAAAAAATATCGATTGAAGATTTGTTCGTTGATGCGATGTCTATGTTTTGTGGCGATGTTGACATCCCTACACACGTCTCGCGCTAAACCTGCGTGAATCAATGCTAGTAGGGAAGACATTCTATAGATATATAGGTACTTACTTTGGTATAACAGTCTACATACTAGTGACGTTGCGTTTTATAACTATGTTAGCAAGTTTATATAGCCTTATAGATAAAGAGCATGCGAGAATGCTATTACCAATTGCAAGATCTTTTACATCGATACCAGAGCCATCACTAGCGATCTTCTCTCGATTTCATTCCGGATACATTCCACCGATATACAGTTAACATCCTCAACCATTCCACACTCTTTAGTGAATCAATCTTCATAGTATGCAAATCGATTTAGTAGAGTGTGTCCAAATCACGAAGCCAAAGGAAAGGAAGCTTAAGGAAGTTACAATCTCAGATCTAGGTCCTTCCGTGTAGGAAAATCACGGCGTTAAACAAGGATGGATGGTCCTGAGTAGGGCATCCAATCCCGCGTGTTATTTGTGATCTCGGTATAAGCGGGATCGATGTCTTTGAATCCCGCGAGATCTTGGAATTTGCTGGTTCGCGCAAGTGTAAGATAAGCTGCCTATTAAGTGTTGTGTAAGTGGTATTTTATATATTACAATAAAAAAAACTTCATACTAAAATATCTATGAAATTAATATATTTTATAGAATAACTAACATTCAGTTAAGACTTCTAATTCTGTGGTTGAAAATGCTTACGAATGGAACGTGTGAACTTAGAATCTTCGAATGTGTGACGCTAGATATCGTAGCCTTGCAACAGAGAAAGCACATTCTGGTTCTACCCTAGTGGGAGGAATTGATTTAAGGGCATTAGATACCCTTAAATGAATATTGAATAATTGCCCATATCTAATCCCCCATTCAAAGAAAGTTATTTCTTTTATATAAGGAATAATTCAGGGAACTACAGAACGATTTGCATTAGAAACTGTTTTTTTTTTTAGGAAGGAAATAGAGCTTTTTGCCACTACGGGCATTAAAAGCGACACCGGACTGGCATTATAAACTGACGCGGGCACAAGCTCTTATACTTCTGGCAATGACAAAGACAGGACTTCTAGTTAAAGTTGTGATGTATCATTCACAACTTAACTATATTGTGCGCTAGCGCTAACGGAAGCACGTTTTTATGCTACTTGCTAATCCTGCAAATCCTTCCTATCCCGCACAGTTCAATCCCACTCCTTGCGGGACTGTAAAATGATATGGAATATCGGTATTTCAAGATCTCGGAATATCGAGATTGGATGCCCTAGTCGTGCTCAAATGACCTTTATCAACGACCTCTCATCCAATGTATGGCACTAATTACCTCGATTCGTAAAAAGGTTAGACAACCTTCTTATTCACTTGCTTCATAATATATTCGCAAAGTTGCATCATCATTCAAAGTTTTTGAATTACAAACTCAAAAATCGTGCTAAGGCGATCATCATACATATGGCAAAGTAACGATAAGAAATACATTTCTATGCTTACTTTGCGACCTTTTTGAGTCACTAAGAGACAGAATTTCGAAAAAGTATTTTTATAAACACACAAGCGGCATGGTCTATATCCTTGCAAAACCTACTCTTTTATTAATATAGGTTATCGGATTTTATACCACTTCACGTCGCTTTATTCTTACGGGCGTACTACATAACATTAAAATAATGCAAATGATTTCAGACGGAAACACAAATATATATATATAGATATGTATCTATGGACACCCGGTTATCTGATATCTCGATGATTCACGAGGATCCATCAAAACTCACGACGTGACCTCATTATTCCTTACTACAATTAAGTTTTGTACAAGGACGACCTACCACAATGACGTATGTTAAAAATACTGTGTGTATATACGGTCGATTGTGCTCTAACAGGGGCGTCGGCTACGGGTTGAATTTTATTATCTAAGACATTCACGTAGAATTTATACTTTTAAGGAATGAAGGTTAACAACATCGCCTTAAAACATATTAGCACTAAAGCATGGTCATGGGAAATAAAAACGTATTTGATACTTGTAAATTACTTTGAAAACTACACAACATGAAGTAATTGCAAATTGTTTTGCATCCTACATTGTAACTCACTCAGTACTGTGACTCATACAGACGACCACGTCACGATGAAGATTTAATTAACTAAGATTCAAGATTAATAATTATTGTTCTCGGAGCAGTTGGCACAATGTACTGTCAACATTTATCAGATGTTGTTCGATATTATATGTCGTGTAAAATGTGATATAATAGAAGATATACTCGTACATGATAGCTATCACGTATCGCACATTACTCATGGTTAAGACCATAATAGCTTAAAAAATAGACTAAATATGATTGGGTTATTCTGGAAAGAAAATCACAGTATGGAATTGTGAAATGGGTCAATTATATGGAACCCAAAATCATAACGGCCGATGATGGAGGATGCACTTTAGTCAACCACTATGACCGAGGACATTTTTCCTTAATGATAACTTTTATTTAACCTAGTTATAAGTACATAGTATCGTAGGTTTGCGAATTAACTTCACATAGCCGTCACCCTACATAATGAAAGCCGTTTCCCATGGGCGTGTGTTTATAGGTACGCTAGTACGGGCACGCAAGCGCCGTTATAGCCACTTTAATGTCGACACTTACTCGGTACAATACTATAAAACAAATGTTTTCGGGTTTATCGTTCGCTATCTTTCTGTCTCGTTCGAGCAAGCTTTTTAGATCTAAATTGATAGCTGAAGTATCGTGATAAGAATATAATAAGCTATAAACGCATAAAACACAAATAAAAATGATTATGAGGCATACTGAAAAACCACGAGATCATACACGATATTAATTCGTATGAACTAAATTGATAATATTAAAGAAAAAAACATTCTATTAAAATAATATGAAGCTTTATTATAGACCGATCGAGCACCGAGCGAGCAAAGCGTCTCTGTTTTAACTGACCAAATTGACTTTCATCTGTCCGTATATTTTGTTAGGGTGTTCGTTGGTCTTCCTGTACAGGTCGCATTTTTCAACCAATCTTGACGAAACTTGGTATGTATGTTCTACTATTTAATTAAGTTTTTATCGTCAGCGATTTTGGATACAGGTTGTACTTTTGCTAAAAAGGGGGGAAGTTTGCTGCGACACTATTTAGCGACTGATTTGATATAATTTGGTACTCTCATTAGGTACCTGATTTTAAAGAGGACTTTTGATATATAAACGAGCATAATTGGTCAAGTGGTTGCTGAGATAGTAGGTTGTGAATTACTGCGAAAAATTGCCGCTGATAAGGCTATGCTCGTGAGTTCTACTGTTTGCAGAACTACTAGTAATATTAATATATTATGTCCTTCCAAAGTCTCAATATGACTATAATATCACTTAGACTATTCATTTGATGATATGTTTCTAAAGCAAAGTCTGGCAATGGCTACGTATATTCAAGTTTAGATTGTCAACGAGATTCTAAAAGCATATTTCTTCAGTTTTGGCTTGTAATGATTGATAGCTGCATGTTAATAATGTTGCTTGTACTTGTAAGTTTTAAGTCCTTGAGCTTGCTATCGTTAAAGTTATCAAAGAGTGTACCGACTATGTGTATGCGTGACACAGTCGGTTCTCCCCGCACTCTTCTGCAGACATACGCTCTTGCTCATTATCATTAACTGCTCAGACTAGTTTGATTGCACTCTGTATAGGTATATATTTTTAGAAGAGGAAATTCTGTACAACTGCGAGTGAGGGTGATGGAAAGGGATTAGTGCGGTTCAAATCCACTTAAAACTCCCCGCGAGCAGTCCTCCACCAAGGTGGGGCGAGATGGTGTCGCGGTAGCATTTACCATATCGACCCAGCCGTAGGCCCGGATTTATCTTAACCTGGCCTCAGCGCTTGCGATTGGGTGACCTTGGTGGCAAGGCGTGGGGCCGTGTTAGCCATCTCTCGACTCTTAGCCAGTGACCCCAATACGGAGGAGTCGGTCTGCGAAAGGTATCCTCCGCTCCTCCGTTCGCGTGCGTCACAGCAAGTTAGCTCGGACAACGGTCTGCAAGTTATTAAGTTAAGAAAAAGTTCCTAACTCGCTCCGCGGCCTCCTTCTGTGCCAATACCGCTCGCAGAAACTGGCTACTGCATGTCTCGATCTCTCGCAGCCAAGCGTGGCTCACTCCATGCTTGAGAAGAGATCTCCACCTATTTCCGCTGAAAGCGTGTGCCGCTGTGAGCCCCATACATCAATCACTTCCAGTGTATGGGGCGCCGTATTCTCCGGCGCCTCACATTTGGATCATGCTCGAGTCACCTCCTATCTTGCAATTTGGTACATGTACTTTCCGAAGCATCCGTGTTCGAAAAGGACATGTACCGGAAGTCGGAAGTTCAGTGACCCAAATCACCGCATCACCCAAAGAACTGGGCGGATAGCTTCCATCACCTACTGCCCAGAGACTGGTCCTCCGTCCTGAACGCCGCTATGAAGTGATACACTTCGGAGAGGATCTCCGCTTGAAGCTCCCAGAGGTGATCGCCGGCCAACATGCACGTTGCTGCCCAAGACAACTTCCGGTGCGCGTGTATATATTGCTTGGCTCCTGGTATATGACAACCCAGCCACTATCAAATACGAGTATATTTCCCGATTTTCAGGGGACCAACGAACAAACGAGTTAAATAAAAGGTATAACTATCTGATAATGGTCAAGCCCATTTTTTTTTAATATGGGTCGTATACAAAACCGTCATTGTACTCGTACCATAGAAATACTACAATCAGAATATTATGAACTATCTAATACAAACTAGAAAAAAATACAGTGCATAGTTAAGAGTTAAAAAAAGACTTAAGTATATAATAATATTGCAAAATATAACTTCTTTTTAGGCACACAAAACAGAACATTGTCACTAAATTTACAATTATAAAACTAGAAAGTATTATCTAAATTACTATTAATATTAATTATTATATTATAAAATAACAATATCTTACTGGCATCTTGAAGAAAAAAATCAAATGACAAAAAATTTAAGGGAAATTGACAACGAGAGGCAAATTGCGTTTTAGACACTATACAACTAAGGTAATCAATCACGCATTTTGCGTCTTAGGTATTTCAAATGTTAGGAAACATGAGATTAATGTATTTAACATATCAGGCATATTACTTTAATCTTTTGTATCGCATTTTTCAATATTGTGACCGACAGCTACAAATTTTTTATAACGAGAATAAAGGTTATTTATTAAATTAAAGAACGATCTATACATATTTACCATTAAGACATCTTTTATTTTTAAACAAATTTAAACTGCGGAAAAGATACATCACGGCCAGCGCTTCACCCCTTCAAATACATAAAATTTTGCTCTTGCAGTGCTTTAACGTAGACGTGCGCTTAAATGTAGCTTAAATCCCTCTAATTCAAGATTTAAGCTGTTGGTTCAAGAGGCCCATAACACATATACCTATATACATGACGAAAAACATTACAATTATTCAAAAAGTTATAACCGTAGTAGTTTTAAATAAATACCATTCTAATTAACCTAATTTACTAGGACGGGACTTAAGCGACGAGTGCATTGCAAAGCGCTGCGCTTAATTAGGTTTGAAGGAGCAACCTCGTTACCAGAGTCGCAATGAAAGAGAGACGGGCACTGGACAAAATTAATGATATTATATTAAGGAAATTTCAACTCGTAAAATATGAATACACATTCAAAATCCAGCTTAGATTATACAAAGTGGAATATATTAACCAAATTGTATATGGTATTGGAACATGTGTACCAATACATTCATATAGGTACAACATAAAACGTTCATATACAATTTGCTTAGTATATTGTGTATGTACATTATAAAACAATATAAAATTGCACTTAACGATAAATAAAGGTTTAGTTGGTATAAACAAGATATAAATAGAAGTTAGTTAAGTATTAAATTTCATAAAGATTTACTTCTGATTCTGGAAACTCTTTGCTCTACAAAGAGTTTCCAGAATTTCACATTTATAATTTATTAATTTTATTTATTTCGTACGAAGTAGGTACGCACCATTGCTTGCGAAACAATCAGCGCATTTCGCAGTATTCCTTGACGTTTGCGCTGTAACCTTAACATTTTAAATGGTTTCCGTTGGGTCAAGACGTGTTCCTCGAAGCGGCTATACCTATAGGTATTAACTTCAGAAACAGAGAAAGACCAGGTAAAGCCGTACAGTTAGTTATGACGGTTTGTTCCATCATATTCATTGAGTTTCTTTCTTTCTTGTACGGTCATAGCCTTTTTTAAATGTTTATTTCATACTTGCTGTATCCTGCGGCTTTGCTAATATTGACATTATTATAAAGGTTTTAATCACATATTTTTTTTCAAGACAAAAATATCATAATTAGCCTAAACCTTAAATATCACGAACCAACGAACAGTGGTACGGGATACATTATATTAGACATATTCTGACGAAATGTTGCCAATTAACATAACGTAATGCATGCACATCTTAAAAGGGGCCGGCAGGAGTGTATAATACATTTCATATTTTTATTTTTTTTACACATTTTATCTGTAAAATTTCTGTTCCCATGTAATAGAGTTCAGTCTATCTTCACCATCAATAACAAAGATAATAAAAATTTTATAATAGATAAAATAATTCATTAATTTTATACTTTCGTCCTTTTCGAACAAACTTTATTTTATGGTTTTAAATTACTAACAAATTACAACGATTACCTAGTATAATGTTAATGATTAAAGTTAAAAGTGCCTAAAAAATGAATTAGTTATTTTAAAATGTTAAAAATATATTTATATAATAATTATATAAATATTGTAATAATATTTCAAATATCATCTAATTGTATAAAATAATAATCTCGAAATATGATAGCCATCGAAGTAGCTGTAACTACTACGGCTAGTAGGTTGAATATTGTAGTGTTTTATTTTGGAAAGTGTCTTACTAGACTTCATATTATATTTTTTCTCGAAATTTAAACCAGTGGGAAAAAGGGAGATCCCGTATTAAAACACGTTGTTTTATGAAATCATCTGTTACAAATCACAGGGTGTTGTAAGAAGTTTTATGGAAAATTGTGTTGTGTGCATCGTGTATGTATCAACTTGAGATTTAGTTTAAATGGTTGTTTTATAACGTGAATGTATGTTAAGAAAAAGTTTATGGGTGCATGGTTAAGTTACAACAAAAATAAGAGTCAAGAGTCACAATTATTAATTCAATTTAGGCATCAAAGACGCGCTTATGAACGTAATTTTTTCATTATAATGTACTTTACAATGTACGTATATAGTCTACCGCCGCGATTCAAAATATATAGCCTACCGAGAAGAAGCGGAAAGAAACTCAGGGTCATTTTTTCTATAGATGTTTACAATGTTTCTACTTAGGTACTACAACTATTATATTATATGGGTGGCAGAGTGAAAGCTTGCCAGAAGTGGAGTATTCCAAGCATCTTTATTTTCCATATAATGTCGGACTTTATAATAAGCTTTTTTACTAAATCGTTTTTTACAGTCAACTTGAATTTGTCCTCTAATAAAGTTAGTTTACATATACAGGTTGGTTTTTGCGAAGTACTACCTACACTGCGATCAAGATTGTCGATAGCATACAATTCTGACAGACTCGTTCGTCAGAGGCCGTAGCATAAACAATTTGCAAAAAATGCTCGTACCGTAAGCGTCAACGCGTCACGACCACGGAGTTTGTATCAGCTCCGTGGTCACGACGTACAAACTATGAGTTATCTGTGTCACAGTCGTCCTAGATAAATGACAGTTTGTACTGTTTCACGTGAATGACACATTACGTTACACTTAGGCAGTTATTCGTCCTACGCACACAAGTGGTGTCTGTGTGACGTCTTAATCGCGAGACCTCGTTTTATATTGGACTAAACGTGATAGGGGTTTTCTGAAGAGTAATTCTTAGTAGCGTACTGGTGTATGGTATCCGGAAGGGCAAAAATCCCGTCCTGATTACATGGATCGTAAACATAAGTGGTGTGTTTGGTACCTGTAGGTGTTTATACACTTTTGGGATGGCCGGCCCTCTTGGGATGTACAGCAGTGGTGTTCTGTTATGTCTATGGCGTACTAGTAGTATGCACATATATAAGAGTGTTATAATTAGTACTCACGGGATGTAGACCACTTTTTCTTATTTAATTGGTTTTGGAGAGATTTAGATTGATTGAGTTTTTATAAAACTAAATATAATCGGTTAATGGTACCTACTACGAATATAGATAATGTCAGTTCTATCTCGGACGGAATTCTTTGCTCGTTATCCCCAAAAGCAAGCAAAAGCCATAGCAAGGTTTAGATATATTAGATTTAGATATATTTAGATCGTTTGAATATAGGATTGTAGTTATTTGGTGCGAGTGGCATCTGCTGGATTCTTCTTTTCACAAAGCTATAGTAAGCTTGAGAAGTATTAAAGGATCGTTTGAATAAGAGTATTGACTTGAGATTTTTGATTGTTCTAGGGGTTTTCGTTTTGAAACATCACTTGAAAATTCAAACCGGTCATCAAGGAGCACGAATAACTTATTTCTTAGAGCACTAATGTAGTCACTCATGCGGTCATCGGAAACTCTACGTCAAGTTAGTAGTTATAGTTTAACGAGGTCCACAAATCTAGCCGGTGGGCATCATGTCATCGCATAAATGACCTAATATACTATAATAAATAAGGTATGTATTCTATTGGAGTGACATAAAATATTTATTATGATACGACCTTTGTTTGGTCCACTCGCCTCATAACAATGCGTGTGGTTTTGTGTCTGCTAGGTTAGACTATTGATGGAATATTAGATATAAGATAAGTCCCCACACGACGGTCAAAACCAATTAGAGGGTTAAAATTAGATGCTCAGATAGTATGCCTTGGTGGCCTAACGGCCATGGCGTCTGACACGGATTGTCCCGAAGATGCGGGTTTGAATCCCGCTCGAGGATGTCTACTTTTATGATATGAAAAGTTTATGAAAGAATATCCAATGTGGCGGCCATAATTAGCAAATGCTATCGAATACTATAAACCATATGACGCACATAATAAGAACTAAATTACTGATGTCAAACTTATTGAGGTCAAAAGACGTTTGTCTGAGTTTAAACCTACCTACTACAAAAGCCACCTACCTACTACAAAGCTACCTGGCTGCTACAAAAGCCACCTACCTGCTACGAAAGATGCAGTGCCAGCCAGCTCTTAATGTACAAAGTTTGACTTGGAACTGTCCTCGTCAGCACGATTCTTAAACTCATTCACCCAGTATTTTATTGTTTTATTTTGTTCGCAGTTGGGTTCTTGTTTTTCTTCTAAATCTTTAGTACTCGATAAACATAGCAAATAGATGATACCATCCAACAACTTTTAGACGTGATACACAATGAAGACTTCCTGGGTATTAATGCAAGCTTGTAGTTCCATGTTGCATACATTTCGTTCCGTTAAAATGGATTGGCAACTGTATTGGAAATGCACGTAGTCGATTTAATGTTGCATTGAGGGTTCGAATCTAATCTCGTTTCCTATTCATATTCAGTTACAACAGATTGGAGCTGGTTCGATCATTCGAATTGGAGCCGATATTGACTGGGACGCAAATATTAGATTTACGTTCGGTCAATGCCGTGGGGATAGAAGAGACGAACACCATAACCCGATGTACATAACCGTATAAAGTGTGAGTTCGATTATTTGATGTTCAGTTTTGCTTTTCATAACTAATATACTATATCACTGGGCGTAGACTTTTATTTTTCATGCAATAAAGTGATGAGACGTGTCAGTCGTGCGTCTGATGGTAAGCACAAGCTTGCCCATGATAGTTGCAGTGCCGACCAGAGTTTATAACAGTTATAGTTTTGCGTAGCACTATATATTGCTCACACAGTAAAACTTGAGCACATTGCTTCGTGACAGAATATCTGGCACTGAGATGGTACCAACCAAGATGGCCTCTTGCACCACTATATTGTATGTATATCGACTTTTCTCGCCTTTTACGATTCGCATCCTGAGAGCGGATGGAATATTCTTTAACTTCGCAACTCTACGGAGTAAAATCTCTAAAGCGGTTCTGTCAGTGTGTTAGTGTTATTTTATCAACTTTAAGGCCATTAGAAAATGCTTAGTTGTGAATCTTGGCTTAAAAATTTACTCAGTTATGTACTGCAGTACGATTCTTTAAGGGCAAACATCACTGCATATTTGACAACCGTGAAATATCCGGGAAATATCGATAAGATGTAGATTTCGTATGTATCTTAGTAATTGACAACTTCCGCTGCAACGATGTTGAGCGCCAAGTACAAATATAAAGTTTGACATTGGTTGTACAAAAATCGTATTCTCTTAGTTACGACATCGTCACGTGATCTCGTCTTTGCGTACATCCTCGCCTATAACGTCGAATTTATCTATCGAATTGAGAAGCTAACAACTTTTACCCATTTAACTGTGCATTAAAGTTGTTTCTTGAGAACTTTGCTTCTGTCACAGATTGCTATAAACACTTATTCTTTATCACTAATGTATTGCTTCGTGGTTTTAGAGTAGATTTTAGTTTTTGTGATCTCTTATAATTATTTCTGTTATTGTGTATGCTATTTTCTACGAGAAAGTAAGAAATTAATGTAGATACTAGATAAGATAGCGGCTCATGATGTTTTTCATGGAAGATGATATGATGGACTTTGAGATCAAGCTAATTTAATATGTACTTGGTTTTTTTTTCAGAAATCTAGACTATATAAGAATATTTCAGCTCTTTGAGGAGCACATAATTCAATTAGAAAAAGAACTATTCCTATTTTCTGCCTTGCATGCATTAGCATACTAATGACCTAACATATAAACTTTGCTTAAATTTAAATAACGTCATTTAATATGGAGTAACATCATTTTTTGAGCAGTAAGTTAGTTTGAATAACGTCGTTTCAAGTTAAGCAGCGTTTATAAGTAAAGCCGTACGTAAGTGCAACGTGACGGTTTGTCATTTATTCATATTTAAACAAAAAGCCATTAGGCAGAATAACAAGTCAGTAGTAGTAGTAGTAGTAGTAGTGTGTGACTGGTACTGGACTCGTCCGTTTGTACAATTGCCGTTTCTGTTCAAATTACTTGCGCTTGTTGCCGTGCTTTTGCATGCGTATTATAGGTAGAGACAAAAGCAACCCATGTCTCTTATATTCTCTATATTTCGATGAAATTTGGTATGCACTTACGAAAAATCATTAAAATATAGATAACTGTTAGACAGATTTTGATGAAATTATGTATTGTGATGTATGTAGTTAAAAGTGGTTCATTAATACATAACGCGAGTGCAGCCGCAGTTGGTAGCTAGTATCATAGTAAGCCATAACATATGCCACTCGAGAATTAGTGTAGCTTTTTGACAGTAGTTTAATTTTGGCACCATATAAGTGGTTCTGGAGATTGAGATTTTCAGATCGCAGCACTGAGCATGAGCATACGCCAAGTTTAAAAGCAAAATATGAAGCTGTTGATCGTACTCTACAAGTCCTTAGAAAATTATTAAAAGTTTTATTACGGAATATAGATATCGCGCAGATCATGCGCTTACTATCCCTTCAGGTGTGCGAGCATGGATTGTCTACAGAATAAAATGATCGGTAAAAGACACCCGCGATGTAGCTATTGCAGCTAGATCCATACTAGAGACAAGGTAAAAGTCTATAACTGATAAAAGTCAGTTTATCGACTCGTCAAATTTGTCGTGAGATCTATGATCGCTCGGCAGGTGCCGCGGCACTTTAAGTTCTTACGGAAGCCGCCAAAAAAGATAAAAATAATGATTTTGTGACCCAACACACGACCTGACCGCTTCAGTATTGACAATTTTATTGGTTCAAATATAGATCTGTTGATTCTTAATCATTTTACAAGTTCCTGGAAGTTTATGTCTTAACATCGATTGGGACATCGAAACTAGTTTGGTCATGCACGACCATACCTATCGCTTACTATGAAGAGCATGGTATGCTGACCTGTAGGGCTATTATGTATCTCGGTTGCTAACAAATGTTGATTGAAATCTAGAAAAATGGCGGTAAAATCTAAAAAAATAAAAAACTGAGTATCTTGAAGTTTTTGTTCAATAAGTTCAAAATGTGAAGCTTGAATATAAATTAATCATCTAGTGCGAGAGAGCGTCTTAACGAAAGGTTTCCTCTCATAGGCCTTCGGGTAAATTATATATGAATCGGCAGGTAATGAAGTGGTCAATGGGAAGCCAGGGCTAATACACCTTGTAATCGGTTCGAGAAGTCGAATAAAGGCAATTTCTGCAATCTAGGTCACCTAGATGGCAGTAGAATGTACAATTCATTAAAATGTACAATTCATAGGTCTACCTATGAATTGTAAATTTTACTGCAATTGCTGTTCCTTCAACACAAAATCTATGCTACCTCTAGGTAAAAATTTTATAACTAAACGATTCGAGTAAATACATCGACAGCCGTGCTCTGCTCTTGTCGGTTCCAAATTCCAAACCAGTACCACGGTAATATTATCTATATATTACCGTGCCAGTACCGTGAGTCTTTGTTGGATTTTTGTATAAGAATTTCTAAGACCACCGCATTTTTATGATTTTATGCGGTAGAAGTAAATAATGTGGATCAAGTTGAATTTTTATGAGGAAATTTGTGAGAAGCAGAATGGCAGATTGGTGTTACCAGCTCCCGAAGAAAGTAGAAGCATTTCTCGAAAGATATATTGGTCTCTAAGGCTTTCTTGTCGTAGAAACGAGATTTCGAAATACTGAGGGACATTTTTCTTTTGCGATTACTTAAGCTCTAGTATTATTTCTTGTTGATGTTTGTATAAAGTGTAATGTTGTATCTTAACTACTGAACAAAACATTAAATTACTAGACAAATATTTCATTTACATTTGTCACAAAACATAAACAAAATTATACTTTAATAAGCGCTCGCAGCGGAGCCTGACTTGGCGATTTTTAGGGATCATCAAATTAAGCAACGCTTGCTACGCTCAGGAGTTGGATGGGTGACCGCTAGTGGCCTTATTCAACTGAGCGCTTACGTCCTTCGCAGGGAATGTTGAGCCGTCGATCCTGGTCGTTTGTCTTAGGACAACGGCCGTCAGGCTATGTCGAAGGCCTGAATTCTTCGACATGGGTTCGCCACTAGCCTATCGACCAAGCCGCACTGGGCCCGTAGAACCGTGAAATTATGCCAGCAGGACTATTATCTATCTGAGTTGTTAGCAAACGTTAATTGAAATCGGAAAAAAGACAGCTGTGTGTATGTCACTTTTGTCAGCTCCAGTCATCAAGTTACTAGCATTTCTGCTTACTGAAGTTGATTTTTTTAAAGATTTCTATTAACATTTGTTAGCAGCTGATATACATAATAGCCCTGCTGACATAATTTCACGTTTGTAGCCCGGTTTAGGGTCTATGGATCACTCAGTTAGTCCACGACAAGTACCTGCCTGATTATGTATTTTTATAGATATAGGAAGTAGATATAAGAAACAGTAACCACCTATACAATACCTGCTCATAGTGTTAATTCTATTCCTTCCGAGATTCTTCGAGAACCTCGGTATGAGCGAGTAAAACCGCCTTTTTGGTTATTCTAATGTGTCCTGCTTTTACTAGTCTTGTCCATTTTCAAGGTTCAAGGTAAGTATTTTACAGCAATGAAAGACAATTACTTATATTTACACTATCTGTATAATTACGTTGTAATAGTAATAGTTGCATTTCATGATGAACGTATCTTTGAGAATAAACTGTGTAGTGATGAAAGGTACGTGATGAAGACTAATGTCTTTTAAGCTTGAAGGTTTACGGAGAAATATCTTCACAGACAGATAAGAGCCATTTGCGGTCGTTATTCATCGCACAAATCAGCCAACGCCAGCAACCAAGTACCTATCTATACATATACATACATTAAAAGTTACGACTTCAGCGCTCTCTCCGAGCACATCGATATAGGCCAATTTGTACTGAATATCATTATATCAAAGGCTATATAGATGGTGTTGGCATTTTTTATTTCGTTGCGATCCTAGTTTCCTATGGTCGTTCACAAGTTTAATTTGTATCCGTTTTAACTGCCTTAAAAAAAAGGAGTTTTGTGTGTCTCGGATAACTCCGTCGTTTATGAATCGATTTTTTTTGTTTGATTTAGTATATTTCCGTGGTAGTCCCATATATATAATTTCGGTTTTTGAGTTACACTCCAAAAACTGAAAAGTGTTGATTTATCTTGATGATATCATCATTGACGGTATATGCCGTAAGTAGGGTCAATAAAAATGTGAATAAAAAATCTTATAAAATAGAACCGACTTCTACACTAAAATGTGAGAAATAACTTGTCGAAGTCGGTACCATGTACGCAATATTGTGATAATAGATACTTTCGAACTATCATTGTACCGGCTTCAACAAGTTATTTCACACTTTTTAGTGTAGAAGTCGGTACTATTTTTTGATAAAAGATTTTTTTATTATTATCCTAGAGAGTTTCTACAAATTATTATTACCTTTGTTGTTAGGTTTGTAATCACGAGCCACGCCCATCGTAGCCGCTCCATTTGGAGCGTGTGTACACAGTGTTTATAAATACATACACACAAATCTAAAAACTACACACATGTAAACACATAAAGACGTGTATATACCGAAAGTCATATGAAACGAAGTTGCTTCTGCTTTGTGAGGTTCAGCGAACACACATACTGGTACGTCCGTCTCATTTTCATTTCTATCGTTATAAACGACTACGTGATATGAGTTCAGGGTATATTACGCTATTTACTTATTCCTTTCGTTTTAAACATATTTCTAAAGGCGAGTGAGACGATCATTCGTATATAAATCGAAGGTAAAGCCAAAGGGTCGAAAAGTAAATCATATAATGGAGGTAGAGAATTGCGAAAATAGGGATTGCAATCCCGCAAGCCGGGATTCCGCATTCCCGCGAGATCCCGGTGCTTTTATTAATCTGCTGGAGCCCGTACCTTCAAAATGCGGATCCCGCAAATTAAAAAATTGATACTTAAACTTTCGCGTAAATCGCGAGTAACATGAGCACGACATTGCTGGTCCGCACCAAAGATAATATAAACACTTTGTATGCTAATGGTGGTGTCAAGCAGTGTTGCCATTGGCAGATATTCAAATATAACATGAGATAGCTCCAAAAGTTATTCTGGAGAAAGGTAACATTACCTTAATTTTTACTTTACATCTATTATGAAAATAAGTTGTGGTATTATTTTGAAGATTAAAGGAATTAGTTGTGAGTATTTTTCTTCTAAACAATTTGTAACTAATTTCATATATTATACGCTATATAGTCTGAATCATATTTTATGCAAAAAACACTTTGTATGAAATAGTTTTAAAAGTATTTCTACATAAATTATCAAGCTTTTTATGCTTTTAGTCTTGCTTGTATTTATTTGCATGATACTTGGATTGTAATTGTAACAAAACAGGTTCATTACTTTACGAAGTCTATTTACGTAAAGTTTCATCTGAATCAGTTAACAATAATAACCATTTCTTAACTTAAGAAGCACCACTAAACTTATTTCTTATAAATTGTGATTTTATCATCATTTCAATTATGCGGGATCCCACGTGATCTCGCGCGGGATTGAGTAATCCCGCATGTCAATCCCGCGGGATTGAATGACCTGCGGAAATGCAATCCCTATGCGAAATAGCTTAGTTAAAGGCTGCTATAATATTGGACGTCATTATGGATTATTAATAAAGGTTGTACGTCACGTGTTGAGTGATAATTGTAATTATTGTTTTATTGTATTGACATTATAATTTACATTATTTAATAATTTAATATATATTTACTGTTAATAATATTATTTGTTGAAATTCATTAAATTAATAGCTCAACGAACCGTAAATATTAATTACTAGCTGACCCGCCAGCGGCTTCGCTCGCGTGGCCTCGCTGGATACGGTAACTACAGATTTGTAATTATCCCACGGGAACTCTTTATTTTACCGGGATCAAAAGTATCCTATATGTTGATCAGGGATATAAGCTACCACCATACGAAATTTTATTTAAATTGGTCCAGACGTTTCGGAGATTAGCCCGTACAAACAGATAGACAAACATACAGAGAAACAAACAATTTGAACTTATTTTTCACTCCTTACATCCCCTGACTCGGTTTTAGCATATTTTTCATTGTACAGAAATTTGACCTCTACAGTTTATAATATGTAGTAGTTTTTACATCCCTTGTTTTACCCCTTAAGTCTTCCCTGACAAAAACATTGAAAACATCACTATTTATTTTAAATTACCTATCCAGTTATCAATTTTCATCACTGTAGCTCCAAAAACAAAGACCTTTGGAAAAAAATCAAATATCCCCCGTTTCATCCCCTTCAGTCATCCCTGTCAATAAATATTGAAATCATCACTTTAAACTGTCCAAATTTTTTATTTTGAATGACCTAGCCAAATACAAATTTTCACAACTATAAGTTCAAAACAAAAGAGTTTCATACAAAGGTTTTCAGCCCTTTTGACCCCCTTAGGGGTGGAATTTCGAAAAACCCATTCTTAGTACACCTTAAGGCATCAAGGACAATACACGTTCCAAATTTTAAGTCTCTACGATCAGTGGTTAAGGCTGTGCTTTGTCTGTCAGTCAGTCAGTCAGACAGTTAGTTAGTCAGGACATCTTCTTTTATATATATGTAGATTAGAAGTTACAGACACATACTTTCACTCACTCAGTGTGATATATATTTTATGTCATTGTATATTATGTTAAAAATATGCTAATGTAGCCTTTGACACATTATAGTGATATACAGGCATTTGAAGCTTCGACATAACTATACCTTCTCCGATTCATGATACCGTAATGAAGAATCGCGGATATATGATCGTGGTAGGCGCTCATTCCTGAGGCCGTAGCTGCTACGGCGTCAGGAATGAGCGCCTACTACTACCAAATTTGTTTGTGCTACACCGTAGCACAATCAATCTGCGAAAAAGTATTCGTATAGCAAACGTCAATGCGAAGCTTCGGCGTACAAACTGTGAGTTCAAAATACGAGTATTATTTTCTAGTCTCTAGTGACTCTACAATTTCGCTTCGTACTAGCTGCGCCCTGTGGTTTCACTCGCGTGGTGTAATGATGATGATGATGAAAAGTGTCCTATGTCATTCCCCGAGATATGACTAATCGAAAAATACAAAAATCATAAAAAAATTACGGTTAGCTGCGCCCCGTGGTTTCACCCTCGTGGTGATGAATGATGATGATGAAAAGTATCCTATGTCCATCCCCGCGATATAACAAATCAAAAAGCACAAAATCATAAAGATTGGTCAAGCCGTTCTGAACTTATAAATGGTGTAACTAACACTACTTTGTTTTATGTATATACTAGCGATTACCCGCGACTTCTTTTGCGTAGTAGGCTAGTTTTATTGATTTTTCTTTCATAAGAACCTCCTGACAATAATAAACGCAACAAAAAAAGAGTTAGCGAAATTGATAGAGATTCGTTTATATATATAGATTTGGGATTCAGTTTGTAACGCCAAAAGCCAATGAAAATTGGCGCAATTTTTTTTTACCGCGACCATCAATCAAACCTAGGTTATTGAGTGAAAAATAATATAATAAGCAAAAGTTATTAAACAATTGTATAACCTAACATCAGTCTGAACTGAGTTATAGAGATTTGAAAATAAATTGAAATTCCGTTTTTATTAACATGTATTTAACATTTTTTTAACATTTCTAACTCAATTTTTAGTATTATTATAATGTCTATCCCTGTGGCATGGCCGCCGTGGCTTTGAATCCGATACAGAAGGATAAACCCTCTCAGCGAGTCCGGTCAATCACAGGCCTAGGATTGTTTATAACTGCGCCTGAGCAGGTTACGAGGCCCTTTTTTCTATTATATATGTATATATATGGTATATATATACATATATGTATATATATGGTATGTATATAAGGTATGTATTATATGGTATGTATATACTCGTATTATAAACAAACCCGACTGCGCCATAAAATATGTATTAAAGTCTATATATTTGAAAATGCATTTTCATTTACTTATACGACATGATGACCTTATTAAGGTTTTTACTCATAACTCGAGGTGTTATAACTCGTCTCGGACTGTATATATTAAAAAATCGTTCATACATTAATTTTCGTGGTAACTTTTCCCAAGTCACCGCAAAGTTTCAACGATGGCAAAAAATAAATGCGCAACTTCCCATAGTGATTTGAACATTGTCCTTTTCAAAAGCCATAAGCAATGAAGTTTTAGACTACCAGCAGAGTTCCCCTTTTTTAGTTTTTAGATACTTGTTGTAGTACCTATCTTTTATAACATACTAGGTACTGTCCTATCAGATAGGAAATACAATGAAGTAAAACACCAAAATGTCATCAATCTAAACAGATTTTATTACAGTTTTATATAACTTATTACACACTATATGGTATTTTTGAAGAGTCCAGAATTTCAGTCAATGTGGAAGCCAGTTATCTCGCACGTGGGTAAGTATTTTTACAAGTATTTATAACTGCAACATCATCGCTTCATCCATACAACTTTTTATTAGGTTTCATCATCACGTTCAAAAAATGTTTGGTTTGGATCTGATTAATAATTTTAAATGAATAAAAGTATATTAGTAAGCAGGTAGGTATGAAAATCTGAAATTTTGTGGGACTATGGGGCCAAACCACATTTTATTAGTGGACAAGAAAATATGAAAATGACTTTGGTTTCCAAGTTAAAACGAAGATATAAATAATATTTATTAACAAACACTCTTATTAGGCATTATCAACTTCATATAAGTAAATAATATTACTAAAAGGTTAACATAGTATTTACAAGTACTAAATAACAATATGTAGATATGTAGATAATTATCCGTGGATGAGTTATTATCATCCACGGATAATTATCTACATAATAATAATTAATAAGACAATATAAGAATGTATTTCAAATATTAATATCTGTGTAAAAGTACCTACTCGAAAGTAATTTTGGACTTTAGAAACTTATAGTTGGTAATTGACTCTTTGGTTCACAAGTTACAATGGTTAAATGTAGCTGTTAGTGATTATATAGGAGTAGGTAGTAGGTACTTTTGTACCTGCTATTGTAATGGTATTATGATTTAGGTACACGTCGTATACGGCAGCCAAGCCCCTCGCCTGCAATATTTCCCGTAAGTCCTTATCCTTGACACAAATAACACAAAGACGTTTCATCTTCATTTTCAATAAATTATTATTTGATTTATATTTGATATATATATTTGATAATTAATCTTAGATGTTGTCGTGGATACCGTTTGTGAAGCTTAAAACAAATAAAAACAACAACTATATAGTTTAAGTTTTAGACCTTCAGAGATAGTAAAACAAAATAAATGTATACAGTAATAATGTAATTATATGTAATAGAACAGTGCTGTAGGTACAAAACAGGACATATACTTCCCGCCCATTATGAGACAAATATCTTAAACCATAGGTGCGTTCGTTTAGCTTATGAGGGCATTGGTGGCGTTGTCATTAATGGCTCTTGTGTGACAGCGTTCGTAAAGCTCAAAAACGTTATTTTTGCCACTTTTGCCCACACCCTATTCGAACGCTCAACTAAGCATAAGACCTAAAATTGCATGATTATGCTGTCAAATACATAGCTGTCAAAAAACGATCACAAACCACCATGCTCCGGACGTGGGTCAAAAATTGCTTTTTGGTGGCGAAATTTCCTCCTTTTTAGCTTTCTGGACGCTGATCAAAAAGGCACATGAACGACATTTTCACCCACAGATTCCCAATTTGAACGCCCCTTGTGAGCGTTTTTACCGAAAATAACGCTAAAAACGCTCACAAGGTGCCTATTCAAACGCACTATATGTTTTAATTAGTAAAAATAACTCCTATGCTTAAAATAAGCTTTTAAATAATTAAGTTAGTCAATAAGTACCTATTTATTATTGCTATGTATTGATATGTTTTCATGTTTTTTAACGTATATTTTTATCAATAAACAATTTCTAATTTATTTTCTATTGTATGTAACTGATTGTGTATCTTTCCAAGTTTTACAAGATTTCACAATTTTCACACCACAATGAATGTGAAAAATGGCGGCAACAATTTTTCGTCTGCAAGGGAACGCATGCGCGAGCGCGTCGCATGGCGAGGCCAATAGCGCCGCGCGGTAGCATTTATGGTCAAAAAAGGCCCAGTAATGACTACAAAATGCATTGTAAACACAATTTTATTATTGTACAAAAACGTGCTATTCGAGCTATATAAGAAATGGGTCCCCGCAATCTTTGGGTCCCCGTGATCTTTGGTGTTGAAATTGTGTGCGTTTTACTGTAAAATCCCAAAACACATAACTAAGCTCACAGGAAAAAAAAATCAAGTTGACTGTAAAAACTAAATACTCCACTTCTGGCAAGTTGTCATCTGCTACTCATAAAATGTAATAATAGTAGTACCTAAGTAGAAACATTGTAATAATCTATATGAAAAGAATGGCTCCGAGTTTCTTGCTGCTTCTTCTCGGCAGGCTCTATATATTTTGGAATGCGGCGGTAGAGTCTTTAAAGTACATTAATATGAATAATTGACGTTCATAAGTACGTCTTTGATGCCAAAATTGAATAAATGATTTTAAATTTGACTTTGTAAGATTCTCTTCTTGTTCGTTCTTGCCAGCCGTGTAATTTTCGAGAGAGAAAGAAGAAAAGAAAGAAAGAAAGAAAGAGCAAACATCGTTGCATCTTTGACAACATCCGTGAAACAAATGACGCGATAACAAGAAACGTTGGAAAAACAATCTTATGTACAATCTTATGGCGATATCTCATAAAGTATTTGACATCGGTGAGCTCGTCGACGAGCGCATCGACGAATCATTAGAGAATCGCACGGAGCGGTCGTGATCAATGTTCACGTCGTGTGTGTTGGTGAGGCCAGAAGTTATACGCCTCACGATGTCACGCCATTTTGCCTGTTTACAAGATTCTAGTATTTGTTAGTGTTGTAATTATTATAGATCTTGTACTTAGTAAATTACAAGAATATATTTTTAAGTGAACATTATGACTGTAATGGTAAGTCCTACTTAAAAAGGAGTACAGTTTACTGGTTAACATTACATGTATTAGTCTCCTATATGTTCCGTAGTATATACTATAACTCAAGATAATTCTGGTGTCTTACAACATAAAGCTCCTTCCTATTTCCACGAAACATTATCCTGGATGTCGAGTCAAAGACCTCATGCGCCGCGGCAGAATGCGATACAGCTCATGACGCAACGACAGTAACAAGTACAATTTGAAAAATGCAATGCCGACTTCCATTCTATTCAGTTATTGGAGTGTATCTCAAAAACTACTCGACCGAATTTGATGAAATTTAAATGGGACCACACGGTAAGCACCAGCTTTCAAACAAAAACTTTTTGAGAATCGGTTCACCTAGTCGAAAGTTATGATGTATCAAACATAAAAAAAAATACAGTCGAATTGAATACTTCCGCCTTTTTTTGGATGTCGGTAGAAAAATTAATCACAATGAAGTTTTTGGTACTGTATTAAAATTAGGTGACGGTGGTGATGATGATGATGTTTATACATGGAAGAGTTACCTCGGTATCCTGTCGTAGCTGTCCCAACCATTGAGGCAGTTGTAGGAACTGTATCTACTAACTGCCGCCATCTCGTCTTCTTTTCCTGGCCTCAGTTTGACTGATTTGAAGTTGTCCGGAATCCAATATCAATAATAATTAATTTCAAGTGCAACGATCTGTACCTAAAAATATGTTTGATGTGGAAAACATTTTGTAAACAGTGTAATTTGTTTTGTTTTGATAATCAATATAGTTAGTCAATTATAGCATAGTATGTATAAAATGTATCGTACAAGTTGGTTATAAAACGTCTATCCTGACTTTATCTCTTTGTCGTCTGGTGTTTATTGCGATTTGCATCTAATCTATACGTAGATAGGTACAAATTTTGTAAAACTGTAAGTAAGTATTACGCAGTAACTCCATAGTACTGTCGGATTTTCGTTCATCTCAATTCCCGGTAGCAGAACAATATTGAGTTGGTGAACGATCGATCTGAAGTGCAGCCAGTTAGCAGTTCGCCGAGTGGTCATTAGTATTGAATCTACATCTTATCTTACATATTGTCGTTTATCGATATTAACGTGGTACGTATCTTTTACCATCTTAAGAGTACACATTTTTGAAATCCCGTAACACTAGAACAGTTTTTTTTACAATTTAAGGGTACCTTTTTATACACGAACAAACTTGTAAATACAAAATAGAAAAGTAATTTTTATATATCTTCATTAAATAGATATAGATCCGTGTGTAATATACCTACATATGAAGTATAGCGCTACTGGTGCACTATGGTGGACATTCTATCGTATAAGATAAATTAGCTTCAACAACGAAACAATATCAAGCGAACAAACGTGTACGTACTATTAAAATTTACAAATTTACCATGTAAATAGAAGAACTTGATAAAGACCACCGGATGTAGTTAAAACTACAGTTGGAAAGATCTGTCTCCTTTACGCAAGTGATTCCCGTTTTTCATATTAACAATGTAATATACTCAAATAATGTACCTATATACGTTTTCGTAGATATATGCACATTATTATTGTCCTCGGTTACTCACGTACTCTTCTTGACATTTGTTTGCATGACGTGTCTATAAACTGTTTGCTAAATTGTAATCTAATTAAAAGCCCTAGCTAAAAGCAATCTATTTACGTAAAGTGAAACAAACTAAATGTTTTTAAGTATATTAGTAACAAAGAATTTGCAAATATTTCAAGTTATCTGTGTATATATATATATTTATAATTAAGTTATACGTTACATTTCAATTATCTGTAAATATTTACATAGCAAACGTTAAAACTTGGCTGTAAGTATTGGTATCTATACTGTTTTGGTTTTGTTTGCACAATTTTTCGTATATACGCGAGAAAAGTTAATAGAGTTAGATTTAGCACACCATTAATCCGCACAAATGTCGCGCTACAACACAAAATAACTTACTAATGAAAGGCTTACGAGTAACATAGATACTGTATTTTATAATGAGTAATGTTTAGTTTAGGATGTTTTGATGTGTTGTGTTTGCTCGTACCGACGGGTGGCGAACGGGCGCCGCGACGCGCGTCTCTACACAACTGAGCATTCCGCTGCTACGTTGAAAGCATTGAAAGTCTCTACACCAGAGCCTCCAATTGGCGGGCGGTGGCACAGAATAACTAATAGTATATATGGCGGTTGCTCCCACTCTCTCCTAACGTATCCCTCACGTTTTAACTGTCACACACACCGACGTCTGCTATTAGTAATAAAGTCATACTTTTCACAAGAATTTTACTGTAGAACTTTTCTTTCTACTTTGGAGGCGCCTAAATATAACGTAACACCTTTTCATGCAACTGAGACCTTGGGCCGAAACAGTTCCATAATTTAACACTAAACTGTTCTAATTTGGGCGCTCTGCGGAGACAATTTTATTCCGGTAATATTCAAAGATGATTGGTAGTTCCTATCGAACGTCTGCAGCTTAAGTGCGAAGGCATTGAATGTTGTAATAGTACACATTATTCAATTTAGGTAGAGAAGTAAAAAAGATTTACCTATATTAAATATGACATAAAAGTAGATTGCTCTGAGTACGCAAATTTATTCTTCCGAAGAAAGTACTCGTAAAGTTATTACCTACTATTTTCTCTTTTTATTATGTTTATGAATAAACCTTTGAGCAGGCGATTACATCAAGTAATGCATTGTTTTTGGATTGTTAGGACTTTATTATTGATTGATTAAATCTAAAGTGATATAGAATACCCATTATTAAAGCTATAATTCAACAAATATGTATTTACCATTCAGACGGCGCAAGACAGAAAAGCCTGTAGAGCACTGATGGACCGGACTATATGCCATGATCACATTCATTTCATCAGTCCTGAGGATACGGTTGAAGAAATGCCACAAAATCGAGTTTAAATTTCAGGAAAAATACAAAATCAGTTTTTAATGTGTGAAAAGTGTAAATGATATAAAAATACCTTTATTATTAATGTCACCTCTTTAATATTACTCGATATAGTTTCCATTATTTAAGCTTTGTTTTAGGAACCCATTGTTGGACGAGATATAGGACCTTGACTTGATTGCATTCGTTTGGTCAGTTATTTTTCTGTTCAACCTTCTATTATGTTATTATAGCCAGGCGCAGATCCAGCCCACAAAAAAGGTTGAGGTCACAGCACAGCCACCTGAAAATCGGCCAAGTGCGAGTCGGAATATGAGCTCCCTCATGATCAATAGCTTGTAGTATTAAGTCGCTCGCCTGATGTTAAGCGTCACTCTCGCACGCCATTCAGATTTTTGAACTAGGTTCAACGCTTCAAAACCGTACACTATGCGCTTTTTACTTGGAGATATAATGTTGTTGCTCTGTAATTTCGCTGTAAATAACTACAAGGGATATCAAATAATGTCAAATAAAATTTTAGTATACATTTTACATTAAATAATTTTCTACCGACTTCCAAAAAAGGAGGAGGTACTCATTCGACTGTATTTTTTTTGTTTGTTACCTCATAACTATCGACTGGGTTAACCGACTCTCAAAATTCTTAGCTGCTGCTGTTTCCCGTGTGGTCCCATTTGAATTTCATCAAATTCGGTCCAGTAGTTTTTGAGATACACTCCAATAACTGAATAGAATAGAAGTCGGTATACATTTTTTCAAATTGTACTTGTATTAAGATGATTACTTAAATAAAAATGCAAGCTTACGTTTCTTTTTCGCGAATACGATAATCATTTTATCGATATCCAGGTTGTGTAGCTATATTTTATGAAGGCATTAGATAAAAAACGTCATATCATCAATCTGTCGAATATGATTGGCCAAAGACGTTGACTTTGTTGACTGAAGTATCTAACGTATTGAGGTGACGCTTTAAAAGATGACAGTCTACTGATGGGTCAGGATACATGAAATGGATCTAAGTTATGGAAACAGCCAGAAACAATTTGAATTTGAATTGCTTTTTAGTATCGTAGGACTGCAATTTTGACTTTTCAATGAATGTTTTGGTATATCATTTCTAGATCTATAATCTTTAGAATAAACTGATGTTTTAAAAACTACCTGCATGTCTTAAAACTATGTTAACTAATGTAGTTCTGAGGCAACGTATACGTAGGCCACGCTAGCAAAGTCGCAATTTAGTTAGTTTTATGAATTAAGTAACTAAAAACAAAACAAAACTCGAAAAAAAATTATTCCAACTCGTGCCAGCCGCGTCTCTCGCATTTAACTTGAGTACTACCACTTTGCACTCATTAGGAATGACCGAGTTCCCGCAACTTGCATCAAAATGTACCATACCGCGGTAAAAAGTATGTATTCATAGGACTCCATACATATAAATAATGTGTAGCTCATTAGAACTATGAAATCTTACCCTTAAGTTTGGAAATATATAATAGATAGGTATTAAGACTCTCCCTCTTCTGATGTGTCCTATACCTCTACATTATTATTAAAAGATTTATAAAATTAAATAAAAAAATATTAAAATAGCTGATATTAGAGTACAGTTACTCTAATATCAGCTATTTTAATATTTTTATTATACAATAAAATCTGTGTGAATTTTTTTATTGACTGAGTTAGTGTATTTAGACGTTACTACTTAGTATTAGTACAGTACAGTTTCCAATAATCAATTATTAAATCACTATTTATTCATTGGACTCCGTTCATGTAAATAATATCAGACTAACTGTTTTGTAAACAAGGTCTGCCCATTAGTTATATAGATAATTGTTTATTTGCACAAAAATATTAACGTTTTATACATACAGGGCATTCACATGTTATATTATAACAATGATTACAAAATTAACTGGAAAGTTAAGTTCGATGCTCGGACGGATCCCCTCGACGGCTTAGTGGTTATTGCATCTGACACGGATAGTCAGAAGACACGAGTTTTAATATCGTCCAAGGATATGTAATTTATCTTTATAAAATTGCAATGTTTGCTATCGCTTAGGCGTTAGTGCTTTAAAAGTAATATCGTAAAAGCTTTTTGCATTTTAAAGCTTGTCATGTGCCTAGCCTCTGTAGTCGTACAAATATCCGAGTAAAATATGCATATGACGTTCCTTTGTCATTTTACACACAATTTGTTATGGACAACAAAATTGTTTGATATGATCTCCTTTGGCAAGGATAATAGCCGCCACTCTTTTAACAAAGGCATCGCATGGTGCACAAAGGTTTTGTAGGATTCGCTCCATCCTGATATGGCGCTACCATCAACATTGTCCACACTTTTATATCTATGTTATACCTAAAAATATCATTATTTCTTACTTACTTTCCTTATTTATGAATGAAAATTTTCTTTCAATATATCCAAACAATGCCCTGCAGATGTTTTCTCATGCCGTAGCTCCATAGAATATTCTGAATATATCTAAAAACTGAACTCGAGTGATGCAAAGGATTCTTGTTTTAAAAGTGTTATGATATTGTATAATGCGGGATCATCTGAAAACACTTAAAGTTTTTCCTTCTGGAATAGTAGTTTATTTTAACATGCCACCTTTACGAAAGATCAGTGGTACCTGAAGCCGATCCCCATGAGGTCTTGGCTAAAGAAATAAAATAAAAAAGTACCCTTAAAAGTAATTACGATTATGCTGTATTAAATTTAGAAACAAGATATTTACCATGGGTATATTTTGGGCCTTGGTATTCATCAGTATTCATATATTCATATTCATGTAGGCCTATTATGCCTATAGCCAATTTTGGTACATGAAACTGTGTTCAAATATGGAGAGCTCAAAATATATACAACTAGCTGCTCTCCGCGGTTTCTCCCGCGCGGTGAAGGATGATGATGACGATGATGATGAATCTTATATAGCCTATGTTAATCAGGGTGAATGTAGCTTTCCAATGGTGAAAGAATTTTTGAAATCGGGACAGTACTTTTAGAGCCAATTCTTTACACACATACACACCAATCTTTTTTCTTTATCATATAAGTATAGATTAGTATAAATAGTATAGATAGGTAAATAGTAAATATCCCATTTCTAAAATTAATGCTTGCACTAGCGACCAGTTTAACTTACATCTGGTATTGTGTTACAGTCCTACTCCAGTTAAATTAATTAACCCCAAACATCTCAAACAGAAACAAGATATTATTTCGTATTATTATATTATACACATTTCCTTCATTGACAATGACACTAAAATTTGATGCTCATTAGAATCTTGATCCATAAGTTGGGAAATATATAATAGGTCTCAAGTCTCCCTGTTCTACTGTGTCCGAAACCTCTTCATAATATTAGATAATATTCAAAAATGAATGGCGATATTGGTAATTTCAGTTATAAAATAAAATCTGTTTGAATGCTTTATTAACTGAGTTAGGCCCACTTGCACGTTCCAGAGTTAGCTTCAATAACTCAGACTAGTCAACTGCTAAAACGGGGTTTTATAATTAATTTATCTTGCACCATTAAAGGTTAGGATTAAATCTAAGGTTATTTATTGACATATTTAACCCAGCAATGTGGGAGGGTTATGTCTTTAACTAGGGTTAGTGAAGTTTTGTGTCAAAAGAAATTGAGGTTGCATTCTGCTGTATAATGTACTAATCTTACTCTTTGGACGAAATGACACGAGACAATACGTGTAGAATAAAAAGTCGTCAAATTTCATACAACAAAGTATAAACAAGAAAGTCTTTAGACATGTTACTGTAGTGCTAAAGAGGTAGATATAAGTTTCAATTTTTTTTGATTTATTCATTATTGGTCAGGTTATAATATAAGCGCATAGACAATTCAATGTTCCCATCTAAAGATTACAAATGTCAGTTTAGGAAAACCGGTATTCTTTTATAGTTGTGCTAGGCAAAATGAGAGTTAAAAATTTATATGACTAACGCAAGTTTACAAACTACGAGTTTGTAAACTTGCGTTAGTCATATAATTATTTTATTTGACTTATTTATTCAACCCGAGCAAGCGTGCAAGTGGGCCTTAGTATATTTTCAAATTACTACATAATATTAGATGGTATAGGTACTATTTATTGTTTTGGTCTTATCTGTGTTTACATTAATGAATTAATCGGTGTACGATTGTAAATGTTATCAAATTTGCTTATCCAAAGCAATTTGATTCTTGCGTTTTGCGTCTAAATTTGTTTACAGACATAAAAAGGAAGTTCAAGATGCCTGAACCCTTTGTACAAGCCATTTTCATACCATATTTCATCCAAGCGCTTGTTTCACCGCTGAGTGCCAATAAACACACTTGTTATGTGTATGTTTATTACCACTCAGCGGTGAAGCTTTCGAATAATATTAGTAGCAAGTACGGGAGCATACGATGCAGCTGCAATATTAGATACTAATTCCCTTGGAATTCAGATTTCTTTAAGTTATTATTTACCTGTTTGGAATCGTTACAAGTACACACTAACGGTAATAGATTGAAAACTGTCATGGTCATAAATATTGTTATTATTTATGGGATTATCATGTATATTTGGCTTGACTTTTCGATATTTCAACACCGTTGCAGGCGCAAGTATTTAAAACTTGAAAACACACACTCAAAGATTCACAGCAAGTAGAGCACACAGCTAGTAGAGCTAGCTGTGAATCTTTTCAATGTGCAATTTTATTGTCGTTCACAGTGAGTACAATGACAGCTAGTTTAATTATGAAACTTGACTCAAACATGGCATTTTAAACTTTTTACACCAGATTTGTCTATGAAATACGCCGTTGCCGCTCCGTTGTCTAGGGACAGTTATATGTCAATGTATGTGACAATTATATTATGTGATGTACAACCCGGTCACAATATCTATGCACCTGACCTCGTGACGTCATATCGGCGGTCTGGGTACGGTGTGAAAAAAAGTTTTTTCTAGAAATGTGGAGGTAAAAAAAAATTACTAACCTTTTCAAATCAATTTATTATTGATGAAGGGTTTGTTATTAAAAAACAATAATTTTGATTACAAAAACATTAATTATTAAACTCAGTCACTATAACTTATTCCTCTTTGTTATCCCAGTTGCAGCACAGGTTCGTTTCACCACTTGGTCTACAGGTATGGTGTACTGTTTATTTGCTTTCTCCGATTCAAAAAACTTGAGTACTTTCAAGATTAAATTTCTTGGCTCGCTGTGTATTGTTTTTCCCATGACTTCAGTTTAACAGCGACAACAATTTTAATAACAACCAAACCAGTCCAAACTTAACAGTAAACAGTCTAAACTTAACAATAAATATTAAAAAACAAAACAACATCAAAATTATCGGACGTGTATCGGCAACGAAGATGCTAACCGTACTGTCGCACCGGGGAGTGCGCGGAGAGGTGACAGGGGAAGCGGGAGAGGCGCCGCATTCCAGCGAGATGCACAGATATTCTGACTGGGTTGTATGTTATATGTCAATGTTATACCAATTTTATTGGTAACATATTATCCCGTACTAACACTAACTATATACCTTATGCTTGCAATAGTTACACCGTAACCGTAGACTCTTAAGTAATAATTTCGGATAAAATTGCAATCCAATCCAATCAAATTCACATTGACATGAAGATTTATTTAATTATTTTATGTAAGATTGACACTGCACTAGTTACTCGTAATTACGTATTCTCAAAAACCTATTAATGCATTTGTTTATACCAAAATATGTTTTTTTTTCGAGTAGTATCATCCACCTTACGGGATCCGTAAAGAAGTTGTTCGTGGCGCTAAGATGTTATTCACTCATTTGTAATGAGATACGATGGGTCCATTAATAATGCCAAGATACTTCAAGGTGTGTATTGTACATTACCGAGATCAAAAGGTCTCGCATTACTCGTCACAAGTACGAGTAAGTAAGCCTCGGAATCACAAACACGGCGTATAAATTGATGAGATATTTATTAAATACATTTTGATCTTGTTTGCAATGTACTGCAATTAGATCGAGGACCTATCACTATAAATGAACGTATAAATATAATTTGGGTAAATCATTTTCAGTAATAGGGTCTTGACTCATTATGGATAACCGTAGCTTCGGCTAGACAACCGTCATCGAGCGGAGAGTAGAATATTTGATTGTACGAGTATTAAAAATATGTGTATGTAAAAGATTCAAAATAATGCTGCTAAACAATACCTAGGCGTACCTATAAAGGCGTTCAAACTTTTGGGTTGGCTTTAGAATCGTGACCCCTGAATTTGGTGAAACAAAAACTGTGGGTGGGTTGAAGGGGTTTGTATAAAGCGTATTTATAACATTTTAGCTGCCGGAGACACGCCAAAATAGTCTAAATAGTTTTTTAAAGTTTCAATAAAACACCGTAATTTTGATAGTGACAGGTGACATAAATGACATTAATGCGTAAAACGAAACGTTTCTAGGTAACTTTTAGCCTTTTTTGACATGTACGTTGTATGTAAGTTCTTGAAACGGAACGCAAACATCGAAGATAGCGTAATTTCACTGTCGGAATACTCGCGTCATTCCGTTACTTCTGAGTGTACGTGAATGTTTTCTCCTGTTTCTCTGCGCTTTCTTTTGATATCTCAACGACTTTGTTACGATTTTGGACTCCGATTTTGCTGCTTTACTGTACGACACCTGCTTGCTCACTGGACACTGCGATTGCCTTTGGAAGATTTGATAACTGGTACCAGCTCGACGTGCTCATTAGTCATCGCGATGGCGTCTCCTGTGCATGGACCTTCATCAAGGGCGGACTTTGTAGATGACGGACCCGTTTCGGACCGGCATTTGTACACGGAGGAAGTTGTACAAATGTGGAGCCTACCCAAAGTTGTGCGCGAATTGGGAACCATTGACCAGTGTCTAAAATTCGCTGAAGAAAACAAAATGGTGCAACGCCAAAAAATGTGCCGCACGCATAATTATCAGACCCATACTAGTAGGAATGTGTGCACAATAGTATATTAGTACCTAATGAATTGGCAATGTCACTTGTCTGTGACAAACCTATAGGTTAGGTTAGGTTTGAACTGTGACCCACCAGGCGCGAGCCGAGCGAGCGTAGCGAGCGTGAAGCGGCGAGCGCTTCATCAAACTACTTTTGTTCCAAATTTGTGCACAATAGTATATCAGTAGCTATCTAATGAATTGGCAAAGTCACTTGTCTGTGACATAACTATAGGTTAGTTATAGTTAGTTAGAATAGGTCGAAGTCAGTGACAGAACCGACTCATAGCACCCCGATTTCAAGCAGTCTTGTCGGATTGCAGAGCCGACGCGGGGGTGGTAGTAGATCGAAATGCAGTACTTAACCTCAAAATACTTAAACAAACATAACTCGAAAACTAATGGTCTCCGGCGGGTGGGGTTTGCGGGGGGCACTACCCGAACCCCCCTCCCCTCCCCCTCCCCCCCGAATTCATGCGCCACGATTCTAAATGTTTACCAAACTTTTTTGAATAGCATAATTAATGGTGAAAATTAAATTAAATTATTTAATTACAAAAAATAATTAATGAATAAAAACTAAAAAAATAATAATAATAAAAATAATTTAATTCATTATTTTAAATTTTATTAGTTAAATAATCAAATTAATTACATAAATTCAAGATGAAATAGCAATACTTAAATGAATTATAAGTCAGCGTGCACTATGAAACCTATTTAGGTATATCGATAAGTATATCTATAGACAACCAAAAAGTGTCATATGACAAGGCTAAAGGTGCTCGAATAAATGAACCAAAGACCTCGTATAGAGAACCATCCTTACTGATTCCCCAAATACCCTGAAAACATTGTGCTTTAGGTTTTTATTGGGCTCGTCATTACGTACATTTAACGGATAATAATACAGCACTATTACACGTCAAAAGTTGAAAAAATACAAATCTAGCAAAATTAAACTAAATCTACGATCATTTAATTTGTTTAATTTTTTTCCCGCTCGCTTTAGCACTTTTTGTTGGTCTATAGATTTTCCATCGATATAACAGGTTGCATTGCGCTGCTATTTTGAAAACTTTCCGAAATTTGCCGCAAAATTACGGTCATCGCGGTGCCAACGTTTCGAACTAAGCGAGGTACAAATCCCTTTCTAAAGCCTTCTCGGTGTTAAAAAGAAGTATAAATTTTGGCCAACGGCCCGTCGTCGTCGACGGGTGCTTCGCTGAATTGAACCAAAAAAGTTAAAGAAAATATTATATTGCGAGGATCCAAATATTATATAAATAACTTCGTAATTAAATGATATTGGCATGAAGCACGGTAAATTAGCGTGCATGAAGAGTCCACAAGGAACATTTATCATCATAAGTATAAGTATTTATGAATTATAAATCGTAGAATCTTTATGTGGTTACAGACCACATAAAGATTCTACGAACAGATAAATTCAACAGATACAGAATGGTCAGCAGACTAAATTTGCCATATTTATATTGCATTCTTGTTTGTTTCTACTTAGACTGGATATAAAATATTCTAGTAGGTGCGTCAAATATGTTAAAGTAAATAAATCCATCATATTGCTGGAATCGCATTTATACTAAAACATATATTAAAAATGTAACGGATCGCTGTCTGTACATGGAAGATATATGATAATACTATTAGGACTTTTATAAAAATAAATAGTATGAAAAAAAAAAATATCAGAATTTTTGTCCGTTTGTTTGTTTGTCTGTGCGTTTGTGCACGCTAATCCCAGAAACGGCTTATCCGATTTAGATGTGGTTTTCACTAATATATTGTAGTAAATTTCACTTAACATTTAGTGTTTGTTTCATGACAATCAGTTCTTATATAAAAACTTATTGAATAATAAAGGTTTTTTACAGCCCTCTCCACCTTATCCCGCGATACCACGCGGGCAAAGCCGCGGGCATTCAATTTCTTATAATAATATGGGTCAATTCAAGTTCGCCAACGTTATCTATATTAATATCATAAAGAGGAAAGATTTGCATGTATGTTTGTAACAAATTGGCTCAAAAAGTACTGAACCGATTTCAAAAATTATTTCACCATTGGAAAGCTACATTCACCCTGAGTAACATAGGCTATATAAGATTCATCATCATCATCCATCATCCATCACGGGTGAAACTGCGGAGAGCAGCTAGTAAAATAAATATGCGTCATCATACGAGTAAATATAAATAAAATAAAAGTCATCAACCTTCTTTTTGTTTTGTTTATTTTTTTACTGTTTGATTGAAATTCTCATGTGTTAAGTTGAAACCACAATAGTCTAAGTAAGCTTTATAGTTAATGTGACAGTTTTGGTAACGTTATAGCATGTACAGTACATAGTCTATAACGTACTCATATGTACATGATACCAACCAAAGTTTTCTTGTAAGTGTCGATGTCGTAGCACTTCGCATAATTAGCACTTATCCAATTTGTCTGTGGGAGCAGCTTTTAGTGGTATCAGTTTAATTGGTTCAATAACTACATACGTGTGTGTATGAAGTGTACCTGGGCAGAGACGTCTGGCAACTCGCATACGTTTTGTGGAAGTTTCCATTGAGCGCAACGTGCACTTTCAATATGCCAGAACTCGTAATAAAATCAAGTACAATTTGAAAAATTTAAAACCTACTTACAATATATTCAGTTATTGGAGTGTAACTCAAAAACTGCTGAACCGAATTTGATTAAATTTGAATAGGACTACACGGGAAGCACCGGCTTTCAAACAAAAAAAAAAGAATTTTAAAAATCGGTTCACCCAGTCGAAAGTTATGAAGTAACAAACATAAAAAAATACAGTCGAATCGAGTACCTCCACCTTTTTGGAAGTCGGTAGAAAATGCGGGGCAGTTTTTAAGGACTGTCGATAGAGGTGAAAACAATTCGATTTTTGAGACACACAATCAACAACAATCAAGTTATGGAAACCATAATCGCGCCTTAAGAAGTTTTCACTTCAACACTACATTGTCTATGACAAAGCGTTCGGTGACGGTGACGATGACGCCAGTCTATGATTTGTTCCTCGGAAGAATAACAGGGCATGGAATCCGGGCTAAAACAGAACCGAGTACTCTATAGTTTATTCATGTATGTCGAATAGCATGTCCTAAGGTGAGAGTGAAACAAAACATGTTTGTTTTAATTATTTTGAACGTGTCACAAGCAAAAGTGAGCAATGTCAAATGGTTACCATTGGTCATCTTATAATGCTAACAAATACAAAAGTTCTATCGAATACGACAAAATACTTTAAGTCGGCTATCAACTTAATTTTGTAGTTTTATGTTAATCCCATAGTTCGAAAAAAGAAAATGAGAATGGATCGTCACTATCCAAAAATTAACTTGTGACAACGTGCCTGATACCGAAACAAAACGGTATTATAATGTCTCTTTCCTACGCACTATTAACATCGTAAGTAAAAAGAGATAGGCATATGCATTTCATTTCTGATTTTAGCCAGGCATCCATGCCTTGATATTGTTCTGAGATTTGTTCACACAAAAAGTGCTCAAAGCAACTGAAGATGTTTCCACTACAAAAAGTTTTGTTATCTAGTTATATTATTATCCGTATTAACTATCCGTTCGCGATTTTATTCCGCGTGAAACAAGGTTGTCGCGATCTCTCGGGACTTTTCCGTTCAATCAGGATAAAAGTAGCCTATGTGTTAATGTGCCGGGTACAAACGGTCTCCAAATAATATCATCCACATCTATTCAGCTGTTTTTGCGTGATTAAGTAACACTTGACTTGCGAAACGACTTATTCGTATTAATAGTCGTATTTTTACTCAAACGCTTAATGTACAGTCCCACCATCTTATCTGTTCAGGTGACAGCGTCGCTAGTGTAGAATTTTGGTATTGCAACCTAAGAAATTCACCAAGAAAAAAGAGAAACAAAACATAGGGCAGTCTTTCAAGCCACTCATTAATTTGCAAATTCTACAAAGAATCCTACTAATATTATAAACGCCAAAGTTAGTTGGTATGTACACTGTAGTTCCAATTTTGCCCACCTGAACAGATAAGTTGGTGGCACTATAATGACATTCTCTTCTTATAAAAAATATCAATATCTTCATGATATTAAAATAATACCAGAAGGAACATTACTAGATTACATCGCTAGAGCCCAAAACTACTCATTCGTAGACGCTTTTCTTAAAACCTCTGATTGAAAAAAATATTTTACCAAAAAATGGAACTGACTTCAACACTAAAAAGCGTGAAATATTTTCTTGAAGTCGGTACCGTGATAGTTCAAATGTATTACCTATTATCACAATATTGTACACATGGTACCGACTTTGACAAGTTGTTTCACATTTTTAAGTGTTGAAATCACTTAAATTTTTTTAAACATATTTTATTCACCCTTTTTAGTGGTATTTGCTACTTACGGGATCTATTGTCATTCACCGTCAATAAAGATATCATCAAGATAGTCGAAACACTTTTCAGCTATTGGAGTGAAACTCAAAAACTGGTGGACCGAATTTGATGAAATTATTAAATAGTTTAATGGGACCACGTCGGAAATACAATCTACCAAACTGTAAAAGAATTATCTAAATCGGACTACTCTATAAAAGGATATGCGATCATACATAAAAAAAATACGCATCGAATTGAGAACCTTTTGTTTTGACGGTTGAAAATAATAAAAAATATATTTGAAATTTTGCATCTGTGACTATTGGAGTGTACCTATTTTAAAACCTTTCTTTTCTAGAGTATTGAGGCGTGAAATCCTGGGACCTCATCCAAAAGTTTGCATGTTTTACCATTTCGCTTCACTATCAATGATCACTAAAAATATAAAACAATGTAATTGATATGGTTATTTTGTTAATGTTTTATTTGTGTTATATGATGATGATGATGATGATGATGATGATGATGATGATGATTTGTAGTGGTTATGTAATGTCGCATTTTCGGTAGAAATGGTGAGCGGAAGAGCGACTCTGTAGGTCGTAGAAGTCATAAAATATAACATTACAGATTAGGTAAAGTCCCACAAAATCCAGGACCGCGACGTCAATATGCAGCTCGGCAGGGCTATTATGTATCTGAGTTGCTAACAAATGTTGATTGAAATCTTGAAAAATGGCCGCTCTATGTCAGTTTTGACAACTCTAATAAGCAAAAATGTTAGAAAGTTGATAACTGGGCTGACAAAAGTGACAGAGCAGCCATTTTTTTCGATTTCAATCAATATTTGTTAGCTACTGATATATATAACATCCCTACCGGATTCAATTGAGTGACATGACTCGATCGTATCTTGCTATTGTCTAACGTTATTTGTCAGTTACGATTCGCTGTGGTCACGATTTCTATTCAATTTCGTTCATTTCGAACGTAAACGTTGTTATATAATAATATATTATATAGGATATGTATTCGGATGTTACATAATTATGTATATAAGTCAACATAATCAGGTTATAGCAAAGTACAGGCTCTTCCTAGACCTGTAGACTTTGTGTGGATGTTGCCACATAGTAAAATTATTTAAAAATAACTTGAAATGTCCCTTTACAATATGATTATTACTATAATTATATGATATGTTAGGTGACATATAATGTAATAAAATACCAAAGACTCGTATAAATGATTGAGCATTAGGTAATTAACATAAAAGGAAAGTAATATTTCTTGAGATAGGCATACAGTAGGTATTATTATTGTTCGTCTAACATTTGTAAATTTGCTTCGGCTGAAGTTCTTTAGGTAAATATATTTTATAGTTCCATCAAGGGAGATTTTAATTAAAGTAGTCAGAGTTAGTCAAAGTCACATATATAAGAAGTTAACAAAACTCAAGACTGCCCGCGACTTCATTCGCGTAGTAGGCTCGGCCTTCGGGCTCGCCATGACCTCCCATCTATTATTGGTTTTTGGTTTTGTTTTCATAAGAACCTTCTCCTGACAATAACAAACACAACGACAAAAATTTGCGAGATTGTTCCATTCGTTCTCAAGTTATAGCGTGACCAGGAGAAATAGGGTTTCAATTTTGTGCTGTATAAAAATACATACTATTTTATATTATTATATTCTTACTATAATAATTATTTTGTGAATTATGAACCTATCTCAATCGTAGATGGCACTAGGTGTTAGATTCGTTATACTTACGATGATTAGTGAAAATACACTAAAGTTACAAAAATGCTACACCTTGTGAATGACGACTTGAGTGAATGTTATTTTTCCGACTGTTTCGTGCCGAAATGTCTTTTTTGAGTTGAGCTAAAGTTTGGATGCAAACTGTTTGCACTAGACTGAATTTTTTCTCAATTCAACGTATTAAGTTTTTCTGGAAGCAAAGTTATAATTCCCACTTGTCTCGCATATGCTCTAAGTTGTCGCAGCTCAGGACAGAGCGACATAGCTCAGCCGCCTTTCGTGACAGTTTACGCTATGCTGCGACAAAATGTTGGAATAATATTGCGCCGCCAATAAGGAACCTGCATAGTATTTATGGCTTTAGAAACAAACTTACGATCTTTATTTACCAGCATCAAAAAAGTGATGAATACTTACGGAATGATACCAGTGCATTAATAATGGATGTGTATGTGTGCGTATAATTAAATGTATTACCTAAATAATTGTACATATATAATTTAGTAGGTTAACCGTAATTAAGTATTTCTAGAATAAGTGTGTAAAATCATAGTTATAATCTAATTATTAGGAAACTTTAATTTGAGCCGTGTAAAGGATATATGTTAATCTTAACTTCATGGTACCCTCTATTCGCGTGGTATCGTACGTTACGTCATCTGCCGGTCCGAACAGAATACCAGCGCTGATTATGCCGAGTTGGGATCGATTTTGTGACAAAATTATAGGTGTGTTACTGTCTTTAGTCTTAATTACCTGCTGTCCTGATCTTATTCATTTGTACACTTGTATTTTGCCATAAATAAACATAAACATGTAATAACCATAAAACAAGGGTAGTTCCCCAAGGATACATTTAACCATAACTAAGCAGATGAAGTCGCGGTCGCTCAATAAGAATATTAATAAATATTCAATAGATAATGAGTACTTACCTTATTTTCAAAAGAGAAATAGGTATAATATTTATAAAGCTTTATTAGACTTCTGTAAAATACTCGCTTAACTGTAATTTGTTTCTCTACGACCTAACCATAAATGAAATCAAATCAACACTAGCATTTTCTTCAACATCACCCTCATTTTGTAAATAATTCGAAAGAATAATCACTTTGGAGTTTTCTTTTCTCTTCAAATTCTTTGCATAATAATAGTGGTTCTATTGAAATGTAAGGATTTTCAAACCTGTCGCAGTTGCCCTTGTCATATCTAATGCTTCTATCAAAATAATATGAGCAAATTTATTCATAAAAAGATTGGTTGTCTCAGAAAGCAATAATATATAAGGAAATAAGTAATAGTTGATTGTTTCTCTTTGAATTATTAAGTCAGAAAGCAATAATATATAAGGAAGTAAGTAATAGTTGATTGTTTCTGTTTGAATTATTAAGTCAGTAAGCAATTATATATATAAAGAAAAAAGAATAGTTGATTGTTTCTGTTTGAATTACTAAGTCAGAAAGCAATAATATATAAGGAAATAAGTAATAGTTGATTGTTTCTGTTTGAATTATTAAGTCACAAAGCAATAATATATAAGGAAGTAAGTAATAGTTGATTGTTTCTGTTTTAATTATTAAGTCAGAAAGTAATAATATATAAGGAAATAAGTAATAGTTGATTGTTTTTATTATCAAGTTGCATTATAATCATAATCAATTTATTAATAAAGCCAATTTACACGTCAAAGTTCAAAATCATTACAATCAAATAATAATTTACATGCCATTTGCGGGTACACATTGCACATGCAGACATACAAATAACATATATATACATATCGCAATACATTAGTATTTATAACATAACACACATATATTTAAAGTAATGTCATTATACATCATGATTATAATTTAATTCAAAATAAATAAAAACATGGTGAAAACGATTAATTAAATACATAATTCATACCCAAGCGGAGTCAACAATATATAAATTCAATAAATAGCAACACTACGTTATAGTAGGTAGGTTAAGAAACTCAGCATAGCTATAGAACGAGTGCTCAGTAAGCCAACGTTATGCATGTTATGTCAAACATTGTAATGTAGTTTTGTTTTCAAACGATTAACGTTGTAACAATATTCGTGTAAAATTGAAAATAAATATGAAAATGTAATAATACCTTCCACCTCTTCTCGGGTATAAATCGAAAATTATTGATTAGCGAAAAAAATTTGTCAACAAATTTGTAGAAAATTTAATTCTAAACTACATTGCTTATAACAATTTTTCATGTGAAATTGAAAATAGACGAGTTGTTAATCAATCAAAAATTCACCCCCTCTTTTGGATATAAATCTGAAAATATCGATCTTAGGAAAAAATGGTTTGAATCAAAATTGTAGGAAATTTAGTTTTTTTTATACAACTTTTGTGATAACCATTTTTCCTATGAAATTTAAAATATACGAGTATTACGAGTTAGTAAGTAAACAAAAATTGGTTCTTAAAATCAAGATGGTGTTCCCACCGCTGGATACAGGGAGACGTTATATCTCCGAAACTGTTCACCGCTACATTGGAAGACGCCTTCAAGCTTCTGGAACGGCAAGGACTTGCCGACGATATTGTAGTCATGGCAGAATCCATGGAAAACCTCAGTACAATGCTCGAAGGCCTCCATCGAGTTTACCAATGGGTAGGTCTTAAGATGAACATGGATAATCGAAAATTATGTCTAATGCCCATGTTGTACCTACCCCAATATCAGTTGGGAACTCAGTTCTCGAAGTTGTCGACGAGTACATCTACCTGGGACAGACAGTCAAACTAGGCAGGTCCAACTTCGAGAAAGAGGGCAATCGTCGAATCCAACTCGGCTGGGCAGCGTTCCGGAAACTTCGCGAAGTCTTCTGGTCAAAACTACCTCAGTGCCTCAAGACAAGAGTCTTCGACCAATGTGTGTTACCAGTGATGACTTATGGCACTGAAACGTGGTCTCTTACTATGGGCCTCATAGATAAGCTCAAAGTCGCACAACGAGCTATGGAGAGGGCTATGCTCGGGGTTTCTACGTGATCGAATCAGAAATGAGGAGATCCGTAGAAGAACGAAAGTCACCGACATAGCTCAGAAGATTAGCCAGTTGAAGTGGCAGTGGGCAGGGCACATAGCACGCAGAACAGATGGCCGATGGGGCCGAAAGGTTCTGGAGTGGAGACCACGGACCGGCAAGCGCAGCGTAGGTCGTCCACCGACACGGTGGACAGACGACCTGAGGAAGGTCGCAGGACGACGTTGGATGCAGGCCGCTTCCAACCGGTCCATTTGGAAAATCATGGGGGAGGCATATGTTCAACAGTGGACGTCCTACGGCTGAGATGATGATGATGCACTACTTATTTATAAACTCCGTGTTGACTACCCGAGTCACTCTTATTCCTACATTTGTGCATTTGTTTTGTTATGACAGCATCTCTTTCAGTACGGATTGGACATCAAACTGGGCTGGGAGCCCTGAGCTGCAGTTTCATAAGCTTACAATGCGATCGAGAAGTTTTACTACGTTTTGCTACACAAAAAGCTATATCAAAAATGTACTGACGACGACACTTGGTTAGTAGTCTTGTCCTACCTAGCTATCCTCATGGCCTCTTGGCCCCATGGTCTGCGACAAAGGGATACCTGGTTGCTTGAAAGCTGGTCGCCACAACAATATTCTATTTTCACATCACAATAGTCACGCTGGTGGTTGTGTTTTACATGTGTGTATTACAACAACTAAAGAAGCGCCAACGATTAAGGGGCTGTCATATAACGATGTCGATAAAAATGAGGGTTTTAAAGCAGTTTATCTCATAAGCAGCGATTAATTAAAAACTACAAAAAATTGTGACATTTATAAGACTTCTAAGTACATATTGACGGAATTAAAAACATATTATAACATACTAGAGTACATTAGAAAAATTTAAACATACCTCTTTTTCACCTGTAAAACAGTTTTTCTCTTTATTCACTATTATATTTGTTATGAAACACATTATAAAATAGCATTTTTTAGTACACATGCAGTGACGGTTTTTTTTTATTTGAGAGTGCACATTACTTTTTATGATTTTTTTACGTTTTTACGAGATGCGCTTGCTTGATTTCAAGTAAGGGAAAATGAAGCGCTGAGCTGACAAAGTTTTGCCAGTCAGGCGCGGTCATGAACTGTTGCATTCTATTTCGAACACTACGCATCACATTTTGTTTATTAAAACAATCCAACCAAAAGAATAATTGAACGATGCATAATAAAACTCCACCGAGAGAAAAAGTATTACTAAATAATGAAGCTTGGTACACGGTTTCGGATTTCTTTCTTAATAGACTATTGTTTTCTCTATTTCAACGAGTATATCCTCGGGGATCGCGATAACCTTATTCCACGCGGACGAACTCCCTGGTAGCAATTAATTAATACGTTGTTGTTAATTTTGTAATTTATGACATGTGTTCTTTTCAAGTGCATTCAAATATTTTTTAATTTTTCTACCGACTTCTAGAAAAAGAAGAAGCTACTCAAGTCGACTGTTTTTTTAATGTTTGTTACCTGATAACTTTCGACTGGGTGAACCGATTCACAATTTTTTTGTTGGTTATAAGCTGGTGCTTTCCGGGTGGTTCCATTTAAATTTTATCCAATTCGGTCCAGTACTTTTTGAGATACACTCCAATAACTGAATAGAATTGATGTCGGTATTAAATTTTTCAATTTGTACTTGTTTCTGCCATTTTTTTTTGGAAAGTATGTTCTGCACATATCTCAGAAACATGTTATCACTACAAGGTGTCTACAAAATAAAGTTTATATTTATCAAGCTTACTGCGTGAACGCAACGAATCCAAGGGTCGTTGTTATGCTTATAAATACCTAATTGAAAAGTTTGTACCGTATGTCGCAATATTCCTTGAAATAAAAAAAAAACTATAACAAATATTCCGTGTGTCGCACGACTTTTTTCACTCTAAGTTACTATAGAGGAAGTCTGTATTCAGAAATACAATAATATTCCAACTTTGTTTTTTTTTCTAATTAACGGCCTGTTAAAGTTTATACCTCATATGTAACATGGTTCCGTATGTGCTAGAATCGGTGCAAACCGGGGAATTACTCCTAGCTGTGTTTCCCAACAATTCCAGAAGAATCTACTACTGACAGAATTATGTCTATAAATTTATCCTAATATTTGACTGGCCTTTAGCAAAGCGACTGAATTTCCAAGAGCCAGGCTACTGATTGACATACCCCCCGCGCCTTTCGGATTCATTAAAAAATTGCTACAGATTCTAACGTAAACCTGTAAACCTAATCTTTTGCCTAGTTCCTGTGATTATGTAAATTTGTATATTGCTATTATTTTTGTATGTTAGCGGAACTAGCGCGTGAGTGCTTAGAGTAGGTACCATACGTATATCATAAAACTTTATACTTTGTTGTTTTTAAGATTAAGGTGTCATAGTTATTTAGTTAATCGTTACAGATCTTCACGATACAGGCTTGCCTAGTGTGAAGATCGTAAGCTTCTGACAATTGTATTAAGCACCTCAGCATTATTTAGGCGATATGTTTAATTATTTTGTAAGGCAACATTTTTTGTAACTTTCCCATTTAATGCTGTAAATAAATTATGTTTAATTTTCATTTTCATTACGTTCACGCAGTAAGCTAAATAAATATAAGCTCTCTTTTGAGACACCTCGTAATTCATATTTTTTTTCAATACCGTACACATTTTAACTTATATATTATATTCATATAAACGTTCTATGAATATAGGTATACTTACTTCGCACAAACTTCACAGGGTAAGAGTTGTAATTGTAGTAAAGTCTGACTATGGTGTAAGATGATGATAGGCTCATCCTTTCCAAAACCTACCTGTCGAAATTGGGAAGATAACAGAATCTACCATTTCGTCAACCTGTTACGGATGTAAATATTTGATATTATGCAAGTGTATTATAATCGTAGGTACGATAACAGCTGTCCACCATGCAACATTACGTTTTAGTCATAGAGATCTAAAGATATGCCGATCCGTGCGCTCTGTACAAAACCAGGGCCCCGTTTCATAAAGCTACAAGTAAAAAATAGTAATTTACTATGTACAAGCCGAATTCTAACAATTTACAGTGACAAGTGTTTCACAGACTTCATGAACACCACCGACACTAAATTGTAAAACTGGCTTCATACTCTTGTTACAAGTAAAACTCTCGATTCATTAATATGGCTGTACAGCCCTAAATCATTCGTTCAATCATTCATTATTTTCGCTATACGTCATAGAAACTTCTAAGTTAACTTTACTGTTTGTTTGTTTTGTTTAAAAGTTGATTTTCTGATACAACCTACTCGTAGTAATATTATATTATCTGCTTTCAACGTACCTTAGATGAATAGTAAAGAATTTTAAAAAAAATTAAAAAAAAAGATTCTTTTTCGTACTTTTTCGCTATTGAACTGTCACAGTCAAAGCCCGGTTTCTGTGTGTTGGATGTTTTAAGAATGGCCCTAGCAAACTGACCATTTGATCATCACCATCACTGACCAGAGACAGTTCTTCCATTATTTCGGAATTCTTAGGTAAGAAATCTTTCATTGAATTCATATTCCGTCTTAAAACTCTGTGTTGATATATGTTAACAAAAAGTCCTGGGCAACCGGTTGTTTGCATCGTCAGAGAAATCTGAGGAATCCATTATAATTGCAACATACTTTCATGTAGATTTATATTATCGTAGATTCTTAATCGAAGTTTATTAAATATAGTATATATAGTTGTTTCTATGCACCGACGATAAAACGATTTTACAAGTTACTTAACTCTGATGCTACTATGTAGACTTGTAAAAAATATGACAGTTAAAATATATATTTAGTGCCGACAAATAACGATCCTTTATGAAACATTTATTCGACTCTTGCAAAATGTAACATATAGGTAGACAATTTGTCTATATGTGTAACCTTGTAATTGTAGACAGAAAATCAACAATTGTAGAAAATGTCCTACGTGAAACACTTGTTCTAAATAATGTTGCCAGTTTAGGCCAATGTTGCTATTTTATTTTACAATAATTGTTACTTGTAGCTTTATGAAACGGGGCCCTGGTGTCGCAGCATCAGCCATATTCCGCGCTTCAACGTATTCTGTTAGCTTCAATAAGTTCATTATCCACTGCGATACTAAAACTTAACGTTTGAATATTCTTAAGTACAAATAAAGCATTGTAAACTGTTCACATGCGATATCACGACCGGCGCGCATTCAGTCACATAATACAAAAGTTGGGAACCGCCGCGAGCAATGTGTTCTGTTTTTGGACATATTGCTGCGACACCGGCCCCGCCCCCTTTTCATATATCCTTTGTTTATGTGATCTGTCTGGTTTTAATAATTACAGACAGCAGAATAAAAACAAGGAATAGGTATCGTTGATTGTGTTTAATTTTCGTAGATTTCTGCTTCTTCGAGTTTTGACGTGTAACAGTGGTGGGTTATTAACTGTTATTTGTTCGTAATGGTGCACGAGCGTATGCAAAGTGTACAAAATATAAAATTTTGTGTTTTCCTCCTATATCATTAGAAAGTTTTAGTAATGCATTCTATCTTAGACAGGATAGTGATTTAATGACAGACTAATTTATGTAACTGTGACTCTGACTACTTCAATAGAAATTTCACTTCATGCAACTTTATTTAATAACATAATTAAATTGAGAAATGGCAAATGTACACACAAACGACCCCACTTATAGAATAGGAAAAAACTAACAACATAAATGTAGCGTTCGACACAAAACAAGAAAAAAATAAAATAAAAATGACACCGTTCCCAGATATCCGCGCTAAGTAAGAGCCCCCAAGGCGATATTCTGCCCTCACAAACGTAATAATGAGATAACCCAATGAGTATTTGATGGATCTGTAAAATACATCCAAACCAGTATAGCTTTTCTACACAAGTATCTATGTTTCAGCAAGTAAACATTTGCATAAACTGGTTTTAAATAAAAGTTAGTCGCTTTGAAAAGTCCAAGATTAAAAGAAAGTTTGTGAGGTAAAATATCACTGAAAGCCTCGGTAATTATAACTTTGTTCAGGCCAAAACACAAATTATTACGTATAGCTGAAAAGTAACAGACAAAATACTACATCTTTAAAATAACTGCCTTCGATTCAAATGTCATTTTTTTGCCCTTTTTCAGGGAGGCGCGTCTCATAGAAAATACTTTGAAGAATGTTTACTAAATATACTAAAATAAAACAGAAATTGTAAAAACAAGCCTCTGTCCACTTGGATTCATAGCTTAGTTCCACATGTGGATCTGCAGATACCTTTATCTCCACTTCAATCCACAAACGAGGGGATCCAAATATAATATATAATTTTATATAACAACACTGGTTCCTTGCATCTCCGCACGAACTGTAACTTTAATTTGGTGTATACTAATGGTTTAACTCTTACTTATACAATGATTTTATAGGTATTTTTGAACCAATGTTACCGACCAGCTAGACAAGCTTGAGCGACTTCAGAACTTTTGCATTAGATTCATATTTGGTCTGCGCAAATATGATCATGTTTCTCAATTTCGAAATAAGCTCAACTAGCTTCCTATACGACTTCGCCGGAATACTCATATACTCACAATTCTCTTCTCTGTTCCGTTTGCTCTTTGTACCCCACAATATTTTAAGGAGAGTTGTATTTTCCATCGAACTTCTAACAGCTATTCTTTTAGGTCATTGGAAAATCTCTCCTTAATCTCCTGAGCATCGCAGTACTTTATATAACAAATAGCTTTCTGTACATGTCATGCTGTCCGCTTGTGGGATGTATTACATGTCTCTATCAGGCAATCGCAGTCACTTCTTGTCTTCAAAGATCAAGTAAAGAAATTTTACTTGTCACAGACTACACCTTGCCAGTTTTAACTGCAATACCTATTGTTTCATTGTTATTTATAATATTAAAGTATGTATTATTTATTTTATTATTTATCTATAGAATTTATATTTATTTTTTGATTGTATTTAAGTGTATATTATGTTTATATTTATGTAATTTTTATATTAAAATGTATTTTCGTCGCTTTGTATTCTTCCACCACGTCTATTGTAGTTTAGGTATTTCTCTCCATCCAAAGGTTGTCTGGAAAATATCGCTTATCAGCGATAAAACCGCCCATTGTACAATGTTATTTTTTATGTTTTAATGTTATTGTTGATATTATCCCACTTCCCACTAATATTGTAATATATAAATTTGAAAGTTTGGATGGATGGATAAATAGATGTTTGTTACTCTTTCATGCTCAAACTGCTCGGCAAATTTTCATAAAATTTGGTATTAAGATAGATGCAGCTAGTAGTATCTATATTATAGTGTTATCTGACAATCTATCTATATAATAATAATAATTACCGCAGGGACGGCTTTGTGGCGAGCCGTCGGTGAGTGGCGACACCGTGAACCCTGTTTCTCCCTGGGGCTAAATGAGACCCCTGACCCCGGCTTGCCTGAATTGGCCGTCTGGGGGTGGAGACGCAAGAGCAAGAAACAAAAAGCTCCAAAGGTGGAAGTGTTAAAGGGCATAACGCCGGTAGTAGAACTCTAGTGAAACCGCAGCACACCTCTCAACATCCTTTAGCTATCCACACCAACGTTGCCCCTTTTGTCACCATTGATGGTGGCCCTTATAGGGGGGCCCGTTTAGTGGGTAGCAAGTCACCACCTGCCTAAATCTTTTAAGATGAAACTAAAATTGGCAGGTGCCGTAGTCTCGTCCATAGCCCACTATCTTTTTTATCACTTATAAGTTCATATAATTCTACTATCACTTGTAAATTCAAATAGCCTTGCCATTGTACCCATTTTTATAATAGATATACCATGTCACCATCCATCCAAAAGTTTCTGTATTTTATACTACTTACATTGTATTTGTTATTATAGAAAACATGCCTCTAAGTGTTGGCTACAGCCCCACTTATGCTTTTGTAAAGGACCGGATGAACATAATTGAAATAATAATAATAACAATAATAATGTTTATTTACCAATCTCAATACATCTTTAGGTACATACAGTATAATATATTATATATATATATATTATACGTTTAATATTTTTCAAAAGAATTACCAGCAGCAGCCGGGCGCACAGGTCCACCACAATACCAGATACTTTGCCGTGAAGCCATAGAGTGCAAGCGTTATGCGAGTGTTCATCATGTTAAGACAGACGGCTCAAACGGCAGGGTTGCTGTGTGTAGTACCACTGTGACAAACGGCTAGTCAAACAGTTACCTACCCTTATAGTCATCAGTTATTTTATCTATTCAACCGACTTCCAAAAGGAGGAGGTACAAGGCGCCGCGTATGTTTTTTATGTATGACCACGCATAACTTTTTACAGAGTTGTCCGATTTCATCAAATTCGGTCAAGCTGTTTTAGTACTTGAACGAACATAATATAATATAAACTTTTAACTCCAATAACTGACAAGTGTTTCGCCTATCTTGATGATATCCTTATTGACGGTGAATGACAATCGGTCCTGTACGTCTACCTGGGACAGACTTTCCAATTAGGTAGGTTCAACTTCGACAAAGATGTACCTAGCACGAAGAATCCAGCTAGGTTGGCCACTGTTCGGGAAGATTCGATACATCTTTTCGACCACAATACCTCAGAGACTGAAAACGAAGGTTTTAAACCAGTATGTGTTGCCATGCCAGTGATGATTTATGGCACTGAGACGCGGTCCCTTACTGTTGGCCTCGTTTGTTAGCTCAAAGTCGCTCAACGAGCAATGTAGAGAGCTATGCTTGGAGTTTCCCTGCGCGATAAGATCCTAAATGACGAGACCCGTTGGAAAACTAGTGGGTTTCCACCACAAGCGGAGCAAGCCCATTAATGACTCCGTTTACCTTGCAATACAAAAAAGCATACAAAGAGTCGAGAAAAAATTACAAAGAGGGCAAAAAGAGTAAAAATGAGCTCGCTAATTTCTAGAGAACGGAGCGAACTCATTAATGAGTCTTTTTAACACGCAACCGAGTTTTACACAATAGTGTTTCCAGCGAGAAAGAGATGAGCGAAAATTACGAGAGAGTAAAAATGTATCTGCTGCGTCGCAGTCTCGCCAACTAGTTTGAATGACTCGCTTGGTAGGGCACCTCGGCTCGCACCCACTGCGACACGACCGTAACCAGTTGGTCGTAAACTTCAACTGAGCTCGCACGCTGTGGAAATCAAAATTCATTTCTCATTTTCAGTTTTCCTCGCTCAGCTTTCCCGGTGGAAAAGCAATCCTATTTTATGTACACGAAGACCGCTCCGCTAGGCATCCATAGTTCATTCCTCTTTGGCGGTGGAAAACGGGCTTAAGGTCACCGACATACCTCTCAAAATTAGTATGTTAAAGTAGCAATGGGCTAGCCACATCGCTCGCAGAACTGATAACCGATGAGGAAAAAAGGTTCTAGAGTGGCGACCTCGCACCGGAAGACGTGATCCGACCCCCTGTTATGTGGATCGACGACCTCGTCAAAACCGCAGAGAGTCGCTGGATGCAGGAAGCAAGAAGCCGTTCCAATTGGCGTTCTATGGGGGAGGCATATGTTCTTCAGTGGACGTCTTCTGGCTGATAATGATGATGATGGTGGTGATGATGAGGTACTTTTGAACTATCATAGTACCGACTTCATCAAGTTATTTCACATTTTTTAGTGTAGAAGCCGTTTCCATATTTTAGTACGAAAAAAATCTACCAAAAACTGATATAATATAAAGTATCATAATGATTTGAAAACTGTATATTTATCTAGTGACATCATTTTTAATACTTTTCATTATTCTACATTCTAGACTAGGTTAGAGTCTAGAACCTAGAATAGTGAGAGGAAATCTTGTCACTATTCTAAATCCATAAAAGTTTTCCAATTAGGTATAACTATTTCAACACAAAAATAAATATTCGTGGCATTATGCAACAGACTAAACGAAACGGTGCTAAACGAAGAACTGGCGAAATATTAATTTTGCCAGTGAAAAATAAAAAAAATAGCTTATAAATAAATGACTACTCTGTTTTAAAGGTACGCGCCGTTATAAGTTTTCTATCAATCAATCAAATGTTTATTTGCTAGAATACAGATAGGTACATTTTCAAGGTCTTATAGTAAACATATAGTCACTGTACTCAGCCTGCAAGCAGGCGTGCAAATAGTTATTGGTCGTGTCGTGTTACATATATTTAAACTTAAATTCATTTAAATACAATTAATAAAATATATATCCAATTACAATGTCAATATTCTTATATTACAATTTAAGATTAACAATTAATTAAGGTCAAAATATTCTTTAATGCTATAAAAACACTTGTCCGATAACCATGAAGTCAATCTACTCCTAAAAACATTACCCTTTAGGGTTTTTAAATCTTCGGGTAATGTATTATACACAACTATGCACATATTAAATACATTTCTTTTATAGATCATTTTATGGCAGGAAGGTTGATACAATAGTGCTTGAACTTTGCACGCTTCTGTCTCGGCATGATCTCATGCCTCTTTTTAAAGTACTCGGGGTGAGTTTAAACAAAGGTACATAAGTCTCTAATATACATACAGCGAAGCGGGAGAATATGGCACTGTTTAAATAACGGCTTACAACTGTCTATATACCAAGCCTTGTTAATGGCCCTTACACAACGCTTTTGAATTTTAAAAGCCTTATCTGACTCTACTGAGTTACCCCACAACAAAAGCCCGTAAAAGAGAACCGATGACACGTACCCGTGGTAACTAGTTCTATCGTAGATTGATGCCCGAAACAAACAACAGATACTTGATCATTATACGTAGATAAAGCATAAAAACAAACAAATCTTTCCTCTTTATAATATAAGTGTAGATTAATAAAGATTATTGTTACAATTCTGTTGGTATTATGTAGTTTTAGATATTTTTCGTTTGTTTCAAAATGACTTACAAAATTTAAAAAAATTCTGATTATAATTATTTTTCTCTTTTGACATGACTCTGGCATAAATGTTCTAAACAACTGCCGTAATTAAAAACTACTCATTTCAGTATTTTGTTTTAACACCACGAACCGTTAAATATACACTACCAAATAATACTAAACCGTTAGAGGAGTACTGACATCACCAACTGAGTTCATGACTCTTCTCCATCGTTCTTCTTTCCAATTAAAAACATGATATTGGTAGTAATTCGCTTGTTCAGAACACCAAACTAAACTAGCGAACTAAAATCTATTTTTAGTAAATATGGGGTAGTTCTTATTCTGTTCACGCTTAAGTCCAAATTTGTATAACACTTGCAAGTGACAATTCTTAAATTTGCCGTTTCTGTATAATTGTGGGTATGTTTAGTGCAAATTTAATCGTCATGCTCCCTAAACTAGTCTAAACTGATGTAAAACTACCCACATTTCAATAGAATAATCATATGTTTAGAATTATCATTCTAAGTGTTACTCGAATGTAGATTTTAGTATTAACATAATAAGAACTACCGTAGCTTAGAGTATTTTAGTTTAGTGTACACACAAGCGAATCAGTACCAGTGTCAAATAAACATAAGTTTAGTTTGCGAAGCCTTAACCCGTCCGAATCACCAAGCCCCCAGTTCATCAAATCTTTTTTATAGCGTAAACCCGATGCGGACATATTAAAAAGTATTAGGGAAAACCGCATTTTTTAACAATATCACAGCAAGTGGTACTAAATAATCACAATTACAGGTTTATTACAGTACATGTTTATTACTGTACAGGTTTATTGTGTATAAGTGTAAGTTCACCTCGCCCTGACACAAAACGTTGGTCCTCATCTCCTCTCCAGGCACGGACCGCCTTCTGTACTTCACGAATAATTTAGCTTCCGACCCTTATAATATCCGCAGTCCTAATATCCATAGTTACGGTGGCTATGCATGTCACATAAACTAAGGCTCATGAAAGTTTGAATCGAGAACACAGAAAACGTTACGTACTACGATAAACCAGGTTCAAACTAATGATAACCTTTTAGTGACAAATGTTGCGAATAGACTCTGAAGAATGTATAGACGGTGTTTGGTGCATAGAACGACAGGATTTTGGGGGGATGGAAGGATCATGCTCTAGATGTCCATGATATACCCTATGTCCCAAGAGTCACGGTAGTTTGACATGTGATTTTTTAAGTATTTTATAAATCATCACAAGAGTTTAATTCGTCATAACTTTGTTTGTTTGTAGGGTAGTTGACACAGTCAAAAATAAATTACAATTTAATAAATTACAGTTTAATAGTGATTGGAGCAAATAACTTAATTAATTTTAAAAAATATGTATCGCATATATATGCAAAATTTATGCATTAGATTTACTTTATTTTGACCAAACAAATTTTATACAAAAGTTTCTAGAAGTCACGTGATCACAAACGGAAGTAGCTGCGGAAATGGTGTCATAATGGCAAAAACATGATAGTGTCGTGCCTTACCAACAATTGAGAATCAAGCAAGTGAAGAAAGCATCTAATATTATTGCTTTAAAACTAAATACATACTAGGCCAAAGGACAAACTGTCGATCCATAAACACGGTTATTGCCGCAACCGCAAATAATAACTTTTATTATAATTTTTAATAATAATTAAATAGGTACCTAAGTTAATATATTCAATATTAAATTAATTTTTCTTGTTATCATTGTTCTTACACGAATGTTATGTCATGATTGAAAAAGGGTATTGCCAGACAGACAGACGAACAGACGGACAACAAAGTGATCCGATAAGGGTTCATTTTTCCTTTTGAGGTGGAAGACATAGAACAAATTATGCGGCAAATAATAATAATAATAATCATTGTTCCGATAGTGGTTTCAGCAAACGGCCTTATAGCAAAAAGCCTCGACCAACATCTTAAGAGGCTCTCGCTAGACGGTTGGATCAAGAGCCAGATACAGAAGGCAGTACTCCTTGACACGGCACGTATTGTCAGGAGGTTCCTCAGTCTGCAGCCCTAACCACCGGTAGTTTGGGTCATGCTCCACTGCCGATGGCAATCTAGGATTAGGTTTTTTATAATGTTTTTATTTTATATAGAAATATTGTAAAAAATGTAATTTTAAGAAAAATAAATAAATAATGTGAATAATAATAATAATTTATTTATTCTTCAGATAACAAAGATCCAAGTTACACTTAATACTGTAGTACTTAACTAACTATAATATATACAATTCAATATAAAATAATAAAATAAATGGAATGACATAATAATAACAATAATAATTATAGCTACCTTACAGATATAATTACATAGACTGTAGCTCAAAATCATTGTCTGAACATCAGACGCAAAAAGTTACTCAACATCTGTGAATCCAACGCCTCTGCAACTATTCTTAGGATACTGTTGTGGCTGTCCCTCACTCTGCTTCTCAATGATGCAGCCTTCTTACGCATGATAGCGTGAAAGCCATCAGTTTGGTATTCGGCAAACATCTCCGACGCGCTGCAGAAACGGGGAAGCCCCAGCAGCATCCTAAAAATGTCATTGTATTGGACACGTAAGCTGTCCAGCGTTCTCGTAGTGTAGTTGTACCATAGACTACCCGTGTACATACTCTGACAATAAGCCTTAAACAATGTAACTTTGACTTGGTCTGTACATCTGACAAATCTACGGGCCAACATATTCCCCCTAACCGCCAATGCTCTACGCTCTCTCTCAATGTCGACATTATCTTTAAGGTCGTCTGTTATATAATGCCCTAGATATTTAAATTTTGCAACTCTGTGCATGTTTACGCCGTTAAGCGTAATTGCCGGTGTTTCTACAGGACATTTACCAGCCGCCTTAAAGACCATGTACTCACTTTTAGTTACATTATACAACAGTCCATGTGTAGCAGCATAAGCTTCACACACCCTCAACATCTTGCCGATTGCACCCGCTGTTGGCGCCAGCAGCACCATGTCGTCTGCATAGCTGATGTTGTTCATACAAACTCCATCCACCCGGCATCCGACACGCATGCTGCTGAGCTCAACTATAAGGTCATTCATGTATAGGTTGAAGAGCCTCGGGGACGTCAGTCCCCCCTGTCTTACCCAGCACTCCAACCCATATGACTCGGAAAGTGAGTTTGCCCATTTTACTACGTTGGTTTGATTAGCGTACCAGTACTTAAAGATGTTCAGAATCTCCGCCGGTACATTCCTGTCTCTCAACTTTCTCCAGAGCACGTCATACGACACAAGATCGAAGGCTCTAGAGAGGTCGAGGAAACATGCGTACACCGGCGTTTTGCGTTTTGTATAATAATGGACAGCATGCTTAAGGCTAAAAATGGCGCTTTCGGTAGATAGCCCAGGTCTAAACCCAAACTGTGCGTCATGTATTTCCAAATAGGGTTCTAAGCAGGAGTCGAGCAGGCTGTCCAGTATTTTCGCAGCAATAGTCGCCAGGGAGATTGGGCGATAGTTCCCTTTATCCGATATGTCTCCAGTCCTATTCTTAACAATGGGTATAACTGTTGTTTTCATTAACTCCATAGGTAAATGTGCATGACTAATACACATTGAATAGAACATGGCGAGTACCCTTGGCAAATGACCTCCCGCGTATCTAAGATGTTCGACACTGAGCCCGTCGTGTCCCGGAGATTTGCCTCTGCTCATTTTGTTTATGGCGGTTTTAATCTGTTTGGCCGTGAAATTAAGCTGAGGCCCCACCCCCCGACCCTCGGGCTCACCATCGCTCATCCCAGACGACGGACCAAGTGGAGACCGCAACTTGAACAGTTCCCGAAACATATTAGCTATCTCGCCTGGATCATTTTTTCCCTCTAAATTCACTGGGAGGCTAGGCTTGGTATTCAGTTTTCCAGTCAACTTCCAAAACGTATTAAAATTATTTGATGCTCTATGTTTAGCTATCAAATCCATCTTTATTTGATCCTGCCTTTTTCGGCACCACTTTAATCTACTTTTATAAATTTTACGACTGTCAACCATTTGCTTGAACACATCGCCGGAAGAAGGACGACCGTGTAATACCCACATTTGATATCTCAGTCTAGCCTCCCGATGAGAATCCAGAACATATTTGTTCCAGCCGCATAGCACTCTCTTAGCTTTACCGTTCGTCCTCTTTTTTGTTCGTGTAGAGGCGTTTCGTAATATGCTAACAATGTCAAAATACATTTTGTCAATGATCCGTTTATGGTTGACCAACGTGCATGACTCAAAACTACACTCAGCGAACTGATGAGGAAAGTCTATCTCTTTAAACGCATTGTTGCACATGGCACTATATATCCTTATTTGAGATATGTCTCGCTCCCCCCAAATGACTGCATTAGGGGGCACGTCAGGTAACACTAACTTACTCCTTACTATACCCAGGTTACATTCAATATACACGGGTATATGATCTGACGCATATACATCCGATTCTATACCCACCTTAACAATGGTTTGCCAAGCAGATAAGGACACAACACAGTGGTCTAACCACCTCTTAGAACCATGAGCATCACTGACAAATGTATAACTATTCGAATACCGGCCTAATTTTTCTAAATCAGCACAAATCCACGACTGGTCTACACAAAAATTACACAATTCCTTAAAAAATAACTCATTAGGATGAGCGTTAAAATCGCCTAATATGTAAACACTTTCTACAGTACTACTTGCCTCAATCGCGCTTATTTCGCCGAGAACCTCTGTAAATATAGGTAGGTTATCTCGCGAGTCTACTGGCATGTACACAGAGAACACAATTAAGTCTCGACCGTGTATTGTTGCTTTAATGGCGGCTAAGCGAGTGCTACTACAATGTATAACCGACACCGCGTCGAAAATGCCCTTTCTCCAGAGAATGGCCACTCCCCCATATGGTCTTCCAACAAGGAGTCCCAAGGAAGTATCTACAGCTGACTTGCCTGTAAATTCAAATGAATCACAAATCGTTCCTAACATTGAAATGTCATGGGGAAGTAGCCACGTCTCTTGCAAACAAACAATATCTGACGTCATACAAATATCTCTTACACTATCGATCGACCTTTTAACTGATTTGCAGTTAAAACTCGTAATTTTACAGTTATTGTTTATGTTATTATCCATGGTCAATCGAGCCCTTGACTTTAACCTGACCTTCGGGTTTCGTTCCGTACCTAAAGTGCACAAAGCGCCTAAAAGTTATGCCATCTGGCCACAGTTCGTCATTTAAAAACAAATCTAGTTTGTGCTTAGAAACAAACACTCTATATGCATTGTATGTCTTTGCAGACTTCGTTTTGATAATTTTTAAGGTCACCGTTTCATTAGTTTTTTCTAATTAGTTTAAAAATGTATGTTTATTTATGTAACTGCGTAGATTTATAAACTTGTTTTTCATAAGCTGGGTATCCACTTGCGCAGCCTCGTGGCGAGCTGCCTCATCCTGAGCGTGCCGCGGGCTGCGGAAAGTAGATGCGTCTCCACTTGAGCACACATAATATCGTATCGAGCGGCAAGCCTCAACCCGAGCCACGATTTTCTCAATTCCTCATTAACCACCATGGTTGACGCTGCAGCATTAGTAGTAATTAGTCACTACAAAAGGAAGCAACATAAGAAACGGAAACATGGTGGTGGATGGTGGATTAAGGAAATATATCGTAAGCGAAATGTTCATGCAAAACAATTGTTGTCAGATATGACCTTTGAAGGCGTAGAAGAAACTATTAAATTTTTTACCAGAATGAACTCTAAAACCTTTGAAGATCTATGTATCAAGCTTGAACCAATAATTGGAAAAAAGATACATCGTTTCGCAAAGCAATCACAACAAAAGAACGACTGGCCATTACCCTGAGGTTTTTAGCAAGTAGTGATTCGTTTGTTAGTTTGCAATACCTTTTTAGAGTGTCAAAGCAATCTATTTCAAAAATTGTTCGCGAAACATGTGATGCCTTGGTAAAAGTGCTCAAAGAATATGTTCAGGTTAAAAATGCTTTATTGATCAAAATTTTAGGAAAGTACAAAGTTACAATAATGACAGAGTAGTAAATTGATCAGTATTTCCAGTAGAATCTTGTGAGTTCACAGAAGTTTGCCCATATTGTTGGGAATTTTGTACGTTCGCAGAAGTTTGACCGTATTGTTGCGTGTAGTATCGTTGTTGTCGTGTACCTGGTAACATCCCGGTATCAGCTTGAAATAAGATATCCATTATAGCTTTTTTAACGTGTGCTAAAGTAATTGGATCATATTTTCTAAGTTCTGCAGTAATATGTTTACCAAACATATCATAACTATCATCTGTATAATTTAACACTTCCATAGCTTTATCTAGATCTATATTATCTTCACAAGCATCAGTCATTTTTCTTTTATTTAATCTTGAAGTTTCGGGCTGCGTCTGTTGTTGATCATCGCGGCGCAAAGATGATCGCTCGGAAAAAGAAGTTTCACGCATCGATTAATTTTCTTCGAATAATTCTTCATTCTGTAAATTAAAATAAATAAAATCATAAAATAATGTTTAGCAGTACGATAGCCTAATAGTAAAATAAAGCCGTGGGGTACCGGCTTAGAATAGTACGCCCCCAACTCTACCCGTGGGTGCGTAAAAATCTGCTAAGGGATAACAATCGGAAGGTGGGCAGCAGCACCTTCCCAGTATTAAAACCTCAAAACTGCGCTCGCCAACCCGCCTGCCAAGCGTGGCGAGTATTGTCAAAATCCCCCTAAATGATAGACACATAAGGAACCAGGCCCCCAGTCCCCGGCAGCCCCGCTATTCCTGGCTACGGTAGCGGCCACGGTAACGGTGGGGCAGGGGGTGCTAAGAATCCCCGGCAGACGCCCGGCTACCACCCCCAACGACGACGACTGGCCCTGGTGACACACAACATACGCACGATGAGGACAGACAAGAAGATATATGAGCTGGAAGAAGAAATGAGTAAGTTACACTGGGACATTGTGGGGTTATCTGAAGTCCGTAGAGCGGGTGAGGCACGATAACCCTAAAATCAGGTAACTTACTCTACAACCGGGAGGGCGACCAACCGTCCCAAGGTGGTGTCGGTTTTCTCGTCCACAAGTCCCTTACTAACAACATAGTTATGATCGATAGCGTTTCCAATAGGGTCGTATACCTAATACTCAGAGTATCCAATCGATATTCGCTGAAGGTCATTCAGGTATACGCACCGACGAAGTCGCACCCGGATGATGAGGTGGAGGATATGTATGAGGACATTAGTCGGGCCATACATACCTCTGAGACGCACTTTCTAGTTGTTATGGGGGACTTCAACGCGAAGTTGGGTAAGAGAAGCGAGGAGGATGAAAGTGGGGCAATTTGGCTATGGACAACGGAACCGTAGGGGACAAAGGTTGGCCAACTTCCTGGAGAAAGAGGGACTCTTTATGATGAACTCTTTCTTTAGAAGCCACCTCACAGGAAATGGACCTGTCTGAGTCCCGATGGTTCCACGAGAAATGAGATTGACTTCATTATTACCACCAAAAGGCAAATATTCACTGATGTTTCCGTGATCAACAGAGTTAAGACCGGTAGTGATCACCGAATGGTAAGAGGCACGGTGAATATTAATGTCAAACTGGAGAGGTCTCGTCTGATGAAGTCGACGCTCCGACACACTCGTGCCCGTATTCAAGACCCCGAGAGCTTTCAACTTAAGCTATCCAATCGCTTCGATTGCCTTGAGAACATCGCTTCACTAGACGGGATCAATAACAGGTTAGTAGAAACTGTCCATACAGTGGGTTCCAAATACTTTAAACCCTACCGTACAGATAGGCAACAGAAAATCTCCAACGATACCTTCAACCTCACGGCTAAACGACGCTCACTGAAACTGCAGTCTTCGGATGATGCTGAAGCATATAGGCTGCTCAATAGACGAATATGGAAGTCCTTGCGACACGACATCCGGATCTTTAATACAAACCGTATTAAAGAGACGATAGAGCGGAAAAAAGGCTCCAAAGTGTTTGCGAGAGACATGTCTATTGGGCAAAGTCAGTTGACGAAGCTGAAGAGAGAAGACGGCAGTGTAGCGTCGACCAAAGCAGAAGTATTAGGAGAGGTAGAGAGTTTCTACGGACAGCTATACACCTCGGTCGCTAAACCTGTTAGCAGCTCGGTCAAAGACCCAAGAGCCAAGCTGACCCGACATTATACCGAAGATATCCCGGACATCAGCCTGTATGAGATTAGAATGGCCTTGAAACAGCTTAAGAACAACAAGGCGCCTGGTGACGACGGTATCACATCTGAGCTTCTGAAAGCGGGTGGAACACCGGTACTTAAAGTCCTTCAGAAGCTCTTTAATACCGTCTTACTTGAAGGTTCAACGCCAGAAGCATGGAACAAAAGCGTGGTGGTGCTGTTCTTCAAGAAAAGTGACAACACTTTACTTAAAAATTACAGACCCATCTCGCTTTTGAGCCTTGTTTATAAGCTGTTTTCGAAGGTCATAACGAACCATCTCGGTCGCAGGTTTGATGAATTCCAGCTTCCGGAACAAGCCGGTTTCCGAACAGGCTATAGTACCATAGATCACATCTACACGCTACGGCAAGTTATACAGAAGACCGAAGAGTATTACTTGCCTCTTTGTTTAGCGTTTGTGGACTATGAGAAAGCCTTTGATTCGATCGAGACGTGGGCAGTGCTTGAGTCTCTCCAGCGGTGCCGTATTGACTATCGGTATATTGAAGTGCTGAAGTGTTTGTACAAAAACGCCTACATGTCAGTCCGAGTACAGGAGCAGAGTTCGAAGGCAATTCCATTGCAAAGAGGCGTAAGACAGGGAGACGTTATATCTCCGAAACTGTTCACCGCTACATTGGAAGACGCCTTCAAGCTTCTGGAATGACAACGTTTGGCATCAATATTAACGGCGAATACATCACTCACCTTGGATTTGCCGACGATATTGTAGTCATGGCAGAATCAATGGAAGACCTCAGTACAATGCTCGAAGGCCTCCATCGAGTTTCCCAATGGGTAGGTCTTAAGATGAACATGGATAAGACGAAAATTATGTCTAATGCCCATGTTGTACCTACCCCAATATCAGTTGGGAACTCAGTTCTCGAAGTTGTCGACGAGTACATCTACCTGGGACAGACAGTCAAACTATGCAGGTCCAACTTCGAGAAAGAGGTCAATCGTCGAATCCAACTCGGCTGGGCAGCGTTCCGGAAACTTCGCGAAGTCTTCTCGTCAAAACTACCTCAGTGCCTCAAGACAAGGGTCTTCGACCAATGTGTGTTACCAGTGATGACTTATGGCACTGAAACGTGGTCTCTTACTATGGGCCTCATAGATAAGCTCAAAGTCGCACAACGAGCTATGGATCCGTAGAAGAACGAAAGTCACCGACATAGCTCAGAAGATTAGCCAGTTGAAGTGGCAGTGGGCAGGGCACATAGCACGCAGAACAGATGGCCGATGGGGTTGAAAGGTTGTGGAGTGGAGACCACGGATCGGCAAGCGCAGCGTAGGTCGTCCACCGACACGGTGGACAGACGACCTGAGGAAGGTCGCAGGACGACGTTGGATGCAGGCCGCTTCCAACCGGTCCTTTTAGAAAATCATGGGGGAGGCATATGTTCAGCAGTGGACGTCCTACGGCTGAGATGATGATGATGATGATGATGAAATTATGTGACATAATTTTCAGATACGATCATCAAACATATTCTTCAATCACCAATTAATAGTCACGGAGAATACATAAAAATTTTCCCAGCATCGTGTTGCTTGGCTTGGTGGATGGTAATTATAATTTTATGTATGTAGACGTTGGATGTCAAGGACGCACATCCGATGGTGGAGTCTTTAAAAACAGTGCATTGTACAAATCACTAGAAAATAATGAATTAAAGTTACCAGCACCCTGTATATTACAGACACCATATTTGATTAAAGTGCCCTATGTTATATTAGCTGACAAGGCATATTTTGCTTTAAACAATTATACTATGAAACCGTTTGAAGGAACCCCAGACAATGGTTCTCCAGAAAGAATATTCAATTACCGTCTATCTAGAGCACGAAGGGTAGTAGAAAATGCTTTTGGCATCATGAGTTCTGTATTTAAAGTGTTAAGAAAACCAATGTTATTGGAAACAGAAATTGCTACGAAAGTGGTACTGGCTACTGTTTATTTGCATAACTTTTTACGAAAAACAAGGGCAAATATTTATACACCACCAGGAAGTTTGGACTCTGAAATCGATGGAAATTTCGTACAAGGGTCGTGGAGGAATGAACCAGATTCGACTTCTTTTGTGCCTTTACGTGCAATTCCTCGAAGGTCTGCAAATGACGCAAAAGTAATTCGGTCACACTTGGCTACACACTTCGTTACAAATGGACAAATAACATGGCAACATAGATATTAAATATAAAATATAATTAGCACTAATCACTATCCGAATCAGAAGAAAACATGTATGTACGTTTAAACACTGCGCAGAAATGAAATAAATAACGCCAGAGCACGCCACGACACGACACATAAGTGTGCACACTCACCGTCACGATAGTAAGCACCACGACACGCCACGACACGTGAATATGTTTCTGCCTTTAGCCCAAAGCTTACTGACCCCAGTACAGAAGGCGATGGTTCTGAATTTGTTGTGTCTCTTGCTGCAGAAGGCGACGATGTGTCGATAGACATTGAGTTTTGAGTCTCACGGGGAGAGAACTTGTCAGCCAAGAAGTAAAAGTGCTCATAAGCGAACCATTTCGATATATACACCTCATTACGACCTAGAATAAAAATCATTTTAGAGGTACACTACACACGTGAGTAAAATGAGTATAAAATAAATGACAAAAAATATACAACTAATTTTCAAAAACCAATGAATTTTTACCTGATCCCGTGACTAGACTTTTTTATGCCGAGATTTTTCTGTCCGAAAACATCCACAAAGCGAAGTATTTTTTTAACTTCGGAAATGGGTAGTTTCATTTCCTTGCTTATTATTTTCCAAGAATCTTCTTTCAATTGTTTATTATAATGATGCGGTCAAGTTGGATCCCACAAATGTCGGTGGTTTTCATATAACTTAATTAATTCGATACATTTCTCATTATCCATTTTGCCGCGTTACGAGCACACGTACGTCCGTCTCTACTGAACGCACGCCTCACACCTATGCCTCACACTGAGGCGTCTTTGAGCATGGCCATTAACCGACACGAATTGGCTCGCTGCGCGGCCGCCTCGTTTGGTTCAAGTCGCGGCAAGCCTCGACTCGCGGCACGCCTCGACTCGCGGCACGGTCTCCACTAGATCTGCCTCGGGTCGAGGCAGCCGCTCGGCCCGCGGCTGCCTCAAATGGATACCCAGCTATAGAGTATGGTTTAAGAAATAAGTCAGTCATTTAATTACTTAAGTGTTTTGTATAAGTCACGTGGATGCATTACTAAAACTTCGTTTGTTTGTTAAAAATGTTTCACGATTTTATACACTTTACTGACACTCGTACACAATAATGAAAATCAAAGGTTGATAACCCACCACTATTACTCGTCAAAATTTGAGAATAAACACAAAAGAAAATAAATTATAGTAGTTATTGTTGGTTTTTTTTCGCTATCTCCATGTTCAAGCAAGCAAACTCTAAGCAAGCAAAACGTATGATAATCACAGCATAATTTGTTTTTGTGACGTCGTACGACGTATAGGCCGCCATTGAATAATGTTTTACCGCCAATATTAAAAGTTGATATAAAAACATAGGTATGTATTTTTGTGTCCTGATAAATTTAACATACATTAAAAAAAAGTCAAGAGCCCTATTGTAATACTACGAAATGACGTTTTATCAAATACATGCTGTTATCTAAATATATCATTACCTACTTGATATAATCACATCAGCACATCAAACAAAAATCTTCTGAGCTCTCAAAGCCGACAATCTGTGTTAATGTTATGAAAAGTGACCACTTCTAAATTCATTGCAAAAAAGAAACTAAAAGCTTTTTCGAAATTAGATGTATTTCAAAGAGCTCTTATTACTAGAGACCTGCAGGGCTGTTACGTATCTCAGTTACAATCAAATGTTGATTGAAATCTTGGAAAATGAAAGCACTATGTAAGTTTTGACAACGACAATGTAAGCAAAATTGTGAGTAAATTGCTGACTGGAGAGCTGACAAACGCCGCCATTTATCAAGATAACAATCATCGTTTCATTGCAACTGACAAACGTTAAATAGCCTTGCAGAAATTAAGCTACCTAATATGGTGAAAATATGCTAAGCTGCACTGGGCCCGCGTGGTGGATTATGGCCCAACTCCTATCACTGAGAGAAAATGTAATGGGCTGATTATGTTATGTAGGCATGCAAAAATGCATTCTTAACTCTCAATATATGCCACTTAATTGGCGATAAGTGCCAAATTATGCAACATTAAAAGTGCGTTCGAATAGGCCCTTCGTGAGCGTTTTTAGCGAAAATAACGCTAAACACGCTAACACAAGGGGCGTTCGCATTGGGAATCTGTGGGTGAAAATGTTGTTCATGTCTCTATTTGTTCAGCGTTCAGAAAGCTAAAAAAGAGAAATTTTTGCCACCAAAAAGTGTAATTTTTGATCCACGTCCGGAGCATGGTTGTTTGTGATCGTTTTTTGACCGCTATGTATTTGACAGCATAATCATGCGATTTTAGGTCTTATGCTCAGTTGAGCGTTCGAATAGGGTGTGGGAAAAAGTGGCAAAATTAACGTTTTTGAGCTTTACGAACCCTATAACAAAAAATGCCCTCATAAGCTAAACGAACGCACCTTAAATTGAAATAAGTATCAGTAAGAATCATATTTTACTGATTGTATTTGTATTTAAAAACACATTTTCATTGCTCATACTCGGAAAGTAGGTCTGAAGTTGCCTGAGGAGCGGTTGAAAGTAATACTTTTTAGACCTAGGCAGAATCGTTTTTTAACCGACAGCTGTCACATAAAAAAAATTGTTCCTTTTAAATTTCTATTTAATTATGTTCAAACTTTCCATCAAGCCACACAATTACAGCGTGATAAAAAATTTAAATAACTACACCAAAATTGATTAAGTATTAATTAATGAATATAAATTTTGAAATGACTTCATTATACGTAATTTACTTTCAACTATTTCTTTCATTTAACATAGATTTGCAAAATATTTACTATTTTTAAATTATGTAAATGAAAATTAATGACTGAATAGCTGGCCGGGCACAGAAAAAGAAATAGTCTGGAAAGCGGTAATACGATCTTCATTTGTTTTTTCAAGTTGTGGAGTTTTGTTTATACTTCCGAGTATTGTATTAACTCAATGAGTGCATCTGATTCAGAAAGGAATTTAACGCCTGATTTCATAAGAGAAGAGGTTAAAGCAGTATTTGACAAATTTTCTCAAAAATGGTATGTAATGTTGCCATAACATCTCTAAAAAGTATTCAGAAAGTGAACCGGAGACTTATCACAACTGTCCAGTAAGAAGCGAGAATTTAAATTTGGAATCTCCTATTGTCCAGTAAGTAAGTAAGTTCTTACTGAACAGTAGGTCGTCCTCTTTAGATCTGCTTAGATAAAAACATAGTACCAGACACAGGAGCCTTTTGGAGCCTTAAACAGCCATTTTATAGTTTGCGACGCAGACAAAGTATGCAAAAATAGAACAATGTTTAAAACTAAACGCAAACTTTTTATACAGGGTGTTTGGTAGAAGGACCGACAAACCAAATGAGCGTGTTCGGGGGCCCACTTGGAGAATACAAGTTGGCCAAAAAAAATCCCAGACAATTTTTTTTTACTTTTTTATGGGAATTTTCCCTTTTTCTCCGAAATCGTACCTATTTACCACCATAACATTTGTAAAATCTGTTTTAGACAGGATGTTTTTAGTTGAATTTGGTCTCTATACACCTTCAAGCCAAGCAAAGCAAAATTGGATACAAAACAGAGATAACTAACTGATTTAGAGCTCATAGAGTGAAAAAAAAATTTTTCCTTATAGTTCAACTTTCACAGTGATTTGTGGTAAATAGGTAAGATTTCGGAGAAAAAGGGCAAATTCACAAAAAAAAGTTTAATAGATTGGGGCGCCTGGGTTTTTTTTTTGCCAACTTGTATTCTCCAAGTGGGCCCCCGAACACGCTCATTTAGTATGTCGGTCCCTCTACCAAACACCCTAAAACTTATGAAAAATTTATGAAGTGGAAGGCAGAAAAACAAAACAAAACTTGGTCTGAAAATATCATTGTTGAGAAAAGCATTATACAAGCCTCAACCAGTAAGAAAGCCATCCTGGCCTCGTATATAACCGGACCGTACCGCAGGTGAGGTAACTCATACTTGGCCAAGAAGGCTTACTTACTGGATTCTGCAGTAATGCACTATACCACTATTGCCGTACGAGGATTTTTAGAAATGGCGCACTGAAAAAGAAGTGAATTCGTTATCATGAACGATCAGTTAATATATTTCTACGAATTATTATCAAAGACTTACAAACTCAAAGACAACAATAAATACTAAACACAATGTATCATAAAAGGAAGTGTCTGCGGCAACTTATTGGCAAAAACAAGATTACGAATATTCGTAGAGCTTAATTTTCTTAACTGCTTAATTTTTCAAACTCAAATGTATAATGTATATGCTTTCGCAGAATATCGGCGACTTTGCTAACTGATTCTGGTGCCAATGTACTACGAGTAGCTGTCATTAAAATGCATGGATGTTAGAAGTCGAGTAAAGTAGTTAATGGCTTTAGAAGAATCAGTTGAAAATAAAACTAAGACATCACACAGAACAACACAAAGGATAAATCTGCATTCCACTGACTCTCCACAACCGAGCACTTCAAAAGATTATCCAATGCTATCCAAAAATTGACAAATATATTCTTCTACTTTCACCAAAAAATCCCTGGATGCTGTAGAAACTTAAGTTTCCCAGAAAAAATCATATAGCATACCCGGAGAAAACAAATTATTGTTATTCTCTTTATTGTTTTTTTTTTTACGGATCTCATCCGGTCCTTTACAAGGCATAAGTGGGGCTGTAGCCAACACTCAGAGGCCTGTTTGGTATAAAAATATACAATGTAGTATAAAAACAGCATTTGGAATGAAGGTGGAATGGTACAGCTATTACCAAAATTGCTAACATAGTAGGGCTATTGACAAGAACTCCTAAAAGATAAAAGACGAGACTACGGCACCTGCCAATTTCAGTCCCATCTTTAAAAATTTAGGCAGGTGGTGACTTGCCCACTAAACGGGCCTCCCATAAGGGCCACCATCAATGGTGACAAAAGGGGCAACGTTGGTGTGGATGGCTAAAGGGTGTCGAGAGGTGTGCTGCGGTTTCACTAGAGCGCTAGTACCGGTGTTATGCCCTTTAACACTTCCACCCTTGGAGCTTTTTCTTACTTGCTATTGCGTCTCCACCCCCACACGGCCAATTAAGGCAAGCCGGGGTCAGTGATGTCATTTAGTCCCGGGAGAATCAGGGTCCATAAAAACATAATAATAATAATTAATATTATTATGTTTCAAATTTCCAGTAGGCAGTAAGACTGTTGCCTTCTATCTTTAAATAACACGATTGTGCCACATCCACAGGGGTGACGTCTACTCGGCAGAATTTGAATTTAGATTCTATATTGGGTAATTTGCCCGTATCATCTGGCAAAATTGAACCCTAGCCGTTTATAAAACTGTTGAATTTACACAAAGATTCATAATCTGGGGTTTTGCATAAAATATCTATATTTGAATAATTTGCCAGTATACTCCTGCAAAGTTAAACCCTCTCCGTTGATAAAACTGTTCAGTTTAGACGAAGATCTATAACCTAGGTTTTTTCTTAAAATATCCTCAACATTTTTATTCCATCTTTTCGGGGTGCCCTTGGAATTTCGGAGTTAATTTGATGTACTTGTTTCATTAATCCGCTTTGGTAGGTACGTAGAGAGTAGACAATTATTTTTTATATTTTTTTTACTATTTTATTTATAAAGAAAACGAGTATACATAGTAACCTATAATAATTCTGTCAAAACGAGTAGCGGTTTGTGGGCAGATGCTAACTCTGCCGTGACTTTGTACAAGTACGTGTAGGTAAGTAGATGTATTATAAGAGTATAATTATAATAATATTTCTGATACATAACTCATTATATACACATATATATAATATAATAATATATAATGGGACCACCTATTTACCCTACTTCAAAAAAGAAAGAGTTTCTATGTTCCACTGTAGGTTTTTAATTTATGTCCACCGATTCCTCTCCCATTTTGGAGATATATTCTAAAATTATTATTATTTATTTGGTAGAGTTTACTTCCGAATATGGGACCAACCATTTAAATTACGTCAAAGTCGGTCAAGCGGTTTAAGAGTTACACTTCAATAACTGAAAAGTGTTACTGTTAAAGTAAAAGTAATACTATAAAAATAACAAGGGTTGCGATGTCAATGTCAATGGTTCAAGTATTTCTAAATAATGCTTCTTTCGGTTGGATGGTACTGTTAACTGTCCAATAGATGTCGCCCCGTCCCCGCAAGACGGTTAGTCAAATAGAGAGTTAAAATTCGATGCTCGGACCAGATTCTCGGTGGCCTAGTTGGTCAATGGCGTCTGACACGGAGAGTCAGAAGATGCGGGTTCGAATCCCGTCCGAGGATGTGAATTTTTCTCTGTATAAATTTCAATGAAAAGTGTTACGCCTATTTTGATCATATCTATATTGACGGTGAATGACAATCGATCCCGTAAGCAGCTGGAGCCACTACAAAGGGTGATTTTTTTACCGAAAAATGTATGTAGTTAGAAAATACCTATAACCACAGTATTGTGCGCATAGTACCAAATACAACATGTCATTTCATTTCACACTTTTTAGTATTGAAGTCGGTTTAATTATTTGGGAATAAGTTTTGATTATCAGCCCTTCTCGATATTACTGATGGTCATGAACATGAATAATACATGTAATGTAATAAAAGCACCAAAAAAAACTCTAGACATCACTTTACAATCACTTACAAGTCATAAGACATTTTCTTCTTTCTTCTTTTTCCATTTCCTTGTGTAAAGTGACTAAGACCGTAAGTACATTAGCATAATCAAACAAAGCTTTATGATTTTTAGATTACATCCAATTAACTATTTTTTTATGTTAAGTACATAAAAAAATAAAAACAAAACTACCATCCACTGATTGCTAAATACTCGTAATAAATATAAGTTCATATTATTTATTATTATTATTATTCAATTTATTTCACGGATTACGTCCGGTTTTTTTTAATAGGCATAAGTGGGGCTGTGGCCAACACTTAGAGGCCTGTTTGGTATAAAATATACAATATAGTATAAAAACAGACATTTTGGATGAAGGGTAACATGGTAAATATATCTATTACAAAAATGTGGAAAATGGTAAGGCTATTTATATGAACTTATTAGTGATTAGGGATATAGAGATAGTGGGCTATGGACGAGACTACGGCACCTGCCAATTTCAGTTTCATTTAAACTATTTAGGCAGGTGGTGACTTTCCACACACTTCCCCATAAGAGCCACCATCAATGGTGACAAAAGGGGCAACGTTGGTGTGGATGGCTGAAGGGTGTCGAGAGGTGTGCTGCGGTTTCACTAGAGCGCTACTACCGGCGTTATGCCCTTTAACACTTCCACCCGGTGGTTATTGTTACTTGCTCTTGCGTCTCCACCCCCAGACGGCCAATTAAGGCAAGCTGGGGGTCAGGGGTCTCATTTAGCCCCAGGGAGAATCAGAGCCCACGGTGTCGCCACTCACCGTTATTATTATTATTATATTTATTATTGATTATTGATTATTTTATTTATAGCATACATGTACGAGTACATTCATATTTCCATAGTTCTTATGGTAAGATATAAATAAGTACATGCACCCTGCAAGGGAGTTTGCCAGTGAGTGCGATACATTAAAATTTTAATAGTCAATTATTACTGACATTATTTCAATTGAAATATAATATAAATTTTTATGATTATTTCAGATGTACTTACGCGAAGTAAGAAATTCCAATAAGTTAAAATTTATATGATTTAGAGTAGTAGCAATTAACCGCCTATTATGTTCCCACGGTTGGTACTCGATGCTTCCTCTTAGATTACACGCCATTATCCACCACGTGGGCCCACTGCGACTTGGTAGCTAAGTAGCTACCTAGTTAGCCTTAGTGTTGATGTTTTCAGGGCAGCTTCCGATATAACCTAACAATTGGTTGTCCTATGTCAAATAACCGGGATCGACGTCTTCGTGTGTATGCGTGTGTGCGTAAATGTAACGTAACGTGTCGATCACGTGAAACAGTACAAACTGTCATTTATCTAAAACAACTGTGACACAGACAACTTATAGTTTGGAGGTGGACGTCGACGCGTGACGCGTTGACGCTTACGACACGAATACTTTTTCACAAATTGTATGTGCTACGGCCTTAGTTGAAAATGCTACTAGAGCATCTAGGGCCGTAACAAGGGCTGCCTTGTTGATCAGTCGCGAAAGACAAGACAAGTTACGATGCGAGGCTATGATGATGATGATTGATGTATAAAATGACCAGAGTATATGTACATATACAAACACATAGGTTTAGTGTTGCTTAACAACGCCATCTATTGTCAATTAGCTTTAATTTTGCTGGATTGGTAAAACAGTTTGTTGTAGCAGTTTTTCATTGCCTGAAAACACGGACAGACGACGTTTTCTAAAAATAAAACCTAGCTAGATTGAATTATCACCTCCGAAACCCCCTGCATTTTGAATGTCATGAAAAACGTTGCAGCCGTTTCCGAAATTCATTCAACACATTTTGGTTTGAGGTAGGTAGGTATTTCTCAACAAATATTATTCATATTTTATCAGTAAGTAATTCGTATCTAAAACAAATCTCGGCTACCCAAATACTAAACATCATTATTAGCTAATATTTGTGAGTGACTACAGTCACTTTTGTTATGTTTGTTACTTGTTCGCTGGGTAAAACATTTGGATGATTTTGACTGTATCTGCAATGTGGTTAGGTTATCCAGATAGCCTTTATACTGTGGAATGTCTGATTCAACGGATAGTTCCCGAGGGATCGCGATGGCATTACTCCACGCGGATGAAATCACAGGCAGTAGGTAGGTAATCATTACCTTTGTGTGTATTAACATTGTTATTGACCGAGTGAGTATTAACGAAGCGTCTCTGCAATAATTTGGACAAAACTGTGCCACGCGGTTTCACCAGCATGGTGATGGATGATGATGATGAAAAGTATCCTTCCCCGGGATGAGTAATCTCCTTGCCAAATATTTTCGTGATCCGTTCAGGCGTTGAATCGTAACAAACTCACTTTCTCATTATACCGTTAGTTAGGATTAAGATTGTGTACATTAAATAAAATATTCTGTAAAAGCATAGAGAGAAATGTACATTATTAAAATGCAGGTATTGGATATGCGAATGGTGTTTTTTACAATGGCAATACAGGGGAATATCGAATATAAAATATCAAGTTTTATTCGTGCACATAAATGAACGGTTTAATAACTATAAAAGAGTTTACAGAAATGACTTACAGTATCTACTTCTATAAGGATAATAAATAAATGTATGAACCTTGGTATTTGGCGTTCAACCTCATCCAGATGGTCAATGGGCTCGCTGGGGGGGCGCTCGAGCAGGCGGGAAGGTGCGGTTAGTGTGTCGGAACTCATGTTTCGGCTTGGTTTCGAATGGCGCTTCTGCTTCTTTCGGTTCTCCTCGGCTCTTTGCAGATTGTGCAATCGGAAGAAGAATATCGACATTATAAATATCCTTTCTATAACTGTTTACCTTCACTTTGATTCGAGTTATTGCACTAGTTTGACACTTTAGCACCAAAATATTAAAGTGAGATAAAATAAAAACTATTTATTACAGATGTGTAGCGTTATAAGGTAGGTACAATTACCAGAGCTGTTGCATTTTACGTTTTTTTATAGTTTCAGATTAACCCTTCATATACCGTGATAATTAAAACAAAAGATTTATTAATTAGATACATTCACGTCAATGGTACTCAAAGGATTAATAACAAATTACCTTCAATATGTATGTAATAGGCCTTTATTATAAGACAGTATAATTTTAACAACAAAAAACCATATGAACTGACACAATATTTAAGACAAAAACATGTTTTAAATTTGACTAATCAATTAAATATATCAGTAACCGGATAATTTTAAAGGAAAAGATTCCTCGAATGTAACAGCTCTTGTAAATGACCTGTGATTTAAAAAAAATACTGTAAGCATACAGCTGAATCAAAGAAGTGAGCAGGTAGACTAAGGGCATTTATATTTATTTTTACATGAATAGTGAAGTGAAGCACAAAGAAGAATATTTGAATAAAAGTTGTTGCTATTCGTAGCCGAAGCGATATAGGCCCGCACATTTCCACAAGTATCATGACCTACATTTCATTTGGACACGGCTGCTTGAAGGTACATAATTTATGACCTTGATTTATTCTTAGATACCTCGCTCTTTGATGTTGCTGTTACAATGTAATTGTGTTTTTGATTAGATTACTCAGAAAGGATGGTATTGAATTTTATCATCATGAATATATCTGAACACCAAGTAACAAATTTGTTATCAGTACTCGTCAGGGTGCTTTATATATATATATATAATCAGAACATATATAGCATATAGCAGACACATATGACATTGCATTCGCAAAATAATAATTTATCGTCATTGCGTAAACCATTTCTACATTTAGTTATGTGTAGTTAACATACACACATATCATCGAACACGATTTTTTAAACGTGTTTTAGTTAATTTATTATTACGACATTCATTTTATTTTTGTTACATAATAAGTTTGTAAAACAATTTTTCCTAACCATTGCCACTGAAAAATATAAAATTATTCCACTGAAATATCAAAGATGAAAAAAGAATATAACTAAGAACGGAATTAATTAGATATCCTGTAAATTAAACAGAAGAGCCATCTGTGTTTACCAAACTATATAAACGAAATAACAATACAAGTTGCACTGTGAATGTTTCGTTTTCATTTCAGTTGCTCCTTAGAGTTGTTGTGTTTCTGAAAAGCAGATGTGTTTTTAGCAAGTAAACGACGCGGCACTTGACTTCGTTCCTCATTAGTGTGAACCGTCCCTACACGTGGACTATTCCTTGGATATTTTGTTTCCATTTATAATCAAAACTTAGAAGTTGTGTTTAATGTATAATGTAATTCATTGCAATTGCAATACACTTCATTCTAATTAATATTTTATTCCCTGCAAATAAATAAGTGTATCGGATAGGACCTATCTAGCCTTATTTTTTATTCTTATAGCAGCAGACTTCTTGAATGATATAAGATGATAACTATGCTCGTTCTTAGTTTTATTTTATTTATTTTATATTGTTGCTAAGTAACGTATTCTAATATCGTATTAGCAGAGGAAGCTTCATCAATCTTCTCTTTTTACGACTCCTACGACTGACGACGAGTGTTTGGGGAATACAATTCTAGGCCGGCATCTAACGGGAAATGGAACCTGGTCCTCTTGTTAATTGACCGAATAAACATGAAGGAGTTCGGGAACGTTTAAACAAATATCCTCACAAAAATATCAATTATTGTATATCAAATACTGTTAATGTAAATAATTACGCAATTGCCAGAAACAAACAAGCTCCAGTAAGTGACAACGAAGCACTCTTTTAACCCGACATATGATATGACACGTCATGAAATAGATACCTACTTGAAATACCCCTTTGACGGTCCAGTTAGTATTGACATATATTCATAGTTGAAGCACTATATAAGCTTTTATGCGTACCTGTATGTCCCTTCCTGACCCTAATCCTTGTCCGTTAGAGAACTTCCTTAGATCATAGTTTGTGGGCCATCCCGTATTATGGAAGTAATATATATACTATAACACAATTCGTAAGTCTTCTTCGAAATACTGTTTCCCTCTTCTAAACTTGTTGAATAAATTCATTATGTTTTTCTAACTATTATTCCTAGCTAATGTGACTATTAGCATGCAAACAACGCACATAACTAAAAACCCCAATTGATATGGATATGATCATTTCATTTTACCTATCCCGTTTTGCAGCAGTCCACTTTTTGCAGCTAAAAAGCTACCTTTATATAAAAGAGGTTTATGGCACGAGTAAGTGAATATTGATATAGTAGTAATAATATATTATCGCTACTATGATAAATTATTAGTATTTAAGTCAGAATACCATTTCTAATTTTTATTTAGTCGTAGCACAAACAAGACCATTATTATACATCATATAAAACCATTATTACCATTCATTCTCATCTTTCATGGTATAACTACGTTATGAACATAAATCTATAAATTTTTCACAAGACTGAATATTAATCTCAATTTGATAAGAATAAAAACCGTATAATTGTATTTTTAAAGGGGTGGTGTGCACACATGTGAAATGGGGTAAAAACTTTTTGCACCGAAATGTTACGCGAGTTATTTTATTGAATAGGTCTATTGAAATGGAGGTAACTCGAATGGAAATTCATACATTTTATATCAGATGTACTGGTTGCGAAATATGGCCCACCAGTGTAACGAACAATGGTAGTGATTCACTTGTGCTACGACTGTGACTGAACACTAAACTAAACTAGCGAACTGAAATCTAAAATTCTCTAAACTATGGTACTTTTTATTCTGTTCATACTAAAATCCACATACGTATAACTTTTAAAAAGTCTATCCTAAAAAATATGATATTTTTATTCAATTGTGGGTAGTTTTAGAGACAAGTTTAGAGAGCACGAAGTTATATGACGACTAAATCGTAATTGAACAGAAATGTAAAATTTAAGGACAGTCATTCGCAAGCATACTAGACTGAACATAATAAGAACTACCTTAATTAACTAAAAATTAGATTTTTATTCGTTAGTTTAGTTTGTTGTTCAAAGTCAAAGTCAAAATCATTTATTTAATTTAAGCATCGAAGACGCACTTATGAACGTCAATTTTTCATTATAGTGGACTTTAAAGGCTACCGCCGCGTTCCAAAATATATAGAGTCTACCGAGAAGAAGCGGCAAGAAACTCGGGGCCATTATTTTTATATCTCTTCTTCTCTTCTTCATCGCTACGGTCTTGACAGAGCAGTCGTGGTCGTCACTTCAGGTTGTGTAACGCGCCTTACAATGCGTCGCCATTCCTCCCTGGCTGCAGCCTTTCTCGTGCACTCGTGTAGAGGACCGTTTATGGCTGCTCGTATCTGGTCGGTCCATCGCATTGGTGATCTCCCTCGCGATCTAGTGCCTTCCACTCTGCCCTGGACAACTAGTCGTTCAATCGACTCGTCACTTGAACGTGCCCAAAGAAAGTAAGAATACGAGCCTGTACGATGGAAGAAAGACGCTGCTTGATGCCCAGTTCTTGTAATATTGATACATTAGTGCGGAACTCGGTCCATGACACTCCTAACATTTTCCTGTAGCACCACATCTCGAGCGCATCAATCTTCTTCTTCTCACTCTCTCGTAAGGTCCACGTTTCAGTACCATATAGATATATAGGAAACACTAAAGCTTTCACGAGCCGGATTTTTGTGGCTTTTGTTATGTCGCGGTTCCTCCATATCTTTCTGAGTCTATCCATGGCTGATCTAGTAATGGCCATTCGCCTTTTAATTTCATCAGCGCAACCTCCATTATTCGTTATCAACGCGCCTAAGTAGATGTATGATTGGACCACATCACAGTTCGCAATTTGTGTGACTTCTGGCGAGTTGTTGTTGGCACAGTCTACAATCATCATCCTTGTCTTAGTGCGATTAATTTTTAGGCCAAATTGTAGGCTGACTTCTTCAATCTTGCGAAGTAGGTCTTCAATGTGGTGATTACTAGTCGCAAACAAGGTGGTGTCGTCAACATAACGCAGATTTGATATCTTTGACCCCCTAATAGACACGCCGTCCTCCCAATCTTCTAGAGCTATTCTTATTACAAGTTCGGTGTATACGTTAAAAAGCAACGGTGAGATTATACAACCCTGACGGACTCCAGAACTGGGATGAAAGTTGTTCGATAGCACATCATCAGTTCTTACCGATGCCATTCCGCTCTCGTCGAGACTTCGCAAGAGATGTACGAGATGTTTTGGTGTACCCATTTCAAGTAATGTTTTCCAATGTGTTGGCCATTTTACAGAGTCTTTCGAGAAAGTAACAAAACAAATATCAGTCGGTTTGTTGAATTCGCGCGATTTTTCAATAATTTGACGCACTGTAAGGATCTGTTCTCGAGCACCTTTGCCCTTTACGAAGCCCGCTTGTTCTGGCGCAATCTCTTTAGACAGAAACTCTTAAGACGTTCGTTTATAATGTGAAGCAGTATTTTACTTGCATGGGATATAAGTGCGATAAGACGGTAGTAACTACACTTTTTCGTGGACTCTTTCTTGTGTAATGGGATAAAGACAGTATGTGCCCACTCCTTTGACCACTTTCGTGTTTGCCAGATTGTGTTGCAAATAGCATGAAATATTTGAACACCATGCTCACCCGATGCCTTTATAGTCTCGATCGGGACACTGTCTCTACCAGTGGCCTTCCCATTCTTTAAATGTTTAATTGCGGCTTCGATTTCATGTACAAGAATGTCTGGTTCCATTTCCACATCCTCTGGTTCTGTAGTTGTAAAACTATTTGCTTGTGGGTCCTGAAACAGCGACTGACAGTATTCTCTCCAGGTCTCAGAGATATCATTAATTTCTGTCACTGTTTTGCCGCATGAGTTGTCAATTGCCCATGTTTTAGACGAGAGAGTTTTGGTGAGTGATCGATTTTTATATAGATGTTTACAATGTTTCTACTTAGGTACTACAAATATTACATTGCCAGAAGTGGAGTATTCCAAGCATCTTTGTCTTCTATAAAATGTCAGACTGTATCGCCAATTTTTTAAATGATATAACAAATGTTCGCTTATTTTTAGCTCCAGTGTGTTGCCTTACAAAAGAGAACATAATAATGGTATCAGTAGACACGCTATACTTTGACATCGTAGTACACGAGTAGATCCTTTTTTTTTTGTCCCGGGGATATCCTTTATGGATACCACCCACCACGGGGAGGGAGGTGGTTATGTGGGAGTCCGTATACCCACAAAAACCCCGGGGTGTTCCGTCACTGCCGCCCTCGGCGGGAACGCGGGACAGATTTTCCACACGACCGCGAACCCGCCGTGGCTGTCCGTTGCCGGACCCTTCTCTTCGCGGCACGCCAGAACACATGGCGCGCCGCAACTGCCTCGGAGACCAAACTCGCCAACAATGGGCGCCAGACTTCCCCGTGTCTGGTCGCCCGTGGTCTCCCTGCGGTGGGTCGGATACGTAGCCCCACCGCCTGCTACGTCAGCCACAAGGGATAGCCCCCCCGCGACCCCACCTCCTCGAGTCTGCGCCGAGCGCCCGGACCCCACCTCCTCGAGCCTGCACCAAAGTGCCCGGGCCCCCCTCCTCGAGCCTGCGCCAAAGCGCCCGGGCCCCACCTCCTCGAGCCTGCGCCAAAGCGCCCGGGCCCCACCTCCTCGAGCCTGCGCCAAAGCGCCCGGGCCCCACCTCCTCGAGTCTGCGCCAAAGCGCCCGGACCCCGCCACTCCTATGTGGACTTGGTGGCCAAATACCATAGGAGCGGCCCGCCTGAGCCGGCCAGCGCACCCCAACGCCGGCGCGGCCCCTGGGTTCCTCTTGGCTTCACCGTGGTGTACCTAGCCACGGTTACTGAGCCCCCCCGCCACGTCAATGCGAGAACCCTTCGGGGGGGACACGAGTAGATCCTGGAGTTATCAGTCCTAAGCTGTTTTATCCTCCAAGTAATCCGTAATTTTGTAATAACCTTTTTGACAGAGTTTAGTTTTAATAGTAATTTTAAACCTATTAATAGGCAAATCTTGGATACCATTGGGAACTTTATTATAGAATCGTATACATTGTCCCATAAAAGAATGACTTATTCTGCGTTACATGTATAGATAGCTTGTGCTTATTTCGCGTGTTGATGGAATGAGCATCACTCCTTTTATCAAAACTACTGTTTTTCTGCACATACATTAGATTTTCATAGATAAACTGAGAGACAACAGTTAGAATGTTTACGTCTTTAAACTTCTGTCTAAGGGAAACTCTGGGAGCTAAATTGTAGATCGTTCGTATAGCCCTTTTTTGCAGTATAAAAATAGAATTAACATCTGCAGAACATCCCCAGAGCAGTATGCCATAAGTATAACGCTATGGAAATAACTAAAATAAACTATTCTAGCTGTGTCTACATCATATATAACTACATGTAATAATATAAATAAATAATAATAATAATATAAAGCTCCCGAGCTTCGGTTCCCTCCCAAGTTTTTTGACTACTGGTGTCACCTTTCTGCTCCACAAGTCCGGTAGTACCACGGAAGTCAAAAACTACAGACCAATCACGTGCTTACCTACACTGTACAAGCTCTTGACATCCATTCTGAGATCAAAAATGTATTCGCATATTATCGCGAACAATATCTTGGCCTCTGCTCAGAATGTATGCCGGGTTGGGTCCCGTGGTACTAAGGAGCTCCTCGTCATAGACACGACTATTTGCCATCAAGTCCAACGGAACAGAGGTTCGCTCTCTACTGCTTGGATTGACTACAAGAAGGCTTATGATTCGGTGCCTCATTCATGGTTGGGGAGGGATTTGGAGTTGTATAAAATTGAATCAACTTTAAAATCCTTCTTAATTACATGCATGGGGCAGTGGACCACAGTTCTTCATCAACCAGGAGGAAGAGACAGTGTCATTGATCCGCGGGAGTTGATAAGGATAGAACGAGGCATTTTTCAGAGTGACAGTCTCAGTCCTTTATGGTTCTGCCTAGCATTGAATCCACTCAGCACTTTACTGAAGGATTCAATGCTAGGCTACCGACTTCGGAGAGAGGGTGAGGTTATTTCTCACCTGTTGTACATGGATGACCTCAAGCTTTTTGCGACGAAATGCCAAGATTTGTTGGACATACTGAAAATTACTGAAAATTTCAGTAATGCCATCAGAATGGAGTTTGGTATTGATAAGTGTGCAGTCATGCATGTACAACGGGGGAAGGTTGTAAATTCTTCAAATTTACAGCTTTCTGAGAGAATAACTATCAGATCTCTCTGCGAAGCCGAAACCTATAAATATCTTGGTATGTCACAGTCATTGGGTATCACGGACATTAAGCAGTCAGTGAAGGATCGCTTCTTTTGTCGCCTGACAAAAGTACATAATAGTCTTTTGACCGGTGGTAATAAGGTGCGAGCCTTTAATGGTTGGGTGATGCCCTTGCTCATATACTCCTTTGGCATATTAAGATGGACACAAACTGAGCTGGAAGCCCTGGATAGGAATGTCCGTCAACAGCTCACGACACACCGCATGTTACAACCACGTTCGTCTGTAATGAGACTGTACATCCCGCGGAAGTTGGGGGGTCGTGGCTTTTTAAATGCCAAAAACCTCCACAACTGCGAGGTGCGCAGTCTCGGGGATTGTTTCCGCAACACCGAATATGGATTGCATCGCGATGTCGTAGCAGTGGATAGGGACTTCACGCCGCTTTCCTTGGCAAATGAGAACTGGCGCAAACCAGTGGTGCTAAGCACTGATGATCGCAAAGACGTATGGAAAGGCAAGGAGCTGCACGGTCGATTCTATCGAGGCCTTATAAGGCCTGATGTGGACCTACGTGCATCGGTGAACTGGCTACGCTTTGGTGACCTCTTTGGGGAAACAGAAGGTTTTGTCTGTGCAATTGCTGATGAAGTTACCAAGACGAACAACTACCGGAAATATATTATGAAGGACGGTACGATCGACATTTGTCGAGCATGCCGCCGTCCTGGAGAAACACTTCATCATATTATTTCCGGATGTTCTCATCTTGCTAACGGAGAGTACTAGCACAGACATAATCAAGTAGCCAGGATCATCCATCAGCAACTTGCCCTTCAATATAATCTTGTCGAGTCAGAAGTGTCGTACTATAAATACGCACCTATGCCAGTTCTTGAAAACAGTCGTGCTACGCTCTATTGGGATCGATCTATCATCACGGATAGGACTATTGTTGCCAATAGGCCTGTAACGTGATAGTAGATCGATCTCAGCGCCGAGCAGTGCTCATTGACATCACCATTCCGCATGACGAGAACCTCGTGAAAGCCGAGAAGGACAAACTCATCAAGTACTTTGACTTGGCTCACGAGATTACCGCCATGTGGGATGTGGACTCAACGATCATAGTTCCGATAGTTGTTTCGGCAAACGGCCTTATAGCAAAGAGTCTCGACCAACATCTCAAGAGGCTCTCGCTTGATGGTTGGATCAAGGGTCAGATACAGAAGGCAGTACTCCTTGACACGGCACGCATCGTCAGGAGGTTCCTCACTCTGCAGCCCTGACCACCGGTAGCTTGGTCCCTGCCCCGGTACTGACGGAAAGCTAGGTTTCGGTTTTTATAATAATTTTATATTGTTTTATTCAAATATTATAAAAATGTAAATTTAAGAGAAGAAAATAAATAAAGAAATATAAATTATAGTCTATTTTTTTTAACAGCATACTGCACAGCAACTGAGTCTACTAGACAATTTTTAATGTGGGCACCATTGGAATTTAGCGTCTATAGTAATTCCTAAAAAGACCGTTGACTCCACAAGGTCCAACCCTATTCCATTCAATTGTATATTGGATTCTTTTCGTCTCACATTTGGTGTCGAGAACTTTATACAATTAGTTTTCTTCTCATTGAGAAGAAGATTATTTGTATTGAACCAATTTACAACTTTAGCTGATGCATTGTTAAAATCGTCATAGTTTAATAACAGCCATTTAATTTTAAATTACAGTAAAGTGTCATCTGCAACCAATACAATCTAGTGATTCTTCTCTACATAATAAGGTAAGTCATTAATATAGATTAAAAACAAGAACGGCCCTAGTATTGAACCTTATGGAACGCCCATTGAGATTATAGAGCTGGATTTTTTACCATTTATTTCAAACCTTTGAATTTTATTCTATCGTTTAAATATGAAGTCAAAAGGTTGAGAGCCATGTTCCTAATACCGTAGTGTTGTAATTTCCTGACAAGTATATCATGTCGGACGCAGTCAAATGCTCTACCAACGCATGATATTTTTAAACTATGCAATGTAGAAACCCTTTGAATTATATCGTTTAAATATGAAGTCAAAAAGTTGAGAGCCATGTTCCTAATACCGTAGTGTTGTAATTTCCTGACAAGTATATCATGTCGGACGCAGTCAAATGCTCTACCAACGCATGATATTTTTAAACTATGCAATGTAGAAACCCTTTGAATTATATCGTTTAAATATGAAGTCAAAACGTTGAGAGCCATGTTCCTAATACCGTAGTGTTGTAATTTCCTGACAAGTATATCATGTCGGACGCAGTGAAATGCTCTACCAACGCATGATATTTTTAAACTATGCAATGTAGAAACCCTTTGAATTCTATCGTTTAAATATGAAGTCAAAAGGTTGAGAGCCATGTTCCTAATACCGTAGTGTTGTAATTTCCTGACAAGTATATCATGTTGGACGCAGTGAAATGTTCTACCAACGCATGATATTTTTAAACTATGCTATGTAGAAACTTAGAATACTACACATTAATAAACCCTCGAACAAACTATCCAGTAAATTTATTTAGAGCAACGTGATTATAACTTATTCAATAAAAGAAACTTTCAATTCAACAAGTTATATCTAGATTTCAAGCATAGCCTGGAGTGTTTTTATTATGTCACCTTTTTACATAATATTTTAATATTAAATAACTTTATAAAAAAATTGTCCTTTTTTTTTGAGAAATTATAACTATCCCTGGTAGCAATAAGAAACACTAGCTTTAAAACAAAGAAGAAGGTGAAAAAAAATGTGATTAAGAAATCAAAATTTTCCCCTTTCAATGAGTAAATGTAAGTATATAAATACTAAAGGACAATAGAGCTGTATTTCGGTGAGATCAAGCAGCTGTAATGTTAGCAAGGAACTTTAATTGAATAAGGGCAAAATTAAAGATGGCATTTGTTTCCTGTATGGTATAGGCAATGTAGCCTAGTTCTCTGTGAGTTACGTAGTGTAGCCTAGTTCTCGTAGCTTCACCGAAAATATCCAGATCGATTTAGATGAGATAAGGTAAGATTTCCTGTTTCTAGGCGATATCAATACAAGTTCAAATTCATCAGAGAGGAGATGATACTGCTGTTTGATGAGTGTGGCAGCGGCTACTCATAAAATCTGCAAGCTCATACCTAACCTACATGGAATGTCAGATAAACTCAAAGGCGGAAGTATAAATAATTTGGTGTTGTTTATGAGCACAAGGGTCTGCCAGCCACCGCTATTGAGGAATTATGAACGAATACAATAATAAACAAATTTTGAATATTGCTAAGAATATGTTGAGGTGTTATGTTATATACGTTATATTATAATGAAATATTTCTTTTCTTCTTTATCGTTGCTTCGGTCATATAAGTAACGAATAAAGTCACATACTTACACCTTAGCCATATTCCTATGTGAACCAATAACTATGAAAAGGCTTAAGCGCCACAACATATGGGACTTTACTGAATAAAGCCCAAACAATTTTGAGAGGCAGATTCTTCGGTGGAAGAATGGACCTCAGCAGTCAATTATCACACAAATGATCTGCTAAAGGTTTACAACCGATTGCAAGATAAAAAAAGAAATAAAAAAATACTAGGTATAATAGAAATTACAACACCGCATCGTTAAACAACGCACTTCATGAAAATGTTCCTTACAAGAAGTCATTGTTCTATTTTTCAAATTTTAAATTATTCTCGCGCCCATACATTTTTCAGCAAAGGAATCAAAAAACTACCTAAAGATGAAAGTGAATAAATAATAATCGATTGATTTATTAGATGTGTAATGTAATATTTTTTTATTTTACTTTTAAAATACATAACGCCAAATTCATGTGTAAGGACTTAATAATTAATAATGTATTGCAATATATTCTTGGATTGTGTTATAAAATTCTTAAATATGTATGAAAAAATTTAATCCTCAGTTCGATTCATGAATGAATTTTATGAAAAACTTGGTGAAAAGAAACTATAACGATATTAGCATACCACATCCTCACGGCTACATATCCTCAAAGGTAGATAGAGATGATTTTAAACATCCACGCTTAGCCATATTGTGATGTCATGTAATGGGGGGCAAGCCTATTACCATCTGCAGGACACTGTTTTACACTCCAGACTGATATTTAGATTATTTCAAATTTCAAATTCAAATTCAAAATTGTTTTTGTCAGTAAGCCCCAACAACTACTCGACACGGGCATCGAACCAACGACTTCGAGATTCCGATGCAGCACTTCCACCACTACTCCAACAATTTATTTAAGTCACTCTTTGTATCCCCTAGACCCGAGCGAAGCCGCAGACGAGTCAGCTAGTATATAAACAAAACCAAAATGTATGTTTGTCCTCTCTGCGTTCAGAAACCATTCATCAGATTGTGATGAAGCTTTGGCTACTGAGCGACGACCGCAACCTGACCTGACCAAAAAATCTATGTACGTATAAACAAAATACTTTGGCCAGACCAAATATAGTCTCGACACCAACGTTCAACATATCTGCGCAAGTTATAACTTAGGATCGCGAACACGTAGATCAATTGTGAGTTAGACGTAGAGTTATCAAATCTTATTGTATATAAATATAAAGAGAAGGTTGTTGCTCCGTTTATGATAGAATGGTAAAACTATTCAATAACTATACATCAACTATTTTTATTATATATAAAAAATACATCCTTCAAAAATGCCTAAGAAACGTGGCAGGTTCATATCATCTTCATAGGTAGGTCAACGTCCGAAACGCTTGATGCCAAATTGCAAAAGATCTAGCGGCCTTACTTATAAACGCTGCTTAAATTTAAATAACGTCATGTAGTACGGTGCAGAAAATTTTTCCTTTAACTAACTAACGTCATTCAAAGTTAAGCACTACTTCGTAAGCGGGCACTAAAGTAACCAGGCTAGTTGGAGAGCCAAAAGGTAAAATTTCCGTGGGAGAAACAGTCCTGCCGCTAATCAACTCCATCAAATTGCAGATTTTGTCCCTTTGACTTGTTAATAGTCATCGCGAAACGAACCTTAATTGGGACCTGCATTCTTAACTCAAACGGAAAGTAATTTCGGATCTATTGTATACGCGCCACAAAGACTGTTTCTCATTTAGCCTCAGAATTCTCAGGCCTCAAGAATATAAAATATCTAATTACAAATTCATCATTCTCCATTTCACCCCTAAGTCACCCCTGTTAAAAAAACTAAAGGACAAATTTTATTCGTCTTAAATGAACTATCTAAATACAAATATTTTCACCCATTTTTGCCCTCTTAGGGGTTAAATTTCGAAACCCTTTCGTAGTAGGTACATATCTATACCCACATTAACAAAAGCACGCTCAAAATTTCAAATTTCTACGACCAGTTGTTTAGACTGTGCGTTGTTTGTCAGTCAGCCAGACATTTGATTCTAATATATTATAGTGATTGATTAAAATTGCGGACAGCTTGACCTCACGCGAGTAGTATTTAAAGTTTTTCAAAGCGAAGGTTAAGGGTTTAGTAGGTAGACGGTTAAGTTTATATACTCATTATACTCATCTTATTAGCCTTTACTAGTTTATGGGTGGTAAAATTCACAATCATAAGAGTTACGATTATACTACGAAAGAAATATTGATAGATCAAAATTGTAACATATTATCTAGATAAATTTCCCACATAGGTGAAATGTTAAGTTCTTGTTGCTATATTAAAGTATCTAAACCGATATTGATATTCAATTTTGTTCCTATCAAAGGTCTACTTCTGGTTATTAAGTTTGGGTTATGTTGAAATAGGGCACAATCTCATTACTCTAGTGGCTCAGTAAACCTATTTCCAGTATGAAGCGAGACAATGCCAGTTAATAACCATACTTGCTCGCTCGTATAGAATACTAAATAAAATACATAGGTACATCTTACAAATATACCAATTTGTCGCTGCGGGCAATTACTTAATGTATATACATTTTTCATATAAATAAATTAATTTGTAAGTTGTAAGGTAAATGTACGTTTCACCGAATGTGCGGTATCGCCGAATGTGCGGTATTGCCGAATCTGTTCTACTTTAAACTTTAAGTACACATAAAATTAAGTAGTATATTTTTTCTTAAGAGTTTAAAACCTATCCTATATGATACGCGGCACAGTTCATATTGCGCCTCAGTTGGGTCGCAGCAACGAAGTGAAATGGACGAGGGCTGGTTTGTACGGGTTTCCTAAAGAATACCGTTAAGAAATCGCGCATACTTCAAGGTCACAAAATCGTTCAAATATATTTGTTTGTTTCAAAATGTGGTTTTACAGTATAGGTATTTAATATGTTTGTGTATTTTAGGTAATCAAGTGAATTTAGTGCAGTTATATTCATGTAACTATATGAAAATGTAAAATCGGTGATTAGTGAACCGTCAATTGATCATGAAATATATAATAAACGACTTGCTTTTTTAAATTAATAATAGTATTTTTAATTTATTGAGTAATTACCGAACAACAATTTACGGGATATAGTACGGGGTATAGTATTGACCATAATTGTAGTGGATGTTAAAAACCGGATCCTATTAAAAAGCATGTATACTCAGTATACCAGGTCTTAAGCGTTCGGTGAAACGTACATTTACCTTAGGTGCAATATTCTAATGTATGAACGAACGAACGAAATAAATTGTATATGTATATAATGAATATTATAATGATATATATGATTATTATGAATAATAATGTTCATAAAATATCGTAGAAACTGTGAACCGTAAACATTCGTCCATACTATACGATATTTAATTATTATTCTGACGTTCTGTTATTATATGGTTTCGATTGCAATTCGGAAACGTTTGTTTGGTATCTTTTTGGTGTAATTAGAAAGTCAAAAATTTCAGATTATTACCGTAGAACCAAAATTTTTATTTTAACCTTAGTTGGAGTTACGAGCTTCGCGTACATAGGTAAGTGACGATTTTAACAGGGTCGTTACGAAAAAACATAGAGCCATCATTGCGTTTTAGGATTTTAAGTGCTGTTTTTTATTTATTTAGCTTGTGTTAATAAGCTACACATTCCATAATTATGTTTAAATTTAATAATGATATTATATGAATTACACCTTTTACGTCATTTTTAATCTCTATCAATTATTAGCTTCATATACTTCCTTGTTCGTAGCCATTTTGCAGTCTTTCGTAAGCAGTTACAGCTAGCCAAATCTGAACCGCAACAGTTTATATTCAATCTTATGTTTTCATGCAATATTAAAACCTTTCCAACTACAGCACACTTCAGTCCTATCCATCCACGAAATCGCGTAACATTATTATCCTTTCGATCCTTTCGTATTTTCATTTATCCAAACTCCTCTCTTCACGCGCCTGCGAGCTCATGAAAACACTCGTATTTATAAACAAGTAATCACTTGTTGCTAAGTAATTTCTCAATGAAATAATTACCTGACGATAGAATACATCAACATACATCACAGCTTACTAAAGTAAATGCTTAAGTAATGACATATACCTATCAAAATTGAAAGTATCTTTTTACACTTGTATTAGGTTGTTTTCATGGGATTTTTATTTTTACAGCATAATAGATCTTTTGTGACTTGAGTGCGAATGTAATTTTTATACAACTTCACTTTTGCAATAAAAACGAAAAATTTATGTGTTCTCATTGCTTAAGTAAAGGAAATAGTGACTATTACTCTGCTATGAATTCTAGCCTTTGATAGTTTTAACTTCAGGCAAATAGTAATCTATAGAATTAAAACCGTTGCCTAAGTAATTACTTTTACTTGTTTATAAATACGGTGGTCAGTCTTCCCAGAACCCAAGTACATCTGCCAAATACGCTTATGACAGATCCGAGACTCATTCTGATCGTCCATAATAGCATAACTTTCGAGATTTAAAAACTCATCAACAAGTACCAGTAATTTATATTTTAACAGCAATGGGTTGTGATTAGCTTGTACTCTCGACCAGAACAAAATTACATCTTGGATATTTCCTGACGAGCTACGACGGCTATTTCCTGACGAAACTAAATCGTTTTAAAGTTATATTTTAATATAGCGTAACTTAACCTAATATTAAATGGAAATGAGAGTGGCCGACCGAGTGGTGGCAACCTAATTCCATAAGTTTGTAAGTAACAAACTGACCTACCTCAAGTTTCTTATATTATTAGCTTTCCTGATTTTTCCAGACAATATTTCTAGGAAATCATAACTGTATCTATATGGGTCTTACAAAAAATATAATCACAAAATATAAGGTCCGTAATCTGTTTTTATTCCTGTTATTACCTACAGCTGATAATATAATTGCATTAGGTTACATTATACAAATAAGGCCTATGCTCTAACAAGGCCTAATATGCCCAAAACCCAAATAAATCGTGTGTAACTGGAATACTTTACGCACACAAATATATAAGGCCTACTTAATTAAGGAGGTGTGCGCGGGCGGCTCGTACTCGCTCCCTGCGGCAGTGCGGACGAGTTCTTTTTTGGAGTAGCCCAAATAAGGCTTAGGCCTTATTTGTGGTAAGTAGGCCTATGTGATTGTAGCGGTTATGGCACATTTTTTGATTAGATTTCACCCAGAAACCGAAGAATCTACTATTATATCTATTGCAGACTCCGATGATGGCTTCCGTTAGGCCTCATTAATAATTAGAACTCTTCGCTAACTTTTAAGTGATAAAAAATTAAGTCTAATACCTACTATCAATTATCCTGGGTATACTTAATAGGCCTTATTAAAACACGTTGTTTTAATAAAGCCTATGATTATCTTATTTTGTTTAAGTTTTACTATATGGCTATGGAAAGTACGCTGTTTCATTTTAGTTTTTTAGATCCGAAAACTTTGTGATATTCTGCTTTTCTTGTTTAATATAGGACAAAAAGTCTAATTAATATTTAATTAATTAATAAAAATTTTGTACACTTAATTTACATTTATTAGGTTGCAAATTCTATTATCGCACATTTAAAAGTGTATACTGACTATGTTTATGTAAAAAGTAAGATTTAATAAGATGTTTAATTATAGAGTTATTTTTGGAGGGAGGCCTACGAAGAAATAATAGTCTTCGTAGAGGGAGGCTATATGCCCTATTAAAAAGGGGTGATTTATTATATACAATGCGAAAGGTTGACGAGTTGTTAGTTTTTTGTTTGATTAAGATATCTCGAAGAACACAAATAAATTATTTTTATAACCACGTTTGCATTTATGTCAATAAATTATTTATCTTGTTACAAGAACTTGAAATAAGGTGTATAATTATTTGTATAATATTATATGAATAATTATTTGTATCACTTACCTTATATTGTTATCTGAGTAAAATATCATACATGTTACGTTAAAAATATCTTTGTGAATAAAGGTCAAAAATAAAGACATTATAAAGTATACGTAATATAATCAAGCTGCTTTTGAAATTCAGCCCCCGATGTTGAATCCTTGCCTGTGTCTATAATGCTGATCTTCTGATTGTCTATCCCGGTCGAGTCGTGAGCAAACTAACTAGCCAAAAAGCTTTGCTAACAATAAATTCCGTGGAATCATCCAGAACGGTTTACGAAACTCTGAGAATTACACTAACGGGCCTTTTATGCAGATTGTTATAGCTTTCCAAAAATGGGCATTACAGAAAATGAGTAAAATTATTTTAGTATTTATTGCTTGTTTTAAGTGAACATTTTACATATGATATATATTCTAAAATTTTGTAAATTATTTTATAATTTGAGCTTTTTGTGTTAATGGCACACGGTAGATAGAATTTCCACTTATCATAAACTATCTATCATCATATATAAACTCTGTTAACATGGAACTGAGAAGCTCAGTATTCCGATTGTAACACCGGCCATCCGAGAAGAATTAGTTTTATCATTCCAATTATCGAACGGAAAAACTCATTAGTAGTCCGATATTGTCTCTCAGTAGAACAGTTCCGTAGTCCGAACTACTGAAGCGAACTAGACTGTCATAAGTCCGATTATCGGACTAAATAACTGGTCAAAGCGCTTTTTTGGTGAGTCGGTTACTTTTATAATGAGATTTATATCCAAACATGGCGCCCACTTGTAACTGGCATTCAATTCCTTATTTGATTTTAATTTTTCCACAATTATGTTTATCGGTAATGAATTCATTTCGTTAAAATATAAATATCCATGTATGAACAAATCAACAAAAAATATTTTTGTGCGATTCGGGAGCCTTTAATTAGTATCTATAATTAAAGAGATCTTGTGTTTGAGAAAAGACCAGTTAGTATTATGGAAAAAAGAAAACGCTACTTATTGACAAAATAGATAGATTTTTACATAAGCCTAATAAAATGTCTTAATACGTATGTATCATATTATGCCGGATGAGAATTGGTTGTGATCTGCCGTCTGATTCTCTAATGATTCGTCGGTGCGCTCGTCGACGAGCTCACCGATTTCAAATACTTTTGAGATACAGTCCTACAACAAAAGGTTGTTTTTCCAACGTTTCTTGACATCTTGTAATTTTTTTCACGGATGTTGTCAAAGATGGAACGATGTTTGCTCTTAGAGAATCGCACGTCTGATTTCACATAGTTATTATTTGTTTTATTAATCAGATGAATCACCTCTTTAAAATATAAAAGGCTAAGTTGTATTAATTGAATCACTTTATATCGGAAAAAGCGTACTTGTATTTTATAGGATAAAATATATTCCCTTATTTTTAAAATCTTTTATATTACACAGTCCTCAATTTTAAAGTTTTTCTTTTTATGTGAAAAATATAGACGACGGTTGAACGGCCTTGGGTTCTTACGGACTTAAAATTTGTAATAAGTAAATCGAATTAACGTAAGACTTACGCATTGTCTTACGAATAAGGTATCCGGTTTTTTGATTCCGGACGGTTCCCGGACGAAATCGAAACAATTGTCAATCGTGATATCGACAACACGTAATAACGCTGTGAACGATAACAAGTAGCTACCTATTGCGGTTTAAAAGATACAGTCCTCCGAGATAGGCGGCTTAGGCTTAGTAATAGGGTCCGTAGTCTCGTACGAAACCGTAAAAATGTACTAAAAATATCCTTTACAAAGTAATGATTTCATTTTGTACGATAATATATAAGTCTAGCGCCAATAATACCAATGTAATACGTCGTTAAGAATCTCCACGAATCTCTTCCTACCAACTTCCGTGGTAAACACAAATATGCTCTTCTGTTATTTATCTACAGCATTCAAAGCACATACTTTTATCATATAAAACAATTTTAATTGAATAAAATGTATCATGTTTTATTGTTTATGCAGTATGACGGACCATTGTCCTTGTATCTTTTGTTTTTCGGAGTATAATTGTTTTTACATTTAAATCAATCAAATTACTGTTTATTCTACGATTTGGCTTTAGCCTCATATTCTTTATAAACAAAATAGCTATCAATGCAGTTGTTATTTTTGTGGCTGTATGATTGTGTTACTTCGAAAAAAACAGCCAACTTGCACTGCGGCAAGTATCATGTATGTAAAACAAAAGTTCGTCTTGCTCTCCTATTACACTACACTCGAGACCTAGTACTCAAGTGCTATTCTCCTTCACTGTAGTCTATTATAGTTTGACATTTCTGGATCCTCAACCTTACCAGTATTTAAATAAGACTGATTTTAGATGACTTTACACAACTTGCCACTTTTCATGCACGCTACACGGCTATATCTTGCTATGATTATGAAAAAAACAAACTATAGAAAGAGGCATAAACTATCATTTCTTTGATAATGCAGTTATATGAGGTGCGTGCATCGATTTGAAAATATGGACAAACCAAATATTTACATCGTTTTAATAATACGAACCCATTGCGTCCATATATGAAAAATATATCATCTCCTAGCTCCATTACAACTTTTTGGAGTCTGTTAAATACGAGTATGTAGAGTAGTAAAAAAAGTTTGCAAAGAAACAAGTCCGAAAGATTCTAATGCGAGGGAAACTTAGTTAAGAGGCAGTAATAATTCGATCATGGCAAGCTGACAAGCAACTGATAATATAATTTTGAAAGTGTATATCCAATATAAAAATTTGAGTGTTGAACTAATTCCAATTCAAATGGCGCACTTTGAGTCACAATTACTGGTGAGTTAGGGATTTCGCGGCTTATTTTGCATAGGACGCGGCGCGGCGCCGACAGGATTACGGCGGGCGGGAATGTGAGGGCGCGCGTCAGCCTCGTCACCGTGCGTTTCCCACCGGCTGTATGCGGTAGGACTAAATGCGATTTGAGCGTCACGCCGAGATACTGCCCTCCGCGGCCGCCCCTCACGCGCCCCTCACGCGCCTTGCGCCTCTCCCCTCAGTCCGCACCCATAGTAAATCTCTTGTTCGCCAATACACTCGTGCTCTCTATCCTTCGGGGTTCCACTTAACCTTCAGTACCTACTAACTTATATGACCTATTTATTCGACAAAGTAGTGACTAACACTAGGAGACGAAGATAACGAAGAAAATTCACTTACTAAACTTGCTAGTCTAGAAGGTCTCAATTTTACAAGCTTTAGGTAAACAATAAAAACGTAACATTTTTTCATCTTGGGGTAGGAACGTGGCTTTTAAGTTTAATCAAATAAGTAAGTCGTACTTATTTATATGCTGTGGCTCTTAGAAAAGCTTCATTCAAGTAATTTAGGTCAATTACTCAGTTGATATTTAATTCTTAGGTAATAACTGTGTAATTTAGAATAATTAATTATCACATATTATTCATTACTTTAACTACATAGAAAAGAGATGAGAAATCAGGAGCGCGTGTGTAAATGAAAAATTGTGCACGTTACCTTAATAATTGGAGTGAGTACCTGCCGTGCGATTCTGTAATAACTCGATGCGCTCGTCGACGAGCTCACCGATGTCAAATATTTTATGAGATATCGCCCTTGTACATAAAATTGTATTCCCAACGTTTTTTTTGTTACCTCTTCATTTGTGTCACGGCAAATCAGAATCGCACGGCTGTACAATTTTATTTCATTGCATCTCTTTACGTTACTTTTATCGGTTAATGAAGTTTGCCTTTAGATCTATGTAATTGATCTGTTTGATTGGTATTGTCACTCTTGAGCCCCAAGATACCTACAGGCCTCGTGCCTAGTTGGAACTCACTGGTAATTTTGTCTGAAACTATGATTGTTATATATATATACAGGGTGTTATGTAGAGGGACCGACAAACCAAATGAGCGTGTTCGGGGGCCCACTTGGAGAATACAAGTTGGCCAAAAAAAATCCCCGACACCCCAATTTTTTTTAACTTTTTTAAAAAAGCTACACATATTGGGGGGTCGGGGATTTTTTTTAGCCAACTTGTATTCTCCAAGTGGTCCTACGAACACGCTCATTTGGTTTGTCGGTCCCTCTACCAAACACCCTATATTCATTTAATTAAAATTACAAAATCTATTCTTGAAGCTGTATGTGGTGATGATGCGTGCGTTTAATAAGTTGTAAATGAGTGTGTCAGTGTTGGTGGTCTATATCAACTTCTCTGTGTCGATATAAGACATATTCAGTAACCATTGCTTGACAGTTCTTTTACAAGAGAAGACGGAACACTCCGTAATATCGCAATACTGACAAACGTTATTATAAGTTTTGATCAGAGACATTTTTGGGCAACGTTTCACTAAACATGAAGAGGCTGTCGGAAAGGGAAGTCTGAATACACACTTTGCCCTTATTTTGTTATAGTCAGATCGGAATGGGAGGCTTTTATGTACTTTCATTGTAGCAGTTAGGATGAACAATTGACGCACACTTAGAATATTAAATTCCGTGTGAAGTAAGTCAGTTTCACGTTTTCTAAAACAAAAATGAAAAAGGAAAAAAATCAGCCAAGCAAGGGTGATGAAATGTAATAACTAGTTTAAAACGTAGATATTGTTGATAAAGTTGTGATTATAAATTATAATACTTTCTATGGTGGTAGGGCCACGCTGGAACCCCACAGCCGAATGGACCGGCACGACCGGGGAAGTACCACACTCCCACATAACACCGACGTGAAGTAACATAGCTTACTATTGCGTTTCAGGCGTTCTGTGGGAGTTCCCGAGGCCCTGATTCCACCCTCCCACATCCCCCTCCCCTCTCCCCCTTCTATCTCTTCCTTCCTCAAAGGTCGGCAACGCATCCTCGAGACGGTGTCACTTACCATCAGGTGCCGCTTGCTCGTTTGCCAACCTAACCCATAAAAATACATATATTATTATGACATGTCAAAAATGATATCAAATATTTTAGTTAGTTTAATTTTAAGTATTGCAGTTTAAGTAGTAATACTTAATTTTGTATAAAACTAAGTATTGTCTTTAAGTAATAATTTATTTTAGTATTATTTAAGTATAAGTAAAAATAAATTATTATAGTGTAATCTAGTATATAGTTGTAACCTAAGTACATAGGCTATTAGTAAGCAATACTTTGTTATTGATATCTATTTGCTAAAGCTTTAGGTACAATATTGCAGAGTTGTTAAAGCTCATAATATAGTTCCAATAAAGCTCTACCTAAGCGGCGTGCGTATGCTTTTACGAGATTAATGTGTGTGTTTTTAGAATCTACGCCAAATAGTTGAGTTAGCGCGTATAATTTGTAAGGATATCTACTATGACAAGCTCTTTTTATGACATCACAGTGTTTTTTTACAAACATACAAATCTCGTAGATCTACAATGAAGGCCCAGCAAGAATCTTCCTTAAAAAGTGGTACACAGCTATCCATATAATGTACCCCACATAGAGATCGTACGCATTTCTTTTGCGCAATCAACACCTAGTCCGCATCAACGGAGAAACCTTACAGTATACGCCTTATCTTAAACTTGAAGACAAATAGCAATGATAAGCGGGCGAGGCTGCTTCCTTAGTCATTATTTATCTTAGCCGGTACATTACATACACAAATCTATCCGATTTTGGACAGAAACTATTAAGATGTGATTTTCTGTTACAACATCTTTCGAACGTTATGCCAAGAAATACAGTTTTATTTACATTTTTTATTATATTGTTACGTATTGTTTATTATTTATTATGTTGATACGGTATATTTACATTGTTTGGTATGATATTATCAGTTTTGAAATGATAAATAGATACTTAGTAGCATACTTTTCCAGTACGAGCAAATACTTTGTTCATATAGGTAGTAGATGAATCAAGCAGTAGGTACTAATAATAAACCACACTACAAAACTAAACATCAAACACAAATATTATATAGTATATGTTATTACATGGTACCCTTGACAGTATTTGCTTTTTCACTTTTAGAGTAGAAGACGTGAAATCCGTCAAACAAAACTTCGTAGAAAGATTTTGGGAGTAGGCCTCAACTTTTATCAGGAACCCAAATGGCCTTAGTGTTTATCTTTGAACCATTTTTCTTCATGTATAGATACTTATGATAGTCATTGGGTAATATAATCATATTATAATTTTTGGCCTTTAGCACTGTATGAAAATCAATGTATTAGTAGGTAATATTAAATTGTAATGGTGCGCATTATATTGGTACTTTAATAGGTACTAATTAATTAAATAAATTATAAAACTGTAATTTAACCATTTCTCTCAATTAAATATATTTTATCTTAATGTATAAAAAATGAATCTCTATTTCCCATGGTCACCGCATCACGCGTGAACGGATGGAACAGTTTCGCTAATTCTTTTTATTTTGTTAGAAGTAGTTCTTGTCAGAAGAAGGTTCTTATGAAAGGAAAACCAAGAAAAGATGGGAGGTTATGACGAGGCCGAAGGCCGAGCCTATTACGCGAACGAAATTGCGGCCAGTAGGTAGTATTTTAAACGACTTTGAAAAGGGAGGAGGTTCTCAATTTGCCTGTATATTTATAATGTTTGTTATCTCAGAACTTTCGGTTGGGTGAACCAATTTTGTGTATCCTTTTGTATTTGAAAGCTAGTGCTTCTCGTGTGGATTTAAATTTGTGGGGAAATTTAAATTTCATAGAATTCGGTCCTGTAGTTTTTGATTAACACTCCAATAACAAAAAAGGGATCCGCCTATTTTGATAATTTGATGATATCATCATTGACGGTGAATGACATCCACCCCGTAATTAGCAAGGGCCACTAAAAAGGCTGAAAAAAGATGTTTACTAAAAAACGGAACCGACTGCAACACTAAAAAGTGTGATAACTTGTCAAAGTTGGTTTACGTTTTATTATAAAGAATTTGATAAATATAACAACAAACTTAAAAAGATGTGGAAGCTAATTAATACCCTATCTACTAACAAACTAATACAACGATATGTCCCTTCAAAATTGCTAGTCGACTCTGACGAAATTACAAATCCAATCGATATCTGTGATAAATTTAACGAATACTTTTCAACCATAGGTCCAAGCATACCTAACGAAATTCCAAAAATGTTTCACGATAACTATAGTATAGCGCTCCCCCAAGCTATTTCAGTTAAGTCAGATATGAAAACTTTAGATCCGTGCACTATAAAAGAAATTCTATAAATTATTAATTTACTTGATTCTAATTGAAGTGTCGGATTAGATGGCATCAGTTCAAAAGTAATAAAATGTATAAAACACATAATAGTCTCTAAGCTAACGAGTAATTTTAACAACCTTTTACGGGATGGTATATATCCAGACACTATGAAAACAGCTAAGGTTACGCCTATCCACAAATCGGGTTCAAAATTAGATCCTGGCAACTATCCCCCAATTCCTATACTGCGAGTGCTTTCGAATATTCTCGAAACAGTACTACACACACGGTTAGTGAAAGACTTAAATTCTATTAACTACATTTCCGAAAGACAATATGGTTTTAGACCCAAAAGCAACACACTAACTGCCACTATTGACCTTGTAACTACAATCAAACATAATATTGACTCAAAAAACATAGTTATTGGTTTATTTATAGACTTAAAAAAAGCATTTGATACTGTTAGTCACAAAATGCTCCTAAAAAAGCTTGAGGTCATTGGTGTCAAAGATAAGGCTCTACAAATATTCGAATCTTACCTCACTCATTGGTCACAATTTTAAAAATTGACGCTAATGCTGCTCACAGTGGCCCACGACCTTTATCAATCAATCAATCATTTATTGATAACGCCAAGTTACAAGTCAATATAATAATAAAAATCGATACAAATCGTACCTACATCAATAATTATAATTTATCATAATTCATTAGGTATGAAGTAATTGAAACATGTCATATTATAGAAATTAATACGAAATAAATTATCAAAATACATTAGGTTAAAATAAAATACAATTATATAACAATATTACATAAATCAACGATACATAGGTCAAAATAATATAACTATAATTATATAATTGGTAAACTGTAAAATTCGTCTACAGAGTAGAACGCGTGTTCTAAAAGCCATTTTCTCAGTCTTAAATTAAAGACCATGGTGGATGTTGCATCCGTTTTTATAGCATTCGGAAGACGGTTGTAAACAGAAGGGCCCATTACATATACGGACCTCTCCGATTTGCACAGCCTATGCGCGGGAGTGACGAGGACGTGAGCGAACTTGTTACTGCGCAGAGCGCGGTAAGTATTTACGCCTCTCTCCTGGTACTTATCGATATTATTATACGTGAAAATAGCGATTTGATATATAAGTTCACAAGGAAGAGGCATGATTTCCAGCTCCTTGAATAGGTCTCTGCACGACACGTTATCGGACGTACCCACGATTGCGCGCACGGCTCTCTTCTGCATGACGAAGGCTCGCCCGACATCCGCAGCTCGCGCCCACAGCTCCACGCCATAGGTGAGGATGCTGTGGACGGTCGCAAAGTAACATGACAGTACCGCACTGCGTGGAGCGGTGCGAGTGAGCCGTCGCAGTGCAAAACAGGTACGCCCTAACTTTGAGCACAGGTCATCTATATGAGTCTCCCACGTGAGGCCACTATCGACGTAGAAGCCAAGTAGTTTTGTCGTGTTCACCTCCTGCAGCGCGGTGTTCCCGGCGATGACAGTATAGGGCGGCGAGGTAGTACCGTTGAGGCGGAAGGCCATGAAACAGGTCTTATCTCTATTGAGGGCCAACCCGTTTGATTTAAACCATCGCTCTAGCTTTCGAACCACATTATTCAGCTTACGCTCCAGTTCTAGTGTTGCCGGCGCGGTCACTATGGCTGCGACATCGTCAGCATACATATAAATCTGCGCGTCGCTCACAGATCCTGGCAGGTTATTTAGCAAAAGGCTGAATAATGTGTTCGAGAGACATGAACCTTGAGGAACTCCCATAGTGGTTTCTAGCTCGGACGACCTAACACGCCCATGGTCACCGACCACAGTCTGTGTACAGTGGGACATAAAAGAGGTTAGCAATGACAGTGCCGGGCCGCGTATTCCGTAAAAATTGAGCTTGTTGGCGATTAGGCGGTGATCTGCGGTGTTGAACGCGCGCGAGAGGTCACAGCATAGCAACGCTACTTGCTGACCCGCCTCGCGGGCGCTCAGTACACGCCAAACCACTTCTCGCACCAGGTCTGTCATTGCATGCCCTGCTCTGTACGCGTACTGCCTATCGGATAGTACGCTGCACTCTCCTATGAAAGATAAAAGTCTTTTATTCAGTCCGGCTTCGAATATTTTGCTAATAGCGGGTACTAATGATATTGGCCGGTAAGACTTCATATCAGATTTTTTTCCTTTTCCCCGTTTTAGGGCGGTCGGATATACACCTTGCCTGATGCAGGCATTGAAAAGATAGGCAATTATATGGCCGATAGATCCAGCGATTTTTTGGAGTAGCTTTGCAGATATTCCATATATATGAGTGCTATTTTTCGGAGCTATATATAGTTTAGTTATTTTACCTTTTTCCCCTGGGGAAAAATGTGTGAAGCGCAGCGAGGTGTCGCGTGCTGCTGAGGTTGCGCTAAGCGAGTCGTACGCGAGCGTGACGTCAGCCGGTGGGGCACCACAGTTTGTGGCGGCGGTCGTAAACGCGAGGTTGAGCTCGTTTACAAGTTGCAGCTCAGTGTCGAAAAGCACCCCGGCAGTGTTTTTTAGGAGGTCTGTGTAGTGTATCATGTGGAATACCCCAAGGCTCAATATTGGGTCCCTTACTCTTTTTGACATATATAAACAATATCCATGAACTAGATCTATCAGGTCACGTGACCCTTTATGCAGATGATACCTGCCTATTTTACTTTGGTCCGAATATACACGAAATAATTGCACGTGCTTAACATGACTTAGAAGATCTCTTTGATTGGTTTCAACATAACTTGCTTGCTATAAATATTGTAAAAATTTCCTACATTATTTTCAAATCTAAAAATAAACCTGTTACTACTCACTCACCTTTAAAACTAAATAATATTCCCCTACAACTTAAAACACATCTCCAACAACTTCCGGATCAGCGGTGCCTTCTTTATAAAACTCAGGTGCGCCCATATATTGAATATTGTTGCCACCTCTGGGATGTATCCGCTAAGTACCTTATGGATGCTCTCGATAGACTGCAACATCGCGCTGTCCGTATTATTGGAGACACTGAAGTCACTCAACACCTAGATCCCCTACAAACGCGTAGAACTATAGCTTCTCTAAGCGTTTTTACCGGTTGTTTCATGGCGAATGTTCTGAAGAGCTTTTCAATCTTATTTCTTCCTCACCATTCTGATCCCGAACTACCCGTTCCGGCCTAGCATTGCATCCATATACTGTTGAAAACTTTTTACCACGAACCAAAAAGTTTTGCAGTTCCTACCTCTACGAGCTAGTAAATTGTGGAATGCTTTGCCGGCGTACGTATTTCCTTGCAGCTATGACCCTGGGTCTTTCAAGCGGGGCGCAAAAAAGCATCTGTCAGGTTATCATAGGGGTGGCGATACGCGGAAGTAGTGCGATCCATGGCTCTATATGGTGCTCCCGTCTGGTCGCAACGGTTAACGAGTGTAAGGCGTCATAGGGCTATGTTAAATAGTCTGCAGCGCACCATAGCCATTCGTATTGCATGAGCATACCGCACAATATCCTTTGAGGCAGCAACCTTACTGGCGCGATTTCCACCCTTGGACATCCTGGCCGACATGAATGCGAGGATATATGACCAACTGCATGACCTGACTGATAGGACACCAGAAACTATGGCTGTAATGAGACAGAGGGAGCACCGACGCGCATTGCAAAAATGGCAAGAGCGGCTCCATGAACCACGATGCTTACGCCAGCGCATTGTAGGTGCTATTCTGCCAGTCTTTGAAGCATGGCAGAGGCGAAAGAGACGGGTGACATATCGCCTAACCCAGGTACTTACCGGGCATGGTTGTTTTGGTGAGTACCTAAATAGGATTGGAAGAGAAGACACGCCTCGATGTCACCATTGTGAGGGCGGCCAGGACTCCGCCCAGCATACGCTTGAAGAATGCTCAGCGTGGAGCTTGGAAAGGCGAATTCTGGTCCACAAAATTGGAAGGGACCTATCGTTACCAAAAGTAGTGTCGGCTATGCTCACAAATGAAGACGTGTGGCAGGAAGTAGTCTCTTTCTGTGAGATCGTAATGGTCCAAAAAGAAAAGGCAGAGAGAGTTCGGGAGAGAACTGATCCCGCTCGGAGAAGACGGCAGCGACGCATCAGTAACGATCGCCTCGAACTGCCATCCCCACAAGGGGTTTAGCGACATCCTCTTAAAGGGGACCTTACGGGTCTGTAGACAGCCGGGTTGAGGGACCTGACTGTCCCTTGACAGATCCAGGGACGGCGATGGCACAGTGTGGCATGTGGCATCGTAAATCGCAAGCAAGTTGGGGGTAGCAAGTCTACCCCTTGGATGTGCTACAGGCGCTGTGTGAGAAGGGTTCCGGTGCGTTCCTTAGGAGATCCCAGAGCCCTTTGACAGGCATTGAGGCTGGCCACCGGGGGGGTTTTAGTGAGTCTTCATAGAGCCGCAGAGAACCTCACATAACTCCACTGTACCCTCTATGCAGTGGAGTATCTTGTAGAAGATTTCCCCCTCGTCACAAAAAAAAAAAAAAGAAAGGGGTGGCGATTAGTGCAGCTTACGGCTGTCACCACCGCCTTAAAATACACAAAACACTTGTTCAACCGCATCTATTATATCTAATAGAAATATAGGCAGCTCAGCCAAGACACGGTTGAATGAACTGCAAGTTTTACAAAATTAAATAAAAAAAAACAATTTAGCTATCACAATTTGACAGAAACTAAAACAATTAACAAAAAATACCAGAAAACAAAATTAACGAACATCAAACAGATAACATACATATATGTACAAGACACTATATGTATATTTGTACGCAAAACACTTGACAGCAAACTTTATACAAACTTGTGGTTCACTAAACTTAAAAATGTTGGTTGCCCCTGCACCCGGCGCGCGAGCTATCTCGTTTTGCCGAAGTGTCGCACGAACTACGGCAAAACGATGATAACATTCGCAGGAGCGCAGAGTTTTAACAAGCTAAGTACCTGTAAGCCCGTTCACCGCATTCAAAAGTGGGGCGCGTTCAGAACCTCGGTGAGAGCGCACTCGGAGTGCAACTTTTCGCACTAACGCCGTTCCGAACCTCAGGGCATTAGGTTTTTCTAACTTAAGCGTTCCGAACCTCGGAGCGTCGCAACTTTTTAACCATCAAAATCGATCGGTAAAAGGTTGCAACCCGAATCTGACATAACTTTGACCAATCAGACTACGGCAAACTTCTTCTTCTTCTCTCGTCTCAAAGAAAATTTGGTAAGGAGTACACATTTTAGTGTTGAAATCGGTTCCGTTTTTTGGTAATTTTTTTTTATTAATTCATAGCTGTCGCAGCCATGTCGTATAACACGTCTATCATACTACAGGTAGACGTGCCTGATTTCAAAACGTCACTGTAATGAAATGCGGCTATATCACGTCCAGCCAGATTTCAATTCGGCTGAAAAAAAGTACCTACACCGCGTTGTATGAGCACTTCGCGTTCATCAAAGCTACTGTAATGTGAAGCCCACATGCAAACGGGCGCGCCGTCGATCTATACTTTGAATGTGTTCATCATCATCATCTCAGCCGTAGGATGTCCACTGCTGTACATTTGCTTCCCTCACAAATTTCCAAAAGTACCCGTTGGAAGCGGCCTGCATCCAACGTCATCCTGCTTCCTTTATCAGGTCGTCAGCCCACCTTGTCAGTGGTCGACCTACGCTGCGCTTGCCGGTCCGTGGTCTCCACTCTAGAACCTTTCGGCCTTATCCGCCATCTGTTCTGCGTTCTATGTGGCCTGCCCACTGCCACTTCAACTGGCTTATCTTCTGGGCTGAGTCGGTGACTATAGTTCGTCTACGGATCTCCTCATTTCTGGTTCGATCACGTACTTAGAGATACACTGAGCATATAGCCCTCTCCATAGCTCGTGCGGCTTTGAGCTTGCTTATGAGGCCCATAGTAAGATACCACGTTTCAGTGCCATATGTCATCACTGGTAACACACATTGGTCAAAGACTCTTGTCTTGAGGCGCTGAGGTATTTTTGACGAGAAAGCTTCGCGAAGTTTCCGGAACACTGCCCAGCCAAGTTGGATTCGACGATTGACCTCTTTCTCAAAGGAGGACATCCACAGTTTGTCTGTAGATATATTAGTCGACATGTTCGAGGACTGAGTTCCCAACTGATATTGAGAATTGAATGTGTTAGTTCCAATTATCGCCGCAAGTAGCGTTGCATGATAATAACAACAAATAGGGTGTTTTCTACAATTATACTTTTAACTGAAAGTCTATGGTTAGAACTAGGTTTAGCCTAATACTGGCGCTTCGCCGGGCGCTGCCGAGGCACGCTCGCTTCGTTCGTTCGGCTCGCGCGTTATTTGGTTAACATTAAACCTAGCTTCGCTAATCGTTGCACCTATCGTAACTTCGCTCTGACAAAATACTCCGAACCCTACATTGATCTTACTGACAATAAAGCTAAACGCTGGACTCTGTTCTGTAAAACGCATCACCACCACAATCCTGATGAAAGTGAAGTAGCCGCATTTACACTACATCAGCGTGTTACAATCCGGCTACTTGTTAATTGACGTGTTGTACAAATACATCATTTCCGATATAGAACCCGAAACAGCATTTTTTTGTCATCTGTCTGCGGTTAACAAAAAGGTTTGCGCGGCGATAGTTTAACCGGATAAAGCATCCTTAATGGTGATACATGCTAGTTTATATAAAAGTTTTCTTAATGTTAGATTATACTTAATTAGTATATGTGACAATTAAGAATTTAAGTTAAATTTAAGTTTAGGTAGGTACTATTACATCTATTAGCTTTCTAATACAGAGGCAGGGCTGGGCAAAATACATGCTTTGCTTTAATTGAAATACAAATTAAAAGATACTGTATCGCAAGTAATTAAAGTATACAATACATTCAAGTACGGTATTTGAAATATAAAATACAAAATACAGTATTTTATCTATTTTTAATTGAAATACGAAATACAAATTACAAAATAAGTAATCTAGACCAGCACAGGCTGAGAAGTAGAGGAACACAAGATTAATTAATCAGTAAAACCAGAGTTTCCTTTCATGAACACTAGATTTTTAAATGTACTGGCAGACAAACACCTTCTGGTTGGAGTGAATAAAACCTGCCAAAAGAAACAATCTTTCTACTGGTCACTTACAGTCGGTAAATAAAGGTTAAGTGTATTTTAATGTTTAAATGTATTTTTCACTTCTGTAGCTCAAACATGTAGGTTTCGCTGCCTGAAATCAGAGAGCAAAATGCGATTTTGATCACTAAGTGCGACAAAGTATAAAAAAAATATTCCTGTTTATTATTTTATCTCCTAAAGTGTTCTCGCTGCTGAAGTGAAAAGTTATGTGTGTTACACGAGAGCAAAGTTTTTTGCATCTCGTGCCTTTGAATTCCACTCCACACTCAGGATTGAAAATCAGCACTCGCAGCAAAACACGACTTTGCTCTCTTGTTGCACAAATAACTTTTGAATGAACTCTGAAGTATTTTAAAATACTAATTACAATCACCGTTCGTTACCATGGGGCATTTCCGAGATAGTTATTGCCCATCGCTGGGAGCCATGCCTTCTGGAATGATACTATCTGAAACCCATTGAAGCTTATTAAATAAATATGGGGATGATTAACTGATCCAAAATTAAGATTAGAAACGTAAAGTTTGCAACTAGACTTAATTTTCAAGGCGTGGTGTTTATTCAAAAATTGTGTACGTGACACAGTGTAGTACAGTGTCACTTTTGCACCCTTTAAATTGTACGATGTGTCCGAAAAAATATTATAGATCCATAGATAGATAGATAGATACAAAATTCTTTATTGCTCGAAACTAAAAGTAAATAGGCGAACTTAATGCTAATTAGCATTTTCGTCCAGCTTACCTTTGTGTGATATGGAAGTGTGTTTGGTAGTGCTTTATTTAAAACTTGAGATATTTTACGTACAATATTAATAAATAATAATTTATTTATATATACCATTACTTTACATATACTTATATCCATATATATACAACTGCCGCGTTTTTTATTTTAGACTACATTGAATTCGGCTAGTAGGATACGTAATTCTTCACTAAAGTATTGCCTGTTAAGTTTAGGTAGGTCCTATAAAATGTTTCAGTTATCAATAACCAACTTCTTGTTAGCTGTTAATGAAATCATTAAAACCAAACAAAACATAATAATAATAATTTCACACTGATGTTAATTTTAATACTAAAAAATATGTGCGCATACATTACTACACCCACAGAGGACATGCCTTTGGTCTGTTCATATAATTACGTAATTAACACTTTTTTATTCACAAAAGAATGTGTAATAAATTAAACTTCCATGCCTTTTGAATGCTATATGTTTTTTATTAATTCCCTTTATTCCTACATCAAATTGTTCTGTGTGAGATAAATTGAGTTTTTCGATTCACTCTTGCATATCTGTAGATAGAGGTATAGTAGGAAATAAGGCGTGCCCTGACATAGTTATATTTCTTGTTCGTTACTTCTTTTCCGCGTTGGCTTACGTGTGTAGTGTAGGAAAACGTTTCGCCTTTTTATATTATACGCAGCCAATTCCGACGTAGTTGTACTCTATATTATATACCAGGTGCGCTCCGCGGTTTCACTCCCTTGCTGATGGACGATGATAAATCAAAATAGTTATTAGTTAGCCTATGTTACTCAGGCGTAATGTACTCGTAGCATTCTAATCGGCGGGAAAGTTGAAATCGGTCCAGTGATTTTTGAGTTTATTCATCACAAACATACTGAAATACAAATCTTTCCTCTTAAATATATTAGTATACGTAGATGTATAATGGTAGGTATATTTTTTTTCTTGATTTATACAAAGTTTTGGCACAATCTGTATTCAGGGTAAAAACGTTAGAAACGAATATGTAAAAAGTTTAAAAACTATAGCTTCATGGAAAGTTAATAAAATTTGCTATAAAACACATGTTCAGGAGACATTGCAATTAAAAAGTGTGGTAATAAGTTTTAAAGGCTATAAGTAGATCCAACCGTTTATCCTCTTTTTGACAGCACCAATAGAACGTAACATGACGATGTTACGCAAAAGTTAACTTATAAATGCGAGGTTTTAAAAATATGACAACTGCTTAAATTTGCTCCTTGATCCCGTATAATAATCATCTTTCACAAAATGAGTCCATAAGTGCAGTAGTTTTTTTATAAATTCCATAAAATAACAAACGTTTTTAAAAAATTACGTTCTATGGCTATCAACATAGTGATGTTACGAAGTTACGATTGAGATATCGATATTGTTTATGAACTATTTTTACACGGGTGTTTTCCGTTCTCGGCACATAATATCGGATTTATTTTTATGTAAAACCGTTATATTGATGCGCCTCAGGAAAACATACAGCATTATTTGAAGACGTGTTTATCTCCTGGTGTATATCCAAAAAAGAACAAGGTTATGATGACTATGATGATTACAAGTACAAGTCATACTTGACGAAGCTGTTACCGGTTAAATCTGGGATGGCCAGCGAGCAACACGGAAGGGAGTAGGCATACACAGCGTTTCCCCTCTGTCAAAGTACAAGTCCGCATGGACCATGGAGTTTGATAATATACTGTGGGGTGAGGGCGGGGCTAGATTTGTGAATGGTGCTTTATTTTTTATGTGTTAGTGATTTGGTTGTGTGAGTATGATCGGCAATGGATCGGTACAGGTATGTTTTGTATGTAATAGTGCGGCTTTGCGCTAGTGTGCAACTTCCCCTCCCGCAAGAAATGACAGAAAGATTTGAACAATATTTTTTAGCTAAGGCTACTCCCTTCCGTGTTGCTCGCTGGGGATGGCAGACATTAAAGTCTGCCGTTTGGTACCAGAAAATAGTAAAGTTTGAGCAACCCCAATTCCAATTTAAGCAAACGAAATCTAATCTTTTATTTTTATTTATTTATTAATCAAAATCAGATTCATCGTTGCTGTCACTCGAGCTATTGCCGACATTTATAATTAATTGTTGACTCATATAATCTATCGCCACGTGTTTATCCCAATCTGCCATTATAGTTTCTTGTGTTTTTTGAATTACATTTTGCCAGCTTTCCGCAGTTACTTTCACACATGCATTTTTTAATAAATTTACCATTTTGTTTGCCGTGAATGGGGGTTTTGTGTTATTTCTAGCAGCGTGTCCTTTAACTTGAGCCCATATTAATTCAATGGCATTGTATTGACAATGATAGGGTGGAAGTCTAAGAACCCAATGACCATGTTCTGCAGCTATTTCGTCGATCACATATCGTTTTGGGAAGTGTTTTTTTGTTCGTAATATATTTAGTAATTGTACTTTTAGTAAGGAGTTATCAACATTTTCACCATGTCGTTGAAGCCAGTCAATGATTACTTGTTTTTTGTCGGCCTGGGTCGGCATTTTATCAATTTGGCGTGAGTGATAGGATGCGTTATCCATAATAATGACTGACGGTTCTTCCAATGATTGTACCATTTCCTTAAACCAACTTTCGTAAACCTCAGAATTCATTTCTTCGTGGTACTCAACTGTTTTTTTGGATTTAAAGGCCAACAAAGCATCTGGCATGAATCCTTTCACAGACCCTGCATGGCAAATGATTAGACGTTCTCCTTTTCCCATCGGTACTGAGGTAGTGGAAGCAGCGGTGTCATCAGTCCAGCTCTTAGACACTGTGTGGTTCGCATTCAGCCAAGTTTCGTCAGTGAAAACAACATTTGACCAATCTGTAATTTTTTTGGCTTCGCTCAAAAATTCGCAACGAGCAAAAGCTACGTCGCGACGCTCCATCAATATTTTGCGTTTGTCCGATTTTTTATAAGTAAATCCAATTTCATTCAAGACCTTTACCAATGACGATTTTTGACCTCGGAACAAATCACATTCACGCAAAGAAGCAACAAGTTTTTTAAGTGTTGGAACTTCTTTACGTAAGTAATAGTTATATATATGACGGCGTATAGCGTCTGCGTCAAAGTTGTCAACCGAAGTCACACGACGTGGTTGGCGTTTTTTCTTCGGCGTACGAAGCTTATTCTCCTGCATGCCGCTTGTTCCGTAGGCTTCGGTAGTAATTTTTGTAATCGTAGATGCACTAATACCTAACGCGGCCGCAACGCGCTCTCTCACTTGCGACAATGGTAAAAGCGGGCCGCCATTTTGATACTCTGCTTCAAAGTAATTACGAAGCTTGATCACCATTTCTCTCGTCTGTCCTTTCAGCACTGATCCTTTCGGCATTTTATAGTTCCAATATAAAACTCAGCAAATAATTACTAGCACGGGCGTCTTGTTGCGAGTGACAGTGACAAATACAAAACGGCGGTGGACCATTGAGTTTTACTACCTTGATAAAATACTACTGCTTACCCATAGACAAAAAAATTGGCAGTCATAGGAATTGCCGATAGAAGTGAAAACTTATAACTCAGAATTTGATAGCTTACCTTGGAAACTACACGGGTGTAACCGGACGGCGTGGCCTCGCCATCTGGGCATGGCCATCTAGAAATGCGTCAGCATTTCCCATTGGCTGATGCGTTTCTAGATGGCCATGCCATGACGGCCTGTCCACGCCCTTTCAACATTCCCCATTGGCTGACGTATTTCTAGATGGCCAATAGCCATGGTCATGGCGCCATTCCTAGGACTATTCTCTTTCCGCACAGACTCGATAGAAAAATGAATCGAAATCGTGTCCACTATAATCACTTGGTCACAACACTTTAACTGACAAATTAGATCTGTCAAAAAGAGGATAAACGGTTGGATCTACTATAGTATAATGTCAGTTTGTGGTTGTGGCTAGAAATCGCAGGTCTGACAGTTGCGGTACTGGGCAATACACACACCGCCTATTTTACGGCAAATTTAATCTCTGATGAAGTGAAATGTAGCTGTTTATAACTCTACCGACCTAAAATGTTAAGTCGACATGGTTAAATTGTTACGTGTGTTTGAATAACACTAGAATTTTCTAGATGAGGTCCGCTTTAGTAATTTTAACACGTTTATTTCGGAAAGTAAAAACATAATTCTTCCTCTGGTGCGGCGGCGGGTCAAAATTCGCCCCCAATGATATTTCCGCCATTGCTTGGCAGGTCTTTCTCGACACACCAGAACTAGGGTAAAATAAACTGATATATCTTCACGAATACATGTTTTTGTAATGTTATAGAATGAACCTTGAACCCACAGAGCAAATAAAGCGGCAGGTCGATATCGACCTGAACCGCACGAGAAAGTATTTTTAGTAGTGATGGACATACAAAAATAAGGGGGCATCAAAAATAATACAGAGTTATCGTAAAAAAAAATCTTTATTTACTAATGCATGTCTTGGAAAAATGTCGCGCAAAGGTTTTGGTTGCATTTCCTACAATATTTGCTAGTTTTTTCTTTGCTTTTTTTGCTCTGTTCTATTATACGAGTAGTTTCTTCGCAGTCTCTCGTAGCTCCCTGCACAATTTCTCCGTTTAGCGCTTATCTAAAGGATATGATCATTGTCCCTTACATTATATTTGATATTCTGAACTGATTATTTTTCTTAATTCCGTGTGATTTGTTTACCATATCAGTTCCACCTCCAGACTCACTGTTGGGAAATAATAAATATATTCTCAAATAAAATTTGAAATTTAACATAGAATGCTTTGAACTATAAAGTGAGGCAGTTTTTGGTATACATGTGTGACTATAAAAATATCATATAATTATAATAATTTAATAAATATTTTGCCCATGTCAAGTGCAAAAACAATTTCAAACACCATTCTTAAAACTGCAGAATAAGGTCAGTAAAAAAACCAATCTGAAGTAATATTTAATACATTTCCATAATATATTAGCTAAAAATAACTTTAGATAAATATTCATCCCAATATCCGATCTCTAGTGATAAAATCAAAGTTTCTCTCAAGAACTTAATTTATAAAATAGCCCATGTGACTGCACTTTCGCAGGCGACCTTACATATCCAAATATGTTGCTATGTGCAGGTAGTGAAGAAAACTTATCGCTTGTTCTTAGTTTTCCGTGCAGATTAGTTTTTAAAATCTTTTTATTTTTCTTAGGGGTAAATATTTTTTCACTGCTGTCACTATCACTATAAAAACTGCAAGGCGAATTACTCTATTTTCTAAAATGTGCATTTTTCTTTTATTACTTGTTATCGTTGATTATATCGAACGAACGAAGTCAGATCAGCTACGTAATAGTAGCAACGTAACGGCGGGGGGCGCGCTTTCTTTGCGGTATCGGATCGCCGGCTGCCTGTTGGGACGGCGGGTCAAAATAGCCCCACTGCTGCACTCAGCGGTTGTTTTTCACCGTCAGTGCGTGGTAGGCTTATATGGGCCTGCCGTGAAGTTTTGATGCTGTAATCTACATCTGCCGTTAAAGACAAAACTAAATCAAAAGCCCGTTCATTTTTGCGTAGCCCTTAATCGCGCTAGATATGATCACTCACATTAACACATCACAAACATTCAAGCAGGACCACTACCCGTTAGCCACACACTTTGACCATTCCGTATCTAAGAAGGCGCTCTATTTCGTCCCAGGACCCAATAAAGACCCTTGTATTTTAGGTTTATTTCGTCTCGTTTTGTTTGGACGTTGTTTCTTCCAGGTAAGTCTCCGGTCCATGTGCATACCCAAGTACTTCACTACATTATTGTGTGGTAGTTAGGCCTCTCCCATAATTTTCCAAAAGGACCGGTTGGAAGCAGCCTGCATGCAACGTCGTCCTGCGACCTTTATCAGGTCGTCTGTCCACCGTGTCGGTGGACGACCTACGCTGCGCTTGCCGTGGTCTCCATTCCAGAACCTTTCGGGCTCTATCGGCAATCTGTTCTGCGTGCTATGTGCCCTGTCCACAAGATTAGCCACTTAAACTGGCTAATCTTCTAGGCTATGTCGGTGACTTTCGTTCTTCTACGGATCTCCTCATTTCTGATTCGATCACGTAGAGAAACCCCGAACATACTTGTAGCCCTCTCCATAACTCGTTGTGCGACTTCAAGCTTACTTATGAGGCCTATAGTACGAGACCACGTTTCAGTGCCATAAGTCATCACTATGGTAGCACACATTGGTCGAAGATTCTTGTCTTGAGGTACTGAGGTAGTTTTGACGAGAAGACTTCGCGAAGTTTCCGGAACGCTGCCCAGTCGAGATGGATTCGACGATTGACCTCGTTCTCAAAGTTGGACCTGCCTAGTTTGACAGTCTGTCCTAGGTAGATGTATTCATCTATAACTTCGAGAACTGAGTTCCCAACTGATATTGGGGTAGGCAGGCACAACATGGGCATTAGACAAAATTTTTGTCTCGTCCATGTTCATTTTAAGGCCTACCCGTTGGGAAACTCTAACTATGGAGGCCTTCGAGCATTGTACTGAGGTCTTCCATGTATTACGCCATGACTACAATATCGTCGACAAATCGAAGGTAAGTGATATACTCGCCGTTGTTATTGATGCCAAGTCCTTCCCATTCCAAGAGCTTGAAGGCATCTTGCAATGCAGCGGTGAACAGTTTCGGAGATATAACGTCTCCCTGTCTTACGCCTCTTTGCAATGGAATTGCCTTCGAACTTTGCTCTTGTACTCAGACTGACACGTTGGCGTTTTTGTACAAACACTTCAGCACTTAAATGTACCGATAGTCAATACGGCACCGCTGGAGAGACTCAAGCACTGCCCACATCTCGATCGAGTCAAAGGCCTTTTCATAGTCCACAAACGCTAAACAAAGATGCAAGTTATACTCTTCGGTCTTCTGTATAACTTGCCGTAGCGTGTGGATGTGATACTATAGCCTTTTCGGAAACCGGCTTGTTCCGGAGGAATTCATCAAAACTGGGACTGAGACGGTTCGTAATAACCTGCGAAAACAGCTTATAAACATGACTCAAAAGCGAGATGGGTTTGTGATTCTTAAGTAAAGTGTTGTCACCTTTCTTGAAGAACAGCACCACCACGATTTTGTTCCATGATTCTGGCGTTGAACCTTCGACAGACAAAATTAAAGAGCTTCTGAAGGACTATAAGTACCGGCTTTCAGAAGCTCAGATGTGATACTGTCACCCGGCACCTTGTTGTTCTTAAGCTGTTTCAAGGCCATTCTCATCTCGTACAGGCTGATGTCCACGATATCTTCGGTATAATGTCGGGTCAGCTTGGCTCTTGGGTCTTTGGCCGGGCTGCTAACAGGTTTAGCAACTGAAGAGTACAACTGTCCGTAGAAACTCTCTACCTCTCCTTTGCTTTCTTCTTTACTACTTCTCCAACACTTTTGCTTTGGTCGACGCTACACTGCCGTCTTCTCTCTTCAGCTTCGTCAACTGGCTTTGCCCAATAGACTTGTCTCTTGCAAACACTTTGGTGCCCTTGTACCGCTCTATCGTCTCTTTAATACTATTAGTATTAAAGATCCAGATGCCGTGTCGCAATAATATGTATGTATGTAGTAATAATAGCTCTATTTATTACAACAAACTTTTGTGCCTGTGCCATACAACAAACTCTGTTAAAGCTTGATGTATGTTAAGAAAAGTACTTACTTTACTTTTTCGCTAGTGATGATCTAATTGTCCTACAATCTGCATACTCTGTGGACTTGTTCCACGGCGTATTCTTTTCGAAAACTGAATTGGTAATCAAGTGTGATTGATCTCTCTTTGATTTGGTTTAACATTCTTTGTAGCACATCTCGCGCAACTTTGACATCATAGGACAAATACTAATTGGACGATACGATCCCAACCCACACGGACTGGCTGAATAACCTTTGAACAAAAGCAATTCTGGCCACGGTTGATGGGTTAACGTCTGCGTAAGCGCTTATACAGATAATATTCAAGCAATTTGGGCATACAATAAGTCGCTATAATTTGAGCAATAGCTGATTAATAACCATATAGTAGCAAAATAAATGTATAACACGCTTAATATATTCTTTATATTCCTTTCCTTACCTTTTATTCAGCAATCATTACCCTTTTATGCAGTTGTTAATGTTTGACCTCAGATACTCAGTTCATATTCAGTATTCAGTGGTTTATCGTAATTTTATAAAGAAATAATGCAAAAAAATTGTAAAAACTACGTCATTTTGTTGCTTCATTAGTGTATTTGTATACCCATTATGGAATTTGCATGCTGCAAATGTCGCTGCTATAAAAATGTGGTAAGTGACTTTAATACTCTACTAATTGCGATACTCGAGAGCATCCCGCACTCAGTCGTTGCAGTTTCTCGGCATACCGGGAGCTTCACTTATTACGCCGATGATGATGATGATGCCATTGGGCGATTTGTGAGGAAAGCGATGGTTGCAAACACCAAAACAATATTTGAATACAACCTCAAAATGGCTATCAGGGGTCGAAACGGAGTAGTAATTGAGGCCCTGCGTCAGTGTGATACGGGTATCTTAGCGAATAAGTTAATATTAGTAATTATTTAAGTTAAGCTGTATTTGACAAAGAGTAAGTATGAGCATACAGAGCAGATACGCTCACGAAAAGGTGTCGGCAAGCAGTGGCGTCGTGTGGCGGGACGCCATCTTCCCTCAAATATAGTTAAGGAAGGCGATGGCTGCCACATGCGCCAACTCGTGAACGGGTGTTGTCTGCGGAGACCGGTCTGCTCTGAATGCTGATGCAAACTTAGAAACGATATAGCCCTTAATTAAGTAGCTTAAACATAAAAATCCTATGTCCTTATGTTGTCTCTTTTTTAAATGTATTTGGAATTGATAAATTTGCAAAAAAAACCTAAAAAATTGCATGGACCGTGGAGTCTGTGGAGGCTAGTAATAAAAGAAAATAAAATATTTGCGATACTTTCCATATGTCTGGGAACTATCCGACTCTCATTATCGCATTAAACAGCATTCTGAGGTATTATACTATTACTTTGCGAGGTGACTCTTCGAGAACTTTTTGTCGAAGAAATCATATCCCGGAGTTTTGTTGTTCTCCATTAATTTAATATTCGTGCATATAATCTCTAGGTGTCACTGATTTCAGAGGTAATTCAAGTTGTATGTCTTGGTTGAAAATCAAGTCGATATCTGATTCATTTGCATTCAGCATGGGATCGTTCGATCTGAATCTTTGGTTTAGGTGGTATTGCAAAAGCCTCGGCTTTATATTGAAAAGTTCTGATCCACTGTGCATCATTTAAACGTAGAGGTGGCTTTTGGTGTAATGTTTGATCGTAGTTTTTGCAGGCTTTCCATAGCGAGTTATAGTATGTTAGACTCCCGCATAACCGCGGTGCTCCCCCCGGGGCCAGTGGTATCTATTATGATTATTATTTGACATATTTCACGGGTTTCACCCGGTCCTTTACATAGGCATAAATGGAGCTGTAGCCAACACTTAGAGGCTCGTTTGGTATAAAAATACAATGTATTATATAAACAGAAACATTTTGGATGGATGGTTACATGGTATCTCTATTACAAAAATGGGTAAAATGGGCATGGCTATTGATATGTACTTATTAGTGGTACGGGAGATAGTGGGCTATGGACGATACTACGGCACCTGCCAATTTCAGTCTCATCTTAAAATATTTGGGCAGGTGGTGACTTGCTACCCACTAAAAGGGCCCCACATAAGAGCCACCATCAATGGTGACAAAAGGGGCAACGTTGGTGTGGATATCTGAAGGGTGTTGAGAGGTGTGCTGCGGTTTCACTAGAGCGCTACTACGGGCGTTATGCCCTTTAACACTTCCACCCTTGGAGCTGTTTGTTTCTTGCTCTTGCGTCTCCACCCCCAGACGGCCAATTAAGGCAAGCCGGGGGTCAGGGGTCTCATTTAGCCCCAGGGAGAATTAGGGTCCGCGGTGTCGCCACTCACCGACGGCTCGCCACAAAGCCGCCCCTGCGGTATTATTATTATTATCTATTATGATTTCACTGCTGCAAAAAAAAAGTGCCCTTGGGAAGTTCACCCAGAACCCACGAGCCCACGACGGCGGTATATACCTAGTGTTTGAATTAATAGCTTGTATATATGAGTACATCTATAAAATGAATAACCTTTTTTGTTGACTGGGCTAGAGCAACACAAACATAGATGTATAATACTACTACTCGCGTTCACCATTAGTAAAAGAAGACATTTTTCATACTTGTTTAGAGCGGGTCAACAAAATTGAGTATTTTGAGTGCAACTATGGACAAATAAATAACGCTTTATTAAATACTAGCTTTTGCTCACGACTTCGCCCGTGTTGAACATATTTTTTCCGGATATGAGTTATTGTAACGATAAAGAGCTTTGTTCAAATTCAAATAATTTATTTGCCATAATAGAAGCATTAAATATAACAATTTTAGTTGTAGTACAAATGTGCTGCGTCTGTATTTAGCCTGCAAGCAGACGTGCAAATGATTGATGGTCTTAAGTCGCACTAATTATACCTACAAATTAAACATTATCTTAATTAATATTTGTAATGCCTTGAAAATCTAAATATTCTTTAACACTATAAAAGCAATTATCTAACAGCCTCTTTCTAAAGATTTGTCCATCTAACTGTTTCAAATCATCAGGTAACATGGCTATAGCCCGCCACTACGTATAATATTTGACAATAGCTTAGTTAGGTAGATACCGTCGTTTACAGTACTTCTAACGAGTGTTATTTAGAGGTTTGGTTTTCAAACTGGTAATATTTTTAAGTTTTTTTATATTCAGTATGTTTTGCTATTTAATCATGCTATAGGAACAGGTGGAAACATTGGCCCATTTTTTTTTAACGTTCATAATTAGCCTGTAACTGGAGACAATACAAATAATCTTCTCCTCAATGAGAAGAAAACTAATTGTATAAAGTTCTCGACACCAAATGTGAGACAGGTAGAATCCAATATACAATTGGAACAGGGTTGGACCTTGTGGAGTCAACGGTCTTTTTAGGAATTACTATAGACGCTAAATTGCAATGGTGTCCCCACATAAAAAACTTGTCTAGTAGGCTCAGATCAGCGGCTTATGCTGTTAAAAAAATTAGACTATTAACTGATGTAGACACAGCATGAATAGTTTATTTTAGTTATTTCCATAGCGTTATGACTTATGGCATACTGCTATAGGGATGCTCTGCAGATATTAATTCTATTTTTATACTGTAAAAAAGGGCTATACGACCGATCTACAGTTTAGCTCCCAGAGTTTCCCTTAGACAGAAGTTTAAAGACATGAACATTCTAACTGTTTTCTCTCAGTTTATATATGAAAATCTAATGTATTTAAAGAAAAAAACATTAGCAGTTTTGATAAAAGGGGTGATGCTCATTCCATCAACACGCGAAATAAGCACTAGCTATCCGTACATGTAACGCGTCTCCACAGAATAAGTCATTCTTTTATGGGACAAATTTATGGAACAAACAAAAAAAATATACGATTCTATAATAAACTTCCCAATATTATCCGAGATTTGCCTACTCATAAGTTTAAAATTACTATCAAAACTAAACACTGTCAAAAAGGTTATTACAAAATTTCGGATTACTTGGAGGATAAAACAGCTTGGGACTGATCACTCCAGGATCTATCTACTCGTGTACTAAGATGTCAAAGTGTAGCGTGTCTTGCCCTTCTGATACCATTATTATGTTCTCTTTTGTAAGGCAACACACTGGAGCTAATATTTGTAGTACCTAAGAAAAAACATCTATATAAAAAGAATGGCCCGAGTTTCTTGCCGCTTCTTCTCGGTAGGCTCTATATATTTTGGAACGCGGCGGTAGTCTTTAAAGTACATTATAATGAAAAAATTGAGTGCGTCTTTGATGCCTAAATTGAATAAATGATTTGGACTTTGACTTTGACTTAGACCGCTACAGAAAGATGATTGCTGACTTCTACGTACCTCAGTTGAATGGCATTGATGAGATATTAATTTAGTTTCAACAAGATGACGCAACATTCTACACAGAGGGCGGCATAAAGTACAATGCTATAAATGACAGTTTCGTTTTCACCACTAAGAGACACCTAATGTCTTAGGGGAACCCTTAAGGGCCGACATTCGGCCTCTTAGCGCTAAGTGACAGTTTGCTCTTTATATTTAACGTGCATAATATTACATGTGAAATGTAAGAATTCTTGGAGAGCTATTACCTATAAGCTATTGAAGCTGTGAACTTAATAAGGAATCCAAGGTTATTCAGGCTGCCACCATTTATCGCGATAGACCGGATTTGTTTCCGAAATATGACGATCAGGTTTTTTTTAAATATACTTGTTTATTTATTCCTTGTAAAATATAGGAAAGGTACACACGCATACAATAAACCCTAACAGAACTAAAACTTTACACGTAATACTAACTTACTATCCTTGGTAGGTACATATACAAATTATACTTGACGTGATAACATTGACTATCAAATAAAGAGGTGCCACCAATCAATCGTTATTACTCGTATTTAGATACTAATACAAATAAGTTTATTTCTGGTAATAACGATAATTACAAAGAGTTGGTATGGGCATTCGAAGCAGTCATGCTCAGGAAAAGGTTCTGGCTTGTGGCGGCGTCGTGTGTCGGGTCGCCATCTTCCCTCTAATATGGTTGAGGAGGGCGATGGCTGGCACATGCGTCAACTCGTGAACGGGTACTGCATGCGGGAACCGGTCTGCTTCGAATGCCCATAAAAACTTTGAGAAAAGTAATTAACATGTATTTTTGTAAATAAGAACATTGGGAGAAAAAACAAAAAAACAAAAAACAAAAAAAGATGCTGTTTGTGTCACTACCAATACTAAAAAAAAAATTGTTCCTGTATTTCCTAAGTGTGTATATATTTTATGTTGTCCTTATTCCATGTACTCTAACAATTAAAACACAAATTAATAAAAGGCACGGACCCTGGATCTGTGGAGTGTAGTTTTAATTAAAAAAAAACAAAAAAAAAGTAGGCATCCCTTAAATTGGTGAAGTAGAACTTAGGTAAGGACCTGATTTAGGAAATCCCTTAGCTTAAGAGTTCCTGGTTAGCGCTTGAGGGTTCGTTGGTGAAAACGGGCATCAACCTCCGGAAGAGGGTTAAATCGAGTAAAAACTTTGAAATTGCATAACTTCATTCAGGAAAGAGTAGCGATCGCTCAATTTTTATACTTCTTATATTTAAAGTAATATAATCTGCCTTCTGACTAAGTATTTATCAACTATCTTACGAAAACATGAGTATTTTATCAAGTTGAGTTGTATATTTTTTTATGTATAATCACGAAAAACTTTTTGTAGACTAGTCCAATTTTGATTTTCTTTTGGTAGAGTATTATGTTTCTGCTTGTTTGTTCGCATGTTATTTATGTTTATGTTTCCTTATTTACACTCGCAGTATAACACTTTTCCATTTTTACCTTCCGGTTATAGATTCGGTAATTCGTGCTATATTAACTTAACAAGTAATGTAACTCTACGTCACAGAACGAATGAGTTCAGTCAATACTAAACATTTAGGTAAGTTGTGACATTGATTGCTGTTCCGTATTTTCATTATCCATCATCGATGTGCCATAATAAAGAAATCGTGAAAATGGTTGATTGAAGCTCTGAATCATAATCACAAATATTACAAAAGAATAATACGTTTCTCTAGATAATCTGTAGCGTCTATTCTATTATTCTCCTTTTTGGGATTATGTACTCAAAGAACTCTTATAGTTTCATTTTGTTCCATGTTAGTAATATGGCATACATTCAAGTATTAGTTTTATATAATTAAGGAACATAGTATGTATACTATAATATCTAAGTTATCACGCTCACACCCCAAACCCGAGAAAAAACAGCTTTGCAATGTAGCAGAAAAAGTACACCATGTTATTAGCTACTGAAATTTATTGTCATCGGCTACCTGTATTTCTGTTTGCATTAATTATAAACCTCTTCATATAAATAATTATCAATCGTGCCTACTTCCATACATATTAAAATTATTGAACCAAGCACATTCATATGTGACAAATGCCATTTTGTTAATTCCGGGTACAAATGATTTCCACTCCTCTGTTCAGCCGTTTTTCCGTGATTGAGTTACAAACATCTATACATCCAAGTTAAAAACATCTATACATCCATGCTTTGACATTTATAATATTAGTCTGATGAAATTTCAGATGGCAATCTGAAAATTGTTATTCTTATTTCTACTTAGAATTCCAAATTAAATTTCTTTTCCAACTGACTTCAACAAAGGAGGTGGTTTTATGTTCGACTGTGTGTTTTTTTTAGTATGTTTATTACGATTTCCCTTATTTGTGGACCGACTTCTTTTGTTTGGTAAAGTATACTTTCGAGGAAGTACATTTTAAATTTCATAAATTTCGGTTCAGCAGTTGTTGCTTACACTCCAATAACTGAAAAGTGGTTCGCTTATTTTGATCTAAACATCATTGACAGTGAATGACAGCCGATCTCGTAATTAGCAAGGGTTACTAAAAATGGTGAAAAAATAGTTTTTTACCATAAACTGAAACCGACTTTAACACCAAAAAGTTTGAACTTGATGAAGTCCGTACCATGCGCACAATATTGTGGTAATAGGTACTTTTGAACTACCATGGTACCTACCGACTTCAACAAGTAATTTCACTATTTTTGGTGTTGCAGTCAGTTCCATTTTCTACCGACTTCCTTGTTGCCTCATAACTTTCGATACGGTGGACCGATTCTAAAAAAATATATTAAATATATAAAAATATATATATTTGTTTGAAAGCGGGTACTTCCCGTGTGGTCCCATTTAAATTTCATCAAATTCGGTCAAGTAGTTTTTGAGTTACACTCCAATAACTGATTTTTACCAAAGTAATAGAATGGAAGTCGGTATTAAATTTTTTAAATTGCACTTGTTTGATAGATTTTTTTTATAATATAGCTTTGACTTCACTAGTTCATTTGTTTTCAGCACCCAATTTTTCTTCGATATCGCCGTTTCCTTGATCGTTGGCATTATTTTCGAATACTAGTTCCTTCGTGGCGCCAACGTACATTGATCTTATAATGAGTGCCGAAGCGTATTATCAACGAAAAAAAAATTTCAAAGGACCAGTACCTCGGTGGCCTAGTTGGTCAATGGCGTCTGACACGGAGAGTCAGAAGACGCGGGTTCAAATCCCATCCGAGATGTGAATTTTTCTCTCTATAAATTTAAACACTAGGTAATTATGTCGAATAATTAACAAAAAATATAAAATATAATATTAAAAAATTTGAAATTAATTTTCAATTTTACGCTTTGTGAAAAGCAGGATAAGGAGACATATGGACGTAGATAATTTATTAGATAGATAGATAGATAACACTTTATTGAGACACCACATTTATGACTTAATATTAGACAATAAAATTAAAAAAATGCTTAAAACTAGGTGCAACAATGAGCGGTCTGATCGCTCTGAGCGAGCGATCTCTTCCAGACAACCCATTACTTAGATCATACAGAAAGTTTCTGTTCTGGATTCTGATAAATAAGACTTATGATACTTTAACCCGTCCAGTATCTACTTCTTTCGTTGTCTTTCCGAATGTCGCATAAAAGTTCAGATAAAAATACTACACTTGAATAGTTTAACCAACTAAAAGCAAGTTATATACTTACCGGTGAAGTGCATTTGATCTGATACAAGTACTATTTGAAAAATTTAATACCAACTTCCATTCTATTCAGTTATTGGAGTGTAATTCAAAAAACACAACCGAATTTGATGAAATTGAAATAGGACTACCCAGGTCATCAAACAAAAAAGAATTTCGAGAATTGGTTTACCCAGTCCAAAGTCATGAGGTAGCAAACATAAAAAAATACAGTCGAATTGAGTACTTCCTCCCTTTTGGAAGTCGGTATAGAAAATTAGTCACAAACAGGAGTTAAATTTAGTGTACCTACGCGCAACATTATGGCATAGTACTTTTTTGTACGTACATATGGTGTACGCGCAATACGCGACGGTTTAATGTTTTTTTTAAGTTTATGCACTCCCAACCCAATTCATACATTTTTGCATTCGCTGGAACCATTTTAAAAAGCAGTTGGTCCAGATTTTGTTAGGGGCGTCTTCTGTGACTTCGTGGAACGCATTCACCACAGATTCTGACCTGAATATGTGTACCTCTAATTTTGTCTTTAATTTTAGGATACAACAACGGCAATTTGAAAAAATAATACCGGCTTCCATTCTATTACTTTGGTAAAAATCAGTTATTGGAGTGCAATTCAAAAACTACTGGACCGAATTTTATAAAATGTACATGGGACCACACGGAATTTTAGAAATCGGTTCACCCAGTCGATCAGTTTATGAGGTAAAAAACATAAAAAAACTGCCGAATGGAGTACCTCCTCCTTTTTGAAAGTCGTAAGAAAAGAGGTCGCAAAGTGCGAGGTCTGGACTGTATGGCGGATGCTTCAACAGTCCTACATGTAAAGCCTTCAAATACGATTCCGTTAAATTAGCGGAACTTGAGTACGCGATCGTTCAAGAACTTTTTTAAACAATCTCAAGCCAGTGTTGACGTACCAATCTGCGATCACTGTCCTTTGGTCTTCAGGCTACCCTGTTGTGTAATGTCTTGATTTGCTGAAAAAAGACGCAACCATTTTCTTACCTATGCCTAAGTAAGTATAAATCTATAAGTAGAATGTCTACTAGCGATGATCACGCACGTTTAGCGCGAGACGCGTGTAGGGATGTCCTACGAACAAATCTTCGGCCGATCTTTATTGGTCGTATTACATTTGACTATTGACTAACCTGAGACAACGGCAGACCGAACGTAAGAATCGTTTGTGTCTCGTGTTTAGGAGACATGTCACGGTTAATGTCGTAGCAAATAGTACAGAAGCACACACTAACGGTCTTACTTATAAACAGTGCTTAAATTTAAATAATGTCACTTAGTACGCCCTGGACATTTTTCCTTCGCGCAGTACTAAATAACGTCAAAGGCGACCGCTCTCAATTATAAGTGGATGAAAGTGGACATTACAGATATTATTGGAGATGTCTATTTCCACATTTTTAACTACTCTATCGATCATCTGCACCCATAATTTGGTCTGTATCAAAAAAGCGGTTAACGTTTTAAATTAAATTAACCAAGAGTTACCGCTATTTTGTCATTTTATATGGAATTGGAGTTTTGAATGGCTCTATTTTGGATAGATATACGGACGGATATACAGGCAGACAGAGAACAAAGTAATCCGATAAGCTATACCTCTGATTTAAAAACTAAATAAAATTGTACTACCCATATTTGTAGACGTGAGTCTTAAATTACCCCAACTGATTTTGAGTAATTCACAAATATACTTAGTTATTTTTATGACAGATGCCCTTTAATTTAAAAAAAGCATTTATCAAAAAAACTTTATCATTTTACGATTACATATTTTACGTGGACTCCTGGACTATCGACAATTTAGTATAATTCTGAAGAAATCCTTAAATTTCGCGCATCAATCGCGTGATGTGCCAACCCCGACCGCTCTGCCAGCACTTACGTAGTGATTGCCAGCAACGCCAACGGCCACGCCCTCTAAGTACTTTGCCAATGCTTCGATTTTTCTAAATTATTTTTAGGTAAATTCTGGCGACGGGTTTTTTTTTTGTTTCAAAGCAGTATACCAAGGTTTCGTCACCTGTCACGATATTATATACAACCAATGACTCTTCTCCAATAAACTTTTTTATCTTAACTTATTTAAATCATATGGTAGCAATCAAGCGCAAAGCTTCCGAACCTTCAGATGCACATGAAACATTTTTAGAACTAGCCTCATTCCAATACCAAATAGGTACAGTACGAATTTGCTGACAAGTACTTTTCGTCAGTTTCAATCAATCGTCTTACGGTATCAATATTAGATTCTGTAACCGCAGTCGCCGGCCGACCTAAACGTACATCGTCATGAAGATGATCACGTCCACATCTCAATTTTACGAACGACGAATACACAGAGCTGCGACATGGTGCTTCATCACCAAATGCTAATTGAAGTCTCTGGCAACTCTCTTGTTGACTGACGCCACAGCGAAAACCGTTAAAAATCATTGAGTAAACATTTTCGGGAGTTAAATTCATTGTGATAGCGGCACACAATATTCTACAGGACACCACAATAAAAAAACAAATGACAGCCTCCCAAATTAAAAAATAGCATCTTCTTAGAGAGTATCGCAGAACTTTACGTGGACCTTCACACTTCCAGGAGTTCCATTATACACTGTAGAATAGAGGATCTGCATAGATATTCTCTGTAAAATTAGTTCTATGTAGGTAGTTCTTTGGTAAGAGTAACGTTGTCGTTTCTTACGTATGATTCTCTAATGAATTGTCGACGAGCTCGTCGACGAGCTCACCGATGTCAAATACTTTGAGATATCGCCCTTGTACACAAGGTTGTTTTTCCAACGTTTCTTGTCATCATCATCATCATCATCATCATTATCAGCCGGAAGACGTCCACTGCTGAACATACGCCTCCCCCATAGAACGCCACTTGGACCGGCTACTCGCTTCCTGCATCCAGCGATGCCCCGCGGTTTTTATGAGGTCGTCGGTCCACCTAGCGGAGGGCCGGCCTACACTACGCCTTCCGGTGCGTGGTCGCCACTCGAGAACCTTTCTTCCCCATCGGTTATCAGTTCTGCGAGCGATGTGGCCTGCCCATTGCCACTTCAACTTGCTAATTTTGAGAGCTATGTCGGTGACCTTAGTTCTCCTACGGATCTCCTCATTTCGGATCTTATCACGCAGGGAAACCCCAAGCATAGCCCTCTCCATTGCTCGTTGAGCGACTTCAAGCTTGTTAATGAGGCCCACAGTAAGGGACCACGTCTCAGTGCCATAAGTCATCACTGGCAACACACACTGGTTGAAAACCTTGGTTTTCAGGCTCTGAGGTATTGGGGACGAAAAGATGGATCGAAGCTTCCCGAACGCTGCCCATCCGAGCTGGATTCTTCGTGCGACCTCGTTGTCGAAGTTGGACCTACCTAATTGGACAGTCTGTCCCAGGTAGACGTACTCGTCTACAACTTCGAGTGTATCGTTTCCAACAATTACCGGTATAGGTGGAACATGGACATTGGACATGATTTTCGTCTTATCCATGTTCATCTTAAGACCAACCTGTTGGGAAACTCTACTGAGGTCGTTGAGCATGGTGCCGATATCCTCGAGCGACTCCGCCATTATAACTATACCATCGGCAAAACGAAGGTTAGTGATGTATTCGCCATTAATGTTGATGCCACATCCTTTCCAGTCCAAAAGTTTAAAAACATCCTCCAATGCGTTAGTGAACAGTTTCGGAGAGATGACGTCTCCCTGTCTCACACCTCTCTGCAATGGAATTTGTTCCGTACTCTGGTCCTGTAATCGGACTGACATAGTGGCCTTGCTGTATAAACACTTCAACGCTTCGATATACCTATAGTCAATTTGGCATCGCTGCAAGGACTGCAGTATGGCCCACTTCTCGATAGTATCAAAGGCTTTCTCGTAATCCACAAACGCTAGACACAGTGGCTGATTATACTCTTCGGTCTTCTGTATAATCTGCCGTAGTGTATGAATGTGGTCTACGGTGCTAAAGCCTTTCTTGTCATCTCGTCATTTATTTCACGGATGTCAGAAAAGCAACGATGTTTGCTCTTAGAGAATCGCACTTGATCCTCTCGAGAGATTGAAAACTGAAAGCACTCAGTTTTCAATATAAAGTTTGTCATCGATGCCGGAATAAAGCGCACAGCATTAACTAGGTTTCATACTTGTTTATCGAGCTATTGAAGTTTGATGGTGTTATAGTATGTGTTTTATGCTGTCGTGTTACAAGATTTTTTATCCGACTAGAAAAAGTACACCAGGAGACACAGTACGTGACTGAAATGCAAGTAAAGAATGTTCGGAGTGGAATATATCTGTGTGCCTATGTTATGCGTCACCACAGTACTTGCTGTACGTTTTCTTCGCACGTGAGGTTTCCAAGAGTCATGATTCTTACGTCGCCGCCATCATAAAAACCCGCATACGAATAAGAACCGAGAGAAAGATACTACGACGATTGCCTACGTGTTTTGTTGTTGTATATGTGTATATTATATAGTCACAATTATACACACTTACAATAATGTATTTGATTTTTATTTTTACATAGGTATGATTATTCCTATGTAAATATAGTTTTATTACAAGAACTAAATAAAATTACTGAAGTAAAAATAGAAATGAACTAATCTATTTATTTATTGGTGTTTGGTATAATTAATATAAGATTTTTTTATAGGTTATTTAAATTTATTTTCATTAGGTTCAGTTCTAGATCTATACATCATTTCGATTCAATCCTAATATTGTCTGAAAGAGATCGCTAGTGATAAGACAGTCCATTGTACCCATATTGTACCTATTGCTACTTATTTATTATACTTACATAAGAATAATTTGAAAAAAATCTTTACTCTCCGACTTCCATTCTTTACAGTTATTGGAGTGTAACTCAAAAACTATTGGACCGAATTTGATGAAATTTAAATGGGACCACACGGGAAGCATCAGCTATCAAACAGAATTTTGAAAATCGGTTCACCCTACACAGTCGAATTGAGTACCTCCTCCTTTTTGGAAGTCGTTAAATAAGAGGCTAACCTTAGTAATAAAAATTATTTAAATGTTTAAAACTTTGTTTTTATTTATTTATATTTTTACATTGATGCCAATAAAATATAGGTATTTTTTTGTGTATTGTAGATACGAATGAACACTACGAACGAAACGAACTGAAGGACTGATACATTTCAAGGGTTTGAGCCAAAACATAACATTAACAAGATCCGTTTTGGAAAATGGCCTATGTCCACGAATAGGCCTAGATACCTACTATTTTACGCACTACAAGTTACAAACTCGGTAATGATTTTTTTGAACCAGAGGTAAATATTTTCGATCGTCGTTTCATACGGGATTAAAGGCCATCATGCCCTTACATCAAATAAGGTGCATACAAATTTATACGCTTTTGCTCTCCTGGACGTGGCGAGCCTTTTTCAATATTATCACTTACCCAGTCGACTCTTACGATATCCATGTGGTATGTGGTCATTCCGTATTAATATTTGTCTGTTCGATATCCTCATATAGCGAATTACTATCGTACGCAGTAAAATATTATATTATGATAAAATTGAAGTCTATATACACTAAATAACTTGTAACAGCTTACTCTACGGAGGTAATCGTATTAACCAGTGTCACCGTGACCACTAGGCTCGCCGTACGAGCATGCAATGTTATTGTAATCTCTGATTTTAACGTCGTCGTATGGGGACGGAGCGACATCTATTGACCAGCTTGACAGCATTATCCAACCGAAAGAAAAGTATTTTCAAACAACTAACTTTCATGTTTATGTTGCAACTTACAAAAAAATAGAGTTAGTATAGTTGCAACCCTTCATAATTTTTAATAATTTACTTTATTTATCAAAATTAATGACGCTGATGAATAAAAATGTAAAGCACTAAACGCCTGTTAAAAATACTAAAAAAAAACTCAAAAATTGCAATGTTTGGTCTCACTAAGCAGACGTTAGTGCTTTGGAACCATAATGTATATTAATAATCAGCGTCATTCATTTTGGTACATAGGGAATTTCTTATATGGTTTGATACAGGCATTTTGACAGTGTTTTTACTCATACCTATCCAGGCGGTATAAATACAAGACAAGTACACTTTATCAGTACAGTATTACTTGAAGTCTTTGTTTTGCCTGGTTACTACGTACCTATATCTTCATCAGCATCTTCATCTTGCGGCTTGCATCCAACGTCGTCCTGGACCTTTGACTGTCCACCATGTCGGTGGGTAACCCTGTAAGCTCCGTTTGCTAGTCCTACTCTAGAACCTTCCAGCTCCATCGATCATCAGCTCTGCCTTGTCCACTGCCACGTTAACTTGGTTATCGTCAGGGCTGTGACGTGAATTCGTTGAAAATGAACACTTCGTTTACGGATCTTATAAAAACCCCCGATCATGGCCCTCCCAAAGCTAGTTGTGTGGCGTTGTGTTTATTTATGATATGGTTAGAGATCACGATTCAGTGTTATTAACAGCCGTTTTCAATATTCTATCTATCCATAGTTTTCCTTACTACCGATATAAATGTGACATAACGTCCATACAAACAGTGTCAAATATCTATCTCTAGTTAAACCGACGATTGATAGGTTATTGAAAACGGCCGTAAGTCATCACTGGTTGCACGCTGTGAACACCTTTGACGTACATACACACGTTTTTATATTATTAAAAAATAACTGTATAGTATAGTTCCTTAACAATTATAACAAGCATGAACATTTGTCGGCCATTTTATCAAATAATCCACCGACATAGCCTTACGGCTGTTGTCTTAAGATAAACATCGCGGTCCGAGGGCTCAACAAGCCCTTCGGCCCCACCCGTCCAAGACACGGCGCTTATCTTGGGGTGGGTCTATGGGTTAACCTTGTTGGTGTTGAAAACGACAAAGCTAGCTAGCCATTGCGAGCACTTAAATTTTTTTTGATGTCCTAGATTAGCAATTGCAATACTGTAAGTAACTGTACATAGTACATACCATACGGCGGCGGTTAGAATCAGATAGGGAATTAAAGTATGTTTTAGACCGGATGTTTTTAGTTTTTCAAATTTTACAAATATTATGGTGGTAAATAGGTACAATTTCGGAGAAAAAGGGAAAAATCACAAAAAAAAAGTTAAACATATTGGGGTACGGGGATATTTTTTGGCCAAATTGTATTCTCCAAGTGGTCCCCCGAACACGCTCATTTGGTTTGTCGGTCCCTCTACCAAACACTATATATATATATAGTACATTAGCTGTCCATTAGCTGGACTCAGAGGGTGACCAATGTACGTGTTCTCAAATGGAAAGGCCAAAAACGCAACCTCATGCTTACGGTTAAGATACGTAAAGTCTCTTACCTCGGTCATGTCCTCCGTCATCATATGCGATATGACCTTCTGCAGCTATTAATTATGGGGAAATTTACTGGAAAAAGAAAGGTTGAATATCAGGGGCGTCTGAGTTTTTCCGCCTAACCAAGATGGACTGTACCACGCTGATCGCCAACCCCCGCTTGTTGGAGAGGCACTTTAAGAAGAAGAAAAAGAAGAATAATTCGTATATGACCAGTTTTTTACAGGAAATTAAATGTATAATTAATATAGAAATTAAAATAACAGTTTCGCGCCATTTTAATTTTGTTTTCTTTTCCGCAAAAATTAGTTAATCTAATCAAGAAAATTCACACATTTTTAAATTTCTTTACAAAAAGGGAAAAATGCGACAAGAAATTGTGACAATTATAGGCCTAAGTAATGGCAGTAAGGTTTGTATTCCCGAAGTACGCTCAGTTGGTGAATCATGAGCGGAGATTTGATAGTAAATGTTATACTAAATTTACTCATATCTGTACTTAAGACTAGATTCACCGGGCCCGAGTAGCACAAAGGTGGTTCAAGTATGTTCCATGTGGAGTCAAACTCCACATACTGTAGCGAAACCAAGATTAACACGCAATAAGGTGATGCTGTATGTATGGAAGAATTGAAAGAGCATTTTGTATTATAGGATTTTACCGCCGGGCAAAACAATCGATACGGATATCTACTGCCATTAACTAATGAGACTGAAAGAAGCAATTGGGAAAAACCTGCCGGAATTATTTGAACAACATAAATGGAGTAGTATTTCATGATGATAACGCCAGACCTCATCTTTGGACACTACAAAAATAACAGCAGCGGGATTATGTCACCACTGACATAATCCCACTGATAAATCTACAAATTGTTGCCATCTTGTAGGTGGCTACAAAATGGCAACAATTTGTAGAACTTAATCATCATCATCATCATTATCAGCCGGAAGACGTCCACTGCTGAACATAGGCCTCCCCCATAGAACGCCACTTGGACCGGCTACTCGCTTCCTGCATCCAGCGATTCCCCGCGGTTTTTATTAGGTCGTCGGTCCACCTAGCGGGGGGCCGGCCTACACTACGCCTTCCGGTGCGTGGTCGCCACTCGAGAACCTTTCTTCCCCATCGGTTATCAGTTCTGCGAGCGATGTGGCCTGCCCATTGCCACTTCAACTTGCTAATTTTGAGAGCTATGTCGGTGACCTTAGTTCTCCTACGGATCTCCTCATTTCGGATCTTATCACGCAGGGAAACCCCAAGCATAGCCCTCTCCATTGCTTGTTGAGCGACTTCAAGCTTGTTAATGAGGCCCACAGTAAGGGACCACGTCTCAGTGCCATAAGTCATCACTGGCAACAAACACTGGTTGAAAACCTTGGTTTTCAGGCTCTGAGGTATTGGGGACGAAAAGATGGATCGAAGCTTCCCGAACGCTGCCCATCCGAGCTGGATTCTTCGTGCGACCTCCTTGTCGAAGTTGGACCTACCTAATTGGACAGTCTGTCCCAGGTCGACGTACTCGTCTACAACTTCGAGTGTATCGTTTCCAACAATTACCGGTATAGGTGGAACATGGACATTGGACATGATTTTCGTCTTATCCATGTTCATCTTAAGACCAACCTGTTGGGAAACTCTACTGAGGTCGTTGAGCATGGTGCCGATATCCTCGAGCGACTCCGCCATTATAACTATATCATCGGCAAAACGAAGGTTAGTGATGTATTCGCCATTAATGTTGATGCCACATCCTTTCCAGTCCAAAAGTTTGAAAACATCCTCCAATGCGTTAGTGAACAGTTTCGGAGAGATGACGTCTCCCTGTCTCACACCTCTCTGCAATGGAATTTGTTCCGTACTCTGGTCCTGTAATCGGACTGACATAGTGGCCTTGCTGTATAAACACTTCAACGCTTCGATATACCTATAGTCAATTTGGCATCGCTGCAAGGACTGCAGTATGGCCCACTTCTCGATAGAATCAAAGGCTTTCTCGTAATCCACAAACGCTAGACACAGTGGCTGATTTTACTCTTCGGTCTTCTGTATAATCTGCCGTAGTGAATGAATATGGTCTACGGTGCTAAAGCCTCTTCGGAAACCGGCTTGTTCAAGAGGCTGGAACTCATCAAACCTGCGTGCGAGACGGTTCGTAATGACTCTCGAAAACAGCTTGTACACGTGGCTCAAGAGCGATATGGGCCTATAATTCTTCAATAAGGTTTTATCACCTTTTTTGAAGAACAGCACCACCACGCTCTTGTGCCACGTTTCCGGTGTTTTGCCTTCGAAGATGACAGAATTGAATAACTTCTGGAGGACTAAAAGTATCGGTCTACCACCCGCTCTCAGAAGTTCAGTCGTAATTCCGTCCTCTCCTGGCGCCTTGTTGTTCTTAAGCTGTTTGAGAGCCATTCTAATCTCGTACAGGCTGATGTCCGGGATGTCTTCGGTATAGTGTCGGACTAACTTTGCTCTGGTGTCCTGAGCTGCTTCAGTAACGGGTTCGCGCGTCGAGGTATATAACTGTCGATAGAAGCTCTCAATCTCTCTCAGAATCTCAGGCTTGGATCAAACGATACTGCCATTTTCGGTCTTCAGTTTTGTCATTTGGCTTTGCCCAATAGACGAATCCTTTGCAAACACTTTAGAGCCCTGGTTCCGCTCAATTGCTGCCGTAATACGCGCAGTATTATAAGCACGCAAGTCGTGTCGCATGGACTTCCAAATTCGTCTATTGAGTTTACCGTAATCCGACATATCAACTGCGGACTGCAGTCTCATTTCGCTCCGTTCTGCCATTAGTTTCAGAGTTTCTTTTGAGAGTTTTTGAGCTTTCCTGCGGCGTTTGGTCTCACAGAATTCGGACCCAACCGCTTGGACAGTTTCCACCAACCCGTTGTTCAACTCATCCACTGTGTCGCATTCAGCTAAGCACTGAAAACGGTATTGAAGTTCAAGTTGAAACTTTTCGGGGTTTTGGATTTGGGCACGATTACGACGGAGCGTAGACTTCACCAGACGTGACCTCTCAAGCTTGACATTGATATTCAATGCGCCTCTTACGATGCGGTGATCGCTGCCGGTTTTTACCTTGCTGATCACAGAGACGTCATTGAATATGCGCTTATTGGTCGTCATGATGAAGTCTATCTCGTTCGTAGTGGAACCGTCGGGACTCATGCACGTCCACTTCCTGGATGGCCGCTTCATGTAGAAGGAGTTCATCATAAAGAGTCCCTCCTTCTCCATGAAGTCAGCCAGCCTCTGTCCCCTCGAGTTCCGCTGCCCGTATCCAAATGGCCCTACTCTCAACTCATCACGTTTCCTTGTGCCTAGCTTTGCGTTGAAGTCTCCCATTACAACAGTGAAGTAGGTTTTAGAAGTATGCATGGCCCTGGATATATCCTCGTACATACTTTCTACTTCATTGTCCGAGTGTGCCGAGGTCGGTGCGTATACCTGTATAACCTTCAGCGAATACCGTTTGGTTATTCTGAGTATAAGGAACGCTACCCTAGCCGACACACTATCGACTTTCACTACGTTGTTAACGAGAGACTTGCGGACGAGGAACCCGACACCACCCTGGGATTGTTGGTCTCCCTCCCGGTGGAAGAACAAATTGCCGGAATTTAGAATTATCGTATCCTGTCCCTGTCTTCGGACTTCAGATAATCCCATGACATCCCAGCGTAACTTGAGCGTCTCTTCCTCCAATTCGACCATCTTTTCGTCGGTCCTGAGCGTGCGTGTATTGTATGTTGCCAGGGCCAGGGGTCGTTTTTGGATTGGTAGCCGGATCTCTGCCGGAGATTCTTCGCACCCCCTGCTCCACCGTTACAATGGCCGCTACCGTAGTCACGGATAGCAGAGCTGCCGGGAACTGGGGGCCGTGGTTTAATGTTAATTGTCATGGGGGGGGATTTGCCTTAATGCACCAGCAATGCTTATAAGCGCGATTCGAGTCAACTAGGTACTCATGCTCATACTCAATTATTTATTGCAATCATATGTACATTGTATTAGATATTACAGTTATGATAGGAAACATATGGGTATATCAATATGGTTTATGAGCATAAGTAGATACGACAAAATAATGTAGATGTAGCACTTTATATTACGTTGATAATAAGTAGGTTAGGTTTATATGATAAAATCTAATTAATTTTTTCAAGTTTTTATATAAGTAGGAGATTTCTCATTTTTCACCATAGTTAAGTAAATAGGGTGAATTCTGTGTTTTTCACCAACATTTTTCAAAATTACACGTTGCGATGCGGGGGCAGGTTGCTAGTGTTATTAAGTTTAATTTTATTTAATGGTATCTGTTATAATTCTGTTTATTTTTAATATTCGATGGCAACGAAACTCCTAACAAATCAACATGCGTATATATAACTATGCGCTATTGCTGTTTCATTTTCATATCGTGTCGAAACTACTACTTAGTTCTAGTGTCATATTCAATGTTGTGATATTGTCTACTACAAATTATTCAATATTCAAGGCAGTATTCAGAGATATTCACGGTTGACCTTGCATTACAGTACGTCCATACGTACTGAGCTGATTGGTATGGCTGAGCGCTCACCGCTCTCTATCTCAGCAGGGCTAGCACGGGCAGTGGACTATTTATCCCCGTGGAAAGGAAAGAAATCTTTTCCATCATGTCATTTTTATCTCCCTTGCAAGCATGGCAACGCTAGAGGATAGTTTATCCAAGTGGATAGACGGCGGGAGTAGCGTTTCCTATGGTTTGTACTTCGTAGGTGCCATTTAAAGCAAATGTAACAAAAGTCTGTGAGTAGCGTGTGCTATCCATACGTAGTACCATCCTATTTCGTTTACTAAGACTCATTATGCGTATGGAAGTGTACCTATTGTAGAGTAAAGACGAATAATAATTATTTAACTTAGGTATTTCCCGGAATGTTGATAGGAAAGTAATACCATAATAACCTTGATACGCACCGGCAAACCTTTATTGACCTATTTATCTTTATTGACCCGAAATATGTGCTTGAATTCATTATCTGGGTAATCGAAGGTATTATAATATGTGAGAGACATTTTTGAAAGGAAATAAACTTGTATCCACCACCTTCAAAGAAGATGACTACCTTTCTCCGCGTTATGTCAATCGGAGAGAATTATATCCACGTTCCGACTAGTCCGTGCTCTATAGCGGGAGTAGCGGGCCATACTGTCTACGAGATACGTCAAAAGGGAACATTTTATATCGTTCCCCGGTTGCTGTGCTCTGTAAGGTGGAGAAGACAATTATTTCCACTGATAGGTTGATAAAAAGGTGGAAAGACTATTTCTCTCCACCGCGTGCTAGGCATGCTGAAATGGTAGAGCGCATTAAAAATTTGTCGCAAATATTACTCTCTACAATTTCATAATAGATTTAAACATTATTAGAGAAATAGAAACCGAGATAATTTCTAAAAACTGTTTTATTTGACCTTTCGCCTTGAATAATTTACGGCGCAGATACGAGGTTTAATGAGACTTTTGAGACAACTTTGGTTGGCAGGGCTATTACGTATGTCAGTTGCAATCAAATTATGATTGAAATCATGAAAAATGGCGGCTCTATGTCAGTTTTGACACCTCCAGTAAGAAAAATGTTAGTAAGTTGATGACTGGAGGTGACAAAAGTGACATAGAGCCGCCATTTCTTCGATTGCAATCAACATTTTGTTAGCAACTGAAATACATGATAGCCCTGCAGATCTTTCACTGCATCCTTACCTACATGCCCTTACTATGACAACATGCCTTTCTCAACAGTTGCCACTACATTTTTGAATATTATTACATCATATTTTTAATTTATGGTATTATTAAAGGCCAAAAGCTTAGTATCAATTAAATACAATAATCTTATTTTTTGCAGTTATCAAGCAATTCTATAGCTTACGATTTAATTTAACTAACTTTTTACTTTTTAATTAAATTAACTCCGCTATCAGCTGGCCGAAAATGACGCCTCCCAGATTTGAATCAGTGAATTGATGTGCCGATTCCCCCGTTACCGTACTGATTCGTAGTACAGTAAATTTAGTCAATAATGAATGTTGCAAAAGTATTTTATTGCTGAAGGGTTATTGGAAACTATTAAAAACATCTTGTTTTGTAAAATAAATTTGTTAAAACCATCAGAAATGTGATGAAAATGTAAATTATAAAATCGCTATAAGGTGGTTATTCGTGTGGGAATGACTAAAGCTCTTTTTACCCGAACATAGGATCCCCGCACGGGCCCGAATGCGCATGCCAAGATTTAACCGAATGCTGTAGAATGCGTCAAATGTTCTCCATGATGCGAATGGTTCGCCGATTTCGTTTTTAATGTAATTGCGTGGTGAGTGGTCGTAGAACCCTTAATGACATATTTTTCTCGGCTCTCCTTCTTAAGCATGAATTGACCTATGAAACAGCCACGCTAAAAATGCACTCCTTAATATCTTATATCACTACCTCTATCGCATGATAGTAAAAATGGCATTAAGTTTAATAGCCATATTATCCCAATTCTGACACTTAGAATTTCTGTATTTTTCGGCGATACCTAAAGCAAACTCCCGAACATAAATGCAAGTATAGTTAGATAATAGTTTCACTAACCTCTCCTCGAAGCGTATACTGGAGCGACTGATGTCGCTCCAGGCGCTCATGGAACGTCCCCGGCCGCGGTGGTAGGCAGCACTGGCAACAGCACCAGCCGTGGGTCGGCGCTCCAGTTCCACATCAGGTGGAAAGTTGACCTTGGTGGAGGCTCGCGAGGACGGGCCTTCTGCCGACTCCCCGCCAGCCGACGTCTCCATCTCGAAGGCGGCGTACTCTGGCGCGTCGTCAGGCTCTCCGTCACTTCCGTCGCTGGCTGCTGAGAGTGCCTCATAACCGTAACCAGGGCGGGCGGCGGCGCCGCCTCCGACCGCGCCGACCCCGCCGCGGCCGCACTCCGCAGCGGCAGCCAGCCTCGGCGATGATGCCTCGATGCGACTCAATGACGCTGCCTTTGCACTTTGCCCGCGGACGTTCAATGGTGATCCCCTCGCAGGCAAATGGTTTGAGTAACGTAGTTTGCTGTGGCGAAACGTGGTGGTGCCTGATTTCTACCGTGTGGACGTAATAGCGCCCGACGCGAGCACTTTCTCTTTTGATTTTTATATCAATATTCACTGTATAAAATATGAACTGGGCTCACTTCTATCAACTATTTAACTTTTTCAGATCAATAAACCAACAAACACAAATAGTCTTATTAATTATGTGCATACATAAATGTACAATGTTTTCAATATTAATGTTTTTAGTTGTTCACAACAACAAATGCACAACGATCTGTTCTCACTGTTTGTATGATATGTTATGATATCACGGCCCGTGTCAACTCACTGAAGTGACACATATATGTAATGAACCGAAAATACAAGAATGAATATAGAGAAGGCGCACGAAGACAGTACTAACGTCCTTCGTGCGAGACTCTGTATAGTATTGACTAGTGACCCTAATGCCGCCAAACGGTATCAAGTTTTGTTAATGGGGGTGGCCAAACAAAAAGTCGTATAGATAGTACGATTCATGCATAGCGTAGATGTGTTGAAGTGAGCTAGCGTTGGAATTACGCTGTGAAGTTAGTTGGAGTGAGCATCGGGCGGGGCAAATCAATGCGGGAACTCTAAGGCGCCCCCATTTTTAGTTCAGGTTTTCACCGTGACAGCGCTGTCACCTACCACCTTATAAATAAGTAATATCATTTTAACGATGGTGTCGCCACCGGACATCTTTACGTTAATTTTGACTCATGACATATCTCTGATGTAATCTTAATTAATAAACGCAGATCTTTTTTCTGTGTTAGCATTTGACGATTGTAATTTGTTTTGCTTAAAGAGATGGGCAAAAAGCTCAACACACATGCATGCTATCGTGAGGCAAAAATAAAGTCAATCAGATGAAGTAACTCATGGTAGGCAACATTTTACATATGCTTGAACCCAACACTTTTTAGCAAAAAAAATCGGCACATCGTTCAGTACACGCGTATAATAAACTACTACTAACTGCTGCATAAACAAGCCCTTCGCGTCTACGTTTCAGTAATAAGCATAGGTACCTAGTACTGTAAAACCTCCCAAAGAAGTTAATGTTCATTCTTAAGATACTTCTTTCCAGTGGCGGATTAGCACATTTCCCAAGTATAGGTACATATGCTCCTTAATTTTTTTCCTGCTCTTACAACTTTCACTTTCTAGATCATTATACCTTATTATATAATATAATATACAAAAAATCTTATTTTAACATATTTTATACTAAGAAATATCTTTGATCCATCCAAAGTTTAAGAATATTTTGAAAAAGCTATCAAACACAAATGGGTCTTAAAAACTGCCAAGTCCTACTCAGCCTGCTGTAGAAATCTGCCGCTGGTTTTTGTTTCACATTCTGTCTATCCCTCGTCCTCTAAGTCTAATGAGTGCCAGTCGAAAATGATTTTGCACCCAAGTTTACTTTGGGAACAATCCAAAATTTACAAGTTTGCTTGGTTGACTTTCGATGGTCGTATGTATCAAGGAAAATTAATTTCGTCGGTATAAATTATTAAGATAAATTATGTGCCTCATATGCGAAATTATACACGTCTAAAACTTTTGAGACCGTGAGAGGATGGTGGGGAAAACGCAACGATGGTTGACATTGATTCTGTTTATTTTACTAGGAGGAACACGTCCACTTCTGATTATAGGTCTACCCATAGAACACCACTTGGACCGGCCACTCGCTTCAGTTCCTTCGGACATGTTTCACGGCTTAGAGATGAGTCTGTAGAACACCTTATATTGGTACAAGAAAAAGTGGATGGCACAAGAGTTCGCGGCAGATCACCCATGCGCTGGACGGACGAAGTAAAAGCTGCTCTGGATGGTCCACTCCACGAGTGTACCAGGAAGGCAGTGGTGCGAGTGGAATGGCGATAGATTGTGAGGCGTGCTACAACTTCTGATTTGACTCTGTCAAGAGTGTAGCGACTAAGGAGTATAAAGATGGATTAATACATTACATGCAAGGGAGAGGTACACATCAACCTCCGATATTCATACTGCGGCACATGTGTGTTCAACTTGTGTCACAGGGTGTATATGTAAAGGGTGTTTTAGAGGTATACACATTTAAAATGAAAATAAATATGCCATTATTGTCAAAATATAATATCGGGCATATGAGCGCCACGGTTAGGTCGAATGAAGCACAATCGTGAAGTCTAATTTTAGCAATAGCTAAACGTACTGACTACACATCAAATGTCAACTCTCAAAATGGCAGTCTGTAGAAACAATATTGCCTGTAAAACCAAACCTCTAAAACACAATTTATATAAGTATGTATATCAGTGTTCAATATTACAAGCTCTGTATTACAGGCTTAGTTTGGGAATTGATGACCTTGTGTTATGTAATACTTATTATAAAATATTATAATTAAAATGGCCAACACTAGTAAACGTAGTTTTTTTTTCAAATTTGTTAATCAATGCACCCCTTGTCACATGACACTGTGCACTATCCCCATCATTGAGTCATATCATATAGTATCCATGAGCTATACGTACTAGCTATACTATATAATATGCAACAAACACAGATATTTAAATGCAACGGCTACAATAGCCGTTGCATTTAATTTAACTCCATCTATGTGAAGTTTATGTCATACCTCTATCTCAAATAAGGGCAACCACAGATAGTATAATGAATGTAGGGAACTGATTATAGTCGAAATACACAAATAAACCAGACCAGCCATTGAATGTGTGTTTGAGTGGTTGCACAACTGAGAATAAATACCTTTCCCCAAATCATCAATTATGAATTTTACAATTAATATATTAATAAGATTCTTTTACTATATTCTAATTTTGTACTTTTCGCTAACACATTCTGCTCATGAGATTTTCACGCACGCCATCTAGTAATTCATCCTCGTACTTGCTTGACATTAACAGCACGGTTTACTTAAACACGGAATCGAAAGATTCTAAAAGGTAGAAAGGTATAATTATGCAAGCTTACTGGCTAATACAAAGCGCGTTTTCACAAATTTCGCCACCAAGGAAGGAACTAAGAATAAATTAAATAAAATAGAACTGAAAATAGTAGTAACGTTATTTAAATTACGTCAAATGAGTACGGAATCCATTATAGGTTTACTCATGTCCCGTAAAAAAAGTGTTAATTTTAATTTCTAAATACAATTTAAGAGTGAATCATGTTGCTTTTTATTTACCAAAATACATAATATTAGTAGAAAGGAAATATAAACAGAATATTTTTACCATGTGCCAACCCTAGCACTTTTAAATGGTGAAATGTATATTGTATGAAAAAAAAATGACGGGGTAACATTGCCCATTGTAAGAAACTTTTCATAGTATCGATGGTTTACATTAAAGGAAACGCCATCTTTACCAAAATTCTTGTACTGGTTTTGATGTCATCTGCATAAAGGCCATAGTTGCGACAAAAAACAATGTGGGCAAAGTTGGCTAAAAGTCCAGATAACTTTGCCTGCTAACAAAATCGAACAAATGTTGAATTTAACGTTGAATAATAGTAAATTTAGTTATACAAACACAGGCACAAAACCTTACAGTTGTAGATTATATATAATGTCTGCATGTTCCAAATTTTTTGTATGTATTAAGATGTTGCCAACTTTGGAACCATCTTATATTTTTACAACCGCTTGAGAGCATTTTAAAGGAGACTCACCACCATCTTAATCACTCCTTTTGACGAACGTACTTGGCACCGGGCTTCACTGCCAATCAGGTATGGAGGCCTTGGCATACATATAATTTCTAGTGTATCGTTACCAGCTGTCTTGTCCTCTGTCTACAGTAAACAAAAATTAATAAATTCAATTTTAGCAACTAAATTGTCCAATTATGAAATAACTTATTTGACATAGGCGAGGGAAAATCGGTGTAAACAGCTTATCCAAACCAAGCCCTAGCAAAAGTCCTTGCATCCTAGACGCTTTGGGACGGGCCGCTCTGTGAGATAGAACTAAATAAATTAAGAGGATTGCATAGCTAGTATTTTCTATACTACAAGAAAAAACTCTTTTCTACCTCTTAACATTGTCCAATTTCAGTGATATTTTTTTCATGTTGATTGACGTTTTGATTTTTTCAGTTTTTTTAATTTCAAAATAAATGTATTGTACTATGAAATACTGAAAAAATCAAAATGTACGGGCATAGTAAACAATTTAATGATGAAAAAAATATCACTGAAATTGGACAATGTAAAGAGGTAGAAAAAAGTTTTTTCTTTTAGTATGGAAAGTACTAGCTATGCAATCCTCTTAATTGACTCTTCTAATTCAACTGCAGAACGTTCACGTTATTTGTTTTTTTTGCGATGAGAATCAGCCGTGCGATTCTCTAAGAGCAAACATCGTCTTTGACAACATCCGTGAAACAAATGAAGATATGCCAAAAAACGTTGAAAATGCAACCTTATGTACATGGGCGATATCTCATAAAGTATTTGGCATCGTTGAGCTCGTCGACGAGCGCATCGACGAATCATTAGAGAATCGCACGGCTGTATATCACTACTAAAGGCTAAATAAGCATTATTTTTTATCATATACAATATCATCGGCAGGCCAGCGGTTGCAAATGCTTCCCTCAAATAATTTAGACAACATTTTGGACATTGAGGTTAGCTGTATCTTTGCGTCTGAGTGCTAGTTGGCAAGTCCTAGAAATATATAAATATTAATATTAGTAAAATTATGTGTGCATATTTTTTTTATAAGTACATAAAATTTTCTAAGCTTATTATATTTAATATCCTAAACAAGCGATGTAGCAATCATAGTGTTGTGTGTTTACGTTTTTAGATTCACTCAGATTCCTTCAGGCAAGGAATTTATTGTCATCATAACATGGGGCGTGGAAAGAATTTGGTATCGTAGCATGGTTCAGAACGGAGTGGTTGCATTCAGGTAGATTTCAGTCTTATTCGAATATGGACGGATTAAAGTTCTGTTTGGTGTTAGTTGTGGTTCCCATGACAAATGTAAGTGTTAATAATAACTTTATATTGGTGTTAGAAAAAAATAACCTTTACGCATGCGGCTTATTGGCCGTCGGCCAAAAAAAATCATCGATTTTAGAGTAAGTCATTGGGGAAACAAAAATACTTAATAATTACTTAAACCAATTTTTAAAGGTCAATCAATCAATTAGTGTACCTTCACTAAATTTCAAAACAAGTTGTACTTCGTGTGGAGTTGCAAGGAATAAGTGTTTTTCAACTTTCCGTCATTTATAGAAACTGATTTCCTAGATAATAATTACTGTAAATAAACGTAACATATGTAGAGAAAATATTGAAAATTGCTTTAACATTTTTTATTTTCTTTAATGTATTATGAATTAACGCAAAGATATCTTCCAAACATCAGGTTCAGCGCAGCGTTTGCTATATATGCGTTTGCGCCTCTAAACATACTTTGTTCCAGAGAACAATACTTCTAATGCCTCTATTCACTAGGATACAGACCACTCTCTAACATACTATTTCAAAGTCATTTAACTATCAAGATCAATTTTATGCAGTCTTAAATACAAAGTGATTTTATAATTATCATAAATGTTTAGTTTTAATTAAACTATCATAATTGTCATCACTATCTTACAACTACGTCAAAATATATATGCTCTGTCATAATTAAATTATAGTATTTTCATTCCAGGGAGCTATTCCGGGAACATTCTTTTGGAAACCAAGACTGGGCCTCGATTTGGCCATACCAACCACAGGTACTATGTTATTAATATATTTAACTATTTCCTTATATAGTTAGTCATATTTGTTACCACATGACTGCACTGCAACTATTATTTAGGAACTGGGTAGGACTGGCGTGATATATAAATACCGGAAATGTTCACCGATCAATTTAGAAAATATTTGATTCTTTGTCTGATCTTTAGATCTTTTGACTGTTGTGCACAGCGGCGAATGCGGCTACAGCACGTAACTGATGAAACTACGATAAATATCGCGCGAGACTAAGGCGGTTCCTAAATTATTTTTTTTTTTGTTGGGTTATATCTCCAATCAGTTTTTCTCTACTTTCAGAAGATTTTTTGTGGGTGGCTTTGTTAAATAAATATGATGGATAAAACATACGATACGATAAACAACAACGATAGTACCTATTCTAATTCAAAATTGCAATTTATACAATATTAGCTCACTACTGAATTACGCTAGTCACTCCGAGATTTACGTAGTAAACAGTATTCTGCCATTTATACAACATAAACATACGTAGATTTTACACTCGAAGCGTTTTGCTTCTACTTTCTGCGCGAGTGGAAGGAGTGAAATTCATTGCCTAAATTAAACAAAGTCGTGTATATTTTATATTATTTTTATCCCGACATCCCAAACACTTTTCGTGAATATTATCACAGTAGGCTAAGTGACCAGTTGTCTCTTAGGTTATAGAGTAAGGGAAATTATTTTCACCTCCCACCACGGAAAAGGCTTCGTTTTAATCGATCGAAATCTGCACGCAAAACGGGCTTTTAGAATATGTATGGATTTCGATTATAATTTACATCGTCATCATTAAAATCCAATGAGACGAACTATGAAGTACTTATCTAACGTGTTTCTTATTATGTTCAGAAACGGGGTTCATCCGTTCGACAAACTTTATTTTTAAAATATAAAGAAACAGTAGGTAATTTGATATATTATTTTAGCTGTTTATTTACCTAGATTTTCCGCAAATCTGGCTACTTTCAGGATCCAATACTAGTAGATGCACACATAAAACAACTTTGTAGCCTTTCATAACAAATAATTATTTTAGTAGTTATTCAGAAAAATGTCTTCTAGATTATACATGCATATATATGTACAAGATTATACTAAAAAGTAGCATATATGAAGGCTCAAATACATCTTTGTTTTTGGCTAATGTGTATGTGATGACAGTTAAACAGAAATAGAAAGTCCTCATCAAACTTTTGCGCCGTAGGTAAACTATTCTCAACGTAGCAAGACCCCTTCTACGCGACAAAGAAAGAGAAGTCGCTTTCGTAGTTTCTTCGTAGCATCTACGGATGTCCGCTTACGGCATAAGGGAGCTCCAAACCAAAACATTATCCGTGTATGTTACGGGTTACGGGCAACTTTAACCGGGCAGTATTAATATGAACCGATCATTATAAATAATGACCAAGAGCGTCGGTCAAATGGATAAATATATTATAATTTATGACTTTGGCTGGCCCATATCAATAATGCCCGACGGCCCCTGGTCTATTTAGTAAATTAAGGTTTGAGATAGCTGGAATTATTATTAAAACGAGTGATTTAGTTCTAACATTTCGTTGGGCGCTGTCGCGGCACACTCGCTTCGCCCGTCGTCGTACCTATATATTATTACTTTGCCCTAGTCTGGTCATGAAAAAAATATTAATTAATATAGACATATTATGGTACCTATAGTACTAATTAATTAGAATTATTTCCCAAGATAGGGTAGTCTTTATAAATACTGACCGGGAAAACTGATTAGTAAGCAGTTCTATTTTTCTTGCCCACTGGATACGGACGCTATGTATACAAACCGGTCACTATTCGTAGTGACCAGACTTCTCAAGTTGCCCGTAACATATATAATTTGTTTTAATTGTTTTTTTTCCAATTAGCGCTCAATCAATTTCAATACCATTAGAATCTATTTCAATTTCAAGACTTTGACAAGTTTTTTTAGCACTTTTTAGTGTTCAAGTCGGTAAAATTTTTTGATGAACATTTTTTTACACACGATATCATCGAACGAGATATTATAGACTTTTCAGTAGATAATATGGGCATGATGTTTAATTTTGCCCTCCATCGATATCGAAGATCGAAAGTGGTCCATAGAGATATAAAGTGACTTCATCATCATCATCATTCCAGCCGTAGGACGACCACTGCTGAACATATACCTCCCCCATAATTTTCGAAAAGGACCAGCTGGAAGCAGCCTGCATCTTGTTACTTGACTTATTTATTTATTGCACTTTTCCTTATTGCAATTCTTCTAATGTCCGTTTCATGGTAGTTTCATATTTTTAGGGGCTTCTTAGACACTCGCGGTTCTTATACATTGGAATTAAACAACCCATGAACATTTGACCACGTTCACTTAATTTCCCTTTCAAATGGTCGGGATAAAATAATATAAAATTCATGATTTTGCAATGTGACTGTTGTTTTTATGACCTGAAAAGACGGATAAAACGTTTTTTATCTGCCACAAAACCCATACTAAATTTCATGAAAATCGCTGGAACCGTTTCCAAAATCCAGATTATAATTATATCCTATGTATTAATATTCTTCTTTAAATAAGATGTGGTAACATTTGGTCGATACACTAGAATCTAGTTACACTGAATATTTTTTAAACAAGTCATTTAACTTATAGTCCACTATAAATTAAACATTATTTGAAATTAATAAATATTAACATCATGTCATAAAAACACATTTAATTTGATTTTGTCAAAGTCCCTCACAATCAATGCCCTCTCGCCCAAACGTGCCTATCAGGCTAGCGGCATTCCCGCGTTGTATGTATGTATATTATTATATTTCTATAATATAATTATATACTTATATTATAGAAAAACTATTCGGTTAAAGTATTAGACAATAATACATAATTAAACATTTACAGACGTGGCAATATACGTCAACTTACCCACGAAGGAGAATGTTAGGGAAGGCATGGTAATACTAATAGATGGATACCAGGCGGGGATGACCATCGTAGCGATAGCCTCGGGGATATCAAGCGCCGAGCCCTATCCCCACTTGAACCCATTAAACGCCTACTTCTACACTCAGGCTTACCGATGGGCTTTGAGACATTTCAGTTTGTAAGTGATAATGCCCAAGCGCACACAGTTGTTAACATACTAAGGCACCCTGCACATTTGTACATCTTGACTGCACACAAATAATGAGTGTCACTGAATGCTCGCTTGTCATTTTGATTTGACAGGACACCTGCAGGGTTATTATGTATCTGAGTTGCTAACAAATATTGATTGAAATCTTGGAAAATGGCGGGTCTATGTCAGTTTCGACAACTCCAGTAAGCAGAAATGTTAGTAAGTTGATGACTGGAGCTGACAAAAGTGACATAGAGCCGCCATTTTTTTCGATTTCAATCAACATTTGTTGGCAACTGAGATACATAATCGCCCTACTGTTCTACGTTCTGCCGCGCGATACTCTAAGAACAAAAATCGTTGCATCTTTGACAACATCCGTGAAATAAATGAAGGAATGACAAGAAACGTTGGAAAAGCAACCTTATGTACACGGGCGATATCTTATAAAGTATTTGACATTAGTGAGCTCGTTGACGAGCTCGTCGACGAATCATTACAGAATCGCACGGCTGATATTAACGCCTGCTTAGCGAGACCAAACTTTGCAACTTTTATTTATTACTTTTATTTAGAGAGAAAATAACTTGTTGAGAACTAGTTAACAATTGACGAGTTCGTCAATAGACAACGTGTTCTTGTTTGTTCTTATTTTTTAATATTATATATTACTATTATTTACTAACTCTACTAACTCTGTCGACATGAAGTAATTTGTATTGAGCGGAAGGGGTCAATGTCAATAAAATTATAGAGGACGATGAATACGTACACGGTATTGTGGGTAACTATTCCATTGACACACTGACGTTTATTTCTTTGTATTAGTAATCTCCCGTACAATGCGATTAAAATAAGAATAGGACCGGCCTAGCGCCATGTTGTGCCGTCACTACGGGAACTTGGTATAGTGTGCAAAAAAAGCAATGTTAAAAAATATTGGCTTGTTTTATATTGTAATAGCACGTACTTTTTTATCTGATAGGTAGAGAAAAAAATAGTCTGAAAACGAATCATAGGTAGGTAAACTAAAGTAAACACAGAAACACATTGAACTGTCTTTATTTAGTGAATGTACGTATTTTAATTTTAATCGCTCAGCTCTTCAATTCCGCTCATGTCCTGATGCCCAACTGAATCAGACTCCTCGTAATCGTCGTCATCATCACTGCTGCTGCTACTACTGTCACCTATGTTTATAATGAAACTGAATGGGCCATCGTCTTCAAGTAATTCCCTTTCGAAGTAGTCTTTCTCAATCCTTTTTACATGGTTTATTTCTTTCTTCCAGTCATCTTTCGTGATTGATGCGATCGACTCAAGTGTAAGACGTTCGATTGCGCTTTCTAATTGCTCAACATTTTTGTCTGCCACTCTACGTTTTACCAAATGCCAGATGTATTCTATCGGATTTAAATCGCAATTATAGGGTGGCAGTCTTAACACTTCATGGCCATGCGATCTAAATATGTTATCTATTGTGTAATCTTTCGGTGGCCTGTTTTTTTTTTATTAATTCATAAAGTTCAGCCTTTGTGAATGTTTGCTCATATTGAATATTGTTTTGTGTAAGCCATTCCTGCATCTGCACTTTTCTAGCACTCATGTTCGGGGCTTTCGTTTCCTCCATACTTTGATAAGGAGCGTTATCCATTACCACAAGTGAGGTCTCGGGAAGGTTCGGGATTAGTTTTTAATTCACCCATTTTATAAAATTTTCACCATTCATTTCATCGTGGTTGTCGCCACTTTTCTGTTTCGCTTTAAACATTAGCAATGCCCCGTCGATAAAGCCATCTTCGGTACTGGCATGTGTTATTATCCAACGACGTCCAACACTGTCATTTTTCTTTACACCTTCCGCGCTTGCAGATTGTCAGCACTTTTTCACAGTATAATGTGCGTGGATCCAAGTTTCATCGAGAAACACTACTGGTTTTTTGTTTGATTCCAATGCATCATTTGCTCGAATACGCCGCAGGTACTTCGCGCGCCAGGCTTTAATGTTTGGCCTTTGAATCAATACCGATCTCTTACGCTGGCAATTTTTAAATTTGTAGCCTAGCGACTCAATCATAATTTTTCTCAAAGTAGACAAGCTGCCAGGAAAATTAAGATCTTGTTTTGCAGCTGCATAAATTTTCTTTAGTGTAGGAATTTCTTTTCTCACCGTATATATAGAATTTATTATGTTGCCCAGCGCACATATTTCAAAACTGTCACGCACAATTTTCTTTTGACGTGGTTTCTTCTTAGGTGTCGTTATTTTGCTTGTGCTTGCTTCTGTTGCTATTCTCTGTTCACGGCGAATGCGACTCACTGTATTTTTATTAATACCAGTGGCTAAAGTCACTCGCTCGCTTACCTTCGAAGCAGTTTCCAAATGCTTAATGAAACTTTCAAATACATCACGCGATATATGAATATTGCCATCTGGCCCTGGTACAATTCTTGCTTGTTTTAACTGGTCCAACAACATAATGGCACGTTTTTTCTCTTCCTCGAAGTACTTATCAACATTGCTGATAATCTCTCGAGCTCGCCGATGTAAAACACTACCTCTTTAGCTCATTGTAGAACAAATTAAACAATCAACAAAAACAAATTATCAACAAAAAGGGCGTAAGAACATACAAATGCACTTGGAAACGTGTCGCGTAGTACACTGACGGATAAATAAGACATGTGTCATCAAATCAAGATGGCGTCTCACCAGTGTTGCAAAATTGAAAAATTAAATTCGTTAAATTTGCCATCTAAAAATCGGGAGATTTTTATTCGGAATAAAACAAGAGTATTTTATGTTAATAATATGTTCATTTATTCAAGATCTTTTAGTTTTGCCGTATGAAGAATATTATTTTCCATGTTTATTTATGAATATTATTTTACATTAGATGATAATTCAAAAATCGGGATACTGAATTGCTAAATCGGGATATCGGGAGACAATGACCAAAATCAGTAGATCTCTCAATAAATCGGAAACTTTTGCAACACTGCGTCTGTGCTGCCAACCTTATAAATATATAAATTTTATAAAATGAACGATTTTTAGTCATTCATTTAAAATAATCTATTTTTAAGTTTGTTCTGCTGACCGTACTTATATGAGTGATGTTAGCCGAGAGCCCGTCCTATTCTTATTTTAATCGCATTGTACCTACTGTTTGATGCAACAAGCCAACAACGTGACAATTTATTTGAAATTATTAGTCTAATACTTTGCCAAATTAAACTTTGCACTTAGACGAATGCTATCGACAATCGACATTTGGCATACTGTATAATTCTGATGAAACCACGTCTCGTCCAAAAATGCATTGCTTTAGTAGTCTTTAGATTGCCTCAGTCCATATAAGTAGTTACATTATGCGTTGCTTGCACAGTCCTGCAATAAGATGTAGGTACCTAAACATTTCACAATTTTCTAAAGTGTTTCATAAGAATGGACATCCTTAGAAGAATTACCTATAGAAAGTAGGTTTCCTAAAACGTCTTCTCAAAACGCGCGTTACAAATTCGCTATGTGTGCTGTATTTACTTGCCTCGTCACGCACACAGACGCAAACGAGGTAAAACTGTTTTTCCCTAAAACTTGGGTAATTGCCGGACTAGGAAAATATTTCTGTAAAATATGTTTTAGTAGTTTACATTTAATTAGTTTACAATATTTTTTACAATAAATGTAGTTTAAAAGTTAAGATATGCACATAATTTATGCCTAAAGCGCATATTTTAATTTATTTATGTATGATCCTTCCTATTAACAAAAAAAGTAGCTATTTATAAAAAAATATTAAAAATCAGTGAAGTGCGAGTCGGACTCATGCACAAAGGTTTCGGAGGTTATCTAAAACGGGCCAAGTGCGAGTCGGAATCGCGCACGAAGGGTCTTATTATCTAGAAATCTCCCATACAACAGACATGATATTTTAGCCATTTTTATAAACAATGGTGCGGATCCCTTCGTGCCCGACCAGGCTGTATCACGTAAACCGTGATAGTTAGACAGTGGACATTTTCACAGATTATGTATTTCTGGTGCTGCTTTAACAACAAATACTAAAAAATGGTCAAGTGGGAGTCATACTCGCTCACGATTGGTTCCGTAGGTACCATTATTTATAAAAATGGCAAAAAGATCATCTCTGTTATTGTTAGGGTTTGCACCCGGGAAATCCCGGGACGAGAATTCCCGGAATGACTGATGAACAGTTAGTAAACATTGTCTGGCATACTTAATTTTTTTTTTTATAGTCTTGTCTTTCACTTCATATTTTCATCGATATGTCTTAGTATTTACTCTATGAATTATTAAAATACAAGTATATTATACAAATACCTAAAATTCCCGGGAAATCCCGAGAATTCCCGGTTCCTTACACTAACATTACCGGGATTCCCGGTTCATCCGACAGAGAACCGATTTTGCAATCCCTAGTTATTGTATGGGAGATCTATAGCAACCTTTCATGCACGAGCCCGTCTCGCACTAGGCTGGTTTTTTACTATATACATCCATTGCATTTACATTGGGCCATCGCCTTTTCTTGGTTTTGAAGTTGTAGGTATCTTACGACCTGTATCTAACGGGTCAACTAGTTTTTCAAAAAGTTATCAGAGATTATATTATAAGCAGGTATGCAGATTTCAATTCAGCTAGCATTTTTTTGTTAGACAATTTTATGAGAACTATTTTTTTAATGCAAATAAATATCAATACGGGCTGGTTGTTAACCTGATGGTACCAAGAGTCAGAAGAGAGTTGGCTGCCAACGGTAGTACAACCCAGATCTTTCAGCTTCTAAATTCTGAGCACTATTGCACTATATCGTTACCCTGAGATGTCGCTGATCAATCTCATTTAGCAGTCTCGCTCAGTAATTTTACCAGTTTGCTACAATGCCCTTCGACATTAACACAATAAAGTGTATTCACACGCTATCACACGCTATATATGAGAGACGTTACAGACGTTCTGGTGGCAGTACGTACACGTTTACACATTTTCTGTCAATTAAAAATATAAACTTTGCAAATAATTGCATAAATAGTTTTTCATTCTGTGTGATACTTTGTTCTTAATCTGTGACAGTGTTATCCTGAGGGTGTGAGCTCGGACCTGTGAGTAATAGCGTTAATATTGGGCTGACTATCTACAATATTAATTTAAAAAAAGAGGGTGGATTCATCTAACTCTTTTATTTACATCTGATTGGACGTAAAAATTGACTGCAGCGCCACCTATTAGCCGCGTTACGCACCTCTATTACAGCTTACTTGCACAGGCAGTTACCGCTCACACACGTCATGGCAGTTAAGTGCGGAGCCTGCGGTCGTTTCGCAAACTCTACAGAGGGTGCTAAATGCGTCAAATGCGCAGGCGTGTATCACAGGTCTTGTATGAATATACCGAAAGATACTAAGCTCGCCTCGCCGTGGCAGTGTCCGACGTGTAAGGGACAGGCTCCTCAGCCAGATAGCAAGGAGAACCCCCTTCGCAGCGAAGGAGCTAGCTACTACTCTCCACAGGAGATGCCGCCGGCTAACGGGGACTCGGCAGAGATTCTCCGTGAGATTCGGCTTATGCGGGGGGAAATAAGATCAGTCAAGGACTCTATAAGTATTCTGACAGAGAACGTGAATGAACTTCGGGCTATGGTCGTAGCGTACGGCAGCAGGTTAGACAGTGTAGAAACACGTCTCGACTCTCTAGAACAAAGCCGCGGTGAGTCTTATGCTAGTCCGGATGTACTAAATCTTCTAACGACGGTCGACCAACTTAAGGCCTTGGCCTTAATGAATGACCTGCCTCTACCATGAGTTGGCAACATAAATGTCATCTACAGTCGATACTCGATCTCGCCTACCTATTAAGCTTGTGATTGGTGTACGTGCTGTCAATTTTAATTCTACAATCGACCGCAAGGTGGCACTGTTCATTTTTCCATACATTTTTTCGCGGCAGTCGATAGCGAGCATCGATTGGTGTCAATGTTGTAACTCATGGTAGACCTACAGGAGTCGTTCTAAAATGACCTGGAGGTCACTGGCATTCCGGAGGAGCACTCTGAAAGCGTTGAGCACATTATAGAACTAATCGCTGGTAAGATAGGTGTGTCCTGCGACTCGCGCGACCTTGTGTTCGTGGAGAGAAGAGGGGTACGTCGGGCGGGAAATGACGGCGAGCTCGCGAGTATGACGCGCCCACGGCCGTTAGTGTTACGTCTCGCATGCAAGCAGCTACGCGATTCGTTCCTGCAGGCTGCACGAGTTCGCCGCGGTCTTACGACGGAGGGTTTGGGACTCGCTGCTGCACCGACGCGGTTTTATGTCAACGAGCGCCTCTCGCGGCAAAATAAAATGCTTATTTTCAAAGCCCGCGTAGAAGCCCGTTCCCGCGGTTGGAAATTCGTCTGGACCAGAGGAGGACGAATTTACGTACGTCGCGAGACGGGCACGGCGGTTCACCGAGTGCGTTCGGAGAAGGACCTAGGTAACATTTTCGGGAGCAAGGGGAATTAAGTAATGTGTTATGTTATACAAAATGTGTTTCTACATATTTCGTTATATATAATTTAGAAGTTATTGGATGGTACACGTATAATATTGTATTTATTAAATTTAAATTAATATGTGGTTGGCTACAAGTTGTATATTACAATATTAATCGTAAAAATAAGTCTACATCAAATAATATATTTTTTCAATATATACTATTAATAGAGATGGAGCATACAATACTTATTTATAGTAAATTTTGGTTATAGTTATAATAGAGTAATTGTTATGTATCTACGATTTGTGCGTTGTGTGTTACGGTTCTGTTCTGATTTGAAATTGAAAATTAATTCCATGATTTGAAATTTAGTTTTACTGTTTATGTAATGGCTTCCAAATTTCTTAAAGTTGGTCTATACAATTATAAAATATCATTCTATACAATGCAGGTTCCCTCGGCACCAATCATGACAACATCATAGCGTCGGTTACTCGTAGTGCCGTGGATATTCTAGCGGTAAACGAGACCTGGGTACACGCGGGAGAAGAAGGACGCGCGCAAAGCATCCCCCGGGTACATGTTCCGGCACACGCCGCGGCCGCGCGCGCTCCTTGTGCGAGGTGGCGGAGTAGGGTTTTACATAAAACGGGGCATCACCGCGCACGCCTCGCGCCACCCGGTCGACTCGCCGCCGCATGTTGTGGTCGAACAAATGTGGCTCATGGCTACCGTGAACGGGAAGAGATTAATTATTGGCAACGCATACAGGCCGAGTGGGGTACAAGTTGATTTATTTTTTGTCGCAATCACCGATTCCATTAGTTCAATTCCTCAATATGACAATTTAATTTTACTTGGTGATTTTAATATCCACTATTTAGATGACAGTAGAACGACTAAATTCAAATCGTTTCTTTTTTGTTTTAACCTGCAACAGCTTGTCACTGAGCCGACTCATTTCTATCACTGACACTAGTCAATCATTAATCGACGTGGTTTGTAGTGACTTAAATTACATGCGAAGAAAATCACACAAGAACTGGTCGGAACTCTTATTGGCCACTGCCTCGTGGTTTGCCAGTTTAACATTAAACGTGTTAAAATCGCTCCCCGAACTATAACCTACAGACCATTAAAATATACTCATATTTCTATGGAAGTTATTAATAGCGATTTGCAAAGTATTCGATGGGATCTGATATCGCAATACGCTGACATTCATGAAATGGTAGCAGCATTTAACCATAGTGTTGTAAATATTTTTGATCTGCACGCACCAGTCACATCGGTTATTATAAAAGACCGTTCATACCCTTGGATAACGGGTACTATTATGCTAATGATGAGGCTACGAGACCGGGCTGCAGAAGATTATCACAAGTACAAATCGGTAACTAAAAGATAATACTACAAGAGCCTTAAATCTACTGTTAATAAAGCAGTATATAACGAAATAATAGCATATTTTAAATTCAATATAAATAACAATATCAGAAATCCAAAAATCTTTGGAAAAATCCTAAAAATACTTTACTACCTAAGAATGAAATTGAATTGCCGCCCCTGTTTAATGACCCCAACGCTATAAATAATCACTTTTTAGAGATACCCGGTAGCTCAGAGACATCTATATCGAACATCACATTTTTTGAGTTTAATAGATTTAGTGATAGAATGTTTCACATTGAACGAGTTAGTCTAGATAGTTTGATTAAAATTATAAGAGCTTTAAAATCCAACGCTGAAGGGTGTTATTCTATTACTCTGGATATGCTTGTTATAACATTTCCAGACACAATAAATACTTTACAGGCTATAACAAATACATCTATTGAAACTAATACTTATCCCAATATTTAGAAGCAGGCAATTGTGCTTCCTCTACCAAAGCATGGTAACCCGACCGAATTAAAAGACCTCAGACCAATAAGTATTTTGCCCTGTCTATCTAAAATCTTGGAAAAGGTGGTAAGTACACAGCTCGCAAAATACTTACAAGAAAATAATATCTTGCCCATGGAACAGTCTGGTTTTAGAAAAGGACGAAGTACTACAAATGCCTTACTCGACGTAACTGACAATATTCTTAAAGCTCAAGACGACGGTATGTGTACCCTTTTGGTACTGTTAGATTATTCCAGGGCGTTCGATTCCTTGAATACTAACCGTCTTTTATCTAAATTACGTTATTATGGAGCTGATCAGGAAGCAGTGATGTGGTTCGACAGTTACCTTAGCAACCGTTACTAGTATGTAAAGATAGTTAAAAATGATGGTTCAACAGGAGTGTCAGACAAAATGCCTGTAAATAGAAGAGTTCCGCAGGGTTCGATTTTGGGACTTATTCTGTTCATTTTGTATTCGGCTGACATTGCATTGCACATAAAATATTGTAAATTTCACATATATATGTGAAATTTACAATATTTTATGTACCGATATGTGCCGATGATATTCAATTGTATATTTCATGCAGACTACTTGATATCGATGAAACGATTCACAGACTCAACGACGACCTTGCGAGAATAGCCACTTGGTCTACGAATAATTGTCTTTTACTTAACCCTCTCAAAACAAAATATTTCATAATTGGAAGTAAACATCAGTTATTGAATCTCATTCCATCCGCGAGTGTTATATAAGCTCTTAGGCGAGGCTGTCGAGCGAGTGTACGAGGCTCGAAACCTGGGGCTCCACATGGACTGCAATCTCCGATATGAGAAGCATGTAGAGGAGAGCGTACGTGATTGCTTTTACAGACTTAAAGTATTGTACAGAATGAAACCGTTTATAGAGGAAGGGTTGCGCGTACAACTTACGGAATCTTTGATGTTGTCAAAGCTAAATTACATGGACACTGTCTTTGGCCCAAGGCTTCTTGCAAAAACGAAAAAACTCTTGCAACGCGTCCAGAATGCATGCGCACGTTTTTGTTTTGAAATTCCGTGTGGGTCACACGTGAATATTGAGCGTTTATTCAAGAAGGGGGCTTCTTGAATAAACGCTCAATATTAAAAATGCACCATCGCCGTAAGCTTCACTTGGCGTGTCTTCTTTTTGGTGTTATTAAGTATAAAGAACCCAGTTATCTGCATGCTAAGTTATCGTGGAAGGCGAGCTCGCACTCATCTCGCTCATGCTCCTCGCTACTCATTACAGAGCGACACAGCTCAGCCACGTTTAGGGGTAGCTTTCGCTATGCTGCGTCCAAATGCTGGAACAATATTTCGCCGCCGATAAGGAACCTGCAGAGTATGCATAGCTTTAGAAATAAACTTAAGAACAAAAATTAAGTGCAATATAAGATAATGGTTTACACATTATACGTATGTATACTTAGCATTTAATTTTCAGATTATAGTTGAGCTCCGTTTCTTTTTCAAATTGTTTATTATGTTGTTAGTTGTACATTTTTTCGCAACCCTTTTCTTTTATTCTAAATGTATAATGCCGTTTCCAAGACTTTAAAAATGTGTGTAAGTCGTGTACTTGTGTTGTTAGTCATGTGTGACGTCACTTGCACTTGTCTATACGGAAGACCAGCGCTGGTTAGTAAAAACCAGCATTATGCTGAGTATAGGTCGGTTTGTGTCTGAAAACTTCATAATATAATTTATTATCTGTTCGTTAGTTAAATGTATGTATGTATTTAGTTTTCAGTCGCAAATAAAACTGTTCTATTCTATTATATCGCTTGGAGAAAGTATTTCAGGTACAGTAGGTAGTACCTAGTACCTACCTACCAATGCCGACGCTAGAAGAAGTGTCTTAACACCTAGTAAAGTAGGTAGTTGTAAAACACTATACAGGTACATACAATCACGAACACAAACAAGTAAACGTTTCCAAAGTTTCAAACTGATGTATCAATATGATTTATAGACTATAGATTACTATAGATACATATATAGATAAAGATACTATAGATATAGGTACTATAGGTACATAATATACCTAGGTGCACTAAATAGAGTTTATAAATAAGTAAACATCCGATTCTGACAAAAATAATTATAATATTAATAAATCATAAAATAAATCATATAGTTTGAATTTGAAACTACATAAATTTTAAACTTTGGAAACGTTTACCTTGTTAGTGCACGTGATTGTAAGTACCTACCTATGCTTAATAACCTATTTTATTTTATTTTAACAGAATGCCGTTTTGGTTGGGAGGTGATCGGGGCACGTACTGCGACACACACAAGGTATGGCGAAGAAGATTCTTTTACATGGATGAGTTTGTACCAAAATGGATGAGGCACTTTTTCCCCTACATAAAGAAAGAAGATTGGGAAAAAGAAGAAAAGGAATTCAGAAAATTCAAGAAAATGTCAGAGCCTGCTTTTGGCAAGCATTACAGATTCCCAAATAAAATATTTAACGATTTCAAATCTTTTGAAACCGTAGAAAGTGCCGAGGATTTAGAAAAGTCCGGTTCAAGTTCGATATCAGACTAATCATCACCAAGCAAGGTTAACATATTAATAATAAAAAAAAAACTTATCTCTTCATCACGCTTGTGTTTTTATTTCTATTTAATTTTTCACCCGTTGGGAGGAATGGTTTTTAACTTTATTTATAATCTGAAGCGTTCGCAGCGGAGCTTGATTTGGTGATCTTAAGAGGATTGCATAGCTAGTAGGTACTTTCCATGCTAAAAGAGAAAACTCTTTTCTACCTCTTAACATTGTCCGATTGCAGTGATTTTTTTTTCATGGAATCATGACATTGTTTACTATGCCCGTACGTTTCGATTTTTTCAGTTTTTTCAATTTCTAAAAAAGGAAATTTATAGTACTCGTATTTTGAAATTTATAATTTTACTCAGATTTATACAAATGATAAAAAAGAGAGAGTAGATATTTTGTTATCAAGTGCATTTCAAGAGCATTCAAATGCCGAACTTAGAAAAGAGAATATATTACACTGCGGAAGGGAATATTTAAGGCTGTTGTTTCATGACCTTGATTTTAAATTTAAGAAATTCGGTTCTAAAAGGAAACTCATTATTGAACAGCCAAATATAACATCGTGGAGGTGGAAATTCTTAAGGAACAATTTCGTAGAGGAGTAGAAAACATATTTTATATATTGACGAAACTTATGTAAATGTGTCCAAAATCCAAGGATGTACATGTCGTGCTATCTCTCTCATATTAGTAAAGAGGACCGTTTTTGTTTTTCTTTATACTACTTAGTAATTCTGTTTTATTTATACTACTTAGTATTTTTTTGTACCAAACAGGCCTCTAAGTGTTGTCTCTATTATATACTCTTTGAGTGTTGGCTACAGCCCCTTATGCCTTTGTAAGGACCGGATGAAATCCGTGATAAAAATTAAATAAAAGAAATAATAATAACAAAGCCACAGGGGCAGCTGTGTCGAGCCGTCGCTGAGTGGCGACACCGTGGACCCTGATTCTCCCTGGGGCTAAATAAAACCCCTGACCACCAGCTTGTCTTAATTGGCCGTCTGAGGGTGGAGACGCAAGAGCAAATAACAAAAAGCTCCAAGGGTGGAAGTGTTATAGGGCATACCGCCGGTAGTATTGTAGAGAATAATTATAGACGGCGTGTCGTCGCTAAGCTTTCCGGGGTGCTTAACAGCATCTCTAGTTGGGGTACGGGCTTGGTTGAGTTCAACGCCAGGAAAACTCAAATGAGCGCGTTCTCGGCAAAAATATCTCCATTTCTTCCTTTTCCTTCTCTTTAGAATATCACCTTACCTGTACAGTGTAATCTTGCCATCCTTGGCATGGACATCCGTAGTGACCTGAACCAGCGTGACTACATCGAGAGTATTATCAAGTTAGCTTCCCGCAAACTCGGAGTCCTAAACAGAGCGACGCGTCCCTTTACTCCGGATCAGCGGTGCCTTCTTTATAAAACTCAGGTGCGCCCATGTATTGAATATTGTTGCCACCTCTGGGATGGATCCGCTAAGCACCTTATGGATGCTCTCTATAGACTGCAACGTCGCGCTGTCCGTATTATTGGAGACACTGGAGTCACTCAACACCTAGAACCCCTACAAATGCGTCGAACTATAGCTTCTCTAAGAGTTTTTCATCGGTTGTTTCATATTATGGCGAATGTTCTGAGGAGCTTTTTAATCTTATTCCTTCCTCACCATTCCGATCCTGCACGACTTGTTCCGGCCTAGCGTTGCATCCATATACCTACTGAACAAAACTTCTTACCACGAACCAAAAAGTTTGGCAGTTCCTACCTCTGTCAAGTAAGTAAATTGTGGAATGCGTTGTCTTCGTACGTTTTTCCTTGCAACTATGACGTCTTTCAAGCGGGGCGTGAAAAAGCATCTGTCAGGTCATCATAGGGGTGGCGATTAGTGTAGCTTACAGTTTCACTAATGGTCATTGCTTCTTGATTCCATCTTCGCTTTCCATCAGGCGAAAGGGAGTCACTTTGATGAACCACTATAAAAAGAAAAGTAGCGCTCTAGTGAAACCGCAGCACACCTCTCGACAGCCTTTAGCCATCCACACCAACGTTGCCCGTTTTGTAAAGTACTAAAAACTAGACTCTTAATGTTTTTTAAATAAATTTAATCTTTTGGCTAATGAACAATATGGTTTCAAGGCTAGTCGATCGACAGAGCAGGCAGTGTTAGATCTGAGTACTAATGTGGTCGAGTCTCTTGACAATGCACAGAAATGCCTGGCTGTATTTATTGACATAGCCAAAGCTTTTGACACCGTGTCTATCCCACTTCTTCTCAACAAGCTAGAACGACTTGGTTTTCGTGGCAAAAGTCTAAATCTTTTTGAAAGTTATCTTACAAATAGAACTCAGTACGTTAAAATTGGACAGTATATTAGTTGTGAAGCACCAATATCATATGGAGTTCCGCAAGGTAGTATCATCGGTCCTAGTCTTTTTTTAATTTATATCAATGATTTATGCAAAATGAAGTTAAATGGAGCAAACATTTACACTTACGCTGATGATACTGCTATAGTATTTCAAGGTATGACTTGGAATGACGTATATGAAAATGCTAAAACAGGTCTCGCGCGTGTCACTGACTGGCTAAATCGAAACCGATTGAGTATTAATATATCGAAAACTAAATACCTCCCATTTGCTTTGCGCCAACCAAATTTTCCTCCGTGTGATCTAAAAATCAGAGTTTATAGACCTATATCAGCAATGCCAAGTATTAACAGTACGTCAACTGTATGTTCGCAATGCTGTTCTTCTACAACACGCCAAAATACCTTACAACCCTTCTATAACTAAAAAGAGGCGGAATAAAGATATCAATACAAAAAATCGGACATATCGCACCAGTTTTATTCATACTCAATATTGTTTTCTAGCACCATTTTTATACAATAATAACAGAAGATAAATATATATCCACTTAACAAAATAAAATGTAAAATGAAATTAAAAACCTGGCTTCTGACTCTAAATTTCAATCAAACAGAATCATTGCTTAAAAATTCCTGCTTAATGAAAACATAGTTACAGAAATATTAATAAAATAAATATGAGAAAAAGAAAATCTTTTTATTATTCTTAAAATATACATATTACAATTCATATTATGATACATATTATGCATACCTTGTAATACCTGTTGTAGCATCAATGTAAATTCTAGGTGACTAAAAGTGACATGACAACCCTACAAGACTCATTTAATCATGCATTCGTGCACGCATTCTAACCTCTGTGTTTTATTCGTCTATTAGCTCCGCCTGCAGTTTTCCCGCGTAGTGATAATGAAGATGAGAATTATACTATTTGAACATGACAAAAAGTCCTTAGGTACCTACACTGAAATCTATCCAGCCGCTTGAGCGTGAAGGAAAAAAAAGCATGCACACTCACTAAATCACCCACAATCTTTTGAATTGTTACGTTTATACACAGGTACCTTTAATTCACTGGACAATTTATTTCTTCCTACTTATCATTTCTACTTATACCAACTTTATGTAAGTAATCAATTCCAGCAGTAATAGAATTAAATTATTATTTTTTATACTTGTACGTTATTAACTCACCTACACATTAGAACTCGCAGGAGGTCGATGACATTCGGGAATCAGATTTTCTTGTCCGAATGTCATCAAACCATAAATATAATACCTACATGTGCTTCTATTTGTTTACTTACCTTAAATTATATTTTCTTAAGTACCTATAATAAATGCGAAAATTTTTATATTAATAGATACGGTTGCTTGTAGGTAGGTACTTTTGTACGATGTATAGATTTGGCCACCGGTGTACCGGCGCGTGTTTATAGGTTAATACGTGCAAGGTAAGTAAATATTATTAATGTACAAATTGTTTTGTAAGAACACCAATAAATAATATTATTATTATAGTGACATTTTTTTTCTCGACATTTAAAGAATGTCGGTGTTATTATGACACCCACGGGCCTAAGCCAAGTGGATCTCATTTTCAGTATATAAGTCCTGAGTTATTTCGTCCTGCAAAAATTTACGAACAATTCGGCAGGTATTTAATATAACTGCTTTCTGCATCGTAATATATATAGTTTTGGGTAAGTCTAACAATGTAACACCATGCTGTAAGTGTTTTGGAATTACTCCTGTACTGGAGAGTACCAGCGGCACAATATACACTTTGTTTATCTTCCAAATCGGAATAATTTCTTTTTTTAGTTCTGTGTATATATGATTTTTTTCGGTTATTGTGTTTTTGTATATTGTGTGTGTTGGGGACTGCAATGTCTATTATATAAACATACTTATTTACTTTGTCTATTACAGTAATATCCGGTCTATTGTGATGTATGGTTCTGTCTGTTAATATGGCTCTGTCAAAGTATATCCTATGAGTGGGACTCTCCAGTACTGGTTTAGGGACATATTGATAATAGGGTTTCTCTGTATTTTCTATGAGTTTAAATTTAACAGATAGATTTTGGTGAACTATATGACTTACTTGATTGTGCCTATGAGTGTAATCGATTAGGGTGAGGGTGGGGCAAGCACTTGTGATGTCTTGGATAGTCTCGGATACGCGGTTACATTTCCTACATTTGTCATCGGAGGTGTTGGGGCCTTTGATTATGTGCTTTCTGTAGTTTTTTGTATTTATTACTTGGTCCTAAATAACGATCATGAAGCCTTCTGTTTCTGGAAACAGAGATCCTAACCTAAGCCACTGATTTGAAGCTGCTTTATCTACGTGAGGTAGCTCTAAGTCGTGTATATGACGTCCATGGAGTTCTTTTTTACGCCACCTGTCTATTTTTTCCGTTACTTGGTCTTTCGCAGATTTGGAATGTATATTGCTTTGGTTTAAGTTTAACGGTGTATATTTGCTGTCTAACTGAACTATTGCTTTGTGAATTTTAGATAAATCTGATTTTTTATAAAAGAAGTCGCGTAAATTTTTGATTAGGTTTTCCGACAGTACTTTTAAGTCTATTAGTCCTCTTCCTCCTTCTTCCCTTTTAACTGTCATTCTTTCTATTGCCGATTTTGGGTGTAGATAATTATGCTTTGTGAGAGTAGTTCGGGTTTTTGTTTCCAAGCGGCTTATGTCTGTAGCTGTCCATTTAATTATTCCGAAAGAGTATGTAAGCACTGGAATAGCATATGTATTAACAGCTTTAAAGAGATTTTTGGAGTGTAACTGTGTTTTGCAAATTATATTTAATCTTCGAGTATATTCAGTGGTTAGGCTAAGTTTAATTTCAGTATGGTTTATGCCATTTGATTGATGAATTCCAAGATATGCATGTGTCTGTTGGGTCCATTACTGTAAGTGTATTGTGTGTAGCTAGATTATTATTGGCTATTTCAGTTTTGCCTTTTGAGATATGGAGAGTTTTACATTTATCAAGCCCGAAATTCATTTTAATGTGACTACTAAATTGTTTTGTTGTGTCAATTAAATTATTTAAGCCTTTTTTGGATTTAGCGAACAATTTTATATCATCCATATACATTAGATGGGTGATGTCTGCATTAGTTGTCAGTTGGTATCCACTATTAGTGCTATTTAGTAATATAGAGAGAGGATTGAGGGCAAGAAAGAACCATAATGGACTCAAAGCATCTCCTTGAAATATTCAATTTTTGATAGGAATTTCATCAGTGGTAACTTTAGCAAATTTGGTAGACAGATGTAGTGAGGTTCTCCATTCAGCCATGGTACTTTGCAAGAAGTTAATAATATGGGGGGTAATTTTGTATATCTGCAATACTCGTAATAACCAGGAATGTGGGACACTATCAAAAGCTTTTCTGTAGTCTATGTAGGCAATATTAAGATTTCGTTTATGGGTACTACAATGCTTGAGGACCGTTGTGTCTATTACAAGTTGTTCTTTACATCCTTTATGGTTCCTCCTGCATCCCTTTTGTTCCTCTGATAGAATATTGTGAGTCTCTAAATGGCTATTGATTCTTTTTGATATGCACGATGTGATGAGTTTGTATAGGGTTGGCAAACATGTGATGGGTCTATATTGTGAAGAGTTTTTAGTATCGTTGCTTTTAGGGAGCATGTATGTTATACCTTTTGTGATAATCTTTGGAGGTTCCTGTTGACCTTTTATTAAGTCTGTGATGTTTTTTGCTAATATATCATGCAGGACTTATCTTCTCAATAAAACTGGACGTTTTTCTTTGATTTCTTCTCTCAAACGACGCAACAGGTTGCAATAGTAATCGGAGTTTATTGTTTCACCCTTTTTTAAATAACCCACGAGAATTATACCCTTTGCATCCCAAAAAACGGAAGCCATGACTTTGCCCGCCGATAAAACCACCTTTGCCTTCTTTGGGGTGGGCGATCCTGCTCTTTTCCATTGTTTCGACTGTTCTTTTGTCTCGGGGGTATTGTGGTGAACCCAGGTTTCATCCATGGTTATAAATCTTTCAACAAATTCTATTGGGTCAGCTTCATATAACTCTAAACAGTCGCGAGAAGTTGTGAGTCGGTTGCGTTTTTGTTTCACTGAAAGCAGTCGCGGTACCCACCGCGCAGACACCTTAGAGAATCCAAGTTCAGTAGTAATTATATGTTGTGTTCAATCAGATGAGATGCCTACAGTCTTAGCTATCTCCTCGACAGTCAATCTTCGATCAGATAAAATTAAATTACAGATTTTTTCTTTGTTTTGATCAGTGGAAGCAGTCGAAGGCCGGCCACGACGGGGCTCATCTTGAATGGTCTCACGACCACGTTTAAACTCTACCACCCAGTTTTTAACAGTCGCATACGAAGGAGCGGACTCACCCAAAGTAGCAGACATGTCTTCATGTATAGCTTTTGGAGTTAAACCTTTCAAATTCATGTATTTTATCACTGCACGATGTTCAATTTTATCCATTTTCAAAAATAGCTCTGACTTGACTTACGGTATCACGTGTAAACGAACAATGAGTTACTGTGAATAAATAAACTGTGCATACTTGTTGTAAAACCAATGACTTTAACCATGTTAGGCTAAGAACTTTTTAAATGACCCTCGTATAATACTAGCTGCGCCCCGTGGTTTCACCTGCGTGGTAACGGATGATAATGATATTTTTTATTCGTAAACCAGCCTGTCTGAAAAGTAATATAAATCGAACTAAATATTAAAATAATTATTCAAATCGGTGAAACCATTTTCGAGTTTACGCGAGACTGACGAACAGCAATTGATTTTTATATATATGAAAAAAGATAGTATGCACTTTCGGATACACATATCTTTCTCTTCCATGTATTAGAAAATCAAATAAAAACTACATAATAAAGTCCACAAACTATATTTCGACACAATGAGTTCACATAAAAAAGGCCTGATACTTGTTAATTAAACTTAGCAAATCTTTGGTTTTGTGTGGTTAATAATATTATAAGCTACGACATAATTAAACTGGAGTATGACAAGAAATTTTAATGTCATGGATATTTCACAAATACTTTTTTTATTAACTTACAAATAACATAGATTAAATTGTCACAATTATTCTTTTTAAACACAAACAACTGTATATAAAAAGTCATCTAAAAATGTATATTGCTTCATATTGACTAATGTATAGTAATGTATATGGTAAATGCATCGATTGGTATTTAAAAAAAGTGAGATTCATTTAAACTTATGTTACATGTACTAAAACAATATAATTAACATAAATAAAAAAACAACTGGGCAAGTAAAGTAAAAGTCACGAAGAAGCGTGATAATCACGCGTTAAAAACTAACGAGTATCTAATTATAATTCGAGTATAATTAAATTCTTATTCCGAGCACATGAAACGATCAAATATATTCGTTCATGATTCGGTAATGTAATAAAAGGCCTACACACGCATAAGTAGTAAGTAGTTAATAAGGTAAGTAGTTAGACAGGGACAAAGAAAAAATATGTATTGCGCTACTATACGAGTAGAAGCTAGAATTCTTGCTAGAATACTTAAAATTATCCAAATACGAAATACATTCCAAAGATAGTACTAACACAAAAGTAATCAATATATAATTTGATTACTCCACAGACAATGTTTCAAGTAACTACTTATGCAAATGTAAGGCTGGCCATAATGTAAACGGACATCTGGCAACGTGGTTTTGTATTCGTTCACGGGTCCACAAATGAGATCATGATGTAACGAGTCCCATTGGTGACCTTGAGGCCCTCGTGGAAGTGCGTAAGACGTCCGGGGTGCATCAGCAGCCAACCCTGCTTGGTATTTTGCACAGAGCAGTTGTACCGCAAGAAGTGGCAGCCACCGCCTTCGTAGTCCACCTCTGTTACCCATAGACAAAATGACATTAATAATCGTGATCATGCATCATTCATTCATTCATTTACTCATTCATTCTTTTTGAGTTTCGTTCCATTAGCGTTGAGTCAAATGATTCTGTTTTCGAATATTATATAATATATACAATAACTGTTTTGTGAATATACAAAAAAGGGTAAATTATATACTCGTATAATAGATTAACTACGTATTATATTCCACAGAAAATTCGCTGATGGATTTAATACCAATTGCACATTTTCTCAGTATGTACCAATTACAGGTCGTATTATGGAATCTATGGAACCAAACTATGATTTGGCATACTATTTTCAATAACCTAAAATTCGCAACAAAATAATTATACGAATTATTGCAACACTTTCAGTACACCAGTAATTCGTATCTGCGGCCAAATGTGTGCGTGTAATAAATATAAAGAATTAGATCTTTATTTGCATATATGTTTAATGTTCCGATTGTAATATAAAAGTACTTTATTAATCATCATCATCATCTCAGCCGTAAGACGTCCACTGCTGAACATATGCCTCACCCTTCCAAAAGTACGGGTGCTTTATTGGCCGACTATTTGAATGAATATATTTGATGTTTTGGCGAGTTTTTCTCATACATAACTTTTTTTTAACAAAATTTGAATAAAAATCTAAATTTGATTTTTCTATTATACCCCTTAGTTTGATGATAAATTAGGTATCAAAAAAATATTAGGCAAATCTTGACCAAATGGGATCATATGAGAAGCACCAACAGGGCAATTACGGATCAACCACAATCAAATGTTGATTGAAATCTTAAAAACTGGCCGCTCTATGTCAGTTTTACAACTACAGTAAGCAAACATTTTCGTAAGTTGACGACTGGTGCTGACAAAAGTGACGTAAAGCCGCCATTTTATTAAGATTTGATTCAGAGTTTGATTGCAACATACATAATTGCCCTGCAGCTGCCAAATAATAAAAACTTTATCAAAATCAGTAGGGCTGTTATGTATCTGAGTTGCTTACAAAAGTTAAATCAATAATAATAAAATGGCGGCTCTTTGTCAGTTTTGACAACACAAGTAAGCAAAACTGTTAGTAAGTTGATGACTGGAGCTGACAAAAGTGACATAGAGCCGCCGTTTTTTCGATTTCTATTAACATTTGTTAGCAAATGAGATACACAACAGCCTACAGGTCATTTAGAGAAAATATATGAGTTAACATAAAAATGTTGCCGTCGAATTGAGAAACAAAGAGGAGAAAGAATGAGAAAGAAAATTGGAAGTCGGTTGAAAATAAAGGTTATTAAGGGTAATTTATATCTATGATTGGATATAACTTACGCGGAGTGTTGAGGGCGAGATTTATGGTGTAAGTAGAGGAGTCATGGTGTGGTCTTAGAGAAGGCTGCTCATCCGGTCGGTAGCGAACCACGAAGTTCATTAACGACTTCGGCGGCTGTAAATATACATAATTAAATATTAATACATAAGCCAAGTTAAATTAAAGCAATAAGTACATTTATTTACCTCAGTGTTCATTATTTCAGAACCTAATATGCCTTATTGTTAATTATGTATTTACATACGTAATGTCTGGTATGGTTTGTATAATTATTGTATAGTATCGATAAAATATGTAAAGTTATAAATAAACTAGCTGTAGTCCGCGATTTAACTCGCGTGGCTTATAGATTTTATACGACATGGAGCCAGTAAATTTGGTCAGTTAGGGGGATCAACAAAGTGCTAATAAAATTTTGCAGGATCAAACAAGTAGCAGGAAACGACTATATATAAATTCATTTATATATAGAATATTTTGGGGCCATGAATCCATGCGGGCATCCACAGAATACCTTACCAAATTTTCTTTATGTATATCACAAACAAATATTTGTACACTGTAACAATTGCTACATAGTATAAGGAGGTTTTATCATTTATATTTTATTAGCAACTGCCTATAAAATATCTTAATACAAAGTCTTCATTATGAAACAAACCTTCACTATCCTTGACTGTTTTTGTGCGTTTTCACTTTCACAGTAGAAATCGTGAAGTACGTCAAACGAAACTTCGTAGTTCGTTTTTGGGAGTATATGCCCTGGTTAGTTGAGAAAAATAAAGTGTATTACACAATGTATATAACGCGTTACAAATAAAACAAGGGATACTCACGTTGTGGTAATACCCGATGAAGACCATCTCCTGCAGTGGGCGCACGTAGTCCTTCAGAATGGCAAGCCAATGCTGATCAAGGCCCACCTGGGTCATGTGAATATCGCGCGTCGGAACTGCCTCATAGCCGCTGTCAAGACGCTTGTCCTGAACCAAACATACATAAACCAAAGTAAGTAAACATCTATACGAAGAACGTCTTCGCTACTAGCATTGATCCACGCAGGCTGAGCGTGATCGTGTGTACGACCTTTTTTGTTAGTAGCCTACGTACACAACAGAAAATGATGACTTTTAAAAACTGCCAACCCCGATCGCTCTGCCGGCACTCGCGTAATGATCGCCGGCAAGCGTCCTCCGCCCCAACCGCACCGACTCTTCCTACATTTGTCGCCTATCTATCGCGAAGACGTTCTACTTACTCGGGGCTGCGCGCTCTAAGTAACTTGCATATACTATAGTCATCATCATCCCAGCCGTAGAGCGTCCACTGCTAAACATATGCCTCCCCCATGATTTTCCAAAAGGACTGGTTGGAAGCGGCCCGCATCCAACGTCTTCCTGCGACCTTTATCAGATCGTCTGTCCACCTTGTCGGTTGACAACCTATGCTGCGTTTGCTAGTCCGTGGTCTCCACTCCAGAACCATTCGGCCCCATCGGCCATCTGTTCTGCGTGCTATGTGCCCTGCCCATTGCCACTTCAACTGGCTAATCTTCTGGGCTATGTCGGTGACTTTCGTTCTTCTACGGATCTCCTCATTTCTGATTCGATCACGTAGAGCAACCCCGAGCATAGCCCTCTCCATAGCTCGTTGTGCGACTTTGAGTAGGTACACATTTTTCTTTAGGCATAATAATACCCGCCTTATCGACTAATTTTTCATAAACTATAAATGAGACTGGCCGATTAGCGCAGTTGGTAACATCCCTGTCTTCTAAGCCGCTGGTCCATGATTCGATCCCCGAACAGGTCACACATTTGTGTGCAGTCATGTCTGTTCATGGGTGTGTTTAGTGTGTATATAAATTATCAGCTTACCATAGTGCCGGCTCTGATTTAGAACTTGAAGACCTTGCGTAGATGTTGTCCCATATTATTATTATTATTATAAATCACGGAAGGCGAAAAATAAACCTAAATTGAGGTTGCAATGTTAGAGAGCGAATACAAATCCTGAGACGGGATTCCAACCCGTGTCTTCTGACAATCCATGTCAGACTCCATGACCACAAGGCCACCGAGGCACGCTGTCAGATCATCGAATTTTAAACCCTATTTGAAAATAACCGTCGTCGTATGGAATGGAGCGACATCTATTGAACAGCTTAATAGCGGACAGTAGCGTCCGATGATATTGGATGTGTAGTTCGAGTGTATTTTTATTTTTGTTTATTTCTCTAAAATTGCAAATGTTTGATCTTGCTAAGCAGGCATTAGTGCTCTAAAAATCATGTATTAAAGATAAATTGGAGAAAAGATATTTATTTCAATATTTTTGCTTTAGGCATATCACACAAACTAAAATATAGACAAACAAAAGGGCTGTACATATTTTATTATTAAATCTAACGTGGTTTGCACACATTAATACTATTACTAATTATATAATAATTAAACATTAATATGAACTACGATAATCACGCACGTAAATGAGTCAGATCGTACGCGAGTGCCGGCAGAGCGGTCTGGGGTTGCCGGTTTATTTATTTTGGTTAAAAAAAAAGTTTTAAATATGTTTAAAATTTAAATTTTCACTCCGTCCCCATACGATTTAGGTTTATTTAAAAAAAAGGTTTGATCATAGTTAACATTCTAAAGTAAAATAGCAAATATAATTAAATATGCAACCTAAGGGCAAGAGGGCAGCACAAATATAATAATGCGTGATTGTACGGAGCCGCCTGAGCAGTTCAAACTCGCATTTTGACAGATATTGTTATTTTATATTTTAATTCTAAGCAGGCGGAAAGGTAGTGAAAGATAAATCGAACTTACAAAGTTAGTGCCGTCGCTCCACTGGCCGAAAGCCTCCATAATTTCGATCCATTCGCCACAGAATCGCGGGGTCATCATCGGGAACCAATACACGTCCGGGCACGGCTGTAATATCATATTATGCCATTGAAACATATATCATAATATAATAATATATTAAATAGAATAATAATATCATATAATGGAGCTTAAGAAAAATTTGTCTTTTAGATATAATTAAATATAACAGTGATTTAAGAACATTCACATTTTACTTTTCTACCGACTTCCAAAAAAAGGAGGAGGAACTCAATTCTACTGTATTTTTTTTTATGTTTGTTGCCTCATAACTTTCAACTGGGTGAACCGATTCTCAAAATTCTTTTTTGTTTGAAAGCTGGTGTTTCCCGTGTGGTCCTATTTAAATTTCATCAAATTCAGTCCAGTAGGTAGTTTTTGATATACACTCCAATAACTGAATAGAATGGAAGTCGGTATTATTTTTTTCAAATTGTGCTTGTTATTGATCCGAACAATAAATATAGGTCTGCAAGACTCCAATAAATACATCTTAGTAAATGGTTTCAAAACTATCCACTAGTTTTTGCGTAACGAAAATAGTATTATCTCTTTAACTAGTCCTGAATTCAATTCCCTGTGTCAAGCAATAAAGTCATTTCAATTAACTTCCAAGTACAGACACGACTTTGGTTACGGTTTTCGTATATGCATAGATAACAACATCATCATCATATGTATAACCCGCGGCACGTAACTCTAGCGCTGAGCGAAATGTGGAGGGGATAGCTGCGCATGGGTACAGTCGCGCACATGTGACAGAGAGAGAAAGGAGTCCCTCGTCTTCGATGTGACAGAGAGAGACAAGAGTCCTTCGTCCCTCTAGCCCCCCTGTGATACCCAATTTTTGACTTCTGCGCAATAACGGTCAGCGTTAGAGTTACGTGCCGCGGGTTATAACATCGACCACAGAACAATTTGTTGAAATTATTTAAATACCTTTAAAGTCAACCTAGCTTTGTAGTGACAAGCCCAATGCAATAAGAACATTGAGGATTTTACATTAGAGTAGGTTTAGTCCGTGAAGAGTTATAGTACATTACTGCAGAATACAGTAAGCCTTCCTGGCCAATTATGAGTAAACCGCCAGGTTGGCTTTCTTACTGGTTGAGGCTTGTAAAATACTTTCCTCAAAAATAAAAGAAAGTATTTGCTAATTCGGCCCCAGCTGTTAAATCAGGAGGAGTGCCATCTATTTTTCTGAATAAGATTCGCTTGAACTATTTTTTTTGAGATTATCTATGTTCACGCGGTAAATTAACACAATTGTCACGATTGAATGTGAAATCCCGCCAGTCGTTGTGTTTTTATTTACTAAAAAGTTTGTTACCTTTAGTTTTAAACATTGTTCTATATTTTACATTACATGAATTTGTTAGTAATAAAACTTAAATTATTGTTCATGAATCTCTATTTTAATTTCAGAATGGAAAGCTTTAATCCAACATGATTTATAAACTGCATTTATTAAATACAAACATAAAATCCCACACTATACTTCTACAACATTACTAAGTACAAAACGCATCGTGCATACTTTTCCTGCGTCGCGTTAAGTGTCACAGATCAACAGTGTCGGTATTTCATTTCATAATTAGAATATTACCGAATGAGATTATATAAAAATATTTTGCCGTTAGATGCTATATTATTACTGAGTAACATAGACTATATTTTGACTCATTACCATCATTATCCTTCATCACGCGGGTGAAAACGGTGAAGCGTCTAGTAAATAATAAAGCTAAGAAATAATTATTCCCATTATGGTTAAAATAGTGTTATCGTGCAAACGGTATTTTTGTACATTTAGTTCTATTAAAAACCTTTTAATTGGTCCCGGTACAGTTTGCTATATGTCGCTTTAGTAAGGACTGCTTTTCAAGCGTCGAAAAGTAATACGTTAACGCATGCAAGAGCAAGGCACATTGTTTAAAATTTGCGAAAATAACATTCCATCCTTACATAGAAATGTCCAATAGAGACAAATTATTGTGTAGGTAAATACTGACCATGGCATGTTTCCGTCCCTCCGCGAAGTTGTTGTGATAATCCTCGTGTATGTACCGCGCTTCCCACTCGAGTTTGTTCTCAAACAACTGGTACACATCGGGGTTCGTTCGGCTGATGTCGTACGACTCCGGGTTCACCAAGTGACCCAAATCAAACTCGTTGCTCACGTGCATGAATATACCCTGGACAAACGAAGTTCGAACTCAATTCAAGCGGACGAATTATCTTGCTTTGCCTTGAAAAAATAAGCTGAGAGATTGCAGACTACCTTAAAATAGATGGCGCTGTTGATGTGTAAAACTTGTGTTTGTTATGTCTATGATGAATTAACTGCGTACTGGTAAATAGTACGAAAACAATACATTAGTCATGACCATTTTATTTTTAAAAACGCTTTAAGAGAGGTTTTAGGTTAAAAATAACTTAACTGGAAAGTCAAAAATACACATCAATGCTGAAGATAAATGAAGATACTTACAAGTGCTCGAAGTTGGGAGCAGAAAGCCATGTCAGGGTCCAGTTCTTTACTGGCGTATGTGACTGACTTCGCAGCCGGGGTTCTGAACACGGACATCTTCAGAGCATAGCAGTTCGTGATGAAAGGCACATTCCAAATACCCCTGGAAAGAGCAAGAAGCAAAAATGTATACTATCCAAACACATGAAATATATTTAATTAAACGTTGAATATCTTTGACATTATCTAATTAAAGTCTCGTGTTGAACGAATGAAAAGAAAGCGATGGTGAACGACAAGTACTTAAGTACTAAGTTATAGTTGTGCTTACGGTCAACAAGCAATACAGTTCAGGTTATAAACGTATATTCTGCCATAAATATGCTGATTTTCCATGTCACATACAGATTTGCGTATGCTAAACCTATTAAAGTCACTATGGCACACACGATGATAAACAGATTCAATAGCGTTTTATAGCCCACCAATTATTATATTCTCTAGTTATTATTGCTCGCTCCCTCTATGCAAGAGGGACTTGATTCGGTATCAGTAACTTCTTTAAAAGTTACGTCCTAGGTACCGTTGAACTGTTACCGAACATTGGGCCGATTACCGGCATGAAAACCGAAACATTCTCTGCGTTATATATTGACTGACTAAATAAAAAAAATTACTGCCTTCTAGTAAAATAATTAGAAAATACCTACTTAATTCATACTTTCGCAATGAGTTCTAGAGTACCTACTCACTCACAGTAAAAGTACTAAATTTGTGTATGGAAAATTTATAGTTTATGTACCTATTAAGTGATACTTTGTGACCCCCAAATCATAATACATCTGATATAGAAAATAGTTTCTTAGCATATTTATATTCGGACTTCCAGTAGTACGGATTGTGCCACATACCTACTAGTGATAAAGGAATAAAAACATTTTATAAGTAGGTAGATATTTGAACGAACTGATAACCTCTTATCGAATTCTGTGAAAATGCAACGTTTGTGATGTTTGAAAACTATTTCTAACATTTTTAATGATTTACAGAATTATGTAGATCATTTGCGTTATTCCGCGAGTTTCACTAAATGTGGTAGAGTTGGCAGTAGCTATGTGTAGCTTAACCCATCGGGTGTCACGCGTACACCATGTGTACATTTAAAAAAGTGCTAAGCCATGTCGCGCATACACAAAGTGTATACACATTTTTTGACCTCGAGTTTGTAACTAATTTTATCAGATCCAATACACTCCACCGGTATAAACTTGCTTTTAGTCGGCCAAACTATTCAAGAGTAGTATATTTTATTTGAACTTTTAGGCATAGTTCGAAAAGAAACCGAAAAACACTAGACACTGGACGAGTTAATCTGTCCGCATCAGGTTTACGCTATAACAAAAGATTTATGAATGGACTGGAGGCTTGCTGATTCGGACGGGTTAATATGTAGTGAATTACCAACGAGCAGTTAAAGCGAAATGAAGAAAACTAAAACACAATGATAAGAAACTTTTTATAGTCTTGGAACAGTTATATTTAGGACATAACAGACACATCCTAAATACGTTCTAGTTATGAGTGTACCATTGACCCTTACGTTCTTAATATATAAATATCCAATTGAAAATAACATTGTACGAAATGCTAAAGGATATGACGGGAGCTATATATTAGATAGGGGAGACAAGGGCCCGCCTGAGCACCTCAGTCATTAGCCAATTGAGAGATTGGCGCGGCAGGAATCGCCGACACCAAGCAGTTGCACTCGGACCCCGCGCAGGAATAAACCATACTACTAATATCGGAACACATTATTAAATTCTATATTATTTGGCTTATTTAAATAACAGTTAAAAAAGAAGATCCTCACAATGTTTCTACTGAGACCAAGAATATTTCTGGCGTTGTTGGTTCTATACTGGTCTCTGATGGATTCGGCTGAAGCGCGGCGAGGTCGCACTAGGAGCAGGACTAAATCAAAGGTGAACCCTAATAATAGCCTAATTTATATCACTAAACTAGAACACGATGAATCTATACTTACATATAACAAAAAAGTAACGGATCGCAGTCTGTTCATAGAAGTTATATGAGAAAAAATATTATTGGGACTTTTATAAACAAATATAGAATAAATAAAAAACTGTTAGAATTGTTTTCTGTGCGTTTGTGCACGCTAATCACAGAAACATCTTATCCGATTTAGATGTGGTTTTCACTAATGCACTGTGGTAAGCTACACTTAACATTAAGTTTATTTCATGTCAATCGGTACATAAATAAAAAAGTTATTTAAAGAATAACTCTCTCGCCACTACACCAAGACCAAGCGAGCGAAGCCGCTGGCTGGTTAAGTAGTCGAGAATAAATCTTATGGGTATCGTTTTTCATTTGTTTTATGATTTATACTTGGATTTACAATAAAATTTTGTTAAATCGAATCCGGAATAAGGTATGGCATTTACATCACTGCATTACGAATAACACTAATAGAATAAATTATTATATTATGATAAACAAATAAAATGTAGTGTTTAAGACACTACAACACACATAATTACTATAAGCTTTGATACTCGTATGAAAGCGTTCTAGTTTTAGATACGTATGTAATGTGTATATAACAGTATTGCATGACATTCACAGGTACAAATAGGTTTGCCGATTACCGGAAAGTACCGGGACCCAGAATCGGATCAGTACTACAACAACAATGATGTGAGTGTTATTTTATTCTTTTGTATGTTTAAGTTCTCATATACAGTTATTGATCATAACAGATGAACAACAATTACATTGAATGTGTCCAACCGAGTAACTCTACACAAGCCGAAGCAAATTTCGAACGACGGTTAATTGAAACCGTGTTCATATTCTCACGCGTTACAAAGTGGGTAGTACCACCGGAAAATATACAAAAAAAATGCATATTATTAATAAAAAAATATGAAAACTATGGCGACTACGAAACTTTGTTTCAATGGACACAAGCTGCGAATAAAATTGTATTGAGCATCCAGAGCAACTACGATTTGGATGAGGCTTAATGTTTAACTTGTCAATATATTTTAGTAGAGCACAAAGATTTGAAGAAACACATGCACGGGTGAAGATTTCATAATATATTTTATGAATTAGTGATTTTTGGGTTTCAACGAACTATGGGTGTTAGTCGTTATTGAAATTCCAGTCTTCAATACACAAGAAACATGATTTATTTTATATATAGCACATTACATTTAGGATCTAAATTATATGCCCGTTAGCCGACAAAATGTACCTACTATAAGCAACAACATACCAATTATATTACCTAATGTGCTAATAGTGCTAATAAGACCTATTGGTCCGCTCCAACTCATATTGCCATACCCTTTCAGGGTCATATGTGATGCTTAGTACCTTGAAAATTACTATTAGACATACCCACTTCTTTAAAAGTATACTATATAATAAAAAATACTAATTCATCTATCGATACTAAATAACAACAATTTTCCTTCAGCTATTTCAACGTTATTGATGACATGTGTACTACGGAACACTCTCTCACACACTCACACCCGCACACACACACACACCCGCACACACACACCCTCATACACGCGCATACTCACAAACCGATATTAGTTTAGCCGTAACGAAGTAATAACGTAGTCAAAGCGTACGTTTATAACACAAGTATGCACTAACATTGGTTAGACTAAAACTCTTACGTTCCAAGAAAGTAATGAAATACAATGCAATGTAAACATAATGTGATCATTCAATAATACGACGCTAATGAAAACAATCTGTTAGATCGCATTAATGCAACATGAAACCTTATAAATACGAGTAGTTGACTTTTATTGAACAAGACAAGTGCAATTTGAAAAATTTTATACCGACTACCATTCCATTACTTTGGTAAAAATCAGTTATTAGAGTGTAACCCAAAAACTACTGGACCGAATTTGATGAAATTGACCACACGGGAAGCACCAGCTTTCATACAAAAAAATAATTTACAAATCAATCGAAAGTTATGAGGTAACAAATATTAAAAAAAACAGTCGAATGGAGTACCTCCTTTCATTTGTTTGAAAGCTGGTGCTTCCCGTGTGGTCCCATTTAAATTTCATCAAATTCAGCCGAGTAGTTTTTGAGTTACACTTCAATAACTGATTTTTACCAAACTAGTGGAATGGAAGTCGGTATTAAATTTTTCAAATTGCACTTGTTGAATTTATACGTGTGAAAATGTGTATTCGGATATTCATTTAGAAAAATTGTATTTTACAAATATTTTTTAAAATAGCTCTATATTGTTACAATAATGCATATCTAGACAAAAATATCTACGCGAACGAAGTCGTGGGTAAAAACTAGTCTACTATATAAAAATAAGTCGGGTTTTCCTTCCTGACGCTATAACTCCAGAACGCACGAACCGATTTCCACGGTTTTGCATTCGTTGGAAAGGTCTCGGGCTCCGTGAGGTTTATAGTAAAGAAAATTCAGGAAAAGTGTAAAAAGAAAAGCGGGAAAATCTTTTTTCACATACAGCGCCATCTCTGATACATAGCAAGTACTACAAACCAATATTTTAAGTAGATGGCGCCAAACAGAATGTTACATAAAACGAAGCCATCTGGTGGCGAAACGGAGTTCGCAGGGTTTGCTAGTATGGAATAAAACATCACTATAGTGCTATTTAAAACACCGTCGTAAATAAACTTAATCAGTTTTACTAAAATTTAATTAAATCGTGTTTCAGGGAGCAAAGATCCTGCTGGCGTCACACTTCGACCTTGAATACGTGTTGGGTCATAAAATAGCGTTTCTGTGCATCGCTAAAGGATCGCCACGCCCTCACATCACCTGGTTCAAGGACGGAGTGGAAATATTCGCCCATCATTATTTGCACGTGAGTATCAAAAACCATACAAAATATTCCTCGGTGTACAGTCATATTTCACAGACAAAAGATCTGGCGTTCAGCCTTACTTATAAACGCTTCAATTTAAATAACGTCATTTAGTACGGCGCAGAACTGTTTTGATGTGTGCACTATTAAATAAGGTCAAAATAATCAGCGTTTATAAGTAAAGCTCTTAGTGTGTATTGCGATCTTATGTTAGAACCAACGGTTTAAGATTATCATGATATTGCGAGTATATAAACTTCAATAACCGCCAGACAACGTGAACGAGTTATCCTAATATGAATATGTTTATAGTTAAAGATATATGCATAATGGTTTGGAATTTAATTACCATAGTAGGCAATTAAATACCTTACCTATTACGAGCAATTCTGGGACACAGGTCTCTCAAGGATAGGAGTATAGGTATTGATCCATGCCCCTTAAAATCTACTCTGAGACTCGAAAATAATATTACTATGAATGATAATAAAATTGATGTATATATTTGAACGGTTTGTACTTTCGATAAGCATTCTATACGAACACCCATTCTTACATTTCACCAAACTACACACTAAAATGCACTCGTCGTCAAGCTAGCTTTGTTGTACTTCCGAAAACGAAGAAAGAAGTAAGTAGCACAATTTTATAAGAAAACATCCTTACAAATAAAAAAATATCAAAGCATTCAAGAAGCAACTGACCCATTACTTTATTACTTTATCGCAGGTCAATCACACCGTTTGCGATCATAGCGAGTATAAAATAATATATGCACGGAAGTGCCCCGTTTTATATGCCGATGGCCGCAAGCGATGACCTATACAGTGGGCGCAGAAATCTGCACTGCACTCTGTTACCCCGAGATATCAGGATTTCAGTCCCATATCCCGATAGACGCAGATAAAAGAAAAATACACTGGCTTCAGTGCCTTAAAACCCTAACATTGAACGCTTCAGCTCGCATTACTAACGAAGATGAGCTTGCAAGAATGCAAATTGCGTAGGAAAGTTGGGTTTCCCGGCCGCTTACTGATTGAATTCTGACGGTGTAAGGATTAACTTATATTGATCTTATTGTCTATCTTTACGGAGAATGGGAAAGGGCTTCATTTTGACATTTGAACCCCATTCTGGGCGAAACACTGCAAAACTATTGGCTGGAATCTTCCATGGGAATGAGAATGAAGTGATATTTCATTTTCATTCATGTTAGACATTAAGGCAGCTGTTCCGAATAAAATCTCAGCGACACGCGCTTCGTGCAAAATATTTGCGAATGTTTAGTACCGTCCAATGATCTCACGGCTGCAGAGTTTTTATTGCAAACCTACTTACGCTCGCGAAATTAATAAACAATGCCATACGACAAATAAGTATATGTACACGTAATTGAGTCTACACATAAATGCCTACAGTTTCATATTATCAAGCGCAACGACTATTAATTTAAAAGTTATCTCTACATGTACAGAGCGGATTCTACGAAAGTACCTACATTGTGCCAGATGCTTCAATTGGCCAGAGATTGCATCGCTCGCACCACTTCTCTTATTAATTGTATCAATAGACAAGTACGCCTTTGTGTTTTCTTTTGTGATTAGGTATGATCGGCGAAGTCATGAACTCACAGTTGACCATTTTATACAAGTTAAAACCTGTACATGTTCTTTCAATTTAAGTTCATACCAATGGGTATCCCTCAGGGCGACCAGCAACTTGTATTTGATAACATAAAAATTCAAATTGACATTAATTTATTTGTAAGAGTTTTATAGATATATTAACTCTTTACTGCAACATCGCGGTGCAAAAAAATATATACGATAATTTTGTCAAAAAAACAATAAACGAACTTAAAACTTATAATTAAGAGTCACAATGGGCGGTCTCGGTCAATCTCTTCCAGATAACAATGCAAACAGAGAAAAAGGTTTAAAGTTATTGGTGGTGTATAAAACAAATACAATTTAGTTTACTTAAGAATGTAAATAAACAAAAACAGCATAACTTAAATTACTAAGTAACAGGATAACATGAACATAAGAAAGGATCAAAATTTAAGATCGAGACTACAAAAGTATCTTGTAAGTTTTTCAACCTTTTAGTGGTTGCGATTGGAATTGGAAGGTTTGCTCTTACACTAATGCAATTGCAATTGTACTATGGCTGTGTTTCTTGTGAACTGATGCATCAGGTTTGCCGTATGCCATAGACATTTTCCCACACGTTTGATCTATTTTTTCAAAGCAATAAGATAAAAATAATTAACAAATTGATCAATTATGTTTTTTTACAGATCCACGAGTGGCCAATCGGCGACGACCGCGTAAAATCCAAGATAGAGATAGACCCGGCCACACAAATGGACGCCGGTGTCTACGAATGTACGGCAGACAACATGTACTCCATAGACCGGCGTTCTTTCAAAACCGATTTCTCCATCGCATTCGATTAGATCACCTCGTATTATACTTACTTATAAGCGCAACTGTCTGTTAAAGCCATTACGTATTGCCTGCTTCCTGTCATGCCCTACTTCGTTGAAGAACCAAAACCCAGACCAGCAGGGCTATTATGTATCTCAATTGCTAACAAAAATTCAAAGATATCTAATAAAAATGGCGACTCTATGTCAGCTGTGACGACTACAGTGAGCATAAATGTTAGTAAGTTGCCGACTGGAGCTGATAAAAGTGACATGACGCCGCCATTTTTTTTATTACAATCAACTTTAGTTAGCAACTGAGCTACATAATAACCCTGCCGATTAAGTTGTCTAGGGAGTAATACAATTTTGGGAAAGACAAATACAAAAATTTAAAAGATCTGTTCGTAACATGACTTACATGACGAGGTTTTTATATAGTGTGTTCAAGAACTAATTATAAAAGTATAATATAACATAATGTAAGTCTTATAATCATCAAAAATATTTAACGTTTAAGTTTTATAAGCACTTATGGAATATAAAACTGGTTAAGACCACCAACCAGTGCATTAGTATTAATAAAAATCATTTTATTATTTAGAATATTCTGTGATAGTTCATCTTTAAACATTTTAAATAAAGTTTTATTATACAAACAACAGACATGTTTTTCTAAATTTGTCAAGTCAAAATAAAGTTGTCTGATTTTATTTTATTTTTATATTGTTATTATAGTTAATCATTATTATAAACCGTAGCAAACTATTTTAAAGGAATATAGGAATGCCATTTCTACATGGACACCGGAAAGAGTGGAAACATGCGCGCACCATATTCCTAGTACGAAATATTTTGATAAAATAATACTTACCTAATGCTTTCATAAACGATGTCCATATAATCTGTAGACCTTGCGTAGAAACCAGCCGAGTTGATGGCTCCCCAAAAATTGGACCAGGCTTTGCCGGGTCGCACCAGCATTGGGGCGATGACGTCATATCCTGAAGCAACACCGATAGTTGTAATGTACACTTACCTACATCGAGGCACCGCCTCTGCATTACCGCAATATGATCGAATAAACATCTTGAGAGAATACTCATAAGAATTGTATTAGCATATAAGGTTTTTAAGGTTATGTACTCAAATGGTAAAACGGGACCCTATTACTAAGACTGCTGTCCGTCCGTCTGTCTGTCTGTCACCAAGCTGTATCTCATGAACCGTGATAGTTGCAGTTGAAAACTTCACAAATGGGTTTTTGTTGCCCTTATAACAGCAAATACTGAAAAACCGTGCGAGTATAAATACGGCAAAAAAATATTTTTTTTTTCCCTTTTCTCCCAAGAGATTTATAGATAATAGTACGAAACCCTTCGTGTGCGAGTCCGACTCGCACTTGGCCGGTTTTTTAAACTGAGATCTCAAGGCGAACGCTGGGTAGTGCAGCTGGATACAATCAAGTGCTGTGTGGCAAATGTTTGGTCAAGGGTGTTGGTGTGACACTTGCGACCACTTCCATATTTGATAACATAAATGTAAACTGTAAATTGAAGTGTTGGAACCACAGTACCTGAAGACAGCAGGTACCGTAGCGTTGTGCTTTGAACTCGAGACATACTGTCGATCGAGAACATATAATCACACACGCTGTTCATGCATCTCTCCCTGCAAACAGAATATTCATCATGGTTAGAGGCATGGTTATACCATATACCAAAAGGCATTCGCGTAAATTCTAATAAGCACCATAGATCACATAATGCGGAAATCGAACGTTAAAATAATTATATAGTGGATGCCTACCTAAAAATGTATATCTTTTTAACATTGTATCAACACTTTAGAAATTATTTCATACTTATTATAACAAGAAAGTTAATTCCTTACATGGCAATATTCCTAGCTTCAGATTCGGTAATGAAATCGCTGGGTTTAATCCTTTTGGCTGAAGCGTAATTCTTAGAGTGCTCTTGGAAGAAGGATTCCACTTGTTTCTCGTGGTAATCAACATTGTTCCTCAGAAACAAATGTATCTTGGATTTCGGGTAGTCTGTTGCCAGAATTTGCGCCAAAAACTCTTCCAGGAAAGGAGTAGCCTGTTCTATGAATACAGCCATCATAACGCTCGGTAATTTATCGTCCTAAATTAAAAACATATAAATTAAATTATACAATAAATATTATTATGTAATCATAATCAACGTTTAGCGCAAGAAGATATAAGATATTTAATTAACACTATTTACATCGAGGGTTATCTTCTTTTCTTCACACACAGCACATCCTTCTTGCAGAGACCATGACTTGGCGAGATAGTTTCCAAAGTGATTGAGTGTCAACTTGGAAAGTCCATTTCCATGTATGATCAAGGGTCTTTCTTTAGTCAAAACATTTTCTAAATGTGGCCAGTCTTCTGTGGTGTTTGTTTTCAATTCCACATCCGCTAAAATTAATAATGTAAACATTTAAAACATGGCAACTGCCTGACAGAAATAAGTTACTATATTAGCACAGTTACTTTGTGGGCTGTGCAGTATTTACACTTCGTGTCACGTCTCTTGGCTTGCTCATCTAAAATTGCACCATATTCTGAGAAACATAAATTCCATTTCGCTTGACCACAAGCACGAATAAGTTGACTAGTTTTGAAAACTAGTTTAATACGGATAAGACTCTTTACGGAAAAGCTGGTGTTTAACTAAACTTTTAAGCCATACTTTATACTTATTTCAAATAAACGTGTTATTTTATATTACATATTCCTGGTTTATACTAAAATCTAAATATTTAAAACTAGTTTCAAATTAACTCTGGTCGGTAAAACAGAAACATCGACAGTATTACTATATGTATATTGAAGAGGTAAGCTACTACGAAGCTACACCTACTAGTAAGTGTATTAGTATTTTGCAAGTTTTTCATCCGTTATGCAAAACTTTGTATTACCAGATACCAGTGTTAAATGAAGTGGTAAGCATAGTTAATAGACAGAAGCCACATGAGCTCATACTTACATAAAGCACCGTGCAAGTTTTGGAAGATAGCAGAGTTATAATCTAAAGCAATTTTCAGTTTTTCTCTTGTGTCATTATCAAGATAAACCTTGGTGTAATACAGCTGATCGTCTTCTTTGTCATTAACTTTCGTGAAGTTCAGTATCTCCATTACCTCTGGTAGATAACCTGTTACAGAGACATACATAAGACTGTTACAAGTTACATATAATTAGTGGTAGGGAGATAAACAGAAAATTTATACTTTTACATCAAACTGAACAACGAAACTTAAGACTGTAGGTAGATAAAGTACTTGTATATAAATAAAATGTCACTTTTAACCATAACATCTCCAAATCTGGCATACAATACATTTACTAACTGTACCTCGGCAGTATTGTCATGTGTTTAGATTATACTTTTCGCATAGCATCCGCATTTGTTCATTCAATGACATAATCAATAACAATAGATGAAATAATGTTTTGGTCAAACATCTTTATTGAGCCCATAATAACGGGGTTGCAATAACATATTAATGATGTGTCTTTCTAAGAATTCGCATATTCCATATTTTCAGATCAAAACTTTGTCGAAGTTCAAAATTATCTTCAAAAGAATTCACCTAAGCAGCAAGTCTGGCCATCGCTCAATGCTATGAATGTATAATGTAGTATGTCAATATAAAAGTTTAATTTCCTACTAAGTAACCGCATACATTCAAGATTGGCTGGTTCTATACATAGAATTTATATTCTAATTTAACATGCGGATATTTTTGAATTTCACAGTTTACATTAAATGTACTTTGCGATTTTCCGCATATACTTGCACAGATAATCATATATCAATAGTCGAGGGAACGTCAATTCAACGTAAAAAAATAACCTTTAGTATTTTAGTTAATTCTCGGATTTATCGGTACAATATAAATTATTCATATAATAGATAAATATGTAAAAATATATGGAAACTCAAATCGCCTTTCTCGGTCAACAATAGTAACCTATAAAAATTTTACAGTGCGCACAATAGTGAATATTGCAACAAGAGGTTTGAATTGATGGGTAGACATAAATACCACAGCCGTGTAGGTACTTCGCACAGTATATATATAATATATATATATATATATATATATATATAGGACCACTTTGAAATAAGATATTTTCTACTTACCAATAAACCCGCCAGAGTTGAGATAGGGATTTGGACCATCAGTCTTGGGGTACTGTGTAGCAAGTTTTGTATCCGGCCAGCAGAACTGTTCAGCAGAAAACACTACTCTGGTGTCAGGGAATGATTTGAACTTTTTGACTATTTCCTCTAAGCTTGCGGTGAACAGCACATCATAGCTGCAAATGTACAAGTCAATTAACAATTGGGTACAATAAAGTCCTCAACTATGGTTTAAATTCACTGGTATTTATCTAAATTATATAATTATTTGTCCTGTAGACTGACTGACTCGTCAACCCAGAGCCTAAACCGCTGGGAGGTTACTAACTTGAAATATTGCCAGTTGCCTTTTTTGTTGCAAGCATCAACTAAGGAATGACTTATAAAAATGTCAGCCCTAATATGGTGAATTCATTTTATTTCTGCGGCTTTGTATCCCATAGATCAAGCCAAGCCACTAGCAGGTCAGCTAGATAATAGCTGGATAATAATATAACAACATTTCATCAACATCACAATTTTGATCTGAGTATATATTGCTAATTAATTACGCCTTTAATAAATAATATATACAAATCAGTGTTTGATTTACACTCGGGCTTTATTTAGGATAAGCTCTACCAAAATAAATCCTAAGGCACAGCCGAAAATTAAACAATCAGGGTAAAGGTCAAAATTTTGATGGAAAAGTCACCCCCCAGTGGCATGTCATTATAAATGTATGTATACCTATACATATATCATACCTGTCAGTGAACAATACAATTTTTTCTTTGTCTCCTGATTTCACAAGTTCATTTAGCTTATCTTTCAAAAGATTTATTTTCTGGCCACCACCTGGGTGATTCATGTCACCACCATTCCATTGTTGGCCTATTCCTAATACTTGGACATCTATGCCATAGATTTTTGCAGATCTAAGGAATCTCTGAAATCCATGGTTTTCTTCAGTAGCCACAGTGAAGACCACCACATCCTCTGTAAAAAAGGGAGAAAAGTATTATCATATCTTATGTTATTTATATATTGCTTATTTACTAAAGGGCCTTTTCTATATTTGGTTATTTGTCTAGTTGGACACTATTTGCTTGTTAGTTGTGGCAATCACTTATACAGTTTGGCTCCTAGAGTTTCCCTTAGACAGAAATTTAAAGACATAAACATTCTAACTGTTGTCTCTCAGTTTATCTATGAAAATCTAATGTATGTAAAGAAAAACATTAACAGTTTTGATAAAAGGAGTGATGCTCATTCCATCAACATGCGAAATAAGCACAAGCTATCCGTACATGTAACGCGTCTCCACAGAATAAGTCATTCTTTTATGGGACAATGTATACGATTCTATAATAAAGTTCCCAATGTTATCCGAGATTTGCCTATTAATAAGTTTAAAATTACTATTAAAACTAAACTCTGTCAAAAAGGTTATTACAAAATTTCGGATTACTTGGAGGATAAAACAGCTTGGGACTGATCACTCCAGGATCTATCTACTCGTGTACTAAGATGTCAAAGTGTAGCGTGTCTTGTCCTACTGATACCATTATTATGTTCTCTTTTGTAAGGCAACACACTGGAGCTAATATTTGTAGTACCTAAGTAAAAACATCTACCTATATAAAAAGAATGGCCCCGAGTTTCTTGCCGCTTCTTCTCGGTTGGCTCTATGTATTTTGGAACCGCCGGTAGGCTTTAAAGTACATTATAATGAAAAATTGACGTTCATAAGTGCTTCTTTGATGCCTAAATTGAATAAATGATTTTGACTTTGACTTTGACTTTGATACAATTATTAGTTTGCAATCTGAGTTAACATACCAACCAAGTTGCGAAAGACTCGCAGCCACTACTCGAATTACAAGTTACTCGGAATTAATAAGCTGATTATGTCGGTTATAACATCTTGGTACTTAGTGAAAAATATAGTGAATCTATACCTTAGTATAACTTAGTGAAATCCTAATCATATGAGTAGGTATTATGAAAAGTATACCTATGTAAATACAACTATTTTAGTACTCAACTGACTAAGTACAAAAATTACCCAAAAATTTATGTATTTATTATTATCAGTAAGCCAATAATGCTTCATTGATTAGGTATTAAATAAGTGTTGGTGAACAAATGTGGGTGTTGGTAACTGTACACCATACACGTGTGTGGTAATGGTAACTTGTTGCAGTTCCCAGTTTTCATACTCATTTCTTTTCACTTTTTATTATTTTTTATTTAATATTGATATTTTGCAACACATTATGGGAAAAAATAAAAAATACATAAGGTGCAGTGAGTTGTACTTTACTCAGAAAATATGTATAGAAATTTTAACCGTCCAAGCCTGTAAATCTATATACATAAAAATAAACTCGTAATTCGTCTGGTCATGCTATAACTGTATTATTGACTGTATTTATACAGATTTTGCCAAAGCTTTCGACAAAGTGAGCCATAGCACTTTAATTTCAAAATTAGCAGCTTATTACGGAGTTCATGGTAACTTGTTGCGATGGGTTGAGTCGTATCTCACCAGACGCAGTCAATTAGTCGCGATTAAAGGCTTTCTATCTTCTCCTGCTCATATAACCTCAGGAGTGCCCCAAGGTTCCCATCTCGGACCACTGCTTTTTATTTCCTTTATCAATGATCTTATCGACAAATTTAGTAGCCCTTGTCTACTATATGCGGACGACCTCAAACTATTTACTAATGTTTGTAGTATTAAGGATTGTGAAGTTCTTCAATCTGATATCAGTATTCTTGACAAATGGTGTCAAGATAATAATATGTTATTAAACGTTAAAAAATGCTTTATCATAACATTTACTACAAAGGTCAATAAAATACTTTATATCTACAAGATAAAAGATCATTGTTTAGAGAGAAAGGCGGTTGTCAGAGACCTCGGGGTCTTACTTGACGAGAAGTTCACATTTAGCGACCATTATGACTACATAATTACTAAATGCACTAAGATTTTGTGTTTCATCTCTCGGATATCTAAAGATTTTAAAAATCCATGTTGTTTCTTGAATCTTTACTTTACATTAATCCGTAGTATACTTGATTACAACTCGGTCATTTGGTCACCTTTCTATGACGTTCACAAAAAACGTATAGAACGAGTACAAAGTAAATGCTTAAGCATATTATGTTCCAAACAGGGTATCAAACGAAAATTTTGTTCATATTCAGAAAGGCTGGCCAAATATAAACTGCAAACCCTTGAAACTCGACGATTATATAACGATCTAGTTTGCCTATTTAAAGTTATACACTCGAAGATTGATTCTCCCTCGCTTCTCTCAAGCATTAGTATTAACACAAAGCCTAGAACACGCGATGGATTTTCCAAAACTTTTATTTTGCAGGTATATAAGAATAATACTTCCTTTTATAACCCTATTGTGAGAATTTGTCGCCAATATAATGAAATTCTGAAAGAACATCACGACTCTATTGACATATTTGTCCAAAACCTACCTAGATTTAAAACTAATGTCAGGAATATAGTATTTAAGGCCTATGATGAAAGTATTTAAAATTGTTTGTTTGCCTCTTTTTATTGTTTTTATTAAAATACATAACTAGTTACTGCTTAACAATCAACCATGTTGTGTACACATATTTAGGAACATAGTCTAGATCTAAATTGTACTATTTAATTTTAACCATTTATTGACTGTATTCTGTTTTGTGTGCCAATAAATAAATAAATAAATAAAAAAACTTGAGAATGGATGGGATAATCTCGCTAATTTTTTTTTGGTTGTGTTAATTATTGTCAGGATGTTCTTATGAAAGAAAATCTAGAAGAGACGGGAAGTTATGGCCGAAGGCCGAGCTACTACGCGGACGAAGTCGCGGGCAGTCGCTAGTAGCAATAGAAGTAGAAAGCAAGTAGAAGCAATAAAAGTAGAATTGTCGGCAGCTGAGTTATTGTGAGTTTTAGTGTATGATGCTGGTAAGAATAGTTGTGAGAAGAGTAAAAGAAATAATGTTTTATTGTGATGTACTACTAATGAAGTAGTACACATAATTATTATCTTGTTTTATAATAAGAATACAAACATAGTCGTAGTCTAAATAGTTAGCCTAAATTAATATCCTGTGGTATGCAAGTGAGGCAGCCGAGTCTTGAGAGGGTTATGAAAATCATTATCTAAGTTCAGGGTTGACTGACTCTTGGAAAAGTGAGATGAGACATCAGTCATGGAGCTTTAACTAGTGGCAGGTAATTTTCTTTTTGTTGAATAGTTGTACCTACTATTACCTTGTTTTAAGATTTTACATATTTGTTTTGAGTTTCACATTTTGGCATTTTAGTCTAGTCAAATTAGGATAAAGTATGGAAATAATTCTGACAGTAGTAAATTCTTCTGGAATCGTTATAGGAAACACAGCTAGGAGTATCTCCTCGGTTTGCACTGTTTCTAGCACCTACAAAACCATGTTAAATATAAGGTATAACCTTTAACAGGCTGCTAATTAGAAAAAAATCAAAGTTGTTGGAATAGTTTATTGTATTTATGAGTATAGTCTTCCTTTATGTATAGTGACTTAGAGTAAAAAAGTCGTGCGACAATCAGAATATTTGACATTGTTTTTTTTTTCTTTGCGGATCTAGGAAAATTCCTACATACAACCCGGTCAGAATATCTGTGCACCTCGCTGGAATGCGGCGCCTTTCCCGCTTCCCCTGTCACCTCTCCGCGCACTCCCCGGTGCGACAGTACGGTTAGCATCTTCGTTGCCGATACACGTCCCGATAATTTTGATATTTTCGCTTTGTTGTTGTTTTGTTTTTTAATATTTATTGTTAAGTTTAGACTGTTTACTGTTAAGTTTGGACTGGTTTGGTTATTATTAAAATTGTTGTAGCTGTTAAACTGAAGCCATGGGAAAAACAATACATAGCGAATCAAGAAATTTAATCTTGAAAGTGCTCAAGTTTTTTGAATCGGAGAAAGCAAATAAACAGTACACCATACCTGTAGACCAAGTGGTGAAACGAACCTGCAGTGCAAGTACCGAATTTACCGATCGATAAATTTGAGCCGTGAATTCATCATACTTCGAAAAAACTGGCTATATCGATCTAGTGTCGATCATTACAAGTAAGTTATAAAATTAAGCGATCAGTAGACAAATTCGATAAGCTTTTACAATTATAATGATAACCCTAGCATGGAACTGTTAGAGATCGTCTTTTAAACCGATTTTAACGATTGTTTTGTCAGCTTTGAAAATGACCTCGATATAGCTTATCAACAGGCGACGGGAATGGGGATATTGTTTAGTTGCGTTTGATCTTATTTATATCATAAACGAGAAAGATTGTATATATGGATGTTTGTTATTCTCTTACTCTCAAACGGCTGGTCCAATTTTAATGAAATTTGGTATGGACGTAGATGGGGTGCTGAATTAACACATAGGATAATTTTCATCAACATCGTCATCATCCATCACCATGCGGGTGTAACCACGGGGCACAGCTAGTATTCAATAAAAATAGACTTCGGCTTTTTGATTGTAGAAGAGCGAAATGCTCGTAGAAATCTTCAAATGATAGAATTACGTATTGTGCGATGCAAACAGTTCGTAATTGATATACTGTTGAAAATTTGGCGATCACATGAGTCGTCGATATGACTTCCATACTTGCTAGGGGCGATGCTATTTTTATCGATCTTGGCGACTCTACAAATTTAAAGACTATTACGGTACTTGCACTGCTGTGCTGCAACTGGGATATCAAAGAGGACTCTATTGAAAATTAAAAATGAAGCCAAAGTTCAACCACCTACTTCGCCGGGCGCTAGTCCGACTCCAAGTACTAGTAATAATTTAGAAACCCACCCAGAACCAAAATTATCGACACCGGGTAAGAAGCGTAAACAGTACAAAAAACGCATCGAAGTAGATGATTTTGACATTTGCGCAATACGAAAAACTTTTTTTCACACCGTACCCAGACCGCCGATATGACGTCACGAGGTCAGGTGCACAGATATTGTGACCGGGTTGTAGGTGCAAACTTAAAATTTGGTATTTATAAGCATCATAAACTTTCAGTTAAATTTGCACCTATGTGCAAGTCATCATATATCATCATAGTGTACAGATCATATCTTTTTAAACAACTTCCAATAACAGGAGTATTTTATCACATTGAGGTGTATATTTTTTTTAAATCATGCATATCTTTTTACAGAGTAGTCCAATTTCAATAATATTTTTATTGTTTGGTAGAGTATACGTCCAAGATAGTCCAGACAAAAGGTTTTTGAGTTACAATCCAATAATTGTTAATAATTAATATTAACAGTTATTGGATAATATTAAATAGTGTTTTGATATCGTAATTGATATCATCCAAGAGAAACACTATTCAGTTCATAGATTGTAATTTAAAAAATCAATTGACCAAATTTGACTAAATATATATGCCACTACCTCAGAGGTATATTGTACCAAACAAAAGATAACTATTAAAATCGGACTATTCTGGAAAAAAAATTTGTCATTATACATAAAAAATATATACCTCGACTTGATAAAATACTTTTGTTTTTGGAAGTTGGTTATGGATTGGAATACTTTAAGTATAGTATTAAAATATAGAGATCGCCACTCTTTCCTTTTTTTTTTCTTTTTTTTTTGTGTTTTATCTTGCAATCAGTCATATTGACTATAAACAGATGAGGTTAAGGCTTTTTGGCCACTCTTTCCTAAATAAAGTTATGCAATTTCAAAGTTTTTACTAGATTTAACTCTATTCCGGAGATTAAGTTTCATAGGGATTGAGTTAGGAATGATTTCTAAAGCATATTAAACCATATAAAATAAAAAACTCACTGTCGCGAATTATTTCCACTCTTTTGCAAAATATCGCCTTATTTGACTGGACTGTTTATGGTTTTAAAGCATAAGAGAAGCAAATAAACATTTAATAAAAACAATGAAATGAAAAATGTCAATACCCTGGATAAGAGATAGAGATAAGAAATAGGTTAAAATAATCACACTCATATCATTAATGTGAAAGTTTACATGTATGGATGTTTGTTAGTCAAGTACAGACAGCTGAATATAAATACAGTAAGTTTTATTCCTATTCAACAGATAGTTCCCAAGGGATCAAAATAAACTTAGGCAAACAAAGTCACAAGCCAATACTAGTATATAATAGATACACATTGTATTTTTTAATTGTTTTTATGTTAACAATATGAAATTTGAAAATTTCAATTTAATTACTATTTTTTATTTCATAGATAAAGTAAACGATGAACATCAAGTGAATAACACATAATTTCCACAGCCACAAATATGTACCCAACTGCTAGGTACGCAGACATAGTAGCTGGTGCCCGCAACTATGTCTGCATAGGATTAGTACTTCGAGTAGTTTATTATCTTCTCTAAGGGCATATCTAATTTTATACCAAAAGTCATAAAATATGTACATGGTCAAATGCAATTGCTATAATATAATAGTATTATACGAGTAAATTTAAATACTTAATATATCAAACAGTAAACATTAATAATAAAATACAGGGCTTACAGACGTACAAATATAAAATGAATCACCATGGAAAAGCAGTCATTACATTTCATCACCCTTTGATGGTATTTGTGTTACATTTATCACCCTTGATGGTTGCCGAGCATGTCTAGTGTATCGAGCAGTCAAATTGACTTTACTTTTGACTAAGCTATCAGAAACTGACACAAACTTTGACAGAACATCACTAAGATCTTGACATAGGCGGAGATTTTATTATTTTGTTGATGCTGTGCATTTACGATTTTTCAGATGGTGACTGTTGATGATGATGATGATGATGATGAAAAGTATCCTATGTATTAATCCAGCGCCTCATCAACCTCTACCAAATCATCAAAATTGTCCTCACCGTTGAAGCGTGAAAGAGTAACAAATATCCACACATCCGTACTCAAAACTTTCATGACTATAATATTAGTAGGATATTATAATGAACTCATCCTACTAGCGTACATCCTACTACTATATGTACTTTTGTGACTGACCAGATACAAAATGCTATCCCATCCATGACAAGCACAATGACACATTTTTTTTAAATTTGTATTCCACAAATATTACATAAAGATAAAAGAACATTCTATGCATATGAAAAAGTTTTTGAATAAAAACCACTTTGTTAAAATACCTATATATTTCTTTGTTCATATCTGTCTTCCTAGTAAACAGATTAGTTTTTCAGTGAATCCATATCTTAAATTATTTAAAAATCCATTTTGTCTAATTCAATGCCATTTATTAGATTTTATTTCTTTTAAAACCATCCAATGTCTAGTTCTTTCAGTTTCTTTTCGAACTACGTATAAAAGTTCAGATACAAATACTACTCTTGAATAGTTTGACCAACTTAAAGCAAGTTAATAGGGGTGGAATGCATTGAATCTGATAAAATTACTTACAAACAAGACATATAAAAATGTGTATACAATTGCTGTATATGCTACATAGCTTAGCACTTTTTTGTATGTATAGGTACACAGTACACATGGTGTATGCTAGACACATGATGAGTTAACTAAGAAACGTTAGTAACTGTTTCACTAATCATGACTTGTCTTGGGAAAATTAATGCAGAAAACAAACAGTTCTAAATGTCCTACCACTAGGCACTATTATGGAATGATTATCATGATAAATATAATGATGATTATATGTCATATAATTATAAGATAATATAATAGTTTAAACAAAATCAAATACAGCGATGGGTAATGATTACACCAACACAAATGTAAAGAGCAGTCATTTCAGCATTCTTGTGAAAAACATCAATAAATTACTGCAACACCTAACGTGACACTGCCAGGGACATTATAATAGGTTTGTAGGGAAAAAAAGTAGGAAACTTACCAGAAGCTTCTAATTTACATGCAAGAAGTAAAATCACGCCAATCAGTGCCAACATGTTTCCAGATTGATCTATGAACAGTGAGTTCAATGTACTTCCGTCCCTAGCACATTAAACGGGAGTCGTTAAACAGCCCGTGGCTAAAGAAAGACTGGTGGCTTGGCTGCTGTGCAATACTTGCTCCAGATACCGCACGCCCGCTTCCGAACCGATAAGCTTTCAGCGCTAGTGTACGTGACGTGGCGATAAGCCGGCCGGCGCGGCCTCCTCCCGCAACCCGGTCCCCGAGCCTCCAATGCCCCTTCAGTTACAATGAGATCACTCCCAGTAGAGATAAGTAATGTTTCAGTGAAACAATAGTTGATAGTGACGTCCGACGTCGTAATTGTAAATTGAATCCACTTTATTCCATTGGCTATTTTGTAACTTAAACGTGGAAATCGTATGTGATATGATCAATTTCCGTGGATATGCTACTCTAGGGATAAATTGATAATAAAAGATAATGTGGTCCAGTCAGGACAAAGGAAGAAAGTTTGTAAACTTTATGAAGTTTTGTTGCAATGTTGCCAGTGGCAGATAGTCAAATATAACATCATGAGACAGCTCAAAAAGTTACATTTTACGAGAAAAGTTAACTTTACGTTACCTTATTTGAGCGATTAACCTCGCAATGAGAGATAACAAGCGGAATTTTTGTTTATACTTTAAATTTAAAGGTTTTTTTATTTATGAATCGATTGACATGTTGTTTAATGTCAATCGGTGTCGACACTAAATGTTAAGTTAAGCTTACCACAATATATAAGTGAAAACCACAACTAAATTGGATTAGCCGTTTTTGAAATTATTGTGTACAAACGCACAAAAATATAATAGTTCTAAAAATAAATTAACGTTCATAAAAGTCCCAATAATATTTTTTTTCATTTAACTTCCACCTACAGACAGCGATCCGTTATATTTGTATTAGATACGTGTAAAGATGAATCAGGAATATAAACACCAATAATCAAAAAATTATTAAATATGGAAATATGGTCATCTATTAATATCTATAAAAAATTAAGAACCGTTGTTTATCTTATGATGATATATTAATATGATTGGTTCGTTTGATAACATATTATGTTATTAAACAAACCATATTACGTAAATCGTTCACAACCAAAATTAGGATAAGATCCATATTGTAATAAAGTATTTGTTTTCAAAAAGCACCTTATCCATTGCTAAAAAATTGTTGATTACTTGTCGGATACCTATACTCTTTTTGTACAGTTGGTTAAAAATAATTAAATCGTCCGTAACAATGATAAAGCTGACGTAAATCGAAACACACGAATGTTATGAATGAAACAGTTATATTAATAATTAATATAACTGTTTATACTGTATTAACAAATACACACAGATCATTTCCGTCCTACTAATAATTTGTAGAACGAAAATGATCTGTGTGTATTTGTACTGTACCTACGTAAAGAATTATGTGGTTCGACACTTTGCAAATTTACATCACGCATCCCTAAATTTGTATAGTGTTACGCAGTAGTTAAACTGACGCTAATCGAATCACACGATTATCATGAAGGAAATAGTGAAATTAGTTTAACAGTAATAAAATTATTTCTGTTGTTTGTCCATATTAAAATTATTATTATTCTAAGGACAACTTTTTGCTATGGCAAAATAATTAAACAGTATTCATATATATTTCATCTCGCATATTCGCCTGACTAAACGGGATGGAAGATTTAGAAGTACAAACAAGTAAATGAAATAAGAATATGCGATACGATTATTTATGTCCAGTCACAAAATCAAGTGCGCCAAAACGATGAACGAACACTTTCTTGGACCTTCTTCTTGCATGCGTTCCACGATTTCCAGCAACCTATAAATTTGTTTGCGGGTAAATATTGAAAATAATTATGATGTCAGTATCCTGAAAGTAGTGAATGATGAATTGTCTAACATGGAGGTAACATGAGAGGGTCAAACGTAACCTAAAATTTTACAAAAGCAATATTCTGGCAACGCAGTATTGTAGCATTTCTTCTTCTTCGTTTCTTGGCTTTCAATGTCACCGTTACATTGACGTTAGCCGTCCTGCCAGGGTCAACGTTGCAAGTAATTTTATTCTGAGAGTTATATACGGTTAATACGGACAGAGCTGACTTTTAGTGCGTTCGAATAGGCCTTGTAAGCGTTTTTAGCGTAAATAACGCTTAAAACGCTCACAAGGGGCGTTCGAATTGGGAATCTATGGGTGAAAATGTCGTTCATGTCTCTTTTTGTTCAGCGTTCGGAAAGCTAAATAAGAGAAATGCAATTTTTGACCCACGTCCGGAGCATGGTTGTTTGTGATCGTTTTTTGACCGCTATGTATTTGACAGCATAATCATGCGATTTTAGGTCTTATGCTCAGTTGAGTGTTCGAATAGGGTGTGGGCATAAGTGGCAAAAATAACGTTTTTGAGCTTTACGAACGCTATAACAAAAGAGCCATCAATGACGACGCCACCAATGCCCTCATACATAAGCTAAGCGAACGCATGTTTGTTACAATATACTGCAGAAGGGTCAACTGTCGAGATGGCGGGAATCTAACATTGGCCATCAATTATTTTGAATGTTCCTAGATTTGTGTTTCTTTTCAAAGATCTGTCTAAGTAGGTATCTTCTTATACGATCTTTTGCCTATATTTATTTTTCAGCCCATAGATATTAAAGTAATTTGTCTCATATGAAAAAGCTCTTTGTTTCTTGCAGTTTACTATACGTAAATCTTAAAAATATATGTCCAATAATTTCTGTGAGTTCGTCTCCCGTTTACCGTAAGCCGGCGGCGAGCCATCTAGTTAACAGAGATCACTTGTAATACGGGTACGGCCATTGACGGCCATTAGTTACCGATATAATATTTAGTATTTAGGTATCTATGGCCATCGGCATAAAACCATATAAATATGTACGGTAGGTGGATAGGTATATTCAAAGGCCTTTATTAATAAACGTTACGTAAACATAGATTAGGCGTAACATGCTTTGTCTTGCTTTCACGCGTAACATTTACTGCAAGCGAAAAATTGACAGATAGATGTTTTAACTACTCCGGGTTTATTACAAGTTTATTAATAAGGCCGAAAGAGTATAATAATATATCTGGGGGGTATATTTTAAAATCGCTGCAAACCTTAAAGAATTTTGATCTAGAATAATACCTAAGCTACTAACGGTCATTCCATTGTGATGCACATGAATTCCCTACTTATCAGCAGACTCTCAGTAGCTCGAACAAAGTTCCCCAACCCCAATGATATTATATATATAAAAAGAGGGAGATATGTTATATCGCGCACTCAAATGGCCCCGTGTACGACCCCCGGGACAGTCTCGTACTCCTTGGAGTATATATTGTTCTGTGGTCTCGTATTTGACCGCACTCATTCGGCGAGAGACTATCCGACGTGCGCGCGTTACATTGAGACGCAATTAATGTTTTAAAAATGCCATGTTGCGCGTACAAGAGCTGTAGTAATAATTATAGGACAGTAAACAAAACAAAAGGAATTACGTATCACCTGTAAGTCCTCATAAATTGTCATTTTCTATATTTTTTAATTTATATATTTTTTTGAATTGCTTGAAAAGAAGTGCTTGAAATCATAGAAAAGGATAGTGAAACGTATGCAGTAGTTCGCAGGACAAGGATGGAGAGCGCGGTTATCAGACGTGATGTGTTCCAGATGTGACATTGCATCTGTGATTTAGTACCTACATTACTAAATTAATATTCTGTAAGATAGAGGATATTATTTTGAAACAAATTAATTGATACTTTCTTTTGAATTTAAATGTACTATGTATTAAAAGTACATTTAAATTCAAAAGAAAGTATCAATTAATTTGTTTCAAAAGAATATCCTCAAAGTCTATATAGCTCAAAGCCGCACATCGAGCTATGGAGAGGGCCATGCTCGGGGTTTCTCTATGTGATCGAATCAGAAATGAGGAGATCCGTAGAAGAACGAAAGTCACTGACATAGCTCAGAAGATTAGCCAGTTGAAGTGGCAGTGGGCAGGGCACATAGCACGCAGAACAGATGGCCGATGGGGCCGAAAGGTTCTGGAGTGGAGACCACGGACCGGCAAGCGCAGCGTAGGTCGTCCACCGACACGGTGGACAGACGACCTGAGAAAGGTCGCAGGACGACGTTGGATGCAGGCCGCTTCCAGCCGGTCCTTTTGGAAAATCATGGGGGAGGCCTATGTTCAGCAGTGGACGTCCTACGGCTGAGATGATGATGATGATGATGTATTAAATATAAAGTCAGTGAACCGTATGTGCTTAACTATTTCCTGGCTGGAATAAGGTGTGTAAAGTACTTTTTAGGTAGTAATTTTGTTCTTTTATTGAAAACTTAACTACAAAAATCGGCACTCACTTTGATTTCAATAATATTTTACTACGGCTGAGTTGATATGACTGGGTCTAATGTTATCACACAATATGTTTTTATCCTAATCGTAAAAGTAAAATGATCTATATACCTACATGTAAATAACTGATTGTAGCTCTAAATATGTGTTTTAGTCTTATGTTTCTATCCTTATTATTTTTCCATTTATCAATAAGTTTAGGTACACTTGATGTATAAGTACATATAAATAATTATTATAACTGAAAGTTGTGTTTTGTTTTTACTAAAATAGAGAATATTATTTACATTCATAAAATATTATAAGTATGCATTAATCCTCTGCATCACTTTGTCCTCTCGCATCTATGAAATACTAATCTTTGTTCCGACATCGTTGCGCGGTATCCTTGTTGCTCTCATAGAATGGCCGATTTTATGTCGCACTCCGGCGCATCGTTGAAACATAATCTATCTATACAAGTATATACATCAATTGACGGCACGGGCGTCGTTTACAAACGTGGTTTTAATACGTATAAACCGTATCTTTCGTAATCTTTGCCCAACCCGAACTATGTCTGATGAATACATTAATTGAATTGTTACTATCATTATTGGTCTAAGTATTATATGGCAATTTCCTTCGGAGGTCTATTTGACTTTTATCTAATACAGTGAAACTTTGCAGACTGGCCGTGTCCATCACAGTGATCCAGTTGACTTTTCCTGCTCTCATCAGCAAACCCTCAAGAGTTAAATCTGGAAGCGTCACCTTAACACGTTAGGTAGGTAGGTACTTTACAGTCAAACGCTTCCAGCGCGAGAGCGCGGAACAAGCGATATAGAGAGATGCACGATCGACCTAGTGACCAGAAAAATTGACCAGTAAAAACATAAATTATGAAAGTTCATTGAAACAAAGTTCATTGATCTCACTGAATTCAAATCGGGGAGCACAATTTGTTAGGTCCTAAACTCTGCTCTTCATGCGAATACATTTATTGCTTAGGTAGGTACTTCACTTTTTGGCTGCGGTCAGGACTTGGATTGGTGACCGCTAGTAGCTTTATTCAACTTAGCGCTTCAGTGCTTCGGAGGGCACGTTAATTAAGCCGTCAGTCACGGTTGTTGGTCTTAGGACGACAGTCGTTAGGGTATGTCGAAGGAATTCGGGCAGCCTGAAAATCTTCGACATGGGTCGGCTACTTGCCTATCCACTAAGCCGCACTGGGGCCACGTGGTGGATTATGGCCCAACTTCTCTCTCTGAGAGGAAGGCTTGAGTGCCAATAGTGGGAAGATAATGGACTGTTTATTAACTTCACTTTTTTTACTCTACTTTATATTAATTCACCCGCGGAATTGGTAGGTATATATATAAAAACGGAAGTACGTAGGCACCTTAGAATAATTACTTAAGTTAGGTAATTCTTCTATGGTAGGAACTTATTTACATATGTCTTTCTAGCAGGGTTAGTATATAGGTAAGTAAGTAGGTAAGTAATTTTTATAAATCACAGTACTTATATTAAAACTGAAATCAAAGTTCATTCGCAAGTCACAATAAATCGCCTGTACCTCAATAAATATTTTTATTCTAGAATCTCTTACCCTGTTTGAATAAATTCTGTTCTTTACAGTTGTCTTCTTCAGGATTTTTGGTGCAGAACTCTTGCGATAAGGTACCGGGATTAAGGGCTATGAATATCGCTATGACCCAAACACAGCATTTTAATGGAAAACAACGATGCCTCAACATCTTTCCACTAAAGCTTCCAACGGCAGACTGGAAACACAGTTCCGAAGAACCTAAACAAATTGATTTCTTACTACGGAAAAGTGAGAGCTCTCGATAAGTACTTCTTTTTTTACCTTCAGAAAAGCTAATACACCGTGAAATGAAAGTGTCATGCCCAGTTGAAAAAGGAAACTAAGCTCGGTTACCGTTACACAACGCACGGAATTGCTCTACTAAAGAAAATTGATCAGACGTTATTTTAATAATCTTTTAAAAAGTAGTACTTAGTGTACGGTACGGTAGTGGAATAATTGATATAATTCTTCGGGCCGAGTGGAACTTGGGTCGAGTGGGAGCATATGTTTTTCATACCACCTGCTCGGCGTTGTCTAATTATGTACATATCACGCAATCTCGACGTAAAGCAAGGCATTATATCCCCAGGGAGGTAATGTATGAAACTTCCATAAGATTAAAGTGATTTGTTATCTTTTTATTATTTTAATATACGTTATTTGTAAGAAAACTCTTAGTACGGAGTAAATACGAGCATTTTGAAGAGAATTTATTAGAAAATCGAACTGGTCACCTCAGGCAGCACACAGAAAAACAAAAAAAGACGCGATTGTAATGAATTGGAAACAAAAGTCGGTGTTGGGTGTTATTAACAACTTTAATTAATGTACCTAATAAATATATTACTCTGACCATCCATAACTGGACAAATAGTTCAATATTATTAATTTTTAATTCATTATACTTTTAAATAAATGCTTTTTTATGAAGCATGAGTTTTTATTATCGCAGTATAGGTATGAAAAGTAAAATATATTCACCTCCAGGATAAAGCCTGTCTTCGCGTAAAATAGTGTTTCACAACATTATTTTAGGCTGTTGTTCCCGAGTTGGAAACTCTACTTTTTATAACCCTCTGCGAGGTAATAATTAAGTGCAACTCATTAATATAAATGTCCCTCGCTAAGCTCAGGATTCAAAATAGGTGGTATCTACCTAAGCATTAATCTCTTTTGGTAATAATAATCTATGTGTACTTTGTCATTGATATGGAGGCTAAAAATATATTATTTTAACTATTTGTTTGTATGTCTAAACACTTGTACACGCATAATTCTAAAACTACGAGAAAGGTTTTGATGAAACTTGACACAGTGGTAACTATATTAATATGAATTAAGTTAAGCTATCTTCAAATAAAAAACGAAAGGGTTTCTCAGGAAAAAAAGATGAAAGACAAAATTTTTATTAAAACTACTCCTAGAGGGTGTGCGATAAAGTTCTGAAAGTTTATAACTGGAAAAAATATTTAACCTGGTTCAATTCACTCTCATTTCTCAATTAGCAAATTTCTTTATAGGTACCGTGATAATTTTTATAAATATATTTTTATACATACTTAACTACAAAATCGTCATGCCTATAGATATATCCTCGGAGGGGTAGGCAGAGGTGTTTTTAAACACCCAACCGTTTACCCATGTAAGGGACAAGCATATCACCATTTACGGGGCACTGTTCCACTTGTTCCAGACTGCTGATTGCAATTGACAACTTAATTGTCAGAATAAGCGCAACAACTATCCAACCCGGGGATCAAACTCAGTACCACGAGATTCCAAAGTGGTGCTACCACCACTGCACCAATGAGGCAGACATTTCTTCGTATCCCATTGACCTAACGAGCATAGCCAATTGCGGGTCAGCTAGTCTTTGAATATAATATGAATCGATTGGGCGTGTCTTATATCAGCGGGGAGAGCATTCCACAGACGGGCAGCTCGTATAGTGAAGGAATGTCGGAAAATGTTGTCGCGGAGGTATTAGTTTTGAACTGGTCGGTGTGGGAAGGACGAAGAGAGACAGCATTAGAGAGATGGAGAAATTATAAACGTTCTCTATGATAAGATGGAATGGGATGGAAGAAAAGAACATTGCAAAGAAGAGAAAGGACATGAAAATCCTAGCGACATCGGATAGGTTTGAACAGGACCATTTGAGCTTAATCCACAATTCAATTATACATGTTCATTGACCGAGCGAGCGAAGCGTCTCTACGTTAACTGGCCAAATTGACTTTCACTTCTCCGTATGTTTGTTAGGTTTTCTTTCTGTGGTCACATTTTTCAACCAATCTTGACAAGACTTTGTATGCATGTTCTAATATTTTTATGTTATCGGCGATTTTGAGTGAGGGCGAGGAGGTTTGATGCAGCGATTATTTCCGAGTGATTTTGATAAAATTGGTGCAAAAATTATAATAATAATAATAATATAAGCATTTATTCCCAATATTAAATTAAGTAACATATCTCTAAGAGGTCTTAAATTTTAATTGACTAATATATATACTGCATACTAAATATCTTAATTTAAATATTTTGCTTTTAATTGGGCACCCAGATTTGGGTATAGGCCTCCTGCATGTCGTTCCATATTTTCCGGTCTTGTGCCAGTCTAGTCCACGTGGTGCTGCCGGCTGCCTCCACGATGTTGTCACGCCATCTTTTTCTCGGTCGTGGTGCAAACATTACCTAAGTATATATGTAAAAATTGCCGCTGATAAGTCTATGCTCTCGCGAAGTCTACTTTTCGCAGAACAGAACTTACTAGTACTTACTAGCCGAGACTACAATATAAAAAGAATACAAACAGTTTGTATGCGCTCTAGCTTATTTAGCTTCTCCTGGTAGCATGCATCTACATAGTCAAGAAGTGGGAGGAGGAGATGCGAATATCTCTCTAGTTCTTATCCATCGAACGGGTATGGAGGACAGTCTATATAATTGTCTATTTCTAGTAGTCTATATTGCTTGTATAGTATAGCGTTATACGATCGAAATGAAAGTGTTAGTGCTTATATATAAAATTTTTTTTTTATATATAAGCACTAACTGCTGCAAAGCAAACAAATGGTGGTGGATGAAGATGAAGAGGGTTCCTATATACCTAGGTGTTATTGAAGTGTTTCACCTATCTGCTCACCCAAAATCCGTTCAGGCGCTCTTGCATTATTGGGTAATAAACCTGCATTCATCCAAATTTTCTCATTAATAATATTAGTAGGTATGAATGTTTAATGCATTAACGCCTATAATCACAAAAAGCTACATCTAATTTCGAAACTTTAGAGATGAAAATTAGGTACATTTTGAGCAAGTTTCGAACCCGCATCTGTTGACTAACTAATTAATTAACTGTGTCCCGATAGCGATCATCGCCAATACTGTAGAAGTGCGATAGATACTGCAAACAAAATTAACAAACGAATGGTATTTGTTTGTGTACAATTGGTCCAGTGAAAGCTACTGTATCTGGCACGCTAGTCATGCTTCAATTGAATTGGTTTGTTCAACTTTGGTCATAATACTTTGGGCAGATTAAGTCGTAGTTACTGAATCTAGTCTCGTTACTACATGCACAATGCGAATTGCATAAGTAGACAACTTTGTAATACTCGTGGCTTGCAGTAGAACACGTTAATCGCGTCAAGCTATTTAATTAAAAGGCTCTGGAGAGCCAAAGGTACGCAGCAATGCAGCCATAGAGGTAATAACCCAAGAGACTAAATGCCGCGCCATTTCTTTTGCACCGTACCAAAATGAAAGGTATTAAAGTGACCGTAGTAAGACAGCACTCTTTTACGGTCGCTTTATGTTGTGTAATTCTAGAGCAATATAATTAAAAAACCGTGACGGTCAAGAATTTTGACATATCTACGCTATCATTACAGCTCTAGCTCTAAACAGTTCACAATACGGCTATAACATAATGATGAGGCACTTTTTTAAGGGTTGATTTGAAGGGAATTGCCTGTTATTTGGAATACGAATCGTTACGATGATGACTGTAAGGTACTAGCTGTGATCCGCGGTTTCTAGTGCGTGGCTGGACGATGATGAATTAATATATATAAATTATGTTACTCAGGGATGACTACAAAGAAGAACAAAATAAATAAAATACCGGCGGACATTGCGACAAAATCAGAGATAGAGTTTATTAAGGATTGACAGAAATAGCTAAAACAAAATGTCATAATCTACGAGTAGTATGGAATATCCGTTTTAGAGAGACCATTGCATAAACAAAGTTATCCCTACTATTTACTTACTTCAACTTGAACTTACTTCAATTATTTTCACACTATTTACAGCACTTTTATCAATCAGGGTTAAACACATGAAAAATATTACATCAAATCTCTCCTCTATGAAGCATTCAACCTCTACGACCGCAGCATAACAGCAGCACCTATAAAGCTTCAGGCAGGTACACAGCTAAAATCCAATTTGAGTAATAAGATTAAAAATAGCACCAGTCTTGTAACTAGGTTCATAACTGCGATCACAGTGGACTAGTGAACTAGTGGGACTTTGGTGACTAAAACAGATTTACAGGGAATAAATATGCCTAAAGAAGACCCTGAGACTACAGCTCTCAAGAAAGAACTGTTAGATCTAATAGCCAAAGTGAAGGTGTGCTAATTAATAAAGTTAAAATTTTTAATGCAATATTATTTATGCTACAAGTGCGGAAATTATCTTTACACGCGTGTATTAGCAACTATTTACTTTTATTTTATTGAATAAGGCTTTTAAATATTGACTTAATACTATGTTTGGCTGAACGTAAATTATGCTTGTACCTTTTCGCGATACCACATGCGCAAGTATGTATCTTGAGCGCGCATAATATAAAACAAAAAAGCCCGCCAGGTTACTAATTTCCTGTTTAGTGGCCAATCATTTATTTTATTTATTGTTCAAAATCAGTATCTAAAATAATGGATTACACCTTTAAATAAATATTAGTTTTTATGTTTGTAGATACAATAAGAAAGGAAATTTGTAATTAATTAATTATTGTATTTTTCTCAAATAATAAAAATTCTTTAGTTCCGACCGACCACGTGGTGAAGAATTACAAACTTCTTAATAATAAAAAGCCTAAAAATAATAATAAGAAAAAGGCAATTTCCGCTTGGTTTGGCTGCCTATAAAAAATTTTTTTTCAAACACATTACACACAGGGCTTCATAGATAATACTCAGAATTCGGTACCATACTACCTGTTGTCTGGTTTCCAGGCAGACCAAGAGAAGTTAGTAGATGCAAAGCTAGCTGAGAAATGTGGGGATCTCGGAGCCGTTCCAAAGATAAGACTAGTGACCAAGAAGAGCCTGAAGGGACACATCAACAAGGTGAACTCAGTCCACTACAGCGGCGACTCCAGGTAATATTAAATAAAACTTCTCAAATAGTAAAAATCAGTATAAAACAAATTGGTACAGTCGCCTACAATAAGATGTATATACATTCTACAATTTCAAGTGTTTCAGTATCTAATTTTATAAAAAATGCGACAGTATTACTTTAAATTAATGTTATTTATATCATCTTATCTAACATGTGCGCAAGGAAGACGACAGTTAGTGAGGAATGGCAACGGATTGTGAGGCAAGCCACCACCAAACTGATGACCACGACCACTCTGGCTAGAGTTAACGACTAAGAAGGAAACTCATCTTACTCCTTAACATAATTATTATGTACACACAAGAGAATTTGTATACTTTGCTTGTGGCAAACTTTATAGAATGTATACATATTATTGCAGGCAGACTGTACCTATATACTACTTATAAATACCCTGCGCGCTTATTCCAATTTAAATTTTCATTTAGCTTTCACAAGCTAAAGGTAAAGACATAATTCGAAGTCCTGTTTGAAATAACAAAACGATGTGTTAAGCAAAATGTTTGAACGTCGTAAGAAAAAGTTCTCTCAGTGTAACATCACCAATCTAACAGGAATATTCTGTAGGAAGGATAATATAACCATTATCATCAATAAAGTTAGAGATGTATTTATATTCGAGCTACTAACTGTTTATATAATAAGTCTTATAAGTATGTATTAACTATACCTACTTTTAAAATATGTTTTTACTTTTAATCTTAGCTCTGGCGAATATGTTACCACATGCTAATAGCGAAACTTAAAAAACTGAACAACGTTGAAACGTTGAGAATTTCGTGCACCTAATTTTATACATTAAAAGCCCGCGAATCAGTGATTTTTGATGTTATATTAATAACTTGACCTTTGAACTGTTTCCAGTGATTGTGGTCTCAGCTCCTTACGACTTGGGTAGACAATAGGACAATTAATGTGGCACTAACAATTTAACTACTTAATTCTAGGTCACTGTACTCGTAGATTACAATATTCTTTTTTATGCATTGTGACGCAAGTCGTAGAGGTCATGGTTATCTAATCTTCTCTAAAATTAAGGGCAATGGGAGTAGAAGCAGAAATTGTTAAACATTTTGGATTAAGTACCTCTATATATATCAAAATGTTTGCTGCAATGACACGGGTTCTAGGAGCGTTTTAAGTGATGAGCGCTCCCTTGCCAAGGTTAACATTATCGTGCCCGTGCTAAGTAGGACTCGGAATAGGAACGTAACTAATGGTGCACCCCTTTCTAAGACCTCACTATGTAGGTACCAATATTCCACTAAAGCTAGCCGTCAAAGTTGGTCAAAAAGCTGCTTGAAAAAAATCTTGGGATCCACTGCGATGTTATGCATTATTAGAGAGCTAAGAAAACAGATATGTTTTCATAATAAACTGCAAGCCAAGTTTCATAACGTGCTTTTTTTTGGTTTAAGGCATTTTAGTGGAAAAAATATCAAAAATATATTTAACTAATCTTGATTTTCATCTCTCATTTTTAAATTTGGACCGATAATTGTTGTTTAAGTATTGATACATAACCACTGTTTATAAATCAGAAAATGTAATGATATATAAATTGATACTTTTGACAAATTAATTTTCGATGTTACATTTATGACTTCTAATTTTTAATTTATTGTACTTTTAAATAAATGATTATTTATCAAGCCCTGAGTGTTTATTGTCTGTATGAAAAGTAGAGTATTCACCTCGAGGATAAAGCCTGTCTTCGTCATGGGCGGCTTGAACCCCTCGTTTCACTCCGGACTCTACATTACTCCCGAGCGAAACTACTTATTAAACTAGGATATATCAATAGCAATGACACAAGTTCATAGATATGAAGGTATATACTTACCTTAACTTAAAACAAATAATGGTGCCCAAACATCCTTGTAAAAAGTTATGAACTTCCGCCTGTTAGTGGTTGCTGAGCAACGTTTTTCTTAATAAAACATTCTATAAACAACTATACGGCTCTAGATACCTAGCTTTTGCCTATATTACTCAGATCAACTAACGGCCGTTTTCAATATTCTACCTATCCACAGTTTTCCTTACTACCGATAGAAATATGACACAACGTGGACATTGACATTTTCTCAGGCAAATAATAAATCTGGAAGATTTGCCTGCAATTGACAAGCAAGGCATTGCGTCAGACTCGCTATAGAACCCATTTTCCGGTAACGTAGGTTGATGAAATAAAAAACAAAGATACTGAGGAACAACGTCTTTATGCATAACAGATTATACGCCCTGAGTATCTATAATATTACGGAAAGAAGCCAAGATCAGAACAGATAGCGCGTCTTCCCACAACTTACTGACAATTCCTGCTACCTTTATCAATGACCTACGTCTTGTTTTTATATTTTAGGCGTTACTACATGCAAATCTAAATATATAAAAATTAACCCCTACTTCTCCTGGTCACGCTATAACATCAGATCGGATGGAACAATCTCGCTAATTCTTTTTGATTGTGTTAATTGTTGTCAGGAGAAGGTTTTTATGAAAGAAAAGCTAAGAAAATTTGAGAGGTTATGGCTACTACGAGTACGCGAATGAAGTCGCAGGCAGTCGCAAGTAATTAATATATATGCAACATGGTGGATATTATAAAGTCTACTATTCTCCTCTTCCATTCTGTATGATTGATAGGTATTGTAATTGTGAGAGCTCTAGTAAGAAGCATCGCATTGCTATGAATGACTTCTTCAATACATTTCATCAAGTGCAAAATGGAAATAACAATGACACCATTTTATATATTGGTGAGTATATAAAGCCTTTTTCAAAGGTACATTCATCATCATCATCATCATCATCTACATAGGCTTCCCTCAGATAATTCAAAAAATCAGGTCTGCTTGCATCTGATCTTGCTCCTTAACCAGGACGTCAGTGAGATTCAGTCTTCTACAGATATCCACATTCGTCAATTAATTCCTACATACAATTCATTGTCTTAGAGAATCCCCGAGCATAGGACTGTTCAAAGCTCATTGTGAGAATCAGAGGTAGGTATTATATGATACATTATTGTTGATTAATTTCTAATGTGCCCCAGAGGATTCCTCGCGTCTGAATCGAGGTATATATGAAATCGTATATTATCTGACAGGCACTGCGTGACGGGTTCTTTGGATGGTAAGCTGATCATATGGGACACCTGGAGTGGGAACAAGGTGCAGGTGATTCCACTGCGCTCCGCCTGGGTGATGAGTGTAGCCTTTTCACCTTCCGGCAACTTCGTTGGTAAGAGTAACTGCTAAGATAATTCCATCAGTAAACTACTCATCTATCTAACGACACCAATAAAATAAGAGAATGAAAGATTCCTGAATACGAAATACTAACTCTAAATAGACTTAATATGAATAGGATTTTGCGATGTAAGGTAGATATGTGAAACATATTAAAGTTAGATTAAAGGTATAAGATCAAATAACGCGGTGCACACAGTGCCTGATGTTACCTATTCAATCTTTGAACACATTACTGCTTTAAATTTGCAAGGCGCTTTAGCTCAGAGGCCGCAGCACAAACAATTTGAGATAAAGTATTGTGTCAATGCGTCACTTCGGTGTACAAACTATGAGTTATCTGTGTTTCAAATGCCCTAGACAAATGACAGTTTGTACTGTTTCATAAGAACCGTTACGTTACATTTTCGCAGTTATTCGTGATAGGCCCACAGTAAAATTGGCTGGCCAATACGGTCGACCACAGTGAAAGGTCATCGTATTCGCAGATCATTGTGATTTAGGTCCGTATTCCAGACTACGCTTTGTTATAAATTCAGCTGAGTACAGAACTGAGTAAATTTTACTGTCAAACCCTAAAAGTTAAAGTTAAAGTTAAGATTCACAACTGAGCGTCCTAGAATACCGGCCATATAGTATTGAGGTAGGCGTATTACCAAGTATTACTTACCGTTTAGAAGGAAAATTTGCACCTTAAAAGTCTTGTTACTTGATGATTTAAAAGGCCTTTTTTCTATATTAAAAGATTTACTTTTGGTAACAGGACTTCAATACAAATGTAAAGTTTGATATGACTGTAGAGTTTAATGTTTAATTAATATTTTAGTAGTCACAGCTATATACTTATTAGTCAGTATGATCTAGAACAAAAAATCGTGGCTATCGTCAATATTATTTATTTTCCGCGTGATTTTAATTTTTTGTCTGTGTAAGAACATGATAACGTAGCGGATAGGTATGCCGCGACTTCCTGTATAGAACCTTGCCCCTCAATGAGTATTGAAACTTACTAGAAAGGGAATTTGATGTAACGAAATTACGAAAAAGAGAAAAATTGTGTTGACCATAAAGAGTGAGTGAGCATCCGACGCCGTACCTCTGAGTTAGGTATACTGTAGGAAACTACTATCAAGGTACTGTAGAAAAGTAAGTAAACTAGCAACGTCGCCGACTTCTAACGCATTGATAAATCCAACAAGGTTACTATAGTAAGCGACTTCCCACTTCCGCGCAGAGTGAGATTAGAGCTATCCCTTGGCGGAATATACCGTTGGACAAGGCATAGAGTAGTCCATGTATCCATAATCCATGTTATGCAATAAACACAACTTAATGTCTTACGGTAATAGGTGTAGTGCAGTGCACTTTTGATGAAATGCATCCTGTTATAGGCTCAGACCAAATAAAAGACTTTTTTATTTGGTCTGAGGTTATAGGCAGAGGTTAGCACTTAACACCAGGTGGACTTTGTGCTAGTACCGCATAATGCTAATCACAAAACTATATTTTGTCTAAATTGCAAAAAATCCATCCAGCCGTTGCTGGGCAGTTTGGTATAATAACAAGCACACTGGCTTCTGGCTGCTAAAACACGGTTTTACTATTTCGGCAGCCTATATGGATTCACTAAATAATTGTACAACAAGTTATGTCAATAAATTATATTACACTTTATTTTTACACATTCTTTCCCATATCTAATTAAGAGTATTATTTTGCATCTATTATCGGAGACTTTCGCATAATATGATATTTTAGGATATGATATCACTTCAAACACTATACTTAACTTAAAAACCTTTTCTAATCAGATTACTAATTCCAATGATAATTTCGACAAACAAGTATAAATAATATAGTGGGTACTCTTTAATTAAAAACAAGTAATTACTGAGAAATACAAAGTCTTCAGCTGGGCTATTATGTATCTCGGTTGCTAACAAATGTTGATTGAAATCTTGAAAAATGGCGGCTCTATGCTCCAGTAAGCAAAAATATTAGTAAGTTGATGACTGGAGCTGACAAAAGTGACATAAAACGGCCATTTTTTTCGATTTAAATCAACATTTGTTAGCAACTGAGATACATAATAGCCGTACAGGTCTTTTAAAGAAAAGTCATAGATAAGAAAGTCAAAATGTCAAAGTTTAAACCATTACTTAGGCATCAAAGATTCACTTATGAACGTCAAATATTCATTATAATGTAGGTACTTTAAAGACTCTACCGCCGCGTTCCAAAATATATAGAGCCTGCCGAGAAGAAGCGGCAAAACCATTCTTTTCATATAGATTTTTACTATTTTTCTACTTAGATACTACGAGTACTATTATTAGATTTTATCAGATGACAACGTGGCAGAAGTGAAGTATTCCAAGCATATTTGTCTTCTATATAATGTCGGACTTTATAATATGTTTTTTTTATTTTAAAATGTTTTTTAAAGTCAACTTTTGAAGCTCAATTTTATTATGTGATTTTTTTTGTAATTACACACACAATTTCATAGGAATGACTTATCAGTATTTGCAAGTCTAAAACTAGGTACAGTCGTCCTATTATTATTCCTAGTATTTAAAGGATGTTGATCACTATTTAACATAAATTTATGTATTTTTTTAAGAATATACATTATATTTGCAAATAGATACAAGGAAGACAAAGTTAATACATTGACTTCTTTAAATAATTCTCTTAAACATTTGCCTATCCATTTCGTATATAGCTCGAATAGCACGATTTTGTAGATTAAAGATGGTCTCTATATCAGCCGCTGAACCCCCCACAAAGTCTCAATATCACCTTCAGAGAATGCCTAAATACACAACTTATAATGAACGCTAATTGGTGTCGATAACTATCCGGCATTCAATTACGAAGTAAAGTCGTATAGTTTGTAGTTCTGTGCACAGTTAAATGTATGGTAACTGTCATTTAATATATGGTCCAGCTTGCGGTGGTATGGACAACATGTGCACTATCTATGACGTCAACAATCGTGACGCCACTGGAGCTGCTAAAATGGTGCGCGAGCTGGCTGGCTACGAGGGCTTCCTCAGCAGCTGCCGGTTCCTTGATGACACACATATCCTGACGGGTTCTGGAGATATGAAGATGTGAGTCTGTTTAGTTTTGGCAAGTTACGAAACTCTTATGTCTCTGTTAAACTAATCGGTTCCTATCAAAAAACTTTTACAGTTGCGTATGGGACCTAGAAGCTGGAAAACGAGAAATGGAATTCGATGCTCACGCTGGAGACGTCGTCACCATATCGCTTGCTCCAGGTAATTAATAATAAGGATCCAGGTATTCTCTAAATATAATGTAGAGGTCAAATATCTGTATCTGCAATGAAAAAAAATGCTTAAAACTGTTAAAAAAAGTCAGGGGATGTAAGGAGTAAAAACTAATTTAATGAGTTCCCGTGGAATAGTTAAAAAAAAATTAACCATATCCACTATAAGGCACGTGTAAGGCCACGCAAGCCGGTGGTGGGTCAGCTTGTAAGTAATATGTTTTTGTAACTTACCTTGTAATAGTAAATTATTAAGGTTATCGTCATGCAACCGCAACCCTTTTCGGAAAAAATATAATTGATTGAAGGCTAATGATGAAAGATCGTCCTATATAGTTGCTGTCTGAAGTTTTTGTATATATCTGTTCAGAGTAACTTACCTTGTAATACTTAATTACTAAGATCATAGCCATGAAACGCAAGCATTTTAAGAATAAAGAATAAAAAATTAAGACTGACGATGAGAGTCGGGTAATGTATCAAAATTTAGGTTATAATGTATTATTTCCAAATAAATAAGTTCTAAATACATGAATTCAGAATTCCGAATGTTGCAAATACATATAAATATAAATAATATAAATATAATAAAAGTAAATACAAATACAGTCGCCTGCAATAAGATGTATACAAACCGTAATTTTCAAAACTATGAAATAGTACTACATTTCATAACAGTGTCGATTAGGATTATTTAAGCAGTTAAATAATATAAATAACTTCATGCGGAAGATTAGTTTGGTGTATTTTTATATGAATTTAAATGCTGAGGCACTTTTGATAATCGTGAAATGTATACATCCTATTGTAGGCGACTGTACACTCGAAATATGTTAAGATTTTTATTATTAATGAAACACTGTACATTAACAAACATATAAGTCATAAGTTCAACATTTACCAATAATCAGAATACCTAATGCTTGAAATGATTATATTGTATATTGAAATACTTTAGAAACGATTAGAAAAAACTAAAATGCTGAAATATAGTCTGTAAATCTAGTGAAACTTTTTGCAGTACTTAACGGATAGTTCACATAATTTTATTTGATACTAGCGACTGCCTGCGACTACGTTCGCGTAGTAGGTAACCTCCCGTCTTTTCTTGGTTTTTCTTTCATAAGAACCTTCTTCTGACAGTAATTAACACAACAAAAAAGATTTAGCGTGATCAATCCATCCGTTCTCAAGTTATAGCGTGACCCTTCAATATAGCCTTTATATATTTAGAGTTAGTAAGTACCTTGTAATACTGAGGCTTTGAAATCACTCGCGGCGTTCGCACACCCATTCCCTTACAAGCCCACGATCATCGTGAGCGAGCTCGATACATCATCGATGACGCAACCGAAAACGCTCACAACGCTCGCAGATCGTAGGTGGGTTTACGTGGTCTTTGCGAGCTGTCACTGTCAACGAAAGAGAACGGCAGACCGGGTTGCGACAGTTGTGAGCGTTGACGGCGCTTTCTGGAACGTACCTTAAATGTTTGATATTTCAGACATGAAGTCATACGTGACGGGTTCCGTGGACAGAACCTGCAAGTTGTGGGACGTGCGTGATGAGAAGGCGAAGCAAACGTTTTTCGGCCACGAAGCCGATGTGAACAGCGTGTGTGTAAGTCATCATTATCTCCCGTGGACTAGTTTCTGATCCCTTTAAAATTATAAAGACGATTATAAACGTGATTCAGGTACAAACATTGGGTGCCGAAATAAAGATACTGGTTATTGTCTCCTACCATTTTTGTAATTCATCTTCTACTTCGTCTAGTGCGAATTGGCACAGTTTCCAAGTTTTTTTCGCATGCAATTCATGTTGGACGCGTGGTCACCTCAGTCACTGCAATAGTATTAGCATAAAAGAATGAAGCCTCATGTAGACGGATCTTGCTTGTTCCAAGCCAGGACAGTTTAGTAGAAAACTAGCTTGCTATCCTGGCTTGAAAAACTGGCCTCGTGTCACCCGGGCATTACTGTTGGAGTTATCTTTACTGGCCACGTACTCCAACCACAGATCTAATATGTAGAATAGTTACCGCAAAAGTACTTCCCGTGTCTGAACCCCGACCAAGCGACAAGTTTGGCCGCTGCTACTTACAGTCCGCGCACGTCTGTTGTTGCAACTGGACGCGAAAACTTAATTGCGTGATAATTCACCGCAATAGCCCTAAAATTTCAATAGGACATACACATTTCCTATCACGGGTAAGTTATTTTAAAATTATATTATGCGTCAATTCACGTAATTCAATTCATTGAAAAGTTAGCTTGGTTTCCAAATCGTGGTACTTGCGTTATCTATTGTAAACATATATTATCTGTGGTTACCATGTGGTTGTGGTTAAATAGGACCCCATTTATATTTCATCAAGTTCGGTCCCGCAGTCTTTGAGTTACACTGCAATAACTGAAAAGTGATTCGCCTATTTCGATTTTTTTATAGGATGAGTTGGCAAACGAGCAAGGGTAGGGTAACCTGAGGATAGGTGATACCGTCGCCCACGGACATCCGCAATATAAGAGGTTTCGCACATGCGTTTTCGAACTTTGAGTAAGGTATAGGGAAGGAAGAGATAAAAGGGGTAAGGGTGGAGGGGGAGGGGAAAGGAGAGTGAGAATGGGAAAGGGGGGGAATCGGGCATCCGGAACCTCCCACAAACCGACGAAACGCAATAGCAAGCAATGTTACTTCACGTCGGTGTTATGTGGGAGTGTGGTACTTCCTCGGTCTTGCCGGCCCATTCGGATATGGGGTTGTGGTGTGGCACAAAATGGTGGTATCATCATTGACGATGAATGACCATCGATCCCGTAGCAAGAGTCACTAAAATGAAATATTTTCTTTGTCATGCCCACAACTGTGTGATAATAGAGACTTTTGAACTATCATGGTACCGACTTCAACAAGTTATTTTACACTTTTTGATGTTGACGTCGGTTCCATTTTTTGGTATTTTATTTATTTAAAGATAAGTGGACTCGACCTTTGTACATTTGTCATTCCTCAAATCATCTATGTAAATATTTACACACATCAAAAAAGTTTGCGAGCACTTTGAAAAATCGAAATCTATTTGTTACGTTGATTACGAAATCAGTGTCCTTTTGGGTTGGTATTATAATTGGAGCTAGAACGCCTTTGATCCCGTACCCGGAGGCTTCATGACAGCAGAGATGTATAGAGCAGTTGCTATTAATGGATTGTCAGACCATTCCGAGTAAACCATGGGTACTAATTTGTACTGGTCGATGATAATGCGCCCGCCCATCGAGCGCAACGAGTCAATGCTGCTCTCCGAGAATACGACATCACAAGGTTAGACTGGCCTGCTGGGTCTCTTTACTTAATCCTACGCGCACGCGTGGACGTTTGGAACCGTCAGTCACGTCCCCAAACATTGCCAGAGCTCAGGGAAGCCGCTATTCAAGAATGGGACAGGTTACCCCAAGAAATGCTGGACAACTATATTCTCAGCATGCCAAGGAGGACTTATATTATACTGAATACAAATATTTTTTAATAATAAATTGTTGATTGTAATAATTGAAGTTCAATTAAAAAAAATATATCAACTTATGCTAGTGATCACAAACTTTTTTGAAGTGTGTATAGTCACATCAAGTGAGATTTGTATTCAAGTAGTTAGAGATAATTAGTCACAGTCACATAAATAAGTAATTAAAAGTCACTGTCCTGTCTAACAGCCGCACTCAGAGAAGTTTAATGATTACTTAAACTATCACTATGTATAACGACACTTTTTGAAATCTTTACCACGGTAATGTAATAGATAATATTACCGTGTCTTTACTTATTAGTGATAGTTTAAATACTTAATAAACGTCTTTCGATGCGGCTGGTCACGTTCCAGTAAAGCGGTTATTAAAACTTTCTAAGGCGAATGATGAGAAAAACACGAAAGCAACGTTTCATGATATCGAACACTTTGTCGTGCAACGTTACGAAAACTTAACGGTAAAAAATCCATCACTTGAAGTAATAAAAAAGAAATGTAGGAAAATGAACAAGTTCAATAGATATTGTGTTTGGTTTTTATTACGCAAACCATCATTTTAAGTTTAAGGATACCTAAGTCATTTAGATCATTAGTCTCTCTCATTCACGACTTTTTAATAATTACGTGACAAAGGAATCACTAGAGCTAAATAATTTTTTTACCTGAAAACGGAACCTACTTTAACACCAAAAACTTTGAAATAACTTGTTAAAGTCGGTACCATGATAGTTCAAAAGTACCTATTATCACAATATCGTGTGCATGGTACCGAGTTCGACGGATAATTTTACACTTTTTGGTGTTATAGTCGGTTCCGTTTTTAGGTAAAAATAAATCAACTCTAGTGATTCCTTTGTCACGTAATTATTTAAAAGCCGTGAATGAAAGATACTAATATTTATACTACTAAGATATATAAAATTAATCATCCTTTTTGGTGAACCTTGCTAATTACTCGGATCGAGTCATTCACCGTCAACGATAATATCATCAAATCATCAAAGTCGGTGAAACATTCAGTTATTGGAGTGTAACTCAAAATCTGCTGGACCGAATTTGATGAAATTTAAATGGGACCACCTCGGAAGTATACTCTAACAAATAAAAAAAATCGAGAGTCAGTCCACAAATGTTGAATCCTTTTACGAAGGCAACACAATTGTTGAATCATTTTACGAAGTCGGTTAAAAATAAGGAAGTCCCATATTATGATAAAAATACGTATGTAGAATCGATGATGTCAGTAAAGAAGAAGCATAAAGGACAAAAAATAACAAATTACTTGATTATTGTCTGTCACGTAGGTATTTTATGTTGCCGAAACCTCGTATCCACAAAAAGCGAGATAAATACGCCCACAAACTTGGTTTGTACGGATAATGTTTTTACAGACACGTACTTAAGTCCTATTCAATTCTACTGTACCTATGTAACTAATTATCCTCGTGTCTGACCCTGACGTAGCCATATGATAAATTAATTGATGCCTCAGTATAAACACGTTTAGGGTCTGATCCACAATCGCATTTTAATAACTCGTTTTTCCAGTTTTATTACATGTAAGCATTTACTGGAACTAAAAACAATAAAGAATTTTCTTATTGTTCCTTATGTAGATATAACAAACAAAGAAATACGAAAACATTGTAGGTATAGGTAAGTACATTACGTAGTCTTAAATAGTTTTTGAATGAGTGTGTCCGGTTGAGTACTGATACCATGTTTTTCAAACGTGAACCAATAATGTTCGCAATACTGCGTTTTAGTTTGAAGGGATGGTTGTCGGCGAAATTACTTGCACATGAGACTTAACAACTTCATGTCTAAGAGTGACGGGCGCAGACAGTTAGTCACTTGTGAGAAAATGCATCTGTTCTAGACAGAGGTTAACACTTAACTGGGTCATTGGATTGATGGGTCTCGTGCTTGAACCTACCGTTACCGCATCTCTTAAAAAACTGTAGAGCTAGAGTCCTCTTACAGCACTGCCTTGGTTGGTACCACCGCAATGTTAGATTATATCTAATATTAGATTAATATTCTGCCGCAAAGCAGTATTATCATCGGTAATAGTAGACATCGGTCGGTAAGATCCCGTCGCTGCCAGCGCTCACTCGTTTTAACATGTCTAGGCTGTATTGGTCCTGAATGGCAGTGAAAATGCAATGCACAATACCCCCCAAGAATACACAACACATCCCAAGCGCAACGTCAGTTTTCCATCAGACGCACCATTTGCTCTTTGTTTGGTGTCCGCTGATTTCTGCAGGTTTTTGTTTCAGTTTCACAGCAGTGGACAGGCTTTCGCGACCGCGTCTGAAGACAAGACAGCCCGTATGTTCGACATCCGCAGTGACCAGCAGCTCGGCCATTACACCCCACCTGGAGCCAGCGGGTTCACCAGCTGTGGTAAGTACTAGGATTCTGAACTTGCGTAAGGGTCCAGGGTTATAGATACATTGCGGCTCTCAACTCGATGACAAGATTAAGTAAATACGACATCCTTAATGACAGGTAGCATTTTGCCGTTAATTTCTTAATGTTGTTACGACTGTGGGCCAAGTGCAACGGGCGCTGGAATATTTACGAAGTTAACTAATAACTTCGCTATATTTGTTGCTGTATCAGACAAGCCTTCTCATCATTCTCTTTCCTTCCTTCCAAAGTATATGCTATGGTGTAACTATATGGTATAAACCAGTTACGATAGTAACATAACCCTAACATCATTGATGAAATCATCACCGGGTGAAATATGCGGAGCTGACAGCCAACCTTTACTACTTAGAGACGCACTAGAAGAAGAAGAACAACATCATTGATAAACCTAACATGTCACCATCCTTGATTAATGAAGATATATAACATTTTATATCGCATGACGAGCTCTTATATTTTTTGAAATTCTGTATGGCAATAAACTGTTCTGGGCAAGCGTGACGCTTATAACATCAGGAGAGTGAGATTCTCGTCTCGCCAGCAATTTACATAAAATATCGCGTGCATACTTGCGCATATTTGTACAATATTTTCTGTCAAATATCTTATGGCTATATGAATCTGCAATTTTAAATTTATCTGACTAGTTGACACAAAAAAAAAACGAAAAAAAAAACAGTTCTGGAGTGGAGACCGCGTCTCGGCAAACGTAGTGTAGGACGTCCTGAGGCACGGTGGAGTGACGATCTGCGCAAGACGGCTGGCAAAAACTGGATGCGAGAAGCCCAAGATAGACCTAAGTGGCGTGCAATTGGAGAGGCATATGTCCAGCAGTGGACTGCTACAGGCTGATGATGATGACATAAAAATGGATCCAATTGATTATCGTAACTTAATATTTGTGTATGTACAATTAAGATGTATAATAGTTTCATTTTGGATAACTAATATTTTTGAACATATTTATGCGTTATGTTATATTTACAAGAAAATATCTATAAATGTAATAATGGTCACATATAATATTTAATTATAACCTGTATTCTTACTATGAATAGGCAAGCTTCTTTAAACTAGGAAATGTATAGTTTCAAGGAGCCATACATGGTGTTTATATAATTTGACAGTGGTTTGGAGAAAAGTGTAACGTGATGTTATGGACACAGGATCTTTTACTTACAGCCCTTTCTTTGAGTGGGCGATATCTGCTTGCCGGATCTGACGACAACGCAGTTCACTCCTGGGACACACTCAAAGTATGCCACACAGGTAAACAACATTAGATATATGTATCCTAGCTATAATCTGCCCGCGGCTTCGTTCGCGTGACCATGCGAGATTCGGCCACTTTAAAATGAAAGTAACCAGTAACTAAGTTAGGTACCTACTCTTTCTTACATCAGCTATCTGCCAGTGAAAGTTTCGTCAAAATCTGTCAACTCATTTCGGAGATCAAACGGAACAGACAGTGAGAGACAGACAAAAAACTATTTGTTATTCGTTTTTACTTTCATATGCATTTATTAAGAAGTTGTAACAATATTATTGTATTTACAAACTGACAATTCAATTTATTTTAGGTATATATCGGAAGTAATTACTAGTTAATTTATGTGTTAATTATTTACTGTGAAATCTCACGTTATAAATAAGAATAAGGATTTAAAACATCGTGACAAGAAATTGCCCATCATGGCAATAGAAGAATTACCTAAAATACACAAATCTACTTATGTCACCTCTAGCGTCTCCCATCCCATAACAAACAATCAAAATCTGTGGTCGATCAGCGCAGTGCCACATGCAAAACTCTTTCTTGCAGCAGACAAGAACTATGTAGGGCACATCATCCATTGAACGATCTGCCTACCTCGTCTCTTAAATATTAGCATGCATAAAACCCTACCAACAAACAAACGACGCAATAGATCTCTTGTTAGCATACTTTTAAAATTAAATTCAAATACTAAATACAATGAAAAACAGACCAATGCCAATGGCTTATGAAGTTCTAAAATACTAGAGCAAGTCTTACATTTCATTACCCTCGTGGCGTTGAAAATATCTAGGCGTAAGTATCTAGTTGAAATAATCTAGGCCAAATAACCTCCATGCTCTCGACTATGACACTGCACGCTCGACTGCGTGATGATTATTGGAGTAGAGATTAGAACCTTGACCAACGAGAATAAACATATTTCAAATTTATAGACATACTTATAGATATGATTAGTGGCTAGTCAGAAAATAAAAACCCTGGTGATTTGGAAACAGCCTTCTTAAAAATCAGCGGTTTTGTTTACCATACTTAGCAGTTTTGTAAACGTTACATACATAATGAGTTACACAATTTCCTTCGACGTTACGTTTATCGTCAATGTTATTGTGATGAAAACATACGTAGCTGATGCACATATAAAAACATACATAGCTAAGTCAAATTCGTGTGAAACAAAACTTCTAAAACTAAGTCTCCTATATAATACGTATATACCTACTTGTAAAATACAAAACTTCCTTTAAATCTGTTGATCTTCGTTTAAATGTGTTAAGTCCGTTATAAATATTCACAGCATGACTATCAAAACAACATTAGCCGTGCTCGGAATAGATCTGCGTCCAAATTATATAATTTTATTATGCAGTTATTTTGAAGGTGTTTGCTGTTGGTCAAATATGGGGCCAATAAACTCACAAACTATTAACAGTGAGTGATGACCGAGGTGATAGTACGAGTAATTTCTACTCTATAAGATAATCTTGCTTACATGCATGTTGACGCGGACAAAACGTTGTACAAAGGATCAAGGTGCCGCCTCTTTTATATCTCATTTTCCTCTATCGAAGAATATGTTAAGAATTCCAATCAAATCGGTCAAATCGGTAACCGTGAAAGAGTAACAAACATCCATTCAAACAAGTACGATTATTCTACGTCTAACTACGTAACTACCAGCCATTAGACTATAACGGAGGTCTTCGATCAGCCTGCTAAACTCGGCACTAGCCACAAGCTCAACCACCAAGCCACACTGGGCCCGTGTGAAGGATTATGGTACATAAATACATACTCTTCTCTCTGTGAAAAAAAGACCTGACTAACCTAGGTAATGGGTAATGGGCTGATACTTTCATAAATAAATCAAGTAAATTAATATTCTCTTTGCTACTCTATCACGATCCGGCGAAAGTGGAACTTTGCGGATTATTTCAGGTTTAGAATACATGCGTATTACAAATCTGATATATCCATAGTTGTTGTTTACATACTTACGCTGATGTTCAAACAGTAGGCGAAAAAATTAATGCGTGGTTGTTTTCAGGTACTCTGAACGCGCATGAAAACCGAGTGACATCGATCTCAGTTTCTCCCAACGGTGTCGCCATGACCAGCTGCTCTTGGGACCAAAGCGTTAAGGTCTGGGGCTAATGCGTCATCTTCCCATAATGCCACCCAAGTTCATAACGATGTTTTGATTTATTTATTTAGGCTATATGGATTAACATAATTCAATCCCTTCGGTTACAATAAATTATGAAAAATAATGAGTGTTTAGCTTTTTAAGAACTCCAAAGTCACGTCATAATATTCTAGACCAAATCAAATGAAATCACAATCCTAACTAAGTTATCAACATCGAGTGTAAGCAAACTAACAATGATCTTCAAAGTTTACAAATTGTACCTTGTTATTTCAACTGAAAACGGAAATGTTTCCGTCAAAACATTGCATAACTCAGTAAGTAAGTGGATTATACTTTGCGTTGCTTAATTGTGATCGCAGTTAAGATCTGAGAGCCTAAGTAATGTCATTCTACAAAAGAATCTGCTGTTGCAACATTGGACAAATCAACTTTTTGTATTGCTCCTACCTTTTTATCTGTTCCCTGATTGTAAGTTATTTTGTCATTGATTTCCATGATTCCCACTCCAGTAAGATTGCTATATTAAATATCTTATATAAAAAACAAAACATAGTTCATAGATCTCTAAATGGATTACCAAGAACAATTATAAAACCAAAGTATAGAATGAAATACATTCTACTGTGGACGAATCCAAGGAAATTTCCATTTGTATATTTTGGTGAAGGAAATTCTATTTTTGTGAACAAGTCTTGTAAATGGACAAACTGTTACGTCACTGGAAATAGAGATTTGTTAAGTCACTACTCGGAATTCGAAGCGATTGTCTTCAACGGACCTCAGTTGCCGTTTCTGCTTTACCGTGGTGATTTACCGAGTAAGAGACAGTTACATCAAAAGTACGTCTACGCTAACATCGAATCAGCTGCAAATTACCCTTTCCGCGATCATAAATTTAATGGTTTCTTTAATTGGACATGGACATACAAGTTAAATTCCGATGGATATTGGGGTTACCTTGTTATCAAAGATTCCAACAATAGCGTTATTGGTCCCAGCGAAGACATGCATTGGGCTGACATAGCAAACATGGATCTTATCAGCTACGAATTAAAACTGAGGCTACAAAATAAGAAGAAGGCGGCAGCGTGGTTGTGCTCATATTGTCTTACATCAAGCCGAAGAGAGGACTACGTCATGGCTCTCCAGCATTATTTACAAAAATATAATTTAAAAGTTGACGTGTACGGCCACTGTGGAGATCACCAATGCCCTAAATCTATAATGCCAAGATGTCTCCAAATGGTACAAAATAATTATTACTTTTATTTGGCATTTGAGAATTCATTAAGTGAGGATTATGTAACAGAAAAGGTTTTACATGCCCTCAAATACGATACAATACCAATTGTATATGGGGGTGCCAATTATTCAAGGTAAGATTTTTGAGATGTTTTAGTTCGTTTACATTTTTCTCTTTTTTCTTGTTAATTTAAATGCGGGCAAATATTCAGAACATCGTGTTTTCTTATTAAATGCGGGAGTGCTGAGCTAATTTTATCAAATAATGTTGTTGGCAGATATCTACCAAATGGGTCATACTTAGACGCGATGAAGTTGGGACCTAGAAAACTAGCGGATGTCATGTTTGAGATCATAAATAATCAGACGGCCTTTCATAACTTTTTCCGATGGAAAAAATATTACTCCTTTCATTCCACACACGAAAGCCCAGAAACAGATTCATACTGCCAATTTTGTGCAATGGTTAATAATAAAACGTTAATGAATGATCACAAATCTTACGACAAATTCAATGCTTGGTGGATGCACAAGGTAACAAAAGTTCTCTAATATCTTCAGGAGCATAACTTTACTATTTAATCCTTTGATGTATTATCAGTTTTATGCTCGGTTGTGACGATAACAATTGATAACTGACATTCAAGAAAATTCAACAATCCAAGCAGATTGGCTCAAGACATCATATAGCTACTCGTATCAAGTTGCGGCTTGGGAACTGCTCCATGAAACTCAATCGTGTGTGAAACTCAATTCTCACATGCATAGTAAAGCTTCAATCCCACTTCATAATTTTCCGATATCTAACAATAAGCCCATGAGCGTAAGATTTAGTAATGTAAATTGATTTCATTTTAAATATACTTCAGAAGTAATAACTACCGTGTAACAAAGAAAATTAATAGAAAAATAAGAAAAAAGGTAAATTGCGCCACGCTTGCTCGTAGAAATATCACTTAACATAAGGAAACTGATCACCCAAAAGCTTAAAAAAAAGATAAATATTCGTTGTCTATAACTTGCTGAAATATCAGACCCTAGACAGCTGACTAGATATCAGACGGTATTTAAAACCCTCATTAATTAGTAGAAATTCAATGTCGCCTAATAATCGTCTAGATACTGCATTATGATCATATCTAAGTTTCAGGAAACATTCTGAAAACTCCCTGAGCGAATGAGCTATATTATTGCTAGATAGGTGTTTAATTTAAACTACATTGCTAGCACCGAGGTGACACTTTCCTTGGCGTGTTATTGTTAGCCCATCGATTTTGTGATTACTGTCCTTCAACATCGCCAGCTGTCGAATAATTGCCAGCTACTTTGCCATACTTATGCAAATGAGACGTCTATTATTCTATACTTCTATCATTCTATAATCATAATTTCAATGGTCATGAAATAAATATCGATTGACTTGGTGATTAGCATACAACACAAAAACATCTATTGTTATTCAACACCGTTCTATAGGTGGTCACTGGCCTTACGTTGTCGAAAAATAATAATTAAGTCTACCATATATATATTAATGTTATAGCTACCTACTTGTTTATGTATTATTTAGTATGCTGAGGCCCTCGACCTTCACTTGCAAACTAACTTCAAATAAATCAAATAGTGACTAGTATTAACATTTTATTTATAAATTTACTTTACATTATAACTCGTCTATTATCTTTTGTTTTTTTACTTTGTGCCATAAAGGCAAAGTTTCCCAAAACTTTGCCTGCGACACTAGGTCACGCTTCATTGTTGCTTCGACGTTTATGTCTAGGAATTCCATTTTCTGTGCACTTGTTGCGGGCGACCAGTCAAATGAGAGTTTGATTGGTTTGTTAGGATTTCTGAAAAAAAATCAGATGCATCTCTTCTAATTATCTGTTAGCCACATTATAGTCATTATTTTGAATTGAAACCACTGTTGCACATAAGTCTTCTATTTTACGTTCCGCGAGCTACCAAGCCTAATCAAAGATCGTCTAATCGTCTAGCAGATTTATAATAAAAATTTCATCAACCATTCTACTTTTTACACTTCATGCTTATACTTGTATGTTTAGCGATATAATATGTAGCTAATGTAGTTATGCGATGGTTGTACTTATTTGTATGAGCACAAATAAATAAATAAAATTGAAGAGATCATTGCATTAGATGATTTCAGCTTACTTCTGTAGTATTAAAAATGGGCCCCATAAGTAAGCTCAAAGTCGCACAACGAGCTATGGAGAAGGCTATGCTCTCTACGTGATCAAATCAGAAATGAGGAGATCCGTATAAGAACGAAAGTCATTGACATAGTCCAGAAAATTAGCCAGTTAAAGTGGCAGTGGGCAGGGCACATAGCAACAGATGCCCGATGGGGCCGGAAGGTTCTGGAGTGGAGACCACGTACCGGCAGGCGCAGCATAGGTCGTCCACCAACACGGTGGACAGACGACCTGATAAAGGTCGCAGGAAGACGTTGAATGCAAGCCGCTTCCAACCGGTCCTTTTGAAATATTATGGGGGAGGCTTAGTTCAGCAGTGGACGTCCTACGGCTGAGATGATGATGATGATTAAAAAATATGGATACGTTTGGTACGGAGACCGTCCTGAATTTTAGCAAAATGTGATAATACGAGTATTATAATTTTGTCGTTTCACTTGCTTCTTAGTGTACTTTGAACTAGGTCAAAGCTAGTTCTAGTTCACAGTTCGAATCATTTTCACACGTATGCGACCTATATATCTAGTACTTATTTCTCAGTATATCTATTTATCCATAACATATAGGTTCCACAAATAGTAGTTCAGCGGTATCAATGGTAGTAGGTTTGTAAGCTGGTTGAACTACAATTAGAAGCGGGTAGAACATACTTCTGTTCCTTATAATTAATATTCAATATACAGCAAATAGAATCACGTTTTCCTCTTCTGCGAACTAACTTATCATATTCCCGCAGCACAACCACTTAGCATTAGAGTTCCCCTTTAGATTATCACCAGCTTTTCTAAATTATAGGTACCTAACCCATGTACTTAGATATCAGCTGTAATAAATAAACATAAACAAGTGAAAGTACATCGTATGTTTACTCTAAGTACTTACAAGTACTCAGAGAAAATAAACGTACATAAACTTGTTTTATATTTGATGACCATTTGAATCTTGCCATGCATAATCTAAGTAGGTACCAACTTACCCAGTAGTTGCGAAGTTAGTCCACATTGTTACTATGGTTTCGCTCATCTTTATGTCTTGTTCCGAAAAGGGTTGTGATAAGAAATGTATGGGGAACAAGTGCATCAGCTCGTCCGCGTGGCAAACACCTGGAACAAAAATGCAGCTGTCAAAACGTACACTTTTCAATGTTTCCAGATTAACGATTAAATTTTATTATTCCATCACAACACACAATAAAGACTTGTTGATATTGTGTTTTGTGTTGTATGGTGGATATCATTGTCCCAAACTCACACCATACATGTCTATGTACAAAATAAACTGTAAAGTTGGTGTTACCACCAATATGCACAATTTTTTCTCTGGTACGGCGAGTTTATAAGATATTCGTAAATTCTTAGACCAAAGGTGAATGTTCAAACCAAGTTTTAAATAATTGATTGATTGATTGATTGATTCAAAATTCAGAGCAATCTCATCACTATGATCAGTTAAATTAGTTTCATGTTACTATTTTATTAGTGCTAATTTGGTATTAAATATAAATAAAGTAACATAGGTTAAATCGGCTACAACAAAAACAACAATTAGCCCCCATAAAAACACAATGTACAGCCCGCGGCACGTAACTCTAGCGCTGACCGTTATTGCGCAGAAGTCAAAAATTGGGTATCACAGGGTGGCTAGAGGGACAAAGGACTCTTGTCTCTCTCTGACACATCGAAGACGAGGGACTCTTGTCTCTCTCTGTCACATGTGCGCGACTGTACCCATGCGCAGTTATCCCCTCCACATTTCGCTCAGCGCTATAGTTACGTGCCGCGGGTTATACCAGAGACACGAGCGTAATCGAAACGTAAGTGAAAAACTAAACTATGTATACTTACCTAGTTTTTTAAACTATCATGGTCACAAACATTAGATTTTAGTAAAATGGGATAATGGGCAAATATACATGGTAACTATTCCGGTAAAAATATTTTGAATATGTCTAAGTAAATATGTAGTTACATTAAATACTTGTATATATTAAGAGGATTGCATAGCTAGTACTTTCCATGCTAAAAGAGAAAACTTTTTTCTACATCTTAACATTGTCCGATTTCAGTGATTTTTTTTTCATGGAATCATGACATTGTTTACTATGCCCGAACGTTTTGATTTTTTCAGTTTTTTTAAGTTTTAAGAAAGGAAATTTATATTACTTTGAAATAGTGAAAAAATCAAAACGTACGGGCATAGTAAACAATCTCATGACTCCATGAAAACAAAAATCACTGATATCGGACAATGGTAAGAGGTAGAAAAGAGTTCTCTCCTTCTGCATGGAAAGTACTAGCTATGCAATCCTCTTAAGTAACTATATAGGAGTGTTTTGCATGCCACGGTACAATTATGATAATTACCTAATACTCCGTTCATAATGATTTAATAGGCTAAAATGAGAGAGACGTCGTTATATGTCAAGCAATGAGTGTATAGAAGGTCATTGATGTCAAGTAAAACTAGATAACATAGAGGATTCTGGATTTCGAAAGATCCTAGGCCTTTAAAGGATCAACATTGGAACTATTTGGTAGGTAACAGGTTAAACTTGAAATAACTTACCATAGTCTCCATCAGGGTCACCGAAGATTTGCGAAAAGCTGTTGCTCGCTCTGTATGACAATTGATACAGATACACTGGATTTTTCGTGTAACTAAAAATGAGATCTGTGGCCTCCAGAGCGGGGTATGTAAAGTATGAATCCGAATATATCTGCAACATTTGATACACGAATTATAATCCGATAGATAGTCATTATACCTAAATACAAACAGTGTCGGCTTAACGGGGTCGGATTGTTTTGATAAATAAGTATTATTAAAGCTACTACATACTTTAATTCTATTACTCTTCAACACTTTACACACTTATGAACTCATCATCACTGAGATCTCATTCGCTCCATTACTGACGGTCATAGCTAACGTCCACCCATGTCATCTTCAGTAGATTCATCAATTTCTCAGATCGGAACTTGTTTTGAATTTTGGATTCATCATGACAAGCTGAATTCAGTTATTAGTTGTCTAAGTACCACACATTACGTAAGTGTAAAAAGCGCGATTGTATTGTAATGTGGAAGCGTACGACTCTTATTGCTGTTTTTCTACCAATCGGAGCCACACTACTAGGCATTGCCATGCAGCAAAATAACATGCAGTCGACGCCAAAATAAATCAATATTATGGACAAAAATGGTTTGCGTCCATGCTGGACTGATTGTTTTTTGTACATTCAGACTAGTGTAAGGTTGCAACCCAGATATTATCGATGGCTCGAGTTGGAGACTGAATCGACTCTCCTGTAGTTTTAAAGTCTAGCAACACTAAAGTCATAGACAAAATAATGCAGAGTCTGTGGTAAGTTTGGCTGTTGGCAGGAAAGCGAGCGTATCGAGCCATCATGGGAACAAACGCTCGGTGGAGAGGGTCATTCGATCGCCAGCGCCTGAGCTGGATGAACGGGTACAAGAGCAACGTGTATATTGTGAAATTAGTGTAAGAAAAGTCAGTAAAATACAGTACATGTAACCAAGTAGAGTTTCATTGGAGGGAAGTTTACACTAGAATTAATTATTTTCTATATAATTAAAGATAATATTACCGTGACATTGCTTACATCTTGGAGATGGTTGATAATGTAAGAAGCACAACACAACTAAAGTAAGTATTATTTATAAATGTATTTATAACAATGCAGTATACCCAAATGACTCGACGACCATACCTCTAATATTTGCCTGGTCATCGCATCAAGATCGTCCTTCTTAAAATAATGCTCTCGAATCTTTTTAGTGATTAAATCAGCATATGGTGAGTTCTCATAGTAAAATGTCACTGGAGCTATGGAGTCAAACCCTGAGGTGAATTCCTGATATCTGGTAGAGTTCGCCGTTATCCCTGATGAGAAAGGAAATAATGTAATCGTTTTTATAAACAATTATGTTAAAGCTACTTGCAGTACGTACCTAGTTATCTATATAATAAGGAAAATGTAATACATAAATAAGCTTAACACAAGAGCTCTGATATACTTTGCTGGAATATTAATTTGTCTTTTAGCTATGTAATTAAGAGCATTTCTAGACTGAACTATTTCGCTATAGCCCGGCAACGCCGGGCGCGACGACCTACGGGGTGGAAGACGATAGCGGGGACGAAGTAACACGTCATTGTAGCACACCACAACATACGGAGCAAAGTGTCCCCTTTCCCGCTACAACACCCACCACCCGCTGAATTCTTTATTACCTCGTCCCCACCACCGCCTGTCACCCCGTAGGACGGTCGCCCACGACGATGTCGGACTTATACTACAGCGTATCTATTACAGTAGCTCTACCATGAGTTGACAATATTGACACCAATCGATGCTCGCTAGCGACTGTCGACGAAAATTTGTATGAAAAAAGAACAGTGCCACCTTGCGGTCACTTGTAGAACTAAAATCGGCACCACAAGTTTATTTTATTAACAGTCGCTTCGAAAACGAATCGTGAGTCGATAGCGACAATCGATGTCGATACGCGATTTGCTTGGATTTTCACTCAAACGGTACCATAAATCATTATTTCGACAATCGCCTTCGAAAATTTCGATAGACGTTAGCGACTACGCCACTCACGAGAATTTTGAGGTGTGGAATCGCGTGAAAAGGAAAATAACCTATCGAGTTTCAATTCAAAATACTTACATAATCAAATAATTTTATTTGTATTACGATAAAAATGGCAGGAATAATTTATTTGGCTTTGAATATGGTGACAGCAGCTGAAAATGAAAATCAGCGACGAGAATTCTCAATTTCAAGCCGAAAGGAGAAAACAAGTTGGATGTCCACTAAACCTTAGTGAAGAAAGCTTTAAAGACTTTCTAAAAGCATCTTACCTGTGTATGCTTTTGAAGACATTTAATTGTGGATTCAACAGATTTAATACCATCACAAAGAGTCTCACTAGGGTCTAAGGTAAGCTGTAAACATATTTATTTTTTACATATTTGAGGTTATGCTAATAACTTACAAATAAAACTACAGGCTATTTATTATTATTTTATTATAAACCCAGATAGGTATACTACTTTTTTATCTTTGCATTACAGGTTTTATTTGCATTGCTGTTCAAATCATTTTTCCCAGGAGGCAGTGTCGAATAATTAATACTCCGAGGAGATCAGTGTGCAGAATCTCCTGAGTAGCTACACAGTAAGAAAACACCAAAACTGTTGGGATGACAGGAAGGACTGTAAACATGCGAAATCCATGTTTCCAATCCTAAACAAAAATACTACGAACAAATTACTATGAATACAACGTCAGGACCTTCGCCTAATGGTGGGCATTATCACTGGTCACTGTAATCTAAATTACCAGTTGCACAAGATCGGAGCTACGGACAGCCCACTATCTGGAGACTGTCTGCAGAAGGACAAGACTGTGCAGACTGTGTTGCTGCACTGCAGGGCTATGGAAGATATTAGATCAAAAACAGGATTACTGGAGGTCTACTCCAGAACACATGATGCATCATCAGCATCATCGACGATTGTTCATACAACATCTCAAACTACATTGCAGCAGTTGTGCCAGCGCCCCAAAGCCTTACTCCTCTATGTGAATAAGTTAGGCTGGCTTGAGTAAATGTTGGCAGGGTGGAATGCACAAAACACCCCAAGCGGGACGTCAGTGCAGGCCTCATCACCCCCAAAACGAATAAGAATAAGAGATCAGTGTATCTAAATAGAAGAAATCACTGTTGCTCTAACTAAACCATGTACCTAAACATCTTAAATACAATCAAGTTACCAAACACAAAATAAAATAGGAATGTTATAAAACAACGGTAGCTTACTATATTTTTTATATATAATGAAATTTCTATTGACTATTTTTATCAGACACTCTGTTTTCAGATTTAATAGTAAATTTATAATCCCAAGGGTAATTGGATGTGTTGATGGAAGACATTTTGAAATATTTACACCCAGCTTAAAAGATGAGCACTAATATTATGGCAGGAAGTTATCCAGGTCATTCAAGAACACCAAACTAAATTAGCGAACTAAAATCTGTTTTTAGTAAATTATCATCTGTTCTGTTAATTATAATCTGTTCATGTATATGTCCAAATTCATATAATGTTTGCAAGTGACAATTCTTAAATTTGCCATTTCTGTTTAATTGTGGATATGTTTAGTGCAAATTTAACCGTCATGTAAGTTCGTGTTCTCTAAACCAGTCTAACTGATATAAAACTACCCATATTTGAATAGAATAATCTTATGTTTATAATTATCATTGTAAGTGTAACACGAATGTGGATTTTAGTATTAAATAAATCTAAATATCTTCTTTAACTGACATTTGAACGAAAAGGATTAGCTGTAAAATGTGTTGTGGAAATTATGATTGTGAAGTTACTGTAATTATAGGGGTTATTCTTTGTACTATGTAATCATGTTTCTTTAGCAAAAATATTCCTTATGGTCTCTGCAATATCTCTTACTCACAAATTCATGTGCACACTAACAAAATTTCTTTCTTTCATAGAATCCTACTCATATGAACTTGGAGAAGTGGTGATGAAAGCAATAATTGCAGTGAACCGATAGTATATATGACATTGCATGATCAATTAGCTTGGAGAATAAGTAATAATATTTAGTGATAATAAATAACATCTTTATTTGTATTCAAAACGTTTTATTTCAACATACAACTTACAGAATAGTTCAGAAAAAAACTGAGTGGCCCACATCATGGCCTACTCACCAAAAACATTAGTCTTACTTATGTAGTATGTATGTCTTTTATTTCACCTACCTTAAAACATATAGGAATCATATATCAACTTAATCCTACTATCACATCATTCAGGTACAATGATTATATTTTAAAAGCTACAAACATGTATAGAAATGATTTATCTGCTTTTTATTTACAATAATATCAGATAATTTACTATGGTTGTTTTTAAAACTAGGATCATAATAACATTTACACTCATACCCCCATTAGAATTCCCCTGTGTCATGGAAGGCATGGACACTTGTGAAAAACAGTGACAAACAAGTTCCGGGCCAAATATGTCTGTCATTGCCAGGGATCAAACCTGGCAACCCTCTCTTCGAAGGTAGGTTCTAGCTAGGAAGGTAGAGTAACATGGTGGCTCGTCATGTACCTATTTAATACAATACGAGTATGAGTTTACTTGTTTTATTGTTTACTAATCATCTATTACTAATTATCTAATTAAAACTAATATGTATAGGTAGTTGTGGAAACATTTGAGGAAGGCCAACTTCAACACAATTATCGTTTTCCAATAACATCAGTTAGTTTTTCTCCTAACTCCGTCCCTCAAATCAAGCTGTCTCTGCATCTTGCTGGAAAACCTGCCGTTCATTGTCAGCTTTCACAAATGCCTGCTTTGCTGGTTTCGATTGTGAGGCTGGGTCCTCCTGCGACTTGAAAAGGATGTGGTACCAGTAGCTCTAGTGGTCCATTAGCAGGCTTGCTAAGGTCTCCATTTCCTGTAAAGTATAAGTAACAAAATACATGTAAGTAACTCATGTAGGTGATGACTATTATTATAGGTTTACTTTATCTCCCAGATTAAGAAGCGAAGGCTAAGGCATATGTTATTGTAGGAATTAACGTTATTATTATGTTTTTACACAAGTACGTATAGAGGTTATGTATGGTTAGTATGTCTGAGAATCACAATACAATAATCCCTGTTACTTCATTTTTCACATCGTCGTCGTGTATGATTAGAAAACAACAGTACAGTAGAGATCATTGTAGATATAATGTAAGAAAATTGATCAATAAACTAAATCGGGCTAAGTTACTTGTACTTACTAGTTCCATGAACTCCACCAGCATAAAAACATTTGGATGGGCCCATTCTCGCCATTTCTTGATTTAAAAAGAAACACTTTTAACTGGTTTTAATATACTATTTATTGTACCATGTACTTGTTACAAAAAAAAATAAATATCTCCTCATACAATTTTTTCTTTGTCTTCTTCTCCGCAAATACCAGTCGAAAGAGGAGCTGTCAGCTACGTATAATGAATATAAATTCGAAAGTAATGGACTTCACAGTAAGTAATAAGTAAATTAAGCTTATTTTATTTTGTTGGTTTATATTGACGTCATACGCTCTCCTTCTTAAGTACGTTGATAGAAAAAGACAACATAATACGTGTGAAGGTAGTTCTTAGATAATGCCAACATAAAGAATTAACCAAATCGACACGAGACCCGCTAACGAGTATCGAATTGTCGAAAGCACCTTTTTAACGACTCATGGTGCCAATTAAATCAGCTCGCAATCGACGATCGTGTAGACGCTAGCGAGTATCGGCTATCGATGACGTTTTACGTTGCCAACTCATGGTAGAGCTACAGGTTATACCATATATCTACCATGGTAAAATTAATCTATTTTAATTATGGTTAGTTAATGCTGTGTAACTGTACTTTTTTTTAGAAGTTATGTAATTCATAATAACATTCTTGCATTTATATATAGTTACTTAGCTACATCTGTACCCCAAACAATGACTACCTAAGAAAACACAATCAAAGCGTGGGAAATTCTGACAATGTAGGTAACTACCTACTCGTATGTGGATTTTGTAAGGTTCTATATCTACCAAATTCATAATTTGGTTACTCAGTGGTTTTCCCGCATCAATTTAATTTATCACGACAGTAACTTGCAAGATTTGGTTAGTATTACACAGTATTCAATAATAATAATAAAAATACCGTAAAAATAAGTACGAATTTGTTTTGATATGTACTATCATGATGGATAATTATTATCTGTTGTACGATAACAAGAAAAACACTCTAATTTACCGCAACCCATTATATAGTTATCTAGTTATCAAACGAGTCGTTTATGGACCGATTGTATTATACACATATAATTACCTAATATAGCGTATAACTATGTATACTACGAGCTATATAGCGTACCTATAATCCATCAAAGGTCGTTGGTCATCATAGGGCCAGACACAATAGAAATTTTATTGTTATAATATAACGACTCTTGAAGGGATAACTACCTAATACTAAAACCACAGGTCCATCCCTGAAAAACTAGACGACAACTTTAAAAATAGGCATGTCTAATAGGAAGTCCAAAAAAAATCGGATTGTTTTTATAACTTAGTATGAAAAAATTATAAGCGGTTTCATACTTTGCCATTATGTGAGTCCTGACTAAATATGCACACCTTTCAGTAGGTACTACACTTTTTTGTCACACGCTATATACGTACCTACGTATACAAATATTTCTTTATCGATCAATGATCATCGAATGGGTACAAAGTGCTGTAACTTAGCAGCAAGCAGCTGACAAAGCCGGGTGATATACTATCTAAATACCTGAATTTAAATGTAGTTTTTAATTGTTATTATAATGTATTTCTTGTAAAATTATTATTGTAGCAACTTATTAAAACCCCTCCATAGATAAAAATGCTTCTCACGCATTTAAATACCTACATAGTAGTTCAGGACTTGAACTTAGGGTTTCAATAAGTTAAAGTCCTGAACTACTATGTAGGTATTTATTATAAACATACATACGAGTATATGTATGTATACATATAAATCCATACATGTGGCTTTAGTATTAGGTTGGTTTTTTTTACATTTGATAAACAAGCATTTGACCACAGTCTCACCTGATGGAAAGTGATGACGGTGGTACATGCTTGCCTAAAAGGTGCCTATTCACTCTATATTTGAAGACTCCCAGATTTTATATGTCAGGAAATATAGACGCTGGTAGGTTGTTCCATACTTCAGCCGTACGCATTATGAAGCTAGATTTGAAGCGCTTCGTGCGTATTTGTGAAATTTCGACCATGTACGGATGACGTGTTCCTGTGCGTCTTGTTGTCCGATGAAAGAAAGGAGATGAGGGAATAAGATAGAAATATGTTGTAGAAATAATTATAATTTATACTTTTATATAATATAATATTATAAAGAGGAAAGTTTTTTTTTTTTTGTTTAAATTTAATATGCTCTGAAACTACTGGACTGATTTCAAAAATATTTCACAATTACAATCCTACATTATCCCTGATTAACATACGCTATATACTTTGATTCATCATCATCATCCGTCACCATCATCGTCATTCATCACCATAACGAATAAACTCAAAAATTACTTGACATATTACTAAAATTATTAAACCAATAAAATCCAAAATTATCATCATCCATCACCACGCGGCTGAAACTTTATATTTAGGACTAGCGACTGCCCGCGACTTCGTTCGCGAAGTAGGCTCGCCCTTAGGACCGCCATAGCCTCCCATCTTTTCTTATGTTTTTGAATGTATTAAGATGGCATAACATAAGGAAATAAGTATGAAAGCGAAACATTTTCAACGGAGTCAACCGTGAGTAGGTACAGTGCAATAAAAATCATACTCACATACTGACTTCAGACAACCCTCGTCTTTATTGACTCCGTTTATCCAGGGCACAGCAGGTACTTCGGGAACTTCACGTGGACTTCTCGTTAGGAAGGCTCCGATGTGATCAGCCTCCACGACTGCCTTAAATGGAGTCATGGGCTCATAGTCCCATTCCTAAAAACAAAAGGTGTAAGAAAGCTTTACTTACAATAGATTCATCAAGCTGCGAACAGTGCACGGACCTAGCACGAAAGTTTGCGTAAGTCTAACTCTAAAGTAACCGTAACATTGACATTTACAGTAGAAACTATATAACATTACGATACACACTTACGCACGCATGCATACAACACTTCATCTTTCACGGTTCATCTAAAATAGACACGCACTTCACTGTAACTCAAGTATGTCTACTCATATTTTTTAGTATGATAAGTGTAATTAAATTTTCACACCACCTGCTCGCTAATGTCTAATTACATAACGTAACGCACACAGGGAAGTAATGTTTTATGAAACTCCCAAGGGATTAAAGAAATTTGGATTTGGAACGCATTTTGTAGGAAAACTTTAGGTACGGAGTAGATACGGGCATTGTGAAGAGAGTTTATCCGAAAATCGAACTGGTCACCTCAGACAGGACACAGAAAAACAAAAGAAAAAGGCGCTATTGAAATAAATTTGAAACAAAAGACGGTGTAAACGACAAAGTATTTGCTATTGTTGCTACAATCATTTTATACGCACATAAATCACCGCTTGTGGTAAGGGAGAATGCATATTAGAGTAATCTCGTTGAGTAACTGTAAACCCACTACGAGTATACAGACTCGACATACAATGAACAACGATACAATTACGCATACCAAATGTGCGAGGCCTACTCAGGTATAAGAAATTTTGTATAAACTAAGATAAAGTTAATTTACTAGTTCAGTTAGGTTAACTTGTTTTAATGTGTACTTTCATGGGACGAGCAAGCCAGTCATGCGATTGATGTTAAATGTAAGCTACGCTTGCACGTGAAAGTTGCAATGCCACTCAGTGGATAGAAGTTTTGCGTGGCACTGAGTGCAGTGGCGCTTTTCACCTTGGGTTGTCGGTTTTTGTGGCTTTTTCGGCCGGTAATTTCCCTCGCTATACTGCTCTTCTACCTTAATACAGTAATGTGTGCACACTGTTGTTTTGTGCAAAATATCTGGTAGTACAGTCGTATCAATCACCGGTCTCTTACGCAAGAAGTTATCTTTATCATTTCGGTTATCAAAATAACGGTTCAGTGGTAATTCATACAGTTCCTATCTATTTTCTGAAATGAATACTTAAGGAGAACATATCAACACCACAAGTACAATTTCAAAAAATTTATACCGACTTCCATTCTATTCAGTTCTTGGAGTGTAACTCAAAAACTACTGGACCGAATTTGATGAAATTGGACCACATAAATGGGACCACATGGGAAGCCCCAGCTTCCAAACAAAAAAATAATTTTGAAAATCGGTTCGACCTATCGAAAGTTATGAATTCCTCCTCTTTGGAAGTCGGTATTAAAATAAAGATCAATGATCACTGTTAACCGATGACGATCTATATAGCTGCTAAAATCATCAAGTATAATTACTTACATAGAATTTAAACTCTGTGCCAATAATTTCGTAGCTATCTTTCGTCCGTAGACAATCGATCATTTTTTCGGAAGGTGCCTGTGGACAGTCTAGGAACTTTGCCAACCGGAATGCGTTCCTCAGAGCTTCACCAGGAGAAGCCTCTGCCCAGGGCACGACCGCAGTACCAGACTCCGAAATTGCTTTGTGGAATAGTCCTGCAAATCGTTTGTTTATTTTAGTATATGTACTGCAAACCTGTATGACTCTGTACCGAGTATGCTATTAAAAAAAATGTTCAATACTCATAATGGAGCACAGTTTCTTTACCGATATAAAGGTCGAAAAGTTTTTTTTTGTATATTGTCTATCTATATTCTATATGTCTGTCGCTTTAAGCTCGCAGAAAATCAATATTCGTCAAAATATTTTGATAAAATGTTTTATTAGATATTATTGATATTACGAGTAGATATACATTTAGGGTACGTTTTATCCAGAAAAAAATGAGAAAAAAGTTTTGCAGTGTAAAGGAGTAAAGTTGTGGACGCTAAAGAAATAAAATATATGTACATAAAAATTAACCCCTATTTCTCCTGTCCACGCTATAACTTGAGAACGAATGAAACAATCTCACTAATTCCTTTTTTGTTCTGTTAATGTTGTGTCAGAAGTACATGAACGAAGTCGCTAAAAACAATACTAAGGATAATCATACTGCAATGAGTTGGTGCTGCGTTTTTAAGTTTGAAGCAACGCATAAGCACACATTAGGTATTTGTTACTAAGACTGGCTTTGTTTAAACATTTCGATGTATACCTTTACTAGCTAAATTAACTCGCATATGCAAATTGCCCTCATAGAAAGTATCTCAATAATGGAGAATTTCTATTGGGAATGGCAAAAAGCGTCAAGACTTGAACAGTTTTGCTTGTTCTTATGAAGATAACTGGTTCTAAAGAGGATGAAAAGAGATACGTTGATTTTGATGTATAGTAACTTAATTATTATAAAAGCTGATCTTATTAGACCCAAATTATTTTATTTATCATTTATTTTTTGATTGATTGATATAAGTTTATGTATGATTAGAAACAAGTTACATGTCTTAGTTTTGAAAAATGTTAAACTGTTTCATACTGATCCGCCTTTAAATTTAATCGTAAATACTTAGGGATAATGATATATGAATGATTAACGATAATTTTAATCCCTATGTGTTCTAAGATTAAATAGAAAAAACAATGTGATAACGATAAATTATAGGCCACGCATATCTATCGCTATGGTGGGTGCAATAGGAGAATTGTATATAATATAAATACTTTAAAAACATATGCAATAAGTACGCCATATTCGCTCTGTTGATAGAAGTCAAGTAGCTAATATTTCGCTGTCCTGATAGGAGTTAAGTAGCCAGTATTTCGCTGTATTGACATGAGTCAAGTAGCCAGTATTTCGCTGTGTTGACATGAGTCAAGTAGCCAATATTTCGCTGTATTGATAGGCGTCAAGTAGTCAGTATGTCACTGTGTTGACAAGATTCAAGTAGCCAGTATTACGCTGTGTGATAGGAGTCAAGTATCCAGTCTTAATTTCTCACGAGCAAAGATCTTTTATAACACTTACCTGCACTACTTTTCGACAGCATGTGGAAATGAGCGCTTGCACCTCCAGCACTTTCGCCGAATATTGTCACAGAATTTTTGTCTCCTCCAAAACTTTCGATAACCTTCTGAATAAACCTGAGTGCCTCCTGTTGGTCTTTCAGCCCATTATTTCCGGGGCAGTGTTCATCCATCGTTGATAGGAAGCCCAGAGGACCTAAAAATTTACAGACGCAAAAACCTTTCATCAAAGCAATATATGTGATATGTCTAAGCACCTAGCAGGTTTGGGTCAATTTACTCCAGAAAAAGGGGAAAAGATAAAGACTATCTCCTCCACCGACCGTATGCCGTGTGTCAGGATGCAGGTCTTAATGTGGCAAAGAAAACTCCTTAATAGGTAGTAGTTTAAGCCTCTTCTTCTTTATCTTGTTAGGTACCACCGCAGTAGTTGATGCATAGTCTACATCAAGAAGGTAATCATATAAATCACTGCTGCGTAAAAGCTTGGAAGGTGTAGCAACTGAAATTACTAGCCAAATGAACTCAATGCCTTGGTAGATGAACGCAGTGGAATTATCTTGATTAGGCACGGTTCCTGTCACTTTATTAGTTTAAAAAAAAGATTAACGTAAAAGGTGAAAACGTTAGGACCACTAGTACGTGAATATTCCATAGCAGATTCAATTTACCAATACATCGTTTAAATATTAATATACAAACCTAGTCTGTAATTTGTGGTCACGAGGATAACATCTCTGTCCAAGAGAAATTCTGGTCCATACATGCCAGTAGTAGAATCGCCGCACATCCATCCTCCACCGTGGATGAATAGCATAACTGGCAAAGGCTTCATTTCGTCAGATATTTCCTAAAAATTAAAGGAGTCTATTATTATAAAGACTTCGTAGTACCGTAGTGACACAAGTCAACTTCAATTGCTCGCGGTGCAAGAAGGTGGTGAAGTGAGAGTAGAGAAGAGAATACCTACATACGTAATGATGTACTTAAGGTATATTATGATCTCTTAGGTTTTCACGATTCTTGTACATTGAAATTAAACAAGTGTTTACTCGTGTACATTTGATATTTCGTTTTATCATCACGACGAATGAAATAAGACGGTTGAAGTATCATAAGACATTAAATATTCTTAAATGGTGTCGAGATGCTAACATCATACCGGTAAGTATGTGCCAAGATTTAGAAAATACATGACGTACTGGAGCCCCATGAGCCTCCGTCGAACAAGTAAGAAATGATAATGCCTAACATAACTACCACTCAATATCATAATGTCTACTCATCATTGTCCACCAACATTGTCATCCAGTCTACTCATGACCATGTTCAATGAAAAGTGTTTGAAATGTCGGGCTAAAAACAAGTGCAATTTAATATATAAAATATAAAAAATTTAATACCGACATCCATCCTATTACTTTGGTAAAAATCAGTTATTGTAGTGTAACTCAAAAACTACTGGACTGAATTTGATAAATTTACATGGGACCACACAGGAAGCACCAGCTTTCAAACAAAAAAAAATTGGACATCGGTTCACCCAGCCGAAAGTTATGAGGTAACAAACAAAAATAATACAGTCGAACTGAGTACCTCCTCCTTTTTGGAAGTCGGTAGAAAAGAATATACGCGATTTAATCCGTTTTAAATTGTTTGAATTCATATGTGTCTCGATCTCTCGATACATACTTCTTCTAATTTCGTGATTCTAGTTCGGTAGTGGTGTCGATTCTGTAATCATTTTCCAAACTAAAACTCTCTATATTATGGCAGTTTCTATCCTGTTTGGGCTAAAATCCAAATTATAGTATCACTACCGAATCCAGCACTAATATTTCTCTTCAATTGTGGGTATATTTTAGACAGATTAGTGGTAACTTGGTGCTCGCTAAACTAACGTAAAAATACCTAAAATTGAATAGAATAATCATATTTTTAGTCTTTGTGGGTGTTACATGAATTTGGATGTATCTTGATAATGGTAAGAATCAGAATCTTAAAACATCTAGTGTAGCGAAACAGATCGAAAATATTGTATGAGAATAAAAGTTTGAAAAGAACCAGGAAAATAATATACACCGAATGGAATTCATAAATATTACTCACTTAAGGCATAATGATATAAATTAAGGAATGAAATTATTTATGCTTTATGGTATTACTGACGTGTGAATCCCTATCTTAATAAACTGTTTTCGATCAAGTCAAGAAAAAACGTCATATATAATCGTATAACATATCATAACTGATAATCGTAGAAACAAACGTTACAGATAGACATATTATGCAATCCATATTCGGTTAAATATACATGGCAATGATGGGCAGATAAAAAGCGTGAATAATAAAATTCAGACATACATTTTCGGTGACCGGTGAATAAATATTCAGATGTAAACAGTCTTCTTGTCCAATGATTTCTTTCTGGCGGATGTACGGGTTCCTCTGCACACATACCGGAGGTTGTTTTGTAGCATCTAGTGGTTTGTCCCAAGGGTTTATTGGTACTGGTGCCTGTAGAATCAAATATATAGATAAATAGCATGCGAACACTAGGGGCAACGTATACATCTATCGAGTTCATATATATCATACTTCTTTCTCTAGTAGTCATGTTGCAACCTTACCATTAAATTAGGCACCACCACGCAATATAGCAAGCTTAAAATAATAATGGATTATGATAGACGTTTTGATGACGTAGTATCAAATATTTCAATCAACTCGCGTACTTTGACGTGACTTTTGATATTCTGTTTCGTTGTTCACATGTCAAAGTTTTGAAGATCCGTACTCCCATCTCTTAAAGTACCTAGTCATATTGCAACCTTACCATTTAATTTGGTTAACCGTTTTGTGTCGGTGGGAGTGCGATAGTAAGTATGATTATTCTGATTTATGATAGTTTCGTAAAAGGTGGGAGAAGGCCCGCTGGTTGTTTATGAGTTTGGGTAATCCTAGCCATGCTGAATAACATTGAGACCTTACTGTAAAGCAATCAATTTAAAAAAAAGTTTTTGTATTTACTCCTTTTTATGTCGCTCTGTCGACCTTACGTATTATATGTACTTGTGATGTACGTAATTTCGTGTTTCCCGTTTGCCTATAAAAATGTGTATAAACCACGCTTTCACATTAAAAATGGTTTGCGAAAAGTCAGACATCAGTATGATTAATTTAGTAGGACAACCAATTATGGAAATAAATATCTGGCGCATATATAAACCGTACTTATAATTAGCAGGTTTTGATTACATCGACTACTCTTACCTCTGCGTTGCAGTTCAGAATCACTTCTTTTTTGTAAATCTTCATTAGAATATGTACCTTCCTCATTAGAACTAATCGAGCATTTTTCAATGTCATGCGAAACATTAAAATAAATTAAAATTAAAAAATTCTAAATTTATTTGTTTGGAACTATAACATTGTTCAGCCACTAACATATGAGAATCGATGACATCTGCAGAAATGTATATAACTGTGTCGCAGATGTCAACGCCCTCCTCCGGAAAAATCGTACAGAAAGTTCCTTATTAAAACAAAGTTTGCAGTTAAATTTCTAGTGTGTGTGTACACAAAATCGAATATAAAATAGGGTTACAAAACTAAATTAAATTTTACAAAAATACATGTTTGAATCAGAGAGGAAAGGTGTGAGTTGAAAATAAATGTGTGTGTTTTCGCAAAATACAAGTACCTAAGAGTAATGCAAAGAATTGTCGAGTTCTTGGTGATGAGCGTGAAACCACATTAGTAGACTGTTGAAATTATCTCTGATTGACAAACAAACGTCACGCCCTGGTGGCTTTGAACTTGACCCATCGGAGACTGCGTCATGGTTTGGTGTTCTGTGTTCAAGGGCTCACCTGTCGCTCTAAGATGCTTAAGTTACGCTGGACGCTCGAGCATGTACATCTACAACTGTGTTGCAAATCCGCAAGTTCTGGGTTTTACCAGGTTTATCTATCTATCTAATAACCTACGAAGAAATAATGTCAGGAAGCATAACTCAGAACAAATTCCACACAAAAAGTCGTCCTTCAAACCAAAGCGACGTATGATTCCAAATACGAATCACTTCCGTGGTTACAAATAGACATGTTCGGTGATTGGTTTGAATTTCAGAAGGAAAGCAAGGATTGGTCCACGCGCGTGCTGCAACGTCTACTATGACACCTGAGTCATAGCAGCGTGAACGATGTTAATGATTTAGCACGACTTTTATTGGGTCATTTTTTAAGGCAGTTAATCTTCCTGATAGTATTTCTTCGTAGCGTACAAGAATTGCTCGTTTAAAGGTATTACCTTTAAACGAGCAATTCTTGTATAAGTATATGTATATATTCTGAATCTTTGAAACGGCTCCATTTTACGATTTTCATGAAATTTAGTATATAGGGGTTTCGGGGGCGATAAATCGATCTAGCTAGGTTTCATAATTAGAAAACGGCGTCTTATCCGTGTTTTCAAGAAATGAAAAACTGCTACAACAGTTTCACATCAACAATAAAGGTACTTGACAATAGATGGCGTTGTTAATCAACACTAAGCCAATGAATGTTTGACCAAGATGAGGTTAGACCAAGAAAATCAATTCAGGTTCATTCAAATCAATTCATTCAAACAGGTTAGGTTGCTGGAAAAAAGAAGCATAGCTCGCTAATCCAGGTTCTCATTATTATGCATCAAAAAAATCTTAACTACGAGTACGTCCTCTAGCTAATACGAGTAGATTTCCCATTACCATTCCATAGTCGGACAACCAGTATGCAATTGCTGGCAACATTAAGTGTTTTACTTCTACGTTTATTAGCGTATGCAAAAAATAGTTAACAATTATATCGAGAGTCGCAACTAAGTGAAGTTGATTGTATTGTTAGTGCTACTTTTCAGCAGCTCATCACCAGGAAATAGAAATTATGATTACAGGTTTATAGCGGACAGCAATATTTTGTAAATTGATGGTTGCAACAAATTTTACAAGCATTACTTTACCGCCACCATAAATATATAATTACTATACTATAGACATAACACCGGTTAAAAATTGACTAACGGCCCGTCCCAATAATCTATCTATCGCCGGTTTACCTTACTAGAGTTAGATATTTGACAATATTTGTATGGACGTTATGTCAAATTTCTATCGGTAGTAAGGAAAACTGTGGATAGATAGATTATAGGGATCCTCCATAACAGACATGTGGAACTATAACTTATATTAGTTTACATTGGACTTTTAGTGAGAAAATTATGCATTCTCGGACGGGATTTTTTCCCGCTAAAATTCCAATGTTGGGTTTCGATAAGCAGGCATTAGTGCCTTAAAAATCATATAATTTTTATTAACATTACCTACTATATATTGACTACTATTTTAAATACAAGTACGTAATTTAGAAAACCCATTACTAAAAAAAATACAATCAGAATTTTTATATCTTCACCATGACATACTTAAAACAAGTTAAAGTTATAAGAACTTTAGTTTCAAACCTCGTTTTTTATAATGGTTCATCAAAGTCACTTCTTCTCACCTTGTGGAAAGGATGGAATCAAGAAGCGATTTTATATGACGCATGTTTCCCTCCATATGTTTGAGTGCAAAAGAATGAAATGGGTTAATTTATATTGAATACCCTATTTCTCTTGCGGCCTTATTGTCTATCTCTACGGAGAATGCGAATGGGCTTCATTTTGCCATTTGAATCCCATTCTGGGCGAAACCCTGCAAGCCTATTGGCTGGAAATATCAATGGGAATGAGAATGAAGTGATATTTCATTATCATTCAAGTAAGACAATAAGGCGACTGGTCACGCTATAACTTGAGAACGAATGGAACAATCTCGTTAATTCATTTTGTTGTGTTAACGATTTCCAGGAGAAGGTTCTTATGAAAGTAAAAGCAAAAAAAGATGTGAGGTTATGGCAAAGCCGAAGTCCGAGCTCACTACGCGAACGCAGTCGCGGGCAGTCGCTAGTAAGAACATGCAAAAGTTTATATATAAGTAAGAACATATAAGATAACTTTGATCTTATCATAAATTTTCGTCATCTAGGTATCTACACTCTTTCTACCCCCTTCATATACCATCAAGTCTTCATATACCCAAAGGGTTGGTCCCCGTATTTAACGATTTTTTATTGCTCGGGGTAATGAGGGTCGGACGCTATTCAGGCGACCCGTGGATCGATCCCTCTAAGTGCCTCAGGTTCGAACTTTCAATGAAGGAAATATCGTAATGAAATCCACAGCATGGGAGGTTGATAGCAGAACCCTCTGAATTGAAAACCTGCCACGATCCACCTAATGATGTGTTCAGGCAGCCTCATGAGAGCCAGTCGCCAGACATCAGGTACCTACGTAGCCTGATCTATCTCAAAAATAACGGACTTTAAATAGTATAAAACTGTAAGGTTTCGAAGGGCACAAGAAAAACATGAAATTGACAGCCAGCATCAACCAATTCAGTATTAACCATCTATCTATATAAGTATATAAAAATGAAATCCCTATTTCTCCTGGTCACGCTATAACTTGATAACGGCTTTACCGATTTTATTCATTTTTAAATGTTTTCTAATACTTCGCGGAAGGTAACATTAAAAAAAAGTTAAGAAACGATGGGAAGTTATGGCTAGGCCTATGGCCGAGCCTACGCGAATGAAGTTGCGGGCAATATTATTAGCTTGACCGCACCGATTCTAGGAAATCTTTTCGCAATAACCATCCACAAGAACTAAGTCGCGTGCAGTAGCTATTTATAATGGTTTCGTGGTTTTCCAATAAGATGAAAGAGGTTTAGATCCTCAGGTCTTGTAAGGCTGCCAGATACCAATTTAAATAATAGTCACAACTAGCTGACCCGCTTGCGTGGCCTCGCGGGATACGGTTAATTACAGTTTTTTAACTATCTCACGGGAACTCTTTATTTACCGGGATAAAAAGTTATGTTAAGAAAATATGTTGACCAGAGATATAAGCTACCGCCATACAAAATTTAATTTAATTCGGTCTAGTCGTTTCGGAGATTAGCCAGTACAAATAGATAGACAAACGGACAAACAGGCAGAGAAACAAAAAAATTGTAAAAAAATAATTTAGTTCGATTTCGCTCCTTACATCCCCTGACTAGTTTTTGGCATTTTATTTCCTTGTACAGAAATTCGACCTCTACAGTTTTATTATATGTAGTGATTTTGTTTGAATATAAAAGGAGTTATAGTATAGTATGTTTACAATTGTATGAATCAACATTCGCTAAGAGGTGATCAATTAAAGCACAGAATAAAAGCTGTATACGTAGGTCTTATTGCCCGCAGGCACCTTAAATCCATAAACATATAAGTATTGAAATGAAATTTTATGCACATTAATAAATTACTACGCACATTATTATTAAGTATAATATAAATAAATCAATATCCGTGTCATTTCCTAATATACACGTCTTTTCTGTTTCATTATTAGATAATATAGACGGAGCGTATTTTTTATAAGCTACTAGGTACTGCCCGCAACTTCGTTCACGTAGTAGGCTCGGCCTTCAGCATTGCCATAACCTCCCGTCTTTTCTTAGTTTTATATGTAAGAACGTTCTACGAAGTATTTATATATATAGACTAGCGACTGCCTGCGACTTCGTTCGTCTCGTCAGCCTCGCCACAAACTTCTATCTTTTCTTGGTTTTTCTTTTATAAGAACCTACTCCTGACAATAATTAACGCAATAAAAAAGAATTAGCGAGATTGTTCCATCCGTTCTGAAGTTATAGCGTGACCAGGAGAAATAGGGGTTAATTTTTATATATATAGACAAGCGACTGCCCGCGATATCGTTCGCGTAGTAGGCTCGGCATTCGGCCTCGCCATAGCCTCCAATGTTAACTTGTTTTTTTTAAATGTAAGAATATCTTCTAATTATAAGAAAACATTTTAAAAAGAAGATTAACGAAATCGGGCAAGCCGTTCTCAAGTTATAGCGTGACCGGTAAAAATTGGGGTTCATTTTTGTTATGATATTGATGTTATTATTTCTACTGTTCAAGAAGCTTAATATTTTCACCGTTCACTACCCATTTCTTATTCTGTGCTATTATTTGAAAAAAGGATTTCTCCGAACAGAAAAGCAATCGATGATAGAATTTAATTTGTAGTAAAATTATGTAAATGCAAAGAGAAGTGCGGCAAATGATTACGAAAAATGTAAAGTTTTGTATTGTATCAATTAGAACGCGTTAAATGTAGGTACCTATGTTCTTACCTTAAATCTCAAATCTCCGAGCGGCGGAAGTGCGTAAGGTATTCCAGTGAACGCAGCTATGTCTCTCCCGCGTCTTGTCTTCATATATAACCCGGTTATTTCACCCAGCGGCGTCTGCACTACCGGCTGCCTTTTGCTAACCACATAACTCAATACTACGAACAAAACGACCACCACAACTTTATTCATAGCGCATCGAATATTCAACGTCAAATATTCAAAACCTGATAGCCATGAGCGCGCGGAGAGTCACGCCGCGTTGAAAGCAAAAACGAAATGAAAACACGCGCCTTGGCCTCTCGACTTTTATTAGGCATCCGACAGGTCATTAAACAAATAGACCTACGGATGGCTAGGCACGGCAAAGGTGTTTATTCCCTGCGCTAGAGCCTCTCCCATAGCCGTGTGATAATATCACTAGATACTCGGGTTTTCCGCTTATATATAAATAAATTAGATAAACTAAAGGTCAGAAGAGGAACATAAAAAAATTGCCTGAGGCAGCTGTACCTAACTATTATTTACATGAACATAAAATGCCAAGCACGCGACATTAATATCATAGATACAAAAATGAGTATGTCCATCTGTTTGTTCCTTCGTCATATCTACCTACAATTACAGAAACGATCTTAATAGAAATTGCTACGATAAAGCACAGAGAACGACATGACGTTGGACCATTACCCCTAGTAAAGGTCCGTAGTCCAACTGGTTAGACAGTGCAGTTGGACCACTGACCCAGACCGGACAGATTAAACACGCATTCTAAGTTTATCGTTAATTATCAGTCTCCTGGTCTCACACGTACGAAGTTACGCAGAATTATTCCTGTGTTTTATATTTAAGTAGTTAAAAATTATGTGTTTATGTACTAGAAGTTCATCTCTGAAACCCCCTATACAAATTTTGGTCTATTATAAATAAATCAACAAGTTGTACTACTGAATAGTTGAACTCGTAGTACAAACGATACAAACTTGTATCTATAGTACTACTACAAAAAATACAGGCAAATTGACTGGGAATTTCATACATATGAACCGTTGAAGTTCAACTGGTAGTACAAATGATACAAACTTGTATCTTTAGTACTGCCAGTAGTACTACATACCCAATATCCTGAATGCTACTAAAACAATTAGCTTAGTAAACAGCCGGATAATAAAGCTCGCCACTAAACGCATGACGGCCGCGACCATTCCGCTAAGAGTGTAGCGACGACAAAGAAATAATTTGGTGCTGACAAGTGCAGCGCCAGGTGAAATTTATTAGTTAAATTTTGAGTGTCACTCCACTTGTCATGGGAGGTGAGGCTTTTATACAATAGTACGTTATTGGCATTTTCAGTTATGCATATTTTCATGTTTACTCTTCGTTATGGTATGTATAAGTTATGGACCCTATATGTATAGGCTCCATAACTTATACAATGGAATATATACATTTGAAATGGTCATGAATGAATAAATGTATTCATTCATTGGTATCCCGCTCGACAAGAAGTGGTGGTAAAATTTTGTTTCATAGGAAATTCTATATAAAGGCTTACATCCACCATATTGACATTGATATGACAGAGCATTTAATAAAATCCTTAAATCCATTAATCATGTGAGATGATATTCTTTACAATCATAAAAACTTACACAATCAACTACTACACACAACTTAAAACAAACGCCCTGGATCAGTATCACTACTGAATCATTCAGCTAGTAGTACAGATGATACAAACTTGTATCCCCAGTACTACCAGTAGTACTAGAGATATATAGTATACTACAAAACCCTATAAGGTATCGCCGGATCAATTGCTCTACTAAATAGTACAATTGATAGTACAAATAATACAAACTTGTATCACTAGAACCTACTATGTAATACAAAAATTACAAGTAAATTCACTTGGCTTTTGGTACATAATACAATTTACAACGTTTAGGTTCATCTGGTAATGCAAATGATACCATGGCCAAATATCATGCATGGAATAATAATGCATGGAAAATTCATTGTAAATATCCATTGATGGATATTTTTATTACGTCCACTTAAGAGGATTGCATAGCTGGTACTTTCCGTACTAAAAGAAAAAACTCTTTTCTACCTCTTAACATTGTCCGATTTCAGTGGTTTTTTTTTCATGGAATCATCACATTGCTTACTATGCCCGTACGTTTTGAATTTTTAGTATTTTAAAGTTCTATAAATTTCCTTTTTTAGAACTTAACTTACTTTAAGTTATGCAATTCCGTGGTTTTATGCAATGTGGATTTTTTGAAACTAATCTGAAAATAATTTACGTCACAAAAATAATGCAGTTTTAAGAGTTTTAGAAATTCAATAAAGTATTAAAGCGCATAAGACGTTTGTCAATCTGTAACAAACTTTGTGTTTAAGAACAGGGTAGAATAGCATTTTCAAGCTGCTTTAAGCTTTTGCGATTTTCCCAGATAAATAAAAAATATTGAAGTGGGAGCCACACTTCCCTTAAGGCGAAATTAATTAAGTATACTTTATACTAATATACTTGACAACTCGTCACAAATATTTAAAACTAGACCTTTGAAAACAGTTACTAGACATTTATATTCACAAAATACTTTATTCAGACATCTTCACCAATACACGATTAAAGATATTTGGCTCGATAGAAAAAAACGTATACTTCCCAAAAAACACTCTTGTGGACGTTCCCGTCGATTTAATGAATCAACTCTATTCGATTTCTGTCAAAGACATTTTTTACAAAAAAAGTGTTAAATCGCTTTAAACATTTGAATACTTGAGTAAACTAATTTTATTCTAAGGGCGTAATATTTTAAATTAAAATAATATAAATAAGATGTTGAGCATATTTATAACCGCACACGCTGAGGTCTTACAATTTTGCTGCCATTTTGCATTTACGTATTTGAATGGTATATTACCAATAGGGTCTATAGTACTACTGGCAGTACTAGAGATACAAGTTTGTTTTATTTGTAGTATTACCAGTGGAACTTCCACGTCAGGATATGTATCAAAAGCCGAGTGAATTTGCTTGTTTTTTTTGTAGTAGTACTATAGATCTTTGTATGATTTACACTACCAGTTGAACAACTCGGTAGTACATCTGATACGGAGCGAAAAATACCCTTCTCTGACATGTATAGAGCGGGGAATGATTGGAACTTTTAGTGTTTATTTTTCTTAGCACTGAGGGGTGAACTCCAACTCTGCTGCGACACACTATCGCAGACCGTAGCAAACATTATAAATACAGCATACAAAACGTAAATAAACTGACGCTTAATATCGATAACATCTCTCTCCATATTACTAAAAATCTTTCACATTGTGAAAAAATAATAATTCTTTATTGATAACCAATCATAAAAGAAGAATAATGAATGTAGTAGTTTACAAGTCTTAAATATGCTCTAAACCGACTTAAAAATCACCCGCGTGGTATCTCAAAAATACGACAGCCTAATAAGATGACGGACGACCGCGCAGGTGGCTGGATACTTTGTAATATGTAAAAAATTACGCAAGTCGTAACTATATAGACGAGAACTCAGAGATAATGTACGAAATCCATAAAATACTAGCTGACCCGCCAGTGGCTTCGCTGGTGGATAGTAAGATTTAAAACAATGGATTAGTACGAATAACAAACTTGCCAATGTTCCATAAACCAACCAGCAGTGGACCTGATGAAATATGCAAGCTTTCGGTAAATACTTGCTTGTAAAACACTCAGTATCTTGGTGACCCATGAGAATATTTTTTTGCCTGTAGAACACGACCAATACTTATTTTACAGTTATTGATTTGAATTTAACGTAATTGTTCCGAAACAGATACGAGTATAAAAATCTAATAAGAGGTCATCTGTATCTGCTATGTATACGCTATGTAGGATAGGAAGGTTTTATATAATCTGCGTAATAGCAAGGATTATCATCCTTGGTAATGGTAAGTGTGGAATAAGTTATATCATATTTATTGCACTAAAATTTATTGATAGCGCAGAATATCACTTGCGAATGGCGCAGTACATCTGATAATGAACATGAATAAGAAAATTTCACCTAAAGGTAAAATGTATATTTTCTTCAATTTCGTCGATGCCTTTTCCTAGGTGAAGTCTTAACACGATTCAATTTCCCGTTGAGAATATGGAGCATTCTATTCAAGAGAAATGTATACGATCTTCTTCTAGTTTGATACCTCATCTTCTTCTCCGAGGATACCACCTGCGTGAGATCTATTTTCTCTAATGGCATACTCTGTATGTGATTTTTGTGACTTAACTTCAGATTTCTTTTGCGATAGCTGCGAGCGCTCTTTCTGTCTTTATGATTTCTTTTCTCCATTTCAATCATTTTTCGAAGTATGTCATCATTTTGTTTTGTTATATAATCTGAGATATTCTTTATTTGTGCTATCTCACAGTTTAACTTGGGCAATTGAATTTTATTTACCACCTCAAATTTTTCGCTCAGGGAGATGATAATATTCAAAAGGTTTTCTTTAGAAATGTCTGCGGTGGCGTCTTCTGACGTCTGGCACGTAGCGCATTTACCCTGACCCTGATGTCCCACGTCGCCGCTTTCTGGGGAGATTTTGAAGTTAATAATGCGCTTGGGGAAGCATTTTGAATCACAATGATATGCACACTTAGCACCTTCACTGCTCCGTAATGTACGCTGACACCGTTGACGAATCATTCTGAACTTCCCAACACCCTGAAACGTTCAACTGTATGAATAAACCCCAACGAGATGTATTTACAAATATACGTTTGATTAAATTGTTTAGTAATCTAGGTACTTACCAAACAATAACCTGATGATGAAGATTGTTAAGTACGTATCAGACAGAGATGCTTGTCCATACAGCACTACGCACGTTGGGCCACGGACAACATACTAATAATGGCACTCAGATGCCTCATTTGACGTAACCACTTAATCAAGTACAATAATAACGACTTGAGGATCTTATAATTTAACATAACAGGTTAATTTAAGATAACAAAAAAACTTAATTAAGCTACAAAATTATTCTCAAATAGTTATAACAACATTACGTCATTACCTTGACATTTAATGAAATTGTTTTACTTGTCAGGTAATGCCGCGCTTAGAAAAAAAGGTTTGTACTAAATCCTTTAATCCTCTCTTTACTGGCGTCACAAAGCTCCTTCCTATAATTTGGTTTCATGCAGCAAAAAAGTACTAATTTGTTTAGTTCCATTTATTGTTTTCTATTCAGCCATTCCAAGTGTCTAATCTTCAGACCTAATATTACTTAAAATTTTGGCATTGAGTAAAATTTATAAGCACTCGCCTGCACTTTTAGCATGGATTCTTGATAGGATTTAATTTTACAGTAATTATTGGTGCATTCACCAATGCCCTCGTCATTAGAATCGCGGCTAGGTCAATGCGAGATGCGAGGTACGGCAGCGACCCTAAATGAATATACTTGGCGGACAGCGCCTAGTTTAGACGCATCCTTAAAATTGCCCACTACAACTGTCACTTGGCAGTCTGTCTTGACAGTTGGCACAGCTAAGACCTATTTCGGTGTTATTTTCGAACCGAATGTAAATTTGACAGCTTTCGCTCGGACAGCTGTCAAACAAGAAACGTAGTCAACGGTTGTGATGAGTAACGTCTTCTAACGTTAAAAAGCCACAGTAGAAGAAGAAGGGAAGAAGAACGGTTGTGATAAGAAAAAAAGCATACTTTTTCGTAAATAATTACGAAAAAGTAAAAAGGAGCCTTCCTGGTTACTAAAATAAAAAATAAAAACATGTGTTTTCGTAGCTGGTTATAAAAACAGTTATGTTGATGGACTAATACCTGTTTTGAAATGGTCCTAGCTACTGCTTGGGGTTATTGACATTGAATTATTCGTAACTAAAATGTCGTCTAGCTTGTCTGTTTATTCGGTTGAATCAGTGGTTATTTGAAAATCAGATGAATAGTAAATTGTTAATGTAAACGTTAAATAATTATAAACTCATATTTAAAATATACGCATCCAACTACTCACTCACTGCTGACGTGCTTGCTACTTCTACGTCTGAAAGGATAACTCGGTTCAACTGATTTTGATGTAATTGAAATATTACCTAAAACCAGAACTATCAAAATCGATCCAAAATTGTCGGAGAAATCTATGAACCAGACATAAAAATACATAGAGTCGGACTTAGAACATGAAAACACAAATTAATAGTGAAATATTATATATATAAGGCTCCCCTTATATAGTAGTAAGGGGAGAACAGATGCTCGCGCTGGTAATCCTTCGGACTACCAGCGGTGACGTCCCCACGTCACGGTGCTCCCTGCTAGACAACTGACTAGGCCCTGGCGAGCGAGCAATGGCGGTATATCCATACTCCCAGTAGGGCAATCATCTGGAAGAGGCTTCAGCGGCCTTGAGAACAACTGCAACGGGAAACCACTGCAACTTACTCTTCCCTAGTAAATCAGCTTTATGGAAACAGTACAGATAAGAATGGCTCCGAGTTCCCGGCGTTCCTTCAATGGAACAGGGGTGACAACAACCTTCATTGTTTGAAGAGGCACCGAGAGAAGAAGTGAAATAATAACATTCACACAATCAAACACTTTATGACAGCCCCGTTGGACTAGTTGGGAGTGACCAGGCAATAGAACTGCGGATTACTTTCTACTATAATAGAGCTTGAACTTACTCCAACTAGTGCTCCAACGGGTTTCTCGCAAACTCAGCAAAAGTTCAACCACTTGAAAACTTACAATGATAATCAAACGTAGACATTTCGGCTTGATTCGACAACTTTATATTAAGTTCAAAAATGGTCTTATAAGTTCGTAATTCGTTTATCGGTCCACAGAATTCGTCTCCTTTACATAAGGACTCTATACATCGCGGATAAAAAGGTGTAGTACTAATACCACACACACAGAATTTTACATATCTACAATTGGGACTTACCTGATACTTCCCAGAGAGTTTAGTCAGAATTCTGAGTTATGAGAAGGTACCTAACCAAAGTTTTTCTAATATACTCAAGCAGGTTCATACCTGAAATACTAGGCCAAAGACGGCAATGACGTCCATCCAGAACGTAGACTTGGTAAACAAGAGGCTTAAGCGTGGCCTAGGCTGGGGTGCGGTACAGGGAGAGGGCGCATGTAGGGTAGGGGACGGAAGCGTATTGATCCTAACGAACTCTGAGAATAGGCATTTCTAATAGGGCTGCCCTAAAGGAATTCGGATAATATTAATAACTTAAATGAAAAATATAAGTATGAAATAATTTATGTTGATCCTTTGGCATGTGATTCCTGACTAGGTACACCCTTTCAGTCGTACTACACATTTTTGTTACACGCTGTATATCTATGCATGGGTCGCGTTTGTTCTTCGGTCCAATCCCATTCGCCATTTTTTTAGATTCCAATCCACATTTTGTTAGCAACTGAGATACATAATAGCCCTGCAGCGCCAGTACCGTAATAGTCGTTGAATTTGTCGTGTCGCTAAGATCGATAAATTTCGACTTATACGATCGTCGTATTTTCGACAGTATGTCGAATATTACGAATTGTTTGCATTCCACAATGCGTCCTTCTCCATCATTTGATGATTTCTACGAGCATTTCGCTCTTCTACGATCAAAGTAAGGCCGAAGTCTATTATTTTATTGAATACTAGCTGCGCCCCGCGGTTACACCCGCATGGTAATGGATGATGACGATGTTGATGAAAACTATGTATCTATGTATATAACTATGTTTTAATTCAGCGCCCAATCTAGCTCCGTGCCATATTTCATCAAAATTGGGCCAGCCGTTTGAGCGTAAGATAATAACAAACATCCATTCCTCCATAAATACAAACGTTTGCGTTTATAATATTATAGTAGGATCAAACGCAACTAATACAATATCCCCATTCCCGTCCTCTGTCGATAAGCTATATCGAGGTATTTTTCAAACCTGACAAAACAATCGTTAAAATCGATTAAATAGACGATCTCACAGTTCCATGCTATGGTTATCGTTATAATCGTAAAAGCTTATCGAATTTGTCTATCAATCGTTTAATTTTGTTACTTACTTGCAATGATCGACACAAGATCGATATAGGCAGTTTTTTCTAAGTGTGACTAAATCAAGACATCAGTGTGACCAGATTCAGTATTTTAATTCATTTTTACTATCTTTTACTTGACTTTTTCGAATTTCAGAATGTTTGCAGGTAGGTATATTAGCAAATAGTAATACACATAAGCCTATGAGTTTGAGGATATCACTTAAAACAGTACTTAAGTATTTATTATCTATTCCTCCGACCAGCGTAGAACCTGAGCTAGCTGCTGCTCACGTTGGCAACAAACTACGTAGCAGGCTTGAAAGTCAACATTGGATGCTTTGATATTTCTGCTATTGTATTTTTGAAATATTTCGTAATTTTTTGTGTTGTTTTTTTGATTTCTTGCAAAACTATATTTTTTTGTTTTGTCTACTTTGTCTTTGTAAGCAGTTTTTAGGAAATTACTCAAGTTTTTTTTTTAATTTGAGTTCTATTCGATACCACAGAGCCAATCCCAGGATAACCCTGGAATCCCAGGATTACGTATCATCAAACCAGTAAGATTTGAAAACATGCTCGGGACTTCTTATTTATTTCAGAATGTTACATTCATTAAATAAACAAGTAAACTACCAAATGTTTGTAAAATTCCCATGTAAATAAGAAAATAATTGCAACACGAAGTAGGTACGCAGCTAAAAGAGGACTCAGCTATCAAAAGTGACACAGATAGTAAATCTGCGACTCCAATTTCGGCCACGTGCCAAAAGATCCTTCTCGTACATAATTTTCCGTACATATTATAGTGTACTTTGTGCACGTAATTCTAAATACAGCGGGCAAGAATGACTTTCGACAACAATAAATTAAATAAAATAAGATGCATAATGTTAATATTTCAACTGTTTGTTATGTTTCTTTATGATAGATTATCCGATCTGCGACTAAAAATTATGGTAGTTTGGACTATGAACGAGCGTATAATATACTACCTACTAAATATTACTTATTCTCTACCTAAAGTCAAGGTAATGTTGCATAACCGTGCTATAGGGACATAACGCCCCAGATACAAGAGCAGATTGCAGCTGTCAGCATGGACTGGTTCAAGCTGTGACTGCACAGTGAACTACAGCCTTCTACGTACACACATATTGAAACCGCTCGAACAGTTGCAAATACTTCGGGCGGTTGGCGGTCAAGCAGTCGCCAGGTGTACAATGACGGCTCGAGCTGTCGACTGTTCTCGCTCTACCTTCGCCCGCGTTCTTCATTCCACGTCGCACGCGCTTCCGATTAAAATGAAATTGTGACTTCTTGAGCAGTTAATACTGCTCCAGCAGCTATCGATGGCAGCTTCAAGCTGTTGACTGTGATTGCAAGAGCGGTCCGTGTATGTTGATCACTGGCTAACTGCTCGAGCAGTCCGTGTATATCGGCTCTAAGCAATGATGGTATAAAAATAATAAAAATCGTTTCGGATTATGCTATCCGTTTACCAAAACACCCGTTGCCAAAACGTCCGTTCCAGTCACTACAATTTCCTAAATTACCCGTTTCCCAATATAAGTGTTTCCCACAATGTACTTTCCTGATATACGTTTGACTTGATACGACTTGGTTAGATTTAATCGTGAAGAAGGAACTGGGTAACATACAAAATATTATAAAGGTGATAGTAGTAGTGATAGATAGATAGTGTGTGTGACACTAACAAACTATATCACCTTTATAATATTAGTGTGACAAGCTGCGCTGTTTCACCCGTGTAGATGATGAAAAGTATCCTTTGTCTATCATTTATGCCAGGCATCACCATCTGGCAAATATGCAAGGGATAGGATCTCCTTGCCAAATTTCGTCGAGATCCGTTCAGCCGTTTAGGCGTGAAAACGTTACAAACAAACAAAAGTACACAAGATTTATCATATTATAGTTAGAATTAAGATAAGTGTGATGGCTATACTTTGATATGGTGGATATGCTTCGGTGTGATTAGTGGTTTAAAATTGAAATACTCGTTATTATATGACAGATAATCTTGATTTTGATAATTTCACAGAAGGATTCCTTTAACCTCAGGTTCAGGGCTTTTTGATATTACATATAGTTACCTATCTCAAGTACACTTTCCAAATATAGTAAACTATACAATGTATTATTTTATTTTTATTTTTTATTATTGCTTTTGTTCACAGACTCAATGGGTCCGTGGCATTGCTTACATTTTTTTTATAATTACTAACGGAATACAGGAGGACATTTTCTTTTCTTAACTAAACTCACATAATATTTTTTTTTGTATACAAATAGACTTTTAACTAAAATATCGTACATACCGAGAGCATACCAGCTCCCGCAAGCACCCGTTCACGAGCTTAACACATGTGCCAGCCATCGCCCTCCTCAACCATATTTGAAGGAAGAGGACGACCCGCCACACGACGCCGCCGCGAGAAGAAGCCTTTTAGTGAGCGTGAATGCTCAAGGCTATACAATGTATTCAATAACTATCCTTCGTGCAAAATACTATAATACTATTAAGAGGAAATATTTGTATTTTTGTATGTAACGAATAAACTTAAAAACTACCGGACCGGTTTCAAAAACTCATTTGCCGTTAAAAAGCTACATTATCACTAAGTAACATAGAATATATATTATGACACTCATCATCATCATCCATCTCCACGCGGGTGAAACCGCGTAACGCAGTAATATTATAAGTGTGAAAATGAGTTTGTTTTTTACGCTTTCCAGCCTTAACTTCTGAATGGTAGGGCTAATAAGTTTCTCGGTTGCTAACAAATGTTGATTGAAATCGAAAAAAATGGCGGCACTATGTCCCTTTTGTCAGCTCCAATCATCAACTTACTAACATTTCTGCTTACTGTAGTTGTCCAAACTGACATAGAGCTACTATTTTTCAAGATTTCAATGAACATTTGTTAGCAACTGAGATACCTACATAATAGACCCGCTGATCACAATGGAATTCGGCATGGAAATAGGTTATATTCTTGGAAATGACTAAGGATATTAATTATCATATTCATCATTATCATCATATTCCATCACCGCAGGGTGAAGCTAGTTTTCTATATATTTATCGACCCGTATCAAGCTACTTATTTATATTCACAATCATTTCATTTGTTAGTCATTAAGGGAATATATCTAATAATTGAAATAACAGTACATACTGACATACAAAGTCACGCAGTTTCTTTGCCAAAACATTCTGAGATCTATATATATAAAGCAAAGTTAGCATACAATATACATATCTTTGGCTATGCTCATAAAATACGCTCTAATAATTGTCTTCATAAATTATCCCTAACTATATACACGCGCCATTTATCCTGAATTTTCATTTGGTTTGGGCCCCGCGGTTTTACCTCCGTGGTGATGGGTGGTGATGATGAGGAAAAGTATCCTATTAAAATACCACTGCTTACGCTCTTCGAGGATATGTAGGCGAAACTATTTGTTATGTTGTGTTTTAAAATAACATGTAAGTATTGCAGGCGATTCACTCAAGACCGCCATACTGATGTTTCACCTCCGTGGGAATCGCTCGACTACAGTCGGCTGAACAACAAAGATGGATGACATGCCGTCTCTATCGCCGAGCACGTCAAGTGTATCGAGCTGTCAAAATCATTGCGTGCTTTTGACTAAGCCTGCAGAAACTGACACATTTTTCACAGTAAGTACCTACTCTATTGACAGACAATAAGTCATCATTACGATCTTGACGTAGGCGGAAATCTTGTTATTTTGTCTATGCTGTGCCCAAGAATAGTAGGCTTTTTCACCCGCGTGGTGATAGATGATGATGATAATGATGAAAAATAGCCTATGTGCTATTCCAGACTATAGTCTATCTCTGTGACAAATTTCGACCAGATCCGTTCAGCTGTTCTGCCGTTATTGAGTAACAAACATGCATTTATCCATCCATCCATCTAAACTTCCACATTTATAATATAAGTGTGATGTCGGTACAAGGGTGACATGGTCACTGTGTCAAAACCCCTAAAAATAGAATTCAAAATACATAAAAGTAATCAACTGCCTCAATTTCAGTGCAGTTTGTAGCAGCTGTTTAAGCTCTGCGTCGATGAATGAGTCAGTCATAAGTCATAACGAGTAATTACTATAAAATATAAATAATTTCTTTTATAATTAGTTATCGTGAATTTAACAAACAGTATACCTACACTATCTACATTATATATATACATACTACAATACCTACGAGTACCTATAAGTACAAAAACAGTAGCTGGGAGTTATCCTAACTAATAATTATCAACGCTAATGTGAGTTTGTTTGTTACGTTTTCACGCCTAAACGCATAGAGATCTATAGGGATGCCAATTCGTGCGCTGAGTACAAAACCTGTAGGGTTAGTTGATTTAATTCTAAAACAATGTCGGCTCTATGTCATTTTTGGCAGCGCCAGTCATCCATTTACTAACATTTTTGCTTACTGGAGTTGTCAAAACTGACATAGAATCGCCATTTTTCAAAATTTCAATCCACATTTGTTAACAACTGAGATACATAATAGCCCTGCTGGTGTCGCAAGCAGCGGCCGTATTCCGCGATTCATAGTATTCTATTATATACTAGTACTAAAACTTAACGTTTGAATATTCGTATAAGTACAGAGCAAGCATTGTATACTGTTCACATGCGATTTCGTGACCGGCATTCAGTCACCTAATGCAAAAGTTGCGAGCAATGTGTTCTGTTTTAGGGCTTATTGCTGCGACATGGACCCGCCCCCTATTCTTATCTCCCTTATTTCTGTGATCTATGGGCTAAACGGATCTCGATGGAATTTTGCAAGAAGATGTATTTATACACCGGGAAAGGATATAGGGTACATCATATCATCATCACCACCCGGAGTAAACCGTGGAGCGAAATAAAGGCGAAAGTTGGTGAGCATGTTTGTATGTTTGTTACTTCTTCACGCTCAAATAGCTGGACCAATTTGATGAATTTTGGTATGAAGATAGATGAGGCACTGGATTAACAGATAGGATATTTTAATCACTATCATCATTATTCATCACTAGGCGGGTGTAACCGTGAGCGGGATGCAGCTTGTAATCTTCGTCGTTGCGCTCGTCGACGAGCTCAACGATGTAAATAAGATATATCGCCCTTGTTCACAAGGTGGTCTTGCAGTTGGTGCGTATAGCATTTTCATCGCACCCTAGGAACAAGTAATGCGGTAACGACGAAAGAACTTTTGTCAAATATCATACGTAGTAGCGGGCCATTAACATAGCTCTATATTGATACAATAATTCATACCCAGAAAAAAACTCTACGCGGAGGAAGTCATGGGCAAAAGCTAGTCTATAATATAAAACAAAGTCGTGTTAGTTACACTATTTAGCATAACTCAAAAATGCCTAGATTTTATGATTTTTGTTTTTTTTTCTGTTTGTCTTAAGTCGGGGAAGGACATAGGTCACTTTTCATCATTATCATCATCTATCACCACGCGGGTGAAACCACGGGCGATTATTACAATAAAGGTTTAAAATGTTTGTTACCAAAATGTATCTATAATCTAAGCGCCATTAAGCTAGAAAAGGAAATTTCCGCTAAATGCAACATTTCCCGCAACACTACACCAAGTAAAAAGCATCTCTTATCGAAATTCTATAAATATCAATTCATTCCAGAGTCGACTTGTTGTTTTGAACTTTTGTCTGAGTCACGGTTAACAATGTTATCGGGCGAGGGTGTATATAAGGCGGCTTCGCCTGCGTTTCACTCTAGACGGGAGCTTGACTTTCCCCAACGCAGTACTTATACCTAAATCGTCAATAAAAAAAAAAAATGTTTCACCAAGTGCAAAAGTTACAGTGGATTTTAGTAATATCCTTACTGTTTGCTGTAACTAGCGTTCACCCCAAACCGTTAGTGTCCAATGATATGGAATTATGCAAATCATACTTGACCTTCTTTCTGCACTATATCTGCGGGAAAACTAACCCCAATGTACACATGATGAATACATTGATGGACCCGCTAAACAAGATTTATGCTACATCATATACAAAGGAGAAGAAACTGCAAATGACCGTGGAGGAGTGCTGCGCGGGTTCATGCTCAGTGAACCTCCATGAGCTGATCGACAACTGTTCTTACACCAGGGTATCTCATGATAAAAATGTGGAGTGATTATCAGAAAATAGAAAGTGTTAGGTGAAACTGCGTGTCGGCTGTGAAGTGTTCACCAATATTCTGTGATGATTTAGTTGTAGGTATTTTTGTGAAGATTATCGATGTTGTGTTTAGTGAGTTGGCCCGTCAGTGTAGCCACACTAATGAGGCCAATTCAATTAACTTAATGTAAAGTTTTCATAATAATCATGAACAAGACTTTTTTCATGAGCATTTTGAGAGTTGTCTATAATCTTTACAAGGCTGAGGGAGAAGACGAGAGAGAGAAAGTTGTTATATCCAGCCAGTCACAGTTTACACTGTTTGTCTACTTATATTAGATCAGTAATATTTTCTGACTAATAAAATGATACTCATAATACTGTGTTTTACTCATTCTTAGCTGTAATTTATAATTAGGTAACAGTATCATGTGTTGGCACTTTTCAGCAAGATTCCATCTTCGTGTGCACCTGCAGAAGATCTAGGGGTGAAAGAAATCACTCCGCAGTTCTGACGGGAGAGTATCTACTCTGCCTCGAAGCAGGAGTATACAAACCTGTAGAAGATCTAGAAGTGACAGGAATCCCTCTTAAATATTCTGCAGATTTCTCTATCCTGCATGTTCTGTCGGCAGAGTATGTAATCTGCCTCGACGCAGGAGTGTACAAGCATTATAAACAATAATGCTGGCACTTCTTAGTTTGAAAACCATCGTAGCAAGTTAAATTATACCTTGAGATCAAACAACTGCGTACCTACGTACGACTCGGAGTGGCTGTAGTGTGTGGTGGTATGCTAGTCATTGGGTGTTACCAGACCAATCGATCGATATAGCATCGAACGATTGTAGAATAGATTAGTCGATCTCAATCGATAGGTGCTGCAATAGTGATCGATCGATCGAACTTCGATCAACTTCAATCGAAGGCATCGATCGGCAAGCGATCGAATGGTGTGGTAACACCCTTAAGAGCAGCTGCACCTACCTATACGTCCTAGATAAAAAAATTATTAATGGTTGTTATGTAACTAAGTAGGTCCTTAGATTGTTATAATATTGTTTCAGTAGAAGTATATAGGCAAATGACAAGTTAATGTATATAACTATATAGCTGACCCTCCTGCGCGGTTCCTTTCACATGGCCTACGGAATACTTTATTACAAAAGTCAAAGTTATGTAAATTGAACAGTTTGTTAATTTAGTATAAATTGAAAATGTCTCTGCCCGTTTCCATCACTTTCATAACACATATCAGCATAAAAATTATAAGTCTATTTAAACGTGTCGTTGGCGTTCGACGTTTTTTTCTTTGAGGTCTAAATTAAATTTCTCTGCTCATCACCAAAAAAAGATCCAAAGGATTCAAGTTCATAATCATGACCCCAGAGCATTAGCAAACATCCGTTTAAGACGCAAATTTAATTTAAAATTTTATAAAGGTTACCTAAGATACAGTCCTTGTACCTAGCAGCTCTTTCCCAGGTATTTACCTCACTTTTTAAATAATATTATTCTCACTTCAGGCGTTTTGGATAAAATGTCTATCTTTATTTATTAACTTTATTTCATCATCATCATCATCTCAGCCGTAGGACGTCCACTGCTGAACATAGGCCTCCCCCATGATTTTCCAAAAGGACCGGTTGGAAGCGGCCTGCATCCAACGTCGTCCTGCAAACTTCATCAGGTCGTCTGTCCACCGTGTCGGTGGACGACCTACGCTGCGCTTGCCGGTCCGTGGTCTCCACTCCAGAACCTTTCGGCCCCATCGGCCATCTGTTCTGCGTGCTATGTGCCCTGCCCACTGCTAATTCAACTGGCTAATCTTCTGGGCTATGTCGGTGACTTTCGTTCTTCTACGGATCTCCTCATTTCTGATTCGATCACGTAGAGAACTCGTGCGACTTTGAGCTTTTCTATGAGGCCCATAGTAAGAGACCACGTTTCAGTGCCATAAGTCATCACTGGTAACACACATTGGTCGAAGACTCTTGTCTTGAGGCACTGAAGTATTTTTGACGAGAAGACTTCGCGAAGTTTCCGGAACGCTGCCCAGCCTAGTTGGATTCGACGATTGACCTCTTTCGCGAAGTTGGACCTGCCTAGTTTGACTGTCTGTCCCAGGTAGATGTACTTCAAGAACTGAATTCCCAACTGATATTGGGGTAGGTACAACATGGGCATTAGACATAATTTTCGTCTTGTCCATGTTCATCTTAAGACCTACCCGTTGGGAAACTCGATGGAGGCCTTCGAGCATTGTACTGATGTCTTCCATGGATTCTGCCATGACTACAATATCGTCGGCAAATCGAAGGTGAGTGATGTATTCGCCGTTAATATTGATGCCAAGTCCTTGCCATTCCAGAAGCTTGAAGCCGTCTTCCAATGTAGCGGTGAACAGTTTCGGAGATATAACGTCTCCCTGTCTCACGCCTCTTTGCAATGGAAATGCCTTCGAACTCTGCTCCTGTACTCGGACTGACATGTAGGCGTTTTTGTACAAACACTTCAGCACTTCAATATACCGATAGTCAATACGGCACCGCTGGAGAGACTCAAGCACTGCCCACGTCACGATCGAATCAAAGGCTTTCTCATAGTCCACAAACGCTAAACAAAGAGGCAAGTTATACTCTTTGGTCTTCTGTATAACTTGCCGTAGCGTGTGGATGTGGTCTATGGTACTATAGTCTTTTCGGAAACCGGCTTGTTCCGGTGGCTGGAATTCATCAAACCTGCGACTGAGACGGTTCGTTATGACCTTCGAAAACAGCTTGTAAACATGGCTCAAAAGCGAGATGGGTCTGTAATTTTTAAGTAAAGTGTTGTCACCTTTCTTAAAAAACAGCACCACCACGCTTTTGTTCCATGCTTCTGGCGTTGAACCTTCGAGTAAGACGGTATTAAAGAGCTTCTGAAGGACTTTAAGTACCGGTGTGTTCCACCCGCTTTCAGAAGCTCAGATGTGATACCGTCGTCACCAGGCGCCTTGTTGTTCTTAAGCTGTTTCAAGGCCATTCTAATCTCGTACAGGCTGATGTCCGGGATATCTTCGGTATAATGTCGGGTCAGCTTAGCTCTTGGGTCTTTGGCCGAGCTGCTAACAGGTTTAGCGACCGAGGTGTATAGCTGTCCGTAGAAACTCTCTACCTCTTCTAATACTTCTGCTTTGGTCGACGCTACACTGCCGTCTTCTCTCTTCAGCTTCGTCAACTGGCTTTGCCCAATAGACATGTCTCTTGCAAACACTTTGGAGCCTTTTTTCCGCTCTACCGTCTCTTTAATACGGTTTATATTAAAGATCCGGATGTCGTGTCGCAAGTAATTCCATATTCGTCTATTGAGCAGCCTATATGCTTCAGCATCATGCGAAGACTGCATTTTCAGTGAGCGTCGTTCAGCCATGAGGTTGAGAGTATCGTTGGAGAGTTTCTCTGGCCTATCTGTACGGTGGGGTTTAAAGTATTTGGAACCCACTATATGGACAGTTTCTACTAACCTGTTATTGATCTCGTCCACCGAAGCGATGTTCTCAAGGCAATCGAAGCGATTGGATAGCTCAAGATGAAAGCTCTCGGGGTCTTGTATATGGGCACGAGTGGGTCGGAGCGTAGACTTCATCAGACGAGACCTCTCCAGTTTGACATTAATATTCACCGTGCCTCTTACCATACGGTGATCACTACCGGTTTTAACCCTGTTTATCACGGAGACATCAGTGAATATTTGCCTTTTGGTGGTCATAATGAAGTCAATCTCATTTCTCGTGGAACCATCGGGACTCAGCCAGGTCCATTTCCTGTGAGGTGGCTTCTGAAAGAAAGAGTTCATCATAAAGAGTCCCTCTTTCTCCAGGAAGTCGGCCAACCTCTGTCCCCTGCGGTTCCGTTGTCCATATCCAAATTGCCCCACTTTCAACTCATCCTCGCTTCTCTTACCCAACTTCGCGTTGAATTCCCCCATAACAACTAGAAAGTGCGTTTCAGAGGTATGTATGGCCCGACTAATGTCCTTATACATATCCTCCACCTCATCATCCGGGTGCGACTTCGTCGGTGAGTATACCTGAATGACCTTCAGCGAATATCGTTTGGATACTCTGAGTATTAGGTATACGACCCTATAGGAAACGCTATCGATCTTAACTATGTTGTTAGTAAGGGACTTGTGGACGAGAAAACCCACACCACCTTGGGACTCTTGGTCGCCCTCCCGGTAATAGAGTAAGTTACCTGATTTTAGGGTTATCGTGTCCTCACCCGCTCTACGGACTTCAGATAACCCCACAATGTCCCAGTGTAACTTACTCATTTCTTCTTCCAGCTCATATATCTTCTCGTCTGTCCTCATCGTGCGTATGTTGTGTGTCACCAGGGCCAGTCGTCGTCGTTGGGGGTGGTAGCCGGGCGTCTGCCGGGGATTCTTAGCACCCCCTGCCCCACCGTTACCGTGGCCGCTACCGTAGCCAGGAATAGCGGGGCTGCCGGGGACTGGGGGCCTGGTTCCTAATGTATCTGTTTTTTGGGGGGATTTTGCCAATACTCGCCACGCTCGGCAGGCGGGTTGGCGAGCGCAGTTTTGAGGTTTTAATACTGGGAAGGTGCTGCTGCCCACCTTCCGATTGTTATCCCTTAGCAGATTTTTACGCACCCACGGGTAGAGTTGGGGGGGTACTATTCTAAGCCGGTACCCCACGGTTTATAGCTAACTAACTTTATTTAATATGTTTATTTTACATTGTATATGTATATATCATTATTTTATATTAATTATTATAATTATTACACAGTATTTGCTATTTATTGTTTATCCGTATAACTTTGCAAAGTTATGCTTCTCTTTCTTGCACCTCGGTGATGACTGGTAAAATAAATTACCTAGCATTAAGTCCTCCTAATACATTTATTTTGTGTAATAAAATTAATCACTATGTTGTAAAAAAGAAGAAAGCGAAAATGCATACCAACAGGTATCTAGGTACTTTTGTTAGTAAAAATTCTTGTTATTGTGGTTTTTTCAATTAAAGCGCTCGCAGTGGAGCTTGCCTTGTTTTTTTCCACTGCTAACTATAAACAGCTGATCAGCAAGATCCCTGGGCCGCCAGACGTTTATATAAGTATAGATACTCATAGATATCCCTCTTACGCTCAAGTGCACAAATCTGCCCAAAATTTGGAGCTTGTGTTAATATACATAGCGAGCCTTTGTGTGTGTCTGGGGAGATGTTAGGCCCTTCCGATTGGTCTGGCAGCTTACAAAAATTATGGAATTGGTTCCCTGTGTATCATATATAAAAATCAAGACTTACATTGTCAGTAAAACAACAGCAACAACTAGTAGCTCCACGTTCCCGGCTGAAACCCAAGTCATCTGGACCGTTGGAAATGTCCATAAAACTATATAAATAATCTATTAGTACCTTAATTAGTAACTTAATTTATTGCTAAAATGTTAGGTAATACTACTTTTTGTAAATCTTCATAAAATGCTGACATATATACAACATAATGGCTCATTATTATTGTTTAGTTTATTTCTTTGTTATTTATTTATTTAAAAAAAAATGTTGGGTTTCAATTTACCTCTTTAGGCTTGTTCTTTTTAAACTCAGTTGCAGTGCCCTTACGGGGTATCACAGGAACTACAACTGTACGTTATTATTGTTAATGTCAAGTGATATGCAATACAAATATTTGTTCTGGCTTGATCAATTATAGTTAAATTATTTTTTTGAAGCTTTAAAGCGTTTGGTAAAAATTAACCAAATATAATGCCAAAAGGAGTCTGGTTGTATTAATGATTATTTTTTAATAATATTTTCTGAAACATACGTTAAAATCAGAACTGAGACTTTAATAAATGTAAGTACTATTTTTCCCATACAATATTACTTACTTTAGCGTGGGCTAGCACGTATGCATACACTTTTAGTATGTACAAACACGATATTATTATATACATTTTATTTCTGACAAAATAAGTTATTTTTTTGAATTTTACTCTTTCTTTACTTTACCTACTATCAGCTTCAATTAGTAATTAGGAAAAAAAGTTCGCGGCATCTGTAATTTGTGAATTGTGATATGATTATTGTACTTATCAAATATTTTAATACTTTTACAATATTGAGATATAATATGTAATTGAAAACTCCTCTAAATATCCTTTACATCTCTCGTATTCGGTAAGTAGGTCCTTATTATTCCCAAATGGGGCTTGTAGGTGACCAATTAGCGTTCTCGGGTAATAATCTAGCTAGAAAAGCCCTAGGGCGGTTTACATCTCTCATATTCGGTAAGTAGGTCCTTATTACCACCAAATGGGGCTTGTAGGTGACCAATTAGAGCTCTAGGGTAATAATGTAGCTAGAAAAGCCCTAGCGCGGTTTACATCTCTCATATTCGGTAAGTAGGTCCTTATTACCCTTATTACTGCCCAAATGGGGCTTGTAAGTGACCAATTAGCGCTCTAGGGTAATAATGTAGCTAGAAAAGCCCTAGGGCGGTAAGTAATTTCTCTTCATTCCACTCTTTCAAAAAGTTCGCGTACATCTAACCATCATACTGGCAATAGACATCATGCATTCATCCCAATGACAAAAGAGGTCGCTTCACTATTCAGCCTTGTCTTCGTATGAGTAGGTATAATAGTCATCAATTTTATTTTTGTAATGCCGGTTTTTTTCTACTTACCTCACAATCGAGATGTAAAGCAGAGTAGTTATCTCGGGTGTAAGATGCCTTACAGCCCTTGGCTACTAATCTACTATATACACAGAAATCTAAATAAATAGGCACTAGAAGTCACATATCCGTAGTGACCTTGTCGCCGCACAGGTGACTAATAAGCCACCAGCGCGCAAGAATCGCCGCGAGTATTCATTTAGTATTGCTCGGAACGCCGTTTGTGTCTATATGTCCGTATGTGCCTATTTATTTAGATTTCTGTGACTATATATATTCCAGTTGAGACCACTTCGCTCCATAATTACCCGTATGAAATGAAACAGACAAATATACTTATAAATAACTTACGTTAAGTTTAGACTAGCATATTTTACTTTTTAACTGACTTCCAAAAAACAAGGAGGTTTCTCAATTCGACCGTATAAGTATATAAAAGTTTATTTATTTATGTGTGTTTGCGCATATGGACCGATTTTGATGATTATTTTTTTGTTTGGTAGAGTTCTGAGGTGGCCCCATTAATTGTGTTTGATGTTTTTTGAGTTACAGTCAAAAAACATCGAATACAATAACTGTAAAGCGTTTCGCCTATTTCGATGATTTTATGATATCATCGTTGATCTCGTCAATGACATCGACCCTTTTAGCAAGGGTCACTTAAAAGGGTGAAAATATAATATTAAAAAAAAATTGCACCTTTTTTCTTTTATCTTCATTTTCTTTCTTTCAAATAAAATTTGACTTGGATGTGTGACAGTTTCTATGTTATTATTAACCGGCAAATCACTCACGTTAGGGTGAGTGCCTGCCGGGAGCTCGCAGACGCTGCTGCGCACTCGCCCTGAAGATGATCTCATTAATGACAATATACTATTAATAGTAGTTCTGCGACCAGTAGACCTCGCTAGCACACAGTCTTCTCAGCGGTAATTTTTCGCAGTTTGCGCTATCTGCACATCATCGAAATTCCGTGAAAAATAACAAATATTTATTTCGACAAGATCTTGACCAATTTTGCAAAAAAATGTAAGTATATATTTGGTACCAAATATTACCAAAATCGTCCAGCCGTGCGATTCTCTAATGATTCGTCGTTGCGCTCGTCGACGAGCTCACCGCTGTCAAAAATTTATGAGATATCGCCCTTGTACATAAGGTTGTTTTTCTAACGTTTCTTGTCATCTCGTGATTTGTTTCACGGATGTTGTCAAAGATGCAACGACGTTTGCTCTTAGAGAATCGCACGGCATTGCATTTTTTTAAACTTCAACCCATTTATTATCTCGGCAACCACTTGACTATTATGCTCATATTCGGAATTTCTCTTTAAAGTCTTGTAGGTACCTAATGTGTATACCAAAAATCTAAATTGGTCGATAAATAGCGCTGCAGAAAACTTCCTCCCTTTTTAAGAAAAGTACTCTCACTCGGAAATGGCTAACTACAAAAAAAAACATTAAATAGTAAGTACAGTAAGTACTTTATCAGTTAGCCAATTCTGCATATCGGCTTTTTTGGTATTGGAGGACGGTGCTAAATCCCATTGTTTATTGTGGTATGAGGCGTTGTCGACCACCACTACAGAATTGGGTGGTAGGTTGGGAATTAATTGTGTCCTAAGCCATTTTTCATAATTCTCGTAATTCATGTTGTCGTGATAGTCCCCTGTTTTGGTGCCGGCTTTAAAAGTTAATAAAGCATTTGGTATAAACCCAGCTTCAGATCCTGCGTGGACTATCACGACTCGTTGTCCTTTAGAAATGGGTTTTTTTAGTCCTTCCGTAGGGCCATCGTTCCAGGCTTTGGTTGTTGAGTGCGATGAGTCTACGTAGGATTCATCTGTGTAAACAATGGGTCTTCCTTCTTGTCGATATTTTCTTATTTTTCTTAAATATTCAATGCGTTGTAATCGGATATTCGATGTTTCTATTAGTAATTTACGGTTGTTTTCTGTTTTTTTCCAGCGAAATCCTAACTCCTTTACAATTACACGAAGACTTGTTTCTGACCCTTTAAAGTTTATATCTTCCTCAAGTTTCTTTTTTAGTTTCCCAATGGTGGGAAGTTCATTATTCGTCTTGTGAAAATTGTATATACATCTTTTTATAACACCTTGGTCAAAATTATCAATATTCGTAACTGGTTTAGCTCTGGGACGTTTTTTTCCAGGTGTTCTGAAAATAATTAGCAAATCGGAACTCTTGGCTTGATTTACGATATTTTTTACAGTGCCAATTGAAGTCTTAGTGGCCTCCGATGTCCGTTTTTGAATTTTAGCTAATTTACTGACTACACAATTTAATTTAGAAACAGTTTCCGTTTTCATTACCTGCCTAGTCTGTATAGTTTGGTTATTCTCCGACTGACTGAGTAAAGAAGCAACTTCCTCAATCTGACTTCGAATTTGCTTCAATGAATCGATACATTCGTCAGCTTCTTTCTCTTTAAAAAGCAATTCACGTCATATATCATTTTCCGTGCTTGCCTTTTTAAAACAATGTTTTTTTTACGCATTTTCAAATCACTTTTTAATATTTAACAAAAAAACTTAACTGACAAACTTAAACAAACAAACTCAACAAATAATAACAATCGACAACAATAAACAGTTAACGAAAATAGCAATTCACTTGTGAACGTGATTGTACAACAGGAGTGCGCGGTACGTCGTATCGATGCGAGAGGCAGGGAACGATTGGAGCGCCAATCAGAGCACCGCATGCGCCTACACACCCGCCCCGCACCCCGCTAATTGCCCGTTGATACCCAATTTCTGATTTCTGCGCAATAACGGTCAAAGCCAAACTCTCGCCGCGCGATCTGTAGAACATGAACACAAAGTTTCATCAAGATTGGTTGAAAAATGCGACCTGTACAGGAGGACCAACATACAACCTAACAAATACGGACAGATTAAAGTCAATTTGGCCAGCGCTTCGCCCGACGACTCGATCGGTCGATTTGTTTAATATTTGTCAAAACATGAGATATGAATACAACATTTTTAGGTAATCCGGATCTAAGAGCAGATCGGTCCGGGTCTCTATCTCAGTACAAAAGTTGTCGGCAGCGTTAGAGGCATGGCATGGAGGACTCTATAGGGCTGGCTATATATCCACCAAGTTGCTGCACAAACAGTTTCACTCCTCTTTCGGTCTAAGGAAATAGAGTGCTAAAGAAGATCTATGCCTGATAGATTCTGTGGGCCTTTCAAGATTTTTTGCGTGAGTGTAATGTAATCGCATCATTGACATGTACATACAAACTATGAGTTATCTGTGCCACAGTTTTACTAGAAAAATTATGTATGTGTAAATTATACTTAGTTTGTACTGTAACGTTAATGATACGATTATGTTACACTTACGTAAAGTGCTAGGCCCAGTGTATACATCCGGCCCGAAAGGTGACAGTCCCGTTAGCTCAGGGGGTCGACTCCTTTAATTAAATTGCAATCGAACCATAGCTAAACGGTAACTAGGGAATGCAATCTCGCGAGATTGCGGTTCAGGCGAGATCTCGCGAGATTGCGGTTCAGGCGAGATCTCGCGATTTTTACATCTGAATACCTCCAGAGATCTCGCCAATTTCGAGATCTCGCGAGATTGGCAGTTTTGTGTGTTTATTCTTACAAATAATCACAATATTTATATAAAAGGGTATTATGAAATAAACTTTTATTTAATTATTTTTTTATAAACTTTTATGTATTTAATATATTTAAAGTTTGACGTATCTAATCAAATAAGAAATGAAATAAACAACCATTCTTCTCTTCTAATATTAAACAAAAGTACGTTTTAATAATAAAACAGTTTTTTTATCAAAACAACAAGGAGTCAAAAACAAAAATGACTTGAGTTAAGTTGAGTTGATTAAACGGAGATATTATTATCAATTAAATAAAAGAATACCTACCCAGACATCTATTAGAGATTAATTAACAAAATATACCAATCAAATGTACCAACCCCCGCCTATTCTCGGGTATAAATCGAAAAAAGTTAACAGACACAAAATTGTAGAAAATTAAAATTAAACAACTTTGTTCACATCAATTTTTCATTTAATATTGAAAATAAACGAGTTATTCAATAAATAAAAATGTTCCCTTAAAAAAACATGGCGGATGACGCAACGAATCGGGTGCTGCCGTGCTACGAATAAGATGTTTTTGTAATCGAGTGCAATCTCGTTAAACTCGCGAGATCTCGCCCATTTTTCGGCCGAGATCAATCTCGCTAAAAAAGGCCGAGAATTCGCGAAAAACGAGTCTCGCGAGAACGAGACTGCAATCCCTAACGGTGACTATTATACGTTTTCTTATTCTGCATTGAAAAACAGTCCAGCTGCATCAGTTTCGTTTCTGTTGACGCCAGCGATCGATACAAACTTTATAATATTCTATTAACTCGATAGATAATGAACGCAACGCTTACTCATATTTGTAAAGTATCTCAGCGTTTAATGTAAATATATTTAATTAATACTAGCTGCATCCCGCGGTTTCACCTCCGTGGTGATGGATGATTTTGATCATGGTTTGTTTATTGTTAAACGTTCCCTGTATTATAGCCTTTCTCTTTTTGATTATACAAAAAGAGATTTATGCAAATCGGTGAAGTCGTTCGGGAGTTATGCGCGTACATACATTTCGGCGGTTCGGCATTTTTATTTATAAGAGAACAGCTGGGCTATTATGTATCACAGTTGCTAACAAATGTGGATTGAAATCTGAAAAAATGGCCGCTCCATGTCACTTTTGTCAGCTTCAGTGATCAACTTACTAACATTTTTGCTTAATGGAGTTGCCAAAACTGACATAGGGCCGCCATTTTTCAAGATTTCAATCAACATTTGTTAGCAACTGAGATACATAATAGCCATGAAGATCAGATATGATAATTAAGATGACGTTACGTTCCAATTTTCCTCTAGAAATAGTAGAATGGCTTTTGTGTAATGATCGAACGACATCAGGAGTTTATCGAGTCGAACTGCAGTTGCATCGGGATGTACTGTTGAATGGTGTGAAACACTGATGCAGATCTATTGGATTATTCGGAATTGGCCTGCAGGTCCCATGTTTGATGCCAGGCCCGAGTAAATATATCTGCGCCACAGGGAATGTAAAAGTAATAGACATGTGTTATGTTTTAAAATTGAGGGTCTTCAGCACTTCAGCAGCCTGCAATTGAGGATAAAATTAAAAATTTTGTAGTATATATATCATCAAATATATTCCGCATGATTCTAGAAGAAAAATTGCATTTTAGTATAGGCTATAAAAGCTATGCAATAGTTCAAAGTGACTATTTTTAAAAAACCAAACAGACAAAAACTCTTGTCGAGTTCTATTGAAAGTAGACATACCTAACCTATCTACTTAGTCACTTTCATTACTTTGTATTATGTTATTTCCTTCTTAGTATTTATTCGCAGATATCGCCTTAGCTATAGTACCTACCTATCATTATAATTTATAATACGTGGATTAATAATGGATTCATCATAATTTTTCATCATTAAGTATCTGCTGGGAGACGTCCATTGCTGAATATATGCCTCCCTCTATAATACAGATTATACGGATCAAACTGTCTATTCTAATGCATGGCTATATATACATATATATATATATATATATATATATATATATATATATATATATATATATATATATATATATATATATATATATATATATATATATATATAGCCATGTTTGAGCGTGAAACAGTAACAAACATCCACACATCCATACTCACAAACTTTCTTGTTTATAATATTAAGTAGGATATATATACATGCATATATAGTATTTCGTACATCAGCCTGTACGAGATTAGAATGGCCTTGAAAAAGCTTAAGAACAACAAGGCGCCTGGTGACGACGGTATCACATCTGAGCTTCTGAAAGCGGGTGGAACACCGGTACTTAAAGTCCTTCAGAAGCTCTTTAATACCGTCTTACTCGAAGGTTCAACGCCAGAAGCATGGAACAAAAGCGTGGTGGTGCTGTTCTGCAAGAAAGGTGACAACACTTTACTTAAAAATTACAGACCCATCTCGCTTTTGAGCCATGTTTACAAGCTGTTTTCGAAGGTCATAACGAACCGTCTCAGTCGCAGGTTTGATGAATTCCAGCCACCGGAACAAGCCGGTTTCCGAAAAGGCTATAGTACCATAGACCACATCCACACGCTACGGCAAGTTATACAGAAGACCGAAGAGTATAACTTGCCTCTTTGTTTAGCGTTTGTGGACTATGAGAAAGCCTTTGATTCGATCGAGACGTGGGCAGTGCTTGAGTCTTTCCAGCGGTGCCGTATTGACTATCGGTATATTGAAGTGCAGAAGTGTTTGTACAAAAACGCCTACATGTCAGTCCGAGTACAGGAGCAGAGTTCGAAGGCAATTCCATTGCAAAGAGGCGTGAGACAGGGAGACGTTATATCTCCGAAACTGTTCACCGCTACATTGGAAGACGGCTTCAAGCTTCTGGAATGGCAAGGACTTGGCATTAATATTAACGGCGAATACATCACTCACGTGTGTGTGTCATCGTCATCAATGTGTGTTGCCAGTGATGACTTATGGCACTGAAACGTGGTCTCTTACTATGAGCCTCATAGAAAAGTTCAAAGTCGCACAACGAGCTATGGAGAGGGCTATGCTCGGGGTTTCTCTACGTGATCGAATCAGAAATGAGGAGATCCGTAGAAGAACGAAAGTCACCGACATAGCCCAGAAGATTAGCCAGTTGAAGTGGCAGTGGGCAGGGCACATAGCTCGCAGAACAGATGGCCGATGGGGCCGAAAGGTTCTGGAGTGGAGACCACGGACCGGCAAGCGCAGCGTAGGTCGTCCACCGACACGGTGGACAGACGACCTGATGAAGGTCGCAGGACGACGTTGGATGCAGGCCGCTTCCAACCGGTCCTTTTGGAAAATAATGGGGGAGGCCTATGTTCAGCAGTGGACGTCCTACGGCTGAGATGATGATGATGATGATATATAGTATAGTATAGTATAGTATAGTATAGTATAGTATAGTATAGTATAGTATAGTATAGTATAGTATAGTATAGTATAGTATAGTATAGTATAGTATAGTATAGTATAGTATAGTATAGTATAGTATAGTATAGTATAGTATAGTATAGTATAGTATAGTATAGTATAGTATAGTATAGTATAGTATAGTATATATATTCATAGGAATAGGTAGAAGACTGTCTGAACCGCGAGTGGCCTCACGAGCAATATAACTCCAAGTAGGTTTGTAGGGCACTGCAGTAGTAGTAGTGCACAAACAACTGGGCAAATGAAATTGAAAATAATTTACTTAAATTGTTATTGCCGCGCACAGAGCTGTGCCACAAAAAACTTTAGCTTGAAGCTCTAGGCGGCTCTGCAACTGGGCAGGTGTGGGTGTACACACAGTAGCTTAAAGTAAAAAAAAAACCATAAGCTACTATGGCTAATAGCTTCACAATAAGGTATTATAATATTTATAATAAAAAAGTGTATTCGATCGAAGGAAACAAGGTCGTTGGCAAGGCTAGTTAGACATACCTATCGGTATTTTTATCGTTGTTATATTTCTGACGATAAATGTTTGGTCAGATCTTTATGAAAATTGAAATATGGTGGCTCGTAACAATGGACTTAATTTTTAAGTGTATCTAAGAGTCAAAAGAATGGCACAAAAGTGTGGAGGTCTTCTTAAAAAATTAGACCAGGATTTGGTTGAAGAACTAATTTATGACAATTCCGGTCCGTTTCCAAGTCATTTGTAAACTCTGTTTTCGAGATATTTACAAACCGTGTCTTACGTAGGTTTGCTGACTTCCAAGGTCTCTAACAAGCTTATTTCCAAAGAGACTTTACCACCATAGAACTCATAATATAGACACTCCGTCAGATTACACAGAAGGCCGAGAAGTTAAACCGTTCATTATGCCATTTGTGAAATATGAGAAAGCCATCGATTTGATAAAATTTTGCGTGGTAAACCTGTCTCTTCAGCGATGTCAATCTAATATGTAGGTACCTACCTATAAACTTGCTGAGGTGTTTGTATAGAAACGCCGCTATGTGACTCTGCAGTACAAGTACCGTAATAGTCGTTAAATTTGTCGAATCGCTAAGATAGAAAATTTTAAGAATCGTATCGGGCTCTAGCAAGTATGGAAGTCATATCGACGACTTATACGACCGTCAAATTTTCGACAGTATAAAGATTATTACGAATTGTTTGCATTCTACAATGCGTCCTTCTATCATTTAAAGATTTCTACGAGCATTTCGCTCTTCGACGATCAAAAGAAGGCCGAAGTCTATTTTTATTGAATACTAACTGCGCCCCGCGGTTACACCCGCATGGTGATGGATGATATGATGACGATGTTGATGAAAATTCTCCTATGTGTTAATTCAGCGCCCCATCTACCTCCATGCCGAATTTCATCAAAATTGGGCCAGCCGTTTGAGCGTAAGAGAATAACAGCTCCCTTATCCATAAATACAAACTTTCGCGTTTATAATATTAGTAAGATCAAACGCAACTAAACAATATCCCCATTCCCGTCGCCTGTCGATAAGCTATATCGAGGTCGTTTTCAAAGCTGACTAAACAATTGTTAATATCGGTTAAATAGACGATCTCAAACGTAATTTAACATTTTCATGTTAGGGTTACCGTTATAATCGTAAAAAGTTATCGAATTTGTCTTAATTTTGTTACTTACTTGCAATGATCTACAAAAGATCGATATAGCCAGTTTTTTCGAAGTACGACGAATTCAAGATTCAAATTTATTGATTGGTAAGTTCGGTACTTGCACTGCTAGCTCTATCATGAGTTGGCAACATAAATGTCATCTATAGTCGACACTCGATTTCGCTTATTTTGTGATTGGCGTACGCTATCAATTTTAGTTTTACAATTGACCAAGGTGGCACTGTTTTTTTATATTTTTTTTGAGGCAGTCGATAGCGAGCATCGGCTGTAAACTCGTGGTAGGCCTTCAGGACTGTAGATCACGGGCCCAAACAGACTGCAGAGACATGCGACAGATATAGGTAGATGTTATCTATCGGTTAGAAACTGTTTACGAACGCCTTGGAGGAGGTTGAGGTCAAAGCATGTGAACTGCATATGCTTCGATGTGTAAACATGTTTTGATGTATATAGTATATGTGTATATATATATGTGTACAGTAGTACACAGGGCTGCGATCCAGCAAGCCACACGACGCCTCATGCCAAAATTTGTACGGATCAAGATTTGACCACGCCTGTTTCACGACCTGTCATTAATAATTGTGTCCCAACTGGCTAACATTTTTTCTACCTTTTGGGAGAGCCAAATATTGGTTGGCCGTCAAAAGTGACACGAGTATTGACGGTGACAAAGTGTTTTGTTGCATTTTCACGACGAATGTACTGGGGCCTTACTATGAGCTCTTAAAGCAGGACTTCTAGACAACTGCCCGGTTTATTCGTACCATGACAACTTTAAAGCAGGCCTGCTCAGGCCTACTATTCAAAAACCGCAGAAAAACCGTTCACCTGTTTTTTTTTGTATGGACCTTCGTTAACATGACGCTCAAAACCCACTCAGTTTATTAGCTTACAAACGTGTAGGTGTCTGTAATGTTGGTTATAGTAAATTGTAAGAATGTCAGATACAATATTATGCGTTCACTTTTGAGTAAACAATATTCAAACAGTTCACCTAAATGAGCGTCATGGTATGATTTCATTCAAAACTGTTTAAGTCAGGTTTAAGAACTGCACGGAACTTGCATGGTTTGTACGAAGCTGATAGTAAGGCCCCAGGTTTATTTATTTGTACTTAACGAAGAACTCGAAGTAGGTAAGTACTTACCTAATTACATTTCCTTGACCGGTGGACAGTACCTAATTAAAATCCTCAGATTGGTTAAAACCATCATAAAAAAAATTACATCAAGTCGAAACAAAACAAGAACAATGCTTGGACAAGTAATCTATGTCTAACTCGTTTTTGACAAATAATGAACGTTCAAGCATTGCTCGATCAAATCTTGGCCGAACATTATTTAGGCCCGTAATATCATCAGTTTAATCCATGATTCTTAGTTTAAACAATTTTTATCGACTATTTAGTAATATTACTGGCAGTTAATCTATCAGTGTGAGTTCAAACCATCAAAAAGTTTAATCGGTCGAGGGAGGTCAGTTAAACTGCCATGTAGAGTTTAAACCAGAGCAAAAAGAAAAATGGCTACTCTCCATCAACTGCAAAGATTAGAGAATGTATACTGGATCAGCTGTTTAGCCTTCGGCGAGCGACAATAGAAATATTGTGATTGTACGTTAGACTTGAAAGCAAAATATTATATTAAATAACTTACAGGTTAGTAGGTAATAGACAGTAAAAAAGTTGTGAAAAAAATGGATATTTTCGATAATTCAGGTTATGACTCCGACATGGACATTTTGGAAATCTTGGAGTTCAAAACCTAGGTGATTACCTACTTTACCAGACCTTACGCAGTAAGGCCGAGAGAAAACATTTTGATAAGTGGGACGATAGTGAATTTGTCCGGCATTTTCGTATAGCGAAGAGTACAGCTTGTATGGTTTTAGAAGAAATAAAAAATTATAATTACTTAAGTACTTGTACTTAACTATGTTTCTAAGCTATGGATATATCAATAAATAAAATTTACAAAATGCTAATAAAGGCTTTTTTATTTTCTAAAACGTGTGAACATTTTTTACCAGCAGTTTGCGATTTGGAAAAAATCGGCACTTGTGATATCAATGCATAATTGTTATGTATTTAATATGTAAGTTAGAAAACCGAAAAGACCACAACACCACCAGCAAAAACACCAAAGTTCCATAAGTTCGTAAAATTAGACAAAAATCTGCCAGAAACAGAATACACACGCGCGCTACACACATTCAGTTTTAACTGTACAGTCGAACTGTACAGATAAATCGTTGGGTGTGTAAAACAAACAATTGAACTGCACAGTTTAAGTGAGATATACCTATCAAAATATATAAGTACAGAAAAAGGACAATGACCAAATCACTATGGGAATTGGCGCATTTTTTTTTCCACGGCCATCGTTATAACTTTGCCGTGAGTTGGAAAAAAATAATGTATGAACGATTTTTTTATATATGCAGTCTGAGATGTCATCCAGGTAAATGAAATATTATTATTTCTGTATTCTATTCTATTCTATTCTGATGATAAAAACGGAATTTTATTTTTTTCAAATCTGTATAACTCGGTTCAGACTGATGTTAGGTTATACAATCTTTTAATAAGTTTTGCTTATTATATTATTTTACACCTAATAACCTTGGTATGGTTGATGGACGCGGCAAAAAAAAATGCGCCAGTTTTGGTCATTGGCTTTAGTAGGTACAGATGTAATTATGAGTGTGTGGTCGTAAACTGCGCAGTTTAGTCAATTTTGTCCCAGCGAGCGTGATTTTTTTTCCTTGCTTTAAAGAAAACTCGTCGACCATGGCTCAACGCCAATGGCTGGAATAATGTATACAACTATATCAATCAGAGCCTTCGTTGTGCAAATTTAAAAGCAAGGAATACCATAAACGATTTAAAAAAGATTCATCATATAAAATTTCATTTTAAAATTACGCGAAATAGTTCGTCAATGTCATAAAGAAGCTGTTCTTAAGAAAACTATTAACTCACGCTGTACGTACCTACAAGGAGCACAAAAAAGTTCAAAATCAGCTTCTGGCCGTATGAAACATTCTGAAACTTGAGCCAGTATTCCAAAGGCATTTTAACAATCCGTCGTGCTCGTGAAACACGATATTTGTATATTTTTTTTTCTGTTGAAATCAATTCTGCTTGTGGTAACGGTTTCATTATAGCAGATCTCGATGAAAACGTATGGCATACGTCTCTGACTATTTCTTACAGCAACTTCGTTTGGGACGTCCAACTGGTTATTTTTGAGCTTTTCCTAAAATGTTGTATTTTGTAATACGCCTCCATCTGCAAATCGCCCGGACATAATAAAAACTGATACAGAGCGTCAACAACAGCCATAAATACCATGCTGTGGTGTTTTTTATAGTTGTTAAATTCCGATCCAGATCTTTTAGGTGGAATAATAGCAACATGTTTGATATCTACGAGTATAGCTTCATGTAGATGTGTAAAGTTCCATTTTTCTTCAAATAACGTACTTAATGTTTTTCATTCATTGCATCTTCGTGGAAACTGAAACAAAGAAAATGCTACAGAATAACGCGATGGCATCATTGGCCGCAATATCAGTATCTGAAATGCAGCAAAATAAAGCAGCGCACTCAAAGCTACATTTATCTTTTGGTTTGGCAGTTATAGTTTGACGAAATGAAAAGAAAAAATAATTAAGAGATAATAAAAGAAGTGTTGCAAGCCGTTCCGGAACACTTTAAACAGCCGACATATCAAGAGTTTTGCTACGATATTATTGGAAATGTGGTAGCATTGAAACTTCGAGAACTTAAAAATAAACAAATTAAGTTGTTAGCTGAAAAAATGATAAACGAAACAATATTCGAAGCTGAGATGGGAAATCGTACAATGTCACATAGGGTAATGGCTCTAGGTACATTGATATTAAATGATAATCAATCACGGTCAAATACTTCCACTTCTAACTTTCTATCGCAATATACAGGTACTCCAAATCACCACTCCAAACCCATACCTCAGTCCCATCACTATCATGCAGTCACACTAGCACCTCAGACGGCAACAGCAGAATACAATATATCATCACAAACAAATTATCTTCATATGATCAGGAAATTCGAGAGGCACAGAAAATAGATCATATGTGTGCCACTACGGTGTAATTGACGATCCCAGACTGGACTGATGAAATAGCGAGATCGTATGTATCGCGATTTGTAACCGGGCATTTTCACTTTCGGTTGCAAAGACAAAAATCTAGCTGTCCCATGACTTTGATCAACTGTTGTTGTAAAACTATTAAACCTGTGCACTAATTATCAGATATTTCTGATAATTTGTATAATTTTCTAACTGTTTAGTAACAATTAATCGTTTCTGATCTTAAAATCAATTAATAAATGCAGTTTTTCGTGTTAAAGGTTGGCTTTTTTTTATGTCCCAACCACATTTTTAAAGTTTCAGCGCGAGTTTCAAAATATTTTCGATTTTATAGGCTAAGTTGGTAGCATTTTTTTGGAGGATTATACGCTTAAAAATTCAATTCTGAACCTTAAACATCATAAAATAGGCTATAAAATAGAATAAATTACTTAAATACGTTGTCCTGTGAATTCCTTAATAACGTCACGGGCTATTTTTGCAACTTCTTCTATGATTTCTACCAAAACATTGTTGTTTTATAATAATGGCAACATTTATATGATCTAGTCAAGCCGCCATTTTGTTCTAGCGCGTTCAGTGTCAAAAATATGTGGTGAAGAGTGCTTGTGTTTCGTCGGGGTCAAAATCTACATTCCACGCATTTACGCAGTTCTTCAAAGTAAGTAGTGCTTAATGCATGTAATACAATATTTTATTACGATGTTGCACTATACAGCATGCAAAACTGTGCAGGCTGACTGTCTATTGCATGATATTTATATATTTAAATCATTTTTCAAAATAATATGGACTAGTTCGTCACATCCACAACGTCACGTCACTTATATGCGGATAACAAAAAGTGACGTATTGGAATTGTAAGGCATAGTTCACATACATGGATTTCGTATTAAATTAATAATTTGATTAATTATATGACACACAAATTATGTTCTGGACAGGGACATAAATATTGAGGGATTTCTTAGTGATCTCAATGTAAACACACAGTATATTTATTCTTCATAACAGTATAGTGAAACATATCACTGGAATGTGTTACTTTTTGACATTGCTGACATGAGACTGTTTTAGAATCGAGTCTTATTGCCCGACTGCCTCAGAAGGAGGGTTATGTTTTTCGAGAGTATACGTATGTTTGTATGTGTGTGTGTTTGTTTGTGTGTGTGTGTGTGTATGTATGTGTATATGTGTGTATGTATGTATGTATGTATGTGGACTATAAATTCTTTTTCACGGGCTACAGCCTAAAGGACTTGTTGGATCTTAACATGTGGGGTATCGTTAGATTCGTCTCAGCAGCGCGAGTGACACTGGCTATACCAAAATTTCAAAAATCCAAAATAGCGGATTAAAAACGCAAAAAACACAACTTTGACATAAAAAAGCAGTCGGGTTTTTTTCTTTTTAATGAATTCAGCTTGTTTGATTTTCTTGTTTACGTATACATAATATATATTTTTGTTTTAGTACACTATGGCTCTCACGCCAGCAGAACGGGCGAAACGGTACCGAGAAAAAGCAAAACAAAATAATAGTAAAATAAAAAGTAAAATAATAAATGATTACATTTGCTCTGTTTGTTTAGATGCTTAGTTAAAAAAATCCTAAAGGATGTTATATATATATAACTAACGGATATATGATCATAAAACTTTTAGCTTAAATAATGAATGTCAAATGTTACACAACAAATGTTAGCTATCTAAATTCACAAAACGAATGCTCTCATCTACAATTGCTAGTTAATCTCAATTTATTATTGTTTTTTATTTTTAAATGTTGTAAGATCTCATTGCCTAGATATAAAATATATATATATATATATATATATATATATATATATATATATATATATATATATATATATTTAACGTTACAGATGATTCAGACTGATTAGATAGCTCAAGGAAACCTAATTTTATTATTTGGTGTTATAAAGTGATATAAGTGCCTTATGGAAATCTCATTTTGTTATTTTTATACTAGATTTAAGAAATAAGTGTAATTACTAAGCTCATGATAGAAGATTCAGACTGATTAGCTAAGTAGCTTACATCTCTTTGATAATGTGATGTATCCAAAGGAAACCTAATATTGTTACTTTGTGTAGATGTATAACATAATTTTTAATAAGACTGTTTTAGTATAGAAGACTGTTTAAGCTCGTCACAGACGACATTAGTTTCCCACAAAGAAGCATTAAATTATTGATAATTTATCATGTTAGTCGTCATCTCATTATCATTATATATCATATTTTAAGACTGTTAGTGAGACTCCGATACCTATACATTTTGACCACTATGTAGAACGTGCCTTACCTTTCCACTAACGTAACATAAGATTCCATTAACGTCACTGTCCCAATATTTTAGGGAGTGAAAATTTAACGTGATTGCTTGAGTATTCCAGATACTTTAACTGTTTCTATTCTATCTGGATTTGCTTTTAATTCTTTATATTTAAAAATTGTAATTGCTTGTGTAAAGTTTGCCGTATAAATAGCGTACAGAAAAACAAGAAGTGGTTTGAATCGAAAAGTGACGTTATGGAACAATTGCACGTAATATTTTCGTACTTAAAATGGTTTTCTTTCATTTGATTATTATTTTAAAATAATGTTTAAGTTTGCATTCTTTTATAATAAATTCTTTGCCTACTTTAAACTCGCCTTATCAATTTACAGCCTAAAACATTTCGTGACGTAACGGAGCAATGGGTTTCATACTTTCCACAAAAAAAACAGTTTTGTTCAATACTTTAAAATATTTATGCCGACATATATATATATATATATTATGAATCCTACATATATCTTCTACGTTACTATCTATATTTAAGACATAATAAACGATTTTTTATTTCGTCACTTCCCTAAACGTTACGCTGCAACCGAAAGTGAAAATGCCCAACCAACAACGATAGACTTGTGGTGTGATGATTTATGAACTTTTATAATAATACTTTTTATACCAATATTAATTTATTTTATTAACAACAACGTAACGTACACTGTTACAATCATACAAATAACGACATAGTATACAAACTTAGTGCCATCACAGTTATAGGCGTAGACTACACTTTAATAGTAATTTTATTACTTACTTTTAAGAAGTCCTTATGTAAAACCTTAATTGCTTCACCGGTTTCTGGTATGATAGCGGAAAGTGCTTGTGGTTATATTATTGTAGAAAATATTAGACATTTAAAAGATCCCTTCGTAGCTAAAAATCTTAAAGTTGCTGTCAATCTTTCATGAGGTGATATATCATTTCTCAATATAGTGTCTTCTCTTTTGATTAATGGTGTCACTAAATACTGCAGATGCAAGTGGGTATCCTCATTCATCCTCAAATAATTATTGTTAACGTTTGAAGTAATTCTCAATTCATTTTTCAAGGATGTGTATGCAAACGATTTTCTTAACAGAAGCTTACACCACAATTCACGTTTTTTCGTATTCATATATTTTTATCTTTTAACACACTCAGTATTTACATAAAGGTATGTAGGTTGTATGGACGTAGGATTTATCTGTACAATAAAATCGCACAGTTAAAACTGAACGTGTGGAGTGCGCATAAGGACACAAAGTGATTAAATTCTCTTTGAAGGATACTACGTATAAAATCTGGCGTGGCGCCGTCTGTCAAAGTCGTAACATTAAACGATTTTTTTTACACGTGTGACCGTTTTGATTAGTGTTACTACATTTAAAATAATTAAGCTCAGTAAAGCTAATCGACCGGTAATATGCCATTGAAACTTATATAGGAGAAGGGTTTAATCTATAGATCAAAATCTAAGCTTAGCTTAGTTAAACTCTGAGATAGGTAAGCGGCGATTTATATTATGGGCGTTAGTAGTACATGACTTGCTAGTACGCAGCCCAGTAAAGGTTCGAAAGGAGCACCTTTCGAACCTTTACTGGGCTGCTGTATAGATTGTGAAATTAATTTAACTCTACTGCCTTCTCAGAGACGAGCACGAGGTTGCAATTGCAAAACTTAGATCAGGGTTGCACTATAGTCACTATTTAATCTGTGCCGTAGCTAACATGGGTAAATGTGATACTTTTTATCAAAGCGAAGTCTTTACAAAAATCTTCCTCTCTTCTTTTTCTTACACACATGAAAAAAAGTTTGTGATCACTAGCATAAGCTGATATAGGTATATTTTTTTAATTGAACTTAATCAACAATTTATTAATAAACGGTTTATATTCAATATAATATAACTCCTCCCCTGGCTCGAACGCATGCGGTGATCCTCCCGGGCATGCTGAGAATCAAGTTGTCCAGCATTTCTTGGGGTAACCTGTCCCATTCTTGAATAGCGCCTTCCTTGAGCTCTGGCACGATCTTGGGACGTGGCTGACGGTTTTAAACAGCTCGCATCCCACGCGAGCTCTATTGGGTTTAATCAGGCGAGCCGGCAGGCCAGTCTAACCTTGTGATGTCGTATTCTCGAAAAGCAGCATTGAATCTTTGAGCTCGATGGGCGTTATCGTCGACGGGTACGGCGCAAACTTGTTTTTGATGTGTCTATAGATATATGAAAATCAATTGCTGTTACTCGTATATATATCCATATCTGTTGGAGCTGTATCTGGGTGTGTATATGTTTATAAGCATGTATATTAGTCATCAGGTTACCATAGCCATACGGCACTTTTTGGTAACAAAATCGTCAATCCAGTAACAAGTTGACACAGTTACGTAACTGTTTCGAAACATAGTGAATGTGTGGGGTTTGGTCTGTATGTGTGGTAACAGTTCACACACATTTTTACCGGAATGTGTTTCAGTAACTATGTGTAGTCGTTGTATTCACACGTTACGTAACCATTTGTGTAGACTCATTTCTATACACATGTGGGTACAGTTTATGACAAGCGTACAATCAAGAAGTAAATGTGTAGTAACGGTGTGGTCACCATGTTACAATTATATCAATTTAATACACAAGGTGTTGTAATATTACGACATTGTTCCGACACATTTATTCCTAAATGAGAATCAAGAAGTCATATCATAGACGCACTGTTTCCCAAAACTTATGCTAACAAGTCCCCAAATGATTGCAGTTCTTTTAAAATTAGTAAAGAGCCAAAGAAACGTTATTTCCGCTGCACATCGACTTTCTACATAAAAGTCAACAAAAAGTTTTTCCGTTTTGTTGATTACATCGAAAAGTTCGCAGAAATTTAGGGTCGTGACTCTGTGACCAGTAAAATTTATAATTTATGACATATTTTAAATGATGTTTCAAGGTTGGACTCTACCTTAACTCTATGTGCATATCCATTTCAAATTATGTTGTTCTGCATTAAAATATCTTAACGAAAATATAATAACAAAATATGGTGTGTGGCTGTGTCATGGACATACTCGTAGCCGTGAGTTGTATGTTTCAACGAGTCAAAACGCTATAACAAACGATTTATGAATGAAGCGGAGGCTTGCTGATTTAATGCGACTCACTACATTCCGTAGATACCTTTAAATTTTACAAATGTGCCTAAATCGTTCATTTTAAAATTAGCTATTACTGGTTTGTTCTTTGATAGAAACTTTCTTACAACCACTTAGGTTTATAAAAAAGTTTCAAACTAACATGCTTGTTTCATTATCTACTGGTTTTTCTTATCCTTCGCTAAAACATAAGTAGCAGAATCTTTGTTTACCCATATACTGGGTACAAGAGATATATGTTAATTGGGATGAACCCTCTAAGTTAGTACCTACTATTGAAATAGCATGTTCACTGAAAGTTTGAGAATCGTTGGAAACAAAAAAGAAAGTGATGCCATTTTGTAAAACTATATAACTACATAAATTTTCAAGTGGACTAAATGTCGACACAGTGTAGTAACTTTGTTACTAGAATATTTTTATTAAATAAATAAAAATATTTTAATGCTTTATAATTTTTATTAGGTTAATCTTAGATAAATAACACAATGTAAGCATATAAAGTGTATCTATTATTCTATGGAAACAAAACTTTCTCGTTCTGGAAATGTAATAACCTTGCAGTAAACACAATAGTAAATATTTTACTATATGGTTAAATTACAATATACGTAAATGGTAAATTTCAAACTATTTTATCAAATAACACTATACATTTCTTTTCCCATTGGTAACAGCACTTTGGTAACATAATTCCATTAAAACCAATTAAAGTAAAAATAAGATCTTATATTGCTAAAAACTAAGATGGACTCCTTATTTTTAGAAACTTCATTTGACTTTTCTGTATATTGCGATAAATAAAAAGCGAATGAATGAATGAAAGAACGAAATATTTCTGATATATTCGTTGCAGACTGAGCACAATGTCAGGCCTCCGTCACTCCATGTACTTGCGCGCTATAAGTGCCTACCGCCCAGCCGAGCGGTCTCGGTCCGCCGGCGGATCAAATTCAGTGCGGTTTTCGCAAGCGAAGCGCGCGCACGCCGTTCAATTTTAATAGTGCTGTTCGTTCGTACGCGTATTACGATACCGTGTGGTGCCTTATGTGCTGTAGATGGGTGTAAATCAAGCAAAAGAAGGGATAAACACCTAACATTTTTTCCATTTACCTGTCAATGAAGAAAGGTAAGTGATAAATTATTACTAGTTTTTGTCGATTACATTTTTTTCCATTCACATACCGTCATTAGAGACATAAGTAAAAGACAGTACCTAGGTGTGCGGACACCGGTATCCACTTAGAATTTGACAGTTTAATAGTTATACACTAAGCATTAGCTTGCCTTTCAGACACAGATTTACATAATTTTGTTACATAGAAACGTTATACCACAGAATAATTAATAGTACAAGGTACAGAAGATGCACTCTTCGAAAGAAAACATTCGAATATAAACTGCTAAACTAACAACTGCAATAATGTTCATAAAACATTGCAAAGCACGGACGTGACCTTCAAAAAATGTGCCTACAAGTCCTTGACGCGCTCGTAACGAATCAAAATGCGCTTTAAGTCTGTGTAGCGAGAGTTCTTTTTCTTACGCCCGATGAAAACCTTTGAACAAGCCGCGTCTGTTGTAAGGTTACTTGTTGCGAGAAAACGAATCAAATTTATTAATCTTAATAAATTTGATTCGTGATAATTGGTAGTAGTACAATACACCTAGATATGTACAACTAGTAACTAGATATATTTTTTTTATTTTGAAGGCCATCGACTTTTCGCGTGAAAACTTTCGAAAACTGCAGTGTTTATGTATTTTTGTGTGAGAGTGTTACACTCGTTAATAAAATAACTTACGGCTTAGTGCTTTATTTGAAGTCGGTTCTCTTTTTTTAAGGCTTTTTTTTTCATTTCTAGTGAACATCTCCGAAGATCATCATCAAACTAAGAAGTATTATACTTATTTTAAAACGTTCTCCTAAATGTAACAAATCCTTTTCTGAAAACCGCATCGATATCGGTTTAGCCAAACGCGAGATTATCGCGCACAAACATACATACCTACAAACCATACAAGTCAAACATCTCAGTTTGGCCTGTATGTCTGATCACCTCCTTTTTTTTAAGTTGGTTAAATATTTTATAAATGATAAAAATTTTAACTGCCACATAAAAGTCAGAACATATTCACAGTTCTCAATAACATAGATAAAAAGTTATGTTAATTTAATTTTATCGAAGAGGCAGCCCTGCGATTACTGTGGAATCGCGCGGTGCGAAGCAATCACTGCTGTACGCTTGAGCATTTAGGCGCATTTTAGCATACAGTGGTTGTTGACGCGAGGGAGTAGGCTATTATCGTAATAGGTATTGGAAATTTTCTACTGAGTGAAGTATCTGTTCTTATTCAGTAATCTGTGACAATGTTACCACACAGCGACGTAAATTAAAAACCAAATGTTACTGTGTCTAGATCGTTTGAACTTTGGTCGTAGCGACCGAACTAAGACTACTCAACGACAAATGTTACTAGTGGCGACGCGATAGTGTCGAGTTGTTTCGTAACGGCTACCAAAAATTACAGGCGCCTGGTTTGAGATCTGAAGACCTTGTGTGGATTTTGTCTATATAGGTATTATGTATATAGCTCGCTTTGAATTTTTTTGGTCTGTCTAGTACAGGGTCGATTTAGTGATAAAAATGCATCATACTTATCCATCACCACGCAGGTGACACCGCCGAGCACAGCTAGTAGGTACTAGTATTAAAAAAGTTGGTACCTATCTATGTAAAAGGCGTAGGTATATAGGTAAGATCACGTAATGTATTCACGCTGGAACTGCATATTTTCTCTCGAAATCTTAGAATTTTTGTCTATTTAATAGTACCTATACTATAATAATATATACGCTTCGTCCGCCGAACTACGAATTCCCGTCATCACTTCAAATGGCATTCACCACTTACTCAATTTTTTGCTAGTTTATATACCTAAATGAATATTATTATCTAAGTAGGTAACTACGATATGCGCCTATATACACACACACACACACATAATATTGAATGAGACACTAGCAAGTTCCATGACGTAGAAACAAGTAGATGAGTAATATTGTCGCTCTATCACTCTAGCACAAAAATAAGACCCAAGATCTTTTTATACACTTTACCTCATTTTTCTTCCTGGGGTCATACTTAGACATTTCCTCTACAAAAACATATATAAGGTAAACTTTTTTACCAAAAAATTTAACAGACTTCAACACTAAAAAGTGTGAAATATGTTCAAGTCCATGATAGTGCAAAAGTATCTATTATCAGAATATTGTGCGCTTTTTACCGACTTTGATAAGTTATTTCACACTTTTTAGTGTTGAAGTCGGTAAAATATTTTGTTTTAGGTACCCTTTTCAGTGACCGTTGCTATTTACGCGATCGATTGTTATTCACCGTCAATAGGCGAAAAAACATTCAGTTATTGGAGTGTAATTTAAAAACCGCTTGACCAAATTTTATGAAATTTAAATGGGACCTCGGAAGTATACCAAATAAAAGAATTATCAAAATCGGACAACTCTATAAAACATATGCGTGATCATACATAAAAAAATAACTAGTCGACTTGAAATCATCCTTTTGGGAGTCGATTGACAAAAAAAGACGCCCAAAATAAAACAATCAACAAACTATAGTAAAAGCTTTTTTATAATTGCAAATGATGTGATTTACAAGATAATGTAACAGAATTTACGTGAAACATTATTAAGGTAGGTACCTACCTACGTAAGAAGTAACATTACGAATTCAAATTACAAATCAAATTACATCCGGCTCATTTCTCTGAGATCTCCCCACTTTTTTTTTGTTTGTCCTACACTTATCAAACCCATATAAGTAGAAAATGACATCGTAGGTACTCAAAACCAGTTAGACCAACTTCAATTTGTTTAAATATAGACATGCTGATTATCTCCTATGTTTGTGGTAAGTCGCATGACTCGACATTTTTAGACTCAGTGCTCTACTCAATGTATTTTTGTGTGCATGATACCAACCCCTTCGTGGATGTAGACAGCGGGCGTGATATTGTGCCTGCGACATATTGGATTAGTGTATGTTATATTGGTAATTAAAATCGCCTCAATCAATGATGTTATAATATACGGAATCTCATTGGCCTCAATCAGTTATTTTCAGTCATTCCACGCTGCACTGTATTTAGGCAGGTACTGTGATACAGTAACAAATTTGTTTTAAAATTGGTAGGTACGGCGCAGGTACATGCGGTAATTAGAAACGAATTCCGTGCGCGATATCCAAATTACAAAGTGAACTTTGCCCATGTAGGTAATAAAATCCTATTAATTAAATTTAATTTATTTATTCATACATGATGATTCAACTTAAGTAACCATTACTACATACATACCAGTACTTTACCAGGTGCTACATTATTAGAAAATAATTTATTCAGTAATTTAACTTAAGTAAGATGTATACCATTAATAGGTGAGTACATGGTCCTACTACGTTTTCGTAATCATTATCGGTAGGTACCTAAGTATGTAGATTATATAAAACTATTTGATCGCAAATCGCAACATTAAAAACATCGCCTTTAAAGAGATATATTTAATCTTAATGTATTTACCACCCACATTCAGTACCTATAAGTACTACAAAGTTCTTAATCAATTTTACTAGTCATCAAACTTGCTGGTATTTTATCAAATCGATAACGTTTCAATTCAACTGATATCATGTTTTGCTATTTATGTAGTATATACTCGTACATATACCAACAAAAATACGTTTTTTATGTACCTAATAAGTATATCTAAGGATTTAGTTAGTATTATTTTTTATTTAGTTATACTCTGTACACCTTCAGGCCAATCCAATTCAAAATCCAAGTATCACATTTTGCTTTGCTTGAAATTGGATTTTTTTTTAAATTTGGAATTGAATTTGGTCTCTATACACCTTCAGGCCAAGCAAAGCAAAATTGGATACCTGGATTTTGAATTGGATTGGCCTGAAGGTGTACAGAGATCAAATTCAACTAAAAACAGATTTTACATATGTTATGGTGGTAAATAGGTACGATTTCGGAGAAAAAGGGAAAATTCACAAAAAAAAAAAATTGGGGGGGTCTGGGATTTTTTTTGGCCAACTTGTATTCTCCAAGTGGGCCCCCGAATACGCTCATTTGGTATGTCGGTCCCTCTACCAAACACCCTGTATAATATCTATGTATGGTTCTTAGGCACGCCCTAGAGCCTATTCCTACTAATATAATCGCGAAAGGTTGTATGTATGGATGCTTGTTACTCTTTATCGCAAAAACTACTAAATAGATTTTAATGGAATTTGGTATGTGGATAGATGAGACGCTGTAATATCATATAAGATACATTTCATCATCATTCATCACCACGCGGGTGTAACCGCGGGGCGTAGTTAGGCTAAGCTAATAAGGTGTAATTGAATATGACGAGCGAAGTAACTCATATGATCTGAACTGTAGCCATTATTGATCTCCATTGGAATAAATGATGGGCTTATCAATTATAAAGAAACAATTACAAAAACACGTACTTACCTGCTTAACAGTTTTATTCTGACCACTATCTTACCTTATGTTTAGTAATGATGCGACTTTACAGGGAACACACTTCACACCTGCCTAGCAGATAACGCCTAACTGATATGTACTTGCTTCGATAAATTGGAGACACTCTGAATGTATCTTTGCCTAAGCAAAGACAGACACAGGCACTTAATGTATTCTTCAGCCAGAAGCAAGCGCGGATCCACCGTTGTGGGCACGATGGGCATGACCACAACCCTAAAAGACTTGTGACATTAGACGTCACACTTTTTAGAAACTTTTTATAAAATATATACAAAACCTGGATATCGATTAAGTTATTAACGTTTTCGCGCAAAAGAAACTTCTTTCAAATTTGATTTGACATTATTTGATATCCTTTGTAGTTGTTTTTTTTTTTTTTTTTTTTTTCTTGTCCCCAGAGGGAATTATGGCTCGCACTTCTTATGCATCCGCCAGTGCTTTGTAGTTGTTTTCAGCGAAATTACAGCGCAAGAACATCTTATATATCCGAATAAAAAGTGCAGTGCTTTGCCATGCACGGTTTTGAAGTGTTGTACCCAGTTCAAATTTCTGAATGGAACTGGACTGTTATAGGCAGGCGTGACGCTTATCAGGCGAGCGACTTGATACTCGTACTATATCGATCATGAGAGAGTGTGTGGCGTGACCACAACCAGGCGCCTGGCCAGAAGTATTACGACTCTACTTTATGTTAAAGTTTTACTGTTAGTAAGCACTCTACTATATTAATCGAATCGTTTTGGGAACGAGTTGTATAGCTTTTTGACACCTTTTTAACAAACTTCCAGAAAAGGAGTCTCCTCCTTTTTTAGACGACGCGAGGTACAGTACATTTCATTAAGTTTACCATGTATGACTTTTTTCAATGATCATTCGATTATCAATGCTTCATGTCGGCCCCGTTGAAATTGTATCACCATCATATGAAAGCTTTGTTACTTACTTATGCTAAGTAATAGAAGAATAGTATTTATCTGTTGTAGATATTTTAGTTTCAAGAGTAGGACGTGATTTCATAGTCCTAAAAAATCTCCCACTAGTTCCATGGAACTAAAACACGATGGAACTAGTGGGAATGATTCCTTCAGTGGGCCTAGCACGAAAATTTGCGTCAGTGCCGTAATACAGCGTAATAGTATCGTTGACGTATACACTACAGACTATCATTTATCTAGTACGATTGTGGCACAGATAACTCATAGTTTGTCTGTATATATGCCAATGATGCGATTACGTTACAATCACTCATTTTTTTGTTAAGTTGACAGGTAGTGACAAAGTATTATGACAGTAGTAATCAAGTATTTGTCTGTACTGTACTCGTACAGACGTAAAAACTGTGCATATCTATCTGTATGTTTTATAATAACTCGATAACATTGCATCAGTATATATAGTAAAGTATAGTATACTAGTCTATAGTTAATTACAGAATTTAAAATTGTTTACATTGATATTTACTTTACCTTTTTACTAGTATTTCGTCTAGGCCTAAAAGGCGCGGCTGATTAAAGTAAGAAAACGAGTAATGTCAATAAACTAATTTTATTATACATATTATTTATTTCATTACAGTCTCATGTCAGTGGAAAATTAATAAAATAAGGTGCAGCAATAAATCGCAACCGACTACAATAGCTACTGCCACTATACTGATGCTTTCTAGGCAATAATTCAAACACAGTCATTTTAACTAACAATAAAATTATTAAATTATTCGTCTTTTGTAACAACATATTACAACATTACAGCATGGCACACAGTACATACGGCTCAACGTGAATTATTATGCATATCTTAAAAAGAAACATAATTTTTATGCAAAAAATACCTAGGTGAGAACCTATAAGTACACATATAACTAAAAATAGCGAACCATATTACCCAAATAACAAAGAATAATAACGTATCCAAATACGTAACTACCACAAAATAGCACCTCCAGCCTAAACTTGGGAATCAATTAATTACAAGTTAGCAGGATACTTCTTTGCTAATCCTGCAGCGACCTGGCTACCTAGATCAGGGTGAACAGCAGTGAACATTTTGATGGCTCGCTCTTGAATGAATCCCGCGGCATCCTTTAAATGGCCGACAATGTTGGCAATCAGGTCTTTCTTTTGGGTGTCATCGAATACTCTTGTGTAAAGAAGGGTCGCTTGAGAGAAATTGTCTTCTGTTTGACCACTGTCGTATCTATCGACGTCGCCGCTGACGTTATATCTCGGCTGCAAACGCTGCGCGCGAGGGCACTCTTGCGGCCCAGAGAACGAATTGGGGAAATAATTGGGGCAGTCGTTTTGGTTATGGAGAGCTTGAGGACCATCACGTTGATAGTTTGATACAGTCACGCGGAATGGGCAGTTGACGGGGATCTGCAGGTAGTTTGCCCCCAGACGGTGGCGATGAGTGTCGCTGTATGAGAACAGGCGACCTTGCAACATCTTGTCGGGAGATGGCTCGATGCCGGGAACCAAGTTTGCAGGGCTTAGTGCTATTTGCTCAACTTCAGCAAAGTAGTTCTTAGGGTTTCTATCCAGAGTGAATTTTCCCACAGGAATAAGAGGGTATTCGCTGTGAGGCCAGACTTTAGTCAAGTCGAATGGATTAAATTTACAGCTCTCAGCCTGAGCCATGGTCATCACTTGAATGTAGAAGGTCCAAGATGGAAAATCACCCTTAGCAATGGCATTGTACAAATCTCTGATGGCATAGTCAGGATCTGAGGCTGATAGTTCTGCAGCCTTTTCAGCAGACAAGTTCTTAATTCCTTGGTTTGTCTTGTAGTGGAATTTAACCCAGTGTCCAACTCCTTGAGCATTTACTACCTTGAAAGTGTGAGAACCATAACCATTCATGTGTCTATATCCATCAGGAATTCCTCTATCCCCAAACAAATACAAAAGTTGGTGAGTAGCTTCTTGCCTCAGGGTCAAAAAGTCCCAGAACATGTCTGGATCTTTCAAGTGGGTAGCAGGGTTACGCTTCTGTGTATGAATAAAGCTTGGGAAAAGTGTTGGATCCCTGATAAAGAAGATAGGGGTGTTGTTACCCACAAGATCCCAGTTACCATCATCAGTGTAAAATTTAAGCGCAAATCCTCTAGGATCACGGACTGTGTCAGCAGAACCACTCTCACCACCTACTGTTGAGAAGCGCACAGCCATTGGTGTTCTTTTTCCAATACTTTCAAATACCTTGGCTGCACAGTACTTACTGATATCATGAGTCACTTCAAAGTACCCAAAAGCACCAGCTCCTTTGGCATGCACCACTCTCTCTGGGATGCGCTCACGGTCAAAGGAGGATATCTCATCAAGGAAGTTAACATCTTGGAGAAGTGCAGGACCATTTTTACCAACTGTTTGGATGGCAGTCTTAACACCAACAGGAGATCCCGATTTTGTGGTGATGTAACCGGGAGAATCCTGAAACAATACAAGGTAAAATTATAATCTTGAACATTGTGATTCTACAAACCTGTACTCCAATACAATATAACAAATGTCTTATATAGATATACACATATTTAAAAAAAGCAAGAACTCAACAAAAATTAAAACATCAAATAAATAATACTGATTCACACATTATCATACAGATATAAATGAAAAATATTAACAGTATTAACACAGAGACTCCAAATAGGTAAGGTCATTCGCAAAGCAATGCTTTTTATGTACCTACAGACTACCTATACAACAAAATATGTGAATAAATAGGTAAGCACACACTAGTTTATTTAAACATAATATTATTTATCTTATTATGAACTGGACTATTCCGTATGTTGCCACATGGATGTCATAAAAGCCAACTATAAGGCATTAAGTTCACTCCCTAATACACAAGATATGTAGATGTTTTGTCTTCTGCGATGAGACCAAGAGACATGACTATTGAATTTTAGATTAATAAACACATCTCCATGATGTGTTCCATCATAGATGTGATGGAAGTAGTTATGCATAAAATTCAAATATTAAGTACCACTAACATTCCAACTCATTCAAATATTTAGGTACTTAATATGTATTAGCATTAATTACAATACAATATAACATTGTTCACATATTTTTTTGTTAACTCATTGTGACCAAAGGCAAAGGGGACAAAGATCACTCCGCCAATCAACAATATAGGTAATTAGATTTACATAGAAACCACAAACAGGACACTGATATCAAAACAAATAGTTGATAACACACACAGCACACTTTGAACATCCATTTAAATTGTGAAATCCTTAGGTTATTAAAGCCATTAATCGGTAGTGGGGTTACCTATACATTTATATACGTGTACTGTACGTATGTATTGCGCAGGTAGGTAGATAGTTATCATTTAGATTAGAATTAAGTATTAATCTATAAGGCGGAAGATCCAAATGGGGCAGTTAAATATTATATGTCACCACTTACTTTTAGATTCTTCTTGTAGTTGACGAGTTGGTCAGCAGCAGGTTCCCTTGAAGCCATGTTTCACAATCGCGTTGAAAATACAAAGCGACAACCTGACAGTGTCCGCGTCCTCTAATGAATACCGCTGCCGCCGGTTGCCCACCTCCTTATATAGAGTTGCCGGCGATAAACAACTATCACGACAAACAAGTGCAACCAGTGCGGTGACTATATACCTAGCTACCTGCCTACATACAGTGGTCTTCTATATGATAACACGAAACGATTCGCTCGAATTCAATAATTATATCTTAGATAGAATTTATTGTAACACTTGGACCCTAATACGGATTACAATTTTATTTAGTAGAGGCTAAAAAGGGTCTCAGTCATTCTAAATGAATTATACTTGAAGTATGTATGTAAAGCGATTATTAAATATAAAAGTAAAAAACAAAAGAAATGAATAATATTTAAATAACCAAACACTACGTCATGACAGATGACAGAAATGACGGGTAGCTTGCCAGGCCTGGCCCAGGCCAGTGATGTAGGTAGGTTAGATAGCCAAGCCATACTGAAATCGTGGTACTGGTAAACCACTAATATATAATTAAGGTATTGATACTTTGCAGAAAAAACATTGTATTAGCCATATAATTTTGTTTTTTTTGCATAATGCCGTACATTACTCATCAAGAGTGCATGGAACGGAACACCATTAAAACAGTGTTTCGTAGTTCAACATCCCCCGGAAGACGAAGAAAACTTGAAATTTTTATGATGTTAACTGACAAGTCATTAGCAAGCGCCTGATGGTAACCGTCACGCCTGCGTATACCAGTTGCAGTGCTACTCAGAGTTTAGCACCAATGACGCAATATTGGGCACCAAATGCACTCTTACCTAGGTACTAATTTTATTATGAAACTTATTTGTGATTTATTTTCGCTAGTCTACATAAAACAATCCTGCTAATTCTTATTTTGTTGTGTTAATTGTTGTCAGAAGAAAGTTTTTATGTAAGAAAACCAAGATTAGATGGGAGGTTATGGCGAGGCCGAAGTTCGACCCTACTACGCGTACGAAGTCAAGGGTAGTCACTAGTAGTAAATAAATAAATAAAATTAGAATAGCATGCATATTGTAATACCGTAAATTTCGACAGCTTTAAGAGGTTTTATACGTTAAGGGGAAGTAGGTATAGTATTTAGAATGAAACTCTCAATAGTGGTACGCAAGGTCTGTGATGATACTAGGGTATAACATCAATGTTATATTGCCAGACATCAAATGTAGAATCACATCTTCATTCTCCTATGCTCGAAGTTTGAGTTGATATTATAAGGTACAGTAGGTAGTGATGGGTAGTGCGGAATATCAAGGTGCTGCGTAGAACCGATGCAGGTGGCTTTGGTTCTACGCAGTAGGTAGACTCGTACGTTTGTACATTTGCCATTCCACAAGTTTTAAATACTAAGATAAAACGTACCTTCTCAGAGTAAAGTCACATTAAATTATTAAGTCTGCCATAGTTGCAAATAAATCCACCACTTCAAAACTCAAAGAAACACAAATCTAGGAAAAATAATCCAAACTCAACGTTATTATTTTTTGGTTCCCGCCATATTCCTAAACTTGACTTTTACTTTTTCTAATTGTGCTCGTATGTTTGTACATTTGCCTTACCTCATGGTATTTATACTATACATATTTACGAGTATGGTTGCATCAAATGAAATTTATGAAATACATTTATGTCTAAGCCACGTTCTCGTATAACGGGTGGCTGCGTAATAACTTTCTAAGGAAATTGACGAGAAAAATACTAAAACAATGTTCCATGATTTTGACATTTTGTCTGCACTCTTGCACTGTTACGGTTGACAATTCACATCTTTAGCACGTCTAAACTCGAAGAAACACAAATGTAGAAAAATTAAACAAAATAATTGATAGCCATTGTTAGTTTTTTCCCGCCCCTTGATTAAATATCTACCTCAGTTTTTAAAGAAGTCTTTCCCATGACGCAATTAGCACATTGTGCCAGTACTTCGTGTTTTATCTTCGAGTAGGTATTAATACCGAAATTATTCAGCAATGATCTCAAGAAGAAAGACTAATATTTTAACTTATATTCACATAGAAAGTTCCACCTTAAAATTGGTTTGTTTAGGGACTTTGAGGATTGAATATAGAATATCATGGGGTAAACGTGTCCCTAATTCATGAAATATATTCTAATCTCTACCGAAACGACCCTAAGTGGACAACTTTAAAAATACGTGGAAATATGGTATTTTCAAATTAAAGTTAGGTACTACGTGTACCGTACAGGTACAGGTACCGTACTTCGTGTACGGAGTACGGATACCTAATTTAGAGATGAAAGGCAAAACAAGACAGGAAATGGTACCGTCAAACGGGGTGAATGAGCACGGGATTCAACTTTGGATACCTACATTTTCTACTATAGTGCGCGTGGAACTAGTTGGCCGCGCCTTAGGTGACGACAGGGGCGAGGGGGGCAGGTTGCCTACTGCTCGTACGGCACGGCAGACACGGCAGTACGGCAGAAAGCACCCCCGCTCCGGCGCGGCCAACTAGTTCCGCGCGCACTATTTTATGTTGATTTTGGCTCAGAATACAGAAAGAAGTATTCTGTGGATTTTGGTATCAAAACTTGAGTTTTTCAAATCGGTCCTGGGGCCTTACTATGAGCTTTTAAAGCAGGACTTCTAGACAACTGCCCGGTTTATTCGTACCATGACAACTTTAAAGCAGGCCTGCTCAGGCATATTATTCAAGAACCGCAGAAAAACCGTTCACTTGTTTTTTTGTATGGACTCTCGTCAACAAGTCGCTCTTAATCCACTCAGTTTATCAGCTTAGAAACGTCTAGGCGTCTGCAAAGTTGGTTATAGTAAATTGCTAGAATGCCAGAGACAATATTATCCGTTCACCTTTGAGAAAACAATATTCAAACAGTTCACCTAAATGAGCGTCATGGTATGATTTCATTCAAAACTGTTTATGTCAGGTTTAAGAACTGCACGGAACTTGCGTGGTTTTTACGAAGCTGATAGAAAGGCCCCAGTAGTTTCGGAGCCTATTCAAGACAAACAAACACATTTTGCCTCTTTATAATATTAATAGTGTAGATGTAGACAAATTGCTGCCCGCGGTTATAAATAGTCAGTGACTTTTCTTGAATTAGCAAATATTCAGCGCTACAATTTTTATTTCCCGTAATAGTAATAACCGGTCTTTTTGGAAAATTATGGGGGAGGCATATGTTCAGCAGTGGACATCCTACGGCTGAGATGATGATGATGATGATGATGAATAATAATAATAACCTTCTACGATGTACCTATTAAATAAAATACACTAAAATCAGATTGATGAAATCGGTTAGTCGTACTCAAGTTATGGCGTGACCAAGGGAAATAGGGAATCATGTTTATATAGTTCACAGTGGCCAATCATAATACTTTAAGTAACACACCACAAAGTGTAGTTTTACGAAAATAATTTAAGTTTTCAATGTAAACACCTACATACAACAATATATTTTACTTGTCCCTCGAAATGATCATGAAAGAAATGTATCGTGACTACCTAGTCATACTGTCTGATGTTGCGCAATTTTAAAACAGATTTCCCTAGAGATATTATCATATACATCACCACTCAATCATAACAACAATGTGTTAATAGGTAATACGATAAACAGGCAACTTAAGGCGTATGACTTGGCCAACCGAACCGTGTGGACTTATGTAAATATCGATGTAGGTTAGTCGTGTTTAAATAAAGTAAATACTGCCGAACACACTAAGACACTACAGAATGGGTCTTACGCCCGAAAATGCAAAATATGTTGCACTTACGAAGAATTAAACAAAACCGGCCAAGTGCGACTTGCACTCGCGCACCGAGGCTTCCGAACATTAAAAAACATACACCTACCACTATTCAAGCACGGATCCACCGTTGTGGGCACGATGGGCATGCCCACAATCCTAAAAGACTTGTGACATAAGACGTCACACATTTTCGTATTCGACAGGCCGATGGTATGACGTTTTTTCAAAATGTACTTAACCTGGATACTGATAAAATTATTAACGTTTTCGCGGAAAAGAAACGTAAGCTTCTTTTAAAGTTAATTTGACATCATTTGATATCAGTTGTAGTTGTTTCCAGCGAAGTTACAGAGCAAGAACATCTAATATCTCCGAATAAAAAGCGCAGTGCTTTGCCACGCACGGTTTTGAAGTGTTGTACCCAGTTCAAAATTCTGAATGGCACTGGACTGTTATGGGCAAGAGTGACGCCTAACATCAGGTGAACGACTTGATACTGTATCTATCATGAAAGAGTTCATGCCCCGACTCGTACTTTGCTGATTTTCGAGCTTTGGCTGTGATGTGACCACAACCTTTTTTGTGAGCTAGATCCGTAGAATCGATTCATAGTAAATGATGCACGAAGTCAACCAAATGTAACGGCGATGCAATTGGTTCAAAGGCTACAGAGAGAGTATGGTTTGTTGGTAAGCGGTCAAACTTTGAGAAGACGACTGCATGAAGTCAACCTACGTGCTCGTAGACCACGTCGGGTACCAGAGCTAAGGAGAGGCAATTGAGGAAGAAGGTATTACAATGGGCTATTGCACACGAAAACTGGAACCATTCTCAATGGTCACTTGTTCTTTTCACTGATGAATCCAGGTTTGGATTTCATCCTGATTCGCGAAGAGTACGCGTTTGGAGAGAACCTGGACGTTGGAATCGACTGCAGGTTTACTGACTGCACGATTATGGTTTGGGCAAGAATTCGTCTCGGCGGTAGAACGGACCTCGTTTGGATACAAGGCAATGTGACTGCTCTAAAATACCGAGATGAGGTGCTAGAGCCTGTAATCCACAGCCCCACAGACAGCAAATGGGACAAAATTTCCAGCTAACGCACGACAGTGCCCGTCCACATACGGTGCGTATCGTTACAAGTTGGTTACAAAAGCACGATATCCAAGCTTTACATTGGCCTGCACAATCCCCTGACTTAAATCCTATTGAGCATGCCTGGGATATGCGAAAACCAGCTTTTCTTGCATCTTAGCAGGACTTGGGACAGTATTCCACAACAGGATATTGACACCCTTGTTTTGAGTATGCAGAACCGCTGCAGATGTGTCAGGAGAGTCTTAGGTGGATCCACGGATTATTAATGTTAAGTTTTCAACAATTTTTATAAAAAAAATAGGTTGTTTTGTTTAGGTTTTGATGTTTCAAAAATAAAGTTAAGATTGAAATTTTGTCTGAGTTTTTCCTCTTCTAAGTTTTTTTAAATTAGATTAGATTAGATAGGCTATTAAACAAGGTTTATTTTAATGTGTAGGTGTCTTAAAAAGTTAATAGAATTTTAGTTATCTAAGTTTAATTGAAGTATCCCTAGACCATGTTGATGTGTGTATTTACGGTTTTTTCTGTGCTTCTTGCCAAATTTAATTATTGTAGGTCAACGAGAAATAAGTGTAAGTTTAATTTCCTTGTGAAACCGTAAAATATGTAAAAAAATGCGACATAAACGCTCATATTTTTTGATACTAGTTTGATTTTTTCACATCTGAAAGAGACCGTAGACGCAATTGTTCGATATAAATTTCAACACGATACCTCCATGTACCTGAAAAAAATGGGAATTGACAGACGGACAGACGGACAACAAAGTGATCATATGAGCGTTCCTTTTTCCTTTTCAGGTACGGAACCCTGATAAGTGAGAAAAATGTACGAAGTAATACAATGTTTTCAATTCCATCGCAGCCTTAAAATGAACCGACGATTTAACATGTTTTTACAAATTTAGTATAGGACTATATATAGGTTTATATATGTATCTAGTGATAATAATGGAAAGCACAAACGTTTCTGTACCGTGTGCAAATTACGCCTCATCACGTCCTCACGTCGCGGCATCGTAATCTTTTCAGTAGGTACAATAGGTAGTTCCACTCTTGTACTCCCAAGCATGGGCGCATCCAGATTTTTAAGGGGTTGGGCAGAAGAAAATTGTACTCAATATGTAGTAGGTAGAAATGTAAAAATACTTTATATTTGCTGATCTCATTTCAATAATAACCTGCATCCGGAAGGGCTCTGACTCTAGCTAAAAATTTGTTTTCCAGTTTATCTTGTGCTTTCAGAACCTTCTCCCTATGCACACTCATCATGGAGAGGCCGTTTTCTGTCATTGTTGGCGATCAACTTAATCAATTTCCTTCATTTCGCTCTGTCTTTTTTGCTCCTAAATATTGTACCACACTTCTGTCTCACCAAGAAAACAACTTAGAGCAAGGAGAGCAAACAGCAAGAAGGTACCGGAAGACGTAGTGTTGACCAGCCTCCCGCTAGGTGGACTGATGATCTCGTCAAAACCGCGGAGAGTCGCTGCAGAAAGCGAGTAGCCGTTCCAAGTGGCGTTCTATGGGAGAGGCATATGTTCAGCAGTGGCCGTCTTCCGGCTGATAAAGATGATGATGATGACAATATATTTTTTTAAACCTAAACTACGAGTATGTGTAAGCGCGCTTTACTTAGTAAAATGTTACTAATGATTTTGAGAAGCTCTTTAGCCATTTCGCCATACCATAGTTTACTGCGCTAATACCAAGAACTAGATGCTTGAATATTATACTACCCACTGCCCGTGAATTCGTCCGCATGGAAAAAGATAATAGCGACCCTTTAAGATTTACCAGTTGATTAGAATAGAAAACTTGTCACGTTATATACTTGTGTTAATCCTGGATTATCTATAACCATTGTAAAGATCAGATACAGAATGAAGAAGTACAAACTTACATACATGTCACATTTTTTTGTACTTAAGTATGTATAATATTAGGTCGTAATAGTGTAAGTAGTCATAATCACAACACTACATATAATAAAACTTGAAAAATAGGACTTGAATGGGTGATTGGTGCGTCGGAGGGCACGTGTAGCCGTCGGTCCCGGTTCTTTGTCTTAGGAAAACAGTCGTTAGGCTATGTCGAGGGCCTTCGGGCGGCCTGAAAACATCGAAATGGGTTGGCCACTAACCTATCCACCAATCTACACTGGGCCCGCGTGGTGGATTTTGGCCCACTCCTCTCTCTGAGAGGAAGGCTCGAGTCCCAGCAGTGAGAACAAAATGGGCTGATTATGATAATAAAACTGTAGAGGTCGAATTTCTGTACAATGAAAAAAAAGGTCAGGGCAATGACAAACGCTTTGTCCGTCTGTTTGTACGGGCTAATGTCCGAAACGACTGAACTGATTTAAATGAAATTTTGTATGGTGGTTGCTTATATCCCTGGTCAACTAGGATACTTTTGATCCCGTTAAATTAAAACGTTCCCGTGGAATAGTTAAAAAAAAACTGTAACCACGAGGCCACGTGAGCGTAGCCGCTGGCGGGTCAGCTTATTTTATAATACTTCTTATAAAAACGTTTGTGACTTTGTCAATCTCTCTCTCTCTCTCTGTCATTCTGACTCTCTGTCTGCTTATCACGCCTAAACAGCTAAAAGGATCGTAATGAAATTTATTAATGAGATAGTTACAGGCCGGGGAAGGACATATGATAGGTATTTTTTATCATCATCATCCATCAGCACTAAAGTGAAGCCGGGGGGCGCACCTCTTCGTACTATATGATGTTCATATTATGAATCATTACATCAAATACATACATCTGATGCACAGTGCTAACAGCAAATACTTAACGGCGGCAGCGGCTCGGTGTGACGGCCGATATCGAATAATATCGATCATATCAATGATATCATCGCGGTAGGTGAAACACTTTTCAGTTATTGGATCGTAACTCAAAAACCGATTGTCCGGACTACCTTGGACGTAGGTATACTCTACCCTCTACCAAACAAAAAAAGAATTTCTTCTTTCGGTTGGATAGTGCTGTCAAAGTTGTTCAAAGATGTCGCTTCGTCCCCGTAAGACGGTTATAATCAGATAGGGAGTTAAAATTCGATGCTCTTACCTCGAGCCTCGGTGGCCTAGATGGTCATGGCGTCTGACACGGATTGTCGGAAGACGCTGGTTCGAATCCCGTCCGAGGATGTGAATTTTTCTCTCTAAAAATTGCAGTGTTTGGTATCGCTAAGGAAGCGTTAGTCATTTAAAAAAGTAATAAGTACTATAAAAAACAATTATTAAAATCGGAGTTCTCTGTAAAATGTTATGCGTGATTATACATTAAAAAAATCACTTCGTCTTGATAAAATACTTCTGTTTTTAAAAGTTGGTTGAAAAGATGTGATCCGTGGTGCAAATTTATCTGAACGTTTATGATACCTAATAACTAATTTTAAGTTTGCACCTATGCCGGAATTTTCCTATAGAGCCGCAAATAAAAATAATACAAATATTATGTATGTCGCACGCCTTTTTTAGTCTAAGTCAATATACGAGTACACAAAGGAAGTCTTTATTCATAAATACAATAAACTATGCCAACTTCTTTGAAATCTTCTAATAAACGGCCTGTTAAAGTTTGTACCTAATATTTAACATGGTTCCGTAGCTGCTAGAAACGGTGCAAACCGGGGAGATACTCCTAGCTGGGTTTCCTATAACGATTCCAGAAGAATTTACTACTGTCAGTATTATTTCCTTACTGTATCCTAATTTGACTGGACTACCCTACTACCAACTTGAAAGAATTAATGAATAAGTAATTTGGACATGCAGCCCTAAAAACTATTTTATATGTAAGACTAAGTATCAAACAATATGTTTATGTAAGTATGGTTTTGAATTTTATAGGAGTTTGAGGATCTATTTTGCCTACAATGTTTTAGGTGGTGGGTCGAGCTGGGCCTTATATAACAATAACGCATGAAAAGTAAAATAAAAATGTTTAAATAGTAGATTGTATCATAAGGGAGCAAAATAATATTTTTACGGCGAGGGCGCTTTTTTGAATCCAGAGCGAAGTGAGGGATTCTAGAGTAGAATCCCGAGCGTAGCGAGAGATTCTTTAGTAGAATCCTGAACGTAGCGAGGGATTCAAAGTACGTCGCCCGAGCCAAAAATATATTTTGCGCCCGAGTACTCTACTTTTCATCACCCACTATGAGAAAATAAAAGCGCCTCATATTTTATTGTAATATTATTATTTAATAAAACATAGAGTAACAACTAAATTGAAATTAAATAGTATCCTTTATTAAAACAACTAAAAACTTATATTTACATTTGAGACATTTTCGCAATTATGAAAATTTATTGTTACAGTTTTATTAGGAATAGAGATTGTTGTAGATTTTATATTCTGCGTGTTTGAAATGTCCGAATCTGGATCATTTTGAGGAAAATGTGACGGTGAATCTCGTTGTTTGGATGTAGATAGGCGCGGCGACAGTGGTATGGATGGATTAACTGAAGGTTGCAATTTAATGTTTTCCACGATGCGCTCAGATGTTTTCGCCTTGTTCTCAATGGAATCTTCTATATACCCTTCTGCTACAGCACTCGATTTCCATCCTCCATGTCGCTTGAGAACAGTTAAGTCCGCTCCAGTATCTGCCAAAAGGGTAGCAGAAGTACGGCGAAAACAATGTCCTGTATACAGTTTGATATCTGGTAACTTCAAATAAGTAGCAATTTCTTGTGGCATGTTCGAAATTTTATTTTTCCCATCACTTGTTTGAAGCACTTGCCATTTTGATAACGGATGAAAAACCGATTGGTCTTCATAGCAGCAGGACGCAGGTCCAGGTATTTCTGTACAATAGTTTTGTATTCTCCTCGTATTACGAAGGATCGGTCAATTTTGGTTTTTGTATCGGTCAGCTTTACTAACAGTAAATCATCCGAGTGATTTTCGACATCATCAACAGTTATTTTTAAAAGTTCATTGCCACGACAAGCTCCATGTAATCCGAAAGTTAAAGCCACCTGTAACAAAACCGAATGTGAATAAGACAAGTATCTATCAAAGTACAGGTTACAATAAAATGTGCATTTTTATACACTATGATTATATTTTACTAATCCACCGTAAACATAGTTACCTACTTACTTTTACGGCAAGAAAGACTTTGTCGGGTGCCTCATTAAGGAAAGTCTCCACGTTTTTGACTGAGAACACTTTGGATTTTTTAGGTTTAAATCCATCAGACATCCTCTTCAGGTACGCTATTAATTTCGAATATGTGTCCAGTTTTACATCGTTATTAGAACTGACTGTTGATTTTAGCATTGAGTATGTACTCCAAAGAGTGGAAGGTTGTTTAGTTTTGGCTAAGTACTGGAAGTAGGCCAAAAACACAGATTCTGTAAAATTCTTGGCGCTTCTTGCATTTCTCCATTCAATAAAATTACCATAGGCTTTCATATATTTCTCCCGGGATTTTGCAGGTAATAGATTATCCATCACATTTCTTGCGTCAGTTCTAATGCTTTCAGGAGTTAATTCTATACTTTCACTGTCACTTGAAGAACTCATTTTTCAAAACAAAACAAAACAATGAATTTCTAACAATCCGTGAAAATTTACGAAAACGCGGGCTGTAGTTCGCGCTTTTTTAATTTGTTTTTTTTTTTCATTCATCCGGCGGCGTGACTATGGGCCGTCGTACCAGCCAGTCTTTATTTAAACAATATTTGCGTTCGATTTCTTTGGTGCTGAACACTAAGATGTTCCAAATTCAAAAAGTGCGCCACTTTACCACTATGCAGCCTATATAGGTATCTAGTCCTTATCACTACGTGGGTCGGCGATAAATTAGCGAGTCCCATATATAGCACTGGTATTTAATAAACATTTAAATTACAATATTTCGTAATTAATTACATACGCTAAGCGAGCCTAGTTAATTGTCTGCCTACCGTGCCCTCCGGGTGACGAAAGAGGATTAAAAACTCATTACTGCCCGCTATAACTTTCTTATAGAAAACACCACCTTTGGGTGCACATAAAGGCGAACCAAGTCGTCCTTTTCGAATAGATGGGATGAAAAAGTATATTATTATATTATATTATATTATATTATATTATATTATATTATATTATATTATATTATATTATATTATATTATATTATATTATATTATATTATATTATATTATATTATATTATATTATATTATATTATATTATATTATATTATATTATATTATATTATATTATATTATATTATATTATATTATATTATATTATATTATATTATATTATATTATATTATATTATATTATATTATATTATATTATATTATATTATATTATATTAATAATATTATACCTTATTATAACCTAGATTATACCTTTACAGGGTATAACCAAGGTTATTATGATTATTCCAAGTAAGGGCAAAGATTTCTATAAAAAGTAAGTCTATAATAAGTTGTTTATTAAATGTCGTTTAAATGTAACTCGGCCAATACTATTAAAGTTTTTCATATTTTTTTATCAGAGTTTTTCTCTGTTTCTAAAGTTCCTATCTCAGTACTATAAAATTAAATCGAAATTTTACATATAAGTTTCATACAAAAACTTCTATCACTCGTAAATCAAACCATAGATATAACAGATACAAAAACTGGTCGATTTTAATGATGATGATCTGATGATAGAGGGCATGTACCTATTATTCAGATTGCAATGTTCACTTTCAGTAATTAAACGATAATAACCGCTATAGCAAAAATACATACTACATACAAAACTAGCCTATAGCGGCTATAGCGTTTGGTGTGAGATATTTCCACCCGTACACATTTGGACTTAGGTAGATTAGACACTAGGATCGTCATGCACGACGTTCACTAAATCAAATGAACGTTTAAAAACGTCATTCTGTCTTTTTCACCTTCTAAACAAAAGACAGAATAGAATAATAGAAATAGGCGAATATTCTAAAAATCGCCCGCTGAGTTTCTTGCCGGATCTCCTCAGTAGTGGTCGCATTCCAATCCAAAATGACAATGTGTAAGTGCCCCCGTAGGCCTATACAGAATAAATGATGAATTAAATCCGTTTTAAAATCAGGATTTCACATAAATCCGTTATCTGTTCCTGTCGAGTGATTGACATCGCATAAAATTTATCTGTTATGTACTTACTGTAATTTCAGGAATTTAGAAGTCAAAACAGGATATTGTAATGTTGAGTTCTGTCTTCAATCGTGCCAAAGGTCAGGAACAATATTTACAATTACAATGGCGTTATCTGGTCTAGTCTGGGAAGACACATTACATAAACAAACAAATTAAAATAATATTGTGTACCTACTAATAGTACAGTCGTAAATGAATAATAATACTATATTAATAGATACTATAATGTGTTTTGCTGCGTTTGGTTAACTGATTTCACTAGTCGCCTTAGAATGAGATAGCACATCTTGCTATCACGCTCACACAGTTTTGCATCCTACTACGAGCAAGCATTCCTACTATGATAACATTTATGCCATAGTATAAGCTAATATGCTTGCTAATAATGGCATTGATCGCTATGCTCTAGATTTAAATAAACACTCTCGCCTTAAAAATAGTTATGTCCGTAGAGCACATTTTTACCTTAGGTGGAAACTCTACTTTTTACCGCCTTTAACTATTTGCATCACGACGCGGCGACGCGACGGCGCGTAGGAAATATTCTACACTGCCCCCTCACTGCGAGATAGAGAAGATAAGTAATATTGTAAAGAGAAGGTAAGTAATAATAATAATAATAAGTCGGTGAGTGGCGACACCGTAGACCCTGATTCTCCCTGGGGCTAAATAAGACTCCTAATTAAGGCTTGCCTTAATTGGCCGTCTGGGGGTGGAGACGCAAGAGCAAGTAACAAAAAGCTCCAAGGGTGGAAGTGTTAAAGGGCATAACGTCGGTAGTAGCGCTCTAGTGAAACCGCAGCACAACTCTCGACACCCTTTAGCCATCCACACCAAGGTTGCCCCTTTTGTCACCATTGATGGTGCCCCTTATGGGCCCCTTATAGGCCCGTTTAATGGATGGCAAGTCACCACCTGCCCAAAAATTTTTAAATGAGACTAAATTTGGCAGGTGCCGTAGTCTCTTCCATAGCCCACTATCTTCCTTATAAAAAGTTAGTATCAATAGCCTAGCCATTTTACCTATTTTTATAATAGATGTCACCGTCCATCCAAAAGTTTCTGTTTTTTATACTACATTGTATTTGTTATACCTCTAATTAGTGTTGGCTACAGCCCCACTTATGGCTTTGTAAAGGACCGGATGAAATCCGTGATATAATTCAAATATAGATAATAATAATAATCTTTATTGAAAAACTTTACATAGTATACAGAGTTTCTCGTATATCTGTAAGTGAAAAATAATATAAAGGATCTCATTTTTTTATAACTTTGGCTACTATTTCGCTAACGGCCGTTTTCAATAACCATTCATACAAGATAATGCAAAGGTAGTTTTTGAGGTAACTTCTAAACTTAAACTATTACTGCGTTTCACAAGTTTCAACTTGTGAAACGCAGTAATAGTTAGTTAGTTAATAGTTATTAGTTAGTGTGTCCTTAGAAAAGAGGGGATGGGTATATAATACCAGGTGCTCCGTGTCAGCCTCTCAAGAAAAAATCAAATCATTTATTCTGTACCTATGCTACATATAGACCTACTTACAAATTGTCATATTACTTACATTTATTTTTTGTTTAATCTACAACCGGATCGGAACGCGACCACGACTGAGAAGATCCGACAAGAAACTTAGCCGGATTGTCTTTTTTCATTTTTCTAATGGTCAGTGATGATGCGATGAACATAATTCTTGCTATTATTTGAAACTACACTTTTTCAGCACTAATAAAAGTTATTATTACGTATTATAAAGATTATCTATAGTTCCAAGAAACAAATTAATAGCAAGGACGTAAGTAAGTATATTATATAATTAGGTAAGTACCTATACATATTATCAATCTATTGGTGTGTCAATGTAGTTAAAACTGATAAGATAATAATGAGTTAGTAGATAGAGACCTAGTGTGGTCGAAGATTAAAAAAAATGTTGTCGTATTGTGAACGCTTTTATCTATTTATGTCACTACGCAGGGGGCTTAACGAAATATTCTAGAATGAATGTTAATTATTGTCAGATTTGTGATAACCATATACATTATAAAATAATCCTTCAACATTCATTAAAACAGTATGAAAAACATCATCATCATCATCATCATCATCAGCCTGTAGCAGTCCACTGCTGGACATAGGCCTCTCTATAATATTAATCTACAATTCAAAATATTATTTTAAACATCTTTTACTTCGAACAGCCGTGCGATTCTGTAAGAGCAAACATCGTTGCATCTTTGACAACATCCGTGAAACAACAACGACGAGATGACAAGGAATTGAATACCTTTTTTGGAAGTCGGTAGAAAATGAACCTCTATTTCTCGTGGTCACACTATAACTTGAGAACGGGTGGAAAAATCTCGTTTATTCTTTTTTTTTATTGTGTTATTTATTGCCAGGAGAAGGTTCTTAAAATAAACAAACCAAGAAAGACGGGAGGTTATGGCGAGGCCAAAGGCCGAGCCTACTCTACTACGCTAACGAACTTGCGGGCAGTCGCTATATTATCTTACTGCAAATACTCGTATTAGGACTAACTGATGTGAATTTCTGAAGTAAAAACTTCTTTAGCCAGCCAACTCAGTCAACAATTGCTCAATAGAGCAATTGTTGACTGAACAAAAATCACGGAACTCGCGTTATCTTCAGGCACCTATTTGTTGTTCATTAAGTGTCTTAAAAATAATTCGAATAGTTTTCACTTCTTTCAGCAGTGAGCAAAGACTGACCATGATTTTTTATTTATAAATCTTGTATGTATTTATTTAACTGTAGGTGTTTAAATATAACCATAGTGACTCTTTGGACTGTTACTGTACTGGAAGAAAACATTGACATTGACACCTGTAACACAGGTACGACCTAGCGTAACTAAGTTGTAATTTGTACCTACGACACCTAGGAGCTAATTATCTAATATTGGGCTATGTCGGTTACCTTGGTTCTCTGTCGAAGCCGTCTAATATCTATATATAACTAGAGTAGCTGCGCCCCGCGGTTTCACCCGCATGGTGATGGATGCTTATGATGATGACGAAGACAAGTATCATATGTGCTTCCCCAGGACCTTGCCAAGTTTGATAACGTTCCGTACTCAGATAAGCTTTTAATTACAGACACTTCAATTTTATTTATCTACTAGCGACTGCCCACGACTTCGTTGGCGTAGTAGAGTAGGCTCGGCCTTCGGCCTCGCCATGACGTCCCATCTTTTCTGGGTTTGTTTTTATTTTAAGAACCTTCTCCTGATAATAATTAATACCATAAAAAAGAATTAGCGAGATTCTTCCATCCGTTCTTAAGTTATAGCGTGACCAGATGAAATATATAGGGGTTCATTTTTATATATATAGATAGATGTATAGGTTCTAAATAACTTATATTAAGGTGGTTGTTAGGCAGGTGAGTACGCACGTCGCAGTATTATATTGAACCCTCTGGCTGAAGTATAACGATACAAAAGGCCAGATTCAGCTCTTCTATATACTTATAGGTGACAATCAACAATGTGAAATGCTTACTCAGTTTATATTTTGGTATCCAGATTTAGTGGGACTACAACATGCAACAAGTAATGATCAGGTCCGGTCACCCCCCACCCTCCGTCCGCCGCCGTCGCCGCCAGCGTGGCGCCACAATATTGCTTACAATGTAAACCGATCTATTTAAAGTTTTGTGGGTACTCACCCGCAATGCATAACATTGCTGCGTAAAAGATGCATTTGTAAACGGAATTTTCCAAGGGTTATTTATATCCAGGCCGGTATTATTGGTAGCGATAAAACCTCGCCGAGTCGCAATTAATAGTCCGTGCAGTTTTTCGCACTGTGGGTATACCTACTTACATACTTGGGTACCAGTTGTTAGTGTCCAGATAAAATTTATCAGTAGAATATCTATTTCTATTTATTTTCAAGTACCTGCTAAGAGTCCGGCAATTTCGACGATATAGGAAACCAAAGAGAATATATTATCAGACATCAATGATATAAGTTTTAATTTTTATAAAGATACCAGCGCACGCAGCATTGTGTCTTGCATCTGTGTTAAATTTTGTTACACTCATAGCTCCGTCAAAATAGGCCGTAACCAGACACATGCCGATTGTACAATATTAAGCACAGAGGTGAGCATAAGCATACAAACTCTTACACGTATACACACATTCCCTTATACACACACACCCACACAAACAATCACTTGCCCTCACACTTACCTGTGCGCACGCAAGCACATAGGAACATGCACTGACTGGAACTGAATATTGGGATTGCGGGAAAAAATTGGGTCAATTTTAATGCCTAAGGAAGACTGTTGCCATGTCGGTTTTGAGTTTCACTACTTCAAGCATAACGTTGGACTCCAAATATGGAACAGTACGCAAAGAAAACATAAAACCTTATCTTTTTTGAATTCGGAAGTAAATTATTAGTTGAGAACTATTTAAAAATACTAGATAGAGCCTTGTTTAATTGAATTAGTATTCTATCTTTCCTATCTACTTTGAAAAACTTAGATGTGCCATCCGCATATAAAACAATATCACAAATATCCTTGGCTATAAGTGGCATGTCGTTAATATATACTTACTAAGAACAAAAAAGGCCCTAAGCTGGACCCTTGTGGAACTCCCATTCTAATTATAGATCCCGGAGATGTTGCACCATTTATGCCAACCTTTTGCATTCTGTTAGATAAAAATATGACTCGCTGGCTTCAAGTGCAGCTCCACGAATACCATAACGGAACATTTTCCGAATCAGTGTACGGTATTCCACACAATCAAATGCTTTAGAGAGGTCACTAAAAAACGCCAACAGCATCATGTGAGCTCTCCCAAGCCTTTAAGACATATGTAATTAACGGTACACCGGCATCCGTAGTTGATCCTGCTTTCGTGAAGCCGAACTGATTTTCGTGCAGTATTGAATGCTCGTTGAAGTGCGCCAAAAGTGCTTTGGTGATGGCTTTATTAGCAGCTGAATGAGAGGCAGCGACATTGTCGTGAAAAAACGAATAAATACCTACATAATGTAAGAATTCAAAGATTCGATCGATGTGTTTGAAGTTTAAGAGTTACTATGTGACTGTTCTAAATATTAAGTTTATTCAAAATATATTGAACACTGATAATTTATATATAAAATAAATAAATATAAATAAATATAAATAAAAGCATTTAGTATTAGAAAAAGGCGTACGTTTTTGACTCAGTCGATTAAAGATAGTCATTATTCACCATGTCATCATGACCACGACTACTCTGCCAAGAGTGCCCGATAATCTTCTTATTATAATAATAAAGAGGAAAGATATATGATTGTTTGTTTGTTCTTAATGGATTCACGTAAAACTACGGCTGAAGGCTTAACCGATTCAAACAATTCTTTCACGAGTTTAGAGCTAATTACATTATGTCTGAGTAACATACGCTATATTTGATTCATCGTCATCATCATCCATCAGCACGAAGGTGTAACATCAGTCAAGCGGTCTTGAGTGAATCGTATGCAATACTTACATTTTATTTTTAAACACAATATAACAAATAGTTTCGCCTATATATCCTCGAAGGGGGAAGCAGCGGTGTATTGAGCGCCTACGTTTTGACATGTATGAGTTTGAGACATGTATTTAGTCATATTTCTTAAGAGGCGAGCCTATTGCAAACTACGGGGCACTCTTTCAAAATTTATTTGTCAGAAAAACTCAGTAACTGTCCAACCCGGGGATCCACCCAGGACCTCGAGGTTCCAAAACGGCACTTCTACCTCTATACCAAGACCAAGCGAGTGAAGCCGCTGGCGGGTCAGCTAGTGCTGTAATACAGTTATTTGTTAAAGTTGGTTTACTAAAATGTGACAAAGTGTTAAGAAAGTTAAAATTATGTATTATATTTTTTAAGCAATAAAACTAAGTTGCAATTAAGATTTTTATTAGTCGTATATATAGTACTAATTAAAACTTATAAGTAAGTGATTTCGCATGCCATAATAAATCTAAACCTGATACTATAACAGAGGTGTTTGGTTATTGCTGCACTATCCCAAACAACTAAGAGTTAGGTTAGGTTCTAGAATAATTATTAGGAAATTATCGCTGCTGCATGTGAAATCTTAAGTAAGTAAATAATGACACCTTTAGGCATTCGAAAACAGAAAACCAAAAAAATTATTTATAATGAAAATTGAATTTGAAGGGAGCCAAATATTGTGACGTAAAAAAGATGAATGCCCCAAGTACTACCTACCTAAAACAGAAAATTAAGCAGTAAGTAATTAATTAAATAACAGTTAATTAAGTATTTAATTAAATAACAGTTAATGACGTATTTAATTAAATAACAGTTACTTAAGTATTTAAATAAATAACAGTTAATTAAGTATTTAATTAATAGAATAGTAATTATTTCATTTAAGAAATAGGTAACCACTAGTAGCACAAAAAAACAAATATAGGTACCTATAGGTTAGCAAGTTTTTTTAAAGAGCACGTCCTTATTATGACCATTTTTCATTATTATTATTATTGTTTACAAATGAATTACGCGCTTTCGTGAATAGTACCTAAAATCTATACCTATATTAAAAAAGTGAGTAATGTTTAGTAAGTTAATTTGTGTTTGTAGAACTATGTACCTAACATAGTTCTACAAACACAAAATTTGAATGTGTATAAAATTCACAATTGACCAAATTACTTAATAATATCATTTAAAACCATTTAAGTATGTACGATCCTACTTAACTTACTATTTTAATTTTAGATTCTTTAGACAAATAACATTAATTCATTAAATTATAAAAGTTATTAAAACCTATTGCTACGTTAAGTTCATGAAATAAATTGTTTAACCTTTAATTTGGAGAACTTTAAATTGTATATCTTCTTGATATTAGGTACCTATATGAGACTAGATGCGCTTCGCAGTTTCACCTGCATCAAAATGATTAATGTTGATCATGTTTTTTTCATTTCTTAACCATCCCTGTATCAGAGAGAACCAAACAATAAAGAATTAGAATTATAATGTAATTTAAAAAAAAATAGTAATTATTAAAATCGATCAAACCGTTTTTGAGTTTTAAGGAGATCAACGAACAGCAAAAGATTTCATTAGAAGAAGAAAGAAGAATAAGATACGAGCGCAAGGCGACTACCTGTCAAGAAGCGTCATTGCACCTGCAGAGAAGAGTTCAGTGCAAAATACACTAATAGTTAATGCTGTACTACCCCAGCGTACAACCTTATCGGCCTTACTTACAAACGCTATAAAATGCCTACGTGTATATAAAAACCTGTGACATCATCTACTGCTTGAGACCACTGCGGAGACAAATGCTCTCCTAGAGGGTCAATTGCACCAGAGAAATACCAGTTATATAACGTGTAATAGATAATACTACAAACTGAGGTTGCATAGGTGCAAATCCGCCTTTAAAGGTTTACAACAAAAAATAAAGAAATGCAACACGAAGTACCTAGTAGATGCTTGACAAAATAATTGATCAGATATTTTTTGTACTATTTGTTGTTATTTACGTATGTAATTACAATAGCACAGAGTTATTTATAGATAATTATCTCTCTGGCAATACAACTCTCGTACATGGGTGATTCTACGAAACAGGGTTTTTAATGTTTTTGGCGAAAATACGAACCAAATTGTGAGTTAAAGTTTTGATGAGCTATTACATTACGTAGTTGGGTAAGATTAGTAATAAGATTTTTTCTTTTGAGAATACTAGTAGATATGTACTTAGTAGATAAAGAGTTTAATTTAAACCCGATTTTTATGTAACATGTTTATTCATGACATAAATAATTAATTGTAGCGCTCTCAATAAAACTTGCCTTGTGTTTCTCAAAATATCAACAGGCAACCCTTCCTGCGGTCACGACTTAGATGGGTGAGCGCTAGCATCATTTTCAACTAAGCGCTTCAGTATTGTTCCGGTTGTTTGTCTTTTGAACGACAGTCAGACAATTACAGGATAGCAGATAACTTCGAAATTAGGGCTATAATTGGAAATTGTATAGGCTAGCCTAACCACACCCCACGTTGAATTTAGGCCACACTCACCATCCAGAGAGTAAGGACCAAGACACACTAATGGGAACTTAGGTATTGGACTGATCATGTTAGGTTGCTCTATTAGTATTATACAGTTTTTCAGTATTTAAAATTAAAATTTCAGTATTTAAATTATGACATTATATGATTATATATATATATGTATATCCTCATTTAAAATGTGGCTCCCACGTAATACATCTGTCACAAAGAGTGTATTATTTTAAAGATTATATATAACTCTAAAACGGATAAACATTTCATCATTTCCCACACCTCAGACATTAAGGCACATAATGTCTGAGGTGTGGGAAATGCTAATACTCTACTATATATAGATATATACCCGTATATGCCTTCCTCTCCCCTTTGCCATATACATTCAGCGTCATTCACACTCACAACCGTCCCTACCATCCACCATCTCACTCCTTTACTAACAAACAAACACACACACTATTCTCCACCATACACACTACTTCTGACCACACCAACTACTTCTCACCACACAAAATCAGCCCTTCCTACTACATCTACCCAAACTAAACCTAACAGAGAAATACTCCTTCACACAACAACATTCCATCCCAAAACACACTTACTCTTCCCACCAAATAGTCAAAGTCAAAGTCATAGTTAAAATCATTTATTCAATTTAGGCATCAAAGACGCACTTATGAACGTGAATTTTTCATTATAATGTACTTTAAAGACTACCGTCGCGTTCCAAAATATATAGAGCCTACGAAGAAAAAGCGGCAAGAAAATAAATTCGGGGCTATTCTTTTTATATACATAGGTGTTTTACAATGTTATTACTTAGGTACTACAAATATTAGCTTCATTGTGTCGCCTTACAAAAGAGAACATAATAATGGTATCAGTAGGGCAAGACACGCTACACAATAATAATACATACCTTGAATCTACCCCCCACAAATATAACTCTCTAACACACGTATCGTAAAGTTTACATTTTCATATACACAAACACACACCTCACACACGCAAATATAACCTAACCTAATTAAAGAGTATATATGTAAATTATTTACCAAGGAACTCTACGTTACTACTGTCACTTCTATTCTATTGGGGCTCATAGGCGTGATGATAGTCAAACGCAAGCCTATTTACTAATAAAAAAAATAAGAATAAAAAGTATGCCAGTAAAATAGAATTTAACCTCGCCCTGTATTTCCGATCAAACCTTTTTTATAACATTTAGGGTCACTTACTGACCATAATATCATAAAATGCTCACAGATCCAAGTGGAGCTCCAAGCGCGCCATTAAGAAAAACAGTTTTTGGCCGTTCGGAAGCTATGCACTTTAGGGCAAAAGTTATTGAAAAGAGAATACAATTTTGTATCTTTTTTTAAACTTTTTGTAAAACTTACCGTTTACGTATGAACCGGTGTTTCGATATAAAAGAAACACACACAAAAAAATCGAGATTCAGAATTATACTTATTTAAAATTAAGTTAGAATTACGATTAAAAGAACTCCGATTTATACTTACAAACTCATGAAATGGAGTACGAGTAAGTACCTCTAATTTGTATAATTTCGACGTCTTATTGAGAATTTGATATCCTGCGAAAATCATGCAACTAGTAGGTCGATGTTATAGAGAATACGTAAGCTTTGATTTATGTTCATTCATTCATAGTGGTGGACCGTCTTACCGACGTGTTATTATAAATTATTACTATCACATTAACTAAACTAAACTAAAAAACTATTAAAATTATAACTATCACATTAACTAAACTAAACTAAAAAAACTATTAAAAATTATTACAATCACATTAACTGTAACATTTTGAAAGTTTAAATTTAAAATATAATAAATAACGTTGACGAAGACCTTAATTTTGTATAGTAAATGTGTGTTCCTAATGGCTCTTATTTTCTAACATACTTAATATCTATCTCCTTTCTACTTCAATTGTCTTAGTAAACTGTGTTAAACTTTCATAAACTAGTACTAACGAAACGAATGGTTAACAAAGTAACTGTTATTTCAAGTCTAAATCCAATTTAATTATACAAGCTATATGTAGTAGTATATACAATTTTGTAGTCCTATAGCTGCAATTCCTTTGAACAATTTTACCTTTGGAAGCCAACTTCATAAATTAAAAGCTATTTTTTTGTGTTTTGGCAATATTATACCATATTATGCTACCTATATACGAGTAAGATCAATAGAACTTTTGCTGGTAACATTAGGATCAACAGTCGCGTTTTTTGCGAAAAAGTTTGTGTTGGTGAAGGATACGTTTAAATTTTACCGCTAATTTAATATGCATTCATGTTGCGTTTCAAAGTCTGAATTTTAAATGTATAAATGTTTCCCACGATATGTAGAGTCAACTATATTTCTGAATTTGGAACTCAGTGTGTAGGTAAGGTAACCCTAAATACTAAGGAACCCTACGCCACATTTGCATTATGCGCGTCCTCATTATCACGTCTTGGTCGGTATTTCAATTGTTTATATTGAAATACTTCGATAAATACTTAACTTAAAGGTACCTCGATATAAGAGGGTCATTACCTCTGCCTTGATATAATTGTGCACGTGTGTGTGATGTAACCTTGCGTAATTGAGAGAGCTGTTTGATCTAAAATCTCTTGCAACCGGTATTTCAAGTTTAGTCGAGCCCACTGTTAGGCGTATCTAATTGAACGCTTTGAAGTAAATAAGTTTAGCACATAGCTTGTAGTGATTAGGTTGGTTTAAGTATGTACGCCTTTCCGAGGTGAATTCTTACTCATAAGGACAAAAAAGGTCACTGACATCTGGCAGTGGCTGGTGACTGCATTCGCCAGAAAGTCAAATGGTCAAAATATTTGATTATAATAGTACCAAGGTCGAATGAAAGCAGACCTTTTCAGTTCATTTCAGCCTTACAGAAAGTAGATTGCAGCCAAACGACCTTATTAATAAACGTGGCTTACACCCGGAGTAGTTAAAACATCTATCTGTCAATTTTTCGCTTGCAGTAAATGTCACGCGTGAAAGCAAGACAAAGCATGTTAAGCCTAATATAGGTTTACGCAACATTTATTAATAAAGGCCAAAGAGATTTAGGGATTGCAGTTTCCACAGCGTAATGTCATATGGGATATTGCTGTGGGGTTCAGCGGCTGATATAGAGACCATCTTTATCCTATAAAACACGTGACATTCGAACTATACACGAAATGGGTCCCCGCGATTCTTTGAGAGATTTATTTAAAGAAATCAATATACTTTGCCTTCCTTATATGTATATGCAAATATAACGTATGTTCGTGAAGATTTACATAAATATAAGTTAAATAGTGATCACCACCCTTTTAATACTAGGAATACAAATAGGATAGCTGTACCTAGTTTTAGACTTGCGAAGACTAATAAGTCATTCCTAGGAATTTATTTGCGTTTTTACAATAAAATCCCAAAACAGATAACTGAGCTCACAGAGGGAAAATTCAAGTTGACTGTAAAAAACGTTTTAATAAAAAAACACGTTATAAAGTCCGACATTGTATAGAAGACAAAGATGCTTGGAATACTTCACTTCTGGCAAGCTGTCATTCTGCCACCCATAAATAGTAGATTGTATCATAAGAGAGCAAAATAATATGTTAGGCGAGGGCGCTTTTTTGAATCCAGAGCGAAGTGAGGGATTCTATAGTAGAATCCTGAATATGTGAGGGATTCAAAGTACGTCGGCCACGCCAAAAATATATTTTGGCTCGAGTGATACATTTTACTTTTCATCACCCTATATGAGAAAATCTAATAAAATATAGTGTAACAACTAAATTGAAATTAAATAGTATCTAATAATAAAACAACTAAAAACTTATATTTACATTTGAGACATTTTCAATACAATTATGAAAATGTATTGCTACAGTTTTATTAGGAATAGAGATTGTTGTAGATTTTATATTCTGCGTGTTTGAAATAATGTCCGAATCTGGCTAATTTTGAGGAAAATGTGACGACGAATCTCATTGTTTGAGTGTAGATGGGCGTGGCGACAGTGGCATTGATGGATTAACTGAAGGATGCAATTTAATGTTTACCACGTCCACACATTTTTGCCTTGTTCTCAATGGAAACTTTTATATACCCCTCTGATATCCCACAAAACAGGGAATCCTAGTGTGGGAGCTAGTGCTCATAACTTAGCTTAAAACTATAGAAAATTAAGTAAAACTTAGTATAGCTACGTAATTTTAAGCTACATATTGTACACCTATATCCTGAAATAAACATGATTTGATTGATTGATTGATTTGATATAGACTTCGAAGTCCGCTCCAGAATCTACCAAAAGGGTAGCAGAAGTACGACGAAAACAATGTCATGTGTATGTTGATTTCATTTATTTTATTCAGCCGGTGGCGCGACTATGGGCCGTCTACCGGCCAGTCTTTATTCAAACAATATTTGCGTTCGATTTCTTTGGCGTTGAACACTAAGATATTCCATATTCAAAAAGTGCGGCAAAGATAATTGCGGCGCACTTATAAAGAGGTTTTAAAACTCATTACTACACGCTAAACGTTTCTTATAGAAAACACCACCTTTGGGTGCGCTTAAAGGCGAACCAAGTCGTCCTTTTCGAATAGATGGGATGAAAATGTAATATTAGTAGTACCTAAGTAGAAACATTGTAAAAATGTATATAAAAAGAGTGGCCCCGAGTTTCTTGCCGCTTCTTCTCGGTAGGTTCTATATATTTTGGAACGTGGCGGTATAGTCTTACAAGTACATTATAATGAATAATTTACGTTCAGAAGTGCATCTTAAATGCCTAAATTGAATAAATTATTTGGAGTTAGACTTTGACTTTGCAGTCGATTATCTCATTGCAATGATAATAGTAGATATATAATCTAATAAATAAGATACCTACCATCATAGGCGTAGCTATTTTATTTCATTTGTTTCATGACCTTGGGTATTCACTTTGTGTTTTGAGTTAATCACTTATGTGTCTTTTTTCGAGATTGTCGAGGTTGGTCTACAAAACTTTTCATTGGCTCAGCAGAGAACAGTACAGACACAGAGTACAGAGCAGTAGAACTTGAAAGTTGTACATATTTTAGGCATAGAAAACAAGATACAGAGTAGACGAGTTATTTAAGAATCTTGACGATAAAGACCATAGGAAATATAGAGTCCCATAATAGAGACGTAATCACGACACTTAATTCCGATTAAGATGGTTTAGTTAAGTATTGCTAATAAAAAAGGAATGAAAACAGAATCAGAAATACACGGAGTCACTTTAGACATTGCATATGTATAAGAAAATTATCAAAAACAGAATTCCAGTCAAACAAATATGTACATATTAAATGCAACTTGTTTGACCTTTTCATCATTAGTGTTAACACTAATGAAAAAAAGGTCACAAAGAGCGTGAAATATATAAGCTAACCTATAATTTATACTATAAATATTGAAAATGTCTTTGTTTCTATCAGGTTCGAAATTCCAAACATAATACTAATATCATACGACTTTTGTTTTAATTTTGTTTAGCGCTAATTTTGATTTAGTGAGATGCCTTGCAAGTGGGTCTTCGATTTCCCCGTACCTATCGTTAAAAACCGAAATCTGACGTGACGTGACCAACCGTGGTACCTATACGTGGTAACCGTGGTATATACATTGTACGTGGGCTGTCCCAAAAATAGTTTGCGAAATATAAAATAGAATATAAATAAAGTTTATATACAGCTTTTTAAAATATCCTCCTCCAATCCCTATGCACTTATGCATTCGGGTGATCCAGCTTTCAAAACATTTAAAAAACCTGTATTGCGGGAGGTTGAAAAATAACCGCTGATTTTATTCGATTATATTCCTCGCCTGCAGTGCTAAATTTTCGCCCACGGAACATTTTTTTACCCTGGGGAAATAAAAAGAAATCGCATGGAACTAAATCTGGGCTGTACGGAGGATGGGGTAACATTTGAACCCCCGAAGTTGTCAAACAGTCCATGGTTCTAGCAGCTGTGTGACCAGGCGCGTTATCTTGGTGAAAAAGACGACCACGGACGCCTCTACTTGGGCGGTCGCTATCCAACTTCGTTATACCATTCACAACTAACTGATCTACGGTCTTCCAGCAGAATTACTGCTACTGGTCAACTGCGTCAAAAAAACCGCAATCATTTTTTTATTAACGCTCCGACCGCGAACAACTTTTGTGGGTAAATCGTCCTCTTCAAACACTCATTGCATGAATTGCTGCTTTTATATATTCATGATTCGTCAGTTGTAAGAATGTAGGATAAGTTTTGCGAAGTTCATCCTTCGAACTTTTCTAACATAAATTTGCACCAATCAACACGACGGCATTTTTGCTCATCGGGGAGAGAATGTGATATGCATCGCGAAGCAAGCTACCTAACTTTAAGGTGTTCATGCAGGATGGTGGAAACTGCTTGTGATCCAATGTTTAGTTCAGCCTACAGACTGAGAGATACATCTTTCGATGTGTAATATGTCTATTCTCTCGCAATAGGCACTCTACCCTGATGATATTTTCATGAGTTACTGCAGTTGGTGGTCCGCCGGATCTGGGGTCATCGTTTAAGTTCTCTCGACCACGTTTAAATTCTCGAAACCAATAAGTAATTGCTAACGCAAGAGCAGACTCCCCAAAAGCAGCTTGTAAATTTTCTTGAGATTCCTTGAAGGTTAACCCTTGTTTATATTCATGCTAGCTGCGCTCCGCGGTTTCACCCTTGTGGTGATGGATGATGATGAGGATGAATCAAATATAGCGTATGTTACTCAGGCATAATGAAGCTTTATATAGCTTTATACTTGTGAAAGAATTGTTTGAATCAGTTAAGTAGTTTTACGTGTAGGTATCCATTATAAAGAAACTAACAATCATATAACTTTGCTCTTTCTTATTTTAGTAGATAAGATTGAGATTGTTGCAAACAATGACAGATAATCTTTAAACATAAATAAATAAAAACTAGACATACTTAGGTGGCCAGTAATTTTGAGATGTAGACCGCGATTTAGTAGCTTTTGGAGGACCTGATATTTCGGTAAAGTTACATACACCATATTGAAAATATCAATATTTTATGAAAGTTGAATAACACCAAACACCGTCGCTGTACGTTACTTCAACTATGACCTTGAATGCGCCGAGGGGCCGTGCCCTATAGCAACGCGGCGCACAACAATCACACTCCTTAGGTGCGTTCGTTTAGCAATGACTCGTGGCGTTGCTACGGTTGGCTCTTTTGTTCATAAAGCTCAATGTTGGGGGCAAAAATAACACTTTTGTAGCTTTTCGATAGAGACAGATTTAGTATTCTATTAATTCTTTAAATCTAGAGTCCCGTTACATTCAGGGTTCAATATACCGCTTATGACGTAAAACACTGCTTCACTCCCTCGGTGTATAATCTACTAATCCCTACAAAGTTAAATTAGTACGTAATAAGTTATAGACGAGTAAATAGAGAATGTTTCATTTTCCATCAATTTAACCGGATATCTAGCTAATATAGTTTTTAAGTAAGAACAAAGAGGTTTATAGCCACATAAATTGATAAAGATTTTTGGAATAAATAAATAAACGCGTAAAATAGCTAACTTGCCTTTTCCCAATTTTTCCCATAATTTTTATATATTGTTTTGACCGTAGTGTCGCTGTGTAGTAAAAGCAATATAAGTTTGCTTTTTCTTCGCAAATTTGTTGAAAAACGTCGTACGAAACTCGTTAGTAACCTAGCTCACTTGTATTATAATAAACTATTATGTGACCTATATTGTGCAACAAGAAACAGTTTCAACCTACCAGATGTACCTACCCACATATTAATTCTTATGCTTATAATTAAAGGTACTTAATATAAGTTTGTTTAATATTCAGTCTTCTTAGTATTTAAGTAATTGAGATACGTAAGTGAGCTCTGATCTTTTGCATCATAATATACTGTTATACATTAGTCACCAAGTCAAGACAAGAGTCTTCAACCAATGTGTGTTCCCAGTGATGACTTATGACACTAAAACGTGGTCTCTTACCTCATAAATGAGCTCAAAGTCGCACAACGATCTAAGCAGAGGGATATTCTATGTAATAGGATATTGCCAAAGTTTGTTAATGTAACGCATCCCTGGAAGAGAACTAGTTTTCGCAACACAAGTAATCCTACCGCGAAAATTAGTGGTTGAACTCATGTCTAGATCTTAAGTTATTTAATGAATTAGTTCGAATATAATTATGTTATGTTATGTTAATTTGCCGATTCTCGGGGTTACTCTATACGTGATCGAATCAGAAATAAGATCCGTAGAAGAACGAAAGTCACCAACATATCTCAGAAGATTAGCCAGTAAAAGTGGCAATGGGCAGGGCACATAGCACGCACAACAGATGGCCAATGGGGCCGGAAGATTCTGGAGTGGAGACCACGCACCGGCTAGCGCAGCGGTTATCGTCCTCCGACACGGTGGACAGACGACCTGATAAAGGTCGCAGGACAACGTTGGATGTAGACCGCTTCCAACCGGTCCTTTTGTAAAATAATGGGGGAGGCTTATGTTCAGCAGTGGACGTCCTACGGCTGAGATGATGACTAATAGTACCCACGCATTAAGATTATACACTGTGTCGCAGGAGGTACATACCTACACACACACCCATAAACACATCACAAACACGAACATTGTGTTGGACATCACTAGCTTGTAGTGCACATCCCTAAGCTAATGTAATCTGTACTCTGTAGTGTAAGATGGTCTGTGGTCCTTCTTAAGAAAAAAATAGATCGGTGAAAAATGTATCGCTACGTATTATTAATTACTAGCTGCTCTCCACGGTTTCACCCGCGCGGTGATGGATGATGATGAATATGCCTATGTTACTCTGACTGAATGGAGCTTTCCAATGGTGAAAGAATTTTTGAAATCGATCCAGTACTTTTTGAGTCAATTCGTTACAAACATACTTACAACTCTTTCCTCTTTATAATATTAAGTAAGTATAGATACAGTTAGTATTCCCGTCCTTCGTAATATAATCCCAATACATTGGCCCTGACCAGGGATCAGATCTGGAACACCGTGCTTCGAAGATACTTCACTGGTCCTCAGTATGTATGGTTTTAATAAGAGAAACTACTACTTACAGTAACTATTTAATAAATAACTAATCATTAACGAATTAGTAACTAAATAATATTTAATTAGTAGGTACTAACTCTTTCTAACCTTCTTGAATTGGATCATGATTACCTGTTTTGATAAAAGTATTTTTTTTGTAGAATAAATATGTTTAACTTGCCAGAACTAACTGCACTAGCGCATTAGGTAGTCCTGTAATGACAGATGTAAATATTTTATTAAATAAATAAATTATAGTTTCACATCCGGTGGTCTTTTTCAAGGAGAATGTAAAGATCTGACTTATTTAGGTGCTGTGTACCCGTTTCTCATATTGAAAATGTGTATCACCCACGTTGGTTTCGGTAAGCATCTAATGAAAGAGGGCGTCTTGTTTGGTACCAGGTAGCATTATGTACTGTGTTACTGTGTGAAGGACACTGTAACATGTGAAATTAGGCACTGGGTAAAAGTGATCCAAAAACCAATGACTCGCGGGGTGATAAAATATGTTCGATGTGACTTAGAAAATAAAATAAGGAGCAGTGCAATGAAAGAGCATATAGAGTACCAAGTATGTAGATATTTTATGTTGGTGTGGCCATAACACTGGCGGAACATATCAAGAGGTAAGTATGCAATGGTCAGTACAATTTGGACGTACAAAAAAATCTGTCATCAAAACGATAAAAGGTCTTACCAATCTTTCTACAAGTTTGCCCAGCTATCAATACCAACTTCTAACAGTTGTCTTGTAGTGGTAAGACTTTCACGTAGGGAAGTACCCACCTTTGCCAGCGAGCGCAGTGCATTGCCATGTGGGGTTAACAACTCTTGTAGTTTAAAATTCTGATTGCCACTGAACTGTTATGGGCAAGCGCGACGTGTAACATTAGGTAAGAGACTTGCTCGCCTTGTCACCGATTGACATCGTATTCAAACATCATGCGTGCTTTATACATATACGTTCTTCGTGTAGCAGAGCTCCTTTAGACTCGTGCAGACCGATCTTCAAGAAAATGAACGTGCTACCACCTGCCGTGTCAGTACATTTATGATGTATCATGTTTTGCCAAACCACATATTAATATGTATACCAAAGCACATGAACCGTATCCTCGAAATACCCGAAACAAAGAGAGATTGGTGAATAGGTATGCCCAAAAAACTGGTGTTTACGCAAAATCAAGTTACGCCATGTTCATTAGAAAATGTACCTAATAAGCTACCTCAACATTTTAAATTAATGTCGTTACTGTTGTTTAAAAAAGCGCTGAAGAAGTTGTTGCTGGATCAGTGTTTTTATTCCCTAAAGGATTATTTAGAATAATGCCCGTTTTCACTAACAGCGTGTAAGGCCTAATTAGGCAACTCCTAATGTAAGCAAACTCCTAAGCATCATTTTTCGTTTCACCAATCCATCCGTACGAGGTGACTCCTAAATAATGAGTTGCCTAAATTTACGATACTTGTCTATGGTTTTGATTCTTCAGTTGTCAGCTTGAGATTTTGGCGATTGACAAACAAATATTATTACTTGGGTTTCTTGATATTTTTTCTTTAAATCATCGCATGTCTTGTTATTTTAGTAAATTTTATTACCAATTATAATACACTATAAAGTGTATTATTATAATTTTATTACCAATTATAATACACTATAATATATACAATATAATTACTAGTTATTACAACTATTAATAATTTTATATTCATATATAATAGCCACAGCCACAGTGGGCACACTCAATCCATGAGCATCAGCTATGGCTTGAAGATGAGTTCCAGTGGCATACAATCTGAGAGCTATTAGTAATTGTTGTACTGGGGCCACACGTTCATTTCTGTAAAAGTAATAATTTTGTTTATCAAACAACTGCCTCTTTAAAAGAGTAAGCCTTTTCAACGACGTTGGTACTCTGAATATCTATACCTATTGGTGAGGTACCTATGATTGTCTTAGTGATGGTAGACTACAAGAGGGAATCTTTTGTTCACCAGGGCACAAGGATTAGGTAGTAATGAAAATTGGACCACAGAAATTGGACTTACCTGTTACTATCAAACTCCAAATATTCATCGATTTGTTAATGTAATATGAACATCACCGTGTCTTTGGACATTCTGTATCTTTAAAAAAAGTCTTAGTAGTCCTAGATCCTAGGTCGAATCACTCGTGGTCTAGTATTAATATGCAAATCCATGTCATTTCTGATTTATGTTGTATAAAAACTCCGAAAACTCTAATAACCTCAGAACTCATGTTCAAAACTTCTAATTGAATGTTTATAACCTAAATTCGGAGGCGATCAGTATACCTAAACCTATTTTAGGGGTTGCGTAGCGTTTACGCACCACCGAATCGGTGTCGTAACTTTAGGTGACGCCTAACATCGTTAGGTGGCACCTTAGGGTTGGTGAAACGATTTTTTGCTCTAAGCAATTCTTAAATATTTAAGCATCCGATTTAGGCGACTCCTAGGGTTAGTGAAAACGGGCATAAGTGTTCTTCATTATGTTTGTATTTTTTATTTTAATGTGCCTAATGTATGAAAAAATAACTAGATAGTGTTAGGTAGGTACCTTTACCTATTATAAGTTTTTGCATGCTATTTCATTAGCAAAGTAAGGTCTTACTGTAAATTATTAAATCCACCTAAATAATACTCACATTTTATGCAAATAATTATATTATATTATATTCTATTCTATTCTATTCTATTCATGGAAATAATATTAGTAGATTTTTAGCTTAAGGAGCAAAAAACTATTTTTATGATAATGGCTGATAAATTGATAACAGACAGTTAAGTACTTCTTCTTCCTGATACAGACCAGCTACTCGTAGATTCCATTATGATACCCATGTGATTGGTAAGTAGTGGCTGGACAATGGATCTCCGATTACAACACCTCACTGGTCTGCATTTAACCTTAATTAATGGTTTATATTTCGCAATGCCACTCAAACTGTTCAAATCGATTGTCACTGCTGATTTGGCTTAACAGTGCCTACTCCGATAAGTGTGAAGATTGAAATCGAGTTGTTAATTGTGACAAATCGCGTGGATACGGCAATGCTTCAAAGCCGTCAGCTGTAGAAATGCACCTTTAGTGAATTCATTAAAACTTGGAGTGTGTTTTAACTTTTGGGTCGTTACTAAAACGCGACATGCACTTACTAATAGTGCTCTCGGTGGTGATATTCGTCCAAGGTGGTAGGCGGATGTGCGGGGAGAACTGCATCATGATGTACTCGTAAGTTTTCAGTAAAATTGGAACATTCAGAGAACATAACCCTTATTAATCGTTAATTTATAAAAATTTACTCCTATTTCTCCTGGTCACGCTATAACTTGAGAACGGATAGAACAATCTCGCTAATTCTTTTTCAAAGTTCTTATGAAAGAAAAACCAAGAAAAGATGGGAGGTTATGGCGAGGCCGAAGGCCGAGCCTACTACGTACAAAGTCGCGGGCAATCGCTAGTATGTATATAAAATATAAGAGAATCATTTATTTCCATAAAAATGAACCTATTATACACACACTGGGCATGCACATGGATGTTGTAATATAAGTAAAATTAATTGTTACATTTTAAAATATCTTCATGTTGTGTCTGCGTCGGCGACAGGCGTGTAAATATTCGAAAGAAGGCTTTTCGAAGAACATAACATATTAAATTACTTAAAGCAAAAACTAGTAAATTAAAAAGACTACTATATCATTATAGGAATTAAATAAAAAATAGGATTAAAGACTGTAATCCCTTGTATGTGGTACACTGTACACAGACACGAAACTGTTAGATACGGTTTTATATGAGACTAGCGACTGCCCGCGACTTCTTTCGCGTCGTGGGCTCGGCCTACGGCCTCGCCATAGCCTACCTTCTTTTCTTATTTTTTTAAATTTAAGAACCTCCTACAAAGTAAGTATTACCATTTAAAAAAAAAGATGAATGTAATCGGTAAAGACGTTCTCAAGTTATAGCGTAACCAGGAGTAATAGGGGTTCATTTTTATATATAAAGTATAGATAGATGGTCGAATTACCTGAAAAGCCAGAAACCAATGACAGCATTATACCTAAAACAAGGGGTTGACTAGAAATCTATTTGCCTTTAACGTGAAATTCCAAAAAAGCAGTATGCCTTAATTGCTAAATTCGGTATGTAAAGTTTTTTTTTGGTATTTTTTTTATATTTTTATTTCGTAGATTAGGTCATTATAAGAAACTAATTTCAATATTTTTGTTTTATATTCAGTAGTTATTTTATAATATTTTTTTGAAAATTTGAATCCTATGACGTCACTTTTTTGCACAAATATAGTAGTTGCGTTGAGGAGCCAAGAAAAGCACGCGAGTAAAAAAAAAGAAACTAGAACACTTGACAGTGACACCTACTAATTCGTAAGTCTCTATTCAATCAAAACAAAAGTGCAAAAAAGTGACGTCATTTAGAGGTCAATGAAAGTCGAATTATTTCATCGTTTTTTGTTAAAATAAATGGCATCTTATCGTTTTAAAAGGTCAGAGTAGAAAAATAAGGGTTTGTAACATAAAATCTCGAAATGGTTTCGGAATTGGCATAGGTTAGTTTTTTTTAGCATACCGAATTGACAAGCGATTTACCTAAAATCAAATTGCCTATAAAGGTCTTAGTCAGAAATACATGACGGAGACGCAGTATGCTTTAAATGCGAAATACCAATAAAGCAAACTGTCTAAAATATTTGATGACTGAGATGCAGTGAATTTAAAGTTACTATTGTACATTCCAACCTTTTTTTAACGAGGGCAATGCTGTGTACTTTCTTTCCGTAACGGTAGTGACGGAAGAGGGTGTGTGGGGTCAAACCCACTAAAACCGTGCCCATTCCTCCGCTAAGATGGGCGAGATGGGGTCACGCTAGCATTCACCATCTCACCATCAATACCATCACCAGCGATAGGTCCGGATTGATCATAACCGGGCCTCAGTGTCTGTGAAGGGATTTTGCTCACCAAGGCCACCCTCTAGACGTTTAGGGTCGTGCAAACCCGCGAAGGGTTCTTTGACGCCGCGCCAGTGAACCCACTAAGAGGAGGCGTGCGAACTGTCTGTTCTGCTTCCCTGGCCGTCTGTGTCGGAGTGGGTCAGTCAGGACATCGTCCTCCCTGTCCCGATCTCCTGCCTTTATCTCGGACTTGTCATTCACGCCAAGCTAGACCGTACGGTCTTGCTACAGTAATTTTCATTGTTAATTACCATGTACCATTGTAATTACCGCTGTAAGCTCCCAAAAGAAAAAAAAAAGTTATCAGTACTACTGATTAAACCCCACACGGTGTTTTTCCGAGCGCCTTGATGTCGTCACTACGAATGCTATTGCACTGGTCTGCGGTCCCGGTGGCGTTAGTCTTCTCATTAAGACCTCATCCTTGTGAGATGGAGTCACTCCACCCCAACATCCTTGAGGGGCACGCTGAAACACCGCACGCGCCACCTCGAGATAATTTAGCGGCGACAGATTTGATTCCCCGTGTTCATCACCTTCGTTATGGGGGTTGGAGGAAAGAGGGGGAAGGAGGACAATTTACTTCACTGCTTGTGTTACTTGTCTTATTATGTAGCCTGTTGGATTTCTTTGGTATTTTAATTTCATATCATTTTACCACTAAGACATATTGGGTAGTAGTAATTTAACCTCTAAGGCATTTTGCTTTCTAGGCACCCATTTCGCCATTCCAAATCGCTTCATAGTCAGTTTAGCATTTTAGGCATAGTGCTTTCTCAGCATCTCACGTTTAAGGCAAACAGTTTTCTAGTCAAGTTCTTGTTCTAGGTATAATGCTGTCATTGGCATCTTGCTTTTCAGGTAATTTAATCATAAAAGATTTTTATATATTATTATATTGACATTTGATTTGGTTTTAATAACGCTAATGACAGTTAAGGAATTTGAACAATGATTTGAGGTGGAGTAATACACGTAATGAAAGTTATAGGTGTCTATACTATATATATAATATTATATATCTTAGGATCTCCTTTACCTACAATATTAGCCACGTGTAAGAGTTTTCTAGTAAAATATTGTTATGGCCGATAAGTAAGTACCTATGTAGTTTTATATTATCAAACTTATCAGTTCGATAATATAAAACCAGGTAGGTACTTTGCATAGCGGTGAGAAATCATTGATTAGGTACTTGATTAGGTACCTATTCGGGTTAATGCTCTTACAGCGAAGACTTCCACATAATATGTGGAAGTCTTCGCTGTAAGAGCTTTTATTACTTCGTCACTATCTATAGGAGTAGCCCGATGCTGTAATGATGTTTTCTGTTCAGAACTATCATAATCAATTATTGGCTGGATAACAGTTATATTTTTATTAGCATCAATAGAGTCTAATGGTGTGTTCTCTTTTTCTTCGCATATAACCTAAAAAAATATATATAAATGAAATCCAAAAACATACTTAATTAAAAAATATCAAAACAAAAAAAAAGGCAAAAGTCAATTTACGTTTTCAGGTTCCGAAGCTAGATTATCCTCACTGTTGCAATCCAACCTATGGTGATTTTGTGGATTCAATAGATCCAATATTTTTCGTGATCGCGATCCCATTTTTCTGAAAACACATGTCATTAAAGCTTACAAAACTTATATCAATAACTTATATCAATTACGCAACTGCTCGTTAGAAAGACACAATTTAAAAAAAAACGTATTTTTCGTGTAATTAAAGGCCTTTCACAAAATGCGTCATCATTCATAAAACAATCTTACGTCGTATAATGAACCATTAAGATATAGTTCCCTTTGATATCTGTACTTGTTGACAATATAAAAACCTCTTATGTTTTAGATCCAAAAAAAAACTATGATTTGTACAATATAACGGCACAACTACAAATTGTTCCATATAATGCAAAGTATCAAGAGCAAAACTCACCTTTTTTTTGTCATATAAGGGCGCAATCTCGAATAGCACAACAATTAAACGGTCTGTCTTCGACAAGTATGGACACGTCACTGATTGCTACCGTGTAGGAGTAAAAACGGAGGCAGCGCGGGGAGAGTGTGAGAGAGACACAAATATAGTTGCAACGTTATTATCATCCTATTTCATTCTCTGTCAGCGGCAATCGGTAGTTAATTTCGTTTTGTGCCCTTAGCATTCAAAAAATCACTTCGCCAATATTTTGACTTGTGCCTTTATATTACTGAGGGTGCGATATGATTTTGGGAAAGGTCACATTGAGTTTGTTCGATATACCTAGTAACGTGCACTTTAAGCACATCTAAATCGGATAAGCCGTTTCTGAGATTAGGAAAGGCACAGAAAACAGACAAACATTCTAACACTCATTTTTTATCATTATACTATATATACTATATTTATTTATTTATAAAAGTTCCAATAATATTTTTTTCATAATATACATACATATCTTCAATGTAATAGGTATTGTGCAACAAGAAACAGAGTTACAACCTATAGGTTGTACCTAACCTGTGGGTAGGCCACATAATTATTACTTACTATAACTTGCTTACTTAATATAACTTTGTTTCTATTTGGTTTTATAAGTATTGTGAATGAGATATCTACCTTATAAGTTACAGAAGCATTGAATTTCTACGTAACGTATCAGCGATATCTACCTACCTATAAACTCTTATAAACTACAATTATTACATCTGCGTTTGATATAAAGTATCAACAAACCAAACTAGACTAACTTAACTTCATATACTTTTAATAAACAGTTTATCCAGTAAGGTTGTTTTCTTACTTTCCAGACTACCTGATCACCCGGGAAGCCCTACAGCACAACTCTGCAAATGTTTTGGAAAACACGCCGAATGGTTGGAACCCCATCCTCAGAAAAGAACCTCTGAACACGATACCAACTACTACGAGTCCGCTGACACTAAGATATATCTAAACCGGAATTTAAGTTATCCGTTACGATATACACCTTACATCAGTAAAATAGAACCAGTAAATACTGTCCCAAAATGGATGTATCAAGAAGAGAAATTTCGTAAGTCTAATAAAATCCGTAATGTATCACCAAAAACCGCACAAGGAAATTTCGATGTGGCATATCGTGATGGTTATTTTGAGAATAGTAACACTCCATTTTACTTAGATATAAATATAGATGAAACAAGAGAACAGGGCGTATCACTTCGTGAGTTATATCAAAACAAAATGAGAGAACTTACCGAGAAAAATCTGAAGGATTGCCTTGATTTGCACATTATTATACATTCTAGAAACCAAGGTAAAAACATAGAAGTAAACATTCTAAGCGAAAGGAATAAAATATACAACAAACTATCCTACTCTGAACTCTTAATCGAAATTGATAAAAAATGTAATCAGTCTGCTACTATAATCGGTGAAAGTATCGACGAAATTAAAAGTAAACATCCATACATCAAAAACTCTAATAATGATAAAGTTTACGAGCAACTAAATCATCAAAACAACAATGATACAGAGGTTTTAAATGAAACTTCACCAATATATCAAAACGAAGAAAGTAATACGTTGGAAATGAGTACGCCCTATCAACTAAAATTATCCAGAACAAGCGATGACGGACTAAACGTGGAAAATGGCACTGAATTTGATGATATGTTCCGAGAATCATCTTTTGACTACTCAACAATTAACAATCCTCAATCTGCATTCTCCACTGATAATACTTCAATTTCTACTTTGGATGTATACGTATTTAGCACAATGCCAGAAAATGTACAAGACAGTTATATCGAAACTGTAACACTCAGTAACCGTTTGATTACATCGATGCCAGAACTAAATATTAGAAATAATACTGATAATACTGACAGTAAAACTAACGCAACAGACTACACAATTGCAATAGCAAATAATACTATCCTATCTGGATCAGAAAAACTAGACCAGGCAGAAGATGGAAATGATGTAAATTCAGAACAAGAGCCACATGATTCAATAGTTTTAAAAACTAGGAAAGATATAGAAGACTTCGATAGTTTTAATACCTCGTACTTGAATACCAATTCAAACCATACCACTTTGTCCAATCGAACAGAATATTTGGAAGGGGATTACGAGATACCCAAATTAATAACAGTTGAACTTTCAAATGAAACTATAATTAGCCAGATTCAAGGTAATGAAGCAATCCCAAATTTGGATTTCGTAAATCCTTTTACAGAATCTAAAGTAGAACTCCTAAGTACAGAAGAAACACCAGATCAAAACTCAAGTGAATCTATCAATGAGGTAAAAGAATGGAATAAGAGCCGCGGTAATGCAAGTAATTGTTGTCAATCGCAAGTAGAAAAAAGAAGTAAGAGTGATTTCAAAAATACCACTGAATATACCAGTTTTGAAATAAATGGACAATTATACTTTAAATATGGACTGGAATATATACCAGCAAGTCTCGTACAAAAACCGGACGGACGACTCAATGTGGCATTGGATTTACTCTTGTTATGCAAAACAAATAAAAAAGACATGTACAAATTGATGCAAGCTATATGCAATTGCATTAAATTTACATAGATAGATTAGGTAATGCCATTCGGAGATACCGATGGAACAAATGTGCCCTATTTTCTTTTTGGTTAAGTTAGGTTACACTATATATTCTAATTCACAAGGCGAGCAAATCATGCGCCATATTAAACCAGACATGCCCATGACAGTTACATTGCTACCCATTGTGTTAAAAGCTGACGTTTTGCACAGCAATGAAATGGTTTAGCTATCCCGTTGTTAGGTCTCGCTTTATATTTTTGGTCGCAGTTATTCTAGTTATCTGTTTTAGGGTTCCGTACGAGACTATGCGACCCTACTTTATTACCTAGCCTACGTTAACTATCTGCCGAATCTTCAAAGGGTTGTCTATCTTTAGAACTGTAATACGAGTAGGTAGCCGGGTAAATATTTTCAACCGACTTCCAAAAGGGAGGAGGTACTCAATTTGACTGTGTTTATTTATTATGTTTGTTAGCTCATAACTTTCGACTGGTTGAACCGATTCTCAAAATTAGCTGGTGCTTCCCGTGTGGTCCCATTTAAATTTCATCAAATTCGGTCCAGTAGTTTTTGAGATACACTCCATTTACTGAATAGAATGGAAGTCGGTATTAAATTTTTCAAATTGTACTTGTTCATAGAAGTGTTTGATGTCAAATTTCCCTAATAAAAAATTGTAAATTGTGACTTATCCGAGTTGAGCTCTCGATAAAGATTAATTTATAACACAAATATGTTGTGTGGTGGAAAGAAGTACGGAACCCTCGGTCCATGAGTTCAAGCCAAACTGAGACAGTATCTTCTCTCGAAATTTATTTTCATTTGTTAATTTTTAGGAATTATATTTGGTCTACCTAGACTACTTTCATGTTAGATCACAAATCAATGTGATCTAAAGACTGTAATAGTAAACACTGTACTAGAATTTGTATAACAGGTAGAGAGTATGTACATTTTTATGTATTCTTTTTTGCTGAGGCTTGGGTACCCGAAATGAGTAATTGCTAACAAGGATGATTATTCCTTGTTCTCAGTCAGGTATATCCAATTACGCATGTATATTAATTTATAAATAAATATGTGAATATACGCGATTTAATATTTTAAGTAGTTTGTTTTTCATCTTTTATGTCAATCGCAGATTCTTATATTCATTTAAATGTATACGAGTTAGTTTTAGTGAAACGAGTCATATCTAATGTGTTTGCCGTCTGTTACACTTTAATCTTCACTACGATGGTGAGATATAAAATAATATAAAATAATCCAATATACATACAATATTAAAAATGAATGCTACTAATTCAATTAGTGATTAGAGAAAAATTCAAAAGTTTTCGCATTAGTGGCTTTTGTCTGTAGCCACAACGCAATGCCTAAGAAGAGATCGCCGCCTTTAGCCATTTTATTCACCATTTCATTCATTTTTCATTTTTTGTAAGCTCATTGGTAACATACAAAAACCTACTCTTATGTGATCTTTCTGCTAATTTTAACATTTCTATTCTCTAACCTTACCAACATGAATTGGAATAGCATACCGCGCTTTAAATAGCGACCGCAGCAGCACTGCAGTCGACCGCAGCTGCGGTTATTCTTCTAAGGGTATAGATATAAAAATATCGATATCACCAAAAAATTGATATTAACCAAAGTTGTGGGAAATTCGATTTTAACATTATTAAATAACTTTGTTTATAACCATGTTCTGCGAAAAATAGACATTAAACGTGATATGATAATGCAATGATAAGATTTTACTCCTACCGCTTCTCAGGCATAAATCGAAAAATATCGATCCTACGAAAAATAATTATCAGTGCCAAAATTGTAGGAAATTTTATTTCAAATTTATATTTTTATGTTACATTGAAAATAAACGAGTTGATAATTAAACAAAATCCACCCTCTCTTTTGGGGTATAAATCGGAAAATATCGATCCAAATAAAATAAATGATATGAACCAAAATTGTAGGAAATTTGATTTTAAATAACTTTGTTTAGAACTATGTTTCGCGTAAAATTGATAATAAACAGGACAATTCAATGATAAGATTGTATCCTCACCACTTCTCAGATATAAATCGAAAAATATCGATCCTACCGAAAAAGTGATAAGAACCCAAATTGTATAAAACATATTTTGTATATAATCTCATTCGGTAATATTCTAATTATGAAATGAAATACAGACTTTTATTGGTATATTTTATTTACATACTCCTTTAAGAAAATTAAAAAAATAAATTAAAGTATTATTCTCCTAACAAAACAATGCTTTAAAACAATTTTTTTATTATTAAAGTACAATGTGTCCCGAACAAGGATTTATTTTTATTTTATAACGGACTAATGCTGTTTGCCTCTACCGGCATTTACAGCGTCACCGGACGGTTGGCGAGCGCAGGTGGCACTCGGCCAGATGCGGGCGCAGAGGGCGCACTTAAAGACGCTTCGCCGCAAGCAGAGGAGTAGGCGACTTGCTCAAGAGCACCACTAAAGTACGGACCTCGGCTTGGGCCGTCGCCAGGAGAGAGGGGAGTCGGAGAGAATCGCCCCGGTGCATAAGTGTACCGTTGAAAGTGGGCCCTATGAATTAACTCTATGACTATTTGGAGAGAATCTAACCAAGACATAAATTTGCTTCGAACTCGCCGGCGAGCTCGGTGTCTGAATGTGTTTACCTGGGAATCATAACCTTGTGTACCTCGCCCACAGTCATTACCTCGGCCGGAGCCTACACCGTGATCGGAACCACTACCTTGACTGGGGCTACAAACTGAATTACCTCGCCTCCCCCCATTTCCGCGACATGAGTCCACACCGCGACTAGGGTCGTCGCGTTGTACACTCATGCCTGTACTTTGGGTGGGGCTACAAATAGAGAGTGGAGTACCTCGCCCACAGCCGTTACCTGGGCCGAAGTCTACATCGAGGCCGGGGCCGCAGTGTAGACTCCTGCCCGCACCGTGGCTGGGGCTACATAATGAACCAGAATTACCTCGTCCACAGCCATTACCTGGGCCGGAGGATACATCGCGACCGGGGCCGCGATGTATACTCCTGCCCGCACCGTGGCTGGGACTACTATCGTGTGTGTATGTGGATTGCCTCGACTGCGACTGGGGCTTCGTAGAAGATCTCGGCCGGAGCCTACAATGCGATCGAGATCACAGCCCTGGTCGGGTCTACAACCATTACCGGGGTTTCCTTGGGGCGACGCTAAAGCTGCCGAAGTAACGGCTGCGATGGGGTCGTCCGGGTCACCCAAAATATGCCTTGGACCGCGACGGGGGGGAAGGAAGTGAGGATCGGTTATGTCAGTGGAGTAGTTCGCCGCTTCGACCACGAGGGGTTTCGAGTGGTGGGGAGCTTTGTCGAAGTGGCGGCGGGAGCAGTCTTTGATATACTGCGTAATAGAGGGGAGGGTGAAATCGCAGTGCAGTTCGGCGTTCCGTAAGTACCACGGAGCGCCCACTGCCCTGCGCATAAAGTGATTCTGAATCACTTGAAGTTTATGGAGGTCGTGTCTCTGAGCATGGGCGAACGCTACAGATGCGTAAGTCATGACTGGGCGGATGCAAAATTTGTAAAGAGTCGTCTTATTTCTAAGAGACATTTTAGTGTCTTTGCCTATGAGGGGACTAAGACGTCCCATAATGAAGGCCGCCCTATTGCGAACAATTTGGATGTGTTTCGCGAAAGTGAGTTGGCGATCAAGGGTGACGCCCAGGTATTTGGCAGATTTAGCCCAAGCGATGGGTTTGCTGACTATGGGTGAGGGCATGAGAGTCCGACGGGTCTCAGTGAAGTACAGTGCTGCACTTTTGCTAGGATTTACTGCAATCCGCCATTTACGAAACCATGCACCGATTACGATTATGGCTCGTTGGATGGCGCATCTCTGCCTGACCTTGAACCAGCCAGTAGAGTAGATTGCAGTATCATCCGCAAACTGAGCGATCTGTACATTAGGTTCAGATCGTGGGATGTCGCTGGTGTACAGCGAGAAGAGAATGGGTGAGAGTACAGAGCCCTGAGGGACACCTGCGTGAATGGGATGCGGAGAGGAGAGCGTTCCCTCGGTTTGATAGCTAAACGTTCGATCCCTGAGGAAGTCTTGTAAGATGAGTACATGACGGTCTGGCACACCCAGTTGGTACAGCTTGAATATCAAGCCGTTGTGCTATGGTCCCTTGGGGCTTTGGTTTCTTATTGAAACCGCCTAGGATGTGCTCCGTTACGCGGTGCACTTGTTGTACGCAAGAGTGTTTGGCTCTTAAACCAAATTGCTCATCGGGAAGGAGGTTATTGGACCTAACGTGGGACCAGAGTCGGTTCACAATGAGCTGCTCGTAAATCTTCCCCAGAGAGCTGAGGAGACTTATGGGACGGTAGCTGGAAGGCTCGGCTGCCGGTTTGCCTGGTTTGTACCAATGACAATGGCATGCTTCCAAGTGTCTGGGCATTTTGGTTTGACTTTGAGCCAAGAAACAGATCGTTCTATAAGAACGGAAATCGACGAGTCGCGTCGCGAGCCGAGCCGAGCCGAACGCCTCCGTGCGCCGAACGATACACGAAGCGGTGGCTTGACGTCGAATCTGCACACAGAGAATCCACTATTAGCGAAATCCAACACTGAATCCTCTTCAACCGGAACGATACAGGTAGCCGGCACTAAAAGCGCAAACACTTTTAGGCCGATTGGAATATTCTTGAAGAGCTCCTGAGCGCACGTCCGTCCCGCTACATAGACTAAAATATATGTCGGCTTAATAATCAAAGTCCGTAACTCCACAAAAACATGAAAATAGACTGTTGATGCCATCTAGTGTGAAATGTTGTAAGCTATCGAATGGAATAAGTCTTATTTCCCAACAAAAAACAGAAATTGCTCTATTGACTAATAATAAAACTACCTATGTCCACGCCGCCATTTTTCGCCGCGCAAAGTACGTATCTCCTTAGACAGTGCGGCTTTGGCAACGGTAGGAGGAGGACGCGCGCACTTTTTGCTAAAAAAAGTAAATGAATCCTTGATTATTGTATTATTACTAATGTAGTTAATTGTATTGATGATTAAAAACGTTATTTACGTTTGATTAAACTGGAAACATCCACGAAAATTTGATTAATAAGACTCAAAAGATTTTGGTGGAGTTAGGACGTTTTATTTTGTGTTCATTACCTATGTTACGCTCAACGTCTATGGAGTTACGAGGTTTTATTTTACATTATGTGCGTTACTAGGCATTTAATTTCTAATAGCGTTTTTGATTTTTATTTCAGACAACTTCCTTTATTTGTTCAACATGTTTAAAAATCTTCGTGCACTAAGAATACTTCAAAATGATGATTATGGCGAAACAGGAAAGTTCACGACGCAGAATCATCCAGAAATCAAGACTGGTTCTTACATAATACAGGAAGATTCTTCACTAGTACTTGAGGACGACGAAAATACAAGTAATAGTATTAGTGGTACTCCGGCGAATATTATTATATCCAACGATGGATCTCTCCGAAAATTATCTACAAGTAGCGTATCGATTTTGGCGGACTCTGTCCTAATAACTCCAACAAGCGAAATAGCTGACTTTATCTTGCAACCAAATATCATTAACGATCCACAAGAGGCATTAATAAACGAGCCAATTTTCCACACATCTGAGGATGAAATTAAAATTAACATCATTGAACAGCCACAAAACATCAGACCATCATTTGTATCAAGCGAACATAATATTGTAGTACAGGACTATGAAACTAATCATGAAGACAATATTGTTGATTTACCCTCAAAGAAAAGGCAAAAAAAGAGTCAACCAGAAGATTGGAGCGTGAATAAAAACCAGAAACAAAGAGAAAAAGGCGAAGTTTATCTAGGGAAGAAAAATATAAACAATAAACGGATATTTATTGAGCCTAAGACCAAAAGAAAAATGAAGGAAAGGTGCAACTGTAAACTTAGTCTAAAAGGTAACACAAAGCTACAATGTGACAAAATATCAGAGGAAGACCGACAAAGCGGATTCGAAAAATTCTGGAATATGAGTTGGAAAGAAAAGAAAGTTTATATCAAAATGTTGTCCATTTGTAAACACAAACAAAGAGAAAGATGTGCTGGGACGTCATCAAGACGAGAAAATTCGGTGGAATTATACCTCTCAGATAGTGAAGGAAATAGATATCGTGTGTGCAGAAAAATGTTCTTAAACAGTCTGTGTCTTGGAGAATGGGCAATCAAAAAATGGATAATTCGCGGCGCTACGCCTGCAAATATACCAATACCAAAGAATAGTCTTAAATCTGAACCAAAGGAACAATTAAGAAAGTTTTTTGATTCCCTACCAAAACTAGAATCTCACTATTGCCGAAAAGACTCGTCTAAATTGTATTTGGAGCCTCTTTGGACATCAAAATCGCAGCTGTATAAGGCATACAAAGAAGATTTCTGTAAACTGGAAAAATCCAAGCCTTTGAGCATTGCAAGTTTCCATAAGGTATTTGATGAGCTTAACTTGTCACTGTTTCGACCAAAAAAGGACTTGTGTGAGACCCGCGAATCATTCAAAACTGGAAATGTTACGGAATCTGATTTTAGGATACATGATGAAAAGAAGAAGGAGGCACGAAAAGAACTGGAGAAAGATACTGCTTCAAACAATGAAGTGCTCACTATGGATTTGCAATCGGTACTTTTGTGCCCACGGTCAAATGTGTCCGCTCTTTACTATAGAACAAAACTGATAGTACACAATTTCACCATGTATGACGTTAAAAGGAACAAAGGCTATTGCTACATGTGGAACGAAAGTGAAGGAAAACTTACAAGCAATGAATTTTCTACTACAATTGTTACAGCACTTCAAAAGTTTACGACCGAACACCCCTTACGTGATGGCCAAGAATTGATTCTATACAGTGACGGATGTACATACCAAAACAGAAATTCTGTATTGGCTAATGCCTTATTGAATTTCAGCATGCAGAACAAGATAGTCATGATTCAGAAGTATCTTGAAAAAGGACACACGCAGATGGAATGCGATAGCATGCACTCCATTATAGAAAGGGCAATAAGACACAGAAAGATTAACGTCCCCGCAGATTATGCGTATTTGGCGAAAATTGCCTGCAAGAAACAACCCTATGTGGTCAAATATCTTTATCATGACTTCTTTAAGGACATTGAACATGCATTATCTTTCTACAAGTCAATTAGACCTGGTAAAAAGGTAGGTGATCCTACAGTGACTAATCTGAGGGCTCTAAAGTATGCACCCGAAGGAAAGATTGTGTACAAACTGAGACATTCAAGCACAGTCTGGGAACAGTTTCCCGTTAGAATGAAGAAAATATCCTTTATTCCATGGGATGACATACCTCAGCTCTACTCATCAAGGTTGAAAATTAAAAAGGATAAATACATGGATCGGCAGGCACTGAAGAGTAGTATGGAGAAAGATTATCATAAATATTATGATGAATTACCTCACTTTTAAAATGTCTGCACACCCCTATTTTTTAGAAGTTTTTTTTTTGTTCATTTTGACTCAAATTTTAATACGTTACGAGTATACATGCAACGAGTTACCTTCTTATAAAGTTTATTTAGTCTTAGTTGCCACTGTTACCAGTACTAATATTAACCAGTAAATTTTAGAAGTTTAGAGTGATCTCAATTTTTATGCTAAGAATTATGAAAAGTAAAGTTTCAGACTGACTATAGTGCCTTAAATAAATAATTGCCTAATTGCTAGTACAATAAGTTTTGATAATTGTTTTATAAAGACTGTTGATTTGAATGTTCCTAGTAGTACTTGTAGGTAGTTAAGTAGTAAAACGAATTTAACAATTCGTTTTAGTTTTTTGTGAATGGTTTATATTTTTCTAAGAATTTTATTTGAAAAGTGTCTCACAATAAGTTGTTATTTTTTTAATTTGACAAGGTTTCTATTGTTTTAAGTACATTCCTACTTACCTAACAACTATAAGTTTTTAAAAAATAACTGTAAGTTTGAATATAAGTAGATTCCTAATAAATAATGTTATTATTTTTGCAATAATGTTATCTTGTTTTATTTGCCCAAATAAGGTAATAGATAGGTAGGTAATGATATTTCTTTCTACAAAGAACTGCAATTTTATTTAACATAATAAAACTTAACTCCATTTTCACTACGTAGCGCTCAAAATAGTTATATAGAAAAGTTCGTAAATCCATTTTCCCCTTAATAAATTAATTTTATTTAAAAAATAATCGTAAAAATAGATTTCTTAGACAATTTTAGATACATTTTCATCATAACATTAATAACTTTTCTAACAAAAAATAATAATAATCAGTTTTTACTTGCTCCTGTAAAAATTACCCTGATGGAGTTACGAACTTTGATTATTAAGCCGACTTATTATACTAGGAAATAGACTGGTATCTTCTACCTTTTTTGTGGTATATATACATTTAAAGCTTTACCTCACCAAGGATAGATGGCGCTGGCGATGATGGCGAAAGATATACTGAGCCCACGTATGTAACGTATGCAACGCATTATTACATCTAGACTCTGGAATTTGTACGAAAACAGTTTGATCAGAAACATACTAATCATATGCAACGTTGTTTTACTGTTTTCATACAAAATTAAGAGTCCCGATGTTATAATGCGTTGCGTACGTTGCATACGTGGGCTCAGTTTACTATCGCTACTATAGAATTATACACTAGGCTGTGTTTTGACATGGTAACAATAAATTTGGTACATTTGCTGGAGTACATTAACCAGTCAAATCGATATTCCAGGAAATGGACTGCCCATGGAACAACCGATTACCTGGAATTAGTGGTCCAGATATTATTTATATCCAGATATACTTTACATGGACATGTACACGAAAAATTTCTTTAATCGTGAAAAGAGAGTTCTGTCAAAACACAGTTAATAAAAGATATTTTCTATTTTACTGCATTATAATAACGACCATTAAAGAAAAGGACAATAAATTGGACCACAATTATTTATTACAAATTTATTGATTATACATTTAAAACGCTTAAGGCCATAAAACAAAATTGTAGTTCCTTCTAGAATAAAAATTAAAGCTTTTGAAACAACTATGAAATCAGAATATAACATTAACATCAAGATTTTCAGACACATTTGTAATATCATATAATAAGAACATATTCAACGGCGTTTACAGTATATCTCTACACATGATCCTATGTAATAACATGATTCCATCTAGTAATTTTTAAACTTTCGCGATTTGAACACATGTTTTAAATGTTTATCGGGACTTAGGACTAGGACTCTTGACTCTGGAGTCAGCTCGTGACCACGGCCATTGTAACATGGTCGAAACGTCGAGCGAAAGGTACATATTTTTACCTATATTCAATAATACGTGATAAGTCCCGATAAACATTTAAAACATGATTCCATCTCTCTCATACTATGTGGGGAGCACCGTTGCGATACCAGGAATTCTGCCTCTATTTAGTAGCATGCAAACACAGTGAGTATTTAGATTTATAGGATATCGTAGCAGACAAAATCATTAGAAATCACTGCGGTGACTAAAAAAAAATTAGGTGACAAATGTAGTGTAATATCGTGCAGAGCTTTAGAGATTGTTATGGGTCTGTCACTTAATATCAGGCAATGGAATGATAGTGTTCATATACTTTTGTTATATATATATGTTACCAAAATTGGAATGTGACACAGTTAGGCTTTTAGCTTTATGATTGATGTAGGTACTTCAATTTCATTTCATTTTGTTTAGTAATCTCATTTCTACCTGAAAAAAAAAGGTACCTAACTAAAATATCCATTAAGCTTATAATTAGCAGAACATTACCTACAATAATTATATATAATGTTATATTATGGAACCCTTCGTGCACGAGTCTAATTCGCACTTGACTTATTTTTTTTACTTTACTATTTTTGTTAAACTCTTGAAAAAAATACCGCATTGTCTAAAACATTTGTCACACAATCGCTCATCTTTACTTTATGCTAAATTAATCGACTTTAATATTATTCTCCTCATCATGTTTTACATTGACGTTAAACACCGTGCATTTAAAGCAAATAAAAATATCATAAACACATTTTATTAAAAACTTGTCACGTACTAGACTCGCACACGAAGGCTATTTTCTACTTGCAAAAAATACAACCCTGTCAAAGACATCCTAACTAATGTTGCAATTTTGTTTATGTGGTACGATCTTACGCCTAAACGGGGATTTCAGGAAAGTAAAAACGTAGGATTCTTGTCATCGTCATCATAATTATCTTCATCATCATTTATCACCATGTGGGTGAAACCACGGAACGCAGGTACATTATAAGGACTGGTGCGAAGGTTAGTAATAGGGTCTCGTTGGAACAGAAAATCCGGAAAAGAAAATGTAAACACAGTGTCATTGTGTTTGATATCTGATCATCTAATCAATACTTGAGATTATAATATGTATATATATATTAAACTCTCCTTTACTCTGTTCACATATAAAAATGAATCCAGTATTGGCCTTTGCATTTCTTTTTTTTTAATTATGTGCCTAGAGCCAAAAGTAATGCGATTAGTGTTCATTCCTCTTCCAAAAAGACGTGTGCATGTGCCGGGAACCACGAGCACGAGACTACTGATCAATCAGATTTTTTAAGATATGTGTGAGGCAAGACGCCGGAATTAAGATTATGAATCCAGAGAGCTCCAGATTATGATTCCGGCTGTCTGACACCAGCTTAAATAGTAAAACGAAGTGTTTTTATTCTCTTTGGTAAATATAATTTTTCTTTACAATTGCATTGCACTCGTACGTTTCTCTATTTGCCATTCCTCAAGTTCATCGGTGTTACCCTATGTGGAAACACATTTTTTATAATTGTTTTTCCTGTGGCTATCTTGACGAGCAAATAGTTTAGCGCACCAAATGTAGATAGCAGTATTATGAATTCCAGATTATGAATCCAGAGAGCTATTCCGGCTGTCTGAGACCAGCTTAAGAAGTAAAACGAAGTGTTTTTATTCTCTTTGGCAAATATAATTTTTCTTTACAATTGCATTGCACTCGTACGTTTCTCTATTTGCCATTCCTCAAGTTCATCGGTGTTACCCTATGTGGAAACACATTTTTTATAATTGTTTTTCCTGTGGCTACATTGACGAGCAAATAGTTTAGCGCACCAAATGTAGATAGCAGTAGTTTCCATACAAAAAGTCTGAGCAAGTCCAAATATTCTAAGAGAGCCCGGCATGTCCCGCTCGAGCGCGCTGACTCTGCGACCAAGGAGGTTTCAATTCAATTTAAGTAGGTACACATTATCTGTGGTGAGCGCGCTGCGCGTGCAACGCGCTGGTTCCAAACCAATAGACCAATAACAGACTTTTTCCACTTATATTGGGAAAAATGTGGTTACGCCGTACAAGCCATACAAACAAGAAGAAGAAGAAGACTTTTTCCATTTTGGCGCTATTTCGTACGTACGAATTGGAGTAATATTTTGTTGGATAAAACTTTAGTAGCTAAAATGTCATGAGATAAAATAAAGTAGTGTATGCAACTGCATATAATTAGGTATTATATGACAGTTAAGTACATAAACTACTATTAAACAACTTTAAAAACCATAATTCGCGTGAAATTGAAAATATTCGAATTATTCAGTAACAAAATTTGACCATTAAATTCAAGATGGTGGATGACGCAACGGATCGAATACCACGCAAAACTGAAAGTTAGACTACCAGTAACTATCCAACTAATTCCGAAGGATAATTAAATTCTTAATTTTCCGGGTTTGCCCTTTTTTGATCTAATTCGACTGGGCTAACATGCTACAACAAAATCATGTATAAAAACCTACAAACTATCGCGTTTATTATATTATATAGGTAATACTAATAAACCTATATAATAATATTATAAAGCAGAAAGATAGGTTTGTTTGTTTGAATTGAATAGGGTCAATAGGGTCCGAACTACAGCACCGATTTGACTGGCTGAGTGCCATCTGCGCTCGCCACCCGTCCGGTGACGCTGTAAATGCCGGTAGAGGCAAACAGCATTAGCCCGTTCTAATAAAAAAAAAAACACCGATTTGAAAAATTCTTCCAACGCTTGAATCCTACATAATGTTACTAAAAAATAAATCAAATGGAATAAAACAATACTAAAAAAAACACACATCAATTTCAAAAATTAACCGATTCTCGTCGCCTGTCGAAAAGCTATTTCGCGGTTGAAAGCCGACAAAACAATCCTCTAAATACTTTAAATAGTTTAAATCGATTAAATAGACGATCTCAAATGTGATATTATTATAGGTAACAGTTCTATGCTAGGGTTATCGTTATAATCGTAAAAGCTTATCGAATTACCACATGCAATGATCGACAAAAGATCGATATAATGTCATTAGAATTATGACGATTTAAGTGTCAAATTTATCGATGGGTAAGTTTGCTACTTGCACTAATGGCTGCTGCTAATGATTGAACTTGCTATACCCACGCTGTGATGATATCGACACGGTAATATTAATATTACCGTGGTGTCGAGCTATTCTTAACCATAGGTAGGTGGGTATACGTTCTCGGCCTTGAATCTTGGTCATCATTGCACAAAAAAAGCTCCTATGACTACGAGAAAAAGTAATAATTTAAGCGAAAATAGACATTTAATGAAGAAAAAAGGAAGGGTAAATTAATTAAATATCACATTTAAATTGGAACAATTACAAAACATAAGAGTAATTTATTTATTAATGTTATATTTTTTTCTATAATCGCAGCAAAGAACACAAAACATAATATTTACATATACATAATAGTTTTTATTCTAATGCTAAACTCGCCCTCGTTGCAAATATCGACCAATCAAATCTCGAAGAGTTACTTGCACAAAAAGTTTGTATGTCGACTATTCTTTGCGTAAGGAAGATGTATAAGCATTGAGATGGAGATCGAATATATGGGTGTGTCTTAAATTCAAACACCAAAACAGTTATTATAAGGCCTTTTTATTCACTGTTTTCAGTGAATAAAATAAGGTTTTTAGAATGGGAATGGTATAAAATCAATTTAATTCGCGTAAATTAGCGCAGATTAAGACTACCTACATTGATAATTTGAAGATGTCGCGGATTTTTCAGTAAAACTAGTCATTCCAATGGTTTCAATTCAAATTCAAATTTTAGCTCTTTTTTGACTATGTAGGTTAGTATTGCATACAACGCACGTCAATAAAGCAGCCAGCTGACCTGTTTTTTCTGCCTTGAATTATAGTTTTTTTTTTTTTTTTTAATTTATTGATGTAAGAACTAATAGCACTCGGGGATGATGTAGATTTTATTAGTGAAATATGCCTTTGTAATCGGTTAGATATGAGGTAATTCCAAAGATTACTTCCCTCACTCGCCAACAAATTTATATCTACATTCACAAATAACCATGACGGTACCTCTTTCAAATATAAGTGTATCCATTATTTACCTACCCGTATTATCTATAACCTACCCGTAGGTACTAGGAGTCCCACACCAGCTAATTATTTTTGATTTTAAATGTTCATGTTATGTGTGAAATCGTGATAAAAAGGGAGTTAACTAGTCCAATGAGCATGCATTCATTCGAAAATATCCACTGAGTTATCATACAGACGACAGATGGTTTAAATAGAGGCACTTTACTGATTTAATTAAAATATAGTACCTTTAATCACAGCAGAAACCAGACCCATCAAATTATGGACCTGCATCCTCTCAAGCCTCACCTTATTAGCATGGTACTTAATATCATATATATGTATCATATTAACGTGTCATTAGAGTAGAGAATCTTAGGCCAGTTCAAGATAGCCAATTCCAGAAGCATGTTCAGCTGCCTTACTGTTGACACTCGATTTCAATCGAGATTTGAAATTGGGATCGAATTCGTGAGATTTGGGACTCTTGAATGCGATACTAGCTCACGATTGGATTAGTTTTCATGGAATTTTACGGAACTTACGGAATTTTACGGAACTTACGGAATTTTACTGAATCAAGTTTTAAAACTGGATTTAAGTAGAGATTGCATTGTAGACTTTTTTGTTTTGGGAGCAGAATATCAGTATTTGTTTGTTGTATTATCTTAATTCATCGTAAAAATACTGTTGTAGGTAGGTACATCTCTATTGTAGGTAAGTTATTTTTTATTTAACAAAGCAAAACGCTTACATATGTAAGCTATTGAGCTTAATAATTTATATATTTTTAGTAGGTAGGTAACTATCAATCGACTTGATGAATACTACAATATGCATTGTATAGGTATATTGGTCTGTGAATGCAATCACAATGTATTTCGTATACCTACCTACCTAAGTTTTAGAACCCGCATGACATACCTACCTATCTATCTGAACATCTGAAAAAATAAACTTTCCGCATTAGTGATTAAGGTGTTTGCCCACTACACCGTATTATACCATGATCGTGCTATGAACGTGTCAGATCAGGCATAAAAATATTATGTGTATTGAAAAGTATGAGATTATCTCCACAAGTTCGTTTCGTTACCGACTTACACCATCGCGTGCGTGCACGGAGCGTCAGCAATTATAAGCGTGAAAATTTGAATATTTCCTCTTGATACTTTCTAGTGGGCATAGCAGTCCGTGTCATGCTAGTTTCCGTACCTGATACGTTCATGGCACGGTCATGGAACGAGATGGTGTAGTCAGTAGACCTTTAGAGACGTGGCGTGTGTTTTGGGGGCAGAGTATCAGGTGGCGTCTAAACGCATTCAGCACGTAAGAGCCATAAAAGCTGCGAGCTGTGAAATGCAAGCGCCTTGTTTGTTCTCGGAGCAAATCTGTATGAGAACGTGGTTGGATGGATTTTGACGGCGCATGTATTTTTTGATAAACTTATGATTTGAGATTTGGAGCACGTTAATATTAAGAATATTACCGTGCCTGGGGGCCTATTTCCACCGTTTACAAAACTACCTAGGGTATCATAAAACAGAGGCTGTAGCACAAACAATTTGCGAAATAGTACTCGTACCTCAAACTTCAACGCGTGTCGCTTCAGCGTACAATTTTTTTATATATATATGCTCGGATCTCGAGCCTCGGTGACAGATGGTCATGGCGTCTGACACGGATTGTCGGAAGACGCGGGTTTGAATCCCGTCCGAGGATGTAAATTTTTCTCTCTAAGATTGCAATGTTTGGTATCGCTAAGCAGGCGTTAGTGCTTTAAAAAGTAATACCACAGTCTACGATTTTTATGCTGTGGTAATACTATATAAATTATAAAGGATTGTAACGTCAATACGAAAGTTTATGTATTTCCAAAAAACAATCTTTCGGTTGGATAGTGCTGTCAAAGCTGTTCAATAGATGTCGCTCCGTCCCCGTAAGACGGTTAAAATCAGAGAGTTAAAATTCGATTCTCGGACCTCGAGCCTCGATGGCCTAGATGGTCTGACACAGATTGTCGAAAGACACTGGTTGAATCCCGTCCGAGGATGTAAATTTTTCTCTCTAAAAATTGCAATGTGTGGTAACGTTAAGCAGGCGTTAGTGTTTTAAACAAGTAATACCTACTATAATAGTACCTACATTATGCAACAAGTGCGCGAAGTTGTTTATTACAATCGAGACGGGTTTTAGGCCTGAGATCGAAGATCGAAGACCTAAATGGAGTAGAGATGGAGGAAATGAAATGGAGGAGATATTGTAATAAACAACGCGCACGAGTTTCATACGACGTTTTTCAACACACTTGATATACTAGCTTGAAAAAAACTTCAGTTCATAGTATTATTTATTTATTAAAACAATTATTGAAAGTACAATTGTTAAAATTATAGGATAACGCTTTGCATTTAAAAACATCATTATTTTGCTCTTGGGTGAATTGAGTAAATGTTGGAGATTGCGGATTGTTCTCGTAGGGAGTAAGAAAAAGTGTTTCATCATTATTATAAGTAGCAGATACTAAATCGGTCTTGACATCGAAGGACGTTGAAGGAAGCGGTTCTGAAATTATTATTTTTTTGGTTTTGGTTCTAAATTGATATCCTGGGTTATCCTGGCGCTTATGTTGGCTTTATTTCGTATAGTTATTATACCTTATTTTATCTACATACGATTCTGCCACTGCATTGGAGCGCCACCCACCATGGCGCATTGATGTAAGCAAATCAGTTCCTGAATCAGCCAATAATGTGGCTGACGTTCGCCTAAAGCTATGTCCTGTATATGATTCTGCATCTGGTAAACCTAGAAACTTTGCGATTTCTTTCGACATGGCACCAAATTTATTTATTCCAATGCATTGACTTGTACATTTACCTTTTTGATAGTTTTAATAATATCTGTTACTCTTTGCTTTTTTCGATCTTAAATTTTCATATTTCTATACGATATCATAAAATGGACCGTGTATAGTAAAAGAGCGTGGAATTTTGTTTTTAGTGTTATGTATTTTGACCAGTAGCATGGATTCATGGTTTTCAATATCTTTTGTTGTAATTTTGCCGTCGACAAGCACCGGTGATGCCGAAAATTAACGCAACCTGACATGAACAAAAAAAAACATTATTTACACGAACACTCATAAACGTAAACTAATATTACCTGGATAAATAAGCACTGAATACTATTTCTTTCAACTGACCTTTTTTGCAAGATATTGGTTATATGGAGCTTCTTTGATGAATTTTTCGACATCATTTGATGTAAACACCTTGGACTTTTGACTTCTAAACCCATCTGAGCGTCTCTTCAAGTTGTCAATCAAAAAGCAGTCAAATTTGAATATGATTCCATTATTGGTGCGAACTGTACTTTTCAACATTGAATAAACGCACCACAAAGTACTAGGTTTGTACTTATTAGCCAGTTCATTAAAATAAGCCATGAATATGTTTTCGGAGAAGGAATTGGCGTTTTGGCTGTTTTTCCATACTACTTTTTATTCTTCTTTTTTATGTACTTTTTTATGTATTTATGTACTTATCTTTAGATTTAACTCAACGTACAAACTAAGTGTGTTGAAAAATTATTATTTTTTATTTTGTGGGCAGGAATTCAACGTGGTTGCGCTGATTCAAAGACAATTTCTACGTAAACCGTAACTTAAGGTTGTTGCAATTATATCCCTGTATATCTATCCACTCCCGCACATACGCCTCTGCATACGTGTGAAAGAGACGACGTCACACAACTGTGACAGTGGCGCGCCCGGTGAGGAGAATGGTTTCGGAGTAAGAGCGATACCGACGCGCCTGCGAGCTTCTCGTGTAAAAACTCAAAATTTGTGAATTGTGTGAAGTGGGATGTATCACAGCTATTGGAAGGACTGATAAACTCCAGCATCGAGCTATAAAGGTATTGTGCACCTTCCTTATATAGAACTGATTCTCTCTTTCCAACTTCCGTACAGTTCTATTGTCATCCACTTGTCTCGCCGCATCAGCCTGATTTAAATGTATACTTTTGCAAATTTCGCGCAAACACAACGTACAAACTAAGAGTTAACTGTGTCACAGTTGCCCTACATAAATAAATAATAACGTGAACGACACGTCACGTTACACTAACATGGTTATTCGTGTTAGGCCCACATGAGCGTTTTGAAATAATATTTTCATACCACCTGCTCGAAAATGTCCAATTACATATCACGCGCCGCAATATCAACGTACAGCAAGGCATTACATGTGCGGGGATGTAATTTTGTATGCACCTCCCTTGGGTGTAAAGTGATTTGAATTTGGAACGTTAGTTGTAGGACAACTCTTATTACGGAAACAGTAATACAGAAAAAAGAAAAAGGCGCGAAATGATTGTACTATATGTAGTGTGTTCGAATAGCCCTAAGTTGGCGAAATTAACGCCAAAAATGCTCACAAGGGCGTTCGAATTAGGAATCTATGGGTGAAAATGTCCTATACGGCTCTTTTTGTTCAGCGTTCGAAAAGCTAAAAAACACTTATTTTTGTCACCATGATTGACGAACGCTTTAACAAAAGAGCCAACAATATCAACGCCACCAATGCCCTTATAGCTAAACGAACGCAACTACGGAGTGTGATTGTTGTGCACCACGTTACTATGGATTACGCACGGCGCCTCTCAGCGCATTCAAGGCCATATTTGAAGTTACGTGCTGCGATCCGGTGTTTGGTGTTAATCAACTTTCATAAAATATTATTATTTTCAACGTGGTGCATGTAACTTTACCGAAATATCGGGTGCTCCAAAAGCTACTAAATCTTGGTCTACATCTCGTGAGTACTAATTATAACTTATTACCACAACCAACCCCGAAAGTCTAAAACAGTGTTTCCCATAAAATATTTTTTCCAAAGATATTACTCTGTCCCTCTCATCATCATCATCATCTCAGCCGTAGGACGTCCACTGCTGAACATACGCCTCCGGTTGGAAGTGGCCTGCATCCAACGTCGTCCTGCGACCTTCCTCAGGTCGTCTGTCCACCGTGTCGGTGGACGACCTACGCTGCGCTTGCCGGTACGTGGTCTCCACTCCAGAACCTTTTGGCCCCATCGGCCATCTGTTCTGCGTGCTATGTGCCCTGCCCACTGCCACTTCAACTGGCTAATCTTCTGAGCTATGTCGGTGACTTTCGTTCTTCTACGGATCTCCTCATTTCTGATTCGATCACGTAGAGAAACCCCGAGCATAGCCCTCTCCATAGCTCGTTGTGCGACTTTGAGCTTATCTATAAGGCCCATAGTAAGAGACCACGTTTCAGTGCCATAAGTCATCACTGGTAACACACATTGGTCGAAGACTCTTGTCTTGAGGCACTGAGGTATTTTTGACGAGAAGACTTCGCGAAGTTTCCGGAACGCTGCCCAGCCGAGTTGGATTCGACGATTGACCTCTTTCTCGAAGTTGGACCTGCCTAGTTTGACTGTCTGTCCCAGGTAGATGTACTCGCAAACAACTTCGAGAACTGAGTTCCCAACTGATATTGGGGTAGGTACAACATGGGCATTAGACATAATTTTCGTCTTGTCCATGTTCATCTTAAGACCTACCCGTTGGGAAACTCGATGGAGGCCTTCGAGCATTGTACTGAGGTCTTCCATGGATTCTGCCATGACTACAATATCGTCGGCAAATCGAAGGTGAGTGATGTATTCGCCGTTAGTATTGATGCCAAGTCCTTGCCATTCCAGAAGCTTGAAGGCGTCTTCCAATGTAGCGGTGAACAGTTTCGGAGATATAACGTCTCCCTGTCTCACGCCTCTTTGCAATGGAATTGCCTTCGAACTCTGCTCCTGTACTCGGACTGACATGTAGGCGTTTTTGTACAAACACTTCAGCACTTCAATATACCGATAGTCAATACGGCACCGCTGGAGAGACTCAAGCACTGCCCACGTCTCGATCGAATCAAAGGCTTTCTCATTGTCCACAAACGCTAGACAAAGAGGCAAGTTATACTCTTCGGTCTTCTGTATAACTTGCCGTAGCTTGTGGATGTGGTCTATGGTACTATAGCCTTTTCGGAAACCGGCTTGTTCCGGAGGCTGGAATTCTTCAAACCTCCGACTGAGACGGTTCGTTACTGTCCCTCTATAACGGGACAAATGTGTCCAATTTGAATATTAACTATTAATGTATTTTACTTTTAACTAAATAACTGCTATTTTAAAGTTTTGAGTTTTTATTGTCTCGCAGTAGGTATGAAAAGTAGAGTATGCACCTCGAGGATAAAGCCTGTCTTCGTCTTGGGCGGCTTTAACCCCTCGCTTCACTCATGACTCTACATAACTCCCTCGCTTCGCTCGGGAATTAAGTCTTAATCCCCTCGCTGCGTTTAACCCAAGAGTCCCCGTTACACTCAGGGTTCAATATACCGCCCATGACGTATGACACTGATTTACTCCCTCGGTGCATAATACTATAAAACAGTCATACTTACAATCGTACTCCCACCGATACACAATGGTCCAACAACAATATTACTTCAATATTATATACGTCATGATCCCTTTTGAGCCAAAATGGATCCTTATAGTGAGCTCCAGTAAACTGGTGCAATGCTTACGACTGTCGCACCCGCTTTGGTGTTCCCTTTAAGGTCAATACTGTCCAACCCGAATAGAACACTAACGCAAAGACTACAATTAATACTGGGCACTAACGCAGTCGCGGAAAAGCGGATCAATTAAATCGAATGAATCTTATACCTAATTGACATTTTGACTGTGACAGCTCACAACAACCGCAAATCCCCATCTTCCATCCACGAGTGTTGTGGTCGAGGCGTGAGCGTCAGAGGTGACGCCATAGATTATGTATCTAGCTCACTCACGATGATTGTGGGCTTGAACGGGAACGCCTACGCAGTTGTACGAACGACGTGATCGATTTCGGCTACCGTGGTCTCCTTTATTTTACATATCCTCTAATTTTTACGTAATTCAATCGCACAAAACTATATTCTTTAATTTTGATTATACCCAGTATCCACTGCGAGTGACACTCGCAGACTGATTTTGAATTTGACAAGTGAAATCCAAGTAACCCTACTAGGGTTACATATTTTGCTTCATTAATTTTGACGTATTAGGCATCTGGAGACTTATATATATGATTTTAAGGATGCTATATTGACGTGGTGGCACCAAATTTAATGATAGGGTTCAAATAATACTACTTGGACTAATAGGTGGGAGTAAGGCCCCAGCACTGTTTTTTACACAGTCCAGTCATTCAAAACCTTTTAACATTTCGATGGTTATAAATGTTGCCATGAAATAAACTCTGAAACCTGCCGGATAAGTTGAGCTAAGCTTGAATTAAATATACAGAATTTAGTCATACTTGTAGTAGGCACTACTTACTACAAGTAAGTAAAATTACTTATAAAGTAGTCTTAGCTCTAGTGTAAATGTCTAAATTTCCCCCGTTTTCCCCACATAAACGATCTCCCCACATATTACACAATAAGAGTGAAAATCCCCGCAGTTTGGAGAATTCCCCACAGATTCGCAATGCTGGATAGTGATGCGAGATTGCGCGTCGCTTCGCTCGGAAACAGGGTTGGATTGGATTCGGTACGGTACAGACCCGCAGAAAATTTATATCTACGGCGATGGAAATTTAATATCATCTCGTTCTATGATAGAACGCCTTCTCGATGAGCCATAATTTTAACATAACTTTAAAGGATCTTATACTAGCCGCTTTGGTAATATGCTCTGGTAAGCGATTATACACGCTTGGTCCTAACACATGTGTCAACTTTTCTGATTTGACAAGCCTGCGTGCCACTGTCGCGAGCTTGTTCGCATCACGGGTGTTGATGTACTGAGCGTTCAGATCTTTGCGAGTTTTGTACATCGAGAGGTTTTGTCTCACATACATTGCCACCTGCAATATTACTATTGAAGGCAACGTTAATATTCGCAACGAAGTAAAATAGGATTTTACCGACGTCACCTGCGATACTTTAACGATTGCTCTCACAGCACGTTTCTGCATGCGGAAGACGCGCTCTGTATCAGCGGCACTGCCCCACAGCTCCGCTCCGTACTGGAGAAGCAAGTGTACGGTCGCAAAGTAACAGGTGCGTACTACTTCAGGGGACACAATGCGAGATCGCCGTTTTAGAGCGTAACATGCACTGCCCAGTTTTGTGCAAAGGCTGTAAATATGTGCACTCCATGTCATGGTTCGATCTATTTGGAACCCTAAGAAGGCGATAGAGTGTACCTGATCTATGGGCGTTGTATCGATCGATACTGCGAGATCTCGGCACTGGCGACCGCAGATAGAGAAATGAATGTAGTGTGTTTTTTTAAGATTCAGAGCTAGTCCATTCCACTTAAACCACTGCGCCACCTGTCGAGTAGCTTCGTTTAACCGGTGCTCTAACTGCTCCAGAGACTTTGCACAGACGACGGCTGCCACGTCATTGGCATACATAAAGATTTCACCTGTCGTAACATGCAAATCGGGCAAATCGTTAAGCAAGAGTGAAAATAAAATATTTGAGACGGAAGAACCTTGTGCCACGCCCAATACTGTATTCAATGGGTCTGACTTTGTTTCGCCTCTGTCGCCGACCATCACCTGAGATCTGTTGCGTAGAATGTCTGTCAAGAGTGAATGCGCTCGGCCTCCAATCCCGTAGTGCTGCAGCTTGGAAGAGAGAACTCTGTGATCTGCGACGTCGAATGCTTTCGACAAGTCGCAGCACAAAACTGCAACCTGCTGTTTCTTCTCACAAGCTAACAGCACGCGGCGAATGACCTCACGGGTGAGAGATGTAGTGGAGCGCCCGGCACGGTACGCGTATTGGCGCTCAGACAGCGCGCCCATCGCCACTAGGTACTCTGTGAGTCGGGTGCTTATGCCGTTTTTCAGAACCTTGGCAACAGCTGGAATGATTGAGACGGAGCGGTAGCTGTCGATATCTTCGAGCTTCCCCTTTCCTTTAAACAGAGGTGAAATTTTACTTATTTTTAGAGTGTCAGGGTAGTTTCCTGTTGATAAACAGCGGTTAAAGAGGATGGCCAAACACTGAGCAAGTGTATCCGCAGCGGCAGACAAAAGTTCTATTGATATATCGTAAATATCTCTAGTGGGCTTATTCGGTATTCGGGATGTAATAATTCGAAACACTTCAATAGCAGTAAACCTCACTAGCGTCAGTGAGCGATCTGGTTGAGGGCGCACGGCCACAAGCGCCGCAACTGCCTGCGGTATATCAGCTCACGGGGCGCCGCATGAGGCCGCAGCGCTCACAAATCTTGCATTCATCGCATCAGCGGCCGCTTTACGGGAGGAAAATTTCAAGCCAGTGATGGAGTCTTTAGCGACATCTGTAAAGCTAGTTGAACTGCGAGTGCTAACACCCCTTTCGGTATTCACGATACGCCATATTGCCTTGTGTGAGTTCGAAATGTTGCGGATTTAATTTTCAAAATAACTAAATTTTTGAGTTTCGATGTGGCTCTCGTACTGTAAAGAAATTTTCTCTATGAATGAATTTAAATCGGAATCTGGATATTTTTCTTGCAGTTATAAGACCTCAAACAGCAGATCTTTTAAGTCTAGCAAATCTTTTGAGACCCAAGATTGTTTTTTATACATTTTTACGTTAAAACGGGAAACATATGTTAAATTTATTATTTATTATATTTATTATCGACTTCGCTAAGTTCTCCACATATTGACCATGCGTAGAAAATATTTCCATCCAATCTATACTGCAGATAGCAGCTCTGAAAGCCAAGCGATTAGCGTGCGAGTAATCTCTGCTGAGTCGAGTAAGCGGAGGCGGTGTCGCGCACACGCACGAGATCGCGACTCGCACCGCGCAGTGGTCGCTGAGATTAGTGACCAGCGGCGCTGTCGTTACAGACCCTCGCCTCAAGTTACTATACACGTGGTCTAGGCATGTAGATGTCGAGTTTGTTATTCGTGTAGGTAAATCAATTTCCATGTGTAAGATCGTGTAACGCCAGTATGTCAGTGAGTCCTTTTTCTAACAGAGCATATTAACTTCCCAACAACCAATCAATATTAATGTCACCAACAAGCAAAAGTCTTTTACTATTTTCTGAGGGTTTCTCGAGAAGGGGTTCCAGATGAGTCAAGAAACTAGATGAACTAACTAAATTAGTTCGGTAAATACATACAATTAAAATATCATAGTCAATTAGATCAACAGCGGATACCTCACAGTACCTTTCTGTTGACATTTCCGTCAATTGTACACATTCAATGCATTTCATACTATTTTTAACAAATATACACGACCCACCGTGTTCCGATTGAGTCCTGCAAAATGTTGATACTAAAGTGTATCCGTCTAAACTAACACATTTTATTTTTTCTGCACTTAGCCAATGTTCCGTCAAGGCCAACACATCGCACTTTAACTCGTCGCGTAGAAGTACCTCCAATCGTTGAGTTTTATAGTCGAGAGAACGTATGTTTTGGTGGCATATCACTAAATCGCTGTACGTTGTATACCGTGCAGACTGTTTAAACTTACAACCCTTGTCAAAATTTGTAGACCGGTTTTGTAGAGTTTTTTTTCCGTCGTCGGGTCAATCATCAGACACTAGAGTATCCACGCGTGCCACCCCGCTGCAGGCGGGGACGCGCAGGAAACCAGTCCGCAAAGCGAACCCCAGGAGTCCACGCAGTTGGTGACGTCACTTTTTCATAAACGCCTTCCACAATCCCGATGACGAACGACGCATGCATCTCCGATTTTATAATTCTCTTTTCCACACTGTACTGGGATCGAGTTATCTTGTTCAGGAAGCAAAGTATCTGTTCAGTTGTTGTATCAGACTTGAAAGACCATGCTTGGATAAATTTACTTTTCTCTGCGGCTTGAAGATCGTCCATAGCTTTGCCCGTCCCTATAGTAACGGAGCGTTGTTTCTTAATTCTATTACGTCGGCTGACTAATTGCCACTGTTCTATGCTATTCTCGTCCTCCGGAATACTGATCTTCTTCGACAAAACCGAAGTGTCCCAGAGTTCCTGTCATTCGCTTTTCGCTGGCTTGTTTTGGGCCCATTGGTGTTTGATACAACACTTTACTAACTTGATCAAGTGTAGTTGACGTTTTTGCATCTGGTGTGTGTACATTGCGCGGTTTGTTCCCAGCGCCGGCCACTGTCGCTATAGACAGCGATGCTTTCACACGCGCAGTCCGCGTGGTTCGTTGAGTCGCTGCTGCCAAGCCTTCTACCGTGGTACACGGGGCAAGCGAATTAGATTTGAGGGTATGGTTTGGATCACCTGGTAAAATTAGTTTCGCAATACTGCCATGTAATTCACTGATCCTCACTTCTAGAGAGTCAATTTTGTTCACTAAGGTAACTATTGTCTTTTGTAATTCACGCAGTAAGGTTTCAAGTGGATTTCCGGGAATTTTCGATTAAAATATATTTTTCGAAAGCGGAGCTAGTTTACGTGTCACTATCACGCGGACGGCCTCTCAATAGCAAATTTTGAGACTTAGTAGACATACTCGTATTACAGTACTGCCCAATACTTTTGAGGTCTCATTTAATTCTTAAAATTTTTTCATAATGACATAACAGAAACTGTACTGCAGCCACTCCACTCACTGTCTAATCCCAACTTGCAGTTTATAATCATGATTTGGTATCAACTCATTGTCTTTCTTATCACAGTCACTTATAAAATACATCCATCTTGCTATCAGAACCACCAAGATAGCAAAACATTACGAAAGACTAAGGGATCCCTGCCAGTAGCCAGATTTGGTCATGCGACATTGTACAGCAATTTTTGATATTATCCTTGATAGAACATTCAAGTGATAACATACAGTCACTAATCATGATGTTGGGGATCGGAATGAACTCCAAGAATAGACATGTCTATTAGGGTTGTCCAAAAACCGCCTGATCGCGTGTAATATTCACCAGATTCATGACCAGCCACTCGAACATACTGTCTCCGATTGCTCAGGTACGAAGAGAAAAACTTTAGGAACCGCGGTGTGAACCCTATTTCCGCTAATTTTAAAAGCAAAATGTCATTATCGACCAAATAGAATGCCTTCCTAAAATCAAAATATGTTGCATCAACTTGCTTACCAGCATCCATCTCTGCAGCAACATAATCAACTAGATTAACGTGATGTGGCGTGAAGAACCGCCGTGGCGGTGCCGGCTTAGAATAGCACCCCCCCAACTCTACCCGTGGGTGCCGTAGAAGCCGGCTAAGGGATAACATATCAGAAGGTGGGCAGCAGCACCTTCCCAGTCAAACACACACAAACTGCGCTCGCCAACCCGCCTGCCAAGCGTGGCGAGTATTGGCAAAAACCCCTCAATGGATTGGACAAAAAGAACCAGGCCCCCAGTCCCCGGCAGCCCCGCTATTCCTGGCTACGGTAGCGGCCACGGTAACGGTGGGGCAGGGGGTGCTAAGAATCCCCGGCAGACGCCCGGCTACCACCCCCAACGACGACGACTGGCCCTGGTAACACACAACATACGCACGATGAGGACAGACGAGAAGATATATGAGCTGGAAGAAGAAATGAGTAAGCTACGCTGGGACATTGTGGGGTTATCTGAAGTCCGTAGAGCGGGTGAGGACACGATAACCCTAAAATCAGGTAACCTACTCTACCACCGGGAGGGCGACCAACAGTCCCAAGGTGGTGTCGGGTTTCTCGTCCACAAGTCCCTTACTAACAACATAGTTAAGATCGATAGCGTTTCCAATAGGGTCGTATACCTAATACTCAGAGTATCCAAACGATATTCGCTGAAGGTCATTCAGGTATACGCACCGACGAAGTCGCACCCGGATGATGAGGTGGAGGATATGTATGAGGACATTAGTCGGGCCATACATACCTCTGAAACGCACTTTCTAGTTGTTATGGGGGACTTCAACGTGAAGTTGGGTAAGAGAAGCGAGGATGAGTCGAAAGTGGGGCAATTTGGCTATGGACAACGGAACCGTAGGGGACAGAGGTTGGCCGACTTCCTGGAGAAAGAGGGACTCTTTATGATGAACTCTTTCTTTCAGAAGCCACCTCACAGGAAATGGACCTGGCTGAGTCCCGATGGTTCCACGAGAAATGAGATTGACTTCATTATGACCACCAAAAGGCAAATATTCACTGATGTCTCCGTGATCAACAGGGTTAAAACCGGTAGTGATCACCGAATGGTAAGAGGCACGGTGAATATTAATGTCAAACTGGAGAGTTCTCGTCTGATGAAGTCTACGCTCCGACCTACTCGTGCCCATATTCAAGACCCCGAGAGCTTTCAACTTGAGCTATCCAATCGCTTCGATTGCCTTGAGAACATCGCTTCAGTGGACGAGATCAATAACAGGTTGGTAGAAACTGTCCATACAGTGGGTTCCAAGTACTTTAAACCCCACCGTACAGATAGGCCACAGAAACTCTCCAACGATACCCTCAACCTCATGGCTGAACGACACTCATTAAAACTGCAGTCTTCGGATGATGCTGAAGCATATAGGCTGCTCAATAGACGAATATGGAAGTCCTTGCGACACGACATTCGGATCTTTAATACAAACCGTATTAAAGAGACGATAGAGCGGAAAAAAGGCTCCAAAGTGTTTGCAAGAGACATGTCTATTGGGCAAAGCCAGTTGACGAAGCTGAAGAGAGGAGACGGCAGTGTAGCGTCGACCAAAGCGGAAGTGTTAGGAGAGGTCGAGAGTTTCTACGGACAGTTATACACCTCGGTCGCTAAACCTGTTAGCAGCTCGGCCAAAGACCCAAGAGCCAAGCTGACCCGACATTATACCGAAGATATCCCGGACATCAGCCTGTACGAGATTAGAATGGCCTTGAAACAGCTTAAGAACAACAAGGCGCCTGGTGACGACGGTATCACATCTGAGCTTCTGAAAGCGGGTGGAACACCGGTACTTAAAGTCCTTCAGAAGCTCTTTAATACCGTCTTACTCGAAGGTTCAACGCCAGAAGCATGGAACAAAAGCGTGGTGGTGCTGTTCTTCAAGAAAGGTGACAACACTTTACTTAAAAATTACAGACCCATCTCGCTTTTGAGCCATGTTTATAAGCTGTTTTCGAAGGTCATAACGAACCGTCTCAGTCGCAGGTTTGATGAATTCCAGCCTCCGGAACAAGCCGGTTTCCGAAAAGGCTATAGTACCATAGACCACATCCACACGCTACGGCAAGTTATACAGAAGACCGAAGAGTATAACTTGCCTCTTTGTTTAGCGTTTGTGGACTATGAGAAAGCCTTTGATTCGATCGAGACGTGGGCAGTGCTTGAGTCTCTCCAGCGGTGCCGTATTGACTATCGGTATATTGAAGTGCTGAAGTGTTTGTACAAAAACGCCTACATGTCAGTCCGAGTACAGGAGCAGAGTTCGAAGGCAATTCCATTGCAAAGAGGCGTGAGACAGGGAGACGTTATATCTCCGAAACTGTTCACCGCTACATTGGAAGACGCCTTCAAGCTTCTGGAATGGCAAGGATTTGGCATCAATATTAACGGCGAATACATCACTCACCTTCGATTTGCCGACGATATTGTAGTCATGGCAGAATCCATGGAAGACCTCAGTACAATGCTCGAAGGCCTCCATCGAGTTTCCCAACGGGTAGGTCTTAAGATGAACATGGACAAGACGAAAATTATGTCTAATGCCCATGTTGTACCTACCCCAATATCAGTTGGGAACTCAGTTCTCGAAGTTGTTGACGAGTATATCTACCTGGGACAGACAGTCAAACTAGGCAGGTCCAACTTCGAGAAAGAGGTCAATCGTCGAATCCAACTCGGCTGGGCAGCGTTCCGGAAACTTCGCGAAGTCTTCTCGTCAAAAATACCTCAGTGCCTCAAGACAAGAGTCTTCGACCAATGTGTGTTACCAGTGATGACTTATGGCACTGAAACGTGGTCTCTTACTATGGGCCTCATAGATAAGCTCAAAGTCGCACAACGAGCTATGGAGTGGGCTATGCTCGGGGTTTCTCTACGTGATCGAATCAGAAATGAGGAGATCCGTAGAAGAACGAAAGTCACCGACATAGCTCAGAAGATTAGCCAGTTGAAGTGGCAGTGGGCAGGGCACATAGCACGCAGAATAGATGGCCGATGGGGCCGAAAGGTTCTGGAGTGGAGACCACGTACCGGCAAGCGCAGCGTAAGTCGTCCACCGACACGGTGGACAGACGACCTGAGAAAGGTCGCAGGACGACGTTGGATGCAGGCCGCTTCCAACCGGTCCTTTTGGAAAATCATGGGGGAGGCCTAGTAGTAAGCAGTGCCTACTACAAGTATGACGAAATTCTGTATATTTAATTCAAGCTTAGCTCAACTTATCCGGCAGGTTTCAGAGTTTATTTCATGGCAACATTTATAGCCATCAAAATGTTAAAAGGTTTAAATGACTGGACTGTGTAAAAAACAGTGCTGGGGCCTTACTCCCACCTCTTAGTCCAAGTAGTATTATTTGAACCCTATCATTAAATTTGGTGCCACCACGTCAATATAGCATCCTTAAAATCATATATATAAGTCTCCAGATGCCTAATACGTCAAAATTAATGAAGCAAAATATGTAACTAGGGTTACTTGGATTTCACTTGTCAAATTCAAAATCAGTCTGCGAGTGTCACTCGCTGTGGATACTGAGTATAATCAAAATTAAAAAATATAGTTTTGTGCGATTGAATTACGTAAAAATTAGAGGATATGTAAAATTAAAGAGACCACGGTCTCCCTTCACGCATAAGTAGTCACCAACAATTCTTTCTAATATATGCAAATCAGAATTAATGCTACCACCATGGGCGTTTATTCACAATAATTAGTAGGCAGTAATTTTACAATTCTCATTTAAAAAGCAACTGCAGCCGGCGAGGTTTTTGACCGAACTTATTAATGACGTTTTCTATAAAGTTATCATTATTGTCCTTGGTTATATTGCCTCGGTGGACACTTAACAAGCATAATCCAGACAGTCGCTCGTCACCTGTTGTGGACCTATTCCTAGTTTTAACTCTTCTCAGTGTGCTAAAAGATCTTTCTATTGTGTACGTTGTGACGGGTATACTAAGGCCAATCTTGATCGCTTCTGCTACCGAAGGAAAGAAATCTTTTGCCTCGTCGATGTAGTCTATAAGAAGTTTTAGAAGTGAAGTCATATCGATCAACTCCACTGATATCATTTGCCGCTGGCTGTGGATATTTCCACATTTCAAACCAAGTCGTGATTTCTGAAATAAAATTAAGTAAAAGATCGCCTTACAAATTTTCAGTGACTTTTGCAGCCCTAAGAAATTCTTCTTTACTGAGGCCTTTTATTATTTTTGGGTGTAGTTGTAACATAGAAAATGATTTTTTATGTGTTACAGAAAATCTATCTTTTAAAGAAGAAATGATCGAATCAAGCTGAGGGATGTATAAAGCTCTTCTGTAAAATTCTTCAACGTTTTCGGATGGGTGGTTGGATCGATGAGCCTGTCGTTCCGTAACTCGTTGGCATTGAATCTCAATATTAAGGTCTTCGCAACTTTGTTTATCTTCTCCAAATAAAGCAGTAAATTCCTGCGATGCGTTTTGTCTGTGACCCTCTATTATTTAGTGAGTTTGCAAATGTGGTCATTCACTGAATTAATGTCAAAATCCACTTGATGAAGCTGGTTGCAGACAGGCTCAAGCTTTGCCGAGTAAGTAGAAACAATATGCAATGCCACAATAAAATTTGTGGTGGTCAAAGCAATGCGCAGTTGGTAAGCTCTAACCTTAGTCTTAGAAATGCTTTTACAATTTTGGTGAAATTTTTGCGCAAATTTGAATACTTTTGTACTTTGCAGACCATCTGGTTTCGCAAAACAAGGTATTATTTGGATTTTTTTTTTAAATAAAAAAAATGTACAATGCTCTCTCTAAAAGAATTTATAGTTTCCTTAATCATTCTTGCAGTATTTCTTATTTCACTCAAATTATTTAAATCATTGAAAACAAGATTTAATATGTGACTAGCACAGTGTAAATACTTTGCTTTGGGATATTTATCATTAATTATTTTCTGAACTCCACCAACATGTCCAGCCATGGTGGAGCAACCATCATACGAGTACCATTTTGTTGAAATCTAAACCACATAATGTTAAAAAAGATATTATAACTTCAGAATCGATACAGCATCTAATTTTTGAAGTCGTCTGTACCCCAAAAATTCTTCAAATATTACGTAGCTGCGTTTCGTTTGGTCAAACTTGAAGTATCTTATGCCCATTGAAAGCTGTTCAGTCCCGCTTATATCCGCTGTCTCGTCAGCCAAGATTGAAAAGTATGCCGCTTCTTTTGCTTCATCAGTAATGGTTTCACGAAGAACATCAGCACAGGTTTCAATAATTTCGTTTTGTACTTGATGGGATACATAGAGGGCATTTTTCGAACCAGTTGCAAAGTGGTTTTTTATAACCGTATCTCCTGCCTCAACTCGGAAATGTAGTAAGTCTTTGAAAACTGACCCATCTTCTATTTTTCCTCGAAGGGGTAAATCGTGCGTAAGGGGTAATATAATGGGTTGAAGTTTTTCTGTTTTCTGAATTTTCCCTGTGATATTCAGTATCAATCTATTCATAAACGTCATTTTTTTTCTTTGCTTCATTTCCAGCAAATTTTTAGAACGAATAACCGATTCACGATGCCACTGGCTATTTGCATGAGATTTCGCACACTCATGAAATTTTTGATATTTTTTGCATGGCCGAACGATAAATGGCCTCTGAGTACTGCCTCGATGAATTTGTGCGGGAAATAATACACATTTACGGCAAATTAGTCCTTAAGCCTGAACAGAATAGGCTAACCAAGTGTATGCTGTGAGCCACTCGTGGCGCAATGCACGTTGTTATGTTTCGTTTTTATGATCGAACCTGCTTGAAATCATAATCTTTCGGAGGTTTCCACGCTGTTTCGACCACTTTAAACCGTATTTCATCACTGATAGGTACGCTAGAATCCAGATATAAACCCACATCACAAATATTAACTAAAGTTTGTTGTGTTGTTAATTCAGTTTTACTAGTACTTTGCTGTGCCGAAGTACTTGGACAATCTTTAGCATTAAACTGTTCATTTTCAATCTTTTTTCTCTTGCAGAAAAATCGCCTTATGTCACTCATATTTTATAACAAAATATAATTATTTTTACTTTGAAAATAAAGAAAAGAAACACACGTTAGCTCACTTGTCACTGCTTGCTTACATTGATTAATTTATTACGGCGCGCACTGACACTGACTAATTAGCTCGCTCTTGCACATGTAATCAAGTCAAGCAATCATTCTTGACCTATTGGACTGTATGAACTAACTATCTATGTATTTTCGAAATTAAAATACGGCAACACTATAACAACACTAATCTATGGAAACGAATATGGCGGGAACTATTAATTTTTCAAACGAACGCACTGTGCACTGAAGATAACTATTAGTCACTACTCGCGATTTGTTCACTCGGAACGATCTGTTCGAACTTCAATCGAAAACTGACTGACACGGAACGCGACCTAGCCCCCTTATATATCAAAATGTAAGGAAGGTTCCAGATTCCCAAACGTTCTCGAACGTCCCTGTCATCTATAATCTATGTCTCTTTCACATTTATGAACTTTCTAGTTCATTCTCGATTGACTTTGACAAGGAGTCGGTCTCTTTCGCACTGCTTAGAAACTGTATTGCGCTTTCTTTGTTAAGTTCATCCCATTTATGCTGGTGCTATCTCGTGTGGAGAAGCGGTACTTTAAAGGGTGCGTTCAGAGAAGAATGTAAATCGATTAATATCGAACCTGGTACTCCTGGCCCAACAACTCGATCGTCGCGAACAAATAGGTGTGAGCCGTGAGGACTGGGTACCTATAAAATAAATTCATGAATTTAAAATACTCAGAAATATTATAGTCTAATAATAGTCAGAAATTTGTAAATGTCTCGAACATAAAATAAACCGGGCTTCAGATGTTTCCGACTAAAATTAAATTTTTTTATTAACAATCATAATACGGCGAAGATTGTAAGAAAATTAAAATCTGCTTCACCTGGAAATTATTTCTGCCGGCGCCCATGGTTACCACTCGACTCGACTCGTTTAATTTCCCGATTGATGTTATTTAGGTTTTCAAAAGATCAATTTATAGTTAGATCATATCAATAAACAAAATAGGTACTTAAAACTGGAAAACAAGTTTCTTTAGGAACAAGGTAGGTATAATGTAGATTGGTAACTCTTACAGACAATTTGTTGCACATTAATAATAGGTACGAGTATTCTAAATTGCCGTCTTTTATTTTCACGTAGGCACGATAAACATATATTTTTGGATTATTATCTAAAACGGCTAAAGTTTTAATAAAGCATAGTTTTAACTTTTATCATAATATTCAGTACTGTAATATTGTATTGTCTGTTTTATATTATAATATTTGTTTTGTTTCTGATCGGATAGCCTTAAAACATCTAGCCACTTTATTTATTTATTTAAGATTTTCGACTCTAAATTGGATTTTATTAGACTTTTGATTATTAAGATTAAGGGTTAAGATACCAAAACTGGGAAAAAAGTTTGTTTTCAAATGATTGTAAAACAAACTTTGATCCACTCAGTTTATCAATGAGCTGACAAGATCAATTCAAATACAAAACAGGACTAAGATTGAACTTTGTGGTACTCCGCATGAAATTCTGTATAAAGAAAGAGGTTCTGTATCAGGCTCTGGATTAACACATATGATACTTTTCATCATCATCATTATACATCACTATGGGGGTGTAACCGCGGGGCGCGGCTAGTACTTTATATAGTGGTTTTAATAGAATACTATATACCCCACGATTGTGTAATAAGTGGTTATTATAATGTTAATGAAAAAAGGAGCATGAGTTCAAAATGTGCAAATCCCTCCAGCGTGAAGCAATAACAAACACACAGACATACAAACACACATTACGAGATTTCGCAATAAATGCGTTGATACGGGAGCTACCAGCTATGCAATGTTAATGTTGCTTACATGTGTTAATGCGCCACACAACACACATTTTAATAACATTAAATTCGATCCTATGGTTGGAAAACCCAAATAGTGTTTTCTTATCACACAAGCCGTTCATATTTTAATTACCTGATAATTCGGGTAAAATTATTCCTATGGCAAGAAGGAACCTTGATATTTGTTTTGTAATATTGTCAGATCTGGCAGGATAGCCAACCCCAAAAAATACTTATTGCTTCACTTTTAAATTTCATTTGTATGAAAACTATTCTTCTGGACCTATGTAAGTATGACCAGCAAAAAATGTGAGACTACAGGTAGGACAAAAAGTTATTCCCCAGCTCTGTCACTCCTTGGGAATAGAGCATATACTAATTTCGCTCACTCGTGTTATTACTACCGTGACTACATGTGATTTCAATTATAAAGAAAACGATAAAGTATTAGAAACTGAGTATCAGTGAAATTTTGACATGTATTGTTAGATTTTTCACTTTAAAAACACTGTATTAATATTTAAAATGATGATTGATTGGTACAAGTGTTTAATCTTATTTCAGCGCCAACATTCGCAAGCCTTAGCACGGCCATTTGCTATGTAGTCTGAGGCCATACGATAGCGATGGAGAGCAAGATAATTTAACAGAATACCTACCGAATCGGACATAAGCTGTTCAATCGCAGAAGCGTTGGTTGGCGTTCAGGGGGCTTACTATCAGCTTCGTAAAAACCATGCAAATTCCGTGCAGTTCTTAAACCTGACATAAACAGTTTTGAATGAAATCATACCATGACGCTCATTTAGGAGAACTGTTTGAATATTGTTTTCTCAAAGGTGAACGGATAATATTGTCTCTGGCATTCTAACAGTTTACTATAAACAACATTGCAGACGCCTAGACGTTTGTAAGCTAATAAACTGAGTGGATTTAGAGCGACATGTTAACGAAAGTCCATACAAAAAAAACAGGTGAACGGTTTTTCTACGGTTCTTGAATAATAGGCCCGGGCAGGCCTGCTTTAAAGTTGTCATGGTACGAATAAACCGGGCAGTTGTCTAGAAGTCCTGCTTTAAGAGCTCATAGTAAGGCCCCAGAACCTCAGAGTGCGGTTGTTTAGTTGTTTTCTAACTCGCTCTGTGGTACGGAACGGATATGGTTAATTTCTAACCACAAACAGACTTTGACAAATTCGACATTGCCAGATCACTTGATCTTTACCTAATTTTCTTTGAGAAGAGAGAAGAAGAAGAAGTTTGTTGTGGTCTGATTGATCAAAGTTATGTCAGATGCGGGTTGCAATCACTTACCGATCATTTTTATTGGGTAAAAAGTTGCGACGCTCTGAGATTCGGAACGCTCGAGTTAGAACAATCGAGTGATTTTTACCCTGAGGTTCGGAACAGGGCAGCGCGGCGCTACCGCGCTAGCGCGAAAAGTTGCACTCCAAGTGCGCTCTCACCGAGGTTCTGAACGCGTCCTTGCAGTAGTGTGGCGATTGCTCAATAGCTAAGAGAATAGGGGGTAATATAATCATAGAATAAATTTACTCCAAACGGTGAATATAATTGTCTGTGAATAGCGGCCCATGTATTATGAAGAATGGAGGGAGCTTAAAATTTGATCCTTCAAATGACATATTAAAAAATAAGGCGTAATGAAGAGCTGTAAAAAGAAGATTGGAAGATTTTTGCAATAGATATGTTTTAACTGATGAACATTAATTTTATTTATTTATTAATAAAGATGTGGGGAATATTGATTTAATTTTCCCCAAAATTTGGGGATTTTCAATCAGGTTTGTGGGTAATCCAGACCATGGACTTCGGCAACACTGTCACTATCTGTCAAAAAGTAAACTGTCATTGCAACTTCAGAGAGCAAGCAGTGAACATCAAGGAGAGGTCGTGGAGGATTTTACCATCTAGCCACCATCGCCGTTCGCCAATTACACCATGGCTGATACCGAAAAGGCGCCGCAACCGCAGGCCCAACAGCCGCAGCAGCAACAGGAACAACAGCAGCAACCCCAGCCGCAACCAGCTAAGCCAGCGGCCAAACAAAAGCAGGTCATTGGTAAGTGCCGCTACGCCATCTTATTTTTTGCGTGCCCCGGCATTGTTCTTTTGTGAGCACATGGTCTTAAATTACGGAAATCTTACTAGAAGGGTGCCTGAAATGTGTTTCGCCCACAAAAAAACGTAATCTTAACAATAAAATAGGGATTTTCAGTCTAACGATGCACCTGAGTGGCCTAATTAGAGTTATTGATCGTAAATGTTGATTGACCCCGAGTGTACCTACCTACCTACTGAATGCTCGTGTCACGCGGTACAAATCAATATACTTTTATGTACAGTATAAAGCGGGATACGAGGTGCGTCATTGCAACAGAACATTAGGTGAACTTCACTAATACTGACTCGTATTTTCAATTTGGCAGGATGCATCTTCTCTCAACAACTACCAATTTATACGAACTGATGAGTTACAAATCTTGCTTGGGAATCTACCCATTATCAATTGCGAATGTCATAATTGCTATTACCTTAAATTTATGTAGATATGAATCTATTTAAACCAATTTTTAGAAGTGTGAATAGGTACTTAATATATACTTAATATTTAATAAATACTTTAGCAACTCTAAGATTTAGCACATATGGAGGTACCCGCTTCTATTATTTTGTAAGTAATGTGAACAGAGATTATATGATTAAATATCTATGAGACTGGGAGCTAGCTATATTCAGAATTTCTCATTCTCTTGCTTGCTATTGTTAGCAATTTGCTTATTCTGCACTCCAAACTAAAGAAGCAAACTATAATCAATTTTTAGAAAACTATGTTAGTTCTTATTCTGCTCTTGCTAAAATCCAAATCTGCATAATGCTTGCAAATATCGTCGCTTTGGTAGTGAAGAGAGTCAACCCACACATAACAAGTTCCGAAATAATGAGCAATTAAGTGGCGAGGTTAAACAAAAAATAATAATTAGTCTACATCTTCCAAACCGTTAGTTAGATTTTAATAAGAATGGCATCGGTTTAGCTTAAAATACTTCTTGTATTTTCGGTATAATAATAGTTTTTGTAATTGAACTAGTTTTTCTGTTAATCACTATTTTGCACTTGGCTCTTTTCACCATTTGAATATTTTGAAAATTATCTACTAATAAACAGGGAGGTGAAAAGATGTAAGTGTCATAGATCTATTTATATAATTCAAATAGTTGTTAGCAGCAGGATGGAATGGTAGATGGTAAACATAAAATAAAAGAATAATAGGCTTATTTTAAATATTTTTATAGCAGAAATAATAAAAAAATCAATCATCATCTTCTGTATCATCAAGATCATGACTTGAAGCAGTAAGATTCATGTAATATTCGTGGTAAGAGGTAGGAATTGTACCTTTTTTACAAAGATCTTGTAAGTCTTTAAGTTTTTTGGTATCTAAATCTAAGCTACATGTATAAAGATTAGCTACTACAGTGCCAAGTATTTCTTCATTATTACGAGTTGATCTGAGGCGAATACATAGTCGTTCAAATTCAATTTGGCTTAACTGAGTTTTGTAATAAATATGCATGGGCTCTTCACGTCTATATTGCAGCCATTTAACAAGAAGCCATTTCATGATTCCATTCTCTCCTTTATTTTTATTTGTAATTAATTTTTGGCTGTATGACTTAAAATCAAGAAATTGGCTAAAATCCATCTCCTTTACGACGTATGATGGTCGAGTGGTCTTCGCCGTTCTTGCTACAGTATACCATCCGTCTGGGACAAAAATGTTAATCTTTCTACCCCTTGATTCAATGGCAGAGTGAACACTGTCACACTCCATTTCTGAATGTCCAGATTCCATGTACTTTTGGTTGATAATCTTCAGATTTGGAAATGAAGATAGTGCTCTAATGAACATAGCAGAAATGATATGGTTTCTGTTTTGTCCTGAAGCGGTATCAGAGTAAAATGTTACTTCTGTCACCTCTTGTGGTAGTTCAGAAAGGAGTTTCCAAATACATGTGGCTATCTCAGATGCACCTTTTGTCCCATTGGTTTCGTGCCACATGTAGTTAATTGCAGTGCCTTTACCAAGATCGTAGATGGTAAAATTATACGTTTTTAACTTTCGCTTGTAATACAATTGACCAATCTCTAACTGTGGGGTAAGTAAGATTTTTTCCAAATCCATAGTGTAAGCACAAAACGTTGGATCAGTCTTAGCTCTTGCCTTGTCTTCTTTTTTCTGTTCTCTAGCTTCTGTTTTTCTGATTAAATGTAACTCATAATTACTTTGTTCTTGGAGTTTCTCTTCGGGTGATTTGTTTTTAAATTGAGCGCAATAATCACATTGGTCTTTTTTTGGCCTATGGAAGCCATAATTGAACTCAGTAGTAAAAATATGTTTATAATAATAAGATGATACAGGCAATGCTCCGTTCTCTTCACAATACTTGATGTAGTCTTGATACAAGCGGTTTTCAGAAAGGCCAGATGGCAGATATTTTCTCTTAGATGAACATCGGCAGTAGTGAGAGTCTACCACAGGTAAAGACTTGATGTGATCACGAACACTATTCTTTTGCTCTTCAGAAATTTTATTTGGGGCAGGGTTCAATCCACGTTTGTCATGCTCAGTAACACCACTATTCATTTTCTTTTTGAGAGCAGTTTCAACTTTTTTAGCTGATATGTCTAAAGTACCAAGAAAGAACATCTTGCATACTTGATGAACTTTGTTATTTAATGTCAAAGAGTAAACATGAGTATAATTTCTCTTATCAGGAACATCAACTGCCGTTGAACTAGAGTCTTTCGACTTATACCTTCTCTTTGGTAGCTCTTTACTAACTGAGCTGTTTATAAAAGCCCATTTGGCTCTGTCTTCTTTTAAAGTCAAAAAGTCATTAAAAATGTTCTGTCTATCATTCAAAGTAAATGTATCATTGCATTTATAATGACACTTACAGGGTACTTCTTTAACTGCTTTTGCTCTCACTTTTTTACCTGACTGTGAAGTATGTTCTTTACCTTCAAGTCTCAGCTTTTTATTTTTATTTCTCTTCCATGTTTGAGGTTCACATCTTCTTTTCCGTGTCAGGGTATTATTTTCTTGGATATTTATGTTTTCCACTGTTTCACTATTACTATTTTTAACCTCTGGAAGATCTTGGGTACTATTTATTAAATACTCAGGTTCTCTTTGTATTATTTCAGGTTCACTATCACTGTAGTGTGAAATTTCTGATTCTGGTATATAGCATGGATCACGGTCTGAACAATCTGATTGAGCGAAAGGGTCAGAGTCTGATAATATTTGTTCAGGATCTACAAAAGAGTCAGCTGGAGTATTATTACCTCTGTTTGAGCTTTTTGTTTCTGGATCAACTGAATCCACATCAATCTGCTTTGAAGCTAGAACAAAATAACATCAAATAATTAATGAAGTATTTATTTACAAAATTACATTCATACATACATAAACTCATGACTGTAATCCCTTGTCAGAAACATTGATACAACAACCAACTCAATGTTTGAGAATGAAGTTATAGCAATGCTCATTATTTAGCTTTTAAATTTCAGGATGGAATGACATGTAAAGTGGAGATAAGTATTTAGCTTTTCGCCCACAAGAAGACTACACAAGAAATCTTTATTCCCTTAATCACCTAATACCATATCCACGAGATTGGGGGTGGTCCATAATAAGCTGGGTCCAAACTGCTCTTTCCAAAATTAATTTTCATAACTAAATAATAACTGTATAATCACTCAAAGAGAGTATAGGTAATAATCTCACCAGTAGTAATTACATCCAGATCCATGACAGGGGTTTCAATGTCAGGGTCTTGGCACTGACCGAGTTGCAGGTACAAATTTGAGTTATGTGTGGCGTCTTGATCATATCCTTGAACATGGTCACTTAACTTCTTTGTATCAGGACATTCATAAGTAGCTGCTTCACTTTCTAAAAACAGAAAAAGCAATATGTTACTTAATTAAATTAAAAAAATAATTAAGTACCTAACTATATATTTAATTTTTTTATGGGATGAAGATACTAGCCGGAACGAGGTGGTGCAGTGAAAATAATATTCTAGAATTAAGTATTTGTGATTTACCTTGAAATTATAAAACTACTAAGTGAATAAGAATGGTATGTTTTGAAAAATAAGGATGTAATATAAGTAGCTACTAGAAAGGTATTTTTAAGTACTTACTATGTAAAGGTCTACATCATCATCATCAACCTATCATAGTCCACTGCTGGACATAGGCCTCCCCTAATGAGCGCCATAGCGCCCATTAGGGTAAACCATTTTGTAACCATAAAGGTCTACATAACTCACCAATTGTGAAATCCAGATCCATATAGACAGGGGTTTCAATGTAAGGTTCTTGGCACTGACTGAGCTGGAGGCACAAAGTTGAGTCAGATGTGGCGTCTTGATCGCATACTTGACCACTATCACTTGAGTTTTTGGAATTGTTTACCATGTTCAATATTAACTTTGAGCGATAATTATTGTAGTTGGACATTTTGCCGTCTCGTCTTTTGTTCAATACATTAATACAAATCCAAGAAACTTTACAAGCAAAATAGACAACACAAAACACTAAAATCACAAGTTCATAGCACATACAACGCGCGAAAACGAGGTCTGTCTGACAGTCTGACAGATCATGACAGGTTGTCAAGCCATACAAAATAGCGCTTTTAAATGCAGAGTTCGTTCAAAAACTAATGATTTATGCGGCTTGACTTTCTTCACTACTGATTACAACCACTGATCTATTTCATGAAGTTAACTGAGCTATGCTGATTGTATTCCTTTTTGTTCCATAAAGTAATGTATAGAAGTTCTGTTAACATCTTTTCACCTTTTTTATTATTTTTGTAACTAAACTACAGACAGTTAGCTCAATTCACTACCGTAAAAATCACATTGTTTTGATTCTAAATGTACACTTAACTCACTTTGAACAAAATTGTGGCTTGGCTCTCTTCACCACCAAATCGACGATATGTAAGTTTGTTAAAAAAATTGCAAATTTTGCATCATGTAAGTTTGTGCTCTCTAAACTGATGTAAAACAACCAATAATTGAATAGAATAATAATAATAATATATTAGTAAGCCCATAACACCACAGTCCGATATAAATAGGCCAGTACTGAGAAAAAACAGAAAGAAACATGAAAAAACTCATGCGGACATGCACATTAATAACTGCACCCTGTTTACACCTAACCCGTCGCGTGTCATGTGTACATTTAAAAAAGTGCTAAGCCACTAATACACAATTTGTATACACATTTTTAGACCTCGAGTTTGCAATATATTTTATCAGATCCAATACACTCCACCGGTATAAAATTGCTTTTAGTTGGTCAAACTAATCAAGTGTAGTATTTTATCTACCAACTTCCTAAAAAAGGAGGAGGTACTCAATTCAAAATTGTACTTGTATTTGAACTTTTAAGCGTAGTTCGAAATAAACCAAAAAACACTAGACATGGGACGGGTTAAAACAAAAGATTAATTAATTAAACTAACATTGATGGATGTGTAAAGGGCCATTTAGACTAAGAGAGTTTCTCGACTCGAAGATACGATTATGGAATTGAACATGTAAATAGTTAATGGTTGCTTCATGTAAACATTCGCGATTGTCGCCCTTTCTCTTGGGCGACAATTGCCTCGCAATAGAATATATCTGGTTCTGTGTAAACAGAACTACAAAGTGAGAATTGCTTTTTGAGAATATGTGCCAATTGCTACCATGAGTGCAGTGTGCATGGTTTAACCCTTTATGAGTTAGAGGTGATATTTTCACCACCATGATTTTTATTTTATTTTAGGCGGACTTTCAACTATCGCCCTTTTTTTTTCATCCTGGCAACTTTTATGATTGTCTATTGACATTTGAACAGTGACAAGTTTGGCACATTTCTTAAGTATTTTTTTAACGGCAGTCTGTTGAGTTTTAGAACTTGCTCAACTTTGTTCGACAAATTTCAACCAGGGTCTATATAGAAAATCCACGAATCATATAAGGTAATTTTATTTCTTATCGGTTCATCTGGTTTTATTCTACAGATAATTGAGAATATTTACATCCCTGCTATTTGGATTTTTGAACAATCTTGATTTTTTGTGGTGGGTTATATTTTCCCTCTGTCTGTGTCGCATGTGTTTGGGTTTAGTCTGCTAGGTGCTAGTTTTTAATTTGCTTTATTTCACAGATGAATCGAAAGATGCTAAACGATTATGAAGTAGAGGGGGCTCTTCAAGATTTATTTGGCTTACCAGAGGATCCTGACCAATCTGATGATAATTTGGAAGATGAAGAAGAAGATGTAAATTATAGTGCAATCCGCCTTCAAAGAATCCTGGAAGACTTGGATGAACCTGGTCCTGCAAATTTGCTAGTGGATGATGTGCCAATGCCAAGTCCATCGTCTATTGACGATCTTCCTTGTTCATTAGTAGTTCAGGAACCTGATAACAGTCCACCCATCCCATTAGTACTTCAGCCTGAAAATTATAGTTCAGTTCCTGCTCCTGCTAGAAGACAAACACGACAACGGTCCGCTGTACCTGTGCCGAGTACTTCTTCTACACGAAGACCAGTACGGTCAGTACCAGTAACACCTGTTATAAATAATTCTTCTGATTCAGATGAGTCGGATAATGACGAGGAATTGTGGAAAAAAACCACTTTTACTAATAATAATAGACCAGATCCCAGTGTCTATGACAAAACCCAAATGCAACCAATACAAGGGTTCAATAGCAAAACAAGACCTATTGTTTTTTTTGAAAAATATTTCACAGATGAAGCTTACGACTTGATAGTTTGCCAAACAAACTTATACGCTCAACAACAGAATTTTGGATGGTGGACGCCAGTTGATAAGAATGAGATAAAAGCCTTTTTAGGCATTCTTATAATAATGGGTTATAATATTCTGCCCAGCATAGACCTTTATTGGTCTTCTGACCCTGGATTCAGGGTGGATGAAATTGCAGAAATTATGGCACTGAGAAGATTCAAGCATATTATGCGCTGTTTGCACATCAACGACAACTCACTGACACCCGAGAAATCAAGCCCAGATTATGACAAACTATACAAGATTCGTCCACTGATAAATATTATCAATAACGCTTGCCAAAGTAACGCCAAAAACTCCTCGTCGCAGAGTATAGACGAATCCATGGTTCTTTTCAAAGGCAGATCCACGCTCAAACAGTATATGCCGCTAAAACCGATTAAACGCGGCTACAAAGTCTGGTGTCGTTGCGACAGCGCAAGCGGATACCTTTATGAGTTTGATATATATACCGGAAAAACGAATGATGGAGTAGAAGAAGGGTTGGGAACAAAGATTGTTAAGAAGTTATCGAAGAAGCTAATAGAGCAAGGGATGCAGAACGTTCACATGACTTTCGATAATTTCTTTTGCGATTATAAACTTTTAGATTATTTACATGATCAAGGTATTTACGCCTCAGGAACTGTGCGCAGACACAGAGCAGAAATGCCTATGCTCATAAAAGACATGAAAGGAAAAAAACTGAAACTATCTAAGGGACAGTTCAAATGGAGAGTGAGAGAAAACGTTGCCTTTGTGGTTTGGCAGGACAGCAAGGAAGTCTTACTTATGAGTAACGCATTTCACCCTAAAACTGGTCAAACACACGTAACACGAACAGAGAAAGATGGTTCGAAAAAGAATGTGCCATGCCCTCTTATTATAAAAGAATACAACAAGCGAATGGGTGGCGTTGATCATTTTGATCAGTTGAAGGGTACGTATTCAGTCGGAAGACGAAGCAAGAGATGGTGGCTACGTCTCTTCTATTTCTTAGTGGACACGAGCATAACTAATGCATTCTTATTGTGCAAAAGCAACAATAATTGTAAACTGTCCCATCTTGAGTTTCGGGTTGGATTGGCAAGAGGGCTGATAAGTGGTTTTACTAGCAGAAAACGTCGCTCGACCAGTCTACCATCGTATGTTTGTAGACGAAAGCTCACTGTAAACGAAAATCGTCAAAAGACAATCAACGCTGTCGCCGATGAAATAAGATTCACAAACGTTGGAGATCACATGCCATGTCCATTGCCATCCTTCAAACGATGCAGAATGTGCAGCACAAAAGCCCACGATAAAAGATCCAAGATAATGTGTGAGAAATGCAAGGTCCCACTTTGTATCGTGCCCTGCTTTTATGATTTTCATAAGAAATAATTAGATAATAATAAATAATATTGATAAATATAAGTGATTAGATGAAGATAGGAAGAACAAGTAATTATTTGAGAAATTCTAGTAAAATAAGGTCTAACTAAATAAATAAACAAGTTGTTTTTTTTTAATTCTAATATTATGGAAAAATAAACTATTTATAATTGCTTTATACTTTTACCGAAAAACAGGTCCAATTTGTATAAGCGAGCTTGCACTAGAAAGTAGAATCGATAGAATCTGACAGGTAAAGGGAATATGTCTACCACCATAAATAAAATAAAAAAAATAAATAAAAAAAAATATATTTTTGTTTATACTCCTATTATATAGCTCTAACCACTACCCGTTTTATTTTTTCACTTTACGCTCCTTATGACCGTTAAAGGGTTAATTATATCTGCTCTTCTAGGACTGGAGTTAATAAAACAAACACTATTAGTTCTGCCAACACCAGCCCTCGTGAGCATGTTAGTCTTATCACTGACCACTACCACATGACCAAAAAAACCTTATGTGTGTACCAAATTTTATCAAAATCGGTCCGTAAATAGTGCTACAGCTAACTTCCCCCATTTTTAGGAAAAGTGCCCCCCACTGTTCAAAATCACTGACGACAAATAAATTATATATACAGTAGAATCCGGTTATAACGACGGCCAAGGGACCGGTGCTATTACGTCGTACTAAACAAAGTTACATTTTAATTAAAATAATTACATACATATAGATACATTATAGGTATTTAGGCACATAGAAAAAACATTTAAATGAAAATATTTTATGCAAAATGTGCACATACATAATGTACCTCTCTATATATAGAAATATCTAGTGCAAAAAGACTGTAATTTTGGATTATTTTTGGTTTTTATTCCTATAGTAAGAATTACTGACTCCAATATGTAAACGAGAGATAATACTTTTCATAGAGTAGTGTCATTATCAGCTGTGCAGCTTGAGAGACCACTCTTAGTGGTACAATTTTCTTCCGGGCCGTCATTATTATCGTCGCGTCTTGGCTGTTGACGATTTTTTCATAGAATAGTATTATATATTTGGTACCTATTACATTTTCGTTTTGTCAAATGATTGCAAATGACTGCCGTAAACTAACCAGTTGCATTCCAATCAGCGGTGTTACGGCAAGGCGGGGGGGCGTGGGGTGGAGATAGCTTCTTACCTACGACCTTATTTGTAAACACGTCAATGCTTGTCGTTGCTGTTACCGGCCACTCATTGTAAAATTCCGTCGTTAAAAGCGGTCGGTCGTTGTAAGCGGAGTCGTAATAAACGGATGTACTTTCTTACTGGATTATATTAAAACCAAACATATGCCTATACTTACGTCACTAAAAACGGTTAGTTGTTATATGCGAAGTTGTACTAAACGGACTACACTGTAGTAGTAGAACATGCATACCAAGTTTCATGAAGATTGTTTGAAATCTGCGACCTGTACTTACAGAAAGCCAAACAAACAACATAACAAATATACGGAAGAAGTAGATTAATCAATTTGGTCAGAAGCAGAGACACTTCGCTCGCTTCACTCGGTTGCTCGGTCAATAAAATACTTCACAAAAATTTCATTATTGAACTTTTGTGTATTATTATTAGTGTAGATGACATGCTGCACTAGCAGTTTAGTGTTGCCAAATAAGCTCAGTCTACAGAAGCTATGCAACTAGTACCTATAATTAGGCTTGATAAAGTTTGTACTTAGCTATACCTACCATTGGCAATTTAGTAATATCAAGTCTTTTTTGCAGCTGAAAAAGTTTCGGGCACAGTGAAATGGTTTAACGTGAAGAGTGGATATGGTTTTATCAACAGGTAATATTATTATTTTAATGTTTGTTGGTTTGTTTGTTTTAATAGTATACCAGCCTATGCATAATAGTATTATGGTTACATAATTAACACAATAAATTGCATCATGTGCCTTTATGCATAAAGGGAGGCAATATTGTACAGCCAATAATGCACAGACAATAATTTGTGCACATGGATTTAAAATACATGGTCAGCTTTTCCTGACCGCATTTTATTGCCTGTACAAAATCAGATACCAAAGAACCAGTATGCCAAAAATGCAAATTTGTATTAACTGTTTGCTTTAAATTCAAATTGCATATTAAGCTGTTTGTCATAAATACATATTTAATGGTTTAAATGCAAAATAGCAAGCAACTTCTCCAAGACATAAAATAAAAAATGTTATTAATATTATGTTTTCATATTCCATGTACAGACATACAGACTTTTTCCTTTATGAGTAGATTATCTGGCAAAACACTCGCATTAGGGATTATAATATATGACCTGGGTTTCAAGAATGTCAGATGCTCATCTTCAATTACTTCATCTACTTGCAAATAACTGTTTGTTTTACTTGTCTTATGTGGCCAGCTGCATTTGTTTTGTTCCCTCTATACCAGATGACCAACATACTAGATTCATTCTATGGTTATCATCTTCATCATGTATCTAATTTGATATTCTGCTTTGTAGTCATCCATTTTGGGCAAACAATTTCTTTGTTAATTTATAATTCCTGGTATTCAGTATGTCTGAAATTATATATTCTTGGTCACTTTATGTTAAAGGCAAATATGTAGTATCTTACTCAACCTTTTGTTTAAGTATAATGCTTTCAAACGGGCTGTAATTACTGTAAGTAGGTATACATATAAATTTGTTGTCTGTTTTGTATAGGAATGACACCAAGGAGGATGTGTTTGTGCATCAGACCGCTATTGCCCGGAACAACCCGCGCAAGGCTGTGCGTTCGGTCGGCGACGGAGAGGCGGTCGAGTTCGCCGTGGTCGCCGGGGAGAAAGGCTATGAAGCAGCTGGAGTGACTGGTCCCGGCGGCGAGCCGGTAAAGGGCTCGCCATACGCTGCTGACAAACGCCGCGGCTACCAGTACCGCCAGTTAGTAACATTTGTCTTCCTCGTATCTTCTCACCATCTATATCTAGACTAGTCTAGTTCTTGTAATTATTATATATGTTTTGTTATTAATTATTATATGTGTTTAATATGTGTATGTGAGCAAAATCTATTAACTTGCTACTTATCTCTTTATATATAATACTTCATCAGTCGAACGACCCAGACACAATAGAAATTTCATTGTTATATTAACAATCGACTGGTGAGGGGATAAACTTTGTCTATTATAACTTAAAACTGGATATCTTACGTCGACGTAAATAAATAACTTAAATTATTACACTTAACATTAGTTTGTATAATTGCCTTTTTTATGAGATGGGTTGGCAAATGAGCAAGTGGCTCACCTGATGGTAAGTGATACCGTCGCCCACGGACATCCTCAATACCAGAGGTCTCGAGGATGCATTGCTGACTTTTGAAAAAAGATGATAGAAAGGAAGAGATAGAAGGGGTGCGGGTGGAGGGGTACGGAGAGGGAGAACGGGGAAGGGGGGAATCGGTCCTCCGGAATCTCCCACAAACCGACAAAACGTGATAGCAAGCTATGATACTTCGTCGAAGTTATGTGGGCGCACAACCAAGGAAGTACCACAGTACTTCATCAGTCGTGCTGGCCCATTCAGCTGTGGGGTTGCAGTGTGGCACTATCACAAAAGCCTAGTTACTACAAAACAAGTAACTCTTTATTAACAATACAATATTGTTGAGCCACTTCCAGATACGCTTGATCTATGTAATGTAGCTGACCAACGTCTGTGTGCAAAACCAGTATCAAACTAAACATGTAACAACTGAACTTTGTAAAACTACCCTGCAAAATGTTTTGCTTTGTACTTCCACAATAATAATATAATGTATAAGTTATTCTCATGTAAGTGCAATATTTTCTTCTGAGAAATAAAAATATCTCAAACCATAATATCTTACTTCTTTTCAGATACTATCCCCGTCAAGGCGGCGGACGTGGTGGTGAAGGCGCTCCACGTAGGGGTGGAATGGGAAGGCGTGGACCCCCGCCCAACCAGGGGGGTGCACAGGGGGATGAGGTAGTGGAAGGAGGCGCAGTTCCACCTCAGCGCAGCTACTTCCGTCGTAACTTCCGCGGTGGACGCGGCCGTGGAGGGCCGGGGGGGCCCATGAGCCGTGGGGGCTACCGACGCATGCGGCCGCGGCAGCAGGCAGGGGCGCCAGGACAGCCCTCGTCCGGACAAAGCCAGAACGGACAGGAAGGCGAAGCTGCTGCGGCTCCCGCGGGCTCGCCTAAGCTCCAAGCCAAGGTGGCACTCAAGCCCACCAGTGCCACTGTTGAGAACACCACCAATGAGAGCCAGGCTTGAGCAGACCGCGGCAGACACATCAGTGTGGCATATTTCTACGTAGTGCATATCTTATATCTAGCTGTGCCACACCGTCCGTGTCTCGTCTATTCATCTGAAGAGTGTTTAATGTTGTATCACACTGATGTTGTACAATATATGTATAATTACTATCAGGCAAGGTTGGGGAATTGCTCCAATTGGAACTGCATAGCATCTGGATCAAAGATGTGATATTTTGATTATTATTAAATTAATATATTGTATTGTTTAAATATTTTGGTTATAAACTATATTATGAATAGTATTTTTAACATAATGATGATTAACGTAATTATACATAAATAATACAAAAATTTACATTTCTATGTAATTAGTAAACTATGGCATGTATTAATTACAGCATAATGTGCAGGTTCCAGTGCCCCAAAATATTAAAATTTAACTGTGTTTTATTTAAATATATGTATTTTATGAAATTTTAAAATTAAATAGTTGCAATGATATTTGTTTATTTGCTGTAAATGTAATTCACTTTCAGCCTTAAATTAAAGCATGCAAATGTTTAAATTATTAATTGGACGGAATGTGTTAAAAATGTTCTGTTGAATGTCGATATGAGTTGTCGTCTTAAATTAATAATATTCTATTTGTCGTGAACACTCTCAGAGAAATAAATTCTTTTAACTGTGTGCATTTCTGTCTTTTATTTATAATTTTTATTACCTTTGCTATTACTTGTTATAATCAGTTTTGAAACTCTGTTGGATGTTCGTGTTTGTGAAAAAGCACAAAACAAATAAGTAGGTACCTACTAGCCGACAATAGACAGCTGCTGTTGGCGCGACACCTAGGTATTTATTTTATGGAAGCTTTCAATATTTTGTCAGGGATGACTTAAGGGGTAAAACGAGGGATGTAAAAACTACTACATATTATAAACTGTAGAGGTAGAATTTCTGTACAATGAAAAATATGCTAAAAACCGAGTCAGGGGATGTAAGGATTGAAAAATATGTTCAAATTGTCTGTTTGTACGGGCTAGTCTCCGAAAAGACTAGTCGGTTGACGCAGTTGGTAGCAAACCTTACTTCAGAGCCGGTCCCGGGTTTGATACCCGGACAGGTCAAAGTGCATGGTTGTTTAATCTGTGTCTTGGCGTGTATAAACAGTCATCGAGTTACAATAGCAGAGGCTATGCCTCGTTTGGGACCTGAAAATCTTTAGTGGTTTTAGGTAAGAAAATGTGGTCGGTAGTACGTAGACGACGTTGGATGCAGGCCACTTTAAACCGGTCCTGTTGGAAAATTATGGGGGAGGCTTATGTTCCGCAGTGGACTTACTACGGCTGAGATGATGATGATGGTGATGACTGTATTAGCTTAGCTGACTGAGTATTTATTGTTAAGGTATCGCTGAGACTCTATTATTCTTATGCTATCGATATGAGGCTCTATATTTATTGTAATGGCAAAACTGAGACTATAATTATTCTTAAAAAACTGCTTTATCGAATTTGATGAAATTTAAATGGGACCTCCGAAGTATAAGTCAAACAAAAAAATACTTAATCATCAAAGTCGGTTCATAAACGACGAAGTTATCCGCGAACACATAAAAATATACGGTCTAATTGAGAAACTTCCTTTTATGAAGTCGGTTAAAATGCCAGTACAACAGTTCAAGTTATCACTTATCTAGTAACTGTGACACAGATAGCTCATTGTTAGTACTGTATACGTCGACTATACGATTACATTTACGCAAATGTTTGTGCTAGGCCATAGCTATCTCAAATGAGCATTATGCAACCGTGGGAGGCGAAAACGCGGAAAGGTAACGATTGTGTACTGATCACAGATGCCTTGACACACTGGAGTCGCCTTGTGGTGGCGGTGAATTGGTGAGTGTGATTTGTAGCGGACAGTTACCAGTCGCGAGCTACCTCTGGCCGATGTCCGACTGGTACGGCAACTCGCGCGCCTGTCGTCGCCGCCTTTATCACGCAAAGCAAAACACCGTACTTGTTGAGCAGTGACTTCCTAGTGTGACCTTTTTATCAGTATTTAAGGTAGTACTTTTATTCTTTTATATCCTGATTTTTGTTTCATAGCTATAAAACAAAACCGTTCTTTACCACATTGCACAAGCATATTATAAATGTAGCCAATAAGCGAAATAATTTAAATTTGTCAATTTGTATAATTGCGATTTCGTATAAGTAAGCGGATGCGTGCTATTGTAATTTGAACGTTCTGAATTCTGAATACAATTGAAACAATATCTTCTTTTATTATTGATATTGCTTTCGTAAGACAGTTCCAACGAATTAAAGTTTGAATGCTTTTTTATGAAATGAACGCTTGCCCATGCCCGTTGCAATCCCACCCAGTTGTAGTTTTGCACGGCACTGCACTGCGTTCATCACACCGAGGCATTGGTTTTACAGTCTCTTTCTTTTCCCAGTAATTTAACTGGTGGTCATCGCAACCTACACAAGTACAATTTGAAAAATTGAATACCGATATCCATTCTAATCAGTTATTCGAGTGTAACTCAAAAACTACTGGACCAAATTCGATTAAATGGGACTACACGGGAAGTACCAGCTTTCAAACAATAAAAGAATTTTGTGAATCGGTTCACCCTATCAAAAGTTATGAGGTAACAAACATAAAATAAAAAAATACAGTCGAATTGAGTACCTCCTCCTTGTTGGAAGTCGGTAGAAACCAAGTAATCTTGATCAAGTTTTTCAAGTTAAGCTTTTAGCTAGGCGTTGCCCACGTAATATTCAAAACTTAGCTTATCCGGTTCACTTTCATTTATATATTGACGTTTATATATGTATATATTGACGGGACTATTATAGGGCCGTCGATACTGCGTTAGTGCACTTGTCGTGTGGTTAGTTGGTTTTCCCATCGATCCTCCTCCTTTTTGGAAGTCGGTAGAAAACAGTAGATAATGCTTGCGCATGATTGTTCCGCGGCTGAATACTGGCACTGCGGTGGTGCCAACACGGCCTCTTGCAGAAGATGCAGGTCGGGTTTCCTCGCGACTCTCGTCCCGACGGCGGCGAAGGGAATGCGTATTCTGCTCCGTCTCTTCTTGGAGAGTTACTCAAGTTTGTTACCCATTCACGCAAAAAAGGGTTAAACAAATTTTGATGAAAACCGAGACGAGATGGTTTGTTCCTGGTATAAACAAAATATAGACTAAGTACTAGCTACTCTCCAGCGTTTCACCCGCGCGGTGATTGATGATGATGATGAATCTTATATAACCTATGTTACCCAGGGTGAATGTAGCTTTCCAATGGTGAAATAATTTTTGAAATCGGTCCAGTACTTTTTGAGCTAATTCGTTACAAACATACACACAAATCTTTCCTCTTTAAAGTATTAAGAATAGAAGTATAGATAAGTACTTTGTAACCCGACTCAAAGGGTAGTTTCAGAGCGATTGTGATTCTATAGCACGTGAACGAAGTCGCGAGTGGATACTGGTGCTCGTATAATGCTGGTCAATTTGCATTAAATTCAAGCATCCAGATAAAGTTGTTTTATTAACCGACTTAAAAAAAAGGAGGAGGTTTCTCAATTCGACCGTATATTTTTTATGCGTACTGTTTTTTTCTGTGTGTTCGCGGATAACTTCGTCGTTTATGAACCGATTTTGATGAATCTTTTATTGATTAATAGAGTCCGTGGTGGTCCCATATAAATTTCGTCAAGTTCGGTTAAGCAGTTTTTGAGTTACACTAAAAATTATTAAAAGTGTTGATTTATCTTGATGCAATCATCATTGACGGTGTATCCCGTAAGTAGTAAGGTCACTAAAAAGGGTGAAAAAAATGTTTAATCAAAAATTAGAACGGAAGTCTACACTAAAGAGTGTGAAATAACTTGTGTCGAAGTCGGTAATCATGCACGCAATATATTATAATAATATATTAAACTTTCGAACTATCATGGTACCGACTTAAACAAGTTATTTCACACAGAAGTCGGTTCTATATTTTGATAATTTTTTATTGTATTGTAGCTAGCTACCATGCTACCCAGTCCTAGGCCACTGCCAATTGCCAATTGTTGAGCAATGTATTCACAATAGAACATAACGGGAGTAGGCAGGTAGGTACCTACCCACCTCCGTAGGTACTATAATCCATTACACAGAATAACTAATACTATATAGAGACGTGGATTGTATTTACATTGGTATTTAATTAGAAGGTCTGCAATAGAATGGTGTTTAAACTACCTTTAACAACAGACGAAACTTGTTTTTTAAATCGTAAGACTGGTATACAACTTATAATAAGTATACTTATAATAAGGTAATAGGTACCTAATTTAAATTACTTTGGTAATAATATTTTGGTAGGACTTGGATTATTTAGAATAAATAATCGTTCTATAACTAATAATAGAATAATTTAATGGCTCTATCACTTTAATTAAGGAAGTAAGGGTCTGGGTAAGTCAAATTAACAGTAAACTTTTAATTGTAAATACGTTCAAATTAAAAGGTATCGATAAGGTATCAGTTTTGTAAAAGATCAAATACACTAAAGAAATTCCAATTAATTACATAATACGATTAATAAAAATGACACAAATTATTACTATAAACTAGCGTGGTTTATACACTGGTTGTGGTTGAAAGTTGAAACTATAGTTGGAAAGATCTGTCTTATTTACGTGAGTGAATCCCGTTTATCATATTAAAAATAAATTAAACTATTAAATTAATGCTAATTTATGAAATGTTATAATTTGAAATATAATGTTAACAATTCGACATTATACAATTATAATTTAAAACAATATCCACTAATATGAGTAGGTACACATTTTACAATTGATTGATAACGACATTCATTAATATGAAAACTAAAATTGTATTAGAGGCAGTTTCATAATATGCAGGATATTATTACACCAGTGCGCAGTGCTCACGAGTTTCATACGACGTTTTGCAACACATTTATGAGGAAATAGCAAACTTGTATTGCTTTTACCACACAGCGATAAATACGATAAAAATAAAAACTAAATAAACATTTATGGGAAATGGCACGCAAGTTTTTCTTTCACGCGTCAAATGCAATGCGAGTGAACCTACAGCCTGCTTCAAAATTATAATTTTGTGTGAGAAAATGCAAATATTTTATGACATATTGTTGTGAATTATGAATAATTTCATAATAATACATTGTTGTTTGACTTAACTTGTACACATTTATTTATTCAAAAAATGTATATGGATTTTAGCGGCATAAAACCTCTGTGTAGTAACCAAAAAACTATATAACTCTATAACTCGGTTCAATTGAAAATGCTCTGGACAAATTTCAATTTGTAGGGTCTTTGTTTTCATTTATTTTAAACAGGGTTTTATTTCACATACATTTACGGCCGTTTCATTCATAAACCTTTTGTTTTAATTATCACGGTAAATAAAAGATTAAGGACTTACATTAAAAACGCTGCTTTAATTTAAATAATGCCATTTATTAAACATGCAAATCTCATAAACTGTTTTTTGTACTTTTACTAGCCTAAATTTAGGTATAAATATCTTATCTTTGTTTCGCATGTTAAATGTATCTTTGTAGATAGGTAGCTCTTTGTTTTTTTTTAAATTTTAATCCTAGACAAGTATAAGTAGGTAAGTACTAGGAATAACTTTATACTATAACTTAAATACTAGCCTATAGATATCAAGATTTGTTAAAGGTACCTAGGTATAAATATAAAATATAAAACCAATATAAAAAGTAATATAATAGTATATAAAACCTTTGTATGCATGCAATTTGTATGCTAATTCAAGGTTTTATTTGGACAATAAGTTGATAAATAGCTGTCAGGTTTATCTTTGCTGTCGGATTTTGTCTGTTGCGTGATAGTATATGCACATGTAGGTAGTTTTTGTCCTACCATGGCCTGCTGATGAGCTTAGAGAATATCTACTTATTATTCGGCCGTTTGTAATGAACCTACTGAATAAATTTTTGGTGGTATTACCACGCTGTAACCTCACAGCCAAATGGACCGGCACGACCGGGAAACTACCACACTCCCACATTACACCGACGTGAAGTAACATAGCTTGCTATTGCGTTTCAGACGGTTTGTTGGAGTTACCGGAGGCCTTCCCATCTTCCTTCCTTAAAGATCGGCAACGCATCCTCGAGACCTCTGGTCTTGCGGATGTCTGTGGGCATCACCTACCATCAGGTGAGCCGTTTGCTCGTATGCCAACCTATCCCGTAAAAAACAAAGAAATGAAAAAAGAACTTTAGAAATATATTATAGTTATAATAAACAAAAATACGTGACCTGATGAATTCACACTTGACTGTATGTCCTGAAAGGTCAGTTCGTTCAGCAGGTTACACACGTACAGGTACCAGTCAGCTTCTGGCTTTGAGGGAGGATTCAACAAGACATTAAATGCCATCCGAGCTTTGATTGCATAGTCAGGGCGAGAGTACTCACTTGCTCAGCATCATCTTTCGCTCGACAACCAAATAGGAATGAAAGAGAATATCAAAACATCGTTTATACCATTCCCACTCTAAAAAGCTTTTTTTATTCACTGAAAACAGTGAATAAAAATGCCTTTTAATCACTATTTTGGTATTTGAATTTAGAACACACCAATATATTCGATCTCCATCTCAATGCTTGTACCTTGTACCTACAACATACGTAGTATCTTATAGTTTGTGCCTACAACTTCCTTGCGCAAATAATACTCGACATACAAACTCTGTGAAAATAACTTCTCGAGACTTGATTGGTCGATATTTGCCAAGAGGGTCAAGGAGTTTTTAGCATTAGAATAAAAACTGTATTGTGTTCTTTGCTGCCATTATAAAACAATACATAATAAAAATAAGAAAATTACTGTTATGTTTAGTAATTGGTTCAATTTTAATGTGCATTTCAATTAATGTAACCTTTTTTTTCGTCATAGAATGCCTATTTTCGCTTAAGTTATTTCTTTTTCTCGTAGTCATGTCATAAAGTATAGTATGCAACTCTTGAACAAAACGGATTTATATCGAGGGCCATGAAATACTCGCACCGCTTAGGATTCTAACACTTGAATAACTCGCTACGGTCGTGATTCAATCATCAGTCGTTAGAATCCTTGTCTTGTTCGTGATTCACATATGACCCTCGCTTTAAATACGTCCTTTATTCACTAATCGCATAATATACTATTTAAAAGGCATCTTCGCCTTTTCCATTTAATCGAAAACTAGATATATAGCCCCATGTAAATAGGGCGAATTCTGTGATTGGAATCCTCTGCTTTTTTCCAGGATTTCGCCATCGACTACTCTTATATTATTCTTTTTAATTTTTTAACATTGGGCGTTTTCACACTGCGACGATAACGACTCGTCAGCTCGGACGACAAAGATATCGTCCGATATGTGACACGATATCGATCCTGCTTCACCCTGTACTGTGTCGTCACCCAATATCGGCACGATAATCTGTCGGCGACGATAACGTTAACTACAACGACAGAGTGTGAAAGCATTTAGTAGTGGTTGTATCAAACTTCCAGTCCGACAATATCGTGCAGTTATCGTGTAGTTATATTTATCTGCCAATGTGAAAACGCCCATTCGCTGGCCAATTCCAAAATGAGATAGTACAAAATACAGAAAGGAACTTGAAAAGGGTTTCCTTCCAAATTGGTCTTCCTGAGCAATACTGTCCCACATAGAGTCCCCTACCCCTTCAAGAACTGGTTAGTTTTAAAAATACTCTAGCACGTAAAATTACTGGGTAAAGGAGTTGTGTAAGCATTATGCCAATTATAACTTAACGGTCCTGGGTTGGATCCCTGTTTATTGAGATTTTCTGACAAGGAAATTCTCAATAGTAGTCCAGAGTCTAAAGCAAAGTCCCGTAGATGGCAAAAGGTTTGCCCCCTATTGCATGGGACCAAAAATATATCTGGCGAAACACAGGACCCCCTCGAGGATATATAGGTGTGACGATTTGTCATGTCGTGTAAATAACATGTTATTAATAATATATTCGTTAAAGTTTATGTTTACCAAGTTTTGAGTGCAATTGCACCAGAAATGTTTTTTCCATATAATATATATCTTCTATCATTATTATAAAAATTAACCCTTATTTTTTCTGGTCACGCTATAACTTGAGAATGGCTTCATCGAGTTCGCTAAATCTTTTTTTGTTCTGTTAATTATTGTCAGGAGAAGGTTCTTATGAAAGAAACATCCAGAAAAGATAGGAGGTTATGGCGAGGTCGAAGGCCGAACAGTCGCTAGTTTTAAATAATATATTATGTTTTTTTTTTACCGTAAGTAGGAAACGGCACAACCACAAGGCCCACCTGATGTTAAGTGATAACCTTTTCCTAGAACAGATGCATTTCATCACAAGTGACGAACTGCACTGCGCCCGTAACCCTGAGACATTAAACTGTTAAGTCTCATATGCTTGTAAGCTTGTAATTTCGGCGGCATCCATACCACGGCAATATTCAAACCAGAAGTACCCACTAATGCGAATTCACAGTATTGCGAACATGACTGCTTCACGGTAGCAATAAGTTTGGTGGCAGTACTACCCCACATGAACTCATTCATAAAAAGTTCTACGAGTACTGCACTAAAAAGTAGAGAAAAATTAAAAATAATAGTTGTATATAACGCAGAATAAATGTTAAGTCAAAACTTTAGGTCTGCTGACCTAAATCGGTTTCTAGTCGTGAATGTGAAAAGGTGACAGACGCAAGCGCGCATTGTGGGCATGCCCACAACCTTAGAATAAGAACCTATAGAAGTAGCCATGCCGTGCCCGCACATGAGACAGCTATAAAATATTCATATGTTGCCATGTTTTTGTTTGTTTTGTTTTTGTCGTCTTTCTCTATGCCATATCATTGCACATCTTGCAATCTCTCTTTCACTTTTAGAACATCACATGGCTCCTTCTGTAGGTTCTTATTCTATGCCCACAACCCTAAAAGACTTGTGACATCAGACGTCACACTTTCATATTCGACAGGCTGATGATATGACTTTTTATATCCAATGCCTTAATAAAATATACAAAATCTGGATATCCATTGGAGAAATAACTAACGTTTTCGCCATAAAGCAATCTTCTTTTAAATTTAATTTGACACAATTAGTTGTTTCCAGCGAAAAATCAGAGCAAAAACATCTTATATCTCCGAGTAAAAAGCTCAGTGTTGTACCCAGTTCAAGATTCTGAGTTGCACTGGACTGTTAGGGGCAAGCGTGACGCTTAACATCAAGCGAGGGACTTGATACTATATCGATCATAAGAGAGTTCAGGCTCCGACATTTTCGGGTGGCTGTGACCACAACCTTTTTTGTGGGCTGGATCCGCGCCCGAGACAGGGTTACTGTCTAATTTATATTAATAGTATGGATGAATAAGAATTATACCTATGAAATTCACCTAGCTATATAAAAATTAAGTCATTAAACCATTTACTATCTTTAGTCGTAGGGAAAATGTGATCGTGACGTGAACCAAAAAAGATTCGAGTGCGAGTACTGCTCGAATACCAGACGTACGTTAGGTAGGTTGGGAAATAAGTAAACACTAGCTGGCATTTCGTAATTATCTACACTTAATGCAACGTTGAATACACAGAACCACAAATTATGTCTACGCCGCACAGAACATACAAGTAGATGGCGGGAAAAAGCCTTACAATAAGGTAAGGATATGGCGAAAAGACATTTATACTTTTATAACGTGTGCAGTAAAGTTCAGAAATTATTAAGTACTAGCTGCTCTCCGCGGTTTCACCCACGCGGTGATGGATAATGATGATGATGATGAATCTTATATGGCCTATGTTACTCAGGGTGAATGTAACTTTCCAATGGTGAAAGAAGTTTTGAAATCCATCCCGTACTTACTTCTTGAGCCAATTCGTTACAAACATGCTTACATACAAATCTATCCTCTTTATAATATTATATATAATATAATATATTAGTATTAGTATAGAAGTATGCAACAAATATTTATGGTGCAATTTACTCAAAACTTGTTAAAAATAAACTTTAGAGTAAAACCAATACATGTCATATACACAACATAGCAAATCGTCACACTTATCCTTGAAGGGTTAAGCATCAGTATTTTAAACACCTGCGTTTCGCCGGATATATTTTTGGTCCCATGTAATACGGGGCCATTTTGGGGGCCTAACTATCTCATCAACGAGCTCGAGGAAGACGGCGTCATGATGTGGCAATTGACACCGTGCCTTCTTTAGAGGAAAGAAATGCGAAATGCTCTCAGAGTCGAGTGTCCCAGGAGTCCCAGTGCGTTCCTATGGAGATCCTGGGGTCATCTACTTATAAGACATCGAAGAAGGCCGCCGAGGGGGTTTTATTGGAAAGTCCCACCATAACCCGGGCGCTCCCCATTGTATCCGGGTATCTAATAAGATTTCCCCCTCGTAAACAAAAAAAGGGGGCAAACATATTGCCATCTACGGGACACTTCCAGACTTTGGACTACTATTGAGAATTTCTTACAATTGGGTATCGTTGATTTTCTTTATTTTTTCTAAGTTTGTATTTCTTCGAGTGAAAGTGCTGCACGAGTGTAGACAAAGTGTACAAAATTATCAAACGTGTTCGTGTTTTCCAATTTTTTTAGGAAATTGCAGTAATCTGCTTTTGCATTATCACCTTTCCAATAAATTATCGATATTGAACTTAGAACTTACCTGCTGGGCTATTATGTATCTCGGTTGCTAACAAATGTTAATTGAAATCTTGAAAAATGGCGGCTCTATGTCAGTTTGGACAACTGCAGTAAGCAAAAATGTTAGTAACTTGATGACTAGAGCTGACAAAAATGACATAGAAAGGCCATTCAATTCGATGTCAATCAACATTTGTTAGCAACTGAGATATAGGTATAATAGCCCTACTGGGCCCTTATTCGCTATGACGACGGCTCAGCAGGTAACGCGGCGCATTACGATATTCAATAAATGATCGCAAATTTGTATTGCTATCACGGCAATTCCTTGAATATATAATAGCGCACCGCGATACTTGTTTGAGAGGTCATAGTGAATAACGGCCCTAATCGATTCTTAACTTGTAGGATATATTTTTATATTTTTTACGTTCTTGGAAAACAAACAGCTTAATTTAATTAATTATACATATTAAATGGCATTAAAAACAAATCAGCCTAATTAGTTTCCACTTATACGAGTAGAACTATGTTCAATACAATATTGAGTACGACAAAATAATTTATGATAAAGTAGCCTACACAATCAGAATAACCAAAGGGAATAAGAACCCCTTCATTATAATGAAAAAAGTACTTACTTATCTAAGTAAATACCATGCACTACTAACACACAAAGGAATAACTAGGCAAACATTTTAATTGAGCATGTAATTAACTACCTACTAACTATCCGCAATCGATATTAGACATAATAAATAAGAAAAAATAACAACATCAACAAGAAGGATTATTCCAAAATCACTCACTAATTGAAGAAAGTTGAACAAGCATCCATTTTGAAATAATTTAGCCTCGCAGTAAACAGATCGATCTTCTCGGGTATTGGTTATTAAAACTGTTGCAAACTCTAAAAAAGTACGAGTTTTGTCTTTAGTTTGTTGAACGTAACTAAAAATACTATAAGTACTGTTAAAAACTTTACAATAAAATTACTATATATACTCTAACTGAACTACATATGTTCATGACTTTTGGCGTAGGCAAAATAGAGATTTGATTTCATGAAGAATACTAACGAGAAATAATAAGAAGGTAAAATTATTTTGTTGCATTAATATGCCATTAAAATTAGACCGGCAGGGCTATTATGTATCTCAGTTATGTACTAACAAATGTTGATTAAAATCTTGAAAAATGGCAGCTTTATGTCACTTTTGACAACTCCAGTAAGCAAAAATGTTAGTGAGATGATGACTGAAGCTGGCAAAAGTGACATAGAGACGCAATTTTGTTCGATTTCAATCAACATTTGTTAGCAACTGAGATACAAAATAGCCCTGCGGAAGGTTTCTGCAATCTGTGCCGGGTGTACCACAATCGAACTATTGATATACGATCCTAAGACTCCTTCAAGCAGTTGATCTGCAGGCCTAGCCAAACAGATGTGTATCCGCACACGCTACAGACTAAAATGTGTGTGATGTATCTTTTGTCTAGGGTTCATAAATAAATATTAAAATATATAGTATATAATATATTACAAATACATAACTTTATTACATGTATATGTAGTTACTACAAGTCTATTTAGGTTAATGTTAATTAATTAATCTATTTAAGCCAGGAAGCTCATAGGCAGTGAATCCCTTTGCAAATCTAAGCTGCAAAGTTTAGAACATCGTCGCAAAGTTGCTTGCCTTTCGGTTTTTTATCGGTTGCACTTCGGAGAGTGTGCATCGGAATTACACGATCTTATTCCCCCATCCCCATTTTATCACCGGACGAGCAGAGACACCTCAAGGCGTCACCGCTACATGGTTGAAGTTCCAGGGACTCGCACTAAGCGGTTTTCTGGCTCTTACATTGTGCGAACTGCCAAACTGTGGAACTTACTGCCGATGTCTCTGTTTCCTGATAAATATAATCTACGAGTCTTTAAGTCGAGAGTGAATCGGTATCTTCTAGGTAAGCGCGCTCCATCGTAGATCACAACTACGCTTAACATCAGGCGAGTTGTGGTCAAGCGCTAACCTATTGTACATAAAAAAAAAAAAAAAAAAATAATTTGGATTTATTCAGGTACTCGCAGGATCCTGGGTAGACGATTTTTGCATATGAACCGGTTCAGTCTTCTTTCCTGATCTTCGAAACTTTTTTTGGAACTTTTGTGCGATGGTTCGTATCGTCTTCCTTCGAGGGCACTCGTCTGTCACCACCACCGTCTGTTCTTCGATAGGAGAATCCTGCAAATATTTTGGACTGGTACATCCCATCCAGCCATTTTGCGCAACCAGTCAGAAAACTACAACTTCTCGTTTTTTATTATCAGTTACCAAAAAGAACTAAAAACACATTTATCAAACTTTGTAAAGCAATGCTCAAATAAAACTTTTCAAATAATTTAGTACCTATTATTCGAGCATTTACCAGTCTTTCTTTCCTAATGAATGCACAGGTCGGATAGATATTTCAACACGCAGCCCAATATGGTGAAAACTAACATTGTCATTTTGAGGACCAACCTGGATTACAACAAAAAGTAGGTTGATTTCTACGAAATCTATTTTATTATTGGCCGAATATGGCGAATCGCGAGTCAACGGGTAAAGAAATGTTTGGTGCAGCAACAAAATTGTGTCACTGAGATGAGAATGAAAATTAGAATTAGAAATTGTGAAATTAAATCTTAAGAACACAAGGGCCGTCAGCTTTTTTGATCACAAGGTCAAAGTACTAAGTACTCGTTTTACTTATAATAAAAAAATATATCCTTATATAATTGCATGTGTTGATCATGGTATACATTATTATACACTAACGGCCTTAAAACGCAGCTTAACTATAAATAACATCATTTAGTACGAAGATCATTTTTCCTTTGCGCACTACTGAACGTCATTTGTTTATAAGTAAGGCCGTAATAATATAATGTAAAAGTATGGATGTGTGGATGTTTGTTGACGGATTTGGATGAAACCTGGAGTGGAAAATTAAAACATAGACTACTTTTTAGAAGGGCATTTCCCTAGGGAGCGCGATTACCTTATTCCACTCGAACAAAGACGCGAGAGGGTACTGTATTCGATATTATATACTCGTCGTACCAACCTCAGCCGACTTAGAAGGATTGCCTAAGATGCTCAGAGACTGCAGGTGCTGATTGATGATATCCGACTCCTCGTAGTCTGATGAATTGCTAGATGAACTCGTCAGGGACACCTTTTGGAAATAATTCAAAACATATTTTAAGCATTTTTTTTTATTATAAGATGTTAAGCATTTTGTCAGCTTCTTGTCCTAGGTGAAAGATTGTATGTGCCGCTACGGAAAATGTATTATTAGCTATTTTGTTATTATAAAAATACCTTGTTAACAATTTTGAAATATATAACATCATTGGGTAACCTACGAAGAAATAATAAGTTTTCTTCGTAGGTAAATACATACAATATTGAAAGCAAAGCTTGGCACCTGACAACATTAGAATCACACTAAGTATTTTCAGGAACAGAGAACCTTACTACTGCAGTTCACGGACGAGGATTTTAAAAATAAAATCACCAGCTGTTAGGGCTAGCACGAATAACTGCGTAAGTGTAAAGTATCTAATGTGTCGTTCACGTGAAACAGTACACAGTGCCATTTATCTAGGGCAACTGTGACACAGATAACTAATAGTTCGTACCCCGAAGTACCTTTTTCGCAATTTTTTGGGTAACGACCCATGATGACCGAGGTGCAGTAACGTTTCGTGCGTTGCGGACAGTTTAGACACATTCAAACCGTCTACTGACTTCATAACACACCGAAACACAATTTCAAAAATGTTGAACCGACTTTCATTCCTAAGGGCTGGCGCGCACTGCCTTGCGGAGCGTTTATTTCACCGTACGGTAGATTAATCCTTCCTATACCGTGATAGTTAAAACTAAAGATTCATTAATGAAACTGACGTATATTTACGTCTTTGGGACGCAAAGGGTTAAAGGCAGTCACGGGTAGAAAAAACGCACGTTTTGGTATTCAAGTTACAGCTGTGGGACCTTATATTTATTTTTAGATTTTGGGGTTATAGACTACCATACAAGAGTCGCTATCTGAATATATGTATTTATTATGTATTGGGTTCATCCCTTCTACATTCATCTATGCGATACGAAATTTGTGCGGTAGACTCACCGCGAATTTTGTACTTCACATAATATGCATTATAAAAACGTAACGTAGTGCGCGCTAGGCCTTAACAACTCCAATAAGCAAAAATGATAGTAAGTTGATAAAAGTGATATAGAGCCGCCATTTTTCAACCGACTTCCAAAAAGGAGGAGGTACTCAATCGCCTGTATTATTTATATTTGCTACCTCATAACTTTTGACTGGGTGGACCTTTTCTCAATTTTTTTGTTTAAAAGCTGGTGCTTCCCGTGTGGTCCTATTTAAATTTCATCGAAATTCATTCCAGTAGTTTTTAAGTAATACACTCCAATACCTGACTAGAATGGATTTCGGTTACAAATTTTTCAAATTGTACTTATTTTCGATTTCAATAAACATTTGTTAGCAACCGAGATACATTATAGCCTTTATTACTGTACTAGCGACTGCTCGCGACTTCGTTCGCGTAGTAGGCTCGGCCTTCGGTTTCGTCATAACTTACCCCTTTACGAGTAGGTATTGATTTTTTTAATGTAAGAACCTTCTCCTGACAATAATTCACACAACAAAAAAAGAATTGGCGATATTGTTCCATCCGTTCTCAAGTTACAGCGTGACCAAGAGAAATATAGGTTTACTTATATATATAGATGTTAGATGTTGATGATAATTATTATCCAACAACAAAACTATTACTTATTGTAAATCGATTCACAATCGACGAAAACGAGAAACATTCACATTGTGTTTTTTTACAACCGCTTAACTTACTTCGCTAAAACATACACGGGACCACATCTGAAGTAGGTATAGGCAACCAAACAAAAAAGTTATCATCAAAATCAATTCGTAATTGACGGAGTACTCGTGTAAAAAGGTACAAAGAAAACAAAAGTACCCGTCGAATTGACAACCTTGGAGTCGGTCTAGAACAAGTTCCCAACGACCTTTGAATAGAAATATTTTATTATATCAATATAAACTTACGACATATTATAAAAATAAAGAATCAGTAATAATATAAACACCGACAAACATTGGCTATATATTTATGTATTTAGTTTATGCGTTGAGGAAATAATTTGTCTCTACAGACAGACTGATAAATCTCGCTATCGCATCGGAGATAATCAACGCTAGTTAAGCTAATGGAACTAACTGTAAGGCATTATTTGCAAGAACTTAATCTTAGGTACTTATTATTATAAAAGCAAATGTTTAGATGTAAGGAGTTTTGTTATTCAATCACGCTAGAAAGGCTGAATTGATTTGGATGAGATTTTTGTTTGTAAATCATTATGTGCTTTAAGACGAAACATGATCCAATGGAAAAAAATCCAACTTGAAAATGGTTAATTGACAATATTTTTTATGTATAATAAATTTTCACAAAATAATTTACTTCGGATATGGTCTCCGACACACGATTAAATAAATTTGGCTCCTTAGAAAAAATCGCAATCATTCCCAAAAACACCTTTGATTTGAATACGTTGCCAATGACGGAATGAATCAAAACCATTCAGTTTATATGGAAGATATTTACACAGAAAAGGAATGCAAGAATTAACGTTAGAACCGGGATATTTACCATGTATTGTATTTATTGTGAGTTCTCGATATTTCGGCACAGTTGCATGCGCCATTTTCACGAGTAAACAGTAGTTCTTGCATTAGTGACCATATCAATTTAAAAACATATATATCAGAAAAATAATGTACGTAATCCAAAAAAATATTCAAATGCTTTAGTCCCGCCGCACATGCCCACACTCGCATTGGCTGTCACGAGCCGAGTGCGAGTGGCAGTATTTGAAACCTATGGAATTGAACCTAACTCCGCAGTTGCTTTCACGTGTCGACGCAGGGTCGTACATGAGCGTGCACGCGCGTGTCGGCTAGGTGACGAAGACATTGTTTTCGAGTGGCAGTGTCGCGAGTGTTGCGAAATGGAGGAGCTAATTGAAGGTGTTCGAAGCGAAAAATGCTTATATGAAGTAAAACACCACGATTATATGAATACAAAATTAAAGGATTCTATTTGGAAACGAATCGCAGAGGCGCTAAATCCCAAAGATGGTAAGTATTAGGTACTTGTACCTATAAAGTTTACTGATGTTATAAATTTGAAAGTATGCTTGTTTGTTTGTTCATGGTATAAAATATAGTTTAGTATTTGTATGAAATAGATTATGTAAGGTATTAAAAAAGGTAGGTAACAAAAACTAAAACTGTTGTGTAGGTAGATCTGAAATTGTAACATTTATTTAATATACACATAAATGCACATATTATGTGCATTTACCCTAGTAGCATTTATTGTTGGCGTAAGGTTGGCCCTCATAGCTAACGTTAGTTGGCCAACGGTAAGATTTGGCCGCTTTTTTTTAGTAGGGCCAACAATTGAGGGCCAACGTCCTTTTGCCGACGGTGGGCCACTGGTTGTTTTGTATTGTAGGGCCAACGTATGTTTGCCAACGTTGGGCCACGGATTGTTTTGTATTGTAGGGCCTACCGTATGTTACTGACAGTTACCCAACAATCAAGGCCGTAGGGGTACTAATAAAGGGGTACTAACCCCCCAAAATTCCTTAATCAACGAGGAATAGAAAAACAATTCATTTAGAAAAATATTTATTTATTTATTACATACATGCACATTGGGGCAATTGACACATAAACATCTTTTGTTCATTTTTAACTTCTTAACAAGTTAATGCAATTTGCATTGTGCGAATACCATTTAACCTTAGTCACACATATCTAAAAAATAAATATTACTAATCTGATTCGTTTTTAAGAAATAAAAGTAAAGAAATATTTATAACAAAATGGAAAGTACCTATTTATCTAAACTTATTCTATAGTTTGGCCAAAATGAATGTGCACAATTGTACCTAAGTAGGTATATACACAAGTGTGCGATTCGCATTATTGTGGATTTGGAAACATCACAGCCTAACGAGAATCGGAATGGTTTTCTATTACACGATATTGATTAGAGAATGAAGGACTTGAATCACTACTTGAAGCTGATTTACTTCGAAACCTTCACAACTTAATTTAGTTTTAGCCGCAGATCGATGGCGCCTTTTTGTTCTAGCGGACACTTGAGAATACTCTAATGTTATGCTATTCACTTGTTCTTGGTTTTCTATTCTGTCGTCCTCCATCTCGGTCCCCAGCAAATCTAAACCAGCCTGTTATATAGTCTTTCAGAATCTGCTGCTGTTTCTGCAATTTTGTTTCTCCGTACTGCAGCTGTAAACATAGATAAAATTGTATGTAATGGTTTATTTCAATCAAGACAACAATAATTTATGTTTAATTAGAGTTAAATAAATCAAAGCTATAACTGTAAAAAAATAAAAGATTGCCACTCAAAACTAAAAAGTTCTCCATCATATTACCCACATGCATATAACAGTAAATTATATGACCATGTGCACATACCTAAGATCCCTGCAATGAGCCGTAAATTTTTAAAGGCAAACTTATTATTTTTGCCTGTCCAATTACATTTCAATGCCAAGGGGTTGCTCAAAACTCTCTCCAGAATTCTCTTTGTGATTGATGCAATTTTGTTACCACCAATATAACTTAAATGATTAATCTGAAACAAAATATATATTTAATGTTACTCCACAGTAAAAGAAAAATCATGCTCTTTACTGAATCTTTGCATGAGAAAATCCTGAAAATTTCCCTGAAGTAAAGGCCCTACAGACCAGAGTTGTTAAGTTTTTGTTTAGGTTTGTTTCAACGGTCATTATTTAATTTTAAAGGTAAATTCCTAAAATAATCTGTTACCACACATAGGAAAACTCTAATTAATTCGAAGCTACCATAATATCATTAAAAATATGTTCATGCATATAGCAAACTTCTAACTTAAAGTTTTTTAGCTAAAAGTTATATTTTGGCCATTACAATTATTTCTTAATATTTTGTAGCACAAACCTCAGGCCTCAGGCACTGTGTGATTTAGTTTTTGTTTCAGATTTTTCTGTGGTGGTGAAGGAAATTTGATGCTGGTAATTGAATCTTCATCATCATTTTCACTGTCAGAAGACCGTTGAATAGGGTGGGTCTTTCTTTTTCTTCTTAGGCTTTGTTCACCAGCATCAGTCAACAACTCTGAATCGCTTTCTGCTTTTTTGCATTTATTTCTTGCTTTCATGAGATCATCTGAAAAGTAAAATTTTAATAAGGACATTTCCTAACATTAAATGTAAGGATGCATCTATAGGTTATGGTAGGTGGAGTATGTGCAGATAAATGACATGTGATGCATGGCAGCACCAGGACGGCCTATCTAAGTTAATAAACACTTGTGAAAAAAGATATGAAGAATATAAGCTGTTGCTGCTTCCCCTAACAACTACATATACCTATTAACTGTTTAGTACATTTTTTCATTATATTGTACTTTAAAGACTGTACCGCCGCGTCCCAAAATATATTATAGAGCCTAGTTTAGTACATATTAAGTTTATTGTTGAATATTGTATTCATATTTGTTTGCCAAATTTAAATAAATCTACATCAAAATTTTGATTGAGTAGTAATGAGTCTTACTTGTGTGGATTCTGCACAAACCATGTGGATTCATGTGTGCTGGCTGTCTTTCGTTAATATGAACACTCGTTATACATTAGATACCTAAGAAAACTTAGGGCTCTTCGCATGCGGAATATATGGATTGCCCGTAGGTGGACAATCCATAGGCCAGTGATGATGATGCCTCTACCTACTGGGGGACACAAGAAATCAAGGGATAAGCTGATATTTACTCACCTGTCTCATAGAGAAGCCTTTTTATCGGATGACGTCCAGGTTTCGTTGGGAACAATTTTTGATACCAGGCACTTATTAAATTTTGCAGGAGCCTTATATGGCGGCCGAAGACATTCTTTTTTTCGAGAGGTGATCCAATCTCCCTTTACAACACTTAGACCACCTCCGTCGCCAAATTCTTCGAACTCTACCACCTGATACATGGCTACAGACCATGCACTACAGACGCTACAGTGCAAAACCAAAACATTTAGGTACCTACTTTTCAAAATGGTAAACTAAACTGCACCGCTAGTATTAGGCTAGCGTAGCGTTATATTCTCTTTGGTATTAGGTATATTATATGCTCTTTGAACTGCACTGCACGTGCAGTCTGTAAGTCTGCCCACGCGTAGGAGTTTGAGTTAATATAATGAACGTATGCACGCTTCGCGCCGCCGCCGACCGCAAAAACAAACAACAAAAATCAAAATGGCTGGCTTGCGCACGCACAGGGATGTTAGATGCCAACTCACTCACACCGGCTGGTCAAAATTATGGTACTTTTGAAAATAACTATGGTACGGTTTTTATTCGATTTTGGTCTGGAACTGAAACTTAGAAAATCATAAACTAAGGTCTGGAACAATAACCACTGTATGTGGTGTACCAGGATTTTACATCACATCTTTAATCTCGATTCTGTGGCATCAACGAAAACAGCGTGTGTAGCCACTTGCCATTTCATACATAGGTACTTAGTTCCTATAATGCCAGAGTCTGGCATTATAGTTGTTTACAATTAAGTTTTCTATTCTTTTGGTTCCTACAGTTTTCTTCTTCGGATCGATATTTTTCGATTTATACGCGAAAAAGGTGGGGGTAAAATTTTATCATTACATAATCATGTTTATTTCCAATTTTACATGGAAAATTGCTACCAACACACTTGTTTGTTATTCAATTAACTACAATGGCAGACCATACAAACTAACTTTGAAAAAGTGAGTAAGTGGCACTTTAATTTTTAAAGTGCCTGACTGCCTACTACCAACATTGACACAGAAAAATGTAGTATTTTGGGTTGAATTTAATACTAATAATGTGTTACAAAAATAAAATAACTTTTATTGTGTTTGTGAATGCGGGGATGATGTAAAAACAAAGATCCTGCAAAATGTATTAAAATTGTCGTATTTTTTTCTGTCTATGTATTGATGATAAATGAAAAATAATGGTACATTTGCGTACCATAATGAAAGTTCCATGGTACAAGGTACGGGCACCTAGATAATGGTACGTGTACCATTATTATGGTACGTATAACATCGCTGTGCCATACCATATACACTAACTTTGAAAAAGTGAGTGAAGGCTACTTAGTTTAATTTTTGATATGCCTGACGACCTACTACCAACATTTACACAGAAAAAAGTAGTATTTAAGGTTGTAGTTGATGTGTAGGTTAAATTGAACACTGATCATGGTAAAGTTTATAGTGATTGTGAATGTGGGAATGATATAAAAACATACATACTGCAATAGGTATTCAAAATTGTTGTCTTTAATTCTCTCGCTATATTATATCGTCCCTATGTATGATATATGAGAAAAAATGGTACATTTGTACATAAGCCAGTAAGCTAGTTTACAAGCCAGGACAGTTTCTAATAGTATGAAGGTCTATTTTTAGGCCAGTAACGTCCCCCACCACTGATTTTACTGTCCTGGCTTGTATACTAGCTTCATGTGGCCGGTGAAGCTAGTTTTCAGTTGGGTAAGCATTAACCACGTGTTTTGTTAATTTACCTAACGTGTTTTTGTGATTTAAAGATTCCCAAACAAAGTACGGAAATTAATTTAAAGTCTGTACAACTGTACCAAGACCATTAATGTCTGTGAAACGCCACCCTTCCAAGTTATAAAGACGATTATAAATGTGATTCAGGTACAAAAAATGTGTGGCTAAATAAAGAAAGTGGTTACTGTCCCGTACCATTTTAGTAATTCATCTTTTGCGAATTGGTACAGTTTTCGAAGTAACTCCTTCAGACGAATAATGTGTTTTTTTCGCATGTTATTCGTGTTGGACGCGTGGTCACCTTAGTCACTGCAATATTACTAGCTTAAAATAATGAAGTCTCGTGTAAACGGAACTAGCCTGTTCCAAGCCAGGACAGTTTAGTAGAAAACTGGCTTGCTATCTTGGCTTGAAAAACTGGCCTCGTGTCACCCGGGTATTAATGTAGGATTCTAATGGTGATAGAATTTTCGAGAGAAAACAGGTTCATTACTTTCGGAGCTTATTCAATTCAAATAAGCAAACAAACACATCGTTCGTCTTTTTAACATTAGTGTAGGTAGATTTATCTGATAGTAAGGAACATATTTCTAAACAGTCATTTCTCAAGTGACGTCACCCGAAGGCAAATGGAAGTTGCAGCTTTTTCGTAAAACATTTCATCATCATGAGGTTTTTAAGGCAAAATTAAATGTCTAAAATACGGCTTATTATACCAAAATCTGGGAATAGTTTTCGATACCTAAACATTATTAAATTGAATTGTGTGGTGGTACGGAACCCTAGTACGCGAGTCCAACTCGCGCTTGGTCGGTTTAAAAAATTATGTTTGAAATTCACGTAAGCTGCAAAATCATTACCGAAAAATTAGATTTTCCATCAATAAAAGAACGATAAATACGAAAAAACAATGCATCGATACTTTAAAATTCGATTTGATTGTAATAGGGTACACCACCGCTATTGTTTTGTTTACATTTTAGTCTGAGTACTCTGAGTACTGAAACATATTATAGGCAGCGATGTCATACGTACCATAATTATGGAACACATAACATCCAGGTGTCCGTACCAAGTACCATTATACTTTTATTAAGGTACGCAAATGTACCATTATTTTCTTATATATCATACATAGGGACGATATAGTAAGGAGACAGAAATAAATACAATTTTGAATACCTATTGCAGTATCTGTTTTTCATCATCCCAACATTCACATAATGTATCATGATAAGTATTCAATTCAACCCAAACTACTTTTTTCTACGTAAATGTTGGTAGTAGGCCGTCAGGCATATTAAAAATTAAAGTGAGTAGACTGCCTCACTCATTTTTTCAAAGTTAGTTTATATGGTCTTAAGTAAGTATGAAGTGGTAAGTGGCAACATTCACTGCCTTCGTTGATGCCACAGAATTGAGTTAAAAGTTGTGAAATAAAATCCTGGGACACCACACACAGTGGTTATTGTTCCAGACCTTAGTTAATGGTTTTCTAAGTTCCAGTGCCAGACCAATATCGACTCTCATAAAAACCATACCATAGTACTTTCAAAAGTACCATCATTTTTACCAGCCGGTGTCATAATACCTGACTGAGTTGGCATCTAACATCCCTGCATCTATGTTGACTGTCACTTGACACTGACACTTCACTGACTGGACTGTCAGGCAATACTCGTTGCTGTCGCCTGTCTGTCAGGGTAATCATCAGATTCGCGAAAAATTTAATTAGGTACCTAGATTGAATTACAAAAAAACACTACACTTGTATTGTAATTTGTCAAAGTAAAGCCCACTACAACATAATGGAGAAATTACAAGACTTCTTAGTCGTTAGTATTCGCTTATTTTTATCGGGGACTATTGCAGCCGCAGCACTAGAGGACCCACAGGTTTTTGCGATAGAATCTTTGTAAGCTCGCTTGGGAAATGACTTGCGTCATACTGTCTGCACCTAGCACAAAAGCGGATCCCTGCATGTGTACTGTCCAGTATTTGGAATACCGAATCGCTCATGCGCCTCTTGTCACCGCGCCGACAAGAAAACGTGTCATCGCTTTATCACGAAACTAGCAGTCCCTAAACTGAACAAGAATTGGACTCGTACCATCAGGAGTAGAATGACCCATCCTGTGACAACGACTGAAGGCATCAGGAGTAGAGTTTTGGAAATTGAGCTGGTCACAGACAATGTGAACCACCGAGACAACTGTGTCTTCCTTCTCACTCTCAGCCACACTATGGATCGTAAAATTTTGCGACATCCTCGCATGTCCAGTCAGCCCACCTCTGTGCCAGTACCTACAATTGTTGATGGGTCCGGTGATGATAAATGTTCTGAACGCTGCAAAGTACTCTGCAAGTCCAGATGTGAGAGGATCTTGTAGGAGAAGCATGCTGATGCTCCATTGGAAATACGACCAGCCTTTATTGAAATGGTCTACCAACTCGGTCATGGACTCATTAAGTGCTTCCATTATATGGGTAGGAAAGTGATGTGAAATAGATTTTAATCTGTAAACTAAAGTTTTGCACTGTTTATTATAAGGAAAACACTTAAGGCAGTAATTGAAGTCTCCTTTGTTTTCCACTCTATCCATGCGACCCTGGTGAAATTGCTGCAATACCGCAGAGGTCATTATCTAAGATATCGTCATAATAGAACAGAATAAAAGTTTCTTAATTATATTATAACATTCATTAGAACTGAGATTGCACTTGTTTTATTTAATTAACTTTGGAAATGATAAAGCACAGATTTTTAGGTGTGACAAGTTTAATACCTATCGCTCATAGAATGTAATGTTTAGAATAGGGAATACAAGCTTGCAGCAAAATTTCAATCTCGGTTAGTATATACAACATATCAATCCAATTAAAGAAATGTATTTAAACATACTTATAATAATAATTACAAATGAGTATGTATGAAAGAAATAAATGGTAATTATTTTGGAAAAAAGTGCCAACGCTGATCACTGATTGCCGATCAATCTGACACTATTTGGGCATGTTTTTTATGCATTTGTTCATGTACCTATGTTTCTTTGGAAAATTTGTTCTGTATGATCAGTAGAGTAGAATATATATGGTTTAATATAAGTAAAGGGTGTAGTTCCATCCTATATAGCTTATAGCATAGATTAGAGTATATATACTGGCCTATACGCTAGCCCAGCTGCAGACAAGGCTCTTTCTAATTTCATGCTTGTAGGCATCAATTTGTTTATTGTCTTTTCAACCCAGCTAATCCAAAGATTTAACTTTGTTTTAAAATGATTCAAGTGTCCTCACAGCTTTATAGTATTAGTATTCACTTGATTATAACATATTACTTGCCAATACTTTTTAAACTTTATTTCCTGCATTATTAGCCTGCATCTGTGTTATCTGCTGCCGCTTAATCTCGCAAATCTTCCAAGATCTGCAATTGATCTTGGTATTTTGAGATCTCAGTATACAGAGAATGCATTTTCTAGTTTAGAATACATAAAGCAATTGTTGAAAAAAAAAACAATATTTTATGATAATTTAAACTTTAAAATGATAGTGTTTATGCATCACACTTAAAACAATGATAACATGAAAATATAAGTTTCAGATCTGATCACTCTTTGCCACAATTTTATAAAATTAAAATTGTGTTTTTCACACAGTTTCTTTAAAAATATTTTATGCCTGAACAATTGGTGGTATACTGCGGTAGGCCCAACATTGATTACCCAATGGTAGTACAAGTTGCGGTAGGCCCATTAGTAGATTTGTTGACATTGGGCTTATGTCACTTACAACACCATAGGCCCAACATTGTCCACCCAACGGTAGCAAAGCTGCGGTAGGCCCAACATTGTTTACCCAACAGTAGTAAATGTTGCGGAAGGCCCTTTGTTGGCTTTCGGGTGGCCTTATTGCTGATATTTGTATTGTTGGGCCAATGTTGGCCCTATGGTGGCCAGCCAACTAACAATAACCCAATGATTTGCCGATCGTTGGCGAATGAACGCCAACGAAAAATGCTACTAGGGTACAAAATAGTTACAGGTTCCATTGTTGCATTAATTGTCGAACGATATCAATACGCGCCCCGTTGCACGCTGTGGTTTTGCCAAGTCACTCGTCCTTCTACGGAGTTAAAATAATCAGTAAATTGGTCTCTTATTTCATATGCCCTTTTCGAAACGCGTCCTCTCAATCGCGGTAAAGGCAGTAATTGTTGACAATTTGGTAAATTTTCATTTTCCCGTACCAGGTCCTCATCCATATTTCTAGTTATACTCTTTGTGCGTAAATAGTTATGCAAGACACAACACGCCATAACAATTTTGTCTACAGTTTCTACTTTCATTTCGAATGGCCGTAAAAATATTCTGAACCGGGAACTCAATATGCCGAATGCACATTCAACCGTTTGTCTTGCTCTTGAGAGTATGTAATTAAAAACTTTATTTCTATAATTGTCTGTCACTTTTCTCTGAGGAAAAGGTCTCATAAGGTTTTCCATTAAAGGAAATGCCGCGTCACCAACAATAACATAAGGCACTACTATGTCTTCTCTTCCAGGTAGACCCTTGGGCTCGGGCAGATGTAGCTATCTGTTCATAATTTTTCTCTTTAATATGCAATTATCAAATATATTTCCATCTGGAAATCTGCCTTTAGAACCGACATCAATAAATACAAATTTATAATTTGCGTCTACTACCGCCAACAGCACAATAGAATGATGTTGCTTATAATTAAAAAATGAGGATCCACTGTTTATAGGTTTTTTAATTGTCACGTGTTTTCCATCGATAGCGCCCACAGTAGCATTTGCCATATATTTTGGAAATCGACGGCATTTTTTTTCCATATATCCAGAGTAGGTTCCGGCAAGTAAATAGGTTGCATGTTCGTCCAAATAGCTGAAGATACCTGGGTTATAATATTTGAGATAGTCCTTTCTCCCATTCTGTAACTATAACCAATGCTCCGATACGAGTTACCACTCGCAACAAATCTGTAAAGAAAAACAAATGCATTTATTATATTTTATATAGTCGTGATTATTAATGATGACTAACTTTATTGCAGGAAGTGAAGCCAAAAAATCTTGGGAAAAACTGAGAAACAATCACCGAGATGCGCTTCGTCGGCAGAAAATTTCTAAACAGAAAAGTGGATCAGGGGCTGTTAATATAAAGGCATGGCGCTTTCATTATAATATGGCGTTTTTAATCCCGCATATGGCAAATAGACCAAGTAACAGCAATATTAATGAAGACATACTAAATGACGAATCATCTCATAGTAACTCAAATACTATAGAAAATGACATTCAACAAAATGTTAATGATACGGATATTCATGAATCACGAGTTGAAGAAACTAATGAAACCCCTGAATCACAATCTACTGGTACAGCAGCTGACCAAGGAAATAAAACACGACGCAAAAGGAACACTCTAAATGACTTACTAACTAAATCGATGGAGGACCATGAACGTAGAGCAGCTAAAAGACAGAAAGAACGGGAGCGCTTAATTGCTAACACCAATAATGATTTCACCATAAGCAATGTTAAAAATGATCCACTTTTTAATTTTTTCATTAGTATGTACGAGACTACAAAAAGATTGCCGCCACTGTCTCAACACAACATTAAAACAAACATATTTTCATTGGTGTCCGAAGAAGAATCTAAAAACTTGGTGGAATATTCGCCTCGTCCACATTCTTCCTATTCACAGAATAGTGATGTAAGATCATATTATTCATCATATACGCCTTCTCCTTCAGAACAACAGCCACATAGTGATGCAGGAACATATTATACGTCTACTCCTATACAACAACAGCCACAGGAAGGTGGGACACCTAATATAATCAGTCAGGGTAATGAACTTGACATTTCTGGACATACGAGTATGTTTCATACTTTGTAAATTAAATTTAAAAATTATTATTGTACTTTGAATAGTTGCACTTAATTTTGTAATTGTTTACCTACATAATAAACTTACCTTAAGAAAACGGCCAATTTTTCTTCAGTGCTAATTCGTTCATGACCACCATATCCTTGATCTTCTAAGTCTGTAGCAATCATCGCATGTACTTCCTTAAAATCGTTCCTAGTCATTCTGAAGTAATTTTTAAATTTTTCGTCTGAAAACTCAGAAGTTAATTTGAATTCACCATGGGTTTTCCTTTTGAACAGGTAAGGGCTCTTACATATTTTTTTTCGGGTGATTTCCTAATTAACAATAATCTATTTAAAAACTCGTTATCACTGTCGGATTCCGAACTTAAATCAATCGCGTCCATCTTGATCGTTTTCGTCTATGAATGGTAGAGACACTGACTGAAGATTGATGTACGACTCGTGAAAGCAATTGCGGACACACACGTGCCTACCAATGTCAAAGCGACATTGGCGCAGTGTCGTGAACGAGTGCGAGTGTGGCCATGTGCGGCGGGGTTTAGTGAGCTCAGCTTTTTTGTGAAAACATAAGTATCTATATTTTAGTTGCAAATAAAATAGCACAAATATTGTAACAATGTTAGGGTGCGCATGCTGAGTATTTTATACACAAACAACTTTGCTACATATCGCTGTAACTCAAACAGCTTTTTGATTTTATTTTCATGTATCTTTATGTAAAAAATATTCTAAATCGTAAAAGTCATATAATCGCGTTAATGTGAAGTATTTCTCTATGATTTCCTTCATATTCTGGACATCATAATTTTCTCTGAATGTCATAAAAACCGCGTTCCAGTGCACCCTAAAAATTTTTGTTGTTGATTTTATTTAGTACCCACCTATTACCAATGTAATCTTTCTAATAGTATAAACGCGACAGTTTGCATGTATGGATGTTTGTTCCTCATTCACGATCAAACAGCTCAATTTTGATGAAATTTGGTATGAATGTAGATGATCTGGATTAACACATATAATAATTTTCATCATCATCATCATCATCCATCATCATGCGGATGTAACCGCAGCTAGTGATATTTAAAAATGAATCTTTAGTCCCCGTAGTCATGCAATAACTTGATAAAGAGTTTACCAATATAAACGATTTTATTTCTATTTCTTGTACAAGGTTCTTACGGGGAAATAAATTTATAAATTCACGCAGAGTATTATAAAATTTAACAAAACTTATCGATTAAATATACATCACTGCAACACTACGAGGCGCTGCTATAGCTTGACCAAAAAACCGCGCTGTATAGTAGAGCCCAGGCGAGGATTTCGGTATTTACACGATCGCGACAGAATAACATAAGGGGGGCAACCTTGCACCACGGTCTATGCTTGCACCTTGTGAAGTACTACCACCTTACCTGAGCCCTGTACATTAGGTCAAACTTCTAGGGCAGCCGATCAGATTAGTAAAAAGCTATGGATCGTTAGAGAAACTCGAGCGCGTTAGATTAGGGTAAGGTAAATTTAAGTAAGTTACTACATGCAGAAAAGTGTGCATTTCAATAATCTGACTTTTTAATCGTGACTTAAGAAAATGGGAGAGTCACCAGGTTGCAAATAAAGGAACCTGGAAATTCTCGAGCGAGGATATTTTATTTTATTTTGAAGGAAATTAATCACAAACCACAGAAATAATATAATAATTTGTCAATTTGCACAAGCCCAAGTTACTAAAGTTATAAATAAAGTGTGGTGCATGCAGTCGCTGAGAACTATGTTTTCACCACATATAATATAAGTATGTACAATAAATTATGCAAAATAGTGCGTGTACTTCCCGTGTCCGAACCCCGACCAAGCGTCAAGGTCGAACTAAATTGCGTGATAATTAACTGCAATTACCCAAAAATTTCGATACGGCAAAGGTAAGGACATATTTCCTATCACATGTAAGTTATTTTAAAAACGTAATTAAACGAAATACTTAATGACACTTCCGCTGGAAACAATGCTTATGGCTGAGCTATGGTGTGCACCACCCTCCCTGCATTTTATGCGGGAGGGAGGGTGTTGCACACCGCAACTCAGTAAGCATTGTTTCCAGCGGATGTGTCACCAAAAGTTTTTAAATTATATTACGCGTAAATACACGTAATTCAATTCATAAAAAAGTTGGCACGCTTTGTTTCTGTTCAATACAAATCGTGATACTTATCTAATTTGTTATTACGTCATCTAATTGATGGATAATTATCATGATGATGATGAATTTTATATAACCTATGTTACTCAGGGTGAATGTAGCTTTCGAATGATGAAAGAATTTTTGAAATCCGTCCAGTACTTTTTGAACTAATTCGTTACAAACATAAGTACATACAAATCTTTCCTTATCTGTCTAATATTAAGTATAGATTCGTAGACTGTATATATATACACCTATCTGTGGTTTTTCACTTCGTGCCACTCTGCCCTTCTCACCCTTTCTCTATCTCTCACTCCGTACGTTCCGCGCAGTGTTGCCAATGCCGCAATTACCGTATTCTGCGGCTTTCAAGCCAAACCAAATTACAAAATTCACGGCCTACGCCCGGAACTCTATGGCCGTATCGACCAAGCAAGCGGAGCGAGCGAAACGTCTCAGTACAAATTGGCCCAAAATTGCTTTCGTCTGTTCTCACCTCCAGGAAGCATTGTTCAACCCATTTTGACCGAATTTGGCTCTCTACGTCCTTGAATTGGCTTGGGAATTGGTATTTTTTACTCTATCATGATTTTTGTTTGGGGCCGAAATAGGGGAAAAGGGGGGAAGTTAGTAGCATTTATAGCCGGATTAAATTTTTTGGAACGATTTTTTAACTATCAATTTTTTTTGAATTTTGGATGCGTCACAATCGTCAGCCTTCTGAATAGCTAGGAGGCTTCTGTAGGTTTCACTTAACGTCCCTTATCAATGTCTGACGCGCTCTAATATTTTTTATTGGGGTACCCTGTTATTAGTTGTGACAGACGTGGTGCGGAGAGGAAAACCCTTAGTAATTATCGTGTAACCCGTGGCATACGCGGACGGATCCCCCCGTCTCACCGCGCACATACAGGCGCGGTACAGCGGTTGCGGTCAAGCTATAGTACTAATAACTATTAATAATGCCCGTTAATAAATAGAAGGGGGGTATTAGCTGGAATTACCGGAATCAGGGATTTCCTCTTGACTTTTTCAATACTGTGGGCCCGTTGTCCTGTGGACTTATACACTGGATCAATGCACAGCCTGTTGTCCTCGTTGGCATTGAAGATGAAGAAGGAATTCGCCAATGGCGGCAGGCATCGTAGCAAGATATGGCCAGCTGCAAGTAGTGCGCAAAGTACTGCTGCGACCACGGCGATTACAGGTGCATAGCCCAGTTTTTCCACTGGCAATCCACAGCCCGTTCTACGTTCATCAAACCTAGGAATTTATTTATTATTTATTTATTTATTTATTTATTTTTATTTATTTATTTATTTAATTATTTATTTATTTATTTATTTATTAATTAATTTATTTATTTATGCTTACAAAACAATAGAATGCTTACAGCCTAAACCAAAGCGCAAACTATTTTAATATTAATAGTTGGTATTAACTATGACTAAGAAATAATCTTAAGCTAGCAGAAATAATGTTCATATTGTCATTAAAAATATTGACATGCTGGAACTTGTCGGTAAATGCGTTCAATAAGGACACGGCACGCAGTGTGGGCGCGTTTCTTGCGTGTTGCGTTCGCGACGCAGCACATGCAAACGTCTGATGCCGTCGGCGACTACCGCACCGCAGGTAATTATCAGGTACGTACAGCCCAATACTGCTCAGTAATTGAGAACTATTCACTTTACTGCGCAATATTAAAATGTAGTGCATTAGAAGCAACAGTTTTCGTCTAAGCTCCAATGTATCTAGTCCTATCATTCCGGATACAAACAATGATGGGTACAGGTATGGATAATAACCATACTTCCGTTTATAGACATATCGAGCAAACTTCCGCTGGAGCCGTTCCACCATCAGAGTGTACTAGGATTCCCGCGGGTCCCAGATAGTGGCACTAGATTCTAACTTGCTGCGAACGAAAGCATTACGAACGAATAACATTTCCTTCTTAACACGCAATGGCGATACCATAACGTGCACAAAACAAATAGGTATTTAAGCAGAGGTACGTATTTACCGCAAAATCGGACAATGTTAAGAAGTAGAAAAGAGTTTTCTCTTTTAGCATGGAAAGTACTAGCTATGCAATCCTCCTAAGGACGCGGCACTTGTAGCCATCAAGTGCAAGAAAAAACGCAACGAGAGATATAGAGAAGCCAGATGAGAGTTTATTTGAAATATTACCTCATTTTTATTTAATCTGTGTAATGTGTGTGTGGTGTGTATGCTTGTGGTGGCATAATAGGCACTTGATCGTTCGTTAATCATCGATAAATTCTAATGTAAATCGTGTCTTGTGCCATTTGTTTGTTCAAATTCACGATATGTTGTACGACTTATTGACCGAGTGAAGCACTAGCGAAGCGTCTCTGCAATCTCTGGAACCGAATTCAACACCAAAAAGTGTGAAATATCTTGTTGAAGTCGATACCACGATAGTTCAAAAGTACCTATACTTCATCACAATTTTGTGCGCAAGGACTTCGACAAGTTATTTCACACTTTTTATTTTCAAGTCGGTTAGATTTTATGGAAAACAAACGTGTTTTGCCATTTTTAGTGACCTTACGGGAGGGACCGATTGTCATTCACCGTCAATGATGATACCATCAAGATAGGCGTAACACTTTCCAGTAATTAGAGTGTAACTAAAAAACTGCTTAACCGAATTTGATGAAATTTTAATGGGACAGGAACGATGAGGTCATGACGGCTCTCCTGCGATCGGTCTCGATGGATGACAAAATGTTATTTTTAAATCTAATAATAGCGTGTTACTTTGTAAATTAATGTTATGGTTAAATAAATTAAAAAAATATATTTGTCTGGACTCACACTTAGTCTATAGGTAAGTCTCATTAGATACTTGGGGTTCAGACTAGTAATAAATAAGAAAAAAAGGTTTAAAATTCTGAGAGAGGGAGGAGGTATTGGATTATTTTTTTGGAGGTTTTTTTAAAAAAATTTCAATTGGAGAGGCATATGTCCAGCAGTGGACTGCTACAGGCTGATGATGATGATGATGATGATGAGGAGGTTTTAGTCCGTACATACTGGCACTCCCATCCCCGCCGGTGGAGTCGGACATAACCTCAGAGATATTGCTCTTCTGCGGTATCCATAAAGGATTTCCTCCAACAGAAACTAAAATAAATAAAAAAAATGGGACCGCCTTGGAATAACTTATGTCTTACAGTAGGTACATGTAAAGAGAAAAGTCTGTAAACAGTAAATAACTAGTTTAATAAAAAAAGATAAATTACTATTACTTACATAGGTACTTATTATTTGCGGTTGTTGCAATCGTGTCTAGGGATCGATCCGCAAAGCTATTGAACTCATATAGATACCTTACCTGCAAGTTTGCGCGAGTTCAACTCGCACTTGTCACAAACGCATATAAGTACAAATAAAAACTGTTATTTGTATGCCTATGTCTATTTGTCTGCCTGTCTCTTTATTCCGGCTATTCTCCGTACCTAACGATTAGACCGTTTTTACAGGACTTTCACTGAAGGTCGTACAATGTTAAAAGAAGTATTTACTTTGTGCGGTAATTAGTGGTCGAATCGAAAGTAAAAGTTAAGTAGTTAAATTAAAAGTTATATTAATTATCTGCGCGGGCGAGGAACATGTTACCTATTTAGTTTGTTAGGCTTATCACGTCTAAACGGCTCATCGGATTGCCACGGAGATAACTATGCATACCGGGGAAGGGCATAATGATAATGATGATGATGAAAAGAACCATAACATGATACTTTTCATCATCATGATCATCATCCATCACTACGCGGGTAAAAATACCGAGGGGTAGGTATATACACCTACGTGGTGAAATGTAGATGAAGCTTGTATTACTTTTTTTAGGAATGACATCGTGCATAAAGCTTTTTGCTACTACGTGCATTAAAAGCGACACTTACTTATATTATGCTATTAATTTAACGAGAGTCTACCGTTTGTACTAGACGGACGGAGGTCAACTTTTGTTTTTTAATGAAATATTTAACCTCGTAACTTCCTCGAACACTATAATTAAGTTCGTCTTATATGTTTTGTATGCAGAATAAACATTCAACGTGTCGATACATTACTTGCCTACTCGATTCGACGTGCGTAATGACATCTTGGCTAAAGTTGTGTAATGTTTGTTTTGCACTCAACGTTGAAATGGCTGAATGAGTTTTGGTAAATTTACCTGAACTTACCTTAATATAACATAGGCCCTAGCTGATAGGAATTTTCCAACCAGGTAAAGTCGAGGTGGCAGCCAGTCTAAAACAGTTGTTTGTTATGCAAAGCCAGTTGGTTTAGTTGGGAGTAGTACTTGTATTGAAACCTGAGCATGCGAAGGCTTTTAGGATTGAACCACGAACGTAGCGTGTGGTTCAAATATAGAATCCTGAGCGTAGCGAGGGTTTAAAGGTACGAGATGCAAAATTATGCAGCTAGGAAAAGTAAAGCTAAATAATAAAAATTAAAGCTTACATATATAGCGTGCGTGAATTTCTTGTTTCAGATAGATTAATTAAGTATGACAGCATTATAGTCTCAGAAAACGTTTTCGCGCCTTTAGAATGTCTCCATGCATTGAACAAATTGTACGCTTTTATGTACTTTTTACGCGATATTTTCGGTAGAAAACTCAATCCGGCATTATTTACCGCCTGCATTAACTCTGCAAGTGTTAAATTAATACGAGTATCTTCGTCGCTGCTGGACTTGCTCACATTTAACGAATTTAATTTAACGATAGCAGCAAACAATTTCTAAACACGCGCAAGACGAGCTTAACAACATATATTATATACCGCTGGTTTCAATCTAATTTGTTTACCTTAAATATATCTAAAACTAACTAGGTAGGTACATCATCTTTAGTGCAAAAAAAATATAATTTGTACCTTTGACTACCAACAACAAACAACTGACCAAAGTAAGTACAGAAAACTATCTTGGTCTCACTTTGGATAGCCGTCTAACCTGGAAACTACACATAGAAAAGATTTGTGGTAAGTTATCGAGACTGATGGGCGCTCTACGTGGAAACGTACGCTGTTTCCCTAAGACCGTTCGATATACTATATATAACTCGTTGGTGAAACCTCATTGGGATCGAGTTGTGGGGTTGCACTGCAAAATCTAATATCAAATCATTACAAACATCTCAAAACAAAATAATCATGATTTTATTCCATTTCAGTTATTTAACTCGCACTGCCACCATTTATAGGGACACTCGGCTGATGTCGTTATCGCAAATTTATAAATACAAGACATGTTTGCTTGTACGTAAAATTCTGAATAAAAAAATACATACACAAATATCATTCAAGGTAAAAATGCATTATCGAAAACGTTCGCTGAGGCGACCAAACGATATTCTGCTGTTTACACCGCAAAATTACGGCAAGAAAACCCTAATGTATTAAGGAGCTCAACTTTATTACAAATTACCAACTCACATTAAAAACGTGAAATTGTTTAATTCATATAATAATAAATTAAAAACTACGTTTTAATTTTTTACTATGGGAAGTGGCGCATTTATTTTTTACAACGGCCATCGTTGAAACTTTGGGGTGAGTTGGGGAAAAATAACACGAAAATTAATGTATGAACGTTTTTTTAATATATGCAGTCTGAGATGAGATATAACACATCGAGTTATGAGTAAAAACCTTAATAATAGTCATCATGTCGTCTAAGTAAATGAAAATGCATTTTCAAATATATAGACGTTAATACATACCTATTTTATGGCGCAGTCGGGTTTGTTTATAATATAAACATACAATTTATGTATATATTGTATATATTTTTATATGGTATAGATATATATACCATATAAAAATAATAATAGAAAAAAGGGCCTCGTACGTAACCTGCTCAGAAGCAGTTGTAAGTACACAATCCTAGGCCTGTGATTGGCCGGACTCGCTGAGAGGGCTTATTCTTCTGTATCGGATTAAAAGCCACCTCGGCGATACAACAGGGATAGACATAATAGGTAATACTAAAAATTGAGTTAGAAATGCTATTATTACATGTTAATAAAAACGGATATTTAATTTATTTTCAAATCTGTATAAATCAGTTCAGACTCTTGTTAGGTTATACAATCATATAATAACTTTTGCTTAATATATTATTTTACACTCAATAACCTAGGTTTGGTTGATGGCCGCAGTAAAAAATAATTTGCGCCAATTTTGGTCATTGGCTTTTGAATCAAACCATCTAAGCAGCATTGAGCCATGGCAATACACGAGTAAGATACGTGATGGAACCTGACCTTATCAGTTGTAGCATATTGTACTCTTTAGCACTTTAGTATTGTAAATGAGCCAAATGTGGGTACCTTAACAAAATAAGCGAATACTTCGTTATTCAAATTTATTGTCTGTGTTAGGTTAGTCTGCACAGATTGTGAATTAGTGTAATAGTAACCTAATTGTTAGATAGACTAGACTATTTCATTATGTAACTACTAAATGACGTGTGAACAGTGGATAAATCTGAGTGAGTTTGAGTATATTTTGTAAGTACCTACCCACAACATATTTTACGAGTATACGGGTGCAAAACAGACGTTATTGCGAGTTATGTTTCGTATTATGGTTGTATAATTTTGGTTTGCATCTTTTTAAACCTAACTTAGTACCTATACAGTTTAAATTGTAGTCCGTGCACTCACTAGTATTTATTGAATTACCTTATGTTTATCAAACAAGTTAATTGTATTCTTTATGAGAAATAAATATCTTAAAACCACCTTAAATGACGATGTTCAGTACAAATTATGGAAGGTGAGTTGAATAAAGAGAAGAAATTTTTTAAATATTTTAATTTTTTCATTCAGTCCAGTGCTCCTGTGGCTGGTCAGTGCGATTATTTAAAGAAATGAGGTTGGCGCACTGACATGCAATAAGTATTTAATGTATTTTCAGTGGACTTGCGGTATAGAAAAGTATGAAATAGCAAGGTTCGAATTTTAATAACTCTTTCCACGCTAGAGGAAAAAAATACACGTTTGCACTCATATGTCTAATGACAAACAGAATCTTTCCGAGGTTATGGTGAAAAGTATTTTTTTTATTATTGGATGTAGGTAGTAGGTACTATATCACCACAGCGTCCATGCCTTTATTAGTCTTAACCCGTTGACTCGCGATTCGCCATATTTGGCCAATAATAGAATAAATTTCGCAGAAGAACAGAAAAAAAAACAGAACCTACTTTTCCAGGAACTGCAACGTGTGTGGTTAAAATACAGTACCCGTATGACCTAGCTTGCTTGATTTAGATACTAATACAAAATAGCAACACAGTCTCTTGTCACATGTTTTCAGGATTTGGCAATGCTACTTTTACGCCATCTAGTTTGAACGCAACGGACATATTGTTGTTCTTCATTGTCTGAAAACACGGATAGAACGACGTATTTATTAAAATTACACTTAGCTAGATCGCCTTATCGCTCCCGGCACCTCCCGCATACTAAATTTCCTGAAAATCCCTGTAACCGTTTCCGAGATCCAGATTATGTATGAATATAATTACAAGAATGGCTCGGTTATAGTATTAGGTTTTTTAAATCCTACTAATATTTTAAACGAGAAACTTTGTTTCAGTATTGATGTATGGATGTTTGTTACTCGTTCACGCAAAAACTACTGAATGGACTTTAAAGATATTTAGTATGTAGATAGATGAGACACTTCAATAACATATAGACTTACATACTTTTTCATCATCGTCATCATCATCCATCACCACGCGGGTGTAACCGTGGGGTGTAGCTAGTATAATAATAAAATACTTCTAGGTGTGCAACAGACAATGATGTTACAAGTTACTGATGTCAGCAGCCGCCTGAGAAAAATAATCTAATAGATATTAAAGATAAGAAGATATAGATAGAAAGAAAGATACCTAGGTATATAAAATCACTAGCCTCAGCATAGGAAGTCAATACTCATGATACCATAGAAGCCTCTATGAATGAAACACAAATATTAATTGTAAAATTTCAATATAACAAAAGTACACTATTTTATATATACTTTCCAAACCTGCATTTCGTATAGTTCCACGATTCGGCGTAATTATGCAGGTATGTCACCGTTTAGGTTAATGATGAAAATATTAATTTTATTCAATCACTTTGGTTTTGCTCTGTTCATTCCGCTTGATAATAATCGAATACATAATTGTAAAGCTTCATAATATGCTTGACTTGATTTTTTTTAATCTTAGTCTTTGTTCTCCTCCAAAAGATAAAAAAAAACCTCCATATTCAACAATAGCTTTCACCAGTAACAATAAAGCTATATTCAAGTTTCTCGTTTTTCTATACCAACATGCCTATTTAAGAAATTTAGGACGATGTAATTTTTCCAAAAGGTTTAAGACGCATTGTAAGTCCGATAACGAAACGAAGACTAACGATGCGATTGTTTTCATATTTTTTATATCTTTGAGGCCATTCCGTTGTTAACCAATGTTTAAAATAGATAGTGTTTTCCTCTATTGATTCTTACATTGTGCTATGTGTGTTGTAACATATGGGTATATACTTAGTTAACTACTTTCTGGTAGGTACAATTGTACAAATTGCTGCCCCATTTGTGAAATTGGAAAATGACTCCCTGCTTTGTGCTGTGTGCGAATGCGATCGAAATTACAGAACGAATGACTGTACCCACTTTCTTAATTTATATTATCCTGACCTTAACAAGAATCTTGGTCTAACAGTGCAGAGAATCTTGTCATAAGACCTCACCGTGTCTGCGATATTAGTTATTTTCGGTTACAGTTTTAGTTATAGAAAAACGACGAAAGTACCTAGGTAAGTAATATAACTAATTGTGTAATGATTCATTGTCATAATGACGGATTGTTGATGTAGACGTTATACTATAAAGTTATAAAATCTGCCGTGCGATTCTCTAAGAGCAAACGTCATTGCATCTTTGACAACATCCGTGAAACAAATGACGAGATGACAAGAAACGTTAGAAAACAACCTTGTGTACAAGGGCAATATCTCATAAAGTATTTGATATCGGTGAGCACGTGGACGAGTGCATCGACGAATCATTACAAAGTCGCACGGCAGACCCAGCAACTGCGTATAGTGTCTCTCTAACATAGGGTGCCGTAGTCAATGCTCACGACAAAACTTTTGCAATTAATTACCAACAAATTTTTAAAACACAAATTTTTAAAACACAAATACTCGAAACTTATAATCCAAAAGATGTCAGACCTGCACACATAATTTTACGCGAATCGGTTAAGAAATACGACTTGTAGACAAAACATCCGGACTTTTGGACACAGACCATTTTTGCCCAAGCTATTCCAAAGACGTTTCGCTGTGCTGAGCGGTCAATAAGCAGCTCGATGGTGAGCTCGGTCAATAAACAAATATATCTTATTATTACTGTTTAAAACAAAACATATATTTATAATTTTACTTATTATAGGATAAATATGTGTATATTATCTAGGTAAATAAGATTTTTTAAATATTATTTATCAATGTATTGAAAAAGTAAATATATAATAAAGAATAATCTAAAAACTGGTCCTTGCCTCGGGGGATCTATGAGCAGGTGTGTACTTTGCCCAAAAGTTGAGCCTGGCAATTCAACGAGGCAATGCAGTCAGTTTTCTAGAAACCCTTCTGCTCGCTGGTGATTTAGACGTTATTTTGGATATTTATAATATTGTTGATTCTTCTTCTAGATTTATATGCTGTAGCCTTACCCAATAACCTTCCTATTAAGAACCTGACTCAGGCCCCAATAATAAAACTATACGCAAATGTTATGTCTTTCTAATAACTTACTTTCCAATAGATTTTTTCATAGTGGGTAAAAAAGACTTGCAAGTTGCAACTTGTAAGCCGTGAGAGGAGAGAATATCAGGAATCCAAAAGGACTCTCATTATCTTACTGTGGCATTAGTTCTACTTATTACTTATCTTAGTACTATTTGCTAAAACTACTAAGTACGCCGGATAATCTTCAGCAGGTTATCAAATATTGATATGTTCCAATAAATAATTGCAGCCTGAATTATAATTCTGAACTGTTATACATTATTGAGCTAAATTGAAATGTACTTATGAAAAGGGAGAATGTAAGTACCATACCAGTCGGTGACGCCACAATTGTTAATACCATCACAAACTACGCCAGTGGTGAAGCAGTACTCCACACCGAATACCTCACAATCTGTCTCATTTGTGGTATCGCAGCCTTGGGGGGGTCTTTTTCGCGCAGACGTGGCGGTCACTTGATATACGTTTGCCTGGTAAAAGGGGAAACGATGTTGAAAATTTTGCATATTTCCAACATTCCTTTCATGTCGCATTTTCATTAAGAGTAATTCGGCACAAATCCTATCCTTGAGATATGCGAAACCGATACCACATGCGTATACTTCTCTTCTCATATCTCGTCATAATTGACCGAGCGAGCGAAGCGTCTCTGATGGCCAAATCGACTTTCATCCGTCGAATGTTTGTTAAGTTGTATGTACGTCTTCTCGTCTACTCTACGTACGTCATATTAGATATATTATATATTATATATATTATATATATTATACATTTATTCTTAGCCTGAAAATGGAAGAACTTTGCTGTGGCGCTATTTACCGACCAATTTTGATAAAATTTGGTACACACATTAGGTACCTACACGACTTTAAAGAGGACTTTCGAATATGAGCATATTTGGTCCAGTTGTTTTCGAGATAATATAGGTCTACTGTTCGCATAACTACTAGTATTCCAAGATTAGGCTATTGTCTGTTGCTCTTGTCCTATATTGAGGATGATCTTTAGTGCTACAGCCGCCGCGCTAGGGACTTTTGTCCCTCTAGGCTATACCTAATTAAAATATATAGGTACGTAAGTATACTTGGCTGCTGCTTACCTCGGAGAACAAAAATATTTCTAACATCCAGAACTTACGTTGATATCAGAGTTGATGCTGCTATTACTCAAGAACCGGAATCGTACCCTTCCGTTCATGACCATAGTATAGTATGGAGATAAAACATCCCTTGTTCCGAGCTGGTCGCATAGACGAATGCATTCGGTCTTCTCCATCACGGTAATGGCGTCCCTATTCGCCGCGCAGTTCACGCCGATGATATTAGGATATTTGATTACAACTACGATGTATAGCCCTTCTTCAGTCACTATTTCTATAGAACATTCGTAGTCTATTTCAGTGAGGGTGCGGAAGACCTAGAAAAAAACGGACAAATAAAAAACAAAACAATTTTGAGGTTGCTTGTAGTAACTGTTTAGTATAGGCCATATTTTGTTGCTGGCGTTTTTTCATGCCAGTACGTGACGTTAAAGCACCGTCAGTTGAACTCGTTGATTATACAAGAACTTCAATTCCCACTCGGAAACAGATAATCTGCAGACCTTATTCTCATTTGGAGAAATTCGTTTCGTACTTCGCAGATCTGACTGCCCCACAGTCCATGAGACGACGCGTTGACTGAATCGGTAAATGTTTAGTCCCACGCATTCTTGGCCACGTTCATGGATATATCTTATCCTTAGCAAATGCTTGAGATAGGCAACAAGAATTTTGAGTAAAATTTTACGTGGGTACATGAACCGAAAACAAAAATGCCTAGATCCTCCACAACACTCGCGTAGGGAAGCCTGTATTCGCGCCCCACAAATTTATGTTGAAGGCTGATGCTGAAGTATTTCTAACGAATATACAGATGACACTGTTATACTGCGTATTTTACAGACAGTTAGTAATTATGCGAATGTAATGCAAATAAGCATGCAATATTATGTATGCTAGTTTGAGGACATAATTTAAAAAAAAAATAGTGTGCGAGTTTTAATTTTGAGTAGGTAAACAATCTAACGATTCCGTATGTACATATAATTATAATACAAATAATAAAATAAAATATTTTGCCGCTTTAGACATAAAACCGCGACGTCTGACTCCGTGTCCATAGATTAAGCAAGTATAACCCGCGGCATATAACTCTAGCTCTGACCGTTATTGCGCAGAAGTCAAAAATTGGGACGAAGGACTGTTGTCTCTCTCTGTCTGCGCAGCTATCCCTTCCACATTTCGCTCAGAGCTAGAGTTATATGCCGCGGGTTATATTAGTTCTTTAAAAGTCATTATATAAAAACCATATGTTTTCCCCGGGTTGGATAGTATTTGGGTATTTCTGACAAAGAAATTCTCAATAACAGTCCGGAGTTTGGCCCCATAGATGGCAATAGGCTCACCCCCTATTACATGAGACGAAAAACAGTCTTATGATAGTAAACCAGTAAATCGATATTTAATCAGTAATAAATAAAATACAGTAGGCACCTCGATAGGTAAGTAATACCTACAACTGATTGTTATATATATATATCTTCTCCAGGGCCATAACTATCTTTATACCAAAATGTCATAAAATATTTACATGGTCAAACGTAATTGCTATAATAGTACGAGTATTATTAGTAATTATTAGTAAATCACTCAGTAAACACTAATAATAAAATACAGTACCTACGTACATACAATATAAAATTAATCACAATGGAAAAAACTGTCATTACATTTCATCACCCTTGACGGTTATCGAGCACGTCTAGCGTATCGATCTGTCAAAATTATAGCGTGCTTTTGACTAAACTATCAGAAACTGACACAAACTTTGACAGACCTGTCATTACAATCTTGTCGTAGGCAGAGATAGTAATTTTTAAACTTTCGCGATTTGAACACAGTTGTAGGTATGTTGTTATTTTGTCTATGCTGTGCCCAAGAGTATTTTTACGCCCTACGCTTTTTACCCCCGTGGTGATGGATGATGATGATGATGAAAAGTATCCTATATGTTAATCCAGCGGCTCATCTACCTTCATATCAAATTTCATTCAAATTGGGGCAGCCGTTTGAGCGTGAAAGAGTAACAAACATCCATCCTTACAAACTTTCACGTTTATAAGGCTGATTTTACAGTGACTCTTACCGTCCGCGCGGGTGGTAAGCGCGGCCAAATGACTGCCGTCAGCGTGGGCCATCCGCGCGAGTTGGTATGTAACGATCCTAGAGACGTAAAGCTCGTGGCCCGCGACGTTTACCAACCGCGCCGGTGAAGGCGTCACTAAAACCACACTAATATTAGTAGGACAAGACCTCGAAGGGGAACCGCAGCGTGTGTGTTGACAGTCAACAGCGGAATTAGTTTCACTGACATGATAAATGAATGTTTAAATGCCATAACATTGTCATATACCTTAGGTAGGTATTAGGATACTTAACATTTTAAAGAGAAAAGATTTGTTTGTTTGTGTGTTTGTTTGAGTTGAATAGGCTCCGAAACTGTTGCACCGATCTAAAAAAATCTTTCACCATTAGAATCCTACATATTCTCTGAGGAACATAGGCTTTTCTTGATCGATTGTCATCATCCATCACCACGTGGGTGGCGATACCACGGAGCGCAGCTAGTTGTCAAATAAATTGGTTATTTTATCTGTAAAGTAGTAAAATGGTTACTCTTTGCTTACAATAGCGAGCGGAAACTTACCAAGCTGATGGTGTCCGACATACCCATACCATAGGATATATCGAACCGCAGACGCTGCGAGAACGCGCATTCATTGCTAATGTCCTTCGGCCGGTACAGAAGCAGAAGCCCGTTGCAGCTTACTATGTCAACAAAACAGCAGATTACAAATAAAATTAACATACAACGCATAGTAACGGGCTCGTTTGACATTTAGAAATCTATGTACTTACGTAATTTACTGCACAAGTACGCATGTGTGTTTGTAGTTAGCTTTCAAAGTCAAGTTCAATTATTCACTTGCCGGCTTTGGTTATGCTATACAGCTGATAAATAAAATTGAAGTATCTCTTTGTAATTCAAAATTAAAAGCTTATCGCTAAATGCATATGAAAGTATATACGGTACATATTAAAAAAAATCTTTTTAAGTCTTTGTCTGTCTTTCTGTCTGTTTGTTCAGGTTAATCTCTGAAACGGCTGAATCGATTTTAAAATTACTTTCACTGGCTGATAGCTGATGTTATATGAAGTAACTTAGGCTACTTTTTTTTAGAAAAAAAAAAACTGTTTGTCTCTCTGTTTATTACCTTATCACACGTAAAACTGTTGAGCGGATCGTCATCAAATTCGGCAAGGTTTTAGATTATATCTCGGGAAGCACAACCGATACGTTTCATCATTATCATCATCACCTTCTATCACCACGCTGGAAACCGCGGGGTGCGGGCTAGTCAAGCATAACTCTAAATATATTGTTATCGCATAAACATGCCCACTAGGGACGAGCATCCGCACATAGAGTGGCACTGTTTGTTGGAAATTTCTAGATGGATATAATTACATAATTATTGGAAAACATATCACCACTGAGATAGTCCTCAAAACTATGCGCATCTTGAATTAAATAAAATATTAAAGTATTGCAAGTATTTATATTGGATTGGAATATTTGCCGACACCTATTTGGAAAAAGCTCTTATTTAACGTGCTCTATGATTCATCATCTCAGCCGTAAGACGTCCACTGCTGAACATATGCCTCCCCTAGCCGGGTTACGCCAGTTAGGTAACACTTAGCAGTACAAACATGTCACCTAAATAGGTGTTACCTAAAATGTTGGTGAAAACGGGCATAACACTAACATACTTTCAAGAATCTCGAAGTTGAGATTTGGTGAGCAGCACTTTTCCATAAAAATCAGTTTGGGTTTACAAGGAATCGCTCTACTATACACGCAGGTATAGAACTTATAAATCCCCCTCTCGTGCGGTGCCCTCTCGATTACGGACTAATTATTATAATGCTTTTATTTAGGAGGATTGTATGCCTAATAAAATAAATGAATCTCATGTCTAAAATCAAACTCAGTTCAATTACTTTATTATATTTTATTCAAACTCGTTTGCAGGCATTGCTTTTGTTTGTGTTGAATAGGCACCTTCTTGTTATTTTTATTGCACATTCTAGTATGAATACTCATCAAACACAAACGCCATTCATTGTGCAATTCATTGCACAATACTAAAATAGTGTTTGATGCCGGCAAATGAACAATATATACGTAATCATTATACACCAACACAAAATATATAGGTACTTCGCTTATGAAGAAATAACTTAATTCGTATACAATTTTATTACTACCTATTAATTTATTTCTATTACTATAGAAGAACGTATAACTTAAAATGTTCTTAAATGAAGTCTTATTTATTAGTAAACGCAATAGTTGCAACTATAGCCTATAACGTAATTGTATCATTGTATCATATCAACTATGAGTTATCTGGACATCATACGGGGACCAGCGCATTCGCTCCTGACAGACGTGTTACGGGACAGAACGCAGATGGTGGTTACCGACGGCGGTGAGACGAAGTCCGACCCTCTCCGAACGGTTATGGGCGTGGCGCAGGGTTCGTCGGTATCCAACATCCTGTTTTCGCTGTTACTGAACGACCTGCCAGAGCACGTAACTGAGGGGGAAGCTTACATGTACGCGGACGATGTGGCCGTGGTCGTCAGTGCCCCGTCACTGGACCAACTCGAGCAGCGGTTGAACACGGTCGCACGGCAGGTGGCACTATGGTTTCAGTGGAACGGACTCGCTCTGAACCACAAAAAAACACACTTCGTTCATTTTTGCATATCAGGGCGTCGGGTTAGGAGCTTGTCCGTTGCTATTGAAACAAACGCTATTGAACAGGTTCCAACGACCGTCTTCTTGGGGTTTCATATAGACCGTGGCCTAACCTGGGATAAACATATCGACAGCTTGTGTGCCAGGCTGGGTAGCGCATGCTTCGCTCTCCGCAGGCTATCGCGCGTGGTGTCCGCCGACGTGGTCCGCACTTGTTATTTCGCGACAGTTCACTCGCTCCTCCAGTACGGCGCAGAGCTGTGGGGACGCGCGGCTGATCGGGAGCGCGTCTTCCGCATACAGAAACGTGCTGTGAGGGCGATCGCGGGGACAACGTGGGACACGCCGGCGCGACAGTTTTTTGTATCTCTCCAGATCCTTACGCTGCCTTCCATTGTTATACTGCAAGTAGCTATGCATGTAAGGCAAAATCTGGAGCAATTCAGAACGCGCGGAGATCACCAAACGCGATGCTTCAACACCCGCGGAGCTGGCAAGTTATCTGCAGTATCGCACAGACTGGCTAAGTCAGACAGACTCACGCACGTGCTGGGACCCGCGTTCTATAACCACCTACCAGATCATGTAGTCTCATCACCTAGCCTTTCTTCATTTAAGCATAGACTTAAATCGTGGCTCGTTGAGAAGGCGTTCTACAGTGTTGACGAATATGTACGAAAAATAAAATGACATTTAAATAATTTATTTTGTATTTAATATAATTTATATAATCTAAATTGACATTATTATTAAATAACTCTTTTAATAATAAATAATGAATAGAAAGTATGATATATAAATACATTGTATTTAATGTAATTTACATATATATTCACAATTGACATATATTATACTCTAGTGTTATACTAAGTTATATGTGATTATTATTATTATATTGACTTGTAATATTTCTTACCAATAAATTGATTATTCTGATTATTATTCTGATTATTCTGTGCCACAAATGTACTAGATACATGATAGTTTGTAATGTATACGTCTACAATACGATTACGTTACACTTACGCAAATTTTCGTCACGGTAATATTTAGACAATACTAGCGACTGGCCACAACTTCGTTCGCGAAGTAGGCTCGGGGGCCGGGCTCGCCATAACCTCCCGTCTTTTCTTATTTTTTTTAATGTAAGAAGCAATTACGAAGTGTTAGAAAACATTTAAAAAAATATAAATGAAAACGGAAAAGCCGTTCTCAAGTTGTAGCGTGACCAGGAAAAATGGGGTTTATTTTATATATATAGAAGACCTATTATTAATACATTTATTTCATTTATGTCACGGATTTTATCCGGTCCTTTACAAAAACATAAGCAGGGCTGGAGTCAAGACTTAAGAGGCCTGCTTGGTGTGAAATATTTGCGATGAAGGGTAACATATTACTTATCTATATATTTATATTCTATAATCCATATTATTATCCGTTTATTTAAATTTATTCACGGATTTGTTATCCGGTCCTTTAAAAATATATAAGTGGAGCTTGCGAACACTTAGAGGCCTGTTTGCTATAAAATATACAAAAGTGTATAAAAACAGAATTTGGCATGACGGGGACATACATTATCTATTACAAAAATGGGTTAAATGGCAAGGCTATTGATATGAACTTATACATGTAAGGAAGATAGATGGCGATGGACGAGACTGCGGCACCTGCTAACTTCAGTCTCATCTTAAAATATTTAGGCTATATTAGGTGGTGACTTGCCACCCACTAAACGGGCCATTCCACCATCTTAATTAGTTGATCTATTACTTGCTCTTGCGTCTCCACCCCCAGACGGCGAATTAAAGTAAGCCCGGGGGTCAGGGGTCTCAGCAAGCCCCAGGGTCAGAGTCCACGGTGTCGCCACTCACCCACGACTCACCACAAAGCCGCCCCTGCGGTAATAATTTCCATTATTATGTACACTCACTAATGGTTTTCTACTCAATTCTTATATTACAGATGACATCAACGAAAGAAGTGACAAGGGGCGAAGGAGATGATCACTATGAGTATAAAAAAGACTTTCGGACTGCTCTGCCTCAGCTTTTAGCAGTCAGCGTGAAGAATTTACTGCTGCTTGGTAAGTACACTGTTTTATTATTGAAATGCTTATATTATACAAAAATAAATGGAGTCGGCTGGACAAATATCCTCACTATCAACTGTGACAAGACGTAACAAATTAAAATATTATTTTGAAACAACGCATTTTTTTGGATTTCGAGCCTACACATTTAATAAAAAGAAGAAAATACTTGGTGTGCAATCAACCTAATCATTTTAGTACCTGTTTTGCAAAGAGATTTTGTTTGTTTTTAGGGACTTATTTGTACAATAAGCTTGATAAAGTTTTGAAAGTTTTGAATCCGTTGGTTAAATCAGTAGTCAAAATTGTTGTGACTAAATGGCTAAAAACGTTATCTTATGATGATACTGAAGAACTTCGATTGCATAGCTCTAGTACTTTCCATGCTAAAAGAGAAAACTCTTTTTTACCTCTTAACATTGTCCAATTTCAGTGTTTTTTTTTCATGGAATCATGGCATTGTTTACTATGCCCGTACGTTTTGATTGTTTCAGTATTTCAAAGTACTATAAATTTTCTTTTTTTGAACTTAAAAAAACTGAAAATTCAAAACGTACGGGCATAGTAAACAATGTCATGATTCCATGAAAAAAAAACACTGAAATCGGACAATGTTAAGAGGTAGAAAAGAGTTATCTCTTTTAGCATGCAAAGTACTAGCTATGCAATCCTCTTAAAGTAATCATCTAACTAGTTTACTTGTGATGTAAAACACGTACACTCACTCACTCACACAAACACTATCATCATCTTTATATGTACTATTAGGAACTAATATCAATTCTAAAATCCTTAAGATTTATATTGTAACGGAATGGCTAGCAGTAGTCCAATGCTGGGGAAAGAGCGCTGTATGCTGAAACACGGGTGATGAACCTAGTTCAGCAGCAGATACTCTTGCACTATAGTTGGTCAACTATAGTTGGACCTATCCGATAAATATTACTTGAGTAATCCCGTATTTCTAATCAAAAATTTGCTCATGTTTTCTAGCCCCATTATATTGTACGAAATAACATTTTACAATTGTTTGAATAAAGATTTATTATTATTTAATTGAGAAAAGGAGTACCTACCTGAAAGGAACATCTAGTGTTGTCTAGATTTTTTTTACTAGGCTGATCCTTTTATTCGGTTGAATACGCCATTTCCCACAGACCAATATATGAGTCGAGTCGACTAATTTCAAAGGCGGTGAGTCTTTTCACAAAATCTGTGCTATTTTCAAAAATGAGTTATTGGCATATATATTTTTTTTTAATATGTAACAAAACTGGCATTCTGTCATATAAAATGCAAATCAAAATCTGAAGTTGGGGTTAAATACGGCATTCTGTCATACTTCATTATCACAGCCGGCCATCTGTGACCATCGACCAATCAAGAAGCGAGAGTTCTTAAGGATGCTTTAACGGTCGGCAGAACATTTTACGCTGCGTATTTTAATGAACAGTGAGTGTCTCTTTGTCGAAATAAAACAAAATATAGTCAAAAAGTCACCATGGAGTCAAGCCCCTGCGTTGTGACTGATAACTCTACTAGGAAAAACAAGAGAATCCCGGAAAATTGGCCGAGAAACCAGGCCAAGACATTAAGGTTAGTATAGTACTACGGTTGTCATACCAGCATAGCGTTGATATTTTTATCGATAAGCCAGGTACGCCTGAGCTAGTTTTTTTATGTATGGACTAGCTTTTCGCCCGCACCTACTCCCGCGTTGTTTTCCGCATTTCCCGTTAATTAAAATTGAATAAAATTATTGTAGAGCCAATTGAAGAGGCCCAGGATCTTATAATATTTATTTCATTTTAGTGTATAATTTTAAATGAATATGTAAGTGAGAATAAAGGTAACTTTTTACAAAGTACAATTAGTATTTTTTTTTCTAAATTTCTTGAATAAACTATGTTATACTTTTGTGACAAACCTGAATAAAGAAGTAAATGTTTGGAATGAGAAACGCATTCTACACCTGCATTAGTTTCAAATCCGGCATTCTAAAAAAATTGGCTTCAAAACCGGCAACCTGTAAAATTAAAATGCAATTTTTGGCTTACATATAATGAATAAACGTAAACATTTCACTGGATTCCTTAGCAATAAAATAATGTATAATTTTGCTTTCTAACTCTATGGACTATAGGAAGCAAATAATTGAGTTTTTTTAAATTCTCGAAAATTTGCGTAAAGTCAGATTGCACCTTTGAAATTAGTCGACTCATATATTGGTATGTGCCATTTCCTGACGCCTCTTACTCGGCTCCAATCAAAAAAGTTTTTGTGAGGAAATTAATTACTTACTCGTATGTGTTTGTTATTCACAACAAATAACGTATTTTTTAAACAATCCTTATAACAGATATCACAAACTAATCCAGGACGGAAAACTTCTATGTTAGACGTACAAATACCTTTTCGCCGGACGTATCATGTCACATTCTACTTATTAATATTATAAACGCGAAAGTTTCAGTTTCGATGTAATGATGTATGGCTGTTTGTTACTCTTTCACACTCAAACGACTATGCCAATTTTGTAATGTTTAAATTTTGTATGGAGGTAGATGAGGCGCTGGATTAACAAATAGGATACTTTTCATCATCATCACCAGCCATCACCACGCATGTTAAACCGTGGGGAGCAACTAGTATTTACAAAAAGTAATATATAGGTACTTAAGTATTATTATTAATTATTATAATTTATTATTATTATTCTTATTATTATTTCGAAGTATAATAAGAAGTAGCCGGCCTGCCCACGACCCCGCTGGCGTGGCCTACTATGCACCTTCATACATTTAATTTAATCTACATTAATTTGATTGTTTAGAATATGGCCATTTATAACACATCAATAGGCTGTCAAGAGTTTAGATCTTGAAAGTGAAACGGCAATGTCTATGTTCATATCCATAATTGAGATCTAGCCACTTAACTCAGTTTGTCTGCTTATCTACTGATAAGCATTATCAGGAGTGAGTTGCAAGAAATCACACCTCGATAAAGTTTAAAAACTCAATGTCAGACTCTTTTGATCCCTTAAACCCAGTTATCTTATTTAAAAGACAAAGAGCCATTGGTAAACTCTCCTCTGGCGAGTCGGCATCTGCCACACGTATAACTATATATTTATTAAAATAATATTTAAGGCCTTACTTATGAAAGCTGCTTAACTTTAAGTGACGTGTTGATGATACCATTATTATGGTCTCTTTTATAAGGCAAAACACTGGAGCTAAAAATAAATGAAAATTGGTTAAATATATTAAGTAAATAGCGATAAGAATAATATGTAAAAAGACAAGCCCGCTCAGTTTCTTGCCGGATTTTCTCAGTATTGGTCGCGTTCCGATCCGGTTGTAGATTTAAGAAAAAAAAATGTAATATGACAATTAAAATAGGTATTAATATTCGGTAGATACGAGTATATACAGTGGTGGTCATATAATTAAGAACGCTAATTTAAAGGGAAGATTTTTTCAAACTAACAAGTATAACCAATTGCATGTATTTTTTTGTATTTCTCTTGGTATCGCAAAACTTTTCCATACTAGCGGTACATTCATTGATACACATGATTGGCTAAAAAATTCATATATAAACTTTATACATTAGATCTGAGCCTAGTATTACTACTTACTGGCTGGTCACATAATTAAGAACGCTGAATAGTTTATTTTTTTATTCAAATTTAAATAGAGAACACTCTGTTGCTCTGTGGTTCTTGGGCACTATTCGTATAATTTTGGCGCCATTTAGTGCTGTAAACGTCTTAAAGGTGATTGCTTCATATAAAAACAATGGGGAAAAATAAAAGTTGTGATAAATCTAAAAGGGAAGTAATAATAAAACTTCGCGACAAGAATTGGTCATATAAAAAGATAGCCGACCATCTGCAATGCTCAAAAACTATGGTTTTCCACGCTGTGAAGCATTTTGCCATGTATCAAACTACTTCAACAGTTCCCCGTGTACCTAAACAGAGAAAGTCATCTCGTCGAGATGATCGCAATATCGTTCGTTTGGCAAAACAAAATCCTTTTAAAGGGTCTAATGAGCTGAGAAAAGAATATTTTGGTGAAAACAACCCTTCAGCAATCTCGGCACGCACTATTCGAAGGCGTTTGGTAGAAGAAAAGTTGCACGGAAGGATAGCAAGGAAGGTGCCCATGTTGAAACGGTGCCATAGGCAAGCCCGGCTTGCATTTTCAAGAAGGTATGAAAACTGGACAGTTAGTCAGTGGAAAAATGTTCTTTTTTCTGACGAAACAAAAATAAATAGGGTATGTTCTGACGGAAAACGATATGTACGACGCCCTCCGAATAAAGCATTTGACCCAAAATACACAAAAGTGACATTAAAGCATGGTGGGGGAAATGTGAAAATTTGGGGGTGCTTTTCTGGGTATGGTGTTGGACCTGTTAAGTTGATAGAAGGAAACATGGATCAATTCCAATACAAAAATATACTGGAAGAAACAATGTTACCTTATGCTGAAGACGTGCTTCCGGTTATCTGGACATTCCAGCATGACAATGATCCAAAGCATACTGCACGCACAGTTAAGGAATTTCTCACATCGCAATCAGTTTCTGTCTTAGATTGGCCAGCTAACAGCCCAGATTTAAATCCAATAGAGCATCTTTGGTGCGAAGTCAAGAAAAAGGTTTCAGATCGACAGTGTGGCAATTTAAGAGAACTGTACGACGTTTTCTTAGAAGAATGGAACTCTATATCTCTTGCGAAATGTCAAAAATTGATAGAGTCAATGCCTCGCCGGTGTAAAGCAGTAATTAAAAGCCGTGGACATGCTACTAACTATTAATTTTAGTTTAAATGTAATAAATTGTTCTTTTTTTCCTTTACGCACTTCATATTAATGTGATTTATTTAATCTAAGTTTCATATAAAACAACTCTTGAACAGTTTAATAATTCGTTCTTAATTATTTGTCCAGCTTCATTACTATATGAATTTGTTATTATAGAGTATAATTAAATAAAAAATGTTAGCAATTTTATTTTATATTTGTATTCCCCTTTGCTCTATCCATGTGGCTATTTCATAACATACCTAGTTATTTCTAAGAAGGAACACATAAATATACGTGACATGATTTATATTTTAAAAAACATGAACTTTAAATCGTTCTTAATTATATGTCCACCACTGTATATAATATATATAAAAATGAGCCCCTATTTTTCCTGGTCACCCTTTAACTTGAGAATGGCTTTACCGATTTCATTCATCTTTTTTTAACGTTTTATAGTACTTCGGTTCTTACATTAAAAAGATTACGAAAAGATAAGAGAATATATCGAGGCCGAAGGTCGAGCCTACTACGCGAACGAAGTCGCGGGCAGTCACTAGTATATAGATGTATTATGTCGATTTAATACGGTCTTTTTAAAGTAGGCATTTATATTTCGATAATGTAGCATTTTGTCATATTTATTCTATGACATTTTTACTTAATAGATTTTTATAATATATTTATATTTTTTACCCTAATATATTTTTTTTACTTAATAGACATTTATTTATAAACTTCGATATTTGACATTATTATACCTTGACAGTTCTCATTTTATATTTAGACCTTAGTCGCCTTTCTCTTTTATATTACATAATTATTCGCATATATACGAAATATAACAACCATTATGTTTTATTGGCATTCATAAGTGTCTGTCTACCTATGAATAAATAATTTTGAGTTGATCTGATTTGATTTAATTTGTTAAAAAGGTGCCATAGTATCATGTTACTATGAAGTCAAAACACGACACATTGTACGTTTCCATCATGAGATCTAGATCTAGAGTATTTTAAATGTATGACTAAATGTAAGATTTCCTTTTGGAAATTGTGTGGGAGGCCTATATAGGTATATGTTCAGCAGATCTACCTTTTAGCGCGGACTGTCATTTATCTATAATACTGTCAAATATGTAATTATACTATTGACAATCCATGCTTGCAGTGAAGAAGGATATGCGCCAAGCGCGGATCCGCCGTTGTGGGCAGGATGGGCATGCCTACAACTCTAAAAGGCTTGTAACACCAGAAGTCACACTTTCATGTTTCACAGGCTTATGATTTGACCTTTCATATCCAATAGTATAATATACATTAATAACGTTTTTATATATATATATATATATATATATATATATATATATATATATATATATATATATATATATGACATTATTAACGTTTTTGCATAAAAAAAAACGTAAGCTTGCATTTGTAATGTAATCACCTAAATATTTTTTTTTATATATATTTATATGTATAAGTACAAGAATACTAAACTAACTACTAATATTAAATCGATCATGAGAGCTCGTGTTCCGACTCGCACTTGGCTGGTTTTCGGGTGACTGTAACCACAACTTTTTTGTGGGCTGGATCCGCGCCTGATATGCGCAATACGATAGGTAATAAGCGATAGGTAGACGTGCAATAGATATAACGGGAAAATAATGTAGCACGTATAGGATATAATCTTCTTGCAATGTAATAGGCACTGTTCCTGACTCGGGACTGCTATTGAGAATTGTTAGAAAATCCCAGTAACGGTCTGACCTGGGTATTAAACCCAAGACCTCTAAATTCCAAGTCGGCGCTCCCATCACTACACCAAGAGCAAGCGAGAGAAGCCACTGGCGGGCCCGCTAGTTTTGTACATAAAATAACAACTTATGACAATTTAGCCAATTTTTTTTAAAAGGGTTTTATTGTATTTGTTTTTAAGCTATTGCATAGCTTCTATCGCGGGCCTTGAGCGTGGAGACCGAATCCAGAAATTCCGTAACGAAAATAACCTAACACCCCCCACTCCGACTCCATCTATCGATGAATAGCAGAACTTTTAATGACTTTTTGAAATATCACGCTTGTCTCTTTCGTTCAGCAACTCGCCTCTAGATGGCATTGGTAAAATAATTATAATTGCATAAGTTGATTTGGCATCTATCGATGAATAGCAGAACTTATAATAACTTTTTGAAATATCACGCTTGTCTCTTTAGTTCAGCAACTCGCCTCTAGATGGCATTGTTTAAATAATTATAATTGCATAAGTTGATAAAAACAGCTATGCAATAGCTTTACCGCGGCAGTCTCCGAGTGCCACACGTCTTTTTATTTTTAAAGTTCACAAGGCGACTTTTTTAAATTCAGAAGAATATTACTCGATAACTGTAAAAAAATAGCGGAACATACACGGGGGTGATTCGGCACGGTCCTGCCAGCTGTACTTAAAGAATGTAGGTAACATCACATAATAAGCCATACTAGAGTAAGACGAACTTATTTAGGTAGCTACCTACTCATACTTTTTCATCGCGGTCGATAAACAAGTGATGAGGTAACGATTATATTTGTCAATAATAGCACAAGACTGCGCAAGATTTTTTGTTCTAAGTGTGTTCTCGTATCAATAAATATTTTCCTTACTTATTTATTGACCTTTTCCAGTTAAGTACATTAATAGTTAATATTCAAATTGGACACATTTGTCCCGTTATAGAGGGACAGAGTAATATCTTTGGAAGGAACAGTTTTTATGGAAAGCACTGTTTTAGACTTTCGCGGTTGTTAACTTAGTTATAATTAGTACTCACGAGATGTAGACCACGATTTAGTTGCGTTTGGAGCTCCCGGTATTTCGGTACAGTTACATGCACCACGTTCAAAATTATAACATTTTATAGAAGTTGTTAAAATAAAATAACACCAAACACTAGATAAAGGCACGTAACTTGAAGCTATCTATGCCTTGAAGTATGACTTTGAATGCACAGAGTGTCCGTGCGTAATTTACGCATGCGCGTTGCTATAGGTTACGCAGCGTAACCCATTGCAAACTTTTTATTTATTTATTATATAGCCATGCCTATGTAATAAATTTAATATTCCTAATAAAATTACAACAATAAATTTTCATAATTGCGAAAATGTTAAAAAATAATTATAAATTTTTAGTTGTTTTATTATTAGATACTATTTAATTTCAATTTAGTTGTTACTCTATGATTTATTTAATAATAATATTACAATAAAATATGAGGCGTCTTTTATTTTCTCATAGAGGGTAAGTAGAGAGTATCACTCGGTCGCAAAATATATTTTGGCTCAGCGACGTACTTTGAATCCCTCGCTAGGTTCAGGGTTCTACTAAGGAAACCCTCGCTTCGCTCTGGACTCAAAAAGGCGCCCTCGCCGTAAAAATATTATTACTCCCTTATCATACCATCTTCTATTATCCTACAAAAACGTGTTATTCGAGCTAGCTATATACGAAATGGTTCCCGCAAATCTTTTTAAAGAAATCAATATATTGATTTTGCCTTTCCTATATAATGTATGTTCGTAAACATTTACATAAATATAAGTTATATACTGATCACCACCCTTTTAATAATGGGAATAAGAATAGGATAGCTTTACCTATAGTTTTAGACTTGCGAAGACTAATAAGTTGTTTTTAGGATATTGTGTGCGATTAAATTTACAATAAATTTACAATAAAATCCTAAAACATATAACTGAGCTCACAGAGGGAAAGTTCACGTAGACTATAAAAAGTTAAAAAAAGAGCCTATTATAAAGTCCGACATTATAAAGAAGACAAAGATGCTTGAAATACTCCGCTTCTGGCCAGTTGTCGACTGCCTCCCATAAAATGTAATAATAGTAATACCTAAGTAGAATTGATATTGTAAAAAGAAAAGAATGGCCCCGAGTTTTTTGCCGCGTCTTCTCGGTAGGCTTTACAAATTTTGGAACACGGCGGTAGAGCCAGTAAAGTATATTTTAATGAATAATTGACGTTCATAAGTGCTCTTTTTGATGCCTACATTGAAAAAAATATTTAGACTTGGCGTTGACTTTGACTTTGAATTTGACTAGAATGGCTCTTGATACACCACTCGCTATCCCTACAGAGCTCGAGCTGTCCTCCATCAATTTTATGACGAGAATCCTCCTCTATATAGATCTGAGAGATGTTCCTTTTATCGGCTCCAAATTCGGAATCCTCCCTTTTCGTTTTCCCACCACAACAGACAAAAGTATTTTTTTTCTGTTCATCTGATATTTACATTGACTTTCAAATTTAACGCATCCGCTCGCCAATTCTAAGTTCTAAGATGAGGCTTAATACGAATATATAATATTTAATAATATAAAAAAGTTTTCAATGGGCAGCGAATGTAAATGCATGATCCATGAATACATTGCTCCTTCATCACTATTTTTTTTAATATTTTTGATGTTAACTTTGTGTTGTTCAATATTTGTGTTGTTCAATAGTTGTGGTGGGTTATATAGGTCACTGACCAGACGCTGAACTTTCCTGTATAGAAAAGGATAGAATTTAAATTTTACCGAAATTTCGAATTTCACGCTAATTTTACTACACTTATTTCTCTAAAACCTTACTCGGTCTACTAAGCATATGTTAAGAAAGCTTTTATCCTAATCGTCTTCCATTCTTAAGTTATGCGCTTACACGCGAATAAAATTTATTTATTGTTTATTTTATAGAAGCCATTCCACAAGAAAAATAAAAAACCTTTAAAATGACATTAATCACTTAGTATTACGAGTGTTTCAATATAATACCTAATTATTTTATTTTCAGGGTATGGCATGACCCTTGGATTTCCGACCATATTGATCCCAGCAGTTGAATCTCCCAGAGACGGTGAAGTGTTACATCTAGAAAAACATGAAATATCCTGGATTGGTGAGTATTTTATGTTTGGTATCTAGTATATTCTACACAGGACCTATCTAGTATTGGCTTTTAATTCTTATCTATATATACATCTAAGTATATCTATAAAGATCAATAAAATTGAAGTGTCTCTTTGTAATTCCAAATTAACAGCTTTCCACTAAATACATATGAAAGCATATACAGTACATACAAAAAAAATTAATGGTTGTCCGTCTGTGTATTTGATTGGTCCGGCGAATGCCAAACACAGTTGGCCGATTTTAACAGGACTTTCTATGGCAGATAGCTGAAGGTATAAGGGGCAACTTTGGTTACTTATATATTTTTTAATTATTTTATAAAACTCTATCTCTTTTTCTGTTTGTTACCTTATCACGCCTAAAGGGCTGAACGGACCGTATTTAAATTTGGCAAATTTATAGATTACCTATATCTCGGGGAAACACATATGCTACTTTTCATCATCATTATCTTCATAATCCATCATCTAGCAGGTCTAACCGCGGGGCGCAGCTAGTTCCAAAATAAAAGTAACTTAAGCTACTACTTATACCATCAATTATCTGCCATTACATTTAAACATCACATTTTATGAAATGTAATATGCGCAGTGGCAGACGCCGCAACCCCTCTCTACAGGTGTAGTATGGTTAGGGGTACTTATCTTAAATAATAATATAATCTAAGTGGTAATGTGACGCGTCACATGCGTATATCTGTAAAAAGTAATAAATAAAATAAAATAAACTCGTTTCTTGTACCCATATTTTTATTATGTGGGTGTTTTATAATTTATTATTTTTTTATTTTATTTTTATTTTTTTTATTTTTATTTACCAACTGGCTACCCATAACAATAATATATCAGTAGTGCCTAAAACCGCTATGTAATCAGGGTTTCTAAATTTGAACTTATGAGAGTCATTAGTTTTCTCTATTTAAAACACCCCAAAAATTTCACTAATAAATCTAATGTATGCTAACTTTTTCAAACTCAGTGTAAAACTCAGTTTTCATAGAATATTAAAACTGCAAATAGGTCGTCATCTGGGACGGCTGCATTTCTGTCTACACTGCATCAGGTCGATAACACGATGACCTGTATAAAGCCGATCGTCCACCGCCAACTAAACTACGTTAGTTTAGCTTAGCTCACACAGCTGAGAGTATAAGCTATTTTTATTGGTGTATATTGGCGTAGTTTGCGGTGGACGCACATGTATGAACAACTGGTTCAACTAGCTAAGCTAAACTAACTTAGTTTACAATTTTTAGAGAGAAAAATTCACATCCTCGGACGGGATTCGAACCCGCGTCTTCCGACAATCCGTGTCAGAGATATATGTCGCTTCGTCCCCGTAAGACGGTTAAATCAGATAGAGAGTTAAAATTCGATGCTCGGACCTCGAGCCTCGGTGGCCTAGATGGTCATGGCGTCTGACTCTGATAGTCACAAGACGCGGGTTCGAATCCCGTCCGAGGATGTGAATTTCATTCTAAAAATGGCAATTTTTGGTATCGCTAAGCAGGCGTTAGTGCTTTAAAAAAGTAATACTTTAACTTAGTTTAGTTAGCGGTGGACGATCGCCTTTAAGCTTGTGCGTCGTTGGAGGTCGCGTTTTACTTGAGTAGGTAGTTTGGCTTTGCGTCCTTATGTTCTAGTTTAATTGAGTAACAGATTTTAGATTACGTATGCCATGATAATATGGACTATTAATATTACTTATTTCAAAAGCCTTCACAGTAACATCTCTCACTATTATTTTATTTATGCCTAAGCGCCTACCTTTATTGATTCATGCCTAGAAATTTGTCATATTAACAGTGTCATCATTTCATTACAGACCGATTTGAGGAAAAAAAATCTATACTAATCTTATAATATATTATGAAGAGGAAAGATTTGTATTTTAGTAATTTGGTATTTTATGTAATATTGTATTACCTAAGGAATAAACTTAAACGATTTTAAAAAATATTTTGCCGTTAGAAAGCTCCTGACTGAGTAACTACTGGCTATATCTATATTTATTTCAAAAGTTAGGGATCCATATGAAAACTTCGATAATGTAACCCAAGGTGTAAAAAAGCACCAAAAACATCCTAATATCGCGTACGCTGCGGTAAGTATAGACAATAGAGCAAAGTAATTTAATGCAGTTTTATACAATTTTTTTTTTATGGGGTAGGTTGGCAAACGAGCAAGCGGCTCACCTGATGATAAGTGATACCGTCGCCCCTGGACAACCGCAATACCAGAGGTCTCGAAGATGTGTGGCCGACCTGTGAGGAAGGATGATAGGAAGGAAGAGATAGAAGGGGTAAATGTTGGAGGAGGAGGGGGAAGGAGAGGGAGAATGGGGAAGGGGGAAATCGGGTCTCCGAAACATCCCACAAACCGACGAAACGCAATAGCAAGCTATGTTACTTCACGTCGGTGTTTTGTGGAAGTGTGGTACTTTTGCTGACGTTCCGGCACATTCGGCTGTAGGGTTACAGAGTGGCACTACAACCGAGATAACACATACTCGTATCTACAATAAAGTCCACGTCACCATATGCGTTACCATAATAAAATATGATCGCTATGTTTACAAAATTTCATCAAAATAAATAATTTTCTTAAGGTAAAAATAATCTACGAGTATGTCCGTCCTCATGATACATAGACATATCTACTATTACCTCGTAAAATTTTATCAAGATCGATCAAGCCGTTTAGCCGTGATTAAGTAGAAAACAGACAGATGTACATGTACATACAGAGTTACTTTCGCATTTATAATATTAATGTGGATGTACTTTAAATAACTAATACTGCAATGTAAATTTTTCATAAATCAATTAAATATACAATCAATTGCGGCAGGTAATGAGAAATTCGAGTCTTCATAGCAGCATGAAATTCAATGCATGAAATAGGTATATCGAATATCGTATGCCTCAGGCCTCTGTTGGAACTTATTCTGCCTACAATCAGAGTGGAGTGAAATGCCAATATAATGCAGAAAAAAGTAGGTAGGTAAGTACTAGTAGTATTACGAGTACTTACAACGTACGTTTGAACAATTGTAAGAAGATGCATTAAAACTAACACATACAGAACGGAAATGTCGCAAAAAAGAGTACGGAACACGGTGTCTGTAGTTAGTAAGATTATCTATAGTAATAAAAAAACATGACTGGGCAGCTTCATTTAGCCAGTTTACCCCGTCACCTCCGTACCCCTGTCGTCTGCGCCGGAGCGGCGGCCTTATTCTCTATCTTTATGGAGAATAGGAATGGGTTTTATTTTATGATTTGAATCCCATTCTGGGCAAACCCTGCATGACTATTGGCTGGTTCCACCATCAATGGGAATGAGAATAAAGTGACATTTCAATCCTAGTCAAATTAGAGAATAAGGTGGCCGGTCAGCTTAGACATCGTTCTCCCTGAGCCGCGGCCTTATATTGTCTATCTTTACGGAGAATAGGAATGGGCTTCGTTTTGACATTTGAATCCCATTCTGGACGAAATCCTGCGCTCCTATTGGCTGGAACCATCAATGGAAATGAGAATGAAGTGACATTTCATGCATATCATTAAATTTCATTTCATTCAATAAACATTATCGAAGTTGTCATAAAAGTCTCTAAATTTTTTTTTTTCAATATTCCCCTATGTTAATAATATTAACAAACATAGGAAAATAAATTTATTAATATAGTTATTATATTAAATTAAATTTATTAATGTTTAATTTTTATAATAAACATATTAATAATTACATTTATTAATAAATATATTAATATGCCTATGTTTATTAGCGATAATGTAGGATTCTTATGGTGAAAGAACTTTTAAAATCGGACCAGTAGTTTCGGACCCCATTCAATTAAAATAAACTAACAATTTCCTCCATATTAGTGTAGAAAACAGAGGTGTTACATAAAATTAATATGATTTTTAATGCACACTATAATCATATATTTTTAACTAAAATATATAGTATAAACCTATATCCACACTAACCTATACTTCTTTAATTTATACTAATATTATGAAGAGGAAAGATTTGTATTTTGTTGTATGTTTTAACGAATATACTCAAAAACTACTACAAAAAATATACTATTAAAATACTATTTCATAAATTATTTCACAAATTCAAACATAACATAGGTATTCTATATTATCATATATTATGTTGATTATCGTCGTTCATCACCACGTGGGTGAAACTGAGGAGTGCATCTAGTATCATACTATGTATTACAAAGAGGAAACATTTGTATTTTTGTATGTTTTTAACAAATAAATTCAAAAACTACTGGAGAAACTCTTTCACCATTAGAATGCTACATTAACTCTGTGTAAAAAAGGCTATATATTTTGATTCATCATCATCATCGTCCTTGACCACGCGGGTGAAACCGTGGAGCACATCTACTAATATTATAGAGAGGAATAAATTGTGTTGTGTGAATAAAGTGTGTTTGTTTGTATCTTAAAAATTATAAACCGATTTCGAAACTTTTTTCACCATCAGAAAGCTACGTTATTCCTGAGTAACATAGGCTATATATACTTGGTTCATCATTATGTTCATTCATGACCACGCCGCGGGAGAAACCGTGAAGTGCAGCTAGTCATATATAAAAATAGATGAGAAAAAAGTTGCATTTATACCTAATTAATATAAAAAGAAACAATACGTTTAGAATTACGTTAACAAATTTGAAAATACACTGGGCCGTAAGGAAAGCGTGATTATAAAAACTGCACTTAGTTAAAATATTTAAGTAATCCTTTTAAAATAAAAATTAAATTACAGTTTATATCATTAAAATATAGGAGGAATTAAAACTATTTTATTTTATCTAAAATTTTCGCGAAATATGTACACACATCAACATGGTCTAGGGATATTTCAATTAAACCTAAATAACTAAAATTCTATTAACTTTTTGTTAAGACACCTACACATCAAAATAAACCTTGTTTAATAGCCTATCTAATCTGATAATAAACTATTAGATAAAGTTAAATTAAAAAAAAAATTAGAAGAAGAGGAAAAACTCAGACAAAATTTCAATCTTAACTTTATTTTTGTAACATCAAAACCTAAACAAAACAACTATTTTTTTATAAAAGTTGTTGAAAACTTAAAATTAATACTCCGTGGATGCACCTAAAACTCTCCTGACACCTCTGCAGCGGTTCTGCATACTTAAAACAAGATTGTCAATATTCTGTTGTGGAATACTGTCCCAAGTCCTGCTAAGATGCAAGAAAAGCTGGTTTTCCTGCACAATATCCAGGCTTTGGTCACGTTATCGTGTCACGGGGGAAGTGGTGGAACGGCACAGAGGACCTCAACGCATTACAACACGTGTACAGGACCGATTCATAGTAAATGCTGCACGAAGTCAACCAAATGTAACGGCGATGCAATTGGTTCAAAGGCTACAGAGAGAGTATGGTTTCCTGGTAAGCGGTCAAACTTTGAGAAGACGACTGCATGAAATCAACCTACGTGCTCGTAGGCCACTTCGGGTACCAGCGCTAAGGAGAGGCAATCGAGGAAGAAGATTACAATGGGCTATTGCACACGAAAACTGGAACCATTCTCAATGGTCACTTGTGCTGTTCACTGATGAATCCAAGTTTGAATTTCATCCTGATTCGCGAAGAGTACGCGTTTGGAGAGAACCTGGACGTTGGAATCGACTGCAGCACCTACAACAAGTTCATGCATATCAAGGTGGCACGATTATGGTTTGGGCAGGAATTCGTCTCGGCGCTAGAACAGACCTCGTTTGCCTACAAGGCAATATGACTGCTCTAAAATACCGAGATGAGGTGCTAGAGCCTGTAATCTTGCCCCACAGACAGCAAATGGGACGAAATTTCCTGCTAATGCACGACAATGCCCGTCCACATACGGCGCGTATCGTTACAAGTTAGTTACAACAGCATGATATCCAAGCTTTACTGGCCTGCACAATCCCCTGACTTAAATTCTATTGAGCATACCTGGGATATGCTTCAGAGAAGAGCTCTTTGGAATTTCCCTGAATATATTGTGCATGAAAACCAGCTTTTCTTGCTACTTAGCAGAACTTGGGACAGTATTCCACAACAGGATATTGACACCCTTGTTTTGAGTATGCAGAACCGCTGCAGATGTGTCAGGAGAGTCTTAGTTGGATCCTCGGATTATTAATTTTAAGTTTTCAACAATTTTTATAAAAAAATAGTTGTTTTGTTTAGGTTTTGTTGTTTCAAAAATAATGTAAAGATTGAGATTTTGTCTGAGATTTTCCTCTTCTTTTAAGTTTTTTTTTAATTTAACTTTATCTAAAAGTTTATTAACAGATTAGATAGGCTATTAAACAAGGTTTATTTTAATGAGTAGGTGTCTTAACAAAAAGTTAACAAAAGTTTAGTTACGAGTATTTAGGTTTTAATTGAAATATCCCTACACCATGTTGATGTGTGTATTTAGTAAGTACTATATATTACCACCAAGCTGTTAATACAGCTGTTATACGGTTTGGGCGTTTTTAACAGCTCATCGTCAAAGGTTCAAAGGATAATAAAAATATTTAAGAAAGTATCGCATATTAGTATAATCAACCCGCTTACTTCATGGCTCCGTAAAGTTTTGTAGAGCTTTCCCAATGAGCCCTCAATAAGCTTGAGAACTAAAAATATAACATTTATTTTTAAGAATACTCATAAATGCCCCCACGTTTTATAAATGCAGCTGCGCATTATAGCACTTTAAATTAGGGTTGACGTTTGTTCACAATTATGTAAGATGTATGTTTAAATATTATACCGATATTTTACGTTTAACAGCCGTCAGCTGAGCTAAGAGTAGTTTATACCTACGGATTACAAGTTTACAGTTATACAGCTAATAACGCACGCGTATCGAGCTAGGGGTAGCGACACGGTAATGTAATAGATAACATTACCGTGGTAGCGGTATACGCAATAGATATCATTACCGTGGTCAAGTGATTTTTTTGGTATGTGGCTTGGACAATTTGCGTACTTACCTAACCATAGGTAGGTACATTAAAAGGATATTATTAATAATCACAATTATATTAATTCATAGCATAGATAATTAGGAATGTGAAACAAATACTTACTATACGGCTTATCTTATAGGCCAGTTAAAATTATTACATTTTTATTTTCCTTTCATTCTTACAATGTAAGAAAATAATATTTAATTAATTATATTTAATTTTACTTTTTATATATTTAAAACTTATATATTATTACAAGAACAAAGTACAAAGTTACTGATATAAAATAAATCTACCTATTTTAATAAAACTAATTCACTAAAATATTTCTAAATTATATATATATTACAGATAAAAAACAGCATTTAAGCCCCTGTCTACGGGTAGAGTGCCCAAAAAGCTGGCAACGTTACCTCGTTGAATAGCCAGGCTTATACGTTGCCCGAGGTAAGAACCAGCTCTTTGGTCACCTGTAATTTCTTTGAGGCGTCTGGACAGCTCCTTTACTAAACGCCGTGCATCTGGACCCCAAGAACCCATAGTTACAACCCCAAACGGAAGAAAAATATAATTATCTCCAAGACAAGCATATTTTCTCCGTTTGAGGTTTTCTGCAGATTCTGCAGCAGCACCTGCCGTCCGTGAAGTCTGCTCAAGGTGAGAAGGCGCAAGTGTGTCAGCACAAGTTGCATCCCACACCAGCGGCTTCCCATGACTCCACGGAATCAACGTTAAACCGTGTCAGGCCTCTTGCCATCATCACGTGAAATACCGTTCGGCTCTAAAATAGCCGGCACGTGAACGGTAGCAAGGGTCCGACGGATAATGTCATTTAAGGCAGCGTGTCTTGAAATTCGTCCAGAACTGCGGCGGCAAGATAGACCATGATGACCCAAAAGATCTACTTCACCTCCGCAGTGACACAGGTGTGGTTCAGTTCTGGAGATACCCAGACGCAGACCTACTGCTATGGAAAAACTAGTGATGTCTAGAAAAGTTCCTATATTGACAGAAGGCTGCAACCAGAAACCGGATTCGCATTCGCTTGCGGCAAGAAGACGAGCCTTATCTCTCAAATCATTAGTGTTATTTATAATGGCTTTCTGTGTTATTTTACAGAGTGGCTCGTCCCATTGCCTCTGTGAGTGAAGGTTTTTTTGGGGATTCGCTCGGACAGGCTGCAACCCAAGCATTTTGGGCTTCTTCCAAGCCAATAATGGGAAAAGATCCTGAAGAATTTATAATTTTGTTGTAAAGTTTGGCTGTACTATGGACAGAAGACAAAAACGCTGGAAGAGAAACACTAGAAATTTTGCGTATTCCAATACCTCCAACCCGAATAGGAAGAGAGGCCTGGATCCACGATTTGTCTGAAAGAGAACAATTAAGAATTCGCGTCAATATATTTTTAATGGTGTCATCAAGACCTAATAAAAGATCACTATAACACCATAGTGGAGAACAACGAAGAAAATAAGTAAATTTAAGTACAAATAGACAAAACCGAATTATGTGAAAGGCTACATGAGAATGAATTTTGGTGAGTCGATCTGTAGATTCATCAAATATTTTACGTTGTTCATAAACGAAAGCGGAATATGAATCGCTTAGAATCGGAGCACCGTGAAGGAGAAGCGACTCTTTATTAACTATTTTTAAATTTGGAGCTAAATTAATTAGTTAATATAATTAATATATTTAATTAATTTATTAATTTGCATACATGTATTGTATCTTCAGAGGCGTTGGTAAGACTGGTCTAGGCTCCGTCAAGCCCATGTAGGGATTTGTTAAAGGCCAAATTGTATGTACTCATCTGCGGATGTATGCGACTCGGCTCCATCCATAAAACATACAAATACTCGTACCAAAGAGGTTGCTAAGGGTCAGAGCTTGCTAGACTGAACTGACGAGAATTCTTCCTGAATCGAGATGTTGTTCGTTTCCGTGTAAGCGGAGTCATACACTGGTTAGCCTCGTCGATCCTAGCATAGTTTTGCTTAGCATTGCAGATTACTGTAAGTTTTATTTATTACTCTTATTATATACCGCGTTTGAACGTTTAATAAATACAATTGACGACAAAAGTGGCAATTATATCCAATGCATATTTTCGGAAAATAACCAAGTTAACCCGTCCAGTGTCTAGTTTTTTCGGTTTATTTCCGAACTACGCAAAAAGGCCAAATAAAAAATACTACTTTTGAATAGTTTGACCAACTAAAAGCATGTTTATACCGGTGGAGTGTATTGGATCTGATAAAATAAAATTAGTTACAAACTCGAGGTCTAAAAATGTGTATACACTTTGTGTACATGGCTTAGCACTTTTTTAAACGTACACTACACATGGTGTACGCGTCAGTTAAGCAAGGTAACGAGTGAAAGTCTTAACGAATTTATATCAAGATAATATACGAGTAGTTTATTCTTAACATGCTAGCACCGACATATTGTGTTTTCAGTGCTTTGTCAATATTATATTAGATATGTAATTTTTCCGTTCTATCGTGTCCGTGTATATTTTTTTTAAATAGCAGGTGCAAAAAAGTACCATACAAACATACACACTAACTGCTCATTTGTTTTAGTCCAGTCAAATTAGGCGATATTTTACAAAAGAGTGGAAGTAATTCACGAATGTAGGTTTTTTGTTTATTATGGTTTAATATGCTTTAAGAATCGTGTCTAACTCAGTCCCAACGAAAATAAACCTCAGGGAGAGGGTTAAATCGAGTAAACACTTTGAAATTGCATAACTTCATTCAAGGAAAAAATGGTGATCACTATGTTTTTATACTATACCTACTTAAAGTATTATAATCTATCTTCTTTCTAAGTATTTTGCAACCGACTTCCAAAAACAGGAGAATATTTTCAAGTCTACGTGTATAATTTTTTATGTATAAGCACGCATATTTTTTTGGACATTAGTCCTACACTAATAATATTTTTTTCTTTGGTAGAGTATACGTCCGAGGTAAAAATTTTCATGTACATTTTACCAAATTCAGACAATTGCTTTTGAGTTACAACCTCATAACTGAAAAGTGTTTAGCCTATCTCTATGATATTGTAATTGATATCATGATGATGAGTTTTTCAAGTTTCAGTTATTGAATTGTAACTAAAATACCGATTGTCCGGACTACCTTGGACGTATACTCAACCAACCAAAAAAAAGTTATTAAAATCGGACTGCTCTGTAAAAATTATGCGCGATTATATATATACACGTCGACTTGAGAAAATCCTGCTTTTTAGGAAGTTGGTTGAAGAGATGTGATCCGTAACTTGCACATTGGTGCAAATTAAACTGAACGTATGATGCTTATAGATACCTAATTGTAAGTTCGCACAGTCATTCAGAATTTTCCTAGAGCCGCAAATCAAAAAATATTCCGTACGTCGCACGAATCTTTATATTGTTATTCATATATTATATATCAATAAAATACATAAAGGAAGCCTTTATTCATAAATATAATCAACTATTATAAATACTTTGATTTTTTCTGATTAAAGGACAATGGTGAATGAACATGGTTCCGTAGGTGCTAGAAACGGTACAAACCGGTACAATAAATTATACTTCATAATAACCTTGGTGGTAACTTTTTTTATAATGGTTCATCAAAGTGACTCCCTCTCGCCTGATAGAAAGCGAAGATGGAATTAAGAAGCAATTATCATTAGTGCAGCTTACTAAGCTGCACTAAGCGCCACCTCTATGATGGCCTGACAGATGCTTTTTCACGCCCCGCTTGAAAGACCCAGGGTCATAGCTGCAAGGATATACGTACTCCGGCAAAGCATTCCACAATTTACTTACACGACAGAGGTAGAAACTGCTAAACTTTTGGTTCGACATAGTATCAAATTCCAAGTTAGGTAGCTAGGTACGAGAGTTTGAAGCTTTTAAATGACCTTTTTAAAAATATATTATAAAATTGCATGCTCTGAATATAGGCTATCAAATGTATAAAAAAACTATTACACTTAGGTAATTAAAATTATCTGTAGCCAATGCTTCTATGCTCCGATAAGTTTTGCATTCATGTAACGGTCACATGGAAACGTGATAAAGTTAAATTGCGGAATCATAACAATTAGTACCTTTATGATGTACAAGGCAAAAAGGTGTAAAAAAATAATTTTAATTCGTTGAACCATGTAACTATAGTTATATATAAGTTATACTATATACTACTTCTATAGTTAACAAGTTATACGATGATAAATGATAACTGCACTACGGCCTACTTTGATAAATGTATACCCTTCAGATAAAAAATCTGGGATGTGTACAACAGATATGCAACAGATATGATATAGCAGTATATTATGCTTCATTGCAAATGTCATTAAATTCCGTTTAACTATTGCAATAAGTTATAATGACAACGTGAAAAAAGAACAAACGTAGTCCCGTGCAATTTTACACATTAATAATGTGGTGATGTATATTATAACATTGATATACTTAGTGTCCAGTTTGGATCTGAATTCTGAATTCCTTAGGGTTAATTTGTAGAGGAGAGAGTTATTACCGATATTACCCATAACGGGGTCGCGGGTTAGAATGGGGTCACCCTTCTGTAGACGCAACCGCAAGCCCTAGCCGCATGTTTAATTTACCGAAAAGTGATCATTGTGCATCGGCGGCGCCTAGACCTATGCGAGTGGCTGACAGAGAACAGGCGTAATTACGCCTGTTCTCTGTCTATATATACATAATTATATTTATATATATAAATTTATTTTTAAGTCAAAAATATATTTTCATGTTATTTTGCGTTGTGACCAAATCATTTATATAGAGATAAATTTAAATGATAAATGTATGGTTTCAGTCATATGCTTTCTTAATTTCTTTAGAGTTGTCAAATTGAGTACGAAAGTAGAAATACCCCACCTGTTTATTGTATTTTATTATTGATGGTTGATAAGAAAATTAAACATCGGGGCAAAACGGAGACGCAGCTACACAGTCTAAGTCAAAATAATTTATTCAATTTAAGCATCAAAGACGCACTTGTGAACGTAAATTATTTATTTTAAAGTACTTTAAAGACTCTACCGCCGCGTTCCAAAATATATAGAGCCTACCCAGAAGAAGTGGCAAGAAACTCAGGGCCATTCCTTGATATAGATTATTAGAATGTTTCTACTATTAAGTATTACTTTTTATAGGTGGCAAATGACAACTTTCCGCATGTATTACAAGCATCTTTCTCTTCTATATAATTTCAGACTTTAAAATATGCTTTTTAATTAGAACGTTTTTACAGTCAACTTGAATTTTCCCTCTGTGACCTCAAGTCTGTTTTAGAATTTTATTGTAAAAACGCACACAATTTCTTATGAACGACTTATTAGTCTTCGCAAGTCTAAAACTAGGTACAGCTATCCTATTTGTATTCCTAGTATTATAAGGGTGGTGATCACTATTTAACTTATATCTATGTAGTTTTACGAACACTACATAATGGGGATGTAATGGGGTGGCATAACGGCACAATGCATAATTTTAATTCTATAGCTACCGAAGAATATACCAATGCTGCCAAATTTCTCTTTTTTTAACATTATAGTGTGTCATCAAAATTTCGCCGAAAACCTTTTTATTTCAATAATTATCACATGTACGAGTATGTAATATGTAAAAATAGTTATATAAGATGAAAATGTAAATTTTATTATTTATTGTTTTAAACTATCACGGTTGTTCTCTAAAATTATATGATTATTAACGGGATATTTACCGTGGTAAGGTTGTGGAATGAGCTCCCGATATTTCGGCGCAGTTACATGCACCATGTTCACGGGAAGACAGTCTTCCTTGGAAGTAGTCATTCCACAACCTTACCACGGTAAATATCCCGTTAATAATCATATAATTTTATTATTTATTACTTTTCGTCCATCCGTCGAATTATTGTTATATCTACTCATGTCATGGTTTGCTTTCTTTGTCAATCTCATCTTCAGCTTGCATAGCAGCTCTAACTAGTAGTTAATGTAAGTACAATTTGGAAAAAATTACACCGACTTTCATTCTATTCAGTTATTGGAGTGTAACTCAAAAACTACTGGACCGAATTTGATGAAATTTAAATGGGAACACACCGGGAGCACCAGCTGTCATATAATCGAATGAGAATCGGTGCACCCAGTCGAAAGTTATGAGGTAAATTAAAAAATACTGTCGAATTGAGTACCTCCTCCATTTTGGAAGTCGGTAATAAAATATATGAATATGAACTATGAATATAATACTTATATGAATTTCTTAAAAGGTGGTATTAAAGTATTGAAAATAAATTATACCCGTGTCTGTACTATCCTCTAGAATGTTAGTTGTTTTATCTGCATACGTTCTTGACAATTGATCACAAATGAACCAGGTCATTTTCAATTTTCTATTTACTATTTATCCATTCGTAATCTGTTGGTGCAGTCCATCTTTTGAAAAGAAAAGGTAAGAAGGAAAAGATGGACTGCAGAGACAACGGTATGGGATGGACGGCAGGAAAAAGAAGAAGAGGGTGGGCCTACAAAAAAGTTGATAGAAGACATAAAAGCTGTAGCAGGTACGAACTGGAGAACAAAAGCAAAGGACAGAGAGGTCTGGAACAAACTGGAGGAGGCCTATACCCGAGAAGGGGTTCCGATCAATGAAAAAGAGCACAGTACCGACGATAGTGATTATTAAAATAAAAATCGTCTAATCACAAATCATAAAATTATATATCATAGTACAATTAAAGATATTTTAAAGATAAGATGTTTTTATGTTTTATTTAGTATATTGTAATGCATGTAATAATTGGATTAGAAATAAATGGACTTTATTATTATTGTCCAGCCAACATTTAGAGGCCTGTTTGTTTTTGTGTGGTTTTATTATTATTATTCCTTTTATTAAAACAAATTCACGGATTTAATCCGGCCCTTTACAGAGGCATAAGTGGGGCTGTAGCCAACACTTAGAAGCCTGTTTGGTATAGCAAATACAAAGGAGTATAAAAAACAGAAAAAATGTTGGATGAAGGGTAACATGGTACTTATAACTATTACAAAAATGTGTAAAATGGTCAGGCTATTGATATGAACTTATTAGTGATAAGGAAGATAGTGGGCTATGGAAGAGTCTACGGCACCTGCCAATTTCAGTCTAACTTTAAAATATTTAGGCAGGTGGTGACTTGCCATCCACTAAACGGGCCCCCATAAATGCCACCATGAGTGGTGACAAAAGGGGCGACGTTGGTGTGGATGGCTAAAGGGTGTCGAGAGGTGTGCTGCGGTTTCACTAGAGCGCTACTACCGGCGTTATGACCTTTAACACTTCCACCCTTGGAGCTTTTTGTTACTTGCTCTTGCGTCTTCACCCTCAGACGGCCAATTAAGGCAAGCCGGGGGTCAGGGGTCTCATTTAGACCCAGGGAGAATCAGGGTCCGCGGTGTCGCCACTCACCGACGGCTCGCCACAAAGCCGCCCCTGCGGGTTTATAATATTATTATTATTATTATTAATCTTATGGTGAAATGTTGATGTTTTTTGCATTATGTGCATTCCTCCTTAAGTATTCAAGTTCTATTCACATTATGCAAGCAACAAACATCGAAATTACGTGCATTACACACTGAAAGAGAAGCGCGGAGTGCAGAATTCAGACTTCAATGCACTGATCGGCAGATTATATTTTCCCTATAACCTTGAAAATGACTATTATTATACTTATTATGCGTTACTTATCGTGTATTACTTTCCAGGTTCAATAAACTTGATGGTGGTGCCGCTAGGCTGTGCGCTGTCCGGGGCTCTGACGGCACCGATTGGTCGGCGGCGGGCCATGCAGATAGTCAACTTGCCCTTTTTCGTCGCCTGGCTGTTGTTCCATTTTTCCACCACCACACCTCACCTGTATGGCGCTTTGTTCTTGACAGGATTAGCTGGTGGACTGCTGGAGGCGCCTGTAAGTGTCAGATTCGCGCTAGTAAAAGAAAATAACAGTTCCAATGGCTCAACAGTCTGGGTTCGCCGTTATATATGTTATACTTACTGTATAAGTACATAGATAATTATATATTTTGGACAACACCAGCACAGAATAAGTAATAGTAGATGTGCTTTAGAGTAGAAAATCGTTGTTATAGTTTCCCCATACCTATAGCTCAATCGCTCAATCAGTTGAAATGGTGGCACTTCACATGGCTATTTGTTATCGCTTTTGCGTGTTCGTTGTATTTTGCAAAATATATGACTTTCATGCAAACATACAAATAGAGGCAAATACGACCATCTACACTTGGCAGGCAAGTTTGATCTATTGCATATTGGATCTCTTTGATGTGCTTTGAAAAACCGACAAGCGCACGGTATCGCGTATTTAGCATTGGCCTTATTTGTCAAATAGGCAAATGAACTGTCCACATATGTTTGCCAAATATACCAAATACACAAATACAAATAGCCATGCAAAGTACCGGCATAAGACAGATCTCAATTCACTCGCACACTAGTGTGTGTATGTTGGAGGGTATAGGTACGTATCGAATACGTGGTTCGGGTGGGTGGTCCTATTCGAACCACATATCAGGTGATACACCAAACGGCACTCTTTTGCAGGTATTAAGGTGTTTAACACAGCAGAGGTTCATTTTATAATCTTAAGCTGTAAAGTGCATGTTTTTTTCATCATACTCTGGATGAACTGTGTAAGTACGACCAAGAGCATCAGAAGAACGCATATCCGGGGATCGGCAGGGCTATTAGGTATGTATCTCAGTTGCTAACAAATGTTGATTGAAATCTTAAAAATGGCGGCTCTATGTTAGTTTTGACAACTTCAGTATGCAAAAATGTTAGTAAGTTGATGACTGGCGCTGACACGGTGACATAGAGCCGCCATATGTTAATCCATTTCAATCAACACATGTTAGAAACTGAGATAAGTACATAATTTCCCTGCTGATCAATCTGTTAACAGGAAGGGGTAATATTCCAATTACTAAATTTGACCCAAACTAATAAACAACAAACAGGGCATGCTAAATAAAACCGTTTGAAAAAGTAACGTACTCCCGTAATATTCTATCGATCGTAAATGCCTTGCATTGACTCTATAGAAGTAGGTTATTAATTTCAATCAATCGAATGCTCTCTTTATACATTATTAGTACACGTGGTAAAGGCCCAGCTGCGCCTCAAAGACGACGGGAAAAGAACAGGTGTACCAGGTCAGCCTGGTACTCACGATACAGTCACCATATGTAGCCCAATATAATATAGCACAAATATAGTGTGGTGGGTGACCTACTTCTCACACACTTCTACAAATGTTCACCTTGGTAGTTCCACCTGTAGTTTCAGATATCCTTCCTCGTACTATAAAATAACTGAGTGAAATAACTAAAGTGCAAGTTGGACCTGCGCACCGAGAGCACAATATATGTTGTGTATACAATATAATAAGGAATATATATATGCAGGAATAATAAATAAATATAATAAATATAATTTTAACATGAGACTAAAATTGGCAGGTGCCGTAGTCTCTTCCATAGCCCACTATCTTCCTTATCACTAATAAGTTCATATCAATAGCCTGGCCATTTTACCCATATTTGTAATAGTTATAAGTACGAGTACCTACCATGATACCCTTCATTCAACATTTTTTTTGTTTTTTATACTCCTTTGTATTTTTATACCAAACAGGCCTCAAGTGTTGGCTACAGCCCCACTTATGCCTTTGTAAAGGACCGGATGAAATCCTAGATTTTGTTTTGAATAAATATAATATATCTAGCAGCGTGTTTACGCCTACCTCGGTCGTGAGCTTCTCCTGAAGGTACCATCGTGTCATAACGGTAGGGCACTTTCTGGTTCCCACCTACCACCACCCACCCACGCTATGATACTATATATATATATCCTACCTTATGGTGTGTTCCGGTCGCTTACCGAGAGCCTGTTGCCTTTCTATACCGGGAGGCCAATTCAATTCCAAATTCACAACGTTCAACAATCTATCCCGTTGCAACTGCAGTTCGACTCGTTCAACTCATATTGTCGTTCCATAGTTAGATACCCAAAAATCTAACGTAACATCATTATGAATACTAGGTACTATATATTCTGTAAACATTAAATGCGTTACGTCATACAAATATGAGTTAGCGTCGCGTAGGGCGCGCCTACCTATATTATCTATAGAGTAAAATAAAACAATTAATCAAAAACAGTCCGGCTGCAGTTACTTTTCTGTTGAAGTTAGCAATCGATCAAAACTATATATTATTGTGCTTCAGATAGATTAAGAACGCGACGCAAACTCATATTCGTATACTATAGACTATAGCCTTCATAACTATAGTGTTTATTATGTGTAACGTTACGTTCGAATTTGTTTATAAAATATTAGAATGGTAATGGTAATTATCGGGCGACAACCGGAGTCGAACTGTAACTGCAGCGGGATAGATTGTTGAAAGTTGTGAATTAGTAGAATTGGCCTCCAGTGTGACACCACCTTCGATCGCATCATCACTGCCCATCATGTGAAAAAGAAGTCAACGCTAATCTATGAAGTATTCTTATACTTGATAGATTATTTTTAAACTTGCAAGTTTAAACTTAATGATTGCTTTATTTGAGCCACAGAAGATACACTTATTATTTACTACTGTATACATACCATAATTTTCTGCAACTTTTAATCGACTTCAAAAAAAAGGAGGAGGTCCTCAATTCTTCGTAATATTTTTTAAGTATATGTTCTCCGATTACTCGAAGATCACTCACCAATTCGAGAGACTATTATTTTGATCAAAAGGCTATGCACCCAGGTGGTCCCATCGGCACCAAGTAAGAATCTTATAATCCCAGAAAAATCGTTCGTGTTTCTTCAGCGTCTCAGGGTTGGTGGGGGTTTCGAGCATCGGTTCATTATCCCTGCTGAATCTCGGGGGGCAACTACCCCCGGTAACTCTTACCCTGCGCAGGTTGCAATATTGAACAACTTTGCGTAGGGGCTATGGTGCACCTTCTGTGCTTTCATTATTCATATTAACGGTTATGTAAGCGTATTCGGTTTCTGTTGTGGTTTCGGTTTCGGTTTAGCCTACTACTTGTCCCCGGAGTCTTCCGTATCATCCGATAAAAGGAGCTCACGGGGCAGTGCGCGCCACGTCCTCTTACGCGTCCGGTAGTCTTGTATGCAGAAGTGCACTCCCGTGTAAGTGAGTGTGGGGTCCGTTGTCGGCTGCGTCGAACATCTTCCTCGACAAACGGACCACGAACTTCTCCACGCTTTCGAGTTTAGTGTGGCTGATTATTGTGCTATTCCTTACGTATCGCCCTGCTCCAGTGACGATACGCAGGACTATATTTTGTTATGCGTCTGTATCTTCTTCTTGTTGCTGTTTGATCATAGTTGATACCAAGCTGGGGTGGCGTATGTTAATCTCGTTCGGATGTATGTTTTATAAATTTCCAGCTTGGTACTGGGCTGCAGATTGACGCTGAGCACAGGTCGGAGCCTGACTCTGGTTATTCTTGCCATACGAACCGCGTGCTCTGCTTACGCGTTCATGGTTAGCTTCTTGTAAATTTTCACTCCAATGTACCGGACCGAACTCATCCATCCAATGTTCTTTTCTTGGAGTTGGAGTTGTTGCGGTGCCTTTCTGTCTCTGCTGTCAAGTAGGGTGGCGATCTTCCCCACGTTAACAACCATCCTCCAATCGTCCAGCCATTCTGGCATCAGTGATAGGAGCTTCTGGATCTTCTTTGCTGCTCCTTTAGAGTTCACTGATGCAGCTGCACTGTCGTCTGCTTACAATGCGAGCAAGACATCCCTGTCCCCTTCACGAGTATGGTCAGCCAGGGTAGGGATGTCGTCTGTGTACAGCACATAAATGCTAGAAGAGAGGCAACTGCCTTGGGGCACTCCTGCAGAAAAATCGAGCAACCCTCAAATTTTAAAGGGACGTATAAAGAGTTTTTTAAAACTATATTCGAGTATTTGCATCTGGTATACTCATCATCTCATGTTGCTGAGCTGATGTTGGAAAATATAACTCTTAAGGAGTTATATTTTCTATTGAAGTTAGCGGATAATTCTTTAAATATTTTTAGGTTCGTATAGGCCGCTACATTATGTACCATTGAGTTATCTATGGGAGTGTTTCGTCTGTACGAAGACTAAGTATTATTTGTTCTGTGGCAATAACACGTCATTATGTGCAAAGTGCAAACGTTTACATATTTTTATTTTAATAATCAAGTAAGTACATTTAACGTATATGCAAAGGTGTTGTTGAACTTACTCGGACGCAACACCATGTTTGAAAAATTAAACGAAACTTTTCAGGAACATGTCTTTATATGAGATCTCATTGTAATGTTTAGGCTTGTCTTTCAGTTCTCTGTAGTCCAGAAAAGCAATTATGATTTTCCATTAACGAAAAGGTCGTTGTTAAGCCTTAGTTTAATGTTTTCAGGTGCTAACATATGTGGCAGAGATCACTCAGCCACACCTGCGTGGAGCGTTGACAGCCACCAGCTCCATGTCTATCATCCTGGGGGTGTTTACACAGTTCCTATTCGGAATGCTCATGCATTGGCGGACGGTGGCACTTGTCAACATAGTGTTCACGGTAATGTTACATTATATAGTAAAAGTAATCACTTCAGGCTTTTAATTAATTTATATTCGAGATTTATATACTTTAGATACATAATTATAACCATTAAAAGCATAAATAAAAAGTGATATATACTTGCGCCCCATGGTGGGGGGAAAGTGGCCAAAACACCGGCAGCATTTAGGTCTCCCGTTGCCTCAACCAAACGTTTCGCCATATCCCACAATTTGACAGCGGCCCCCACGGGCCTAAAGTCCTTTTAGTATCTAACTATCTATTTCACCTCTACATAGATTGAATATCTCTATAAACTTTTCTTCTACCGCTATATACAGCGTGTGACAAAAAGGTGTAAGTAGTTATACTATTATAATACACGCTTCTGCTTGCATACAATTGAGACCTAACTAGCGTGTCCCAGGAAGTAGTAAAAAATCCGAGTTTTTCTAATACTCAAGCAGGTTCATCTCTGAAAAACTAGGCCAAAGATGACAATGACCTCCAGAACGTAGTAAAACAAGAGGCATTAAACGGGGTCGGGCTGGGGTGCGGCGCCGGAAGCGGGCGTTTGCAGTGTAAGGGGGCGGAGGTGAATGAATGGGGGGCGTGAGGATTGCAAAGCGCATTAACGCCAACGAGCTCCAAGAATAGGCATGTCTAGTACAAAAAAAATCGGACAGTAATTTTGTAACTTTGAGTACGTAAATTGTAAGCGATTTAAATGTTTTGCGATATTTTGCCACGTGTAAATGAATAGGTGCATATGTATATGCATACGTTTTTGTATTACTACACTACTAATACGCTTTAATCAAAATCGGTATTATTTCCATCGACGTTGTACAGTCCGTTCACAGTTATATAACCTTTGACAGCACCCTTATTACTATACGAATAAATATTACTCTGATACAAATGCAAAGGTAAAATAACTGTGAACGGTCTGTAGTGAGATTACCTACTGTAGATACAAATTTTAAATAAATTCGGCATACCTATACTCCAATGCGTTTTTGTGTGTGTTACAATTGAGTATGGCATATTATTTATATCAGATTGCTTTCAGATCTTGGCAGTAATAGCACTATGCTTCGTGCCTGAATCTCCGCATTGGCTAGTATCTAAAAAACGACATGATGATGCTAAAAAGGTACGTTGCAAATATTCAGTAGTAAGAAAGGCATGTCGTAACTCGTAACAGAGAAGCAGAAATAGGGTTTGGGTCCCGTGACGTCTTGTGTATCGAAGTCCCGGAATTTTTCAGATTTTTAATTGTGTCAAGTCCCGGGACTTTCGTGTCTCGTAAAGATGTCAGTAAAGATGACTTTTTTGATCAACCTCACACTAAATATCCGTTTCAACTTTTTTTTTATAAAGATTTGGGTCACGTACTAATCATATAATTAGGAAATGCTAACAGATCCATGTAGAGCTTCAAGAGCCATCTTGAAAAAAGATTTTAGCCGATATCTCGGATACAAAGTATGCAATTTAGGACAACAGCTATGAAGACCGTTATTGTAGAGAACCAAATTTCGCATCTTTTATTTCCCGTAAACTTTTTTGGAAAAATTTGACATTAAATGGTAAACAAACTCGCGCACATGTATAAACGATTTATGAACCGTTTATTTTACCGGGTTTTCTATCACGGACTCTTAAATTATTGGATAAATCAATAAAATACATGTAATTATTTATAAAGATCTGTTTATTTTCTACAACTTTTGTTTAACAATTTTTTTAGTAAGGAGACGTTTATTGTAGAAATGCCGACACTCGGCGGGTGAAGCGGCAGCCCAAAGAAAAACAATCTGTGATTGTGAGAATTAACATTATGGCCGATTATTAGATACTAGAATTACTAGATAATAGTAAAATTATTTAAGAATCAACATGATTTTTTTCTAAATACGTTTTATAACTATAAGATTTAACTGCTTAAAAGTAACACCATGTGTGATTAAAAAAAAAAAATTAAAAGCAATTATTAAGACTAAAACTAACGTTAAAGTTAAAAAGAATTAATTTTCCGTTCTATAAATGTCTTTTTAATACGTTTCACCAGAATTTAACTCAAACAAAATTCTTCAAAAAGGCATTCTTAAAACACAATTTTTTCTTAAGTCTCGGAGTTCCGGGAATTTTCGGAACTTTGATTGTACTCTGTCTCGTGTCCCGGGACTTTGTTATTGTCGGACATTCCCAAACCCTAAGCAGAAAGACAACATCATAAAAATAATTTTAAAATTAGTAAGTAAATATTAAACAATTCTACTTTAGATCATTGATATGATCACATCCCATCTCTTGAGCTCCTATTTCCATACTCATATTCCTATATCATACACACGTACAGTCCGCGGCACGTAACTCTAGCGATGACCGTTATTGCGCAGAAGTCAAAAATTGGATACACAGGGGGGCTAGAGGGACGAAGGACTCTTGTCTCTCTCTGGCACATCGAAGACGAGGGACTCTTGTCTCTCTCTGTCACATGTGCGCGACTGTACCCATGCGCAGATATCCCCTCCACATTTCGCTCAGCGCTAGAGTTACGTGCCGCGGGCTGTACAAGATGAAAATGCGTGCTTAGAATAGGTACCTGGTTCAAATTAATACAGGCGTACCTATCCTAGTTTAATAAAAAAGTTTTCAAGCAATGGGCATAGTAATTTATACTCACTTCATTTTGTAATTAAATATTATTTTGGTTTCAGAGTCTGCAATGGTTGCGTGGGTGGACCACTCCGTACGCGGTAGAAGATGAGTTAAGAGATATTCAAGCTTTATACAAAAGAGAAAAAGGTACTTATATATTTAAAAATAACTACTATAATGCTATAAAGACTAACGGCCTTACTTGCTATTTAAATTTAAGTACTGAATAAATTTAATACACACTAAAAAATAACTACTATAATGCTATAAAGACTAACGGCCTTACTTACTAATTAAATTAAAGTATACTATAGGTACATATATACTTAAAAAATAACTACTATAATGCTAAAAAGACTAACGGCCTTACTTGCTACTTAAAATTAAGTAACGCCATTTAGTACGGCGCAGAATAATTTTCTTTGGGCACTACTACATAACGTTATTTAAAGATAAGCAGCGTTAATAAATAAGGCCCTTAACCTCCTCCAAGTGGGCTACATATTACCGACAGAAAGGACTTGAATATACTTAAATAGCTGTTATATCGAAACGATTGGAATTCTGAGGGGATGCAATGCACACACGTGGATAACCTAAAAATGCTGACTATAGTAGGATACGTCGTGTTTTCTGCATTATTTACATCGTTGACGACCCTAACCTACGCCTCAGATCAAACTACAGGTTTAAGTGATATATTTATTTTGATTTTAATTTTTTTGTAGATTCTTCCGGAGATGTGGAAGAGACGTTGGTTGAGAAAATGTCGCACTACTGGAAACGCAGCTTCCTCTTTCCTTTTTTTCTGATATCGCTGAGTTTCTTCGTCGGTCATTTTAGCGGAATGACAACATTGCAGGTTTGTTACTTAAACCTAACTAAACCTCCCTGAATAACTTTGTAGGTAAAATATAATACATATTTATTAGGGGTTAAAGTATGAAATTGCCACTTGTACTCAAAATTTAAACAATGTTTTTTGTAGAGTACATAGTAGATTATGCACCGAGGGAGTAAAGCAGTGTCTTACGACACAGGCGGCATATTGGATCCTGGGCGTAACTGGGGCTCTAGAGTTAATCCTGGTTAAGGATTTAAATTTAACTCCTTAGCGAAGCGAGGGAGTTATGTAGAGTCCTGCCTGAGTGGTTCAAGCCGTGCAAGACGAAGACAGGCTTTATCCTCGAGGTGCATACTCTACTTTTCATACATATACTGCGAGACAATACAAAAATCCATAGATATGTGGAGCTATATAAAAAAGCAGTTATTTAGTTAAAAGTAAAATAAAATAAGGGAGTCGGTATTCAAATTGGACACATTTATGGAGGGACAGAGTAATATTTTTGAGAGGAACATTTATGGAAAACACTGTTTTAGACTTTCGTGGTTGTTAACCAAGTTATAATTAGTACTCTACGGATAGACACTACGATTTAATTGATTTTGGAGCTCTGTAATTTTGGCACAGTTACATGACCCATGTTCGAAATTATAAAATTGTATGGAAGTTGTTAAAATAACACCAAACACCGTGTTTGTTTTGATTCAAATTCATTACAATGGTGTCTTTTTTTCTTATTTTTTTTCTGTATGCTGTCTGTAGTGGCCTGTTCTATTTTCGAATAAACTCTCTTCACAATGCCCCTATCTACTCCGTACTACAAAGTTTTCTACTACTAACCTTCCAAGTCTAAATCACTTTACGCCCATGGGAGTTTCATACATCGTTACTGCCCTGGGTATGTAATGCCAATTACAATTTACGTCAAGATTGCGTGACATGTAATTGGACATGGTCGAGCAGGTGGTATGAAAAATACATAGGTACTTAAGTATGTTTATTTAATGAACGTATTTACCCTCGTTATCTATACATTTCTGCCATCTAATCGGAAGATCATTCAGCGATAGAACTCTGGGTGACGAGGACTCCACAAACTGTGTGAAGGCATTTTGTACTACACCCTAGGAACAAATTTAATTACCATGCAAAAAAATGTCCAAATTACGGAAAAAAATATGTAGTCGGTTGGGGCCGGGGGCGAGATCCGGCGAGTATGGAGGATACCGAATGGGCTCTAACTGCAATATGCGTTAAGCAATAATGGTAAAGGCCGATTGACATGTCGGGGCTGTTTTATTGCGAGTTTCGCCATCATTGTTCGGAGTTCTGCACAGTAGATATTTGCTGTTCGTACATGACCGGATCTGAGGAAGCTATAGTGAATTAATAGTGCCATAAATCGGCAATTTCACATTTAAAACCCTATTAAAAAAATACTTTTTTGACCAAATGATGACGATCAAATTAACATCTCAATCCTAGCAAAATACTACACTGTGTATATCTTTTCATTGGGCTAAGCTATAACATCATGGATCTCACGATATACTTGTCGAGTCGATAAAACGACTTTTATCAGCTATTTTACCTTGTCTCTATGGATCTAGTTGCGATAGCTATATCGCAGTCGCAGTATATAGTTTTTTTACCGATAATTTTATCCTATCGACGATCCATGGTCACACCGCACGTGAGTAGGTACAAGTAAATATATTAAATGTTTTATGTAGGTATTAATTATATTATACTAAATTTATCGCTGACCGTACCTACCACTATATAACTTAAATTTTAAAGACTAATAATGATGCTTAAGATTGTTAGGTTATTACTCCCTGGTTATAAAAAAATGCGAACACTGCAGACGTACGCAGTGTCCATATTCCAGAAGCTCGAGGCACCCATAGACAAGTACTACGCGACTTTGGTCCTGGGCATCCTGCAAATTGTGGGCACAGGGCTGTGCGTACTGCTGGTGCACTTCACAGGGAAGCGCCCTCTTACCTTCTTTTCCACTGGTGGAGCCGCCGTATGCTGCATCCTTGTCGCTATCTACGATTACTACATTAACGCTGTAAGTTCAAACTTAGTTCATAGGTTTATTTTTTAATATAGAGATCCATAGAGGTAGTAGTAGCAATTCGCTTGCACTAGCGAACCATATTTTTTTGTATTTAGAGGTAGCTCTCTCATCAATGGACGTCCTAGGGCTGATAAGATGATGGACGATGAATGTCATTACTTTTGATAACACACGGTTACCAGGTAAATGTGGTTCAAACATATTTAAACAAGTAAAATTAATAGATATGACATACTTAAACAATTATGAAATTTTGCTTTACGCTGAAGAAACTTCCGAAAACAAATCTCAAAACTTATTTATAGACTTGAAATTAAATTTGACAAGGAGGTTGTTGTTTTCCTTTAGGTATTGGTGAGAAATTGTAGATAAAATTCCAAAAATTTCGTAAAAACAAATATGTTATTTCATAATTGTTTAAAATATTTATACTTGCATGAACACACTTTGCCTGCATTTTCGATCATGAACACAATCATTCATCTTACGTCAAAACGTAATGAAACCAAAGGTCAGCCCTACGAAGAAATAATGTCAGTAAGTATAACTCAGAACAAATTCCACACAAAAAGTGGTCCTTCAAACCAAAACGATGTAAGATTCAAAATGCGAATTTCTTCCGAGGTTACAAATGGACATGTTCGGTGATTGGTCAGATGGAAAGCAGGGATTGGTCCACGCGCGTGCTGCAACGTCTACTATGACAGTATATAGCGGCGTGAACGATGTTATTGATTTAGCACGACTTTTATTGGTTCATATTTTAAGGACAGCCATTGTTGGATCTATTCCCGCCAATAAAAACATAGTTTATGGGGAGTATTTTAAATGATGGTGGGGAAAAAACTCAACATCTTCTAGATATTATTGATTTTGTTTATTTTTCGTAGATTTGTTTTGTTTCTAATTTAGACGTGTAAAAGTGGTGAATTATTAACCGTTAAATTCGTAATGGTAAGCTATCGAAAGCAAAGTGTACAAAATCATAAAATGTTGTTTTTGTGTTTCGTAATCTCCTTTTCTCCTTCCAATCAAAGTTTTAGCTCAGCTTTACTAAAGTGACAGGACAGTAACGTACATAATAAATAAGTACATACTTATTTATGTGTTACGTCACAGTGACTTGAGTTTGACCTACTTGTATTAAAATTTCTGTCTGATTGATTCAAGTAGGTAGGTGTTTTACCTATCTTGAGGAATGGCGAATGAACAAATGTTCACGAGTCCAGTTCCTGAGTCAGAAGCGAATTGGAATGTAAACATTCTATGAAAGTTATACTTTTTAATCGCCCTTTTTTAAATCAAGATACCTAAGTATTATTTAAATCCAGAATCATAAATCTGGACTTGGATTGAAATTAATAAGTACTTTTTATGTTACTATTATGACGAGTAAATAAACTGATTGTAATAAATCTATGAGCTAAAAAGCTTTCTAAAGTTAAAAAGAATTATAAAGTTCTTGATTTTCTAAGACTCAAGTCAAAAGAAAATGAGTTTGTGGCGCTTTTTATGCTCGGTGGTGTAAACGGAAATGGAAGTAGCGCCTCTGGCGGACGACTTGTGACACTAGAAATCCAACAGATTTTTTATATGTAGCGGACTCGTTTGGTTTGTGCATTTGCCACTGTATCCAAAAATGTTACATGTAACTTCGCATTGCGTAAAAAGCTACGAATTAGTAGGACTAGCAGCATGAAGTTCATAATCTTTGCCTTTTTTAGCGTGGAGAATCTGTCATGTCCGGCACCACATCAATGAATGGGACATCTGAACTTAGTGGAGCAAGAGAAACTGTAGGTGACAGCATGGTAGGTACATGCCGATATTAATTTCCATTTTATGTTATTATTTTAGTAATGATTAGTATAGTAATTATTTCTAACGGGTACGATGTTATATATTATATAATTTGGGTTTGCTCGTAGGATAACTCTCACTCCTGGATTCCGACGGCACTCCTCATGCTATTGGCGCTGATTACACATACTGGAATACGGCTTTTACCTTGGATACTAGTAGGAGAGGTAAGCACCTATTACCATAGAGAAATTTCTTTCAGTAACTTTAAAGCTACGAATAAATATTTATTCGTAACTATATAGATGTATTTATTATACTATTAGCAAATCAGGGCTACCCTAAGTAACCTCTTTGGTATTTTGTGATGGCTCATAAAACTCTACCTAAAAAGTCTAAATTAGAGAGTACCACAAAGTAAAGCCATATCGATGTGGTCATCTCACCAATCATCGAAGATTGTCGGGAAAAGACCCAAATATGGCGGTCATTGGTTTTGGAAAATAAATCCTAAATTGTGTTTTTCTCACTAAAAGTGCATAGTTTGTCGCTAAGCAGGCGTTAGTTCTTTAAGAATCACGTACTTAATAAAAACAATGGTGGGTAGCGACATGAACACGAAAGTTAGTGTTTGAAAAATCTCTTCTTTCGGTTGGATAATGCTTGTCTTGTTGTTCAATAGATGTCGCTTCGTCCCCGACAGTTAAAATCAAATAGGAGGTTAAAATTCCATCTCGAACGCCATGCCTCGGAAGCCTAGTGGTCATGGCGTGTGACACAGATTGCCGGAAGTTAAATCTATAAATTTTAATTTTTAAAAAGTAGTTTACTTGAGGAATAGTATTTATCATGAGAGAACCATGTAATTTTGTAGAGTGTAAAACTCATATTTTTCTACGTATAGCAATATGCATGAATGATGTTTTTACCTTTTCAGATACTCAGTGCAAAGACACGTTCTGGAGGCGCTGGACTCGCCAGCGCAGTTGGCTACATATTCGGCTTTCTGACTAACAAAATGTACATCAGCATGGTCGACAAACTGGATATTTGGGGCACGTATGGATTGTATGGCATCATTTGGTTAGTATCATGAGGCGAAAAATCTTTTTTTTATAATCAGATATAGGTCTGAGTTCAAAACTCAGTAATATACAGCGTCGCTACAAAAACTCAGCTCCTATTAATAGGTGCCGTGTTGGCAGGCGAATAATTAGTCCGTGTCCGTTCCGTATCGTATGAATTGGCTATAGTAGTCTAACTGGCGTTATTCTACTTTCAAATCTAGACAATTATGCTTTTCGTACTCTTACTTGACCTGGAAGTTGAAGTTGGATAAGTACCTACACCACAGAAAAGTATAGAACTCTACTACTACTACTACTACTACTACTAACTCGAATTCGTATGTACGAAATGTCGTATGTGTGTGTGGTTAATCAGTTTGTCTCTTGTACGACTTAAGCAGTAGTAGTTACGATAGCATGAGTGTCTTCTCCTATTTATACGAATTTCACGATTTCTTCTAGATCTTGACTCTATTGTTAATATTTGTTTATGTTATATCGATACCTTTTAGCCACTATAGCACGCGCCTTTTGCATAGTTTAGTTAGACTCTCCAAAAACGCTAAAACACTGGTTTCCACCTGGTTGTTTATATTTTGCATGGTGTAGCTTGTACGAGAGATTGACCCCACCACCTTACGACAGTTAAATTACAAACTTATACGCGCCGCACCACCAACGCCTTTTCCCGAACTGTTCGGTGAGGCATATTCTGACTTAAGGAATCTTCCTTTAATCACGTGCATTTCGATACGGGGGAAAGGGTTTGAAAAGATACTGAATTTACAAAAATGTTACTATGAAACATCACGTGATTAATGACTCCTTGAGTTGTGAATTAGATCCTCATAATATATTATTATTGTTACAGTTTTATTGGTTGCCTCTCTCTCTACTTCATACTTCCCGAAACTGAAGGAAAGAGTCTGAATGACATCGAGAATCACTTTGCTGGTGTTGGGAAGCTGACAAATACAGTTTATCGTTCTAAGGTGCGTTTCCCCTATTCTGTAGACCTACACAAAAGCCAATAGAGAGCAGAAGTGTGACGTGACGTCACAAATTAGCGGATTTTAACATTTTGGTAAAAACAAACATCTATGACAAGGGATTTGTATCGTTTTTCTTTTTAGGGTTCCGTACCCAAAGGGTAAAACGGGACACTATTACTAAGACTCCACTATCCCTCTGTGTGTGTGTCTGTCAGTCTGTCACCAGGCTGTATATCATGACCCGCGATAGTTAGACAGTTGAAATTTTTGCCAGATAATTTATTTCTGTTGCCGCTATAACAACAAATACTAAAAACTGTCAAAGTGCGAGTCGGACTCGCGCACGAAGAGTTCTGGTACCATTATCTATAACTGCGAAAAAATCATGTCTGTTGAATAGAAGATTTATAAATACTTAATGTTAAGGAAAGGAGCCCTTCGTGCGCGAGTTCGACTCGCACTTGGTCGGTTTTTAAGATTTAGCACGTTTCAAAAATGTCTAAGGTTGTTAGCTTGAGCACAATTGTAGAACAATTTAAAGAGGTAACTTTTGGGTTTAATTTTATGAAGGTGAATAAAACGAAAGAGGAGCAGAAACCTACAGGTTTCCCTTCTTGAGACATGGTTGCAACCGGGATAAACCATACCGCATTTTATTTATTTTCACAACAAAATAAGCGCGTAATAATTTAAAATGATAAAATTACTTTGTTTCTTTGTTTTTAGCAAAACTTCATTTGGTGACGTCACAGCTTCCACGGTCTATTTCATTCAACATATTTAAAAAAAAGATAACACAACACATTATAGTGCGTGTTATTTTGTAATATACATCGATCGATAGGACACTTCCATTTACACAGTAAAACTAAAAGTTATATGACTGACTCAACCACATTACAATCACTTTAGTTCTACCAGTATGTTAATGTTAATCTGCGTTTGTAATAAGGTCATAATTTTTACACTTATTTTCAGAGAAATCCCAAGCTCGATGTATCAAAGATGCAAGATTTCAAAGGGGCTTCAAATACAGCTTTCGAAGATGAAAAATGTTAAGCCTTGATATTCAGTACCTACAATGGCACGTGTATTGCCGCACACGCCACGATAAAGCCACGTGTGTCCTCATCTGTGATCAATTACAATTTAATAAGTAGATATATAATATACATTTTGATAAAAAACATCGTTCCTCAAATATACTGACATTTTCTATGTTTTTTTCATTGTTTCATACAGTTCGTACGGGTACTACAAGTTTAAAAAATATCTTTATAATCAAAGACTTTTATATTTTCCCGACTGCGTTGAACCCTAAAAGGAAGGTTATGTGTTTGACCTATGTAAGTATATCCATTCCTATATGTTCGTTCCTAAGTATACATTTTTATTTTAGTCTTGAATTACTCAACAGCTCAACCGATTTCATTAAATAATACGCCATCGAGACGGATGGCAACGGATGGCGCGAGAGTCTCTGGGTTTATAACTACTCGACTGCGGCGAATTCCAAAAGGAGACCAGATTATAAGCACTTTAACATGTGGGCTGATCATTTGCGTAGTCGAGTTATTAATATTTTTGTTGGTTTTCTGGTTTTTTCTACCGACTTCAAAAAAAAGGAGGTACTCAATTCAACTGTATTTTTTTATGTTTGTTGCCTCATAACTTTCGATTGGGTGGACCGATTCCCAAAATTATTTTTTGTTTGAAAGCTGCGGTGCTTCCGGTGTGCTCCCATTTAAATTTCATCAAATTCGGTCTAGTAGTTTTTGAGTTACACTCCAATAACTGATTTTTACCAAAGTAATGGAATGGAAGTCGGTATTAAATTTTTCAAATTACACTTGTTAGTAATTTAATTAGTCTTTGTTTATCTTTAACTAAACATGTCAACCATTATACACACTATAATATTATAAATGCGGAAGTAACTCTGTCTGTTTGCTACCTAATCACGGCTATACGGCTTAACAGATCTTGATAAACATTTGCGAGGTAAGACTATGTATCATGAGGACGGACATAGGTTATTTTTTTCAGAAGAAAATACTTTAATGTTATGAAATAAAAAAAGCATTACGATCATTTCTTGAATTAAAGCTTTGTCACAGAATAGGTATCAGTAGTTGTAGAATCCGCATTTGCACGACAACGTCAAACACTGTAATTGTTTTAATACTACGTCTTATGAAAAAAAGCTGCACTTTGTGATGAAAGCAAGCCGCTTTGCACAGCGATAATGGGGACCAAAATAAGCGATTTGATCCGCAGAAGCGTAAGTTTCATACCTTAGAAACACAGATGGCGCCAAGTGCCTATTATTAGCACTAATTGGTACATGATGTAAAATAGATAACGGACTTGAATGACTATATATTTTTTTAATTTTTTGTTCCCAGACGACAAATGGGTCCGTGACATTGTTTGTACTATATTTGAATTTATTATCTTTTTTATAAATTACAAAAGTATAGAGGACTATTTATATTTCTTATTTATTTTTACTTAACTCACCATAGACACTATCAATTTATGAAGGCCTGAAGGGTACTTTGAAAACTTCATACTCATCCTAAGCGTCTGAAGGGCACAATACAATTTTTATATCTTAGACACAATTTTTATCCTGAGGGGCACATACAATATACAAACAGAACAGACTTAAATTATCTCTAAATAGCGTATACACCGAGAGCAGACCGGCTCCCGCAAGCAGTGCCCGTTCACGAGCTAGACGCGTGTGCCAGCCATCGCCCTCCTCGACCATATGTGAGGGAAGAAGACGATCTGTTATACGATGCCGCCGCGAGGAGCCTTTTAATGAGCGTGAATGCTCAAGCTGTACACGCCTTCCTTATTTTACGCCATTATATTACTTGTTCTTTTTATAACTAGTTTTAATTAAGTTTTTACGCTTTGTCCACCCGGCACCAGGGCATCCGTCACCTCCTCGTTTCGATCTTTTATGGCCATCCGCAGGTTGTAGTCGCGGATGGCATTCGGTGACATAACAGCGCATGCCGCCCGAAACGCCTCATGGCGCCTTCTTCGTTGTCGGCGTAGTAGTTGAAGGTCCTGGTGTGCAGACTCATGTTACCCTTGGTCTTAATGGCGATGAACGATTCATAAGTCAGTCCCTGATGTGCTTCATGGATGCTAAGGGTTCACGACCCCCTGCTTCTACCATAGCCCTTCGACATGATTCGTCGTTCGAAACATCGATCGCACTCTTCGACATCGATGTCCCAGGACCTCTAGCACAGGCATCGCATCGTACGCTTTCCGCATCGCATCGTATGCTAGTCCAGGGGACAAGAGAGCTCGTTTTTGTCTAGGACTAAGCAGAAGCTCATCCCGAATCATTCCCTGTCTCCCTGCATAAAGAGAGCCACATCGCGGATTCTTATCCCTTCCACGTCTCTTTCTGCGTAGGCTAGCAGGTGTTCCGCTTTTATGCTCTTTGAGGTTGTGTGCTGATGCTGGAGATTAACGTCGCGTGCGGCGTCTGTCGAAGGTGAAATCTTTCCTCTCTACTCTTTCTCTTGCCTTCCCCATCCAGTCAGGTCCGAGTAGTAGAGTCAGGTCAGGTATACTGCGGAAACTATTGACAAAAGAGCAAAGTGATCTATCTAATGTTCTCTAGAAAACATCATTATGTACAAAAAAGCTCACGATACCTTACTATATGCCTTCCTACTAAAGAAATTACAGCTAGTTATGTCACAATAACTACGTTTTAATTTTTAAATATGCAATAGTAACGCCGAAAAATCCTTATATCACGTACACTGCGGAAACTATTGACAATAGTGCAAGGTGGTGTAATATAATTTTATCATCATAATCAGCCTATTTTGTTCCCACTGCTGAGACTCGAGCCTTCCTCTTAGAGAGAAAGGAGTATAATATAGTTTTATAGAGGTCATCATTATCTACAAAAAAGTGTGCAATACCATATGTCTAACTGTGACGGTTATGTCACATTAATTTGTTTTCTATGTAAAAATATGCAATATTAACGCCGGTACAAACTAGGCCTCATTATTCTTTCTTTAAGGCTTTCTTGTGATGACGTGAAGACGGATAGCGATGAAATAACCTTGTTGATGAAACTGATCACAAATGTCAACTTAGCATGTGGCACCATGTCGTTGAATAGCGACACCATATCCGTGATTAATAGCGAAACCATGCCTGTGAGCATTTCATTTGATATAACGTCCATACAAATAGTGTCAAATATCTATCTCTAGCAACGTAATCAAGCGATAGATAGATTATTGGGACCGGCCGATAGTAAGTGGAAATAAAGTCTTCCATAAGTGACACATTGGCCATAAATTCAAGAAGGTTGAGCGCAAAAAAAAAATAATGTTAAGAACATTCGTCGATACCACACCAACTCTGACGAACCTTTGCGAGATGTACCATATTAAATAGTTATTAGGTACTACGAATGCAACAGGGGCCTTACTATCAGCTTCGTAAAAACCATGCAAGTTCCGTGCAGGTCTTAAACCTGACATAAACAGTTTTGAATGAAATCATACCATGACGCTCGTTTCGGTGAACTGTTTGAATATTGTTTTCTCAAAGGTGAACGGATAATATTGTCTCTGGAATTTTAACAATTTACTAAAACCAACATTGCAGACCCCTATAGTAGATCCAACCGTTTATCCTCTTTTTGACAGCACCAATAGAACGTAACATGACGATGTTACGCAAAAGTTAACTTATAAATGCGAGGTTTTAAAAATATGACAACTGCTTAAATTTGCTCCTTGATCCCGTATAATAATCATCTTTCACAAAATGAGTCCATAAGTGCAGTAGTTTTTTTATAAATTCCATAAAATAACAAACGTTTTTAAAAAATTACGTTCTATGGCTATCAACATAGTGATGTTACGAAGTTACGATTGAGATATCGATATTGTTTATGAACTATTTTTACACGGGTGTTTTCCGTTCTCGGCACATAATATCGGATTTATTTTTATGTAAAACCGTTATATTGATGCGCCTCAGGAAAACATACAGCATTATTTGAAGACGTGTTTATCTCCTGGTGTATATCCAAAAAAGAACAAGGTTATGATGACTATGATGATTACAAGTACAAGTCATACTTGACGAAGCTGTTACCGGTTAAATCTGGGATGGCCAGCGAGCAACACGGAAGGGAGTAGGCATACACAGCGTTTCCCCTCTGTCAAAGTACAAGTCCGCATGGACCATGGAGTTTGATAATATACTGTGGGGTGAGGGCGGGGCTAGATTTGTGAATGGTGCTTTATTTTTTATGTGTTAGTGATTTGGTTGTGTGAGTATGATCGGCAATGGATCGGTACAGGTATGTTTTGTATGTAATAGTGCGGCTTTGCGCTAGTGTGCAACTTCCCCTCCCGCAAGAAATGACAGAAAGATTTGAACAATATTTTTTAGCTAAGGCTACTCCCTTCCGTGTTGCTCGCTGGGGATGGCAGACATTAAAGTCTGCCGTTTGGTACCAGAAAATAGTAAAGTTTGAGCAACCCCAATTCCAATTTAAGCAAACGAAATCTAATCTTTTATTTTTATTTATTTATTAATCAAAATCAGATTCATCGTTGCTGTCACTCGAGCTATTGCCGACATTTATAATTAATTGTTGACTCATATAATCTATCGCCACGTGTTTATCCCAATCTGCCATTATAGTTTCTTGTGTTTTTTGAATTACATTTTGCCAGCTTTCCGCAGTTACTTTCACACATGCATTTTTTAATAAATTTACCATTTTGTTTGCCGTGAATGGGGGTTTTGTGTTATTTCTAGCAGCGTGTCCTTTAACTTGAGCCCATATTAATTCAATGGCATTGTATTGACAATGATAGGGTGGAAGTCTAAGAACCCAATGACCATGTTCTGCAGCTATTTCGTCGATCACATATCGTTTTGGGAAGTGTTTTTTTGTTCGTAATATATTTAGTAATTGTACTTTTAGTAAGGAGTTATCAACATTTTCACCATGTCGTTGAAGCCAGTCAATGATTACTTGTTTTTTGTCGGCCTGGGTCGGCATTTTATCAATTTGGCGTGAGTGATAGGATGCGTTATCCATAATAATAACTGACGGTTCTTCCAATGATTGTACCATTTCCTTAAACCAACTTTCGTAAACCTCAGAATTCATTTCTTCGTGGTACTCAACTGTTTTTTTGGATTTAAAGGCCAACAAAGCATCTGGCATGAATCCTTTCACAGACCCTGCATGGCAAATGATTAGACGTTCTCCTTTTCCCATCGGTACTGAGGTAGTGGAAGCAGCGGTGTCATCAGTCCAGCTCTTAGACACTGTGTGGTTCGCATTCAGCCAAGTTTCGTCAGTGAAAACAACATTTGACCAATCTGTAATTTTTTTGGCTTCGCTCAAAAATTCGCAACGAGCAAAAGCTACGTCGCGACGCTCCATCAATATTTTGCGTTTGTCCGATTTTTTATAAGTAAATCCAATTTCATTCAAGACCTTTACCAATGACGATTTTTGACCTCGGAACAAATCACATTCACGCAAAGAAGCAACAAGTTTTTTAAGTGTTGGAACTTCTTTACGTAAGTAATAGTTATATATATGACGGCGTATAGCGTCTGCGTCAAAGTTGTCAACCGAAGTCACACGACGTGGTTGGCGTTTTTTCTTCGGCGTACGAAGCTTATTCTCCTGCATGCCGCTTGTTCCGTAGGCTTCGGTAGTAATTTTTGTAATCGTAGATGCACTAATACCTAACGCGGCCGCAACGCGCTCTCTCACTTGCGACAATGGTAAAAGCGGGCCGCCATTTTGATACTCTGCTTCAAAGTAATTACGAAGCTTGATCACCATTTCTCTCGTCTGTCCTTTCAGCACTGATCCTTTCGGCATTTTATAGTTCCAATATAAAACTCAGCAAATAATTACTAGCACGGGCGTCTTGTTGCGAGTGACAGTGACAAATACAAAACGGCGGTGGACCATTGAGTTTTACTACCTTGATAAAATACTACTGCTTACCCATAGACAAAAAAATTGGCAGTCATAGGAATTGCCGATAGAAGTGAAAACTTATAACTCAGAATTTGATAGCTTACCTTGGAAACTACACGGGTGTAACCGGACGGCGTGGCCTCGCCATCTGGGCATGGCCATCTAGAAATGCGTCAGCATTTCCCATTGGCTGATGCGTTTCTAGATGGCCATGCCATGACGGCCTGTCCACGCCCTTTCAACATTCCCCATTGGCTGACGTATTTCTAGATGGCCAATAGCCATGGTCATGGCGCCATTCCTAGGACTATTCTCTTTCCGCACAGACTCGATAGAAAAATGAATCGAAATCGTGTCCACTATAATCACTTGGTCACAACACTTTAACTGACAAATTAGATCTGTCAAAAAGAGGATAAACGGTTGGATCTACTATAGACGTTTGTAAGCTAATAAACTGAGTGGATTTTGAGCGACATGTTAACGAGAGTCCATACGAAAAAAACAGGTGAACGGTTTTTCTGCGGTTCTTGAATAGTAGGCCTGGGCAGGCCTGCTTTAAAGCTGTCATGGTACGAATAAACAGGGCAGTTGTCTAGAAGTCCTGCTTTAAGAGCTCATAGTAAGGCCCCTGTACATAGGTACAACAACCAATCACCAGCCAAGCTATCTCCCGCCATTTTTCGGCGGGAACGCTCAGCTCTGTGATTGGCTGCAACCATAGCCAACTTGACAACTGAACCAGCGATAATTATAGTTTTTATATGAAATAGTTGCCAGGCCAAAATATACAAAAGTCGATTAATCTGACAAACATAATATCAGTTTGACATTGATAAATGATCGTAATTTCGCAAAACCTAACAATAGTCATTGTTGGTTTTTTCCCGCCCTCTGCATGCTCAAGCAAGCAACCTCCAAGCAAGCAAAACGAATTATAATCACAATACTGTATGTTGCCTTAGTGACGTCATCTGACGTATCGGCCGCCATTGAATAATGTTTAATCGTCAATTTTAGAAGTTGAATTAAAAACTTCTTGTTTTTAGTTTAGAGTTCTTTAAAAAATATTTAAAAATATGGTAGGTGATCCGAAATACATTCGGTGTCCTGATTAATTTAACGTACAATAAAAAGAAAGGTCAACAACCCTATTTCTGAAGTATACATGATGCCTAGTGTGTGTGTGTGTGTGTGTGTTTGTGCGTGCGTGTGTGTGTGTGTGTGTGCGCGCGTGTGCGTGCGTGTGTGTGTGTGTGTGGGGGTGTGTGTGTGTGTGTGTGTGTGTGTGTGTATGTGACTCCTGTTCGCCTAACACGCGACGGAGAGAAACAGTCTTTCCACCTGTCAGTTGAAATAATTGTCTTCTCCACCTTACAGAGCACGGCAACCGGAGAAAGAGATATAATGTTTCCTTTTGCCGTTTCTCGTAGACAGTATGTCCCGCTACTCCCGCTATAGATCACGGACTCGTAGAAACGTAGAAACTCCCCGATTTAAATAACACGCAGAAAGGTAATATCCATCACCTTCTTCGAAGGTGATGAATATAAGCTTATTTCCATTTAAATATGTCTCGCTCATACCTATATAATAATTCATAATTTGTCCCGAAAATGGAAACAATGGAAAGAAAATAACTCCGGCGGTATATCCGAAGTGTCACAGCCCCTTCGATTATCCAGTTAGTTAATTCAGGCACATATTTCGGGCCAATAAAGAAATGACGTTGTAATGCATTGCAGCCTCGAAACCATATCAAGGTTATTATTATATTGCTTTCCTATCTACATTCTGTAAAATAACTAAGTTAAATAATTATTATTTGTTTTTACTCTACAATAGGTCCCCATCATTACGCGTATGGAAACGCGTAATGAGACTTAGTAAACGAAATACGATACTACGTATGGATAGCGCACGCTACTCAGATTATTTTGTTACATTTGCTTTAAATGGCACCTACTACGTACAAACTATAGAGAACGCTACTCCCGCCGTCTATCCACGTAGATAAACTATTCTCTGACTTTGCCGTGCTCGCCAGGGAGATAAAAGAGACATGGTGGAAAATGTTTCTTTCCTCTCCACGGGGATAAATAGTCCACTGCCCGTGCTAGCCCTGTTGAAGGGTTAATGTTAACCGGACCAAATTAATGTGTATGTAGGCAGATAGCTTAAGATATCTGTCAATTATTATGTCAGGATGTACGAACATGAAACGATGATTTTGTTCCCAGATACCATGTGGTGGATACCATGTGCAACCTGGCGCTCGAGTCAAGGACGAGCTTATGTCAGCATGGCCATGACGGCGTAGGCCGCTTATTGTGACGGAGCACGTGCAACGGGCGAGCGGTTGAATCACAACGCATCCACCACCACAGTCACCTATAAAACACATGCACTTGGCGACCGGAGCTCAACATCGAGGTCGTCGCAAGCGACCTTTTGGTATTGTGTAAGGTAAAGGTAACGTCTCGATTTTCAATTGAAAGTTTAAAAGTATCATTATTATTATTAACCTGTGTTTAATTTTATTAACCTGTGTTTTTTATTTTCTTTCAGACAGTGCTGGCGGCTAACGGCACCTCCATTCACTACTAGGCAAGGGTTTGCCCTTGTCGTTGTCTAGCGTTTAAAGCACCCTTGTTGTCACTCGGTTGAGTGCTGCGTGCACTCACCAACAGTCTGGTGTCACTTTTAATGCTCGTAGTGGCAAAAAGCTCTATGTCCTTCCTAAAAAAAGACAGGAGCTCAGTTTGCTGCACGGGGGTTTCACTTCCTTACTGTCCTGTGGGCCTTAGAAAGATGTTGTCTATGGTTGTGCCACCATTATTCACCACAGTTATCTATGTTCTATTAAACGGTGGCTTCGTTCTCTTCATTTCTATTAAAGCAAAGAGTTTGCGTAATCTTATATCGTTGTCTAATCGTCATATATTTAAGAGTTGTCATTGATTGACGGACGTTTGTCAAAGGTGAAAATTATTATGAGCTAAATTACTATATTATTTGTATATATATATGACGGCGTCGGCCGCCTATTGTGACGGAGCATGCGCAACGGGCGAGCGGTTGACTCACCGCACACCCATCCTCACAGCCGCATATAAAACAGCTGGGCTTGGCAACCGCAGCTCAGTTTGCTGCGAGCGCCCACCCATAGACTAAAATTGCGCCCATCACGTGCGCACGTCTCTGTTGTTGTAATCTAATAAGTGATCGACGATTAAAGTTGGAATAGACATAACGTGTTTTCTTCATACCGGGTCACACTTCATGTCAAGCTCTCAGCCGATATATATATAAATATATATTAAATTATCGTGTTTCTATTCCTATTATATGTTCATACACAAATGTTGTGTAACTTCATTGTTGGTGAGCAAAGATACTCAATCCCGCTCAGGGGCCTTACTATCAGCTTCATAGAAACCATGCAAGTTCCGTGCAGTCCTTAAACCTGGCATAAACAGTTTTGAATAAAATCATACCATGACGCTCATTTAGGTGAATGGCTTGAACATTGTTTTCTCAAAGATGAACCGATAATGTTGTCTCTGGCATTTTAGCAATTTATTATAACCAACATTGCGGACGCCTAGACGTTTGTAAGCTTATTAACTGAGCGGATTTAGAGCGACATGTTAACGAAAGTCCATACAAAAAAACAGGTGAACGGTTTTTCTGCGGTTCTTGAATAGTAGGTCTGGGCAGGCCTGCTATAACGTTGTCATGGTACGAATAAACCGGGCAGTTGTCTAGAATTCCTGCTTTAAGAGCTCATGGTAAGGCCCCTGGTTATGTGTCAATGCGATGTTTCATGAAAAACGTGTGTAAACAGTATTATTGTTATGGCTACAGAATGTAAAGTTGCAAGCTCAACTTCGAGGGGCAAACGATACGGGTATGTGTTTAACATTCGTAGAGAATTTAGATGGAAACTCATGATCTCAAATTCATGATCGAGTTGTATCTTATCCATGGTGTACTGTGGGAATACACATACGACACTGGTAAATTCTGATAAGGCATAAAGAGAGACCAAAAAGCAAGAACGAGGATATGTTTGATGATATGTCATCAAACTGGTTCACGTGAAATACACAAAAAAGGCAAATTAGTCATGGTAAGTTTTAAGGTGAGCTTTTGAAGATAAAGGTCTAAACAATCGATGCAGACTGAAGCTACAAGGCTTAACGAAATATGTTCAACCAATGAGACTTGCAATGGAAAACTCAAATATGGACTATAGACTATGTGAAGACCAAACTGTTACAATTTCAGGATTCATACAGTGCAGTGCAGAACCAAGTACAAACACCAAAGATACTGCACTATTAACGGATAAACAATACAAAGCAAGAAATCTCTCCAAAAAAAGGCACTCGTTATTGAATATTTTAATTTAATATAGTTATGATATGCTAAAATTAAAGTTAAGAAATGATAATTTATTGTAACATTTACGTAAATAAACCTTCTATTAAAACCCTTGTATTAAGGTATTACTTGATACCTATCAACCCAGATTTTCTTCAAAAATCTTGTATCATCAATGTAAACACTTGTGTCATGCGTTAAAAAAGTTACTGATATATGTTTCACATAATTATAGCTAATATGTACGTAATTACAGTTATTTAATGCATATTAATTTATTGTTAGGTACTTACCTAAACAACAAAACGTAAATGTTAATTTGAAAATGTAATCATGCATGTTTTGAATCGTCATCTCACAAAACATAAGTGCTTTCCATATGTAAGGTAAACAATATGTATTATTCTTAAAAATTTACAATTTTTATTATATTAGAATGTGTTCTTCAATAAATGGATTAAATTATCTTAAACTTGATTTCATAAACCCTGGTTTACATATCTTAATAGATTAGATAGGAATGCTTCTTGCTACCTTGATATCAAACAGCACATCCTTATTTATCGATATCGATACCAGCGCAATCGTCTTCCACGTCACTAATGTCTCACATGGAAGACGAGCGTGCCACTATGATCCGTCAAAGTGGATGTCACTTAAAAAAATACATTTCCCACTAACGTCCCGTTCATTGATTAAGTGTTTTCCATCTGTCTTTGGATGTAGTCTGATTAATCTATGGTTTGCTGCGAGCGCTCGCACCGTGCGGATGTCTCTGACCTTGTTATAATTCAATAAGTGATAGAAGAGTAAAGCTGGAACAGATATTACCTATTTTCTTCATACCGGGTCATACTTCATGTCCGACTCTCAGCAATGATGGATCAAATATACCGTAAAATGGGGCTACTTTGCTTTAACGGCGGATAAAATGATCAAAATATATATAAATTTTCTATTCTTTCCAGTCAGTACTTGTACTTATACTCTCAAATTCAGTAGATTTTAAAAGTATTTTCTTGTAACACTTATCTTGCTCTAGCTATATAATTTAACAATACGTAGGTGTTGTACCTACTAAGAAACTAAAAATACCTAATAAGTACTAATACATTTTATAATTACCAACTACTTAACTAAGTATGTAGGTAGGTACTGAAGTACTTTTAATGAATTGGTCAATAGTATAACACCTATATTTTATATATATATAAATATATATATATATCTATAGTAGAATGTCATAAGTGTTTGTTTTCATACGAAAGAAACTTTTTTTTGACAGTTTTTTTTTGTGGCAATTGTCAACCTTTTTGTTACTCATTTGTGCCAGTTTCACGTTTCACACAGTATGAAAAAATGAAAATATACACACATAACAATAAGAAAGAATAATAACTTATTCGAACATAAACAAACAACATTAAAACCACATAAATATGTACAAAATTATAAACGAATGTTATTGATAGTGAGGAAGTGAACGAAAACTTTATATATATCAATATTAGTAGATGATAAAAGTTCAGGAATATGAGTCGGAAATGAGACTTTTAATGATATGAGAGAGTTGTAGAAAAAACATTATCACACAATGGACATGAAAAGAATATATGGTTGAGATCTTTCACATGAATCTATTTTAAATGTGAAGGTGAGCAACAATGACCAAGCCTCATGCGAATTAAGGTCGACGTATAAATCTTACCGAAGTACCACCGCGAAAACCAAGGTTTACTTGGTATATCTGGTTAGTTCTTAGCAAAACCAGAGCTTTTGGATGAGCTAGTCGTTCTCCAGTATGTAGACCATGACTTATAAAGAAAACTTTTAGGGAGGCAGATTAGGTCAACGCTATAATTAATAAACGGGACCTTATCACCACAAGAAACCGCTTCTTTGGCCGCTTTATCAGCACGTTCATTACCAGAAAGACCAAGGTGACCTGGTATCCAAGCAAGAACCACTTCTAGTCTTTTGTAAATACAATCCGATAAAGATTTTTTAATTTCGATAACAATGGGGTGAAATTTAGAGTGAAATGGGTTAGAAAGAAGGGATTGAAGCGAGCTACGAGAATCTGAAAAAAATATGGTCTGACCAAGTTTGAAGAGAAGGATATATTTTACCGCCTCAAGAATTGATAGACATTCACCTGTAAAAGCAGAGGACTCAGGAGGGCATTTTATCTTTTAAACAATATCAAACTGGGAGTGAAATACACCACAACCAACACATCCAACCTGAGACAATTTTGAGGCATCCGTAAAAACGCTATGCCATCCACGCCAATTCCTGAGCAAGAGCTCTTGAAAATACTTATCAACGTAGAGGTCCCCCTTACAGATACCAAAGTCCAAAATTATTTCCGGCTGCGATATTATAACAAAGTAATTAATATTATAAATCGATAGTTTAGTAGACCGATATGTGGGATCCTTAAGCAATTTAAAGTTTGAATAACTTTTCAAAAGACGCGGATGTTTTTTAAAAGTCCAAAAACGGGAAGTGTAAATATATTGTTTGAGAAGTTGGAGTTTAGGAATGAGAGGGTGATTAGAGAAATGAATAGAACGGAAGAAGAATCTATTAGCTAGGAATTGACGACGAAGATGAAGAGGAGGGTCCACTCACTCCACCTGAAGAGCGTTGATTGAAGATGATTTCATAGCACCAGTAATAATCCGGAGTGATTTGGATTGAATTAGATCAAGTTTGGTAAGATCTCGCTTACGTGCAGGTTCCAGCAACAAGGAACCATAATCCAAGACACTACGGATAATGGCATTATATAGTAATTTAAGATTAAACTGGTGGGCATCCCACCACACCCCAGACAAACGCCGTAATATGTTAATATTCCTCTCACACTTATTTGAAATGTATTCACAATGCTGACGACATAGTTTACTGTCCAACCAGAGACCTAAAAATTTAACCGACTCCTTTACTGGAATTCTGCACTCACTAATAGAGATATTTAAATCAGGAGGATTTCTTTTACGAGAAAACAGAACGATATTACTCGTTGTAGGAGATAAATCTAGACCATTTTTTTGAAGCCAGTCATTTAAACATTCAAGGGAATGGGAAATACAATTACTAGCCACATCAATTTTGTGATGAGAGCTGTAGACAAGTATGTCATCAGCGTATTGAAGGATACGACTTAGACCAACAGAGGATTCCAGATCATACGTGTATACATTATATAGAAGTGGACTTAGGACAGAGCCCTGCGGTAAGCCCCGCCAAATGACCCTATTAGAAGTAATAGAAAAATCACTGCAACGGAGATATACATATCTCTCTGAAAGAAGATTCATAATAAAATTGCCTAATTTAGCTGGAATTCTCAATCGATTTAGTTTATTTTTAAGAATGGGAAGTTGGACACTATCATAGGCTGCGGAAATATCTAGGAAAGCAGCTTTAATAGATTCATTGCACGTAAATGAAAGTCGTATGTCAGTCGTAAAAATGGCAAGGCTGTCCATAGTGCTCTTGCCTTTTCTAAAACCGTATTGAGACTTAGCGAGTAATTCATTGCTCTCAAGAAACCACTCAAGGCGGTTCTTAATCAAACGCTCCGCAATTTTAGTCAAGACTGAAGAGAGAGCGATAGGACGGTAAGAGTTAGGGTCCAACGGATCTTTATTAGGTTTCGGAATAGGAATAATATGTTGAGACTTCCAAGAAACTGGAACAAATCCGGTTGCAAAAATTGTGTTAACCGATGTTAAATAATAGTTCTGAAGGCAGACATTAGCTTTAGAAACAAAGGAATATGGTATGCCGTCAATACCCGGAGCAGAATCTTTAACGGATTTCAAAATGTTTTCCAACTCATTAAGTGTAAACGGTTTATCGAGGGGATCATTAGAAAAGGGATTAGAAAGAGATGGTAATTCTGAATGATGAGGACAATAATGAGGGGCCAATTTGTCCATAAATTCATCAGCCCAAACTTGGGAAGGGCAACAACTACGATAAGGAACACATTGAGACCGACGATACCTATGTATTTTCTTCCAGATAAGAGATGAAGGAGTATTGGGGCCTATGCTGGAGCAAAATGACTTCCAACCATTACGCTTTTTATCATGAAAGAGACGCTTGGATTTTGCAATCATTTTATTCAATTCAATAAAATTATCACGGGTCATAGACAGACAAAAGATAGCTTCTGCATCATTGCGAGATCTAACGGCTTCAGAGCAATCCTTATCCCGCCATGGAGGAAAAGGAACTTTGTCTGGATGAGATTTCTTAACCGGGAAAGTCAAATTAGCACATTCTACTAGAGATCGTACTAACATCTCAGAACAGATAATAATGTTAGAGGAATTTATAAGAGGTAAAGTTAAGGCTTTGGAATCAGTACGATCATTGAACACATCCCAGATCGAACTATTATTGTCAATTATATATTTAAGAAGCGGATAATTAATTGAAGCAGGACGGGAATGTTTTTGCAAGATTCGTAAAAGAATTGGGAAATGGTCACTACCATGAGTAGACGGGAGAACACACCAAGAAATAAGTGACGCGAGCTCAGGAGAGCATAAAGAAAGATCCACTGCACTAGTAAACTCATTAGGACGAGTTCTTCTCGTAGCGGAGCCATCGTTAAGGATGCAGAGATTAAGACTAATGAATCTAATAAAAAAAACCATTAGCATCCGACAAACCGCACCCCCATACCTATGATGACAATTCAGATCAGCTAGAATAAGAAGGGGCTTAGGAAGAGACATAATTACTGAACTTAAATTTCGAATAATAGATTTAGAAGGATGAGGAATGTATATGGAGACAATTGTAAAATCGTTCATGCGTGCAGCAACAGCATCAAAGCCATCAATATGAAAAGGGATAGAAATACTTGAAAAGTTAATATTATTTTTAATAAATAGTGCAACACCACCAAAGCCATCCTGGCGGTCACTTCGAATATCAACATAGCCTGACAACCTAAAAAAGGAATCAGGTCAAAGCCAAGTCTCTGAGACGGCCAAGACGCTTGGTTCATGTTTATTTATTAAAAATATCAAATCAGACTTTTTGTTGCAAATACTATGACTATTCCATTGAAAGATCCTGTCAAAGGGACCCATTTTGAAGTAGGGAAATAAGAGAATTTAAGTTGAAGGCAGCGTTGGACGGTAAATTACTTGAAGAGGAGGAATTAGACATGAGAGAGGATAATAGATTCAAGAGCTGCAGGAGTTCAGCTATTATAGCTTGAAGAGAAGGAGTCTCATTTTTTTGGGCCAGAGGATTTAATAAATCACAACCATTTTGCGATGCTCCAGAGGATTCTTCTCGAATGATGTTCATGTGCGCTTCACGATCATAACCAACACTAGATGAAGGCAATATATGGGATTGCATAGATTTTCTTCCTCCCCTGTAATGAGCTTTGGACGGTTCAGTAGTTAAATTCCTGGATGGACTAGGTAAAGGAGCTGCAACAGAGGTGGAAGTAACTTCAGCAAAGGACTTTTTATATGCAGGGAAAACTGAGATGCTTGAGCATATGAAATAGATAATTCTGACATACCAGATTTAATGTTATTTTGCCTTTGCATTTCAGGGCAGTACTTGCTATTAGCAAAGTGATTGCCACCACACCACAAACATTTCGCATCAACTTCATCCACGTTGCATGACTTTCCTAAGTGGTTAGAACCGCATTTAAAACAAGCAGGTTTTGACCGACACTGCGTCATGGTGTGTCCGTATCTACAGCAATGGAAGCACTGAATAGTCGAGAAGGCATAAGCCGCAACAGGGAAAGAGTTGTAACATAGATAAACTCTAGAGGGCAAAATTTGACCATCAAAAGTCAAAACCACTGTTCGCGACGGTTTCCACGTCACAACTCCGTCAATGGAAACTTTAAAATTGAGCCGGCGAACTTTTAAAATTGGACCACGCTCTTCAGGAACTTTCATCTCGCTCATAACATCCTCTGGAGTCATATCCACTGGGATTCCGCGAATGATACCCATCCGAGTAATATTAAACGACGGAATGAAAGCTCTGAGTTTGTTGTTTGGCAATGAAGGGGACTGGATGAAATTATTGGCTGAAATGGCGGAATGAAAGTTTAGAGCTATACGATTGCGACCAACATTCTTTATTGAGCCATCGATGATTCCTTGAAATTCCCGGGCGCGGCTAAAGAGGAATCTCCCAAATGTCACCGGGTGAAGGGATGTCCCAGCGCTAGGTGAAGTCTCTTCCCTCTGAACATGGACCGTAAAAGGGCCACGATCTGTTGAGTCGTATAATTGCCAACCGATAGGTGTAAATGAAGTTTTCTGTGAAGCGGCAGGGGGTCCGCTAGGAAGGGGGCTAGAGGAACTAGGGGAGAAGGAGTTAGGAGGGGTACATTGTCCAGCCTGGAGAACAACGTCAGACGCATCTGCAAATTTACACGTTGTTTCATCGTGAACCATTGATTTTGTACGTGATCGTGAACGGTCACTACGGGGATCTTTAGTCACGTTACGCTTTTCCGATCGTCGTTTTCTGTTGACTATTTTAAAAGCCTTTTCGTCAACAGATGATGAAATTGATGTAAACGCCGCAGGGGAAGGCGGCTGGACAAAGTCCATGCCTCCACAAGGTTCAGGGGGATCATTCATCACGCAATAATATACTAAAACGCAGAGAGTTGAAATACATAGAGTAGTTATATAGGAACAACACTGCTCTAAAAACTAACTAGAGTTTACTTGTTTACATACCTATGCACATGTATATGCAGTTTGTAATGATAAGGAAAGAATATTTAAATATTATGCGTCATATCTGTTGTTAGAAAGAGATAATTAAGCAATTTGTGTTACGGTGTTATTAGCTACTAGTTGATTGGCCAGAGCGCCCGCTGGTGTGATGTTGCTGTGAAAGAGGAGAGTAGGGCAAAACAGACACTCTGATAGGTCGTATTAAAAATTGTTAGTGGGAGTGGTGTCTCTGAACCAAGCATAACAATTTACTGAATTTCAAAATTTTTTCGGAGTTCTAGTAGCATCCCCAATAGTTCTATAGCCCCTGATAGTCATTTTTAATAGTTCACCTACTCGTATTATTGACATGAAAAATGAATTAAAAATGAGATGTTAACTTCGCATGCCGTCATCCAGCATCTCAACAATTTTCAAAAAATGAGATGCTAACTTCACACACCATCTGTTAGCATCTCAGGAGTTCTGAGAAGTCAGGTTACAAATATGCTTAAATATAACTAGTTCTATTCATTCATTTAGACCGTTAAAGCAATAATTGCACACTAAAAAGTAAAGTCTTATTTTTTTACTAAAATCGTTAAGTCTTAAGATTCTGCACTATTGCTTGCAGTTATATGTAGCATCACAGGCGTTCTCGACTCTAGGAGCGCTAATACGACTGAAAACGCAAAGTTCTGCAGCCACAAGGTCATACAGCCATAGTTCTAGTCATAAACTTGGAAAATAATGTAAATAAAATCATTAAGTCTTGAGATGCTGCACTATAGCTGGCAGTTCTACGTAGCATCTCAGGCGTTCTCAACTCCAGGAGCACTAATACGATTGAAACTGCACAGTTCTGCAGCCACAAGGTCATACAGCCATAGTTCTAGTCATAAGCTTTGAAAAATTGTAATTAAAATCATTAAGTCTTGAGATGCTGCTCTATAGCTGGCAGTTCTACGTGGCATCTCAGGCGTTTTTGACTCTAGGAGCACTAATGCGATTGAAACTGCAAAGTTCTGCAACCACAAGGTATGTGGTACGAAAAATATTTGATGTGCGAATTATGATCAAAACATTTCCAGTTGGACAGAACACATCAAATTTTCGATATATTTTTAGAAATGAAAACACATTGGTTTTATCGTGATAAATTATTTAATTACAATTTTAAATTCTTTCGAACAAACTCAATTTATTTCTTTTTTGTCTCTTTTAATTGGGTTTGCACTTTGAATAATTTTTGTGAATATAATGTATACGAACTTTAAAAAAAGTTTTTAAATCAAGTCTGTATTAACTGTATTACACGAATACATAGGTTTAAAATATACTTACTATGAATAAAAGAATTATTTTCTTATAAGAAATTTTTTTTTTTTTTAAAGGTATCAATAAAATGTAAATCGACCCTAGTTTCCCCTTACACAGTCATGTAATGGTCGCCACGAGACGGTCCGATCACCATTGCGTTGCGATCTCTTTCACTCTCTCACACAAAACGATCCACACATCTCGCTCATCCATTTCATGGAGGCAACAGTCGCCCAAGATAAAACAAAATGACGATATTTTCTATTTCAATCGAAATAGCCATACTTATGCGTGAAATGAAACATTTTTCTTATCTCTCACAAAGCCTGTATAATAAGTGCAGTCTTTAAAGACACAGGAAGGCATTTTGTCCACAACTTTTTCCTAAAAAACACGATTAGCGGTGACGTATTTACCGGACGCTTGGAAGTGCAAGACTGGTAGCGACTACGGCAATTACCTTGCATTCGTCTAGTAAAAATGGGGAGTTAATAACTCATCCACAGGTAAAAAAATCTTAACTAAAACGTGCTTACGATTTGACGTTCCACCTCGCAGCTCTTAGACAATTTAATTATCGTTGTCAGCATGCTGCATGCACGTCTTCACGCGAACGCATAGATTAATCAGAATATATCTAAAGACGCGAATGCAGCGGACAACTAAACCACAGACTAAGTAGAACTAAACGAACGAGCAGTGTTGCCAGTGACAAATAGTCATATGTAACATAAGACAGCTCAAAAAGTAACATTTTTACGAGTAAAGTAACATTATCTTAATTAATGTGAAAAACGACATAATACAATACAATGCATTTATTAAACTACTAGCTGACCTGCCGCCATCGGCTTCGCTCGCTTGGTCTTGGTAAAGTGGTGGAATTGCCGTTTTGCAATCTTGAGGTCCTCAATTTGAACCCCGGGTCTGACCGTTAACAGGTTTTTCTGACAGAAATTCTCAAGAGCGATCCGAAGCCTAGAGCAGTGCCCCGTAGATGACAATAGCCTCCCACAAAAACATACCGGTTGAAACATGGTTGTTTAAAACACTACTGCCTACCCCTTCGAGGATATAGAGGCGTAACGATTTGATATGATGTGTATAAAAATATTTTTTCATTAATTACCTTAAGTTTTTTTCTCCCAGTTTTGACTGTTTGTGTGACTACAAAAGTACAATTTATATTTTTAATTATTACATTATATTCTCCATAAATATATTTAGATAACACGAATCGAGCACCTATCGTATTGCAAATAAATTTCATTAAAATACTCGTAATATTAGAGGATATTTTTATCACAAAAACATAGTTTATAAGGGTTTAAAACAAGCACGAGTAATTTGATACCGACCTCCATTCTATTCAGTTATTGGAGTGTACCTCAAAACTACTGGACCGAATTTGAATTGGAAGTTTAAATTGGACCAGACGGGAAGCACCAGATTTCAAACAAAAAAAGATTTTTTGAGAATCGGTACATCCTATCGAAAGTTATGAGGTAACAAACATAAAACAAACACTCGAACTGAGTACCTCCTCCTTTTTGGAAGTCGGTAGAAAAGTTGAAATCATAGCTTTGAGAAGTGTGTGGTGTGACTTTTAGAGATAAGGCTAAGATAAGAGAGTTATGAACAGCGTTATAAGGTAAGGGGTTGTGGAGTAACGAAGATGTAGTTACTAGAATTGAGAAAATTGGGATTAGATGTTTTGCATGATTCTGTATTGGTATTCTGATTAAGTTGGAGATGTTCTGAAGAAAGGTCAGGTCAAGAGTACCCGGAACCGTCAATTGTGAATGAAGAATGTGATGCGAATAGATGAAGAAAAAGAGGAATGCCAGGATCGTAGCAAGTAGAAATCTATAGTGTCTACGAACCCCTCACGAATATGGGCATGGGGTTGTGTTTAAAAAAAAATTACTGGCTCATTTTATGCGCGTACAATAGACAGACATACAAATATGGAAAACAATATATTTGTGGCTTTTATATCGATAACAAAGTACACATCGGGTATAATTTATAAAAACTATTTAATGTGCTGATTTGGGTCAGTTACAGTTTTATTCTATGTATAAATATGTGTCTCAAACCTTATCCATTTTAATTTTTTTATAAAAAATATTTAAATATTTTTATTAGGTCCTAAAAGTAACGGTAAAGTAGCATTTTGAGTCGTGTAACATAGAGGTAACATGAGAGGGACAAAAATAACGTAAAACGTTACAAAAGTTATATTCTGGCAGCGCTGCGAACGAGCATGAACACGGGCGCTCTCGTCGTCCTCGCACTCGCAAGACAGTCCGAGACCCTTTGTCTCGCGCGCAATAACTGACACGCTTCCGAGGCGCCAACGAACGCCGCGAGTCGCGACACGACGCGACGAGCGAACCGTCTACACGCTCGTACTCTGCCTGTCTCGATGAGCGTGTAGACGCGCCATAAAAGTGACACTGGCAAATGCACAAGGTACGGCCGCACCATAGTCATCGCTAGAGAGAAAAAAAAACCAAAGCCAGTGTAGCCAACTTAGGGGTTCTCCCTCTAAACGTAAGGGGAAAATACGTTCAAAGGGGGATTTTTAGGGGTTAGGTTTAGGGTTTTTTAGGGGGATAGAATATTAAGTTGAGAAGTATTGTATGACTATATTACTGTGCTCCCAATCTGGACATTATTGTGAAAACACATTGTAAACATACACTGCAAGATGAAACGCTCACATTGCAGCTTGACATGGCGATCTTAACCGTTCAATAATGTTAAGCAACGCTTTCTGCGGTCAGGAATATCATAGGGAGGTTATCCGAACTCCGGGCACGTTAAGCTGTCGGTTCCAGTCTTATCTGCGAAGTTATATATGAAGTAGCTGGTATCAGATATGCCATCAAACATGTTGAGCCTTACCTCATAATTGATCAATAGAAGTACAGTTGGGGCACACATTACAGAATAGTAACGCTACGAGTATTGCAATGTGGCCATTAAAATTAATATATAAAGTATTAATGATATTCAAATTCTACCACTTACTCACATTAGGTAACAAATAAGCTTTTAGCTAATATAATAACAAAAGGTGAAAAGAAAGAGTTTGGATGAGTTATATTAATTACATACAACTAGGAGGTCTTCAGTGTCAACATTGGATTGTATGTATATAATGCATGTAAGTAATTTTATCCGGCGACACCTTTCGAACACCTAAATGGCACTTGTTTTGGCAGTCGCACTTTTTTATTTATCTACTAAGCATTACTAGTCATACACCCATCAAAAAGTTTGTGATGACTAGCATAAGTTGATATAACTGTTTTAATTGAACGTAATCAACAATGTATTAATAAAAGGTTTATATTCAATATAATATAACTCCACCCCGGGCTCATTATATGCGGTAATCCTCCTGGGCATGCTGAGAACCAAGTTATCTAGTATTTATTTGGGTAACCTGTCCCGTTCTTTAATAGCGGTTTCACTGAGCTCTGAAACTGTCTAAGGAAGTGGCTGACGGTTCCAAACAACTCGCTTAAGAGCATCCCACGCGTGCTCTATTGGGTTTAAGTCAGGCGAGCTGGCAGGTCAGTCTAACCTTGTACATTGCTAGTTGGGTGTGGTTTAAAGAATTGTGAATAAGTTTGGTCTTCAAAATATACCGGAACGAATTTACAATTTGGATGAAACCAGTTACTGCAACGATTAAAAGTTAAACATAAGGTGATGCTAAATGAAGACTGAAATCAAATAAATAATTAATATTATTTCTAATGATCCGAAACAGTAAGATCTTGCGACATATCGCGGTAATACAAAAGTTATTAGGTATTTAGTATCAAGGCCAACTTTTTAATACATAAGTATAATGATAAAAATATTACTGATTTAAAATAATATGATGAAATTTTTATTTCCGTCCATCTATTATTAAAGACCTAGTAAGTGCATTTCCATGAAAAAATCTTTACCCTGTTAGTCCACCGTCATTAAAGACAAATATGATTACAGTCAGCTCTCTCAGAGACTTTAAGAAACTGATCAGAAAATTCCCAATTCTCTTCAGTTCTCAGCCCCTGTTTTACAGATGTATGGGGTGGTATGTTGCTCTTACCCGAAATTCGATTTTATGACAGTAGATACTTCTAGAATAGGACAATGAAAACAAGCTAAACGATATGCGTTTTGTTGTTAACAGAAAAAGAAAGAAAAGAAAGAAAGAAAAATATATTTGTTGATGAAAAACAATATGACATTTTGCCTATAATATACATAAAATTAACACTACACAATCTATTATTTCACTACAACACAGCCCCCAGTGTAACACTAGAGTACACGAGTGGCCTACTATAGCAGACCAGGGTCTTTTTGCGGTGTTCTTTAGTTTTGCGCGCTTGAAACCAGTAATTCCAGATAAGCCTCGTCTGGTAAATTTGTCGCAACCTCAGTACCCCTCACGATCTCCGTGCGAACGCATGTGCTAGATATTTGGTGTCAAAAGCGCGGGCCTATTAAAGTAGTCCTTGCGTGTATTGGTGTATCAAAATCAGGTAACTAGCTTTTCATGTATTATCGATTCATAACGCTAAAATAATATTCTCCAGATAAAATGTGTACGTATATGTTTGTATGTTTATTTAATTATTGTCATTTTCGGTTTGGGTTTTTATCAGAAACAAAAATGTTTTCAATAACAGTCCGGAGACTGGAACAGTGTCCCGCAGATGGAAATAGGTTCGCCCCCTGCTACATGATCACATGACCAAAAACATATATGGCGAAACGTAGGCGTTGAAAACACCGCGGCTTACCCCTTAGAGGATTATATACGCAAAATTATCGCTTCACTCAAGATGACTAATGTGAAACCGCGGTTTCACCTCCGTGGTGATGGATGGTGATGTTAAGGAAATATATCCTATTAAAATACCGCTGCTTACCCCTTCGAGGATTTATAGGCAAAATTATTGGTTATGTTGTATTTAAAAATAACATGTGTATATTGCAGGCGGTTCATTCAAGACCGTTAAACTGGTGTTTCACCTCCGTGGTGATTACGTAGTACATACAATTGTCTGTGGTGCTGATGGCGGAATCGCTCGACTACAGTAGGCTGAACAACAAAGATACCTAGATGGATGACATGGGGACTTTATCGCCGAGCACGTTGTCAAAATTATTGTCGCTTTTGACTATCAGAAACTGACACATCTCTTACAGAAATATATTGACAGAAAATAAGCCATTATTACGATCTAGACGTAGGCGACAATATCTTGTTATTTTGTCTATACTGAAACTAAAACAAAAGAAATAATATCGCGAAGCCAACTAAATTAAAAAACTGTACTAATGTTCTATATCTCTTCCATTTTGGGACTATTCAATTAAGTCGGGTTCGCGATATTATCACTTTTGTTGAGTTTCAGAACGCGACATTAGATCCTCCAACGCACACTGTTTTGATAGATATGATTGAATTTGAAATTTGTGCGGCGGCAATAAAGTGCAAATTGACTTTTTGGTGTTAGGAACACACTTACATTGCTTAGACAACAGTGAGTGCTTGTAATTTAATATGAACTTTATTGTATATCAATAAAGTTCAAATGGACTTTACATTTTAGTTAGAAAACGTTTGTATGGGAAAAAGAAAACGGCTGTTTTTAGGGTTTTCCCGGCAATGACTCGAATTTTTCTCCATAAAAACTATCCTTGGACTTCAACAAACATGTAAAAAAATTATTGGCTAAATTGGTCAAGGCGTTGTTGAGATATGCGCTTTCCAACACATTTTGCGATTTATTTTTATAATAAAGACAATTTCTTGGTATTTTAAAATGGCCTAAGTAGGCGACGCGTCGCTCAAGTATATAAAGGGGTCCGTGTACCGCAGTGTTAATGAACTAATATGACATGTGGTTGTTTTTATTCGAATCCTTCACAATCGCGTTTTATTTCTACCAGGTGCACTCCCCCGATTTGTGAGGAAAGTGCGCCTAGTGTACACATTTTTTAATTGCATTTTAAAAATCATCATTTGCCTGTTACATTTCATCGACAGAATATGGGTTGTATTTCCAAAATATAAACTGTCACATTCAGTTTCATTGGTGAACCCAAGCAGAAGATATTATGTTTCATCAAAGTCAACTATGAAAAAAGTATAGCGCACTTCGCCCCCTTGACCTTACTTAATTTAATATAACACTGTACACAGATTTGCATTCAAAATGCTAATAAACAACAAATCGTGTAGTAAATTCAACTTGTACCTAAATCAATATCGAAGTATTTGCGTTTTCAAATATGAATACTTATGGTTTTTAACAATAAACTGCCTTCTATTATCTAATCTGTGTGGTAGGGGGTTTTGGTCTGATATTAGGCCCTTTTATTTTTACCCTTTTACTTTTGTATTCAAGTCAGTTTATGAGGGGAAAAAAATTTAAATGTTGGCTACACTGAGCAAAGCGTGACGTGACGTGACGTGAGATAGACGTGAACAATCGAATGACAGTTTTAATTTTTAAATGTTGAAACTAATAAATGTTTAAATGTACAAATTGTTGAATTAATATATTTTTAATAATTTTTATTTACATTAAAACGAAGAAACAAACTACGTCAACGATAAAAATAAAGTACTTAAAAATTGGACAGTTGCTTTCTCAGCCCGCCAGTGACAGTCACGTTTGTTTATTGGTTAGCATCCGCCATTTTGTACTGTCGTTTGTTTAGTGACTTTATAAGTTATAAACATTTCAAGAAAGATATAAAATTGTGTTGTAAGAAGCGAGGTACAATGTTATTGCTGGAAACGTTGCGCAGCGAGTCTACGAATTAAACTGTGTGCTTGTCAATCTGACATCGGTATACTATCATACTTATGTACCGGATGTGTCCTACAATCGGTTAGGGCGACTTTACGTGCCACCTTGAGTGGTGTACGTGTCCCGATACCTATGCTGCCAAGAATATGAGTGGCAACGGGAATCAGGTGCCGTTGGCGTCCAGTCAACGAGGGTCCGGACCGTATCCTTTTAAAAACTGTATTTAATGTAATATTCTTAGTGTATTTACGTAATAATTTATGCCACTTCAGCATCTGTTTTGACTGTTGCCGCTATTGCGAAAAGTTAGTTTTGTGAACTTTTAAACTATGATATGAATTGTTTTAAATAGTAAATGAATGGACAATAGCTATTCTCTGCTTTTATATCCATATTTAGGTCCTGTGTGAAAATATACAAATGTTGCATGTTTGGAAATATCCACTTCAGTGTAACAGTGCTCTACATTTTGGAGTATACCCCCTTTTGGTTATAATAGGATCATATGGGTAAGTATCATCACATACACCATGTATTTAGAATCAGCATGATAGTTCCATAGGTGTTTGGTTTGTACCTACTATTTTATTATGAAATTACAAATAAATAACTATTGAATGATGAATGATTAATTCAAAACATCAAGAGTAAATTATAATATTATTTTAAGAGCTCTACCAACCTGAAGACTATATATTATATGGCTTTAATTGGAAATTAAATATTAGAATTTCATCAAATGAAGCATGTTTATAAAAGTTATTGTAAGTCACCATGAATTATTTTGGCTATAATATGATGATCACTCATGATGGTATAGGTATTTATATGATGGTGGTAATCAATAATTTGTGAGTGATATTATTTGTATTATCTGCTTTGCGAATGCTCACTGTAATCAGATTAGTAGTTATTTGTAATACAGGTACCATACCTCTACCTAAGTTGAGAACAATGTTGCAGGGGTTGTATGCCTGAGTGAGCATGTGACCTAGTAGCATGCAACATGCATTATCAAACACTACATATTGTGGTTGAGCTTGAGGTGTCCAATCTCACTTTTATATATGGTGTATTTGTTGTTGCAAGGATCAAGACTAATTTGACTAACTGATCCCATAATCTAGGTCACAATTGGAAAAAATTCTTAAATTTCTTACAGCACCTAAGGATAAAAAATAGTAGTTTTAACTTTCCATTAACATCCATCCAGGCGGGGGTTGATTTTTTTTAAAAGAATGGTTATATTATTATTAGCACACACTCCAAGTTTCAACCTGTGGAGATGCATAGTTTTTAAGAAAATCATTATTGAAAATCAATTATTTTGCAATATTTACATCAATACTTACCACAGATCATATAAAATTTTCACCATTGAATGTTTCATTTTATGTACGGTTGTAATGCATTCGGTAACATTTTATTTTAACGATGTTATAGGCTAACCTACACCTCAATAATGATGTATAACTTCCTTAGAATTAATAATTTAAAATTCTCAAAAAGGGTGGTGGCACCGCAGTTTTTCCTTTGAAGGGGAGGTAGTGCTCCTCCCCCCTCCCCTTCCCACCATCTATCTACCCCCTCAACTCGACAGATGTTAATGGAAAATCGTATCAAATGTACTATTATTAATGGTGCTGCAAATTGTTAGATTTTGCATGGAAATTGTTAGATTTAGCAAGCAAATTTTTAGAATTAGCAGGCAAATTTTTAGAAAGGAATTTTGAAGACTGAATATACTATCAATATCTTTCCAGTACTTCAAAGTTATATTATAATTCAACAAACAGACATAAATTTAAAGATGCCGCAAGTTGTTTGATATACCAGGCAAATTTATTTTAAAAAGAGTGAAAGCATTATTCAATATCATGTAGTACTTAAGTTATATTATAATTGAAATGTACTGATGCAAGTAGTTTTATATGGCAGGCACAGATTAAGAAAACTATATTAACGAATGGAAGCCCAATCTGTTTCTATACAGTACTTCCTGAGTTATATGGTAACAGACATTAGCCAATTGTAAAGAGTGCTAAACAGTTGTGCTCTGTTGCTTAATTTTTTTTTTAATTTACATAATTAGTTTTAAATTTAACAAGAGTTATTATATATTATATAATATTATACTGAACATTTAATTGAACAAAATTCAATTTATAATTAGAAATTCAATTTTAGACTTTGGTCTTTATAGTTTTATTAGTAACCATATCTGAAACTGCTATAATTTTATTCACATATTCATATCCATAATTTGAAATCTATTATACATTCCTGATTTTTGATATGTTTTTTTTTATTTTAGTCTTTAACAGATGTATATGTGCCTTTTGGCAAAGGCTTCCTCTAAACACTTACAATTTACTCTCACTTGTGTGCATCTGCTGACCCATGTTTTGTCAGCTGTTGCAGCTATCTCATCATCCTATGTTTGCAGTGTTCCCTCCATCTCTCTTCTTCTTTCGGGTACTAATAAATGCTTACAACTTTGCTATGTCTTTTCTACTGTGTATCCAGCCCATCTCCTTTATAATATTTTCACTTTAGTGCAATATCTTGTATTTTTGTTGCTTTTCCAATGGTGCTGTGTCTAGGTTTGTTTAATCTTTTAGCCATCATACTGTCTCCATACTCTGTTGACATGTTTGCGGTTTCCATGAGTAGGATTTTGGTGAGTGCCCAAGTATGTTAATAATAGGAGTATGCAAGTGTCGCATATTGTTCCTTTTATCCTTTTATTTCTTTTTCTTTAATTTATGCACAATATTGTTTCTAATCACATCCTATTCTCATTTTTATTTCTTTGCTTGTTATGTTTTTCTTTTAATTCTTCATAATACACTATGGGTTTCTTAATTATTGTAACAATTTCTTTCTCCTTGTTGGTCATAACTTTAGTTTTTAATATACTAGCTGCACCCTGCGGTCGCACCCACATGGTGATGTATGATTATTATGATGATACTGCCTCATCTAACTACGAGGGTCATTTGAAAAGTTCTTAGCCTAACATGGTTAAAGTCATTGGTTTTTTTATAACTACCCTCATTTTGTAGTTACATTAGTTAGCAACAAGTATGCACAGTTTAGTTTATTCACAGTAACTCATTGTTCTGTCGAGGAGATAGCTAAGACTGTAGGCATCTCATCTGAGCGAACACATCATATAATTACTACTGAACTTGGATTCTGTAAGGTGTCTGCACGGTGGGTACCGCAACTGCTTTCAGTGGAACAAAAACGCAACCGACTCACAACTTCTCGCGACTGTTTAGAGTTATATGAAGCTGACCCAATAGAATTTGTTGAAAGATTTATAACCATGGATGAAACCTGGGTTAACCACATTACACCCGAGACAAAAAACAGTCGAAACAATGGAAAAGAGCAGGATCGCCCACCCCAAAGAAGGCAAAGGTGGTTTTATCGGCGGGCAAAGTAATGGCATACGTTTTTTGGGATGCAAAGGGTATAATTCTCGTGGATTATTTAAAAAAGGGTGAAACAATAAACTCCGATTACTATTGCAACCTGTTGCGTTGTTTGAGAGAAGAAATCAAAGAAAAACGTCCAGGTTTATTGAGAAGAAAAGTCTTGTTTCATCAGGACAATGCGCGCGTTCACACCTCTGTGCAATCATGGCAGAAATCCATCAATGTGGCTTCGAATTGTTACCTCATCCCCCATATTCACCGGATTTAGCACCGTCCGACTTTTTTCTGTTCCCAAAGCTGAAAAATATTTTAGGTGGAAACATTTTTTTACAAATGAAGAGGTCATAGCCGCCGTGGACGCTTATTTTGAGGAGTTAGACGAAGATTTTTTTAAAACGTGTATCGAAGCCTTACCGGGCCAATGGAAAAAGTGTACTAAAATACTCTTATAGTAGAGGAGAGGAGAGTATGTTGAAAAATAAAAATAAACTCAAAATCGTGTGGTTTCATTAAGTATGTTAGGCTAAGAACTTTTCAAATGACCCTCATACATACTAAACATCCAAATCCAAACTCACCATTTATAAAATAAATAAGATTCATAGTCAAGTCCTGTTGTTTACTTTGTGTCAAGATCAATTGGCATTTCTTGCAGTTCTTGAGGAGGTTACAAATAGGATGATGATCTTGTCTTTTACAAATCTCAAGTTCATTATGTTATCGCCATTGATTTTTTTTCCATTGATATTACTTGTCTTCCATCTACAAATGTCTCTTAGTTTATTTTGAGGTAGTAGGTTATGTTTCCCTTGCAGGTGTAGTTGTTTAGATTTCATAGTTGGTTTCGTAAGTCTGGGGCTATCAACTGTATGGTTTCTTGTCATAAGTCTTTAAAAGGTTTTACATGTCTCCTTGACTTGTTTGGAACTTTTATAGTTTCACTCTCACCATTCGGTGGTTGGTGTTGATGTTGCAATACAGTCCACACTCTTCAAAAGAGTGTGTTTGATTGAAAGTTTGTAGTCTAATTACCCCACAACTGTTAGTGTGGGGGCTGTGGCTGGTTCGAGCCGAAGAAAAAAGTCTTCTTATTGTTGTTGCTTCGAGGCACTCTATTTTTCTTGTTTACAAGTGGACTGTATTGCACTTACTGAATCCTAAGTTGTCTTCTTTTTCTTACATGCTTCGGGTGTAGGGAAAAGGGGCCAGGGCTATGCCCTCTGTCCTTGGCTCTTCTCGACCCGTTACTATGGGTCGGTCATTTTTGGATACTGTGGGTTTTTTATAGGTGTTGCCCCCGCCGGCCACTATGTGCCCAGGCGATCAAGCCCTGCCGATTGAGACTCTTGGTTACCCAGGGGAGGCCAAGCGAGCCGATCAGCGACCGGAGCAGTAGCTTCCGGGTGCTACACCATTTGTAATTGGTCTTCGTTGACCTCATCTAAGGGGACGAGGTCTCTCGAGTATGGTTTCGTTCTTCCTGTCACTTCCTTGTCTTGTAGCGGCGCTATGACACGTAATTGGTCATCGCGCGACTCGTCTGCTATTTTGAACATTCTAGTAGCCGAGAATCGTACGAAAATGTCGAGGTTCTCCATCTTTAGGTCTCTTGCAATTGTTGCGTTTCTTACGAACCTCGTATTATGATTCGTAGGCTTATATTTTCATGAGCTGACTACACTTGCGATTTGTTAGTGATGCGAATGCATACCACGCCGGCGCGGCATACAGTAGTCGCGTTCTAATGTATGTCTTGTATAAAAGTATTTTCGTCCGGAGTGGTATGTTCGAGCGTAGGATTGGAGAGAGCATCCCGCGGGTCGCCTTCGCCTTTCCTATCGCGGCGTCTATGTGTTTTTAAAGCAGAGGCGGCGGTCACGCCTAGGTTACGCCTAGGTATTTTATGTGTGGTTGCCACGGTATATCCTGTGCCATCAGTTTCAGTGGTGATGGGTGGATGGTGTTTCCTGTTTCCATTGCTTGAGTTTTGTTAACCTTGACCGACAGCCTCCATTTCTTCAGCCAGCCTGGCAAAGCTTCTATCGTCGCTATGAGTCGCTTCGCAGAGTAGGCGGGGTAAGAGGATGCATAATAAGCGGCATCGTCCACGTAGAGCGCGAGCTTCGCCTGCCCGACGACCAGAATGTCATCAGTGTACTAAGCGTAGCATACGGGCGAGATGCATCTTCCTTGCGGGACTCCGGCTTTTACTGGCTTTTTAGTTGAGAGGGTGTCTTCAACTGCGACTGTTATTGTCCTGTCTTTTAGGAATGATGCTATGATTTCGACGATTCTCCGGGCTGTCGCGGACTTCGACAGCTTGTAGAGCAGGCCGTCGTGCCATACTCTATCAAACCCGTTTTCTATGTCCAGGAGAACCGCCGCTACGACTTCCTTTTTGTTAGGGCTAGTGGCCAACTAATTTATCAACCTACTATCTACCCTCGCTCGCAGTGTAGTGGAATGTTCGGCCCTAAACCAGTACTGTTTCACCCGAGGCTTTATCTGAGGTATCAGATGATATAACAGATGTCTTTCAATGAGTTTAGACATCGTACTCAATAGTGTGATTGGCCTGTAGCTCTCGGGTTTCTTTGAGTCTTTTCCGGGTTTAGGGATCATGATGACTTCCCTCTTTCCAGGAGCTAGGTAAATGTCCTGTGTGAAGTATCCCGTAGAATATTCGAGCGAGTGCGGTCACTGATTTCAACGGCATATGTTTGAGCGCCTTATTCGATATATTACCGAGCCTTGGTGCTTTTCTGTTCGGTAGCTTAAGTATCGTCCGTGCCTTCCTGGCGAAAAGACGATCTGTTCTTATTCTTCTTCGGTATCCTTTGGGGGTAGGGCCGTAAAGTAGCTGCTCAGGTACTCTTCAATCGCATTTTCGTGTGCGAGGTTGATAGCGGGATTGGCGTAAATTGAGTCTCTAGGTGCTCTACAAAAATCTCCGTTCGGTCTTTGGCGGTAAACTGTAATATGCCGCCGGTACCGACTAGTGGCCTGATGGGTGGTCGTTCTCTGGTAAGTTACCGGCATAATAAGTGTACAGATGGAACTTCATCGCCTAGAGAGTTTACGTGATTTTCCCATGATTCCGCTGCGTATTCCTCTGGGCGGTTTTAATGCGCTCTATGAGTGCGTTTAGCTTAGACTTGAGACGCGGACATCGTGTTTGTTGCCATAGCTCTTTAGTCTCCCGTTTTTCGTGAATCTTGTTAATAATCCACGACGAGAGGTGATCGCTTCGCGCTCTCATCGTGGTGGTCTGCGAGGCTGTTCCTAAGGAGAGCTGAAGTACTGTGGTGAAACTTCCGGTGGTTTCTTCTATATCTTGAGTGGTTGTTATGGGTTGTGTTACAACTCTGCTCTGCGCGTCCTTCTTGAACGCATTCCAATTTATTTTACGTTTCTTCCTAGGAGCTGCCACTCTACTTGGTGCTTCGTGGAATGTGAACAGTACTGGTCGATGATCTGATGGTAAGTCAACCAGTACTATTTGTGTTGTTGCCGTTCGTAGCCCGTTGTATACGACTAAGTCGATCACGTCTCCTACGCTGTTGGGCTCATAGTGTGTAGGTACGTCGGGTCCGTATTATAGTCCGTATCCATAATTGTGATTCACCGAGTATAGAGTTTCGTCCCATGGTGGTTTGTTATTCTAGAGTTCCAATGGGTGTGCTCCCATACCAATAGTCGTCGCCGGCGACGACTGTTGACAACGGGCATTCTAGGGGTTTGGTGGCAGGCGCGGCAGTAGCGAGCGCGGTAGCGGCGCGTGCTTTGTTCGTGCGCTTGCCTTTGGCGGATGACGCGCCCGGAGCCGAAGAAATAAGGCTTCGTATTGTTCTTGCTTTGAGACATTTTATTTTTCTTGTTACAAGTGGACTGTATTGCACCGACTGAATGCTACGTTGATTTATTATTTAAATTTATTATAAATCTCTAAATACGATCGTGAGCAAAAGTATGGACTCAGGCCGTATACTTACAGTCAAAAAAATCTACAATAACATATTTTGTTTAAAAATAAAGTAGATGTCATACGGTGACCACATAAGTCGCTTCCATGCTATGCTTTAGGCTCCTCACTCTCTAAGATATAAGATCTTAAATGTTATGCCCTGTAGTTACACTGAAAACATTGCCCTTCAACGAAACAAAGTAATGTTTGCACACTTGCTTCACGATTGAATAACTCTCAAAGGTGTGGTAGTCCCCAGGCGGGCTCTGCTATAGTCCTACCACTACAATATACAGGTTTATTGAAAAAAGGCTAATAACCACCTCCATTACATCACAACAAACGTTAGTTCTACGACTTTTCTTAATACTAAACTATTTCTCGAAATAAAATACTAAGGTTTAGTAGTACTTATGTGACATTTTAGCTATACCCATATGCCTGGTAAAAATGAAAGCAAACGATGCAACGCCTCCCGTGAGCACCGTGGCAAAATAAATTATAAACCGCGCGCCAGAGCTGCAAGCGCGCAACTGCTTCGTAGAGTTACGAATATTTAGATCGAGTGATTATTATTTTATGTTTTATTTTTACATGAATGTTAAAATATTTTGATTATTAAAAATGTACAACTTATATATGTGTGTAAACAAGATTTAACCCTTACTATACACTGATCATTAAAACAAAAGATTTATGAATTAAACTCACGTAAATTTAAATCTCTGGTTTTAGGTTAAGTGACAGTGAGAGAAATTAAAAGTCTGTATTTAGTGGAAGAAATTAGTAAAGAGTAGTCGAGATTTATTTAAAAGTAACTTTTATATATCCACATTACAAATTATATTCTATACTTGCTGTACTACTTACTGTGTCGTAAACTTAGGGTTGTTAATCACTGCACATTACAGATGGAATGGTTAAAAATGCCCTAGATATAAAAAAATATCAAAATTGTTACACATTTACTGTAAACCCAATTAGTTCAGCATTCATAGGTAAACAACAGGTGATACCTTCGACCTGTTTACTACCAATAATGGTTTGTACTAATATGAACTATAAATGTGTGTGTTGTGTTGCATTTACCGCGAAATGATAAAAGATTTCATCACGCATTTATGTCGATAAATTACAATTTAATAGAAGCGAATGCAATATGTAATTTATGCGCTAGGTATTTTTATACTAAACGCTAAGATTTTTAGTTTTCTAGAACTAGATCCGGTTTACTCTACCTTAGCATTCTTTACATGTTAACTAGCGGCGGCGTTCTTGAAAATGGCGTCATTAAAGGAAATGGTCGAAAATACTATTATACTACAAAATAAATCTATATATCATCATCATCATCATCATCTCAGCCGTAGGACGTCCACTGCTGAACATATGCCTCCCCCATGATTTTCCAAAAGGACCGGTTGGAAGCGGCCTGCTTCCAACGTCGTCCTGCGGCCTTCCTCAGGTCGTCTGTCCACCGTGTCGGTAGACGACCTACGCTGCGCTTGCCGATCCGTGGTCTCCACTCCAGAACCTTTCGGCCCCATCGGCCATCTGTTCAGCGTGCTATGTGCCCTGTCCACTGCCACTTCAACTGGCTAATCTTCGAGCTATGTCGGTGACTTTGGTTCTTCTACGGATCTCCTCATTTCTGATTCGATCACGTAGAGAAACCTCGAGCATAGCCCTCTCCATACCTCGTATATATATATATATATATATATATATATATACATAATTATATCTCATCGCATTAGCGGGTTATATAATTGATTTAATTATTATCAGAAGAAGGTTCTTATGAAAGAAAACCCAAGAAAAGACGAAAGGATATGGCGAGGGCGAAGGCCGAGCCTACTACGCAAACAAAGTCGCGGGCATTGTTATACATTGATAATATTTATTAAATTAGTAACAACATATAATAATAGGTTATTGATGCAACGAAATGGTTCTGAATTCATATATTTTCAAGATTTTAATCCAACTCACGTAACACAATTTTTTTACTTTTTCAATTTGCAAACATTGTCTGAGCGTTGTGACAGGATAGACTTGATACTATATAAAATATTTAGTTATTCGTTAGACTGCCCCGATCTGCTTTCCCGTTTTAAGCTCAGAATACGTTTTAGATATACTCGAAAGCTTCTGTCTCCGTTTTTATCCCCTTTTCGCAGGACTGTGTTAGGTACCAATTCACCGGTGCCCCGAATTTGCAGGCTTTTATATGATTGTAGCAACTCGGTTGATATTTTTATATTTATTCTCTGCTTGAATTAAAAATTAAATTAAATACACTTAGGACTGTTACGACTCTGTCAACAACTCTCTCTCTGACTGTTTTACTTAAATTACTTAAGTATTATATCTAATATTTTTTTAATGACTACTACGAGTAAAGGGGGATCCCAATAATCTATTTATCCACAGTTTACCTTACTAACGATAGAAATTTGACATAACGTCCATACAAATAGTGTCAGATATCTATCTCTAGTAAGATAAACCGACGATAGATAGATTATTGGGATCGGCCGTAAGTTATTAATATTTGCATCTCGGTTACCTACTCCTTTTTAATGTGATTATTAGTGCATGCGGTTTTTCTCTTAAATAGGTAATACATTTAGCTAATAATAGTTAGACCTACATGTGGAAAAAGTCCTTTCGAGGCAAATAAGCAGTTCATTAATATGCATGCATGCTACGCATGTATGCTAGCATAAAAGATGAAATTACCATTGAGAAGCCTAATAAATAAATAAAATCTATATTTAGCCTATACTATTCCTTATGCATCTGGCTATCATATACAAATATTTTTTCAAATAGGACTGGTAGTAATAAAATTTTCCTCTTTATTGTATTAGTACAGTTGTGCCAATTTCTCGATCGAGGTGAATACTAAACTGACTAAACTAAGGTGTGACTTCCACTTTGAAATTATATAATGATATGTTCGCTATTGCATCGATCCGCATGCTAAGCTACTCGGATGACGAGCCAGTTATAAATAAAATATTAGAAAGGAAGACAAAAAGGTATTTTGCAAAATCCGAAGAGTTGTCAAGCCAAGTAGATATTTGGGTTGAAAAATTACTAGGAGAATTGAAAACAGCTAGTGTCTACAGTAGACGTTTTCCGGAGTGGCGACCGTGTGACGTCATAGTGCATATTAATATTATATGACACCTTACTAGGGGTGCTTAAGGAAACGGCCACCTTGTACGTTACAGAATGTTACGACGTGTTATTTATTAAACAATTTTTTCATTGGCATGTAACGTATTACTTTTCGATGCGTGCAAACTAATTAAACGGGAATTAATTTAATTCACATTTACACACTATTATTATAAATATGCAAGAGTGTTTTTGACTAATGGTGCCCGCTGTAAGTCAAAACCTTATACTTCCTTTTTATTTCTGCACAAAATGTAATAGTACACCCACCCGGATGGTTGAGCCGAGGACCGTGTTTTGTGTGTACTAAACGTTGTAGAGATTTTAGTTACTGCTACGAGCTCATGGTCATGCGGGTTGACGATTGCAACGTGTAACTTTTCGCAACAATGATCGATGCACGTCCCAGGCCTGCTGCATTTATCTACGAGTTATCGCTCCGTAGCTATTTGGTCTCACTACCACACTTAGCATTTTGTGTGCAAAAATATCTGTAGCTGCATCCTTGCATAATTTATCACGTAATTACGAGAATTTACTCAGCCTGATTGTAACCACAGTGTAGCATGCTTTAGCCTTTGTACATAATATTTCACATAATAATTTCACAAAAACATAATTAGGCTATTGATATATCTAATTTATGTACTTTCCTATCGTTTTTGCTAATGGTTTACTAATTAAGCCATCCATTAATAATGCTGCATAATCAGTATTATTACTGGCAATCGAGTCAAGTAGTGGTCGAACGCTACAGCTTAACAAATATAATTTGCGTTGAGTTTTGCGATGAGGTTGTATGTTTGTTACTTCTTTACGTTGAAATGGCTAAATTTATCTGGATAAAATTTGCAATCTTGCATAATAAGCTACCCCCAACGTATATGTCTAGTAAATATTAGACATATACGTTGGGGGTAGTAAACATAAATATGTTTACTCTATGTATCAGGTAGTTTCCGAGAAATCGTTACAGCCTTATCTCACGTGGTTGTATTAAGTCGCGGTCAGATACTAGGTAATAATAATTTAGAGACTAATAGTTCAGCTGCTGAATACGACTGCAAAGATTGTATGTAAGATTATGTGAATCAAGCAGGTTAAAAACAAATCTTGCATACTGCCATTTTCCATTTGTAACTCTTTCGCTTTAGACACTTTCGAGCGCGTACGAGTAAACGTTGTTTAAAGATCATTGATCCTACCTTCAATAATTACGTAAGCCCGCATAAACTAACGCACTATTCAGATAGCGAATCTATACGCATTGACGGCTTCGTGGATTTTGAGGAATGAGGTGACATAAGATAAATAATATTCACCCTCACTACGCGAATGACATATAAAATTAAGTATATACGATCGTTGAACTTATAATCGAAGCACGCCATCCGTAAAACAATAAGCGACCAAAACCTATCGAGTGGATTTTCAAAATAAAAGATCTTTAATACCTTGATCGCCGGTTGTAAGAAATCCATTATTCTCTTGGTGATAACGAAAAATAACTTATTGTAAAATGTAACTAAAATCCCGACAGCGTACCTGAAAAGAATTACACAAGCCTTTGGATTGCCAATTCTTGAATAGCGATGTGAAACGTAGTCTTTAGTTATCTCCCGAGCGCAGTGAGGGTTATGGTTATATAAGTCTGGGTTTATTTAACTATACTAAAATCCTGCGTACAGCAAGCCATTTTAAACTCAATCAAATAAAGACAATCCCCGAGGTGAATCCTCACATTGTCTCGTAAGAACTGTGAAAGTAACTACTTTATAATTATAAAACCAGACCTACTTAAAACAAAGCATTATTATTATTACAAAGCAATCAAATTATGATTAAAACAGTAGGTAAGTTAATGGCACCTACTTATCAAATGAATTAAAAGTGTATTTGGCTACATTGCTGCAGTTTTTTATATACGTGTATCATTCACGAACACTAAGCGGATTAGACCCGAAAATATAATGTATTTGTATTGAAAAATAAAACTAAATCACAATTTCCTTATCTCAATTCCCGGTAAAAACCCATAAAAACGTTACGTCACGTGATTTTCCCAGTTGTGGATAACACACATTTTGGTGATTGTCTCATAAAAAGTTTTTTGTTGATGTACTTACTTACTTCTTGGTTGAGGTTTGATAAATTATTCCACTTGTGGCAAAATACCAAGTTATCTTTGGTGTAGGTCCCATTAGTAAGTTTTTCATACAAAACATTTTTGAGGTTCGGAACTTAAAATCACATCATTCGCCACTAAGCTAGTAGCGTAAGGATATGATGACTTATATTTGGTTAGGGTTGCACGATATGTAAACGTGCATCGTTGAACCTGTGGTGTGAAATCGTAGATTGTACAACTAGTGCGTAAAACAAGCCATTTTGTCCGAGACGTTTAACATATGATATTTATATAATTAAAACACATGATAGTCGAGGATAAAATGTGTTTTATGCACGAGTTATATACTTACCTTTTCACTCTAAATACGCTAAAATGAAACCATAATGTATAATTAGTCCAGTCAAATTAGGATAAAGTTTGGAAAATTCTGTCAATAGTAGCTTTTTCTGGAATCGTTAGGAAACATAGCTAGGAGTATCTCCCTGGTGTGCACCGTTTCTAGCACCTACGGAAATGTTAAACATTAGGTCAGTAAATCAGTGCGACATACAGAATATTTGTCATTGAGTTTTTTTTTATTTCCGGCTCTAGGAAAATTCCGACATATAGGTGCAAACTTAAAATTAGGTATTTATAAGCATCATAAACGTTCAGATAAATTTGCACGAATGTGCCAGTTTCGCATCATAGCTTTTCCGCCAACTTCCAAAAACCAGGAGTATTTTATCAAGGTGTACTATTTTTTTATGTATAACTAGCTGCGCTCCGCGGTTTCACCCGCGTGGTGATGGATGATGATGATGATGAATCAGATATAGCGTATGTTACTCAGGCATAATGTAGCTTTCCACTGCTGCCAGCAGCCGAGTGCCTAGTAAGCAAGTTGCTCACGAGTTTCATACGAACTTTGTCAACACACTTGCGAGGAAAAAAACATGTATTGCATAAATCGTTTAATTATTAAAATAATTCGTGAATGTACAATTTTCAGAACGGTATTGGATTGTTATTGATGGCAATTTCACAGTTTGTATTACTTTGGTGCTTGCCACTTCATTAGTACCTTCATTTACTTCTGTAAATTTCGATTAAAACTTTTTTGCCTTTGGCTCAAATTAATGTCTTACGTTATTTTGTCACTGATTTTGAATTGAGTCTTGTACCAATTCTTGATCTGCTGTACTAAAACTTGACATTTTTACAATTATTTACCACACAGCAAAAAATACAAAATATGAACATTAAAGGATACGGCGCGCAATATTTTTTTTCACTCATGACCTGCATTGTGACTGAACATACAAAGTTATCAAATGCAATTATTTTAACATATTATACTAAATTAATATGAAATGTTAATAATTTAATTGTAATAAATGCTTGTTTGACTTAATTGAGGATGTACACTACACATTGACTTATTCAAAAAATTTATATGAATTTTCTACGTCACAAAACCTTTTTTTTGCTACAAAAATCTGTATTACCCGGATAAATTGAAAATGATCTGTTTACTCTGATATCATTTTCAGTTAGGTACTCAGTTAACTGTGTAGGGATAATTCTATTATGCACTAGTGTGTTATAGTTCTGTTTATGGTCTTAAGAACGATGTAATGAGGCTCACTTTACGAGCAAGTGTCTGACTGAACCTCTAAATAATTTAATTTGCAAAAAAGAAGCATACATTTCATACAGTAAATTAATTCTGATAAGATATATATAAAAAAGACAAACTATATTTATAATAATCAAAATAATTATTTGTATGCCCTTTAACGTATACATTAGACTTTTATATACTAGCTAAAGTATACATATAATATATATATATATGTCATTTACTGTATGAAATATATGCTTTTTTTTGCCAAAACAAAAAAGTAATCAAAGTTTAAATTAAAAAACCTCGCAACAAATCGATGCACAAATATAAGGATAGAAACCGGTGGATATTGGATTGACCTAATGGGCTTCATACAACTTTACTGTAATATGTGTATACATATATATGTATAAAGATGCCGTATTCCGCTCGCAATGTAGGTGAATAATTAAAATTACTTGGTGGTTGGAAAACATATAATATACATAAATAACTTGAACAGCGTAGGCGCAACAAGACATTGTCGGAAAGACGTGCTAATCGGAAAGACGTGTGTAATCATTCGCAAAAGTGCGTAGGCTAAGTCAAGACGGTTTAACAGTGAATTTATTTAATGTGTTACAATCTACTTGTCATTGCACATTATATATCATGCAACCCTAACCAGAAGCAAGTAATTCGTACTTTACTTGTTAATTCTACGTATAAATTAGCTCCAATCTAAATATCATTCAAATTCGTTGTGCTGTTTCAACGTGAAGAAGTAATAACGCGCCACTCACATCCTCTCTTACTCTAAAACTTCTTTTAATATTTTTCTCTATGGTTTCTGTGAATGTGACACATCCTGGGATACATCGTTTGTTAACTTTCCTCCTTCCTCGTGATAATAGACAATTACAGAACAATAGAACAATTATCAATTTTTATGTGAGAAATAAAACACGTGTGTGTAACATAACTAATTTTATAAATGTGAAAATATGGATGTATGGATATTTGATACTCACATTATGATTGATGGTCACATAAAAACGGCTAAATGAATTTTAATGAAATATGGAGTGGTACCCAGGATTATATTTTTTATTTTATATTATACTAGCGACTGCCCGGGACTTCGTTCGCGTAGTAGGCTCGGCCTTCAGCCTCGCCATGACATCCCATCTTTTTTAGTTTTTCTTTCATAAGAACCTTCTCTTGACTATAATGAACACAACAAAAAGAATTTGCGAGGTTCCATCCGTTCTCAAGTTATTGCGTGACCAGGAGAAATAGGGCTTCATTTTTATATACATAGATTATTTTTTATTAATCTGTATAAGCTATGTTTTTTCAGTGTGCTAGTTAAAACGGGGCAAAAAGTATCCTGTATTATATACTAGCTGCGCTCCGCGGTTTCACTCGCGCGGTGATAGATTATGAATCATATATAGCGTATATAACTACCATACACATACATACATAACCCCATGGTACATAACCCAGGCATAATATAACTTTCTACTGGTGAAAGATGTTTTTGAACCGGTTATGTAGTTTTTACGTTTATCCGTTATAAACAAAAATATATATAGTAGTTTTTGTGACATAACTGTAAGACATGGTCTTACGGACTTTATTGTAGATATTAATGTTTTATAATAATTTATTTGTTATATAGTTATTAAATAGTTTCCGTAGCGTACGCGATATAAGGATTTTTGGCATTATTAGTGCATATTTTAACATGGAAAAGTAGTTATTGTGGTATCTGGTGGTTGTTGTGGTGTAAGTAACTGTAATGGTTAGATACTGGTATGGCAGACTTTTTTTGTAGACATTGATGTGCTCCATAGATGTTGACACGTGTCGAATCGTTTTTGGTTGATTGGGTTTTTTTGTGTGTGGTTTATTCTATAATACTTCCTATTTGCAGTTTGTGAGGGTGGTTCACACCGCAACTCTGCCATAAGCATTGTTTTTAGCGGAAGTGTCACTAAATATTTCTTCTAATATCGTTTTTGATAATGGACTTCCCAAAGTAACGCCTGAATCAATAAATTATATAATGTTAGTGTTAATATAGGATAATTTTTACACAGTTTAAACTTATGTAGTAGTTCCTGAGGAGTCGCGATCGGATTCCCTTACTCCACGCTGACGAAGCCGCGCACATAAACTAGTATTTTATAAGTGATTAATATAACAATATGTATATAACATACATTCTTGTAGTAAACCTTTTTTTCTAACCTAGTCCACGAAATTACGAACAAAAAATTCAATTCCGCTAGTTCCGTTCCGTTGCAATCTTGAGTTTCCGTAGCACTTCCCTTTGCTGTTATGATATCGCCACTGATCCCGAGCAGCCGACGGAGTCTGTAATTGAATCACTAGGCATAGCTAGGGTGGCTCATCGAGCAAGCTTGCTATTCGTTTGAAGAACTAACGGACACAAATATTTATATGTAAGTGACATTGAAGCCTATATATATATATATATATATATATATATATATATATATATATATATATATATATATATATATATAGGGTATTTACCGTTTTACTATATTTTGTTTTTTGTGACGCATTATTATTTAGAAAATTGACATGTAACACGAATAAATGAACTATGAGCTAGTGATAAAAAACTTGGAATCCTGGCTTTATAAGGGATGCAAATGCCCAATAAGCAAGTAATTTTGATCCAAGGTGAGACATACATTACTTTCAGAATTTCTAATTTTGCGATAATGTTGGCTGGCTGTCTCTGTTTATAAATAAATATTTTACAGGATAATTATCGGTATATTTGCCTATGTATATTATATTATAGATATATTATGTATATTTTAAAATATATATTACTCCAGGTCATCTATTAAAAAAACTTAATAGTTGAAAGGGTGATTTTTACCAGTGTGTCGAGTTCGGAATGCGGCGAATTGGAATTTACAATTTCGTTAACTCACGGTGCGTTTAGAAACTCTTAAAGTCTAACGTTCTATTAGGCATGCAAAATGTTTATGGTGTAATTATTCAATTATAAATTATTCAATCAGTTAAAGCGACATCAAACGAAGTATATTATGTCAATAGATTACGGAACAGGCACGTAGCGAAGCGGTTACCTCTGCCTATACAACAGGTGCATATCGTCCCAAGTGACGAACTGTACCGTGCCCCTCATCCTGAGATATTAAGTTGTTACATCTCATGTGCCTGTTATTGCATCGGCAACCATACCCATCAAACCGTAACACAGTAATGCTTACTGCTTCGCTTCATGGTAGAAATAAATATGGTCGCAGTCCTTCTCCGGACGACTCGTTCACAAAAAGTTTTTTTTACTTTATAATTGTTCATCAAAGTGACTGCCTGTCGCCAGATGGAAAGCTAAGATAAAATCAAGAAGCAATGACATTAGTGCAGCCGTAAGCAGCTCTAATCGCCATAATAACTAGAGATCTAGTGCTCTTAAAATTAAAATTAAATAAATTTGTGTTGTTCGATTTTTTAGGTAACATCATATTATACATTATTTATACTAATTCTAGCTGTAACATCCAATTTGATTAGGAACTGTGCCTCCTACCGGCCAGTCTAGACACTTCGACTCGTCACGTAATATCTCTTTCACACGACCAGTGAGGGTGGCCTGTGTATCACCCACTCTGGCCGGAAGCTAGGGAGGAATCCGTATCTGCGCAGATAACGGAAAGCTGATTAAACTAAGAAATAATATTATGTTTTTATTTTATTATTTATATTTCTTAAAAAATCACTTCCAACAATTATGTAACATTCCTGTCATTTGTTTATCAATACCATTATAAAAGTAGTAATTCGATCGGCTGTACAATTGTCATCTAGCAACCCCAGTTAAAAGTTACCCCTTGTCCGGAATACCTACTTCGTTGGCGTCTGCAATGTGTACTCAATTTCATCGAATGAAATTAATGTATAACATCCATTGCTGCTTTCATAACACTAACATGGAGTCATACGAACAATTCGCGCAGCAATGTATATCGTTATATGTTGTTTTATCGTATCGTTGTACATCTTGGTACCGGGAACAATAGGGAACGCCCCAAATGATGGCTTCAGTTTACTATACCTTTGTCTCTTTCCCTCACTCTGTACCGTGCTACATGATTAGCGGCTTGACCTCTCATCAGGCGATTTCCCGTAGTGATTTCTTTTATTATTATTAGAAGAATGGTTTATATGTATTAATTTATGTGTAATATTCAGTCAGATCTTCGTCAGAATCAGTCAGGTTAACGTGAAAGTATCACGCGGCTTTTATTTGCCTCGTGTGAGTGTACGGCGCGGTAGAGTAGCATGGAGCGCGTGGTTTCCTTATCGATTTTCTCTATGCTGCATTAAATTACTACTCGAATTGTGAATGCGGTCGGCAAATATTTTAGCAACATGCGTGCTTCTCACATGTAATGGAACACCGATTTCGGTGTAGTGATTTGTAATTATAGTCTTATCTCGTCTTGTGTTTGGCGTCGCTAGTGGCTCGGTGTACTTTCATATAAGAGCAGAAAGACCCTCAAGGAAGGCCAGGGCCTGCATGGCCCTGAGATTTGCGTAGGGGAGAATAGAGAAATAGTGCTCCTTATGCCGATGATCGTGTCTCCGTTGTTTTGGGAATGGTTCAACCTTTGGCTAACACAATTTCTAAAAGATTTGTATCATGAAATTAAAATGGTCGCTCTGAGAGGAGGGAATAATTCTATACCGTACCAACACACGTGTACGAACCATGGCAGTCAGTCGCAAGCGGGAGGGATTGATATGAGCCAGAGCGCGTCGCTATCGTTGAACGTGGGGCAGTCCAATGGCAGTCATATCCCGAACCAAATCAACATGCAGTCCTTGAACACTGTGTCTCTGCAGTTTGTGACGCCGCTGGGCTCTGCCAACGCTGGCTCTCACAGCCATAACCACAGCCACAACCACAACCATAGCCATAGCCATACCCACACCCACAAACATGAACAGTCTTCGTCTCGGTTCTCCAGCACTAATTGCATGCAGTCTACGCATTCGCATCATCACTATCGACTAGTGCCGCAATCGAGTAAGTCAATTAAACATATTCTGTCATGCGTCTAACTTTACATTATTTTTATGTTTCGTTTAAATTTCTCTGTGAATGGTTTATTACGCTTCCTTTCTCAAGTGCGCTGATTGTGTTTTATGTGCTATTGTTACCTAGCCGCGTTGTTGATAACGGTTTTATATCGATATATACCTACGTGCGATACAGATGCTGAAGTTTTGTTATTATGTACTTGGTGCACAAAATATTATATCCTTGAAAAATAGGCCGAAATCGATTCAATAATTTCTTTAGCGCAATTCAGTTATCCACGGGCATCAACACCACATAGTGAGTATATGTAATGTACCTATTATTCTAACAACTGTTTCATGGTGTATCAAGGGACGAACAAGTCGTTGGCATTTATGTTGAGTGGCACGCCTGCCAATAATAGTGTCTTAATCACCTAGTTAAGTTAAAGTTTTATGTTGTAATACAATTACTACAGTTGCGTGAGCGGCACTAAATGTCTGTCTCGAGAACACAAGCGCAGTGATGTGCAAATATTCACCTTAACTTTTCTATGATTTCGAGACCGCATGGCCCACTGAGCAATCTAATTTCTGAACGCACCTATGGTTAAAGCTGATACAAGCACAGTAACGCTTCCACAGTGCTGCCTACAGGCATATAACTTACTAGCTGTGCTTTGCCGTTTCATCCGCGTGGTGATGGGGGATGATAATGATTAGCCAAACTATTAGCCTATGTTACTTAGTGTTAATGTATCATTCTAATGGCGAAAGAATTTTTCAAATCGGTCGAGTGTTTTTTGAGTTATTTTGTTATAAAAATACAAATCTTTCCACTTTATAAAATTAATACATATAACTATAATGTCCATACTCTATATACGGTATATATTCTACCTGATTGAATATTTGCTTTTGACGAACAGATCATAGAATTTCTGTATTAAAATCTGCAAAAAAAAATTATATTAGAAAATGTATAATTTAAAATTGTAAATTTACTGATTTATTAGATTATAAATGTACTGAATTTTTTTTTAATTATTTTTGACTTGTCATCCTGTTTAAGCTTAGAACAAAAAAAAATATGTTTGAAACTAACGTCGACTGATGCGTAAGTGTTCATATATATAAGCTAAATTGTCATGTCTGTAACAAGTACGGCCATTTAGAAAGGCCTGTGTAGCCTCTGAACATTAAAAGTAGTAAGTAGTATACACAATTTGACAACTTCAACTGTAAGAAAGATGGCTTGACCTTAAGAAATTGTGTAGCTATAGGCCCCAGAGTAAGACGGACGGTCTGTTTGTAGGACCGGTGGAATGTTACCATCCGTCGAGCGCTGCGGCCGCGGGCTACATGCCAAGCACCACCGGTGGATCCCAGCCTGCGGCACAGCCCTCCTTGAGAGTGCAACCAACACCACCACAACCCTCAGCGCCTCCGGCTCCGCAACAAGACATGTCCAAGACTAACATGGTCAGTATTCTACTATACCGGCTATGTTCCACAGTGCTTTAATTTTTTTCTTTCTCTATACAGGCTAGCGACGCTACTTTATTCATACTGTTGTAACTAACTTGGTGAGAATACTATCCTCACGAGTAACCACAGGAATGAACGATAGCATTCATCAGCTTACGAAGAGTACATCGCAGGGAAGAATCGCCACAGCCTGACTTCCAGGAGGTTCTCGGTCTGGGAAGTCTACCAGAATCCCTAATAGAGGTGACCGATTGTACTGACTCAAAGATATATAATGGATTGTGAGTTATGGCACTTTTATGTTAAGATACGTCATAGTTTCAAATCAATTTGTATCTACGGATTGTCTGGATTTGTTATAACCGACGAATAATGACGATGACAGTCAAAACGAAACCAAAGTGAACCGTAGAGCGGTAACTCAGCAGTGAGGAATGAGCCGGTAAAAATTTGATAGCTTGTCTGTACACTATTCAAACTACCGAGTTGACACCCTCTGCCCCCACCTCTACATTAGACCTGCTGTTCTCTTGGATTCTTGAATATACTAATTACACTGGATTTTTTTTGTGCACATAGACAATATAGAAAAACCTCAATTCTTACCACATCGTGTAAGAGTACCTACCTCTACCTACGATGAGGTAGAGAATGTTTCTCTTAAGTAACAAGTTTGTAACGAATGCCAAGATTGTTTGTTTTTCTAAGGCTTCGTACTCGCGAACTGTTTTATTTATATTAAACAAGGGTAAGTCAAGGCTACGGTAATCGATGGCGTAATTACTTCCTTACGTTATATGTACGAGTTATTCTAATAATTGTAATAAGATCAGAGGTATCATCGTTCGTTTTATATTTCACGATTGGTATGCAGAGTTGGACACTTGTAAAAACAAAGCAACACAAATTAAGTTTATTCAAATTTCAACATTGTCATCGGTTTCAATTACCTTTCATTCCAACGGATAATTGATATGCCGTCCAACTCTCGTATTTACATAAATAGGAAATACAGAAATTCAGCTGTTTGGCGCATATTCATAATGAAATGCAGAACCTGTACATTTTCCATGTCAATTATACATATAGTAGTACTGTATAGCAGCAGATATTTTATTAGAATTGCCATGAATGCTGTCTTATATATAATTCAAATTGATATCGCCGTCCACCTTTGTTTATTGGATTGATCGGTCGGCCAATTATCTTCATTATTACGGCTCTTATCTTCCACCTGATAAGTCATGCCTGCTCACAACTGTAGCATTGTCACCCTAAACTTGCAGCGCTGGTCATTCCTAGGCATTATTTTTTTAATATCACTAGCTCGGTAAGTTCATGTGCCACTGTGCCCTTCAAACCTAAACAAAGTAATACACAGTGCACACTATTTTATATCAGAATATTTAGTTCTGCAATGATACTGCCCCTTTTATAGATTCATACAATTATTAAGTATCTCTTAGAATAGAATCTGTTTTAACAGAAGAACCACACATATAATTAGAAAAAAATATATATACAAATTACGTAAAAACACTTAAATAGGTTATTTTTCGATTTTGACTATGTATGATGATGAAAAAGCGATAAGGTTGTCAGCAATGTTCCACGATGCAGGATAATGTTTCAATTTCAATTTATTCAGCAACAACTAAGCACAATGTTCAAATACAAAAATACTTATCTAGAGAATTACAATTTACTTGCCGCTCTATATGGGCTTGTTATTTACATTTTTTTTTCTAAAACCTACACTAAGTTACAAATAACTTGTGTTGTATGTATCTGTAAAATCCTTCGTGGTACGCTAATTATTGCTATATGATTCTATTGACATGCTTTTATTATATTTTTATTAATTTTTAGATATAAATATATATAACTGGTTAATTTTATCACATGCCAAATTTCATCATACATATACATACACACATGAAAAAGTTTGCGATCATTAGCATAAGCTGATATAATTTTTTAAATTGAACTTAACAATTTAATAACAAAAGGTTTATATTAAATATAACTCCTTCCCTGGCTCGAACACATGCGGTGATCCTCCTGGGCATGCTGAGAATCAAGTTATCCAGCATTTCTTGGGGTAACCTGTCCCATTCTTGAATAGCGGATTCCCTGAGCCATGTTACAGTATGGGGCCGTGGCTGACGGTTCCAAACAGCAATCTTAAGAGCATCCCACGCGTCCGCGTGCTCTATTGGGTTTAAGTCGGGCGAGCCGGCAGGCCGACTAACCTTGTGATGTCATACTCTTGGAGAGCAGCATTGACTCGTTGAGCTCGATGGGCGGACGCATTATCATCGACCAGTACAAATTAGTGCCCATGGTTTACTCGGAATGGTCTGACAATTCCATTAATAGCAACTGCTCTGTACATGTCTGTCATGTCTGTATGTGTCATGAAGCCTCGATACGCGATCAAAGGCGTTCTAGCTCCAATTACAATACCACCCCAAAAGAACACCGATTTCCCGACTTGCTGAACTGTTCCAGTGGCAGTTCTTTGCCTTTCACGTTCTCCTAGTCTTCTCCAGACACGGACACGTCGGTTATCTGGATGAGTACTGATTCGCGATTCGTCAACGAAGAGAGAGATTTGCCAAATGTTTCCTTCTTCATTTTTCCGAAGCCTAGCCCACTGCAATCACCGTCGTTAACGTAGCCGGTAATTCAGAGTAGCTCGCCAATACCTCCGACCTCGTCATCCAGCCTGGTGCAAGCAATTCCGAATGGTCTGAGTGCTAACTTCAATCCCAGAGGCAGCCAGAACTTCTGCTTTCACGTAGCGTTGATTGTTGGGTCACGGTCTGCCAGTTATTGACTGCTGCCCTAAAGCGCTATATAAATAGCGCTTTTGGGCACCAGTCAAAACAGTTGGGCAACCACTGCGGGGTCAGTCAGCAAAATTACCCATCCCGTGGTACCTCTGCAACGTGATCACGACCCAGGATTTGGATATAGCAACTCTGCGTGATATTTCTCTCGTGGTGTATCCTTCTTCCGTCAAAGTTTTTCCGACATTTTTTCAATCACAACTTTCCGCGAAAAAATATGAAATCCATTAAAATCTACTTAATTATATTTCTGAATGAGCGTTAATAAGCTAGGACTGAAAGAAAGCCTATTTATATGGAAAGACAATTGAACCGGTTTTTTTTTTGTTTTATATTCTAGCTTTTTATTTTTAAATAAATAATCTAAAAAAGGTTCAGAATTCATAATATAATCTACCGTAAAAAAAAGTTTTTGATTTTACAAAGTGATCGCAAACTTTTTGAAATGTGTGTAGTTTAAATTATTTTATACTCCTAAAAAATACAATCGCCTCTCGTTCATTCAAACCTGCGATAATTTCAACCTCTCTATAATTCAAAGTTATCACGAGTTCCATAACAAATCTCTTTATATTTCGTACTAAATTAATATGAGTACATTTGTATACACATGGTAATTCGAACGAAAAAATCATCGCCACGTAACAAAACGGCGCGTTAATTCGAACTCATATCGGCGTCAAACACTCGATAATTAGTAAAGGATAACTCGATCCTCTTATAAACAAGTCCGAGTATAAACAACACCGAGATGAGTATGGGTTATGGCTGCTGACAATTTCAAACTTGTATTATCGTATACGAGCCTTTGTTTTTCTAATGATTAGTTTGACATACACTTCCGCAATAATTGGTTTGTTTAGTTAACTTTCAATTACTGTTACTCTTTTGTTGTTATATACAGATTAAAAGGCTTTACTTGACTATTGCTGAAACGCAGAAGTTAATCGAAAAAAAGTAGAGGGAAGTGAGAAGAAAAGTGTGAAGTTTGAGCAGCAGCAATGTTCTATGAAGCAAACCAATATAACAGATTTCTTTCGAAATACATGTTAATTAATATAATTAATTCACATTATGAATATGTATGTTAAATAAAGAAGTAAATAAATAATTGATTATCAATACTTAATTAATTAAAACACAGTTTTATTCCTTTTCTCTTAAAATTTCGAACCATTTGATATTTCAAACTCTCGATAATTCGTAATATTTTAAAAGTCCCTCGAGTTTCGAATTAACGAGAGTCGACTGTATGTTAGATTCCTAACATGCTATAGAAATCTAAAGATAACACTAATGCGAAAGTAGCAAGTGGAGATTTGATTGTGTATGTTTGTTTCTTCTTTACGCTGAATTGCGTCGAATAGATTTGCATGCAAATTGGAATGGAGGTTCAACTCAGCGTTAACATATAGGCAAGATTAGCAATTATTATCCCGATTCGGCGGATACTTCCCGAGGGATTGCGTTAACTTTATTCCACGTGGAGGAGGTCCCGGGCAGAAGCTGGTTATCTATAAATAAATCTTAGCACTTGCTAAGAAAATTATTCCCAACTGTCTCTATTTGGGTCACGAAAAATAATTTTATCATATCCTAAAATTTTTCTATAAACGTACTCGTAAGTAATACCTATAATTTGTTTTCCTAAAACATAGTATTCATATGTGTTTGTATTATTTTTCTTCATAATATTTATTCGTACTTTCTAAGGCTATTAATATTTTCTTGTTGACTAATAATAGTATAATATTACGTTCAGGAATTGATTCCCGGTGATCTCACATTACGAGATCACGTCACATCAAAGCGTTAAGCAAATGGCAAACACAATTGATGTCCACCAAACGAACATGTTCAAAATTAAAATTCCTATTGAATGTTGGACTTCATCCGGATTTGCTTCGCCAAATGCATATGATGGTTATACACGATTCATTCGAAATCAGCAATAGTTCATGACGCTCATCTCCCTTTGTACCTACATCAATAACAAAAACTAATATGTGTTTAATGTTTTGGATGTACGCTTACCTGACCACGTCACTGTGTTGTTTTCAGTCCGGACACAGTTTTGTGGCACAGAATCAAACACAACCACGGCCCCAGTACGCCAACTTCCAATACAGACCAACGCAGCATGGAACGAGACCAAACTCACACCCGAGGTCAGTAAAAATAACTCTTGAACATTAAACAAGGGCACAAGGTACAATCTATCTATATAATAAAACTGTAACTAAGCTAACCACAGACCATATAACCACTTGACTGCTCATACGGCTTCCCCTCAGCTGCCAAGACTATGACAATAAAAAGCTAACGTATCGAACCAACACGTCAGTACCAGTTTGACTGAGCGTGGAGAACAAGCGGATGAAAAAAAAATAAAACAAATTCAATTATGCCTTAGTATGTATGTAGTAGCCTAGGTATGCAAAGGATGGAATTACATTTAACAGATAATTTTAGTTTATTAATTATTGGAAGAAAACAAAATACACAAATGAAGTAATTAAACAGTGACTCAAAAATAAAAAAAAATATGGGAACGCGTTGATGTCTTTTGCCATCCCGTACTGTTCTTTGCAGTTGTAGATAACGCCGTCCCTTTTATTCACTGGCACGCGTAAATTAGTGCGGTACTCCAATATTAACTGGCAATTTATCGATTGTATATATCGACTGTGAGGAAAATAATTCTTCTATACTATATATTCATTATATTAAGAGTGCATAAAAATACAAATAAATATTCGGTGTTTTATTTATATTTATTTATACCTTCACGTTATCATCAATTATGTATAACATTTATAATATCTTTATAGTATTAATTTTATAAGCTAGTGCTCCTGCTTTAGCGATCTCAAACATTGAAATTTTAACAACAACAATTACAAGGGCTGCGATGTCAATACGAATGTTTAAGTATTTCTAAATAATGCTTCTTTCGGTTGGATGGTACTGTTAAACTGTCCAATGGATGTCGCTCCGTCCCCGCAAGACAGTTAGTCAAATAGAGAGTTAAAATTATATGCTCGGACCAGAACCTCGGTGGCTAGTTGGTCAATGGCGTCTGACACGGAGATTTAGACGCGGGTTCTAATCCCGTCCGAGGATGGAATTTTTCTCTCTATAAATTTTAATATTTATATATCTTATCTAGTAATAATGTAAATAAACACGCGAAAAAAACCCGAGTGTAATATGAAACATAATTATAATGGTCTTAAAATGAAGTACATATACATATACTTAATATATTTTTAAATAAAATCACTATACCTAGCACCTACTCTGTTTGTGCCTCTTTAAGTGACTATTTAGTTTGACTAATTGGATAATTCTACTACTTCTTCTCTGCCCAGCTGGCATCTTTTTATATGATTTAGATATACACACATAGTTATTTTTAACAATAACATGGAACCGGCTTCTAAAAGTAAAAAGTGCGAGTCGGTCAAAAATATACGAGATATAATTTGTAGGTCTCGTCCTTACATTAACAAATTTTACGGTAGTACAAACCCAGTATTGTATAGAATGAGGTGTATCCTTGTATCCTAATGACTGTATAATATAAAGTGCCGAAAAAGTATATAAATATAATCTAATTGTTTGTTTAAAATCATTACTTAATCACATTTTGTGTAAAGGCATTGGATACTTTGTACAATTAAAACTATTTTAAAATTATAACGATGTTGTTTTACTGTGGTAAAAAATATATAATTATTTGATGGTGGTATTAAGTAAGTACTTACATATATAATCAGTAAGAATACGATAAACAGACTGTGATAACTATTTTTAAAACGCAAAATATACATACTCAGATCAATATGTTCTGTTTCACCGTGAAACATCGAATGAATTATTATGATAATTTCATTAATAGAAGTTTTTTTTACATAACTTTATTTGCTTAATACTTACATATTTCAGATCTTTGTACAGTTAAGGTAAACGATAATTTGTAGTGAACTTTATCGACAACTAAGGTGATTACATAATGCTGTACCACAACACTATTTAGGTACTATGAGTAGAGCTACATTTTGAGCCGGCCAATCAAAATCCTTTTTTGTACGTAGCCCCCCGACCCGCAGTGGTGACTTGTGTTCTTAGAAGAAATTGAACTACACGCAGTCAAGTGGTTATATGGTCTGTGAAGCTAACACATGATATAGTTTTTGAAAATTACAATAGCGGTGTACTTTGTTGTCGAGATCGAGGCTAATATGTTATTTACATTGTTTGTCTGTCTATTGTACGCGCATCTCTGTAACTACGAGACAGATTTTGATGAAACTGACTCTGTGATAGCTTATAGGTATTATGGTTTAACATAAAATACATTTATTCTCGCATAAAACGAAAGGGTACTTCCGGAATAATAGATGAAAGTAAAAATGTAGTAAATTAACCTGACGGATTGTTATGCAATTTCTCTCTGTTTGGTAGCTGAAAAGTAAACTTAAAATTTAAGCTATGTCATCTTTTTATGATATTGGGATGCAAGGTTTTTTGAGCAAAGTAGCAACGTCGGGAACTCCTTAATAGGATATCGCAAGCGTAAACTTATTTCGCCTCTTTTGTTACCTATACAGATGGCGCAGGCTGCGTGTGAGCGCGTCAGAAGTTAACGGTCCGTGGATCCAATCCCATATGACCACAATTTCCTTTTTAATTTTTTTTTAATCAGCGTCGCTAGTGAACAGTTGTGCGTAGCTTTAGTATCTGTTAGTTAAGTTAAAATAACAGCTACATACTAAACTGTATGTCTATCTGCACAGTATAAGGATGCAACAGTATGGAAACTAAGCCTAGTTGATCAAATAATTATCTATGCCCCATTGAAGCCATAGGGTTGTCTTTGTATTGTTTTTATAATGTTTTAAGGAATTGTTTTTGTTTTTTAAATAAAACATTCGATGTTCAGCTGTAGACATTAAATTTAGTTAATTCTAGTTTACAAATACAATGTATGTAGGTATATCATGGCGTCGGTTAATCTTGATAGTTTAAAATACGGAAAACAGTTTAGTATTGACACACATCCACTTGTAGATCTTAGGATTTTTTGTAGGTTTACTACACTAACTTATCATCATGGCATAAACTTTCACAAGTTTTGGCGGGAGCGTACGTGAGCCGCGGTTGGGCGCATGGTAGGCGCTGCAGGCGGCGCGGGGGCAGGGCTCATGACCTCCGTTTTCGGGTGTTTGTCACGCATTTTCGGGCTGAACCGTACTGCGTTTCAAACTCAAAAATGAGTTTGATACCTTGTAATTAAAAAAAAAACATTACATACAATATACTTTTATTCTTCATAAATTATTGATTACAAAAACGTTGATAATTTCGCCCAGCCGCCATCTTCAATTTCAATTTTGTTAGCACTATCGGCTTCGCCCTCAAAATCCATAAAAAAGAAAAAGCGGATAATTTCGGGCAGATGCCATCTTGCATTTCTATTTTGACAGGACTATCGGCTTCAACGCCCTCGAAAACCATGAAAACGAGACCCATGACGATAAAGTTGATTTCGATTTTGTCAGCACTATCGGCTTCGACACCCTCGAAAACCATAAAAACGACACGCAGTAATAGTTCATAATAATATTATAATCTATTGCAGCCGCCATCTAAGATTTGTATTTTGTGTTATGTTATACGAATTTATTATGATTTATGATCGATCATACAACACTATAAAATGTTAAAACACATAGCAGTCAGTCAAGTGTGACATTTCATATTTTAGATTAAATAAAAAAGGTTATGATGTAAAAATAGTTTGTAACACTCACTACTGACGGCACCGCGAGAACCGCTTAGGGGTCTCGTCGATGCGCATGTTTATGTCAGTGGGCCGTTTCGAACGATTGAAGGTTTATCCGTACTGTTCTCTATATATCTACTGTGCTATCTGTCTGTTTGTTGTTGGCTTGGGCTAATGTCTAAAATGGCTAAAACGGTTCTGACGGGACTTTCACTGGGCGATAGCTGACGATAGCGTAGGAGATAAGGAGTAACTTAGAATTTTATTTTTGTGATGCAGTACCCTTCGAGGCCAAGCGAGCAAATCCGGGCGCTATTTAGCTAGTTCCTTTTATAGCAATAAAATAGGTATTTGAGTCAAAAAGATTAGTCTCATTTAGGAAGAATTTGATTTTGTAACAAAATAATCACCCAAAGCAGGTGATGTACTTGAAAGCAAACATTTATAACCTTTACAGGACACAATGTATATACAAATACTAATACACTATCACGTCGGCGTCATATCATTTAATTTTGCAGAGTGTGTGCTTTGATAATTTGACAGCTATTTCGCTGATAGGCACGATTTCACACTTCCAATAAACAATAAGTATGTTTGTTATAACACTGTTAGATGTCATTATTTATACAATGTGTTGGGCATAACAGACTATAATAATTTGAAATTGACCATTAACGGAGCGGGTAGGCTCACTTTAAAAATTCCCAACATTGTTCCATGACATAACATACAAACATAACGACATATCGAATAGCTTGTGTCAACATCAACATGACATGTTGGCATTAATACAATCGAACATGTTTTAATTCGGAGTATAACGTAGGTAGTGGTTTTGTTCCACTACCTCGTTTGTAAATAAAATGATGAGTAAAAGTGAATAGTACATTACTGCAGCGGCCAGTAAAAGAGACATTGATGGAAATGTGGGCCGAGGCACACATACGTCATTCAGTCCATCGATGTCTAGTTGTGGCCAAGGCTTGTATAATACTTTTCTTAAATAATGCGCGGAAATAAGAACTAATTATAGTACCTAGACCAAACTTTTAATTTAAAAATACAATTACCTTTCAAAATCAATGACAATGAACAACGAACAAAAATATTTTTTCCCGCGTTAAAGTGTTCCTTTGTGTTTTTTTTAACTAACAGCTTTATTGCCAGTTACAAATTGAAATAAAACTTTTGATATGTATAGATACCTCCTTGGTTACCATGTTTCAGAGTAAAGCATCGTTCCATTTTAAAATTACACGACAGCTAAGAGTGGTAAACTCATATCTGTCGTGTAGTATATTTGGCCGCTAAGGGCTGTTACACACGAGCGGCATGTTGCCAACGGCAGAGGTAACTGCTGCCGTCGACACGGGTCGATGGCACTTGTTGACGCTTCGGCGGCAGCCGTCGACTTTCTAACTTTGACTCTAAACCACGTCAGTTATGGATTTTCATACTACTTTTCATAGCAGCCGGCTCCTGCTCGCATATATAAGGCCAGTAGAATAATTTCGTTTTATTTTAAAGGTTTTCAAAAATATGCTCAATTTTCGTAGCATGTTTGAGAAAAGTATTTTTAAAATTATGCGACATCTGTGAGTGTATGAAAGTTTTGGTAAGATTACTCGATTCGTAGAAATCAGGCCAAATTGTCGAGAATAAAGATATGTTCGTGGCTTCCTTCGCCTATCAATAACACAGAAATATCCTCATGAAATTGCTCTACAATTGTGGTCAAAGACATTTTAGAAACAATCAAAACATGGTAATCCAAAAAAGTATACAAATCCTTTTTCTCAGAATTATGTTTTTACCCAAATGTCAAATGCCACCATTTTGTGACGTCACACTTCTGCTGTTTTATAAGTCATGGTAAGGAAGCAGTTGTCTATGAAAAAGACTTTTTCTCCCAAGACAACCTATTGTCAAACTTAACACTAACTTAACATAACCAAAACTAGTTATTAACTACGAGTAAAAACGTCTCGAATGACAAGCGCAGTGCCCGGCTTAACTTCTAAGCTTAGACTTCGTTTTGAAATAGAATATAAATCGCGATACCTACCATCATCAAAATAGTACCCTATTTACTACAAGACCCAAACATATATGTCACATGTTAGCCCACTACACGTTTAAGTACATAAATATGGAATGTATATCGTTACTTTGCCTTTGTCTTTTGAAACGGTTTTACTATTTTACATGTTATTTAGGCGCAGAATGCTAAATAATTCGCAAATTGACCAGCTGTCGTGAAAAGTTTGCGGAATTACTAATGTATGTATTATTCCCAAAACGTCAATTAGCTAAATACCTAATTTGGAATAGTTCCAATTCTCTAATATCTGATATTCAAAATACAATGATAATGCAACGAATGCAACAAAAAACAATGATCTGTTTTAGGCACGGAACTCTATTATATATATTACTTGCCACCTTACATAACTTAGAAATGTAGTAAATTGGACAATTATTATCAATGTGAGCTTAAATTATACGTTCCACAGATTTACGTATAGCTAATTATTTGTTTATTTTTAAATAATTAGTGTGCGTTGGACATTTTGCGAGAGCTTGGCACTTTTCGAATTGGACATTCTGCATATAAACGTGCACTATGCTTGAACACACCAACAGCTCGCTGAAGATTTAACTTAACCGATGGAACTTATACTATTTAAGATTTTGTTCATAACAATAGCACACAAGTTACCCTAACCTATTGATTATTAGCGATAAAGATAACTAACAAGCAATAGGGAAATTCTGAGATTAATAGAGATTTTATATGTCGTCCATACATAAGTACGTAAAAGTAATTGTATGCGTACGAAAATTATAACAACCTACGCCTAAACAATTACAAAACAATAAATGTCGAACCTTTTATAACAAATTCGTAAAAATACCTATCTATTGTGGTTTATGACGGCAGATACCTAAATGAATCGGGTCGCTTAAATACGTCATGCCAATAGTTTACATCCAATATGAATGTATTTTTAAACTTTTTGTTCCACAGGCAGCAACAACCTTTTATACCCGGTGCGGCGACTACTACCGGACCTGTCATGTATCCGACACTCGTCTTCCAACCCACGCCAATGGGCATGCAAACGTACCAGCAACCACGGTCAGGATCACAGGGGTCAGTTCAGTATTCCTATTGTATCACTATTTTGTCTAAACAAACGTATTCAAATCAGCTTTCAATACTCTCAAAACATTATTAAAATGAAGTCTAAAAACACACTTTAATCTTGGCTACTAGTGCTTTTAATGAGCATTAAAAAGCTATACTTTCGTGACACCGCGTATCCCAATGCTGATTTAGTACTGACTCGTCGACATATGCCAACCATGTAACAATTTAAGATTTTAATAGTACATTACTGCAGAATCTAGTAAGTAAGCCTTCCTGGCCAAGTATGAGTTAACCGGACCGAACCGCATGTGAGGTCCAGTTATGTACGAGGCCAGGATGGTTTTTGCTTTAAAGGGCCTCAGCTCTTAAATTAGGAGGATTGCCATCTATTTTTCTGAATCAGATTCGTATAAATTCATTTTTTGGGATTATCTATGTTCACGCGGTAAATTAAAACACAATTGTCGCAATTGAATGTGAGATCCCGCCAGTCGTTGTTTTTTGTTACTATAAAGTTTGCGTTTAGTTTTGAACATTGTTCTATTTTTCTATTACTTTAATGTGGTAGTAAAAAATGTAAATTATTGTTTTTGAATCTCCGTGTTAATTTTAAAATGGAAGGCTTTAATCCAACATGATTTATAAACTGAAATTATTAAATACAAACATAAAATCCCACACTATACTTCTACAACATTACTCAGTACAAAACGCGTCGTACATACTTTACTGCGTCGCGTTAAATGTCACAAACTATAAAATGGCTGTTTAAGGCTCCAAAAATATATCTCATAAATTTTTAGATAGATATTTGGAGCCTCCCTCCTATAACCATGTTATGATGGCTTAGCTCTAATCTATGTCTGGTACTATATTTTTTTTCTAAATTGATCTAAAGATGATGAGCTACTGTCCAGTAAGTAAATTACATACTTAAGTACTGGACAGTAGGAGTTTCCAAATTTGAGATCTCGCTTCTTACTGTATAGCTGTAAATAAGTCTCCGGTAGAGTTCCCTTTCTGGATACTTTTTAGAGATGTTATGGCAACATTACATACCATTTTTGATAAATATAAAATATTACCTACACTGTAAAATAAAATTGAAAACAATGACGCTGATGTTCTTACCCATTCCTCTCGGTAGAGGCTCTATTTATTTTTTCTTTATAACGCGGTATATGTAAATTAAAGTACATTCATTAACTAGTAGTTCTGCGAATAGTAAACCTTTCTTCTGATACTATCAAAACCAGCCGGTAGATGGCGCTGTAGTCAACATTCCTGTTTTTAGGGAAAATACCCCTTCGATGAAAAACGACGCTTACCAAAAAAGTCCACGGAATCTTATAAATAGTATACCAAATTTCGTCAAGTTTGTTGTAATACGACCTGTACACGGGTACCAATCTAGACAGATGAAAGCAAAATTTGTGGAGTCGTTGTAGAGCCTTCGTTTGCTTCACTCACTCGGTAAATAATTGTAGTTATTAATTGCGTCTTTGATGCTTAAATCGAATAAAATAGATTTGATTTGATATTCAGCGACATTCAATCCGGGAACTAAAGGGAATCAATCAACGATACATGTGTAATGTAAATCAATTAGCTTTTACAGTACACACAGGGCTCGTACAGTAAAGTGGAGGTAGTAATCACGAGTGAAAGTAAACGTAGTTACTTTATAACTGACTAGTAGATTATCATACACGAGTTATATGTAGCATTGATTAGGAAACTTTGATTTAATTGATTCATTAGCGCGCTCATCGAATACTCGGTAAAACACTAACAATTGAAGGTATGTTATTTATTTTTGCTAAATAAGAAGACTGGTGTGGTTGCAATTTTTACCATTACTCTTTGTACAAATAGATAAAGTGGCTTCAAATTGGATTTTTATTAAGGATTCATAGTCATTAAGTTACTGTCCTGTCCATGTCGACATGTTCTAGTAAAGCAGTGGGATGCATAACTTAAATTGTAAAGCCAGTTTTATGAAGAGAACACATACAATGGTTCATAATTTAGTCTTTCCTTCTTCTTCTTCTTAGCCGTAGTACGTCCATTGCTGAACATATGCCTCCGCCATAATTTTCCAGAAGGACCGGTTGGAAACGGTCGTCCTGCGACCTTTATCAAGTCGTCTGTCCACCCTGTCGGTGGATGACCTACGCTGCGTTTGCCGGTCCGTGGCCTCCACTCCAGAACCTTCCGGCCCCATCAACCATCTGTTCTGCGTGCTATGTGCCCTGCCCACTGCCATTTTAACTAGCTAATCTTCTGGGCTATGTTGGTGACTGTCGTTCTTCTACGGATCTCCTCTATTCTGATTCCATCACGTAGAGAAACCCCGAGCATAGCCCTCTCCATAGCTTTTGATGTGCGACTTTGAGCTGACTTATGAGGCCCATAGTAAGAGACCACGTTTCAGTGCTGTAAGTCATCACTGGTAACACACATTGGTTGAAGATTCTTGTATTGAGGCACTGAGGTATTTTTGACGAGAAGACGTTGCAACGTTTCCGGAACGCTGTCCAGTCGAGTTGCGTTCGACGATTGACCCCTTTCTCGAAGTTGGACCTGCCTAGTTTGACTGTCTGTCCCAGGTAGATGTATTCGTCAACAACTACAAGAAATGAGTTCCCAACTGATATTGGGGTAGGCACAACATGGACATCATACATACACTTCGCATTGTCCATGTTCATCTTAAGGCCTACACGTTGGGAAACTCGATGGAGCCCTTTGAGCATTGTACTGGGGTCTGCCATGACTACAATATCGTCGGCAAATCGAATTAGAGTGATGTAGTCGCCGTTAGTATTGATGTCAAGTCCTTACCATTCCAGGAGCTTGAAGGCGTCTTCCAATGCAGCGGTGAACAGTTTCGGAGATATAACGTCTCCCTGTCTCACGCCTCTTTGCAATGGAATTGCCTTCGAACTCTGCTCCTGTACTCGGACTGACATGTTGGCGTTTTGTACAAACACTTCAGCACTTCAATATACCGATAGTCAATACGGCACCGCTGGAGAGACTCAAGCACTGCCCACGTCTCGATCGAATCAAAGTCCTCTATAATAGTCCACAAACGCTAAACATGGAGGTAAGTTATACTCTTCAGTCTTCTGTATAACTTGCCGTAGCGTGTGGATGTGGTCTATGGTACAATAGCCTTTTCGGAAACCGCCTTGTTCCGGAGGCTGGAATTCATCAAACCTGCGACTGAGACGGTTCGTAACGACCTTCGAAAACAGCTTATAAACATGGCTCAAAAGCGAGATGGGTCTGCGATTCTTAAGTGAAGTGTTGCTACCTTTCTTAAAGGTCAGCACCACCACGCTTTTGTTTCATGCTTCTAGTGTTGAACCTTGTAGTAAGACGGTATAAAAACGCTTCTGAATGACTTTAATTTTGTACTTTAGTACTAGTGTTCCACCCGCTTTCAGAAGCTGAGATGTGATACCGTCGTCACCCGGCGCCTTGTTGTTCTTCAGCTGTTTCAAGGCCATTCTAATCTCGTACAATCAATCTCATTTGTTCTGGAACCATCGGGACTCAGTCAAGTCCATTTCCTGTTAGGTGGCTTCTGAGAGAAAGAGTTCATTATAAAGAGTCCCTCTTTCCCCAGAAAGTCGGCCAACCGCTGTGCCCTACGGTTCCGTTGCCCATAATCAAATTGCCCCACCTTCAACTCATCATTGCTTCTTTTACCCAACTTCGTGTCGAAGTCCCTCATAACAACAAGGAAGTGCGTTTTAGAGGTATGTATGGCCCGTCTAATGTCCTCATACATATCCTCCACCTCATCATCCGGGTGCGACTTTGTCGGTGCGTATGAATGAACTTCAGCGAATATCTTCTACATATTCTGAGAATTAGGTATACGACCCTGTTGGAAACGCTATTGATACTACCCTATGTTGTTAATGAGGGACTTGAGGACGAGAAACCAGATTATGCCGTGGGGTGCCGGCTTAGAACAGTACCCCTCCAACTCTACCCGTGGGTGCCGTAGAACGCGGATAAAGGATAACAATCAGAAGGTGGGCAGCAGCACCTTCTTAGTAAAACACCCCAAAACTGCGCTCGCCAACCCGCCTGCCAAGCGTGGCGAGTATTGGGAAAACCCCCCCTATGGATTTAACAAAAAGATCTAGGCCCCCAGTCCCCGGCAGACTCGCTATTCCTGGCTACGGTACCGGCCACGGTAACGGTGAGGCAGGGGGTGCTAAGAATCCCCGGCAGACGCCCGGCTACCGTCCCCAACGACGACGACTGGCCCTGGTAACACACAACATAAGCACGATGAGGACAGTTTGGGAGATCTATGAGCTGGAAGAAGAAATGAGTAGGTTACACTGGTAACATACTCTACCATCGGGAGGGCGACCAACAGTCCCAAGGTGGAGAACCCGACACGATTTAGTACGAAAACTGTATTAGAATTAGGGAAGTTAATCATAATTCTCAACACTATATAAAACTATATAGTGTTGATGAATTATGACACTATATGAACCCCTATTTCTCCCGGGCACGCAACTTGAGACCGGCTTTACCGATTTCAATCATCATATTTAATAAATGTTTTCTAATACTTCGTATAGAGGGTTCTTACATTTAAAATTATTAAGAAACTTTAGAAAATTGAATCAGTGTATAAAATTAATCTCTATTTTCCTTGGTCATTGTATGATAGACAAATCTAGAGACGATGGGAGAGTAATACGCGAACGAAGTCGCGGGCAGTCGCTAGTGTTATATAAAAATTGCCACTAACCAGACGATAGTGCTTTGAAAATCATAAGTAAAAATATTGTATAATTTTTGTTACAGGTATTATCAGTATTACATCGGATATAACAACCCATCAGGCCACACATCACCCTGTAAGTATAAAATATAAACATTAGACTGAATGTATGATAATGTTCTTTCTTTAGCATATAATGAATTCAGGCACATGTTTCGGGTCAACAAAGAAATTGCATGGTATTTATGTGAGGAGCTTAATAATGCATTACAGCTTCGAAACCATACGGATGGTTTGCCGGTGCATATCAAGACCTCTTGAATCCCTTCCAATCCGGCTTCCGTCCAGGACACAGCACAGTCACTACACTTGTGAAACTGACGATATATAAGTTTAGGCATGGACAACGGTCAGTTAACTGTGTTGACACATATTGATTTTAGTAACGCCTCCAATACTGTCGACTCAGATATTCTTTTGGACGCATTTTTATTATAACATATCTCCAACAGTAATTGACTGGTTTCACAACTTGTATGGTCGCTGACAGTGAGTTCGCCTTAATGAGTGTTTTTCCTCTTGGTGCAACATGTCAGCTGGTGTACCTCAGGGTGGTGTTTTATCGCTTCTTCGATTTGATGATTCTATTTAGTGATACTGTTTAAAATCTTGGCATCACACTTTAAAATCCCATGAGTTGGGACCTCCAACTAGCTGTGACTAGCCGAAATTTGTTTGCGTCGGATGGATCACTGCGCTGGTTACGCAATTTCCTACCGACTACCACTAACATTGCAGTAGCACAATCTCTCTTACTCTCTATCCTTGATTACGCTGACGTCTGCTTCTTAGACCTTAGAGAGGACCAGCTGAATAAACTTGGGCGTCTTCAAAATTTCTGCATTCATTTATATTTGGCCTACGCAAATGTGATCTCTGAATTTCGCACTAAAGTCAAGCGGCTTCCCATTCGCTTTCGCCGAAATGCTTATTTAATGTACTTACTTTATAATATATTATTCAATCTCTCATTCTCGCGCTATCTTCAGGATTTTGAATTTATACCATGTTGGATATTATTTTTACCTACGGTCGTCAGAGAACTTAATGTTAAAGACTCCGGTGCGTCGCATCACGTTTTTAACTCTTCATTTAGTGTTGAAGCTGTTCGCCTATGGAATGCCTTACCTGTAGAAATAAGACATAGAAGAAGCGTTTTACCTCTCGCATTAGCTGCGTGCTGCATCTGCAACTTGTTTTCATTATTATTTAGTATATGTATTTGAATGTATATAACACATATTATACATACATACATACGTCTGTATGTAGTTTAGGTATATAATTTTATAAGTACATGTAAGTACAAGTAATTTTATATGTATACTATTATACCATGTTTATCTATATTTATATATTGTCTATTATATATACACTCATAAGTTATCTAAATTATATTTGTTTTATACACCACCAATAAGTTTATACCTATTCCTTTCCGTTCATGGTTGTCTAGAAGAGATCGCTCTAAGCGATAAGACTGCCCATTGTAATAATAATAATAACCTCTCGACACCCTTTAGCCATCCACACCAACGTTGCCCCTTTTGTCACCATTGATGGTAGCCCTTATGGGGGGCCCGTTTAGTGGGTGGCAATTCACCACCTGCCCAAAAATTTATAATGAGACTGAAATTGGCAGGTGCCGTAGTCTCTTTCATAGCCCACTATCTTCCTTTCACTAATAAGATCATATCAATAGCCTTGCCATTTTACCCATTTTTATAATAGATATACCATGTTCCATCCATCCAAAAGTTTCTGTTTTTAATACTACATTGTATTTATGTCAAACAGGCATCTAAGTGTTGCCTACAGCCCCACTTATGCCTATGTAAAGGGCCGGGTTAAACCCGTGATATAATTGAAATACAGAGAATAATAATAATAATAATAATATTTATCTGTAAGGATATACATACATAGACACAGTTTATATTACACTTATTGTACCAAATATCTACTAAAACTATGCAATAAAATAATATAAAGAACTAAATATAGTAGGTACAAAACAAAGTATTCAGCTATAGCAAAATAAAGCAAAATAAAATATATAATTAGCTTGATGTAATATAAGTGTTGATCATATCAAGTACGTGTATTATTAAATTTTATTTATGACAGTAGAATTTATGTTGGTAAGCAAATGTGTATTAATTACATGCCATACTAAATGTTTTACGTAGTCTCGTATTTACAGCGAAATGAATACAGAATGACACTCCAATCTGTTAGGCACAGAAAACAATTATTTTACTTACATACCTCCTTATTCTTTTTATTTTAGAAACTACAATTATAACTATTACCTTGATTTATAATAATATCAAATTAAAATTTTGGTATTATTCCATTTTAAATAATGTATGCTCATTACAATGCTATGTAGCATTGTAATGAGCATACATTATTTATAATATTTTATAATATATATTAATATATTTTATTTATAATATATATATATAATATTTTCTTCTTATAATATGAACGGGTTATGGCCACATAGTACAACGAATTAGTATAAAGATTTACATCTACCCTCCGTACTAGTTTGCACTGTATGACGGCAGGGTCGTACATTGAGACCCTTAACTATAAGTTTTTAAGTTTTGAATAATATTTAATTGACAACATTGTCCTGTATATTTTTTGTTTTATTTTTTCTGTATGGTGGTGTTGCGATGAAGAGTTTATCTATCAACTTTCCTATCTAAATTCTGTGAAATACCTAAGTTAAATAATTATTATTTGATTTTACTCCACAATAGGTCCTCACTTCCATACGCATAATGAGTCCTTAGTAAACGAAATAGGATACTACGTATAGATATTACATGCCATTCAGAGGCTTGGATAAATTCTGATTTATATCTATGTTTGACAGCTTGATGCGCAAACTAAAGAGATATACTACGCATTTTTGATGGATTGAGAAAATATTGAAGACAGATGAAGAAATAGTCCACTGCCTGTGCTAACCTTGCTGAACTAGGGCTACTAAGCCAATAACATAATATTATATAATATATCATTATGTATATTTATACTAGGTGAAACAAACCACCTTAACAGTGAAGCAAATCATTTCTACATAATATAAGTTTCTACCGTTTTAATTTGAAACCGGAACTAGGTATACTAAAGCAAACATATTATATATTTTTAAGAGGTGAAACGAGCCATCGGTGTCTTGCAGATTTAGTTTTTCGTAAGATGTTCGGCTCAGGACACTAAGTCTTTAACGAACCACCTTAACGGTATTTAATCAGTTGCGAAGAGATATTCTTGTAATGCGAATGTTTGATCAACAGATTACGGGTACGCAGCGAACAGCCCGCAACTGCCTACTCCGAACTTGCAGACGAACTCAACTGGCGGTAGGAATAATTCCACGGTCGGGCCTCAAGTCTCGTCCGCAGCACCCACCGCGCCAACGGCGACGCTTCCACACGCTCAGACTCCAGCGCACTTGCACCAGTCTATGTCTGGTAAACTTTCACCTTTCTAACCTTGCTTTCCGAGTGGAGTCAACACTGATTTTGGCGATATTATCACTATTTTCCATTTCGATTCAATATTGCGCTTTTTACAGGTGAGATCTGTAGCCATTCGGAATGGGTTGAAATCACGCTCACGTTACACACGGCACGGAATCACACACACACAGCCTAACAGATAAAAGCGCATCACGCACACATCAACGAACTGTAATTTTTGACGGCAGTCCGTGACGGTTATTGCGTGGCAATGAAATCGCAAAATAGCGTCCTTGGTGACGTAATCCATGACGTCACTACGGTCTACGTTGCCGCGCTTTCGATGATTTGGAATGGCGATCACAGGGTTTAAATCAATTTTGACTTTAATCGGAAGGCACCCTAATGGTGCAACCACGGATATTGGAAGGGAGGGGATATGGCGCGAGGCATTTATTCTACTGATTAGCATGTCGCAGTTTTTCAGTTACGCATGCCCACTGCCTCTTCACACCTGCCAATGAAACAATAATTTTGATAACGCAATAATTCTCTCCTTAATTCGCTTTGATGTGGCAAAAAATACCGCCTTCCGACTCTTCGCCCAACGTCAATGTTAATGTTGTTGTCAAATTATCGTGTGGCTACATCTGCGGTTAACGTTCAACATCGCGATAATCAACGTTGATTTTTCGTCATTGTCTGTCATTGTTACTCACTGTGAGTGTCAGGGACACATTTAAAAGTCTAACAGCAAGTAGTTTATAAGGCAGACCACCTCCTTGTATAAATTTGGTCAGTACTAACTATTACTTATTCTGTGTTTATATCGAACTTATATTAGGGTCGAGGTTGATATAGCGTTTGAAAGACACTATCCAGTATTCGACTTATTCCTCATTTATTAGTATTAAAATTGACTATTCAAACGTTATAGTAAGTATGAATATTTGTATCGAGTTTATTTGTAGCACGGAGATATATAATACACTGAACGCAGCGCTCTCATTAGCCAATGACCAACTCATAATGCAAACTGACAAATCAACCAATGAACGTTAACAACTCCCGGCGCCGACAGTAGCGGCCACATTACGCGACGATGCGCGCTGAGAGTATCGTTATACGCAATACTAGAATTTGATTTAATGGCATTTGTTTGTTGAGTTGTGAACAATTTCATAACACTACCAGCAGTTGACCATTGACCAGCAAAATGAATATGCTACACATATTTATGCTACGCATATTTACTATTTTAGCCAACAATTTCTCCGGAACTTGTTCCTTGCCAACTTGAACTTGCCACGCCTTCTCAACACATCCCCTCCCTTCGTAAAACCGTGAGTGCAACCTAGGGTAAGCTCCCGTAGAAGAGAAATCGTTCGCAACACTCGCTGTAATATTTTGTTAGAGGTCGTAGCAGGATCGATCGTATCCGCAGGGGTGGAAAATGGTCCGTAATGTAATAATAGTAATACCTACCCAAGTAGAAACATTGTCAAATATGAAATATATGTGTAAAGCCCCGAATTTCTTGCCGCTTCTTCTCGTAGGCTGTATATATATTGAAACACGGCTGTATAGTCTTTCCCGAGCACGAAAATCTGCTTAAGTGTAACGTTATCGTATCGTTTACGTATTCAGTACAAACTATGAGTTATTTGTGCCACTGTTTTACTACATAAAATGACAGTTTGTACTGAATACGTTAACGAGGCGATTACGTTACACTTAAACAGACTTTCATGCTCGGGACTCAGCTTCAACCAGAGCTTTGCAAGTTTGCACCAACTGATTAAATCTAACCTAGTATTTATACACTTTCTATCTATATGTATAAAATGAACCCCTAATTCTCCTGGTCACGCTAAAACTTGGAACAATATCGCTAGTTCCTTTTTTTCGTGTTAATTATTGTCAGAAGAAGGTTCTTATGAAAGTAAAATCAAGAATAGATGGGATGTTATGGCGAGGCTGCCTACTACGCAAATGAAGTCGAGGGCAGCCGTTAGTATAAAATATATACATCATCATATACATCATTGTACAGGAAAGAGTTTGTTACCTTTTTTAACTTACTGTAATCTTGTCCTTGTTAAACGTTTAATCCGGTATGGCTGTTACATTGACTGTTTATTTTGAAGCTGCATGTAAGGCTTTTCTCGGGAGTTGCATGTGCCCTATAATTCCAGGAGCTCAATTCTACTATTTCACAATGTTCAACAATCTACCCAGCTGCAACTACAATTTGACTCATATTGTCGTTTGATCCTAAAATGCTACTATACATTGAAAATCTTGGTTTACATCAAAGTTCGGTGGGCAACTGAACCTAGTTACCTAGTCACTTCTAATGTTAAAGTTAGCCAATAGCCTTACTGACCAGCTAGGCTATTATGAATCTCAGTTGTACTCAAAAAAAATAAACCTTAAAATTTGGGATTATGTCACATTAGTAAGCGCTAATCAGCAACATACTCACACTACTATTTCTACTAATACTACTATTTGTGCATAGTGGAGTTGTCAAAAACTAACATAAAGCCGCACTTATTCTAGCTTTCAATCAACAGTTGATTGCAACTGAGATAGATAATAAAATTGCCCTGCATATCAATAGTTATAAACATAACTTATCAAAAAGTGTATAACGTCAAACGTGGTTATTTCTCATTCTCATCAGGTGTTCGCCAACCGGTCCAAAAACGTAGTCACAGACTTCCAATTATAGACCCCGCAACAAGTAAGTATATTTTCGTTCATTCAAATGTCTCATTTAAGGTCTGACTAGCCAATCGTACCAAAAAAGCGACCCCCTTATAATTAAAATAAAAATATTTTTTTTTAAATTTATTACTAAAATTTAAAATAAAAATTTGGAGATTACAACTAAATTTATATTGGCGCCTGAAGCCTTGTTCTTTTTCTAGACATATAATTAACATGTAACGGATTGCTCTCTGTATATGGAATATATATATGAGAAACAATATTATTGAGACTTTTATAAACGAAAACAGATTTAAAAAAATGATAGTTAGAATTTACGAGAAACGTCTGTTTATCTGTTTGTATGTGAGTTTGTGCACGCTAATCTAAGAAACGGCTTATCCGATTTAGATGTACTTTTTACTAATATATTGTGGTAAGCTTCACTTAACATTTAGTGTTAAATTTAAGGAATAACTCTCTCGCTCGATCAACTAGTTCTAAAATAAAACCCTTATAATATCAGCTGCAGCTATCTGATGTCTTTGAAACATTCGGTCCAGCTGTTTCGGAGATTGGCTGGAACAACCAGACAATAAAAAAGAGCTGACCTGCTGAAAGCCAGCAGTGTAGAAAGCTATGCGAGTGATAGTCCTCGATATATCCGTTTTATTCAAGAGTTGTATATATGCACTTTATACCATTAACCTATACATGAAAAAATAAAGATTTAAGGGGAAATAGTCATTTATTGATGAAATAAGGAAAAATAATTAATTGCAATTACTAATAAAATGCACATTAAAATTAGAGCAATTAGTAAAATTAACATAATTTTCTTATTATATAATTTATTTCACGGATTACATCCGGTCCTTTACAAAGGCATAAGTGGGGCTGTAGCCAACACTTAGAGCCTGTTATTGGCATAAAACATACAAAAGTGCATAGTAACAGAATTTGGAATGGGATTATCTTTTACAAAAATGAGTAAAATGATAAGGCTATTGTTATGAACTTATAAATGATACGGAAGATATAAGATTAAGACTAAGGACGAGACTATGGTACCTGCCAATTTCAGTCTCATATGAAAATATTTAGGCAGGTGGGTACTTGTCACCCAATAAACGGGCCCCCCACAAGAGCAACCATCAATGGTGGCGCTCTCACCTGCATTGGATATACTGTCATCGGATCCATGTATCGCAGTGATTGATTTGTTTTTTAATTGCTATGAACTCTTATGCAGTGTTCACTTAAAATAACATTATAACAATGTTATTGTATTAATGTATTATGGTAACCCATGTATATAATGTTCAGAATAAATTCTATTAAACCCAGATGCACGACACAACTAAATTTAACAAATAAGTAAAGTTTCAAATCGTACTATAAAAGAATTGTAAATTTGTATTTGTTTTTGTCGTTATTTAAAAGAATAACTGACAAATCAAATTAAGTCGCAAAACGAGTGCATACCTAGTGCCACGACTCGCTAGTCAGACCATTTATACAATTAGAGACATATCAATATGATAAATGTATTTCTATTAATAATTATTATTTTGTTACAGATCAAGATATATTCTCAGATTTTTATACAAATGATAATAGTTATTTAAGTACGGAAACGAACGACAGATACACGCCACAGTCTGTAAGTGCTAATTCATTTAATCTTCTTAAAAAATATGTCCAGTATATTTTTAACAAACCATCTTCTATTTTGTCCAGGAGCCAGCGCCGACGCATAGTATTGCTGAAGAATTTTCTAGAATGGTAAACGAAGCAGCGAATCAGCCTAGCCTTGAAAGTACTTTAAAATCGAATTTTGTTCCTAAGAATGTTGAAATACCTATATCTTCCACGAGTACCAGTCAACCTCAAACGAATGCAATAAGCTCTATGAGCTCTATTAATAATAATGTCATAAAGTCTGATTTAGTAAATTTAAATGATAATAGAACTCCGGGGCCCGATGTTGCCGTGGAGCCCAGCGAAACGCCTGTGGTGTCGGCAATATCGGACAGTCCCGTTATAGTGCCTAAAATGACTGCGAACCTTAAGCCGATACAGAAAAGTGAAACGACTGTGCAGTCTTTAATAGTAGAAACGTGTAAAGTAGCTCCAGAAAATGTGATTCCAAGTAAACCAGTTAAAGCGCATTCACCACCGGTGGAGAGCGCGAGTACGGTGGTGGCGCCGACGTCGACATCGGCGGCCACGATAGCGCCAACTATTGCGCCGATTGAGACGGCGGCGCTGACCTTAGCGCCGGCCTTCGTGCCTCCCGTCGCTCCGGCTTTCACGCCATTAGTGACCACCGCTGCGATGCCTGCACCCATGCCCGCCACGCCGGTGCTACCTTCTCAACCGATCACGACGGCCGCGCCCCAGCCACAGAGGATACACAGAGACCGGGTCCATAGATCAGAAGACAAGGAGAAACAAAAAGAGCATTTCCAGGAAAAGGAAACTCTTCCACCGTCTGCCAAACAAAATGGCCCTGTGCCCACAGGTACGTGCTAATGCTATACTACTTGATTTGACTAATGTGAAGACACTGTTATTACTACTTCTTGTTGATATTTTAATCCAATAATTTTTCGGGTTTGGTTTGAGGAAATGATTAAATTTGGTTCACAAATAACTTTTACTATTGTTAAGGTGGGCACAAAGTTAAAGATTCGCTGATCTAATTTGACCGATTTCCTTTGTTTCGCATTACGTCCTAGTATTTATTGTGTAGGAAATAAATACGGTTTATAACAATTATTAATGTCACAATTTCGTATGGTTTTGAAAAATATATTAAGTTTTAAGCATTTAGGTTATTAATGTCCATTTATTGCTTGAAAAGGGCACTTTACCAAAGCCCATGAATTATTTAATTATGAACAATCTTAACTCATTAAGTTTAGGGCATAATGATGATGCTATATAAAATACTTGTATACTAATAATGTAAGTTGATTACCTAGCATCCTTATTACTGTACTAAGTAGCCGCGCCGAGCAATGCACTTACGTAATCGGTAAACTGTCGACGGGCCTATCTATCTCATACATTATAATGTTATGTATGTGTTTTGATTTGACATAACCTAATGACTAGTTGATAACCTTATGTTCAAAGTGCTAGCTCGTTCATTTTTACTAACACGGAACTTGCGCGAAAAACAAGATTGTGTGCAAAACGTGGGCTTTTAAATGTATTTTAAATTAAACACCTATAGTTAAGGGGTCGGGCTATTTAAGTATTAATAACTTAAACATAATAAAAAGGTAAGCCAATACATAAGACTATCGCTACATTAATTATGATAAAATTAACTGATTTCTGTAGTTAAACGTATAATATGCAGAGCCGTATTGTTTTAGCCTCAATTTATCACAAAAGTATTTGTAGCTTTTAATTTATCGCATTTTTTCTTATCAAACAATTCCTGTTTCATGTACACTCGTACATAATGTATGACCTTACATCATGTGTATGTATGAATACTTATACTTGTTATCTGTACGGCTAGTCAACTTTCACTACACGATAAGTGATATGGCTGTATGTTGATGACATGATATTATGATTTGACGCCAATCATCTAGTTGAATTTATATCCACCAATGTAACTCGAGCAGTAACACAATTGATGACACTTCATGTTTTGTAAAACTATATTCATCTTTCTGTAGTCGCAACTTGCCAAAATAGCTTATAAATGACATATACTGATATACTAACTGTATCTTCGTGAACATATATTTTCTAGTCCCTCATTTTGTGACTGCATGTTAAATGTTGGTATGCCTGCAATTCTTTTGACTAGAAATATATTTTTATTGCCATTTATTATATACATGGTGACCCACTCGCTGCTCCGCTTCCTTACCTATGCGCAATCCCACAGAACTAAATGCATAACTCATATGTTTCGACAACTAAAAATGTACTTTACTTCGCGAACATTTCTTCCAGTCTTCTTTGCACTTTATAATCAAACTTTTTTACTGATCGTCGTGCAAGTTGCCCGCTCCGCTCAAGTCCTGCGGATTTCGACATTAATACATTTTAGATGATCCCATGTGTCCTTAGGACTCAAGACTGTACAATGTAATATGATACTTGACGTTATGACTCCAAGGGAAAGAAATTTTCAAAAAAATGTCCATGTTTGAACCATAAGATAAGATAATCATTTATTTGCAGAAAACATTTTATACACGCACATGGTTTGTATAAAGATGTAATATGTCATAACATTAAAGACCGTCATGTTTTGCCCATAGATGCGTACAAATTTGTTGAGAGATGGCAAATAAGACAATGCAAAAAAAATAATCTAAAAATACAAGTCAAATAACAGTTGAATAATTAAATATTAATACATTAGAATGTCAGGAAGTAAAACAGTCATAATTCATAATATAGTGTCATTTCAATTCATGGAGTGTCATAATTTCAAAAATACTATAGTAGATCCAACCGTTTATCCTCTTTTTGACAGCACCAATAGAACGTAACATGACGATGTTACGCAAAAGTTAACTTATAAATGCGAGGTTTTAAAAATATGACAACTGCTTAAATTTGCTCCTTGATCCCGTATAATAATCATCTTTCACAAAATGAGTCCATAAGTGCAGTAGTTTTTTTATAAATTCCATAAAATAACAAACGTTTTTAAAAAATTACGTTCTATGGCTATCAACATAGTGATGTTACGAAGTTACGATTGAGATATCGATATTGTTTATGAACTATTTTTACACGGGTGTTTTCCGTTCTCGGCACATAATATCGGATTTATTTTTATGTAAAACCGTTATATTGATGCGCCTCAGGAAAACATACAGCATTATTTGAAGACGTGTTTATCTCCTGGTGTATATCCAAAAAAGAACAAGGTTATGATGACTATGATGATTACAAGTACAAGTCATACTTGACGAAGCTGTTACCGGTTAAATCTGGGATGGCCAGCGAGCAACACGGAAGGGAGTAGGCATACACAGCGTTTCCCCTCTGTCAAAGTACAAGTCCGCATGGACCATGGAGTTTGATAATATACTGTGGGGTGAGGGCGGGGCTAGATTTGTGAATGGTGCTTTATTTTTTATGTGTTAGTGATTTGGTTGTGTGAGTATGATCGGCAATGGATCGGTACAGGTATGTTTTGTATGTAATAGTGCGGCTTTGCGCTAGTGTGCAACTTCCCCTCCCGCAAGAAATGACAGAAAGATTTGAACAATATTTTTTAGCTAAGGCTACTCCCTTCCGTGTTGCTCGCTGGGGATGGCAGACATTAAAGTCTGCCGTTTGGTACCAGAAAATAGTAAAGTTTGAGCAACCCCAATTCCAATTTAAGCAAACGAAATCTAATCTTTTATTTTTATTTATTTATTAATCAAAATCAGATTCATCGTTGCTGTCACTCGAGCTATTGCCGACATTTATAATTAATTGTTGACTCATATAATCTATCGCCACGTGTTTATCCCAATCTGCCATTATAGTTTCTTGTGTTTTTTGAATTACATTTTGCCAGCTTTCCGCAGTTACTTTCACACATGCATTTTTTAATAAATTTACCATTTTGTTTGCCGTGAATGGGGGTTTTGTGTTATTTCTAGCAGCGTGTCCTTTAACTTGAGCCCATATTAATTCAATGGCATTGTATTGACAATGATAGGGTGGAAGTCTAAGAACCCAATGACCATGTTCTGCAGCTATTTCGTCGATCACATATCGTTTTGGGAAGTGTTTTTTTGTTCGTAATATATTTAGTAATTGTACTTTTAGTAAGGAGTTATCAACATTTTCACCATGTCGTTGAAGCCAGTCAATGATTACTTGTTTTTTGTCGGCCTGGGTCGGCATTTTATCAATTTGGCGTGAGTGATAGGATGCGTTATCCATAATAATAACTGACGGTTCTTCCAATGATTGTACCATTTCCTTAAACCAACTTTCGTAAACCTCAGAATTCATTTCTTCGTGGTACTCAACTGTTTTTTTGGATTTAAAGGCCAACAAAGCATCTGGCATGAATCCTTTCACAGACCCTGCATGGCAAATGATTAGACGTTCTCCTTTTCCCATCGGTACTGAGGTAGTGGAAGCAGCGGTGTCATCAGTCCAGCTCTTAGACACTGTGTGGTTCGCATTCAGCCAAGTTTCGTCAGTGAAAACAACATTTGACCAATCTGTAATTTTTTTGGCTTCGCTCAAAAATTCGCAACGAGCAAAAGCTACGTCGCGACGCTCCATCAATATTTTGCGTTTGTCCGATTTTTTATAAGTAAATCCAATTTCATTCAAGACCTTTACCAATGACGATTTTTGACCTCGGAACAAATCACATTCACGCAAAGAAGCAACAAGTTTTTTAAGTGTTGGAACTTCTTTACGTAAGTAATAGTTATATATATGACGGCGTATAGCGTCTGCGTCAAAGTTGTCAACCGAAGTCACACGACGTGGTTGGCGTTTTTTCTTCGGCGTACGAAGCTTATTCTCCTGCATGCCGCTTGTTCCGTAGGCTTCGGTAGTAATTTTTGTAATCGTAGATGCACTAATACCTAACGCGGCCGCAACGCGCTCTCTCACTTGCGACAATGGTAAAAGCGGGCCGCCATTTTGATACTCTGCTTCAAAGTAATTACGAAGCTTGATCACCATTTCTCTCGTCTGTCCTTTCAGCACTGATCCTTTCGGCATTTTATAGTTCCAATATAAAACTCAGCAAATAATTACTAGCACGGGCGTCTTGTTGCGAGTGACAGTGACAAATACAAAACGGCGGTGGACCATTGAGTTTTGACTACCTTGATAAAATACTACTGCTTACCCATAGACAAAAAAATTGGCAGTCATAGGAATTGCCGATAGAAGTGAAAACTTATAACTCAGAATTTGATAGCTTACCTTGGAAACTACACGGGTGTAACCGGACGGCGTGGCCTCGCCATCTGGGCATGGCCATCTAGAAATGCGTCAGCATTTCCCATTGGCTGATGCGTTTCTAGATGGCCATGCCATGACGGCCTGTCCACGCCCTTTCAACATTCCCCATTGGCTGACGTATTTCTAGATGGCCAATAGCCATGGTCATGGCGCCATTCCTAGGACTATTCTCTTTCCGCACAGACTCGATAGAAAAATGAATCGAAATCGTGTCCACTATAATCACTTGGTCACAACACTTTAACTGACAAATTAGATCTGTCAAAAAGAGGATAAACGGTTGGATCTACTATAGGTGCTCAGATAATATTCTTATCAGCTAAAAACACTTACACTATAATAACATTTTGTCAGTAAGATAAGATAATCATTTATTTGCAGAAAACATGAGTTTTATACACACACACATGGTTTGTATAAAGATATAATATGTCATAACATTAAAGACCGTCATGTTTTGCCCATAGAGGCGAACAAATTTGTTGAGAGATGGCAAATAAGACATACAAAAAAATACATCTAAAAATACAAGTCAAATAACAGTTGAATAATTAAATATTAATACATTAGAATGTCAGGAAGTAAAACAGTCATAATTCATAATATAGTGTCATTTCAATTCATGGAGTGTCATAATTTCAAAAATACTAGGTGCTCAGATAATATTCTTATCAGCTAAAAAACACTTACACTATAATAACATTTTGTCAGTAATCTTTTTTTAAGCTTAGTTTTAGATAAATTTGTATATTTAAGTCCTTTAAAGAATTCGGTATTCTATTATAAATAGCAGGTCCCATAGTAAAAATACAAGTCAAATAACAGTTGAATAATTAAATATTAATACATTAGAATGTCAGGAAGTAAAACAGTCATAATTCATAATATAGTGTCATTTCAATTCATGGAGTGTCATAATTTCAAAAATACTAGGTGCTCAGATAATATTCTTATCAGCTAAAAACACTTACACTATAATAACATTTTGTCAGTAAGATAAGATAATCATTTATTTGCAGAAAACATGAGTTTTATACACACACACATGGTTTGTATAAAGATATAATATGTCATAACATTAAAGACCGTCATGTTTTGCCCATAGAGGCGAACAAATTTGTTGAGAGATGGCAAATAAGACATACAAAAAAATACATCTAAAAATACAAGTCAAATAACAGTTGAATAATTAAATATTAATACATTAGAATGTCAGGAAGTAAAACAGTCATAATTCATAATATAGTGTCATTTCAATTCATGGAGTGTCATAATTTCAAAAATACTAGGTGCTCAGATAATATTCTTATCAGCTAAAAAACACTTACACTATAATAACATTTTGTCAGTAATCTTTTTTTAAGCTTAGTTTTAGATAAATTTGTATATTTAAGTCCTTTAAAGAATTCGGTATTCTATTATAAATAGCAGGTCCCATACTTACTACATACAAAAAATGCTATTACTCATAAGAGCCTTTTTTGCCGTGTGCATGCTGAGTTTATAGTTGCCACGTCTGTTACGCTTAACTTTTTCTCAGTCAATAAGGAAAAATATTGCGGATTTGATTTTACAAATGAAGCTACTTCTAAAACATAGAGTGCCAGGATTTTGTGTTCAACCATTACCCCACAAAACATTAATAGTGTATAAAACATTCTGGTTCACATATTATAATTTCGTTCAATTACAAATAGTAATATTCTTTAAAATATGGAAATAATGACTATATTTTACAAATTGAGCAGTTGAACCCTGTTCTCAATATAGATGACAGGCTTTTTTATTAATTTAATTTAGTCCACTTTCATACATCCTACTGGTAATAGCACGAAGTCTTATATGTTACAGAGCTTATACCAGTATGGCTATTAGGGCAAGTAACTCATTGTCCCCCGGACCCTAAGGCTCACTAATATAATATATGTACTCATCTATATCGAGCGCGTTCACCTATTGGGGTCGTGAGTATATTGTGTACTTATTACTACTAACTATACGAAAATGTAAATCGTATCTATAGTGGCAGGGTACCAATAGTTCATTGTGCGAATTGATAACGATTTGTGCAAATAGATAATTGTACGGGTTGAGCATTATTAGCGGACGGCGATGCTTTCGTATAACCTTTCAACGAAGCACTTATTTATGAAATGAATCGGTAAGTTGTTCAATGAAAACCAAGCGTTATGTGAGGTGATAAATATTGTATCTCGCACCTAGTAGGCTGCAGTGTCGAACTGACTTCGAAGAATATGTACTCAGAAACGTCTTATCTAGTTTTATCTTTTCCATTTCGCCACAGATGCAGCATATACAATCTACCCTATTTACAATAGTTGCAGTAACAAGTTTGTACGCACAACAAAGCATTTCACCTGGGTGGATATTCTCTTAGCTACTGAGCAATTGCCACACCACTGCAACGCTTCTGCGATTGTACTGCTTCTAATGTCAAATTCGGTATTCTGTTATATATTGCTCTCAATTGCAATTGCGTCGCTATTGTATGGCCCATAGATTAATCAGACTATATCTATGGCCGTGCTACGTGTTGCGTATGTTGCCACTTAAATAAGATTGAAAACTTGTAACAATTAAACATCATTCTAAACATCAATACAGTGTTTTAAAGCAAAAATACATTAATTAATTATTTTGCTATCAAAACACTGTCGAAATATCACTGAAACGGCCCACTCCATAATTCGTTGTTCAAGTTGTCAGAGTCAAGTCACAGTTACACAAATAAGTCCTTCGTCAAGTCACTGTCCTCTTTTAGTTACGTTCTAGTAACGAAGTGGTTCCATTACCAAGACCAATTACCATCGTCTCATGATTCTAGTCACTTTGCCTACATTCGTGCACCATTACGAACATTTAACGTTAATAATCCATCACTACTATAAGCCAACACCACAAAACACAAAAGTATAAAAATTAAACAAAATAAACGATAACCATAATTATTGGGCTTTGTCCCGCCATCTTTTTAATACTTTTATGAAGCATCGAATACAGACGAAATAATCTACATAGTCTTAAGTCAACAACTACCGATGTCTCAGAGTAAGTATATACATATATAGAGTTGTCACGGTAGTAATAATATACTTAAGAAGTGTGCCAAACATTTGTAAGAGATTTTTGTAATTCTAGTGAAATCTGAGTTTACAATACAAAGGTCGGAAAAAAAACGGTCTTGTATGTTACCAAATACAAGATTTGTTAAAAACGAAAATATAACCTTTTATTCGTAAGTCCACAATTTTACCTTATTTATTTTTAATAGATTATATCAAAACTTGCATGACTGCAACAATGTAAAGAAAATACGAAATAAATTACTATTTAATACGAAAGAAGAGCCCAAGAAAATAATTGAATTTTGTAGCATTAACCACTCAAATTATGTAGGTAAGTAAAATACATCCAGGTAACGTTTTTTCTAGGCATCATGAATACTTCAGAAATAGGGTTGTTGAACTTTCTTTTTATTGTACGTTAAATTAATCAGGACTGGACCGAAATACACACTTGGCATATATTTTAAATATTTTTTAAAGAACTCTAAATTTATATTTAAACTTTTAAAATTGTTGCTTAAACATTATTTAATGGCGGCCAATACGTCGTATGACGTCACTAAGGCAAAAACAAACAGTCTTGTGATTATAATTCGTTTTGCTCGTTTGAACATGCAGATGGCGAGAAAAAGCCAAAAATGACTATTATAATTTATGTTCTTTTGTTTTATTTTTAAGTTTTGACGTGATAGTGATGCATTATTATAGGTTGATGGAATTGAAGTAGAAAAGAAAATATTATGAGTTGAAGAATGGTGCAGTTGAGTGTATAAATTCATAAAACATTATTTTTGCTTTTTTTCGTCAATCGTGTTAGCAAGTTTTAGTAATGCATCCACGTGACTCATACAAAACAGCAGTTAAATAACTGACTTCTTTTTTAGAGCAGACTCTAACTACCTACTGAAAAAAGTTTATATATCTGAAGCTACATAAATAAAACTACATTTTAGCCGCATAATTTGTTCTTTGTAGGGTTGTCCACCTCAAAAGGACAAATCAACCGTTATCTGATCACTTTGTTGCCCGTCTGTTCGTCTGTATGTCTGCCAAGATCCTTTTTCATTCATAAAAAGAAAAAATCTTAATTCCATAAATGTGTAACAGTGATAACAAGATTAACGAATTGACTATTAAATATTATTATAAACGTTGGTATATTTAATCAATATAAAAAAAATTATAATAAACTTGATCGACAGTTTGTCCTTTGACTTAGTATGTATTTAGTTCTAAAGCAATAATATTAGATGCTTTCTTCACTTTCATGATTCTCAATCTGTTGATAAGGTGCGACACTATCATATTACACGTTTGTTTTTGCCCTTATGACATCATTTCCGCAGCTACTTCCGTTTTTGGTCACCTGACGTTTAGAAACTTTTGTACACATTTTATTTATTCAAAATAAAGTTAATCCATTGCATATTATTTTTTCAAATTAATTGAGTTATTTGCTCTAACTACTATTAACATTACATTGCAATTTATTTTTGATTATGTCAACTACCCTATTCGTTGGGTTCGTAGCATTTCTGTCTCTTACCGGACAGAATTGACAGATGTGTACCACTGTAGCAACACAGAGGCACAGTAGATATATAGAGAACAGTACGGAAACTACCTTTAAATCGTTCGAAACGGCCCACTGACATAAACATGCCCATCGACGAGACCCCTAAGCGGTTCTCGCGGTGCCGTCAGTAGTGAGTGTTACAAACTATTTTTACATCATAACCTTTTCTATATAATCAAAAATATGAAATGTCACACTTTACTTGTTGTTTTAAAATTGTAATAGTGTTCTTGTATGATCGATCATAAATCATAATAAATTTGTAAAACAACGCAGAACAGATGGCCGATGGGGCCAAAAGGTTCTGGAGTGGAGACCACGGACCGGCAAGCGCAGCGTAGGTCGTCCACCGACACGGTGGACAGACGACCTGATGAAGGTCGCAGGATGACGTTGGATGCAGGCCGCTTCCAACCGGTCCTTCTGGAAAATCATGAGGGAGGCCTATAATCAGCAGTGGACGTCCTACGGCTGAGATGATGATGATGATGAACACATAATACAAATCTTAGATGGCGGCTGCAAAAGATTATAATATTATTATGACCTATATCGTACTGGGTGTCGTTTTTATGGTTTTCGAAGGTGTCATATATTTTATTTGGTGACTAGAATTAACTAGATTTAATGTCTACAGCAGAACAACGAATGTTTTATTAAAAAAAATACTTAACATTAAAAGTGACAACTATGTCTTCAATATTATAAGTATCAATATTATAGTACCTATATTATAAGTTTTTGCATGCTATTTCATTAGCAAAGTGTGTAAGGTCTTACTGTAAATAATTAAATCCACCTAAACTGTACTCACATTTTATGCAAATAAATATTATTCTATTCTATTCTATTCTAATGGGGCATAGATAATTATTTAATCAACTAGGCTTAGTTTCCATACTATTGCGTCTTTATACTGTGACAGAGGTTAGTAGCAATGCAATCGCAACTCAATAGTTTACAGAATACATTTATGTCAAAAACTATCGATCGCAAGCCGCTGGACCGCGATCGAACCTAAATAGCGAGCAGAATACCAAAACTGTCAAAAACGATAATTTTCGTGCAATTGAGTTGCTATATCGCGGTTCAATAGCTAAGAGAATAGGCTTAACAACAATGTCAATATAATAAATATAGCCCAGTCCAATTAGCTCAAAAAATGGGCAAACCCGGAAAAAAAATATACGTAGCAATCCTGCGAAAGCAAACAACTTTGGTAGTAACAATATATATACTATGTATAATTGAAAATAAACATGATAGTGCAATGATAAGATTTTAGCCCCACCTCTTTTCGGATATAATTCGAAAAATATCGATCAGACGAAAAAAAATATAAGAACCAAAACTGTAGAAAACTTAATTCTAAACAACATTGTTTACTAGAACTTTTCATGTAAAATTGAAAATAAACGAGTAGAAACGAAAATTCAAGAAATGCCAGGCTTTTTATAGAAAATGAGTTTAGAATTATAATCCTGTATGAGTCCTCCTCGAATGAATGTACACTGAAATAAAACACAAACGAACCCACGTTTTGGAAATATTGTGGTAGTTACATTGGACTATAGTTAAATTGGTCGAATCGAACTTCTACTGCCCATCATTTTCAACTACAATAATACTCACATAGCTGAAGAGAGAGCAAATCTATTTGCTTCTCTTTTTGCAGAATCTTCGCGCGAGATACTGGAAGCAAGATACCTCCAACCTCCAACTCCTAGGGACTTGCTTACTCGTATGAACGCTGCTTAACTTTAAATGATGTTATTTAGACGTGCGCACAGCAAAATTATTCTGCGCCGCACTAGCTGACTAAGTGAATATATAAATTTAAGCAGCGTTTATAAGTAAAACCGCTAGTGAACAAGTACTAGACGCGTCTACGCGTCTGTATATTCAGCTAGCCCGCACATGCAAACAAGAACGCAGCCGAGTGCGCGAGTGCTCTATGTAAAAGTGACTAGAAGGCATACCTATATCCAAAAACAAACTACGAAGTTACTTTTAACGGATTTTTTCTAATGTGAACATCAAAGCCCAACTACAGTCTGACGAAATGTATACATACCTATAGATATACCTAGTAGATACGTTTTATGAGTGATGCAGGTTATATGAAATCATAATCATCGGAATGTGTAAAATCATCAGTTTTATGTTTTAGTCCATAGTAATCTTCTTAGTAATTGATCCTGTCAAAACATATGTACAACATGTCATAATGTCAGACAATATAAATTTACCTGCTCAAACCTTAACAATTGCTTTACAGTTTTCAATGAATAATTATATTTAGTTCATACATATAATCGTTGTACATCAATAGGCTCATTTTGCAGTGTTGCCAACTAAGTCTTATTTGTCTTTGTTCAAAAAAGTTGCCAAATATTCTCGAAATTGGGCCAAAACTTGCAAAAATTATGAAAATGCATAAACATTAGTTTTATAGTTCCCTTTTTGTCATAATTTAACGTGGCATACATTCACTTATCCTAATAATAGTTACGCGCAATATTGAGCAACTGTCGAAATATTGAACTTGTCGAAATTAATATGCAATCATTATACAAATCAAAATTAGGGCAAAAACCATTTGCCTAAACTATATTTATGCTTACTGAAATAATATGCCAAACAAATTTATGAACTATGATTATGGCAAAAACAAATATGCGTAAGTCCTTATGCAAAATATGGGATCCCGTTTTTTATTTAGATACCTAGTAAAACAGGCCCGAAAAATAGCTAGATATAGCTAAGTAAGTGTTGGCATCGCTGCCGTTTTGACATTTGATTGACATCGCGCCTTAACTAGTGATGTAACCATACGACTCTGTACTCGATTAATCGATTCGAGTTTGTATGAGTATTTGATTTGATTATGTAATCTAAAGTGCATTGGATTAAATTTTTCTGATTATAAAATTTAACTAAAACTTTAATATTGTAGGTATTTTGTATTGTTACAATGATACGCAAGGTCAATTGGTCTTTAATTTAATATTTTCAGATGTATCTGATTCACAACATTCACTTAATCACAAAAAGTCAAAGTGTTATTCTTTTGCACTTTTAGACTCGAATGCGAGTAAAGCCTCATTCAGAAAACCTTCTCCGGCTGATGCGGCGTGGCAGATTATTAGGCGTCCACCATATTAAAGAAAATTCATATGTTTACTAACTGTAGTAATACATTGCGAAAATTGCAGACAGTGACGTAGTAAAAGCTTTCACATAAAGGGACCGCAGGTAAACGCTCAAATCATAGTCAATACATGTTAGTTAAACTGCATACAATCAATAGTTACTTACTTTGAGTGCAAACAAATACGATTTTAAGAAATTTTTGTGTATGTAGCGGGCATACATATTTTTATAGCTTTAAGAGGCAGCAACTTTAATGTAAAGTATCAGTGCCTCCTTCATTGAATGAGGATAAATATGATCAATTCAATAGTTTACTATCACTAAAAAGTTGCCGAAATGTTTGCCAGACACCAAAGTACTTGTAGCGTGCGGCCCCGATTTACTTTCTTTGCTGACAGGATATATAACAGATCTACCACAAGTACCAGTCCCACCAATCAAATCCCGACAATTGAGGATTGTATAGACTGAACTTTTTCAGCGGACCTATTACAAAAAGCCCTCTTAAGTTTTAAAGATAGACTCTGCCATAGATAGAATAGCTGTCATCATCATCATCATCAGCCTGTAGCAGTCCACTGCTGGCCTCTCCAATTGCACGCCACTTAGGTCTATCTTGGGCTACTCGCATCCAGTTTTTGCCAGCCGTCTTGCGCAGATCGTCACTCCACCGTGCCTCAGGACGTCCTACACTACGTTTGCCGAGACGCGGTCTCCACTCTAGAACTAGTTTACCCCAACGGTTGCCGGTTCTACGGCTAATATGGCAAGCCCACTGCTACTTCAGCTTGCTGATCCGGTGGGCTATGTCGATGACCTTGGTTCTCTGACGGATCACTTCATTTTTGATGCGATCCCTCAGAGAAACACCGAGCATAGCCCTTTCCATAGCCCGCTGAGCGACCTTAAGCTTGTGGTCGATTCGAGCCGTCAGTGTCCACGTTTCGGCTCCGTATGTCATGACGGGTAGGACGCACTGATTGAAGACTTTCGTCTTCAGGCACTGTGGAATCGGCGAAGTAAGGACTCGACGTAGCTTCCCAAACGCTGCCCAGCCCAGCCGAATTCTTCTATCCACCTCGTTCTCAAAGTTGTTTTTTCCCAACTGCAATGTCTGCCCGAGGTACACATATTTTTGAACAACTTCGAGAACGGCGCCGTGTATCGCAATCGGTTCCGGTAGAACATGTTCGTTGAACATGACCTTGGTTTTGTCCAAGTTCATCCGTAGGCCGATGCGTTTAGAAGAGTTAGCCAGGTCATTCAGCATCTGTTGCAGGTCCTGCAGCGTCTCTGCCACGATGACGATATCGTCAGCAAATCGCAAGTGAGAGATGTATTCGCCGTTGATATTAATTCCACGTCCTTTCCAATTCAGCGTCTTGACCATATCCTCCATTGCATTTGAAAACAATTTCGGGGAAATAACGTCCCCTTGTCTCACTCCTCGATGCAACGGTATGGGACTTGTTTGCTGATTCTGTACTTGGACGGACATGGTAGCGGTTTCGTAAAGACATCTCATCACTTGGATGTATCGCCAATCTATCTGGTAACGCTGCAGGGACTCCAGAACAGACCAGATTTCAACCGAGTCAAAGGCCTTCTCATATTCCACGAATGCTAGACACAGGGGCTTATTATACTATTCGGTCTTCTGTATAATCTGCCGCACTGTGTGAATGTGGTCTATGGTGCCGTATCCGCTCCGAAACGCAGCCTGTTTCGGTGGTTGGAATTCGTCGATTCTACGCGCAAGACGGTTCGTGATCACTCTTGAAAACAGCTTATAGACGTGGCTTAGAAGGGATATGGGTCGATAGTTCTTCAGCAGGGTCTTATCTCCCTTTTTGAAGAACAGGACGACCACACTCCTACTCCACGCCTCTGGAGTTCTCCCTTCGAACAGGAAAGCGTTAAAAAGCTTCTGGAGCTCCCTCAGTACGGGTTTACCTCCTGCTTTTAGTAGCTCTGTTGTAACGCCATCCTCTCCAGGGGCTTTTCCATTTTTAAGCTGTCCAAGAGCGATCAGATTAGCTGCTATTCTTTTAAAGAGTAGTAGCGCAGTTTTGAGCAAGTTTTTTTGACGTGATAATGTCTTATAAATCGATGAATGCCGGTTGCACGCACGAAAACGTATGACTCATTGGCACGTCCCGCCTGGGCCAAGCGTGCAAGCGAGAGCGCGGAACAAGCGTTAGAGAAGCACGATCGGCCTAAGCGTTCTGCATGTCTTAGAACGTGCGCGCACTGCCTTGCGTTGCGTTTTTTCTGCCGTGCAGTAGGTTACACGCATTGAGGGGTCCGCGCACTGCGGTAAAAAACGCACGTTTTGTTATTCGAATACAGCTGTGGACCACACACTACACGTCATCGTTATGGACTACCATAAAAGAGTTGCTATCTGTAAATATTTTATTATTACGTAAAAAAGGCTACCCAAACGGTATTGGGTAACGGTACATCCCTTGACGGCCTTAAGACCTATGGGCTTTTTTTTTTCGTAACATATAACGATCTACTTTCGTATTCAAAAAGGTTTATCAGATATTGCAGAATGATCTTTTGTTAATATGTTAAGAATCGTTCGTGCCAAAATTTACTACAAGGATATAAATTGGAGTATTGTTAAATGTAAATTGTAAAAAAATATAATTGTAAAAAAGTGTATAAAGGTTACCTAACAAAAAGTAAATTAGATCCTCAAATCATCAAACAACATCAATATTAACAATGAAGTCCGCAATACCATATGTCTAACTATAACACTTATGTCACAATAACCACTTTTCCATGTTAAAATATGCCATAGTTACGCCCGTACAAACTAGGCCACATTATTCATATCTTGGTATTAACCGTATCTACTCTAATAATACAGAGAAGAGATATGATTGTTTGTAATGGATAAATGCATAAACTACAGAACCGATTGAATAAATTCTTTCACCAGTAGAAAGCTACATTATGCCTGAGTAAAAAACTATATTTGGTTCATCATCATTATCGTCCTTCACCACGTGGGCGAAACCGCTGAGCGTAGCCAGTATTAAATAAACTAATAAATGAATATGATGATTATATGTATATGTAGGTATATATGTTTAATTATCTTACCTATGTGGCTAAACACTTACTTTACTTAAAAATACCATATTGAAGTACCATACGTAATATGGTAAGAACTGTATTTTATTTCTCGTAACTCTATTTTTGAATACCTTTATCCATTAAAATTGTCATTGTCATTTGAAATCATATTTATCGAATCAATTTTAATAAAGACGATACGAAGAAACCCAAAAATACGAAGTCACGATAATATTTTCTATCCAGTATTGTGACGACATATCGGTGTCACGTCCCAACAAAACTGATCCTCAATACGTTTTTTTTCAACGCAGTGTGCGGTTCTCCATAGATCACTATACGATACAAAAATTTGTGCGGTAGACTCACTGTACATTTGTAGCGATAACTTCACCACACGCGTTTTTTTCACTGCAGTGCGCGCACTATGACTCCGTACTTCACCAGAATATGCGTTATAAAAACGCAACGCGGTGCGCGCACGGCCTTATATCGTTATCATCTAAAATTGTCGTTCGTAAACCGACGTAATAGACAAACATGTTTTAAGACTGGTCCCAATAATCTATCTATCGCCGGTTTACCTTACTAGAGATAGATATTTGACACTATTTGTATGGACGTTATGTCACATTTCTATCGGTAGTAAGGAAAACCGTGGATATATAGATTATTGGGATCCACATTTAATGATAATACCTATCTCTCGTATAAACTCCCATAACTTCCGCCATAAGCCTAATCATATGCAAAGCAATGGCAAAATATTGCCGACATACTAAGATCGCTCTTTCCAACCAAAGAAAGAGTAATACATTTTATACATTTCTTTATGCGGCAAACTCTTAAAATGGTATAAACATTCTTTACGGACATTACGTAGCTAAATTTGGAGGTTTCATATAGATACCCAAGACATAATTAGATAGTTAAACGTCGCGACGCGTCCTAATATTTTGTGGCACAGATTATATTATCCGTCATCAATATTCCGCGAATTTAATGATATCGTATTCTAAGTGGGATCAGGGCCCCCTAAACCCCTCCCTTATATACGCCCATGATTGCAGACATATTCAAAACTTAACAGTTCACAAGTCTAAACCAAAATCTAAACTCAATTCACAAGTCCAGTCCAGTATTTAATCATCTAAAATGTACGAAATTTGCGACTCCATATGGGGCCGTGGACTTACGACTGAAGTCAATTTGCGACTCCAAATTGAGTGAGACTAACGAGATAGGTTGCCTTAAAAATAAAGTCGTTAGTTTCAATATTTGCCACAATAGTTCTCTCTCCGAACAGATCAATTTGTTGAATGTCTTGATGTACAAATCATACGAGTCCATAAAAAACCTTACCATTTTTAACTTTATAATGTCAAAATCGTCCACAAGAGGCGCTACCGCTAGTATCAAGGGGTATTCTTGATTCAAGCCCTAATGTGCAGTGATGCCAACTTAGCTACTGTGTACCGAGATCTAGCTAATTTTTGGGCTTAGCTATCTAAATGAAACATTTATACATATTAACTACAATGTTGAGTCAAATCAAATTCATAATCACATATCTGGCAACTTTTAGGAACAAACAACACAGCTACTAAAATAAACGACGTAGGAAACGCACTCTACCCTGTCTAAAGAATGGCCTATATACCTTGTTCTGCTTTAGATAATAATAAAGTGTAATGAACCGACTCCGTAGAACATTTTGCATTGTATCAATTCGATTAAATCTAAATCATTTCGACGTGTACCATGCAATATGATTTTTACTGTGGATTAACGGTATGGCCAATCCCATATTCAATTGAAATGTTTTGTTTGCTATGGAACGAACTCAAAAAGCCAATATGTTAGAATAAAATGTATTTTAATAAAAATGCATTCAAATCCAGGCAAAACGTGGTGCTGGTGCGTTGCCCCCCTTTCGCTGTGCCCATCCCATTTCTACTTACAATCGATCGATTGTGGACTTGCGCACAACACTAGCCGCTCCTATATCGTACGTACCGCTACCGACCGACCGCCCTGTCCGCATGGAACTATCCAACATGGCGGCTTTTAGTTCAGTCACTTTGAGCATGGCTGCGTTATAATTTTCTGATCTTTGTTACAAATATCTTTTTTACGTTTAAATCAAGTTAAATTTAGCATTTTTAGTAGTACATTTTTATTTAAGTATTAAAATAAGTGATGTGGTACAAGTGCAAAGAGTGCTAAAGTCAGACATTCTAGATCCTTGAGTGACCTTTTGGGTAGACTTTCTTTTACCTACCATATTGCAGCGTTTGCGTATACAATATTTCCGTTTTGTGAAGATACATATTTATAATGATTTCAAAACTGTGATATAATATAGATATCAGTGCCACATATTAGAAGTCTGATATTCAGGTACTGTGCGAGAGAACTCCCACGTGGAAATACCTCACGTCTCTATTTTTAGAACACGAACTTGGTTCACAAGAAGTGGTAATAGTGATTCTAAATTAACTGCTAACGTAAATATCTACGTGTCCCCTTGCATTTTCGATGGATCATAATTCGATACGGATTCGCGACTCCTGACATATTTGCTTTGCTTTTACTTTCACGGATCTTGTCTGAGCTCTACTTTGAAATTAATGATATTGTCAAGTACCTACTTATCTACTTTTTTGTGGAATTTCCTTATATTCTGAAGCTTTGTATGTACAAGTACAATAACTATACCAGATTAGGTTATGTGAAATATACATCATCTAAATACAGTTAGTACCTCCTACAGTTAGTATCTAGGGTGCTGATTTTAGTTAGTGCAGGTGTTTCACAAAACTTTATGTTGTCTATTTTATAAATCCCATTTGACTGACAGCCTAGTGAGCTTACAAGTTACAGCTGACTTGCAATTGTGAAAAATGCAACCTTTGAACTTATTGTCTGGGACAGTTCTCTATTCAACTACATACAACATAAGGCAAAATATTTTTACTTCTTCAAGGCCTTTTAGGTATAGTTGAGTCAGACTGACAGTAGGTTTACATATTGCTTACTTGTGAAACTGGTATCATATAGTTTTTACATGTAGCTAGCTACTAGTAATTTTATTCTTGTTTGAGTAATTTGGGCTATTGGTATCAACATGTTTACTAGTGGAGGAACAAAATGTCACTAATAATTTATATCTTAGAGCATCTAGAATCATGTACAAAAAAATGTTTGTGCTATAAAAGTATATAGTTCTAAACTTCACTGCCTGCTAGTCATTTATGTGTGTTTTCTTTTTTTGCAGCGATTAGTTCTGTTGATAGTTTTCAACAAGCTATCAACCTACCAACTAGTCAATTCAATCAACATATAGGTGCTGATATAACGAAAAAGCCATTGAATATAAAATACTCTGCACCTACAACAGAATCTGCTCCCACTGTTGTTGCAACTGTGACTAAAGCTCAGTCAGTTGTCAAAAAGCTGCCAGTACAAGAACAACACCTAACTCCTACAGAACTTCTGTCTGCGAGTATAGAAAAAATTGCTAGAGAACAACCTATCATCCCTGAAATAATCTCTGAAAAGAAATCAAGCGCATTTGAAGCACAAGCCAAGTTAACAGAGAGCATATCAAGTGTTTTTCGTACTCATCAACCTGAATCTAAAATGAAAGATATTAACCTTAACAATCAGACTACAGGTTAGTATTAATACCTTACATATTTCTTTAATCTGGATAGCTAACAATAATAATAACTGCTCCATTGACAATTATCTTAAAAAATGAGAGTTTTCTTACTATAAATATTATGTGTCTTTGATTTTATGTGATTTTTTTTTAATTAGATCCTGATACTGCCAACGGTAATAACACTGCTGAAGTAACTAAAACTGATATTGTAGTAAAGGAAGACATTAACAAAAATGAAAAATCTGTAAAGAATACTAAGAATATTAGCAAGAAGGCTGCAAAGATGGCTGCAGTTGCAGCAAGCAATGAAGTTACTGTGGCAGAAACTGAGCCATGTGAGAATGGAAAAGATGAGACTGATAAAGTAGTTAATGTAACACAAGAGGATGTAACAAAAAGTAAAGAAACAGAGGAAATGCCTGTGGCTGAACCTGAGGAGAAGCCAGTGGACAACCCCGTCGAGGCTCCCCCTGCTGTGCAGCCAAGTGCTGTCTTTGTGCCCAAGTACAAATATACAGATGGTGAGAGCTTCTTATAATTTGACCTTCAATCTCCTGCTTTCAAAAATACTTTACATATTATGTGTATATTCGAAATAACACATTATATTAATAATCTTAAAAATAATTATTAAAGTATTTTTATAGTTCTACTTTTTTAAAGCAATAATGCCTGCTTAGCGCTACCAAACATTTTTAGAGAGACCCCATACTACAGTTAACATCAGACAGAAAGTTAAAATTCGATGCTCGGAGCTCGTGCCTCGATGGCCTAGTTCATGGCGTCTGACACAGATTGTCGGAAGAAGCGGGTTCAAATCCCGTCTAAGGATGTGAATTTTTCTCTCTAAATATTGCAATATTAAAGTATTGTCTATCATTTAAACAGTTGTTTTCTTTTCCAGAGCAATGGTCGCCATTGAACAAAAGTGGCAAGAAATGTTATGATATTGGATTGCTGAAGCAAATCAAAGAGGACCCTCTCTCAAAAAACAAACCTAATGCACCTTTACTGGAAGCATGTAATGTGATCAGGGTAAGCATATAATACATTTACATACTACATATTTTACATTATATAGTATAAACCTTTTGATATATTCAGCATCGGCTCATGTGCATGCCATGCCATACTTTTCACAACAAGCTTTTAAGAAGCTAAATTTGCTTCTGTTGGAGCAAGTTAATGTAACATTTTATTTTTTAGACGGCCCCAATGCAGGAACCTCTCTCATTCACTCCCATTTTGAGGCCAATGAATGACTCCCTGTTCCCTCCATTTGCAAAAGGTGGTGGTCTTGGAGGATCTAGGAATGCAACTCAACGTGATGTGAAGAAGAATGTGCCAACAGGTGGTGGTAAGAACATTTTATATTTAAAAAAATAACCATTTTTCTCCAGAGCATATCAAGTCTATTTAAAAGATCATCAGTAAAGTCATTAAACAATCAATATTTATGAATGTTTTGTCTGTTTTTAGGCAAGGGCAGTGTCAAACTGACCCCGGCAGGAGGAGGTAACAACCCTCACAAACCTATTATTCACGTATCATTATCACTGCGAGATGATGTGAAGCTGAAAGAATCTGAGTCTGCCTGGAAACCCACAAGATTCCAGAAAACTGCTCTGTCTGAAGAAGAAGCAAGGACTCAGGTATAGTTTAGTTAATACATAGTACAGTGGTGTATTAATACTTCAACTCCATGGTTTGGTATTGTTAATGGATGAGATTATTTTTTTAGGAAGTATACAAGCAATTCAGAGGTATTCTGAACAAGCTTACTCCCCAAAAGTTTGACACTTTACTGGATAAAGTGAAGACTCTCGAGATAAACAACCAGAAACGCCTTGAAGGTGTAATCGACTTGATTTTTGAGAAAGCCATTGAAGAACCAAACTTCTCTGAAGCTTATGCAGCCATGTGCAACAAACTATCAATGCTCAAGGTAAATTTCTTAGTGTGTGGTTTATAAAAAAATTTAAGAGGTTGTATGAGGAACTATCTATTTTATCTATAGGATTAGTATGTTTTTGATGTCTTCTGCACACAAACACATTCCTCGATTTCCTCTCTGGATCTTGACAGTAGCGCCAATATTTTGTATATATGCTAAAGTAATATATGTATATTGTGTTAGGTTAGTTAAACTAGGAGGATAAATATGTTTCTTTGAAGGAAACATTGAAGACATACTGATACTGGTTTGTGGTTTTCTAATCTCTCTCAAGGCCATTTTTTACACACTTGTGAATAATTATACATTACAGGTGCCTGCTGAAAATGCCGCGAATCCAGAACAGTGTGTTAATTTCAGAGCCCTTATTATCAACAAATGCCAAAATCAATTTGAAGCAAATAGAACAGACGAACAAGTAATGAAATTAGAAAAGGAATATAGTGAATGCACTGATGCTGTAAGTACATTTACAATGATATCCACTATAAACAGTTTGAAAAGATGTGAATATAAGCTTTGTTTTTATTTCATAATAATTTTAGGCCAAAAAGAAGGAACTGCATGCGATACTGCAGGAAGAACACAGACGCGTCAGAATGAGATCTGTGGGAAATGTCCGATTTATTGGTATGTAATTTTACACAAATTATTTTAGAATGTCCACTCTAAAATTTGGTTTTACCTTACCCACCTCTTTCTCGAATATCTTTTCAATGCATTTGCGAAATGTAATCTCATTACCTTTCTTTAACCTTTTTTAAATTCGCACCTTACTTATATGGTTAATATGATACTGCAAATTATGTGACATTATCTCATTATGAACTTGGCTGTGTGTTTTGCATATGCGATATAACAATGTACTTGGCAGCTCTTAAGCGATTTGTAATTCCCCTAATTCCTTCGTCCTTGTTTAATTATTGAACATAGGTGGTATATTTTTTCACTGACCCTTTTATTTTATTTGTAGGTGAACTGTACAAACTAAAAATGTTAACAAACAAAATTATGGACTATTGCATGAATTATTTGATTGACAAGTTAGAAGAGGAGAAACTTGAATGCCTGTGCAAGCTGCTTACCACAATTGGTGAACAAGTTGAAAATGAGGAAACAAGCCAATTAGATAATATCTTCAAAAAGATGCAGAATATTGTTGATCGCAAATCGAACAAGATCAGCAGTCGTGTTAAATTTATGATACAGGATGTAATAGCACTCAGAAGAAGAAAATGGGTAGCGAAGAGTGTAGTTGACTCCCAACCTAAAATGATGGATCAAATCCAGAAGGAGGCAGAGCAGCAGCAGCGTCATATTGAGGTAAGTTGGGAGCATTATTAAAACAAAGTTGTTTTATTGACACAATAAAATTTATGTCTATGTCTATGTCTATGTCTACATAACTTTTGGCGTAAAATAAAGCTGAATTATGTTATCTATGACAATACATTCTTTTTCATTTCCTGCATGCACTTCACTTGAATTATGTAGCTAGTGTTTATAGATCATATCTTGACATAATATTAAGCATATGTTATTTTTCGCGTTATATATATGTCTACCTAGCCACGACATAAGTTAAATATCTTTAGGTTTGGCATAAGTGTACTATACAAGTATTATTCAGAAAATTGAGTAGGTACTTAAATGCGTTATTTGATCCGCGAAACACGAATACTTCAACAAGAAACTAGGTTACATTTAATATCGAACCTGAGTCTAGAAGCCAATCTACATCTCAATGCAGTCCTTTGCGTCATAAACTTTGCAATTCATAAATATTTAAATAGAAAATACAGTTATAAAAATTTTACTTTATAATTTTCAACTTGAGCATGGGCTCTGTCCACATAAATGAAAGACAAGTGTTCTTATTAATTCTCAATCTTGACTGTTTTTGTCCTTTTTAGTAAAGTAAGTAATAAGTTATCTTTTATGTCTATCATATTGCATGAGCTCTTTATTGTTCACTTTTTCTATGTTAGTTTCTTCTACTTTGATAACGCCCCTGTGCAGCCATCCGTCGCAAGATTTTCAGCGCAGTCATTTGGTATATCGCGTATAAATAAACTCAAACTTGCATTTAATGAATTATATTGTTGTAGTTGATGAATGCTGGCCCAATGGGAGGCGGCGGTGGTGGCGGTGGAGGGGGTGGCTTCCGCCGTGACGACGGAGGTCGCGGCAAACGCGGCGGTGACAATCGAAGACAAAACAACTTCATGGACAACACATGGAAGACAACCACCAGGACTACCACTTTCCCCTTGGATACATCGAAGTTCAAAGCAGTTACACCGAAGGTACCTATTGTATTTAATATATATGTAAATTTAAATCAGTCCTCACATATACTACCTACATTCTACAAATGAATAACATTGTAATTTCATTATCAGCTTTTTACTAAATGCATAGTAAATATATATAAGGTACTATAACAAAAAAGGAAAAAAAAACTCTATTTGTTCCAAGTAATCACTGATACAGCTAAACTTATTTTCACAAGCTGAGTATATAACCATCTAGTTATAAGGAGGGTGGGTGCTTTTATTTTAGGGGCTGGCGTATCCTGCGCGGTAACTTAGGTGGCGAGCTCGTCGAAAATAACATCGCTCATGTTATTATTCTTTTTCGAATCTCAAACTATTATAAAATAAATACTGCTGATTAATAGGCAAAACAATTCAATTTGAATTCCAAAACAATCTCGAAAAATTACTTCATTAGTAACATGATATACTATTAATGATCTCTCTAAACTTAATTCTGGAAATTATGTGTAATCTATATATATATAAATGAACCCCTATTTCTCATGGTCACGCTATAGCTTATATAACTTGAGAATGGCTTTACCGATTTCATTCATCTTTTTGAAATGTGTTCTAATACTTCGTTCAAGTTCATACATTAAAAAAAATAGGAAAAGATGGGAGGTTATGGCGAGGCTGAAGGCCGAGCCTATTACGCGAACGATGTTGCGGACAGTCACTAGTATGTCATATATGTACGCCCGCGTAATATTTATATTAATTTTTTTTATTTAATTGTGGCCTATGTAGTTATTCCCAAGTTTTTATTTAACTACATTGGATTTTCAATAAAATCTTTTTCAGAATATTCTGCTTGTTTTCTAATAGCGACCTTGTCGTGAAAATGGCATTCTGATCCCTTCTAATTAATTCGCCACCCCCACTGGTAGTGCTACAAACTGAATACTTTAGAAATAAATTGAGTTTTCATATTGTCATTTAAGTATTGAACTTTAGTAACGTGTACTGATAAGCATTACTTTAGTTGTATGCAATCAGTACACGTGATTACTTATTATTACATTATGCAGTAATAACAACCGTGACATTAATTGAGACAAGCACATCAGATTCTGATAAAAATATATGCTTTTTATAATATTAAGGTACATAATAGCACAACTACGGTTTTATTTCATACTTCTGGTGTTAAACCTGACGGACGGGAAGCCTCTGAAGGGTTTTAAGTATCGATGTTCCACCCGCGTTCAAAAGCTCCTATGTGATACACAGACTCTACGGTCCGTGTCATTTTTAGGGTATTTAGCAAATTTATCAAATCTGAATACAATTAAAAAACAATACAATACTTAATTAAAGACATAAGATTTTTATGTTAATCTTCTTAATTAAGGGTTATATCGTTTCTAAGTTGTGGAACTGTTATGGCTTTAATATAATAATAATATGTTAATAAGTTTGCATCAGCATTCAGAGCAGACCGGACTGGAAAGTAACACAAGTGTAGCTAAAATGTACAAATTATTAAAAGTTTTTGAGCTTTCCTCATCAACCGTTTTTCTAGAATGTGACTTGACAGGATTGTGACTTCATAATGTAATGTGTTGCTGGAAGCAACAGGCAGGTTGAGAAAACTTATGTTAATTGTTAAAAGATTGAGGTCTGTAGCAGATGCTGAAGTAATACGGCAAGTTTACTCTTTATGGCAATCAAATTTTTGCTATTGTGTGGTGGCATGGGGTGGCGCGTTTGATTCATATTTGTAACATTGATGCTTGAACATGCTCAACCTGCTATTATTAAAATAGCACACAAGAAACCACGCCTCTACTCTACCGATGATCTCTATCAGGGCAGTGGATATTTAAGGGTTAGACAGCTTTACATACTATCTGTTATTTTAAGATACCATAAAATTGCTCCAAACAAGGTTATTATCTGTCGCAGACACATTCGATGGAAAGTTCCAACAAGACATTCTGAGTTCTACTGATAGGCTTACTCTTGGACAGCACCGTACATATACACTAAGCTAAACAGACTTCTTAATATATTACCCCTTACCCAATATAAATATAAACAAACAGTAAAGCTTTGGCTATTGAATCTAAGCTATGAACAGATATTCCAAATTGATAAAAAACAACACAGATAAAATAATATAGTAATTAAAACACTTATAGTAGTTTAAACACACTATTTAAGATTTATTGATTACCAAATTGAAAAACATATGTGCGAGGATATAATTACAGAATAACCACTTAGTTATTTACAATAGTATATAATATAAATTTTATTACAGTTCATGAGAGAAACCTCTATTCTTTTTGTATTGTTTTTAAAATCATTACGTATCAACTGCGTAGTTATATGAAGTTGCAACTACACCGACTGTCGGACTTTTACAGAATAACTTAAGTAATTTCTATCTGTAACCTTAACAAAAAATTAAAGCACATAGGTACTTGTAACGCAACTAGATTTAAAACCAATTTGTGAGGAATTGATCTCCACAACACAGGGAATCCTAGTGTGGAGACCAGGGTTTACGCAAAAGAAATAACTGAAACTGTTACATATTATGTAATTTACTAGTTTTAAGAATGTTTTAGTCATTATTGGTGGTTGAAATAAATAATTCTTAATTCTTATAACAGACTTAAAGTGAGTGTAATTTGAATAAAATCTCACTTGATGGAAATCATAAATAAAACTTAATATAATGAACTTGAATAAAGGCAAATGCACAACCGTATGAATCGAGTTTGAAATTCGAGAAATGGAAAAAAAATAAAACAGCTTACGATTTCAAAATACGTAGCCTAGAAACCAATACCGATGCCAAAGTAAAGTATGTTGTCTCCTTTTTTTTACGGCCAAATTTTAACTTCGACGGCATTTACTAGAGATATCAAAAAAACGACGAGAGTTTCCAGTGATCAAATTTCCCCAGAATAAACAAATGTATGAAGGCATTTAATGAATAATTTATACCATAAAATGCTTTGAGTCATTTTGATTTTAATGAAACTTTTAAGTCCATATAATAATTTTGTTCCGTAATCTGAGTTAAAATTACTACATTAATTTGTAGTTATTCTAAGTTATGTTTTTTGAAAATTATAGAAAATCAAATTGTCAACAACTTTGTTAATAAAGCCTTTAAGTTTACTGACCATAAAGCCCCAATGCATTGAGTTAAAATAACTAACTTAATTCATCGCATTTGAGATTTGACTGTTTGAGAGTTCCTTTTCACAATGTATTGCTTCTCTATTGGACTCCTATGGTTTGTACATTCACCATTTACATTCGTTCACACACAGGTCACGTTTAGGTCTATCCACAGTCCTAATCAAGCCATAAAAGCTTTCTCTTCTTTCAATAATTGTATCCAGAGATCACGCTCGTAATACAGCGACCCTTTGATCTACATATCTTTGTATCTTTGTGTTCTGCTTAAAGACAGCCCTGTAATTTCATGAATTTTCCACTGGTACTCACCGTAAAGACGGCCGCCTTGTTACGTCAGTAATATAGCGTCCAATAAGTGACGGCACCACTATTCTTAGGAAATCAGAGACGTGCCGCGATCGCGCGTTTATATGTCGTATGCGCTATTTGCTAATTATTTTTAATGTTGATGATGCTATATCAAGTCGCTATATGCTATCTAGCGCGTTACATAGCTATCAAAATGTCATTGACTTTTTGGCAAATAACCTTTATAATAAGACTTGAAATTGTGCTACGAGGTCACCTGTGTTGAACTCAACGCAATTACTTCTATGGATAGGGTGAAACGACGCTGTAAGTCAAAAGTGTTGTCAAAACAAATATAGAATACTAGTAGACCCGCCCGCGGCTTCCCTCGCGGGATACGGCGGCTTTAAAATATTAGTAACCTTTATTATTCACTAACTTTTTTATTCATGAACCGATTGACACGAAACAAACACTAAATGTTAAGTGAAGCTTACTAAAAATACTAGTGAAAACCATATCTAAATAGGATAAGCCGTTTTTGAGGTATGCGTGCACAAACAGATACTTAAACAGACAATCAATCTAACAATCATTTTTTTCTTTCTATTTTCGTTTATAAAAGTCCCAATAATATTTTTTATACTGCCATGTACAGACAGTGATCTGTTTCATTTTTATTATATGTATAGATGTACATAATAATAACTTATACCATGTAAAATTATCATAAAATATTAACAGTCTCGAACTGCTACACTGAATTACATGAGTAAATACCTTGTTTATATAAATCAATTAGTAAATACTAATAATAATAAACACTACAAATATATCATCATGAAAAAAACTGTCACTACATTTCATCATCCTTTTGACTATATGTGAGATATTCCACTTTCACAGTAGAAAACTCGAAATCCGTACCTAAGGATTAACAAAAACTACGGATTTCAACTTCCTATGACCCAGAAATACCTCTTGCTCCATTCACTCACATCAGATCCATCAAGATTTTTACACTTGTTGAGACAGGCTAGTTCAGGATGAGCTCTTGGGGACATTCTGACAATGTTTTTGCTAGCTTCACATACCTTTCTCAAATCAGGTCACTGCATCTTCTGTTGTGTTTTCCAAAAATACAATTTTCAATTTAAACTGAAACAAAATGACTCTCAATAAGGCCCTTGCCTTCAGTTTAAACAAAATATGAAAGTGACGCTGCTCACTTATCATTGTCTGTGTTATCAACTCCGAATAGATAATTATGTGTGAATATGATTGATATTCAATGAAGATTATGTTTTACAAGATAAAGTATGCTACTTGTATGATACTGTAGATTTTTTTCTTCCTTTTCTTCTGTGTAATGAAAGTTGAGTTTATAAATATCATCATCATCTCAACCGTAGGACGTCCACTGCGTTTATAAATATGATATATATAATATGAGGGGTTATTGAAAATTACTAATAAATAATTATAATATTGCCCCGTACATGATATATAACAGTGCCCCGTACATGGCAATACCCCTCCTCGACCCCTACTAAATGAGACCAAAAACGTGTCCCACTTGCGAAACATAGGTGTTTAAAACACCGCTGCCTACCACTTTGAGGATGTATAGGCGTAACGATTAGTAACGTTTTATTCAAAAATAACACGTATTTCGTATACGTTCAAATTTATTTTCACTAATTGAATTGCACCCGTTTTTATTTCATATTATACATTTCTGTAAATTCATTACAAAAATAAAATAAATAATTATTACATTATTATATTGTTACATTATAAAAAAAAATTCTCGTTAAGCATACCTATGTGACTCGAATCAAGCTCATATCGCCTATAGTATTTATTGCGCATAAAGTCCAGTTATATTAAAGTACTAGCTAGTTTTATCACAAAATATATATTGGTCTAATAAGTTTACTGACTCATATTAGAAAATAAAAATATAGAGAGATTATGAAACATGGCAAAAAGTTTCACCTTTCAGCTACTGAACAGAGAAATTGCATAAAAATCATTCAAGTAGTTCAGTAGTTCAACTTATTTTAAATGTTTAACTTTCATCCCCTATTCTAGGAGAACCATTTCGTTTTATGGGATAATAATATCCCTTATGTTACACCATAATATTAGTTATCATCGTCAATCAATCAAAGTCAAGTTTAATCGTATATGATATATTGTATTAGATGTTTTCCCGTTATACATAGGCGACTTGAATGACGCGCCTATAACATCGTATAACGCATTAATTTAGCTAATTAACTCCCACATAACGCAACAGTGCAAGGTTTTTTTTGTTACAAAGTAAATATAAATTTTCAAAAAGTAATCAATGGGGCTTTGAACCGTGGAACGTTAGCTTCTGACAAAAGATTCTAAAATAACCGACCAAGTACTGACAAAACGTCACATAGGTAGTGTGCGACAGAGATAATGCTCTACGAAGCCGAAATTAGCCGATTGTCTCTTTCCAATGGTCGATGTGCAATACTTATCGCCGGGTACTGTACAAGTTAGAATCGCGCGCCGATGGCTTCGCACTTGCTTACCGTCAAAGACATATTATATGTATATAAACGTTTAAAAAAAGATGAATGAAAGCCGTTCTCAAGTTATAGCATGACCAGGAGACATATGGGTTCATTTCTATATATAACTTAACTAGCGACTGCCCGTGACTTCGTTCGCGTAGTAGGCTCGGTCTTCGGCGTCGCCATGCCCTCCCATCTTTTCTTGATTTTTCTTTCATAAGAATATTCTCCTGACAATAATTGACATATAACATATTTGATCTATCCGTTCTCATGTTACAGCGTGATCAGGAGAAATAAGGGTTCATTTATAAATGAGCCCCTATTTCTCTCTCCTCGTAACCTTATTCTTATTTTTTTTAGTTCGTAGTTTTCATAATAATTACTTCTTTATTTCAGAATTTGAGCAACATAAAATTGGCGCCTCCGCAGTCTGTTTGGAATCATGGATCAGGCACAAAGACTCCTGCTCAAGCATCTAGCAATTCTCAAATTAGTCTCAGTAAAAATATGTACAGTGTCCTAGAAAATGTACAAACCGATCCAAGTTCTATCAGAGGTAGATTTTAAAATATGTTTCTTATGTATTTCATAAATACAATTGTAGGGAATTGCAGTTTGATATTAAATAATACAAAGATATGTTTTCAGCAAACCGTGAAATGACGCCCAGCTATCATTCTAAGGGGGCATCGATCGAAAGGTCAACATTTAACTCCAATAGAGGAGACTTTAGTAAGTATAGTTATTTTTTAAACTTATAATTTTATCAGTTCTTGATGTAAAAAAAGCATGTACAGAGGTTATTACTTTATGCCTTTAGTCTCGAAAATCAATTGTACATAATAATCTTACATATTTTAAATCAATATTTTGTTTTACAAGCAAAGGACACAAAAACGAGTACTGGCGGCAAACATATTGAAAACTAGCGATTTCCCGCGATTTCGTTCGCGTAGTAGGCTTCCGCCTTCGGCCTCGCCATACCTTCCCATCTTGTCTTGGTTTTTCTTTAGTAAAAACATTGTCCTGACAATAATTAACACGTCAAAAAAAGAATTAGCAAGATTGTTCCATCCGTTCTCAAGTTATAGCGTGACCAGGAGAAATAGGGGTTCATTTTTATATTATTGTAATCTCGACGTTTCGAACACTTCAGTGATTATGATCACAGGTAGATTAGATAACTTGGGAGTTTAGGTATTTTATGTAGCGAGCTACTCACTAGCGCACTCAACTGCAGGGGCCCCACCGCTCAAGTAGAATAGTGTGGACTAATAATTAACATTATTGTATCAGCTGTAGACGTAGGTGAAATTAAATATCACGAAATACAATGTACTATATGTTGTAAATTTGAACTAAAAATCCAATAATATGTAATAATTATTATTGCAATGTTATGACTAGAAAAAGTAATAAGACTGCGTATTTGCGATCTGGATTTAATTCATGTACCTTTTAGGCTTCGATTTATAATTTATATGCGAGTATGTGAATATTAATGCAATCTTAAATTGAATTTCAAACAACTTTTGTAGAAAAAAAAATCCTGTAAAATTTAAGATAAACGTGATGATGTAATGATAAAATTTTACCCCCACCTCTTCTCGGCTTGAAAATATTGAACTTACCAAAAAATATTTGCATAATTTTAAACAACTTTGTTTTTAACCATTTTTTCATGTAAAATTGATAATAAACTAGTCAAAAATTGTAAAAATAAATAAAAATTAAATTCAAGATGACTATTGACGCAACGGATCGATTAACACGCAAAATGAAATTTAGACTGCCAGTGACTATCTCCAAAAAATTCCGAAGGAAACTTGCTTCTTATATTTTTTTCAGGTCTAATCCTAATTCGACTGGGCTAATAAGTTATCTAGTCTATGCTTTGTTTGAATGTCTGGAAAAGGTGAATATTATTAACGTCGGGATTAAAATGTTATAAAATATACGCCAGTCAATGCGTAGTGGTTTATTTTCAACGTTTAATAATCGTGAATGTCTAATATTTATTATTTCATATGTTATAAAACACCTAATTACGGACATAATTGAATTTCATGTATTGTTGCAGTGAGCGGTGGAAACAGCCGGTCGGGATCGGTCAATGTAGCTCGCTCAAATTCAGGCACGAGTAGTGGTGCACCAAACACACCACCTCCTGCCGTTGAAACCCCTGCAGCCGTTACCGCACCCGCGTTATCGCCAACGACAGTGCAAGCAACAGTCCCAACCTCAACACAACCATCCTCGATCCCTCAGGAGCCGCTCACTGAGGAAGGCAAGAGGAAAACAAAATCTATAATGGACCTCTTCTTCATTAACAACTCTGACAGTGATGAACTAGTAGCTGATATCAAGCACATGATCGAGCCTCAGTATCATGCTGCTCTTGTTGGGGAAATCCTTGATATTGTCCTTGAAAAGTAAGACTGAGTTCATATAGAAGGTAGCATTTTAAACTTTTTGGATAGTTTTGCCATTTTAACAATTTCCGCATATTGCAGGTCCGCGGCGGATATTACATTGCTTGCAAAATCACTTTTGCAGTTGGTGTCAACCAACACAATATCAGCTGAGAATATCCTAGCAGGCATGAAAGATACTTTCGAATTTGCGCCTGATCTGTATATTGATATTCCCAAGTTATATGATTATTTAGGAAAAATTGTTGCACCACAAATAGAAAAGAAGGTAAGAATCATTTATTATAATAGAAAATAGTTTATTCTGTACGAAACATTGCATATGTGTACATAATCGTATCGTTGATTCGTTGACATATACAGTACAAAATAATGGTATGTTATCTAATACGACTGTAGCACAGATAACTCGCTGCATACATCAACTATATGATTACGTTACACTTACGCAAATGTTCGTGCTAGGACCAATAAAAACTACCTACACCAGACAGAACATGAAATAGTTGATGTAATATTTGTATTGAAATGCATAATAATTATATTTTTCAGCATATCACTTTAGTCCAGGTATTTAATCTTTGCGAGAACATAATTGCATCAAATCACGGACATCTTGCACTGAAAGGCATTATTAGTAATTTGAATGAAAGTATGGGGCCTACTTTTGTTAAAAGCCGGTGGCAAGAGTCTGAGTTACAACTAAGCCAATGGATGAAGGAAGATCAGGTGCAATAAATATTATTTTATTACATTTTAAATATTATTACGATGTTTTTTTGTAATGTTTTAATTTAACATACATGATTTCTGTTTAACAGGTGGCCAAATGGTTAGATGAAAATAAATTTGAATTTCTTGAGGGAGGCGTAAACACTATTGAAGAATCTAAAAATATATTAACTCCTGCTGAAACTCAAAACAGATTGCTCCAGTTGATGAACACTGATGAGAATTGCGACTGCATAAAGGGCTGGGTACAGGTATGTACTTCATTCATTCTAATCACTGGTATTCGTATCTTAAAATAAATAAATAATATAAATAAATAAAATAATAAACTACAAAGAAAGAAAGGAAAGTTACAAGCACAAGGCCCACCTGAACTGTTAATTGGTAACTTTTGCATATATCAAGTGACATGATTCATGGTAGAGAAGGTATGGTAGTATTACCCTGGAAAAACTCATTCACAAAGAGTTCTACTGCTCTTAAATTTTTATGAATCAAAAATAATGAGTATTTGGAAATGTCACTACCACGCAAATTTTTACCTTTAACTAAACTTCTGAAAATACAGGTAAATAAAATATCAGGCCTGTGGTGGATGGATTGTCGATAGGATGAAATTATCCGTAAAAGACAGACTGCGATAGACTTACGATATAGCTATCGCTTGATATCCATGCTCGCACGGCTGGCCTGATATTTTATTTTTTAATTTACCCAATTTTTATGCAGTGTACTTGTTCTGCTATGGTGGGAAATAACACTTTTCTCGAAATTTATAGGATAAACTCGGTAAGGCTGCCAATGAAGACTGGTTCATGCGAGCACTGATCCAAGCTATTTGCGAACATGCATTATATGGCGCTGAAGGGCGAGACGTGCCTCATTTCAACCAAGACCGCATGAGCAAATACGCCAGTCTGATAAACGAATTCGGTGAATCAAAGGAGGCCAGAGAAGCCAGCTGTTTAGTTGGCATTCAGCACTTAATACATAGGCTAGAGCACCCACAAGGTAATACACGCATTGGATTATGAATAAAGTAAATTCAGTCAATTTTGCGCACTGGCCTTACATACTGCAAATTGTATAATTTTATGTTTTATTTATATGTCAAAATTATAGCTTACACTTTTTATTTCAGGGTTAACATTAGAAGTTTTTCAATACCTGCATGAACAATATTTAATTTCACTAGACGGATTTTTAGCCTGGGAAGAATCAGATAAGGAACCAGAAGGCAAAGGTATGTTTAAAAATTTAGCCACGAGCGATAATTACTGTCAAATTTAACTACAATCCATGCTCACAGCGTTGGCCATTTAGTCATGTTACATATCATGTTGCTTGGGATTCAAACTAAACCAAACTCTAATCTATTGTTGCACAAAAGATTGCGATGAAAGCATATTGTATTGCTCTACTACTGGTAGAGATGAAGTGTTGGAAGCTTGGAAAGTATGATTTGGTTAGCGGTGAAATGATATACCTGTTGTGTGTAGGTGTAATGATGATGGCGCTGACGTCGTTCTTTACAAACATCAAGGAGGCTGACAACGAAGACTCGTGCAGTGAAGACTGACGCGGGCCTGAGGCGCCGCGCTCGCCGCCGCGCCCTCCTGCGCGCTTCAGCCCTCGTCTGGACCCGCCCGCGCAACCCTTCAACTGCACGCATCACAACTCTGCTGATTCTGATGCATACAATATATTATATATTTTTATATATTGACATACCGTAATATGCGCTTTCATTTATACATATTGTTAAAAATGTTGTAGAATATTTTAAATATTTATCTATTTCAATAGAAGTTGTTAACATTTTAACAGTTTTAATAGTAAAATGTACATCAATGCGGTTTTGTTTAAAATGCGGAAATAATGTTTTGTTTGTGCTAATTTGAATTCCTTATAACAACAGTTTATAATTGTAGAATATATATTAATTTTAAATCGTATGTTTACATAGCGCAAATAGATTGAAAGATGCGGACCTCGTAAGTAGAGAATGCAGCAGTTGTGCACCACTGCAACAAACAATCTCTAGAAACTGTTATTAACGTTTGCCATGTTGTTAAAATGATGTGAACCTCATAGAGACATCTCTGCAGTTGTGCACCATTGCAATAAACAATCACTAGAAACTGTTATTAATGTTTGCCATGTTGTTAAAATGATGTGAAACTCTTAAGTAGAGATCGCAGAAGGCATGCATCACTGCAACAAACAAGCTCTAGACACTGTTATCAATGTTGTTAAAATGATGTGAACCTCGTAGAGACATCTCTGCAGTTGTGCACCACTGCAACTTACAAGCTCAAGAAGCTTTTATTAATGTTTGCAATGTTGTTAAAATGATGAGAACCTCATAAATAGTTTACAGGTCGTGCACGCCTGAAACTTACAAGCTCTAGAAACTGTTAAACTGAACTTTTTTACAATATTAAAATATATTCAACTTAAAAAAATATATATTCCTGTAAAATTCACTTAATTGTAATTGTAACTCCGTCCGTAAACTTCAGGCGTAAGGTGGGCGGGGATCATGTTAGCATGTTTTGCCGTGATTATGTTATGATTGTTATAAAACAACTGCATGAAATCAGAAACTAAGCAAACATGTTCAAAAATACATAACTAACCGCTTTTATATGATACCTCATTTTTAACTAATAAATCTGCCTTAAAATTTTTGACCGTCTGTTCAGTACAAATAAAATATTTTACAACACATTTTAGCTTCAAAAGGTGTAGGCAAGCAAATATATGCCCTTGCCAAATTTTAAGTTAATAGCTTTAGTAAAATCATGTTACGTACAGACTGACAGACATCGAAGTCTCACCATAAGGATTACTTCTTAGGCCTTAGCTCAAACAATTTGCGAAAAAGTATTCGTATCGTAAGCGCCAACGCGTCACGTTTCGGCGTACAAACTGAGTTATCTGTGCCACAGTTGCCCTAGCTATATAAATGACAGTCTGTACTGTTTGACGTGAACGACACGTTACGTTACACTTACGCAGTTATTCGTACTAGGCCCTTTTATCTCGTAAGGTACAGAACCCTAAAAATGATCTAAATATGCTTCTATGCGTGACTTCGTATAATGTTTACTATACATAGAGTAAATAAATTATCAGGCTGTAAATTTCCTATTCATAAATTCTAATTTTAATAATAGTCAACATCTATAATATTTTTATATGTATAAAAAATAAGTAATGAAATTGTAATCATGAACGATGTCGGTATGTATTTTCGATAATGCATTAGATAGTTTAAATTTGTAATCTACCTAAATTGAGAAAGTGGTGGACCTACACATTGCAGTGGGTCTCTCAAACCTTGTCATATAGTCGTGTTATGATGATGACACGATCAGCTAACCATTATCTGGCTATTCTACAGTAATAATTAGTGAAATTCCTACTAGCGTTAAATTCGTTATTTCTTATACTTTCAAGCGATTATTGTTTTATCTTATTGATAACCACAAGCAATATACACATGTACTAAATAGAAAGTAATTATAAAATAAATAGATGTACTTCGAAGTTGAATTGTTTACATAATGTTATATATAATGGTAATCGTTTATTTTTTAATTATTTTTATATCAGCTTTATATAAAGACATAATATATATATATATATACATATATATATATATATAAACCTGTTAGTGTAATACCAATCGGAAGCAATTTATATTCATAATAAATAAATATTTCTAAGAAAATGTTATGGAGCAACTACATGGAGCGCATCATTATAAAATATTTGTGTTTTCTCCGTTTAAATAGAGCTATTTTGAAAATAGTTCAATTATAGAGACTTTTGTTTCTCGTATACTAAGCAATAATTAAATAAAGGTTCACTTCGTGTAGTTGCCGAACTTGGGCGCTCACAGCAACAATGCATAGAAAATAGTAAATAGATGTTGGTTAGATTTTTTATATATACATATATGACATGTTTACATTATATGATGGATTGATAAAATACGGTTTGTAATATTTGCATGTGCTAGGTACATATATACCTAATCCCTTTTTATTATCAAACAAAAATGTCTTAATGAAAAATAGTTACTTAGATTATCATTATAATATTATCATCAATAAAATGTATCTTTTTAATTACTGTAATTTCATTTTTGTTTTAATAGATGTTTTATTTCAATGAATAATTGTGTAATTACGATTAATATCATTTTAATAATTGCAATTATATTTTCATAAATATGTGTAGCGACTCTATTAGCGTTGCAGTAACTCTAAAAGATGATAAATTTGTGTTGAGGGTTGTGGATATATAGATGACGGTCAGGAGGCCGGAAATTTGCAATAACTAATTTGCATGCATGAGCTAGGGTGAAGGGAGGGGGGGCCTGCGCCAGCGCAACGCCCTACTGAAACGTTACAGAGTTGATTGTGTATTGCTCTAGTTAGCTATTTATGTATGTTATGTAAATAAATACTTTGGAAAAAAACTATAACTTATCTTTACTATAAATGCCTATTAGACAACCGTTATAACAGCAATGTAAAATCCATACCTCGTTGCTATATTAGAAAATAGTCTGATACAAGAGCTTTTTATATAATTGATTCCATTATAATGTATATGTATATTCTCATCAATGAGTTTTTAACTAAAGTTATTTATTATTGAATTTTATAAAAAAATTAAAAATAAATCTCGTTCCGAGATATTTGTACATACACATGCAGTTTTTATTTGTAGTTACTTAGTCCTAAAATAACGAACAATATAAAATAGGTATTCAGCTATCTTATAAGCAATGGCTGTGGTTCGGCAAAAATACTGCCTAGACTTATTTCCATCAAGGTTTGTACGGTAATGTTACCGGCGTTTATTGAAATTCAGTTTTTATAAATACATAGATACAAGGTAATATCGTACAAGTTCATTATATCCATAAATTCTTCAGTCAAGGATTCCACTACTTCTTGCCAATAATGTCTTTTCGATTCATCATCTTGGATCTGGATCTTTAAGTGTTTCAGCTCTGAAAATGAGTTTAGAAATTAAGTCGACATACGACGGCGGCTACACAAAAACCTAATTGGCCGGTTTTCATGTAAATTTGGCGTGCGATTTTGTCGATGGGATACAATTAAACAATATTCCTCTATGTTCTAGCTGTCTAGCATAATAAATAATAGGTTTGTAGGCTTAGAAGAATGCCTCCGTGCACTTGGATACACAGCTCGGCGCCACATGTGGATCAGCGAATACGTTTATCTCTTCCTAAATACACCATTGAGGGGATCCAAAAATAATATATTTTTATATGCCACTTGAATTCACAAGCCGCTATCGAGGCTATTTCAGGACCTTATTATTTTTCTCTGAAATATTATTCTGAATACCCCTCGCTGAAAATCTTTTTTTACTACCAGTGTACAAGCATGACAATGACGGGATCTTCATTAGGTAAATTTTCGGCTGTTGTATAAAAATATAGGTTCATATTTTTTAAACAACAGATTACATAATAAATTATTTAGTATGTATATATATATATATATATATATATATCGTTAAAAATAGTAACAAAACGAAATAGGAATCTTGTAGGTAGATTGAAAAGGAATCAAATCCCATATTCACCATCTGTGGATTTAGGAGGAAAAAGTAGTGTCCACGGATCCAACTGTGGATTTAAGAGGAAAAAGAAGTATTCACACATCCACCTGTGTATTTTAGAGGAAAAAGGGATAAAGGTTCACATGTGGATCCAAGTGTACGGAGGCTTACTTACATTTTGCGCGCGAATGTGAGTGAATGTGACAACTTGACAGATCTGCCGTCCACCAACTAAAAGGCAGCTAAGTGCAAAAAGTAGTTTTCGAGAAAACAAAAAAATTAGTGGGAATTGATGTCTCTCGAAAACTATGCTGCCTAGGAACAAGGTTGTAAGTTATATATGTAGGCATAGTCTTTGTGCATAATATGTGATATATTTCATCAATTTATATTTATAACATTTTATTTAAATTCATTTTCTAACTTTTAGCTAAGCATTTTTTTTCATTATTACAAAATATACTGCTCTATAAGGCCGCTAACCATACCTTAACTGCGTTATAGCAAAGCAATTTCTTGTAGCCGCCACGTCTTGTACTTATAGTAAAGTTATCCAAATATACTTAGTTATAAAGCAGTTAAAGGATTTTAACAGACTTATAGCCTAGTAACTAACACATGAAAGACTAACTTTGCTTACTTAGAAAGCAGTTATGGGATTTTAAACGCTTTATAGTTCGGTATTGCAAATCATATTTTTACACTGGTTCTCCTATTGCTTAACTAGAAGGCAGTTAAAGACATCTCGCTCGCAATTAACTGCCTTTTAAGTCAGCACTTGCGGGTAAAAAGATGAGAAGTTAAAAACTTTTTTATGAAAATCAGAACTTTATTTATTAAAAAAGAATAGACAAACAGTACGATTAATTAATCGAGTAGGTAATTTTATAAAATAAGCCATTTAAGTACCTAATTAAATGGTTTATTTAATAAAATTCTACTTTAGGGTGGAACTTTACAAATAGCTTATTATTAATTAAACAAAGGACAAATTGTATTACACTAACTTATGAAATAAACATATCACAATCAGAGATCAATAATTGCAAAGTTGAAATAATATAATTGTGCGTAACACATAACGTCGTAATCAATTAAATATTAGACTTTACATTAAAAAAATATATATTTGGCCATTTTTTATGCTTAAATACTAATTGAAAACTTTAATAAAATGAGTAAATCAGATTAGGTAAATAAGCAATTATACCTAGTAACACTCGTGTAGTATTATCAAAATAAAGTAAACAAAAATATTTAATAAAATATATAAAACAACATTATTCTAAAGGCACTTTTTCAGTCTTTATGTTTAATACATATCCTAGTCTGTTTCTAAAGTTACGTTCCTTTTGTTTTTCTTCTGGTTCAATTCAGATGTATTATGTCTTTCAATGATCGGTAAATTTTGCCAAAATAACATCTTATGTTTAGGTATAATTGGCGATAACTTTGTTAAAAGATTAAGCTTTCTCTCCTCATCTATTCCTTTCGGCTGCGTCCGAAATGTCAAAACAAAATGCGGGTTTTTCAAGTATTTATCGTTTAAAAATTTAAGAGACACATATTCCTCATCAAAAGCTTCCTTATAATGGAGATCAAAACTTCCTCGTTTAAAACACACTTGAGTCATATTTTTAAGATACGCTCTGGGACTTGAATTATGTATACGTCGATCTGATATGTTACCTACGTAGCTTACAAAATCTTGAGGCTGCATGGATTTAACCAGAACTTTACCATTATTTGCTGAGGCCACTGCATTTTCAAAGTCTGTAAAATCATAAATGGTCTTTTTCCGCTTCATCGATAATTCGACTTGATGGTGAAATTGATCACAGCTCATAAATGTGTGACCCGGTTCGAAATAAAATAGAGTGATAGTTTTTGTGGCTATTAAGTCACTATTGATGAGGTCGATTAGCATAGAAAACAATAACCAGTTTTTATTTTGAGATGTACAATTATCAAGCCACAAATGGATTGATTGGATATCTCGAAACTTAATTAAAAAGCTGTAATAAGCACTCATGATATCATCCTGTTTACGGCCTGCTATACCATCATGCCATATGGCGGCTAAAGGTTTCACATCCCTTGTGATTTTTCCTACTGGTGCGAATGTCTGGTTATATACTGTAAGTCTAGGACAAAAAATTACAGATTTAAATGTATCTAGTCGTGGTAACATAATTACTTTTTCTAAGTCGCTACTAAAATATATCTGTTGAGTATTCTGTTCCAAAGTTTTGTGTAAATCATATAATTCTCTTGCCTTTTTATACTTGTCATGGTGTTTTGCCCATGTCAAACATGCATTACAATCGGGTATAGCTTGCGTGCGAACATTATGGTTTGTATCAAGACTATGCAATCTGTAAGATTCGCATATTTCGCATTCCTCATTTCCTAGTCGAGCGAACGATATGTTTAGACTCTTTAGATGTGATCGGTATAACTCATAGCCCACTTTGTATTCTGGATATTTTGAACAAAAGTCAGAATACATAAACGTAATATTGATTTCACTGGGCAAATAACGACGATGAGGAGCGTGTTCACGACGATAGTGCGGTGCAGCTGGATTGAAAGATTCAATATGTTCCGTAATAATATCTCTATTAAAAGCTGGAGTCTTTACGTGCCTGCCCCGTTTATCAGTATCTTTGTCAGGATTAAGAGAATTAAGCAATATTTTATAATTTTTTTTGCAATAACCTAAAGTAGTTAAGAAAAATACTTTGCATACCTTCATTAAAACTCCATCACTCCTTTGTAAAGTAAAAGCTCTTTTTGCATTTCTCTTAGGCTCCTGACCACATTTTCTCTTAGGAACTGCTACCGTATAATTACTTCTTATAAATAATCTTCTTTCAGAATGTGTCATCATCCAATACTTCTTGTTAATATCCAAACGTTCCTCAGGAGTAAATATAGTTGAACAACATTTTGTACACTTCATATCACAGCCTGTTTTTACATTGTACTTACTTCTTCGTTCCTTTTCCTTCTCAACTAATCTATCTTTCAAGCTGGTATCATATTTCTTTCTCTTTGTGGAAGATGGTGGTGCTAAATTTACTAAATCTGCAGAAATAGAGCAATCAATAATAGATAAAGATGTACATCTTTTCTTAGGTAACCTATGTCCAATTATAATCTCTTCTGTTCTTGTGAATTCTTGAGTATGTCGTCGCGTTATTAATTTTTTGGGAAACGTTTTAGTTATTGATGTTTTCCTTTTCTATATTGGGTTACTTTTAGGGTTTGAAACTGTATTTTGTCTTTGCATGTCATAACCATATTCGGTATCATCACTAAAAACTTCGTCACAATATGGTTGGTAGTCCTTATCCTTAACGGAGTCATCACTGTCATAATCTATTATTTCTGGTATAATGCAGTGAGGAGAAGATGGCATCGGAGAAGGAGAGAGTATCGATTCGTGGCAGTATAAAAAATGTGTTTCAAGCTGTTGAGTTAATGTTTCTACTGTAAGCTTTAGAGTTTCTTCTGATTGGCTATAGTTATATGTGATTTGTGTTTCATTGAATTTTTGAAACACTTGTGATGTCATCGAGTAAGGTTCTTGGTAGAGAAGATTAACTAAATCGTTATTGTTCATGCGGACGTACATTGATGCTTTTTGGCTAATATTAGAGCAAGAGGAATTAGATGTAGATGGCATGCTGTTAGTTTCAAGGCGTTGAGCAGTTGGAAATTCCTTGTCCACCAACACACTATTCATCATAGTTTGGATCCTTGATGATACACAGGAACGTCTAAAATACAATGAAATATAAGCAGTTAACTAATGAACCAATTATACTACACATCTCTTTCGCACTAGTAGGTATAAAACAATCAACAATCGAAACAGATACCTACAACAACAATTACGATGAACTCAGAAACAGTAAGTAGGTACTTTAAAACCCTTTTACAATAGGTAGGTACATAATGAAAACTAGCAGCACGCGTTTTACCTGTGCAGGTATTGCGGAATACATAAAAATGCATGGTAACAAGAACAGGTAGGTAGGTATTTATAAAGTTAGATAAATTAAAATACATTAATTCGTTTTTGCTTAAAAGAGTTAGAAACATCCAAACATTCTTTCGCATTTATAATAATATAACAAATAAATATTTATTACGATAAATGAAATAATAATGTTAGCTTACCTAGTTTGCCTATTTTGCGCCATTCTCGTAATTGTGGCGCCAAAAAGGAAGAGACGCGCCACGTCCGTCCGCTACGAGCACCCGAAGTGAAAAGGATGGAATTATAGCCTGAGCTGGTCAAACGCAAACGCAAATCACAAGCGGTTAACTGCTATTTAGTTTAGTATTGTCGTTTAGCTGCTCTCTAGCGATTGATATTTAGCTCATACTAATTTCAATACATAACTTAAAAGCCGCTATTGGCGTATATCTGCTTTCTAGTGTAGTTTTTCTTTATAACTGCTCTATAGTTAAGGCATGATGTTCAAGTGGATATTTGTATGACACAATACATGAAGGTAGTTAAAGACGCTTAGCTGCTTTTTAGTCCAGAATGACTATATGACGTACTTTTAGTTAAGTAAATTTATAAAAAATGATACATTAATTTGCCGTTAAAGTATGTTAACGTCTTTCTTGAGAAGTATTGTGACTTAGCCACTTTTTAACTAAGGAAGTAACGAAATTTATGTGGTTTAACTGCTCAGCAATGTTCTGTATCTCTAAAATTATGAATCATAGAAAAATGATTCTTATACCAAAAGATAAAGCATCGAAAGTTGTATAAGCCTACATTAAAAAGTGAAAAACGACCAACTGTGGCTTAACGGCCTTTTAGTTAGTGGACGGCAGAGATGTCATTCACACCATGCGATAAGCACAGATCAAAAACACTACACTTATATTCTTGACACAGACTCTACATCACCCTAAATGCCTACCATCAATTTAGTCGAAGTTAACCCCGTTACAAAAATAGTTGAATACCTCCCAAATGGTCTTGCCAAGATTAATTAAAATTTACCTTCAGCAATTGTAAGATTTTACATTACGCGCTCGACCTGGGGCCTTACTATGAGCTTTGTTAAAACCATGCAAGTTCCGTGCAGTTCTTAAACCTGTCATAAACAGTTTTGAATGAAATCATACTATGACGCTCATTACTAGATGAACTGTTTGAATATTGTTTTCTCAAAGGTGAACGGATAATATTGTCTCTGGCATTCTAACAATTTACTATAACCAACAATGCAAACGCCTAGACGTTTGTAAGTTAATAAACTGAGTGAATTTAGAGCGACATGTTAACGAGAGTCCATCCAAAAAAAACAGGTGACCGGTTTTTCTGCAGTTCTTGAATACGAGTAGTAGGCCTGGGCAGGCCTGCTTTAAAGTTGTCATGGTACGAATAAACCGGGCAGTTGTCTTGAAGTCCTGCTGAGCTTATAATAGCCCTGCCCATAAGCTACTGCTGCCTACTGGAGCCCGTAGTGAGCATACAGTTAGATATTGTTGCTTTTACAGACGTCCTTAATATCGGAATTATCCGCTTCGGCTGTCTACGTAACCATAGTGTCCTAACTAGTTACGAATGAGGAAATTATGATACGAAACCAGTTTCGTACAAAGTTCATTTTTTCCGTATACCTACGAAACCACGGTTCTGTACAAGTAATTTATTTTTATCGCCTCAGCTCAGGCGTAACGTGACAACGTAAGGTGACAATATGTCATGCTTTTTCGTGGGTGAAGCCGGCGTTCATCGATTTATAAGACATTATTACGTACGTAAAAAATAAGAGGAATAAATTAACTTGAAACAAGAACATAATATTTTATACTAAGTTCACAATATAATAAAAGGATCAACATATTTTTTTTTATTTTACAATAAGTACCTTATGTATTATTATACAATATACCATTTTTTATACGACAAGTACGTGTTTATATGTTGAACATCTGACAAAACAATATACTTACCTACTATCATTAAAGCGATATATCCTTATTGACCGAGTGAGCGAACTGACCGTAGCGTCTCTACTTTAACTGGCCAAATTGAGTCATCTTTTTGTATGTTTGTTAGGTTGGCCGTCCTGTACCTAAAGGTCGCATTTTTCAACCAATCTTAACAAACCCTTGTTGCATGTTCTGCTATCAAAATGTTTTTGTCGTTTTTAATTTTAAGTAGGAGGGAGCGGTAATTTTTCTAAAAAGTGGGAAGTTTGCTACAGCACTACTCACCGACCGATTTTAAAATTTGGTACACACATTAGGTACCTGTCTTTAAAAGGGAATCTGGAATTAGTGCATAGTACTTGGTAATAATAGAATTAATTATATTAGTCATTAACTATATGTATGTAAGTATATCGGTTTCGTATAATGAAAAATAATTCAGCCTTTGTAACTATACTCTTAGGTAACTCGTAGGTTTCGTATACGGAAAAATGATCTTCGTACGAAACTGGTTTCGTACAAAGATCATTTTTTCCTCATTCGTAACTGGTTACGGCACTAAGGTTACGTAGACGGCCGAAGCGGAATTATCATATGAAGGGACAAGAACAGCTATTATCCTTTTTGGTGCACTTGGTTGGATCAGCACTAAGCATAGTAAGAGCGGCCACATACAGTCGGAATTCCGATTCGAAATAAGAAATCGGGATTTCGAACGCGGTGACTCTTGTAGGGAGTCACCGCGTTCGAAATCCTGATTTATGACCCTTCACAAATAGTGATGTGCCGTGCCCGATATCCGAGAGAGAAGAAAGATCGCTATCCGTTAGTTTTAGGCGGATCTTTCACGGATCTCTTACCTTAATAATTTTCAATTCATACATGAAATTTTATACAACCCGGTCACAATATCTGTGCACCTGACCTTGTGACGTCATATCGGCGGTCTGGGTACGGTGTGAAAAAAGTTTTTTCGAGAAATGTGGAGGTAAAAAAAATTTACTAACCTCTTCAAATCAATTTATTATTGATGAAGGGTTTGTTATTAAAAAACAATAATTTTAATTACAAAAACATTTATTATTAAACTCAGTCACTATAAATTATTGACTCTTACCCGGTTCGATAATTTTGGTTCTGGGTGGGTTTCTAAATTATTACTAGTACTTGGAGTCGGACTAGCGCCCGGCGAAGTAGGTGGTTGTACTTTGGCTTCATTTTTAATTTTCATTAGAGTCCTCTTTGATATCCCAGTTGCAGCACAGGTTCGTTTCACCACTTGGTATACAGGTATGGTGTACTGTTTATTTGCTTTCTCCGATTCAAAAAACTTGAGCACTTTCAAGATTAAATTTCTTGATTCGCTGTGTATTGTTTTTCCCATGATTTCAGTTTAACAGCTACAACAATTTTAATAACAACCAAACCAGTCCAAACTTAACAGTAAACAGTCAAAACTTAACAAAAAAAATTAAAAAACAAAACAACAACAAAGCGAAAATATCAAAATTATCGGGACGTGTATCGGCAACGAAGATGCTAACCGTACTGTCGCACCGGGGAGTGCGCGGAGAGGTGACAGGGGAAGCGGGAGAGGCGCCGCATTCCAGCGAGGTGCACAGATATTCTGACCGGGCTGTATGTACATTTAACTATAGTCACCGCGTTACCAACTGAGTCGTGCGGCCATAAATCACTTCACTATGTCTATCTCGGTCGCACTTGTGGGTCTTATAGAGCCGCATAGTAATGTGCGTAAGATGGTTATAGGCGCATATCGGTAAGAATAAAATCTAATAGTAACATAGTAAATAGTATTATGGCCCTTAAAAGGGCCGTTTAGTAATGAAAGTTAAATAAATAACGTTTATTCTTCCTCATCGGAATCTTCGTCCTCTGTATCGTCCTGTAGATAATATATTAAATAATATAATAAATAATAATAATAATATTAATATTAAATATTATAATATGAGTGGTGCTTAATCTCTTATAATGGCTTTTTGTAAGTCAGTGTTTTAAAGTTCCTCGGTATGCCTCACTAAATTTACCCAGTCTTCCTCTGTAACATTATCAATAGCTTTGTCAAGGAGGCTTTCAACATCTGCTATCCTGAATGTATTATTATGCGCAGCGACTTCTCCTTTGACCTGAGCCCAGATGAGTTCTATAAGGTTGTGTTGGCAGTGATATGGTGGTAGCCACTTCGTGAGCCTGTTCATTTCTTAGGTTATCTATGACATAGATCTTCTGAGGGCTGCTAGCCTTCACTTTTCTTAATAGCTCTTCTTTTATTTCACATTTGTCGAGGGACAACTGTAAGTGCGAATTTGCGATCCCAGCTTTTCCCTTACAGAGTTCCTCAGGAGAATCTTCTGAGTTCAGTGCGTGCGACTGGTGTTCGGTTGGGTGGGAGATCGTTCTCCGCAGTAGCGTTGAGACGCCCCCCACACTTCCCTCACTCTTCCCCTCGCAACTCGGAGGTTTTCCGCGAATCCGTTGTTCGACAGGTGTACAGTTGCATACTGGTCGTAGATCCGCTCCGGCGTGATCCTCCCACCGTGCCCCAGCACCGCTCACCACCGGACTTCTCTCCCGAATTTAAAGCGTTCCAGCGAACAGTACGTTTCTGCGTTTCAAGCTACGAGTAAATGAGTGATAATGGCTAGGGGTTTGTTGTAAAACCCCAGTTTCAGTATCAATCGCTGCAAAATTTTAATAAAAATACTCCTCCCTGAGGTACCTATTTGGTAGTTGCATTTGGTAGTACCGTAAACTGGGGTAACTTTGTGACAGTTTTTGAAGTTTTTTGCAAATAACTTTTTTGTATTTTGTTGCATTTCATGACTTAATACGTTTTTACCATCTTGACGATATAGTTAATCGATTTAGATATTTAGCATTAACTAAAACATCATTTTTCCCTGTGTTATAACCCTTCAAAGTATGGCACAACATTACCCCGGGTGTGGGGCTACTTTGTGACGCATCACTAAATGGTCTATAACATCATACTGAACAAACCCAAGCACAAATAAACCCCGTTCAGTTGTTTCTACAACATCTTAGAAAAGAATAAAAACATAAAAGTTGCCAGTTGTACTACAAAAAAAATATCTAAAATGAAAAAACTTTTTGTTATGTTTATAAAAAAGACATTTATTTTTTACATTACAAAATCAGACAAATCTTGGCATTCTGGCACGTCATAATGGCCTCGTTTGGTCACCAGTTTCGGCTCCATAATTTTTTTTACCACCATGTTGGCTTGATACCATATCTCGTCACGTTTTTCGGGCCATTTCCAAAATTTGTTACCTTTGGTCATTGTGGAGATTAAAAAGGTGTTATTATCTTTTACTGTATTTTTTCCCGGGAAATATTGCCCTTCGTATTTGACAATAACATAATCGCCTTCTTTGTATGTATCTACCTCTTCTTCGCTCGAGCTTCCATTTTCATAAATCATCTTTCTAAGGGTCTTCAATTCAGGCTGATGGGGTAGCATATTCTCTAGATCTTCAATTTCATCCATTTCATTATATGGGCTGCAGCTGCTATCTCTGAGAGAAAAGTTATCTTCGCTTTCTGATGATGATGAGTTCCTGGCAACTGGGATTCTTTGACGTTTCCTCCCTAAATTCTTTGCGTTTGAAGAACCAGCACTTATATTTGATGTTGAAGGTTGCTCCCCGACTTCTAAGTCCGTACAAGTAACGCCTTTGCCTGGGACGACATTAACATCTTTGCGTTTTTGTCTTGGCTTAACCACGGTTTGAGTTTCTCTTGAACTTATCAGAAAATCTACAAACGATTCGCTGACATTCCCAATTTCTTGTAGACTGGTATCCAGAATATTTTTTGGAAGACGATCCAGAACCATACTCCTGTTAATTGGTGATATCCCACATTTACGAAACCCAGATTTTAGGTTTTCTTTATTTGATGGTTCTAACACATCAAACAACTTCTTCAGGAGTCTCGGAAAACAATCCTTGGGTATTGTGGGGCATCGGCTACCATGATGTGTTGCTTTCCAGTCTGATAAAATTTTTCACCAATTGACTTTCATTGGTCGAAAGTAAGCTACATCAAGTGGCTGGAAGAGGTGTGTTGCGTTAGGTGGAAGACACACGAAAGAGATGTTGTTATCTTCGCAAGCTTTCACAACCTCCATGTTCAGATGAGAACTGAGGTTATCTCCGATCACGACTTTTTTACCCTCTTGCTTTTTTTGAATCGGAAGCATTAAATGCATGAACCAATCTTCGAAAGATTGTGTGTCGAACCATCCTGACTTGCTGCTGTTGTAGCGAGCTCCTTCAGGGCCTCCCTCAATCCAAGTTTGCCAAAGTTTCTTTGCCTTGTAGTTAACATAAACTGGGGCAATATCACCTGCAGCATTCCCAGCAACCATTATAGACGTACATGCTTTTGTCGAGTTTCGAATGACTTCCGGATATTTACAGCCTCTTCTTACTATAACTTTTTTTGAACCGGGATCATCTACTAGATTAGTTTCATCATAATTCCATATGTTTGCAGCAGGCACGTCTTTCACCTCGTTTTCTAAGTGGTCGAAGAAATTGTTTACCACGTTAGCATCTATGGCAGCACGAGCGTTCTTAATGTTTTTGGCGAATCGGTGCGACAGTACTGATTTATGTCGCTTAATAGAGCTGTTAACCCAGTCAACACCAGGCAAATGTTCTTTGAAACAAGGGACGTTTTTGCCGATTCTGTTAAGGTATGATCGTACAATACATCTCAATTCAAAAGGGGTTACAGGAAAACCATAACTTGACATAGAAATTATGTGTTTCACAAATTCTGTTTCTTCTTCGGGGGTGAAAATAGTGGGACGTCCCGTCTTAGCACCTGAGTGTTTTCTTTTGATCTTGTTATGAAGAGTGTTGCGATGTATATTATATTTATCTTGCGCGCTTCTAAAAGATATTCCATTTTCTAGTATGTCCTTGATTGCTTCCTGTAATTTTTCTTTGGTGTAATTTTGGTAAGTACGCCCACCAACCTTTTTTTTGTACGAACGAGGCATAATTCATCGGAGAATTATTCCTGAGAAAAAGAAACGGGGTATTACTTTGTGACACACATACTTTTGGTACTAGGGTAATAGTATTAAATCTTAGGGTCTAACTTTGTGACAAACTGACAAACAACTTCGCCAGATTTTTTATATTCCAAATATAATATTACCGTATAATTAAAGACTGATCAAAATTTTACTACTTTGGGTCATTTGGGACTCACCTGGCAACACAATGAGAGTATTCAATTTTGGCACAAAGTTCCCCCTATATGTAGTGATTTTTTACAAATGTCGAAAAAACTCATTAAATATTTTAGCAATCAAAAACAATATTAGCATATCCTTTTCTTTTACAAATTTATCACAAGAAAAACATACCCGTAGTCCTGAACAGCGCTTAGTTTTTTCTTGACAGAACAAAGTTTGCAGACCTCACAGGATTCCGCGAAAACTTGCTTGACAGTAAATTCATCACAGATAAAAAAAATGCATAGACAACAAAACTGTACTATGTTTGAAAACGTTCACACGGTATTTTTATTTTAAAAAAAAATCGTTTGGACTCGTTCACAAGTAAAATTTAAAAAATAACTCAGATTATGTTCTGAAAAATGGGTGTGTCACAAAGTTTGGCCTAAGGCACAAAGTAACCCCAGTTTACGGTAATATAATAATAAAGTAGTAATTTTCACAAAAATAACGTTTATAACCATACTTACGCGTGAAAAGTAATTCCGTGAGATTTATTTTTCTTCCCGGAGTGATTGAAGCACTTTTGAAATACACAGGAAGGCATTTTGATGCGTTTTTGGGTCTGTACTAGAACACAAGCATTCACGACAAGGTTTCAACCGCAACAAAAGCGCAAGTGTGTCAGCCGACACACTTTCGATGGAACAGCCTAAAAACTGCGTCACTCGTCTTCCCCTTTTGAAACTGTCATTGGTAAGATATAAATAAATGATAGATCTATAAAATAATATGTTTAATTTGTTAAATGGATACCATAGAGACCCATAGTTTTCAATAATAATTAAAAGTAGGTATACAGAGGTCAGGTTACTGTAATGCACCTATCAACCTACTTACGATCAACCTACATAGGTACGCACGTAAGTAGAACATCCATTGCAAAATAAAAAAATCAACTGTCATACATCATTTTGCTGTAGCTAATCAGAGCGCAGAACTCGTGTCTAGCAAAGAATGTACTGCACTGCAGATGTCCGTCTGATACGTAGTATCTCATAGGCTACGTTCTGGGAAGCGCCGAAATCATTCGCGGCGTTCGTCCACCCATTCCATTAGAAGCCCGCGATCATCGTGAGCGAGCTCGATACGTCATCGATACCCTGAGGAAAAGCCCAAACGAGAACTTATAGTGACGCCCAACTCGAGGAACAAAAGTGTGAAAGATCGGTAAAACTTTGTGAAAACATATGTGAAGTACAAAATAACGATTAAACGAGTACCGTGAGTTGTCTACGATAGCGAATTTTGCTAATTACGACGATTGCAGTCAGGGAAACGCAAAAACATAACACACGGGCGAGTCCATTATTCAAAACCGCGCGCTGGAGGCGGACGGAACGTCAAGGAACCGACGACGCGACAGCTGAGCGCTGGCACTGTGGACGCGGGAAAGTCCCTTATACACCTATAATATACAAGATGATTTCTGGTCGAGCGACGAGTTTACTCCGTGAATGAAACTTTTATCACAGAGGAGACGTCTACTTTATCCGACCAAGTCAAAAGGTCAAAATAGCAGTTTATACCTATCTACCACACTCAAGCTTGCGAGCGTAGGTACATTTTCATACGCACTACATATCGTACCTACCTAGGTACATAGATAGGTATACCTACTTATCATCTAGTGAGCGTATACTCATACATTAATCATGCCGCCAAAACGACGAGTGGAGGAAGATGATGCCGCCTCTGATACCGATGCAGACCAGAACAGGACGGTAGTATCATCACCCGGCATTACAATGACCGAACACATGCTGCAATCCCTGGTGTCCAACATCACGCGAAGTCAGGCTGAAGCCAATCAGATACTCATAGAAAGCATATTGTCCAGAAATAATGAGCAGTTGATACGCACATCATCGTCAACACCCGATGCAAAACCTTACTCGGGTAATTTTGCGAAATGTACGGCTCGCTTTGAAGGTACGCTAAAAACGCAGATGAGCTGGAAGCGATTATCGACGCCGTAGTGATTTTTAAGGAGTGCACCAATATCAGTGATGAGTACGCTCTGAGAGGGTTACCGATGTTGCTGGTTGGCGAGGCCGCCGTGTGGGGCAAGGAGTAAAGTCCTCGGTGACATCGTAGGAGGAGGCGTTGCGACGACTACGAGGAATGTACGGAGTGCTGCGACCCGCGTACAAAATATTACGGGACATTTTCGCGTTGGATCAAACAGACGAACGAGCCGATGTTTTTGTTTGCAAAGTGCGCGCTTTGTTATCAAAGTTACCATAAGTTGTGCCTGAGATAATGAAGATAGACATAGTTTATGGATTGTTAGATCATAAGATCAGAGAACGAGTACCTCGCGATGCGGTGGACGGACTCGAACAACTCATCACGAAGGTCAGGTTAGTCGAGGAGACCTTGGCGGAGGTGAGTGCTTCTTGTTCCTATAATCATATAAGCCGATCCGTGACGTGTAGCCGTTCAAACTCAACCCACAATTCTAATTCCGCGAACGTGATTTTTTACCCATCAAGTGCTACTGTAGGTCCATCGGGAAAGTCCGGTACCACTTTGGTTTCGGCTAGAAATGCGCACGACGTGCCAAGTGTTGATCTCCCGCGCGTTTCAAGTAAACGTACTACATAGTTACACTAGTGATGGGAATCATAATCAACGTATCCGGCCAAAATGCGTATATTGTAAACTTTTCGGTCATACGGTAGATGAGTGTCGTAATAAGTTAAAGAAAGACGATAATTTGAATAAATCGGGGAATAGTACGCAAATACGTTGCTACGGATGTGGTCAAATGGGAGTCGTACGTTCTAAATGCGACAGGTGTAAGGGTACGCAAAATAGTAATAGCGGAAAGTCCGATTTTTATAGCGCACAAGTGGATGACAGTGACAGCACGCATTCATTAGTCTAAGTCCAAATTGTAGGTCGACAAGGGGTAGCTATCTTGGACACGGGGGCCACACACTCCATAGCGGGCCCCATGCTGTACCGCAATACTTAGCGATGCCGGCATTCCATTTAAAAGTACATCACGCACTATAGGACTGGCGGACGGCTCGCATCAAGTACATCATGCACTCGAATGCAACGTTGCCGTTACTTTAAAAGGACAACAAATAGATACCATTTTTATCGTCTTACCTGACGCGCAGACTTGAACCCTACTAGGTACAGATTTTATCAAGAAAGCCAATATTTCGTTAGACTTATCGCGTAATATCTGGATGTTTCACAGTTGCCCGCAGCGATGGTATCCATTTATAAACCGCTACGATTGTCTGTCAACTGCGATATGGCGCTAATCAATGCAGATAAGTCCAAACTTGAGCTGAGAGCCGACGAAGGAACAAGGCTGACGGCTGATGAGAGGGTCCAGTTGAACGCACTGCTGGTTGCGAGAGCCGACCGATTCACGAAAGAGGGGCCACCGACCGACTACGCAGTACACCGTATTAAGGTTGACCCTCATCAAGAACCTATCGCTACGCCTCCGAATCGAATGTCCCAAGGTAAGGTGGAGGGGTTAGGCTTTACGTGGACTACAGAAAGTTAGACGCTGTAACAGAACCCAACCGTTACTCGCTTCCACGGATTGAAGACGTCCTACATGCAGCAAAGAACACGAGCTTCATGACAACCTGTGATCTCCGGTCAGGCTATTTTCAGGTGAGCACCCGACGATCGAGACAAGACTGCATTCGCATCTCCTCTAGGCAACTTTAGGTTCAAGCGAATGCCTATGGGTTTGCGGAACTCTGGGGCAACTTTCCAGAGGCTCATGGATCGATTAAAATCAGGCAAGGAACTGGCCAATGTCAGTATGCTCACATATCTTGACGACGTCATCGTGCTCTCGGAATCCTTCAACCGCCAACTAGAAGCCTGACGGCCGTTTTCGATAGATTTGAAATGTATGATTTGCGCATTAACCGCGAGAAAACTTACTTTGCTCGCGAGTCGGTGAAGTTTTTGGGACACGTGATCGTCCCAGACGGGATTAAAGTGGACCCTGAGAAAACAGCAGCCATCTCTGCCATGTCACCACCGAAGAACGTCAAACATGTAAAGACGTTTTTGCAAACGTTTAGCTGGTTCCGGCGTTATATACCAAATTACGCTGACGTTGCCAGACCTTTGACCGACCTGCAGGCCTACCATACACTTTCAGATTATTTGTCAAGTTCCGAGCAGTTCAATAAAAGTATCCCAAATTACCTGCTAAAAATCGTACCATGAAATTCATTTCACTGACATGCGTTTGAACTGCTAGGGCTAAGAAGGGCCTTAAATTATTGTCGGTGACAGTTTGCGTGAAAGAGATGACGTTCTACCACTTTGTATAACGCTCTTACTCTTTCATTTATGTTGGCTTATGTTATGTTCTGAAACTAAGATTAGCCTGATATTGAAACCTAATGATCTGATTTATAAATTAGTTCAATTTATAAAGTATTGAATTACATATATTCTAATATTATTCTCAGGCATTATTAAAATACGTTATAATAATAATATTGAGGGATCCAGCAGAGTTTGTGACATTCATTTAGTGAATTAATTTCAAGCTAAATTAGTTACACAAAGTACAAATATTTTGTAATGATATTCGAACACATCCAATCTAGGATTCTCAGAGAAACGACCCGAATGATTATTAATTACCTAATGATTATTAATAATTACCTACAATATCAAGGCGGTGTTCCAAGTGTGAATTTTTATTTATTCAACTTGGAATTATGGCCGCGTCTATACCTCGCCGTCGTGTTAGTTATGCTCATTTAGAAGTACTCGTACTATGGGAGTTCTAAATAACCATAGCGGCATAGCTGTAGGGTAAAATAAAACAGTTCAAGTGCGTGAAAATACGAGATGACTTTTTTATATACTTCTAGTAACTCAAAAAATTATTAGTATGCGTTCCACATTCTTATACAATAGTAACAGAAACAATTTTTTAGCAAATTGATAAAAATTCACGGTTTTTACGTTTAATAGGTCACAAAAAGTTGCTTTAGCTCGCCTGCTTTATGTGACGGATATGCAGGTTACTTTGATGGATATCTAAAGTAAAAAAACACGTCATGGAAAGTTTACAGCAGGTCGATTGCAGGCCGCCCTTTGCTGGCCGGCTAGGTCACGTGGGCAATAGTTGGCTGGCCTGCTAGATTTGTATAGTACGAATTTGCAGGACAGCTCAATAAAACGCTTAACTGTCCTGCTACAAGGGGCTTATGGTAAACCTCCTGCTTAAGAAGGACAGTAAATGGACTTGGACGTCGAAGCAGCAAGATGCGTTTGATGTGATCAAACAACTTCTTATCACTGCTCCGATCCTCCATCAAGCTGACGAATCAAAACCTTTTACGCTGAGAACAGACAGCAGTGCTTATTGTCTTGGAGCAGTTTTAATGCAGGGGGAGTGCCCTGACGAACGGCCCGTAGAATACGCGAGCCGACTTCTAAATAACGCAGAGAAGAATTACAACACAACCGAGAGAGAAGCTCTGGCTGTGTTGTGTTTGGGCAGTTAGCAAGTTCCGAGGGTATATAGAGGGGTCGGAGGTTATTATAAAGAGCGACCATGAACCTTTGCGTTGGCTTATGACCATTAACTCACCAAGGCCGTTTAGCCAGATGGGCTCTTACGCTCCAAGAGTATAACCTCCGTATCGAACACACACCCGGAAAATCTAACGTTATAGCAAACACCCTCTCGCGACCGCCCTGAGATGTTAAACCTGAGTGCGGCATCTGCTATGCCGAAGTAGACCTGCCGTCGAGAAGTCCCAAGGATGTAAGAGACAACCAACTCCAAGATCCCGAGGTGAAGAATATCATTGAGGACCTAGAATCCACCGACGATCGGTTTAGGGGGAGGAGTTGGGCAGACCACTTGATAGAATTAGATCGAAGTACTACTGGACGGGCATGAGACAAACCATAGCCGGATACATAAATAAGTGCGTAGACTGCCAACGATATAAAGCCGATAATAGAAAACCAGCCGGCTTACTTCAGACTCCGGCAACCAACCGTCGCTTTGAAGTTGTCGCCATAGACCTTTTTGGCTCGTTGTCTGAGACCCCGGATAAAAACAAGTGGATACTGATAGTAGAAGATACTTGCTCACGCTGGGTTGAATTGCTCGCTTTGCAAAATGCGACCACCTCCGAGTGTGCTAAAGCCTTGATGGCCGAAATTTTCCTCAGGTACGGAGTGCCAAGAAGGGTCCTGAGTGACAATGGTGTACAATTCGTCAGCGAGACGATGCAACCAGTATGCCATTCTTTCGGAATCAGCCAATCACTCATGCCTAAATACCATCCACAAGCAAACCCAGTCGAGGGAAAGAATCGGGACTTGAAACCGCAACTCGTTATCTTGGTTCGAAAGGATCATCACAAATGGGACGTTCATTTGTCTGCCATTCGTTTCGCGATGAATTCGGCCATAACATCAAGCACCGGGTACTCACCAGCTTTCCTCACATTTGGTCGTGAGATGCGCGCACCCGTTGACGTGATCGCAGATATGCGCAGTATTTTTGAGAGTGACAATGCAGTTACAAATCTCACACCGTATTTACGACGATTATCTACCGTGATATTTGAAGCCAGAGAGGTTCACGAAAAAGCGCAAGCCAACCAAAAGCAATCTGCTGATGAAAGTCGTCGCCCTGCTCCTATTTACACTGCCGGTGACCTTGTGCATATCCGGGAAATGGGCAGCAGATTTTCCCGCAGTCTGCGTCAATATACACTGCGATCACCAAGACGCCTGCCAAGCGTGGTGCATTAAGGCAAATCCCCCCCATGACAAATAACATTAAACCACGGCCCCCAGTTCCCGGCAGTTCTGCTATCCGTGGATACGGTAGCGGCCATTGTAACGGTGGAGCAGGGTGTGCGAAGAATCTCCGGCAGAGATCCGGCTACCAATCCCAAAAACGACCCCTGGCCCTGGCAACATACAATACACGCACGCTCAGGACCGACGAAAAGATGGTCGAATTGGAGGAAGAGATGCTCAAGTAACGCTGGGATGTCATGGGATTAACTGAAGTCCGAAGACAGGGACAGGACACGATAATTCTAAATTCCGGTAACTTGTTCTTCCACCGGGAGGGAGACCAGCAATCCCAGGGTGGTGTCGGGTTCCTCGTCCGCAAGTCTCTCTTTAACAACGTAGTGAAAGTCGATAGTGTGTCGGCTAGGGTAGCGTTCCTTATACTCAGAATAACCAAACGGTATTCGCTGAAGGTCATACAGGTATACGCACCGACCTCGGCACACTCGGACGATGAAGTAGAAAGTATGTACGAGGATATATCCAGGGCCATGCATACTTCTGAAACCTACTTCACTGTTGTAATGGGAGACTTCAACGCAAAGCTACGTGGCACAAGGAAACGTGATGAGTTAAGAGTAGGGCTATTTGGATACGGGCAGCGGAACCCGAGGGGACAGAGGCTGGCTGACTTCATGGAGAAGGAGGGACTCTTTATGATGAACTCCTTCTACATGAAGCGGCCATCCAGGAAGTGGACGTGGATGAGTCCCGACGGTTCCACTACGAACGAGATAGACTTCATCATGACAACCAATAAGCGCATATTCAATGACGTCTCTGTGATCAGCAAGGTAAAAACCGGCAGCGATCACCGCATCGTAAGAGGCGCATTGAATATCAATGTCAAGCTTGAGAGGTCACGTCTGGTGAAGTCTACGCTCAGTCCAAATCGTGCCCAAATCCAAAACCCCGAAAAGATTCAACTTGAACTTCAAAACCGTTTTCAGTGCCTAGCTGAATGCGACACAGTGGATGAGGATGAGTTGAACAACGGGTTGGTGGAAACTGTCCAAGCAGTTGGGTCCGAATTCTGTGAGACCAAACGCCGCAGGAAAACTCAAAAACTCTAATAAGAACTCTGAAACTAATGGCAGAACGGAGCGAAATGAGACTGCAGCCTGCAGTTGATATATCGGACTACGGTAAACTCAATAGACGAATTTGGAAGTCCATGCGACACGACTTGCGTGCTTATAATACTGCGCGGGTAACGGCAGCAATTGAGCGGAACCAGGGCTCTAATACACGTGTTCGCGAGTGCGCGTCACCCTAGTGCTCATGGGACAAACTTTATCCAAAGTGAGACAGGCATCCAGAATCCTTCCGACGGTCATCAACCCGCACGACCCAGAGGAAGAACCACACGGATCATTCGCATTCCTGTGAGTACCACCTATTCTTTACTACCTAACGGCGTACACTTCCATGCGCATCATATCTTCCCTTTATTACCTATCGACGTATGGTGTCGCCGCACCAATATCTAATTAGTGAATTGTAAATACCTACCTATTGTACGATTACACCGCTTCGTTCGTGAGAACCAGTTTTTTCTTATATCGATACCCTGTGTAGCTGTGAGGAAAAGCCCAAACAAGAACTTATAATAGTAATTTGTAATTTTGTAGATACGAGTAGTATGTAGTATAAGATATTTTGGCAAAATTCTAAATTACTCCGATTTTGTTAATTATATCTTTCTCTTTTGACATGATGCTGGCATGAATGTTCTAAACAATTGCCATAAATTAAAGTAAAAAAAATATAGAAAGACTATAGTCTGTGAAATGATTTAAATTTCTAACCTGTTCGGCGGTTTATTTATCGAAGTGAGTGTTTTCTTGCTATTTGGTTGTCCACTATTTATTCACCACGTATATTCACCACTTTTGACTACTTACCTCTATGACAGTATCCAGTTGTTTATGTTGATTCTGACAATTAATTATAATTTTTTCGTGAGGAACTACAGCAACACGTCCTTTCGTTTCACATCGACCACAGATCCATTTGTACCATACATACGATCGATGAATCTGCGCAAATTGATTTGCACAGATGAATCGCTACGATATATTGTTACATGTATAGTGGGCTTGATAGGAATATATAATAGGTTAGGTGCGTTATTAAAGGCGATCGTATTGTAGAACCAATTCTACTAATGTAGTTCTGTAGCACCGTATAGGTACTGTTGTCCATGCGAGCAAACTCGTGAGCGGGCCAGCTATAGTTAAGATGTTAGCGTACCTATATAATGGATTTCACTTACTGTTGCAAACTCCACAAGAGATGATCATAAGCATGTTTTTTAAATCATCGTGGTCTTTCACTTTGCCAACGTAGTGAAAACGAACCAGCCGAGGCAGCAGTTCAAAAACTCTCTTCAGGGGAAACGTGGCAAAGCGCCATTGGTGAATACTCAGCGTCACTGTTGACAATGTAACAGCAGGGTATACTTACTATACTTATCTTATCTAGTTATACACATAATAAAAATATAATGAATTGCTGTAAAAATATTTTTGGGACTTCTAGAAACGATATGAGAATAAAAAAAAGGTTGTTTGAATTTTTGTCTGTTTGTCTTTGCGTTTGTGCACGCTAATCTCAGAAACGCCTTATCCGATTGGATGTGGTACTTATATGTTGTGGTAAGCTTCACTTAGTGTTTTCACAAGTGTTTTTTTCATGTCAAACGGATCTTAAATAAAAAGTTATTGAAATTTAAAGAATAACTCTCTCGCCACTACACCAAGACGAAGCGTATAAGTAAGTATACCTAATTATCGTTGACGTATATGTACGTAAGTACGTACTTACGTACTGTATGTACACATTGTCATAAATCTAGTGCAACTGTGGCACAGATAACTCATAGTCTATACTTTATAGTTATTTTTGTAAAAATAAGAGATTTCCCCAAGGGGATTTCCCCATAGACTTTTTTATGTATCCACAGTTTTACTAGGACGTGACATAGACAAAGCAGTGACTATTACTAGACTTGACTATGACCATAGACAATTAGAAACAGAACGTAATAAAAATGTTTTTAACCTGGCTCTAACGAAGTATTGTGATAAACGTAAAACGAAAATACGTAGAAATACATTTCAAATACATAGATATGCTGACAGCCTATTTCTAGACGCTATGAAATGTCCACTATTATTTGGCCGATGTTCTTTTAATGATAAGGCCACAGTATACGTCAACAGTACGATTACATTTTAACGGACGCGAATGTTTGTGCTAAGCCCACTGTGTAGTCTATGGTTTTAATTTTCACTCACCCAAAGTGCTAGCGTAAAAGTAGGCAATGTGGCGTACAAAGCAGGTGATGTCTGAATCCTGTCTCTGGCGCAATTTGAGGTCTATGCCTAATTGCCAATGTGTTTCCCGCAAAGGAATGCTCGGAGTTAGAAATCGCCTTATGTTGTCATAATGACGGATACGAACTGAAAAAACAAGCATAAACCATACATTATCATAAAACTCTCATAATATTGTAACATAGTATGCCTTCTAAGAATAAAATAATGAACCTTGCTTCTAACTGCAGGAGCTCCTCAAAATTTCAAGACTAAACATGAAGGCGAAGATCTTGGATCTTAAAATATCTGACTGGGTTTTTCAAAAGAAATCTATCGTAATAGATATATTTGGCATTAGGTATTGTTATCGTAGATATGGACTAGTTATGTTTTATGTGATAACATGATAAAATTATCTTGAGAAATGGGAAATGTACAAAACATACGACTCCAACAACAAAGGAAATAACTATTGGCGTCACTTTGTCATGTTATTTCCACTCTTTTGGCAGATCATACGCAGTATCAAGAAAGTAATAGGCTACGTTCTGGAAAGCGCGGAAATCACGCGCGGCGTTCGCACACCCATTCCCTTAAAAGCCCACGATCATCATGAGCGAGCTCGATACGTCATCGATGACGTCACCGAAAACGCTCGCAGATCGTAGGTGGGTTTTCTTGGTCGTTTGCGAGCTGTCACTGTCAAACATCAAAGGTAGGTATAGGATTCTATCAATTTTTGACAGAGCAGTTGGCGCGCTTTTTGCGACCGCGTAGGTAACCGTTCCACTTGGGTTGAACATTGCAAGCATTCATTCCAACCGGAACGGGGACGCAACAGTTGTGAGCGTTGACGCGGAACGTAACCCATAGAGTACCCTATAGGTAGTCTATGAACTGAATAGCGTTTCGCTATTACCCACAAGCATATTGCATACTGCGTATTCATTTTATTGTTTTACATTTAGGTTTACTAATTTTTCCCAACTGCTAATTAAATATATAAAAATATTATTATTTGAATCCACTAATCCTACTAATATTATAAACGCGAAAGTTTGTGAGTATGGATGTATAGATGTATAGATATGTGGACGTGTGGATGTGTGGATCTTTGTTACTCATGACGCAAAACGGCTGGGGCAATTTTGATGAAATTTGGTATGGAGGTAGATTAGGCACTGGCTACGAATAATAATAAGTCAGGAAAAGTAAATGTGTTAAAAAAATGACCCAACAAAAGTAGTGTTCAAGTAGGCGGGGCTTAAAAGTCGAGTTCAGTACGTCATCAGTCGGACATTTTTCTTGCAAGCGAGCACACGTGAAATCTTCGCATACATTTTAATTTTTATCATTGTGAACTACATCTGTGAATCATCATGCCAGCATGTGTTGTGAAGTGGTGCAGGATCCATACAAGATTAAAATGTCCAGGAATCACTTTTATTAGTAAGTAGTAGCAAAAATATAATTATATTCAAAGATGTACAAATACGTATACAAACCGAGATGGTCAATACTATGCAAAATAAAGTCAGTCTATTTTTGTTTAATGTATATTTTTTACAGAACTGAATATTGAAATGTAACAGCAATGTATTTTGCTTATTTAGTTTTAGCTTAGTTTTATTTTCATTTCCTTGCCCATCCAATGCAGTAAAATAAATTTCTCTGCACTTAAGCTAGAAAGGCAAGAGTATGACTAGACGCCTGTGAAAACCAGCATTATATACTTACTCCGTTCATTTTGAAGAAAAACATAAAAAAGTAAATTGAAAGAAATAGTATATGTACCATGTTACACAAAACTGCAGATCCTCCCAGTTTGTACAGTTAGTACCTACTGTTTTTTTGGTTATGTTATTATGTATGTATATCAAATCTTATATAAAGCATTTTTACGCTGATGATTCGTCCCGAAAAAAACATCAACATCTCTAAAATATACCATAGAAAATGAACATTAACAGTAATAACCGATTACCTACAATTGCATAATATTGTATTAAAAAATAGTTCATTGTTTGGTTGAATTACGTAAGTACGTTTAATTTTTCAAGCTAATGAAAATTCACCCTCTGCAAATTTTGAAGTGGTTTACTTGAGTTGCTCATAAATCTGTCAGTAATATCAACTCAATGCTTTTCTAAAATAATTGATAATGAAGGTATTCTGCGACTACTAAAAAACGTCCACCAGGCAAATAACGAATATCCTATCCTACTTCCTACTTATATCCCACTAATATCATAAATGATGTGAAAGACTTTCATCCATCCAAACTTAGTTTGGATGGATGGATGGACGATTTTAATGAATGTTTGTTACCTACGAAGAAATAATAGTCAGGAAGCATAATTCAGAACAAATTCCACACAAAAAGTGGCCCTTCAAATGTAAACGACGTATGATTCCGAATACAAATTACTTCCGGGGTTACAAATAGACATATTCGGTGATTGGTTTAAATTCAGAAGGAAAGCAGGGATTGGTTTACGCGCGTGCTGCATAGTCTACAATGACAGCAGAGTCATAGAGGCGTGGACGATGTTATGCAACAAGTGGACTGGACCAACTTAATAATAAATCAATCGTAAATCTCGTATGTCTCGCGAAATATGATTACATTTATTAAGTTTTTGTCTAGAAGACATTAGAAGAGATTCTTCGCAATAGTATATCTTTAGAGCGTAAACGCTTTGGAAGCGCCAATTCGCGTTTTTACTATGTGTTTGAAGGGTCACATAATAATGATTGATATAGTATATTATGTCAATTATTCTTACCTGATGTAATAGAACATTATTTGATTAACAAGTTCAAGTACCATAGACTACATTTAGAAATTGTTTATTAGTTTGTTATCGCCGAGCGGTTTCTACACACACACGTTTTTAAAATTAATCATAAAATCGGTCGCGCCAGTCACGAATTATCAGACGTGGCTGAGGCCTCTTAGAGAGAGGTCAGAGGACGTATCACTCTGATGCCCGCGCTTACACAACTAAATATTAGCGCGCTCAAAGCTTCCTGATACTTGAGGTAACATTTCTAAGTGGGATTCTAACAAATAATTGTATATGACATCTAGTGCATCAACAATAGAAATTTCATTGTTATAATGAGATCGACCCTTGAGGGGCTAATATTTTGCTATTAACCAAATTTCTTATGCTTATACTTGGTATCCAGGAATCCACGCTAGAGCCGGTGGTAACTGGTAGCAGGAACTATGTGATGGTTAATAGTAGACACACCGTGTTGGGGATCGTATGAATCGTCTTCGCGATACCTATTTTTCTAGCTGGTGACCAGGACCTGATGCTGGATCCAGAAACTGGTAGCAGGAACTATTTGATGGTTGTTTTATTTGCTATTCTCCTCTTTTTTTGGTAGGTACATGAGTTAAATCTTACTTTTTTTCTAGTCTATGCTCTCGTAGATAACATGTACTTGATTGATAATTATTGTATTATGTTAATTAATGTGATATTAGAAATAAAATGTATCCTGCGTGATATTTTAATTCACATTTTTGACCTATTTCTTTTTTGACCTTTTATCTATTTGTGACATAAAAACCAAAGTAGATAAAAAAAGATCCAAATATTAATGCGCGCTATTTTGCTCAATCGGTAAGGCCACTGCCGCAGGGCGCGCTAGTAAGTAACTCGCTAATGTAAAATACCTAAACTCGCGCAGCGCTGCGCAGAATAAAGGCTCTTAAAGATGTTGATGTTTCTTCGGGACAAATCATCAGCATAAAAAGATAAATATGATATTTTGTATAACATAATTTAAAAAAACAGTAGGTACTTACTGTACCAACTGGTAGGTAGGTACTGCAGTTTTGTGTAACATGGTCCATATTTTATTTATTTTCTATAATTTTATTGTTTTCAGTCAAAATTAACGTAGTATAACTATGCTGGTTTTCACAGGCAGTCATACTCTTGTTTTTCTGGCTTAAGTGCAGCTAGGCACTTATTTTGCCGCATTGAATCGGCAAGCAAGCGAGAATAAAACATAACAAGCAAAACCATTGCACATTACATACATTTCAATATTTAGTCCTGAAGAAAAAATACATCCTAAATTAAATAAAAATTGACTGACTTTATTTTGCATAGTATTGACCATCTCGATTTGTTAACGTATTTGAACATCTTTGAATAATTATAATTTTGCTATTATTTACTAGTAAAAGTGATCCCTGGACATTTAAATCGTGTATTGTTTCTGCACCACTTCACAACGAATGCTGGCATGATGATCCAGAACTGAAGTTCACAATGATAAAAATGAAAATGTACGCGAAGATTTGAAGTGTGCTCGCTTGCAAGTAAAATGTCCGACTGATGACGTACTAAACACGACTTTTAAGCCCCGCCTACTTGAACACGACTTTTGTTGGGTCATTTTTTTAACGCAGTTACAGTTCCTGACTATTATTTCTTCGTAGTTTGTTACTCAATAACGGCAGAACGGCTGAACGGATCTGATTGAAAGTTGTCACAGAGATAGATTATAGTCTGGAATAGCACATAGGCAAATTTTCATCATCATTATCATCTATCACCACGCGGGTGAAACGGCCTAATATTTTTAGGTACAGCATAGACAAAATAACAAGATCTCCGCCGACGCCAAGATCATAATGATGACTTACTTTCTGTCAAAAATTTCTGACAAAGTTGTGTCAGTTTCTGATAGATTATATAGTGCGTTCGAATAGCCCCAAGTTGGCGAAAATAACGCTAAAAACGCTCACAATGGCGTTCGAATTGGGAATTTGTGGGTGAAAATGTCGTTTACAGCTCTTTTTGTTCACCGTTCGCAAAGCTAAAAAAGAGTTATTTATGCCACCGAAAAGTACAATTATTAACCCACGTTCGGAGCTGCGGTTGTTTTTGATCGTTTTTTGACAACTATCTATTTGACAGCACAATCGTGCGATTTTAGGTCTTATGCACGGTTTAGCGTTCGAGTAGAGTGTGGGAATAGCGACAATAATAACGATTTTGAGCTTTACGAACGCTTTAACAAAAGAGCCAACAATTGCAACGTCACCAATGCCCTCATTGCTAAACGAACGTACCTCAAGTCAAAAGCACGCAATGATTTTGCCAGCTCGATACACTAGACGTGCTCGGCGATAGAGTTGGGATGTCATCCGGCTTTGTTGTTCAGCCGACTGTAGTCGAGCAATTCCGCCATCACGACGGAGGTGAAACATTAATCTAGCGGTCTTGAGTGAATCGCCCGCAATACTTACATGTTATTTTTTCACACAACATAACAAATGGTTTTGCCTATATATCATCGAAGGGGTAAGCAGCGGTGTTTTCAACGCCTACATTTAAGTTTTTTTTTTTTGTTTGTGTCTTAAGTTTGTGTCGCTCGATATTATTTTGACAGCTCGATACACTAGACTCAAGGGGGATGAAATGTAACACAAACACCGTCAAGGGTGATGAAATGTAATGACAGTTTTTTTACTGGTGATATATTTGTATGTACTCGTAAGTCCTGTCTTTTATTATTAGTGTTTACTGATTGATACACTAAGTATTTACATTTTCTCTTGGATTTCTATTATAACAATTGCGTTTGACCATGTACATATTTTATGACATTTTGGTATAATGATAGATGGAGGTCTGGTCAGGGTGAGACCTTGGAGAAGATAATAAGCTACTCGAAGTACTAACCCTGCGTAGATGTAGTCGCGGGCAACAGCTAGTTAAATATATTTTTGGTAAAGTGAATATGCGATTTTTTTAATCTCACTTCACTACATTGCGAAGAAAGAGTCTCTTCTAATTACTTCTAGACGAAAACTTAATAAATTAATCATATTTGGCAGGACATAAAGTTCACTGAATTTTAAAAAGTAACCGATATAATAAAGCAAATAAAAAACATTGTCTATATTATTGACTTGGTCCAATTCACTTGTTGCATTACATTGTCCACGCCGCTACGACTCAGTTGTCATAGTAGACGTTGCAGCACGCGCGTGAACCAATCCTTGCTTTCCTTCTGAATTTAAACCAATCACCGAACATGTCTATTTGTAACCCCTGAAGTAATTCGTATTTGGAATCATACGTCGCTTTTGTTTGAAGGACCACTTTTTGTGTGGGATTTATTCTGAGTTATGTTTCCTGACTTATTATTATTCGTAGGGCACTGGTAATAAATAAACTTGGCATAGTTTTATTCTCCGTGCTTTTCATTCTCAGTGGGTACCCAGATGAGCGATCTTCATCCCAAAATAACATTATTTGAACTTTACCATAATATAACTGGGATGAAATCGTATATTACATATACAAGGTTACTGCTAATTAACTGGCGATACGCGACAGGCGTGTTGGGTATCGATAACAAAAACTAAAAAAAATGAAAAAAAATATTTTTTTTTTAAGTTTTTTTTTCAACTTGTCTTTGAGTTATCAATGAGATAATAAGCGATACACAATACTGTATGGTGCTTAGAATCACTAACAAAACAATAAAAAAGAATAATCACTAAGTAAAAGCATATGTAAATGTCCCAAATAATAGTGTCAAGCAGAAGTCCAGAGATAGAACACCCCTTGCGGTACCCAAATCACCCAATCACCATGTATGTTTCGCGATTGTTTAAACTTTTCGAGTTATGATTTTTTTTCAGATTTTTTGAAAACTATTGACTTGAGAAATTAAAAAAATATTTAATTTGCAGGCGTGACGCTTACCATCAGACAGGCGTCTTGCACTCAACAATGATCAATACTTACATCGATTATTGACCATGTAAGTAGGTAATGTACCTAATGGTGTAAATATAAATATAATTGTAAAAAAAAATTATCTACGGTGACATTTGAATTCGATGTTCAGTTTTACAAAAAGCTTTACTTTTTTTCTAAAATACTACACACGCACACCACGTAAATATATGGAGGAGAAGGTAGTACGATTTATTTACCTGATGATCACATGATCCATCGCGATTGTGCTGAAACCACTTACGCCATCTAGTTGATTTCACTGGTAAAACATAGCTCTAGCCACCTCGCCTCGCCTCATTCAAATCGTAATGGCGGCGTGAGCGATACATCGATTTCGACGAGAAAAAATATAATTGTGTACGGCTGATTTAAGGATCTTCAATATCTACACTAATAATAATATTATAAAGTGGAAAGATTTGTTTGATATGAATAGACTCCGAAACTACTGGACCAATTAGAAAAAATCTTTCACCATTAGAATCCTACATTATCCCTGATGGTCATAGGACATAGGAGATTTACACAAATTCAGGGAAACGTATATCGTGACGTGATAATGTATTATCGAAGTTTTCATAAGATCTTAAAGGGTTTCATAACACAAGGTGTGAAAAAACCTAATACGAGTATTGCGTACGCTACGAAAACTATTGACATAGAGGAATGTGATGTAGCACTTTTTTATAGAAGACGTCAATGTCTACAAAAAAGTCAACAATACCATATTTCTAACTTTAAAAGTTATGTAAAAATACATTTTCATGTTTACATTATGCAATTGTATCGCCGAAAAATCTTTAAATCGCTTACGATGCGGAAATTATTGATAATAGAGCGAAGTGATGTAGGTATTAAGAGGAAAATAATATCTACAAAAACACTGCAGTGCTATATGTCAACTTTTACTGTGCTTAACATACGGTTGTCTGTCAGGCATGGCAAGAGAAAATTGCAATTTGAATAGAAAAACTTCACACAAAGTAAGTAAAAAACAATACGAAAGAGAACTAAAGCACCAGATGTAACAAAAAGGATAAGACTATTGAAATAGACATGGGCAGGCCATGTCTGCAGACTAAATAACGAAAGATGGACAAAAAGGGTTACAGAGTAGGTACCACCTCTGCACGGAAAAAGAAACCAAGGAGGGAAATGGAAAAGATGGAGGGATATATTCTATATATATATAGATTATATTCTCTAAGATAATCGGACCTGACTGGATGAGGAAGGCAAGAGAAACAGTAGAGTGGAAAGATTTAGGGGAGGTCATCGCCAGAGAGGCGATACATTATAGTGTAAAATTCAATAGATAACTACATAAAGCCAAGATGTTAGATTTTTGTAGTAGAATAAAGGTTTTTTATTTATTTTATGTGACCTATTACAGTTATAGTATTACTTTTTTAAAGCACTGACGCCTGCTTAGCGATACCGAATATTGTAACTTTTGTCAACTATTCACATTCTCGGATGGGATCTGCGTTTTCCGACAATCCGTGTCAGGTGCCCTACACCAAGACCAAGCGAATGAAGCCGCTGGCGGGTCAGCTAGTAAATTATTATAAATTTAATTTTATGCTACTCGTACTTTTGAACAATTTGTTTAGTTAAGTATTCAGAAAGGAATACAATATTTAGAGTGATCTCATTATGATTAATATAACTTGTACAAATTAATAACTAACTAAGAAGACGGTTTTATTTTCATTTTTATTTTTGTGACTTTAAAAGTCACCTGACTGTTGATTTTGTTAATTTTATTACCTTACTTAATATGAGTAAGATGTATGACTATTTTAAATAAAGAATATGTTACATTATTGCGTTTTTTTGTTTTTAGAATCTTTTACTTACCTCATAAAATATTTGTTTACTCGGAATGGGGTAAGATGATTTCCTGCCTTCTGAGCCGCTGGTCCCGGGTTCGATCCCCGGACAGGTCAAACATTTGTGTGCATGAACATGTCTGTTTGACTTGTACTTATTATTCTGTGGTCTGGGTGTGTATATGTATTTAAGTATGTATATCAGTCATCAGGTTACCATAGTACAGGCTCTGCCTAATTTGGGACCTGAAGACCTTTGTGTGGATGTTGTAAAAGAAGAAGAAGATCATACGGATCATCTTACTCCTCCCTGGGTGATCATCTTACCCACAGGGGTGAACAAGATGATTACTTTGTAAGGTTTAAAAAAAGATATATTTTAATGAAACCTAATATATAATAAAAATGTATATATGATAAAAATAATAGTAGTAATCGCCTTTATTTTTTGTTTACCTTGAAAAATAGGTATTGTACAGCGATTCCCGCTTAAGGGGATCATCACGTACTACCTTCCCCAATTTGAGTGAAAGGATCGGAGTAGACTAGATTATTTGATTGCATATAGGTTAGTTAGGTATACAATGACAACACAGATGACAGATACCTAACACAGATTACACAAGCTTTTTATTTCATACAAATATTCCTGTGGAATATCATGTAATTTTTCGCGTCGAGATAAGTGAAGAAGTTAAATTAAATGTTGCTATAACATGAATATAATAAGATAGAGAAAAAACAAAAGTAACTAACAAAAAGCCATGAGCAGATACAGGTCAGGGCAAGCGATAGTAACCCGACGCCACGCCGTGTCAGGGATATCGTAGCCACCGACACCCAGCGCCCCGTCAACACATCCGGGCGTCTGGTCTTCGCGGCACATCAGCTGAAACATTATTTTCTACTTGTTTTTACACTCCTACCAAAGTACTTAGAGCGCGCGGCCCCGAGTAAGTATAACGTCATCGCGATTAATAGGCAACAAAAGTAGGAAGAGCCGGTGCGGTGGGAGAGGAGGACGCTTGTCGACGATCATTACACGAGTGCCGGTAGCGGTCGCGGTTAGCAGTTTTCAAATGTCGTTGTTTTCTGTTGTGTACGTAGGCTACCAACAAAAAGGATCGATCGCAGATTTGCTCGTAGATGCGATGCTGACATCCCTACACGCGTCTCGCGCTAAGCCTGCGTGAATCAACGCTATAGGTTGGCCGTTTATCTTAGTCCTCGCCTGCGCGGTACAGGGGCGCGTGAGTATGACGACGACAAAAAGGACTGAGAGAGGTGCGGGCGGCGGGACGCTTACACACGAGAAGAAATGCGCCAAGATAGTTCCTAAGATATGTGACGTCATAGTGGTTAGCTGTGAAGAAATAGTGCTTTATTAAATACAATTGATTGATGATGATACAATATCTGAATGTACTATGTATAAGCGAATAGTAATATTAATAATATAGAATAATAATTTGGTAATAAACTATTTTACTTACTATTTATTACATTGAGTTATTAACAAAATAATAATTATAAATTAGTCACTTATGTCCATATCAATATCGGTGCAGCTTGATTCTTCACTTTCGAAGCAGCCATCATCGGAATCATCAGAGTCGTCCTAAGTGCTAATAATAAAACCAACAGCATCATCCCGAATTCCATCATGTTTGCAGTACCTACTTGTCCTCGATTTTAATTAAGTACCTACATGGTTAACGTAATGCCCCCACTCGTCTAATGAATATTCAGGAAATAATCTCTATAATATATATATATATATATATATATATATTTTTGGTCCAAATTAGAGTCCATACTTTTTTGTGCTAATTGTCCCTTCCAAATCCAACTCCAATCCAACCCCAAACCTACTCAATAGGGTTCAGGTCTGGGTGGTATGGAGGCAAACGCAACACTTCATGTCCGTGTCTTTTCAACTCAACTCAACTCCACAACTCTGCAAATATCTTCAATTTCTGTCTTTTTAATTGATTTTAATAAGTTGTTCTTACTAAGCTCATCATCAAAAGCCACGTCATGTCGATGTAGACTTTTTTGTATGTTCGGCTTTTTTCTTGACGAACCGAATGGTAAACTGCGTTATCCATCACGATCATAGAATTCGTTGATATATTGGGCATCAGTTTTTTATTTACTAATCAATTTACTGAAATTCACGTTATTCATAGAATCGTAATAAGTTTACATTTGGATTTAAATGTCACAAGTGCTCCGCCTACAAATCCAGTTTGACCTCTACAATGTACCCGTACGATGCTCAAACGGTCCTCTTTACGAATGTGAGATAGCACGACATGTACATCCTTGCTAGCATTTTGAAACGTTATGAGACGCATTTACATAAGTTTCGCCAAGATATAAAATACTAGCTGCGCTCCGCGGTTTGACCCGCGTGGTGATGGATGATGACGAGGATGAATCAAATTATAGCGTATGTTACTTAGGCATAATGTAGCTTTATACTCTTGAAAGAATTGTTTGAATCTGTTAAGTAGTTTTACGTGTAATAAACAATCATATATCTTTCCTCTTTATTATTAGAGTAGATAAGGATGTGTGCATATCACGAATAACTGCGTAAATGAAACGTAATGTGTTTTTCACGTGAAACGTTTACAAACTATCATTTATCTAGGGCGACGGTGGCACAGATAACTCTTAAGGCACGTCCCAATAATCTATCTATCCACGGTTTACCTTACTACCGATAGCAATTTCACATAACTTCCATACAAATAGTGTCAAATATCTATCTTTAGTAAGGTAAACCGGCGATAGATAGATTATTGGGACCGGCCGTTAGTTTGTACGACGAACCGTGACATGTTGACGTTTGCGATAGGAATACATTGTCGCAAAATGTTTGCGGCCTGTAGGTACTGGCGTTACTATTTCATATTTCAAAATGAAGTATTTCTTGTGACATAACTATAATAGTTAGACATTATGGTAATGTGGACTTCTTTGTAGATATTGACGTCTTCTATATAAAACTGTAGTACAGTTCGAGGCACGTAAGTTGAACCAAAATGGTATTCGTCCGCGCAGGTAAAGTCATGGACAATTGATGTGATAGACGAATACTTACTCTGCGGTTGTTAAAAATGAAATGCAAGTTAAACCAAATAGCAAAGAGCATAAAAATGATTTCAGATTTCGTTTCAAATCATTGTATTTCTTGAAACAGAGTGTTGTGGTAAGTAATCGTTAGGTATTATTAAATATAACAATTAAATACATACTAATCTAAATCACTATTATTCATGGGCAAAGAGTTGCGATTTCATCTTCTGTGTCAGTTGAACAATCCAATCCATGAATCACTGCTATCAAAATCTCCGATTGGGTACTAAATTCTTCCGTCGTATTGCCGATGACGTGGTCTCTTTTGACGCAAGCTTCTTCGATTGCATTGATTTTAATAGTATAATTAGTGTTATCGTTTGTTGTTTTCTCTAATAAAATAATTATAAGTATAGTTACGTTAAAAAACCATTCCAGTCGCCGGTCTCCTTAAAGTTGGTTGTGGTCTTGTAATTTTCTTGAAATTTAATCTAACGATCACACATTTGACAGATATATAAATGTCGAAAAACTGAATCATTTTTGCCTGATTGTACTCCAGCGTCACGGAGCGTGCGCGGGTAGCGAGGGCGGAGTGTGATTGTTTGGGTCTCAAACTTTGGGAGCAAGCATCGCCGCGTTGCTATGGTTACGCACGGCCCCTCTTGAACCCGAAAATGTGTTCTGTGCATAGTTCAACTTACGTGCCGCGATCTGTACGTCACTTTGCTTTATTTATGTCAATAGCATAGACTAATATTATATGGTCAATAGTTTCCACAGCGTACGCGATATAAGGACTTTATTGGTTATTTTTCCATACCTTTGGTTACATATTCGAAGTTTTCATACGGATCCCTAACTATTTTGAAAATATTGTATGGCCTATGTTCATCAGGGAAAATGTAGGATTCTAATAGTGAAAGAGTTTTTCTAATCGGTCCAGTCGTTTTGGAGCCTATTCAAAACAAACAAACAGACAAATTTTTCCTTTTTATAATATTAAATACATATATACGGTTTGTGGCAAAAAACAAATTTTACTTGGTTCATTCATCCTATATCTTGTTAATATGTGTATCTTTTTATGTTTTTTGCTACAAATAAAATACTGTCTATTGTCTATTGTCTATTATACACACTGAGCTAAACAAATATATCAACATATAAATCAATGCATATACATCTATACATCTAATATATATTATCTATCTATATCTACACTAATATAAGGAGGAAAGATTTGTTTGTTATGTTTCGTCAGCGCTACCTCCAATATTCGTTGTCAACGCGCCTAAGTATAGATGTATGATTGGACCATATCACAGTTTGTAATTTGTGTGACTTCTGGCGAGTTGTTGGCACGGTCTACAATCATCATCCTTGTCTAAGTGCGATTAATTTTTAAGCCAAATTGTAGACTGACTTGTTCAATCTTGCGAAGTAGGTCTCAAATGTACAGATACTATAGTCGCAAACAAGGTGGTGTCAGCATAACGCAGATGAGTGTGAAACGTTTTACCAACAATCGATTGGTCATTGAACCTTTGTTCAACATAATCTTTAAACCATGTACTTTTCATCCAAAGGACGGTTCACCCACGAACGTTACGCCAACATAAGCAGATTTAATATTTTTGACTCCCCAATAGACACGCCGCCCTCCCAATCTTCTAGACCTATTCTTATTACGAGTTCGGTGTGTAAGTTACAAAGCAACGGTAAGATTATACAACCCTGTCGGCTCCAGAACTGGGATGAAAGTTGTTGGATAACACATCATCAGTTCTTACCGATGCCGTTCCGCTCTCGTAGAGACTTCGCAAGAGATGTACGAGATGTTTTGGTGTACCCATTTCAAGAATGTTTTCCAATAAAGTAACAAACCAATAAAATCCAATAAAGTAGGTATATACAATTTTTTGTTCTATAATTTTGTCAGTAATTTTGGATCTACGAGTAGTTTCACCTCCTTTTGGAGTTGCACTTTATCAAGGGACATCCTGTGTTATGATGACCATATTGTTATGGCAAGTACTTAAACGGTCTTGGGATAATTACTCACGCACGGCCATTTGGCAAATGAGTAAGAAGTAAACATGATAATTATATAACCGGAATTTCTTAATTCGCTTTTCAGAAATAAATGTGGAAATACGTGAATGATTTCCATAATAGAACTCACATAAATAAACCCAATCTTTTTTTATTTTTCAAATTAAATCATTTTTCCCGCGGAACACCAAGCTGTTCTACTGTGTATTCATTGAGCAAGTTATTACATCCGAAGTTGGGAAATACTGGCCAAAGATATTCACTTTTGTCAGGACCAGTCAGCAACTTACCATCGGCGGGGATATTACTTATTGCCCTAACGGACCGATACACAGACCATATATCTGACCGATATAACCAAACGGGTATAAGTCATGCTGGTGTATGGGTGGCTATGGTAAGTACGAGTAGGTAGGTTTCTGAATATACTTGCATTACTTAGGTACACAATAAATATAAATAGATCTGAGTACTATTACCTACAGCAGATTAAAAAAATCAAAAGAAACCATCTTACCCATGACTACTTACCTGCAATAACCATACATAGTTTCTAGAGTATACCAATGTTAGTATGGGAGCAAGTAAGTGTTAAGTAGTGCCAGTACTTTCAGTTTTAAAGGGGTCAACTTGCTGCCTATTCAAAAACGTACTTGTAATCGGAAGTGAGGCCTTTTAATGACAGGCAGAAGGGATATAAGCGCGCCTCCGGTCCCGTCAGCGATGTGGGAGTACTCCAGAGCGAGCACCCTCAGGTTGGATAGCTTTCCGAGAGCTCGAAGAAAGCAAGATCTGGTGTCTGGCCGGCTTATGTATTGCCCACTATCTGAAAGTACATTATATGCCTTCATATAGATAGATCACTGTATACGTGTATGTAACCATAAATAGCAATGTGTGAATTGGTCCCCATTGTTACTTATCACTTCTCAGGAGGGTTGTAGGTTTCAGTAAATCCCTCATTTGATCCTGAAATTCCTCTTTTTGGAGCGAGATCATATAATTTTTATTTCAATTACTAGGTAGGTATATTTACCTAGTAATTTAAATAGATAATCTTCCTTGAATTTGAGAAAAATATGACTTAGGAGGAATTGGCTCTAAGGAATGATACTTTCGAATGGTGCTATAAAAATATAGGATGTTGTTATTATTGTTATTATAATTGCCTAGTTCGACTGGTTCAGTAATTAAATGGAAATCTTTGAATGGGTTTTATCTCATAATGTAAAAAAATTATATCGTATCTCTAATATAACAAATTATTTTTCACCTGAGGTGGCATGTAGCTCGGACACTTTATAGCTAATATTATTATATTATATACTATTACATATTTGATTTCAAATGACCGTTTTTTACAAGACCGACCCGTGGTACAACTGCGATGTCCAACTGGTTGTACTACGGAAAAGTAAAGTTACCCATAGTTCAACTCTTTTTTTATATATTTATGATTATGATCCATGGTACAACGGTGGAATTATGTCCAACTGGTTGTTCTATGGGGAAATATCTTTACCAATGATTCAACTCATTTAAAATAATTAATTCATTTAACTAACCTAACCTAACCTAACCTGTACTTTTAATTGCACTTCAGAATTGATAGATAAACTTTTCCTGTTTATTACCAGTAGTTGGTCCATAGATAAATTCAATTCCCAGTAGTATAACTAGTTGAACCAAGGAAAGAATAACTCACTCGAGTTGAATCATTGGTAAAGATATTTCCCCATAGAACAACCAGTTGAACCATATAAAAAAGAGTTGAACCATGGGTAACTTTACTACTCCGTAGTACAACCAGTTGGACATCGCAGTTGTACCACGGGTCGGTCACCGTTTTTTAAAGCTAGGGTTTTGTGGTAAATAAATGAAAAACTAGTCTAAACTTGCGACATACTTTTTATTATTCACGAATCATAAGTCGTACGATCAAGATTATAAATAAGTAACTAGGTATGTCTAATTATCTTGTAGTTTAGTTTTCTATGATCCATGTGCGTCAATCAAGATTAAAAATAAGTAACTAGGTATGTCTAATTATCTTGCAATTTAGTTTTCTCTGATCCATGTGCGTCATGCAAGATTGCAGTTGCAGTAGAGTTCTCTACTTTACGATATTGGAAATTGACCAAGTTCTTTCTCGCTGCATCGACAGTATTTCTAAGGCGATCTGACGAGACCGGAGGCGTTACAAGGGTTTCTTGCTGGCATTCCTTCACTAGTTCTTCCATTTCTTTATCTCCCAAAGGTGTAATGAGTTGTGTATCTTTTTCAACATGCTGTTTCAGTGCACTGTCGATACGTAACAGCTTTTCTTTATTGGAATGAGTCCGCCAAGGTCTCTTTGGATCAGCACCAGTCAACACCACGCTGTCGGCACATTCTTTCTTTGCTCTGAAAAATGTATTTAAATTAATTCATGTTATTAACTGCTTAATATTTTGTGGCCTCTATAAGATAAGCAATAGACATTTAGAGACCTAGCTAACGGTTTCCTTTATATTGAAGGGCAATGCAGTCGCACTGCCTAGACATGTGCCCTCGTAAACTCTAGAGGATCAAACTCCGGATAACTTTTACAGAGCTAGGCAAGTTTTACTTTCTACAGTTTCAGCCTCAAGGCGCGTATGTAATCGATCATGAGGGTAGTGCCCCAACGAAATGAAAGAGTTAAATTTGAAATGAAACCTTTAGATGTGGAAACAATATGAACTTAACAATTTCTATAAATTAATAATTTATCAGGATAACGCGCAATATATAAATAGGAATATCTATCATATTTTAACTATAAAACTCGCAAAATTATACTTGCAATGCATTTGCACAAACCCATGCATTTGGTCCATAAACAAACCTTTTGCATTCAGATAGCAGTTCCCGCAACTTCCTTTCATTTTCTTCCAGCAACTTTGGGTCAACACGGTAAGGATTCTCGTATACTTCGGTGACATCCTCTTGATCCTGCTCCTCGATCTCCTTATCGAACTTCTGGTGAAAATCTTTGACCAAAACTGAACATCGCTCTGTTAGCTTCGTATCGGGCACCTCAAGTCCTTGTAAAAGTTTTGCAATTCGAGATTTATCTTCGTCCGTAGTCATGTTTGAAATACGCGTAAATCTCTCGATAGGGAGTCGTTATCTTCAGTGGTATTAACCAAAGAAAATAAAATAGCTATAGTGATGTATTTTTAAGTGTTCGTGACCAAAACGTGTGTAAATAGTGGTTGTTCCAGGCAACGAAACCTACTCTTGCTGTTACCTTGACAACAGACTTTGTTACGTTCTTGGATACGCCGGTGTTGCGTCACCGAGAACTGACTGCTGCTCCTGTGGGTTAGTCTGATTTCGAATCTCCATCGATGGAATTGTGATTAATTGAGCAAAGCTGCACGGTTCTGATAATAACTAATTTCAAAGGAAACGACTCCGTCGTCCATAATTAAATCAGACGAAATTATGAACTTTACTCGGTTCCAACTTTTCCAACGAATTAATATAATCCCTAATTTGTTGCTCAGTTCCCAGCCCATAATGTCAGGTTAAAAGTGCCTCTAACCTTGCATGATCTTCATCCGAATTTTGTGTTATTAACAAATGTGTTTATTTTCACATATGCCAAATTATTGAGATGATTAAACATATTTCCGACGTACACGCCCATCATGCCTAAAAAAGCTAGAAAAGGCAATAAGAAACAGAACAATTTTATACTTGGACACAAAATTAATAAAGGAGCACAGTTTATCATTTTTGAATAACCGCGTAGTAGACAGTAGTTATTTTTTACTTTGATTTAATAAATAAATTTTGATATAGGGTAAAGAATTTTCTGTTTATTTATTTATTTTCATAATTTTTCTGCTACATTTTCTAGTTTTCCTAAAAAACATATGTCAAATGCACAAACGACATAGGGTGTGTCAAAGGATACATTCTTCTTCTTTTGCTTTTTAACGTTGGAAGAAATTATACTGCCAGTGTTACAGGTACCTACAGTGTTACAGACGGAGAATAGTTTGTCTATGGTGTCACAAATCAAAAAGGAAATTGCTTTAATCCTTCGTAGAATGTGATAAGATTTATGAATGAATCTGACGTATATTTACGTCTCTGGGACGCAAAGGGCTAAGCAGACCGCTTTAATTAGGGAGTACTCACTCACCAGTGGTGCGGGGGTAGGACGACAAAGGGTACCGAGGTGCGGGAGGCGGGCGTGCGTAACGTAGGTAGTACCCAAGAGACGAAATGTGCATTGAATATTTCTTAAGCTGTGACGTCATAGTGATCACCGTGGTATTTTTTTATTAGAAAATTAATTGATGACGATGGACGATGTTTAAATTAATTAGACGCTCATTGCCCGTGGTACGGTTCAGTTGTCCGGTCAACCAGACTACGGAAATATATATATTTTCAATGTATATACAACATAAATTCGAAGACTGTTGCTGTTGGAGAAATCAGCCCAGTTATTGCCTTTTTGATATCAAAAAAGACCTAAATAACAAATTTGTGCCGAAAAAAAAAGACTTGTTAAACATAACATAAGTATATAATTTAGAACCTCCGGTTTATAAGCAAGACTATTACCTAATACCTACTCGCTAGCTTTTCTAATGCAATACCTAAAAAAATGGCTTCATATATGAGTTGAAATTGAATATGCCTTATTGCAACGTCGTTTAGTATGTTTTCCTTCTTAGAGCCTATAAGTACACGGCGGCTTTTAAACGCGCGTTTCACGAACGCTACGGTGCTGTAAATTAATTAAGTACCAGCTTGAGGCACTGGAATCTATAGAGAAACGGGCCAAGAAGCTCATCAGCAATGAATCCTTAGTTCGGGCTAAGCTTCTTAGTCTTGAGCATCGACGTAAAGTTGCTAGTCTATCGGTTTTTTATCGGATACATTTCGGAGAGTGTGCATCGGATCTGCACGATCTAATTCCCTCCTGCCCATTTTTCTATCGGACTGCCAGAGCGGGCACAAAAAATCGTCACTGCTTTATGGTTGATATTCCGAAAACCCGTACGAAGCGCTTTGATTCCACATTTATTATGCAAACTGCTAGTCTGTGGAATTCGCTGCCGGAATGGGTGTTCCCCGAAGGTTACAATCTGGGTGTCTTCGAATCACGAGTGAATCGGTTCCTTCTAGGCAAGCGTGCTCCAACGTAGACCGCATCATCGCTTAACATCAGGCGTGATGGTAGTCAAACGCAAGCCTTTTACTTATAAAAAAAATTGAATTAATTCTCCACTGAATCTCGTCACCACTGAAGTGCGTTAACGCGCGTCATCTGCGCGTTTAAAATACGCAGTGTCCTTAGGATTTTACTTTTAAACAGAAATATATTAGTTATTCCATTTTAAACTTAACTAGGCCGCAAAGAAAGCGGATCGGTTAAGTAGGTTGTTTTCGGTCAACTGTACCTACTATGATATAATAGATTGTTACACCAAGAAGAAATTAAGTCAGCACGGCACCAAGTTCTTATTTTAAATCTAAAAAGCGCGAGTGCAATACAGATTACTTACAACTTGTACTTAATGTGTCCGCATTAGGTTTACGCTATTATTATTACAAAAGATTTATGAATGAACTGGGGGTTTGTTGATTCGGACGGGTTAATGCGTAACTCCATACGGAAGTCCGGTTGGCCAACAGTACGCATTGTAAACCAAGATATTTTTTTAGTAACTAAAACAGTGCAGTGAAAGATTTCCAAACACTTTTTCTGCTCAGTGCCTTTTTGGACTGGACATGTAATGCAGTTATGATATAATTGCAGCGTAGTTGGAAGTAACAGTGGATAGTTGCACAATGCAAAAAGTTAATTACTATAGTACAAATAGCACATTATTACAATTATTATAAGATGGCTGAATTGCTTCTGGAGATATGGAAGTTTCGGCATTACTTTGAAGAATCCATTTAATGATAAAATTACGTATTACAAATTACTATTACGTAACTATTTTCACGATCATATTTTTCAGTGAAAATTAGCTCTTTACTTTCACAATTATTTTTAATAAAAAGTTGTTTCAGTCAAGCACTACATCACTTCACTAGTTTCGCTTCATTTGCAACCAACGGCTGCCAACGCATTGTAATCCAAGCCTACTTTTACATATTTTAGTAACTGACACGTGCCACCTCTGGTCGCGCGATAAAAAAAAACTAAAATAATTTTTTTAGCTCTTTAACCACAAAGTGTCGCTTTGTGCTGAACATGTTGTGCAGTTACGATATAATTGCAGCTTATAGGCCCGTAATATCAATCGCCGCTTATCTCAGAGTTTAACTAAACAAAGCTTAAATCTGATCAAAAGATTAAACCCTTCTCCTAATTTCAATGGCATAATAATATTACTGGTCGATTAACTAAACTGAGGTTAATTATACCTACTTATTACTATCCTGGACGCGGTAGTACTAATTGTAACCTTTACTGAACGCTACCTATAAGCCCTGAGCAAATACTACTAATTAAACTTTGTGACGTGAATTTTAATTGTACGTTACCTCCTAACCTGATTTGATTTGGCCAGTGATCGTCTACCCAATGAGGACCTCTTTGCGAATGGCGAAGTATTGTAGTAACCTTAGCTCTTTTCAGGGTGACTTGAGATAAAGACTGTTTAGGACTGATAAATGTACTTAATGAAACCCGAAGTAAAACCTAGTATGCACTTATAAAGAATATTATGATGGATGATACGGATATTAAATTGATGTTATTAAATCAACTAGGTACAGATAGTGCAATCCACGAAGACGCGCCCCCCTATTCCTCCTAGCCGTTTATAGTATATGTGTGCAAGCTTCCGTCAATGTTTGAGTGTTATCGGTACACACTAATTACCTATTAATGCACACGCACACTACAATGAATAGACTAATCAGGAGAGAGCGTCATGGTCATGGTCAAAGTGAAAGATGCTCTACTTCAATATTATTATTTTTTACCCGACTGTAAGGAAAGGGTTATACATTAATTATTACCATATAAATGGTAACAATATTAATTATTACCATTTTTATAATAGGGGGTAATTCTAGACAAAAATGAAATACGTGAAAAAGTTTTATTGAACTTTATTGAGAAATGAAAATCGTCAATCACTCGTTTCAGAAATATCTGATTCAGAGTCTGATGTATCACCGACATTTATAATGAAACTAATATCAAGATCACAGTGTCTCATGTATTCGTCTTCTATTTATTCCACGTGCTGACAAGTATTGAACCAGACATCTTTATTTACTCGATCAAATGCTTCATTCAAAATGGACATAATCGAAGTGTAATTTTGATTGATATTGCGGCTAGCAACGTCGTTTTTTACTATACCTCAAATGTTTTCGATTGAGTTTAAATCTGGATGATAAGGAGGCAGCCGAAGCACTGCGAATCCATGTTCTTTCAATAATTCGTCAGCTTTGTACTTGCGGAAGTTTTCTTTGTTTTTTATTATAAGGTCATAAAGTTCAGGTTTTTTGTAGCTTGGTTCAAAATGGATATTTTTTGCATTCAGCCAAGTCTGCATGTCTAATTTGTTGGAGTTGGAAGTTGGTATTTTTTCCGAACTAGTATTGTGATAGGCTGCATTATCCAAGACTACCACGGCATCATTTGGGAGATTTGGTATTAGTTTCTCCTTTAGCCACTTTAAGTAATTTTCTGTGTTCATGTTGTCGTGGTAGTCTCCGGATTTGATCTCTGCTCTGTATGTCAACGCATTTGGTACGAAACGCTCTGCACTTCCGCCATGTACTATAATTATGCGCACTCCTTTTGTTAAATTTTGTTTTATTGGTGTTTTAGAATCTTTTTCGGCCCAAGATTTTTTTTGCACGTGGTTGGTATGAATATATGATTTATCTGTGTATACTATAGGTCTACCTGCGTTACGAAAAGGCTTTACCTGTTTTAAATATTTCAATCTTAACATTTGAATATCATGTTTTTCGGTTAGCACTTTCCTGTTATTATCAGTTTTTCTCCATTTGTAACCAAGTTTAAGTAACAATGTTCTTAGGGTTGTTATACATCCATCAAATTGTATACGGTCTTTCAAAACAATATTAAGTCGTGATAATGTTGGATATTGACGATGTTCTATATAGTTTTGGATAGTTGTTCGGACTACACCAATATCAAAATCCGTCTAAATTAATTTTTCGTGGTCTTACCTTTCTCTTCTTCATGGGTGATGTAAAAATAGAAGCACTTCTGCCTACTAAATTCGAATGCGACGTACTCGCTTCATTTTCAGACTCAATATCCGCTTCCGGAGTTGACTCTGTTGTACGCTCCGCACTTGGGACTATAGGAACTATCGCATCCGTCTCCATAGTTATATTCGATTCCATGGCAGGTACTGTAGTTTGGTTCATTGTATCAGTATATTCCTTTCTTTCGTGTAGAATTCTAGTCACTGTGCTTTCAGATACTCCAACAGCCTGTGCGGTTCTCCATCGCGCATCAGTGAGTTTTTCTGCATAATTTTTACTTGCTTCTTTTTTCATAAAATCATAAACTTTAGAAATAATTTCTCTAGCCTAAAATTAAAAAAAAACATTAAATAGTTTTACTTATTTTTAAAGATGAAATGAAGTCTTCTTTTAGTAAAATTTGCTATTTTCAAAATTAAATTACTTACCTTTTTATGTGTTTTAGTAACTACAAACTTCTAAACAATCATTTACATACCTGGCTTTTAAGTATAACACGCTGAGATTTTCTCGACATTTTAAAAAGATATAAAGTAGAGCAAATTCCGTAACGAGTCTGGATTTTCGCAACATAAGGCACACTACTTGTGCGCATCGAACCGCTGACGGTTCGCGACTGACGCTCGCTCGGCTCGGAGCAAACTCCCCGCACCCCGCGATCCCCTAAACCAAAAATTGGTGGGGCGCGTCTTCGTGGATTGCACTATCTGTAGTAACATTATTTCCGCGATTGTCTCAACTTTTAACTATAGTTCCTAGCCGCCTAAACCACAGATCTATTATCCTAGAGTATTATAATAGCTCGTGTGAGAATCGTCTACAGGTCGGTATTATACCTTACTATATTATCCTTGTCTATGGACCTTTTGACTTATTTTAGTATATGTTAATATTATTACAATATAATTGTTTTGCTATTGCTGAATAGATATGACTAGATTATTCTGCTAAAATACTCTTTAGAATTATGCTTATCTAATTATCTTTGTAACCTTGTCATGTCGCAATGCATTCAAATTTAGAACATTTTTTGTTTATCGCCATGAGTAATAATAAGAATAAAGTAGCTTCACTCTTATTTTTAGAGTTATATATTTATCTATAGATGTGGCCTGAGCGGAACGCATTGTGTTACGTTACAAAGGTACGATTATTATATATTATATATTTACGATTTTGTGTTCTTTTTCAACAACCGCCGTATATACGGGCGGATTCAGGCATTTTGCAGGATCAACGTAGCAGGGTGGAGGCCCTTTAATAGTCTTTCGTGTTGTCTTCTCTCATTACTATGTTTTTGGCTACAAAACAGTATCTGCTATTTATATATTTCGTCTTTCATAAACATACATGAATTTTCAGTAAAATTGTTTGACAATCATTCAAGATTGAAAGTTGTCAATCTTACAAAACCTTGTTATTTTTTTGCCGTTTCTAAAGAGTTTATTTGATATAAGATGCCGCTTTCACTGGCTATATTTTAATCTTTTGAATTCAACTTTCGAGTTCCGTATTTGTATATGAACGAACGCTTTTAGCTTTTCTAGGGATTCTGAGATTGGAATGGAAAATATTGATAATAAAATATACTATTACTGTAGTTTGTAATTCTTAATCTAGTCTCTCTAAACTAGACCAGACCTTGACAAAAGTGCTTTCTGTCTAAGAGTGCTCTCCGTTTTAAGTCAATTTGTTTCAAGTATGTTAAACTATACTAAAGTTAAACTCCTATCGGTAGTTTAAAAGTGAAGTCTTTGTGATCCCCAACCGAGGCCTGTATGAACTACAATAGCAATTTTCCGTGATGATGAAGACGTGACGTGCCTCTTCAGGTTTCGAGGACGCTATTTGACTGGTTGATTCACCATATATAGTGGTAAAGGCCTGTACTCCATCATCTGGATCTAAAGGATGGATTAAATAACTTTTACCTGACCATAAAACAGTTCGCCAGTTCTCCACTACCTAGAAACTGTAAAATTCCCTGTTTATGATTTTATATTTTTCATATTTTGTGCTATTAATTAATTTATTTTATTTCTTTTCTTGTCCTAATTACTCTAATTTAGATAATATTGTTTTAATTTCCCATTATTTTAGGCACTATATTCTTAACAACTTAATTTATTGTATGTGAATCTGTGAATCCCTATACTAGGTAACACGACACCCTTCCTAGATCCGTGATTTTAGTAGCAGGTTTGTATACATACATAATACGAGTATACTTGGTAACATCTATTTATGTCCTTGCTTGCGTTTTTTTGTGTTCATTTGATACATCGGCCATACGGCCCACCACACAAAACAATTCCATGGAACAAGAGGAAAAAACCTACATAAACTATTTCAGGGTACCTACTTTATGGGGAATACATTGAAGAAGACTTACCTGCTAAACCTTGCGTCATTTTACTGTGTAAGTTCGTTATGAAGTCTTCGTTGATGTGTTAAAACTGAGGATGCTAAAGAATTAGGGGGGAACATCATTTGATGTAATTGTACCCATTAGTCCATTATATAAACTATGTCATATACCTATCAACACACTCTTTGATATAGTAGAAAGTGTGAAAACTGATGTTTAAAATATATAATATGCACAAACCAGTGATATAAGAGTAATTTATAAGTAATGGGTTCTCGTTGGGCAGAACAAATCGCCACAGGAAAAGATATTTGAGGCTTTCAGAGTTAAAGCATGCAAGCTGCTGGATAAGGTCGACTCCTTCCAAGCGTTTGCAGCACAGATTCTCCAACGACACCAGTTGCAGCCGTTCCTGGAAACTGGTAAGAAAATTAACGTTGATTGTCTTCCAGAACCTCCACAAGATGTTACAATAGTATACATTTACTATGATTATGAATATTTAGCATTGATTTTTTTGAATGTAAGGTGAGCGTATTCAATTCGAGCCAAGATAAGCCATGGAGGTAAGTTGTCAAGTCATCATTTCTCAGCATTTCATCAGGAACGCATTACCAAAACAGAACCAGGACAAACAATGTTTTATACAATTTAAAATATGGAAATGTCAAAATTCATAATCACCACTGTAAGTGGTAGTAGTGGTAATTTTGAACAAGTTATAGGTATGGTACACACTGAACAAGTTATAGGTATTCGTGTGGTTTTAATTTTGACTGATCACTAACGCCGGCAGTTGCTCGAGACGAACGTTAATCGCTTTCATCCCGTCGCGCAATTCCTGTAGTACAAGATCCAGAGTAGCATTAGCTGACGGGCTAGGTTGTGTCATTGAGGAGGCAACAGAGACTGCCTGAGTTTGTGAGATGGACTAATGCCCGTTTACACCAACATTTTAGGTAACACCTAAGCCAGTTAGGTAACACTTAGTAGTAAAAAAATGTCACCTAAATTGACTTAGGTGCTACCTAAAATGTTGGTGAAAACGGGCATTAAACTATCATCGTTTAGTTTTAGGTGAAAAGGTACTCAAACGTCAAGCATGTCAAAGCAAGTCGGAGCTTATTCTTCCGAATAATAAGAGTATTCGCTATAAAATCAATTCATAATCGCGAGAGTGAGCTGGCTGAGATAAAGAAGCAACACAAATAGGCTAATAATAAGTCTAAGATCGGGCACAGTGGCGTGCTTTGACAGCAGTGCACTAATTATCATGATGATTACGATTTTGATGATTACGGTAGTAATAATAAAGCCTGCGCAACAAGAAAAACAAGATACTGTTGTTTAATTCCCAAATGGATTTGGGCCTTTTTGTAATCTTAAAACCGAACCAGCGAATTAGTATGACACAATTAAATTAATATACACACAATTCGAAGCGGTGGGAATTAGTTGTGTGTGCAGTCTTTCTTAATGATTCAAACAATACAGAAAAACCGTCTCTGGCACGCCTCCGCTTTCGGTGTCTGTGTTTTCAGTTCAATCCTTTATATACCGTGATAATTAAAACAAAAGATTTATGAATGAAACGAACGTAAATGTAAATCTATGATACGCAAAGGTTTAACGCCTAAGCACCGTCCAGAAAGCTACGTTAAACTACGTATAGGTACGTATTATTTATTCTGTGATTAAACGTACGCAATGCAGTATGCAGTACAACATACGAGTTAAGAAACTAGAAAACGTACTACACCTATTAAGAGTGTTTTTTCTGACTTAAATTAGTAAGTATATAGGTTGGTAGTATCCACTTACCCCTGATTTAAATTATTTCTGATAGTCATATCATTCGACAAACAAAATGTTTTAGGTATACCTACTTATTTCCCCTGTGGTATAGCTATAAGTCATACTATATAGTGAAAATAAATGTATATGCATATAGGTACGAGGGTGAATCAAAAAATTCTTGGAATCAATATTAAAAAATGCAAAGATTTAAATAATAATATTTTATTTTTCTACATAATCTCCCTCCAATGCAATGCATTTAGAATAACGCGTTTCTAACTTCCTTATTCCTTGTGAAAAAAAATTATTTTCTTGACTCTCGAAAAAGTCCTCTACGGCAGCTATAACCGCGTCATTATCGTGAAATTTTGTTCCACGAATTTCCTCTTTTAATTTTGGAAATAAGTGAAAATCACTTGGGGCTAAGTCCGGAGAATATGGTGGGTGGTCAAGGAGATTGAAGCCAGCACAGCGGATTGCGTTGAGCGCAACTTCCGATCGATGAGCAGGAGCGTTATCTTGAAGGAACAACACGCCCAACGACAGTTTTCCACGACGTTTTTCTTTAATCGCTTCACGCACTTTTGGGATTAAATTTGCATAATAGGGTCCAGTAATCGTCTGGCCTTTTGGCATGTAATCAATAAAAAGGATTCCTTCACTATCCCAGAACACAGAGGCCATAACTTTGTCAGCGGTAGGAGCAACTCGAAATTTCTTAATGGATGGAGAGGATGGTCGTTTCCAAGACATGCTTTGTCTTTTAGTTTCAGGATCAAAATGGTGGACCCACGTTTCATCCATGGTGACAAGACGACGGCAAAAATTATCCGAATCACGCTGGAACATTTCGAGATTACGCTTGGAAATTTCCAAACGTCGCTTTTTGTTTTCGTCGGTTAACATTCGTGGCACCCATCTTGCAGACACTTTTTTGAACCCCAGTGAATCAATTAAAATGGATTGAACGCTACCAAAAGATATCTTTAGGATCTCAGCTATATGTTTTATAGTCATTCTTCTGTCTTCCAAAACCAGATTCTCAACCTTTTTGACATTTTCTTCTGTAACGGAGGTTGAAGGCCGCCCAGAACGCGGGTCATCTTTACAGCTTGATCTACCTCTTTTAAATTCAGCCACCCAGTACGCAACCGTAGAATAGGGTACAGCATCACCCCCTAATGTCTGCTGAATGTCCAAAAAAATTTCCTTCGTAGACATTTTTTTCAAACTGAGATATTTTATCACCGCACGTAACTCACTTTTATCCATAATTTTGACTTTTTAGCAACTCGTTGCACAAAAAAATTTATTACATGCGAACGAACTGACAAAAACAAGTGACAGTCTGCATAAATATAGTGTGATAGACACTCTTTAATTTGAATATCGAACTTGATCCAAAAAGGTTTCATATAAATGCACTTCTAAGAACTTTTTGATTCACCCTCGTACTTACTTACTGCACCGAGAATATGAAACTCTTACCGTATTATGTTTTTTAAGTGGCGGAAAAACGTCTTTCTTTTGAAGTAATCGAGTTGATCCAGCTTGATCAATTGGTCCGATATGATCATGCGGTCCACTTGGATTTCTTTATGTTCCATTCTCTGTGTGTAGAAATTTTGACAATCTATATGTATATAATTAAGTATTTAATAATTAATTTGCTAAAAATAAAAAATATGTTTAAAATCTGTTTTATAACAATCTATGATTTTAATGCTTATTAAGTACATTGGCAACTGAGCCACTTCATTCGGGTCGAAGCAAATAGCGAAGTAGGTAAGTGAATCGCATTGAAATAACCGCACGTGTTAATTACAGAGTATCTGATAAACACAGTGGGCCTTACTTATAAACGCTGCTCAACTTTAAATGACGTTATTTAGTAGTGCGCAGAGCAAAATTGTTCTGCGCCGTACTAATTGACGTTATTTAAATTTAAGTGGCGTTTAACAGTCACCTGCAATAACATAATCGTATCTCACTAATATTACTCGTATAAATGTGAAAGTTTAGATGGATGGATGGATGGATGAATGGATGTTACTTAATCACGGCAGAACAGCTGAACGAATCTGGTTGAAATTTGGCACAGGGATAGATTAGTCTGGAGTAATACATAGGCTACTTTTCATCATCAACATTATCATCATCTATCACCACACGGGTGAAAAAGCCTTATATTATTGGGCACATCATAGACAAAATAACAAGATCTCCGCCTACGTCAAGTCGTAATGATCACTTATTTTCTGTCAATAGAGTTCTGTCAAAGATTAGTCATGTCAGTTTCTGATAGCTTAGTCAAAAGCACGCAATGATATTGGCAACTCGATACACTAGACGTGCTCAGCGATAGAGTCGGCATATTATGTTATCCATCTTTGTTGTTCAGCCGACTGTAGTCGTGCGATTCCGCCATCACTACGGAGATGAAACATCAGTCTAGCGGTCTTGAGTGAATCGCCCGCAATACTTACATGTTATTTTTAAACACAACATAACAAATAGTTTTGCCTATTTATCCTCGAAAGGTTAAACAGCGGTATTTTAATATTAAATTTTCCTCATCATCACCATCCATCACCACGGAGGTGAAACTGCGGGGCGGTAACATCAGTCTAGCGGTCTTGAGTGAATCGATATTTTTGCCTATATACCCTCCAAGGGTGTTTTCAACACCTACGTTTCGCCATATATGTTTTAGTCATGTGATCATGTAATAGGGGGCGAGCCTATTGCCATCCACGGGGCACTGTTCCAGTCTTCGCACTAATATTGAGAATATCTTTCTTACTCAGAAAAACCCAATAAGTGTCCATCCCGGGGATCGAACCCATGACGTCGAGGTTCCAAAACGGCACTTCCACCACTACACCAATACCGAGCGAGCGAAGCCGCTGGCGGGTTAGCTAGTGTTTTATATTACGTAGGTATGTATTTTTGTTCAGCAATAACGCTAGCGACTCAAGCCCCGTGGTATTCCACGTGGTTTAAGTCGCTGGCATTATGGTTATCGCGATCCCTTGGTTACTGCCCGTTGAAACGTGACAAAATACTATTAGCTGTATTCCTGGCAAAAGCAAAACATGGTATAAGATTTTATAATTTCCTAGTAACAAGAAGTAACAAACACACGCACTCACAAAAGTTCGCATTTCAGACATCAGTTAATGAGTTCGATTAAAAAACGCCTGTGAAATAAACATTGAGAGAAATTCAATTAAATACAGTAGTCAAATAGTAATATTGTGCGAGTAAATATAGGTAATTAAATTAAAAGAATTGATTAAATGGTTTATGTAAGCAGAGTACCAACTAACGGCACGTCCCAATAATCTACCTATCGCCGGTTTACCTTACCAGAGTTAGATATTTGACACTATTTGTATGGACGTTATGTCAAATTTCTATCGGTAGTAAGGAAAACAACTGTGGTTATATAGATTATTGGGATCCCCCATAACTGTTTCGAGCAGCGGTTTTTAAAGTTAAATTACTTACCATGAAGTATTATGGTCCTGCCTTCAATAGCAGTGAACCTAAATTAAAAAAAATAGTGCACATAAATATTTTAAGGTATACCTAAGGTTCCTGTTGCATCACCTAACTAATTGGCACGACTAGATTTTGAATTAAACATGGTGCGCGCTGGTACAGTGGACCGGCCCAAACCTTTTTTAATTCTATGAGTATACATAAGTTCCTAAGGTAAGTCGTATACTTTAGTAAATATATAAAATATAATACTTAGACTTTATCTTTACAGTAATTTGCAAGTAACAATTAATGCGACCTTGAGCGTGACTTCCATTGAGCAATAAAGCTGCTTCTGATAAAGGGCAGGTGGAAGCTTTAACGCAGAGTTGGCTTTCCATAAGTAGCTTCCAAGTTCTGTAGCCATTCGTAAATTAGGGTACTGGTAAGTGAATAGCACTTTCTCACAGTGCAGGTCGCCGACGAAGTACCGCTGGACGTCGTGGATGGACCAGTAACGGGTGTTCGTGTTTCTGTGAAAATACATGCTAATAATTATAATAAAGTATGGATTATGCCCCTCTGTCCCCCTATACTCTGTCTCATACGCCTTTCTTGGTAATGTACATTTTTGACTTCCAGACGAGGGTATTACGTATTTAGGGTGTATTTATGTATATGCATATAAGATTCTTACAATCATGTTACATCCTAAAAGGCTATATGTTTACAAAAAGCCCACTATAGATCTTGTTTAGTAAAAAAGGCAGAGCCGCAGTCCTAACATTTTGGCTGTAGGACGTCCACTGCTGAACATAATGCTTCCCCCTCTGTGCGACTTTCAGCTTACTTATGAGGCCCATAGTAAGAGACCACCTTTCAGTGCCACAGCAGTGGTAAAACACATTGGTCGAAGACTCTTGTCTTGAGACACTGAGGTATTATTGACGAGAAGACTTCGCGAAGTTTCGGGAACGCTGCCTAGCCGAGTTTAATTCGATGGTTGACCTCTTTCTCGAAGTTGGACCTGCCTGGTTTAACTGTCTGTCCTAGGTAGATGTAGTCTTCAACAACTTCGAGAACTGAGTTCCCAGACTGATGTTGGAGTAGGCACAACATGGGCATTAGAAATAATTTTCATCTTGTCCATGTTCATCTTAAGGCCTACCCGTTGGGAAACTCGATAGAAGCCTTCGAGCATGGCCGAATCCATGGAAGACCTGTACTGAGGTCTTCCATGGATTCGGCCATGACTTTAATATCGTCGGCAAAGTGAGTAATGTACTCACCGTTAATATTGATGGCAAGTCCTTGCTATTCCAGGAGCTTGAAGGAGTCTTTTAATGCAGCGGTGACAGTTTCGGCAATATAACATCTCCCTGTCTCACGTCTCTTTGCAATGGAAAATGCGCCGTTGCGTGTGGATGTGGTCTATGGTGCTATAGCCTTTTCAGAAACCAGCTTGTTCTGGACGCTGGAATTCATCAAAACTGCGACTGAGACGGTTCGTAATGACCTTGAAAACAGCTTTTAAACATGGCTCAGAAGCGAGGTGGGTCTGTAAATCTTAAGGAAAGTGTTGTCACATTTCTTAAAGAACAGCACCACCACGCCTTTGTTCCATGTTTCTGGCGTTAAACCTTTGAGTAAGAAGGTATTGAAGAGCTTCTGAAGGACTTTAAATACCGGTGTTCCACCCGCTTTCAGAAGCTCAGATGTGATACCGTCGTTACCCAACGCATTGTTGTTCTTAAGCTGTTTCAAAGCCATTCCAATCTGTTACAGGCTTATGTCCGGAATATCTTCGGTATGGTATTCCGGTATGTCGGGTCAGCTTGGCTCTTGGGTATTTGATCGAGCTGCTAACAGTTTGAGCGACCGACGAGTATAACTGTCCGTAGAAACACTTCTGCTTTGGTCGACGCTACACTGCTGTCTTTTCTCTTCGTCAACGGACATTGCCCAATAGACTTGTCTCTTGCAAACACTTTGGAGCCTTTTATCGCTCTAACGTCTCCTTAATACGATTAGTATTAAAGATCCGAATTTCGTGTCGCAAGTCGTGTGTCGTTCCATATTTGTTTATTAAGCAGCCTGTATGCTTCAGCATCATCCGAAAACTGCAGTTTTAAGGAGTGTCGTCCAGCCGTGAGGATGAGGGTATCGTCGGAGAGATTCTATGGTCTATCTGTACAGTGGGCTTTAAATAACTTATAACCGACTGTATGGACAGTTTCTACTAACCTGTTGTTTATCTCGTCCACTGTAGCAATGTTTTAGAGACAATCGAAGCGATTGGACAGCTCAAGGCGAAAGCTCTCAGGGTTTTGAATATGGGCACGAATGGGTTGGAGTGAAGACTTCATCAGACAAGATCTCTCAAGCTTGACATTAATATTCAAAGTGCCTCTTACCATTTGCTGATCACTACCGGTTTGAACCCTGTTGACCACGGAGGCATCAGTGAATATTTGTTTCTTTGTGGTCATAATGAAGTCAATCTCATTTCTCTTGGAACCATTGCGACTCAGCCAGGTCAATTTCCTGTGAGGTGGCTTCTAAAGAAAGAGTTCATCATAAAGAGTCGATCTTTCTCTAGGAAGTCAGCCAACCTCTGTCTCCTACGGTTCCGTTGCCCATAGCCAAATTGCCCCACTTTCAACTCATCACCACTTTTCTTACCCAAATTCGCGTTGAAGTCCCCCATAACAACAAGGAAGAGCGTTTCAGAGTATGTATGGCCCGACTAATGTCCTCATACATATCCTCTACCTCATCATCCAGGTGCGACTTTGTCGATGCGTATGAATGAACTTCAGCGAATATCTTCTAGATATTCTGAGTATTAGGTACTTATACGGCCCTGTTGAAAAGGCTATTGATTGTCAATATGTTTTTAATGAGGGACTTGTAGACGAGAAACCCTGACACCACCTTGGGATTGTTGGATGCCCTCCCGGTGGTAAAGTAGGTTACCTGATTTCAGGGTTATCGTGTCCTCTCCCGCTCTACTTCAGATAACCCCACAACGTCCCAGTGTAACCTACTCATTTCTTCTTCCAGCTCATAGATCTCCAAGTCTGTCCTCATGGTGCGTATGTTGTGTGTTACCAGGGCCAGTCGCCGTCGTTGGGGGCGGTAGCCGGGCGTCTGCCGGGGATTTTTAGCATCTTCTGCCCCACCGTTACCGTGGCCGCTACAACAGCGGGGCTGCCGGGAACTGGCGGCCTGGTTCTTTTTTTCAAATTCATAGGGGAGTTTTGCCAATACTAGCTACGCTTGGCAGGCGGGTTAGCGAGTGCAGTTTTAGGATGTTTTACTGGGAAGCTGCTGCTGCCCACCTTCTAATTGTTATCCCTTAACCGCCTTCTACAGCACCCATGGGTAGAGTTGGGGGGTATTATTCTAAGCCGGCACACCACGGCAACACCGAGTATAAAACAAGATTATGTGGTAGGTTATGTATGCCAGAAAGTGTAAGACAATGCCATTCTTTACTTACTTACTTACTTAGTTTGTATAAGCACTTGGCTCAATCAGGTATTCAGGTATATGTATACCTACCTAGGTACTGTATACCATAGATGTACCTATACCTACACGTTTATAAATGCAAATAAAGTAATATAAGTACCTATATTATTAATATACGTAAGCTGTACTTAATCGTTATAGTTTTAATTTAACACGTGTAACGGTCGGTCCCAATAATCTATCTATCGCCGGTTTACCTTACTAGAGTTAGATATTTGACACTATTTGTATGGAAGTTATGTCAAATTTCTATCGGTAGTAAGGAAAACCGCGGATAGATAGACTATTGGGATCCTCCATAAGTAATTTTAAATTACCTAAATAGTTACAGTACCTACTGGAGTAGGTATATCACATACTTATTATACGTTTACGTAACCGCCATAGTTCAGTAGGTGCATACCACATACCATGTTTTTTTGTATGCGTAGCAGTTGAATTTCTCTCCATGGAACCTATTGCTAACAGTTCTTAATTTGCAAGAAGTATGTATAAATCTGTATCATCAACATATACGTCTAAGTCTATAATTTTATTACGGTCGTGCGTAGGCACGTAGGTACTTCAAGTTTACACAAGTGTTTTTACTTTTCTACGTACATTAATACATCGTCATCAGGCAACCATCCATCACTGCTTTCTACATAGTGAAGCCAGATGTGAGGATCAGCAACCCAGTCACCGAGTGAGAGGTATCCAGTGCTAGGCTTGTAGATTCGAGGCCATATCTTCCAATTTACTGCCTCCAAGTGCCCCTCGATACGGATACATTTGCAGTCCTCTGTAGAAACATAATTATAGCTATGGTAACGTATATAGATGTTATTTACTGTTGCAAGTTGTTCTAAATATATAACATCCATGTACATTATAATACATATCTAAACTATCTACACTGATATTATAAAGAGGAAAGATTTGTTTGTTAGTATTGAATAGGCTCCGAAACTACTTGACCGATTTGGGAAATTCATTCAGCATTAGAATCCTTATTTTTCTTTTTTTTTTGCGTGGGGAAATTTGCTTTTACGCATATGCGAGCGGGTGCTCGCTGGGGAAAGCGCGCGGGTTAAGTCGGACTCTCACTACCGACTAAAACCCCACGATGTCCTTCGGCAACGACTGCAAACAAGGCCACGGGTTCGTTTGCGTACTCTCCGCAGCCCTCTCTTGCCGACGTCCGCCCATCGATGTTGAGGGTTGCCAGACGTCCCCACGTCCGACGCCTCAGGCCCTCCTAACAGTGTACGAGCCCTAATAGCTCGCCTCCGTTCGGTCTCCCTCTGCAACATCACGTCCTCGCAGAAAGAGACCATCGCCTCCCATGACCTCTCGTCATCCTGGCTAAGATGGTCGGTAAGGAGAGGTCTACCCCCACTACTGCGATCCAGGATCGCCTTGATTCCGCCGCCCCCGGGCACGCCTCCAGTACGTGTTGCGCGGTTTCTTCCACGCATCCGCACTGGTGGCACACTGGGGTCACCTCCCTCCGGGCCACGTTGCACAAGTACCTCCCGAAGCATCCATGCCCCGAGAGGACCTGTATTAGCCGGAAGGTAAGCGACCCGTGGCGTCGATGGACCCACGTTTCGAGTACGGGCCGGACTGCCTCAAGAAACCTTGTAGCTCCAGCTCCCCTCCGTGAGTCCACGGCTAGCCTTCTACTCCAGGACGCCATGGCGGCCTCCCTCGCATCGGTGCGCCACTGTGCCACCTCCCGTGGGGCCGGGCAAAGATCGTCCTGTCGCGCCCGCGTTCTTAGCCAAAAAACCGAGGACAGAACCTTGGCCTCTAGGTCCCACGGGAGGGATCCAGCCAAGACTCCTGCCACCTCCTGTGAGAGGGTGCGGTAGCCCCTGCATACTCTCACCGCCATGACCCTCTAAGCCCTACGGAGCAGGGCAGTGTCCTGAGAGTTCAGGGACCCTGCCCATATGGGAGTGCCATAGAGGGCCATGGAGCGTACCACTCCCATATAAAGGTGACCACTAGAATCCTACATTATCCCTGATGAACTAATAGGAAATTTGCACAAATTCAGGGATACGTATGAAAACTTCGATAATGTAACCCAAGGTGTGAAAAAAAATCCTTATATCGCGTACGCTGCGGGAACTATTGACATAGAGCATAGTGATGTAGTACCTTTTTATAGAAGACGTCAATTTGTACAAAAATGTCAACAATAGCATATGTCTGACTTTTAAAGTTATGTCAAAATAGATACATTTTCATGTTTACATATGCAATTGTATCGCTGAAAAATTCTTAAATCGCTTACGATACGGAAATTATTGATAATAGAGCAAAGGGATGTAGGTATTATAGAAGACATTATATCTACAAAAAATTCTGCAAAGTCATGTATCTACTATTACCGTGCTTAACATACCTACGGTTGCCAGGCGTGGTCGCTTAGGCGAAAAGACGAAGAGAAAATTGCAATAGGAATTGAAAAACTTTAGTCAAAGTAAGTAATAAAACAATAAGAAAGAGAACTAAAGCACTAGATGTAGACTAAACCACGAAGATGGACAAAAAGGGTTACAGAGTGGATACCTCTAGACGGAAAAAAAACCAAGGAACACTCTCTTTCCTGGTTTCTTAGAAAAATATAGAGGGGCATATTCTCTATGATAATCGGACCTGACTGGATGAGGAAGGCAAGATATAAAGTAGAGTGGAAAGATTTAAGGAAGGCCTTCGCCGGAGAGGCGATATGTCATAGTGTAAAATTCAATAGTTAATTACATAACTCAACATGTTAGATTTTTGTAGTAGATAATAAAGGCTTTTTATTTTTTTATTACTACTGTTATAGTTATAGTATTACTTTTTTAAAACACTAATGCCTGCTTAGCGATACTAAATATTGTAACTTTTTTTAGAGAGAAAAATTCACATCGTCGGACGGGATTTGAACCTGCGTCTTCTGACAATCCGTGTCAGGCGCCATGACCAACTAGGCCACCAAGGCTCGAGGTCCGAGCATCGAATTTTAACTCTATATCTGGTTTTAACCGTCGCATGGGGACGGAGCGACATATAATGACAAGAACAAATTGCAACATTTTAGTTACGTCGCAGCTACTTTTTGCGATGGCAATAGTAACGCCGGTAGAAATTAAGCCACATTATTCGTACCTTTTTATAATTTAATCCTAAAAATAATAAAGAACGAATTCATTGTTTGTTTGTAATGAAAACACAAAAACTACTAAACCGATCCATAAAATCCTTGAGCAATAGAAAGCTACATTATGTCTGAATAACATAAGCTATATTTAATTCATCACCATCATAATCATCCATCACCACGCGGGTGATGTTATTTATTTAGAACAAGCTATAGCCCGCTTATCGGGATATCCGGCTCAATATTTTATTCCTGGGTATGAGGTCGGCATCTTCATTCCATATTTTATCCGAAACCGTTCCGCAGTTTCATTATAAAGAAGAAACAAACATATACTAATCATAAAAATACTCACTCACGCACTTACTCAGTCACAAACATGAGTAAGGGTATCGATTATATTAACTTAACTTAAAATTAGTACCTAAAACTAATATATAAAACCTATCTGCAACAGGCCGCGTTTCCACCTCCTGGAAAACTTTTGTGATAAGTACCTGACAGTCCGTGCAGCAGTAACTAGCAAGTGTAAACTGCGTAGCAGGTTAATTTTGCTGCGTAGCATGTTCAACTTGCTCCGTAGCAGGATAATCTTGATCCGTAGCAGTAGGTAATCTTGCTGCGTAACAAGACAATCTTGTTCTATCTTGTTTTGGTATCGTTCTTGCAAACAACTACTTGCTTTATATCTTCATGCAGCTGCCGCTAAGGAGCCCGCTACTTTATTTAGTAGGTAGGTATTGTATTAAGTGCAAGTAGATCGCATACACCCCAATGATGGTTTTCGTACACCCCTGTGATTATTACGTTATTAAATATCTGTCTTACTAACGGCCGGTCCCAATAATCTATCTATCGCCGGTTTACCTTACTAAAATCAGATATTTGACACTATTTGTATGGAAGTTATGTCAAATTTCTATCGGTAGTAAGGATAACCGTGGATAGATAGATTATTGGGATCCTCCATAAACTGTCTGAATACTATGACTAACTGTAATGTCTAACTGTACTATTAAATAACTGTCTAACTATACGTTAGACAGTTATTTAATAGGTATATCACTATAAACAGCCAGCAACAGGGGCCCGGCCAATATCCCTATTCTTTAATTAAGAGATATCTTATATGTATAGATACGATAAGTACCACTTGCCTTCCTTATTCGTAACGGTCTTATTAGGCACCATTTTATAAATATTCAGTTGTATAAAATAAAATTACAAAGTAATAAAGAGATCTTAGAAAATTACATCCCGATATATAGTTATATAATTGTCTGTGTATGTCTCTCGGTAGAGAGTAAAATATTCCTTGGTGTATGTATTACAAAGTAATTATCTATGGTGTATACATAGAATAAGAACCTATTATATTCTAAGGGTGTATATAGTATTATCTATGAATTACATCATACCTACCAAAGTGAATATAAACCATAGATTAGGGATATAATATATAGACTCTTTGGATTTGGGTATGTGTACTAAACACTTCGTTTTAATACCTACTAGATAATTTATTGATTCAGGCGTTACTTTGCGGAAATCCATTATCATAAAAACGATATTAAAAAAAAAAAAAAAAAAATATATATATATATATATAGGCTCATCCGGAAGTGTCACTAAATATTTTTTAATATCGTTTTTATGTTAATACCTACTCTTCTTCTTTGGCGTACTTTCTTAACGTTGGGAGTCGCTACCGTGAGTTTGCACTGCCAGTGTCAAGTTCATACCTGCCCAAACAAGAATATTCTATCTTTCATTATATATAAAAGTCCTCTGTGATTCTATGCAGCTAATATAACCGTTTTATTCTCCACATGGTAGTGCTAGGTGCGCGCAAGAGAACTCTGCGTGCGACAGGCGTACGGTAAGTTTGCCGGTTTTGCGACCACATCCTATATTCGACCGTTTCATGTACCTTTGGTGAACAAAGGCTAAAAAATAAAAAAATCGTCATGAACATATTTTACAATATATTTTATTGGCTACTTAAATGTCAACCCTGCTGTCACATACACATTTTCCTACGACTTACGCAAGCAATTGAGTAAGAAAAAAATATCTGTCTGTGGAAAGCATTGAAAGGAAAAAAACACGGCGTGGTGTAAAAAAAAAGGGCGGCGTCGCAGCTTTCACAGTACGTAATGCTTACCTTATTGTCCAGCTTAACATGTTTATTCATTTTATTAAGATTTCTGCTATAGAACTAGTAAAATTGGGGTGGCCGACAATAGAACATGCGTTTTCTTTGAAAATGTAGTTGTCGACTGGGTGGTCTAATACACCTAGGCTCATCCAGATAAATCGTGTCTTGTAACAAATATTATTAAAAAAATTACATATTCTATTTTAAAACACTAAACCTGCGTAATTTAATTGCCAGTTACCACGTTTATCCATATAGTATAAAACTACAGATACCCAAAATTTGGTGACAGCTATACCAGCCGTAGAGAGTATAAGCCAACATGCAACCATTTTTATTTTTAAGCAGAGACCTATTAGAAATAAAATATATGTTATGTGATAAAGGTATATATTATATTAAATCTAACCTGATAAAGGTCGCAGAAAGACGTTGAATGCAGGCCGCTTCCAACCGGTCCTTTTAGAAAATTATGGGGGAGGCATATGTTCAGCAGTGGACGTCCTACGGCTGAGATGATGATGATGGTGATATGTTATGTGTTATTTTTACAAATAATAAGTAAGTAATTAGTAAATTTCAATATGCCTTGTAAGTTTAATTTATTATTTATATGAATAAAATTGTTTTAAAAATAATAAAATATGTTAGTAGGAAACTTGCTGTACCGGAAACGACCTCGTTTGTTTTACGACCAGTTGTAAAACTATCTAAGTGACAAAATTTGTTTATTAACATTATTTGGGAGCACTAATCTCTTTTTTTGTCTTGAATGCTATAACCAAGTTCTTAAATTATTTTTGGAGGCCCTAATAAGATCTTTTATATGTTTTCTTAGATGAATAACTCACAGCCAAACAATTTACGAACTTACACGGCAGATGATCTTAAAAAGCTTCTCTTTGAAATACAACATAATAAAAGGTCTGTTAAAGCAGCCTGTAAGTTAAATATTCAAAATACAGTATTATCGTTGATTATTCCTAACAATTGTACATTTCATTAGAATAATATTAGTTGAATGTTGATCCTAGCGAGACGGATTAGTTTTATATAAAGAAAGATTTGTTTTACCTGTTAGCAATTACAAGTTTTTTTTATTATCATAATATAAATATAAAGGAGTCTTGTTTATCATATTTTTAAGTCTAATAATAATTGTAAGCATCATTATATTTTCAACTTAATACTTTAGTATAAAGTGGTCGAATACTAGCGAAAGGGTGGTCGTAAACAAAATTTTCTGGACGAAAACCACTAAAATAATTACTTTTAGGGTTTGGATAAGATATTTAAAAAAATAGTCAGCTATTTTACGAGAATCTTAATATTTTATAAAATAGAGTAAATATGAGACTCATTGACTTATAGCTTTAAGTTGAATTGTACAGACACATTTTTTATACCTCTTAAACTGACAAGTCCACTAAGCGGTCGATATCTGGCGAACTTACCCTACATACCTAATGTTGCCAGTTGAAAGTAGTCCTTTTTGGAAGTCGGTAGATAAAGCGAAGGACTTATTGCTAAGGATTTCGCTAAAACGGCCAACATTTGACAAGATATACCTAAGTTGTAGGACCTACTTTATCAGAAATTTGGTATGGCTCGTCACGTTTAGGTGCAAACTTTGCAGTCAGATTAATCTGAGCGTTGCTTAACACGTGGGATTCCGGGAATACCAATACCTACCTTAAAACAAGGATCATATTAGGTATATCCTTGCTTAAAACTACTCGTATCTGAAGGGCGGCGGGATTGCAGAAGCTCATCGATGCATGGTATCAGATTGTTGTCAGAATTTGCGTTCGCCTTGAGGCGGCTGTAGCCAACGTAGAACCTTCTTGTACCATCAGGTGAGTCTGAGACTGAGATGACTCGCAGTCTTCGATAATGTATATGTGTAAAAAAAGCAATTTCTTTATGTCGCTTCATCAAATCTTTTTTCGCTGGATTAAGACGATATGGGGGCACGGCTATTGGTGAGTGATTACCTGGCGAGAGCATTGCGCTCTCCTGAATTGAGATGTGCACCTTCATCACGGAGAACACTTGCATAGGAGCAGCTTAATTGCCGCGACACTGGCTCGAAAAGCAGTGGAGCAATGCTTGATGTGGTTCGGATTGTTTTAATATGCTCCGTTCAAAAACAAATGTTTTCAGCGCCATCTATAGATGAATACAAAAGGTGGCTTACGCCGCTATTGTATTGAAAGATCAAAATGTATTCGAATGTATTTTACACCAAAACCGTACCCAACTTAAGGGTCTACTTCGAAAATAAATTGAAACGCTATGGGCGGAGCCTAAATCTACTCGCGGGAAGCAGATAATGTTGCGGCGCAGTATCTCGTAGTGAATCCGTTCCGTGAGTTCTATCGTCGTCTCGCGCCGCGCGCCGCGCGCCGTTCGGATGGAATACAGAATGAGTGGAGTAGATAAATTTACATTTTATATAAAAATATTATATAAGTATAATTTATGTATTTGTCCTCATCATTCAACTGCAATTTTAAAAGAAGGGTGTCGATTTTATTCGGTTATTATGTATATTAATTATACATGAAAACCAAAAAAATATTAATATTAATTTAATGAATTTTACTATCGTGATGATAACCTCTGATGATACTATCGTGATAATCAGCCGTTTTAAAATGATGACGCGGTAAACTATTCGAGTGACGAGCAATTCGCGCGAGTCGCGCGGCTCGTTCGCATGGGCGACGTTTTTGCGTGAAAGAGTAACAAACATATGTATGTTTGTTACTCTTTCACGCGTCCTTTCAAACTATTACACTATTAGTAGGATTAATGTATCTTAACTAGTAAGTGGTTTAAATAATCAAAAACTTACATTTATATTTATTATTATTTATTGAACACAAACATCAAAATTAAAAACTACTGAAATCTAAATATTGCTCAAAACCTATTTGCTCAGTAGAATCATCCTGCGGTAGTCGTAACTCAAGACTTTCTCCTTCCTGTTTTTTTTCAATTTCTGTCTTTTTTGTTTCTTCTATTTCTCTGTTTTCATTTTCTTTATTTTTCGTCATTGGTTTCTTTTTTTTTAAAACTACATACTCAGGTTCGCGTATCGGTCTCTTTCGAGTATGCCGTGGGTCGACGAGCTCTGGTAAAAGACAATCATTGTAAAATGATAATAGATGGGGTTCCATGTTTGTCTGCCAATAATTATCATCTTTGAGAATAATCTCTGTCTTTATTTTGTTTTCTCCGTACCATACAGCTAATAAGCACTTTTCAGCTTTACAAATATGCATTTGACCTTGGGCTTGCATGTACCAATCTGATTTAGTGTTTACAATCACGGTTTCAGCTTTTTTATCATAACGCCAGAAATGCATTTTGCCCTCACGAATAGCAGCGTCGATGCCCATTTTGTATGGTGCAATAGGGCATTTTACTTCTATTATCATATTTTCATCAGTTATGCCATCGGGTGTTGCACCTAAAAATGGGTACTTTTCATCAATAAAAAGCCCACATTCTTTTATTTGCAACTTTTTTAAGCAAGCTAGCTGCTCTAATGCTGCTTTTTCATTTTTTTTGCCATGGCTTATTGATGAGACGTGGTCTATGTTTGGTTTATATATCATGTTTCTCACCATACTAGCGCAGCTATTCGTTTTTTTTCTTTTGACTACTTTGCCGAAATTGGACGCAGTCAAAAGATTTCTCCTGAGCTCCAACCATTCTCCGCTCTCACTTTGGAGCACTGTTCTTTGCTCTATTGCTTTGCGCTCTTCCTCAGTTTTTTCTAAATTTTTAAGAAAAGCTTCTTTTGCAAGCTCAAAAGAGTTTGGATCTAAATCAGGTTGATCAGCATTTTCCCCGTAGTCAAAATCAATTTTCTTACAAAATAATGTCCGGTTCTTTTTTTTTTTGAAGGTGTTATTATAAGTTCTCCTGTTTTTTGTTTTTCCTTCATATTGCTTTATTTTGGCTAAGGGACTCGTTTGATGTATTGTTTTATGAACAGTTGTAAGTATTTTTCCGGAGTTGAACGATACTACTGCTCCTGAACATCTCGCTTGATAAGACCTCTTGAGAGCGTAATTGACTCTCTTGCCCCCTACGAATTTGGCAATTACGCCATTAAAGCTTTCTACAATGTTGCTATGAACGTTTTCGATCAAGCTTCTGGATTTTGAAGATATATTGCTAATCAAATGTCGCATCTGGTTCCAAAGGCGTGTATTAATTATTGTATCTTTTGATTCTTCTGTAGAATTTTCGCTGCAAATTTCTCTGTTGCAAGAATTGTGATGGTCAAACCCGTGATGAATGGCATTAGTGATGTCTCGATGAAGGTTTTTAATTTTTTCTGACTGATCACAACTTGTCGAGCCGTGATATTCAATGGAGTCACAAATATATTTTCTTGCTTTTAAAATTTTTTTTGTGTTTAAGGTTTTTCTTTCTGCTATACAAAATTTTGTGTCAGTTTTTAACGATTGAAGTTTGTTACAAAAATTTCTTAATATATGGTTTTTGCAGCCAATTTTTTCAACCGTAATGGAAGGATATGGTCGTGTTTCTAATATTTTAGCATATGTGCTACTATCTCCATCAGCTATAAATCTTCCATAGATAACCCCATGCATCGCCACAGACTGCTTGAAGCCTTCAGCTATAATTGTGGACTCCATGGCTGTGGAAGACCCAGTATAATTTTTGAAACATTCATGTGGCACAACTGTATCTTTCCGCTTTTCAGCTCTGGCGCAGATACAACAGTATTTGTTTTTGACACCCATGAACAAAACTTGACGGAATCGTCGCCCTATTATAGTGGCAGCCCCAGATAAAGCCGAATAATTGGTTTTGTATGACCGCTTACTCCAACAGCCATCTAAGATAACATCAATGATTGGTATGCCGTCCTTAGTTACCCTACCGTCTTTGATAGCTGCTTCTTTCTCCCGTTCCCCAGCTTTTTTCATTTCTTCCCAAGCTGTGACCTCCCACTCATCACAAACTTCATCTTGCACAATTTTAAATTTATAATCCGACATTGACGGCAAATCCAGAGCTGCAGAAAACTGCTTCAATTCTACGCTCCCACAACCAGCTGCCATCATACCAGCCACTGCCATTTTGTTTAACTTTTCAGTTGAATTCTGTATTTTGAATTGTTTTTTACATAAAGAACAAGTAAATGTGAACTCAGAAACCAGACCAGATGTTTTTTCGGATGTTAACTCCATGGCGGAAAGACCGCATTGAAACAATGACTCATGGTTCGATATTTTCACTAACTCTTCATAAAAGTGTTTCATATCCACTACTCTATGGCCACTTACAGCATCCGAGGAATCGAACTCCTGAAATAATAAAAACAATGTTGGTTTCGCCTATCATCACAACAATCCAGTTAGTATACTGCTTATCTAGTCCTGTTATCAAGTCCATCACACAAACATTTGTGTGATATGCACTCAGGTGTTTGTTCTGTGTCTGTGTATATATTTATATAAGGTATGTACTCAGTATGTATGTACATATGTTTATCAGCTGTATGGACACTATAGTACAATTGCAAGCTTAGTTTAGGATCAGATGGCTGTGTGAGAAAGATGTCTTACAGCATTAATTTATTTAAATGACGACTACGATCAATAAAACGAAAACAAAATCGAAATCGGTCTAGTTGTTTTGGAGTTATCGAGTAACCTAGATAAATGTATATTGAGGACTAATCCCGAACCTTTTCATTTTTGAAAGTCGGTTGAAAAGATTGAGAACAAATAAAGGTAACTTGGTTACCTTAAAAATAGATAACTAAAAGAAAGATGTTAGGTTATAATTTTGGTAAAGCATTTGTATGACTTAATTAAAAAAAGAACTTAGGAAAAAAGTTACTCACAACATCTTCAAACTCTACTGCGTATGTTAGTTCTTCAAGTTCTTCATGAACAATAGGCGACTCCATTCTTTTTTGTTCTGACGAGCCGTCATTGGTGTTTGCAACACTGGACTCTGATGTGGATTGTTCGATCAGTCTGTAAATAAAATATGGTAAATTGTGACATACCTACAAATTTAAAACGATAAAGCGATTCCGTGATAATGATAGGAAACTCAAAACAAGAAGGTATTGAATTGTAGAACGATTATTTTACCCAGTACTATTTTGCGTTGAGTTGGTGAACTGTGCTAATTCATCTAAATTCAGTAGCGTAAGTCCTGTTGATTCCACTGAGCTGCTTTCTGCTTCTTTTCTTTTCCTGCTGTAAAATGACAGAATTCATAAATCAGACTTGTCCGTACCTATGTATGTAGGCAGTGACATTATAGTTGACAGAAACAATAACAATCAAAGCTGGATATTGATCGCAAAATTGTATTTAAAAAGCAAAATAATGGATAGCACTGACCTTTTTATGACCATCTCTCGAGCTCTCGCCTTCATATACTCCGAATGTTTTCTTTTATTCATTTTTAATCTCTTTGTTTTACCCATATTTACGTATTACAATTTAAAATGTAGCGCACGAAATTTGCCAGCGTTGTTAGAGCGAACAACACACGTCCAACGTCGACAGAAGTCACCGGAGCACTGAGTGAGCGCGACGGAATTACTTTAGATACGCGTAACATGGGATGCAGTACAGGCAGAGACGGCTAGGGTAAACAAAGTGTGCGTTGAAATACAATTAAATGCTTTAAAAAAAAACTAGGCACTGTATGAATAATCTGAATTCAAGGATTCTCAGTACGATTGATATCTATCTATAAATCAAAATTCATCCACTAACTTTTATTCGTTTAGGGATACGAGGAGAAAATTTGAGAAATTGGAGGTAACTTTAGATTTTTTTTCTATCGAGAAAATGTTATGCAATCATGTTTTCCAATTCAGCGTTCTTAGACAGCAGTATAAAGTAAAACATATCTTAAAATGAAGTCTCTAATGTGTGTAGTTACAAGGTGGGACTGATTAGAAAAACGCCATTATTTTCGAAACAGCCGGTTAAATTGTGGGTTAGGTACACCACTTTTGGGCTGTTAGCCTCATATATTGCCAACATTTTAATGCGATTTATTGCAATAGGTAAGATAATAAAAATAAAAAAATCTATGGAATTAAGTTATATTTGAAAAAATATACAAGGAATTAATATTACAATTATTTTGTTCTGTACAGTTTTATCATAAAACTTAAATTAATAAATGCGTTATAATAAAATTATTCGGTAATCGTGGAGTCCCTAGCACGGAAGAAGGAGTCTTTGTATGTAGTATGGCTGCATGGAGTAGGACTAGAAAACAGATGTTTAGAGTCAAAGATTAAACAATAGTGACATGGTATGAAGTCATGGGAAGGGTAGGGATAGCAGACAAAATTTAATTTAAAGTTAGGATTAGGGGAAACAATACAACCCGTATCTAATATTAGTATTGTTTACAAATATACCTAGTAGGTATTTAGTAAAACATGTGTTTAATGTACAGTGTTCGCAAAAATGTCTTATAGTAATCATACAAAAAAATCTTCAACGTGAGCTTATCCAAAGATTACAATTAAACATGACTATTTTAGTAAAGTGAACTGTGGTAAGCTTCTTTAAAAAGCTAACAGATTGTATGAATTATTATTCGTATGAAACACAGATATATTAATGGTAGGTATATTATTCATATTTTGTGTTATTGTAGACATCTAGTTAACTAGTTATCGGTTAGAACTAATAAACTGGTATAAACCTATAACACAGGATTATTTTAAATATGGAGATACATGCTCTTTTGGAGTTTAGTATCTATCTACCAAAATTACGTGCAACTATTTTAAAATTAATCTGATAGCATTTAATATAACTAGGCTGTTAATTAGGAAAAACTGGATGCTGGCAAGATTATTCACGAAGAGTTTACCCTGGAACGTACGGGTCCAATCAAACAGCTGACTACACCATATATAATAGCTTGGATCAAGCTTGCCTAATACCTAAGCTACAGGTACAAAGATACAAATACATTATATCAACACAAACTGCATAAGTCATGGTCACCTGACCAGGATTGATGCTCACTAGAATGTATGTTTCCCAAAACAGTAAATAAAATAAGAAGGTAGGATTGTAAATTCATATGGTCCAATGATTAAACAATAAAATGATGTAGGTAAACTGTAGTAATCTAATAACCATCGACTTAGCCCTTTCTATACCGTGATAATTAAAACAAAAGATTTATGAATGAAACTGACGCATATTTACGTCTTTGGGACGCAAAGTGTTAATACACCCTGACCCTGATCATACCCATTATTAGACGTGCAAATAGAATGCAGACAACAGACCGTTCACCTACTCATAGCCCTGCGTTTCAATCACCTATGTTGTGTGTTGCGACGGGCATGGAAACACACAGTCTCTAATATCTAAGACCCATCTAAGTAAAGACGTTCCTGCCCATGGTGCAAATGTTTGTCCCAGACAGGGGTCGACTCTGCGACTCGTACTTATATTCGGAGGCAGGCTTCCCTTTTAAGGATGCATGGAAAACTTGCGAATATTAAAGTACAAAGTACAGAAAATGACCTAGTTTCATGTCCGTTCTCAACAACAATCCCTAACTTTTTGGTATTACCTAAAAGGCAACAGAAGTGACGATGAAGGTTTGGTCTTCCTTCACCAATGTTTAACAGTCATTTCATTCTATTTTTTTGGGGCATGGACGTCGGTTCTATAACTAACTACAGACAAATCGACTAGCATTTTTAATAACTATTGAATTGAAGATGTGATCAGAAATTTTTCGACGAATATTTTTATTATATGTCACTTGCATAGAGATCTGGATAGATGCCAATCCGAGCGCTGAGTACAAAACGGTTTCGCAAGCAGCGGCTGTATTCCGCGATTCAGCGTATTCTGTTAGCTTCAATAACTTCATTATCCACTGCGGTATTAAAACTTAACGTTTCAATATTCGTAAGTGCAGAGCATTGTAAACTGTTTACATGCAATATCGGGACCGGCATTTGCAATGCAATTTGTTCTGTTTTTGGGCTTGTTGCTGCGACACCGGTCCCGCTCCGTTTCATAGCTCCCTTGTTTCTGTCATCTGTGGTCACTTGATATTTTTTCTGAAAATGTATCGATATCACATTGACCGATTCATGACTGTTGGTTGGTTAATGGTTACCCTACAATTATTAGAAAAAAAATATTGGGTGTAGTGTTTGGGGACTGCTGATAGATGTGAACACTATTCGAATTATTTTTAAGACACACAATCAACAACAATCGGTGGTCATGGAAATCAAAGAGAATACATTGATGGAAACCATTACCGTGCCTAAACAAGTTTTCACTTCAAAACTACATTATCTCTTACAAAAGCTACGTTCCGGAATGCGTCCAAATCACTCGCAGCACTCCCATTCCCATACAAGCCCACGATCATCGTGAGCGACTGAGTTGAGTGTACTCGTTACGTCATCGGTGACGTCACCGAAAACGCTCACAACGCTCGCAGATCGTTTGTGAGTTTACGTGGTCTTTGTGAGCTGTCACTGGCAACCAAAGACAGCGGCAAACCAGGGTGCGACAGCTGTGAGCGTTGATGGCGCTTTCCAGAACGTACCCAAAGCGTTCGGCGACGATGACGCGAGTTGCTTAATTTTTCTTCATATGTAATTATTTTTAAGACATAATTTTTTTAATCGACAACGATATGTGGTTTTCACTTCGAAACTATAGTTTCGTCGTCGCGTCATGATTTTTGTTCGCCCAAAAGTGCTCAACGCGCCTAAAGAAGTTTTCACTTCAAAAAAGCCATATTATATATCAAGTTGGCATAATTAGATAGATGCGGTAGAGAATGAGTGAGGTTTTCTAAAAGAGGGTTAACCAGTATTGCCACGTTTACGTTTCCATCATGATTAGGCGTGCAGATCGCTTTCCGTTCTGTAGTACATTCGTTATTAAATCAGTCAAGGCATCCAACACTGCCAAACACCTCCAACGCTAACTACATAGAACTACGACTGCTTTTTAGTAGCTAACTAAGATGTTTCCTACATATTAGGAACTAGCTGGTGCCCGCGACTACGTCTGCGCAGGATTAGTACTTCGAGTAGCTTATTATTTCTCCAAGGGCATATCTACCTTTATACCAAAAAGTCTAAAAACATGTACACGGTCAAACGTTATTGCTATAATAGAATTATTTTGAGTGCATTTAAATACTTAGTATATCAATCAGTAAACAATAATAATAAAATAAAATTAATCACCATGGAAAAAAAACTGTCATTACATTTCATCACCCTTGGCGGTATTTGTGTTACATTTCATCACCCTTGACGGTCCCCGAACATGCCTAGTGTATCGAGCTGCTCAAACTTTTGACTAAGCTATCAGAAACTGACACAAACTTTGACAGGACTGTCATCATTACGATCTTGACGTAGGCGGAGATCTTATTATTTTATCTGTGCTGTGCCCTAGAATATTACGCTTTTTCACTCGCTTGGTATGGATGATGATGATGAAAAGTATCCTATGTGTTAAACCAGTGCCTCATCAACCTTCATACCAAATTTCATCAAAATTGCCCCCGCCGTTTGTGCGTTAATACGTACATCCATATTCACAAACTTTCGCGTTTATAATATTATTAGTAGGATGTTATACATTTGAATGGCAGTTAAATTGAATATAAGTTAGCATTTAATTTAGGGTAAGGTAAGTTATTTTATAACTAGGCAGTTTAGCTATGGTTGGTGACAACGAGCATTATTCGTTTTATATATATTTAGATTATGTATGCAATGTATATATTTTTAAAACGAATATGTTGTATGAAATTCCTAAAACTTGCATTACACATAGAAGAGAATTTGTGTGACAGTAACAAAATATTCTTAGAGTAGGCACCTATTTAAAGTGGAGCAGAATGAAGAGGTAAGACATACCTGTGGACGCAATCTTATTGTCGATTATTTCAGTCTTTGTAACAATGAAGTAAGTAATTGGATGGATTTTTAATAGCTCCACTTTATTTAGGTACCAAGCTAGCCATAGGGTAATTAAAACATACGTTATAATAATCAACCATACTTTTATATTACTAGCTGTTAAAATACGTAACAAATTTTACAAAAACTTACTTATATCGCCTAAATACGATTATACATTATACGATGTGAATAGAAGATGTAGATGATACTCGTAATATAATTAGCTATCTTATGATCAAGGTAATGCGGCCTACATTGGCATGCAACTACGAATCTAGTTACGTTCCACTGTATATGCAATTATGTAGCTTAAAAGTAGAATACATGTATTATATAACACTAAGTATTTCTGTTTGGTAAATTTGCTTCAAAACTCCGTTTCAGAAGTACTCATATCTAACTCAGTTCTCGATCGATTAGTACACTAAACGATTCATGATAGGTTAATATATAATACAAATGTTAAAAGTTTCAATCGTTACCGATATCGTTACGAAAACGCATGTTCTTGTTCTCAATAATCTGCTAAACTACGACACTAAATTTATACACATAATCAAATCAATTCGGTAAGTTATCCAAAAGTTTCAAAGGTTTGGAATAGTCCTAGTTTGAGATTTAACGATAAGTCTTATACTAGTTTTAAAGTTATAATCAAGGACATGTAATAATACATATTGAACAGTCGCGTTGGACATTAATGATAACTATCTATACATATTTTTATGAGATTAATTATAACCTCTGTAAGAAAAACTTTAACCGCCAAGTTATAAGTCTATAATGATAGCTATTTGAAATTTTATGATTCATTGACTGAATCTCAACAAAATTTACTTCATTATCTATCACCAAGCTGTGGTCATTTATGTAGTCCGTTGATGCTGTATGTATACAAATATGATGCTACTAATAAAATACAAAAATTGTCTACGAATGTATAATGTATAAATATAGCTTATTATATATAATGATAACAATCAACCCTACTTAAAAAAAACTCCAATATAGGTAGATAAAATGCAACGTGAAGTTAACATCATTTGTATTAACTAAGTATAAACGTGCGCTACCGTACCTTAAGCATACACGATTTTTTGGAATTACTAAAGTTGTAAAAGGCTCTCATAAGTTAGCAGTAAAAGCTCCTTCAAAGTTTCTTATAATTTTAATCGTCGTACACATTATTCGTTAATATATTAAACTAGTCAGGTATTCAAAGCTTAATTTATTTATTAGTACATTAGCTAAACTATCGTAATGTTCAATATCAAAAATAAAAATTGGGTTATATTGCGGGCGGTGGTCACGCAGCTACTCTAGAATTTTTTCAAGAATTTGGTTTGTAAGTAATCAATTCCCGACAGGATGAGTGATATAAAGAAACACACAAGATGGGACGTTATCACGTCATCTTACTTTCCCGAGAATCAGCTCTATGGGTTAAGGTAGTGGTAGTATATAACACTACTTTACTATTACGTTTATGTAGTTTATTACAAATCAAAACATTCCGTTACGAACTGCATTTCAAAGGCGGAACGATCTTCAGATAAAAATCTGAATCAATAAGCAATACAAAATATATCCAGTACAGTAATACATTTTAGCCTCAATTTCATAACTAAATCAAATCCTTTTAACATTGTCTGACCACCCCCTTATTTCTTGAAAACAGAAACACCCCAACAAAATCACAGCCCAAACTTAATCCTTTGCGGTTACACTGAGATCACACATTATTGAATTTCTTGTATTTGTTTTGGCTCTACGTATAGAAATAAACATGCATACAAATATCCATTTACATGGTACATGGCACTACCGAGGAATCGTTTCAAGTTGTTTCTGTATTTAATCTTATTTGTCACGAGTAACTGTAGTAAAGCAAATTATGGTATTATTTTCGTTCCTCTATTTTTTATTAAGTAAGTGTGTTGCTACCAATTTTGCTGTAGATTTGTGATGTTAACTTATTTGAATATTATGATTCAAAATTAAGTAAAACACACATAATATATTAATTATTATCTACGACACTATCATATTTATGATTAACATTCACTTAGAGTGTTTAAATATTTTGGACCAGCCGAACATTCGCGCATCGACTATACCTACTGTGTACCTATTCGCTAAAGCTCCGCTTATGCAGGTACATATCCTTCTAAATATTTGTAAGTATTCATTCAACATTGTGAACATGTTTGATGTTACCTATTTGTTATCATCTCTCCGATTATTCAGCTTTTAATATAGATGCCATTTGGTTTACTTAATATAATTATAACGCGTGAAACAGGAACATAATAAAATTGTAAAATATCCAACATACCTACTAATTTGCAACTCTGCTACTAATCATTCCAACTCTATATTCCTAACATTTATCATATACATTATTAAACCATTACATATTTAGATTACCAGTAGAGTTGCAAAAGTGAACATCATTCCTTAGTATACTCTTTCACAATAGCACCGCCATTCGGATAATGTTAATTTTAGTGATAAATACTTAGAACTTCACAAAAGATAAACAATTTAAAATCGAAATATGTCTTTCGTATTGGCAAGTTCATTATCGCGATTAAAGCTTACAATAATAAACTTCCCTTTACACTTACCTACACTTTACTCAGATCAGAGAGCGTACAATGTTATTTATATAGGACATAGCTAAACTCAGTCGTGTCGCACTGGTTAAAGCTCGAATCAACTAATCCTTTAAAACCCTACTCATGTTTAAACATATGTATCCACAGTTTAGCAATGAACATACGAACACGCTCAAGTCTCTTATACTTCGATCGCAGAACGGTTTCGTCGCCGTCCATCACTTTTTCTGCATACGATCCACTCACAGCACAGAACCCGTGCCCAAAGACGGTTTACGCTTCTCGGCCCCGCAGGCCGAAGCTCGTTTCAGACGGTGGGTTGCGCATGCGCAATCGGCGGCGGGTGCGTCGACAGATGTGTGGATTCACTACGCCGAGGGGGCGCGGGCGGTGGCCGCTTCTTTATCGGCTTGGGCTCCTCTCGGCGTGGAGCTTGCGCCTCGCGTCCGTAGACGTTCTCATAAAAAGGATCCTCGACCCCCGCACCACCGGAGCCATAATGCTCTTGGACCCACATCGACACACTCGTCTCCTTGTAGTCCTCAGACAAGGGATACTCTCGAAATCCCAGCACCTCATGCGGCGTTGTCGCCGGCTCCAGCTTACATTTCTGTGCAACCTGCCATTTCTTTCGCATGACCCTCTGGAGGTCTTTGAGAAAATCTTTCGGAGGGTTGCTATTTGAATCCGCGAGCTTCTTCGGGGATGTGAGGCGCGTACTCTCGTTGCGCTTAGGCGGCGGTGGCTTGCGAGGCGAGAGCGGCGGAGGGTCCTTCAGGTTAAACGTGATCTTTTTATTCTTCTTTTCGGAGCACGTAGGCAGGTCGTCAGCGAAGTTTACCTTCTTCATCGACCCAGTTCGTTCCTTCGCTGGCTCGGATCCGAGCTTCCTTTGAATCGAGGGGCTGCCATTGCTAATCTTTTTAGTTTGCAGCTCGACGAGGCAGGCTCCATAAGCGACAGCCTGGTGGCCTTTCAAGCTCTTATCAGAGTGCAACGAAGAGGAGCGCGAGGCTTCGGAGGTGACGCTATCTAGTGACGGCTGTCGGGGGAATGGACGCGCGGAATCGGTAGAACGCACAGCACTGCGGGCTTGGCCAGCGCGCGCCGCTTGTTCTATCTGTTGTGCTGTCAGTTGGCTCACGATGTCGGATACGCGGCCAGAGTGCGCCTCCATAGTGTGTTCGGGTGGCGGCGGTGGCAGGCTTAGCTGAGAGCCGGATAGATCCTCAATTGAGTCCAAAGGTGGTGGAGGCGGGGGGAGCGAGTCGAGGCTCAGGGTAGAGCTGAACATGCCATCGGGGATGTCTTCTGTAGGTGGTGGAGGTGGCGGCAGTTCCTCTACCTCCTTGGCAGCAGTGACAGCAGCCGGTGCGCGTTGAATAGTGTCGTAAACTGTGGTGTAACCGTAAAGCGCAGAGCCGCTGTCACTGCTACTATTCCGGTAGGATGGTTCGCGCGAGATCGCTTCGTAGTGGCCGTAGGTGGGTGACGGCGGCTCGTGCCGTGTTGGGCTGCCCGTCGTGCTCAGATGGCCAGAGCTCGAGCTGCCGTGCACTGCGCTTTCCGAAGAATCTGAAATACAATACACATGAATATTAATTATTTTTGAAACATCCATTAAGGGAAGTTTTCTAAAGTCAAGTAAAACGTCAGGTTTTCTAAAGTTTGTCACGTAAAATACATATTGCTCAAAGATTTTACATAGAAGCCTGTACTTATAGTGGATACTCTATAATTATTTGCCCTCTTGGTGAGTATAGGAATTTCTGTACTAGTGTGTGTTGTGCTTGTAACCAACTTATGAGATCATTTATAATGATTTAGTTTATCCTATACTACTTATATAAATATGAAAGATTTGTATGCGACTGATTGTATGATTTGTAACGAATTGGACCGATGGAACTGGACCGATTTCAAAAAATATTTTGCCGTTATAAAGCTACATATTATAGCATAATAAAGCTATATATTAATTTATCATCATCATCCTCCATCACCACGCGGGTAAAAACGGCGGAGCGCTGCTAGTATGAACTAAAAAACACAATCCGTATGTTTAAATGCCTATCATGAAAAGTTAGTTTCATGATAGGCATACACATATAAACATATCAGCAGGTAGTCACTGTCCAATCGACAGATTGATGCACTCACCAATGCTGGTATGATGCCGCTTGAGTGTGGAGTCGTCAGTACGATTGGGCCGTGGCCTACGCGTTAGGGTGCCAGAATCACCTCCCTCCTCCTCTGGCCCTTCTCCGTCTTTCTCCACCATTTCCTTCAGCTGGCGCGTCATCCACGTCAGTGGAATGTTGGGCTTCATCGACGGTTTGCGCTTTATTGTACCTGAAATTGTAACGGTTAAAGGTTAAAGCAGTAATTTTGAATCATTCACGTCCTTTCTGGAGGATAGGTTAGGGTAAACTGGTGCAATTGATTTGTCTCTATTGTCACTTTCTTGATGAAAAATGATTATTATCTAAGCGCATCTGATAAAAAGCTTTGTTATGGTAGACGATGGATCATGGTTGTAGTTTGGAGTCTAACTTATACATCCAAAATTAATTTATACCACTGGATAGCTAAATAATCAACGAAGTCATTACAATAAACGAGATAAGTGAAGCATCGCGCGGGGTGGAGGGGGAAGCGCCGCCATTTTGAGGTTATTTTGCTGCGTATCGAGATTTGCAATTAGTACCTATAACATTTGACTTTGAGAAACGTGTTCACGTACAACACACGGCCGTGTCCATTACACAGCTAGACGCCATATATATTTTTTCGAGAATGACACTTCTTTCTACTGTGTATTACTTATTCTGTGACTGCGCGAGTGAAATTAGTAGGCAATTGAGGTTCTAAAACTTATAAATGAGAAGCTTACCCATAGGAAACTCGCAGTCGAAAGCGCTTTCAGAGGCGGTCCCGCCATCGGACAGACATCCACTTGAGCTCGACGACGATGCACGTGAGTGTCTGGCGGTCACAAAACCATATCTAATTAAAAACGTTAATGTCAACAATTTCACAGATTTCTAAAGATATATGCCATATATTCTGAGTAGCAAAAGTATTGTATTTAATAGTAATACGGGTCTAAATAAAAAATATCTTATACTTAAGTATAAGCAAAAAACATATATATTCGCAATAGCGTCACTTGCAAAAGAAAATAGGGAATAAAACACAAAAGGCTAGCTATGTAGATAATTATGTAACTATAACAATAATTATAAGCGTACTTATTTAATTTTTTTTAAATTGACCGAATGGTAAAAAAGTGTACAATTTCTTTGGGCACAATAAGTACAGTATACATTCGCACGAACTGCAAAAACGTATGAAAATAATAGATAATAATATACTTAGTACCGTTAGCTTCCTTTTCATAAAGTATTATGAAGTTAAATAGATTAAAGATTAAAATACCTACTTTTTGTTTAATTTGTTAGCCAGCGGTTCTGAAAACTACTTTGTAGCACCTCAGGCGAAGGTATAACAAAGCAATTCTCCGAAACGGAGGCTAAGCGGGTAAGTTCTTCGTGATTTTAAATTTATTATGTAACGGGGGACCGGTCTTCCCACTGAAAAGTGTACAAGCCATTCAAAGTTGTTTTATTACAATATTTAATAATCGCGCAATCATTATCATGGAATACAGCGAGCGAGTCTATCCGGGACCACAATCACTAAAGATTTTGAAACGTAAGGATTAAAAAGTGGAATAGAAGATGTTACCGCGATTTTGATCTTTTAAGTTCCCTAAAATGGATCGAACATGTTCGAACCCTAGGGCTGGGTAAAGTGTGTAGCGCAGAATAAAAATACCAAAATATGAAGATACTAACCTCCCACTACTTATGTCCGAGTTGACAACACTGAGATTGCTGGAAGTGGACTGCGCAGGGCTGTTGATCCCTACTGGAAGCGCGCTGCTTGTTTTTGTGGGAATCGAAGTGATCTGTATAAAAACAGTTCAACTTTCACACCGTGTCACAATTTATTGAACTTATTATGTAACAGCAATTTCATGTAATCACACAATGTCATCATCGTGAGCAAAACAAATACACATAGAAAAACAAACATCAGATCTGCGGCACCTTATGATAAGATACAAGCTACTTAGACACCAGACAGTGGTACTGCAACCCTTACTATGGGCTCGTCACTATTGTTACTGTATTTGCCATTTGATATGAACTGGTATTAAAAATGTCTTACCGAGCAGGAGCGAGCATGGGCAAGGTGGTCGAGATCCTCTTGAGTCAGCTCTTCCACTAGCGATCTGTAATTTTCTAATAGTTGCCGTCCGTGCTAGAAAATCAAAAGAGAAATTTGTAACTATAGACACAGAATAAGTAATAGTATACTGAGGCTTAAGATCAGAATGGTAACAAGCAAATAAACAAATTAGTAGTTTCATACTGAAGCCGTGAAGATAAGGACATGCTTGACAGTAATACTCATTCAACATTCTATATTCATTAACTAAGAAGGTGTGTACCTTAGCTATCCGCATGGCTGTGACCCATCTCTCCAGCGTGCGCTGGTCATCGGCGCACAGAAACTTAATAAACTTAACACTCTTTGGTTGTTGCAGCCTCGGGTGCTTAATGGCGAAGCAATGGTCAGTAGGTGACTTATACTTCTTCTTCCAATTCAGTCCTACATACACCTCGTTATTGTCGAAAGTCGCCAGGCAGACAAGCTCCTTCAAGGTCTTCACTTTATCCTTCGGCGAGTAGTAGAGACCTACGTTAGTGACAAACGAAAACATTTTTAAAACATAAGCATTAATCTAACTTTGTCAAATTCGCGAGAGCCGTTCGCTATGCTTAAATCTAAAATAATAAAGTGTGGCCACACGACGCGAGCGTCTGATTTACTAACCAGAAGGCCTCAATACGCAGTATATTTTCTTCCATCCTTTTTTGGCATCGTGTTTGAGATATAAAGGACCCTCCATAGGCGGCACTGGATGGCCAGACACCGATGGTACAGTAGTGACTGCACTGCTTTGCCCAAAGAATTCTTCAATGATCACCTGCCTTGAGTGCTCGTCATGCTCAGTTGACCATCCTGCAAAAAGAGGATAAGTTTTTTAGAATAAAGCTATAAACAACAGAAACAGAGTATAACAACTATGTCTCCTATTCAGTACCTATATAATTACCTCTATCATCTTCTGCCAGGAGGAATTTTTCCGGAGTTTGGAACAGAGAAATTTTGTCAGACCTCTCAGCAAAAAATATTTTATTTTTAGATTCTCTCGTCCATAACATCAAGTTGTCTACTAGCATTTCATGATCTTCGTAAACGCGCTCTGAAAAGTATAAGTAATGAATAGTTAAGTTCTACAATGCTTAATTGAATTTGAGCCCCAAGACGATACTTCCCTATACAAGTACAAGAAATATGACTGAATGCAATTTTTACGGATATTTAACAGATCTTTAAAAACATAATATTGTCTGTTATTATAAACCAAAATTTTAAAAAGGCTGACATTACAACAGTAAAATATCACTGATGTTCTAAACAATTGCCATAATTAAAAAAAAAAGAAAATATCACTGAAATGTAGGTATGTACTCGTATACAGTTTAATTTCAAAATAGGTAATTTTTGAAGTTTTAAATAAAACTCATACCATTGAATATTTTTTTACAATCTTGATTATAACAACCAAAGTCATTGTCAATATTTTTACCAGAAAAATTATCCCTCTTATATTTAAATGTCTAGTGCGGCACGATCATGGTGCTAGTAAGAAAAAGCAAGATTTTTAGGCTAAGCGTATTTCGGAATACATCAAATTTAATTTTGTTGTTTTGTAACTTACCCATGTGAAGATCAGGTAAGCTTTCCACGATAGCCCACTTCGGTTCCATGTTCACGTGGTTTTTATCTGCCAGAAGCCTGGTTACGTAACCACATGTCATCTTTTCATCAACCAACAGGCTCTTAGAAGACCCGTCCATAGAAAACGCTTTTATAAACAACTTTTTGATATTCGCTTCGCGCATTCGCTCCAGTGCCAATTTTATTTTGTCTGCTTTTTGTTGGAAACTTGCGTCCTGCGGAAAGACCATTGTGTTTTACTGTGTTGGTATAAATAAGTTATGATTAAGGAAAGACAGGCAAACATTTTAGGTTTTACCTTTGGAGACTGATGCAGGTTCAGTTTTAGAGCTTTGCATTTAGAACTGGCGCTGCTCGATGCAGACGATTCACTAGAAAGCATGGACACCTGAAATGAATAGATAGTATTATGTAGATTAAAAATATAGTATAGGGTTTTTACTATAACATAACTGTTCTAAATCTATTCGTTATACTTACTGTGTCACTAAAGGCAGAGTCATTATCCGGAGAGTCAGTCCGCGCGATGCTGGAAGCTGCATCGTTTGTATCTTTTTCTTGTCTTCGGCCTTCAGCGGATCCTTCTCTTTCTGAAAACATTAAGATAACTCTTGCTTGTAATCTGTTGTTTTACACAGTAAAAATACTAAATGAATACCCAGCTGTGTATGTAGATGCAGTATATTATGCAGTAGGATCATATTTCATGGGCCGCGATAGTGATCGCAGCCACGACTATACGCGTGATTACGCCACGAGGTTCATGTCTTGCTTATCTTTTAACGAGAAATTTCGCCAAATGACAAGGAGTCGTGTGGTGTAGGTAGGTACTATTGTTATGAATGAGATAGGTCATGCGATAGGTAACATACAGGCTTATATAAAAGTTATGTGCACTATGAATGAGACGGAAATGACAATAATGGTCTTAGGTCACGTTTTGTAGACTGATGTCTGATTTGAACTCTAAATGTACCTATAATGCTAGTGGATAGGTCAGTGACAGTTCAACTATTTTGATAAGACGAGAACCATATGCCACAAAGATAGATTTATCGTTTGATTGTACTAGGCATGCCTTTTAAGTTCTGTCGTTTCCATATTTCCCGGCAATTGTGAATTTGGAACTGTTCTATATTCGAATGTGTTTAAATTTTGAATCTCAAAACAGTTGAAAGTATTAGGATTAATGCTATTGTTTAGTCACAGCGTCGATTGGAATCTGTCAGGTTACGTACGAAAATGAATCTTTCTAAGGAAAATGTTCGTGCAATAATTTTCTACAACTTCAGAAGAGGCCTGACACGTTTCAGTGTTTTGAAGAGCTAAAATCTGTGTTCAGTGATGAAGCCCCATGTCTGTGGACTGTCGAACACTGGTATTTAGAATTCCAGCGTGGGCATACTAGTGTTAGTGACAAATCTCGCGAAGGACGCCCAAAATCCGCCTTCACTAAAGATAACATCATTGCTGTGAGACAACTAATTCTCGAAGATCGTCATGTGACGTATCGAGAGATAGAGGCTCTATGAGGCATCTCAGGGACAACCATTCAGAAGATCTTGCATGAAGCGCTTGGTGTGAGAAAGCTAGTTTGCCGTTGGATACCGCATCTGCTTTCCGACGATTACAAGGCGGCCCGCGTGAGATGGTGTAAGAAAACTCTGCGAAGGTTTAGCCGAGCACTCGAAGCACTTCAAAGACCACGTTCGTTGGAAAAACCAGCCATGTTGCGACTATTGCACTTGAAGATCGTAGAACGGTTAACATAGAGTGGTATACCACAGTTTGTTTACCACAAGTCATCGCCGAACTTCGAAAATCTAACTCAATGCGACGCATCATCCTGCACCACGACAACGCAAGCTCATATAGCGCTCGTCAAACGATTGAGTATTTGAAGCAGGAAAAGGTAGAAATTCTTGACCATCCTCCATACAGTCCTGACCTAAGCCCTATACCTAACGATTTCTTTTCATTTCCTAAAATTAAGAAAAGTCTTCGTGGTCAAAGGTTCCAGTCCGGTGAAGAAGCAGTCGACGCTTTCAAGTCAGCCATTTTTAACACCCCCACTTTAGAGTGGAATAAATGTTATAATAACTGGTTTGAGCGAATGGAAAAGTGTATTAAGCTACGTGGTGAATACTTTGAAAAACAATAAAAAGTACTATAAGGTTCTAGTTGTGTTTTTTCTTCAAAACGACAAAACTTAAAAGGCATGCCTCGTACTCCGCGAGCTGTAAATGTAGCACGTCACACGTCCAGATATTCCTTTTCACACTACAGCAGTGCGAGATTTAGTGTAATATCACCCTAAAATTCATTAAATTCCTTTTTGCGCGAAATAAGTAAACTTATGACTGCTTCGAAGGCATATAAAATAAAATCCACTTGGGCTATTGAATAGGAACAATTCAATGAATATAATGTACTTACTGGATACCCTGGATATTTCTTCGTCGTACTCAGAGTCCAGAGCACAGAGCTCGCCAAGAATTGCATCTAGATCTGCGTCTTGCGTCTCTTCAAGGTTAGCCATGGAGAAACGGTAGGTATCGATACGAGGTGCAACGATTTCCAGTGGTCTTATGGCTGCTGCCTCATTGGACGAGTTCAGGCCCTGCAACAAAATATATTTTATAAGCAAAATGCAGGAAGCTAAAAGAATTTTAAATTTTTCATTGATCATTTTCCTAGAATACATTCAAGTATAATAACTAAAATAAACATGAAACTAGACACAATTAACCAGTTGTTTTTGTATACAGTGCTTTATTAAGTAAACTTCCACAGTTGAATTAAATGAGCTGTAGTGTAGACATGTATAATGGCTGTAGAAAGTAAGGATATTGTTAGAAAACCAAACATGATTATCAGTGATTTCATGGTACGAGTTACTGCTACCGTCAACAATTAGTTAACAGGATATTATGATCAAAATGGAAGAACATGTTGAACAGTTTCGTATTTAATAGAATCCATCCAACCCCAAAGGGCCCCATAATACTAATCCTAATCCATATACAAACGTGGCTACGCGGCGTAATGAATATGAATTGGTCTCCTTAAAGCGTGTGGTATTAATTATACATGCACACACAGGAACACATCCCAAAACATAGCTGGGAATGCATTGTCTTACAAAAACAATGAACGTAAGTGAATAAGTATGTATACATATAGTCACTCTTATCGGCACTTGGCCATCTACTATTATAATCCGATAGTTAATGTGGCTATGTTTAAATCGTACGTTATACTGTTCTTTAACGTCAAAGAGTAGGAGGGATACCTATGTATAATTTTCTAAATTAGTCAATAACAAAAACTCTTCACTCAGTCCTAAGTCCTAACGTAATCCCATTTTATTTGGGATAGGATCTGCTGTTCATCCGTCTCCAGTGTCTTTTCTAAGTCGTCATTAGGTCTAGGTTTCTGGTTTGTTGTTATTAATTGAAGACATATTATATACCTATGTCGTAGTCTCCTACTCTTTTCGGTCACACACTGAGAGCGCAGCACCAGCGTTTTATGGTCTTCCGGCCTTCTCTTGATCTCACCGAACCTCCACAGTACCAATTCTTATATTTACAGTATTGGTCACAGTACAGTAGTACTTTGAATCTTCTGAAGTAATTGTACGGTGTTTTCAACGGGCTTCCAAAAGGAGGTAGTACAAAAGTCGACGCGTATATTTTTTTATGCATGAACACGCATAACTTTTTACAGAGCTTTCCGATTTTTTGTTCGGTAGAGAGCATGCTTTTGAGGTGGTCTCATTTAAATTTCATAAAATTTGGTCAATCAAATGAAAAGTGTTTCGCCTATCGTGATCGTAACGTAATTGACGGTGAATGACAATCGATCCCGTAAGTAGCAAGGTGAAGGGTCACAAAATGGAAAAAATGTTAACCAAAAAATGGAAAGAAGTAGTTCAGAAGTACTTTTGGACTATCATAGTAGGGTAAATCCCCGGTAGTCAGCCCTGTACCAGTACTCAGCCTTTATAGCATTTATTTCGATATACGTAGTGTCCAAATTTACTTACACATTACCGTCAACTTTTAACAGAATCTGTGCACTCTGATTGACGAATACTCACACCTATGAACCTATAGCGTTTCCGGATGTAGAATTATGATCGTTAATTTGCACTGCAGTCAGCGACATGTCCGCGCACATGTCACAAACTATTTTTTTTCTATGAAGTCATGTTCGATCGAGACTTTGGCAAGTAGTTACTTGGATTTACAGTCATTGTTTTAGATTCTATGTATTGCTACTAATAAATGTTCATGCAGTGTTAATTTAAGCTTGAAAAAGATATTTATTTGTAAACTACGTATAAATTTGCATGGCTGACTACTGGGTTTCGGATTTTTTTGATAATATCCATTAGTCAGCCAGTTGTGGCTGACTATTGGTTTTATTGTAGAGTTAGTAATTTAAATTGAAATTAACTTAGCAAGTAGCTTCCGTTATACCTAAACGTTTGAACACAACTTTTATTACATTAAAATCTCATTTAACCAGTAGTGAGCCGCGTATAAATGAACGAGGCCGACTAGTAGATCGGTAAACACAGTACTCAGCCGTAGCTTGTTACAGAAAAATGAACCGTAGTGCCTTTAAAATAAGATAATATTTTTAACTGACTTCAAAAAAGGTGGAGGTTCTATGTACGTATGTATGTATTATATTTTTTGTTTATTATCATCGATATTTTCGCCAATTTTGAACCGATTTTAATCAATTTTTTTTTGTTACCGTTTGAATTTCATCGAAATCGGTTTATAGATTTATGAGTTACACTCCAATAACTGAAAGTGTTACGCCAACCTAGATGATACAGTCATTGGTAGTGAATGGTAGCAAGCGGCACTGAAAAGGTTTTTTTTTTACCAAAAATGATGATGATAAAGACAATAAAAGAAAAATATCGGATTTACAAATGAAGAGATTAGAAGCTAACAAAAAAGAAAAAGAGACGCAAAAATAGAAAGAAGCGTTTCGACAAAGAAAAGAAGAGTTGCAAAAAAGAAAATGAGAACGATCATTGAAAGCCCCACATATTAAAAAAAGAGAGAAAAATACAATTTCTACAGAAAATAAAATGAACTGCCCTCATTGTGACGAAGAAATGAACAGAAATAAACGTCCTGAAGAATATTGGATGTGACTGCCCTACATGCACCATTTCAAGTGCACTAAATTTGTTAACGACACATATGAAAATGTTTTTATTAACCCATTTGTATGTGACAAATGTCTGTGAGTAAGTGAGAGGCTGAGTATAGGGGAAGAGCAGGCTGACTATTGGTAAAAGTACCATATTTTGTTTAATGTTGATTTTTTAATGATTAAAAATACTTTTTACTTTTTTGTTGATTTAATTAGAATATTTAATAAATTACCTTCCAAATAAAAACATGCAACTTTATGATTACAAATATACATTTAAACTACAGGTACACAAAGTTTTACTTTGTGTTAAAAGGCTGACTACTGGGTGTTTTACCCTACTACCCACCCACTTCTACATGTTATTTCACTCTTTTTAGTGTTGAAGTGGATTTCATTTATTGGTAATTTTTTTGTCTAAATTGGTGCTGGCGGCCTACCGGCACGTTGTTATCTCCGTAGCATATACTTTGTCAGATCGGTGATTCTTGAAGAGCCAGCTCCTGCAACGTATTTATCGTCTCTTCTCTTTAAATGTCTGCACATACTATCTGTCCACATAAATACGAACTTATTTCAATTCGATTAAATTAATATTGGGTAAATAAAATCTCAAATATTTTAGAATAGGTAGCTTCAGGCACTAGACCTGGTAATTAAAAGAGCCCCACTGTTTATGAATTGCACCAGGGAAAACAAATTAAGCTTTAATTCGAAGTTTTTGATACGAGTAAAATCTAGTTTTTGGTTTACAGTGCTTTGCGTCCAGAGTTCAAACTCCGATCAGAGCAGACTATTTTGCCGTAAGCAATCATCTGGTAACTCAGAATTTGGATTTTTTGATGACTTGATCTTATAACCTGAGTTTTATTCCTACGTTTAAAAGATTGATAAAATATGATAAAAAGCTTTATCGAATGTGCTTTAAATTAGCCAAGTCGTTTGAAAAGTAACGAGCGCAAATCTGCATCTGAACATGCAATAAAGGTCAAAAGGTATGTGACCAATGTGACCCAGTAAGTTACCATAGTGTAGTATACTTACTAACATTATAGTTAGGTACCCCTACCTATAATAAAATTGGTCAGGGTGTAGCCGTGAGTATAAACGTTATCAGTTAACACAGATCGTTAGGTATAGGTAGGTAGGTACATACCGTCATATCCAATGTTTGCTCCATGGTTTTGTGTTCCGTCGGAGAACTGTTTACACTTCTAGACTTCCCTGCGGCTAATCGAAAGCTTCTGTTGAGCGATGACAGAAAGCCTCCGCGGTGCCACTTGCTCGGCTCGTTGAGTTGCACATCCATCATTTCGTTCGTTTACATTGCAGCGTGCAATGACTCACGGACTAGCACTTCACGCTATTAGCAAAGTGTGCCAAAAGGCCGGCGCCATACGTTGCGCATTCTACTTAATTTTTAACTAAACTACAACTTTTCGAGCCTCGGAAGTATCATTAGCCTTTCGAAATGCACTGCCAATGCAACCGAATCTTTCACGATCGGCTGAGATACTTAAATATCCGAAAACTGTAAATTGTATTTTAAAAGTACCTACTTATGTACTTTTAAAGTTCAAATGGGTAGTAACGCATGTACGAAAACGAGTTTGTTATTATTTCCACTGCGTTCTGAGTCTGCGCGGGACTGCGACACAAACGAAGTTTCGTACTACTCAGGTATATTATTATGACGTTCTTATGACCTCGTCCGTTCACTAAACTTTAACTTTGTTTTTTGTACACCGTTCAGTTTCAAGAAATGGAGCTTTAAGTTAACAAAAGACGCTTTCTATATCGGCACAGAATACGCGTTGAGCGCGCGGAGTCCCGACCACTACTACTAGTCGGCAGTCGCTTTGAGTAGAGCAGAGTGAAGTGAGTTGTATTACAAAATGAGGCATGAACGCGCGGCAGGCAGGCGACGGCAGGCCAAGCAGGGGGGACCGCAGGGCACCCGCCCGGCCATTGTGGACCGCATGCGTGTGTGCGCTTTGCGTGTTTCCATTCCAGAAGTGAAGTGGTGTGCGTGCGATCCCCTCGCGTCACCACGCTCGCAACTCGCAAGGAAAGAACCCTCGCCTCGCACGCACTTGGTTTGGCTGGCCGATGCCCGAAGAGGCGCACCCACGCGCCCGGCGCGGCTCGACTTGCCGCTTGCTTGGGGCGCCACAATGACACATGCACGCACGCCGACCGATCCCAAATTGTGCGTTTCTCTTAATCACATCAATAAACGTTACACCAATACAGGCTATATTTGCACGGAAAAAATCTTTCTTTAGGGACTGACTTAACCATGAAAAATACCAAAGTAATTCAAATAGTTCTTGGAAGCACATAATAAGGATTTTGACAAATATTTTGCAGGAGCATTTAGAATCTTTACTTAAATTCCATTACGAAGTTAATTATAACCATAAGTAGGTAAGTTTATCAAAATATCTTTAACTTTACTTTGGGAAAACAGATCTTCAAATAAAACGGTATGCGGGCTGTTTGGTTGCATTGGTTATAAGTACTTACTACTTTTGGGCGAAGGAGGTGATTGCAATATCATATGACCTACATTTTTATTCTGTTTGTCCTACTTTACTACCGTGATAGAGCCACACCCACGATTACTTTTATTGTCATTCCAAATGGGTCTACAGATAGAGGAGTGGGTGAAGGAACATCGCAGAAATTATAATGATTTCTCGGTACGAAAACCACCTGCTCTTGCATATCGATTTTTGTATGACCTCGAATATTGAACGTTTTAAGATCATTACTTCCGTAAGTATTATTAAGTATGCGGTACACTTCGATCAGCGGGCGAAGGAGCAGCACAAAAAATGGGAAACAGGTGTTGCGAGCACAACACCTGCCCCAGCGCCGATCGACACGAACGACAGATGTGCCAGATACTTATTGATCTCCGAATGTTCACTGTTCCCGATAACCGCTCGGCGCCAAATTATGGAAATGGGACTCCGATCCGAAAAACACTGGTTACCGAAATCAACAGCGTTGAAACAAATTGCAGTAGCAGGAATAAGGCAACGGCAGCTACACGCGGTTAGTCCTTTTTAAGCAAGGTGGTAATTCTCTTTTGATTTACTAGTATTTAATTGTAGATTACAAATTGGTTCGAATTTTATTAAATTATAATGTAATATAAGGTTTACATTATAATGATGCCTAATTTTAAATACGCACCTATACCAGTTCTTGAAAACAGTCGTGCTACGCTCTATTGGGATCGATCTATCATCACGGATTGGACTATTGTTGCCAATAGGCCTGATATCGTGATAGTAGATCGATCTCAGCGCCGAGCAGTGCTCATTGACATCACCATTCCGCATGACGAGAACCTCGTGAAAGCCGAGACTACCTTGACTTGGCTCACGAGATTACAGCCATGTGGGATGTGGACTCAACGATCATAGTTCCGATAGTTGTTTCGGCAAACGGCCTTATAGCAAAGAGTCTCGACCAACATCTCAAGAGGCTCTCACTTGATGGTTGGATCAAGGGTCATACAGAAGGCAGTACTCCTTGACACGGCACGCATCCTCAGGAGGTTCCTCACTCTGCAGCCCTGACCAACGGTAGCTTGGGCCCTGCCCCACTACTGGCGGAAAGCTAGGCTTAGGTTTTTATAATAATTTTATATTGTTTTAGTCAAATATTATAAAAATGTAAATTTAAGAAAAGAAAATAAATAAAGAAATAATAATAATCGTTTATTACCACAATTTTACATAGTTTAAGTATTACAATGTTTTTCTAAAACCTATCAATTTACCTTTTGTTTTTTTTACAACTTGGTAGTTAATGTATATGGCAATTCCTATATTACGGACTTTAATAAGTCCGGTAAATTAGTCAGTTTCACACATTTGTGTATCTTCACTCGACTACGTGACTTGAAAACACAATGCGTTGGATTCATTTAAATCCACAGCTGCATCAGTAATGATGGTTAGAACTACATACTAAATAAGGTACAAATGCTTTCTTTTTAACATCGAGAGCTCAGAGAAATATAGTTACCTAAGCTTTCTAACATCTTCTTAAGGCTAATGACCTGCGCTGATGTCGAAAGATAATTGTTGAACTGGTGATAGGGCGAAATAAATAATGTACAACTTAGAAATAAAACAACATCAGCCTACACTGTTGGACTTAAGTATAATTCCTAATGAACCAACGCCACAAACTTCAATAAGGATATTAGTAAAGATAATAATATGAAAACGTTTTGCACAAATAGATTTCAGTTACCCAAATGGCTTAATATATTCGTGTACAGAACCTATAGAATAAGAAATAGACAATAGGTCAAAATAAATATTATATTATACAAGAGATAGTTCTTCTGCGAAAAAACTATGAGCATGACTGACGAAATGTGGCTATTTATCTGCCGAGACCTTTAGGAATATAAATTGTGATAAAACGCATGTCATGTAATTAGGCGATGTAATATGACATGGGTAAGTAATATGTTGACCAGCTCGCTCGCACTTCCATTAAATAATACAAGTACTATATTCTAGGCAACCCCGAAATTACAATCCGAAAACCCAAATTGTAATTATTTCTGCTCAAATTGTTCCCCTACTTGAATCCCCGACAAAAAGTCTGTTTTACTCGTAAAGTTGAAACACGCCTTGTTACCTGATCATTATATAATGGTTTTTTCATAAATAATTTACATATGTAAGGCTTAAAGTTACCTATTATTGTTTTAAATTAACAGCTATCAATATTGTTTACTAATATAACTAACATATCCATAATATATGCACTGACGTATGAATGTATAGAATAAGGAGCTGCTGGAGAAATACGTATATATTGACTGAATTTTGAGGTGAATAATAATACATCTTCAACATTTGCAGAGATTAAACAACAAAGGTTCGATTCAAATCTTGAGCCTTGAGGCAGAAGAGCATATGGCGAGATGCACCTGTCCAATTCTCGTCAGGTGCCGCGCCATCTGCGAGCACACGTGTGCACGAATACTGGCGCAGCATCCAGGATCCTTCAAATCTCAAAATTGATTTATTCATTTAAGTGAATGTGATATTAGGCCGCAAACATTCTGGTTGCGTAACATCCTAAAATTAACTTACTATAGACGGTAGATTTTCATCTTTACTTTAAACTACTTTACTGTTTAAAAATCAGACATATAACATTGAAGACATGTTAGTAGACATTGACGTGTTCTATAAAAAGGTAGTAAATCATTTTACTCTATTGTCAATAGTTTGTGCAGCGCACTCGATATAAGGATTTTTAAGGTATTATTTTCACACCTTGGGTTATATTATCGAAGTTTTCATACGGATCCATAAATTATTGAATATAGCCTACGTCATCAAGGATAATGTAAGATTCTAATGGTGAAAGATTTTTTCAAATCGGTCCGGAACTTTCGGAGCCTATTCAATTCAAACAAATAAACAAATTATGCCTCTTTATAATATTAGTGTAGATAATGTACCTTTTTTTCATTACAACGGATTAAATGATAATATTTATCATCGACGCGTGAATGATTATTATTATTAATAAATCTAGAGATTATACTTACTTCTAACTTAGTACTAGAGATATTAAATAGGCATATTCCAAATAATATCTAATATTTATTTTTTTATTTATTTTATTTATTAACAAAATCCACAGATCTTAATGTTATTATAGTATACTTTAAAAGCTAAGTCTTACATAATATCTATCTGTAGTAGGGCAAATCATCAAAAGATAGGGTATAGAAAATGGTCCTAATAGTGCTAGCGATAATTTGCGGTTATTGCCACCAATTTCAAAACGAAAAGTTTTGTCGACTTTCAATTCAGCTGAGAAACGTCTGCCGGAGATAGGTTTCAAAATCTGTTTCCGTTTGGTAAACATAGACGTTCTACCGGATTCCAGGCACCCGACAGTTGGAAGTAAACTTATTTCATTTCATTTTACGATACAAATTATTTTATTTACTTATTTCAATCACTTCGCGGAATAAACTGGTTATATAATAGCATTGTGTCGAGAAAATCTATGGGTTATAAAGCCCAAAAATAAAGCCCACTGGTTTGTTCCAGATTCTAGCAGGTGCTCATTTATTAAATAAATCATAAATGTAAATTATATGTTCGACAAGCTATAACTAGTTTGTTGTTTCTATATAGGTAACTACCACACCTTTACAGTCAATCTTCTATACACCTGGTATGTCTAATGAGAAGGTATCCTTCGTCGAGCGAATATGTTGAGCAATTTTCTACCGGCAGTGAACACCGTTAATAACAAATAATAAACATTATAAAAATATTGTGGAGTGTACCGTGTAAAGTATTGCCGTGTGCGGTAAACTGTTGACCAAATGTGTTGACAAAGATAGAAGTCAAAGAGGACAGTCAGCTTCAATATGGCTACCCTCTTTAATGAATCAAGGGGTAGATTTTGACGGATTGAGGTGACCGTATTCCAAGCAGAAGTAGTCACAGGCACAAGGTTGTATTAAATAAAAACAAGAAAGATATAGAAAAATAAACAAAATAAAAAAGCTTCAGTATCAGTTAAATTCCAGTAACAACATAAACAAGGATAAAATAAACATAAACATACCTGACTTTAATCCCTTTTGTAAAATTAACCGTCGATAAAGAGATTTTGCGGTCAAATTTTAACCTGATCGGATAAAAATTCTTTTGTAATACTAACCGTCGAGAATATGAAGTATTTTCGGCGAACAACTGGAAAAGTATCCTAAGGTAAAACGAACCGTGGATCAAGAGTGGTTGAAGGTGAACAGTTCGTTTAGCGAAGCATTCCTTCGCAAAGCGATAATCGACAAAAGGTGCTGTCGACGAAGCATATCGTTCAGTGTACTGATTCGGTATACCATATCAAGCTCGTACCTAGGAGGATATAATTAACAAACAGCTGCAGTATGACCACGAGGAAACGGCGGCAATGAATGATACTAAATAATCCGGTGGTACATTAGGACTTCTGTGAATGTCAGTCTTGGTTGGTAACACTGAAGCGTCAGATATTCTGCCTCCAAGCATTGAACGGCACTGTACCAATAGCAAACCCAATGAACGAAGCAACTGTTACTTCTATAATCATAGGTAAGGTAGATACTGACCGCTGTGAGGACTGTAAGCTCTCCCAACCACTCGTTAAGCAGTGCCTCCGGGTCCTCTGAGGCGGCGACCGCGCCTGTCTCTTCCACCAGCGCCATCTGCAACAAACAAATATTTACTTACATTTATTAATATACACCGATGAAGTTTACTATACATAGAAGAATAAAAGGAATCATACTTGTGTAAAACATATTCGAAAGACAGAGGCATTCGCATAGTTCCACTATTTTGTGCCACTAGGCCACCAGGGAGTTTTATCTCTGGTGCCTCTGCTGGCACAGGTGGCAGGCGCAGGAAACTTACAAATTACATAGTTTACATAATCAACCGTTGACGTTCCCGCTGCTGGGACTTGAGGCATTGCTGGGGCCATAATCCACCGCGCGGGCCCCGTGCGGCTTGGTAGATAGATTAGGTTAGGCCAATCCATGTCGAAGTTTTCAGCCTGAAGGCCTGTTGCCAGCCTGAAGGCAGTAGTAAGGGCAGTTGGAAGGCCTTCGACATAGCCTAACGACTTTTGTCCTAAGACAAACGACCGGGACTGACGGTTAAACGTGCCCTCCAAAGCACGGAATCGCTCAGTTGAATGGTGCCGCCAGCGTTCACCTATCCAACTCTTGACCGCAGAAAGCGTTGCTTAACTTGTTGATCGGTTAAGATCGCCAAGTCAAGCTCCGCTGTGAGCGCTTCCTTTCGTCATTACATAGTTTACTTGAGAAGAATTGATTAAAACAGGGTGGAGTATCATCACCTGTCTTGTATATGATGATGATGATGATACCACTATGGGTATCCATTATGTCAGAAATATAGAATACTAGCTGGCGCAGCTAGTATTCTATATTTCTCTGTTTCACCCGCGTGGTTTTGGATGATGATATTATGAAAAGTATCATAATGTCCTTCCCCGGAGTATTATTTATCTTCTTGCCAAATTTTATTACGATTCGTTCAGCAGTTTAGGCGTGAAATCATAAGAAACAAACATACAAGGTACCTCACTTTCCCGTATTAAATATTAGTTAGGATGTACCCAATAGGGTATGCAACAGTTTACTACAAGTATGTTAGTACTTACTAAAGTAGAAACTTGTAGTACTAGTCCAATTTCCGTTTTTTATTTCAGAGGTTTAGTTTGTACGTTGATCTAATTATATGTATATGTTAGGCCAAACTATTTTATAAAGGTATATTGATTGCGCAACAAAACAAAAATTTTGTATTTATTTATATATTTTTAGTATTTTATATTTATTATACATATTTTATTAAGCAAACATTTGAATAAATATATTGTACTTGTCGTTATGAAAACTAATATGTACTATTCAAAAATCACATTACATATTTCAATTCATATTTTTGAAAGTATAATCATGGTTTACCCGAAAACTGTAAAACTGTTTATACTGCTTTATAAAAATGTATTTTAGGGTCGTTGAATGTAGTTCTATCTGGTTCTAAATTAACCCTATACGAAGTATTGTTGTCGGCAATCGGCATAAAAGCTTTATGGGCCCTGCTACTGCCACCTACATATTTTTAAGTGAAGGATATTTTATTATTGTTAATTCGTATATAACCAATAAGAAACCCTGTGCTGCCATCTAGTTCTCGATTTAGGTTAAGTATGAGATATTTACAAAAAAGACAATATATACCCAAATAGTGCAATCATCCCATAATTGCACTCTTTGGGTATATATTGTTCTATGCCATAGAGTAATACTAATATATAAGTTCTGTGCTCTTCAAGAAAAAAACGTATTTAGTTTTTCTGGTTTTTACATAAAAATAAAGTTGATTATTACACATGAAGAGTTTTCTTGACAATTGTACTAAAAAAATATAAAAAAAAACATTATAGCATTATATTTTATTTATTTAATTAAAGCGCAAAACAGATCACAACCAAAATAATATTAATATAGATTCTTTTATTTTTAAGCTGGATTGCGATCCCACTACATGCGCTTACAGCTACACAAATTATACATAAATCATGGGCGAATTCCTGAGTAATGTAATTAATATGTAGCCAAAAAGTTATTAAGACGTCACGTGGTCAATGAATAAACCAACAGCAGATGTGATCAGAGGGAGGCGTTACAAACAGCAGTATTGCACGCGCTAGAAATACAAAACTTTTGTCTGGACACATTTCACCCTGTGTGATTCCTATAATCTTCGTAGAACCATAGTATAAAGCATAGTATACTCATCGCACAACGCAGCTGGCACCACTAATGCTACACCACGTGCGCTTCGAAATTACTTTTTGTGCCTTTTTTTGTCAGAGCCTCCATTATTTTGTATTCATCTGTTAGTTAAAAGGCACACCCTCTGAAAACAAACGATTGTAAACGAAAATGTTGAAATATACTGTTAAATGTTGCATTGTGTACGCGTGTGTTTAAACTGCACAGTATACCTCATAAGTACTTGATGAAAGGTTTATTTTAAAGGTGTTAGTGTAACGTTATCGTTATAAACATTAGTCAAGGGTGATGACATGCTAAAACCTATAAGTTTAGGCACATGGGCGTGGAGTGGAGTCCTGTGGTCTCTTGTGTTTGTTTTCATGTGCGTAACAACTGGTGAAATTAAACCAGAATATGAGTAAAAGTCATTGTGTTAAATGTAGTAAGTAGTACATTTATAATAGACTAAAACATAATGGTTAAAGTGTATTATAGTTTAAAACAGTTGTATTTGTGACGACAATGACAGGCTATATAAACCAAAGGCAATAAAAGCTCAGTCTTAAAATCAGCAGAATGTTTTCATGAACCCCATAATTCTCAGGATAAAATTCCTGAATCTGAATCTAAAGATATTTTAGAAGCTGAACTTGAATTATTTTTACCATTGCATGTAATATATATCTATATCTACATATATAAATAAACCCCTATTTTCCCTGGTCACGCTATAACTTAAGAACGGATGGAACAACCTTGCTAATCCTTTTTTGTTGTGTTAATTATTATCTGAAGAAGGTTCCAATAAAAGAAAAATCAAGGAAAGACGGGAGGTTATGGCGAGGCCGAAGACCAAGCCTACTACGCGAAGGAAGTCATAGGCTGTCGCTATTCTATAATACAAAAATAAACCTCTATTTATCCTGATCACGCTATTAGTGGAAAACGAATGAAACAATCTCGCTAATTATTTTTTTGTTGTGTTAATTATTGTCAGAAGAAGGTACTGATGTAAGAAAAACCAAGAAAAGATGGGAGATTATGGCGAGGCAGAATTTAAGGCTTACTACGTGAATAAAGTCGCGGGCAGTCGCTAGTATATTTATATAATTTATTATATATTTTTTTTACCTGACTGAATGACTCGTCAACGCAGAGCCTAAACCTAAACTTACAAATGAGGCTACAAATTTGAAATTTTAGCTATCTTTTAAATGGATGACTAAGGAAGGAGGAAGAAAACTTTCACTGGTTGGTGAATTTCATTTCAATCTCTGGCTTTGTATCCCTTAGACCAGTGTTTTTCAATCTATTGTAACGCGATCCCTTCACAAGTAAAACATTCTTGTGGTGCCCATTGAGCCATAAACAAAAATAATGTTAGTGATTTGGAAACTACATTATTTTCATTCTTTTAGGACCTATATAGATAAAAAATCAAGTCTAGACCTACACTCTGCAGTAAAGCTGCGAGAGCTCTTAGTATTAGATATGTAGCTAGTACGAGGGTGAATCAAAAAATTCTTGGAATCAATATTAAAAAATGCTAAGATTTAAATAATAATATTTTATTTTTCTACATAATCTCCCTCCAATGCAATGCATTTAGAATAACGCGTTTCTAACTTCCTTATTCCTTGTGAAAAAAAATATTTTCTTGACTCTCGAAAAAGTCCTCTACGGCAGCTATAACCGCGTCATTATCGTGAAATTTTGTTCCACGAATTTCCTCTTTTAACTTTGGAAATAAGTGAAAATCACTTGGGGCTAAGTCCGGAGAATATGGTGGGTGGTCAAGGAGATTGAAGCCAGCACAGCGGATTGCGTTGAGCGCAACTTCCGATCGATGAGCAGGAGCGTTATCTTGAAGGAACAACACGCCCAACGACAGTTTTCCACGACGTTTTTCTTTAATCGCTTCACGCACTTTCGGGATTAAATTTGCATAATAGGGTCCAGTAATCGTCTGGCCTTTTGGCATGTAATCAATAAAAAGGATTCCTTCACTATCCCAGAACACAGAGGCCATAACTTTGCCAGCGGTAGGAGCAACTCGAAATTTCTTAATGGATGGAGAGGATGGTCGTTTCCAAGACATGCTTTGTCTTTTAGTTTCAGGATCAAAATGGTGAACCCACGTTTCATCCATGGTGACAAGACGACGGCAAAAATTATCCGAATCACGCTGGAACATTTCGAGATTACGCTTGGAAATTTCCAAACGTCGCTTTTTGTTTTCGTCGGTTAACATTCGTGGCACCCATCTTGCAGACACTTTTTGAACCCCAGTGAATCAATTAAAATGGATTGAACGCTACCAAAAGATATCTTTAGGATCTCAGCTATATGTTTTATAGTCATTCTTCTGTCTTCCAAAACCAGATTCTCAACCTTTTTGACATTTTCTTCTGTAACGGAGGTTGAAGGCCGCCCAGAACGCGGGTCATCTTTACAGCTTGATCTACCTCTTTTAAATTCAGCCACCCAGTACGCAACCGTAGAATAGGGTACAGCATCACCCCCTAATGTCTGCTGAATGTCCAAAAAAATTTCCTTCGTAGACATTTTTTTCAAACTGAGATATTTTATCACCGCACGTAACTCACTTTTATCCATAATTTTGACTTTTTAGCAACTCGTTGCACAAAAAAATTTATTACATGCGAACGAACTGACAAAAACAAGTGACAGTCTGCATAAATATAGTGTGATAGACACTCTTTAATTTGAATATCGAACTTGATCCAAAAAGGTTTCATATATATGCACTTCTAAGAACTTTTTGATTCACCCTCGTAGTAGTAGTATTGCTATGACACGTCGCGTTCGCGGGTGACCTAGAATACAAACACTTGTTTTTATTGTGCTCGCGAGCCCCGAGTAGGCTTGTGTTCTCAAACTGTGAGGTGCAACCCCTCTGCTATAGACAATGCGAGCGCAGCCGCTGGCGGGTCAGCTAATAGTTGTATGTCAAAAATATAAAAAAGGTTGTATGTTACCTTACGTAATACAATAGTTTTTTACCTACGAGTAAAACTATAATTGGTATCATATTGTGGTTTAATAAGTACCTATACAAATACATAAGGCGCTCGAGCAAATATTGTATATTTTCATACCGTAAATATATCATGTAGGTACAATGGGGATGGCGTTGGGCGCAGTTAATTAAAATGTATGATAGTATGCACTATTTATCTTCGCGTAAATGTAGGTAATGTACGTAAACTATTCTTCATAGTAGTTTTAAAATTACATATTATGTAATGTCATATATATACATATATATAACGTATAAGCATATAATTATTATAAATGTCACAGGGAAATGATGAAAATGGTAATCAAAATCCATATGACAGGGTTCACGGAAAATGTTAAAATAAAACTCTGTGGAGTAAGTGGCCTAAAGAAAGTAAAAAGTAAGTGATCTGATAAAATCCTTGGACTGGTGTAGTGAAAATTTAAATACGCTGCACCCGCTATATACGCACTGCTCGGAGATCCAGAGAAGATGACTTCAAGTAACCAGAACGTCCTCCGGCATAATATATATTATATGCAAGGGATCGGTTCGTTGCGTAATGCAACATGGGGTTTCAACAATTCCACAAACTAAACATCGCTCTTACTGCAATTGGACAGTAGCTGAACCATGGCATTTATACGTTTTCCTGTTCTGCTATTGAAGAACAGTTCAGCTGCAGTCACGTTTCCATTGACGCCATTGATCGATCAAAACTGTTTCACTACTCTGCTAACTTGATAGAACCTGAACGCGACGCTATTTCGAATAGCGTTTAATATAATAATAAGATGTCACAATATATGTGTTTAAGATGACATTACAATGCAATAGACAGAAATAGTAGAATGACTTTTTGGGTAATTGTTGAACGACAACGTATCGAACTGCAGTTGTCCTACTGATTGCCAGCCAATAAGATTGAGACGGAGTCTGAAGTCCGGTTAGCGCGCAATATATACATGATGTTTGATGCGTGCGGTGCATGCGTTGATAACAGGCCGCACGTTAACCTCAAAAACATTGCTGCGCCTCGTGCGCGACATCCAAACGTTACCTACTGGAGCGCGCAGGGCGACGACGAAAAGAGATGATACCGCACTTGTCTTAAAATATATTATATTTTCTTAAGCCAAAACGTGCCTACACCACATCCGGCCAACACAGTGAGGAGCCGCTTTGATACGCCCACCAAAGCAGGAAGATCTTTTTCTAAAGTTCCCCTTTGGTGTAGACTGTAGATACATCAGACTCTCACCGGTTAACCTGTTGACTCGCGTTTCGCCATATTTGGACAATAATACAATAGATTTCGCAGAAATCAATCTACTTTTCCAGGAACTGCAACATGTGTGGTTAATGCCAGGGAAAAGGGCCATTTATCGAAGGTACCATACTCACTAAGGAATTTTTCAAAATATTTTTCAATACTTGAGTCTTTTTTTGAGCGGGGAAAATGCTGTACACTTCCCTTCCGTCACCCCCGTGGATGTGTGGGGCGCAGACCAACTAAAACCCATTGTGATTTTTCCTCCGCCAAGATGGGGTCACGATAGCCTTCACCATCTCTCCCCAGCGGTAGGTCCGGATTAATTTTAACCGGGGTATGTGTCAAGTGTCCGCAACAGCCGGTGTGATCTAATAAGTGTTATTTTTTAATTTCGTTGATTTCGTATTGATAAAAACGTCAATTTTGCAGGTACCTATAAGTTTTATCTAATTGCACTAGTTATCTAGACAACTGTTAGTGTCATGACCATCAGATAACCGGTATCTGTTTGTAAATGCATATTGCAACACGTTTCCTGTTTTTAAAACTTAGCCTTTTATAACAGTATCTTGATTTTTGCAATCAGTATACGGATCAGTGAGAACTGAGGCGAGCCGCCACGGCACCGATTTGTGAATTCTAAGTAAAGCCGTTTATAAAGGCATGACTCTTGTCTACCTGATGTTGTTGTAACACTTTTAATCTGTAGGAAATAATAATTTCTTATCAATGTCCATTGTGTAGACGGCGACCGTAAATAAAAAGCTTGGATTGTTATTTGTAAGACCAGACTAACTGCGAACGGACAAGTTATATTCTACGGTAAGTTCTAATATTCGTAGCAGGTTTTATTCCTACTACGAAATGACAATTGATAACTAGTTGCCTGCACACTACACCTACTTGCTCAATGAACACACAGAAGAACAGCTTGGTATTCCGCGGGAAAAATTATAATAGATTGGGTTTATTTATGCGCGTTCTCATATTTCTACGTTTGTTTTTATACAGAGAAAAAATGAGACCATCTTCTTCTGTGGTCCTTAATATGGAAATCATTCATGTGTCTCCACAACTATTTCTGAACAACCGAATAAAAAAAAACAGTTATCAAATTATTATGTTTACTTCTTACTCATTTGCCAAATGGCCGTGCGTGAGTAATTATCCCAACACAGAAATCTAAATAAATAGGCACTTTATTTAGATTTCTGTGTATCCCAAGACCGTTTAGGTACTTGCCATAACAATATGGTCATCATAATAAAGGTGTCCCTTGTTAAAGTGCAACTCCAAAAGGAGGTGAAACTACTCGTAGATCCAAAATTACTGACAAAATTATAGAACAAAAAATGTTATATACTTTATTGGATTGTTTATTGGATTTTTGTGGTGTAAACTAAAACTAATATGACGTTACACGGAGTGACTCACTTATTTTATTTTACACAAATAATAAGAGAACTAAAAAAAAGTATTTTATTGTTATAGGTAATCATTTTACGCACAGGCGAGTCCGTGGGCACAGCTTGGTCACTATATGTATAACAAGTACGACCTACGAGCACCTGTTGTTATAGTATAGATAAGCGCTCGGCCACGTCATTGGACCCTTTCGCACTATGTTTTTGTTACCATACTTCATAACCGGGAAGGAAAGTTGTTTTGATGGAATAATTACGTAATATAAACAACAATACCACACACAAAAGGCAGATCGTGACTTGCTAAATCCAGACTAACAATAGTAAAACTGTCCCACGAATGAGCACTGCTCAAAATCGAGGCTGCTTCCTTATTGAAAATATCGCCTTTCACCTACCTATTTATAAGCATATGCATTTTTAAATAAACAAGTACAATTTGAAACAATTTTAAACGAGCTTCCATTCTATTCAGTTATTGGAGTGTAACTCAAAAAATGCTATTGATAAAATTTATATATTATATTTAATTTTATATTTTTATATACGAATTTAATGGAACCACACGGGACAAGCTTGCAACAAAAAATAATTATAAGAATCGGTTCACCCAGTCGAAAGTTATAAGGTAACAACATAAAAAATACAGTCGTATTGAGTACCTCCTTCTTTTTGGAAGTCGGTAGAAAAGACATATTTGTATTGTCCTACTAATATTATATATGTGAAAGTTTGGTTGTATGCATGTATTTTTTTCAATCTGGTAGGCGATGAAATTTGGTAGGTAGATATATATAGATAAGGCACTGGACACCATCAACATCACCATCCATCACCACGCGGGTGAAACCAGACGCAGCTAGTATTACATTCTGAACCTCGTTATACCAAGAGGACGAAGCCCTAATCGATGGACGGATCAGGTATCAGTACAGCTGGAGATATCTACATCAGGCCAGCAACAGAACTAGATGGAGAGAAACAGTAAACAAACTGCAACAGCGGAGTCACGATCCTTAGTAATGAGGGAACGAAGAATTATAGATATAGATAGATATATATTTATATATATTAGAATTAACGAAGAAGAACCTCGTAAGCTAGAAAAGTTTTATTTTTATGTTATCAAGCGTCGACTAAACGGGTTGACGTTATGTGAAATCTGCCCACCGCTTGCGCGCGATTTCTGAAATGTGCCAATCACCATAAAGTGTGATTGGCACATTTCACAGGTTTTATAATCAAAGCACAGGTTTTATAATCTGTGCACTTTATTACGATATGGAATGTGTATGTTCGCATGTATGGATGTTTGTTACTCAATAAAGCAAAAACGGCTGCACGGATTTGGATGAAATTTGGAGTGGAGATGGTTTGTATACAGGATTAACGCCGATGTTACTTTTATACTGATTCAACGGGTAGATCCCGAGGATTGTGATAACATTATTATACGTGGAAGAAGTCGGACGCAATATCTAGTGCATAATAGAAATATGTTTGATATTATTAGGGGTTAAAACCCCTAACTAAATGCTAAACTAATGTTAAAACATTAGATTAACGTGTCAGGCAGAATAGATACTATTTCCTGCCACAAAAATCTACCTACATGTCTGCATACCTGACCTGACAAAATGATCTCATTCGCAGTTATTTCTAGACCTCTATTCCAGAGAGAATAGTTTCTAGACACTTAAAAAATCCTTTATAAATTTACCTTTTTAGTACTTAATTGTAAATATGAAATCTAGATCTGCCAACCAAAACAAATTTATCCTAAGTACTTACTGTACATTACATGATATATAAATAAACGAAGTCCATTTATAAATCATGTAATGCTTAAAGCGCTCTACATACGATGCAACCCCGAACGCAGCATGCTGTGCAGCACTTTTGTATTATTTACTTTGTATATTAATAGATGCACAGCAATACTACAATATATAATATCTATTATTATGTTATTTAATAATTAAAATCATTATTTCTAGTTTAGAGAAATTTGGATAGGAAGGAACAATGGCGTGTCAATTTTTTCACAAAGAAAAAACATCAGCTGCTAAGAAAAGTAAAAATACGCCATAACTATTTTATTATTCCACAAATGTGGCAAGTCATTAATAGATTTCTGGAATTCTTATCAATATAGTTTTTTTTCTGTAGTATACATTTTTGCATCCATTTACATATTTCATTAAATAAAATTCACAGCGACGCTAGCCACGGGCGGCGGCACGATCGCGACTGAGCCCAAGATTGCATGCAACCGCACCACTCACGTTACAACGCAGCTTACAATTTGCTGTAACCATCTGCTGGATGCTAGGACGTACGATACGACGTCCAACATGTTGGAAGGGAGTCACAACACGCCTACATACGATACAATTTGCTGGATCACAGCAGATTGCTACAGCATGTTGCATTCGAAATTGTATGGTGTGTATATATAGCTTTAGATCTAAAATGATAATTGTCAAGGTATAATAATGTCCATTGTAAAATAAAAGTCAAGGTATTGAATATACAATAATGACAACTGTCTCAGTAGGAATATGTCTATACAAAAAAAAACTGTATATATAAAATAAAGTCTAAGCCGATATATTACCCTATAAAAGTAGTATAGACTAAGTAGAAAAATGTCCATTTAAAATTAGCACAATGATGTTTATAAGATAATACATTAAATACATAATTTAATTGACCTAAGAGTGTACAAGTAGAGACGAGAAGAATGTTAAATAAAACAAGTCCCACACAACGTCCATAAAAATGGCGGCACAAATCTTTAACTGCCGCAGACTTTTACAAGCTCTTGGAAACCAATTCTGATGATGATTTAAAACTGCTCACTTGTTACATTTTGGTTCAACGCTACAAAGTTAGTCTGACACTCTCTTTTGTAATAACAATTCTTTACAATTTAGTCACATAAAAAACTTTTAGAACAGTGCAATGTTGGCGATAAACAATGGTAACATTACTGTGTTACCATCGTTTAACGCCAACATAGCGTTACGTTACCACTGTAGCGTAACGCTAAAATATAAGATACCAGTTAAAAACCTAGTAAACTAACTTTTAAATTAGGAGTATTTGATTGTCTTAATTTAAGAGTACCACACGTTATGACAATCACAAAGCAGAGTTAATTCACTGGACGGTTCATAATATGAAAGACTTGCTCGTATTTAGTTAGGGGAAAGTGTAGACCAGTGAAGATAAATGAACCGCTTCAATTTGATGTGAGCGGCCATCAATATAGGATGCGGGTTTAGACTACAGACGGCTGCGGTCATTGTGCACTAGATACAGTTCGAGTTTGACCACGTTAACACGCTGTCAAAACCTTACATAGTAAAAAAACCGTACACACAGTAAACTAAGTATTAGTATATGTACATTATATTTGAGATATACTTCTTTATTTATGTCTCTTTGTATTTTCCAGAAATAGCTATATAAAAATAACTATATCTATAATGCATAGCAAATCCGTTTTACAATCACTAGCTCTTTTGTGTTTTTTTATCACATTTTATAATATAATACATATGCAGATATATCTATCTTATTATCAGCTATTGTTATAGTAATAATCAATATTGTTATGTATAGCCTAATGCTTATTAGGAATCAATTAAAAGCGCGTTGATTAAAAGTACTAGAAACTTTATAATTGCCCTTTTAAATATTGATCAAAGACCGATACTGGCAAAGATACTTCTTAGAGTTCGTATGTACTTTTTTATTGCGTCTTTCGCTCTCGCTTTTATTATAGAAAGGAGTTATCATGCTATCCAAACCTTTACAAAAAATGTACTAATTCTGCTTTTGCATCTATGTTTTTATAATTACGAGTAAGTACTAAGATATTTTTTTCGGGGTGCACTGCAGTCAACTGAAATCCATTCAAATCTATAAACAAAATGGGAACAAGACGAGGAAGAAAGAGATATTGTGCCACCTATACATTGCTGGGACAAAGATAAAAGAGGTGAAGAGAAAATAAAAAAATAAAATATCAAGCTTATTTGTTGTTTAAACGCTGCATCAGGAAACCTAGGAAGCAGCCATCCAGATAAAAGTCAGTTCAAGACGGACTGTTCCCGGGTGCTCACAAGAAGCCCACTATACCAGTATCAAGGAAGCCGTAACTATCTGCGTATCGAAGGGAAGTCTTTTCATAAGTAGAAATAGCGTCGCAAATTACCGATCGTTATTTAACTCGCTTGCAAATGCAACTATGCAGTCAAGATACCGAGCAAAATCCTTTATTTACTAAGCATTACGATGTCGGTACGCTAACGAAAAACGTATTCCTAGTCCTAAACAATAGATAGAATAGATAGAAAACCCTTTTTTGTACACTATAGTAAAACATACAAGGACAATTTGAAAAATTTAATACTGCCTTCCATTCTATTCTGTTATTGGAGTGTAACTCTAAAACTACTGGACCGAACTTAATGAAATTTAAATAGGACCACACGGGAAGCTTTCCATCAGCTTTCAAACAAAAAATGAGTTTTGAGAATCGGTTAAAATCGGTTATCGAAAGTTATGAGGTAACAAACATTAAAAAATACAGCCTAATTGAGTACCTCTTCCTTTTTGGAAGTCAGTTGAAAAGAGAAAAACATACGAGGAATAAAAAGCATTGTTGTTATGTACAACTATGTTTTTTTTATTCCTCGTATATAGTCGGTTTTCTCGCTTAAAGCGATTTCTTCCAGACAATCCTATATTACAGATCGAACCGCTATCAATGCGGTATTTAACAGCTGATTGCCTATTTCAATCTTTCTAATACGTAAAATTAGCATACGAACAGTAGATAGTATTGAAAATTGTTTTCATGCAAATAAATGAAAGCAAACAATAAAAAATAATAGCATAATCTAATACAAAACGAGAATTTCAGCATGGTTTTGACAATGACTGTTCAGCTGTGAGTTTCGTTTATATATAGTGTGCAAGCACCCTGGTTAAGGAGTTCGGTTAATGTATGTCAGCCTGTCGGGTAAATGCAAAGTACATGTTTTGTTCAGTGGCTGGCGACTAGCTAACATTGCAGTGGAGATTTAAAGATAAATTGAGTTTTTGAAATATGTATACCATCAATTGACAAGACGCGCAACTCGTGCACGTGAATGGAAAGCACTACGATGACCATGACAGCTACAGTGCCACACATTTTGGAGGCACTGCCATTTACTCGTCACTCGTCTAGACAGTGTACTCTCCAATGAGTGATGCTTGCGGACTATTGCTTTGCAACAGAAATCTGGCTGCGGTCGTAAAACTAAGAGTTCTCATGTACTGCTTGCTGCTGAAAGTGAAGATGTGTCAGTAAGTAGCTCAGCCACTAATACAATATACAATCAGAACACGGGCTCAAATATGGTAATCTGATCATTAACGTTAGTGAGATTAAAATTGGTTGACGAACTACTCTTCGCTTTTCGGTCTACTAAAAACCTTTAGGGCTTTCACATCAATGGCATATCCATAAAGTCGATGGCCGTCGTGGGATCCACATTTATTGGGGTCTATGAAAACTCATTCAATTCGACTTGGTAGTAGGTTCCCGAACATAGTGAATAGGCATATTTGAAGGCATTTAATTAATTAAGTATGGAGACGCAAAAAACACTGAAATGAGATCCTGTTTTATTATGATCGTTTGAAAAAAAATGCCCCGACACGAGCTAAGAATGATAAATATGAAATTTAAAAAAAAATAGTGTAGATGCGAATTCCAAGAAAGACACCAGCAATATTTAAATTCCATTTTTATTAACATTCAACATGCGTGTAATTGATTTTGGTTCCGTGTTATGAATGTACTTAATTAGTAAGATAACGCAACTCATGAGCTGAGAAGATAATATTAACAACATTTTTAAATATAATCTTGACGAGGAAATTTCATATGATTGAACTCTAATGTAAAATGTATCAGAAAACCAACAAATATTAGTTTCTAATTCAACCTGATCAGTGACTGATCTAGGAAGCAAAAATATTTGTAGTGCATAGTCCACCCAGAAATTAATTTGTTATACAACAGTGAACAATTATTACAATCAAGTTGCGCTTACCTTAACGTGCTCAGTAGCTTATGTTACTAACAAGCAAAATCAAATTCTGACCACGCTCTGCTACCAAACTACCACTAACTATATTAGGGTGAAGCGGCTTGAAGCTCATCCGACACAAACCAAATTAATGCTGTTCCGTATACGAAACCTCAGTATCACAACTTATGACACTAAAATAAAAATATAATACAGTATAATCTTGATCACTATCCAAATTAAGATTCCATAACATAATATCATGATCAATAGCTTGGTTAATAGGTTTTAATTAGTAGGTATACAAGATTTAAAAGCTAATTACCAGACTATAAATAAAAATGTTAATGTGACTATTGATCTAGTAACAATTTCCTTTCCTATTACACTACTTATTATGATTTAAGAATTGGTATCAAAGAGGTTAGTTTATTTTTCAAACATAATTCAAATTGTTTCAATAAACTCACGTATGGCTTTACCATACAACGAAACAAAAATGCACAGAATTTGTCCTATTTACTCGTATTATAATATCTATGCAAAAATGTTACACACTGTAAACTTGCTTCTACGGAAACGCGCTTGGGATAGTCCACGAACAGAAAAATCTGACGACAATGTCTATCAGCATGTACCAAGCAGCTATGTTACAGTCAATACTCATAACCGGTCAAACCACTTATGACTGCAAAATTCAGGCAAGAGCAGTTTTGACCGATGCACTTATTTAATAACAATTTTTACTGATTTTCGCAGTCAAATGTGGTTTTAACTAAAGATATCTAAGGTCAAAACTACTTTTAGATGCAAAATATTGGGTAATAGTGTTTGTGACCAATTTTGTGTTTAATAATGTTTTAAATAAATTGTAAAAAGTAGAGGGTAGGTAAGTGGATTTCTTTTCATAGTATTCAGTTTTCATGACTAGTCTAGGGCGAAGTCATAGATAACTAGGTACGACTACGAGCGTAGTGAGGAGGAGTGTAAGGTTACTTGTGACTTCAACGAAGAAGTATGTTAGATTTCTTCCTTTTATGATTTTCCTGGCAATTGCCACTTTTGAATGATTTTGACTGGTTTTTGCACTTAAACAGTGATTAGGCATCGTTCAAAACCAGTTTTGATTGATTTTTGTCCACTTTTAAACCAGTCAAAAGTGGTTTTCACCGGTTATGAGTTTTGACTGTTACAGCAACGTGTACCAGAATCCATCCTTCTTCATCACATACTATACTACTATACTCTGTATCGACTTTGAACCCGCAAAGAGTAAAGCGTGCATTTTGTAAGCAATGGCCCACGCGTGTTGCTCCAAGCCTACACACGAAGGGTCTATTACACAATAAAATCTATTGTTTCACAGATTATTATCACAAATATCACACAACACACGAATATGTTCCCCACATAATATACAACAAAGAAAAGCCTTTTGGAACACTGTTATATATCCTCGTTGGTAATTCGCTTCATTAAAATCAATAGTCCACTAGTTCCACTGTGTATCTCGGGAACTTCGAATTGGAACAAGAAATACGCTTTACTTTTATGCATTTATAATAATACAAAACATAAGCGAATCCCCCGGGTGTAATTTAGAAAAACAAAGGGGTGTAACATGCAGTTTTTTAATACTTTCACCGTAACTAATTTATCTTTTACTATACACTTGTATAAACCTTCCGTGAAAACTCTGTTGAGTGGTCTAAGGTGCTGTCATATCATGATGTCGATAAAAATGAGGGTTTTTAAAGCAGCTCATTTTCACATAAGCAGCTATTTAATTAAAACTACAAAAAATAATATGACATTTCTAAGACTTTGAAATACACATTGACGGAATTAAAATGTATTTTTACAAACCAGCGTACATGAAAATAAATTCAAACATACCAATTAATTTCACCTTTAAAACAGTTTTTCTTTTTTATCAATTTTTAATACACATACATTGACGGATTGTGTTTATTTAAGAGTGCACATTATTTTATTATGAATTTTGTACGTTTTTACGAGATGCGCTTGTTTGATTTCACGTAAAGGAAATTGAACGTAGCCAAGCGCTGAGCTGATAGCGCCTTAAGAGGGGTTAGCGGATATACGGGGTGAATTTTAACCGAAATGTACGGAACAACTTTTTCGCGTTTTTTGACATTTATAGTACTCAAACCTCAGTCGATCCAGTAAAGTCTTTTGATCCTTTTAAGAAACAGGATCGATTGACATCAAAAAAGTTTTTGTGTAAAATGATAATTTTCAAACTGTACATTTTTTCCGAAATCTGTGGATACAGTTCAGAATATCTTTAAAAAATATGGATAGTCTCCTGAAATCTTTTCCTGTAACTGTTTCAGACACAATAATCTACTAGATACCTTATTACTACTGCTAAAAAGACACCAATGCGATCATTGTAATACTATCGCAATGCATGCGTTCTCTGTCACATCATGTCTTCTCTATCTACCGATACATGAATGGGTGACCGCTACGAATACTACACTATCTAAGTCACTACATTATGAATATGTTCAATAAATGACGCTGATTTTTTGATAAATGTACTTTAACGCAAATTGTGTCATCCCAGAACGTCGTCATCATTATCTACCACGCACACGCGAAATTATGAAGATTTTTTTAGTTTACGGTAAACAATATCATTGTTTCGGTTGTTGTGTAACCCCACAGCTGAATGGACAGGCACGACCGGGGAAGTACCACACTCCCACATAACACCGACGTGAAGTAACATAGCTTTACGCTATAGCATAGCGTTTCGTCGGTTTGTGGTCGGTCGGCCTTCCCCATTCTCCCTCTCCTTCCCCCTCTCCCTCCACCCTCAACCCTTCTATCTCTCCCTTCCTATCATCCTTCCTCAAAGGTCAGCAACGCATCCTCGAGACTTCTGGTATTGCAGATGTCCGTGGGCGACGGTATCACTTACCATCAGGTGAGCCGCTTGCTCGTTTGCCAACCTATCCTATAAAAAAATAGACACATTATCAACGAACATTTTCTGGATCGTCTTCTTGGAATTCTAAGTTATTTATCATCAGCAGATGCCTCTTAGCTAGCGATCCCATTCGCCTTATTACTATCATACTAATACTCACACCGCAGAACAAAAAAACATTGAGTGTTCTTGCATTTTCCCATATTTTTGCTAAACAAGTGTAGTAGTTACATAGGCAATCAGCAAAGCATACACTATACTATATTATATCTTTGAATATTGATCTATACCATTTAATTGCTTCTTATTTTACTGCGATATTATCTTCAACATGCGACTTATCTTGTCACTGGACTTTGTACGAGAATGAGCAGTCAAACAAACCGCGTAGAACATGAAACTAGAAAGTGACCAACCTGTCTGTGGGATCAATGAACTATTTCGAACTGAAAGCACAGCTGATAGTCATTAATAACGTAGTTCAACAACAGTAGGTTACGTGCATTGCTCGGCCGGTGATAAGATGAAAGATGTATATTATGTAATTTACTTTATACTGAACACTTAATTTTTTTTTTAAAGCTCCTAAGCCTCTTGTGCAAGAAGTCGCCTTGGTTGTTAGCACCGCAGTTCCAGGTATTCAGCCGCGAAGCAATAATAATAAATAATATATATACTGGTCCAATGACTCAAAAACTTTTGTGACGAGCATAGTACAGTGCCTCGTAAAAGTAGAGTTTACTCTGGATGGCATCAGGCGCACGGTAAGCCCATGTCGTCACTTCATTGGAGTAAAAATCGGTCCCTTTTCGTACCTAAGCTACAGTAAGTAAATATCTAGAAGTAGAACGTCTTCCCTACTAGCGACATGTGCTAGCGATGATTCACGCACGTTTACCGCGAGATGCGTGTAGGGATGTCAACATCGTATCTACGAACAAATCTTCAATAGATCTTTTTTGTTGGTAGCCTACGTACACAACAGAAAACAATGACATTTAAAAACTGCCAACCCCGACCGCTCTGCCGGCACTCGCGTAATGATCGCCGGCAAGCGTCCTTTCTCCTCCGCCCCCACCGCACCGCCTCTGCCCACTTTTGACGCTTATTTATCGCGAAAACGTTGTACTTACTCGAGGCCGCGCGCTCCAAGTACTGTGCCTTACTACTGCTGTTGGTAACACTATCATTCATCAACATCATTTCCGGAACACAACAAAAATTACAGCTTCAGGGTTTGCTTCAATAAGTCTATGTAGATTCTCTTGTACGAAAATAATATTGATAAATAACATTGAGCTACAACTATGTAGTAGTTCTAAATATTTCTAAATATAGTTTCTAATAAATCATAGCTGCTAGACGTACCGACGCCGCCGCCGTGACGTTTGCACGTTTCTTGTCACGACTATGCTTATGGCATGAGTTTCAAATGGGACGTTCTCATTTGAAGTTCTCATACTGCTAATTGCCGATATCCGAGACATTTAATCGAGAACATATTAGAAAATATTTCAAATTAATTGTCATTTTATTTTCATAAATAATGTTTACTTTTCAATCCTTAACTTATTAAAAATGTTATTCTACACATATTTAAAATTAGATACGTCCTTTGATTTTGATCGGTAGTGCTAATATATATAGGAAACGTACAAGAATTAAGCTACGATGGATGACGAAGCAATGAAATATATAACCTACTAGTGACGACTTCGTTCGCGTATTAGGCTCGGCCTGCAGCCTTGCCACAACCTCCCATCATTCCTTGATTTTTCTTTTCATGAGAATCTTCTCCTGACAATAATTAACACAATAAAAAAATAATTTGCCAGACTATTTCATCCGTTCTCAAGTTATAGCGTGACCAGGAGAAATAGTGATTCATTTATTTATATATATATATATAGATATTTTAGAGAGTGCTTAATGTTAAAAACCTTGTTACCTACCTACATTACGTAAAACTATCGATGTCAGTTTAAAGTCATCGTTAAATTCTATATTACGGAATAATCGTTTGGGTAAGTCGTTAATCGTTAAATAATCGTTGGTCGTCGTAGAAATATTCTGGCTATATGTCTACATAAGAAATATTAAAAAAAATACACAAATATAGTAATATACATACGTATGAATACAATTACGTCGTATATCTACGGCAGCACTACCTACGCTTCACGAGATGATTTTACAATACATTATCTGATGAGTGTTCTTCCTCTGAAATAATGGTTCACATAATGATTCATATCGTTACAAAATGATTGTTTGCAGAACTGACCGCCTTTACGTACCTCGAAATGAAACAGACAATCGACACAGAATTAACAAAGTAATACCTAAGAATTTACCTTAGTACTATATTTAAAAAAATAGTTGTTAAGGAAAAACTAAATAATTTTCAATCAGTCAGGGTTCAGAAGCACATAATAAATATGAAAATTGGTTAAGTAGGTAGGTACTTAGGTAGTTAGTTGAACAGTTCAGAGCAAAAAGTTGGTTAGGTATATATTCTTTACACTTCTGTGATGGCTCAACGCGGTGTTAGACAGGGAGACACTATATCCCCAAAGCTTTTCACAATGGCCTTGGAATTTATATTCCAACAGATGGACTGGACTGAAAAGAACTCCACCAACTACCGACAATTTGTGGAGAAAGACTTTCGAATCGGAGGTTTGCTGATGACCTGGTTTTCATATCTGATAACATGGACGATATGGTTGCTATGTTGGAAGACCTTAGGATAGAATCTTGTAGATAGCGTGCAGGTCAGAAAATTAATACTGGGAAGAACAAAATCATGACCAACATTCCTGACGTCACAAGTTATCAGATTCTAGTTGACATGGTGACTGAATATGTTTACTTGGGACAAAGCTAACTCTTGGCTTTGATAATCAGACTGAGGAGGTTAAACGACGAATCTCGCAAGCCTGGGCCGCATTCGGAGCCAACAAGGAAACTCTACGTGGCAAATTACCTCTCCATCTCAAAGTGAAAGTTTTGGAACAGTGTTTCATGCCCGTGCATGTTTCATAGTACAGAAACCATGTTACTCACTAAGAAATCAGCTGAGAAGTTGAGGATCGCGCAGAGCTCAGTATCACCTTTCGCGGCCGGAAACGAAATGAATGGATAAGAAGCAAGACTAGAGTTGGTGACATAATAGTCACAATAGCGAAGAAAATGTGGACATGGGCAGGGCACATTGCGAGAATGGATGCGAATCAATGGATGAGGCGAGTTCTTGAGTGGAGACTCAGGGCGGACACAAGTGGGCGAGGGCGGCCCCCTCAGCGCTGGGTTGAAGACATCAGGCGACATGCAGGCCGGGACTGGATGCACCAGGCACAAGATGTACAGGAATGGAAAAAAGGGAAGAGACCTACATCAGAGAATGGACCACAACGAGGCCTTTATGATGATGGCATCACAGCTGTGCGATCCTCTAAGAGCAAACTATGTTGCATCATCGACAACATACGTCAAATAGGTGGTAATTGACAACAGAAAAACAAACTTGTCAACAAGGGCGATATCTCTTTTTTGACATCTGGTATACTCGTTGATGATCGCAACGACAAAGCATTCCCTACAGCTGTGCGATTATCTAAGGAATGATTCGTCGTTGCGATGGACGAGCTCACCGATGTCAAATATATAAGAGATATCGCCCTTTTAACAAGGTTGTTTTTTGTCATCACGTCGATGATTCACGGATGTTTTCAAAGATGTAACGATGTTTTCTCGTAGAGAATCACACTGCTGAATCACACAACAGGTAGCAATCTCTCTAAAAAGACAGTGGATTAAATTGAATCATGACTATTTGGGTACCATTGACATTATCAAGACAAAAGGACTATACTTCGTTTCGGTGTACTATGGTGCAAGTTTTATGTTTACTCTAAAAGGAGCCTGCTATATTTGTGCGTATTAAAAACGTTAGTTGGGTAATAAACCGGCCATGGTTTCGCCGTAAACTGCAGCAATGGATGTAAACACAACCGGCGGTGTGAGCGCATGCTTCGTAAGCCCAGAGCAAGTTATTTTAGTGGTCCCCAAATAGTTCGGGATGGCAACATATCCGCTCTAATAAGCTAGTTCTACGAATCGAACGCTAATTTGTGGGGTAACTTATCCTTCATCTTCTTACTAGAGTTATCTTGGAATCATAATTAAAATGTTAAATTTTTAAACAATTATTATGAAAATAGGCAAATTTATATGTTCCTTTTTTATAGTTATTAATATTGTTCCAATTATTTATTAATAAGCTAGTTCTACGAATCGAATGTTTACTTCTTATCTGTAATATTTTCAGTAGAATAATGATAGAAGCTCTAACTAAAATGTTGCAAAAAGTATTGTTTTCAAAGTAGACAGAGAAATTTCAACACGGGACTCGCCATAAATAAATAGAACTCTCATAGTCATTATTTTATTATTTATTCGAAAAGGGGTGTGCTTGTACAATATCTCATTTGTTATTAAGCTCATGGTTTAAAGTACAGTAGGAATCCCGTTAAATGTATAATCGTGGCTAATAATGGATATCTATCGAAAAATCAGATAAACACAACGAATTTCGCTCCGTGAGAGTGAACATCATACAAGTGCTGGAAACGCTTCGTGCTGAAACGGAGACCGTTGCGGTTTTAGGTTTAGTAATATCATTGCACACTGGCCGTAATATATCTGATATATTATACACATCGTGACTACTCTACCGCACACTTCGCCTTTAGATTGGTTTCACAACTATCAGTGGCTGAGTTAAAAAGACGACAATGACTTGACTGTACCAGCGTATACTATTTTTAAGACTTTAATCAAAAATAACCAACGTTTGGCAACCAATTTAGCCTAGCCTTTGTTGGCAGATTTTCGTTTTGTCAGATCAAAGTAAAAAACTCCAAGACCCATAAGTATATCATCAGCTGAATTTGTTTTCCGCGGCGGATGTTTTAAATGACGATGGACTGCGCTGCGCTCAAGTAATAAGTTTTGGTCTTATTCGTCCAGTAACTTCACTCATAACAACACTCTGCCCATCCTACAATATCTGACATTGCGGTGGACCACCTAAAATGAGATAAGGCGCCTTTTGCGACAGTGGAGGAAAATTCTTACCTCATGGTGAAAAAGTTTTATTTAGTTACGTTCTTCATTTATAAGATTGAATGCATGCATTCATATTACTGAAGAGGTACATCGGGATTCCTCATGGGAAATTGGATCGATCTATCTAAATGCGTATATACAGAGACATATTCCATTTTGAATAAATATTGTTAGCTTTGAAGAATGCAAACAAGGCTTGTAACCACGACCGTATTCCGATTATCTCTCCTTAGTGTTAGCATTTCGGTCAGCTGTCGGATATATTATTGTCATATTTCACGTAATTGGACACGACGCCTTTTCTAACCACAATGTAGGTACTAAGACCATAGTCACTCGTGCATACTATGTACATTGTAATTAGGACATTTGTCTATTTGATCCCTAATACGGCTTCTGTTACATGGGTGGCTTTTCGCAATCTGTGGCAAATGAGATGCAATACCATCAAAGACCATTGACGTCTCCATAAAGAAATCATTCAATCAAGACGAGATATTATACATATTGTAATGTCTAATTATATTTATCAGTTACGCCATTCCATATACAAGGACATATACTTCCTTTCAATTGGTCTAGCACACAAATAATAAAGGATACCTTAGACAGCCTCTAAATTAAAACAATCAAATTCAATACAATTGTACGTTTCTATTATAGGCACAGATACCTGATATTTTGTACGTGGAGAAATGTAGCAGTAATTGATTTTTTATGTTGAACATAACAATACTTTTACGTACATTTTTCGTGCTTGCCCTACAGATATTTGTTGAGTAATTGGCTCACGACGTGCCGGCTAGTCTGGTACTGTTCTATTAAAAAAATACATAAATTAAAGAAAAGTAATTTGAAAACCTATTTTTTGATAACTACGTATAAATCATTACCGCAGCAGCCATACCAATAAAACACTCGTCGGGTGCTCCGTGCCGTAACCACTAGCATATTATTTCGTCTACGCAAATATGACAACGCTTCAAACTTTTGTCATAAGCTCATGTCGTTACCAAATAGTCTAAAAGTCGCCATATTCGGAATACTCATACATACTCTCATATAAGTACATTGTTCAATCCATCCACCCCTCGTTACTTCAAATAATGTGTTCATTTTATTTACTTAAGAAAAAGTCTTAGAAATCATTAGAAACATTGTAGTAAAAACAGCTTCTCTCATGGAATATGATTGTCACGATTTCTCGAAAAATACTCGTTGAAACGAGATAAAAGCCTATACGAGATTTGTAATCACGGGTGCAAACAATCTTCACTCCAAATTTCATCCAAATTTCATCCAAATCTGTTAAGCCATTTTTGCGAGACTTTCTTTTACAATTTGATTGTTTGTGTAGGTATTGTTATATTTACTTTCTGATTTAGATCAGTGGTTCTTAAGCTTTAAATTTATATTCTGTCATGCCATGGACCACCAACTGTTTAGAGGTAGTACATTAATAAAACTGTCCAGTCTCTGCTGACTTACGGTGTCGATTTGTGGGCTCTCTCCGCAGATTGGCACAGAGCCTTTGTCATGCAGAAACAGGCAGTGCGCGTCGTGGCACGAGTCGCACCGCGGACACCAGCAAAATCACTTTTTATCACATTAAAAATATTGACGTTGCCGGCATTATGCATATATCATGCATGTATATATGTTTTTACCTGTACTGAAACATTTGACCGGCACATAACCACAAGAAATGCACCAAGACTCCGTTTGCCGCCTCATCGTTTAATTAAGTCGAGTAAATGTACGCGGGTATTCGGTGTGAAAGCCTTCAACGCTCTTCCTGAGCCCATACGTACCACCAAGGCATTAACCATATTTAAAAATAAACATAAAACGTTTTTGCTCGACATGGCACCCTACAGCGTCGAGGAACTCGTCCCAAATTTGAAATAGATTTTTATTTATTAATTATTATCATTGACATGTTTATATAAAATTGGAATAATTATTATCAATTTTTGATTTATTTATTTTTATGAATGGACTACAAGTATGTAAATTGTAATTTACGCAATAATTTTTTCTTGTACATTTTATCTGACCTGTAATTTTGTTATTATCAATAAATATTATCATTATCATCATTATCATTATCATTATCAATACAATAAGGATTGTTCTATATACTTATAAAATATGCATAAAATTGTGCAAAGCCATTACATATTTAAAGATTTAACGTAAATTTTAGACTACAGAGATAAGTAGGTTTGTATTTTTTTTTTTTGGGATAGCTTGGTAAACGAGTAAGCGGCTCACCTGATGGTAAGTGATACCGTCGCCCACGGAGGGAGGGGGAAGGAGAGGGAGAATGGGCAAGGGAGAATCAGGCCTCCGGAACCTTCCACAAACCGACGAAACGTAATAGCAATCTATGTTACTTCACGTCGGTGTTATGTGGGAGTGTGGTACTTCTCCGGTCGTGCCGGCCCATTAGGCTGTGAGGATGCAGAGTGGCCCTACCACAAAAAAAATATATATTGTGACTACATGTTCTTTACTACTGAATCCTTGCTTCAGTTCTCAGTATCGGTATTTCACAAATGTTTTTGAAAATCTTAGACAAATGCCTGGCTCGAATGTATTTTGCTCTATCTTTCTATTTGGATGGTTTCGCGGACCACTTCTGTGCTTCCAGGGACCATCAGTGGTCCGAGGACCACCATTTAAGAACAACTGCTTTAGGCTGTCAAATTATTTTAAAAATTGTTCATATCGTATTTAAATTATGCAGTATTTATCACATAAATAGGTATGTATATACAAATGTGTAATAATGTCTGTCAAGCAATATTTTTGCATTGTTTAGTAACCTAGCTATTAGAATATTTACACTGTTAAGGTTGCTTGGAACAAATCGCTTTAAGCAATTATACTTTGATTATAGACTATTATTGTTAGATTTAGCCTTTACGTTTTCGCAAATTTTATGCTCGTTGTGGTATACAATACAAATAAAGAGATTTCTATCTATCTATTTCATCTCACAGCTTTTTATTCTTATTGGACCACCTAGCAAAGCATGATTAATTATGGAGAACATAAAGTAAACTAACCCCATTTCTCTCCACAATCTGCACACTATCAGCTAGGTATTGAAATTGCTATGACAACAACTGACATAACAAATTAATAACAGCTCGCGGGATGAACATCATAACTGACTTGTAACGGACAGGACTATAGATATGTAAATTATTTACGTATTCATGAACCTATCCAGGTCCGTAACCTAAGAGCTAGGACTGTATCTACTAACAAACACACACACACACATACTCTAAGCACACCCAAACCCATATAATATATAAGCAACTTTTCCCTTACGCACACACGCTCTCACTCAAACATGTATTACATAATTATGTTTCACTGAATCTTTAAATATTGTGTCTATATAATACTATCGAGTTTGTAATTAATCTATCATGGGAAGGAACTGTTACCCTGTAACACAGTTAATACTAGTACAGGGTACAGGGATTTCAAATCGTGTAAATAAAGTTACCACTTATTTCTATTGTTATTAAAATATCGTGTGTTATTATATACGAAACATTGTACCTAAAGTTGTAAATAAAGAATTATTTAATATTATTATTATCCTAATAATAAAAAACCGGCCAAGTGTGAATCGGACTCGCGCACGAAGGGTTCCGTACCATTATTTAATTATTTATTGTAATGTGAATATATATATAATAAATATTCTGTGAACATTTCAAGCATCTACCTGTTTTCCGTTAACAATATCGAGAGCAAAAACGAGCAAAAAATCACATTTATTGGACGGGAGCCCCCAAAAATATATATTTTATTGTGTTTTTTAGTATTTCTTGTTATAGTTGCAAAAGAAATACATCATCTGTAAAAAAATCAATTAAGTATCTAACTATCGCGGTTCATGAGATACAGCCTGGTGACAAACAGACAGACAGAAGACGGACGGAGAGCGGAGTCTTAGTTATAGGGTCCCGTTTTACTATTTGGGTACGGAACCATAAAATGTACAAACTGTCATAGCACAGAAAATAGGAATACGTTTTAACTTGGGAAATTCGACGTCTATGTATTTTGCCCTGTAATATAACGCATCGTCAACACTTCTATCGGTTCGTTCTTTCTATGTATCGGTAATTATATCACGGTAATGTTATTTATTATTACCGTGGCTGTAGTGTTGTACAATAACATATATGTATGACCTTGAAATGACATCATCAACATAACAAGACAAACAAACGAAATTGCAACTCAAATAATGGTTAATATCTACCGATTTAATATCTAACTACGGACTTTCAAATAAGTATGTCAGTGCCAAACAAGGTCCTTAGGTCGATGGAAACCAACATTTTATAATAAATACTTAATGGACATTTTCCTTGCTACCTTTTGCATATTATTTATGAAGAATAGGTACATGTAATATCTTTACTGCTACTGGCATGTTTATTTGATATCTTTGGTTTTTTTTCTAAAATTAGTAATATAAAAAATGAATATAATTAATAAAAAATAATAAAAATAATGAAACCTCCGCTTAATCCTAAATTATCTAATCTGTATATAAAAAGATTAACCCCTATTTCTTCTGGTCACGCTATGACTTGACAACGGATGCCAAAATCACGCTAATTCTTCTTTTGTTGTGTTAATTATTGTCAGTAGTAGCTTCTTATGAAAGAATAACCAAGAAAATATGAGAGGTCATGGCGAGGCCGAAGGCCGAGCCTACTACACAAACGAAGACGCGTGCAGTCGCTAGTATATTATAAATCTTATTTTTTCTAGTTGTAATGGTTTTGTCAAAGTCAAAGTCAAAATCATTTATTTAATTTAGGCATCAAAGACGCACTTATAAACGTCAATTTTTCATTATATATTTACATTATATTTGACTTTGACTTTGACTTAACAATCACATGCGTTTTTACACCACATGCAATTCTGACTCCAAGGTCTGATATGAAGTGATGTTTAAAAACGGGCTTCGATCACGAATACGATGAATTGGTTCCAGTTGTATAACTCCCGTCATTTTATTCATTGTGTGGTTTTAAGTGTTGAATGTTAAAGGCATTGTGGGTAAGAAATGTTTTTAAAACAACGTTGTTATAAAATATGCATACGAATTTTTATTTATTTAAACCGCGGTACAAGAACAATGGGAAACAGAAGGTTGGTGTAGTAAATAAACAGCTATTAAAAAGTTCGCCAACAGATTGCATTTAAAATCCAAGCAGTTGGATTTTATAAAACATCATGGCAATTGTTGTGTATGGTCTGCACCTGTTTCTATAGCTATCTAATCTATAAACAATAGTTTGCTCATTAGAAAAATCAATCAGGGCTGATTGATTTTTATATTAGATTATAGATAAGAGAATCATCGTGTCGTTACAGTGATATACATTCAGATTTTTATATGCCAGCCCAAACCAGATTTTTCCTGCTCTTAAGCAACTATAAAGTCTAATTTCGACTCCGATAAAACTGTAAAACAGTAAATTCGTAGCAATTTCATTCAGCTTTCGAGCGATCTCTTGCACCTTAGTGATGTAGGATCCAAGATCGATATCGATCTTATATAACAAATAATTTTACGTGAGCAAATATAAATGTTTTAACTAAACATTAGCAGATTCCCAGCTGAATATACGACAGCCTAGAATGTGTGTATTACTATAGACTGGTATAGATCTTTTACGTACGGCTTTTAAGATTGCATTGTGTTGACCTTTATATATTTAGTTTTTGTGTTCAATCTATTTCTGATATCATTGAAATTTTGCTGAACTTACCTGAAATCCAATGTTGCTACCGTAATTTCTTGTATGAAAGACCGCAATAGTACTTTTTTTTAAATTCAGGCAATTTTATTTCGTTGATTTTTGGGCAGTTAAACTATTTCGAAACTAGGCTATACTAGCTTATCCGCCATGTCGCACTGGGTTCGGGTGGTGGACAATGGCAAATACTCTTCTTTCTGAATCGTATTAACGAGCCTCAGGAGTTGTAATAATGCTAAATATTGCGGTGTCAATTGTGTCTAACTTTGATATTACTACGGTAATAATATTAACAGCACAGCCTGTCCCACCACGATAAAACCGCACACCGCCATGGTACTTCACATATCTCTGTTTTGTTCATATCATCCCTAGCATTTACATTATATACATATAATACTAATAATATAGGAAGATATCTATCTATGCTCTCCGGAGATCTCGTTTTCCAGGCCACTGACTTCTAGAACTCAGTGTTGCATGTTATCAATGTCCTCGATAGGCATCTTTTCAGTTTGTAGTGAAATTGTTTTTAGTTCCTTTCTTGTAGGATCTAGCAATTCTACAGTGTACATCGATATTGTAGTGTTTCCTTGCTTATGATGTTAAACGACTATCAATATCGTATTGTTTCCTTAATTATGATGTTAAAAGAGTTGCGTTCTTCAATACTAGTTATGTTCTCTAAACTTAAAAGAGGATGATCCGATAAGAACAGTTAATATGTGACTTGACAAATCCAACACAAAACACAGCCTAAGACAGAAGAAAACGTATTAACGTATCAACACATGTTATATGTACGAGTATATAGTATATGTATATGTGACATATTATATGTGTGGCAACTATGCTAATATTTTATTTCATGAATGTTTTCATGAGTAGTACTACTCGAGCTAGCGGATCTAACAACAATATAAGCTCCTCTACCTAGATATTCAATCTAGGTAGAGGAGCTTATATTAGCATTTTTCATCAAATTCAAGATGGTTCGCCCTGGTCATAAGTGGTCACAAATCTAGAGCACAAGTGGGAAATTAGGATGAGCGTTAGTATATATTATAATTATTTGTGTAGCATGCTTTTCATTAGGGTATAGTAGTCTACATCTACACTATAATAATAATAATATTACCGCAGGGGCGGCTTTGTGGCGAGTCGTCGGTGAGTGGCGACACCGCGGACCCTGATTCTCCCTGAGGCTAAATGAGACCCCTGACCCCCGGCTTGCCTTAATTGGCCGTCTTGGGGTGGAGACGCAAGAGCAAGAAACAAAAAGCTCCAAGGGTGTTGAACAAGTGTTAAAGGGCATAACGCCGGTAGTAGCGCTTTAGTGAAACCGCAGCACACCTCTCGACACCCTTTAGCTATTTACACCAACGTTGCCCCTTCTGTCACTATTCATGGTGGCCTTTATTGCGGGCCCGTTTAGTGGGTGGCATGTCACCACCTGCCCCAAAAATGTTTATAATGAGACTGAAATTGGCAGGTGCCGTAGTCTTTTCCACAGCCCACTATCTTCTTATCAATAATAAAACCATTTCAATAGCCTTGCCATTTTACCCATTTTTATAATAGATATACCATGTAACCATCCATCCAAAAGTTTCTGTATTTTAAATTACTTTGTATGTTTTATACCAAACAGGCCTCTAAGTGTTGGCTACAGCCCCACTTATGCCTTTGTAAAGGACCGGATCAAATCCGTGATTTTTTTAAAATAAAAGGAATAATAATATAAAGTGGAAAGATTTGTTTGTTTGATATGAATAGGCTCCGAAACTACTGGACCAATCATAAAAAATATTTCACCATTAGAATCCTACATTATCCCTGATGGTCATAGGACATAGGAGATTTGCACAAATTCAGAGAAACGTATGAAAACTTGAATAATCTAACACAAGGTGTGAAAAAAGCCTTATATCGCCTACGCTACGAAAACTATTGACAAAGAGCAAAGTGATAGCACATTTTTATAAAAGACGTCTATGTCTACAAAAAACAATACCATATGTCTGACTTTTAAAGTTATGTCAAAATAAATATATTATCATCTCACTGATTACCGATCGTCCTCCATCGTTTGTTGTCCTCCCTATCCGCGCGGACTGTTATTGGCAAAATTATGGTTACGCCGCACAAGCCATACATACAAGAAGAACAAGAAGAAGAAGTAAATACATTTTCATGTTAACATATGCAATTGTAACGCCGAAAAATCCTTAAATCACTTACTATGCGGAAATTATATTGACAAAAGAGCGAAGCGATGTAGGTACGAGTATTATATATCTGGTGTTTCCAATCTTTCTTTATGGCGCGGAAACTTGGTCACTAAACTAAACTACAGGATCCCCGAAAAATCGATGCACTAGACATGTGGTGCTGGAGACGACTACTGAAAATGCCGTGGATAATAATTCTATCCGGTTGCTGCGGTCATGAGTTGGATGGGTGATCGATAGTGACTTTATTCAACTGAGCGCTGGCGTGCTTCGGAGGGCACGTTAAGCAGTCGGTCTCGGTTGTTTGTCTTAGAACAACAGCCATTAGGCTATGTCTAACTGGCATGTGTCAAGTTTCACTGGGCTCGCGTGGTGGATTATGGCCTAACTTCTCTCTCCGAGAGGAAGGTTCGAGTTACAGCAGTGGGATTATGTTTGTATATCTACACATAATATATTGCTCAGGTTGATATTCTGCAATTGCGAGGATTAAATTTAGCACCTAGAAAGGAAGAAGCTATTTGCGGTAGTTTGGCTCTCCGCGATTAGTCATAGTTAATTCTGTCCAAAGCAGACAGGAAAGCGCCACTGCCGGCGCCGATTCGAATACCGAGGCTTTGCAAACTATTGTAGCAATTCCAATCCGTCTCCAAAGCATTCTGTCGATACTGAATGCTTTGTAAGTGAAGATAGATTTATATCCATTTCATTTTGTACCTGTCAAGTGCAGTCAGCATACTTGGACGAGTGGTTGATAGTGGTATTTTCATTGCTTCGTGCGTTGAGGGTACGTTAATCTGCCAGTCCCTGATGTTGTCTTTAACAGACAAATGTCGAGTCGGAGGCATTGGATAACAGAAAGCATCTATGAGGTTAGCCTATATCCGCTGACTGGGAGCTCTTCCGGTGGATTATGGCTACCTTGGTTATAATAATAATAATATTGAACAATATCCAACTAGATCTTCTCGTCTGTGCTAGGCAGAACTTGCACTGTGGTAACCTGATAACTGATATACATACTAACACAAATAAACACACCCCGACATAGGTTAAACAGGTTCGTGCACACATGTTTGACCGTTGTCCAGGGGTCGAACCCGAGACCTGCGGCTTCTGAGCCTGTGGCTTCTTAGGTAGGGTTACTACCTACCGGCATGGCATATTTCCCATAGCGCAATATAACTAATAGCCCATACTCTCGGCTTTGTGGATGTAATTGGCCGGTTATGCAAGTTCAAAGTTACTCAAAAATTTCAGCGCATAATTAAAATCTCAAGGTTTGCTATAGCAGAACTGATTGGTCAATCGGAGGTCATTTGGAATGTATAAACATTTGCAAACTCGTGCGCGTTACGGGTTTGAGCCTGGTCATTACGCTATTTGCATTTTTAAACAAAAAAAAACTTTGAACTGTCTAAGAGATGCGTGATAGCGCATATTTTATCCAGTGCAGTGACACGTAGCGGCGGTACCACCACCCTTATTGCGTACTTATCACGTAAAGCTTGTGTGCATGTCAGAGACAGAGGTTTTGAGACCAAGGTTGAATGAAGTAACAATGTGAAACAAGCCTGTTTTTGCAAATACCATATGGATATACCTATAAATAATTGACATCTCAGTTTTTATAAAGTTAATGGCATTCGAGTCGGAGAAACTTCGTGTTCGTTACAGGGAACTAATGTAGGACCATAAAGTTGTATACCAAAAAGTACCATAACAACTGTGAAAATACCACAAAGACAAATGTTAACAAACCCACTTGTGAGCGCTCAACTTTTGCGTTGTTTCAATGTTTTAAACGTAACTATATTGTGAAAACTTTACTATTGCAACGTCTGTTGTTTTGTCACAATCTCGGTTAAATTCGTTCTGGTAGATACTTAGTTCCAGTTACTTTTTGTCAATATATATTACAGACAAGGTTATAAATTGAATGTTACCTTGGCGTTTTATGTTGTTTTTTTACTTCTAGTATTAAGTAGTGCTATTCTTGTTCACTTAAATTGATATTATCTGTGCCCCGGGCTTACACCCGCGTGGTGATAGATGATAACGATGATGATCAAAAGGGTTATTCTATGTATTAATTTAACGCCTCATATACCTCTGTACAACATTTTATCAAAATTGAACGTGCGTGAAGAAGTAACATACAAAGAAACACTCACAAACTTTCACCTTTATAATATTAGTGTTTTTGACTCTGATATCATTCATATCTTGAATACAAGGTATGTATTCCTTTACCTAAGTTAATAATAAATATTTGACACCAACAGTTTATTAGAAAAAAACAAATGTGTTTGTTTGGATTGGTGACAATCAAACAATTCCGTTGGTGAATCGCAAAGGAAGTTGAAATCTTTTCGCAATTAACCTAACTTGTTTAAATTCCATTAGTTTGATTCTCCAAATCAATTTAGTATCTATTACTTTACCGCATTTTAGTAGCTGTGGCTTTATCCACGTAGCTTTGGTTTTGTGATGCATTTATCTTACCAACTCCGAATATTAGGAGTAAGACATCTTCTTCATGAAGCTGGATCATTTTCACTATATAATTAAATATCTTCATATATTCAAAATAATTATGCATAAGCTGCTTAGCCCCACTGTCAGAGTCTACATTCCAATTGAACGCCAATGTCCATATATGATGTTTGTTCTATATTTATTTAGTATCCGTGTTTTACTGGTCTGTTAATGTCCAAGTGCTCATAAAATGGAAAAAAAATAACAAATTCTATAATAATAAGCACTACATCTTAAATTCAAAGAACAAACATGCTAAAATTGTATAATATATTATAAACGTTTATATTTCTTTTTGCTTAAGATCTAAATACGTACTCTATAATATATGCCCTACCTACCCTCTATCGTGATTGCATTGTTCAGAACTCGAAATTAATAGGTTTCTTTAATCACCGCAACGCACAGTGGTCATGCATCATGAAATCGTAGGATTTAGAAATCCGTGATGAAATACAAGAGGTAAATTTCACATATTGAGTAAGTCAGAACGTCTTGTGGTTCCTTTAAAAAATCTCACACAACCAATGACACTGAAGAAAATAAACTGAGAACTACTTTAGAAATAGCCCTAGGAAATAAGAAACAAATGAAGAATATATCTAAAGGCAAGTGTCTGGCAAATGAACAAGATTTTTTTGTTTTATTTTTTATAAAGGTTCATCAAAGTGAATGCCTGTCTCCAGATGGAAAGCGAAGCTGGAATCAAGAAGCAATGACCATTAGTGCACCTTACGGCTGTACTAATGGTCATTGCTTCTTGAGCCACCCCTATGATGACCTAAAAGATGCTTTTTCTTGCCCCGCTTGAAATACCCAGGGTCATAGCTGCAAGGAAATACGTACGACGGCAGAGCATTCCACAATTTACTTACACAACAGAGGTAGGAACTGTCAAACTTGTTGGTTCGAGGTAAAAAGTTTTGAACAGTATATGTATGTGTATATGTATACGAATGCAAAAGCGGAGAAAAAAAACAATAGACAACACAAAGATCGTTAATTAACAGAAAAACGAATAGCAGCATTGTGGATAATTCACAATGCTGCTATTACTACTACACACTACAGGACTACAGGACTACAGCAAGTTGCGAAATCTCCCACTTTCCCTTTTCGTATTTAGCGCCAAAGATTATGTCAAACATTTTTATTAATATAAGCTACAGTTCCGTAATAAAAGCAAAACGTCGATTCTAAATGAAGATGGCTATTTTCGTACCACCTCAGCGCAACAAAGAAAAGCTTAATTAGGTGCAACTCAGCTTCAGGCTATAATTAGCTATCTTGGGAGCTTGAACTGCAGGCTATACAATTACAACAGTAAGCTCCATGGCTCCTTACTGCGATCCTACTTTACTTCACCGAGGTACAAAATATCGTGTCCTGTTTTGTGCAATCTAAGTGCTTAATGATATACACTAAATTAATCTCTTACACGCAGATGATATGGTAAGAAAGGTATAGTTAATTTACTTTCGTGCAAACGGGCATCAACAGTGCATCAATATAATAAATTGTTAGAAGAAGCTCCGCTCTATTGACCTTGAATATGTAAAATTGAATTCAATAGAAGTCCTTCATCGGACTGTATAAAAGATATATATTTTATATGGATTAAGAAATAACGTTTCTTAAGGCCATCTAGCTTACGGTAGAATTGTCCAATACTCTAGGTAATTCTAGCACATACTTTGTATAAACTTTTCTGGATGTCTATTATTTTATACTGAAACCTGAGAGCTCAATGGGACACAAATCATGGACAGTAAGAATACCAAGAAACGGAAATCACAGAATCGCAAAAGTGAACTGAAAATAAGAGGCACTATTAAAATGGTGGGTGAAAAAATCTACAAAAGTACGTTTTGACGATAGTAACATTAAATAAGAAGCTAATAATATAAGAGGTGACGCTATTAATTTACATTGAATAAAATTCAACACATGATAATGAAAGCGAAAGACAAATAAATGTAGAAATGATTTCTGAGTATAATAAAGGAGACTAATATACCAGTTGAATTAAAATATACGTTGAGTTAGAGTAATACGAAAGCCACAATGATGTACCTACCAAAACAAACTGAGACTTCGTGGTTTAGTGTCATCCATATAAACTCTTTCTGATATAATTATATAGACGCGCGCGGTATAGAAATGAGAACGTAATGAATTGAGTACGCTTATAATATATGTATGCTTAAAACTAAACTACCACTAATTTGAATTTCCAATATAATATACAAGTAAGTAGGTACCAATCACATTTTTAACCAGACTTGGAAACAAAACTGTTCTTGTTCAGAAGTAGCTTTATTTTATACTCGTAGTTCGTAACTTTGGGCCAGCATTGAGAGACGTTTCATAAATGTTAAACGGAGTGCTTGTTAATGAATGTGAACTCTTTGTTTAGACCGAGTTAACAAGACAGTTAAAAATGATTACAGATTAGTACTGGAAATAATTAACTGATGCTTCGTCACACAAATATCTTTGCAAAGTTATATATTTACTACTCTGTGTAAAAAGTATCGGGAATATGTCAATAAAAAGACCCGTGTAAAAGAGGTCGTTCTAATTTTTTTACTGCATGTTGGTAGCACTGTACAGAAACTGAAACAGTGAATAAAGAATATTATTTAGGCGTCATGAAGCGTTTGCGTGAGAGTATCCGCCGAAAACGTCCAGATTTGTGGCAACACAACTCATGGATGCTGCACCATCACACACAGCCATTATAGTGAAAGAGTTTTTAGCGAAAAATTCAACAAAAGTTCTCGACCAAGCACCGTATTCACCTGATATGGCTCCGTCTGACTTTTTTTTATTTCCCAAGTTAAAATTACCACTTCGAGGAAAACGTTTTGAGTCGATAGAAGCCATAAAAGAAAATTCGCTGAAAGAGCTAAAGGCCATACCGCAAATAGCCTATGAAAAATGTATGGAAGACTGGGTGAAGCGTTGGAGATGTTGTATTGCAAGCGATGGGGCCTACTTTGAAGGCGATAAAATAAATTTAGATGAATAATTTGTATTTTTTGTTTTATTGACAAATTCCCGATATTTAGTACACAGAATGTATAACGTATTTATATTATATATATATTGCCGTGTGGTCCCATTTAAATTTCATCAAATTCGGTCCAGTAGTTTTAAGATACACTCCAACAACTGAATAGAATGGAAGTTGGTATATTTTATTTCAAATTGTACTTGTTTTGGTTAGTGTTAAGATATAACAAGTAACATAAATTTTATAATACAACTCTACTAGTTACCTATTCGTAATTTTTATTTTTTATATGGCTGTCAAAATTACTCACAAGTACGGAACAATCTAAATTGCATGTAATTTTCATGTACGAGCTCCGCGGTCGCACCAGCGCACAGACAACACACAATATCAACAATCTGAACGCACAGTGTGTTTTGGTTTGATCGTTCCGTTTTGGAAAATTCGATCGAGAAAATGATCGCCGTGGCTATTGGGAGCGAAAACCTATAACCATGAATTATATCAAGATTAGCGACTGCCCGCGATTTCGTTCGCGTAGTAGGCTCGGCCTTCGGCATCGCCATAACCTCCCGTCCTTTCTTGGTTTTTCTTTCAAAAGAACCGTCTCCTGACAATAATGAACACAACAAAACTAATTGTTTTATCCGTTCTCAAGTTATAGAGTGACCATAGGAGAAATAGGGCTTAGCACTGTTCTTTCTTATATAGATTAATCTTAAACCCTACGAATAATACTTATTATTATTCGTAGCTTAAACCACGTCGGAACTGACAGTCGTCCTAAAACAAGTAAAAAATGAAAAATTGTTTTCTTTTAAAAAGTGTAGTTACTTTGATAAACAACAACATAAAATCGCGTCGAAGCTGACCTTAGCCTGTTAAATAGAAATGAGAGGATCCTAAATCGGATTGTCGCCTGCGATGAAACGTGGACCGTGTATCAAAATTGAAAACGTCCGCTTCACTGGGTAGCGTCCAAACGCAAATTAAGCAAAAGAAGTTGGAGTGTACGGTGGACCTGTGCCAGCACTGTTCATTACAGATTATCGACCTGGCAGTATTATTACCACATATATACGAGTATATATTATTATGAACAAATATTGTACATTATATCTCTGTGAGTTACTGCATATATGTATACCATTAAGAATCGCAAATTATGATAAATTTTATTTTTCCTAAACCTGTATTGAGTTGAGGCGTATTGTATTGAGACGATTAAAATTAAATTAAATATTCAAATGAATCCAGTGAAAATTTGAAAACAACATTACCTACATAGATACATTATGTTCTTTTATATAAAAAATAATGCTGTTCATTAGTCTCTCAAAAAGTAGAAACGTCTGTCCGTTAAATGTGTAAAAGTCTACTAGATGACAATACATTATATTATAAGCTAACAATTACTTCGAAAATCCGACAAGAGTATAACTACACTGTTCTGTTATTGTTGCATATGGAGAAGGAACACAAACTGCAAGTTTCTCTATCTATCCTCAGTTTTCGTTACTACGCATAGAAATTTCACATAACGTCCTTACAAATAGTGTCAAATATCTATCTCTAGTAGAATTAACCGACGATAGATAGATTATTGAAACCGGACTATAAATAAAATAAAAAAATACCATTTCTGAAAATGAAATACATATTAATCCCAAAACAACTGCACCTAGGCGTATACACCCCGAAGTGCTAACTTATCATGTGCCTCTCAAGCTCCAACATATAGCTGTCTAGTCTAAATATAGACATATTATCATGCATCATGCCCCCCCCCCGCTTCATAGACAAACGGTACATACACATTAAATTTTGGCTGGACGGGCGTGGGATTGCTCATTAATGAATTTCCGCCCTATTAGCCTGAAAATTGAAATTCGGGATACACTATTTCCGACCACCAGTTATATGTTTTGTGCGAACTGAAGTAGGATAATTGAAATAATTGGAAGGGAGAAGGATTTGTTATGTATAAACAGGCATCTTTAAGGTAAGCAGATCGAGGCGCGTCCTGAGGAAATGATAGTCACATCCGGATAAATATTTCTAACTTACTGTTACTGTTAAGGTTTGAAGGTGATGGGCGCACGCCTGTCTTGTGACAAAATGCATCTGTTACCATGCAGAGGGTACCGCTTTAAGTTTGCCCGGTGTTGCGTAACATGATACAAAAAAGTACGGTGGCTTTATAATACTTATTTTTTCTCTCTTATACAGCAAAATATAGTAAGTTTAGGTATTTGGAGGTTTTCTGAATGTCCTATTCTGCTTTCGGAAATAGTCAAGTATTCTGTCTTCGTAGAGTCCAAGTGCAGGCCATTAGTACTGCCGTGCGATTATCTAAGAGCAAACATCGTTGTATCTTTGACAACATCCGTGAAACAAATGACGAGATGACAAGAAATGTTGGAAAAACAACCTTGTGTACAAGTGTGATATCTCATAAAGTATTTGACATCGGTGAGCTTGTCGACGAGCGCATCGACGTATCATTAGAGAATCGCACGGCAGAGCTATTGAGTTCAATCTTTTATGTAGATAGAAGTTAGAACGTCCTGCAACCTATTTTACCGGGCTGTATTAATATGGCCTATGATTATTGAAGATACACACAATCGAAAAAAACGCTTCGGCCCCATACGACGCGACGGTCACAATCTACTAGAGAGTTAAATTCGATGCTTGGATGGGTGTCTTAGTGTACTCGTCGTTATAGCGTCTGAAACGGATTGCCGGAACACGCGGTGGGTTCCGACCTAAAATGTAAATTGTCTATCTAAAATTGCAATGTTTAGTCTCTAAGCAGGCGTTAGTGCTTTAACCCTTTGTGTCCCAGAAACGTAAATATACGTCAGTTTCTTCATAAATCTTTTGTTTTAATTATCACGGTATAGGAAGGATTAAAATCATGTAATAATAACAATATCATATGACCGAGAGGCCGTAGCACAAACAATTTGCGCAAAATGTATTCGTATCGAAAGCGTCAACGCGTCACGCTTCGGCGTACAAACTATGAGTTATCTGTGATACAGTTGCCCTAGATACATGACAGTTTGTACTGTTTAACGTGAACGACACGCAACACTTACGCAGTTATTCGTGCTTGGCCCACAGGTCTCTATCTACAACACCAGCGCCGTCAAACGGAATTAACATTCCTACCATCCTGCCATTGACGATATTATTAATTTTTTATAGAGGTGGCACGCAACCCACCTGAGTCCAGTTGCAGTACCACGCAGATCTTAGAACCGAAGTTTTGCATGACACTGCACTGCACTCGTCACTCTGAGACATGCATTATTGTGTCCCATTCACCCAGAACTTTCAGTGCTCTTCACAGCCTAACATAGTTAATGACTGATGGTATTGAACTTTGGTGGTACGTACCAAGATGTTCTCTTGCATAAGAGTCGTACCACTTAATAAAAAAAATATGTACCTTATAATGCTGGCGACCTTTTTGAGCAGATCCCAAATGACATTAGTCTTTAAATAACTAACTACTAAAATCTTAGGTTGTAATTATCATCACAAAACTCAATATGAAACATGCGAAAGAGAAACCGGCGGCCCTAGTCTTGCATAATCTAGCCGGTACTAATCGCCGTAGACTTGGAAAGCCTCCACTAATCACTTACCTACTGCGTGGCTGCAATTTACGCAGTAACTTTTATTTATTCTGTGGTTCACGCTAAATGTTAGAACTAGCTTTAAAACATATGATGCTAGGCATGTATAATATGCGCCGTAGAACTTGGAACCCTAACAAGGTTTTTTGCGAAACTGCTAAGACAGTTAACAGACAGCCTAAAGTTAAATTTTATGACTTTAAGGGCCATCGTCCTGCATTCATGGAGCTACCTCTCCCAAAATTTTATATGAGGAAGTATATTTTACCCACTACCCTATAATTTGAGCTCTATGAAGAAATAATATCAGATAGCATAATTCAGAACAAATTTCACACAAAAAGGGGGGCCCTTTAAACCAAAGCGATGTATGATTCCAAATACGAATTAGAATAACTACGAATTACGAATTAGATTTGAAGTGTACTCACTTGCAAGAAAAATGACCGACTGATGACGTACTGAACACGACTTTTGTTGGGTCATTTTTTTAACGCAGTTACGTCTGTTTTGACTTATTATTTCTTCGTTTGAGCTAGGTATGGCGTGATAACTTGAGTGCTTCTTAAATCATCGCCATTTGGCGCTACTGCACATGTAGATCTATCAAAACTTGTACTTTATCAAAATAATCTTAATAAAGCTTAAAAATAATCATATTGATTACGAAGTACTAAACTAGGTAAAAACTAAGTACATTATACTGTTATACGATTGTACTTCTACAAATTTGGACTCATTTACAAATTATGTACAGATCCGAATCAAATCTAAATGTTTACAAGCTCCAGTGGTTAACTATTGGTAGACCGTAAATTGCTGACATCTGTTATGTACCTACTTTTAAAGAGGTAACATATATAATTTTATTTACATTTAAGGGAATTGGTATATTATGTTACAGTTAAAACCAGTTTTTAAATAGAACGCGATTTCACTAGTATGAACTAGTATTTACTGAATGCCTTTGTTAAAACTAGAATTCAGTTCCTGCGCATCGCGAGCCCCTGCCGCAGAACGCTCGCTTCGCTCGCTCGGCTTGCGCTTTGTACTCAAAAGTAACCTAACACACCTCTTCGCTTCGCTCTTTGTCGTACCTATAATATGTTTAATATATAATCATATTAATTTTCTAATTTTGCCTAGATATTTCTTCTTTTAACAAAGACATTTAGTAAAAACTAGTTTAACCAGTGAAAACGCGTTCTATCTAAACCTGGTTTTAACTGTAACATATACACATGCAGATACAGGGAGCTAACTTATATATTAATAGTTACATTTATGTATTACTAAACATAATTAAGACATTTGATGCTCTTTGTATAGAGGCAAAGATACACGGTTAAAGACGGATTTCTGTTTGAATGTCTCTACATACATAAGAGAGGGTTATTCAAACCCTCCGTTTGTCTGTGCAATTGAAAGCATATTATAGATAAACAAAAAATAATTGATACATCATAATTATTCAGCGCAATTGTGCCAACCTCTGAGTTAAACAAATCGAAGCAATCGTACAAATACATTTTGAATATACATACTTTCTCGTTCATAAAATAAATTATTGCTAATATTTAATAGCTTTCCTATGCATTATGAGATAACACAAACCTTAGTTTGTTCTCTGGCATGGAATGATGTATGATATGACGTAGAAACTCGTTCAACTGAACATATCGCTTGACAGTTCTCCACGTCCATGTGCACTAACGCCACCAAGCGAGATAAATATTCCAGCCACCCTGCATTGTAACCGAAGACGTTTATTATGCAAATAAGTTCTACATAATATCTACGTACACATCTTCTGTATCTTCATATTCTACTTTTCTATTTTCAAGTTTCTGTATTTGTCTTTAAAAGTTGATGAATAATTTAAAGAGCAGTAGAACTTTTTGTGAATGAATGAAGTTCATACAGGGAAGTATACCCTTTTCTACTGTGAAACCATTCGCAATATCGTGTTTAAGTTTAAAGGTATGGTTGCCGGCGAAATTACAGAGACACATGAGACTTAACAACTTAATGTTTCAGGGTTATGGGCTCCGTGCAATCCGTCACTTGTGAGGCAATGCATCTGTTCTAGGCAGAGGTTACCACTTAAGATTAGGTAGGTGGGTATGTTTCCTAAACATTATATAACAATATAGACAGAGCATCAGAAAAACAGAGTTTCTTGAATTATTGTTACTGCTCATTGTATCAAAAAAAAAACAAAATAAGAGTTGGTTTGAATCTTTCCAGAATTCTCAAAGTGTATTGCATAAATTAATGCCGATCATAATCATATACGCAGTAACCTCGATGTATTTCGTACCTAATTATGGGCATGTAAAATAACTGACAGAACGAAAAAAAAGAACAAATGTCTATAGGTGTTAAATTTAAGCTTAGATTTACATCGCATCCAGATTTTTTGGACAAACAAATGATTTGTCTGTCTTGATACTTGGTTGTGTAAAAAAAAATTATAGTTTTGCTAAATATAATCTCTGGAATTTACATGGTGTCTTAGATTGTTTGTCACCACACAATATCAGTAGTTCTTCATCTTATTTATCCGCTTTCTTTGCGTTTGCGATTCTGTTTGATTTATATCTACTTTTTTACAAAGCGTTTTCGTATTTGTTTATTGTGTTCGTACCTTTATCTAACAGATCCTTATCTCCGCTTGATTAGAAATATTAGAATTTTAATTTTATTTAATTTTATTTATGTTTAATTTCAGATAGAGTGTATTTTTCAATGGTGCATATAAAGTCATACCATGGTTGCTTTCCAATGATTTTATAAATTAATGATAATAAATTAACATTCAAAGTAAACGAATCTTGGGAAGAAAAGAAATGCGCTAAAATAGTTATTTTTATTATTTTATTTAATTATTCAACAGTATTTCAAGGGATGTGTTAGAAAGGAAACACAGGACTTACTGCATATACTTACTCGTATATGCAACCATTTAATAGACTACTAATAGACCTAAAAAAAGCAATGACCATTAGAACAGCTTACGACTGCACTATTGGGCATTGCTTCTTGATTCCACCTTCGCTTTCCATCAGGCGAGAGGGAGTCACTTTGATGAACCATGATAAAATATTTAAATTACATTCCATTTGATATTTGAACCGACAAGCGACTGACTATTAACTTTGCGAAAAGTAGACTCTTAAAAGCATAGTAAAGCAGAGAGACCTGATAATAGGTCGTCGAAAAATGCCGCGCGTGTTTGTCGAGGCAATTTTTCGCAGTATTTCCAGGCGTAAGGTAAAATGTTTAATTAAATATCAAACAACGCAGAACAATTTCTGCGTTGTCTGGTATTTAATCAACAATTTTAAAATAGATGTACCTTATTTTATTGTGTAACTAGCGACTGCCCGCGACTTCGTTCGCGTAGCAGGCTTGGCTTTTGGCCTCGCCATAACCTCCCGTCTTTTCCGTGATTTTTTTTAATATAAGAACCTTCTACAAACCATTATAAAACATTTAACTAACAATATATGTTTAATGAGTAAGCGAAGTATGTAAAACTAAAAATAAACACTCTTTTGTTTTTCTAACAGTAAGGTATGTTTATAAGTACCTCATTAAAAGTTTAGATTTTTATTCAGAGTTCCACCACTTAAGTACCACTAGTTGCACCCCGCGGTTTCACCCGCGTGGTGATGGACGATGATGATAAAAAATATCATATGTGCTTCCCCAGGATATAATCTATACCCTTGCCAAATTTGATTACGATCAATTTAGCCAGTTAGGCGTGATAAGGTAACAAACATACCTCTGTTTGACAGACTTTTATACATTTTATTTCTAATATAAAAGTAGCATAAATTACTTTATATAACGTCAGTTATATGCCATGGAAAGTCCCGTTAAAATCAGTCCAGCCATTTCAGAGATTCATCATCATCATCATCATCATCATCATCATCTCAGCCGTAGGAAGTCCACTGCTGAATATAGGCTTCCCCCATAATTTTCCAAAAGGACTGGTTGGAAGCGGCCTGCATCCAACGTCGTCCTGCGACCTTCCTCAGGTCGTCTGTCCACCGTGTCGGTGGACGACCTACGCTGCGCTTGCCGGTCCGTGGTCTCCACTCCAGAACCTTTCGGCCCCATCGGCCATCTGTTCTGCGTGCTATGTGCCTTGCCTACTGCCACTTCAACTGGCTAATCTTCTGAGCTATGTCGATGACTTTCGTTCTTCTACGGATCTCCTCATTTCTGATTCGATCACGTAGAGAAACCCCGAGCATAGCCCTCTCCATAGCTCGTTGTGCGACTTTGAGCTTATCTATGAGGCCCATAGTAAGAGACCATGTTTCAGTGCCATAAGTCATCACTGGTAACACACATTGGTCGAAGACTCTTGTCTTGAGGCACTGAGGTAATTTTGACGAGAATACTTCGCGAAGTTTCCGGAACGCTGCCCAGCCGAGTTGGATTCGACGATTGACCTCTTTCTCGAAGTTGGACCTGCCTAGTTTGACTGTCTGTCCCAGGTAGATGTACTCGTCAACAACTTCGAGAACTGAGTTCCCAACTGATATTGGGGTAGGTACAACATGGGCATTAGACATAATTTTCGTCTTATCCATGTTCATCTTAAGACCTACCCGTTCGGAAACTCGATGGAGGCCTTCGAGCATTGTACTGAGGTCTTCCATGGATTCTGCCATGACTACAATATCGTCGGCAAATCGAAGGTGAGTGATGTATTCGCCGTTAATATTGATGCCAAGTCCTTGCCATTCCAGAAGCTTGAAGGCGTCTTCCAATGTAGCGGTGAACAGTTTCGGAGATATAACGTCTCCCTGTCTCACGCCTCTTTGCAATGGAATTGCTTTCGAACTCTGCTCCCGTACTCGGACTGACATGTAGGCGTTTTGGTACAAACACTTCAGCACTTCAATATACCGATAGTCAATACGGTACCGCTGGAGAGACTAAAGCACTGCCCACGTCTCGATCGAATCAAAGGCTTTTTCATAGTCCACAAACGCTAAACAAAGAGGCAAGTTTTACTCTTCGGTCTTCTGTATAACTTGCCGTAGCGTGTGGATGTGGTCTATGGTACTATAGCCTTTTCCGAAACCGGCTTGTTCCGGAGGCTGGAATTCATCAAAAATGCGACTGAGACGGTTCGTTATGACCTTCGAAAACAGCTTATAAACATGGCTCAAAAGCGAGATGGGTCTGTAATTTTTTAGTAAAGTTTTGTCACCTTTGTTGAAGAACAGCACCACCACGCTTTTGTTCCATGCTTCTGGCGTTGAACCTTCGAGTAAGACGGTATTAAAGAGCTTCTGAAGGACTTTAAGTACCGGTGTTCCACCCGCTTTCAGAAGCTCAGATCTGATACCGTCATCATCAGGCGCCTTGTTGTTGTTAAGCTGTTTCAAGGCCATTCTAATCTCGTACAGGCTGATGTCCGGGATATCTTCGGTATAATGTCGGGTCAGCTTGGCTCTTGGGTCTTTGACCGAGCTGCTAACAGGTTTAGCGACCGAGGTGTATAGCTGTCCGTAGAAACTCTCTACCTCTCCTAATACTTCCGCTTTGGTCGACGCTACACTGCCGTCTCCTCTCTTCAGCTTCGTCAACTGGCTTTGCCTAATAGACATGTCTCTCGCAAACACTTTGGAGCCTTTTTTCCGCTCTATCGTCTCATTAATACGGTTTGTATTAAAGATCCGGATGTCGTGTCGCAAGGACTTCCATATTCGTCTATTGAGTAGCCTATATGTTTCGGCATCATCCGAAGACTGCAGTTTCAGTGAGCGTCGTTCAGCCATGAGCTTGAGGGTATCGTTGGAGAGTTTCTGTGGCCTATCTGTACGGTGGGGTTTAAAGTATTTGGAACCCACTGTATGGACAGTTTCTACTAACCTGTTATTGATCTCGTCTACTGAAGCGATGTTCTCAAGGCAATCGAAGCGATTGGATAGCTCAAGTTGAAAGCTCTCGGGGTCTTGAATACGGGCACGAGTGGGTCGGAGCGTAGACTTCATCAGACGAGACCTCTCCAGTTTGACATTAATATTCACCGTGCCTCTTACCATTCGGTGATCACTACCGGTTTTAACCCTGTTGATCACGGAGACATCAGTGAATATTTGCCTTTTGGTGGTCATAATGAAGTCAATCTCATTTCTCGTGGAACCATCGGGACTCAGCCAGGTCCATTTCCTGTGAGGTGGCTTCTGAAAGAAAGAGTTCATCATAAAGAGTCACTCTTTCTCCAGGAAGTCGGCCAACCTCTGTCCCCTACGGTTCCGTTGTCCATAGCCAAATTGCCCCACTTTCAACTCATCCTCGCTTCTCTTAACCAACTTCGCGTTGAAGTCCCCCATAACAACTAGAAAGTGCGTTTCAGAGGTATGTATGGCCCGACTAATGTCCTCATACATATCCTCCACCTCATCACCCAGGTGCGACTTCGTCGGTGCGTATACCTGAATAACCTTCAGCGAATATCGTTTGGATACTCTGAGTATTCGGTATACGACCCTATTGGAAACGCTATCGATCTTATGTATATATAGGTACAATGTTGTTAGTAAGGGACGTGTGGACGAGAAACCCGACACCACCTTGGGACTGTTGGTCGCCCTCCCGGTGATAGAGTAGGTTACCTGATTTTAGGGTTATCGTGTCCTCACCCGCTCTACAGACTTCAGATAACCCCACAATGTCCCAGTGTAGCTTACTCATTTCTTCTTCCAGCTCATATATCTTCTCGTCTGTCCTCATCGTGCGTATGTTGTGTGTCACTAGGGCCAGTCGTCGTCGTTGGGGGTGGTAGCCGGGCGTCTGCCGGGGATTCTTAGCACCCCCTGCCCCACCGTTACCGTGGCCGCTACCGTAGCCAGGAATAGCGGGGCTGCCGGGGACTGGGGGCCTGGTTCCTAATGTGTCCGTCATTGGGGAGATTTTGCCAATACTCGCCTCGCTTGGCAGGCGGGTTGGCGAGCGCAGTTTTGGGGTTAGTTACTGGGAACGTGCTGCTGTCCACCTTTTTTTAATAAATTTGAAATACATTGTTTTTATTTAGTCAACCAGTAAACCGATCCGTAAAAAATAATAATAAAATACAGTACGTACATACAAATATAAAATTAATCCCCATGGAAAAAAAACTGTCGTTACATTTTATCAACCTTGACAGTATTTGTGATACATTTCATCACGCTTGACCTTTGCCGAGTTTGTTTAGTGTATCGAGCTGTCAAAATTATAGCGTGCTTTTGACTTAGCTATCAGAAAATGACACAAACTTTGAGAACTGTCATCATTACAATCTTGACGTAGGCGGAGATCTTATTATTTTGTTTATGATGTGCCCAAGAATATTACGATTGTTCACTCATGCGGTGATGGATGATGACGATAAAAGTATCCTATGCGTTAATCCAGCGCCTCATCTACCTTCATACCAAATTCCAGAAAAATGGGTTGCTGTTTGAGCGCTAAAGAGTATCAAACACCCACACAGCCATACATTCATACATCCCTGCATCCATACTCACAAACTTTCGCGTTTATAATATTATATAGTAGGATATATCTGCACGTATTACACAATGTCCGAGCCGGGTGCTTGGTGGGAATTGGTCAACAAATTGCACTCGTTTGATTCCCCCCGTCGACGCCGCTTTATGCACGATGGCCGTGGATCCACGTGTTTTTTTTGTTCTCCATATCATATATTAACAAGGTGTGACGTCAAAATTTTCATAATAACTTACTGAAACCTTTTAGACTTGACAATAGTGAGTGCCTAAGAAGTCGATTTATAATATAATACAAATCTCGCCCCTACTACAGGAATACGGGAACGCTGCAGTTTAGATATTTTCTTTCGTAAATTACTGTTTAGGTTTAGATAATACTGATATTTTATAATAGATAACGTTTTGTCCTATTTAGTTAGGCGGGGAAGTCATTTTCAACAAGGCACGGATTTTACACTATGCAGTTTGTTGTTATAATATTTAAAAAGCACTGATTCCTGCTTAGCGAGACTAAACTTTGCAACTTTATAGAGAAAATTTACATATTCTCCGACGGAATCCGAACCCGCGTCTTCTGGCAATCCGTGCCAGACGCCATGAACCCGAGGCAATCCATCCGAGCATCGAATTAACTCTTGGTTGATTTTATAGGAACTGTGCAGTTTTTATTGTTATTTCTATAATTAGCTTGATGAAGTCAATAAAATGCAATAATATGGGTATGTGGTGTAAGTCGCATACGTTGGAACTTAACATTATAAGTGAATAATTTTCCTCCATCACCATGCGGTTGTAACCGCGGGGCGCAGCTAGTCTTCATACAAACGTCCTGAAACCGCTGAACAAACATTTCTGCTCATCACATAAATATACATCCCAGCCGGGGATCAAACCCTATGGGGTCGTCTCATAATTTAATACTTAACATACGCGCTACAAATATGATAAACAGGAAAATATAAACCCATAAATATGTCGTGCACTGAATAACTTGACAAAAACATAAAATTTTTCAGGAACAATAAATGCCGAATACTCTATCCCAGCATTATGCAAAAGTAAAAGAAAAAAAAACACTACATATGCCTCGGGATAGTCTATTGTTTCATCTCTTGCTCTATTGCCTGTGTGGAGCTTTGGTTTGCCGCGTATCGCTATCTACTACCCATGGTGTAGTACATAATGATACTTTGTAGATAAATATAACAATACACACACATTGATGTGATGTATGGTAAACGTTAAGGCGAGTGGGTACCGAGTAGCTTTGCAGGAAGTAACGGGCCGATGTAAACATGGAAGGAAATTTAATTGATATGATATACACGCGCGCTGGCTAAGTGACAGTTACTCCTAGCATATAAGTCGAAAATAAGAAAATGGTGGCACACTAACATATACAATTAATATGGGAAGTGATGAATACCCAGGAGTTGTGAGAGTCAGCGTCAATCCGACGGCAGGTGCCGTTGAAAACCTGACACCATCCCATTTTGATACATCCATCGACCGTGCATCATCACTAATCATCAGAGATGTCAAACACTGGCCTTCATACTCAGCGCATTATGCCTCACTGCTGGGACTCGAGCCTTCCTCTCAGAGAGAGGAGTTGGGCCTTAATCCACCACCTGGGTTGTAGATAGGCTAGTGGCCATCCCATGTCGATGTTTTCAGGCCGCCAGAAGGCCTTCGACATATCCTTACCATTGTTGCCCTAAGACAAGCAACCGAAGTAAGGAAGCGCTCAGTTGAACTTCCACTAGCGGTCGCTCAACCAACTTCTTACCGCAGCAAGCGTTGCTTACGATTGTGGATCGGTAGAGATCGCAAAGTCAACCTTCACTGGTCTTGGTCCATGTTTATTGTTGAGTATTAATGGAACGACATATATTCGTGTAGTATTTGTTTTCCTCTAAACTCTACGACCTTTATTAATAAACGTAGCGTAAACATTTGATTAGGCGTAACATGATTTGTCTTGCTTTCACGCGTGACATTTACTGCAAGCGAAAAATTGACAGATAGATGTATTAACTACTCCGGGTGTGAGCCCAGTTTATTAATAAGGCCGTACGAGCTTACAAAGGTATAAATAGTCACTAGCCCTAAATATAGATATTAAATTGTATATATTTTTATAATAAAGTACAATTGGTAGCGAGGGTCTGCAATTTTGGATTTGAACGGAATAAGCCAATCGATAAGATCAATGTGATCTATGAGATTTGCGTTTATAAGTTTGAATCGTGTTCCTTTTCACTATCGATTCAATCAAGTACTTATCAAGATGAAGAACTCGAGATACCGCTTGAGTTTTGCTACTGGCTTGATAAATTTACAGCGATATTGCGGGTGGTGGCATCGTGGCATGCTCATAGTAGAAGGGCGGCCAGGCGCAGCGGGAAGAGGGGTGAGGGGTATTGATCGGCGTGGGAGGGGTGTGGTGGTAGATGCCGGGGTGGTTTGCACCACCTGCTATTGCAACACGGTAAATTCGCTTACCTCCCTTTTTCATGACTAACTAACCGCGTCACAACCAGTTTGCGCACTTTTGATCAACAAACGATCAATTCGCTGACGGCTAATACCGTTATAACGTTTTAAAAGTAATTACTTATTTTATGTTCTTGCAAAATGCAACATTTTAAAAAGATTTTATTACGAGTAGGTCTTGTTTTAATGGTGATTTTTACGCACATGACATTGTCTTTACCATTATTTGACTAATATTGGTTTCAGACAACTTTTATACAATTAAACATAATATTATCCCTAATATTTTAGATTTTATAGGGATTTAATTATCCTACTTATACTTTATAGAATCGGTTAATTCGTGCTAAGGCATTGCACAAATTAAATAATATAGTACTTATAGCTTCTCTTGCATGCGCAACGTGTCCAATGCAACATTATTTGAATGAAGTCAAATTCTAAGCAATCGTTCAGCAAAAAGGAACGACTGAGTTCACTCGAGTAGCTGCGTCTGAATTATTTAGTTTGGCGAATGAAACTACTTCGTATCTTCGAAGTCAAGATATTAAATTACTTCCTAGCTTTATTTTACGTATAAAAATATTAAAGTATATATTTATTAAGATCTTTTCGAAATGGTCTGCGTCAACGAATTTTTCTTTCTTCTGTTATGTGTTCATAACCGTTGATAGGCTATATGATACTCACTTTTATTTAGTGTTTGTCTCCATTCGCTTTATTCGTGCCAGTTTTATTTACCAAATTATAAATTATTTAACTACATTACGACCCTCAATTTATAAAATCTAATCGCAGATCTGATAGAGTCTGTAAGGCAGTAAATCGTCGCACTCCAGCAGGCAGGTCGTCACTATTATTGCATAAGCAGTACTTTGTACAACAGAATAAATAAAAATATTATTTATCCCCTTCCTTCTCATCAATGTAAACTAAAAGTTATTGACATGCTACAATCATTAACATATGAAGAGCTTTTAAGTTACAATACTTGACTACTAGAACCTGCGTGTGATCCAAAACAAAAACATAGGTACGTACACACATCCACACCCACACACACACACACATACACACACACACACACACACACACACACACACACACACACACACACACACACACACACACACACACACAGACAGACACACATACGCACACGCGCGAGACTCATACTAATTCAGTAATATCTTGTAAAAAACTATTGTATGTAATTTTTTATAAAAAAAATGAGTTACATGAATTTTTAGGAACCAACTGTACTATAGAAATTAAGGAGGAGGGCGTTGGTATTCGCAACACAGTTTTTCTCCAAAACTCTCGCAGGTATCATCGTTTTTCATAACAAAATATGGCATTGTTTTAGTTCCATGAATAAAGTTTTACTATTATTATTAAATTGTCAATAAAGTTGTAACAGGAATTTCAGTTATCACTTTGATGACTTTTTCATTTTACCTTGGTGTGAAACCACTCAATTTCGTACAATAGCCTGGAATCAATACGTCATTCATCCAGCTATTTATAAACAGTGTTGACGTGAAACTACTGGAGTGCACATTTTGATCTCTCACCGATGGAAGTATTAATTGTTTAGAAATATCATTTGATTACGTTTTAAAATAGATCTGCTATACATGGAGATATGTAAATATTAATGATATAAAATAAATAATGAAAAGTAAGTATAATAACAGAATGAAAAGGAAAGAAACCTTTCGATACAATAAATTAAAATTCTGAGTAGTTGTTAAGCTCAGGCTACGGCTTCGAAAATAAATAAGAAATAGAAGTTTGCTTATACAATTTTCTTTTCTAACTCTATAGACAAGTATTTAAATATTACCCCAATTGATTTGAATTGCTGGTTGGTGCAGTTGATAGCACTCCTGCCTTCTGAGCCGCTGGTCCCGAGTTCGATCCCGGACTGCTCAAACATTTATGTGCATGAACATGTCTGTTTGACCTGTGTATGGGTGTGTATATGTATTTATAACTATGTATATAAGTCATCAGTTTACCATAGTACAGGTTCTGCCTAGCCTCTGTGTTGAAAATGGATCGCATTCGCTATCAGACTGGCAGTTACTGGTAGAATTCACGACTGACCCGGCAACGGTGATATCTGCATTATTAAACGTGTACGTTGAGATACCATTAATGTTTCTTAAAATGTATGATCTGCCGTGCGATTCTCTAAGAGCAAACATCGTTGCATCTTTGACAACATCCGTGAAACAAATGAAGAGATGATAAGAAACGTTGGAAAAGCAACCGTATGTACAAGGGCGATATCTCATAAAGTATTTGACATCGATGAGCTCGTCGACGAATCATTACAGAATCGCACGGCTGTAGAGGTGTAGGTAATTAAAATGACATTACGACATTCCAGTGATAAAACGTTAAATTGTGTTACATGGAACATTACGAAAACACTCTCAACGGCCACTTTCCTTCGCAGAAATGAAGTTGATATTAAGTAAATATTTTCATATATAAAATCGCATTTCACAAATAGAAGGACTTTAACAAGTTCAATACAGCCTTGTACAGGATTAAGGAGAATAAACCGAGTGATGATGTTCTACTAGATTTATCTTTGAAAAAGCATCCAATGACAAATACCAAAACCTGGATGGTGGTTAGATTCCGCAGTTTTCCTTCTTCTTACGACGATGGTTTTGATCAGGCTTAGGTCTCATAGAATAATGGAGATTTCATTCTTCTAAATCAGAATTATTTGTGAATGAGTTCCTCTGGGGGAGTACTGCTATAATACCTTTTCTATTATACTAAACTACTAATATTGCGAGAGTGAGACTTGACAACTTAATGTCTCAGGGTTCCGGCCGCAGTAAAGTTCTTCACTTGTGAGGAAATGCAGTCTAGACACAGGTATCACTTAACATCAGATGGACCTCGTGCTTGTATAGTTTCCTGATACCGTAAAAACATTTTACGAAAGAATCATTCACGATAGAACATAACGACTTGAACGGTGTCAACCAGTTCCTATCTGGCTGGCTATCGCTGAGCACCCTGAAGGTTCGTTCAGTCACCTATCTAGGTCAACTGTGCAACCTACTTCGAACGCTTCATCAGTGACCATAAAGTAAAAGAGAGATCATACCTCTCGCAGGCAGAGCCCTAGTCAAAAGTAGAATTACTTATAATAAAATATTTTTTCATACCAAATTTAATTATAGATAGTAGATAATTATTATCTCTCTTCGTTAAATATTGAAGCATGATATCATTGATTGATTGATATTATTTATACTATTGATATGAATACGTATATAATGTGCATGTAAGTTTATAATTTTGTATTTATAATAATAATTACATAAAAGTAATAAGTATTGTTATATTTACCTACTGTGTGTGTTGTTCGTGCCGGATAGACCCGGGGTCCCGGTGAACAGGCGAGGCCGGCTGCCGAAGTTGTTTCACGTGGAACAGTGCCGAACTCGGGCTCGCACAATGTCACCGCTCGCAACCACTTCAACGCGCTCCTGACCGCCAATACTGATTTTGACATAATTGTTGATAGTTGGAAAACTGTTATATCTGTTCTTAGGACATATTGTGAAAACCTCACCGACCAATGGGACAGATCGATTGACATTGTAGAGATTCATGATGATTATTGAAGTTTGACATTTTATAATTTAATATACCATTTATGTTGACATTTTATAATTTTATGTGTTATATACATATGTTATGTTAAATACATACGTATTTGATTATTTTTAATTTTAGTTTCTATTGACTTCTTAATTAATTTAATGACTTGTAATTGTATTTGTTATCTAATTAATAATTGTTGTCTAATTAATGTGAGATGAATGTAAATGTTTTTGAAGGCGTTTTTATCTCAATAAAATAATTTAATTTAATTTAATTTAACTGTATTTTATTTAAATTCTATCCCGTTTATCTAGTGTTAATGTCTGGTATAATGCTAGGTAATCATATATTTCTTTGTGATGTTGCACCACCGTCCATGTCAAGCATATTGTCGCTATCCATATAAAGGTTGTCTGGAAAAGATCGCTTCTAGCGATAAGACTGCCCATTTGTGCCCCTTATTTAGGTTGTTTATTTTTTTTGTTATTTACTTTGGTGCCAATAAAGAGTTTTTGTATTGTATTGTAATTAAAACACATTATCACATCATTCATTCTCCAATATACTTATTGAAATTATTTTCCTATCAATTATTGTCACTATTTTATCTTTTTAATCTATAAAGTGACATCGTTTGTAGCGTAACTACTGTTACCTTATCTGTGGCGTAAGTCTGGTGTTCTAGGCTAGCGTGTTCAAAGCCTGTAAGGGGTTAGGTGGTAGGAGTGACAGACCTGGAGTACGGGTGGTGTGGGTGACGGAAAACAGTGGTGCGGCTGCCGGCCAAGACCTTCAACTAACGGTGCTATTGACCTGACCGATTCGGTATCAAGCGAGTACGAATGAAACAGTACTAAAACTCACGTGACGAACAAAAGTAAACAGAGCGATAGTAAAAAGAAATCCTTTTGCATTCATTTCCAATATTTGTTCTGATTATTTTTAGTACTTTGTTTGCCTTTAGTAGTCATTTTTTTATGGTTACCGTGTGTCGTGCGTGTGCCTAAAATGGAAAAAAAAATTGAAAAGCCGTCTTCTTAGTCAATAGTTAACTTTGACTGAACGGTTGCCGCTGTTGGTAGGAGTCCTACCTTCTGAGCCGCTGGTCCTGGGTTCGATCCCTGCACAGGGCAAATGTTTGTGTCTGCAGGAACATATTTGTTTGATCTTAGTTTGGGGGTGGATATCACTATTAAATGAGAATATGTGTATTTGAAAATCTTACTTATACGAGTAAGTAACATATGACGGTATTAAAAACAGTAGTATTCGTTTAAACGATAAACTAGTATGAAATCCAAGCGGTTGTGGAGATTAGTCTCTGTTTACACGGTTGAATGAACGTAATCGAGTGGTAACGAGACGTCAGTAAGCACGAGTGACACCACAGATTAGGTAATGGTAGATTGACTTATGCCGACGTTCGAGCCCTGAACTATGTCCATATTGAAATTCCTGAACATAGATTAGATTATTAGAATTTGTGTCAGCTCTATAATTAAGTTAAATATATAATTCATATAGTTAGATCTCTCTCCCTCTCTCTCTTTGTTACTTACTTTTTATGTATATATATGGTCATCTTATTGAGTTGTAATTGAATTATTAAAAATAGGGCATAGATCAACTTATTTTAAAAACGTTACAAATTCTCGGACGGAATTCGGACCCATGTCTTCTGACACGGTTTATCGTAAGACGCGGGTTTAAATTTCCGGTCCAAAGATTTATAAATTGTCTTTTTTAAATTGCTAAATTTGGTTCGTTACAAAGGGCTAAAGTGTTTCGAAAATAATATAATAGATAGATAGATAGATAGATAGATAGATATATAATTCTTTATTGTTACACCACTTAATATACAAAAATAACATAAAAGTAAAAGAAAGCTTAAAATAAAGTGTTACAATGGGCGGCCTTATCTCTAATAGTGATCTCTTCCAGGCAACCTTAGAATGGAGAGGAAATACAGGAATAACAAGACGGGGCGTAATATAAAGATAAAGGTACAATCAAATCAAGACAATAATACATTACTAAATCAAATTAATAATAAATTATAAACAAGAAAAGAAAAATATCTACTAATACATAAAAATACACTAATACATATTGAAATATATATAAACATATAATTAATTCATTGATATACTTACATAATATATATATATATATATATATACACTACAATACAATATACTTCCATACATATATTTATACATTAATTCTTTGATGTATTATAATCAAAACCCAAGTTCACACGGGTATAATATAGTATAGTGATAAAGATTTAGAGATCAAAAAATTCATTATTATATTTGTATTATGTGTCACTAGATCTGCTAAAAACTTTGATGCGCCTTTTTGTAAAAAAAATTATCATTTCACAGCGTAGTTTCACTTTATCAGCTATTAAGAAAGTACTACTTGGTAATATTTTCCACTGAGCGCGACCGTAATTTGGAAGGCGTCGCCTCGGTCCCGGCGGTCTGTATTAGGACAACCGTCGATAGGCCATGTCGGAGACTTTCAATCGGCCTGAAATCTTCAACACTACGACTGGCCAGTAACCTTTCCACTAAGGTCACTAGGCCCACTTTATATTTTCATTTTATGTAACCTTTGGATTAATTTTGATTTGTCGCCAGTAAGTTTTTAATAAAACTTAGAGAGCATGGATGTCATACATTTAGGGCATAAGTTTTTTAAATATGTACTTACCTGAATTATTGAAAACTTCAACTAAATATCTCTTGAGACGACATAACTTACGCCGTTACTTATAAACGCTGCTTAAATTTGATTGGCGTCGTTAGGTACGGCGCAGAACAATTCATCGTTCATTTAAGGCATTGTTTATAAGTAAGGCACTTAATGTATGTCAGATTTACGGGCGCAGTGCAGTTCGTCATTTGACAGAATGCATCTGTTCTAGGCAGAGGACACCACCTAACACCAGGTGGGCTTCGTGCTCGTAACGTCTCCACAAAAAAATAAAAAAATATTGCTATGTTTTATTTGAATAGACATTTAATTCAGCTGTTTAATCAAACGTTCATGTAACTGTTAAGTAATGGTTAATAAGTAATATAATTAAATTGTGCACAGATGTGTTACAAGTACAAAAGTAAGTGCAATGAAAACCAGCAGGCGTCAACAGAGCAGCATCGTATCGGTACTTGTAGTTATTTCAGTCGATATCGTGCGAGAACATTTCCTATTGCAGCACTGGTAAGGCTTTTCTTGCCAGCTTCACAGGATATTGCTTTGTACAGCGCTAGTAATATCAAGAAAAGTCAGTTTGCAATATAAATATATCGTTATATAAGAAACATCTTTATTTTAAATGATATTGCACGAAGAGAGAGATTTAGCGTTAGTCAATATTCACAACCATGTGCTGATGTTTTTTCTTTCATTTCATAGAATGCAGGTAATTTTGTACCGAAAAAGTTCATATAAGATTCCTGAGAGTCCTTAAAGCCAGTTCACGTCGCTGCGACAACGTATTAGACAATCAGGCACTGTTTATCAGGAGACGCACTTGGATGATAATGGTGCGAATTGGTAGCGCCGTTCCTTCCGGTAATGCGTACAAGGTCTGGGTTGGTGGGGTCGTCGCCCTGGTAAGCCCCCGCACCGCTATTCACACCCGTCTTCCCCTCCCTTCTTGCGACCTCGCCAGCTGTCTCTGCCCGGTTATATTTAGACCGGATGGCGGAGCTCTTACATTTCTCCCCTCTGTTTGCATAACGTTCCAAATTATGTGACGGAGTGAATCCTTTATTGCAGAACATTGACACAGAGAGCGGCAACAGCTCTGGTAAACTCAATTTGTTAGTTGAAGCTGCTGCCGTCGCCTCGGGCCGGCGCCGAGGCAAAATGTCCAGCGATGAGTTGAGCAATTCGAAACAACCATACAAGATATCTTTACCTTTTAACACGACGTACATGGTCGGCCATAGTGAGAAGCTACGAACATAGTGTGTTATACCAAATGTAAGAGCCATTCAGACCTAAAAAGGGCGAAGTGCCGTTACCTTACAAATGCAGTGAGATGCAAACGAGTCGCGACGCCTGCGCCTGCGCTGATGCACAGTTAAGCACACAATACACCGTGACATATCAACGGGCGACGTGAAACCGACTAAAACCGGGAACTGCATTATAGAAAGCAAACATGACTCGACGAAAGCCGGTAATGACTAGTTAATTTAAATTTTTACGATCTCACTATCCGAAATGACACTCGTCGAAAAATAATCTTAAAATAAGCACAAACAATACTCGTAACGAGATTCAAACGGTATAATGTAAAGTTGAGGCCCTCTTGGCTGCGTTTTCAATTTGGAAGCTTAATATTCAGTAATATGTATGTATTTTTAGAAACTGGGTAATGCACTTTAACCAATTTGTGGTGGTCATTTTACTGCAAAGTTTTGGATCGATAACGTTTTTATGTCAAACCGACAGCAGAGAGATTTTCACACTATTTTACTTGATGACAGGTGCGTACGCTCACTATGCACAATGTGCGTGAATGATTTGGATCCAACTGATTTTGCACGGATGGTCAAACTGACTTTGCAAAGACCAAAGTGCGATCTGTGCATCTCGTCGAGTGATGTTTCTGAACGCATCCTCGCATTACATGTTAAACTTCCTAGAGCTTTGTCTGCATCGTTCAGTGCCTACGCAGCTATTTTATTGATATCTTGGCCATTGCAAATTTAATTTCTTCACGCCAGTTGATATTTGCAAAGAATATAATTTTAAACCAACTAAAATATTCAGTCAACTACACAAACTGTAATTAGAAATGTTTATATATTGACCACTGGTTCCTAAATGCATATATAATTAGTCTTTTTCCTAAATAGGTGTTTCAGTATTATATTAAAGTTCATTTTGAATAATGTTATCGGAAATAGATACGAGTTTGCCTTAGTAAAGACGTAGGTATAAAGCACATAATACCTATCCATAGCAATAGTACTCGTATGTTGTATTATTACTGTGTTCATAGAATTTACTCATTCTTTTAATCATTGCGTAAAAAATATTTCACTTTGTAATTTTTATTCTGCTAAAGGAAGTTATTTCATTATACTTTATTCCAGCTATGCAGAGATGAAGCAATATCAGACTTTATCTACATCCAATTGTTGTGCTATGTGGACTACTTTGCATGTATTTTAATAAATTGTAACTTTATTTCAAATGATACCCTTCAGAGGAACTCTGAGCATGGCTCTCTTAATTTTTCTCAAAGCCCGCGTACGTATTTCCTTCCAGTTATAACCCTGGTTTTTTAGTTATTTCCATAGCGTTATGACTTATGGCATACTGCTCTGGGGAAGTTCTGCAGATATTAATTCTATTTTTATACTGCAAAAAAGGGCTATACGAGCGATCTACAGTTTGGCTCCCAGAGTTTCCCTTAGACAGAAATTTAAAGACATAAACATTCTAACTGTTGTCTCTCAGTTTATCTATGAAAATCTAATGTATGTAAAGAAAAACATTAACAGTTTTGATAAAAGGAGTGATGCTCATTCCATCAACACGCGAAATAAGCACAAGCTATCCGTACATGTAACGCGTCTCCACAGAATAAGTCATTCTTTTATGGGACAATGTATACGATTCTATAATAAAGTTCCCAATGTTATCCGAGATTTGCCTATTAATAAGTTTAAAATTACTATTAAAACTAAACTCTGTCAAAAAGGTTATTACAAAATTTCGGATTACTTGGAGGATAAAACAGCTTGGGAATGATCACTCCAGGATCTATCTACTCGTGTACTAAGATGTCATAGTGTAGCGTGTCTTGCCCTACTGATACCATTATTATGTTCTCTTTTGTAAGGCAACACACTGGAGCTAATATTTGTAGTACCTAGGTAAAAACATTGTAAAAACATCTATATAAAAAGAATGGCCCCGAGTTTCTTGCCGCTTCTTCTCGGTAGGCTCTATGTATTTTGGAACGCGGCGGTAGGCTTTAAAGTACATTATAATGAAAAATTGACGTTCACAAGTGCGTCTTTGATGCCTAAATTGAATAAATGATTTTGACTTCTGACTTTTTTTTACTTTTTCAAGCTTGAAAGAACCTTGCATGCGGGGTCAACGCGGGTGCAGCTTACGGGTGCACTAATGGTCATCGCTTCTTTATTACATCGTCGCTTTCGATCTGGCGCGAGAGAGTCATTTTGATGAAACATTATATAAGAAAAAGCAACTTTGAATTTCTGGTCTAATCCGGGTGAGTGTCAAAAACTGTTATTGTAGGTCTCAACACTCTGGAAGTCCGTAGGGCACAAAATGTAGGATGCATTGATTATTAGAAACCATGCTATAAACGCCTATAGACTTGAAGGAGCTCGCCCAATACTACACAGTTCAATTAAATTCTGTTTACGAGTAGCTTATCTCAAGGAGTGTTTTTACCAACTGTAAAATTCGGGTTGTTCCGTATTCATCCTATGACGTACGTACCATCTTTACTCAGGGTACATCACATACATGGCTTCCCATACGCTATCGCCGGAATGCTCATATATTGTCCCTACTTTATAGTACTCTGTTCAATCCTTCATTCCCGTGCTATCTTCAGGTAACATTCGATTTACTTCATGTCGGAAGTTCTATTTCCCTACGATCATCAGCGAACTTATTGTTAGGAATCCCGGTACATCGCACCACTTTTTTTATATGTTGTTATTTAATTTTAAAAGCTTCTGTATTGTACTTGTTTTATGCACCACCGTTACTTGTATACATATTTCTTTCCGTGCATGGTTGTCTGGAAGAGATCGCTCTGAGCGATAAGACCGCCCATTGTGACACTTAACTTTAAGTTTTTTTATTCGTTTGTTGTATTTTATAATGTGGTGTTGCAATAAAGAGTTTATCTATCTATCTATCTACATCAATCGGTTCCCGGAAAACAAGCATTGAGACATGATAATTTTTAAGTTCAATCGAATTTTATATCCAGATCGATGCGTCGTGATCAATCAAGCCTATCTATTCCAAGTCCAGACCTGCAGTCCTCATTTGGGATGTGTATATTATTGGTGGTGTAGCGGTTAACAGACGGCTAATAAGGCACCCATAATCTACAATTTTGGGGTGCCTCATCAGACATGTCTTAGTGCACTTCATGCGCAATAACATCTTACTATTCAGGTGGAAGTATTATACAGCTCACTTTGTGCGCTTTAATATCCCTTAGTCGGTTTTCACTACATGTATGCATCTAGGATAATATGGAATAGACCAAAGACGGTAACTGTAAAGCTCTATGAATAACTATTATATCGAGCACAAGAAGCAAACACTGTGTTATTGTTTATAAAATCTGAAACATGCGCTTGTTTCCGACCACGTAACCCACATATCTTTGTCTGGTCACATGTAACAAAATGTGCGTAGCTATGTATAAACATGTATCCTATATTTATGTAATCAATGTCATAATATAGTCACTTATCATTCCATTACATTATTTCATGACATGATCATGATTTCATCAAAGGTATGCGTTCACGGTCACAGCTTGATTTACGCATAAGTAAGTCTTCCATTACTTTGCAATAAAGGTCCTAGATGCAATATGAAATAGAACAGCTATTTCATATTGCATCTATCGTTGGTCATGATTCTATTATTTTGTTATGTTTCTACGGCGCGGTTAGTTTATTTTGCATATTTCCACAGCGTAATGTCATATGGGATATTGCTGTGGGGTTCAGCGGCTGATATAGAGACCATCTTTATCCTACAAAAACGTGATATTCGAGCTATACACGAAATGGGTCCCCGTGAATCTGAGAGATTTATTTAAAGAAATCAATATATTAACTTCGCCTTCCATATATGTATTTGAAAATATTATGTGTGTTTGTAAAAAAATACATAAATATAAGTTAAATAGTGATCACCACCCTTATAATACTAGGAACACAAATAGGATAGCTGTACCTAGTTATAGATTTGCGAAGACAAGTAAGTCATTCCTAGGAAATTGTGTGCGTTTTTACAATAAAATCCCAAAACACATAACTGAGCTCACAGAGGGAAAATTCAAGTTGACTGTAAAAAACGTTTTAATAAAAAAGCATATTATAAAGTCAAAATAAATAAGTAAAGCACATTAAATAGAAGACAAAGATGCTTGGAATACTCCGTTGCGGGCAAGCTGTCATTCTGCCACCCAGAAAATGTAATATTAGTAGTACCTAAGTAGAAACATTGGAAAGACTAATATAAAAATAATGGCCCCGAGTTTCTTGCCGCTTCTTCTCGGTAGGCTCTATATATTTTGGAACGCGGCGGTAGTCTTTAAAGTACATTATAATGACATTTTTGACTTTGACTTTGACTGTTAAGGTTTTCAACCGACTTACAAAACAAAAGGACGACGGGTATATTTTTTATGTACGATCATGCATAGCTTTTTACAGAGTAGTCTGATTTTGATAATTCTTATTTGGTTTGGTAGGTTGCTTATACGTCTGAGGTGGTCCCATTTAAATTTCATCAAATTTGGTCAAGCGGTTTTTTATGTATAATTCTATAACTGAAAAGTGTTTCAACTGTATCTTGATGACATCGTAATTTACGGTGAATGACAATCGATCCCATAAGTCGCAAGGGTCTACTAAATACTCTACTAAATTTACTTTTTTACGATTATTTTTCACCAAAAAATGCAACCGTTTAAACACTAAAAAGTAACATGTCGAAGTTGCTGAGTAACACGGTAGTGACGTAAGTGACAATAGAACCTTATTACCAGTAAAGTCACATTATATCTGGTTATATCTATATCTCATTATATCTATATAACATGGAATCCAGTGATTAAAAAGTGTTCCCGTCGCGATTTATCCTCAGAAAAATCTGTCGATATCGTTAGTGTTGTGTGTCGGGACAATGACTTTTTATAACAACTGTTGGGGGTATATCAAAAAGTATCTCCATACTTCAAGATAGTGACACCCGCCTCTTCAGTCCGCTCGTGACCACGATCAATGCAACTTGATCGAAACGTCGAGGTAAATAAATACTATTACTAACGCGATTAAGCCCCGTTAATATAATATAACTATATCTACATATATCTTATGATATCTGATATTTGTAAATGATTTGTAATCAGAAATAAATTGTCATTAGGAAAAAATGACATATTTACATAGGCGACTCATAAAACTATAATACAAAAAGATCTCATTACGATGTGATTATGTAAACTGTTAGGTTAACTCATACCACCTTATTATAAAAGGTGGATTAAAAATAAAAACAAGGTCAAGTCAAAGTCAAAGTCAAAATCATTTATTCAATTTAGGCATCAAAGACGCACTTATGAACGTCAATTTTTCATTATAATGTACTTTAAAGACTACCGCCGCGTTCCAAAATATATAGAGCCTACCGAGAAGAAGCGGCAAGAAACTCGGGGCCATTCTTTTTACATAGATGTTTTTACAATATTTTTACTTAGGTACTACAGATATTAGCTCCAGTGTGTTGCCTTACAAAAGAGAACATAATAATGGTATCAGGAGGGCAAGACACGCTACACTTTGACATCTTAGTACACGAGTAGATAGATCCTTTTTTTTTTTTTTTGAGGGGGGAAATGCTGTGCACTTCCCTTCCGCCACGGGGGTGACGGAAGGGGGCGTGTGGGGCTCAGACCCACTAAAACCCCCCCGTGAGCAGTCCTCCGCCAAGGTGGGGCGAGACAGGGTCGCGCTGGCAATCACCATCTCGCCCCAGCGGTAGGCCCGGATTGATCTTAACCGGGCCTCAGCGCCTGTGAAGGGATGACCTTGCTCACCAAGGTCACCCCCTAGACGTGTAGAGCCGTGCAAGCCGACGAAGAGTCCCCCGACTCTTCGCCAGTGACCCCACTACGGGGGAGGGAGGAGACGTGCGAACCGTCTCCTCCGTTCTCCCGGTCGTCTGCGCCGGAGTGGATCAGCTCGGACATCGTTCTCCCTGATCCGCTCCGCAGCCTCCTTCTGCGCCATCACCGCTTCGCAGAAGGTGGCCACCGCCTGCCACGATCTCTCGCTGCCGAGCATGGAAATTACCACGCTCGGCAGGGAGAGATCTCCGCCTATTTCCGCTGAAAGCGTGTGCCGCTGCGGGCCCCATGCAGCACACACTTCCAGCGTGTGTTGCGCTGTATCTTCCGGCGCCCCACACTCGTGGCAGGCTGGGGTCGCCTCCCGTCTCGCGATTTGGTGCACGTACTTTCCGAAACATCCGTGTCCGGAAAGCACCTGCACCAATCGGAAGGTCAGCGAACCGTATCGCCGCCTCACCCACCTCTGGAGGACTGGGCGGATGGCCTCCACCGTCCACTGCCCAGGGACTGGTGGAGCCAGGTCCTCCGTCCACCGCCGCAACAAGGCGTCTCGCGCCTGCCACCGCATACGTGTGACCTCCTCCCACGCTGGAGCGTCTCCACGGGATCTCCTCGCCGCCACGAAGTGATACACTTCGGCGAGGATCTCCGCTTGGAGCTCCCAGGGGGGATCACCGGCCAGCACGCACGCTGCCGTCCAGGACACCGTCCGGTACCCGCGTATCGCTCTCGTCGCGATGACCCGCTGCGGACGACACAGCAGAGTCTTATTGTCACGACTGAGAGCGTCCACCCAGACCGGTGCCCCGTAAAGAGCCATACTCCGGACCACTCCGGAGTATAGCCGGCGGCAATTAGCACTCGGGCCACCCACGTTGGGCAGTAGCCTTCCCAAGGCAGCTGCGGCCCCCACGACTCTTGGGGCCAGTTGGGCGAAGTGGGCCCTAAAAGCCCACCTCCCGTCCAGGACAAGGCCCAGATATTTCATTTGGGCCCCAACCGGTATCTGGACATCACCCAGATTCACCTGCGTACCTGGACGGGCTCCCCCCCGAGGCCCATGAGAGTAGATAGATCCTGGAGTGATCAGTCCCAAGCTGTTTTATCCTCCAAGTAATCCGAAATTTTGTAATAACCTTTTTGACAGAGTTTAGTTTTAATAGTAATTTTAAACTTATTAATAGGCAAATCTCGGATAACATTGGGAACTTTATTATAGAATCGTATACATTGTCCCATAAAAGAATGACTTATTCTGTGGAGACGCGTTACATGTACGGATAGCTTGTGCTTATTTCGCGTGTTGATGGAATGAGCATCACTCCTTTTATCAAAACTGCTAATGTTTTTCTTTACATACATTAGATTTTCATAGATAAACTGAGAGACAACAGTTAGAATGTTTATGTCTTTAAACTTCTGTTTAAGGGAATCGTCGGTCGGGACTAGGGACTATTTTAGTCCACGATTTATAATATTAGATATAATAATATAATGGTAGAAAAACTAATGAAGGAGAGTTATAAATGAGCAGCAGACTCATAAAAGATACAATGTCCTGATACAATGTTACATTTTTGAAGGGGACCCTAAGCGCAAAGCATGTATGAAGTTTGCTACAAGAACGAAAACAGTGCTCTCTGGCCTTACTGTTCGGGGGAACAGGCGTCACTTTACGCATTTATGTATTATTATAAACAGTCTCACCGATGATTTCATTGGGAACGACCGGTATTCTATAATAACTTGTAAGCTATAATTCAAGGTGAATGAGTCACGAGATGATAGGTATGAGATCTGTTGACATCATTGCCTTATATAGCTAATGGTCAACTCACACTGCAGCAGAAGCGAAGAGGGGAAAGCAAGCGAATATAATTTTAGATCGGAATAATTACAAAAAGCACTTATAATTATAATTTTGTAATAATACTACGGGATCAACATGCCCTTACGCGTACGAAAAGGGACACAATGTCGAGCGCACCGCACTTGAAGAAGAAGATTTCAGGAAGCCGTGATAACGTCTTTATATCGATGAACGCCGGCTGTACGCACGAAAAAGTATGACTCATTGTCACGTTCCGCCTGAGCCGAGCGTGCAAGCGAGAGCGCGGAACAATCGATTGAGAGGCACGATCGGCCTAAGCGTTCGACTTGTTATATGACGTTATCACGTAAAATTATCGTTCGTAAACCGACTTTACAAACAACCAGCTTCTAGTGGTACAAATATTATAACAATAATTTATTATAGGATTAGCATATAATTTAGCAGTCTCTTCAATTCGCGTAACTTCCATGGCGATGTTTTTGTAATATATACATAACTCAGATATGGTTTAAAATTCTAAAAGCATAAATAATTCGCTTCGTTTCTTAACCATTCTAATTCGCTGCAGTGTGGGTTGACCCTAACGCGCGTATGGCTTAGGACAGTTTCTCGTTTAGAAATTACTGTCTTCTGACTCTTTCGAATCACAGAGACATAAGACTCCACTTACTCATTGTAAAAAACTTACAGAGTTAGTACATGCCATACTTACTGGTAATTGCGAGTAAAAATTCTTTAATCCCACTATTTTGTCACTGCGGTGGTATAAAAATAACTCTCGCACCCACTATGTCACCAGAATAGTATGTGTCCCCGCAAACCATATTTATTTGACTAAAGGGTACAGATATACGAATATTATACTTACCTTATATCAGTCATAGTCATATTGTATCTATATACTGCAACCTCAAATCATATAACTAAACTTCGCAATGAAACGAGACAATATTGCAAGTGTTCTATGAGCCTTTACACACGCTTGTGATTTAGACAGCGTTCTTGTTCAATAAATGTAAATTATTTTACATAGTCACATATACAGAGTCATTAAAATAGTAAATACTGGCACGTGTATCAACAAAATTTTAAACGTTCGCGAAAAATTATCAAATTGCTACAGTATTGTACAGTCCGCGAAAAGTAAAAAATGTATCATATATTTATGTATACGCTACCCTATGTGTTAATTCTGGTTATAACCCATCTATTTCGCATTTCGGCCGTGCTCATTCAGCACTGAGTTTTAACAAACGTACACATAATTACAGCTTTTATACTAACAAATTTAGACTAGTATTATATGACCAAATACCTATCTCAAATGTTACATTAGTATTTTTTACGCTCAAGACAAACATGGCATTTTGTAGCATTAGAAATTATTGTGAATAAGTTTGCCCGTAGAAGTACCTACTACCACCATACCCCATTTCTACCGCGTAGCAGTAATGTTAGCAATACTGCATGAAGGAGGGTTGGAAGAGAGTGCCGGCAAAATTACAGGCACATGAGAATGCGTAGAAGTATAGCTTCTCTAAGCGTTTTTACCGTTTGTTTCATGGTGAATATGCTGAAGAGATCTTTAATCTTATTCCTTCCTCACCATTCCGATCCCGAACTACTCATTCCGGCCTAGCATTGCATCTATATACTGTTCAAAACTTCTTAACACGAACAAAAAAAATTGACAGTTCCTACCTCTGTCGTGTAAGTAAATTTGTGGAATGCTCTGTCGGTGTACGTTATTCCTTGCAGCTATGAACCTGGGTCTTTCTAGCGACGCGTGAAAAAGCATTTCTCAGTTCATGGCAGCTTACGGCTGCACTAATGGTCATCGTTTCTTGATTTCGTCTTCGCTTTCCATCAGGCGAGAGGGAGTCACTTTGATGAACCATTATAAAAAAATATACTTACCCTACAACTTAATGTCTCAGGGTTACGGGCGCAGTGCAGCCCGTCACTTGTAAGGAAATGCATCTATTCTAGACAGAGGTTACCACTTAACATCAGATATAGGATAAAATGGGATACAAGGATAAAAAAATGGCGCGCAATAATGCTACGTTACGTTTACGCTACGTTAAGTTGTTATGGCGGACAGCAATGATCATATTAATCATCAGGAAACAACATCTACATCAGCAGCAGGTCAATATACCAGCATCATTTCATCATCATCATCTCAGCCGTAGGACGCCCACTGCTGAACATAGGCCTCCCCATGATTTTCCAAAAGGACCAGTTGGAATCGGCCTGCATCCAACGTCGTCCTGCGACCTTCATCAGGTCGTCTGTCCACGGTGTCGCTGCGCTTGCCGGTCCGTGGTCTCCACTCCAGAATATTTCGGCCCCATCGGCCATCTGTTCTGCGTGCTATGTGCCCTGCCCACTGCCACTTCAACTGGCTAATCTTCTGGGTTATGTCGGTGACTTTCGTTCTTCTACGGATCTCCTCATTTCTAATTCAATCACGCAGAGAAACCCCGAGCATAGCCCTCTCCATAGCTCGTTGTGCGACTTTGAGCTTATCTATGAGGCCCATAGTAAGAGACCACGTTTCAGTGCCATAAGTTATCACTGCATCTTTTAATGCGATCTATTTCCCGTCGGAAAATTAAATAATCTGCTTTTTCATACCTTGAAATATTGTAATCGGTAGACTACTTACATACCGATTTTAAGTTTCTGGAGCAAAGCTGCAAAATGACAGCTAAGCAATTTCCTTCCTTCGATTTCGTAACATGGCGAGATATACACGACGCTGACAGCGTGGAAACGGAAACATATCGGCTAAGCTACATATGTTTCACCCACAGTACTTGTGGAGGAAGTCTATACTACCTTTGAACAACTTCTAAGTTAACGAAGTCTACGATTCCTTACGTTGCAAAATTATACAGGTATCATGGAAACTAATACATAATCTTATTGCATGATAGCAAAATAATAGATTGAATAGTTAGATAATTTATTGATTCAGGCGTTACTTTGTGGAAATCCATTATCAAAAAAACGATATTAAAAAATATTTAGTGACACTTCCGCTGAAAAGAAAACAATGAATTTGGCCTATTTGGGGGCGTGCACCACCCTCCCTCCCGCATAAAATGCTAATAGGAAGAATACAAAATAAAAAGCAATACCGATTCGACACGTGTTTCGCCTCTACACGAGGCATCCTCAGGAGATGTTGACTCGTCGACAGCTAGACCGAGTGTCGGTGTACGCCCCCAAATAGGCCAAATTCATTGTTTTCTTTTCAGCGGAAGTGTCACTAAATATTTTTTAATATCGTTTTATTGAATAGTTACATTGTTAATGTTTTTATCTTATGAATGTTTCAAAAGTAATGCAATCATCAGTATACAGCGTGAAACAAAAAGGTGTAGAATACTAAAACCACACACGCAGAAGGTTGCATACAATTAGGACCTGACTAGTACGAGGAAGTAGTAAAAATTCCGTTATGAGTATCCAAAGTGGGTCCATCCCTGAAAAACTAGGCCAAAGACGGCAATGACGTTCAGAATGTAGACTAGGGAAACAAGGGGGCCTACGTTGGGGTGCGACTCGGATGAGGGCGCATGCAGGGAAAGGGGACGGAGATGACAGAATAGGTGGCGTGAGGATGGCAGTGTGCATTGCACCAACGAACTCCAAGAACAGGCGAGCCGTATAGGGCTGTCCAAAAATGTTCGGATAATATTTGTTAAACTTTAAGAATTATAATAAGCAATATAAATGTTGATACTATGCCATTTGAATCCTCACTAGGTACATATGGAAACCTTTCAGTATCCTACACCTTTTATTAGACACATTGTCGCATTTTTCCGTGATGGGACGGAGTAGAATAATCCCTTCACCTTCGGGATGCGGATCGTAAGAGGCGAGGAAACCCGACTTACTAGGTAGTTTAAGCATCTTGATTAAAAGCTCGTCTTGGTTGGTACCACCACAGTGCCAGATAGTCAGTAAAGCAATAGTGTGCAAGTATTATACTGTGTTAGGGTGTGAAAGGCACTGTAGCAAGTTAAATTCTTAGGTGAAAGAGATTCCAAAACCAATGTCTCGGGGTGTCAAGCGCAGTGCAGTGCCACGCAAAACTACAGCTCCAAGCTCTGGGTGGTACTGCAACTGTTATGGACAGGCGTAGTGATTAACATTAGGCTCACGACTTGCCTTCCTGGATTGCATAAAAAAGCTTTCGAATTGAATGTAACTCAATAATTTACGAGATAATATGTTGTGGAGGTGTGGAGGTTGGGAACTTGAGACAATTTTGGTATTTGGTAAGAACATTTGGTAACGCCTGCAGATGTGATCGATTTATAGATAAAACTGTCAAAAATTGCCGCTGATAGGACTATGCTTGCGAGGTTTACTGTTCGCAGAGTTACTAGTATTTATCGTATTCAAGTAAAAGTAAAAAACAGTGTAACTACTTTCCAAATACAGGTAATAAATCAACATCTTAAATTCCACAAAAATTAAGTTGTTACACGTAACTATATATAACGTATATTGTGTAAAGGAGACAAACGGATATAAACAGCGTCCCATTCTATGTTTTGGGATTGCTAGGACAGTTGGTGTCGCAGTATATTTTAGTATAGTATTTGGAAGTCATGACCCTGTCTTCGAAACGCGGGGTCCTTAATTCGATCTCTGGCCAGAGCATACATTTGTGCGACGAGCAGAATAGTTTGGTTTCGGATGTTGCTGTGACGTGTTATTGTGTGTACAGGAGTATGAGTGTGTTAAAATTACATTAAAAGAGTTTATAAGTCAAGCTACAAAGTGGTTGCGGAGCGCATATGGATATTTTACATGCCAATTGATCACACCTTCTGGTGTGGTGGCCTTAGGTGTGCAGATCACAGACGTTTAATAATAATAATGGGACAACACCCACACGCGGTGTTCAGGTCCCAAACTAGGCAGAGCCAGAACTATGGTAACCTGATGACTGATATACATACACACACCCAGACACAGGTCAAACAGACATATTAATGCACATAAATCTTTGACTTGTCCGTGGATCGAACGCTGGAACAGCGGCTCAGAATGCAGAGTTGCTATCGACTGCGCTAACTAGCCAGTCATTAGAGAGATTAACAAATTAGTCTATGCTTCACTAACATTTCTCTATTTGTAATAGAATAGGATTTTGTCAAGTTATACTCCAACTTGCAAACATCCCCTGTATGCTGTAGAATTTAATTAATTAAAGTTTGCCCTTGGATATGTCGAAGGCACGCGTAGGTATGCGAGTACATCATACATTATGTATTAGGTACATTGTAGTGTTTGATGGCTTTGCCTTATTAAGTACTTGGTTTCGGTATTTAATGCAAACATATTCACATAATTAACTGTACTTAGGTAATTACTATTGTATCTGTGTGTGTATCCACAGTACAGGATGCTCTCCTGACATAGTTAGTGAAAAAACAACTCATAAATTTAAATTCTCAATCGTTTATTGAGTAAACTGTAAAGGGTACAACATCTAAGCTATGAGCAATTGAAAATCAGTGGTAAGCCCACCTCTAAAACAGGAGTGATTTATAGAAAATTACATGAAAAGCAATTAGTACGGAAAAGTATAAAGAACTTTTCAGATATGCATTCAATAAAATTTAAATTGATTTTCTTAAGTGTGCCTCTGAAGTTTAGGTTGATTAAAGTGGATAGACGTCCTATTAAAGATTGCAATCGAACGACGCTAGATGCTGGCTACATTCATCCGATCATTTTGGAAATATATGGGTGAGGATTATGTAATGATGATGAAGTGAATATGTAAAATGAAGCTGCGTTTATTGAAAATCTAAGAGATAAGCAAACAATAATAACTAAACTATCATAATGGTTAAGAGATTTAACTTGATTTGAATTATTCAGATGCATTCAATTAAATTTAAATTGAAAGTGTGCCTCTGAAGTTTAGGTTGATTAAAGTGAATAGACGTCCTATTAAAGGTTGCAATCGAACGACGCTAGTTGCTGGCTACTATCAACCGATCATTTTGGAAATATATGGGGGTAGTTTATATAATGATGATGAAGTGAATATGTAAAATGAAGCTGCGTTTATTGAAAATCTAAGAGATAAGCAAACAATAATAACTAAACTATCATAATGATTAAGAGATTTAACTTGATTTGAACTATTCAGATGCATTCAATAATATTTAAATTGACTTTCTTAAGTGTGCCTCTGAAGTTTAGGTTGATTAAAGTGGATAGACGTCCTATTAAAGATTGCAATCGAACGACGCTAGATGCTGGCTACATCCATCCGATCATTTTGGAAATATATGGGTGAGGATTATGTAATGATGATGAAGTGAATATGTAAAATGAAGCTGCGTTTATTGAAAATCTAAGAGCATATATCATAAACAAACAATAATAACCATCATAATGGTTAAGAGATTTGACTTGATTTGACGTCTTTATTAAATGACTTCTGTATAGAGCTTTGTTTTCCATATTTCTTTAGTTCCCAAGTGAGCTGCGTATTATTTTTAGATGTGCTCGTAAAACATTATTCAGAGCCATATTTTTCCGTTATACGAAGTCCTACGAATTCCGCAGAGCCATCCAATTAAAGTAGGAACCTAATCAGTCTGTCCCCAGACCCTTTTGTGGGGACTTTGCGTCCCTCTGAAGCTCCGAAGCCTCCATAGCTTTTAGCAAAAATATAAAATTAAATTTCATTTTCATATTTTTGCATCACTGCTTTCAAGTTTGAACGCCAACTTTCAATTAAAAAGGCGAGCTCCAATTAAAACTGCTGGAGTATTGCGTTATTTGATAAATGACATTTACTTGTTTTTTATACTCAACTTTTATTCATTTATTTAAAGTTTATTTTACTATATTACAATATTTTGTTGCGTTGTTTGGGCTTAATAGACTTATGACTCTGATGATGAGATTTATTTGTTGACTTTTCTCTACACTTTCCTTGTCAATTATAAATCTAAATTTTATTTAATAAGGCATTTACACATATTGTTTTGCTTTAAATAAAGCTTATTTTTTAATTTGTTGTGGTGTAAATTTTTATATAAATACCCTACCAGCATATTGTACTATGCTTAGTACAGTTAGCTCTGGAAATATTTCAAAATACTTTCTTTTTAATATAATACAAAAGTGTATATACTTCATTAAGTGTCATAATGAGTTTATTGTTCTGTACAGTTCGTGCCCTATAATCAGAAGCAGTAGTGCATAAAGGGCAATCGTGCGAGAGACTATTCTCTTGCCGCACGCGGTTTCCGCAGGACTGCTCCTGCTGCTTCATAACACCCTGGTACAGATTAAATAGGTTCTAGGTACTACCGTCGGTGAATATGGTAAGGGTTATATATTTTAGTTCAGTCTTTTGAACGTTCATATTATATAAAAATGTTTTAATTTTCATCGTCGTCTTTTTAACTTAACGTAACTTTATTTCATATATTTTTTTGTATCTACAATAATTTCATCGAAACCAGCTTATAATACACATGACACGTTATTTCTACTTCATGGGAATTTTTACATGCTTATTACACCTATAATACGTTTTCATCCTCCCTCTTAAGGCGCATAGATTCGCTAAGAAATAAATTCTAATAACTAAAAATAACATTCACACTCGCGTTCACTACGAAGTGGTTCTTACGCCTAGTATTCTGACGGACAATTAATATTAGGAACGTTTTTTATTATTTATAAGAGCTCAGAGATGCCGCTATATTCAAGAACGGTTTTTTTTTTTAGCGGACTAATGCTGTTTGCCTCTACCGGCATTTACAGCGTCACCGGACGGTTGGCGAGCGCAGATGGCATTCAGCCAGATGCGGGCGCAGAGGGCGCACCGCCTAAGGCGAGCGTTGAAGACGCTTCGCCGCAAGGAGAGGAGTAGGCGACTTGCTCAAGGGCACCACTAGGGTACGGACCTCGGCTTGGGCCATCGCCAGGAGAGAGGGGAGTAGGAGAGAATCGCCCCGGTACATAAGTGTACCGTTGAAAGTGGGCCCTATGAATTTTAACTCTTCGACTATTTGGAGAGAATCTAACCAAGACATAACTTTTGCCTCGAGCTCGCCGGCGAGCTCGGTGTTTGACTGTGTTTACCACTAAATCATAACCTTGTGTACCTCGCCTCCCCCCATTTCCGCGACATGGGTCCACACCGCGACCAGGATCGTCGCGTTGTGCACTCATGACTGTACTTTGGGTGGGGCTACAATAAGAATGTGAAGTACCTCGCCCACAGCCATGGTGGCTGGGACTACATAGAAAACCAGTGTTACCTCGTCCGCAGCCATTTGCTGGGCCGGAGGATACATCGCGACCGGGGCCGCGGTGTATACTCCCACCCGCACCGTGGCTGGGACTACAATCGTGTGTGTGTGAATTACCTCGACTGCGACTGGGGCTGCGAAGAAGATCTCGGCCGGAGCCTACAATGCGATCGGGATCACAGCCCTGGTCGGGTCTACAACCATTACCGGGGTTCCCTTGGGACGACGCTAAAGCTGCCGAAGTAACGGCTGCGATGGGGTCGTCCGGGTCACCCAAAATATGCCTTGGACGGCGACGGGGGGGAAGGAAGTGGGGATCGGTTATGTCAGTGGAGTAGTTCGCCGCTTCGACCACGAGGGGATTCGAGTGGTGGGGAGCTTTGTCGAAGTGGCGGCGGGAGCAGTCTTTCATATACTGCGTAATAGAGGGGAGGGTGAAATCGCAGCGCAGTGCAGTTCGGCGTTCCGCAAGTACCACGGAGCGCCCACTGCCCTGCGCATAAAGCGATTCTGAATCACTTGAAGTTTGTGGAGGTCGTGTTTCTGAGCATGGGCGAACGCTACAGATGCGTAAGTCATGATTGGGCGGATGCAAAGTTTGTAAAGAGTCGTCTTATTTCTAAGAGACGTTTTACTGTTTTTGCCTATGAGGGGATTAAGACGACCCATAATGAAGGCCGCCCTATTGCGAACAATCTGGATGTGTTTCGCGAAAGTGAGTTGGCGATCAAGGGTGACGCCCAGGTATTTGGCAGATTTAGCCCAAGGGATGGGTTCGCCGAATAGGACTATGGGTGACGGCATGAGATTCCGCCGGGTCTCAGTGAAGTACACTGCTGCACTTTTGCTAGGATTTACTGCAATCCGCCATTTACGAAACCATGCACCGATTACGGTGATGGCTCGTTGGATGGCGCTTCTCTGCCTGACCTTGAACCAGCCAGTAGAGTAGATTGCAGTATCATCCGCAAACTGAGCGATCTGAACATTAGGTTCAGATCGTGGGATGTCGCTGGTGTACAGCGAGAAGAGAATGGGTGAGAGTACAGAGCCCTGAGGGACACCTGCGTGAATGGGATGCGGGGAGGAGAGTGTTCCCTCGGTGCGATAGCTAAACGTTCGATCCCTGAGAAAGTCTTGTAAGATGAGTACAAGACGGTCTGGCACACCCCGTTGGTACAGCTTGAATATCAAGCCGTTGTGCCAGACTTTGTCGAACGCTTTCGCTACGTCGAGAAAGACAGCTATGGTCCCTTGGGGCTTTGGTTTCTTATTGAAACCGCCTAGGATGTGCTCCGTTACGCGGTGCACTTGTTGGACGCAAGAGTGTTTGGCTCTAAAACCAAATTGCTCATCGGAAAGGAGGTTATTGGACCTAACGTGGGACCAGAGTCGGTTCACAATGAGCCGCTCGTAAATCTTCCCCAGAGAGCTGAGGAGACTTATGGGACGGTAGCTGGAGGGCTCGGCTGCCGGTTTGCCTGGTTTGTGAATACCAATGACAATGGCATGCTTCCAAGTGTCTGGGAAGGAGCAATTGCTCATAGCAGCATTGAAGATGCTAACTAAGAGATGGACTAGTGGGACTGAGAAGTGTTTAATCACCTTGTTGCTGATACCATCAGCACCAGGGGATTTACGGGTCTTGAGGCTCTTGATCAGAGACACTACCTCGGATGATTTTACCGGTGGGAGGAGTGGGAGGTCAGAGATGGACATAGAGCTTTTACGTTCGACTTCAGATTCCACCGAATCGAGGTGTTTCTGGTCGACGTGATCTACATTTAGAGTACACTGAGCCTCAAGGCTATCAGCTAAACACTCGGCTTTGTCTTCGTCAAGGAACGCTATGGAGAGGGGAGGTGGCCTAATGAGTGGAGGCATTGTATGTTGTCCGTCAGATTTCAGAGCTCGAGCCAACTGCCAGTATGCCTGGTGAGTTGGCTCAATCTCTGACAGTTTGTCGTCCCACCTTTGATCACGCAGCTCACTCATGCGTTTCCTTACAGCACGCTGTAAGTAGCGCATGGTGGCTTTGTTCTCTGGGGTTGGCATCGAGTCATACGCCCTAGTGGCGGCGTTCTTAGCTGTCAGTAACCTCCTCGCACCCTCGGGCAGTTCGAAGCGGCGACCATCCGCCACTTGGACCTGCTTTGAGGATTCACCTACTGCGGTGCGGAGGTGGTCACTGAGAGCCTCGATCGCAATTGACACGTCTTCTACTGTCTGTATGTCATCGGGGATTCTATCGAGAGCGGGTGAACTGATAGCTTGGAGGGATTCCTCCAGTTGCTTCCAGTTCACTACCGTTTCAAGAACGGGACAGGTTACCCCAAGAAATACTGGCTAACTTGATTCTCAGCATGCCCAGGAGGATCACCGCATGTGTTCGAGCCCGGGGAGGAGTTATATTATATTGCATATAAACCTTATATTAATAAATTGTTGATGCAATTTAAAAATTATATCAGGTTATGCTAGTGATCACAAACTGTTTCTGATTAATCTCATGCGGCAACGGCAATGTAGTACATAATGTTTTCTACTTGTGGTAGCGCCCAGCGACTGACTGGCGACACGGCTAAAATCGATTGCGCAAATGTTTACATTAGCATAGCATTATCTCTTCAAGAAGAAGTGAAGATAATTAATATTTGCGATGAGTAATCGAAGTTCATCGCTTCCTACTTAATACCCTTACCCGGTTAAGACGCGTTTTTCTTCAGACTCGCCTCAAGGTATTTGCGATTTGAAAGCGAGAGCTCTGGTATATTAATCAGTACCACAGAATAGCTATTAGTAGGTACTTAAGACAACTTTCGAAGCGAAGCGTAAATCGTAGTACGAGTAGAACTTTGCTATCCTACTTAGACTGATTAACTAGGTACTATGGTACTAGGTAGCTGTCGCTACTTGGATAAGTGCTCAGTAGTAGCGTTTTGACTCAAGACTTTAATACTTCGGAAGGCATTGCCGGTGCCAATAATACTAGAGATAGATATTTTAACACGTTTTGTATGGCCGTTATGTCAACTTTCTATCGGTAGTAAGGAAAACTGTATGGATATATATATATATAATAATGGGGGATCCCAATAATCTATCTATCCACACTGTACATTACTACCGATATACATTTGACATAGGTAACGACCATATATATAATATCTATCTCTAGTAAGGTAAACCGGCGATAGATAGGTTATTGGCACCGGCCATAAGTCGCAATGGGCCTGATTTTACAATAGGGCAATGGACGAGACTACGGCTATTATTATTATTATTGTCTCTTTTATAAGGCAACACACTGGAGCTAGAAATAAACGAACATTGTTGAATACCTAAATATATTAAGTCATCATCATCATCATCTCAGCCGTAGGACGTCCACTGCTGAACATAGGCCTCCCCCATGATTTTCCAAAAGGACCGGTTTGAAGCGGCCTGCATCCAACGTCGTCCTGCGACCTTCCTCAGGTCGTCTGTCCACCGTGTCGGTGGACGACCTACGCTGCGCTTGCCGGTCCGTGGTCTCCACTCCAGAACCTTTCGGCCCCATCGGCCATCTGTTCTGCGTGCTATGTGCCCTGCCCACTGCCACTTCAACTGGCTAATCTTCTGGGCTATGTCGGTGACTTTCGTTCTTCTACGGATCTCCTCATTTCTGATTCGATCACGTAGAGAAACCACGAGCATAGCCCTCTCCATAGCTCGTTGTGCGACTTTGAGCTTATCTATGAGGCCCATAGTAAGAGACCACGTTTCAGTGCCATAAGTCATCACTGGTAACACACATTGGTCGAAGACTCTTGTCTTGAGGCACTGAGGTATTTTTGACGAGAAGACTTCGCGAAGTTTCCGGAACGCTGCCCACATACATTAAGTAATTGGCGGTAAAAAATGTAAAAAGACAAGCCGGCTGAGTTTCTTCCCGGATCTTCTCAGTCGTGGTCGCGTTCCGATCCGGATGTAGAACTAAGAAAAAATAAATGTAAAATGACTATTTGCAAGTGCGCCCGTAGGCTTATACAGAATAAATTATTTGATTTGATTTCATTTAAGTTGATTTGATTTAATTACTACATCACAAACATTTAAGACCCAAGAACAAACATTTCAACTCAACACACAAATATAACCCCGTTCAGTAATCGAACCTGGGACCCCGGGCTTTAAAAGTACGACCACTACCAACTGAGCTAACAAGGCCTTCATTATTTTGATCTTTAACCTTTCGTGTACAATGTGGGGTATAAAAAACCCCAGCTATGGTTTTTAGAAGATATCTCTTAGAGTTTGGGCAGGTGAAATCTGTTTCTTTCAGTAATCTCTAATACAACGTTGCCAGATCGAATAGTAATAGTGGTTTAGTGTAGTGCATGACATAAGCCGAGCAATACGTATGCTGGGTATGATAGACCCCACATTGTACGGCTCATGGCTACAAAGTAAGTGCCTTTCTTATACATTTACCTTCATTTTTATGAATTTATATGGATTATGTCATAGTACTTTACATTTTATAGGTTTATTCATTAGTAAAAATGGAGGATTATCAAATGGAGAAACACCACAAAGAAGAAAGTGACGTGAAAGACGATGCTTTTGAACCGGAGGACGATTGCGAATCAGATAACATTTTTTTTTCATTTGGAGCCATCCAGTGAGGCGGAGGAGGAGGATATTAAGATGTCCTGTCAACGTCAGCACGGTCACTTGCCAGTAACAAACGGTAGCAGTCTCATGTACCAGAACGAGAAATCTCACGCCAATCACTGACATCACAGATGCAGCATATCAAGGAACTCACGGGCAAGCTCACCTGGATCGTTTGACACCTGTAAGAGAAATATTATAATACTTCGTGCGAAACTGCAACAACGTTCACACCCCATCAGAGCATCTCACTCTAGACGAAGAGTTAGAAGATTTTAAAGGAAGATGTGGTTTTCGCCAGTATATTGCGTGAAACCTGCAAAGTGTGAAATAAAAATATATGCTTTAGTTGATACTCGTAGCAAGACATTATACACAACACCTGCAAATATATTGTGAGAAGCAACAAGAATCTAGTCCCAACGCTGTCAGCAACAAGTCGTATGATGTAGTCAATCGTATAGTTCCATGTGTTTGTGAGGCTCATCACGGAACATATGATGGACTTTTTTTACGAGTCATGATGCTGAAGAAAACCAGCTGGAAATGCATAAATTGACCCTAGTAGGGATACTATGAAGTTTGCTGGAATTCATTCCAGCAAACTTCAAAGCTAGGTGAGACGTAACTACATCGTTATTTGTGTTTCAGTAAAATCTGATGCTTGTCTCCTATGTACCCAGGCCATGCAAGATTTTTTTTTGAAGAAGAAGAGGTTTTCTTACTGTCTTCTTTACATCATAATGCAGAGATCGACAAGGAAACGGGAGATCAACGTAAACCTGCCATAATTACTTTCTACAATAAAACTAAAAGCGGAGTTTATGTAGTTGACAACTTAGCTAAATTTGTTTCGTCGCGATATTCAAAACGATGGCACATTATCTTTTTTCATGATTTAATTACGCGGGGCTTAATGCTATGATCAGCTATGACTGACTAAATAACGGCATAATGCAAAGACAAATCACTAGAAGAACCTAATCGAAAACTCGTTTTGTGATTGATAGAAAATCAAAAAGAAAGAAAAGAGAACTTCAAAAACTCTACGCAAAAGACTAAGACAGCATGTCGGTGAATCAGATCTTGAATCATGTGCAGTTTCCTGTAATACTTGTACTATGCAAATAAGCTCAATTTGTCTTCGAAAAAGTCTCTGAAAGACTAAGCATAAATGTAATAATGTAATGTTCCTATTTGTCTGGAGCACTCTCACTTCACATGTGGAAATTGCTCAGAAACCATGGGCAGTGATGAACCTGAATAATGAATTGAGTTTATGGAATTGTTAGACTGACTTCTATTTTATTCTATAAGTTCCTCAAATTACATTCTAAATAGTGATTGTAACGTCTGAAATTATTTTTCTTACATTATTATAATAGGACTATGTGTTTTGAGTCGGTCAAGAAGAGGCTATTTTTGTTATTTTATTACACTATGAATATAGTTACCGTGGATAAATTCATTTAGTTATTATACTATAAATAAACATAAGCTTAATAATAACCAAATAAATATATTTATTCTTTCATATTTTAGCAAAAATACCTACAAATGTGTAGGGTATGCTGCACCCCACCTTACACGGCATGTAAAATTTTTTCACCTTGTACACGAAAGGTTAATAAGTATTTAAAGTAATCGTTATTCGTAATTTTCCCAAATGCGCAGCCATTTGTGCCATCGTATTATTTTTATATTGTACAAAATATAGTGAATATGTAATTTATTTTATGGTAAAAGATATTGTTCTTGATATATTTAGATCATTAAAATTTATTGTTCGAAAGGTCACATCTACACTGCATATATTGGTCAAGGATGTGTTTATTAATTGTACTTCATTGATAATATCAATAAGGCCGTTTAAATCGATTGTTAATAGAAACATGATAGTTGTTTGTTATTTATTAAAAAAAAAGCGCCATCTTACTCCAACCAAACAATGTCATATTAGTAAATAATATGATATTGTATCCAGGGAGTGCATATCGGTATAAAATATTTAAATAGTACTAGTAATATAACAGTACCGACATTTTTATACTGGTTCACGGAGTTCATAAACGATGTAAGTATTTATATAGGTGTAAGTATTTATATTCGTTACATTATAATGTATACAGTATGTACTTAATATTAGGATGGTTTAAGGAATCGTAGTAGCTGTAACATAGGGAATTCTAGTACAGCTACTAACGGCCCTCTTAAGTGACTATATCATTTATATTGTACCTACGTGTTCTATGATTTTATGATTGTACTTACTTAAGAAAAAATAATTTGTATACTAATTTTATAAGCAAATAAATATTATTATTATAATTTAAACAATTTCACGGGTTTCACCCGGTCCTTTACATAGGTATTATTATTATTATTATTATAGGGATATTTTTTTTTTCTCGACATTTATATAATGTCGGTGTTATTATGACACCCACGGGCCTAAGCCAAGTGGATCTCATTTTCAGTATTTAAGTCCTGAGTTATTTCGTCCTGCAAAAATTTACGAACAATTCGGCAGGTATTTAATATAACCGCTTTCTGCATCGTAATATATATAGTTTTGGGTAAGTCTAACAATGTAACACCATGCTGTAAGTGTTTTGGGATAACTCCTGTACTGGAGAGTACCAGCGGCACAATATACACTTTGTTCATCTTCCAAATACGAATAATTTCTTCTTTTAGCTCAGTGTATTTATGAATATTTTCGGTTATTGTTTTTTGTATATTGTGTGTGTTGGGGACTGCAATGTCTATTATATATACATACTTATTTACTTTGTCTATTACAGTAATATCCGGTCTATTGTGATGTATGGTTCTGTCTGTTAATATGGCTCTGTCAAAGTATATCCTATGAGTAGGACTCTCCAGTACTGGTTTAGGGACATATTGATAATAGGGTTTCTCTGTATTTTCTATGAGTTTAAATTTAACAGATAGTTTTTGGTGAACTATATGGTTTACTTGATTGTGCCTATGAGTGTAATCGGTTTGGGTGAGGGCGGGGCAAGCACTGGTGATGTGTTGGATAGTCTCGGATACGCGGTGACATTTCCTACATTTGTCATCGGAGGTGTTGGGGTCTTTGATTATGTGCTTTCTGTAGTTTTTTGTATTTATTACTTGGTCCTGAATAGCGATCATGAAGCCTTCTGTTTCTGGAAACAGAGATCCTAACCTAAGCCACTGGTTTGAAGCTGCTTTATCTACGTGAGGTAGCTCTAATTCGTATATATGACGTCCATGGAGTTCTTTTTTACGCCACCTGTCTATTTTTTCCGTTACTTGGTCTTTCGCAGATTTGTAATGTATATTGCTTTGGTTTAGGTTTAATGGTGTATATTTGCTGTCTAACTGAACTATTGCTTTGTGAATTTTAGATAAATCTGATTTTTTATAAAAGAAGTCGCGTAAATATTTGATTTGGTTTTCCCACAGTAATTTTAAGTCTATTAGTCCTCTTCCTCCTTCTTCCCTTTTAACTGTTATTCTTTCTATTGCCGATTTTGGGTGTAGATAATTATGCTTTGTGAGAGTAGTTCGGGTTTTTGTTTCCAAGCGGCTTATGTCTGTAGCTGTCCATTTAATTATTCCGAAAGAGTATGTAAGCACTGGAATAGCATATGTATTAACAGCTTTAAAGAGATTTTTGGAGTGTAACTGTGTTTTGCAAATTATATTTAATCTTCGAGTATATTCAGTGGTTAGGCTTCGTTTAATTTCAGTATGGTTGATGCCATTTGATTGATGAATTCCAAGATATGCATATGTGTCTGTTGGGTCCATTACTGTGAATGTATTGTGTGTAGCTAGATTATTATTGGCTATTTCAGTTTTGCCTTTTGAGATATGGAGAGTTTTACATTTATCAAGCCCGAAATTCATTTTAATGTGACTACTGAATTGTTTTGTTGTGTCAATTAAATTATTTAAGCCTTTTTTGGATTTAGCGAACACTTTTATATCATCCATATACATAAGATGAAATATGAATACTCGAAAAATTTCTGTTGAGATGTTTAAGGTATCGTGTGTCATTTATTTCTGTACTGAAATACGTATTCGGCCCGAGCGCGCGGGCGATAGCGGGTGAATGAAGAAGAGCAGGGAGGGTCGACGCACGTTGCAACACGACAAGTTCAAACGAATTTTTTATTGCTTTGATTGCGTTTTACCGGCAGGTGCATGACGCAACTATTTACACAAAACAAACTAAACTAAAGTGCAGTATAAGTACTTACGTTTCCAAGCTCGTCGGATACCCTCTCTCATTTTCTGTTCAATTTCTTCACCCATCGTAATAATTATGTACTGTTAGAAAAAAAATTTACCTCACTCGCTCATGAACATGAAAGCACTGAGATAGACACGCGGAAATTTCCTAGTATATATTTTAGTCTATGCGCGGAAACAAGTTATTATAAATAAATAAACAAAAGACAATCGAGAATAACCGACATTGCTTTTGAATACCTTAATAATAAGAGTATCAATAATATATCTACTGAAATGTTGCACTACCCTTATATAAAGATATGACTGTGATACAAAATAAAACGCTACTGAAATATAAAAGTATGAATGCAATACAAATTAACTCGGTACCCAAATGCTAAAGGATTGAACACAATGCATAAAAAATAACTGTACTGTTATTTTTGGATACTCGGAAGATAATGGTATGACGTCATACAGAAAAAATATTGTACAGATATTCATACCGGTATACAATCCCTGATTGTATCAATAACTACTATGAAATCCCCTGATTTATTCAACCAACGGAAACAAATACATTTAGTAAACTATCACTAAATCCTAAGAGGCAAATTAACGCACCTACGGTAATTACAATATTGTCTACCTAGGTAATATTGTCAATTAAACAAACTGTATACCTATCGGAGTATCTATGTGTCTGAGCTACCTATGCATGTACGACGACATGCGAAGCTAGGAGGAACGCTAGGTTGCTTTTAGTTTTTGCTGAACGAGGATAATTAAATTTTACCATTAACTAATTGTGTTACTTTTTCTATATTTGGTAATAAGATAAACCAAATTTAACTATCAGCTGACTTGAAGAACGGTTGACGATGATGTGATTTATAAATGCTAATAACAATACTAAGTACTGGAGTATCCTACTCCAATAACCGTTTAGCTACCAATATCAGCTACTGCTACCGACAAATGTGTATGTGTGAACATAAGTTTAATCTGCCAGTTACGGTCCAACTCCTTCCTCTCAGTCTCACAAAGTAAAGTCTGAGCCATAATCCACCACGCGGACGCTATAAGGCTTGGCGAATGAGCCCCTAGCTGCTAGGCTACCCCTCGTGACGAATTTATGACTGTTCGAAATATAGTGGTCGCAGCAAACTTTATTTAAAGCGGTTAGTTTGAAAAGTCTTAACCTAAATTAACGAAATATCCCAATTTGGAATTAAAAATACTGTCCCTCAAGAAGGCGAGGTTAGAGAATACTCTAATCTCACCGGGTTGCGATCCCCTCCTGGGGGATCTTCGTCGCTGCGGACGAGTGCCACAGCGTTCACGTAGTCCCGACATGAAGGCGCTTGGAGGTACGGGTCTGGTTTTTAGTGGGTATACGGACTCCCACATAACCACCGTTCTCCCCCCGTGGCCGGTGGTATGTATAAAGGATATTCCCGGATCAAAAAAGGATATAAAAATACTAATTTGTAACTAAAAGTAATTGGTATAAGTGCTAGTGCATTTACGAACCACTCACCCGCCGTTTGGTGATGATTTACCAAGGCTGCATCTCCAATTGAAACCTGTAAAGAAGAATAACATATTAATACATGGCAGTTTATTGAGAAACCTTTAGAATTTTATGACATAAGGACGGTCATGTCAAATTTCTAAACGCCCTGACTTAAAGTTTTATGAGAATAAATAGCTTCTATTACGGCACGGTAGTATATTTCGTCTCTACTTATATTAAATACATATGTAAATAAATATATAACAAATAAATATATAATACTAAATTTAATATGCGAAGTTAACGTGCATTTTCTTGTGCTTATACCAAGTACGGCAATCACAATAGTTCACTTTAATCAATTTGAAAGTCTACCCGTAAAACAGTATCGTAATTAATAACTACATGTCTGACACACAACGCATGAATTACATACATGTATTTCTGTCACTACGGTGTGCCCAATCGTCATTTTAATAAAAGTAAAAAAAAAAAAATTAAGTCTATTATGGTCATTCATTGTTAAAAACCTAAATATGAGAAGAGTAAGAAGAATTTACGTGTAGGAGAGCTTTCTTGGGTATACCCGGATCGAGGTCGGGTCCTCGATTTAATATCTTGGGCTCTTTCTTGATAGCACGTGGAATTTCCGCGAGCACTTCACTCGCATGTGCCCCCGGTTGATTGGGACGGCCGCTGCCTTAAAGCGGGGGATCGAGATCTAGTAGCCGCCGCCTGGAGGTGGTGCGGTCCATAGCCCTGTATGGGGCCCCCATCTGGGTGGATGCCCTGACGGAGTCAACCATTGCCCTGCTGAGGAGATCTCAGAGAGTGATGGCCGTCAGGGTAATACGTGGGTATCGCACCACCTCCTACGAGGCGGCGTGCGTATTGGCGAGGTCCCCCCTCTGGGATTTGCAGGCCGAGGTCTACGCGTGTATGTACAAGTGGCGCTCGCAGCACCGGATCCGAGGGGAGATTTCCCCGCCAATAGAAGTGTTAGCGTGGAAGAACCGCGTTCGACAGTCCCTTAGGGAGTTGGAGGGAGCGGCTGGCCGAACCTAGCCGCTGGACTGTCGAGGCTGTCCGACCCGTCCTTAAGAACTGGTTGGACAGGGAAAACGGGTCGATTACCTTCAGGTTGGTGCAAGTCCTTACGGGCCACGGGTGCTTTGGGAAGTACCTGTGTCGCATCACTGGAAGAGAACCGATAACGGAGTGTCACCATTGCCATGTGTCTAGTTTGATATGGATAAATAAATAGGTAATTGGTACCTCTCATTCGGAATAAATGATCGTATGGTATCTTAAAGGATGATTTGTCTGAGTACAAAAGTTGTAATTAGTAAAATTTGTATCGTAGGTATAGTAGAAATATTTCAATATTACTAATTACTACCTAGTAATTACTCGTAGTAATAATGAAAGATTCCATTTTCGAAGAGATTCGAACTGGTTTACCAGGTCAGGTGGCTAGGGAAACAATCTAACGAGATCTGAGATTTCGAGGTCAAATTCGTCTATTGTATCTACAGTCTAGGTGGGTAAAGGAATGGCGCCTCATAAATCTACATAGCATTAACATGTGCAAGTATTTTAATAAATCATTCTATAATGGTGCAATAATCTACCTACCTGAATATAATAGCATGGTAAAATGTATTAGTAACAATGTAATATATTATATTGTAAACAAAATGGTACTTAACATGAATTAATGGGAATGCTTTTCTCGTGTATATTTAGTGCGTGGAGTGACTGATTTAAAATATATTCTCGGTTAGGGTGCGAATCGACCCAGTGGGCTAAGCACGAAAATATGCGTAAGTGTAACGTAATCGGATCGTTGGCACATATAACTCATAGTTTGTACTACGAGTATATACATCAACGATACGATTACGTTACACTTATATAAACAAATTTTAGTGCAAGGAAATTCGACTTGCTGGGTATATATGGCTTTATATGCAAGAGTCCGACTTAGACTCAAATGTACACCTTGAGGGGATTAAAGGGGTTGGAGTTAAAGGATTCTCCCTCCCCTGTCGGGATGCGAATCGTAAGAGATGAGGAAACCTGACTCACTAGGTGGTAGGTGTCTTATGCAAGAGTTTGCCTTGGGTGGTATCACTGCAGTGCTGGATAGTCTACCGCGGAGTAATACTGCGTAAGAATTATTGTGTCAGGGTGTGAAAGGCACCGTAACAATTGAAATTACTTGACTAATGAGACCCAAAATCGAATTCCGGGTTACGAGTGACGAGTGACGCGGAACGAGACAACGGTTTAACGGGTTGACGAGTGCTCATGCAACACTTCATTTCAAAGCTATGGGTGGCAATGCAACTGTCAAAGGAAGGCGTGGTGCTTACAATCAGAAGGCACGGCCGTCTCGCCACTATATATATAAAAGCTACTTATATGCAAGAAACGTATGAGACGAAATTTATTCGTTTTGTTAGTTATTCGTTAATATAAGTCGATGTACTATAAATTATATAATATCAGTTTTGGTAATTAGTTACAATATTAGTCGATATTAATGTTTATGAAGATCATATCTAAGCGTATGTAGATATACAAATGTTGCTGCGACATTTTCTAAGAGCGAAATATGCCTTTCCACAGTTTATACTACCACATTCTAGTATATCAACGAGTACGAGCGAATGAGTACACTGAGAAAATAAACTTATGCATTCAAGTCGCATTATGGTAAGACGAGAGGTAGTTTCCATTCATGGCAGAACAGCATCCAAAGCGCCATACTTGTTCTTCGGACGTCGCTCCAGGAAACATGTACAAATAAATGAATGTCGCCTAACGTGACGTCACCTCTAAAGTGGTGTTTATTTGTGTAAAATACATGCATATGCAGAGTTCGAATAGGGAGGGAACATTTTCATAGGTATTTCTACTGGGGTGATGATTGGTTTAATAGCTCAAGGTATTGTACAAGAACTTCTAAAACACTGAGCTATTTCCTATCATTATTTATAATTTTATTTATACTGACCAGTTTGCGCAGATGGTAGCAACACTGACTTCTGAGCTGCTGGGTTCTATCCCCGGACAAGTGAAACATTTGTGTGCATGAACATACATGTTTGGCCTGTGTCTGAGTGTGTATCCCACTAATATTATAAATGTAAAAGTTTGGATGGATGGATAAATATATGTTTGTTACTAAAACGGCAGAACAGGTGAATGGGTCTGGATAAAATTTGCCACTGAGATAGTTTATAGTCGGGAATAGCACATAGGCTACTTTTCATCATCATCATCATCATCCATCATCACGCGAGTGAAATAGCGTTATATTCTTGGGCATAGCATAGACATAATAATAAGATCTCCGCCTACGACAACATCGTAATGATGATATTTCTGTCAAAGTTTGTATCAGTTTCTGATAGTTTAGTGGTTTAAAAGCAGGCTATCATTTTGACAGCTCGATACACTAGTTGTGCTCGATGACCGTCAAGGGTGATGAAACGTAATGACAGTTTTTTTTCCATTGTGATTAATGTTATATTTATATGTACGTAGGTACTGTATTTTATTATTATTCTTTACTGATTGATTTACTAAGTATTGAAATTTACTAATACTATTATATCAATTGCGTTTGACCAATTGTAAATATTTTATGACATTTTGGTATAAAGATAGTTATGGCCTTGGAGAAGTTACTAAGCTACACGAAGTACTAATCCTGGGCAGAAGAAGTCGCGGGCACCAGCTTGTATGTATATAAGTACGTATATCAGTCATCAAGTTACCATAGTGACGTTGTGTGGAACAAAATAAATTTGATTCTATTCTTTTTTACGACACGTTTCTCTGTTATTTTTTAAGGCCTTTAGTAATAAACATTGCGTAAACCTATATTAGGCGTAACATGTTTTGTCTTGTTTTCACGTGTGACATTTACTGCAAGAGAAAAATTGACAGATAGATGTTTTAACTACTCCGGGTGTAGCCAAGTTTATTAATAAGGCCGAAAGAGATTAAAGCTGAACTATTTTATCTCAAATGGATTATGGCGAAGGTCAAAGCAAAAAACAACGTCCGCTGGAAACCACTGACCAGATACGAGCATCCGGCATTTATACCTATCCCACTATCTTTGTGCCAATGGCATAAGCAGACTGCAGAGGAACATAATATTTTATACTTCAGTTCCTGCATTTAGAATTAGACTGTTCTATGGATTCCCACATGGAAATTCTAACGTAATTATTATTCAAAGAAATTTACCTAGGGCCTCAGACCAAATAAAAAAGTATTTTATTTGGTATGAGCCTAGGGCAACTATAACACAGATAACTCATAGTTCGTATGCTGAAACGTGACGCGTTAATGCGATGCGAATACTTTTTCCCAAATTGTTTGTGCTACGACCTGTAATTCTCACTCTGATAGAAAGGCCCGTATCGTATACTCCCAGTTAGGAACATAACGGACAGATTATGCATCATTATGTAAACAGACACTACTCACTTGCATTATAATTATATAAATGTAAATAGTGAGGTAAGTGTGTAAACTATTCCCAAAGAAACCGGCCAGACGTAGGTAGTTATAACGGAAATGCCAGACCTACACAACCTGTGGAGGCCGCCCGCGCAATTCTTCGCCACTACACAAGCACACTAATATTATACATGCGAAAGTTTGTTTGATAGAATACAATACAAATACACTTTATTGACACCAAAAATACAATACACAATACTATTCATATAAAAAAGTAATATGTACAAAAGGCGGCTAAGAGTGATATATTCCAGACCACCGTTGGATTGATTAAATAATGATGGATCTATTAACATTCTCAAATATAAAAAATACTAAAATTAAAATTATAAACAAGTAAAAAGACAGTTAAGACAGAAAAACTTACATAAAATAATACGCAATACTTATATGTACACGTACATATAAATATATATATATATATATATATATATATGTTATATATATATATTATCAATCAAGCTACTGCTCGCGACTTTGTTCGCGTAGTAGGCTCGGTCTCGCCATAACTTCCAATGTTTCTTGATTTTTTTAATGTAAAAACTTTATAAAATATATGAATGTAAATTACAAAAAAAGATGAATGACATCGTTAAAACCGTCTCAAGTTATAGCGTGATCAGGAAAAATAGGGGTTAATTGTTATTAATATGTTATTGTGCTATCTTTCTGTCCTTAATTATGTTATCAGGAAGAGATCGCTCTGAGTGATAAGACTGCCCATTGTTTTTGAATTTTCTAATGATAAGTCATAAATGTGGTGTTTTAATAAAGTGTTATCTATCTATATATGTATACATGATACGAATCGTTTAAAAACTATCACAGTAATTCATCTACTACAGTAATAATGGACAAACTCTTTTGCCGTCACCAGACTATAGATTATAATATAAATTACGAAGAGTTCGTTTTAGGAATCCGTATGAGACTACGGGACTCGGGTAACAGGGTTTACTAAGCCTACTCTGTCCGGCAGTCTGTCCGTTTCTCTGCATGTTCAGTAGGTAGGTATAAGAATATGTTGCTGATGACATTTTCCATGAATATGTGTTATGGCGGATTAATCAACATGAAAGATAGCAATGATATTTTGTGGTCTAAGCATAGGCAATTTCTCTAACTGGTTCATTTATATATAAATGAACCCCTATTTCTCCCTCACGCTATAACTTGAGAACGGATGGAACCATCTCGCTCATTCATTTTTGTTGTGTTAGTTACTGTCAGGAGAAGGTCTTAGTGAAAGAAAAACCAACAAAAGGTAGGAGGTTATGGCGAGGCCGAAAGCCGAGCCTACTACGCGAACGAAGTCGCGGGCAGTCGCTAGTCTATATATAATAAATATTATGTTAATAAAGGCTAGCTACTATATCAGTGGTTGTATTATACAACAAGATTCTAGTTATCCATTTCAATTTGTCAATTTCCCCTTTTTGCATGTGTTTTAACGGAAAAGTCATCACGATTTTTGCAATATGTTTCGTAATTCCATTATCTCATATTCAGTTGGACAGGACATCGCTACATCACATGCATGATCGACTGACCCCCGGTCCATTACACCATGACTGACAGCCACTTACAGCTAGGTACACCCAATTCGCGTTTGTATTTTGTCAAGCTTTAACACTGACATTCCATTTTACAAATAAGTTATTTAGTTTCAGGATGAAGATGTAAAAGTTGTGTAATTATTCAAAACTTAACGGCAATTAACAAACGCGTGGATTGAAGAGAAGACAGAGATCGGGGCTGGCTTGATTATGATTACAAATAGTGCACGAGTGTAGACAAAGTGCACAAAATCATATAACATTGTTTTTTGCTTAGACAACCGTTCAGCCGTGCGATTCTAAGAGCAATGCATCTTTGACAACATCCGTGAAACAAATGACGAGATGACAAGAAACGTTAGAAAAACAACCTTATGTACAAGGGCGATATCTCAAAGTATTTGACAACGGTGAGCTCGTCGACGAATCATTACATTCACCTCTTTAGATCGTGAATAAGACAGGTCTTTAAAATTAATACAAAATAATCACAGACAGATAAGTGACTCCAGCTTGACTATGACTACTTACTTGAATAAATTTTGATGATTATTTTCATAACTACTTTAGTACTGAGGAAAGGCAAATTTACGACCGCACGAGTATATTATAAAGAAGAAAAGAAAGGGTTAGCTCATGTGGTTCAGCAACTTGAAAAAAAACAAAGCTTTGATATGTCACGGCCACTGTGACATTCCCGCCGGACCGCCTCTGATCAAGCTTCCCAAAAAGGGAGGTACAACATTGCTGTCGCATGGGACATGCAATGACGGGCACTTCTTTTGTTAGTTTTCTACGTATTTTAGTTCTAACTCATACGTTTTAAATATTAGTTACATAATTCCCTAATATAAAAGTAAATAAACAATACAGTGGGCGGGCCGAGCACGAAAATCTGTCTTATTGAAACTTAACCGCATCGTTAACGTATTTAGTCAAACTGTAATTTATCTAGTACAATAGTGGCACAGATAACTCATAGTTTGTACTGAATACGTAAACAATACGATAACGTTACACTTGAGCAGATTTTCGTGCTCGGCACACATACATTTACAGTATACAGCTTAAAATGTAATTTACCAGAACGCTTCGAAACAATATAATGCCTACCTCTAATAACCTAACTCTAAATCTTTTTTTATGGACCGTGATGATACTGTCGAAGGTGGTAGATATCACCACACACTAGATCTAGAATATTGACTGGCTCTCAAGGACAGCTGCCGGAACACAATGTTGGGTGCTTAGCAACAGATCTTCAACCTTGAGAGTGGTACCTAATACGGCGGACGCAGAAGTGCCCTACCACCATGCTGTGCATTTCATCACTATGATACCTTAACAGAAAGCTCAAGTGGGAAAAATCCTGTAGCTATCTAATCGACATCCGGTCCTAGTTACCCCTACAGCTGTCTTCGCTTCTACAACATGTTCGTTCTCAAACTTTCGTAACAAGATTTTCGCAATGTTAAAAGTTTTATATTCTCCTCGAGTCTCATTCCTGTAGAGTTTGGAAAATCGTTTCTCTACAAAACTTATTATAGTACGTACAGACAGAAGTACTATAACTACTAAATGTGGTAAAAACACCACCTAGCTCTGGTGACTGACTCTGTTATACGACACAGGTATTTTTATATTTTAGCTTTTTAGTTGATTTATACATCAACTAAAAACCTAAAAAATAAAAATAAAAAAAATGTCTGAAATTAAAATAAAATCAATGGGTAGATTTAATCAGTTTAAAGAAGTTTAATTGAAATATATAAAAATCGCGACGGCCCAAGAAATCATTAAGAAAAACACTATAAGATCTACAGAGATAACGGTTTTAGTTTTGTTGGAAATTAGACTTCACATACAAGCGAGCTGTCTTGAAAATTGCATAACATGAATACTTATATATAACAGGTGCATTTAACCCTGTTTAATAGGTATATTTATAAATATTGTTTTCCTTAAAGAACGGATCGAACGATGAGTCGTGCTAAACTTCCATCCAACAACGCTATAAAAAAACTATAGGCCCGCAGCTCCACCCGTTCGGTACATGGAGTATCTGACAGCGACATTTTTGGGATAATAATAAGCTTATATTATGTTATTTTAGATCATATATTTACCAATATTGTATGTAGCTTCAGACGTTTCGGTGTGAATGAGAAGGATTCATCCAGATACTGATATACTTATTGGCATTTCAGTTTTGCGTTATAATAATGTAAAAGAGACAATATACAGACTTATACTTTTTACAGTCGTTGGGCGAGTTGGGCGACTTTCGTGACTATAACCGACATTGAGTACAATCGGACCCAGCTGTGTCTATAATCATAAGGAGTTCAGAAGTGTTAAGGCGATTAATTTAAAATTATAGATTACTTTGGAGGTGAATTTTTTACTGGATCATCATATGGCCGTCAAAAATATATTATAATATTCGCATTGTAGGTTTTCTAATTCCCCCTAAATGACAATTTTGCTTTTAACTTGCACTGAAATACGGCTTGCCTTTGTAACAAAGTCGTACTGTTTGACTTTTTTATGACTTTTTATGAATATATTTCATGTTTTTCGTAAAGAAACATCTAGCGGGTCCATGTGCTGGGGACAAGGCAGCAGTACGGGGGCAGCTCTTGGACTGTTGAAGCCGCAGTCCAAGGCCGAAGTCTTTTACCTCACGCAATGTCACAAACTCCTTAATCTTGGTATTGAAAGTAGTCTAGCAGTCGACGTCCTCTCCTAGCGTCTCTCGCCCCGTTTCCTTTAAACACCACTAACATCACCTTATATTGGATATATTTTTTGTTATAATCTAACATGGTTTAGTACTAACTTGTGTTATATCTTCCTTTTCTCTCGTGTCGCCTCATTTATTTTTGTACAATCATGTTAGGTCTTAATAAGTCTTGTGGACTCTTCCTATAAAACACCGACCATATTTTTAGTCTCAAGAATCTCCAAAAGTTTATGACACTACCATGGAACGGACATTGGCAGAACTGCAATAACGCGCACACGCGCCACAAAGAAAGAAGTCAAGCAGTCAAGATCGACATCCCGGACGTCGAGAACGTTCTCCGTTCAGTAGTATATAGAGGCTTTAAATTTTAAAAAGACGACATATCATAGACCTATCAAAAGCAAATGATTTAAATTGACGAAAAGGAGAGACACTCGATGGAGTACTACTCCTACATGACTGCTTGCCTGCAAATCACTTGCTCAAAGTCAAAAAAACTCATCGCAGATAAACAAAGAACAAAAAAACTCGAGTAAGTAATTGATGTTTTAGGGTCTTAATAGAAGGGCACAAAACCTGTTTCCGTCTTTTGGAGGGTTTCGACTTATCAAGGTTTGACTTAAAAAGGCTCTGTTTTCAAGCAGTGGTGCAATTAGTATACGTGACTAGTATAACAATATAAGTAAGAAATACGAATAGTATTGGTCTACGAATAGATAGTATTCTTCTTTAAGAATACATTTCAATCACGAATCGAAGTTAACGAGTGCGTTGGTGGGACGTCGACCTGTTTCCGCCCACCGTACTCTTACAACACTGTTTCTATCAGATGCAATCTCTCAAATGCAAGGAATAAGATAATTATATGAGTTATGAAAACGCAGAATGCATGCGGAGAGCCGAGGGATATTTCCCATGCCTCCGCGAAGGAGAAACTGCGCTTGGAACCAGATTGCTGAGATTTGCTGAGCTTTGATTTAAATTTGACTTACTAATAAAGACGCTGAAACCCCATTTCAAAGCGACTTGAATTAGCATACGTGGCAAACAATGAAAAAGAAGAAGAAACCACCATTTAAATAGAGTAAATGTTTATGCCATTCACCCAATTCCGAAATTCCTTACAGTAAAATGGAATAACACAAATAAACCTACACAGTTAAACCAAGAATAAAACAAAGCGAGATTAGAAAAATACAATTAGTAGTTATTCGTTTTACTTTAGTATTGTATTAATTATAGTATAATAATATGTCTCAAAGCTCTCTAATTATATGTTTAGTTTAATCAGACTATGTGACACAATTATTGTTTTCAAGTCTAGAACTTCAAAATTTCTATTTTAGGTATTATAAATTTCGTAAAATGCAGGCGTTGTTGCGGCAAGAGAACAGGAAGGCGGCAAGGCACGGAAAATGTTGGCTCGAGCACAGAATACACAAGAGCTGCAATGACACCGATTACATTTATAGTAGACACTGTTGCTTGAACTGTGGCCACATGTGCAATCGTGCGACGCGATAAAAATGCGAAGCACACCTTTATTTGCATAACTCGACAGAGCCAGATACCGCTTCTGATAACAATAACATATTATTATGTGCTTCACTAGAAAGGTACTCCACTACTGAATGTAGGTAGGATTTCGATGTCTCTAGATTTTTCATCGTGATTTTTGTACAGTTTTTAACAATTTCATGAGATTATTGGGAAGTAAATTTGATAACTCAAGTGAACAGTTCACTTGAGTTATCAAATTTACTCAATGCTTGATGCTATAGAAAAATTATAATATGTCATTACTTTTTTATTCATTAAGTTGAGTAGATGTGGTGAAGCTACTGCACAAAATTGTAACTAATATATTGCCTATATTTGTTACAATTTTGTGCAGTACTTGCATTGTTTTGTAGTATAGTATGTTTAAACAGGCATGATCGCTACCCCGCTCTTGACAGTTTTGAGCAACTTTATGCGGTCAGGTGAAAATATCGTCCTAAAGGCTCTCTTGGGACACGCGAAAACCGCTGGAAGTGAATGTGTCGCGATCAGTCGGGAATGCCCATTAAATTGGGCGAAAATAGCATATGTATTAATCCTATGGGTATAAGAACTTACATAATTACTTTTGTCACGGTAACTGCGAAGACATGGATAAAACTCCATTCAAAGATGTAATTTTAATATCTAAAATTTTAATGTTGGGTATCACTAAGCATGTAATGCTTTCAAAATTGTATATACCTAATATTAAGTCCAGATATGAAATTGGCGCTTTATTTGGAAAAGTCATCATCATCATCATCATCTCAGCCGTAGGACGCTGACGTACACTGCTGAACACAGAATATTAAAAATTGGAAAAAGTAAAACGAAACAAAATAAATGTAAACAATTGAAATATGTATCATAACATATACGAGTAATCTATGCACTTTCACCATTTTATAGGTAGTTCATTGATTCCATTGCTGAAAAAGTTGTGGTATCGAGAATCAATGAAATCCTTAAAGGCGGTTTTGAGTCCCACCGGAATTGGATATTTTTTTGCTTGCAAGACATATATAAGAAACGTAGTTTAATGTATATAAAAAATCTTGGTTGGCGAAGGGTGTTAAAAATCGTACGAATTTCATCACGCATGCGGTATTGACGCGAGACATCCGCAGGTATCCTTTTCATACAAGTATTAGTTGTAATGCGTGGAATACGCACTAGGGACGCGGGGTGTGATCCTGGGTAACAGCCCCGCGCGGGGAAACCCGCGAGCGTAAGTTTCTATGAGAACCATTTTACTGTCATGCGCGATGCACGCGCGTGTAGTACAAACATATAAAAAAGAGACAGCTAAATGTACCATAAGGTGGATGGATTTTATTCTCGAATTGTATATTTGTAGCCTGTGTTTATTTCTTCCAAACAATTCATCAAAAGTACGAATGGTCATTCGAAAACCACTCTTAAATTTCCGTTCATTCATTCGTAATTTGCCATAGTGTACGACAAACGTTCCAGCAAGAATCCTCTTTTCAAATAACATGCAATACACTGATCTTGTCTTTTTATTCCATCTTTTGTAAATTATGTATTATGATCAATAATTTTCCGTGTTCGTCGTCCATTGTACACAACCACGATGTACTCGTATGCCTATAAAACACTAAATCTAACGTGCTAACGCTCCGTGATAATTTCCGCGTACGGGGCAAACCCGCGTGCGTGATGAAATCTGCACGATATTAAAAAACAGCCTTAGATAAGTGCCGGACGTCACAGTCACAATGCAGCGCGCGCGTTTATTAATTCTCGTATTCTATACTCGAGCAGAACTACAAAACAGTTGGGTTGGCAATGGTATTCGCTTTATTTACTTTTTTATTTAAGCGCTATAAAATATAGTTTAAATTAAATTATCATTCAAAACTTTCACTGGCTATTTTGGTAGACTAGTTATGGTAAAATGAATATCAATATTGTCGATATCGGGAACCTTTGCACGTGATACAAAACACTAATGCCTGCTCATTAAAAACCCTACTTTAAAATTTAGAGAGCAAAACATCATCCTGGAGAGGAGCCTGTGTCTTCTGGATCGGAGTAAAAAATGCGTTTCGGGTACCGTTGACAAATTGCAACGTATAATTTTTGTGATGTGATTAATTAAATTAACAGGAAGCGGCGATCGGTTAATAGTAGCCCCTGTCATAATCATAACGGAGTTTCGGACGATAATGAACCCGTTTTGCCGATGGCTTTGTAATTGGCAATTTTGGGTGTCTGGCCTGTATTCATGTACACTAAAATATTATGCTTGTGCGAGTTTCACTGGTAAATACTTTTTAACCACACATGTCTCAATTCCTGGAAAATTTGTATGGTTTCTGAGAAAACAATTGTATTATTGGCCGAAAATGGCGAATAGCGAGGCTGCGGGTTAAATAAAAATATTATGAAAGTTATTGTAGTAAAAATTGTCAGGGGTAACCCAACTCAAAAAACATTATCTCACGACCTGTTTATAATTTTTGAGTTTGTTTATAAATACAACTAAAGCCAATTGCACTAGACTGACTTAAATTGCATGTACTTTGACATACCGCAAGAGTGCACGCAGATACCCTAAAAATATTGCTCTAAATTAGAAGCAAAAGAATGTATGCTGCTTGAGTATAGTTTAGATTAGAACACAGTGATTTTGCGATAGGCACTCGCAGGTAATTTACTAGTGGACGTCTTATGGGGGATCCCAATAATCTATCTATCCACAGTTTTCCTTACTACCGATAGAAATTTGACATAACGTCCATACAAATAGTGTCAAATATCTATCAAATATAGATTATTACGACCGGCCGTTAGAGTTAGCAGTGCCCTATTTTGGGATGGTAAATGAGAAAGGTACTAGGATCTGTTTGAACCACAGATCATATATGTGGATATATGGTATGTGGTTTGAACACTTCGTATTACGTTACACAAGCTATATCACGGTAATATTATCTATGACTATGTCTTCCAAGTACGCTGCGGCGGACCAAACCACGATACCACGCCGGGAGAGAGATAACCAGACAGAGTTTACTTGATTGGCTTTTGCCTCCGTTGATAAGAAATATACAGTAAATTATCTACATGACAATATCTATGTAACTAGTATTCGATGTAAAGGTAAACATAACCCGTACTTTGTTCTTGGAATCATTTGTAACGCCACTGCATTCTAGTTTATATTCAATCATTAGTTACTGGTATCAACAATTGACATACTTGTAATTGTCTCACGGTTGGTCGGCATAACTGTACTTATATTTAATTCATTTATATTAATAATAATATAACAATAAAATGAATGTGTGTAGAATAGAGTTTCTTTGAAGTGATTTTGTGTTGTTCCGTTGAAAATGTCTGGTAAATTGAAACTACATTTTTGGAATAATTTAAAATTTCTACGAACATTGAAACGAAATGTTTAACAAAATTGGTAAGCTTGGAGAAGTTATCTACGAAAGTAGAACAGTTTAATAGTTGACTCCTTTATTTATGTTAAATAATTTATTTAATTCCGACGTAGAGATTGCAATTTTATTAAGAAGTAAAGTCCTTGAACTGGAAGGCAATGCAACTTGAAAACAATGCAAAAATGAAAGATATTTTTTGAATTGGTAAATTCTAAGATAAGTCTTATATCTTATGTTAAAAAATGGTATTGCGGTAACTCGTAAAACATGGCGCCGAGTCTGCAATACGGAGATAATTCATATTATATACAAATCATGTTGAAAAGAACTTCATGCCGACGAAAATATTGAAAGCTAGTAATCATCATCATCATCATCTCAGCCGTAGGACGTCCACTGCTGAACATAGGCCTCCCCCATGATTTTCCAAAAGGACCGGTTGGAAGCGGCCTGCATCCAACGTCGTCCTGCGACCTTCATCAGGTCGTCTGTCCACCGTGTCGGTGGACGACCTACGCTGCGCTTGCCGGTCCGTGGTCTCCACTCCAGAACCTTTCGGCCCCATCGGCCATCTGTTCTGCGTGCTATGTGCCCTGCCCACTGCCACTTCAACTGGCTAATCTTCTGGGCTATGTCAGTGAGTTTCGTTCTTCTACGGATCTCCTCATTTCTGATTCGATCACGTAGAGAAACCCCGAGCATAGCCCTCTCCATAGCTCGTTGTGCGACTTTGAGCTTTTCTATGAGGCCCATGGTAAGAGACCACGTTTCAGTGCCATAAGTCATCACTGGTAACACACATTGGTCGAAGACTCTTGTCTTGAGGCACTGAGGTATTTTTGACGAGAAGACTTCGCGAAGTTTCCGGAACGCTGCCCAGCCGAGTTGGATTCGACGATTGACCTCTTTCTCGAAGTTGGACCTGCCTAGTTTGACTGTCTGTCCCAGGTAGATGTACTCGTCAACAACTTCGAGAACTGAGTTCCCAACTGATATTGGGGTAGGTACAACATGGGCATTAGACATAATTTTCGTCTTATCCATGTTCATCTTAAGACCTACCCGTTGGGAAACTCGATGGAGGCCTTCGAGCATTGTACTGAGGTCTTCCATGGATTCTGCCATGACTACAATATCGTCGGCAAATCGAAGGTGAGTGATGTATTCGCCGTTAATATTAATGCCAAGTCCTTGCCATTCCAGAAGCTTGAAGGCGTCTTCCAATGTAGCGGTGAACAGTTTCGGAGATATAACGTCTCCCTGTCTCACGCCTCTTTGCAATGGAATTGCCTTCGAACTCTGCTCCTGTACTCGGACTGACATGTAGGCGTTTTTGTACAAACACTTCAGCACTTCAATATACCGATAGTCAATACGGCACCGCTGGAGAGACTCAAGCACTGCCCACGTCTCGATCGAATCAAAGGCTTTCTCATAGTCCACAAACGCTAAACAAAGAGGCAAGTTATACTCTTCGGTCTTCTGTATAACTTGCCGTAGCGTGTGGATGTGGTCTATGGTACTATAGCCTTTTCGGAAACCGGCTTGTTCCGGAGGCTGGAATTCATCAAACCTGCGACTGAGACGGTTCGTTATGACCTTCGAAAACAGCTTATAAACATGGCTCAAAAGCGAGATGGGTCTGTAATTTTTAAGTAAAGTGTTGTCACCTTTCTTGAAAAACAGCACCACCACGCTTTTGTTCCATGCTCCTGGCGTTGAACCTTTGAGTAAGACGGTATTAAAGAGCTTCTGAAGGACCTTAAGTACCGGTGTTCCACCCGCTTTCAGAAGTTCAGATGTGATACCGTCGTCACCAGGCGCCTTGTTGTTCTTAAGCTGTTTCAAGGCCATTCTAATCTCGTACAGGCTGATGTCCGGGATATCTTCGGTATAATGTCGGGTCAGCTTGGCTCTTGGGTCTTTGGCCGAGCTGCTAACAGGTTTAGCGACCGAGGTGTATAGCTGTCCGTAGAAACTCTCTACCTCTCCTAATACTTCTGCTTTGGTCGACGCTACACTGCCGTCTTCTCTCTTCAGCTTTGTCAACTGGCTTTGCCCAATAGCTAGTAATGTATTGTTTATATTGTCTCTTGGAATCAATTTAATAATATACATAACGAGGATTGTACTCGTAGCATTATGTTTAGTAAACAATTATTACTCCTGTTATGGATTGATATTATTATGCAATATAAACAGCGCAATCATAATATTTGTCATAACATAACAATGAATATATTATATATTATATTATATACACTATATTATTACTAGTGAAAACACTAATATTTTAAATGCGACAGTATACGAGTGAGAATTTTTATTTGCGCTAGATGGTAAGATCTCTACTTGCTCATAGGGTCAGTGGGCCGAACACGAAAATCTGCTTAAGTGTAACGTTATCGTATCGTTTACGTATTCAGTACAAACTATGAGCTATCGGTGCCACAATTATGCAGATAAATGACAGTTTGTTCTAAATACGCTAACGATGCGATTACGTTACGGTTTAACAAATTTTCGTGCTCGTAGTTTTTCGAGGCACTGCAGTGAATTCGTCAGACCAAGGGTTTTAAATCTGCCGTGCTCGCATGTCGATAAAATGACTTTTTATCACCTATCGTGCCTCTATGGCCAGTAGAAATAATTTTATCCTATCGACATGCTCGCACCGCTGTTTCGCCCTGTTAGTCGACTTGCTGCAATCAACTTCGCACTCTAACAGAGAAATGCATGCGCAATATTGCTTCGCGGCCACTTATCTGGTACTGCGGTGGTACCAACCTAACCTAATTGTCATTTTAAGTCGTCGATCGTGGATTTTAGAGAATAAGAATTACCATAGTTTAGAACATTTTAGTTTAGTGTTATACACAAGCTATTACTACCATTGTCTTGTCTACATTAATGAGGGTATGATTGAGGCATACAAACTGTGTACGGACAGTAGTGTAGGGACCATTCAATTAAATATGGCGTGTAATCCTCTCTCTGAGAGGAAAACTCTTGTCTCGGAGATAGAAGCGTGATAACAATTGTTGATTTATATTATGTTAATATATGCCTTTGACATCTTATAAGGGAGTTGGATTTTATGTTATCGATTTGGGATCCGGAATAGCCCTAACATTAAGCATTGAACTAGGCTTTGGCTATAATATTTATTGATATTAATTACATAAATGTGATTTAAGTGATGGTACCTACTTGTCAGGCCTGATAGTTTTAGTGCCACCCATATTCTGATCGGATTACCGCAACCACTATTTTGCCCAACTATCTCCATTGACCATTGAAAACCTGAAAAACTAGTAAAAATTTGTTATGCATAAGTATTTTAAAATTTGAATATCTAGAGAGGTACCTTTAACACATTAGAATATGAATTTTCAAAGTTCTGCTCTCGTCAAGCCAAAAATAACTGTTTCCCATTTCCGCACAGTAATTTACATTGTTCACTGCGCCGTTCAACCTTAACACAATACCAAGTATTCAGACACACAAGACAGCTTAGATGCGTTGGCCTATACTATACTAAGACGGACACTCAGAGTGTCTTACAAAGTTAAAGTCGAAGTAAAAGTAAACATCAAAGTCAAAATCATTTATTAAATTTAGGCATCAACGACGCAGTTACGTGCATGAACGTCAATTATTTATTTTAATGTACTTTAAAGACTCTACCGCCGATTTCCAGAATATATAAATAATAAATATATTCTACTTAGGTATTACTAATATTACATTTTATGGGTGGCAGAATGACAGCTTGCCAGAAGTAGAGTATTCCAAGCATCTTTTTCTTCTTTATAATGTCGGATTATATAATATACTTTTTTTATTAAAACAATTTAACAGTCAACTAGAATTGTCCCTCTGTGTATTCAGTCATGTGTTTTGGGATTTTATTGTAAAAACGCACACAATTTCCAAGGAACGACTTATTAGTCTTCGCAAGTCTAAACTAGGTACAGCTATCCTATTTGTATTCCTAGTATTAAAAGGGTGTGATCACTATTTAACTTAGATTTAAGTAAATTTTTACGATTTACACCGAACAGACGTTAAATTATAAATTTTTTTTTAGTAAATACTTTTAAATGTACAAAACATTCGTGTCATTCTTCTTCATATTAGCTACTTTAAGAAGTAAAATTAAAAATAGCCAAACATAGGGACATGCCAGTGGACAAACATTTATAAAAAAAACATGTGAGGCTATTCGAACTAAGTACCTATTCGAATATTTTTATAACACACACTCAACAACAAAAGGTAGCCATGGAAACCATTATCGCGTCTAAAGAAGTTTTCATTTCTAAACTACACGATATAAGACAAAGCGTTACGTGAAGATGACGCGAGTTCCTCTCTTTTTCTTCACCCAAAATGCATTACTTTTGCGAATTATGTTTAAGACACACAATCAACAACAATAGGTAACCATGGAAACCATTATCGCGCCTTAATAAGTTTTCACTACAAAACCATCTATGAAAAAACGTTCCGTGGCGGTGACGATTACACGAGTTCATTGATTTTTCTTCACCCAATTGCTCAACGCGCCTAAAAAAGTTTCCAAAATTGCCACTAGTGTCAATCAACAACAATAGGTAACCATGGAAACCATTATCGCGCCTTAATAAGTTTTCACTACAAAACCATCTATGAAAAAACGTTCCGTGGCGGTGACGATTACACGAGTTCATTGATTTTTCTTCACCCAATTGCTCAACGCGCCTAAAAAAGTTTCCAAAATTGCCACTAGTGTCAAGATCCAAAAAGGAAATCGGCGAATACATTTGTAAGGAAGGACAAAACAAAAAGAAGTAAGAACTTACATAGGATAGTATTTCCTCGTAATTATGTTGACGTGACGTTTTTAATGAACAAACACAACAATTCGTATCGTCCTTGTAACAGATAGCTGTGAATCAATTGAACGGTCGTCGCGGCATTATTAACATAAAATAGAAGCAGATGATGCGGTGGTGACGTACGTTAGTTACGATCAGCTCTGTGAGAACAAGGCTATGTTTTGATTGCTTTACCAGTTGTAGCATGTGCGAGTAATGTGCCCATGTAATCTAAAAAAACTGTGATTTTAAACAAACCTAGCTGACACACCAGCGGCTTCGCCGATTCATCCCCATAAGAAGATATTGCAAAAACTTTTCTTAGTGGATGCTTACAAGATTAAGGGCAGTCAACTGCTAAAGTTTCAAGTTCGTAGCCCCAGCGCTTTGGAAGAAAGTTTTCATATTCACTTATGAATAAATTTTTGATGCAACTTTAAATAAATGTATACGTATTTATTTATCTACAGACTTCCAAAAAAAGGAAGAGGTACTCAATTCGACTGTATTTTTTTTATTATTGATACCTCATAACTTTCGACTGCGTGAACCGATACTCAAAATTATTTTTTGATTGAAAGCTGGTGCTTCTCGTGTGGTCCCATTTAAATTTCATCAAATTCGGTTCAGTAGTTTTTGAGTTACACTCCAATAACTGATTTCTACCAAAGTAATAGAATGGAAGTCGGTATTAAAATTTTCAAATTGCACTTGTTATATTAAAAGCGGCTATAAAAATAAAATAAATCAAATTAAAAATGTACTATTATATCTTTGGCCCATAGAAGAATTACCTATAGAAACCGAGTTCGCACGCAAAACGTAAGCCGTTAAAATGAAGCCATAAATGGCATCAGGTGACAGAGAATACAGCTTGGTAAAAAAACGATGATTTGCTCCTTAAAATTGTTTCCACAACACTTCAGAAAAGCAGCATATGAGTCCTGGTGTGACATTTCACAGCTAAGCCATTGATTTTCATGCTTGAATCGTCTAAAATACAAAAAATAGTGAATACACCCACTCTTAGTTCGAACGGAATGTTGCCAGCTATGTATTAAATTATTCCAGTTTTTATCAGTTAAGTTTTAAAACGTTGTCTAGTTATGACATAGCGTTATATTCTCTTTTGGTATGGACAATTGTAATTTTCACAGATGTAATCTCATTTCTGTTGCCGCTATAAAAACAAATACTAAAAACCGGCCAAATGTAAGCCAGACTCGGGCACGAAGGATTCCGTACAATCATTTATAAAAATGGCAAATATATCATGTCTGTTGTATGGGAGATTTATAGATCATTATCACGATCTCAGCCGTAGGATGTCCACTGCTGAACATATGCCTCCCTCATAATTTTCCAAAATATTTATAGATAAGGGCGAGGAACCCTTCATACGCAAGACCGACTTGCACTGGACCGGTTTTTAATAAGGTTTTATAAATACCTACAGTTCTTTGTAAGTAGGTAGGTACGTACATAGATAAATTAAATAATGCGCTTTAGGTATATAGTATGTGCATATTTATTAAATAGTGAAAAGGTCGTTAACATAAAAAGTATTTATTATACCCAAGTTTTACGGAAAAACAGTTTTACCGGAAACCTACCTTCTATAGGTAATTCTTCGAAGCTAGCCTCCATAATCGTGTGATCACACACACCTTTAGATAACTTTCTTTAGGGGAATGTAAAGTCACTAGTCTGTGCTGATGTTGGACCTTTTGGAAGTCTTTGTTATTGCTGATATACGACCCCAGTTGCGCGAAAAAGTATTCGAAAACCAGTTATCACGATTGCGCTTCATTCGACCTAGTTGTTGCGTTCATATGTCCAAAATAAATTTAAACAATAATGGCACTAAACTACCCTTTAACTAAAACCAATATAATAACACATTACCATTACTTTAATTTGTTTTATTTCATTTTAAATGTGTATACTTTTAAAACACCATTTACAGAAGATATCTCTCTAATGTAATATCTCTAAATAAAACAAAAGAGTAAACATCACACACTTCTTTCCGATCAGATAGTCTAGTTTAAAAGCAAAGAGCAGCAAAAATATACCTTATACATTATTACCTACATTGCCACGCTGGATGTCAATGCTAACTTTTTTCCGCTTCAAAAAAGTGGTAAATGTTCAACAATTGATAAGATAAGTAAGCATAATAATTCAGAAGTAATTAAGTAGTAACGTATCTTTAAATAAATAAGTAATTATTATTCGCTGTTATGCCCGTCACGAGCTCACCGACTGTCGGCGTCCGAACAGCCGGAAGGATGTTCCTAGCCCGTGGCTGGAGCGTGTGTTGCATGGCAACGCGACGTAATCGCTAACCTCATGTTATTGACTGACGGATTGGTACCAGTATGGGAAGTAACTGGACTTGATGACGCCGGGAATCAAATTATATGGTAATCTATTGATACCAAATCTGTAAATGCCATTGACACCTAAGCAAAGTCGAGAGCTACCAGTAATTTAGTAAAAGCCCTAGTAGTAGGTACTAATTGTTATCTTGTATGATAAAACTAATGGGGGATCCCAAATAATCTATCTACGAGTATCGACAGTTTTGCTTACTACCGATAGAAATTTGACATAACCTCTATACAAATAGTGCCAAATATCTGCCTTTAGTAAGGTAAACTGACGATAGATATGTTATTTTAATGTAAGTTTCAATCAAGATATGTTATTGGCACCGACCATTAGTCACTTTCAACATATATCTATACTCGTATTATAAATCAACTCTATATCCGAGTTTCATCTGAACTTAAATTTAGGCGTGATTACTATACTTACGTTTAGTGTACGATGAATGAAACGTACATACATAAGTAGATGATGACCTATTTTCCCTTTAGTTAGACATATTTCGCTTGATGTATTTTTAAGGCACGCTCTGTATGAAAAAACTATCAAAAGACACAATCAGAACTCTAAGTTACTATTGTACGACACAAACACTAGAAATAATACCAAGTCATTTTAATTAATTTTAGTATCACAAATATCCCGAGACCACATATCTGTTTATCGCATAAAATGCCCGAGACGGTGCTGGAACATGAAACGACGAGCTTAATTTTTTTGGACATCAGATTAATTTATAGAGTACTAGCTGCGCCCCGCGGTTTCACCCGCGTGGTGATGGATGATGATGATGATGATGATGAAAAGTATCCTATGTGTTAATCCAGCGCCTCATCTACCCCCATACCAAATTTCATCAACATTAGCCCCCCCGTTTGTGCGTGAAAGAGTAACAAACATCCATACATCCATACATACAAACTTTCACGTTTATAATATTAATAGGATAGGAACACGATATAGATAGGTATTACAGCAGTCAAAGCAACTGTCACTAAAATGCTTGCTTAGTCGTTATGGAGAAGACATTCATAACTAGCACGTCCTCCGATAATAATACACAGGCTACATACGTTTTCCTGGAAAAATACTGCGTGATAGATTTTCACCGAGCGGGTGAAGTCCTGGGCCGCATCAGATATCATTGAGTAACAATCCAGATTGAAGGAAAAGTATTGTAAGGAGGCATGCCCGATTTTGAGAAATTAAAATGCAGTTATATACTTAGTATTTTGCAAACTCATATGTTTCTAACTTGTATTATTTTACGTACAAATAGTTGACACGGCACGGATCTTTTGTCGTAAACTTTCATCTTAAAGCATCAAGTTGTTTTAAACAGAACACAGACCCGGCGCTTCTCGAATGTCCATGTAAGTTAATTTATTACAAAATATTACACACACATATTATATATATAAGAGAAACTTGAAGGCGTCGTCCAATGCTGCACAAATGAATTTTGGAGAAATTTCAATTCCCTGTTTTACGCCTCTATGCAATAGCATTGTTTTCAATATAACATAAACTATAATAATATATTATGTACACCATGATCCACTAATTGTATCAACATGTTTAATAAAATAATACTGAAATATTCTCAAAATATTCATAGCATAACTACTCATATAAAGAAAAATAGCAATTTGGCGTTGTCATCACTGTTAAATAAATTTTATTGAGTACAAGTAGCGACCACACGCATGCATAGTTCGTAGTTCATTCGTTCGCAGAACCCACGCTTATTTATTTAGCCGAGACATGAGCATTAATTGGGTGAGAAATATCTACATGGTAGTGTATTTATAACTAAAAGACAGACGATGAGATACTCAGGGAAAGTCTCACTTCATGAATTAGAATCAATCTATCTCTGCTAGTTGTTAAGGTTTACAACATTTACAGTTTTCGCTTACTAAACATACTAAACGTTTCCTTTCCCATCAAGCATATCATGAACTTGGTAAACGTGTATCATTACTTTATTTGGGGTTTACCTATGCCTTATGTTTTTTCAAAAATTCGATCGTTTGGTGTTTAGGAAACTCTTGCGGTCTCGCTCGTTTTTTCATCTATTCGAAGATTACTGGCACATTTCTATGCTTACGCTCTGGAATTTTACTATCTATTATTGGCTATAACTGAAATTAATATCTTCTGGGGGACTAGAGCCAGATTCTTACCCGCGCTCGGAAGTTCTGTATTGATTCCGGCATGACCTGCCACATGGCGTCTTTTTGTTAATAAGCTGTTTAAAATCCATTCTATTTTCGTACAGGTTGACGTCCAGGATGGTTCTCGGTATGGTATCGGATCAGTATGGCTCTTATGATATGCTACCAGCTAAATTTTCTAGTTCATGGTGTCTATTGTTCTACTCGAGCTCTCTCCTAGAATCTCCCGTTTCGAAAGGAAGTGATTTTACCGTAGTCGATCTTCAGCTTCATCGTTATACAATTAATTTTTATTAACTGAAAATTGCTTTTATTTATTTTGTGGATAACTGTTGGATGGAGCTTAACAAAAAACCTGCTTTAATAGCTATGTGCCCAGAAAACATGAACCCATATAAACCTTTTCTTCAGATCTAATAAAAATATCAATGGCAATCTTAGAATAGTGAATGATGCATCCCACCCGCATGTAGGTTATGTAGCGACCCACTTTCCCAGCAAGCGTTTTCAAAACATAATAAATAGCGATCGCGATTTAAACTACTCTATGGTGTGTATGGGTAAGAGGCGATAACAAAGGAAAAGACACTTAGTACCTACTCTAGCTAGTCGTATACTTTGAGATCGTGACTTCGCATAGGTTGACGAGAGATCTCGCACACATTCAGATACTACGATAAAGCATGTCTGCACACTCGAGACCTCGGAAACCTCGAACAAGTATCTACGAAGCGACGCGACGGACAGATAAAGAGCTGACCTAAATTTAATCGACATCGATACTAAATAATCGTCACTCACATATATTTATAATATAAATTTCTTATCAATAGCATGCAGCACGATTTAAGGAAACGTCCAGTATGCAATTATCTTTACAATTATCGTTTGCAATAAAATCTAAACGGCTGTAAATCGCCGCTTATGGGAACATATAAAACATAACTACTTTTACAGACGTTCTCTATCTAGTTTCAATTTCAACATAGACGTGAAAGTGCATTCAAATGCTAAGGACTCCGTCGGGGTTGTTTTCGTCCGATAAAAATGTATTCGGCGAATTCGTGAAGGCAAATAATAAACTGTTATAACTTTGTGCGATTTATAAATGTATAATAATGTAAGTATATAATGTATATATGCGTCTGGCGTCGCCACGTCATCGAGTGGTTCGTTTAGGCTAGGTATACGGTTTGTTTGAATAATATACTTATGAAGGTACGGGTCGGTGCACTCTCCACTAAGGTTGGAACTTTATTTAAATATTTTATGGTTGGCCAAGAAGTGAGAAGTGTATAGCGCTGGTGCCGCCACCCTGGCGTGGAGACGGGACAGGTTCTCCCACGCCGTGCCGGCTTGCACTATACGCTTGCTGCCAGCCCACGGTTAGAGGCTGCACTCTGCTGCACCCGCGGTGCCCCATACACGACCACCATAGGCGTTTTCCATAACCATTATTTTTATAAGGTCATACAATGTTAACCTTGCGCACACATGCGTGGATACATCTGCTATAACCTAATGTTATTGTGACCATGTACCTTCGTAATCGATACATGATTTGAATTGGTATTGTACTTAATATCTTTTGCTGCGTAGATCGAACGCGCGTATTTGTTATCTACTGAGATATTAATTGAGTGCTGTGAATGCTCTGTGTATTTAGTTTATTTGCGTTACATAATTTATTTACCTACCGTCTTGTTTCCTAGTCCGAACTGATATAATTGAACAGTACTTACCTACGCCATGTATATATACAACATGATTACAACAGCGCCTTACAATTAAGTACGTATATTAAATCGAACTACAAACAATAGACACTTATCGTTACATCACCTATTGTTTTACTGTTTTGTAATAAGCTCCAATGGGTTTTATTAACCTCTAATAATCATCCAGGGTAGAGCGCATATAAAATCAAAATCAATACTTTCAGATAAATGAGGAAATTGTAATTACGTTGGACGTTTTATTTCGAAAAGTGTCATATGTGTTATTACCAACACCTCATCTATCTACATATCAAATTTCATCTAAACCCATTCAGCTGTTCTGGCGTCATTGAGTAATAAACATACAAACACTCAGACAAAATAAAAAAGTCAAGACAGAATGTTGTGAGCAGAGAAGTGAGGCCGGTTTTCTAAACTACATGTGCGTGACTCGGTACTGTCATGGTAATTCAAATTATATTAAAGTTATTAAAAAAATATCAATTATTAATAAATTTAAATTAAATGATAATTAAAACTTTACGTGTTGCTTCCACGCGCCGCGATAGTGCGACTGACGAGCCAAGGCGTAGTTTCGTTGTAGTTTTGTATGTAAATATGTATGGACAAGCCGAGGCGTAGTTTCACCCGGCCTCACTTCTCTGTTCACAACATTCTGTCTTGAATTTTTTATTTTGTCTATGTACAAACATTGGCATTTACAATTAAGTAAGAAGAACCTAAGATAAGTGGACAGATATAGATAATTATATATAAATGAGATGTACAAAAGCTGTTTTCAGAAAGCACTACTGCTCGTTAAGTGTGGGATATATTATGTGAAGAACGATAATCGTATGATGGGTAATGGGAGATAAATACAAACATGACGACGGTAAAATACGAATATTACAACACAGAAGCCATTCTAATTGTTTGTCTTTGTATCAACGTAAATACGTGTTTTATGATATACTAATTTTTAACTAGCATATGACTACTATCTTACTTGTGAAAGGATCAGATCCTAATCTCAGAAATAAAACGGGATGCTCTTGATTCGTAAAGATATAATATAGCAATAATTCTCATACGGTCCGTTATTCTCTATACGTCGGATTGAAGTGACAACTGTCAAATCGACGATTACATTTTTAAAGTTTGTTTCGAATTTGCCATTTTACTTAAATAAAACAAAGACTACACCGATACAACATAGACAACCTAGATTGGAAGTTAATGAACATTACATCGCACAGACTAATCTAACACTTGATAGTCAGTCATGATGAGGTCGAAGGTAGTATCACACTAGATCTAAAATGGTGTATGTCTCATAAGGACAGCTGCCAGAACACACTCTTAAAAGCATATCAATAGGGTTCCAAACCTGAGGATGCTATAGTCAGGCCGTAAAGAAAAACTGCCCTACCGCCATGCAGTGGATTTCATAACCAGGGGCCTTACTATGAGCTGTTAAAGCAGGACTTCTCGACAACTGCCCGGTTTATTCGTACCATGACAACTTTAAAGCAGGCCTGCCCGGGCCTAATATTCAAGAACCGCAGAAAAACCGTTCACCTGTTTTTTTTGTATGGATTCTCGTTAACATGTCGCTCTAAATCCACTCAGTTTATGAGCTTACAAACGTCTAGGCATCTGCAATGTTGTTTATAGTAAATTGTTAGAATGCCAGAGACAATATTATCCGTTCAACCTTGAGTAAACAATATTCAAACAGTTCACCTAAATGAGCGTCATGGTATGATTTCATTCAAAGCTGTTTATGTCAGGTTTAAGAACTGCACGGAATTTGCACGGTTTTTACGAAGCTGATAGTAAGGCCCCAGGTTATCTTCACAAAATTCTCGATTCCGAGGTAGGAATGCAGCTACCGTTTGAGTGGCGTCCCACCCTTATAGCCCCTGGAGCTTTCATCACTTCAAAATGTGCTTATAGATGATCCGGCAATGATATCACTAAGGACACTTCGATTGGCACTCCAGACATCGTTTGCCGTCAGATCACCATAGAGTGGGCTTGCACTTATCGCACCAGACTCCGTCACATTATTTTTATTTATATGAAAATGTTCCCTGCTCTTTGAATACTGAATTATTCTCTAAAAAATGCGCTGCCTATTGGTATTTCCGAAACTGAGCAACGGGATAATTTAATCGTGACTGATGAAAATATATGAATAATTCGTTGAATTTTAGCCGCTAATGTTATATAATCTTCTAAATACTGCGAGCATGACAAGTAAAGTCATTGTCACATGTCATCGACTGAATGAATATAAAACATTGTATGCCTATTAGATGCGTTTTGATTATCTTTTACGATTATGCTATAAATAACGTATATCAACACATCCTTTGATCTTATATACATGAGTTGTGTTGCATTTTTCTATATTTCACCGGTGTCATCATCATCATGTTACTTGTACTGTAGCTGTTACCAGCTCATTCTGTACCTACACATGGACGGACATGCCTGGACCATATTATGGTTAGAACTAAACTAGAGGCAACCTGCCTGATATTCGAATCATCAATTACTGACCACGAAAGTGTAGCCATTAGTCTTAGTCACATCAAACAATTAGATTACTCTGAAAAAATGTATCGCTGTCTTGATTACGATAGTTTAGATCTAACTATGCAAAACATTAACTTTCTGGCTATACTTGAAAGAAACGATGCTAACTTAGCAACTGATCTTTTAGTAGAATACTTAACTACGGCCATTAAAAAAAAACACTAAATTGAAAAGGACGCCTAAAAGAAAACTGGTTTATAAGCCATGGATTACTCAGGGCCTATTACGTTGCATGAGAAATAGGGATAACTTGTATAAAAAGCATAAAAATAACCCTGGTAATGAGAGTTTGAAGCAAACGTATAGGCGTTATAGAAATTTCTGTAACAGGCGCCTAAAAAAGGCGAAAAGAGACTATGAGAGACAGGAGATCAACAGTGCTAGAGGCGATAAGAGAAAGCTCTGGAAGGTTATTAAAAGGATAAGTGGCTCTCATAAGTCAGTAGATCATTCGGCCTGTCTTATTTCTTCTGATGCTCCATATAAGTGTCAATGAAGTGAATGATTTCTTTGGGGCTGTTGGGAAATTCAATTCGACTTCGTCGGTGCGTATACCTGAATGACCTTCAGCGAATATCGTTTGGATACTCTGAGTATTAGGTATACGACCCTATTGGAAACGCTATCGATCGTAACTATGTTGTTAGTAAGGGACTTGTGGACGAGAAAACCGACACCACCTTGGGACTGTTGGTCGTCCTCCCGGTAGTAGAGTAGGTTACCTAATTTTAGGGTTATCGTGTCCTCACCCGCTCTACGGACTTCAGATAACCCCACAATGTCCCAGTGTAACTTACTCATTTCTTCTTCCAACTCATATATCTTCTCGTCTGTCCTCATAGTGCGTATGTTGTATGTCACCAGGGCCAGTCGTCGTCGTTGGGGGTGGTAGCCGGGCGTCTGCCGCGGATTATTAGCAGTTGAAGAATGCCACTAGCGGTTACCCATCCAACTCCTGACCGCAGTAAGCATTGCTTAACTTGTTGATCGGTTAAGATGCCAAGTCAAGCTCCGCTGCGAGCGCTTCGATAATATAAATAAATAACAAGTGCAATTTGAAATTTTTTATTTTATAGACTTCTATTCGATTACTTTGGTAAAAACCAGTTATTGGAGTGTAGCTCAAATTACTACTGAACCGAATTTGAAAAAAATTTGATGGGACTACACGGGAAGCACCGGCTTTCACCGGCTTCAAACAAAAAAGGATTTTGGAAATAGGTTCACCCAGTCGAAAGTTACGAGGTAACAAACATATAAAAGAAAATAAATACAGTTGAATTGAGTACCTTCTCCTTTTTGGAAGTCAATAGATAAACTGATCTCAGTTTATTATATATATATACATAGAATCTTGCGGTACCGTCGTTATAAATTAAAAGCCAATAAGTAAGCAAAATGTTAAAAGACTAACGCGTTAGTAATTCAGGCGTACCCGCAGGCACACTTATAAAACAAAAGTAACGAACACTAATCGGCATAATCAACACAATTTATTAACACTACAGTAAGATAAATTAGCTGTTATTCTGTGATTTTGATCAATCTAGTCGAGTTGTTGATTGGTTGGTGTTGAAGAGATTTGTTTCCGTCTGCGGAGTCCACCGGAAGGCGGCGGCGACGGTGAACCGTTGCGAAATTGGCCACTCACTGCCTCAAATCATATTAACGACCCCTTTCATCTCACAGCGCATTGTTACACACATCCTCTTAACCCTCTGATGCTCAGTTTGCCTTTATGTGGCCCCATTTTGAGTGACCCCTAGAGGCTTTCATAGATTACGTCGATGAGTTTATTTTTGCTCTTAAAATATAGGTCTTTTCCTGGAAATCCTTTCTAAAACAGAACTTATGTTAGGTTTAGACTTAGACAAAGTCAAAGACCATTAAAGCCCTATACGTCTTTCATTGCCATATTACCTTCCGATTTTTAAGCACGTTTTAACAATTTTCGTGGAACAAGTGAATTTTGTTGTAAAAATATTCACCACATCGTGTTTTAACCAAGCATTGTTACGAGTAAAAAACTCGGTCAAGTACGCGGAACTCTCTCAAAGTAGGGTTCTGTTGTTATACAAACGAAAAATACCGTTATATTTTAAAACAGAGTTCTCAATTCACAAATAAAATTGATTTCAACTCGACTACGGCTGCCCACTTTTTGGTTTCTTCAAGGGCACGTGTATTTATTACTACGTAAAATCACGGTGTAGTATTTCTCATAAATGGGTAAAATATTCATAGTCGTACTCATCGTTATTGCAATTTCGTAGCATTTTAGTATTCCTTATCTAAAAAGGAAAAATAGCCCATATAGGATCAATTTGTTATCCGTGTCAATTTATTATCTATGTCAAGTGTCCTAAGTGTATCTATTAATCTGTGAGGTGTTAAGTTGAAATTTAATACAAATACTCTGGTCTACAGTTTTATTGCCGCTGTGAAAAAAATCAAACTTGTAAGACTACGCGATTAACCTAAAATACCGGTTATGTAGTATATTTCCGCATATCTTGCGGTTTCATAAGAAAAGCAAAACCTATAGGGCACTTACCGTTGTTACGGTTTTTATTATTGTCTAACTATACTGTAACCTCGGAGCATATGCTTGGATATGTCACTTCATTGCAACGAAGAAATTTATTATTCGTAGCTTTATTGCTATAGTCCCTTCTCAACGTTTAATTATGAGTACGAGTTTCCAAATTCATGTTTTATAGAGTCATAGAGGGAATAGATAGGGGAGAGTCCCCGTTACACTCAGGGTTCAATATACCGTCCGTGACGTAGACACTGCTTTACTCCCTCCGTGCATAATCTACTATTATTCGACCAGCCTTCGGAACGATGTTTTTTTTAAAGAATTGTGTGTATATTGAAATGGCTGTCCTTCGTAAGTCAATAAATAGCTGTGACAGCCCCATATACAGGTACACGGTCATAGTAAAATTATAAGCGTTCCTATTGATTACGAATCCTTTAGAGTGGTCGAAGATTCGGAAATTGTTCATCTCCGCCTAGCTCTCGAGTAACCTGACCCTAACCCCGGACTTATACGCGATATGCGAATCGAGTCTACTATAATTGGATCAAGGATCGTGCATCCTCCTGATTCGTTTTAGGAAGTGCCCAGACCTAGACGATGCGACAGAAATTGATACATCTCCCATGTCTGCACTAAAGTGATATATCTTTTAGTTAGGAAATTCTTAGTGTATCCTATTCAAAGAAAATTATAACCTTAAACAATCCTAAGTAATATCTTTTAAGTATTTTATTTGTAGCAGAAGGGGAGTAGAGTCTGAGAGTGCATAACACAGTAATATTAGTAGTAATAGTCATAAAATATTTTGCTTATGCTAAGAGGCTACTGTCGCTGGACCGAATTTGGTTCGTGACCGACGCGCGGAATATTGATAGGTTAGCAAAAGCAAATAAATATAAAATCCAGTTAGTGACCAACATTGGCTGAGCTATATCGCACCTGCCCACTTTCCTTGAATGTCATTCTCCCTTTTCTTCTATGGCTGTTAAACGTTAGAAGACGTTGTGCCTAATATCTGCGACGTCGTAGATAGCTGGCTAGCGTATTTTATCTGCTCATTATTTGTATTCAGGTTATTTTTGATGACCAATTTGTGAGCGTTTTTAGAGACAGGTTGATGTGTTGTATGTATCAAGTCAACTCTTGGGGTCAAGGAGAGGATGAATGGCTTTGATGGTTTTGTTATTTCCTATAAATTTACATTAATGACCACTGAAGACATACTAATTGAACCATTAGAGGCTTTGTATAGTCGTAAATACGAGTAGTCGTCAGAAATGCACAATCGAGTCTTTAGGTTTATATTGCCATAAGAATAACTAATTAATAATAATATTTATGTTTCGATGATACGGCCACATAACCTCACATTGATTTCGGTTATCGGTCGGTAACGTTACTTATAAATTTAATTAAAATGTTATGATTGGATGAAACTTTTGTTGTATGTAGACAATGAAGACATCCTAGTACTCGTAGTTTATTATTATCAATCATCATCATCATCATCATCTCAGCCGTAGGACGTCCACTGCTGAACATATGCCCCCCCCATGATTTTCCAAAAGGACCGGTTGGAAGCGGCCTGCATCCAACGTCGTCCTGCGACCTTCCTCAGGTCGTCTGTCCACCGTGTCGGTGGACGACCTACGCTGCGCTTGCCCGGACCGGCAAGCGCAGCGTAGGTCGTCCACCTGGTCTCCACTCCAGAACCTTTCGGCCCCATCGGCCATCTGTTCTGCGTGCTATGTGCCCTGCCCACTGCCACTTCAACTGGCTAATCTTATTATTATCAATACGCGTATGTATCTACCATTTGCTTATCTAATTTACTATGTTTTTAAATGTTGGAACTTTATATAACCTTTCCGTACGAGGGAAATTGTATCTGTAAAAGTACCAAACTGCTGTTGGTGTCATCGATTTTCGACAATTGTATATAAGTACACTTAGTATTGCGTTATAAATAAATGATTATAATTATAAATTACTTTTATTATTTTATTGATAACCTTTACACTTAGTAATCTCACAGCTTGTTGATAATTGCAGATGAAGGTACGTACAGCGTACTGAATATTCGCAATCGCTTATTATAGTTAAATAAGAAACTAACTATTGAGTTCTTGAGCTAGCTACAAACGACAATAAAATCAGAGAATCAGCCTTAACCAGAATCTGTCCTTAAACGAATAAGCGATAAAGTCGTGCATCAATATTTCCAGCCCACGTTAACCTTTGAACAGCTAATAGTTAGGCAAACGTAGCGAATAGACAGCCTTATCTCGAAGGAGGGATATATCTGGCGCAACCTCGTTTGTCGGTCGACGCCCTTGGCTATCGTGGGACGCTGACTTATCTCAGCGAACACATTACATAATTGATACATATTGCTCGATACCGTACGTATCGCTTGATCATATTGTAACCTAACAAACTTATTGCTTGGGCCGTTTCACTTGGCAGCATGGCTTGTCTTACTAACCATTGTAACTCTTTAGGTATACAGTCCTGGCGCTGACTTGCCAGTATTTTATTTGTGAGTAATTAGCAATTTGATCTGCCGAAACCATCAAAACGGCGTTTAAATTTGGCTTGTTACCTATGCGAAAATAGCGTGACTGTGTTTTTAGAGTTCTGTACGTCAACTAGGAAACCTTTTGACGACATCAAAATAGACGGTCTGTCAGACCAATCCGAGACAAGCTTCCAACTTCTAAAAGCATAAAAGTAAGAGCATGCAATTTTACACAATATAAAGGCTGAGACGTAGGCCTGAAGTCGTACTTAAGTTTAATAAAATGAGTCGTCCTAATGTACGTATCATCATCATCATCATCTCAGCCGTAGGACGTCCACTGCTGAACATATGCCTCCCCCATGATTTTCCAAAAGGACCGGTTCGAAGCGGCCTGCATCCAACGTCGTCCTGCGACCTTCATCAGGTCGTCTGTCCACCGTGTCGGTGGACGACCTACGCTGCGCTTGCCGGTCCGTGGTCTCCACTCCAGAACCTTTCAGCCCCATCGGCCATCTGTTCTGCGTGCTATGTGCCCTGCCCACTGCCACTTCAACTGGCTAATCTTCTGGGCTATGTCAGTGACTTTCGTTCTTCTACGGATCTCCTCATTTCTGATTCGATCACGTAGAGAAACCCCGAGCATAGCCCTCTCCATAGCTCGTTGTGCGACTTTGAGCTTATCTATGAGGCCCTTAGTAAGAGACCACGTTTCAGTGCCATAAGTCATCACTGGTAACACACATTGGTCGAAGACTCTTGTCTTGAGGCACTGAGGTATTTTTGACGAGAAGACTTCGCGAAGTTTCCGGAACGCTGCCCAGCCGAGTTGGATTCGACGATTGACCTCTTTCTCGAAGTTGGACCTGCCTAGTTTGACTGTCTGTCCCAGGTAGATGTACTCGTCAACAACTTCGAGAACTGAGTTCCCAACTGATATTGGGGTAGGTACAACATGGGCATTAGACATAATTTTCGTCTTATCCATGTTCATCTTAAGACCTACCCGTTGGGAAACTCGATGGAGGCCTTCGAGCATTGTACTGAGGTCTTCCATGGATTCTGCCATGACTACAATAATGTACGTATATGAAGGGTAAAATACCCATATCTCTGAAATAGATGTAATTTTTGCATTATCCTCTACGTGGATTTATACAAGGTTTTTTTTATTTGACAAACATTGTTTTGTACTTTACAAGTGAATATTTCATGCAACACCTTTTGGTATGTGTACTGTTTAAGAACTATCACCTGCAGAATGTTCTATATAAATCTTACAACATTGCCTGTAATTTCTAAACTATCTAACTTATAATACTAGAACTCTTTTACGTTCGCATAATTTTTTTTTATTTACTTTTACTTTTGCATATTATCCCTAAAATATTTCGTCAATAATGTGGTTATAACATTTCAAGCGGTTATGAGAAAACTGCATACTAGTACAAATCACTTAGAATAAGCATGGCCTGACATGCTCTTGGCATGTTATTGGCTAAATAGCGTTAAAGACTTATATTTTTTGAAAAGCTTTTAGTTTCCCCATTTGCTCGAGGTGATTGAAGGTCAAGTTCACACGATGATGCGTAACTGAGCAAAAGTCTATTACTTTTGCTCAGTTTCGCATCATCAGCACAATCATCAACTGTCTACCTTTATCACATCTTTAAGGGGGGAGTACCTACAATACCCTGCACATAATATAGGCCTTGAATTTTGTTTTATGTTTGATCCAAAATAAATTGAATAAAACCTTCCGTGGGAATCTAGATGGTGTACCCCAGACCCTTTTGGGGTCGGTGTGATAGAGAAGAGCCCCGCTTGGCACCTAAAGTGCAGCAACATCTATCAACAACTGCATATCGATTACGTGGTAATCGTGAAATCACAATATGAACCTGTAAATTGAACCGAGAACTGTGTTACACATATTTGGAGAGATTGAGCTTTCACGGAGGTAACAAAGAAAACGTTAGTGAAAAATCAATTATATACTTTCAGGACCTTTCACATATTATAAATGGTGGTGGTGGTGGTCCAGCATGAAACTTAATATAACTATATGGGGTATTCTCATTATTAGCATTTTTTTTGATTCATGTGAGAACAAACTAGAATCCCTTCACATGTCCTGAAACTTTTGATATAGTTGCTTAGGAACCTATTTGAAGTATCGAATAGCATATGATAAATGTCTTATATCTTATATTTAGTTATATTAATTTATAGCAAAAGTATACCAAATGTCACGGACCGTGGTGTGATGCTATCCCAAAATTGTACATGAACCCTTAAAATTCAGAAAAACTACCTTACCTACCCCGCAGAGATCCCTTTGGTTTAAGGTACATATGTATCGCATTATGATTTAAATAATTACCATCCCTAAAACAACTATTTATAGAATTCTATTACAGATTTAATTTTGAAGCCATATTTTTCGTCACAGCCATGGAATGACATTTTATTACTCATAAAATTGATAATATTGTACTCATGACATTGGCAACATTATCTTTGTTTTTTTAAATCTCCAATACTACACGTCTGTCTCTTTTGCAAATGGCGCCGAGTAAAAGTTGCTGTGAAATACTGGTTTTACGTTGAAAATTTCAAATCCGTCAAGCAAAAAGTGTCTGGTCCGTGGATTTATTAAAAAATGTAAGTACTTATTTTATTACTTTGGTTTTTAAACATAACTTGTATGGAATATCAAGCATTCTGAGAATTCGACGGGGAACAGGTTTTGTTGTTTAATTTCGAGGTTATGATGGCCACGGTGTGAATCTGTCACGACCATGGATGTCATAACCATGTTTTTCGGAATTCTATGGTTGTGACAGCATACTATGGTCATGACATTCTTTACTAACTTATTGATTTACAAAATTTACTACAGTCTTTTTTATATATTTACAGAGACATGCCACCTAGAAAAGGAAATCCAAAACCTCTAGATCTGGTCAGGAAGGCTAAAAGAGATGCAGAAAGAAGAAGAAGAGCAAAGATAAAGGCTGATCCCGTGAAGTACGAAGCAGCTTTGCGCAAAGAATGTGAGCGACGTAAAAGACGTAAAGAAACAAAGAAAATATTATCGATTGAAGATCTAACACCTAGGGAACAACGGGCAAAGCGGAAAGAGTGGAAGGAAAGACAACAAAAAAGCAGAGCTAATAAAAAACAAAGGCAACAGATCCTGGAAAGATTTTTAAGAGAAAGCACACCATCAACCCATGATGAAACTACAGAAAATGACGAGGTCGAACTGCCAGGTCCTAGTACGCGTAATAACTCCCCGTTAGTCGGTCCTAGTAAGCAAAATAACCCCCAATTTACCCCACTCTATTCCCCAAGAACTTCACAACGTGGCGGTAGTCCATCATCTGTTGACAGCAGCCGCGGTAGTACGATGAGCACCATAAGCAGACAGCGACTTTATGGCTTAAAACAAACAAGATTACATAGAGAGATGACTAATAGACTAATACAAAAACAACAAGCAGTAATCAAAGGAATGAAACAAAGAATCAAAGTTTTACAACAAAAATATTCACGTTTAGCGAATCAGATACCACCGCGATCTAGGATTTTGAACAAACAGAAATCCTGTTCAGTTTTGATAAGAAAATCAGCAATTAGAACATTTTTGGAGCAAGACATAAACAGTAAAGTATGTCCGGGCAAAAAAGATACTGTCACAAAAGGAAAATTAAAAAAACAGAAGAGGGTATTTTGTGATTCCTTACAAAGATTACACATGAAATACAATCAACAAGCGGCACCTGGTACAAAGGTCAGCTATGCCACTTTTTGTAGATTACGACCATTTTGGATAGTACAAGCGAAACTGACTGAGCGCGATACTTGCCTTTGCACGACGTGCGAAAATGCTAAGCTGTTGGTAGAAAAGCTGCGATCATTGAACATGATAAGCCCAACAAATGTCGAGGAGTTATGTGCATCTGTGGTATGCGACGACAAATCTTATAATTGCATGAGCCAAAAATGTAGTGTTTGCTCAGGGAAAATTCCTCGTTTTCTGGAATTCGAAGATGAACTAATAACACACATGCAATGGGTTGTAAAGACGGAAACTCGCCTTATAAGAGGAAAGGAGAAGAACATACCTCGCACCATTAGAGAGAATAAGGAATGTCAAAAGAAGGACTTAGTGAACAATCTAACTGAAATGCTTCCAAAAATACTAAAACATAGATTCAACATTCAAAAACAATATACATCTGTTAAAATAATTAAAGATAACCTCGAGCCCGGACATATATTGTTGCATATAGATTTTTCTGAAAACTATTGCTGCAAATATTTCTCTGAAATTCAGTCTGTACATTTCGGTGCCTCCCGACAACAAATATCCCTTCATACCGGGATTTTGTATTTCAAACCTGATTGTTCAAGCTCTAACTCTGACGCTGCCATTGAACACATTGCATTTTGCACAGTATCTGAATGTTTACGGCACGACGCAGCTGCTGTGTATGCACATCTGAAAAAGGCTTTGTTCCATTTGATAAAAGACCAGAATGTCAGGGTACTACATGTTACAAGTGACGGACCTAGCAGCCAATATAAAAACAAAAACAACTTTTATCTGTTCACTCAACATCTACTAAGTGCCTTAAATATCTCCGAAGCTACATGGAACTTCACGGAGTCAGGACATGGTAAAGGGCCCGCAGATGGAGTCGGCGCTGCTATCAAACGAACGGCTGACTCTTATCTATGTCACGGGAACGACATACCTGATTTCAATACTTTTTTCAAAGTGCTCAAAATCCAGTCTAATGTTATTTTATACCATGTCACAGAAGAAGAAATAAAAGAAGGGGAAACCATTTTAGGTAATAGTAAGGGCGTTAAGACCATTCCAGGCACTAAAATCATGCATCAATTAACTTGGTCGAGAAATGAACCTCATATGATTAACTTGAGAGAATCAACATGCAATGACTGCAAAATCAAAGACAAGTGTCCACACTTTACGTCGATAAAGAAGAGCATTGCGAAACCAACGAATGGCAATCGTATTGATGAAAACGTTGTGAATATTGCAAAGGATGGTGCCGCCATCCATCACCCTATAGACGAAGCTTCTGCTTTTGTGTATGATGATAATGTAAACAATTTTGATAATGTAACGATCCGTGAAGAAACAGTAATGGATCCCAGCATTTTACGTGTTGGTGCATGGATTCTAGCTAAATTTGAAGGAAAAAAGAAGCAAATTTCTTCATTTGTTGGACAAATTACATCAATTGATGACGACGCAGAAACTCCATTTCTTGTGAAGTTCACGCGAAAGAAGACTGCAAGCAATTCATCTGTAATGTTATTTAACTGGAAAGAACCAGAAGACAGCTCATTGCTAAGTCCAAATGACATTGTTTGTGTACTACCTGAACCGACTCCTGGAAGAAGAGGAGATCTTTTATTCAACTTTGATTTCACCAAGTGTGAATATCCTATTTTTTAAGCTTTAATATATAATATTTCTGTGATCATATGCCTTTAATAATTCTTAAGAGTTGATTTTTAGTTACATTTTGTCAATATTTTAATTACGTATAGCATAATATAAAAGGAGAATAGTGATACAAATACGAATTTACTAAATTATGTTAACTCTAACGATTTGCTTTTCGTTATTCATTTATAAAGTGATAAAGATGTCAAGTTAGATTAAAAAAGATAGTTAAGGTTAAGGATTTCAAAACTACAAAACGAACCAAGGTAGACCAGACTGATTAATAATAGAATAATTAAGGTTTTCGTAATTTTGCTTATGATTTTTTTGCTATACGTATAACTAGGTGCATAGTTTTTATCGATACGGTATTTTGTTGATTTTTGTAGGTTATTTTCATACTGCAGTGTTACAAAACATTTTGGTTTAGTATAACGTCTTAAAAGTTAAATTTATTAAAAAAACATGTAAAAGTTTGTACAAATAAACTGTTTAATTAAGGAATAAAAACGAATCATTTAAATATGAGCTTTTATTGCAAAAACTATTTTATAATATAACATTTTGTCACGACCATTTATGTTATGTCATACCTGTGTCTTACCTTGTCACGAGTGTGGCTAGAATTGTCATAACCATTCCCACCCTAGTCACAACCGCGGTGCCAATTGTCACAACCGTGATTTCAAACCGATTTTCAGTCCACTTTCAAGGATTATTAAGCTGAACTAGATACACAAATAAACTTCTTTTGGGCACTATTTCTATATTCTAAATCAAAAAGTTCATAATCCGTCATTTTTTTTATTTTTAAATTGTAACTGAAGTTTTGAGAATACCCCATATATTCTTCCCTAAAATCTAAGCTCTTAAATTTGAACAAGGGACAGAGAAGTCTCTTTTCAACCGACATCCAAAAAAAGGAGGAGGTTTTCAAGTTTCAAGTTTTGTATGATAACGCATAACTATTTACAGAGTAGTCCAATTTTAATAGTCCTTTTTTTGTTTGGTAGAGTATAATTCCGAGGTAGTCCCATTTTTTATATTAATTTTATCAAATTCGGTCTAGCGGTTTTTAATTTACAATCCAATAACCGTGAAGTGTTTCGCCTATCCTGATTATATTGTAATTGACGGTAAATGACAATCGATCCCGTAATTAGCAAGGGTCACTAAAATGGATATATATTATTATTTACCAAAAAATGGAACCGACTTCAACACGAAAAAAGAGTAAAACTGTTGAAGTCGATACCATGCGCACAATATTGTGATAATAGGTACTTTTGAACTATCATAATACCGACTTCAACAAGTTATTTCACACTTTTTAGTTTTGAAGTCAGTTACATTTATTGGTGAAATATTTTTTTGACATACAAATTATGGTTTTAACACAGCCTCTTATGTTTTTAAACTGTGATGTTAGTATATATATAAGCCCTATCACTGTAGTAATGACGCAGTTATATTTATACATCAGAATAAGTCCAACCAACACCGCCGTGGCACGTCGCCGTGCAGTGTACGTACGCCATTGCAGACGCTGCGCTCGCTAAAAATAACCGCATAAAAATAGAACGTGCTTCCGCATTTAAGCTTAAGGCGCGGTCGTATCCTGATTATAGTAAAAAGCAGAATTTTTAAACACCTAGTGTAACGAAACAGATCAATAATATATTATGAAAAAAATACAAAGGTTAGAAAAGGAATAGGAAAAGAGTAATAACCGAATAGAATTCATAAATATAACTCACTTTCAGCAGAAAAAAATCCTGAATGTGTCCACAAAAATAAACTTTCACGTCCAAACTCTCAGTATTTTCAGGGATAAATTTTTTTTAGGTACGAGTAATAGCCAACGTATAGTACTAAAGTAATAACCAGCACTCTTTTCAATTGTGTTAGTATATATCGAAAAATATAAAGAAAACGTACAAAATTAACGCATTTTCGCATTACATCGTCCAATCGAACTAGCGATTTTCAACCTTACGTAAAGCATCGTAAATTATTTTAAAATTGGGATTGGACCGCGTCTTAAAAGCTCCGAGCCTAAGTTATACTCAGTTTTTTTCGTATAAAAAAGTTTAAAAGGTTCAAGCCTAAGTAATCACGAAGGGGTAGGTGTGTAAATTGTATCCAGTTATTTTTCCATACAGGTACTTCTGAAAAGACTGAGGGTTAAACTTTTTCTTGCGATGTTGAAAGAGACTGTGAGGTTCAAGTGTAGCATGTATTCATTTATTTTAATGTGGAGGTAAAAACGCTGGCAGGTATAATTACGCGTGTACTACGCACATATCCCGTCCAGTGTCTAGTTTTTTTCGGTTTATTTCCGAACTACGCATAAAAGTTCATATTAAAATACTACCCTTGAATAGTTTGACCAACTAAAAGCTAGTTTATACCAGTGGAGTGTATTTGATCTGATAAAATTAGTTACAAACTCGAGGTCTAAAATGTGTATACACTTTGTAGACAAAGTATTATAGACAAATATTTCGCGCAACATGGCTTAGCACTTTTTAAACGTACACATGGTGTACACGCGACACGCGACAGGTTAATGTGCGTAGTACACGCGTAATATAATATCGGAGCAAATAGATAATATATACTTGCCACTACCTACCTAATCTGAATGATTTTACAAGTGGGACACTATGTATTATGTGTTACTATAACAGGTAATGTAAGACAGTATTATATACATACAACTAAACTATCTCATTAGTATTGAGGTTTGAAGTTAAGTGGAATTAAAATTTTCTGCGCAAGTTCAAAGTGATAGGTTTGAAGATATTCAGTTATTGATTACTCGTGCACCGTCACGAACACTTTATAATCATAATCAGCCCATTTTGTTCCCACTGCTGGGACTCGAGCCTTCCTCTCAGAGAGAGGAGTTGGGCTATAATCCACCACGCGGGCCCAGTGTGGCTTGGTGGATAGGCTAGTGGCCAACCCATGTCGAAGTTTTCAGGCCACCCGAAGGACTTCGACAAAGACTAACGACTGTTGTCCTAAGACAAACAACCGGGACTGACGGCTTAACGTGCCCTCCGAAGCACGGATGCGCTCAGTAGAATAATGGCACTAGCGGTCACCCATTCAAGTCCTGACCGCAGCAAGTATAGCTTAACTTGTTGATCGGTTAAGATCGCCAAGTCGAGCTCCGCTACGAGCGCTTCGACACGAACACTTGACGGTTAATCATCCACCAATCCTACACGTCAAACTGGAGGATATAATTACAGCCATTTTGAGCCTGTTTCTGGCCAATTTGATGACAGACGAGAGACTGAATAATGCATTATTTAAGTCAGAATAACTAAAACAGCGATATTTGAATGGTTTCGTCGTTTTGTTTCCACCAATAGTTTTGGTCAATACATTATATTACAATTATTAATATTAAGTTAAAGTTTGTTAATTATAGAATAAACTGTATATTTATTTTATTTATTTATTTAACAAGATACATTCCTACACTTATTATTTTTACAATTTATATGATAAGTAACATATTTCTACAGGTTTATTATTTTATCCACAGATTTCTATAGCTATATGTAAGAAACACAAAAAATGCAATATCATTTCAGCAGCGTACTAGGTTTACCCTGTGTTACGCTGCCGAACGATTTCCTAAAACTTGTATCAAATAGAACAACCTTGATTAATAGTAAATACAATCTTCCTACGCACTACATAAGATATAATATACCTATGCAAGAAGTAACACATAATAAAACATAAGAACAAATAATAGCACGCGTGAACACATAGGTACTTTAATAGTAATATATACCATATTTTAATTACGTACCTTCTAAAATTATGTAAGTATGGATACTCTATCTGATCTGAATTAAATTTATCTTTATCCGGACTGTACGCTTTTTCCAATATTTTTACGCGTTTCTCCTCTTTAATAAGTTTAGAGTAACAAAAAGTATACAACCAATATATACGTAAAATATATCAAAGTACTCAAATGAACTCCTTGAAACCTATGAAGAGCTACGATTACATGGAAAATAAACTCAAAAAATGAAACACTGGAAATACAAAACAAAGCAAATGGCACAAAGCCATTATTTTCTGTACAACAACGGATAGTTTTTTTTTTTTAATTTATATTGCTGAAATGACAGCCGGTGAAATTCGAACTTCAAAACCTTATTTTTGTTTTACGAGAATATCGGGGTTTTTTAGCGCAAAGATCAAAACATAATTTTCAAAGAGAATATAAAAACTACGTTTTAATAATTTTGGCTAATGATGATGAAATCATGAATTTGATTTGCGAAAGTTTAAAATTTTTATTATAAAATTTATTATTAATTCTAAATTTTATCGAAGCGTGGATAAAACTAACAACGGAACTAACTGATACACACGTTGATACCTATCTATCCAATAACGATTTATTTACTAACCTTGATAAGTACCTGTTAGTTAATAATCTAGCTTTATCACCATAGAATAGGGGATGCTTCCTAGAAGGCGTTGAACACCTGAAACCTCGTTAAGGTTCTAACTACACCATCCAATTAAAATGAGTAAACGTGGTGTGAAATTGTTTGAGCACGTTGAATGCTGCGATTAAAGGATATTCTATTTTATGTGGCTTTATATGTTGTGACTTTATTACAAATATGTTATTTTAGCTACATAATGACGATTTTTAATTTAACCGTCAACAAATGTTAAACAGTTCAGCCGTGTACTTTGAGATATTTTAATATGAAAAACGGGATTCACTAGTCGGAAAGATCCGACTTTTTTTTACGTGAGTGAATCCCGTTTTTTATATTAAAAATGTGTGCAAACCACGTTAGTTTTCATAATAAAATTGCAAGCTTTGAGATATCGCCCTTGTACATAAAGTTGTTTTTACAACGTTTCTTGTAATTCATTTGTTTCACGGATGTTTGCTCTTAGTGAATCGCACGGCAGAATGAATGATTTTGTTAATGAGCTAAAATATTTGACGTTTGTATTGTATTAGTTCGTCGCGATTTATTTATAAACCTAAACCTACTTATCGTAAGAATAAACTTTAAAGAACAAAATAGATGAAGATATTAAAACTAAAATACCTAAGTATAATAAACAAACTAAGTTACTTCGCATAGGGAAAGAATAAAGAAAGTTTATCTTCCGCCGCGCCGTCTCGAGATGAGATTCGTAAAACGCTGTGAAATCCAATTTTGTGGCCTCTTGTGCATGAGTGCCTGTTGTTGTTCCTTGAAACGATAGTGTGCTGGCGTTGTTAGGCAGCCCCGGATATTGGGGAGAAGGGGGGATTGGGTGGGGAGAGGAGTAAATCGGGACCAACCCGCAACGGGCGGCTGTTTCATGGGGCGAAATACAAAATATAATAAAATTTACAACAAAACTGATTTAAAATAAAAAAATCTTTCTCCATATAGCGTGTATGCGTGTATAGCATACGGAAGCGTAGTTGGCTCACCGTCGAATTGTAAGAAACCATTTGTTAATAAATAATGAAGAGTGCGCATGCTAAGATTTTTTAAGTATTTAATATCAAATGCTGAAGAGAGAGACGCCATTATTAAGTTTCTGTCCTGGTTCGAAAAATTCGTAGATCCGAGGGTGTTGTTAGGAAACGAAGAGCACTATAGAACGTCAAATAATGTCTACAGGAACAATACTCCAAATCCAACGTTTTGAGCTGACAAGCGGAACACAATATTCATCATCATCTTCATCTCAGCCGTAAGATGTCCACTGCTGAACATATGCCTCCCTCACAAATTTTCAAAAAGTCGAGTTGGAAGCGGCCTGCATCCAACGTCATCCTGCGACCTTTACCAGGTCGTCTGTCCACCGTGTCGGTGGACGACCTACGCTGCGCTTACCGGTCCGTGGTCTCCATTCCAGAACCTTCCAGCCCGATCGGCCATCTGTTTTGCATGCTATATGGCCTGCCCACTGCCACTTCAACTGGCTTATCTTCTGGACTGTGTCGGTGACTTTAGTTCGCCTACGGATCTCCTCATTTCTGATTCGATCACGTAGAGAAAACCCGAGCATAGCCCTCTCCATAGCTCGTTGTAGTAGCATTGCGGCTTTGAGCTTGCTTATGAGGTCCATAGTAAGAGACCACGTTTCTGTGCCATATGTCATCACGGGTAACACACATTGATCAAAGACTCTTGTCTTGACTTGAATACAATATAACGCCAAAAGTAACTTTTTTATAAAACTAAAACTGTCATGGACAGGGATGTTGATTAGGTACTATTAGGCGCACAAGTTATACAGTTCATAGCACACATCGGTAAATAGTAGCTCAACAATTCCAAACAGATACGTAAAAGTAAGCGCTATCAACCAGGAAACGAGTATCGGCATTCGTCCAAGAAGTTTTTATTTACGCGCGGGACGATTGTACGATCCCTACCGTGAGTCACGCGGCGGAAGTCACTTCCGCCCGCCGACATGGAAGCGACGACGTTACGTGTCGTAGTGGACATGGTACAGTACTGCTATCTTTTGCTTTGCTCCCAAATTGACACGTTTATTGTAATACATACCAACGTATTATTCGAGTGTGTGGATCTAGATTCAAGTTTCAAGACACTTGTGGGTAACATTCCTTCAACTCTCAACTCTTCCTTATACTTATGGCTTTTGTAAGGGTACCCTGCCCCCCCACGATTTGGCCAATGTCACGACGATACACTATCAAACAAAGCAGGATTGTTCGGTGAAAAGAGATCTGGATGGTAACTTATTTATTTATTCAAGCAGAATAAATAACATAAATCTTAAACAAAGATAATTATTCTATCTACAAGACAGAAATACCGTTAAGGCGAAATGAGCGACCGAATTTCATGATTCGCCTTCGCGAAAACTAGGTTTTTCGACGCTTAAACCTAATAATCGAAGTTCGAAAAAAAGTAGTGTAAATTGAATATACATTCTTATGAAGTATGCGAGCCGACACACGGTTGAGCAAACACTATAGAAAAAAATCGGCAACATTCTCTAAATTTTGCAATTTTTTTTACATGCTTCGTGGTCAAAACCATTTTTATTCAATTATGAGCAAATATATTACACTGAATGTATCATATTCAAATTCCCAATGAAATTTACTAGTGAACTATGCACTTCGTTATCATTAAATTTTAATAATTTAATTGTACGAACTAAATATAAAAAGTATTAGCACGTTTTCAATTGCATTTTCGCATTACATCGTCCAATCTGATAAGCAACTTTCAACTTTATGTAAAGCATCGTAGATTGTTTTAAAATTAGGATTGGACCGCGCCTTAATTGAGAATCACGAAATGAGTGAAGATTTAACATTAACCGCCCCGTACGAAACTGACTCAGATCTGTACTCAAGCTTAAATTCAATACTGAGCGTGCTTAGGGAATGTGGGCTGTAGATAAAGGACTAACATGTCACCATGTTTGGATTTTTTTAATAGATATTTCTATTACGAGGTACGAACCAAGTCATGCCTTCTATATGAAGATAAGTACTGATAAAAAAGTCTTAACTTAGAGGCATTGCCAGTTGTCAATATATCGAGGACACAAAAAAAGATCTAGATACTAAACTAACTACTAAATAACTGTGATCCGCTATATTTCCTCATAATAAGTACTCATGTCAAGTGTAGTTAACAGTAGCGCGTTGGTCAACTTCCTGTAAAAAGTAGGTACTTATACACTTTTTTGGAAATGTAAGCGATTCAGTGCAACAACATAGTTAGTATTAAAAAGAATTATATTACTTTAAGAGTTAAAACTTTACAAAACATTCGTTCACTGGTGAACAACATGATTACTGCATCAATTTAAGGCAAAAGGTCGTAAAGTAAACTAGAGTGTCAATAAATTACGTCGTAAAAATACTACAACGCTTTTTGACGTGACTGTACATAATTGTAATTAGAATACAAAAGAACACTTAGTAATGGCAAATGAACAACAGTACGAGTCCGATTACAAAGAAAAAACTGAACTCTGGCTGAAAGCAGTAAGGACCATTTATTTGCACGGCAATTCAATACGCTTAGGGCTAAATTTAAAAAGTAGTTTTATTTCTCTCTTTTGTTTGCAAGTTCACTCACAAAGACAGAATGACGTTTTAATGCTAATTGTCTTTAGTGAATGTTGTGGAAGTCGATTTAATTGTGTGAAAATAAAAAAATGTTAATTTATGTACTTGCTGTCAAAATCTTATCCATATTATGAAAAAGAGGGGTTCTAATTTGTATTTTGAACAGTGACGCTAAGGTTATTTTTCCAAAAGTTTTGTAACTTAATTATTCTCGTTTATATTTAAATACTAGCTGATTCGCCAGCGGATTCGCTTACTTGGATAAGAAGCCACAGAAATAAAACTGAATTCCTGAAATTTCCGAAGATTTTACCTTTTAGTGGATGCTTAGATTATAAAAGGCTTCAACTGCCACAATTTCAAGTTTTTAAGTTTTTAGGCAGGTGTCCCGAAACTCAAAGATAACCTGGTACCGGGCGAGAGGCTAAGGTATACCAATTATGAAAAAAATAAAAAAAACAAACATTTTTTTAACATGGAGTGTCAAAGTTAACTAACAAGAATTGTGTAATTCATAACTCGTCAAAACTTAAATTAATTTTACTTAGTTAACAATGTTTGGTTGCGATCAATAGCACTGTTATTTGAGAATACATCATTAAAAAATTACCGTTAAAAATTTTCAACTTTTTAATAATGTCTATTATCGCTTGGCTAAGTGACATGCATTTTTTCATTTTTTTCATAATTAGTATACGTTGGCCTCTCGCCTGGTACTAGGTTATCGTACATTTTCGGTACACCCGATATATTTTATAATGTACCTATATATTTTCGGTTGTACTTACAAGACTCTCTTTTATTATCTTTTACTCACTGAGACTTAAACGCTTATCCAGTTCACGTGATCCCTGTGAGTTATAATAGAACATCAGTCTTTATTACATTATACTGCATTAGCGTTGGATATTTGAAAGCTCTGCGGCAAAGCGATAGTTCCTCTAAGTAATGAGACCGTGGCTAACCTAAATCAAAATGATATATTGCTGCATGACTTCGCGTCGCACATCAACTTGTAAGCTGCGAGCTGCTGGTGAGCTTAGTTACGATAAAAATATTTTAATTAACCTTAAGTTAAGTAACATGAGTGTTATATTATATATTATCTTACTATAGAATAGAACTATCTATTATATAGTCAGATAATACATACTTGTAAAATGTAACTGACGTTTATTTTTAACGATTTATCTGATGAAGTATGCAAGGCACATTGCACAATCACATACAAATTCACAAACAAACAAAATGCTTGATGATGATCAGTATTAAAATTACTTTTCATATCTCGGAAGGAGTATTTTTGCTCTTCTATGATGTCTGAGTGCAAAAGCAGTTTTATCCGCTACAGGATAAGGTACGAGTAAATTGAATTAAGAACATCGCGTACACTAAGTTTGTGAATTCAAAACATCATTAAGCCTATTTACTTCTACCTCCATGGTGCCGAGTTTATCATGCAACCTTTTTTAATGTGTTAAAAACTCAGACTCGGATCGGAACCTTCTTGGTGTACTTTTTTTATTAGCTTTGCGCGCGCCTTTTTTTTCCACGTCATATTGTTAAAAACTTACGTTAAAAACTAGTTATGTGTTAGGTAATGATTATTTTATAATTTGAAGATTATTCTGTTATACTTACCTTTCATCATGTAGTAGTTAATACCTAAACTGAAATAAAAGTATCTTGTGATTGTAAATGTTTTTTTTTGCTATTATTCATTTCCTCGCTGAGGTGGTATGAAAAGTTACGTGTTGCACTCGAGTGCAAAGATTTTTCACCTCTTTTGACTCCCTCGCTAACGCTCAGGATTCTAAGTTTGAGATCACTCGCTGCGCTCGTGGTTAAATTTTAGAATCCATCGCTTGCTCGGTCATCAAAATTGAGCACGCGGTTAAAAATCAACTTTGCACTCTTGTATAACAAATAACTATTAACCTGCGCTTCCAGAAATTCCACTGATTAGGGGTCAGTGCTATAGTCACTACGCAATTTGCTCAAAAAAGTCACAGACGAGTGGTTGAAATAGCGATCATATGTTAATGTATTCGTTTATATTCTTCCAAAGATAATCGATTGCTAATTAACTATAAGATATACTCATACATAATGTTACTCTACTGAAATAGCATACCTACAAACGGCTTGATTTATAAATGCAGCTTAAATTAAGGCAACGTCATTTAGTACGGCGCAGAACAGTATTAGAGTGCGCACTACTAAATGACGTTATCTACTTAAATTTAAGCCACGTTATTTAGTACTGCGTAGAACAGTTTTGAAGTGCGCACTACTAAATGACGTTATCTACTTAAATTTAAGCAACTTCATTTAGTACGGCGCAGAATAGTATTGAAGTGCGCACTACTAAATGACGTTATCTACTTAAATTTAAGCAACGTCATTTAGTACGGCGTAGAATAGTTTTGAAGTGTGCACTACTAAATGACGTTATCTACTTAAATTTAAGCAACGTCATTTAGTACGGCGTAGAACAGTTTTGAAGTGCGCACTAGTAAATGACGTTACTTACTTAAATTTAAGCAGCGTTTCTAAGTAAGGTCGTAAGTAGTAAGGGATGCGGTTACCATTACCACCGACAACAACACTAAGCATCCCATTAAACCATTATGTAAACGCAATAGATATAAGTATTTAACGCATTGTGTTTTTGTTTCTAGGACGTAGGACTTCGTTGAGAATTTACCTAAATATGTTTAATTTTTAGATGCTTACAAGATTATTTATATGTTTTTTATAACCATTTTTCGATTTTGAGTTTATATCATTTCTAATTATTATAATTTAAAATTTAAATTAATAATTAAATTCCGCTAGGTGGCGCTGCGCGTACTACATCGCTTTTGTGAAGTTCCGTGATTTATTATTAAATTATTAAGTTTAGTGCATCGTACCCTGCCGAAACTTGTAAGAAAACGTGTCCAGCGAAACATCCTATCAGGAAAATCATTAATTAGACAAAACTTACAAAAACCAGCTATTTAAAATCCATGAAGAGAATCCTGCACTGAAAACCAATATAAACTTGCGAGTCAAAACACTACCAGAAAAGCAGTAAGTGTTATTTAAATCATACGAAACCACATCACGAATAAATTTTCACGCACAAACAACACCACAAGCACACATCTTCAGATCTTCAGAAATTCACCAAAATCCTCAAGAATAGTTTATTGCAAAAAATCACAGTCGTTATCAGTCATCCATTTTACTTGTAAACAGTCTGCTTTATCGACACGGAAACAGTAGACAAGTAGCGCCAGAGTTACAGGTGACATTACTTTGAACTAAGTGTATCCACGTACATATATGTAAATTCACGCCATCTATCAAGATTTTTACGAAATACTTAGTTAAATAGACAACTGAATCAGAACCATAGATCTTTTGAAACAGAATTTAATTTCGCCTCGCGAAGTCGCATCAGTAAAAAAGAGGGCGCTAGCAGTCTTAAGATGTCTGAACAACTTATTGAGATGCTTAATGCTCTTCGTGTACAGATTAAAGAGGACACAGAAAAGAGTCTCAAACAAGTAGAGGAAAATATTACACAAAGTATTAATGAAAAAATAGAAGCAAAATTTTGCAAAGTACAAAAAGACATAAACAAAATCCAGAAAAATCAGGAAGACCAGGAGAAAAAATTAGATGATTTTGATAGAAAGTTGAGGCAAAGAAACTTGATTTTCTTTGGAATTTCAGAAGAAGAACGGAGTTACTCAGAGCTTGAAGACTTAGTACTTCAAATTATAAATATTAAAATGGATGTAGAATGCGACAGGAAAGAGATAGAGTTCATAGGCAGAATAGGTAAAAAGAGTACAAAACCCCGACCGATCAGGCTAACTTTCACAACACTAGGGAAAAAAATTGCCATTCTACAACGAAAAACATCACTAAATGGCACAGGTTCGTATATTAAGGAAGACTTCTCACCAAAAGTACTTGAGATAAGAAAATCTTTAATCCCACAACTTATGGAACACAGAGAAAAAGGAGAAAGAGCTGTGTTAAAATACGATCGCCTAATAATTAAGGAAAAACTTAATAACAAAAGAGCTCTATCTGCAAGCCCGTCAGAAAACCCGGGATATAATAGGCCCACAGATAAACCTGTACAATCCTCAAAAAAGACGAAGACATTCACATCAGCCGGTTTTGCTAACAATAAGCAGAATAAAGTAACTAGAGTAATCCAGGTAACGAGCCCATCGATTGCATCTTACATGAAAAAAACGCCCCAAACTGATAAACAAGGGTCAGTAACTAACCAAGACAAAGTATAGCAATTAATAACGGCACCCAAATACCAAAATGCCACCACGCGGAACACAAGCGCTCAACAAGAAAACATACAACCTAAACACTGTTATAAACTCCCAATACGGGTGGTCGCCGCGGGAGTTTCAGACCCCAACCCTCCATGTAATAAAAATAAAAACAATAACTTAGTTAAAGAAAACAATGTACAAATACCAATAAAAGAGACAAATGTTTATAAAACATTTCTAAAATTATGTACCTATAACATTCGCTCCCTCAAATCCTGTAATAGGATCATAGAACTAGAATTTGCCCTACGAAATATTCACTTTGACATCATTGGTATTTCGGAAGTAAAAATTAATGAGCAATGTATAATAGAAAAAGACAAATATATACTAATGTACAGAGGTGATAAAAAAGGAATAAACGGTGTGGGATTTCTTATTGCCTCACACTTAAGGAATCAAATTATAGATTTTAAAACATATTCGGACAGAGTTGTAAGGGTAGATATACAAATTCATAAGAAAATTATAAATATTATTCAAGTGTATGCCCCTACTGAAAAAGCGAAACAAAAAGAAATAAAAGTATTCTACCAGGATATAAGGAGAGCTCTAGTAGAGACTGGAAAGGATACAGTTATAATGGGAGATTTCAACTCGAAAATAGGGAAACCCATAGAAGAAGAAAAGGAAATTTGCGGTTCCTATGGATTCGGAGAGAGAAACGAGAGAGGTGAAATGTTAATTAATTTTTGCCACGAACATCGATTAACCATATCAAATACACTCTTCAAAAAAAATTCCAAGCAAAAATGGACTTGGCAATCACCAGACGGAAGAACAAGGAACGAGATAGATTTCATACTAGTGAAGCAAAGAAATAAAGTTTTAAACGTCGAAGTTCTATCTATAAAATTTTCTTCGGATCATAGGATGCTAAGAATGACTTATAATATTCATTTTAACAAAAAGAATCGCAACGGATTTGGACAAAAACATAAAAATTTTACCCCTATCGAAATAGAGTCCTTAAAAAATTTAATGACACAACAGACCCGAAACATAGAAAAAGACAATATAAATGAATTTTATAAAACAACCATCGCAACAATTAAGGAGTGTCTTACTAAATTGCCAAAAAATGCCAATAACCCAGATATTGGAATAATAAACGTGGAAATAGAAACTCTAATTGAAGAGAGAGAGACTTTAAAAAGAGCTAATCCACGAACGAAAGAACAAAAAGAGCGCCTTAAAATTCTACACAGAAAAATTAAAAAGAAAGTCATGTCGAACCGAAAGAAAAATAAAATAAAAAGCTTAGAAGAGGAGTTAAAAACAAATAGCTCTACAAAACAAACCAGGAAAAAATTTGATATTCAGAAAGAGTGGATCCAAACTATCTTTAAAAAGACCGACCAAAAAACGACTAACAGGAAAAATATCTTAGAAACAGCAACACAATTTTACTCAGCTCTCTATACGAGCCAAGACCACGCAGCCGCGCCATGTGGAAAAAGTTTTGATGTGATCCCTAACCTTCTAACTCATGAACTAGAACGTGGTATAGCGCGATTGAAGAAAAATAAGTCACCGGGCGAAGATGGTATATCGACAGATGCAGTGATTGCAATGCTAGAGCCTCTGGCGCCAATACTAACGAAGCTTTTTAATAAAATTATCACACATGAAGTGATTCCCGAAGATTGGCACTATTCAATCATTACATTGCTATATAAGAAAGGAGATCCGAAAGTTATGGACAACTACAGACCTATAAGCTTGTTGCCTACTCTTTATAAGCTCTTCTCATCAGTAATATTGTTTCGTATCACAAAAATATTAGACGAACAACAGCCTCGGGAACAAGCCGGATTTCGAAAAGGTTACTCAACTGTAGACCACATATTCACTCTAACACAATGTATAGATAGATGTATAGAATTCAAAAAAACTATTTATCTAGCATTTATTGACTACACCAAAGCTTTCGACTCCATCTCACACAAGTACCTCTGGGAAAGCCTAGAGGAACAGGGCATACAAGAAAAATATATAAATATACTTAGAATCATCTATAATAACTACCACGCTAAAATAAAAACAGAGACTGTTGGCCCTCCGTTTGAAATAAAAAGAGGCGTGAAACAAGGAGATCCTATCTCTCCGAAACTTTTCACAGCAATCCTAGAGTCTATGTTCAGGAAGCTGGACTGGAAAGAGTTAGGTATCAACATTAACGGCGAACGATTAACACATCTTCGTTTTGCCGATGACATTGTTATTTTAGCGGAAAAACATGAAGACATCCAATTCATGTTAAGGACCCTAGAGATAGAAAGCCATAAAATAGGGCTCTACATGAACCTAACTAAAACAAAAATTATGACTAACGGAGAGGCGAGTACTGTCATACTAGAAAGTGGAAATATAGAATACGTAGAGGAATACGTCTACCTCGGTCAGATGATATCATTACATGATGCCACCGTCAAAGAAATAGACAGAAGAGTAGCCACATCCTGGAAACAATACTGGTCACACAAAGATGTATTTAAGAGCGACCTACCGGTGCAACTTAAAAAGCGACTGATGGACAATACCATACTCCCATCACTGCTCTATGGCTGTCAAACCTGGGCGATTACCAAAAATATTATACAGAAAATAACGTCCTTTCAGAGAGCGACCGAACGGTCTATGCTGGGTGTCAAATTAAAAGACAAAATAAAAAGTGTTGACATCCGGAAGAAAACTAAAATCATTGACGCAGTAAAAATGCTCTGCAGACTTAAATGGCAATGGGCGGGTCACATCGCCAGAAAAATGATGGACGATGGGGCGCGCGAGTGATCCACTGGCATCCCAGGGACGGAACGCGATCGAGAGGACGGCCAAGGAGGAGATGGTGTGATGACATCGTCGCGGTGGCGGGGGCGACCTGGACGCGAGTCGCCCAGGACCGTAACACGTGGCAACGCATGGAGGAGGCCTTCATCCACTTTTGGGTGCCCAATTAGTTTAGTAATTAATTAAAATATTAAGTAAATTGTAAAATATGTATTGAAATTGGGAAATAAACGGCTTTATTATTATTATTATTATTATTATCATTTCTAAAACCGACGGTTATCTTTGTTAGGCAGTCGATTACAAGGTCCAGTACATTACAAACTCCAGTAATTAAACTTTGCAACAGCACTCAAGTGCGCTTATCTGCCCACTTTAGGCATTTACAACCTTTATTTATTTGCAGTAGCAACGCGATGAGGACGGAAATTAACCGCTTTTCTGGTATCATGGCGAAGTTGGTGATCCATCAAGTGTAGCAGTGACGTTTTAACGCATGCTTAATGTGTCATTTCCTGCGGTGGGGACGCATTTGCGCGTTTGTCAACAGCCGGGTCAAGAATTGACCTTTTATTGTTCGCGTATCGATAAGCCCGGCGCCACTGTCATAGCTCGTATCACTGTTGATGCAGTGCTCAGCTACTGTGAAAGCTTTTAGCTCGTCTACCGTCGCGTCAGCCATTACGCGCGACACAGTTACTCTACCAAAGACTCCTATTGTATAAAACCTTCTACTTTATGAAAGCTTCAGATGGGGTTTATGATGGTCTTTGTTGCAAATAGAATACCAGTATTTTTCGCAAGCTTTTTCAACATCCATTATCAAGTCGCCGAAGTACCTAGTTTGTCGGTAAACAAAGGGGTTTTGTCTTATGTATTTGTATGGGCAAGTATGTATGTATGTACCTATGTCAGTTCTTATGTCCGCTGGTATCTATTGAACGGCTTAACCGATTTTGATAAAAGATACGGCGTTAGATTCTTCTTGATGGCCCGAGTGTTACTGGGTCACAAAATTTCCCGACTGCGATGACGCCCAAATTGCTGAAAAAAAGGCTGATTTTATGCGGTTTCATGTTTAATGTGAGGGCCATTTATTTCTGTATTAACCGTTTGCATCCCAGAGACGTAAATATACGTCAGTTTCATTGATAAATCTTGTCTTGTAATTATCACGGTATAGGAAGAATTAAGGAGATTCAACTTTTTGTTTTTTGTTTTATTGCCGGTACATAACTGTATGCTTTTTCAAAACGTCATGAACGTTTTTAGTTGCCGAGTCACCGCTTCCATAGGAATCTTCAGTCGTGATTCGTGATCCTTTAGTTGGTCCATTACGAAACATATTAGGTTGTAGATTTTTTCCGCAAGTGTCCGTCTTGGAAGGTACTACGGTTGTGTCTGATTATTGTAGCTTTTACTGCTTCACTGTTAAAGCATTACTGTGGATTGATAGACACTGTAAGCAAGTAAAATTACAGTACGAATGAAACTAAAGAGCTGTGTACGGGGTGATGGACACAGTGCACTGCCGTGCATAACTTATAACATTAAATACAATTATAAGTTGCTCAGCAACTGTCAGGATCTCATGAGCGATCACGATTCCCATCAGGTAAACGGTTTGCCTGTCTACTCACTTGTTGCGGTTCATAATATTCAATCTGTGGCTGTTTTCATTACCTGAGTCACAGTAATGGAGTGCGCGGCATAGATTTTTGACATCAACTAGGTATACCTACCTAAAATATATCAAAAACTCTAAACCTGTAAATAAAACAGCCGATAAAATGTATATTGCAAACCGTTTTTCCTAGTAAGTAGGTAAATAAAATGCCACAAATAATTTTTGACTTTAACTTAAGCTATAATTAGCAGCAATATTAAGGTACCTAGTTAGCACATAGCAACCAATTCGCTCAGCACAAATTTTTCATTTGAAAATTTACTACTTTGTCAACTTTTAATGTAAAGACAAACTGAGCCAATCAGAAACATACTTATCACAGATTGCATATGGTAAGTGTGTTTCTGATTTAGATGTTTTCATGCAAATTCAAGAGTCTAGATGTCATAATGCGTTGCATGCGTGAGCTCAGTTTGTCACCTTAACTGCGTCACAGATAATTCATAGTTAGAAACTGCGTTAATTCACTTGGTAGTACCCATTTTTCAGAAGCAAAGGGTTCTAAGTTCGATTCGGGGCAAATATATATGTGATGATCAGAAATATTTCTCTAGGATCTTGGATGTTGTGAAGTGTCATTGTGTGTGTCCATGCCTTCCGCCACACAGAGAATATTATAGTTCGTACGCCGAGGCGCGGCATTTTATTCAATATTTGACAAAAGTAAGTAAACTATAAGTAGAATTTCTCCCCTACTAACGTTGATTCACGCAAGTTTGGCATCGCAGTACACATCGCATCTACGTTTTGTTGGTAGCGTACCAACGCAGCAGAGAACAATGATATTTAAAAACTTCCAACCCCGACCGCTCTGCCGGCATTCACGTAATGATTGCCAGCAAGAGTCCTCCGCCCCCACTCACCGCCTCTTTCCACTTTTATCGCCTATTTATCGCAATGACGTTCTACTTACTCGGGGCCGCGCGGTCTAAGTACTTTGCTTTTATGATGCGAATACATTGTCTCAAACTATTCGTACTACGGCCCCATCTGCAGGCCTGTTGGTCTAGTGGTTAGTGACCCTGACTGCTATGCCGGAGGTCGTGGGTTCGATTCCCACCCAGGACAAATGTTTGTGTAATAACGATCATTTGTTCTGTGTCTGGGTGTAATTTATCTATAATATGTATGTATTTAGAAATATATAAGTATGTTTATCAGTTGTCTAGTACCCATTACACAAGCTCTGCTTAGCTTGGGACTAGATGACGTTGTGTGATAGTTGTGGTATATTAGTATATTTACATCTCATCGTAGACATCAATAATCAGTACTTAATTCTAAAAACACCACATAACTGGTAATACGGTTCTTTATTTAATAGAGGGTTACCACCACCACTCCAAACTGTAACTCTTATATGGATTTATTTAAATACGTTTGTTTATTACGTGTTATTTTAATAAGTAATATTATGATGTAGTGTTTGTTGACACATATTTCTTCAGATATGCCAAGGTTTAAAGCTTAATTACTGTACCTATCGTCGTGAGTATCGATTAGCTAACATTAAACGCTCGTGTTGTAAACAAGAGAAAGCAGATCCTCACAATAAAATTGACGTACCGTGCATGTCCAGCCGTGCGATTCTGTAATAATTCGTCGTTGCGCTCATCGACGAGCACACCAATGTCAAATACTTTATTGTACATAAGGTTGTTTTTCCAACGTTTATTGTCATCTCGTCATTTGTTTCATGGATGTTGTCAAAGATGCAACGACGTTTGCTCTTAGAGAATCGCACGGCAGTTTATCTATTAAATTTCAAAGTTCTTAGAGAGTGAGAGCCACTGCACTCACCCGTCTAGTATTACTTATTATTTAAAGTTTTAAAGTCCATGTTTGTTCACGTATAGAGCTGAATCGAATGAGAGATAAGCGTTGAACGCATGACCCGGAGATGGACAATAACAATAGGTATACTCGTTGCTATCAATTTCCGCGATCCGAAATACCCAAGTAACAAAGTAGCATGTTGTAGTACATACTATAAAGTAAACTATGTCTGCAACCCTCACCTCCGTTCACCCATGAACTCCCCTTCCATCTCCTGCGAGGTGAATGAACGTCTTAACAGCGGATTTCTATTATGTATTGGGCACGCTTATTATCGAAAGAAACCTTGTAAAATCTCCATTAGCAATCATCCTACTATTTGCTGCTCGTTATCTACACGTTGTAAAACTTGCTACTTTCAAATTACTTCATATTATTATAAGATTTCTTTTCTTAATATATTTAAAATGGCTCGGTCTTAATCGAATCTCGATTGGATAAAAAATAGTCACAGTTTAAAATGACTCACAGCTAGTCGTTTTACTAATCTGTAAGTAGACATATTCTAAGAAACTGTTACACATTTCCTTTATGAGGAATATGTGAATGTGTACATGAATTTGTGTCATATGATAGTTTACATGAATATGTATAAAAGTATATCAAATGTTGTCTTAAATGAGTTTGGAAATTTGAACTATTATTGAGTTCTATCAACTCAATAATAGTTCAAATTTCCAAACTCATCCAATTTCAATTCATTCCAACTCATATCTATAATAAGACGTTTCCAATGCGTATTAATATCTAATCAGCGCCCTAATTTAGAACCCCACGATAAGTTATTGTTGACCGGTTTGCTTATATAATACTAGATTCTGTTCGCGACAGCATTCGCGAATATAAAAACATGGGATACAAAATAGCATGTATGACGTGAAAACTCCATCAAAGGTATGTATGACGTGAAAACTCTAACACTAGTTGATGTTGACAATTCTCCTGGTTTTGTGTTTTTCGAGTTAAGACACGTTACACATCAACACTTAACGGTTAATAATCACTATTATTATATGAATGGTGGATTATTAACCGTTTCTAGGCAGTGTACACAACCATGAAACGTTGTATTTATGTTTGCCTCATCAACCGCCTTAGATAGTTTTTGAAATCCATCCACCACTGTACTAGAACTTGACTTAGACCACAGGGAGCCTACTCCCACGTTTTACGAAACTATCATAAATCAGGAGCGTTTTGCGAACTCCCACCGACACAAAACGGTCGAACATAAGTATTACTTTAATACTATTTACGGCGTGTTTCTTTTTAGCCAAAATCGATAATAGTGCGTTCCAGTATCAACACCTATAACGCCCAACCCGAACAGAACACTAACGTAGTTGCAAAGTATGCGAATTGAGTGGACTATTTGATATATGATATATTAATGGATTACGATAGACGTCATCAAGACGTCTACATCTTACATTATAATAAACCGCAGGGGCGGCTTTGTGGCGAGCCGTCGGTGAGTGGCGACACCGCGGACCCCGATTCTCCTTGGGGCTAAATGAGACCCCTGACCCCCGGCTTGCTTTAATTGGCCGTCTGGGGGTGGAGACGCAAGAGCAAGTAACAAAAAGCTCCAAGGGTGGAAGTGTTAAAGGGCATAACGCCGGTAGTAGCGCTCTAGTGAAACTGCAGCACATATCTCGACACCCTATAGCCATCCACATCAACGTTGCCCCTTCTGTCACCATTCATGATGACCTTTATGGGGGGCCCGTTTAGTGGGTGGCAAGTCACCACCTACCCAAAAGTTTTAAAATGAGACTGAAATTGGCAGGTGCCGTAGTCTCTTCCATAGCCTACTATCTTCTTATCACTAATAAAATCATATCAATTGCCTTGCCATTTTACCCATTTTTATAATAAATATACCATTCACCATCTATCCAAAAGTTCTTTTTTTTATACTACTTTGTATTTTTATACCAAACAGGCCTCTAAGTGTTGGCTACAGCCCCACTTATGCCTATGTAAAGGACCGGGTTAAGGCGCGGTCGTACCCTGATAATAGTAAAAAGCAGAATCTTTAAACATCGAGTGTAACGAAACAGTTCGATAATAATCTATGAAACGTAGGTTAGAAATGGAGCCGGCAAAGAGTAATAACCGAACAGAATTCATAAATATTACTCGCTCTCTGCAGAAAAAAATCCTAAATAGGTCCATAAAAATAAACTTTCACGTCCAAACTCTCAGAATTTTCAGCGATAACACTATATTATTTTTTTGATAATACATAGCCAACATATAGTACTAAAGTAGTAACCAGCAGTTTTTTTAATCGTGTTATTATATATCGAAAAATATAAAGAAAACGTACAAAATTAACGCATTTTCGCATTACATCGTCCAATCTAACAAGCGATTTTCAACCTTACGTAAAGCATCGTAAATTATTTTAAAATTGGGGTTGAACCGCGTCTTAAACCCGTGATATAATTAAAATACAGAGAATAATATGGGAAATCATCCACACCAGGTTCTCGAGTCCCAAGCTAGGTAGAGTCTGTACTGACCTGAGGAATGATGTCCATACTTACATATAAACACAGACACAGCTATCAAACAGTTCATGTTCACACAAATGTCATGTCCCGAGGATCGAACCCGGGACCAGCAGCGGCTCAGAAGGCAGTGTTGCTTCTACATGCGCGAACCGGTCATTAGCTAGTGATTTGTATTTTTATGTTAATTCTGGATATAGCTAACTCCATTCCGAATTTCATCCTTATTCCGTTGAACGATTTCAGCGTGAAAAAGTATCAAACATACACACTCAGTCACATCCTCACCTATTACCGCATTTATAATATTAGTGTGATTGTAAGTTTTGTGATTTCATGAACACTTTTTTTTTCTGTGTGGCTGAACTGGAACAATGCGAGCAGGTTGATTCAAACGCTATATTTCACAAATGTAAAGAATATTCCTAGTCATATACCATCATTACTTGAAGCGCTCGTAGTGGAGCTCAACTTGGCGATCTTAACCGATCAACAAGTTAAGCAACACTTGCTGCGGTCAGGACTTGGATGGGTGACCGCTAGTGGCATTATTCAACTGAGCGCTTCCGTGTTTCGGAGGGCACGTTAAGCCGTCGGTTCCGGTTGTTTGTCTTAGGACAACAGTCGTTAGGCTATGTTGAAGGCCTTCGGGCGGCCTGAAAACTTTGACATGGGTTGGTCACTAGCCTATCCACCAATCCGCACTGGGCCCGCGTGGTGGATTATGTCCCAACTCCTCTCTCTGAGAGGAAGGCTCGAGTCCCAGCAGTGGGAACAATATGGGTTGATTATGAGTATGATTATGATTTATGATTAATTGCAAATCGAACCTTACTGAAATAAAATTTACAAGACAAGTTATTATTGTTTTATTTAAAACAATATAATGAGAAAAACATGCGGACAAGTTTTGTTACGAAAAAAATAAGAAAAGGGATATAGAAAAGCTTAGTACAGATTTCCTCTTTTGTGTTTATGTATAGACTGCATTTCATAGCATGTTAACGTGTAACTGACTCGACGGGATCTAAGATCGGAAATCCGAGAATTTTGAGAGGATTAATTATTCCAAACTTATAGATAGACTGAATATTAAATATTACATTAAACAGACTCAAATAACAAAATCAACAGTTTAATAAAAGTATTTTTATATCTTTTGTATATTGTAAGTGTCAGACAGAGAAGACATGATTTTATTCCAACGTTATAACAAAGCAGCCTGCTTATGTTATATAAAACTCTTTCAGCTTCTACATTATTGCAAACATGTTCGTAAATATTAAGAAAGTAATGTACTCGTAAAAATAGTATTTTTTCCCTATCGCTTTCATCTTCAAAGAGAGTTTTTTCAACATGCAAGGTTGTTGACGGCTTATGGATAGATGACATGAATGTTTTACGGTGTCCTATGCCCTTTGGACACTTTAACATACCGTACTTTTGAGTTCAAACCCCGTCTGATGAGGTAGCTTCTTTATCTAAAACTGCAATGTTTATACTACTCGTATCTACAAAATCACATTGTCGTGTACAGTCATGGTACAATCTGTGTAATAAAATTTATAAGTATTTAACACAGAGCTATTCGTGATTCAAAGAAATGTCTATGGTATATCGCTGTGTCAAATATTATAATCTTTTGTATGGGGTGTAAGCAAGGCACTCCCTTAATACCGTCGGGTGTATAAGGGGTGGAGTCCCGGTCGCCAGCGAGACTCGGTGACTCATCTAAACATAATTAGAATCCTATGTTTACTTTTTGTCAAATCACCCTCAAGCTGAAGACGCCAGATAGCTGTATCTGTGGACATTGTTAATGTTGATTTGGAGAAAACAATGTGTGTTTCCTGTTGCATCATTTCATAAAATAATTTATAATACAAGCATCCATGCCTATCACTAGATCAATAGTACTGTACTTACTATGTGAAGCGATTGAAACATTACAAACAGGAGTTGATTTGGACAAATAACAGTCGGAATAAAGGTTACCTATTAAAATATAGACTTTGAGCACTTGCTCGTCACTTCAATTACATCAATAACAGTTTTTCAAAAATAGGCATACATTATTATAGTATCATAATGTCTTTCTCAACACTACTTTTATTAGGCAGTAATAAGAATTATTTTTCCTAGACCTTATGAGGACATAAGCGATATAGTTTTATCGGTAGGTAAAGCCCACATCAATTTAATTAAAAATCTTTTTAGATACTTATAGTAACTTTTTTTTTTAAATTACTTACCATATAATAATTATTTAAAAAAAAAATCCAGCACAGAAAATATTATAGACCACGATAATTTGTATTTCATTTTCGGAAGGAATGGTATTATGACTGTATATTTTAATTAAGTAATGTTTATTTTTTTAATTAAGTTAAGTACGTTAGGTTGTTTTTAGTTGTGATACTTATGCTTTAAGAATATTCGTGCAGATGTAAACTAAGAGGAACTAGCTGACCAACCAGCGTCTTCGCCTCTTAGTTTATGGGATATGAAGCTGCATAAGTAAATTGAATTCTTCCCCATAACCATTACAGCCTACGAATAAATCTTATTCGTAGATTACAGCATATTTTTACTAAATTTTAATTGTAGTCTCATTGTTTTTTTAGACTGCATTGATCAATCAGGCAGTCAGTCAGTCAAGATGATATGTACATATACTAATAGATATAATATATTATTATGTAATAATAGATATATATCACTGTATGTATAAATTAGTTGAATGACACATTATGGAAAGTGGTATATTCCGAACACACCTCATATTATCGGGAGGTGGTCATTGTCGGGAGTGGATTTTGTAGAATTGGTAATTTTGATAAGTAATTTTTGACACATTTCTGTATATCATTAACACATTTTCGCCGCTTTTCAGCGCTAACTTACATGTAATCTAGCGAGGGCTCTAAAACGCACGAAAAGCTGCTATTTCCAACTACGCTACAATTCTATTATAAGTCCAGTACAGAGCGGCACGTTTCTGGATACTTATGAAAGTAGCGCTAAAGCTATCTCAATTCTTAAAAAAATCGTTTTACCAGCTCTTCCCAAAACTTGTAAGCAATAAGTACCTACTAAATTTTACTGTAATTCCGTGAAGGTAGTAGCGCGCCGCGTTACGTGCAAAATGGTCATAGTGAATAAAGCCTCTATATACGGGCCTAACACGAAATTTTGTGTAAGTGTAACGTTATCATTATAAGTTAATTTTTTTTGAATAATGACGAGTTTGATATCAAATTAGACTTTATTGAGATTTAAGATTTATGCACACTAATATTTTAACCAACTTTAAAAAGGAGGAGATTTCTCCATTCGCCTGTATATATTATTTATAATGGTATTCGCGGATAACTTCTTTGTTTTTGCACCGATTATGATGATTCGTTTTTGTTTGGTAGATTTATAGGTACTTCTCACTGTACTAAACTTCCGAGTATACTTCTTTCGCATATAAATTTAATTAAATTCGGTTCCGTAGTTTTTGACTCACACTCCAATAACTAAAAAGTTTTTCGCCTATTTCGATGATATCATTATTGACGGTGAATGACATTCGATCCCGTAATTACCAAGGGGCACTAGAACGAGTGAAAAATTGCACAATATTGTGATAATAGGTACTTTTGAACTATCATGGTACCGACTCCGACAAGATATTTCACACTTTTTGGTGTTGACGTTGGTTCCGTTTTTTGGTAACTTTTTTATTGGTATGTGTGATCCATAGGAGTTGAGGTTTATGTGGCTATAGATAAGCTTTTGCTTGTTACGTTAATGAGCGGTTGAGCCACAAAGGTACAATTCCGGCAGTGACAAAGACCGACCGCAACCCAACCATACGCAACTGCAAGCGACACAGCTATGTCATTAAACGGCTACTATGCTGTGAACTGTGACACAGCTGTCACAGTTCACAGCATAGTTGCATGTCTTGTGCAGATATGGTCAACCGCGGAACCAGTGTTGAAATTGTAGTTTAAAGGGAATCGATTCATCAACTTGGCAGCCTTTGGAGAGATTTTTCTTTAGGTTTTTTTTATGGGATAGGTTGGCAAACGAGCAGGCGGTTCACCTGATAGTAAGTGATCACCGTTGCCAACGGACATCCACAATACCAGAGCTTTCCAGGATGCGTTGCCGGCCTTTGAGGATATAGGCTCTTTTCTGAAGAAGGCTCCCAAGTCGTATCTGTTCGGAAACACCTCAAGTGGCAGCTGGTTCCACATAGTAGTAGTGTGAGGCAGAAAGTGCCGGCGGAACCGCACGGTTAAGGACTTCCATACGTCAACCTGATCTCTATGAATTTTCCGTCGTGATGTTGTTCGATGAAAATCTCGGAAGTCATGTGATTGAATATACGCAGATTACTTAATTATTACTAAGTATCTTATTATCTATATATGTGATGTTTAAACTGTATTTGAAGATAACATATTTACAAAGTTTTGAAATTGTATAACCGTTATGATGATAACCGGTAGATATCCGTTATCTACATTACTATTATGTATCTAAGTAGGTACATAACTATTAAACAATTTCAAAAATATGTAAATATGTTATCTTCAAATACAGTTTAAGCATCACATAGTTATATCTGTTTACACTGTTATGATAAATACTACAGATGATAAATGCATTGTATAAAAAGGAAAAAAATTGTACGGGATCATACACTAACTGTGGCTGGGTTGGAAGAGTACTTGAAGAGAATATTGTCCAATCTTGAGTATAAGCTTCTTTATTCGAAGGTGTCCGACAGGTTACTACATAAAATTGCGCAAAATGGCGCTGTTTATATACAATTTTACATCTATAGTTGTTTCATTCAGACTATTGCTATCCTTTTCTAAAATGTGACACTATTTATATGCCGTTATTTACTGTACAGAGAGCACCTACCTATCTTAATTTAACGCTTTATAGTCGTTGCTTAATTCGGTAATTCCCTATCTGTTCCTAATAGACCTAGGTATCTTTATTTGCTAAGTACTTAAAACCTAGACTTAAGACTATGTTTATCTTACAAATTGCAATATCTTACGAGCTAACTTATAAATTTCACACTTAATCTATTTAAACAAGCGACATCCTGTACATTTCTCCCGCCGTGTGGAATCGCCACACCTTATACCGGTGCTGGAGCGTCGCTTTCTTCTATCGGCAGGATCACCAGTTTTCTTACAGGCCGTCGCAGTACTCCTCCCCTGGTCTTGATGTCCACTGTGCGCACGATACCGTCGGGTCCAGGAAACGTTGAGATGACTCTGCCTCGAGCCCACACGTTACGAGGTAGGTTGGTGTCGACGAGTTGTATTAGATCGCCAACCTTGACTGTGGGTCCTCGGCCGTGGGGCTCCCGCCGGTGTTGAAGCTCAGGAAGGTATTCACGCAGCCATCTGGTCCAGAATACGTCGGCTAGGCGTTGTGCTGCCCGCCAGCTGGTTTTCGTGAGTAGATCCTTTTCGTCGAAACTTCCCGGCGTCGGCACTCGTCCAGGGCCAACAGGAAGTGATTGGGGGTGAGTGCTTCCGGATCCTCTGCGTTGACTGAGACATGGGTGAGTGGTCTGCTGTTGACTGTGTACTCTACTTCCGCCAGTAGAGTAGTTAAGACTTCTTCTGTGGGGTGACGCTCGTGCAGGGTTGCTGTCAACGCCGTCTTCACCGAACGTACCATCCTTTCCCAGGCCCCGCCCATGAAAGGTGATGCCGGGGGCAACGTTCTCCAGGATATGGTGCGTTTTGCCGCTTCCTCTGCTGTCGCGTCGTCGATTGCTCGTCGTAACTCCTTGTCCGCCGAGGTTAAGTTGGTGCCGTTGTCTGACCATATTTGTGTTGGACACCCTCGTCGCGCTATCATTCGTCGTAGCGCCATGACCGCTGAGCTGGTGCTGAGTGATGCAGCTACCTCCAAGTGTATCGCTCTTGTGGTTAGGCAGGTGAAAATTGCTACGTATCTCTTCTGAGTAGCGCGACCGATTGTGACTGTCAGGGGTCCGAAGTAGTCCAGTCCCGTGAATTTGAACGGTCGCTGGTGATGCGCCAGACGGCATGATGGTAAGTTCCCTGTCCTAGGGTACGGTGGAACTTGAGTCTTCATCTTGCAGTGTAGACATTGTCGAATAATCGTACGGGTTATAGGTCTAACACGTAGGACCCAGTACTGCTGACGACACTCGTTTATTGTGGCCTCGACGCCGGCGTGATGCATCTGTCGGTGGATGCTTCTTATCCACAATTTCACCGTGGGGTGATTTCCATCCACTATCATGGGGCTCCTCACGGTTTCCGGCACGTCTTGTATGGCGTCGATGCGACTTCGTAGTCTTAGCGTACGATCGATGTATTCGACACTTAATTGATGAAGACGACTGTCTTTACATACGATCTTTTGTTTCTGTACATCTTCTATTTCGTTGGAAAAAGAGTCTTCCTGTGACGAGCGCATGAGAAACTCTTCTGCTTTTTTCAACAAATCAGCTGTGACCGGGAGATATTTTCTAGTTATTTCTGCGGATTTGTACTGCTCGGTATAGCGTGTCGTTGTTTTTCTTGTTATTTTCTTATTCCAGTCGGGGTCCTTTTGCGGGTTGCTCTTGTTTCTTCTGTAATTAACGCATTGTTTGACGGTTTTGCAGAGGTCAATGAACTGTAGAACCCTCGCTGTTGTGTACCGTAATCTCTCCCAGTTGGAAAATCGAGAGACATCCGGTAGCGCTTCGGACAATTTACATTTTCTTTTTTCGACTATGTGATGAACCCTGTCTTCGCCTGTGGGTTCTATTACTGTAGGTATTGTTTCCTCCGGCCAATATTTTTCGTTTTCGTATAGAAACTCGGGTCCCTTGTACCATCTGTGGTGTCTATTGAATGATGACGGGACGTCCCTCGTTGCGTCGTCGGCCACATTTAATTTCGTCGGGACCCATCGCCACTCGTTCACCGTAGAGCTTTCTTCGATCGCGGCGAGACGGTGAGCCACGTACGGTTTGTATGACCGTGGTCCCGTCCTTATCCACGTAAGTACTGTTTTGCTGTCGGTCCAGAACGTCTTAGAGTCTGGTTTTCTTTCATGCTCTGCTATTACGGCTTCAGCGAGTCGGGTGCCCATGACCGCGGCCTGTAACTCCAACCGTGGGATCGACGTCAGTTTCAGGGGTGCCACCTTTGCTTTGGCGATGATGAGTGACACATTGACTTCGTTGTTCGGGGTTACCGTTCTCCAGAATAAAATCGTAGAGTAGGCGGACTCGCTGGCATCCGTGAAGACGTGTAATTGCAACGACGTAGCTTCTTGGTAGTGTAGGTAATGTCGTGGTATCGCTACGTCGCTGAGACTTTTCAGCTGCACTGTCCAGCTCTTCCATTGTTCGGCGAGGTCTTCATCAATCTCGGTGTCCCATGATGTACCGCGTCGCCATACTTCTTGTAATATCTGTTTGGCTCTGATAGTAACCGGTGAGGCGAAGCCGAGCGGGTCGAATAACGACATGACTATTCGTAGGGCTTCCCTCTTAGTCGGTCTTCTTCCTTCTATTAATGACGGCGGAATGCGTGTAAGGTCGAGATTGAAGGTGAACTCGTCTCTGCTGGGTTTCCATATTAAACCGAGGACTCTTTCGGTTTTTTCTTCTGTTTTATAGAGTTCTATTTCTTCTGTGTTTTCGGCTTCGCCTATTGCTTCTAAGAGTCGTGTTGAATTCGATTTCCATTGTTTCAACTCGAAGCAGGCTTGTCTATGTATGTCGCGCACGTCCGACGTTATGCGTATCGCATCTTCGAGACTTTTGAAACTATCCAAGTAGTCGTCGACATAATGTTTTTGTATAATCGCTGCGGCCGCCTCGGGATGACTGTTTTCATGTTTCTTGGCGTTCAAGTCTTTGACGTAAATCGCTGTGGATGGTGAACTTGACGCTCCGAAAATTAATGACGTCATTCTGTATTCGTCCGGAGGTTGGTCGTCTCGGCGATCCCTTCGCCAGAGGTAACGAAGAGAGTCTCTGTCTTCTGTTCTGAGTTTTACTTGCATAAACATTTCTTTGATGTCGGCCGTCACGGCGATAACGTGTTGTCGAAATCGCATGACGACTCCAGGGAGTGACTGTAGCAGGTCAGGACCTTTGAGTAGTAGGTCGTTGAGTGCCACTCCTCTTGTTTTAGCGGCTGCGTCATGGACCACCCTTAGTTTGTCCGGCTTCATGGGGTTGACGACCCCAAAATGAGGTAGGTACCATGTTCTATTTTCTGTCCTTGTCTTCGGTGCGGGTTCGGCATATCCTTTTGCGATTAATGCCTCCATCTGTTCTGTGTACTTTTCTTTCAACTGTGGGTCGCGATCAAGTTTCTTCTCGATGCTGTGGAGTCGTTTTAAAGAGTTTTCGTAGTTGTCGGGTAGAGAGACGTTTTCCGTTTTCCATAGTAAGCCTGTCTCATATCTTCCTTCTCGTGTGTGGACTGTATGTTTTTCTAAGATACGTAGAGCTTGCTGTTCCGGGTCCGTCGTGGGTTTCTTGGGGTTGAGATATAGTGAGTCCATTTCGAAATATTTTCTCATCATGTTTTCTATGTTTTCATCGGCTGTTTCTTCTGACATGTGAGTGACGAAGTCGACCCTATGTCCGAGGGTGCGTGTGTGGCTTCCATGCAGAACCCAGCCGAGTGGCGTGAGAGATGCCACCGGTTGGTGTTTTCCACCTCGTTTAACCTTCGTGGTGAGAAGAAGATGCCAGTTGTCTTGACCGATTAGTACCCGCGGCTTTGCTTGTTCATAGGTGACGTAGTCGCTTATATCTCTTAGGTGCTCGCATTCTTCAATTTGTTCCCTCGAAACTCTTTGTGCCGACACGTGGAGGTTTTTCACTGTTCTAGCTTGAATTCTCTCCTCGCGGCTGCTAGCGCCTCTAAGTGTGATGTTGACTCTTCTTGACTTCGTTTCAGCTGTTTTCATTTCGTTGATCGCTTCTATTCGTAATGGATCGATGGGTCCCGTGGCGCCGATATTGTTAGCGACACAGTCATCGATCAATGTAACTGTTGACCCGTCGTCCAATAGAGCGTATGTGTCGATCGCTCCCGCCGGTCCTGACACTTGAACTGGGATGATTTTCAAGTATGATTGTTTTCTCGAAGTCCAAGCCGAGTTGATAGCTTCCGTAGACCCTTTTTCATCGCTATTGTTTGCCTTGTCTGTGGGATGCGTAAAGTGTAGCATCCTGTGGTGGTAATATTTGCAGTTGTTGATACCACAACTTTTCCGCTGGCAGTGATGAGTCTTGTTTCTGTATCGAAGACATCTGAAGCACAGTCGTCGATTTTTCGCTATATCCCATCTTGAACTTTCATCTGTTTTCTTGAACTTTTCGCAGTCGGACGTCGTGTGTCCCGTTACCTCGCATACTGGACACTTGGCTGTGTATTGTTTCTCTGTTACGGTATGCACTTTCTGTTGTTGCCGACGTTGGAAGGTGGGCTGTGTCTGTGGTCCCACTTGTTCCGGTTGTGCGTACGGTCCGCATAAGTCGGCTTCCTTTTTCATGAATTTGTCGAATTTCAGCAGTTCGGGCTCCTCACGTGGTAGTGTTGCAGCGTAGTCGTAATACCTGTAGCGTAGTGTTGGTGTGAGTTTTTCGACCATGGCTTTGGCGACCTCTGGATTGTAAAGGTAGTAGATGCAGTTCAATGCCCGAAGAGTAGACACGGCGTTCGTCACCTTGCTTGAGAATACGCAGATATCCCTTGGTGACTCAGTCAGGCGTGGAAGTGCTCTGAGTGTGTCTATTTCCATCATGGCGATTGACTCTGGTCTTCCAAATCTTGTTTCTAAGGTCTTCATAACTTCGGAGGGTTCGGCGTTAGTGATTAGTAGACCATCCACTGCTTCCTTTGCGCGCCCTTTAAGGTGTCTTCTTAGACGGTTGACATTCTCGATCTTCGTGAACATTTTTTCTGTTTCGCTGTACGCCGCGCGGAATTGAAGCCATTCCTGGTGACAACCATTGAATGCTGGTAGTTCGATGAGTTTCGGTTGCTGTGCTGCTTTGACAGCGAGTGTGATAGCCGTCGCCAGTTGTGATAGGTCTGGTGGGGCTTGTACACTCGTTGTTATTTGCTGTTTTCCTTCTTCTATTGGCTGATGTTCCTTGACTGGCTGGTGCGGTTCGTTGGCGATTGCTAATACTGCAGGTTCTGGCTGTTCGTTAAGCCAGCGATCCACGTGAGCGTTTGCTTCTATTTTCGAATATACGGAGACGTCGTCCTCTTCATCTTCTGATTCCGCCTCCAATGTGGCTATTCGAGCTAGGGCTAGCTCGACCTGTAGGCGTGCGAGGTCCTCCTTGGCTTTCGCTATTTTGGAGGCCTTCGTCCTTGATTTGACTGATGTCGCGCGTTTGTTGCGCGGTTCTGTTTGCTTGCCGGTTTCGCAAGCTTCTTTCTGTGTTGTCGCTCTTCGTTCTGTGTGTTTGTCCGGCCCGGCAGTAGGCGGGACGCATTGTTGAAGCGCGTCTGTGATTGATGCAGTAGTACCTGTCGGATCTTCTATATTTTTCATTGATTTCTTCATAGTAGTTCCCGTTGCCTCGGTCGCGATAGACTTCGCGACCGACGCGTCAGTAGCTTGAGTCGTTTCCGTCGCTGTGGTTGCCGTCGTTTCAGTCGCGGAGGTGCCTGTAGTCCCTGTTCCGGAGGTTTCAGCGGATTCGGATGTTTCTGTGGTGGTGGCGGTTTCCCCCGACGATGATGACGGTACTGTTTCGTTTGACGGAGTACGCCCTTTCCCTATCGAACGTGTGACCGGCATGGTCGGCTGAATTTCTTCTTAATTTTCTTCCGTATTCTTCAATATCCGGCGACCGAAGGACCATTAATGTACGGGATCATACACTAACTGTGGCTGGGTTGGAAGAGTACTTGAAGAGAATATTGTCCAATCTTGAGTATAAGCTTCTTTATTCGAAGGTGTCCGACAGGTTACTACATAAAAAAATGGCGCAAAATGGCGCTGTTTATATACAATTTTACATCTATAGTTGTTTCATTCAGACTATTGCTATCCTTTTCTAAAATGTGACACTATTTATATGCCGTTATTTACTGTACAGAGAGCACCTACCTTTTTTTTTTTTTTTTTAGGAAGGACATAGAGCTTTTTGCCACTACGGGCATTAAAAGCGACACAGGACTGTTGGTGAGCGCACGCAGCACTCAACCAAGGGACAACAAGGGCGCATAAAGCGCTAGACAACGACAAGGGCGAACCCTTGCCTAGTAGGGAATAGAGGTGCCGGTAGCCGCCAGCACTGTCTGAAAGAAAACAAAACACAGGTTAATGAAATAAAACACAGGTTAATATTGATGATACTTATAAACTTTTAATCGAAAATCGATACGTTACCTTTACCTTAATACGCATTACCAAAATATAATACAGGTTACCTTGTGTCTGATTTAGGATTATTTCGAAGTCGCTTACGACGACCTCGATGTCTAGCTGTGAAGACTGGAAATCCAAAATCAGACATATTACCTCTCGTGGCTCGGCGAGTAGACCCTGAAATACCTGAAATAGCAATATTACCAGGAGGCTGACTGATCGACGCCAGAGCTGTCGTGATGGGGTCGTCCGGGTCATCCAGGAGGTGTCGTGGGATAGAGCAGAGCACCTACCTATCTTAATTTAACGCTTTATAGTCGGATCCTTACCTATAAGAGAGCCCCTAGCACTTTATTGCTTAATTCGGTAATTCCCTATCTGTTCCTAATAGACCTAGGTATCTTTATTTGCTAAGTACTTAAAACCTAGACTTAAGACTATGTTTATCTTACAAATTGCAATATCTCTAGAGCTAACTTATAAATTTCACACTTAGACATCCTGTACAAAAATACAGTTAAACATATTGTATTTTATTTATTAAATTTTGTAACTTAATTTGCTTATTTGATACCTAATATACCTATATTTGAAAGAAATAAAAACCGGAAAAGTGCGAGTGTGCTCGCGCACCGAGGGTCCCGTACAATATGTATGCATATAATATTATATCTGTAACTTAAAAATGAACTAGTTTAAAGGACAAACTTTACTTTGTCACAACTTGCACGAACGGCAAATAATAAGTTTGTAAAATGTTAATTGACTTTTTTTGCTATTACATATGGTTACAGATTTTTTTTTTTATTGGTATGTGCTGTAAGACATTGCTTCTTGCCAAATTTCACGATACTACATTAACAGTAAGTACCCAATCTTATACCCAATAAGTTACCCAATGTTTAACCATACGGCCTTATTAATAAACTTGGCTTACACCCGGAGTAGTTAAAACATCTATCTGTCAATTTTATGCTTGCAGTAAATGTCACGCGTGAAAGCAAGACAAAGCATGTTACGCCTAATATAGGTTTACGCAACGTTTATTAATAAAGGTAACCTATAGGAGGTTTGGATCCCCGTGTTAAATCGCAAAAGATGCGACACAAATGGTCATATATTTTGATCGCGTTTAGTTTGGTTTGTGTTAGGGTGAGAGCCAAGTATTTGATATAAATTTCAACATGATACATCCTATTAATCCTACTTATTATAAACGCGAAAGTTTGTGAGTATGGATGTGTGGATCTTTGTTACTCTTTCACGGTCAAACGGTGGGGCCAATTTTGATAAAATTTAGTATGGAGGTAGATGAGGGGCTAGATTAACACATAGGATACTTTTCATCGTCATCATCATCATCATCCATAACCACGCGGGTGAAAAAGCAAAAGAAATATTCTTGGGCACAGCATAGACAAAATAATAAGATCTCCGCCTATGTCAAGATCGTAATGATGACAGTTCTGTCATAGTTTGTGTCAGTTTCTAAGTCAAAATCACGACATTCTTTTGACAGCTCGATACACTAACGTGATCGATGACCGTCAAGGGTGACGAATTGAAATGACAGTTTTTTCCATGGTGATTCATTTCATATTTGTATGTGCCTAAGTAGGTACTGTATTTTATTACTAGCTGCTCTCCGCGGTTTTACCCGCGCGGTGATGGATAATGATGAAGATGATGATGAATCTTATATAGCCTATATTACTCAGGGTGAATGTAGCTTTCCAATGGTAAAAGAATTTTTGAAATCAGTCTAGTACTTTTTGAGCCAATTCGTTACAAACATACATACAAATCTTTCCTCTTTATTATATTAAATATTTACAAAGTATAGATTAGTGTGTACTGATCGATTCACTAAGTATTTAAATTTACTCATATAACCATGTAATTATTGTATAACGTTTTAATATAAAGATAGATATGGCTTTGGAAAAGATAATAAGCTACTCGAAGAACTAATCCTGCGCAGACGACGCCGCGGGCACCAGGTAGTATACCATATATACCATACAATATTCAAGGTCTTGACAGACTAGAATCTAGTCTATCTACTCACTAGTCTTGACAGAGACGGGACACAGATGGGCAGACAGACAACAAAGGGGTCCTTCCTATAAGATTATTATCTATTTTTGAGGTACCGAACCCTATACAATATACTATAAGATACTTATGGTCTGGATAGACTATAATCTAGTCTGTCTAGTCACTAGATACACAGAGACGTGACATATACGGCCAGATAGACAACAAAGTGATCTTATAAGGTTAGCTATCTCTTTTTGAGATATGGAACCTTAAAAAGACATATCAATAGCCACAATTGCAATTTGAGTAATAAAGTGCGATAACTGAAACCAAATTCCATTGTTTTTAAAGCTTACACACGCGCGGTGATGGATGATGATGATTATGATAATTCTTATATAGCTTATGTTACTCAAGATGAATGTAGTTTTCCAATGGTGGAATAATTTTTGAAATCGGTCCAGCACTTTTTGAGCCACTTCGTTACAAACATACACACACATATTTTCTCTTTATAATATTATTTAGAATTGATAGTATGTATATAGTATGACAAACAATGGTGTCGATTCTATAAGCATTCTCTAAACTAAACATCTCAAAATCATGGCAGTTCTTATTGCTAAAATCCAAATAGATCTGTATGAGTATAACACTTCCGAACGACAGCACTAAAATTAGATATTTTCTCTTTAATTGTGGGTATTATTTAGTCAGTTTAGTCGTCGCGTACCTAGTTCGCGTTGATGCACGCTAAACTAACGTAATAATACCGTAAATTGAAATGAATAATCCTATTTTTAGAAATGTCATTCTAAGTGTTACGTGAATTTGTAATTTAGTGTTAACATAATAAGGACTAATTAAATTTTAGTTCGCTAGTTTAGTTTTTGTACAAGTGCATCGATACCACTGGTGTCGATTCTGTAAGCATTCTCTTAACTAAAAATCTAAATTTTGGCAGTATTTATTTTGTTTAGACTAAAATCCAAATTAGTATAACCCTTTCGAATGACAGCATCACTAAAATTAGATATTTCTTTTCTATTGTGGGCATATTTTAGACAGTTTAGTCGTCACGTAACTGGTGCTCGCTAAACTAACCTTAAATAACACGAAATTGAATAGAATAATCCTACTTTTAGAAGTGTCATTCTAAGTGTTAAATGATTTTGGATTTTATTGTTAACATAATAAGGACCACCATAATAAATTTTAAGTTCGCTAATTTACTTTAGTTTAGTTTGTGAACAAGAGAATCGCTACCAATTGTCTCATTAACTATTTACGATACGTTTTTTTCCGTTTACTATTACGAGTATGTCAAAATTATCGTGCGAATATTTATTATTGCTCTTGACTTTTAATTGGTGTAGGCATAGGTAAGTAAGGAAATACTTAGGTAGATAATACCGTGGTCGCGGTTGTAATCCTATATCATATTACGGATCGAATACCATGCACACCACTTTTACGGACATTCGCGCAAGCATGTTGTTGGCTTCAATGCAATATACTTACATCGACATGTTTTAATGTAAGTAATATGTAATATATTATGTATTATTTTTTAGTGTTCTAAAAATCAGTGGTGATAGTGAAACTATTCAATAGGTAGTTAAATGTATTACACAGTGAATTCTTATTATTTTGCTTTTCTACTCGTATTTAGCGTCTAGTCGCATAAAAACATAAATCGTATGGGACCTGTCACGTATTTGACGAAGGTATTGAATAAGAATTATTATCCAATTCGCTTTATTTTTATACTCAAAAGCAACACGCGTATTGGTCGTTGGTTTTTATCTTGATCTCAACAGTCACCATATTGATATTCCATTCCTACCCATATCACAGAATAAATTTATGAAGATATTTTGTTAATTAACCCGTTGAATACCAGAGACATAATATATTTATGTGCGTTTCATTCATAAATCTTTTGTTTTATTATTTAGTTATAATGCGTACACATTGCAACATATTGTCAGATAAACATACACATAACTGATAATTACACGGTAAAAATAAAATTACATTTGATAAGAGTACACTAAGAATAATGATAATTAAAATATAATTGATGTAATAATTCAAAATCAAAATAATTTGACTAATTATAATACATACAATAATAAAAAAACAATCTTTCATCTAGTATAGTACTATAAATACAGAAGAATCACTCTCATAGAAAACGCGTCAATATCTACTAATATATACAGGTACAGACAGTTTTGACACTGTGCGTCGAGACCATAGGTCGAGACTATTTTGCTACGTTTTTTGTACATACTTTTATATTTAGGCTCGTACGGTTTACCATTCATTAAGACTATGATATAAAACGAACCTTTATATAAAAAAGAATAGAGAAATAATGATAAATCGGCATTGCATTTAACATTCGTACTTAAATGTTTTTATACTCAGGAATCCACTGAGGAAGTGTCTCATTACTCGTTCATAAACGGGTTACAAAGTTCGTCATTTCTCACTTTATAAATGTGCGGCGGGAAAAGTCACATGGAATTTCATTTCTGCCTTCCGTAGCAGGCTAGAAATGATGTCTAGCGTTCTTTTGTTTTTTTAGCAGCGAATATAAAAATAATAGTAACGTCAAATCTCAAAAGGGTTTTATATCGAATAATAAGAAAAAAGAGGTGGGAATTATTATATTGTACTCGATTTTCAATGAAAGGAGGCTAGAAACCTTTTACGACACTACGAAAAGATAAACTTGGCGGCCATTTGTTATGTATTGTTAAATTTATTTTTACTAAATTCATAATTTAAGAGTACGCTTTTAATTATTCTAAATAAATTTCCAAAATGTCATCTGATAGTGAAAGTGACGATTTTATAATGATGAAGCGAAAGATGGCTTTGATTTCTTACAAAATGCTGCAGACAACAATTATTTATAAATTAAGGTAACTATTTTATTTTCTTTGTAGGTGTGGTATAAAGCATGTATCTCTCGGGAGAAAGTTATATTTCTGTTCGAGAGTGTGTTTAAAAGCCTGACACGCAGCGGAGGGCTTAAGAGAAGCATAGCTAGTACTTTCTATAATATAATATATAAGAAATAACTCTTCTCTTAAACATTGTCCGTTTTCAGTGTTTTTTCTTTTTTCATGTAATCATCACATTGTTTATGCCCGTACGTTTTGATTTATTCAGTATTTATAAAGTAATATAATGTTCCTTTCTAGAACTAAAAATATTAAAAAATCAAAACGTACGGGCATACTTTAGAAAAGAGTTATTTCTTTTAGCATGGAAAGTACTAGCTATGCAATCCTCTTAAAGGCAACGATCGTTTCCTCCCCTCGGTGTACATTGTACTATTATATTAGTAAGCAGTCACAGTCACTCCTGTCTATAAAGTTAGGTACCAGTAGTGCTGTGGGTGCATTCGTAATATTTGTAGAAGATGGGCGTTGAGAACACAATACGTCGTTTCATGATTTACTACATGTGCACAGTCACGAACACTTAACGGTCTATAATCCACCATAAACGTCCAACTGGAGGAATCAGAAATCTAGGGAAAATAAATAAAATTACTAACATTCATTGTTGATCCTTCTCCCGCCGAATCGAAAATTCTTACGATGGGTTTTGGGTGGATCACAGATCTATGTGCCACAATCCATCATCTGGCCTAGTACGGCTATTTGGATAGTGAAGGCATATGAAACAGAGTAATTGTAAACTACGGAACGATACGAGTACCGAGAGTACACATAGTTAAACTACATCAATCATCAAAGATACTACTTACTACTAACCTTTAGATACTTGGGGTTCAGACTGGTATAAAAAAAGTTTAAGTAGTGTCTGTAGTGTGTAGAAAAGAAGGGGGGGCTTTAGTCCGTACACGCTGGCACTCCTTTCCCCGCCGGTGCAGTGGGACATAACCTCAGAGATACTGCTTTCTACGGTATACGTAAAGGAATTCCTCCTACCGAAACTAAAACAAGTACAATTTGAAAAATTTAATACTTACTTCCATTCTATTCAGTTATTGGGGTGTAATTCAAAAACTATTGGACCGAATTTGATGAAATAGGACCACACGGGAAGTACCTACCAGCTTTTAAACACAAATATAATTTTGAGAATCGGTTCACCCTATCGAAAGTTATGAGGTAAACTTAATAAAAAATTAAAAATATAACTAGAATTGAGTACCTACTTATTTTTGGAAGTCGGTAGAAAAACTACATCACTGCTATCACTAGGTATATAATTTAAAACAAACTATATCAATACAGATACACACATGAACTTTGGACCTGCAAAAGTCTCAAAACTTACTTTGATTATAGGACTGAGCTAGAATGTACTCAACCAATTTAGTTCAACTAGGTAGTAAAATCTTCAATCAGTTATGAGCAGAATTATTTGCGAGAGGCGCCAGCCGTGCTTGTCCAGATAATTTAGTCAATCAGTCATTTCTGGTTCTGTTCAGTATTAGTCTAATTACGAGAATCTGTATAAATCCGATATAAAATATTTATATTGATGGGAAATTATAGATCTTAATACACTTGATATCACACTAGAGAAATTGCAATTGTGATATTGGGAGATATCTCTAGTTCAAATTGCTCTTAAATCTATTTAGCCATTTCAGTATAAAGAAGTATCTCATTTATGATATTATAGTGTGATCAAATATCTTCTGACATGTCTGCGCTACATCTGAAAAATAAATAGACTCTACAATTGATTCGTACTTGTTTCGTTCACTTACATATTATAAAATGTTTGTAACTGACCTAGCCCAATCATTTGTCACAGTTCAACTAAAAGCAAATATTTCTGGGGTCACCGTTGGATGGGTCACCGTTACAGTGGAGTTCGAATGTTTCGTCCGAATGTTTCCGTGGTTCAAGGAGCCAGTCTTTCGTGTCGGTGACAACAGTTGTTAGAGTCTTAGGCCTGCGCGTGGTCAAACGTTAGCACTACTTCTATTCGCCAAGTCATATGTATGTTGTTATATTTGATTATTTATTTATTCACTAACACACAATACAATGGATAGGAAGTACAATAATTCGCTAAAGGATATAATACACACATACATAAATTTGTTAAATATATTAATTTCATTTTAAACTAATTTTTAGATGCGTACATGGAGTCCATTATAATTAATCAATAAATGAATACTTTTTTTAATTATTACCGACCTACCTAATATAAGTTAAGACAGTATATGTAGAGCAGGAGAGTGAATAGAGGAATGTTCTATTTAGTTTATATTCTTTAGTTGGTATTCCCAGACTCGTTCTCTTTTTCAGAGAAGGGGGATTTTCTATTGAGTGTACCGACCCGCTTTGTATATCTACATCCTGGACGGCTTTTGAGAGGCTCCAATTAAATTACGACCGTCGATCGGTTTGAATTTAAAATGTTTGCGAGAGCAATTTGATTTTGGAAAAAGGGGAAAAAGTTACAACGATTTTGTATGAAACCACTTGAAATGGATTGAATTTTACATAATATAGGTTGAGTCAATTTTCAACAGAAAATACATTTCTGTCTCATTGACTTATCATGGACGATAACCATCCTTGCTGAAATAAAGTATTTAAGTAGGTATAATGTTTGTTACTTTTCTTGATATTATGCGAAAGAAACCATCTGCTAAACCAAATTATATATATATATATATCGTTGACTTGGGTTATAATTACCTATATTATTATAATAATAAGCAGGTTTCGTTGTTCTATGATGATACAATAAAATTACTGTTGTATAAAAGAAGTCAATTACATTTTAAATACAATACTTACCAAAAAATAACTCAATAATAAAATAATATGACAGATAGCAATTCGGCAGAAGTTTTAAAGCATTTGTCATCCGGACAATAATAATACAACACATTTTATATTACTTAAAATATTTTTAGCCATAATTGATTTTCTGTAACTTGTAAAACGCACCATGCTCCTTACGTATTACCTATTCTTATTTCTATTAGTCTAGACAATTTAACTTAAATTAAGTTAAAACAAAGAGTAAATAATTTATACGATATACACTCGCGCGGCGACGGAAACAATCATTGTAATAAACTTATGCGAGACTTTACGAAGATATAAATTATTTCGGGAAAATATTCAGAATAGTAAAAGTTTGCCCATCTTTGTTAATTTAAGTGTTGGTAATATAGATAATCATGTAAATGATATTACGAACATTGAATATCACAAAACTTTTTCAGTGAGTGTATGGCCAAAGGAGAATCCTATAAAAGAAAGCTTGTATATAGAATGTTTTAGTTGTCGACGTACACAAAAAAGCTGAGCTTAGACTAGACACGTCGGCCATTTCTATCACTGTACGAAATGCATAATTATGCAGTATAACTAAGTCTTCGAGGCAAAATATTGTAATATAATTTCATATGACTTCATATCTCATTTCATAAATCTTTATTTTATATTGTATATTTAAAAACTGTTTCGATACTGGCCAGCAATATGAGAAATTTAAAATAAAGTTAGGGAATGACACAGAAGACGCAAGGGAAAAACAATTTTGGATTTGATTTTGAGGAGAGAAGATGTATTCCTGAGAGAAAATAATTTATTTTGGAGAGATGGATATTGGATCAGAAATATTCTGATGCCGGATTTCGCCCTATTTACATGAGACTAGATATCTAGATTTCGGATTGAGTATGATGATGAACAAATGAGATGGAGCAAAGCGGAAACTCCTATTAAAATAAAGTTTTTATATTCACTTGGATTTTTATTTTGGGTGACGAGCGAAGCAAACCGAGGGTATTGATTTGGCGAATACTCAGGCATTCAGTGGACTCCGAATTCAGAACAAGACGTTGATGGTATCCCAAGCGCTCTTAATCCAGAACTCAACCATCTTGCAGAGCCAGAAGTTAAATAGAACCTTTATGTGTGTTACGTGCTGAACGAACTGACCTTTCAGGACTTATAGTGAAATGTGATTCGGCCAGGTCATGTATTCTTTATTATTATAACTTTATTTATTTCTAATGTTCCTTTTTATTTACTAGTTAACTAGCTAGGCCTTCTTCTAGGTGTAAGTACCTGTTACGTTACAATATTTATATGGGGAACCCAAAATCAAAATCAAAATACCCATGCAATCTGTTAGGTACAATTATACGTTTTAATATAAGCAAACGCTTGGGTTTTCAATCTAAAACAGATGGTAAAAAAACATTCATTTGTCTAAATTCTAAAGAATGAACAACACCAGAAAAATAATAGACTTAAATTATTTGCAATACACCATTTCGACGAATACGTTCATTACTTATCAGTTTTGGGTTTGCGTTAAAAGTCATGGACAGGTCATCGGTTAGCAAAACAATGTCAGCAGAGATTCTTAACCATAAATGGCAAGTCGTTAATATACGCTAAGAACGATAACGGCCTGAGGATTGAGCCCTGCGGAACACACTTTACTTTAACGAAGACCCTTTGATATTGTGCCATTCTTCTTCTCTTTAGTCCCTACACTTCAGGTTGAGTTTCCGTCGTCATCAGGTCAGGATTAGTGTCACGCTTCAAAGCCGTTATCACTGTTTGCTGGCTGATGCCTATCTTGTCATCTAAGGTCTACGTTGGACCATCTATATTTTATAATACAATAGTGGAGAAAATTTGCGAATTTAATTCAGAGGCTCTACACCAGGGTTTTCCAACCATTTTTTGTTGAGCCTCCCCGGACTGTTCATAATATTTTCATGTCCCCCTTTTACTTTTCCAATAAATACAAAAAAAACGCACATTATGCACTTAAAAGCTTTATATTTTAATTCTACTGAACAAACTTTTCAAGTTTTATTTTTAATATTATTTATCCAGTAAATTCAATATAATAAGAGTAGGTACTAATGAGATACTTGAGATTGCATGTTCTGTACCAGTTGGTTGATTCTAGGTTCTGTTTTTGCCAAAGCTATCATAAGATCGCTATCGACATCAAGACGATTTCGCTGTTTAGTTTTAATTTAAAACTAGAGCAGGAAAGCCTGTCTCACACAAGTAAGTTGAAGAAAAAGGAACTAGTACTCGTAAAACAAGAGAGGCAAGTTTCGAATCTTTTGATCAAAATTTCTCCAATGTCAAAAGATGGAAGTCATCTTTCATGGACGAATCAGCCTTAATTTCTAGAAATTCTTCCTGAACTTCTTCTGGTAATTGTAACACTTCGATAACAAATGGATTTCTTGTTATGTGCCATATTGGTGACTCTGAATCGATGTCTCGCTAGTATCGGCGAAATTCGTCTTCCAGCGCTTGCAAATGAGTTTCATGTCAGCTTTCAAATTTGCGTCCATTTTGTTATTTTTAATCTTGCATGTTTGCCACCTCAGTGGTATATAAAAAAAAGAAAATGCAAACTCTTCCCGCCCCCCTTGACATCGCTCTATGCCCCCCTTGGGGGGCGTGCTCTCCTGGTTAGGAACTCCTGCTCTACACTGTCAAATATTGAGCTGAGATCCCAATGAATTGCCAATAGCATCGTTGTAGCTTTCCCAATGTTGCGTACGACGCCAGCTGGTCACTGGCATCTGTCAATGATAGCCTTTCCTCGAAACCAAAACAGTTTTTTTTTTCATAATTATCTGCAGGGCCATGGTAACAATTAAAGGCTAATATTATCATATCAGTAAAATATCATATTGTAGATCAAAACAAGCAATCATATTGCAGAGCAAAACATTTTCAACAGTCACCCTTCTCTCCAACGTAATTAATTTAACGTTATTAAACATTCCAACGTAATTTTGGCATATTTGATAACGGGGGAGTCTATCTACACAAAGTAATAAGTTCTTGATTAAATAAGAAACTATTCAAATAAGGTTCAATGAAGTGGGGAAGAAGGAGCGACTAAAATTACAACTACATATTTTAAAACTGTACTACGGACCATCCAATTCCGTATGGTGATCAATTAGAAGCGCAGTCTGCCTATTTTTACTTTTCTCATGGCGGACGTTATTTGAGCCCACTACCTATACAAATACATGTACAGCTACGAAGTCACGAAAGAGAATGCTTAGCTTGTATCTGCTTGATTCGTTAATAATATAACCGGATCTTGCAGTGGATTTCAGTTTGTTGTTTATACTTTCATGTGATGAGATGGGCATGCCATCTGCCTGATTGTCCACAACGCCTACTCATAATCGTTGCTGTGCCAATCAGAGCTATTTTATAAGTTGATGTTTTGCACTGCACTCCAAGAGACATTGTTTTTTTAATCTCGTTCAACATTTTCTTTGCTGTTATTATTACTGCTTAGTAACCGTTTAAGAATTACGTGATTCCTACAATAATTTGGATTACTGGATGGATGAGCAACTGCCTCGGATAGGAAAGTCACTGATTAAAACTTTGAATCCGTAATAGTAAAGTCTCGTGAGGTGATCTTCACAGCATTCATACTTTCTAGTAGCCGACTGTCTTACTTTGCTACTATCTTTTAGATTGAAAATCTGTTGACAAGCACTGTCAATTGTGTGTTCGATTTAGTCAGACAGTAATCAAACGCAAGCCTATCCATTATAAATAATAAAATCTTCACTTTAAACTATTTTTCACTGTATAAGTTTTTAAATATGACGGCTGCCTAAGGCAACCATGGTCGCTTCTCAGATAAGTACTGCGGTACACCCTGGCGTGTTGTCAATTGGTCATGGAAGTAAGTACGCTCCACTCCGTGTTAGTAACGACATTGCAACATTGAGGTTAAACAGCTGTTTTATTCATATCCTACTCATAGAACAAATACAGCTTGATTTTTGTGTCTAAATGTAAACTAGTAGTTAGGGACATACACAAAAGTGTGTAAGTATGATATATAGTATATATGTATATACAAGGCGCTCGCAGTGGAGCTTACTTTGTCGTTCTCGACAGATCGACTGGTCTCTGAGGAAAGGAGAATGTTTCCAGCGAATCACAGGTAAAGTGATTTAACATCTTGTAACTCAGGGTTACGAGCGCAGTGTGGTAGTGCCACGCTGTAACCCCACAGCCGAATGGGCCGGCACGACCGGGGAAGTACCACACTCCCACATAATAGTTTCGTCGGTTTGTAGGAGGTTCTGGAGGCCCGATTCCCCTCTTCTCATTCTGCCTCTCCTTCCCCCTCGTCCTCAACCCTCACCCCTTTTATCTCTTCCTTCCTATCATTCTCCCTCAAAGGTCGGCAACGCATCCTCGAGACCTCTGGTATTGCGAATGTCCGTGGGTGACGGTATCACTTATCAGGTGGGCCGCTTGCTCGTTTGCCAACCAATCCCATAAAAAAGTGTCACGCTGGATTTTGAACTATTGTAGTGTAAAATTCTGAATGGCTCTGATAATTAACATTAGTCGAGTGACTTGCTCGCCTCGTAGCACTTTGCTAATTACATGCTCGCACGTACGTATGTGCCTACGAGTATGTAGGTACTTAGAAAATATAATAGGTCAGCATTGTCATCAGAAAAGTTAAAATGTCTAACAGTTGACGATAACTGGTACCTATGAGGAAATTAGAAGAGAGAAAACAGAAATGGTAATCTTGTAGATACCTACTAATCGTTCGAACGGTAAGCTAATTGATAAAGTTGGCAATGAGTATGCAGATGTAATATCTGTTATCACATGCAGTTATTTTTTTAAGTTTTAACGAAATAAGTACAATTTCAAAAATTTCCATACCCACTGCCATTCTATTCAGTTATTAGAGTGCATATTAAAACCTACTGGACCGAATTTGATAACATTTAAATGGGACTACACGGGAAGTACCAGCTTTCAAACAAAAAAAAGAGTTTGAGAATCGGTTCACCCAGTCGTAAGTTATGAGGTAACAAACTTAAAAAAAACATATAGTCGAATTGAGTACTCCTTTTTTTTGCAAATCGGTAGAATATGCCTAAGATGCCAAACTCTACCATTCATTATGTTACGTTACGCTGTCTATCGGACAAGGATGTGTATAATATCAGCTACTACCTATATTGCCAGACATATTGACAGAAAATGTTCCTATTATAGAATATATGTCATGTCTAAATGGGGCAGGTAGGTTAGGTATCTAGTAGTGCGTTCGAATACCCCCAATTTGGCAAAAATAACGCTAAAAACGCTCACAAGGGCGTTCGAATTGGGAATCTGTGTGTGAAAATGTCGTTTATGGCGCTTTTTCTTCAGCGTTCGGAAAGCTAAAAAGTTATTTTTGCCACCAACGTCTGGAGCATGGTTGTATGTGATCGTTTTTTGACAACTATCTATTTGACAGGACAATCATACGATTTTAAGTTTGCTCGGTTTAGCGTTCGAGTAGGGTGTTAGCAAAACTGGCAAAAATAACGTTTTTGAGCTTTACGTACCCTTAACAAAAGAGGCAACAATGGCAACGCCACCAATGCCCTTATTGTTAAACGCACCTTAGATACCTAGGTAATGTATAGGTATGTCATCAGATTAATTTCCAGCGATAGCTTCGGTAATCAAAGCAATTAGGTGAAACATACCAAGGAATCCGTATGCACAGTATGTATACATATATGTACCTTAGTATATATATATATATATATATATATATATGTATATATGTATGTATACCTATCCTACCTCCTCGTAGCGTAGGTCTTTCGTGAAATTGGATAGTGGTCCATGTCCAGCAGTTTACTGCAATACTGATAAAGTAGCTATGGCTCTACCATCGCTTAAAATGATTAGGTATCCACCAAGAAAATTACGGAAAATGAGACAAATTGTAATCAAGGCTTTCATACGACTTCAGGAAACTTACCTATTGGTTTAGTAATTTTGAACTGAAATCCATTCTAAGAGACGTCGGTGGGTACTTTGGTAGGTACCTATATACACTGTTAGTAATTACTCGAAGTACCTACCTACCTACTGCTTACTATTAAACTACTACTACTAAGTACCTACCTATGTATAACTCGATGCGCATTTATAATAAATTATTGTCATTATACGTACACAGACAATTACAGGAATAACTACAACAAACTTGGGCTAAGCTTTACGCCAATATGCTGCCTAAACAGCTCTACAATACTCTACATAGGTAGTACCTATTTTAAATGCCAATAAACGTGTAGTTAGCAGCTTTTACTACGGTAGTCCAAACCATGTAGATAAATACTAATTTAGATGGTCTTGTTATTAATTCCATAAACAGGATAGGAAACCTACTACATGTCTGTCACTCTTCAGCAAACATTAAACATCACTGCTTCACATGCTTATGTAGTCACTCAAATAAATCTATTTCATGACTCAGTCTATCAAAAGTGTTTTTTAGGTTTTTAATGACTATTTGTTTTCAAAACAATATTGCACTATATCCTAGTTCAAATATATATAAGTTGTATAAATATTAACTAAGAGCTCATTATGAATAATCACTTAATTCAGGAATTTTCTATAAACAGATAAAAACACTCACCAAAAAGACCGGCAACAGTGATTCGAAACAAGGAAGATCGTGAGTCAGTTTGCACTATACACAACAAATCCAGAAACGTTCACTTTAGGGTTGTCAACAAATCGGCGAAATCGTCTTATTGGAGACGCGCGGGTTCGATACGAGAATTATGAGCACGATACGGGACCGTAGGATGCTCACGTCCGCTTCGCTACTCCGCACTCCGCACTCCGTCCGGTCCACTCGGCACCTAACGTGTAGGCGGAAGCGCGTACACTAATGCGTTTGGTTCATAGATATATCCCGGCAGGATCGCAAAGCAGCGCCATCTGTGAGCTACCTTAAAAACTAGACGCAGCGCCATCTAACGAAGTTTACCGAATTAACAAGAGTGGTGTCGAAACTGTTACTTTCCCAACCCATCTTAATTTAGTATCACACTTCGACGTCAGATGGCAGTCACTGACAATAAGACAGCATGATAAGATTAATAATTTTGCAATGAGCTTTATATGAGATTTTATAATAAACACATCAACACTGTCTATATTTTGGATTTACTCAATTTTTTCAGAATTTATTAAAAATAACATTTAACATGTATATATTTTTATAAAGCCTATTTATCAGACTACACTACAGAATAAAATAAACCTATTTATTTTGCGTAATCAAATTTTTATTCAAATAAAGATAAAACGTGAAATAATGGTAAAACTAACAATGAATGTGTTTCTCAAGAAAAAGTGAAAAATAAGGAAATATTATTCTGTTTTAACGGCTATGTGAAAAATCAGTAGTCAATAAAACCACCTATGACGTTAATTACGGCCCCGCAACGGTTTTTCATGCTTTGGATTAAGTTATCCAAGGCTTGCTGCGGTATATTGTCCCAAGTCCGGCTAAGATGCAAAAAAAGTTGTTCTTCCGTCGCATTGTTTGCAGGGACTTTCCTCAAAGACCTTCTCTGGAGCAGGTCCCATGCGTGTTCTATGGGATTTTGGTCAGGCCATTGAGCGGGCCAGCCTAAGACCGATACATCGTGCTCATCACCACTCTCGCTGTGTGCGGACGGACGTTATCCTGCATGAGCGTGAAGTTTTGGGCCATTTGTAGTCGATGGGGTTAGGTTATTGGTACTAGCACCTCGTTACGGTATTTTTCAGCTGACACGGTGTTTCTGATCCAAACGAGGTATGTTCTTCCACCAACACCAATTCCTACCCGAATCATAATTGTCCCGCCGTGGTATGAATGGACTTCCTGAGGATGTTGCAGACGGCGCTCACGACAAGGATCTTGCGAAACATGTGCTCTACGTGTATCGGTACGGTATGGAAACCGAACCGGGACTTATCGGTAAACAGCACTACATACCACTGGTTATCTTCCCAGAGCAAATGTTCACGAGCTCACTCTAGTCGTCGTCCACGTTTCCTCGGCGTAGTGCTGCAGTACGAAGCGGTCTGTGAGAATGAAGGTTAGCTTCATGCAGCCTTCTCCTTACAGTTTGATCACTCACAAGCAACTGGTGCACTGACTGGAGCCTCTGAACCAACTGCATGGCCATAACATTTGGTTGTCTTCTCGAGGCAACTTGTAAAAATCAGTCTTGTCGTGGAGTGGTTATGCGCTTCCCGTCTGGGTGTCTTTCAGCCACTTCACCAGTAGCGCGATTACGTGACCATAACCTTGATATCACATTTTGTCTTTTTACAATCTCCTCAGCAATACTCCGTTGAGTAGCCCCAGCTTGGAGCGGGTAAGTAATATATGTACGATTATTAAAATATATATATAAGTACATAAAAAATAACAACTTATAATGTACCATTCATTTTGTATACCATACATATTATATATTAACCATTGATGAAAACTCAAAACAAATAACTTTATATGAAAACCATTCATAAACTGTACAGCCATGTGATATACTCATTGATTTATATGTTACATTAGATTAGCAATTGAAGCGCCAAATCGTTGCCACTGTACATAATTATGGCCACAGCCATATGTCTAGCTCGCATCTGTTCTGAGAATCGCACGGCAGCCGTGCGATTCTCTAAGAGCAAACATCGTTGTATCTTTGACAACACCCGTGAAACAAATGACGGGATGACAAGACATGTTGGAAAAACAACCTTATGTACAAGGGCGATATATCATAAAGTGTTTGACATCGGTGAGCTCGTCGACGAATCATTAGAGAATCGCACGGCAGTGCTCAGCGTGATGACAACCGAGTGACACGCGATAAACCCGATCGATCGATTAAACGATCTCCAAAATGGGTAAATGCGGAGTGAAAGATTGCGATTGAAGGTCAAAATAACATAATAAATCAAGCGGAATAACTCTCACACGTAAGTTTACTGCATACCATGGTCTTATTGCCTCAAACATTAGATACGGAATTATATTTTGGGGCATCTCTATTAATGTCAACAAAATATTTAAATGCCAAAAGCGAGCTTTAAGAGCTATGTTTCGGCTTAAAATGACTGATACATGTGCACCTTATTTCAAAAAGTACAACTTATTGACAATTCCATCACTATACATTTATGAAAATTTTATGTTCGTCAAAAATAATCCGGATTTATTCAATCAGCAATCAGATGTAGTTGTTAGAAAAAGACGTGACAACCATAAGATCTGGATTCAAGGCTCTAGAACAAAGTTGATACGCACAAGTTTCTTCCGTATGTCTGCTTTTGTATATATAATAAGCTGCCAAAATCATTAATAAAATTACCTGCTACAGAATTTCAAAGAAAATTAAAAATTGTTGTAATAAATAAATACTACTAAACAAATAAAGAATTCTTGAATGACAAGAACATGACATTTTAATATTAAGAATAATTTTGTAATTTGGGTGATTATTTATATAATTGATGTGTTATTATTATTATTTATTATAAAATTAATTTTAAACTATATTACTTTATGTGACATATTTTGTTTTAATTCATTGACAAATGATAATAATTGACACGCTTTACTTTAATTAATTGTTTAAATTATTGTATATAGGCATAACATTACATTATTATATTTATAAATTTGTTGCTAATGAGAGAAATAAAATTGAAATTGTAATAATATCACATTGCACGCCTTACTCGTATTAAGGCAGAATACACTGAAACTGTTTATTATTATTATATCTTTGTATACATGTCTTTCATGCAATAAATAATTTGATTTAGATTTGTTTTTGATTTTGCAATTATATTAACATAAATAACACAATAACTGAAATAAAACACCGAATATAGTAATTTAATTTCAGTGTTACCACTAAAACATCATTTTGGTTTTCCCACATTAATTGGAAAATTTGAAATTTATGGAATAAGTTACCTATTGCGTTTCGAATAAATTATTTCAAATAATTTTGCAATATTACGAGATGACTCGTATGATTGAAAATTACATGTTTTAATATCACACAAGAGAATAAACCGACAGACTGACCGGACAACGGTCAACCTAAACAACTGGTTTTAACAATTAGAAGTTTAGAATAGAAGTTCCTCATTTTTATTCTTATGTTACTTAATGTTTGGCACACTGGTAAATGCATTCGATTCGCCTAAAAAATCACACGGATTAAGCCACGAGTGCAGTCTAGTATTTTTAGGGTCCGTACCCAAAGGGTAAAACGGGACCCTATTACTAAGCCTCCGGTGTCTGTCTGTCTGTCCGTCTGTCACCATAGTGTATCTCATGAACCGTGATACTTAGACAGTTGAAATTTAAGCACATACTAAAAGAGAATAAAATAAGGGCTCCCATACAACAAACTTTATTTTTAGGGTTCCGTACCCAAAGGGTGAAACCGGGACCCTATTACTAAGAATTCGCTGTTCGTCCGTCTGTAAGTCTGTCTCTCTGTGTCTGTCACCAGGCTGTATCTCATGAACCTTGATAGTGTTGTATGGGAGATTTATAAATAATGGTACGGAAACTTTCGTGCGCGAGTCTGACTCGCACTTGGCCGGTTTTTTTAATAATTATATATATATATATATATATATATACAATGTGTCCCAAAATTCAATGATAAGCCAACACCGGAGGATAGACCTGCCCCGGACTAATCGGGGAAAAAAAGAAAAAAAATATATCCCAATTATATTTAAAGTTATAATAAAAAAATGAAATTCTTCAGAAATTGATACCGTTTATGATATTTTTCACTACCATGACCATATAGGCAACCTGAATAGCACTGCTATCTACCACAATTCTTAAAAAATCCAGAATAACTCTAGTTTTATCATAAAAATTAATGAAACTTATTTTATTCCCTAAATTTTTTGAAGACTTTTACTTTTAACCAACTTTAACTTATCGTGGTGTAAAAAAATGTATGAACACTGGTATGGCAAGTTTTTTCAAAAATTGACGCAACTAACCAACATTCCAAAATGGTATAATACTCTAGGAAAACAAGTTATAAAAAAATATTATTATTTCTAAACCAAATGACGGTCGGGTGTAATAAAAGTATTAGTTCTTGAAAAATGTTTAATATTTCAAAACAAATGGTAAAACAGTTTCACGTGTAATTTATTAAGTTATGAACATTAGGTATAGCAAATGTTCGAACTGTTTGCCACCAGCATTAATACATGCACGACATCGCCTTAAAAATGATCGTTTTATTTGTCTTGCATATCTTCTGCTATTGATGTAATCAGCAGCCTGAGTGATATTTCGACGAAGCTCGTCCAATGTCGCAATGGGTTTTGAGTAGACCCTGTCTTTAAGACAACCCCAATAGAAGAAGTCCAGGGGGTTCAAATCGGGTGAACGGGGTGGCCATAAGATAGGACCAAGTCGCCCAATCCAACGGCCTGGATACTCTTGATTTTAATATTCTCGCACAGGACGGGCATAATGTGCTGGGCAACCATCATTTTGGAACCACATGTTTTGGAGATCACTTAAAGTCACGTCGTCTAACAATTCTTGCAAGTCATTTTGTAAAAAGTTTAAATAACTATTGCCATCTAAGTTTCCTTGTAACTCAAAGGGCCCAATTACTTTCCCATTTAATATGCCGGTCCATAGGTATGAGGTAGAAATAATTAGATTGCATAGAAAAGAGACTGAGTAGCTACTTACTAAATCTACTGTCATTTGTTTAAGCACTTTCGGGATCAAGACAAACTAGGTCCAAAAAGCGATTGTGACCGTCTTTATTTGTCAAACGTTACAAACTCAATGCGTATTGTAAGTCAAAATTTAGTTAACAGGGTAATTGAAATTATCACAATGTAGCGTAGGTAATATTGGTCTAAAAATACATTCTTATATAACAAACTATTTAAATACGACTCTAAATTAGGCGTTATAGTTCTTTATATAGCTCTTTCGACTACAATATAATGTATATATTTCTGGACGACTCTGATATGAATGTAGATGCTGTGGAAATCGATGAAGACATAGATAAAATAACCGAAACACCGCAAAATAGCAAAACGAGAAAAAATATTCACCGTATGAAAATTGTATCCACTGGAATACTAAGCAAAATAAAAAAAATATCTCTGAAAAATAGTAGACTAGAAATGAAATATAACCGTATGTTGAATGAAGAAGAAGAAATGCAGCCAAATTTCACAATCGGAAACAGTTCAGTTCATGGAAAAATATTGTTCGCTCAAACTTACAAAAAGGAGCTGATGCTTCATCTAGGCACAATAAAAATCTTGAAAGAGAAAATGTCTTAATTATTTAATTGAACTGCGTTACAATAACAAATAAGTACATAACTAAATGGTTAGATATTTTATTTTATTACATAGCGACATTAAAAGGCTTTATCTTTATTTACTTTATTTTGGGTAAAATTCATACGGTAGGCAACACCAACCCGCCATTGCATGTTAATTTTGCGATCTTTATCTAATCTCAGCGCCGGTAAAGTTCCTGCTACTTGTGCAAGCGAGATAGATATACTTATGTTTCCTTTAATTGTTTAGGTGTTTCAAAGCTACGTCGTCGCGGTTATATAGGCTACGTTCCGGGAAGCGCCGAAATCACTCGCGGCGTTCGCACACCCATTCCATTAGAAGCCCGCGATCATTGTGAGCGAGCTCGATACGTCATCGATGACGTCACCGAAAACGCTCACAACGCTCGCAGATCGTAGGTGGGTTTTCGTGGTCGTTTGCGAGCTGTCACTGTCAAACATCAAATGTAGGTATAGGATTCTATCGATTTTTGACAGAAAAATTGGCGCGCTTTTCTCGACCGCGTAACTGCTCCACTTGGGTTGAACACTGTAAGCATTCGTTTCAACCGGAACGCTAAACCGGGGCGCGACAGTTGTGAGCGTTGACGGTGCTTCCTGGAACGTAGCCATAGTGGTTACACTTTTTTTGACGCATGGTAAAGAAGTTTGCTGCTCTATTTGTTTAGCTCAGTGGATATACTTAGCAAATGAAATAAGTATTCATCATCATCATCTCAGCCGTAGGACGTCCACTGCTGATCATAGGCCTCTCCCATGATTTTCCAAAAGGACCGGTTGGAAGCGGCCTGCATCCAACGTCGTCCTGCGACCTTTCTCAGGTCGTCTGTCCACCGTGTCGGTGGACGACCTACGCTGCGCTTGCCGGTACGTGGTCTCCACTCCAGAACCTTTCGGCCCCATCGGCCATCTGTTCTGCGTGCTATGTGCCCTGCCCACTGCCACTTCAACTGGCTAATCTTCTGAGCTATGTCGGTGACTTTCGTTTTTCTACGGATCTCCTCATTTCTGATTCGATCACGTAGAGAAACCACGAGCATAGCCCTCTCCATAGCTCGTTGTGCGACTTTGAGCTTATCTATGAGGCCCATAGTAAGAGACCACGTTTCAGTGCCGTAAGTCATCACTGGTAACACACATTGGTCGAAGACTCTTGTCTTGAGGCACTGAGGTATTTTTGACGAGAAGACTTCGCGAAGTTTCCGGAACGCTGCCCAGCCGAGTTGGATTCGACGATTGACCTCTTTCTTGAAGTTGGACCTGCCTAGTTTGACTGTCTGTCCCAGGTAGATATACTCGTCAACAACTTCGAGAACTGAGTTCCCAACTGATATTGGGGTAGGTACAACATGGGCATTAGACATAATTTTCGTCTTGTCCATGTTCATCTTAAGACCTACCCGTTGGGAAACTCGATGGAGGCCTTCGAGCATTGTACTGAGGTCTTCCATGGATTCTGCCATGACTACAATATCGTCGGCAAATCGAAGGTGAGTGATGTATTCGCCGTTAATATTGATGCCAAGTCCTTGCCATTCCAGAAGCTTGAAGGCGTCTTCCAATGTAGCGGTGAACAGTTTCGGAGATAAAACGTCTCCCTGTCTCACGCCTCTTTGCAATGGAATTGCCTTCGAACTCTGCTCCTGTACTCGGACTGACATGTAGGCGTTTTTGTACAAACACTTCAGCACTTCAATATACCGATAGTCAATACGGCACCGCTGGAGAGACTCAAGCACTGCCCACGTCTCGATCGAATCAAAGGCTTTCTCATAGTCCACAAACGCTAGACAAAGAGGCAAGTTATACTCTTCGGTCTTCTGTATAACTTGCCGTAGCGTGTGGATGTGGTCTATGGTACTATAGCCTTTTCGGAAACCGGCTTGTTCCGGAGGCTGGAATTCATCAAACCTGCGACTGAGACGGTTCGTTATGACCTTCGAAAACAGCTTATAAACATGGCTCAAAAGTGAGATGGGTCTGTAATTTTTAAGTAAAGTGTTGTCACCTTTCTTAAAGAACAGCACCACCACGCTTTTGTTCCATGCTTCTGGCGTTGAACCTTCGAGTAAGACGGTATTAAAGAGCTTCTGAAGGACTTTAAGTACCGGTGTTCCACCCGCTTTCAGAAGCTCAGATGTGATACCGTCGTCACCAGGCGCCTTGTTGTTCTTAAGCTGTTTCAAGGCCATTCTAATCTCGTACAGGCTGATGTCCGGGATATCTTCGGTATAATGTCGGGTCAGCTTGGCTCTTGGGTCTTTGGCCGAGCTGCTAACAGGTTTAGCGACCGAGGTGTATAACTGTCCGTAGAAACTCTCGACCTCTCCTAACACTTCCGCTTTGGTCGACGCTACACTGCCGTATCCTCTCTTCAGCTTCGTCAACTGGCTTTGCCCAATAGACATGTCTCTTGCAAACACTTTGGAGCCTTTTTTCCGCTCTATCGTCTCTTTAATACGGTTTGTATTAAAGATCCGAATGTCGTGTCGCAAGGACTTCCATATTCGTCTATTGAGCAGCCTATATGCTTCAGCATCATCCGAAGACTGCAGTTTCAATGAGCGTCGTTCAGCCATGAGGTTGAGGGTATCGTTGGAGAGTTTCTGTGGCCTATCTGTACGGTGGGGTTTAAAGTACTTGGAACCCACTGTATGGACAGTTTCTACTAACCTGTTATTGATCTCGTCCACTGAAGCGATGTTCTCAAGGCAATCGAAGCGATTGGATAGCTCAAGTTGAAAGCTCTCGGGGTCTTGAATATGGGCACGAGTAGGTCGGAGCGTAGACTTCATCAGACGAGACCTCTCCAGTTTGACATTAATATTCACCGTGCCTCTTACCATTCGGTGATCACTACCGGTTTTAACCCTGTTGATTACGGAGACATCAGTGAATATTTGCCTTTTGGTGGTCATAATGAAGTCAATCTCATTTCTCGTGGAACCATCGGGACTCAGCCAGGTCCATTTCCTGTGAGGTGGCTTCTGAAAGAAAGAGTTCATCATAAAGAGTCCCTCTTTCTCCAGGAAGTCGGCCAACCTCTGTCCCCTACGGTTCCGTTGTCCATAGCCAAATTGCCCCACTTTCGACTCATCCTCGCTTCTCTTACCCAACTTCGCGTTGAAGTCCCCCATAACAACTAGAAAGTGCGTTTCAGAGGTATGTATGGCCCGACTAATGTCCTCATACATATCCTCCACCTCATCATCCGGGTGCGACTTCGTCGGTGCGTATACCTGAATGACCTTCAGCGAATATCGTTTGGATACTCTCAGTATTAGGTATACGACCCTATTGGAAACGCTATCGATCTTAACTATGTTGTTAGTAAGGGACTTGTGGACGAGAAACCCGACACCACCTTGGGACTGTTGGTCGCCCTCCCGGTGGTAGAGTAGGTTACCTGATTTTAGGGTTATCGTGTCCTCACCCGCTCTACGGACTTCAGATAACCCCACAATGTCCCAGCGTAGCTTACTCATTTCTTCTTCCAGCTCATATATCTTCTCGTCTGTCCTCATCGTGCGTATGTTGTGTGTTACCAGGGCCAGTCGTCGTCGTTGGGGGTGGTAGCCGGGCGTCTGCCGGGGATTCTTAGCACCCCCTGCCCCACCGTTACCGTGGCCGCTACCGTAGCCAGGAATAGCGGGGCTGCCGGGGACTGGGGGCCTGGTTCTTTTTGTCCAATCCATTGAGGGGTTTTTGCCAATACTCGCCACGCTTGGCAGGCGGGTTGGCGAGCGCAGTTTGTGTGTGTTAGACTGGGAAGGTGCTGCTGCCCACCTTCTGATTTGTTATCCCTTAGCCGGCTTCTACGGCACCCACGGGTAGAGTTGGGGGGGTGCTATTCTAAGCCGGCACCGCCACGGCAAAATGAAATAAGTATTATAAAAAATATAATCACTACATATACTTAAGTTTTAGTCGAATTTTAATAAACATATAATTATAATGAAACGTCGAAACCTATAAATATATTTCAAAAGTAAACAAATATGCCTGATTTAGACGAAAGAGCAATACTCTCATACACGAATTATTGCAATACGCTGATCAGTATTTTGTCGTTCTTACTATTGAAGGTAGGGTCGCTAGTCGTCGCACATACGAGGGTGAATCAAAAAATTCTTGGAATCAATATTAAAAAATGCTAAGATTTAAATAATAATATTTTATTTTTCTACATAATCTCCCTCCAATGCAATGCATTTAGAATAACGCGTTTCTAACTTCCTTATTCCTTGTGAAAAAAAAATATTTTCTTGACTCTCGAAAAAGTACTCTACGGCAGCTATAACCGCGTCATTATCGTGAAATTTTGTTCCACGAATTTCCTCTTTTAATTTTGGAAATAAGTGAAAATCACTTGGGGCTAAGTCCGGAGAATATGGTGGGTGGTCAAGGAGATTGAAGCCAGCACAGCGGATTGCGTTGAGCGCAACTTCCGATCGATGAGCAGGAGCGTTATCTTGAAGGAACAACACGCCCAACGACAGTTTTCCACGACGTTTTTCTTTAAATGCTTCACGCACTTTCGGGATTAAATTTGCATAATAGGGTCCAGTAATCGTCTGGCCTTTTGGAATGTAATCAATAAAAAGGCTTCCTTCACTATCCCAGAACACAGAGGCCATAACTTTGCCAGCGGTAGGAGCAACTCGAAATTTCTTAATGGATGGAGAGGATGGTCGTTTCCAAGACATGCTTTGTCTTTTAGTTTCAGGATCAAAATGGTGGGCCCACGTTTCATCCATGGTGACAAGACGACGGCAAAAATTATCCGAATCGTTCTGGAACATTTCGAGATTACGCTTGGAAATTTCCAAACGTCGCTTTTTGTTTTCGTCGGTTAACATTCGTGGCACCCATCTTGCAGACACTTTTTTGAACCCCAGTGAATCAATTAAAATGGATTGAACGCTACCAAAAGATATCTTTAGGATCTCAGCTATATGTTTTATAGTCATTCTTCTGTCTTCCAAAACCAGATTCTCAACCTTTTTGACATTTTCTTCTGTAACGGAGGTTGAAGGCCGCCCAGAACGCGGGTCATCTTTACAGCTTGATCTACCTCTTTTAAATTCAACCACCCAGTACGCAACCGTAGAATAGGGTACAGCATCACCCCCTAATGTCTGCTGAATGTCCAAAAAAATTTCCTTCGTAGACATTTTTTTCAAACTGAGATATTTTATCACCGCACGTAACTCACTTTTATCCATAATTTTGACTTTTTAGCAACTCGTTGCACAAAAAAATTTATTACATGCGAACGAACTGACAAAAACAAGTGAAAGTCTGCATAAATATAGTGTGATAGACACTCTTTAATTTGAATATCGAACTTGATCCAAAAAGGTTTCATATATATGCACTTCTAAGAACTTTTTGATTCACCCTCGTATATAACACTCCTGAATTTCGACAAGATCAAAACTTCGACAAGTCGCTTACTTCGAAAAAACATACTATGACAATTAAGTCATTGCTTTGACAGGACATGATATTATTAACTTTTTATCCCAACGACAAGAATTTTATCTCAAAAGTGGTGCGATATATCTTTATCGAAGTGTAGGTTACCCTAATTTTAGTCGTGTGGTCACCATTCAACCTAACGCTCCTCCTCGCTTCGCTAGTCGTCGCACCTATCGTGACTTTGCCTTAGACTAGTCATGAAAACTGAATAGATACCATTACAGACTTACATCATTTTGTTAAAGGAATTATACCAAAATGTATAGTATGTCAAATCATCGATATATCGAAAAAAATATGATACTTGAACAGTATGTAATATTAGTAGTATATAAAATTATAGTATAACAGTTGATCGATTTATCACGTGCTGGTATAGATTCTAAATTATATAACAACTATAACGTATATCAAATAAAATTATATCAACTGTCCGTTACGTCAAAAGTATCTTATATCCAGTGAAGGGTATTAAAATAAAAATCTGTAAAATAAATTACGAACAACAGTCGCGCTCCCGCTTGGATCATGCCTACTGCCCTTAACATTTCCTCTCTCGGTAAATGTCACTGCTGCATGATGCACACAATCACATTAATTCGAAATTAACCGATAACTGGTTATAAAAATCAAATTAGACACAAAAAAATAGTCAAGAACTAGGTAAATGAAACCTTCGGACTTCGCTACAATTATGGCAAATCTTTTGTTTTTAATTTATTTTTTCAAATTCATATTTAGAATCGTTCAAAAATGTTTACTTTAGCTTTCTTAAAAAGAATTTAAAACTGGCCAGTATTTTTTAAGTTTAAGAGCTTTGAACTAAATTATCCCTAGACGGTGTTGATGTGTGTATAATAGCTATTGTCCGCGACTCCGTTCGTTCGCGTAGTAGGCTCGGCCTTCGGCCTCGCCATGACCTCCCATGTTATCTTGTTTTTTTTTTCTTATTAACCTTTTCCTGACAATAATTAAAACAACAAAAAAGAATTAGCCAGATTGTTCCACCTGTTCTCAAGTTATAGCGTGACGTGAGGAGAAATAGAGATTTATTTATATATACATATAATAGAAGTAAGTAGGTAGGTACCTACAGTAGTGTTTTGTTCAACAAGCAACAAAACAGTACGTCTACCTACTTAGTTTATGAAACGGTTGCACTAAGGAGGAATAAAACACTCGTGTGTATTTTAAGGCTTTTACTTGTATAACACGAGTATTGATTCCTTGTTATGTACCTACAGTTACATACAATAGGGTACTTTATCTACTCTCATACATTAGGATGTAACCTACTTACTTAATATGAGATCAAAGTTAATTTCAGGTCAGGTCAGGGGCAGAAAAGCGTTCCACAAGTTCATATATAATATGTAGGTACCTATATAGACAAACTGTTAAAATAGTTGATAACTTCAAGTACCTTGGCCATAATTATTACTTCTAGCCTCTAGAAGCATACATTGAACCATAATCGGGTTCTATGTACCTACCTATATATGTCGGGTTTTATGTACCTATCGTAGGTAATATGGTTTGTAGAATGTTGTTCAAGTATTTTATAGACGTGAAGATTATATTTTAAGAAACTAGCTGGTGCCCGCGACTACGTCTGCGCAGGATTAGTACTTCCAGTAGCTTATTATTTCTCCAAGGGCATATATCCAAGGGCATAAATATTCATCAATATACCAAAATGTCAAAAAATATGTACATGGTCAAACGCAATTGCTATATTAGTATTATTTGAGTACATTTAAATATATTTACTCGTAGTATATCAATCATTAAACAATAATACTCGTAAAAAAATAAAATTAATCACCATGGAAAAAAACTGTCATTACATTTCATCACCCTTGGCGCACCTAGTGTATCGAGCTGTCAAATTTATTGGCTAAGCTATCAGAAACTGACACAAACTTTGACAGAACTGCCATCATTACGATCTTGACGTACGCATATTACGCTTTTTCACCTGCTTGGTGATGATGATGATGATGAAAAGTATCCTATGTGTTAAACCAGTGCCGCATCTACCTCCATACCAAAAATCATCAAAATTGCCCCCGCCGTTTGAGCGCGAAAGAGTAACAAAGATCAACATATCCATACTCACATACTTTCGCGTTTATAATATTAGTAGGAAGTAGTATGTTTAGTTTTGTTTATTAACGTAATAGTATAGAAAATCATCCATTCTTGGCATACCTGAATATCTAAGAGTAATATAGTTTAATTTGTGTTCCAGCTGTTTTTTTTTGTGTTTTTTAAACTTTGATATCGTTCGTCAGGGATCCCGAACCTCATTTCTGCCTCCCGCTTGACACCCTTCTATTTTCTACCATGTCCACTGCTAACTATACCATTTCCTCTGAATAATGTCTGTCTGCTCAATACTAATACTCTTCTCCTTTGTCTTGTGCTTTTAGGCTTAGTAATATTCATCACACTTCACACTTATATTATACCTAATAATTTTAACGTGGCTCAACAGTTTAGATTACGACGATGTTGAATAAATGTTATCATTTTTATTTTTAATTATTGTACATTTTATTATTTTGACTTAGTGCTGTTATAGTAAAGTAATCCCCCTCCCCTTCACATTCATACACTACATACACCCCAATATACACACTCATTACACTTCTTACATAAATACACGTTACACACACTACACACAAAACACACACACATTGTTAGGAGTAAGCTTGAGTCAAGTGGTCAAGTGCCTGTGTATGGAACCCGCATCATGTCACCTACGCGCGGATGCTTGAGAAGGTCCAAAAGGCCTTCTTGCGGTCACTATAATATAAGAAGCTCTACGGCTATTATCCTTATATGTACCCGACAAAGTTTCTTCTTGGATACAACTCTTTGGAAGTGAGGAGGTTGCTGGACCCGCTGACTACTTGCTGCAAAGTGCTCAGAGGGTCAGTCGACTCCCTACAGCTGCATAACTTATTATGCACGCTGAACGTACCAAACACCCAGGGATTGTTCCTGCGAATAGACGCGGTCGGAAACATGACCTATTCCGCATAGATCAAAGTCGTACTGTTGCACGATCTATGTCTCCTTTAATTCGTGCCCGCTGTCATTTCAATGCGCTCCTTTCCGCTAACACTGATTAAGATTTATTTTTTGACAATTAGAGAACTCTTTTGAACACACTTTTTGACATACTGTGAAAATTTGACTGATCAGTGAGAAAGATCCCAAAAATGTGATAGCTCATTTGGTTTTGATGATGTTTTTACTGATTTATGACATTAATATTTTAATTGTTGGACTATTGAATTTGTTAATGTATTTTCTATTTGTAATGTATGAGTTAAAATTTTAAATTAGATTGTGTTTGGTGATGATTTAGTGACATTCATATAAATGTGTAATTCGTTTTTACGTCAATAAATAATTTGAATTTGAATTGTTTTAAAATAATCTATATGACGGAGAAAGCACCTCCGGAGTGTTTTTAAAAAGTGTGACGTCAGCATTGCTGACGTCACAATTGTTGTTTTCATGATGATCACTCATTTTTGGGTCCTCGAAGTAAAACTTCACAAGTACTTTTATAAGCTTCGTATATTCAACGAGCAGCGTAACAACGTCACAAAGAGGTCCGTACTGTACGGCGACTCGAGAGCGACTGAGACGAGCACCTACAGTGCGGCCGTATTTATAGGACTCGGCGCACGTGCACGAGTTTACAAGTTTGTTGGTAAAGTATTGAAATTACAATCATAACATTAATTTTACATCGTAATCAACTCAAAAATAATCAACTGATGATTTATAAACTATTTTTAGGGCAATCAAATTATTAAACTTAATTATTCTCGACGAACTGTTGTAGTTGCGCCGATACGGCCATACTGACAGGCGGTGCGCGCTCTGCACCAGCCTCGTTGGTTCTCGTAGATTGTTATGGATTCTCGTAGATTATTTGGATTCTCGTAGACCTGAAAGAAATGAAATAACTTTCTTTGAGTAGTGCGTCTGTAAGCGACCTGCGTTGCTATGTCTTTTTGGGGATATCAATGCTTATAGGGTTAGTAGGTTCTCGTAGAGTTCTCGGAGGGTCTCGGAGGGTCTCGTAGAATTCTCGAAGGGTCTCGTAGAGTTCTCGGAGGGTCTCGTAGAATTCTCGAAGGGTCTCGTAGAATTCTCGAAGGGTCTCGTAGAGTTCTCGGAGAGTTATTTGAAATATTTGGATTTAGTTACTTATCTTTTATTCTGATGGGTCGTCTTGGTTCGAGTCGTGGTTTGGCTGTACTTGCAGCCCTTCTCGTGAGGTCGACGGAATGGGCTCATTTGATTCTGCAGTGGGATCTCGTTGAATAGGTGATTCGTTTCCCGCCGATACGGTCAACTGATCCCCAAATTGCGGAGCGCGGCGCAGGCAGCTGATCATGGGCAACCTTGCGAGGTCGTCCTCTAACGACAACTTTCTTTACCAGATATCGGTCATTATCCAGTATTCTACAAACTTCATATGGTTCGCTGTATTTAAGGTCAAGCGAGGTTTGGTTTCGAGGATTATTTTTCACCAATATGTAGTCTCCTCTTTGAAAATGATGGATTTTGGCCTTGTGTAGGTTGAAGCGTTGTCTGTCTTGTTCGCTACAACGAATCATTTTCTGTTGCACCTGTTGAGTGAGCGCTTTAATATCAACGGTTTCGTTGTCAATATCCACCAGGTTGAGAAGCTCAGGAGGTACACAGTGCTTTCGTTGTGTAATAAGTGTCAGTGGAGCAACACCGGTGGCTCAGTGGGTTGTACAGTTCATTGCCAGCTGAAGTTCCTCGAGTACAGTGTGCCACTGGTCTGCTTCGTAATTTTTAATCATTACCAAAGCATTTTTGAGGGTTGCAACGACTCTTTCAACTTAGCCATTCGCTCGGCTGACTCCTGGAGCGATAGCATGGATATTTATTCCGATGGCGTCACAGTAGTCCTTGAACTCGCCAAGGAACTCTCTTCCTCCATCCACTATTATTTGAACCGGCGCACCAAATAGATGCACAGTGCGTTCTAGAGCGGCCAATGTGCTGTGTGGGTTTTTGTTGGTACTGAAGTACAGTAAAACGTACTTTGAGAAAGCGTCAATGGTGACTATGACGTATTGTTGATCATCTGGAGTGCCCAGCTTCCCTGTTATGTCCATATGAATAACTTGGAAGGCGGCCGTTGGTTTTTGTATGGGGTGTAACTGGGCTTGAATGGCCCCGGATCTTCCTTTAGATGTTCGGCATACAACACAGTTATCCACAAATCTTTCGGATAATGGAACTCATTTTGTTGAACCAATAGGTTTCTCTGATCTTCTGCAGTGTCTTTTCCCAGCCAGGGTGTTTTAGTGCAGTGTGAAACGAGCTTATAATGCTCCATTGAAATGATTTGGGAACGACGGTACTGAGCTGCTGACCGAAGACAGGATCATTGACTTTTTTAAAACGTTGTCCTCTAACACATAGTCTTCCACTGGGTTATTGTCACTGAGACTGTCCATTATCGGACGCAGTTCTTCATCCCGTCGCTGTTCAATTTTGAGCCAGTTCAAGTCTCTTGTCATAACATTGACTGCAAGCTCAACTGGATTGCGACAGCGATGAATCCTTGGCAGAAGGTCCTTTTTGTGTTTTGACGCTTTTAATGCGTTGCAATCCGTTATCACGGTGAATTTTCGCCCATATAGATACTGGCGAAAGTGTTTTATGGCTCGTACCACTGCCAGTGTCTCCAACTCGTAGGAGTGGTACCGACTCTCGGCTTCCGTGGTTCTCATGCTCATAAAGGCAACAGCATGTTGTCGTTTTACACGTTGACTAATTATTGTTGGCTAATTTTTGTATCCGCGTCGATACGGCCATACTGACAGGCGGTGCGCGCTCTGCACCAGCCTTGTTGACTCGTTAACTCTCGCAGACTGCTGTTAATTATGACTGGCCTGCAAAGAATGAGATATTCTCTGAGTAGTGAGTCTGTAAACAACTTACGTTGCTTTATCTTGTTTGTTACATTAACACAACTGTTATGTAACCTTAGCGACTAGTTTGCCCGCGCAACAAAACTGCAAGGATTTTTGAGGTCCAAAGTGTCGGCGCAACAATTGTTGCAAGTAAGTGTCACGCTCGTTTTTCTTTTGTTTATTTTTTAAAGTCATCCCAATGTTTAACCATAGAGTTTAATTCTTTAGCGTAATATATTTTCTTTCTATGGCAACACTACACACGGACATGTTCTATCTGTGAACTTTAAAAAAAAAATATAATCAATGTTTATATTTTCATCTGTGTTTTGGCGGCGAGGTTATGTTTTGTGCTATAGTTTTTAGTGAATTAATCGGGTTAAACTCATGATTTTGATACAAATTAAACATGAATATGATCGTGAATGTGTAAGGAATACTGTAAATATGTGATTTAGGTTCTGACATCAAAATTTTACGATATAAATTTGTCACGAACCGACAACACTCGGTAAGCTAATTTCTCATTGTTATGATTGGTTATAATTTGCTTTATTTTGAATAGATTATACTTTTACATTGTAAAATATCACAGAAATAATGTTGTCAAGTAATTACACCCACTCAGAATATGATAAATACGCCATATCATGTCAGGATCGATAAAAAATCGAAGTCACGTGACAGTTAAATTCACTTGTACTAAAAATTCAAAATTTGTAATTTTTTTTAAATATTTCTGATATATAATTATTCTTTGAAACCTAGTTTGGTTTGTAGGATTTCTAATAAGAATTCCAATAAAATAAAAAAACCAACAAGAAAATTTATATTTCATACAAAAAAAAATTTTTGGAAATCACCATGTATAAGTCTAGAAAATGGGCCCCCAAGTTGAAAAAAAAATCATTATTGGCCGAAATTTCAAAGTAGCTCTTATTTTTTATGTAATTATTAATAACCTAAGCATATGTTACTAGGTAAAAATAATATTTCTGTTCTAGACATTCAAAATATTTATAAATATCAAATCAAAGTCCTGTCTTGGGAAGCATTATTTATTGATAAAACTTAATTTTTGTGGTCAGATTGCAAGTTTTTTTTATGATATTATTTCTTCTACGAATTCAAATATTTGAATGTAATTAGATAGATATGTGTTTTTACTATTTAATTACCGCAAAAAACCTATAGGTATTAATGTAAAATTTTTAAATTACAATTTTTTTCCACATCAATTCTGATTTTTTCGGCTACGTCAAGTTTGTCCTCGTGTAACATAACATTTTACTAATACATTTGACATGAATGTTTATGTATCAGATTCCTTGGTTATTCAACTATCTCTGACAAAAATTTCGTCTCTTAACTCGCTATAGGTATGGCACAAGAGCCATTTATTCCCAACTCGGCGCAAACTTTTGACGCGGGCGCAGGTCGTAACACTCGGGAGCAATCACGAGGGCGCCACAGGGCTCCTTAGGCAAGCTAGTCGTTATGAGTCTTTTGATTAGTAAACAGTACACAAAGACATCGTGCACTGCCTTATTGATTTAGAATCTGTGGTGTATACGTGTCTACCCATAGTTCCACAAGGCGTCCCCACGGTATCTCAGGGTTCACTTGTGGATGCATCAAGGATCCGTGGCTAGCTCAAGGGTAACACATGGTTAGCTCAGAGGTATCACTCTCCAGACATTTTTGTAGATTACTACAGTACACTAAGACATCTTAAGTGCACTGCCTTATTAATTTAGAATCTGTGGTGTATACGTGTCTACCCATAGTTCCACAAGGCGTCCCCACGGTATCTCATGGTTCACTTGTGGATGCATCAAGGATCCGTGGTTAGCTCAAGGGTAACACATGGTTTAGCTCAGAGGTATCACTCTCCAGACATTTTATTCTTGTAGATTCTAGTTGAAAATATCGTGAAACATAATGAATTTTATACTCGCCGGTTTTAATCCGTTGATGCGTGTTCGTCGTTGTGAGTTATCCGGACTGACTGGCCAGCTTGAGATGTTGATGACACTGAATCAGGGGCGATTGCAGCGTTGTTTTGCAGTGTATCGAGATCATCTCCCGCAGCGATTGGTGTGGACGTCATGTCTGTGGTAATTCCCGTTGTGATGGGCTGCATGGTATTAAAGTTGTTTGCTGGTACTCCTGAAGTGTTCAATGAGGCAGGGCCTATCAGCCTGGTACTGCCCTGCGCTGTTCCAGTCGTGACAGGTTGAACCGAAGTCGATGAGGATGTGGTTGGGACCAGAGCTTGTTCTGATCCCACTTCTGATGACGGAGAAAGCACCTCCGGAGTGTTTTTAAAAAGTGTGACGTCAGCATTGCTGACGTCACAATTGTTGTTTTCATGATGATCACTCATTTTTGGGTCCTCGAAGTAAAACTTCACAAGTACTTTTATAAGCTTCGTATATTCAACGAGCAGCGTAACAACGTCACAAAGAGGTCCGTACTGTACGGCGACTCGAGAGCGACTGAGACGAGCACCTACAGTGCGGCCGTATTTATAGGACTCGGCGCACGTGCACGAGTTTACAAGTTTGTTGGTAAAGTATTGAAATTACAATCATAACATTAATTTTACATCGTAATCAACTCAAAAATAATCAACTGATGATTTATAAACTATTTTTAGGGCAATCAAATTATTAAACTTAATTATTCTCGACGAACTGTTGTAGTTGCGCCGATATTTAAAACCAAAAATAAAAATATTGTATCTACTTATGACATATTTAGATATAAGTCTTTCATGAGAGAAGCCATTGGCTCCTGAAACACAGTAACAATTTAGTCTGGGAGCCTATGGATTCATTAAATTTGTATAAAAATGTTTATGTCAATAAAAGTATTTTGTTTTTGTATTGTATTATAAAAGCGAAAGTTTACAAGTGTGTTTGTAACTTCTTAAAGCACAAACGGTTGGACCAATTTTGATGAAATTTGTTGTCGAGTTAGGTGAGGTTCAGCATCATCATCTATCAACACGCGGGTGAAACCGCGGAGTGTAGCTAGTTCTAAAATAAATGTTAAAAAAACTTCAGAAAAATTTGTAACTTATTGAGTTATCGAGCTCCTAAGAAACGAAAGTATATGTAAAAATTATTGGGTTCAATAGAATCTAAATAGAAACACGTGTAACATAAGTCAGTATCTTAGTTCTATTATTTATAATACATAGACTGTGATATTACTAAGTACTAGAGATAGCACATAGGGTAATTTATGATAGTAATTATTTAAGATGTTTTACAGATCTTTTAATAAAACTAAAATAAAAGTTTAATCAAAATTCGTGTCTAAAAACACAAAAAAATACAAATCAGATAACAAGCCTAAAAAAACAGAACTCAACTTCGTTGCTCATTGTTTAGTCACTCTTATTATTTTGCAAATACCATTTGCACTTTTTTCTGAGAAGTACTGAATAATTATTGTAATTCTATTAACACTCTCTCATTCTATCAGCATTACTTAGGTAGTTTCAAAATGAATGTAAAACTTAGCTATTATAACATCAAAGTGACCACCCTATAGATGACATTTTGATGGGCAAAGTTGTAACAACTGCTTTAGAAACACTAATTTGACATTGCCCACTATCATAGTTTAGAATTTAAGAGAAAGTTTGTGTTGGACATTAGATCTCTTTTGTGGTATTTACTACAAAGTAACAGTGGTAAAATACTGACGGTAAGATACTACAGTAGGTAACTACTGTAATTATAAATTGAATTTTTAAGAAAGTTTTTTACACGAGTTTTGGCCCGAAAAATTCACCACAACTTCGAGACAGTTCATCAGCCGCCTGAAGTGACACTAGGCAAAATCACATACACAGTGTTATAGACATATTCAAATTTCTTCCAAGGTTTAATAATAAACGTAACTTAAAAAGTTGCCGGTTTTTTATGTTTTTGTAAAACGTACTCGTACCGTCCTGGGCAAAGTCAAATTAGTTGGGCAATCTTGTACGGTTTAAGGTACTCAGCGCACGGATTGGCATTTATCTAGATCTCTATAGATTAGCTATTGAAATATTAATCATTGATAAGCTATTCAAATAGGGCCAATCAAAAAGTAAGAAGAAATTAATCGTAATTTGACCGGTGTGCTGGCGCCTACTTTGGTCAAATAATGTCTTGCCATCAAACGTGGCCATGATGCCATCATAGTAAGTAGTTTAGTTTATAGTTTTTTTAAGTTAAATAATTTATCATCTTAATAAATTTTATTAAACTGTGTAGTAAAATGTTACTAATATGGAACGGTATATATATATCACACAAATATTATTAAGGCGAAAGTTAGTGAGTGTGTTTGTACGTTTGTTACATCTTTAAGCTCAAACGGATGGACTAAATTTGAAGAAATTTATATGTAGGTTAATACATAGGATTCATCATCACCTCCAGCCTCATCATCCATGACCACGCGGGTGTAATCGCGAGGAGCGGCATAATAATTATAATTAATTTATTATGTTATTAAATATAAATTTAAGGTTAAAACTTGCTTAGTGTTATGACAGTGATAAATAATGTACCAACAATACTTACTTTGTTATTGGAAAATAAGTTATTATATGTTTTAAACGTTATAATAGTTTTAGACCTGCAATAAAATCTGATAACGATGTGGATGTGTTCGAACAATGCATGACTTCACTGTCATCGTCACCACCGTCCAATTCATCGCTAGAGTCGGTACTATTTTCAGTCTCATCCTCCCCCCACTTTCTGATTCCGACTCCATGTTTCTTACTCTTATTATAATTTAGTCAGTTAATGCATCTTTGACGTTATCACTTCTTTTACAATGCTTCAACATTTTTAACTTTTGTGCACAGCGTCATGCGCTCAGATTGACCATAGATTTTTTTCTGACAAGTTCCATGAATTAGTTGTTATACCAGTTTACAAATTATATTCGCAACATAGCCCTTTATTTTGAAATTAAACAACTACCTACATAGGTCACACTAAAAGTTTCCGGAATTGGCCATATCCATAAACAATATTTAAACAGTTATTACTACATTTGAAATGGAACTCTTTAGCCGTGGAATAAAATTTGTTTCATCTGATTGTCATTTGCTTTCTAATTGTGGCGTCATTTTAAAAATTGCGCGATTATAATAAAATATATTATAATACTCATAGATTCTCTCATCAAATAGATTGTAAAACTCGGGAAAATTTTCGTTGCATGATTTTTTACGATTTTAAGTGTAATTTGACAGCGTAGCAGAGCCTCGCTCGGCTTCAATGTGCATTTGGCGAAGAAGCACCATGCAAGACAACCATTTATACTCGTAGCTAGATTGCAGAATAATCAAACGCGGTCGTGTCAATCTCCATGATGAAATTCGTGAAGGTCGCCCGTGCACCGCTGTGAATAACAAGAACATCGATGCTGTGCACCGTATGATTGAAACATACAGGCATACAGGCATACCTACCCTAGATCCAGACACCTTGGACATAGGCATGAGTCAAATATAGTCAATCCTACACAAACATTTGGGTGTGAGAAAGCTATGTTCTCGATGGATCCCACACAATTTGACCGATGTTCAAAAAACGGACCGCATTACTTAGTGCCATGTTGTGCTTGCCAGATACAACGAAGGGGCTTCAAATTTGGTGTGGGACATAGTAACAGGTGAAGAAACGTGGATTTACAGCTATGATCCCAAAACGAAGCAGCAATCGAGAGTATGGGTCTATAGAGATGAGCCGAAACCTTTTTTTCTTCACTTTACTTAGAAACGAGATGGAAAAGTTATTCTCCTGATGGTAAGTGATTGGCATGCCTATCACGATAGTTGCTATGAGATTTATTTACTATATCTCCCTGGCCCAGATATATTTATAATTACTAAAGTAATTAAACTTACGATAAATCGTTTAAGCTCTGGGAAATGTACCTACTGTGCTCGTCACCAAGGCAGGGCCATATTATATACTGTCTCTAAATAGTTCTTAGTAAATATACAAGCATTATGTTTAATTTCTAGTGCGGTACTATTAGTTAATCTGTGACCAAGGGTAATTTGGCTAACTACTGCTCACATAAAATAAAACTTTGTGCTTGTATACTTTCTAAGAACTATTTAGAGACAGTATATAATATGTCTCTACAGCATATAATATTGTATTGTTACCGTCCATCTGTTATTTGTTATTCCTCTGAGAATGGGTTGTCTGGAAGAGATTGCTCTGAGCGATATGTCCGCCCATTGTTGCACCTAGTTTATATCATTGTTATTTATTTTATTGTCTAATATTAAGTACAAATGTGGTGTCTCAATAAAGTGTTATCTATCTATCTATAATACATGGCTCTGCCTTGATATCCACCGTCGGCTGTTCAGGACGCTTGCTGAATAGCTCATAACTGCCAAATCTGGCTCACTAGGAATCTGGTATGTTGGTCATCTGGTATTTTAGGAATCTGGTATATAGGGAATAACGCCTGTTTAAGCCATGCAGGGCCTTGAACTATTGCAACTGTTGTGTGTGAGCGTGACATTTCACATAGCAACATACGAACTTCTTGCTCGTCTCATCAACATGTTTCATAAAAAAACACCGGCCAAGTTCTATTTGGACTTGCGCACCTAGAGTTCATTCTCTTTAATAAATAACAAAACTATGACATAAACGGTCATACGAGTATATTTTGATCACGTGAACTTACAATTTGATTTATTTCTCAGCTGAATGATATAATAATATCTTGATAAACAGACTGACAGACGGACAATAAAGTGATCATAATATAACGGTTAATATTTCATTTTATTTCTTTATTATTTTATTAGAATTATAGAATTATTCCAAAACACCACATATCATAACTTAGGTAAGTGGGTACATTTATGATTGTATATGTATTGATAATTTCTTATCCTCACTAGAAGTAATACTAGACTGAATGACAGGTCGATCATGTATTGTACTCGGTGATATGAATATCGACATTAAGCTGACAACCAAAGATCCCAGAGCTGAACAGTATCTAGAATTACTTGCATATCATGGGTACACACCAGGCCATCAATTTCCAACGCGTTTTGCTAACTGTTTGGACCATGTTTTCATCAAAAGTTCCCTGCAGTCCACAACAATAGTATGCTGCAATAATGTGACCGACCACGATGTCACACTTGTTGCTATTGCTGAGAAACCAAACGCTATATGTCCTGAGAGTCGACAGGTAAAGGAAATTGACTATTCTAAGGTCATCAATGACCTGAGCAAAATTGACTGGTCTGATTTTTATAGACACACTGATCCGAATAAGGCAGTTACTGTTTTTGTGCAAACCTTAGACCAAATAATAAATACTCATAAATCAGTAAAACTAATACGTAATTCCAAATACATACGAAAAAACTGGATTACACCAGGCTTAATCAAATGTATTAGAAAGAGAGATGCGCTACAGTTAAAAGCAAAAATGAAGCCAAATGATAAAACTACACAGGATAAATTTAAAAAATACAGAAATTATTGTAACAATCTTTTACAGAATCCTAAAAATGAACATGATTCCAAACTAATTAAAATGAATATTCATGACAGTAAAAAGTTGTGGAAGTCGATAAAAGATGCATGTAGCATTAATACTACAAAAACTAAAAACACAGATCTGCTTAGAAGTTTGCCTAATCCTATTGATGCCTTAAATAAAGTCAATATTTTTTTTGCTACAATTGGAGAAAATTTAGCAAATGATATACTTTTAAAATTGAACTGAACACTACTCAGGAGGAATTAGCAAATTTAGTAATATTTAAGCATGGTCCTTCCAGCTCTCTTTATTTAGGTCCAACTGACCTAACCCAAATCTCTAAAATAATTGTCTCCCTAAAATCTCACTCCGCCCCAGGTGCTGATAACATCTCTAATCAGTTACTTAAATCTGCTAAACACATTTTGTCTGCCCCAATCGCATTTATTTGTAATTTGAGCTTAGAATTGGATTCATTCCCAGACTCCTTGAAAGATGCAAATGTTTGCCCCATCCATAAAGCGGGGGACACAGAACTGCCATCGGACTACCGACCTATATCACTACTGACCTCACTATCTAAGATATTAGAGAGAGTGGTAAACAAAAGTCTCATGAGCTTTCTGGAAAGAGGAAATATATTGTCACCCAATCAATACGGCTTTCGTGCTGGAAGATCAACGGAGGATGCTGTTACTGCTCTAGCTGACTTCGTGGGCAGCAAAATGGACGCAGGTCAGAGATGTATCGGCGTCTTCCTTGACCTGGCGAAGGCGTTCGATACCGTCTCGCTTCCTATACTCTTAAAAAAGTTGGAGAGCCTCGGAGTTCGTGGAAAAGCATTACGGTGGTTTCAGTCATACCTTACAGAGCAAAGGCAGCGAGTTAAAGTAAACGAGCACTTAAGTGACTATCGGAAAGTAGCTTTCGGAGTTCCACAGGGAAGTGTACTCGGACTGACACTATTTCTGACATATATTAACGATTTATGTCAACTTAAAATCTCCCAAGCTCAACTTTTTTCTTTCGCCGACGATACTTCAATTATTTTCCATGCGGAGAGTTGGAATGAGCTTTCCACTATTACAACTAAGCAAGATTGTTAAGTGGCTTAACTACAACTTGCTCACACTTAATGCTGACAAGACGAAATTTGTTGCATTTAGAGTCTCATGCCGTTCCGCGCCCACTAAGCCGCCATGTATTCAACTTCACACATGTGCAATATATTCACAACACCAATGCACCGACGTTTGCCCGAAATTAGAACAAGTCCTGACATTAAATATTTAGGCATATATATAAACGAACTTCTATCCTGGACAAAACAAACACAGATACCTACTTAGCAATCGCATAAGAAAGTTACTGTTTATATTCAAAAAGCTTAGAAGCAATAGCAGACGTAAAAACAATAAGAATGGTTTGCTCTGCACTGTGTAAGTCACTAATTTATTATTGTATAACTTCATGGGGTTCAGCATATGTAACACATTTTGTTAAAGTTGAACGTGCACAACGCGCAGTTCTTAAAGTCGCTTACAAAAAAGCTTTTCGATACCCGACTAACGAACTGTACAAAGAAACCGAAGAACTAAGGGTACGCCAGCTATTTATTTTGGCCACTGCATTACGTTTTCACAAAACAGCTCTAGTAACCACCAACGTTATCAGATCCAGAAGGAAACCAAAATGGGATTCAACAAAGACATCTGGAAGGATAGGACAGAAGTGTCACAACTATTTAGGGTCATACATTTACAAACAGCTAAATAAGACACTTAATATAATTAATTACACCTCACGCGTATGTAGAACGAAAATATTAAGTTACCTTCTATCACTTGATCATACTAGCACGGAAAATCAGCTAAGAATAAACATATGAAAATAATTAATTTATAAATAAAAACAATTAATTAATACTATCTAATTATCGAAATTTAATTGAAAAACCTAATAGTCTTATAAAATCCGTAATATACATTATTATTTCTAATTACTTATTCTTTTATATGTTTTTATTGTTTATGTTTCTATATGTTTTTTATCTTGTCCCTTATTTATACAACCTGCACTCCTCACTATCTCACTCGTTGACATAAACACGGCTCACGTGCTTCATCGTGGACTTACTCACCAGCACCCTGGAAGTGAACTAGTCCTCACAAACTCAGGGTATCCTACCGTGAGGACTAGAGATAAACATAATTCATCTACTGTGTTTACTATATGTAAAGCTATTATTATTGTGAGCGATAAAACTTATCATCTAAGACCTCCATATATTATTGTTATCACTTATTATAGTTGTGCAATATGCACAGGTATCGTTAGATTTATTTTTAATTACTCAATTCAACATAGATTGTTCAACGTAGATGATCTGTACATTTGTAGCTCTTAGCATAACACGTAAGTTATTGTAACGAACCAACATTTTGAGTAAATAAAATATTATTGTTATTATTATATATTATTATTTATAAAACATCAAGTAGGTAAGTACTTAGAAGGTAAAGTAAAATTCATTTCGTTTCATTTTGAAGTACGGAACCCTAAAAATACCTAGGGTATATATACCTACTAGCCTACCTACCTCACATTGCACTACATGTTTTTATGGTTACTTAAACGATTTACTTAAATGTACCTAACCACGCCATGCCGCTAATATAATACGAAAGTGAGCTCTTAAGAAATACAAATTACCTACGTAAAGTGGTTTAATAGAAGCAAATAACATACATGCAAGTGTTCAGAGGTCGTTGCTCACGTCGCACGTGGCATACTGATGAGAGTTCTATCCACCTACCTACTTTATGTCGATGGTTGTCAGTGCGCCATTTCCGGAAACGCATATCTACAGTTGTACCTACACGGTACCTTAGTACCCATCCTATTATTTCCTTTTAATCATGCGACTACGGAAGCAGTGTGGCAGCGATGAAACGTTGTTAAGTTCCTCATCGATATTATCGGTTAGTCATAGGTTCTTTAGTGATAAGTATAACTTAAGCAGAGCCCGCATGGAGAAGTACAACACCTTTGCCAGTTATTCAACAGTGAAGCAGTAGTGTGCAAACATTACTATATCGTTGAAGGGCAATGTTTCTAGGTTAATTACAGGGCAAAACATTTAACATCTTATATCTCAAGGCGACGAGTGGAGTTCATTGCCATGTAGGGGTCTGAACTCCTACCTTAATAAAAAACATAGACTAAAGATAATCCCGTGTTTAAAGCATGGTTCAAGCAAATTTTGTATGGATAAATTCCTTAACGCTTAGCGACCCAGAGACGTAAATATCAGTTTCATTCATATATCTTTTGTTTTAATTATGACGGTATAGGAAGGTTTAATCCACTCCAACGCCAGATTTAAACTCTGGACTTTCTTTACTTCACGTTTTATAATTAGGGGGTAGTAGTTTATAAATTGTGAACGGTACTGAAGTAAGGATGGTTATAGGCAAGTGTGATGCTTAGCTCAAGCGAACGACTTAGTCATAAATATCATCATCGACTGTCATAAAACACAAATATGACCATTTGAAACCTCTATAGCCTACCTAAATGGCTTGGAGATTAACATGAAAAGACAGAAGTGCGGGCTAATATTTTATAGTTTTTAATTACCGAACCAGACTAACAGGTTACACCTTCTTGGTACGGAATAAATGTTGTTCACAAGGAGCAGTACAAAACACCTTCACACAGTTTGTAGAGTCCAAGTCTACACTCCAGTTATCTCCAGGACTCCAGTTCTATCGCATAGGTTTGAATGATCTTCCGATTAGAATTTGAATTAGAATTAGGCATGAAAATACTTTGTCCAAATAACTATAGTTTTTCCTACAAAATGTCAATTTCCTATGCTGCCGTAACACGTCGATCGGTAGGTCCCATTTGTTCTATGGAACATGACGTAATAGAACAATTTGAGAAAATATTGTCCCTATTTGTACTATGGAACTACAAACTTACTTTTGCTCCTGTTTTTATTTGTCTGTGAATGCACAGAACTAAATATATTTTATCAAATTGTTCGTCATGTCATGTTCCATAGAACAAATGGGAGCTCCCGACGTCGATTATTAAAATCGACAAATTTAAATATTCGAAACAATTAAGTGGACAAAGGCACATCACATGAACGTAACTACTTTTTAAATATATGTTTCAATCAAATACATACTTAAATTCACTAAATACTCTAATAGTTTTTTTATTAACAATATCTTACTTAACATCGAGCATATTTGTTATCATCATAATGTGCAAAGTTAGTTCTTAATTGAATGAAAATATAAAACTGCAGCTAGTTTTTTTAGCTACCACACCCACTCAGAAAGTGTCTCGTTACCCGTTCATAAACGAGTTACAATACAAAGTTAGTAATTTCTGCCTTATAAATGTGTGGCGGGAACAATTATATGGAATTTCATTTCTGCCCTCGGTAGCAGGGTAGAAATGTTGTATGAAAATCTATTTCTGCCCCGCTAGCGTTCTTTTGTTTTTTAGGCAGCTACTTGTTAATGTATTGTTAATTAATATTGTATTTTACTAAATCGATAATTTAATGGTACGCTTTTACATATTCTAAATAACTTTACAAAATGTCATCTGATAGTGGTTGGCGACTTTGTATCGATGAAGCCACCAGAAAAAAAGATGTATTTGATTTCGTACTAAATGCTCCAGACAATAATTATTTACTAATAAAGGTAACTATTTTATTTTCCTCGTAGACCGTGTAGTATAAAGCACTACATATCACTCGAGAAAAAGTTCTTTTGCTCCCCTCGGTGTACAAAGTACTATTAATTCACCCGCGGTTTTGACGGTGGTTATATTTTTTATTCCTAATCAACTCCAGTATTCGAGCGAACAAAATAAACGAATATCAGTTAATCCGTTTTTGAGTTTCAGCCGAGACTAACGAACAGCAATAAATTTATACAGCGCATAACAAAAAGGTGTAGTACTCGTATTTCTAAAACCACACACGGAAAACCTCGAATACAATTGCGTCAACTAACTGCTAACTAACTGCGTCCCAGAAAGTAGTAAAAATTCCGAGTTATGATTAACCAAAGATTTTCTAATACTCGAAAAACTAGGCCAAAGGCCTCCAGAACGTAGACTAGGTATAGACTGAGACTTTTTTAAGTCATCCTTTATGGATACCATCGGCTCCGGGGGGAGCACGGTGCTTATGTGAAAGTCTCTGCTAGGAGGGCAGCATACCCACCAAGCCTCTGCCGTGTTCCGTCACTGCCGCTTTTGGCGGGAACGCGAGACAGATTTAGCACGCGACCGCGAACCCGCCGCGGCTGTCCGTTGCCGGACCCTTATCTCTTGCAGCACGCCAGAATACTGTAATTACTCAGGAGACCAAACCCGCAATTGGATGCCGGACTCCCCCGAGTCTGGGCGCCCTAAGTCCCCCTACGATGGGTCAGGTGAGTAGCCCCACCGCCCGCTACTTCGGCCGCAGAGGATAGGGACAGCAGCGCCTCTCAATATCGACAGTCCTCTTGCCCTGCGACCCCACCGCGTCCGCCATCTAACGGTGGCGGCCCCGTCAAGGTCGCGGAAGGCAGGGTGAGCGGCTCACCGTAATACCGGCACTCCTCTCCCGCCGCAACCTCTAACTCTCAGCCGCGGTGCCACCCATACGACACCGCAGCCTGCCCCAGTTGCAGTGGGACCCATACACCACCGCAACCTACAGTGACTGCTCCCATGTGGACTTGGAGGGCGAAGAACATAGAAGCGATCCCACCTCGGACTCGCCAGCTATCTCCTATCACTGGCAGGCCCATTGGTTCCTCTTAGCTTCACCGTGGTGACCCAAGCCACGGCTACTGAGCCCCCCGCTACGAAAAGGAGGGAGGGGAAAGAATAAAAATATTTGTTATAATTAATTTATTTAATAATATAAAAATAATATGTACAAGAATAACTTATATTATATTTTTTATCGCGATTGAACGTGTAGTTCTCTAAAAACTACATATAACCTTATTTGACTCCTACGAAATCTTGAGCAGCATAAGCCTACATGCTACAAATTACAATACAGCTTTTGTTTTATACTCTAGCTCGTAAGTAACTTAAAAGAAGAAGAATAAAAATATTCATTAGTCTTATATAATATTGTTCCTATTACAGTACTTGCAAAGTAAGTAAATATCTTTAACAATAATCTATCTATCGCCTGTTTACCTTACTAGAGTTAGATATTTGACACTATTTGTATGGAATTTATCTCAAATTTCTATCGGTAGTAAGGAAAACCGTGGATAGATAGATTATTGGGATCCTCCATTAGTAGAACGTCTTCCCTACTAGCGTTGATTCACGCAGGTTTGGCGCGAGACGCATGTAGGGATGTCAACATCGCCACAAAACAAGTACACATCGCATTTACGTTTTATTGGTAGCATACATACGCAACAGAAAACAATGACATTTAAAAACTGCCAATCCCGACCGACGCCACCCTATACTCTATAATACTTTGGTACTGTATGTTGTGTATTAGTTTTACACCTACTATTATCTATCTATTCTATACTTATTATATAAGAGTAGAGGCCAAAAAGTCTGTACTTTGAAGACAAATAAAAAAATGTGAGTCAGTAGACGTAAAATTACCTTCTGAACAAGAATATGACGTTTTTGAAAAAAAAATCTGTCTGTCTGCCTGTATGTGCACAGATTTCGATGAAACTTGGTATATCAATAGAAAAGAGTTCAGAGAACTTTTTTTATTAACCGACTTCAAAAAAAGAAGGCGATTTCTAAATTTTACTGTCCATAAATATTTTTTTAAGTGTGTTTGCGGATCAATTCGTCGTTTATGTACCGAATTTGATCGTTCACTGTTATTTGGAAGGATAAGGAAACCAGGATCTGATAACGGTATTCCAGAGAAATCGAGGGGAACCTCAGAAAATCGTAGTGGCGACTAAAGCGTTTGTTAATTTTTTACATTTAGTATCTTGAAGCACTTTTCATTTCTTCGTAGCTTTCGATTCCATTATCAGATCAGCTCCAGACCTTCATTAAATAGACTACTATTTAATGAAGGTCTGGAGCCGATCTGATAATGGAGCCGAAAGGCTTGGTGTTTGGGCTTGATTAATTTGTATTGATGACAACTTTACACCTAGACTGGTAGTGACTGTCATCAAGACGAAGAACAGTCAAGAGAACTCCTCAACGTTTTACAGTAGCTACTTCGTGTTTGTAATAATTTCATTTCCGTTGATAAGAACTTTGCACCCATATGGGTTATAAAGTCCAGCAGTTTTTTGATGTACACTCCAATACCTGAAAAGTATTTCTCCTCGTTGGATGATATCATCATTCACGCTGAATGACAATCGATCACGTAATTAGCAAGGGTCACTAACATTAGCATATTTTTTTTACGAGAAATGGAACCGACCTCAACATCAAAAAGTGTGAAATAACTAATAACACATAATATTTTGATAGTAGGTACTTTTGAACTATCATGGTACCGACTTCAACAAGTTATTTCACACTTTTTGGAGATGAAGTCGGTTACATTTTTTAGGTAATATTTATTTTCTTGATCCGTTACATGAATTAAAGAATGCGGCTTGATATCTGTATGCTAGACGGCCTCATATAAAACTAGGGTCCCGATTAACTGGTCAGCGCGCTTGAACTTCTATGGTACGGCTAAAATCTACGCTATAACAATAAATTAAATGCAGCACACCGGGGTGTGTATTACTAGGGTTAGGGGATAGAGGTGTATAAATATTTTTTCATACCACCGGCTCGAAAATGTCCAATTACATATCACGCAATATCAACGTAAGCAAGGCATTACATCCCCGGGGCTGTAATTTTGTATGTTACTCCGATGGGTTTACTGGGTGATTGTAGGAAAACTCTGAATACGGAGACAGCATACAGAAAAAAAATAAAAAAGGCAGGATTGTACTATAGGGAGTGTCATTGTTGTGCACCGCGTTGCTATGGGTTACGCACGGCTCCTCTATGCGCATTCAATGTCATAGGTCAAGTTTCGTACCGCGATTTGGTGTTCGGTGTTATTTTAACAACTTTTATTTTTATTTATCCATATAATGTTATAATTTTGAACGTGGTGCATGTAGCTTACTGTGCTAATATATCGGGAGCTCCAAAGGTAGCTCAATCATCTACATGTCGTGAGTAGATACTAATTATAATTTAGTTAACAACCGCAAACTGAACTGTCTTAAACATTGTTTTCCATAAAATGTTCCTTCCAAAAATATTACTCTGTCCTTCTATAACGGGGCAAATGTGTGCAATTTGAATATTAACTATTTATTTATTTTACTTTTAACTGAATAACTGCTTTTTTAAAGCTCTGAGTTTTTATTGTCACGCAGTAGGTATGAAAAGTAGAGTGTTCACCACGAGGATAAAGCCTGTCTTCGTCTTGGGCGGCTTCAACCCCTCGCTTCACTCAGGACTTTACTTAACTCTCTCGCTTCGTTCGGGAATAAAATTTTAATGCCCTCGCTGCGCTCAGGGATTAGCTAAAGAGTCCCCGTTGTACTCAGGTTTCAATATATCGCCCGTGACGTAAGACACTGCTTTACTCCCTCGGTGCATAATCTACTAATAATTATTAAAAATATGTACGAGTGTGTACAACAAGATTACACATCATAGTAATCATCCTTGGACTGACATGCCTCAATGGTATGACAATTGACATGTAGATAGCTAACATGTAATGGTAAGACATACCTTCATAATCATAATCAGCCCATTTTGTTCCCACTGCTAGAACTCGAACATATTTAAGGATCAAGTAAAACAATTCTATCTACACATTTAATACTGCACTGCACATTTTATTAATTTCGTATTTATACTTACTGATTATTACAACTTATTGGGTATGACACTTATTTAGTACAATCATGGTAATGATATAATATTACAATAACACATAGTGTCATATCTCTTTTGTCTTCTCTTTTTGTGCTATGTTTTAACAACGCGCCTATCTCTATCAATTTTATCTATCTATTTTGTATACATTCCATCCTAAGGTTGCCTAGGAGGAATTGCTTTTAGTGATAAGGCATTGTGACACTATCTTTGTATATCTTATATTTAAGTTTTATATTGTTATCTTTTGTGTGTAACAATAAATTATTATTATTATTATTAATTAAGAATGTAAGTAGAATACTTTAGAGTACTTTATAATATACATAATGAAATACATGTTATTTTCAAATCCAACATAACAAATCGCCACGCCCTACATCGTTGAAGGGTAAGGTAGTGGTGTTTGAAACACCTACCTTTCGCCAGAGGGACATGTTTTTGGTCCCGTGTAATAGAGCGTATTGCCATTTACAGAGCACTGTTCCAGACTCCAGTCTGCTATTGAGAATATCTATGTCAGAAATCACCTAATAACGGTCCGACCCGGGTATTGAACCCAGGACCTCGAAATCCCAAAGCGGTGCCAAGACCACGCGAGTGAAGCCGCTGGCGGGTCAGCTCAATCGTCGCACCTATATATCTTCGAAGGGGCAAGCAGCGATGTGAAACACCTGCGTTTTGCCGGATATATTTTTGGTCCCATAAGGGAGCGAGCCTATTGTCATCTATGGGACACTGTTCCACACTCCGGACTGCTATTGAGAATTTCTTTGACAGAAAATCCCAATAAATGTCCAACCCGAGGATCGAACCCAGGACACCAAGATTCCAAAACGGCGCTTCTACTACTTGACCAAGCGAGCGAAGCCGCGGGCAGGTCAGCTAGTTTATACATAAACCTTATTTATTAAAAATCGCTAAGGATCAAAAAGACGCTATTGATAGGATATCGGGCTTACTTTAAACGCTCCTTAAATTTAAATTATATCATTAAGCACCGCGCACAAAGCTTTTGTGTTTAATATAAAAAAAAAACGGGAATCATATAAGTATATAAGTCAGATCTTTATCTATTTATTTATTTATTTATTTATTTGGTTTCCCATGAATAGTTACATTACTTCTTGTGTCTTATACATATTCTTAACTAAGTTGCTTAATGCGCTATTTGTTAAAGGGAAACACCACATGCAATATTATAAATTATACAAAATAAAGTCTTTTTGCCTACATCTTAGAAATACAAAAATAAAGTTAACAGCTAAACGTGAACGTATTTATTATAAATTTAAGTATTCGCATCAATTAATCCTAATCACTTTACCAAGCTTATGCTCGGCGTAACACCTTTTTAAATGTTGCAAGAGAATCTCCAAATATATCAAACAACTTACTATTTTCATTAACAAGTCTGCTTATTCTAGGTATCGGAGAGTTGGCTCCTAACACTGTTCTACGAAAAGGGGGGGGCAAAGGGAGTTAAAGGCTGTCGTGGATATTTAAAGGGGACTCTAAGTTTAAACTTAGCTAATAATTCTGAACAATCAATACTGTTATTTAATAGTTTGTGCACAAATATGAGGTCTATATTATTTCTTCGAATATATAGAGGTTGTAGTTTAAAGTAGGAGAGACGTTTCTCATATGCTCTAATTTTTTTAACATGTCCGGTACAAAATGCTAAATGCCATATAAATCTCTTCTGTATACGTTCCAAACGTAGAGAATGTACAGCATAATGAGGTCTCCAAACAGGGGAGCAATATTCTAAAATGCTGCGTACAAGACAATTGTACAACAAGATTTTAGTTTTGGGCTTGCGAAATTCTTTACTGTTGCGGATAACAAAACCCAGTAGTTTAGAAGATTTCTTCGTAATATGTTCAAAGTGAGGTATGAAAGTGAGTTTAGTATCAAATATCACCCCTAGGTCCTTCATCAGAATTACTCTTTGTAAATTAGTAGCTTTTAATTTGTAATTATATTCTATACTCGTTAATTTTCGGCTGAATGTCATTTAAGAACATTTGGAAGTATTTAATGTCATCCCATTTAAGTCACACCAGCTTGTTAGCCTATCTAGATCTTTTTGCAACATTTCAACATCTTCAAAACTTTTGATAACTTTCAAAATCTTTAGATCATCAGCAAACAAAAATGGCGTAGAATGCCATAAACAATCAGGTAGATCATTGATAAATATATTAAACAGGAGAGGACCTAGGTGTGAGCCTTGAGGAACTCCTACACTTACATTTGAACGAGTTGTTGAAGTGTAGCCCGCTGCTACTACAAAAAAACCACGATCATTTAGATACGAACGCAACCATTCTAGAATTGGTCCAGCAAAACCGTACGTAGCAAGCTTGAGCAGAAGCTTAGAGTGGGAAACCCTGTCAAACGCTTTACTTAAATCTGTATAGACTACATCAACTTGATTGTTTGTATCCATCGCCTCAATGAGGTTTTCTGTAAAGGTCATTAAATTTGTACATGTGGACCTTTGCTTTATAAACCCGTGCTGGTGTTTTGATAGAAACTGTTTAAAATGTCGATAAATATGTGGAAATAACAATGACTCTAATATTTTCGCAAAGGTAGATATTATGGAAATAGGACGGTAATTGTTTGTAACGCTATCGTCACCATTTTTAAATAAAGGTACCACCTTGGCAGTCTTCCAGAGTGTAGGGAATTTTCCTGTAGTTAAAGATTCATTGTAAATTATATACATAGGAAGAGAAAGACTTGAGGAGCAAAGCTTTATTAGTTTAGGAGGGATTCCATCTGTCCCGGCACCTTTTTCAGTATCAAGATTTTCGAATGATTTTTGTACTGTCATTTTTGATACATACAAACTAGATAAAGAGTAACTGCTTTGTTTTATAATGTTCACGGTACAGTCAATGGAATTCGATTTGTCTGTGTTTACATTATTTGGGTCCTCACTGTTCGCGGACGCAAAGCATTTGGCAAATGCATCACATATATTTGTTCCTCCCGTAACTATTTCCCCTCCATTTGAAACCGAAATTGGAAAAGTAGATGCACCCTTCCTCTTAGCTTTCATAAATGTCCAAAATAGTTTTGGGTGTTTTTTGATTTTATCTTCCATATAGTCACGATACTTATTATAACATTTTGTTGCTAATTTATCACAACGGCTGTTCAATTTTTTTAAAATGAGTTCGTCCATTGGATTTCTATAAATTTTAAATCTCCTTAGTACATTGTTTTTTTCTTGCAGTGCCCTTTTCAATTTTTTATCAAACCATATTGGATATTTTGATTGATTCGGCTTACACACCGGTACGTATTTTTCAATAGCAGATCTTAAAACACAGTAGAATTTATCCAACTTGAAGTTTAAATCAATACAACCTGCAAATAACTCATGCCAATTAATAGTACTTAGATGCTCGTTCAAAGTCTTATAATCGCATTTATGAAAGTTGTATCTTTTCTCTAAATTATTTTTCAGTGTATTGTTAATTAACGTTTTTATTTCGATTTCCAAGGGAGGGTGATAAACATCTAAGTTACTTAATTTAAAGTCAGATTTACAAATTTTGCAGTTACTCAAATCCGTTAAAAAAAGATCCAAGACTTTTTTTTGAACATTTTGTACTCCATTTAGTTGTTTATAGTTATTAAGGTAAGCGAAGTCAATAAGTGTTTGTGCTAATGGAGTAACCACGTATGCAGTTTGTGAATTCTCAGCCAATGACCAGTCTATTATGCTCAAATTAAAGTCGCCTACAATGCAAGACTTATAACTATGTTCGTCAGCAATACGATTGCAGTTATCTAAAAACATTTCAAGAACAGCTTTTTTTACAGGAGAAGGAATATAGACTCCGCAAAAAGCTATCTGTTTATCAGTTTTTGAAATGTTTACATCTAAAACCAGCCATAAGTCCTCACAATCAGATTCCCAACTCTGCATACGTTTCGAAGAAATATTTTTTTGCACAGCAACTAATACTCCTCCACCGTCTTGTTTTTTGTTATTTTTTGTTATTTGTCTATCTCTTCTGTACACATTATATCTACTGTCGAACAGTTCTTCACTAAAAACATCACAATTAAGCCAGGTTTCTGTTAATATAATAACATCATAGTTTGAACAAGCTAAATTTTTCGTAAACATTTGAGTTTTTGGTCTTAAGCCTCTCACATTTTGATAGTATACCTTTAATGAACCAAATTTTATTTTTAACAGACTAACAACGCTTGATCAAAACATCATTTAACCTAATTTAACTTAGCAATACATTTTATGTCTCTTATGAACTTGAATTCTGAATCGTCAGTTATTCAAGAGCGCAAACTATCATGGTTGGGACCAAGTACTAAAACTAGAATAGGCTAAAATTCCTATAACTTTTTGGCACCTTATATCTACAAGCAATTAAACAAAATACTCGACATAGTAGGTGTCACGAGACAAACTTGCAAAATCAAATTCCAAAACCACTTACTAGCATTGGGCTTCAAGGGTACTGAAGATTTACTTAGAATCAATATATAGACACACTAAAGTCATAAAAGAGAAGAAGGAATATATGTTAATTAATTTTATTTGTAGTATTATTATTATTTTTATTATATTTTCGCGGTTGTTTCTATAAACGTTTAAAATGAAAACATCATTTGCTCTTTATATGTAAGAATTAAATGTCTTAATTAAGATAACCTAAGGGAGTAAACTAGCTCTCACAAACACAGGGAATCCTACTGTGAGAGCTAGGGCTGCATGTATATCTTACGTTATTTTTATTTTATGTTGTTAAATTATATTTGTATAAGATGATATAAGAATGAATTTTGGTCACGAAAATAAAAAATAAAAATAAATATGATTATTATTATTTATCTTTCCAACTTAATTTAGTTTCAACTGCAAGCTTTCTGCTCTCATTGAAAAAGACCACAGGATGTGGATGAAACTATAGTCGGAAAGATCTGAATTATATACGTGATTCCCGTTTTTTATATAAATATTGTGTCTAAACTACGTTTTCATAATAAAACAATTTTGTTATGTATTTGTTTCAAGCAAATTATTTATATTAATTGTTGTCGACATTTTATGTAGTACCCTGAATAAAAAAGACATTTTATCATCCAAATTATTCCTGGTTAAAGTATGCCCTAGGAGAGAGAGAGAGAGAGAGTTTCATATCTTAAAGACACTGGGATAGATCCTGCAAGTTATATGGCACCGCCAAACTGTCTAAAAATCATTCCATAGTTAGATCCGACATCTAGTGCGAATATTGTCGTTCATGACATGCCTCCCACTAAACCAGTAATAAACCCATAATAAAAACACCTCAATGGATTACGATGCAATCATAGTTGTGTTTAAACCAAGCAGGCTAGAATTTAAGAAACTATGCTAGATTATTCTTATTTTAATAGATAAATGTATTAAAATAGTAAATTCTCACTATAAACCTAAAACGACGGCTTCTTGCTTATATAGTCATTAGTATTATTAGTCTAGTCTACTAGACTAGCCTAGTCATTACCTGCGTATACACATGTATTTAAATAGCTTAAGATTTTTACACTAGACTATCTGTATTATATTCGATACAGCCGTGCGATTCTCTAAGATAAACATCGTTGCATCATTGACAACATCCCTGAAACAAATTACGAAAATAGATTAATAAGAATAAATTAATTATTAATTTAAAAAAAAACCAACAAGAAACATTGGAAAATCAACGTTACGTACAAGGGCGATCTCTCATAAAGTATTTGACATCGGTGAGCTCGTCGACGATCGCAACGACGAATCGTTAGAGAATCGCACGGCTGTTCACATAGGCAGGCTTCTGTTTAGACTCTATAAAGATAACTTATAAAAATGCGATTGTTTTCAATATATTTGAGCAATCCTTACAGTAAAAGCTTTGAGCAAAAGTACAGCTGTTTTAGAAATTCCAGGATTGCCAAATATTTTAAAGGTTAACCCATTTTTTTAACCGAACTGAAACTTTGCAACCTTTGTCAAAGGTTGCAAAGTTTGTTTTTAAAAGGCAATCTTAGGAAATATATAAACTTTCCATGACTCATAAAATACCTTCATAAATCCTACACGTGTAATGGAAAGAGGTACACCTGTACACGTGTTTGTGCTGTGGAAAAAAATATTGTTGCAAAAGTAAGCTTTTCAAACTAATTTCAATCAAACCTAAAGCTAAGTACGAATGTTACCTACCGCGCTGAAAGCAAGAAGCCATACAAAGAAACTTGTCTCGTGTTTCGCTAAAGTTTCAAATGCAACTTTAACCTTGGTAGGAGACCTTAGAGGGCAAAGTTAATTAATTGTGTTATTACGCCAAGTTCATGTTACAGAAAATTATATTTCATTTTCTCATTAGTAGGTATGTTTTTATGTTTTTTCCACAGATCCACGTTTTAAGTTTTTTAACTGACATGGTCACTAATGCAAGAGTTAAAGAAAAAAGCTCCGTAGAAACTCGCGAGCAGATACCGTGAGTTAAAGGGGTGATAGACGTGCGAGTAAGTTCGCGAACTTGTGGCTCGACGACCTCTTTCGTTGGTGTGTCACCCTAAGTACGTACTTTAAAACCGCCGAGTAAGTTACAAGTGTGAAATTTTACTCGTAACCCGCCTTCGCTCGTACGTGTGGCAGCATTGCGAGCCGCGAGCCGCCATTATTAGCCGAGTATTTGAGGTTTTGTAATTTTTGTTAATTTTGATTCCGAAATTTCTCATATTTCCAAAACAAAAGCGATATCCGAACTTATTCGCATGAACTGCTAACCTTAAATGCTAATGCTAAATGCTGCTAAATTTATAAAAGCTTTTCGAAATAACAGAAGTTTCAAGAATACAATAATTTATTAGAAATTATACGTAAGGTGGAGAGAGATGCTACAATTGATAATGTCAAGAAAAATCATGTATTTAGTTATAAAATGTAATACAATATAATTTCTAAATAACACAAAGCTTCTGCCGACGATATCGCAATACAGAGTGAGTAAGCTTCACGTGTGTCACCGACGCACGTCGAGCCGAGTAAGTTCACGATCTTTAAAATCGCGTACTTTAAGTTTGTACGTCTATCACCCACTTTATGTAAGTCGAGACCCAAATCTAGGTCCAAGTGACTATTGTGTCATTGGTAATAAGCCGGAACGCAAGAAACGAGAAAGGAAGAGAGTAGTTTCGTCTGCTCATAACAATACCTACCCGCAGATACTTCAGTTTACTCGTGAACATGGCGCATGCAACTGTGCCAAAATATCGAGAGCCCACAATAAATACAATGCATGGTAAATATCCCGTTAAACTTTTTAGTTAGTAAAAGTTTGTAGTTTTGTAAGCGACAGTCAGTTGAAAAAAATACTAATCAATTGCCCTACATAACTTTGATACTACCTCAGATACTTGTGAATCGATGCCATTGGAGGGTACGTGAGGAAGCAGATGGTTGATCGGAGGCCATCCGCGATTAGAACGAGAAAATGGCCAGACAACGGAAGTATCGGAACAGTGTAGGAGTGCGGAGGTTCTGCTGAAATAATTAGTATACAAATTTAGAGAAGCAAAACATATGTTTGTTATATGTGTCATCGTTGTTACTCGTATTTCGTCATAGCTTTTTAAACAGTTTTTTTTAAATTTTACCGTGCAAACATAAAACCACAAACAAGGCAACAAATTATTCTCAAACTTTACCATTTAATAAAAAACCTGGCCGTAGTAGGACTGCTAGTCATTCAGGGAATATCTTCATTGTATACGTACTATCCAGTAACAAATTGTACGCCTGTTTATGCGATGTACACCAGAGTTTTGAGCAGAAGTTTAGCATGGCAATGAGATTTTTTGTTGTCATTCGCTGAGTAATTTTACTTGGACAGTACTCTTATACACTACCGAATAATTAACAAACTAAAATAATTAAAAGCTATAACATAAGGTACCTACGTATAATCATGATAAACTGACCTGGAATTCTAGAACAGCACACATGTTCTTTTTATGCCGGAAAATGCTGCTGCATGTGAGATAGTTGATAGTAGTTTTCGGATATTTTCAATAGGGTAGTACAATAATTTGTTGTTTTGATAAATCTATCACACAATAGTGTTTCCCTACTATCACTTCGCCCCAAAATACATGTGATTGCGGGGGTGCCAACCAAGTTGGCCTCTTGCACAAGAAACCTATCACCTTAGTAAGTCTTAGTTCTTAACCTACTATACTTAGTATTATTGATTATTTATCATCATTATCAGCCGGAAGATATCTAGTGCTGAACATATGCCTCCCCCATAGAACGCCACTTAGACCGGACTCGCTTCGTGCATCCTGTGGGGGGCCGGCCAACACTTTGTCTTCCGGTGCGTGGTCGCGACTTGAGAACTTTTTTTCCCCATCGGTTATCAGTTCTGCGAGCGATGTGGCTTACCCATTTATGATTATTTTTATATTTCAGTTATATTTCTCTTAAGATTAGGACAATACGTGCTCGACTAATAACCCCATGCCTGCCTACCACAATAAAATAAAATAAACTGCGTTTTTGACCTCAATACATAGGTTATTGTATTAGTTTTTTATTAGACTTACAGAAATTCCTACAGCGTACCACGTAGTAACCTGTCTCTGTTGGTTGGTTCTGTGGAGGAGGAATCCGGGAGAAGGAATACCAACGAGTCTCACCAGGTCGGAGTTTCCCCACGAAGCAAGGCCCAAGCCTATTTTTTGTTCGTTATATATTTCACTAGGTTATGTATCGCTTATGTAATTGATACTTTATATTAATACAAATTCAATAGCGAAACTACGTTTTACTTCCCACAATCCAAAATTAACATCTCCATTGTCGATCCAAAGTAATGACTTAAGTGACAAGCAAAAATTTGCTCTATCAAAAATCCAAATATAAGGCACTTGTGATACCAGTACAAAAAACTACGTTTTGGTCCCAAACACTTAGGTTACGTCACTAACCATCGCTTTCTTATGGGGGGTTGTGATACACGAACAGATAGACACTGGAGGGACAGCAAAGTTGACCGTACATTTTATAATATAATAAATAATACTAAATTTTTTTTAGATTCAATTCTTATTATTGCTAGTCAATAGTATCGACATTCTGAGGCTCTGCCTGTAGAGTATTCAACTCTTATGATTGAGAAATTTGTTTCTACGAAATCACTAAAATTATTTCATAACCACAAATACAATCGTGTTGCAAACTTATGTCTAAACTTCCTCAAACTATGGTTTGTTTATACCTATAGACACCTGAGTTTGATTCCAAATATTGGAATGTTATTGAAACAGATCTTCTACACTGTTTAAAACAAACATTTGCGAGGATCTCTAAAAACGACAAATGATAAGTGAAGCATTGTCATATTAGTATTCCATAATCACCGATTCTTTGTTGTGTTGTTTAACGAGTGGGGAATTTTCTTAACCAACCCCGCCAACTCGGGGTTGCCAACCTTCCGCTTCGTCCGCGGTCCTGACGGCGTTGACTCTCCATGGGGTCCCATACCAGGTTGTGAGGTAAAGTTTGGTCTACTTCACCTCATCATGGTAATGTTATCTTTCACATTACCGTGGCATCGTGGCCCCAAAGGGGCACGCGAAAGCATCATAACACACACGCGCATCCTCGAAGTCAACGTAAGGCGGTGGCCGCCCCTCATACCACGGTCAAACTTCGGTTGAGGGGGTGATGGAGGGTGGACTGCACAACTACCAACAACATCACGACAATTATTCTAAGTATATTTGATAACCATGCAATTAAATTTACTATGATATGTTATGAGTGGCCTCATTCGCCGAATGGGAAAAATCCAATTATTATACATGAATTATTTCGACAATGCAAAATTAAGTTCTCCATACTAAATATAACATAACCAATGACGTTTCGCATCCGTTTTGTCTCATAAAGTCCGCTTCCCAAAATCACAATAACTTGTTAATCATAACAGTACTCTGGCTCTCAAAATAATTCGCCGACTGAAGCGACACTTATACATTGATATAACCTTTTCTGTTTGACATTTGCAACATAAAATATAATCTCGTAAAACCTGTATTTATATGATATATTCGCACCTATATGACTTTGCTCCGACCAGATACTTTGCGTAAAATAAGTTCTGATATCAAAAGTCAAAACATACATAGACGAAAAGTTGTGTTGACGAATCGTTCGCATTAGAATGGTTCTTTCGTCCAAAAACTTGCAAACCATACATTCTGTCTATGATTGATTAATTGTAGAAACGACCACTGGAGATATGTTTCATAATCTTCTAATTGTTATGGCTCTTTGCATTTTAACACGGTTAAATATGACATTCATTTATATGTACGATTACAAGGGTTCTGTTTGGGAATTATAGATTATTATTATCATTAGAAAATTGGACGTGAGAGAAACAGCCATAATGGGATTGATACAAATACTATTTATTCATTATCATTACGTCATTTATAGAAGTTGCGTATCTAGGTAGGTAATGATGATATCTAGTAATCATGCATTATAGAAGTTGGTCTCATTTCGGGACCGTCCAAATAGTTTGACTGAGAATGTAAGTAGAATATAAAATATATCATTGTAAAAGTGTTTTAGTTTGATTTTCGTTTATGTTAGTGTTCCGAAGGTCATTTTAATTTAAGTAAAACACAGGAAGGTAACGCTAGATGGAAACAGTATCAAATATTTATAGCTAGCTACAGAAAATGAGTTCCATTGAAGTAATTAGATTTATTAAAACTAATTTATATTTATACGTGAATGTAAATAATGAGTGTAATTAAATACCCGTTGAAGTCTTTTGGTCCGTAAACTAGAAAAATAAGTACTTAGTAAATTACTTAGGTACTAGTAAACTTGGTACATAAAGTTGAAAATATAAAGCTAATGGGTAGTCTTATTAGGCCCACTTGCACGTTTGCTCGGGTTGAATAAATAAGTCTACGAGTTTGTAAACTTGCGTTAATCAAATCAATTTTTAACTTTCATTTTGCCTTACACGAAAAAAGATCACTGGTTTTGCTAAACTGACATTTCTAATCTTTAGATGGAAACATTGAATTGTCTATGCGCTTATATTGTAACCTGACCAATAATTAATGAATCGAAAAAAAGGGAAACTTATATCTATCTCTTTGGCACTACAGTACAATGTATATAGACTTTCTTGTTTATCCTTTGTTGTATGAAATTTGACGACTTTTTATTCTATACGTATTGTCTCGTGTCATTTCGTCCAAAGAGTACATTATACAGCAGAATGTAACCTCAATTTCTTTTGACACAAAACTTCACTAACTCTAGTTAAGGACTTAACCCTCCCACATCGCTGAGTTAAATATCAATAAATAATCTTAGGTTTACTCCTAACCTTTAATGGTGCAAGATAAATTAATTATATAACCCCGTTTTAGCAGTTGACTCTGAGTTATTGAAGCTAACTCTGGAACGTGCAAGTGGGCCTTTCAAATAGACATTTAACCAGTTAACTTTAGAATATTATACTTGACATAAAGAACTGATTGAGAATTTATTAAACATCATTTATAAAAATACTTAATCAACTTATACAAATGTATTACAGTATATAGAGATAAGGATACTACGACCTATTACAAAACAACTTATATTTATATACATTTCATACATATTAAGATACTACCGCGTGCGACTTCGCCCGCGTGGAATAAGTCATAACTATCTCCACATCGAATTTCAACCAAATCCGTTTAGTCATTATTTCGTGATTGAGTAACAAACATACATACACATCCTTGGACGGGATTCTAACCCGCGTCTTCCGATAATTCGTGACAGAAATGCAATATTTGGTAGCGCTAAGAAGGCGTTTCTGCTTTAAAATCTATTATAAAAATGATGAAGGGTTGCGACATCAATACCAAAGTTAAGTATTTAGGTTGGGTAATGCTCTCAAGCTGTTCAATAGATGTCACTCCGTCCCCATACGACGGTTAAAATCAGATAGAGAGTTAAAATCCGATGCTCGGGCCTCTTACCTCGGTGGCCTAGTGGTCATGGCGTATAACACGGATTTCGAATCCCCTCCGAGGGTGTGAAAATTTCTCTCTAAAATTGTAATGTTTAGTATCGCTAAGCAGGCGTTACTGTTTTAAAATCATATTATACAAGTACATCTAAACTTTCACATTTATAATATAAGTGTGATTTAGTGCATTCATGGCCGTGTCTATCGGGGGACACAGACTCGGACAAAGAATTCGCTGCATTGACAATGCATATTGCATATTATGAAAGTGGGTCAGTACGTTTCGTGCGTAAAGGTTGTTTATATATTACACGTTGACCCGTTAGCGACTTCGCTCGCTTCACCCTTTAGGGGTGAAATTTCATCAATTCAATTTCAAAAATCCTTCTGTAGTGGACCTTCATAATCATTATCTCAGCCGTAGGACTTCCACTGCTGAACATACGCCTGCCCCATAATTTTCCAAAAGGACTGGTTGGAAGCGGCCTGCATCCAACGTCGTCCTGCGACCTTTATCAGGTCGTCTGTCCACCGTGTCGGTGGACGACCTACGCTGCGCTTGCTGGTCCGTGGTCTCCATTCCAGAACCTTCCGGCCCCATCGGCCACCTGTTCTGCGTGCTATGTGCCCTGCCCACTGCCACTTTGACTGGCTAATCTTCTGTGCTATGTCGGTGACTTTCGTTCTTCTACGGATCTCCTGATTTCTGATTCGTTTACGTAGAGAAACCCCGAGCATAGCCCTCTCCATAGCTCGCTGTGCGACTTTGAGCTTATCTATGAAGCCCATTGTAAGAGACCACGTTTGAGTGCCATAAATCATCACTGGTAACACACATTGGTCGAAGACTCTTGTCTTGAGGCACTGAGGTATTTTAGACGAGAAAACTTCGCGAAATTTCCGGAACGCTGCCCAGCCGAGTTGGCTTCGACGATTGACTTCTTTCTCGAATTTGGATCTACCTAGTTTGACTGTCTGTCCCAGGTAGATGTATTCGTCAACAACTTCGAGAACTGAGTTCTCAACTGATATTAGGGTCGGCACAACATGGGCATTAGACATAACTTTCGTCTTGTCCATGTTCATCTTAAGGCCTACCCGTTGAGAAACTCGATGGAGGCCTTCGAGCATTGTGCTGAGGTCTTCCATGGATTCTGCCATGACTACGATATCGTCGGCAAATTGAAGGTGAGTGATGTACTGGCTGTTGATATTGATGCCAAGTCCTTGCCATTCCAAGAGCTTGAAGGCGTTTCCAATGCAGTGGTGAACAGTTTCGGAGATATAACGTCTCCCTGCCCACGCCTCTTTGCAATGGAATTGGCTTCGAACTCTGCTCCTGTACTCGGACTGACATGTTAGCGTTTTTGTACAAACACTTTAGCACTTCAATATACCGATAGTCAATACGGCACCGCTGGAGAGACTCAAGCACTGCCCACGTCTCGATCGAATCAAAGGCCTTCTTATAGTCCACAAACGCTAAACATAGAGGCAAGTTATACTCTTCGTTCTTCTGAATAACTTGCCGTTGCGTGTGGATGTGGTCTATGGTACTATAGCCTTTTCGGAAACCGGCTTGTTCCGGAGGCTGGAATTCATCAAACCTGCGACTGAGACGGTTCGTTATGACCTTCGAAAACAGCTTATAAACATGGCTCAAAAGCGAGATGGGTCTGTAATTTTTAAGTAAAGTGTTGTCACCTTTCTTGAAGAACAGCACCACCACGCTTTTGTTCTATGCTTCTGGCGTTGAACCCTCGAGTAAGACGGTATTAAAGAGCTTCTGAAGGACTTTAAGTACCGGTATTCCACCCGCTTTCAGAAGCTCAGATGTGATACCGTCTTCACCCGGCGCCTTGTTGTTTTTAAGCTGTTTCAAGGCCATTCTAATCTCGTACAGGCTGATGTCTGGGATATCTTCGGTATAATGTCAGGTCAGCTTGGCTCTTGGGTCTTTGGCCGAGCTGCTAACAGGTTTAGCGACCGAATAGTATAACTGTCCGTAGAAACTCTCTACCTCTCTTAACACTTCTGCTTTGGTCGACGCTACACTGCCGTCTTCTCTCTTCAGCTTCGTCAGCTGGCTCTGCCCAATAGACTTGTCTCTTGCAAACACTTTGGAGCCCTTGTTCCGGTCTATCGTCTCTTTAATACGATTAGTATTAAAAATCCGGATGTCGTGTCGCAAGGACTTACATATTCGTTTATTGAGCAGCCTATATGCTTCAGCATCATCCGAAGACTGCAGGTTTAAGGAGCGTCGTTCAGCCATGAGTTTGAGGGTATCGTTGGAGAGTTTCTGTGGCCTATCTGTACGGTGGGGTTTTAAGTACTTGAGACCCACTGTATGAACAGTTTTTACTAACCTGTTATTGATCTCGTCCACTGAAGCGATGTTTTCAAGGCAATCGAAGCGATTGGACAGCTCAAGTTGAAAGCTCTCGGGGTTTTGAATATGGTCACGAGTAGTTCGGAGCGTAGACTTCAACAGACGAGACCTCTCAAGTTTGACATTAATATTCAATGTGCCTCTCACCATTCGGTGATCACTACCGGTTTTACCCTGTGGATCAAGGAGACATCAGTGAATATTTGTCTCTTGATGGTCATAATGAAGTCAATCCCATTTATCGTGGAACCATCGGGACTCAGACAGGTCCATTTCCTATGAGGTGGCTTCTGAAAGAAAGAGTTCATCATAAAGAGTCCCTCTTTCTCTAGAAAGTCGGCCAACCTCTGTCTCCTACGGTTCCGTTGCCCATAACCAAATTGCCCCACTTTCAACTCATCCTCGCTTCTCTTACCCAACTTCGCGTTGAAGTCCCCCATAACAAATAGAAAGTGCGTTTCAGAGGTAATGTATAGCCCGACTTATGTCCTCATACAATTCCTCCACCTCATCATACGGGTGCCATTTCGTCGGTGCGTATACCTGAATGACCTTCAGCGAATATCGTTTGGATACTCTGAGTATTAGGTATACGACCCTATTGGAAACGCTATCAATCGTAACTATGTTGTTAGTAAGGGACTTGTGGACGAGAAACCCGACACCACCTTGGGACTGTTGGTCACCCTCCCGGTAGTAGAGCAGGTTACCTGATTTTAGGGTTATCGTGTACTCACCCGCTCTTCGGACTTCTGATAACCCCACGATGTCCCAGTGTAACTTACTTATTTCTTCTTCCAGGTCATAGATCTTCTCGTCTGTCCTCATCGTGCGTATGTTGTGTGTTACCAGGGCCAGTCGTCGTCGTTGAGGGCGGTAGCCGGGCGTCTGTCCCTTCTTCTCTTCTTTGATTCTTAGCACCCCTTGCCCCACCGTTACCGTGGCCACTACCGTAGCCAGGAATAGCGAGGCTGCCGGGGACTGGGAGCCTGGTTCCATTTGTGTCAATCATTGGGGGGGTTTTGCCAATACTCGCCACGCTTGGCAGGCGAGTTGGCGAGCGCAGTTTTGAGGTTTTTGACTAGGAAGGTGCTGCTACCTTCTGATTGTTATCCCTTTGCCGGCTTCTACGGCACCCACGGGTAAAGTTTGGGAGGTACTATTCGAGGCCGGTACCTCACGGCTTCAGTGGAGGTTAACCACCTAAAGTGCATCAACTGCCAAACTTTGTAGCTTATTTAGTCTTTGCTTTGATGAGCCAGTCAGTCAGTCATCATTATCATCATCATCTCAGCCGTAGGAAGTCCACTGCTGAACATATGCCTCCCCCATAGTCAGCCAGAAAGTTCAAGTAATTATAATATGAATAAATAGATATTGTATATAATTATCACATAGGCCGTACGTCTGGGAGTTCGTTTATGTCATGAAGATAATGGAATTCAAAGATAGTAAGTCACATGTCAAAAAGAAAACCTGGCTAGCTGACTAGGCTAGGAACACTGCTCCGGTCGACTCAGAAGCCTAGGGCCAACCACTAAAGCACAGCTAATGATCATTTTAGGTTGCATTGATTCTAGAACTTTTAATTGCCTCGTGATTAGCCCATCCCAGAGATAAGTATGCAAACTCAGCAGCTGCTGCGTTGAGTCGAGAGTATCATGAAGAGGTAGGTCGGCCTTCTATTATATTATGTTTATGGGTCACGCTGTCATTTCATATTGAATACTTTTTATTTTGCTGTGGGTAGAAAAATCCAAGAGTAGGGTTTAGTTTCGTTGATGATACTATATAAAAGTAGGTTATAAATTATAAAAATGCTGCTTTGGAGTTTGTGCTTTAAACAGGCGATATGATATTACTTGATGACTGTTATTATTGTTGATTTCTATGGTGAGCATGTAGGTACAATTTTTGTATAGATAATATTCTTGATAGACAGGCGGCCGGTCAGATGGATAACAAAGTTATCCTATAAGGGTTCCTTTATCCTTTTTAGGTACGGAACCCTAAAAATAAATTATAGTTGAAGTTACTTCACAGTCACGAGATTAGTGTAACGCCGCGCGCCGGTGACATAACATAGATTTTCAAACGGTACACTTTTTGAAAATTAAAGTCGATCTGTTAATTATTTTAAACTGGTACTTACACTATCAATCAACAAATCAGGTACAATATTATATGATTGAAGATTATTATCAACAAAATGGCGTACAGACACCATCTACGTTTTAGTTATGAAATAATTTATTAACATGAAATGGTAAATACATTATTATTTGTTTTTAAAAAGAAGTTCGTAGCACCTTTTGGTACAATTTTAATTTAATCACCAATTAACACTGAAAATGAAAAATATAGAAAAAATTGGCTTCTGCAAATAAATCCATGTATACCCACTTAAACATTTTCACGGCCATGCCTTTTATCTTTATTTATGTTAAAAAAGTTTCTAATTTATAATAAACCATTTAAAAACAAGTTCTTAAAATTTGCTGTAGGTCAAACTATTTTATGTAGTTTAAGAGAATTTGCAATTTTAAAAGTGTAGTACTAAATTTTGATGACCAATATAGTTAAGTTGTGAAACATTAAAACAAAAATATTATTACAAACCAAAGAGTACAGTAAAGGCTAAAAGTACAGTAATTTGACTTAGTACCACATAATCAATACTTAGTACATTATTCCTAAACATAATAACTCGGATTAAATTCTGTTCAGGCAATGCCGAGTTCAACAAAAATATTTATTATGTATCTGTTAAATTATAAAATCACGTCACGGCTTTCCACGTGTCATGTAGCGTTCTGCTTCGTTATGATTACATGAGAGCCCAGAGTTTTTGGCGATAATACTACGTTTTGCACGTGTATATTAATTATATTAGATTAATTATCTCGCTAAATAGCCTGCTTGCGACTTCAGTCACATGTAGGCTGACCAACTGTCCTATATTTTACAGAACGTCCCATTTTGACCATGTCACAGGACATGTCAAAATTCAACAAAAATATAATAATAATGCAATACATAATTATGAGCTCTTTTTAAAAATAATAAACAAACATAAAAGATCATTAACACATTTACCCGTGGTTTTCAATTAAATGTAATTCAATTAATTGTAATTTTGTATTACAATATGTACTGTAAAATTAGCACACAGGGTTGGTAACCCTAGTCGCATGTCCTGCGCAAGAGTACTTACGAGTACAATTTATTATTTGTTTACCTTTGGTTACTTATGCAAATTCTATAGATATGAAGCTGTGCTGCTGCATGACATGTTACTTACTTGCATGGCACTGAACTACGCTCGTCTTTTATAGACATTGATGTTTGAGTCTCTTTGGCTCAGAAATGCCACTTACTAAAAAAATCCATCAAACCATAGCTCACTGCTTGCGCACTAAGGCTTCGTGGCAGAAATGTGAAATTACGGTGGTACATACATCGTATTCTTGCATACGAGCGCTACCATCTAGATTTGGGATGACGAACCTTTATCGATCAACGTGAAATATTTTAAATAAATTTTAACAAGAGCATAGATGTGCCTTCAAATTATGTTGACACTTCGTTTACTAGGTACCAAAAATAAATTTTGCACTGTATATTAATAAATGCCTCTCGGTCTACTAAAATCCAATGTAAATTTCCATTGATGGATCTTGTTGCACTTTTGTCTTCTTTATTTCCCTTATCCAGATTTTTTTGCAAAGTGAATTTTTAGAACTAACTTGTGTCTAAAACTCCGACATAAGTAGTCTTATCTAACATATACAGTTATCTTCACACTCTTACAGTTTTCACGAAGTAGCGTAGTTTTCAGCAGTAGGCTCAGTCGCTATCGTTTGCAATACTTCATAGCAAATTTTGTTACTAAAACTACGTTTTTTGTTACGTTGAACTAAAATGCAAACTGATTCCATCGGCGCCCAAATTATTATGTTGCGTGCCATCAGTGGCATGCGTGCCATTGGTTCGCCATCCCTGATCTAGATTCTAGAAAGACGGGATGCGAATCATAAGAGGCTTTCAAGGCCTCTTTTTGTGACGCAGTGGAGAAAATTTCTTTCATATTGTTCTCTCACGGAAGTTTTATTTAAATTTTTGATTCCATTGTAATTTTTAAGTATATTATATTAAAGTATAATTTAAAGTAACGTCAAAGGAGACGGAATATACAAACTCGCGTAAAACGTCTTTTACAATCAAATACTCGCATTTTGAAAAGGATATTCATTCAAACCGTTATTCATAATTGTTCCGTTGTGTCTTTGATGCAGTTATAAATATGAAGATCAAATAACATTTATGAAAAAATCTGCGTCACTGCAACTTAATAAGTTCTCTAACCGAAATGCAGGCGCCTACTTTTGGCAAAAAGTTAGCATTGCCATGCAGGGTGGAAAAGCTTTTAGCATTTTGCACACTTTCCTCCCACCATGGCTTATAGATTAGTTTTCTTTTTAAGTTTGTAGGTATAACAAATTTATATATTTTACGTAACAAGTTAGTAATAAAGTACTTAATAATACTTTTTAAAAAGTGTAACATAAGAAAAACAAACCGACATACCTACACGGATAAATAGGTGTGCTGAATCTATCGATCCCCAGCTACGTAACCTTCTCCGAAGATAGTTAATTGAGATGTAGGTTTATTTCCGTTTCATTTATCGTGCACTGGGATGTGGTTTTCACCACAGAATTGACAACTTCCTCTGCAGATCAACTGCAATCGTGCTATAGATGATTACTTATAATTTTGACGGTATGCTCGAGATGAGATTAGAAATCATTTAATGTTAAGTTAGATGACGAGAATTGACAACTTCCTCTGCAGGTCGACTGCAATCGTGCTATAGATGATTACTTAGATTAATAATTAGTCTCCGCGCGCGCGCTTCGACTAGATACCGCCGGCGTACTTGCAAAATGCGGCAACAAATACTACGCCGAATTCGGCGTACTCGAGCCCACTCGAGCCAGTCACATCCTAAGCAGCGTGGTGTTAACGTACCGAGTGTTTTTACAAGAAATAAGAAATACACTAGGATCATATACCATATAATTTCAAAATGTCAACATAAAATAACATTAACCTTAAACGCAATTCAGTATTGCCGTATAATATAAGAATCAAGTACCTATGGTTGAGATTTTTATAATGTGAATTTATTGTTATTATATTTTACTACCAAATATACGAAACCGAAATATTTTAGTGACGAACTCAAGAAATTCTGTTTTAAACTTTTACTCTCTTTCTGCATATAATTACGTGAGGAGTAAATAACGGTGCTAAACATAAAATTAAATGATTCGGCTAACCAAGTATTCACTTCTCAACCACTAACTGAATCAAATTCTCTTTTTGATATTATTCTCATATATACTACTAGCTGACCCGCCAGCGGCTTCACTCGCTTGGTCTTGGTATAGAGGTAAAAGTGCCGTTTTGGAACCTCGAGGTCCTGGGTGGATCCCCGGGTTGGACAGTTACTGGCTTTTTCTGCCCAATAAATTTTGAAGGAGTGCCCCGTAGTTTGCAATAGACTCGTCTCTTAGGTCCAAAAAAGAACCCCCATGCAATATTTTAAACTTTTAGCACTCGCAGTAACGAAGTTTCATACAAACTATCAACCCCAAAAAAAGGGGTTGAATTTCATAAAATCCCGTCTTAGTGAGCACCTAAGTCATAAAAAGGACACCCGCATGTAAAACTTGAAACTCCTAGCACTTGTAGTTTTTGAGATTTCGTGATGAGTGAGTGACCTTTCGCTTTTATATATATAGATTATTTATTAGAGATTTTTATATATTAGAGATAGAAATATAGATAGATAAAGAGAATAGAGAAAATTTGCAGAAATGTGTAAATTCCAAAAGGCAAATGTATCGTAAACTAGTACAAGTTAGTTGAATGTGGTATTTAATTAATAATAATGATTTTTAGACTCTCCATTAACATGTACATAATAAAAGGTTTAACTATACCTATATGATTATTGTATTATTTAATTTTTTTGTTTCTACGCAGCTATTAATTGTAAATTAACCTAAGACGTTACATACAAAAGGTAGAACCAAATTACTGACTGGTAGAATGGAAATAGAAAGCATTATAGGTACGAGTATTACTAAATACTTGTTATTTGTCTTCTCATATCAATATCTAAATACATATTTAATTAATAGTATATACTATGATATAAGTGAGATAAGTTTCTCATTATACACGAAGTTAATGTATTTTTCTGAACTACATTTATAACCAGTAACACACATATTTAATCACAACATACAATATTTTTTCCCATTAATTGGGTAACAGTTTAGTAGCTAGCAGCACAATTCTTCACGCACCCTAGCATCCTCCCAATTTGCATTACATACACTACAATATTGAGTTGCCGCATTCACGGAGCTGTTGTTTTTGAATAGCGCGGTATCTAGTCGAAGCGAGAGCAAGACCAATGATTAATCTAAGGATGATTACTTATAATTTTGACGGTATGTTCGAGATGAGATTAGAAATCATGTAATGTTACGGTAGATTATTATGATTTCTTCGTCATTTTAGATTCTAGATTAAAAATATGCATTTAGAATTTAAAACAATAAGACAGTTCAATTGTCTTTCCATATAAAAAGGCTTTCAGTCCTAGCTTACCTTCATTCAGAAATAACTTAAACGAATTTAAAATATTTTTTCGCAACAAGTTGTGATTGAAAAAATGCCAAGATGATTATCAGAAGTTTTACGAGCAAGAATGGTAACTTTGAGGGAAGAAGGATACACCACGAGAGAAATAGCACGCAGAGTTGCTATATCCAAATCCTGTGTTGTGATCACGTTGCAGAGGTACCACGGGATGGGTAATTTTGCTGACCGACCCCGCAGTGGTTGCCCAACTGTTTTGACTGCTGCCCAAAAGCGCTACATTAAATTGCTGGCAGCCTGTGACCCAACAATTAAAGCAGACGTTCGGGCCGCCTCTGAGCTTAAAGTTAGCACTCAGACTATTCGGAATTGCTTGCACCAGCTGGATTACGAGCACGGAGGTCTCGGCGATCTCCTCTGAATTCCCGGCAACGTCAATGACGGAGATTGCAGTGGGTTAGCTTTCGGCAAAATGAAGAAGTGGCAAAACTATAAGGCAAAACTGTCTCTTCGTTGACGAATCGCGAATCAGTATCCAGAAAACCGACGTGTCCGTGTCTGGAGAAGACCAGAAGACCGTGAAAGGCAAAGAACTGCCACTGGAACAGTTCAGCAAGTCGGGAAATCGGAGTCCTCCTCCTGGAGTATTATGATTGTAGCTAGAATGCCTTTGATCCCGTATCGAGGCTTCATGACAGCAGACATGTACAGAGCAGTTGCTATTGATGGAGTTGTCAGACCATTCCGAGTAAACCATGGGCACCAATTTTTACTGGTCGATGATAATGCGCCCGCTCATCGAGCTCAACGAGTCAATGCTGCTATCCTAAAATACGACATCACAAGGTTAGACTGGCCTGCCGGCTCGCCTGACTTAAACCCAATAAAGCACGCGCGGGAGCTGTTTGGAACCGATTACCCCAAGAAATGCTGGATAACTTGATTCTCATCATGCCCAGGAGGTTCACCGCATGCGTTCGAGCCAGGGGAGGAGTTATATTATATTGAATATAAACCTTTTATTAATACATTTGATAACTTCAATTTAAAAAAATATCAGCTTAAGCTAGTGATCACACACTTTTAACTGATGTATGTATAGATATATAACACAAATATTCAAAAAGTTAGTATCATAATTAGCTAAGATGCTAAGTTCTTCACTCTGTAATAAAAAAGAATAGGTATAGGTATAGGTATTTACATTAAGTTTCATAACGTTTATTAATAGTTATCTTCACATGAGCATGACGGACATTACTTCTTTATTGACCAAACATATGAAATAAAAAAGATTTATTGATTAACTACCCAAGCGCGAGTTTTTGTTATACTTGGCTAACCTTTGTGTTGAAAAAATAGTACTTAAGAAAGATGATATTGGACTAAAGCCGATCGTCCACCAACAACTAAACTAAGTTAGTTTAGTTTAGCTCACATAGTTGAGGTAGTTTTTCATACATGTGTCCACCGCAAACTACGCCAATAGATGCCAACAAAAATAGTTTATACTCTCGAGGTAATCTAAACTAACTTAGTTTAGTTGGCAGTGGACGATCGGTTTATTACAATACAATATTAGTAATGACTTCCTTGCCACAAATAGCTAATCCTCGTTGCTATGTGCTATATGCACTAAATGCATTAAAATGGTCAACGCCACAGATGAGGTTACGGTTCCCAAAGCGCCATATTGAAAATTAATAGCAAATTCATAACCAGTATTCAACTGTTATTTTTACGTGGACAAATGCGTCAGGTAGAGTAATAGTCACAATCAAAGATAAGACAACGAGTTAAAAACAGTAAACTAGCCAACTGTGCTCAAGATGACGGTCGTCGTAAGAGGGAAGGTGTTATGCCCCAATGCAATGCGACAAAAGAGCTCTAATTGTGTTCAATGATTATCAGTGATGACGCAACCCTGCCGTAAGTACACATTTTAATACAAACTGGCGAGAGCAGTTTAATGTAGTAGATAAGGGATGCGTCATGCTAATATTACTTATCAATAATATGCTCATTACATTACTAAATGCTAAAGAAGAGGCCTTCCTCGCAGATAGATTGGAAGCCGATATTGCGCGAGTCTTAAAGGTGATTCATTCAGAGTGATTTCCACGTGCAATCATAAGACAGTAAATTTGCACGTTCTTCCCGAGATCGTGCCAATAGAGTAACGTATTACGCGATGAATTTCTAATTACCACCGCAGTGACATTCTACCGCGATGCAGAAGTAATCACTATTTTGTTTAACCACACACATTGCAGTTCCTGGAAAAGTAGGTTGATTTCTGCGTAATCTATTGTACTATTGGCTAAATATGACGAATCGCGACTCAAAGGGTTTAAGGCCTTGCAGGAAGCAAAATCATTACTTGAATTGGATCAAAAAAACTATATTCCTTGGACTAAGTGTGCAGAACTACGCAAATGTTTTATGTACCACTACACGACCAGCGTTGTAAATTTTATGCGAATGTCACTAAACTGGATGCTGAGTTTTTTGCCGGATCTTTTCAGTCGTGGTCGCGTTCCGATCCGGTTGTAGATGTAAGAAAAAAATATGTAAAATGACAATTTGTAAGTGCCCTAGTAGGCCTATACAGAATAAATTATTTGTTTTGATTTGACTTGCAAGTAATCGTGTACAAATCTTATTATCTGTTGTTGTCAAAATTGTAGTAACGTCGCACAAGCCACCCGAACAAGGAGGTAAAGCAAATCCTATTGGATGACGGGAAAACCAACGGCTGTCAATGATTCTGTTTGTTCCCTAGATTGGTATTGCCTCGAGTTTTGCATTTAATAATGCTGAATTAACCGTTAAGCGTGCAGGTGCACGAGTGCGGTCACAGAGTACAAAATTAGAGAGAATTAAAAACCTAGCAAGCCGCCCTAGAAAGTTTAGCAATGCATCCACCCCTTCACTAGAACGTTACGTAGTTTAGTGGCAATGACTACTTTTTTATGCAAAATTGACTTGACGCTGATTACTTAATTAAAATTTCCCTATAAATTATATATATGTATAACTTGACGAGGACGAATGTACAACTGAGTCCGCTTACAAAAAAACACTCATGTTAAAGTCCCACCAAACCGTAAATCATGCGTTTTACCGAAAGACATAATAACAGAGCGGCTACAAAAACATCAAGCATGCTGTAAAAATGTTTTAATAATATTTTTTTATCTATCACGATCACATACTATATGTAATAAGTAGTTATATTATTATTAACAGTTTAACAACAGTCAAACATGATATTTGCCGTGTAATATTTTTTGTTTGAGTTCCCTTTATTGGAAGCGCCACGATTACGAGTGAATACCTACCTAATAAGGAAAAACGGTGGAACCAAAACGGGGAACCAAAAGAGTTATGCTGTGCAAAAACTACAAAAAGTGTTTAATACGAGTAATACTTTCTGAAGTTTTTACTTCAATAAATTGTTAGTTATATAAAAGGTAAGTATTTATAAAGATGATTAAGATGCATATAGCGACCGCCATCGGTCAATCAATCAAACGCATCTATGGGGAAAATCATTGTCGTGTCGATTGCGACAATATCGATGATTATACGATTATTGTAAAAAAATCAACATATTATGTATTAACGATTGACTTTGACCGGGGCCCCTTTACTCTTTACTTTACTTTTCTCTTCGACACTGTTACTGTTACAGATCATATAATAAGTATTCTAACAATTATTAAACTAACTAGCGTCTGCCCGCGACTTCGTTCGGGTAGTAGGTTCGGCCTTCGGCCTCGCCATGTCCTCCCATCTTTTCTAACTTTTTTAAAATGTAAGAACCTTCTGCGTTGTATTAAAAATCATTTAAAAATAGATGAATGAAATCGGTAAACCGTTTTCAATAGCGTGACCAAGAATTAAAAAACGTGTTGCAGGAGTCCATAACAATAAAAAATCTTTTAAAGCTGCAGATTTGGTTCACAGTATTATTATAATTACTAGCTGCGCCCCACGGTTTTACCCACGTGGCGATGAAAAGTGTTCTATGTTCTATCATATCCTTTTTAATGTTTGTCCTTTCCTCCCCGCATTATAATCTAACTCCTTGCCAAATATCATTACGTAGTGAGTTTACGTAGTTTATTTGTAACGTTTTCTTGGCTAAACGGCTGATCCGTTCAGCCGTTAAGATGTATAGAAGATATACATTACTGCCTGCCTGTTTGGTGCCCAAAAAATGCTAGTTTATCTCGTTGACTAGTCTATACGTTGGCCGGGTAAGCACGAGTCTTTTGTTTCTAACTAAAACAGTAAAGAATCAAGCATCAACAATAATGAAAACACAAGAAACTGTACTACAGCCCCCGCGCAGAGTTTTTCTCATAAAAAGACTAAATAAGACTTCAACGTGCGCCAGGGTACAAGAAACCGGGAGTATCCCCCCGAGATTTAGCAGGGGAAAGAAGCCAAAGCTTGAGGTCCTCATTGAAGACTGACGAAACACGGATAGGTACCTACGGTTCGATTACAGTTGGGGCATATACGAGTATAGTTAGTAGAATCGGTTCCTAGTGCCAGTGCTGAGTCCGGTCCAGAACACACAACAGTCTAGTGGGTGACAGGACAACTGTCATAAACAGGCGTTGCGCTTACCATCAGTCGCAGGAAGGCGTTTGTTAGCGGCGTGAACGTAAAAAGCAGATAACGTTAAGTAAGTACGTCACGTGCGGTAGGAATCGAACCTACCAGCTCAAAGTAGTGAGGAACTTAAGTCAATGGACTCGATAAATAAGACGTTAATCACAATATGGCACGTCATTTACATATCATAATAAATTGTCGTCGATAGGTACATAATTATTAAATGTTAATTTATTTATGCGCATCTCTAACCAAAATCCATTGTGTGGTTGTCAAGATGTCACACGACGTTATCCACCAGTATCGGTACCGTTATTGTACGATATTTATTGTTATTATTGCATTGAGATGAGATTTTGCTTTAGAATAACGGACTTCGTGCTATTCAATTAGAAGCTCGATATAAACCGGAAGAACAGCTTTGAAGCTGGTTAAGTTTTTTGACCTTTCGTATGGGCTCATATCTATTTATTCATAATATGGAATCGTAAAGGTTCGTGATGTTTCTCACTCCAGCTTTCTCTTCCAATACTTACATCCTCTGGTGATCGATACACAAGACAAAGTGCTCAAATCTTCTAATCAGTAAGTGTTACTACTTACAGGAATTAACTGTCCGCATTAGGTTTAGGCTATAACAAAAGATTTATGAATGGACCGGAGGCTTGCTGATTCGGACGGATTAAGTCTATGAATTAGTATTGTTTATTCACATAGGTGCACAGGTGAATTAGGTGTATCAATTAGTATAATTTATTTCACTGTGGTGTATTGGTGAATTATTAGTATAGGCATTTAACCTAGGTACACAGGTAAATTAAATCTTCTAATTAGTATCGTTAATACACCTAGGTGCACAGGTGATTTAAATTTATTACTTAATTAGTACAAATTATTTACTTAGGCGCATAGGTGAATGAATACAATTAACAAAACTACTAATTAGTATTGTTAATTCACTCAGGTGCATAGGTAAATTAATTCTACTAATTTGTATATTTACTTCACCTAGGTGAAATAGCGCAGGCGAATTAGGTCTACGGCATCAAATAGACGATTGCATAATCGTAGACACGATTGCGAATAAAACGGAGCAGTTGCTAATAATAATTGTGTAAAGTCTAAGATATTTATACTGATATAAATATCAGTCACATTCATAAGAATTTACAAACAATAAAAGTAGGTAACATAAACTTCAGATAATCGGTTTGTGCTAATATGAAATTCAGTATATATTATATTAGTATATTAGTATATCGCGGAGGGAATACGTCATTATTATATACGGTAGTATTATATATATATAATTATAATATAAGTATAATAGTTAATCTCTACTTCCCTTGGTCATCGCTAATTCTTTTATTTATATGATTTTTTGTCATGAGAAGGTTATTACGAAAGAAAAGACGGGGGTTATGGCGAGGTTGAATGACGAGCCTACTACTCGAAGGAAGTCGTTGGCAGTCGCTAGTATATATATATGAAAATCAAAATCGTGTTAGGTTCGATATTTAAGACTCATGAATGGCTGGACAATTTTGTATGATTTTTGGACGATTTCATATCTGGGGGAAGAACATAGGATACCTTTCATCATCATCATCATCCATCACCACGAGGGTTGAAACAGCGGGGCGCCACTAGTACTTTATATATTATGCAAGTTACTCACCCGATTGGATCTGTATTCTGATACGTTGGCCATATTTGAAAATAACCGACCCGTTTTAAAGTTTTCAGGTCACATGAATATTTTTGCAAGATAACTTCTCTAAAAGCCAGGTTGTTGTCAAGCTTGCCCCTGAACGAATTTATTAATACATTATTTTATAGTTAATCTTTTCAAAGATCCGATAACAATACATATGAGACTTTACATATATACCTATATCAATTTATAACCTTTATACCATTCCTACTCTAAAAAGCTTATATTATTCACTGAAAACAGTGAATAAAAAGGCCTTTTAATCACTGTTTTGGTGTTTGAACTTCGAACACACCAATACATTCTATCTCCATCTCAGTGCTTATACATCTTCCTTACGCAAATAATAGTCGACATTTAGCATTAGAATAAAAACTGTATTGTGTTATTTGCAGCGATTAAAGAAAAAAAATATAATAATAATAAATAAATTACTCTTGTTTAGTAATTGTTCTAATTTTAATGTGCATTTTAATTAATTTAACCTTCCTTTTTTCTTCATTAAATGTCTATTTTCGCTTAAATTATTTCTTTTTCTCGTAGCCAAGGTACGAGTATAAAGTATAGTATGCAACTCTTGAATAAAATGGATTTATATCGAGGGCCATGAATCACTCTCATAGCTCAAGAACACTTGAGTAACTCGCTACGCTCGTGATTCAATAATCACGAATCACTCCCTGCGGTCGTGATTCAGTCGTTAGAAATCTTCACTTACTCGTGATTAATCTATGGCCCTCGCATTAAATCCGTCCTTTATTCACTAGTTGCATAATATACGTATTATTTTTTTCACGACTATGAATTCACTATCAATACCTACATTACAATTTTTTGGATGAAATTCCCCTTATTAAATATGCATTTAAGCGGATAAACATACGTGTCGGTTATCTTCCGATGCTCTGCGACATATCTTAAAATAATTCTAGGTTACTAGGTAATTCGATAGGTAACTCGAGGTCAACACCTTAAGATATTTGCGCTTGTTAGTCAACAAGTACAATTATAATCTATATATATAAAAATGAACCCCTATATTTCCTGCTCACGGTTAAATTACATCTATAACTTGAGAATTTTAGCTTTACCAATTTTATTGATATGTTTCTAAATGTTTTCTAATACTTTGTAGAAGGTTCTTACATTAAAAAAAATAAGAAAATATGGGAGATTATGGCAAGGTCGATAGATTTTGCGTTCTTCTGTTTTCTCTTTTAGCCCTTACTAAAAACCCACCTTCAAGTTAAGTTTGAATAGTAGCCAGTTAAATAGCTCGGTAAACGAATCAAGTATATCAAATCAAATTTACTAGGCTCAGGCATCAAAAACTCACGTTAGTTATAAAAAAATTACTGTATGTTTACCAACAAGTGCATTTGAAAATTTAATACCGACTTCCATTCTACTCGTATTACTTTGGTAAAAATCAGTTAATGAAGTGTAACTTAAAAAATTATGACCGAATTTGATGAAATTTAAATGGGACTACACAGGAATCATCAGCTTTCAAACAAAAAAAGAATTTTGAGAATCGGTCCACCTAATCGAAAGTTATGAGGTAACAACCATAAAAAAAATATGGTCTAATTGAGTACCTCCTCCTTTTTTTTCGAAGTCGGTAGGAAAATGGAACCGACTTCAACGCAAGAATCAGCAAGTCTCCAGTTCATTCATAAATCTTTTGTACACGTAAACCGAATGCGGACAGATTAAAGTCGGTACCATGATAGGTCAAAAGTACCTATAAATACAATATTGTGCGCATGGTACCGACTCCGTCGAGTTATTTCACAGTTTTTAGTGTTGAAGTCGGTTTAATTTTTTTGAAAATAATTATGTTTCACCCTTTTTAGTGACCCTTTCTTGCTACTTACAGGATCGATTGTCATTCACCGTTATCAAGATGGCGAAACACTTATCAGTTATTGGAATGTAACTCAAAAACGCTTGACCGAATTTGATGAAATTTAAATAGGACGATTTCAGAAGTATATTCTCTCAAACAAATAATTATCAAAATCAGACTATTCTGTAAAAGTTATGCGTGTTCATAAAACAAAATATACGCATCGACTTGAGAATATTCTCCTTTTGGAAGTCGCTTGAAAAGACTACTGCTGCGTTCCAAAATGAATAGGGACTCTACCGAGAAGCACGGGCAAGACACTCAGAGCTATTCTTTTCAATTATGTTTTACAATACTTACATCTTTTATTTTTCATTAAGTGTATACAGTTACATGTATAGCAGATGGTATAAAGATATACCTATGTTATACTTGAGGAAGGTGACTGCTATGCGCCGTCATATGTAGAACTTTTCTATCCTTAAAAGTCTGTTTTTCAGTGATATTCTTCACACATGCGTAGTTTTATCATAATATTTTGTAGGCTTACTTGCACGTTTGCTCGGGTTGAACGGTAAACTTCCGTTAGTCATATCAATTTTTAACCCTCATTTTGCCTTGCACGACTATAAAAGATCACCGGTTTTGCTAAACTGACATTTGTAATCTTTAGATGGGAACATTGAATTGTCTATGCGCTATAATAATGTAACCTGACCAATAATGAATGAATCGAAAAAAAAGGGAAACTATCTATCTCTTTGGCACTACAGTACAATGTAGACACAATATAGACTTCCTTGTTTATTCTTTGTTGTAAGAAATTTGACGACTTTTTATTCTATACGTGTTGTCTCGTGTCATTTCATCCAAAGAGTACCTACATTATACAGCAGAATGTAACCTCAATTTCTTTCGACACAAAACTTCACTAACCCTAGTTAAAGACTTAACCCCCCCACATTGCTGGGTTAAATATCAATCAATAACCTTAGACTTACTCGTAACCTTTAATGGTGCAAGATAAATTTATTATAAAACCCCGTTTTTGCAGTTGACTCTGAGTTATTGAAGCTAACTCTGGAACGTGCAAATGGGGCTTATTAAATTATATGTCGTTCTTCTAGACACTGTCTGGGCTCGTATGCAGTCAGATATTCGACAAAATATATCTGAAATATAATACCCGTAAAATGTGCAGTTTTAATGCAGAAAATTCAACTTTGTGTTAAAGCAGTTAAATAGAAATTAGTTAAATATCTAATGATAAACAAATATAAAAAATAATAATCTTATCAATAAAAAAAATAATTGAATTAAACACGTTTAACTACGTTACTTTTAAAACTGTTAGATAAAAACGTAACATAGTAACATAATCATTTGTGCGGAAATACCCCGCAACTTCGGCTCAGCACCCACTCGGCCCAGGTTCCTCTCGGCCTGAAGAATAATATCAAATACTCCACTACCGATTAGGACAATTTGTACCAGTCAGGCAAAAAATTAAGGTTATTCATAATACCATAGCTGGCTGATTTCTAAAAGACAGTCGCAGGTTGCAGGCAGGTTTTAATTTAGGTAGCTCTATGATACTATAGGATACTTCAATTGAAAGGGGGTTCATGATCTGCTCAAAGACCAAATAATTATAATGATGCTCTAAAGATGCGCTAAAAATTTTGATTGACAAAAAATCCACTTACTATGTCATCAACTATGCTGTCAAAATCATATGTTTTTTATTAATTAAAATTCAATGAGATGAGAATGAGAAATGAGATTTGCATTATCATTAGCCTTCAAATTTATTCTTTCCCGACAAATCAAAAGGCTAAAACTAAACGTATTAATAGGACTCAATTTTCAATCAAATATGATGCCGAATGTATCGGGGTGCAAATAGCATTTTATAAACTTTATACCAAAACTTGTTTAAGTTTTTGTTTCGACCATAAAAACCTGATACAGCCACATCAGTTCCAATGTCATGGATATGTTTTTTGTTTGTAAATGTAATATGTAGGCTTAATGAGTTGTCACTAGGGTTAGGTACTTTCAACTATAATAAGATAATATTTTTAAAATTGTTTAATTTCGATGTAATGTAAATGTAATTTCAAAGGAAAAGAATCTCTAAAGCCTAAGAAATCATTAGACTAAGAGACAATTTTTTGTTCGCACGATCCATGGCATTGTAACAATACCTCACACTAATAGGTACCTCATAACTTTACTGTATACCTTTCAAATCAAAGACACTAATTCACATACTTAGATACGCCCCAGAAATAATTTTTGGTTTTAAAACGAAAATTGTCTAAAAAGAAGTACAGTATTTAACCCACATACGATAGAAATTCAACAGACAAAAGTATATTTCAATAAAAGGAGCTCATTGAATTTGCATAAAATTTCAGCTCAATGGTTTGTACCACTTTTGGTCTAGTATAGATCATGTTGACTCTATTTTTCAGCGTGGTAAATCTATACTGTAAAACACGTAGGTACCTACCTAAGTTAAGATAAGTTTAAATGGATATACAAAAGAGTTTTAAATTTACTCAATTTAGGCTTCAAAGAGTCACTTCTGAACATCAATTAATCAGTTAACATTTTAAAACTCTACTGTCGCATCCAAAATCAAATAGAACCACTATTGAAGAAAAATGGCAACAAAGTCATAAAGTATAACTTTAAGCATAATCATGTTACTACCAATGTGGCTGCGGCGTAGTACAGTATAATAATTATTCGGTAATAACGAACTTCAATTTAATTAAAACAAGTTTTCTTGTCTCAAAATAAATATCCCATTTTCTTATTGCGGTGTAGTGTAGTGTTATTAATTAATCAAGTAGTTAGACCAACGTACTGAAATTAATATATAACAGAATAAATACATCTAAGAATATTAAATTATGTTTTATCTTATATTATCAGCAATATATAATATCATTAAAATCAAATGTATACGTGATAAAACTTTATTAGTAGAACAATGATTGCGCTGTCTGATCTGACCTGTCCGATTTACAGCAAACAATGTCGTAAAGAGCGGATGGCGGCGACGGTGCGGCAGCGGTGGTACAGAGCAACCGTCACGGGTCAACGGTATCCAGGACCAGAGCCTCTAGGAAAGGAAAATGTCGAACCCCCGAGAAGGGGAAGCATATAAAAGGGAAGGTTGATGGTACGCGCGGTTCAGTCATATCGCGGTCGAGCAGTGACCGCCTCGACAGCTAGCATTCAGGTGAGCGCTCACCGGCCGCGTAGGTACACGTCTCTCTCGTCTCCAACGGTGGTCGCGCATACGACCCCGAAAGCACAGGCCGCAGAGCCCCGTCGCGATTCCGTTTTCCTTGCCAGTCGCTCGCGACCCGTGCCCGAGTCATATCACTCCGTTCGCGCCGCATGCCGCCCCTGCTCGTCTAACTTTATCGCAACATTTTAATAAATCCCCAACTCGATGAGGTAAGTTAACAAATTTTATTTTTTTGTTGTTGCTTGCGATTGTGCTGCGATCGTTGATGAATACAATTAATTTTGAGTGGTGTTCCCAAGTTTAGCGGCGGGTCAAATTCGATTGTTTGTTAATTTGTTGGTAAACTTTGTTAAAATTATATTACGTCGTGATCGGCCAATTTGGTTTTATAAGTGCTATAAATGGTATCCAATGAACGAAACTTTTTAATTAACTCTTCACAACACAACACTAGTATCATATGATAGGTAACAGGCAACCACGTAACCGACGTATTGTTTCGTGATGCAACAAGTGCTCCATTCCACTAGTATTTCTCTGCTTAAACAAACGATAGAAATCAGATACCTAGATTCAGACCTATTATATAACAAATTGTAAGAAACAGTTTAATTTTATTCAGTTCGTTTATTTTTATTTTTTAATTCTAAAGAGTAAGTTAACTTCACTGTAACATCATTAAAGACGATCGGTAATTGTATTATCAGCTAAATTATTTTAACGAGTTCTAAATAATCTCACTAACGATTGCGTCTGTTAATAATTAACTTAATTTTCACAAGATTATCATTATGTTTTGGTGAGTTAAGTGAAATTATTAATGAAAAAGGTCAATAAGGTAAATCAGAGAATTGATAAAATAAACAATGTAATTTAATATAATGTGATTTCCCGCCTATAAGCGGATACAAACCCAGACTTACCTATTCGTATGAAACAAGCATGTTTATGTATAAAAGTATCTTGTTCGGGTTTTATATAAAAATATTTGTATTTATAAAAAAACAGCGTGTAAGGAAAAATAATCTCATGACAAGTACGTTGCGGTTAGCAATGTGGTAACTAGTAACAAATATAATAAGTAAATGTGCGCGTTGAATACGAAAACGTTCTTACGGATGTGGTTCTTAGCCAATACTAATATATGACGGTTTATCTTATTTATTGTATCGTTATATCGGATATTCGGAAATCTAGAGGCAGCTGAAAATTCAGTTCTGCGGGTCTTTACAAATATTGAAATAGTTGCATAGCATAGAACAGTGAAACGGACACTACCTATTTTCAATAATATTTTTTAGACTTTTGTAACCATGTTTATAGTAAGTCCAAAAACATAAAATTCTCGTCTTACTTTGGTAGTCAGCCAACAATCAGCCAGGTGTATGTCAGGCCCCACCTATTGGATTTCTAACATAATTTAGCTAAAACTTTGAAAGAATCTAAGATTTGTTTTGTACGCTATCCAGATTTAGGGGTTTTGAAATGTAACCTTTTCTGAGCAATAGACGCTTCGCAACAAGAAGTTTTGGTCACCTACAACAAGAGTCGATACTGGTTTCAGTTTTTTTGTTGCATAACCGTAAGTATATAATAAACCAAAATGAGAAGGTGACTAAGGACTAAAATTATAATTGGAAAGGAATAATAATGTCACATGACGACGAAGTATATAGTCTTTAGGTAAAAGTCTCATAGAATAAATATGACAAAATGCTAAGCCATCGAAATATAAAAATGTCGAAGCATAAATAACAAGTTTTGATTATGAGATTTATAAACAAAAATGGTGAAAACTAATAACTTTCGATCCGACTTTATTTATTTATAGAGTAAAAAGAACGACAAACAGCAAAGTGACAACAGGAGTATTTTATATTATTTTATATACTATATTTCATATATTATATTATTTTTTATTTTATTTTATATTATTCGGTTTCCCTTGTGCAATAACCCCATAACTCTCTAGCGGAAAGCCTTTCAAGTCTCAGAGATATATATTTATTTACTATTTAATATGAATTTTATATTTCAAATGCAATTCTCAAAGATATATTTTACTAACTACTATGAATTTTTTTTAAAGAAATAACTTTGTGATATGATTGATTTCAGAACATTCAGAATGTTGAAAACCTGATACAAATTTCTGTTACAACTTCAGTATACCAATATATTTTTATAATATATATAGTATATTCTAAAGTCTCCAGTTTTAAGAAAATTTTAAATGTCGTGTCTGACATTCATTGATATGCATCTATTAATAATTAAATTTTGTAATGAACTTATTATGTATTACTATTAACTTCTAATTACGTATGTTTGTTTCTCATTAGAATTATATAACATAGCCTTTGTTTTAATTTTCCGAATAATAATCAAATTATAAATCAGTTTGTGGCTGCTATAAATCTTTATTGCATTAAATATGTTTTCTACCCACTTACATTTATTATAACATTGTTCTGTTTGCTACTATGGTACATTTACATTATAATTTTGTGAAAAATCGTAATGTTTTTTTAATTTATTTTTTAAACAAGTTTTTGCTTTTAATAATGAAAGGTGACGTGACTACTGAATGCAAAAAGCGATGTTATGATTATTTTCTACAGCTTCATTTTTCAACCTCAGGGTTATACTGGATGGGATTTAATATGCCCTTGAGAAGGTAATAGTTTTCTTGGTTATATATTATTAATAAACCAACATTACCAATAGAGTATTCATATATAATAACTAGGTGTCTCAGTGCTACTGCATATATGCGGTTTATAGTAAACACGGGTATGAACCTAACTAGCGACTGCCCGCGACTTCGTTCGCGTAGTAGACCTCCCGTATTTTCTTAGTTTTTCTTTCATAGGAACCTTCTCCTGATAATAATCAACACAACAAAAAAGATTTAGCGAAATCAAGCAATATTAAGATTGAGATTATTGTAATATGTTATTAAGATTTATAATATAATCCATCAAAGGTCATTGGTCATCATGCGGCCAGACACAATAGAAATTTCATTGTTATAATATAACGACTTAATTAGCAATGCAGACATAGCGTATTTCAGGTCTTTTGCTACTAAGACTAGTTCATTTACATATCAGATATTATGCGTTTTAGGTATTAAGCTACTTTGACCTTTTGTTTTTTAGATGACTCGCTCATGAGGGTTATTATATACCTCAGTGTATTCGGATATAGCGGTAAATAATTTTGTAAGTTAAATAATGTTGTCCTTAAGCGCTACACTGTAACTTATCATTATACGAGTATACATATTTTTGATACTTTTTTTGTGGTGTTTGCGGACTTAGTAAAACATTTTTTAATTATTTTAGTTTAAATTTTCATCGATCTTGACTTCCGTAATATACAATCAGCATATATATCCCAGTGTTATCTATCTTAAGAAAAAAATAATTTGTATACTAATTTTATAAGCAAATAAATATTATTATTATTATTATTTATACCTTTATACAGCACTGTGTATATTATTCAAGTGATCCCATATAACAAATTGAAGTATTTTTATGTTTCAATTTTTATCCGAAAGCCATTTCACATCACTCACATAAATTACTGTCGCAGTGATCTATGCATTCACAATTCTAGTTAAAAATCCAGTTACTATTAGTTATCTTAAAGTTAAAGGTCATTATTGTATTTTATTGTTTGCTATCTTTGAAATGACGCATTTCAGAAAGGCAAAGGCGATGACTGCAGATCTGCCAGTGGTACAGGTCTGAGAATTGTATTTATATAGAACAACAAAGAATTTTTATTTATTTATTTATTATATTAATTAAAACGGCAGTTTACCAGTTACATCAATTAACACACATTACTAATAAACAATTAAATACTATGTTACAAATTATTCATATCACATTCATATCAAATTCATCAAATAGAGATTTAGTATATTTTTTTTATTTTTTTATTTTTTTTTATTATTATATATTACTCAAGTTTTTTTATTTAACTTGGTATGTTTAGAGTTCATTCCGGCTGACATTCCACAACAGGTTTAGTCTATTTACTTCATCGGCTTTATTGATAGAGACAAAATACGGAAATCCAATAAATATTATTTCATAATGCCTAAACAATTAAATAAATTATAAATCAAAGTTTTCTGGAAGGTCATAAATAGTACAGATACCGACAAAAATGAATAAAGAGACCACGTGCACCCTCGCACTAGTGTTAACCGTCACATCTGAGATCATATGTCACCTTAATAGCTTCGTAAAAAAGCACTTACCACCTTATTAAAAAACGTGGATTTAAGATAATACCGAATTCAAACCATGGTTTTACATGTCACTTTTCAAATTTTAAATACCCTTAAACCTGGTTTGAACTCGGGACTACTTTAGTCCCCGTTTGGTATATGCTATCATCTCTTTAGGCACCTTTCTTTAGGCCTAAATCAACTCTTTAGGCACCTTTTATAACGAGATAACGTTAAATTTGAAAACGCCATGCAAGTATTCCCTGTGTCGCGGGACACAAACATTTCTACCTAATATTCAGCATAAATCAGCAAAATTATACAAATACAAAATGTCTTTCAGTATTTCTTTTCAATAATAACGAATAAAAAAAGTATACAAAAAAGTAAACAGTACTTAATAGGTACGTTCAAAGAAGTTTTGATAGTGTGGTTACACCTAGTTTTAGCCGGCACATACATATCTTCTGTTAGAACTAGATTAAGCCTTCACCATTCCGGCTAGGACTAGCAGTACACAGAGGATGAGCGTTAGGTTTAATGGTGATCACACAATGTCAGAATTAGGCTAAACCTAGTTCTTACCAAAGATGTTCACTCAACGGTATTATTGTCGAAGGCCGTCGGTCAAAAGTACTTTTTATTGGTTTTGACTAATATATATATACAAAAAAAACATGTATATATAGATAAAGTTCTTACCGCATTTTCGACTTTGACGAAACTTTGTTCAGTAGGATTTGCTTTACGTAAAATAAGCGTATCCACGGATGTAACTACGATTCAGCTACGTCAGCTCGTAGCACATCAAAAAAGTTTGCGATCACCAGCATAAGCTGATATAATTTTTTATATTGAAATCAACATATTATTAAAAAAAAGGTTTCGCTCGCGTGGTTTCGCAGGATACGGTTAATTACAGTGTTTTAACTATCCCACGGGAACTCTTTACTTACAGGGATAAAAAGGATCCTATATGTTGACCAGGAGGCCAATTCTGTTATTTCACAACGTTCAACAATCCAAACCGCTGCAACTGCAGTTCAACTCCGGTTGTCGTTCGATACTTACTTTGGCAAAAAGCCATTCTACTATTTCCATAAACAAATTGGATTGTAGCGTCACAAAAACATAACATACACGCTATTTTTTAATAAATATATAATTGACACTACTATATACGAATATAAGTTAACAACGCGTTCATGATCTATCGACATAAAGTTTTGATCGATCGCTGGCGTCAATAGAAACGTAACTGCAGCTAGACTGTTTTTCGATAGCAGGATAAGAAAACGCATAAAAGTCGCCGTTCAGCTACGGTTCGATTGAAATTTAACTAGTGGAATCGGCCCCTAGGGATATAAGCTACCACCATACAAATTTCGTTTAAATGGTTCCAGCAGTCGGAGATTTCAGCCCGTACAAACAGACAGACGAATAGACAAACAGAAAAACAAAAAAATTTAAAAAAGTCTGAATTAGTTCGATTTCACTTACATCCCCTTGAATCGGCTTTTAGCTTTTTTTTCATTGTATAGAAATTCGACCTCTACAGTATTATTATATTGTAGTATCCAGCATTTCTTGGCCTAGTAGCAGTATTTCGGTTGTTAGTCCGGTTGACCGAACTATTGCAACTTTTTAGTGGCAATAGTCCGGTGGGTACAAAGCACCGAACTATTACTACTCTCTAGTAGCAGTAGGCCCATTTCTTGGGGTAACATGTCCCAGTTTTATTATATGTACCTAGTGATATAATAATACATACGGAAATAATTGCCATGTCCGCATGTATAAGTACAAAAAATACTTAAGCGTACGAGTAGAACGTAAAAACGTATACCGTAAAAAATATGGATGTCAGGTATTATTGCATCGTGTGTAGATATCATCCATAAAAAAAATGTTGGAACATAAATAAGTTTGGTTTATATTAGCTATATCATGCTAATGATTAAAGATCTTTATTCCGGGTGCTGACCTATAAAGTGTTTCTGTGGCTACGCTAAGTGTTGGGTGGATGAAAGACCTTGAACTTTTCAAGAAAACTACAGTTTTATTATCACTTTAAATATTCGTAGAGGACCTACACAATAGTCAAATGAAAAGGGGTTTCGTATATTACTTTCTCCCCCAAGGTGTTTATCTTTCTTTACTGTAACATGTAATGTGAATATGTAAAAATTAAATTTAATAATTATGTCTTATATTATGTGTAGTTATGTATATGTTGTCTGGTAATAACATTAATAGGTACTTATTCCGCAGGTACGTAATGCAAATAAGTACAATTTGATGTAATAAAAAGTTCTGTGAAAGTACTTGTTAAAATAATACCTACAACTATTTTATATTACTCATGATTATAAATTATAAGTTAGTAAAAATTACGGGAATTTATGTGACCTATAAGTGACCTCTCCAATATTGACGATAGATTAAAGTATATAAATTATTAAAGTCTTTAGTTAAAATGGGTATTTTTCGAAGGTCAATGTTAATGGGGGACAATAAAATCTTACCAGGTTGGTTTCCGTATTTTAGTACAGCCCATACTGATCACGGAGTCTTTTACAATAATCATATAATAACGTAGTAAATAACTTAACCAACACTAATTATTTTAATAATAATAATTGTAATAAAATCGTATACTATAGAATTTACTTATCTCTAATGCTATATTCTTCTCATATGATTAATAATGTCTATGAATAATGAATAATAATGAATGCCAAATATATATCTAAATATATATATATATATATATATAAACTAATATCTATTTCCCTTGTCTCATCGCATCACGCGTGAACGGATGGAACTATTTCGCTTATTGTTTTTTGTTGTGTTAATTATTGTCAGGAGATGGTTCTTAGGAAAGAAATATCAAGAAAGGATGGGTGGATACGGCGAAGCCGAAGGCCGAGCATCCTACCCGGACGAAATCGCAAGCATTTGCTAAAACAAAATAATACCCAGATCACCATATAATTATTCATTAAAATAAGAAAGGTCCATACATAACATAAAAGATCGGTCCCTAAATTATAACTTCGTTTCCAAAATCGTAGAATGGTCTGTTACATATTAGTAGGTATTTAAGGGCACATGATTAGATACTTATGTTCTTGATCACCGACACTTGATACAAATCAGCACCTCTTCTCCGCGTGGTCCAGCTCTGTGACACCCTCGAGTGTATTAGGGTACCGTGCGAGATTCCGGACCCTACTCTTAGCCTTCATTGTAAGTTTGTCTATCTGTGTGAAAGCATGACTGTATGTTCTACCTATAGGACTAACATGGCTATCTTTCAAATTGTAATAGAAAACCTATTTAAATTTTGACTAAATATGTGTAATATTTATAATTTCTTAAGATTAATAAAACGATCAAACAGTTAAAAATCACTTTCGATTTTGCTCCATCGTTAACATGATACAAAAAGCAAATAGCAAACAGCGGCCAAATGCAATTCAAGCGTATGCCGATATAAATAAAATGAATATATTGTGTCACGGACTGCACATACAGAACCCTCTGTGATTGCGAAAAAAGCTTCGATGGGCTTTCTGAGCAGAACATTCCACTAGCCCTGACCGCCTGAGTGGAGTGCAAAGTCAAGTGTCCGAGGGGACTAAAGCGACTACGTGTTATTTAATGAGACGTCATATTTGTAAATAATAAAAGTTGAAGGAAATATGTTGGTGCTTACTGTGTAGGGCAAATCCTGACCGCGTTATTTGGTAATTGGGAATATTTTTGAACAATCTTGATGGTGATGAAACCCATTAAAGTTTGAATAATGTCATTGTAGACGCCTACATTGAATCGATGATTCTAACTTGGAGTTTCGTTTGATACTTACGTACTATCCTATTTATCGACATATCTTCTACCTAGTACAATAATCATATTAAATAAAGTGCGGTTTACATCACATAAATTGAGTCATTAATACTCGTACATCCAAGCCGTCACGCCTTTACATCCCTGAAGGGATCGGGGGAGGTATAAATACACCCCCGTCTTGCCAGATGTTTTTGTTTCATGTATAGTGCCCGTCTGCAATCTAACACTTATACAGCGTTTTCAACAAATATCTGGGAGGATATAATGTAAGAACCTTATTACATTTATTGGGAATGGACAATTAATCTAATTATTTCAATTCGGTAACGTATCGTCCGAAGTACTTCAGTTTCTCATGACGAAAGTCTTTGATAAGTTTGTACCAGCGATACTGATTAGATTATTATGATTAGGATTTGACAGATGTTCTCACTTTAGGTTTCATAAGCAACCTTAAAGTCGCATAACAGATATGGGTTTCTCTACGAAATCGAACTGAGGAGAAACGAACGAAAGTAACCGACACAGCCCAGCGAATAAGGCAGTATGGGTTTGAGAGACTTCCCAGAGTGAATACCACGAAAAATAATGGTAAGGCGACTTGATAAAGGTTGCATGACGGTGTTTAATGCAGGCCGTATCCAAACATTCCTTTTGTAGATTCAGGGGAGAAACAAATGCCCCCAGTATACACGTCCTAAAGTCGACATGATGACGATTGAAAACGTGAGCAGGAGTGTGACTTCTGTAAGGTTTTCAGAATTTATATTTATTTGTTGTCAGTGTAAAGACTGATTTTTCTGCTACCGAGCGACCTCGTATACTTTGATTTATTTTAAATATATCTAACGAACATAGCCCACCTAATATTTGAAGAGTGCCAAGCCATCTTCGAATCACATCATCAGATGCACCAAGGCTATCATTCGATTACAAATAAGAAAGATTCATCCAAATTCACAATTTTCAAAGTTATCAGTTTAGAAACATGTCAGACTGGACAAGACATCCTAGTTATTGATAATAAATATTTAAATAATTCAAAAATTGAAGTGCTCTCAATTCATGACGCAGATAAAAATGAGGGTTTTTGAAGCAGTTCATCTCATAAGCAGCGATTTACAAAAAATAATATGACATATCTAAGACTTTTAAGTAAACATTAACGGACTTAAAACATATTTTAACATATTGGAGAAAATAAAAAAAAACAAACATACCACTTAATTTCGCCTTTAAAACAGTTTTGCTATTTATTCACAATTTTATTTGTTACGAAATACATATGATGATATGTGAAATAGATATGAGAAATAACAGTTTTTAATATACACTGACGGATACTGTTTTTTATAAAATTTTGAATTTGAACATTCTTTTTCTAGGAATTTTTGTACTGTTTTACGTGATGCGCTTGCTTGATTTAAAGTGAAAGAAATTGAAAGAATTCAAACTCTGAACTGACAGCGCCTTAATTGAATAAATTAATAATTGCTAATTACAGAAGGCAAGAAGAGTATACTCATATATCAATTTTTCGTAAAAAATATATCATAACCCAGGTGAGTGTCAAGAGTCAGTCCCCATTCTAGTGTACCACCTTCAACCATCAATGATCATGGTCGAACACATGGCCATAATATAGCTAATGACATAGAATGACTAAATAAATAAATTAATATAAATTTTAGAATAAAATTGTACCTAGATATTACAATTACGATCGCTACTTTAGCGAAGGGACAAACGTCCTTGTATCGTATCTCATGAAGCTCCTGTACTGCTTACGTCATCACTAATACCTCTGTTCAACCATAAAAATGTCGATATATTCCGAGAGTAACCTATCCCATCATCATAAAAATGACGTGCGGCAGTAAAAACACTCGTGTCCTATAAAGCATCTAAGCAATGCATTATCTGCCACCTCCACTAAAGGTTTTAGCAATTCGAATAGGGCTTACTGAATGCGAATAGATGATTGATCTGTCTTATGGAAGCCAATGTGGTAAATATATCACATCGAGTGGTACACAATTTATTGTTTGCAATATATCAGTTACATGAGTAATCGAGAAATAGCATTCAATAGCCGAAGTAGAACTGAAACATGCGCTAGTTAACCAGTAGAATCGCGCTTCCAGGAATTGTTTTGTTTTTCGCACAATCTTGTTTTGTGTAGGGATTTTGTCAAGTGACGGTTTCATCTTATAACCGTCAACATGAAACGAACTTTGTTAAATCAAGTAAAAGTTCATTTTGTTCATATATATGTACAGCTAAGATTAATAATAGTTTTTGACAGCAGATAATATATATTTTTGTATGAACAGTGTCATAAACATATATAATTTCAAATTAATGCGACTACTAGAAGGGAATGAAGATTGGTGTTCTTAAATTGTTCACCTACTCACATTCAGGTAGAATTACTAATAGTATGCTGTTTGTCGTCGATATCTATCTATTATTTATATAATTGCTTGTCTTAAACTCACAAATATACACACACCAAAAAAGTTTGTGGTCACTAGCTAAACTGATTTTTTTTAAATTACTTTTTTAACCATTTATTAATCAAAGGTTTATATTCAATATAATAAAGGTTTATATCCCCTGGCTTGAACACATGCGGTGATCCTCATGGGCATGCTTGGTTCTCAAGCTATCTAGCATTTCTGGGGGTAACCTGTCCCATTGTTGAATAGCGGCTTCCCTGAGCTCTGGCACTGTCTAGAGACGTGGTTGACGGTTCCAAACACGTATAAGAGCCTGTACTGGGTTTAAGTCAGGAGGCCCGGCAAGCCAGTCTAAACTTGTGTCGTATTCCCGGAGAGCAGCATTTTACTTGTTGAGCTTGATGGGCGGGCGCATTATCATCGACCAGTACAAATTGGTTTACGCGGAATGGTCTGACAATTCCATCCATAGCAATTGCTCTATACATCTCTGCTGTCATGAAGCCTCGAAACGGGATCAAAGTCGTTCTAGTTCAAAGTGATCGTAAACTTTTTTTGATGTGTGTATATTATGTACATATTTAACTGTGCCCGCGTGTGTACTACAAATTATTCATTTTTGTCAGTTGATGCCTTATTAGGTTATTACCTACAAATTTATTCCATGAGAGTATTCATGAAGATGAAATGTCAAAATAACAATACCAATACTATCTAGCAATCAAAATTTAAATAGGATTGCATTAGAGTTTAGTAAACGCAAGTACATATCGAGATAATGACATTTGCGCATTGGAGAATAATATAACTTGGTAGTGATAGGAATATAGTGAGGCAAGATGACAATTATTGCTCATGTTTATGTTCTAAAAGCTTTTATATAAGCCACACGCCCGATAATGTCCTATTATACATTCACGAGCGTGTGGCGTAGTATTGGTATTATATGCGCAACCACATAAACGTAACACTCGGAATTATTTTAAATGTTTTGAGGCATATTATACTCCATTATCTACGGCAAAGGTAACATAGATCAGTCAGTGAAATGTAACTATGAATTCAGGAGCTGTAAAATATCACTGCTTTTACGTTTACTCGTAGCAACTCGTAGCGATATAATGGAAACAATTGCTACGACTGATCAGTGGCCCTAGCACGAATAACTGCGTAAGTGTAACGTGACGTGTCGTGTGAAACAGTCATTTTATCCAGAACAACTGTGACACATATAACTCATAGTTTGTACGCCGAAGCGTGAATTGTTGACGTTACAATACGAATACTTTTTCGCAAATTGTTTGTGCTACGGCCTCTGCTAATTGCGTATCGTGACTTTATAATTGACAAGCATTGAGTTAGAGCAATGTAAAAGTCCGTGTAAGCGCACATTAAGTGATACAGCAGCTGTGTGTACTATTAATAACTACATATTTTATGGAAGTGTTATTGGCGCATGTACGAGATAATAGAGCGTCTAAGTGCCTCGTGCATTTAGCGTTTTTGCTTATGTAAAGTGTCAGCGTAATTAAGAAAATATTATCTAGTCACTGAATCTAACGAGGCATTTTTTAGACAGTATAAATAAAAGTTATCGCGGAAATCGACCCCATTTTCAAATTATTTTTGTAGTAGGTATATGGTAAGTGATTCAACAAACCCCATAAAGTCTTCAGTAGGTGTCCACGTCACGTGCGCGTACCAAAGGCACTCTTCCAAGCTTCATTTAATATTTCACGAAGGCAAATGGGACTCATCTTTTCCTTACATAAGTATTTTTTTTTAATATTTAAGTGTGGTAGAGCTTCTTGTAATATGGTTTTCAGTGTTTGTTGTTTATACTGAGCAAGTAGCACTTCAAAACAAACTACATTATACAAACAATTATTATATAACGTATAATATTATTTGAGGGGTATTCACACTAACACTATAATGGTGAAAGTTAGTGAGTATGTTTCTTACTACTTCACGCTCAAACAGCTGCACCAAATTTTAACGAAGTTTGGTATGGAGGTAGGTGAGGCGCTGGATTAACAAATAGGATACTTTATCATCATCATGCGTCACCACGCGGATGTAACCGTAGCTAGTTTCTTTATTAACCTATACATAAAGCTGTGTTTTGAATATAACGAAGGGGAAGAAAATTATATTAAATTTTTTAATACAACTAATGTACGTTTTTGATGACTAAGGAAACATTTTTAAGCGAAGTGTTTCATGTTGTTATGCAAGCTAGCAACGGTGCAATATGTCATGAAAAGAGAAGAACAAAAAAATACACTGAAAGTATTTTTTTATATTAAAAGCGACCGGAGGGGCTATTATGTATCTCAGTTGCTAACAAATGTTGATTGAAATCTTGAAAAATGGCGGCCTTGTGTCAGTTTTGGCAACTCCAGTAAGCAAACATGTTAGTAATTTGAACACTGCAGCTGATAAAAGTGACATAGAGCGGCCGTTTTTTCAGATTTCAATCCACTTTTGTTAGGAACTGAGATACATAATAACCCAGCAGGTATCCAGAGACACTCGCGGCATCGAGGTGAATCCAAATATGTATCATATATCGAAATCAGGTGAGGCGTTGAGTTAGTTACTATTGGACATACGAGTAGACCCTGAAGCTATGAAATGTCTGTTTTAAAGTACCGAAATTATTAATAAATATTGAAATAGGGAAGCCTTTACCTCGAAGATGGAGCGTAAATAGACTGTTTCCATTGGTAATTTGATAATAAAATACGAAAAATATAATATGTACTCACAGTTTTCATTCTACAATATGTACGTGGCAAAGTGTTGCAAAGAAGTCATTAAACTTCATGTGATGCTCTTGCTCTTTGCTTATCACTATAACTACATACAATGACCTTCTATAAGAAAGTCATTGTCTACATATAATAAAAAATGTAGAGGTCGAATTTCAGTACAATGAAAAAAAATGCTAAGAAGCGAGTCTGGGGAGGTAAGAAGTGAAATCGACCTTATTTTTTTTTATTTCTATGTTTCTCTGTTTGTCTGTCTGTTTGTAGGGGCTAATCTCTGAAACGAATGGACCGATTTGAATGAAATTTTGGATGGTGGTAGCTTATATCCCTGGTAAACATATATGATACTTTTTGATCCCCATATAATAGTTAAAAACTGTAATTAACCGTACCGCGCGAAGCAACTGGCGGGTCAGTTAGTATTGTGTAAAAGTTTGGTGATACTTGGAACTGTCGAAATCCACAAATAGGGAGATAATAGGGAAACCTAAACCTCGAAGATGGAGCGTAAATAGACTGTTTCCATTGGTAATTTGATATAAAATACGAAAAACATAATATGTACTCACTGTTTTCATTCTACAATATGTTCGTGGCAAGGTCTTACAAAGAAGTCAGTAAACTTCATGTGATGCTCTTGCTCTTTCCTTATTATTGTGTAAAAGTTTGGTGATACTTGGAACTGTCGAAATTCACAAATAGGGAGATAATAGGGAAACCAAAACCTCGAAGATGGAGCGTAAATAGACTGTTTCCATTGGTAATTTGATATAAAATACGAAAAACATAATATGTACTCACTGTTTTCATTCTACAATATGTTCGTGGCAAGGTCTTACAAAGAAGTCAGTAAACTTCATGTGATGCTCTTGCTCTTTCCTTATTATTGTGGAAAAGTTTGGTGATACTTGGAACTGTCGAAATCCACAAATAGGGAGATAATAGGGAAACCTAAACCTCGAAGATGGAGCGTAAATAGACTGTTTCCATTGGTAATTTGATATAAAATACGAAAAACATAATATGTACTCACTGTTTTCATTCTACAATATGTTCGTGGCAAGGTCTTACAAAGAAGTCAGTAAACTTCATGTGATGCTCTTGCTCTTTCCTTATTATTGTGGAAAAGTTTGGTGATACTTGGAACTGTCGAAATCCACAAATAGGGAGATAATAGGGAAACCTAAACCTCGAAGATGGAGCGTAAATAGACTGTTTCCATTGGTAATTTGATATAAAATACTAAAAACATAATATGTACTCACTGTTTTCATTCTACAATATGTTCGTGGCAAGGTCTTACAAAGAAGTCAGTAAACTTCATGTGATGCTCTTGCTCTTTCCTTATTATTGTGGAAAAGTTTGGTGATACTTGGAACTGTCGAAATCCCAAAATAGGGAGATAATAGGGAAACAAAAACCTCGAAGATGGAGCGTAAATAGACTGTTTCTATTGGTAATTTGATATAAAATACGAAAAACATAATATGTACTCACTGTTTTCATTCTACAATATGTTCGTGGCAAGGTGTTGCAAAGAAGTCATTAAACTTCATGTGATGCTCTTGCTCTTTGCTTATCACTATAACTACATACAATGACCTTCTATAAGAAAGTCATTGTCTACATATAATAAAAAATGTAGAGGTCGAATTTCAGTACAATGAAAAAAAATGCTAAGAAGCGAGTCTGGGGAGGTAAGAAGTGAAATCGACCTTATTTTTTTTTATTTCTATGTTTCTCTGTTTGTCTGTCTGTTTGTAGGGGCTAATCTCTGAAACGAATGGACCGATTTGAATGAAATTTTGGATGGTGGTAGCTTATATCCCTGGTAAACATATATGATACTTTTTGATCCCCATATAATAGTTAAAAACTGTAATTAACCGTACCGCGCGAAGCAACTGGCGGGTCAGTTAGTATTGTGTAAAAGTTTGGTGATACTTGGAACTGTCGAAATCCACAAATAGGGAGATAATAGGGAAACCTAAACCTCGAAGATGGAGCGTAAATAGACTGTTTCCATTGGTAATTTGATATAAAACACTAAAAACATAATATGTACTCACTGTTTTCATTCTAAAATATGTTCGTGGCAAGGTCTTACAAAGAAGTCAGTAAACTTCATGTGATGCTCTTGCTCTTTCCTTATTATTGTGTAAAAGTTTGGTGATACTTGGAACTGTCGAAATTCACAAATAGGGAGATAATAGGGAAACCAAAACCTCGAAGATGGAGCGTAAATAGACTGTTTCCATTGGTAATTTGATATAAAATACGAAAAACATAATATGTACTCACTGTTTTCATTCTACAATATGTTCGTGGCAAGGTCTTACAAAGAAGTCAGTAAACTTCATGTGATGCTCTTGCTCTTTCCTTATTATTGTGGAAAAGTTTGGTGATACTTGGAACTGTCGAAATCCACAAATAGGGAGATAATAGGGAAACCTAAACCTCGAAGATGGAGCGTAAATAGACTGTTTCCATTGGTAATTTGATATAAAATACTAAAAACATAATATGTACTCACTGTTTTCATTCTACAATATGTTCGTGGCAAGGTCTTACAAAGAAGTCAGTAAACTTCATGTGATGCTCTTGCTCTTTCCTTATTATTGTGGAAAAGTTTGGTGATACTTGGAACTGTCGAAATCCCAAAATAGGGAGATAATAGGGAAACAAAAACCTCGAAGATGGAGCGTAAATAGACTGTTTCTATTGGTAATTTGATATAAAATACGAAAAACATAATATGTACTTACTGTTTTCATTCTACAATATGTTCGTGGCAAAGTGTTGCAAAGAAGTCATTAAACTTCATGTGATGCTCTTGCTCTTTGCTTATCACTATAACTACATACAATGACCTTCTATAAGAAAGTCATTGTCTACATATAATAAAAAATGTAGAGGTCGAATTTCAGTACAATGAAAAAAAATGCTAAGAAGCGAGTCTGGGGAGGTAAGAAGTGAAAGCGACCTTATTTTTTTTTTATTTCTATGTTTCTCTGTTTGTCTGTCTGTTTGTAGGGGCTAATCTCTGAAACGAATGGACCGATTTGAATGAAATTTTGGATGGTGGTAGCTTATATCCCTGGTAAACATATATGATACTTTTTGATCCCCATATAATAGTTAAAAACTGTAATTAACCGTACCGCGCGAAGCAACTGGCGGGTCAGTTAGTATTGTGTAAAAGTTTGGTGATACTTGGAACTGTCGAAATCCACAAATAGGGAGATAATAGGGAAACCTAAACCTCGAAGATGGAGCGTAAATAGACTGTTTCCATTGGTAATTTGATATAAAACACTCAAAACATAATATGTACTCACTGTTTTCATTCTAAAATATGTTCGTGGCAAGGTCTTACAAAGAAGTCAGTAAACTTCATGTGATGCTCTTGCTCTTTCCTTATTATTGTGGAAAAGTTTGGTGATACTTGGAACTGTCGAAATCCACAAATAGGGAGATAATAGGGAAACCTAAACCTCGAAGATGGAGCGTAAATAGACTGTTTCCATTGGTAATTTGATATAAAATACTAAAAACATAATATGTACTCACTGTTTTCATTCTACAATATGTTCGTGGCAAGGTCTTACAAAGAAGTCAGTAAACTTCATGTGATGCTCTTGCTCTTTCCTTATTATTGTGGAAAAGTTTGGTGATACTTGGAACTGTCGAAATCCCAAAATAGGGAGATAATAGGGAAACCAAAACCTCGAAGATGGAGCGTAAATAGACTGTTTCCATTGGTAATTTGATATAAAATACGAAAAACATAATATGTACTCACTGTTTTCATTCTACAATATGTTCGTGGCAAGGTCTTACAAAGAAGTCAGTAAACTTCATGTGATGCTCTTGCTCTTTCCTTATTATTGGGAAAAAGTTTAGTGATACTTGGAACTCTGGAAATACACTGTTGTATGATGAACAAAGCAATAATAAAATAATGCTGATTCAAGTATGTATTTACTTTTCTGTAGTACAGTTCCTGGTTTAATAAATAACTAAACAATTAATATCCATTTATACCCTTTCACAATGATGTCGTAAAAGCAGAATAAGGGATAAGATCGTAATGTTTTATAATATGATAACAAGAACACATTACATGTCTAGTGAAATATTAATGTATGATATACGTTTGAATACCTTTTCGTGGATCAGAAATAATCAGAATGCTTAAATAGTCTGTATGGATGAATATATTCTCTAATATTGTATTAAAATAAAAATATACTTAAAAAACGTTTAGTATTTTGATTAATACCATTTTTTAAAAACTTCGACCCATAAAGAGGGGTGTAAGTTTGAAATGTCTGTGTGTCTGTCTGTCCCATCGTAAGTCCTAAACGAACAGACCGATTATGATGCAGTTTTGCGTGATCGAGATGGTTCTTAGCTATATTTTATGAAGATATATTCAGGCGTTTCAAGGTTATCAGCTCTTTTGGTAGCTGCGGTAGGGATCTTCGACGCATATATGTGTCGGGGGTTACTTTTCTACCGACTTCCAAAAAAAGGAGGAGGTACTCAATTCGTCTGTTTTTTTAATGTTTGTTACCTCATAACTTTCGACTGGGGGAACCGATTCTCAAAATTATTTTTTTGTTTGAAAGCTGGTGCTTCCCGTGTGGTCCCATTTAAATTTTATCAAGTCCAGCAGTTTTTGAGATACACTCCAATAACTGTATAAAATTGAAGTCGGTATGAAATTTTTCAAATTGTACTTGTTTATCACGTTTTAGAGCATGGTATATTTCTAGGACGGGGGCCAAAAATTTATACATGTGAAATTAAGCTTAGCTTATACGCTAACGTAATGTATACAGCTTATGATCGTTGTTGTAATGGCAGCTCAGAGCTTCTAGCTAAGGTTTGCATAGACATGTACTGGCCACCCCGAGACATTGATTCTTAGTGTCTGTCGCCCATTGATATTTCTTGGGCCAGTGCCCTTCAAACCCGAACACAGTAGGTACTAGCACTATAGCTTAGAGAACAAAATATCTAGTAAAGCAGTGTTAGCTACCAAGCTGGACTCTTACAGGAGAGTCACACCGTCTGGTATAATACATAATCTTATATATTATTTGATTGTATTTCATATATATTCATAGAGGTGTTCAGAGGATAACCTTGGTCGTATGGTCAACTACGTTAACAAAACAATTCTTTCTGCATAGTAGCATAATATACTATTAGCTTGCACGTAATAATTTCAGATGAGAATATTTTCTTGTCTCATACATACATACAGAGAGTGATTTTTCAGTAGTAGGGTTTTAGTTATTGAAGTTATTGTTTATTTAAATTATTTTGTGGTTAGTGCTCCCAGTGGAGCTTGACTTGGCGATCTTAACCGATCAACAATGTTATGCAATGCTTAATGCTGCGGCCAGGAGTTGAATGTGTGACTGCAGGGGAAATTGTTTAACTCAGCGCGTCCGTGCTTCGAAGTAAACGTTAGGCCGTCGGTCCTGGTTTTTAGTCTTAGGCCAACAATCGATAGGCAATGTTGAAGGCCTTCAGGAGACCTGAAAACTCCGACATGGGTTAGCCACTAGCCTGTCCACCAAACCGCACTGGGCCCGCGTGGTGGATTATGTCCCAACTCCTCTTTCTGAGAGGAAGGCTCGAGTCTCAGCAGTGGGTACATAATGAGCTGAATATGTGGTTATTGCTAACATCACATAATTATGTGTATGTAAGTTATTCAGGTATTAGTTGAAACAACTCAACGGATTTGGATGAAATTTGGAGAAAGAAAGAGCTATTACCTCATAGGTAACGTTTTATTCCACTTCAACGATTATCTACTTTCCAAGAGAAAATGTCCTTATTTCATGTGTACAAAGTCACTGGTATACACTAGTATTATTATTTGGCTGTGAGTAAAAGAACACACATGTTTCTGCCTTGACTTGCCGTGTGAACTGTAGGCATTCGTAGACTATGACTTTTTCGCTTATACATCGAGTACAAACTAAATGTGCTGTTACATATCTATTCAATTGAACATGTACTGATTGATTGATAGGCACGAATATAGAACACATGGAAATAAAGATAATAATGCATTGATTTCGACGAACAAGTTGAACAGATAAACACTATTACCATTAATGCAATGGAATTCAGAAGATAAGTTTACATTGAAGACGCATAGGGTATACTATAGTTATTTTATAACCATTGCCGCTCTGGATAAATATAAAGGACTATAATAATATATCTCCTAAATAATTATAAAGATATGAACGAGACATTATTTCTTTGGGTATCAATTTCAGGAAATAATTTGTTACGTTGCTGCCCAAGAAACAAGATAATCCCTGAAAGCAAAGTACGGTCGCGTCTTCAGTTGTAAATAAAGGCGTTTTTTATTAGACTATACATGATTATAGTCGGGAATGACGCAGATGATGAGATGATGATGAAGTAGGCACACGAACTGCTGAAATATAATTTCACTTCATAGCAAGCCAAGCCTCGTGGCGCAGCTGGCAATCAATAATATTAAACATTCGGTGTAACATCCTGACATGTCTCATATTTCTTTATGCCGTAAAAAATACCTTATCATACGTGTAAGAAGACTTAAAGAAAGTTAGGAAACACAAATACAAATAAAGACTTCTAAATAACATTTTACGTTACGTTTTTTTTATCGAGGGTTTACTTCGTTTATCTAATTCTTTATGGTGTTATAAAACCTGATTTAACGTCTTATATTATGGGAAAAGCATAATTAGTGCATGAAGCATTTGACCATTGTAATAAATAAATACATATTAAAAACAAACATAAGCTCACTTAAGATAGATATTCTTATCATATTATTTATATTAGTTTTTTCAGTTTGCTTATGCATATTTGTCTACAACACATTTAGCTGACAGTACGGGCTTACATGAGTATTACTTATAGCTGAGCATATCTCTTTAGAGGAAATAACTTACTTTCTACCAAATTTAAATTCATTGGAACTTGTACATCAACACAACAAGTCAACCCGTAATATCGTCACTCTCTTGCGCTGCATAGAACACGTATAACCAGTTTCAATGATTGACATAATATCAAATCTAAATACTTATATGTAAATATAAGTATTTAGATTTGATATTATGGATGGGTGCCTATTTTATGTGTTAACTGTATAAGACGGCATGACGAATGTATAGTTTAAGCACTGTTCTCAAGTAAGTGACTGTAATGTCTCATTGGTAATAAATATCATTAAACCTAAATACTACCACCTACTCGTCAACTACGTCTAAGCTTGAGGTGAAGACAGACTATCTGGCGATGTATTAGTAACAACCGGGAGCGGTGCATTGTACAACATAGTTTTTACTTCGAACACTTCTAAACGGTCGATTTGCCTAAAGAAAATACAAAAAAGTTCCGGTTTGTTTTATTAATCGCCTGCAAACAGTTCTTTGGCAGTAGTAGTAGATGGACAAGTGCGGTTGCGGTGCAATAGTGGTTGTGATTTACACAAAAGAAAGGCTTTGATCAATTCGCATGAACCGCAAATACCGCAAAACAAAATCGTAGTAAGACCAGGAAAGTGCATTATCTGGCGGCCAGTAAGAGATTCAAATGCCTACTCTAGCCTGAATATGCAGGGATGTTCATATCATACCGAGTATAAGAAGATAGTAATTATTCTAATTACCTATTATTTTATTTATTACTATTATAATGTACTTATACATTATGTGTATATTATAACAAAACAATACATATTAATGTAATTAAATCGAGAATTAATGTAATAAAATATGAGAGGCTTTACCCTACACTAAAAAAATCGGATTACTTGGAGGATTAAACAGCTTGGGACTGCTCACTCCAGCATCTATTTACTCGTGTACTAAGATGTCAAAGTGTAGCGTGTCTTGCCCAATTATACCATTATTATGGTATCTTTTGTAAGGCAACACACTGGAGCTAAAAATAATCGAACATTTGTTATATCAATTAAGAAATTGGCGATAAAAAAAATTTTATAAGAGAAGCCCGCTGTGTTTCTTGCCGGATCTCCCCAGTAGTGGTCGCATTCCGATCCGGTTGTAGATCTAAGAAAAAAAACAATGTAAAATGACAATTTGTAAGTGCGCCCGTAGGCCTATGCAGATTAAATGATTTGATTTGACTTGACACAAAAATCCTATTACTTTATTTTATGCAATTATTATGAACAAGAACAGTAACAAACCTAAATAACTATTTTTAGCTCGCGACTTTGTGTGCGTTGGATTTGTTTATTTATCTAAGGGTCTATAACCAATCTAATCTTCGTTAGAGGAAAACCGGTTATTGCTATCTTTGGCCCTGTTCATTGTCCTCAGTGAGGACAGTAAGTGGCGCTAGACTACTTTTCTACCGACTTCCAATAAAAGGAGGAGGTACTCAATTCGGCTGTATTTTTTTTATGTTTGTTACCTCATAGCTTTCGACTGGGTCAATCGATTCCCAAAATTATTTTTGTTTGAAAGCTGGTGCTTCCAGTGTGGTCCCATTTAAATTTTATCTAATTCGGTCTAGTAGTTTTTGAGATACACTCCAATAACTGAATAGAATGGAAGTCGGTATTAAATGCTCAGGCATCTTCAGCGCGGGTGGAACTTCGAGACGCGCTTAGTGTCTAATAAATAACCAGAATTACTTTAGAAAGTAGTTATAATCTGAGAGAAACGTAACGAGATGTGGTGACATGTTGCAACCAAATCTAGAATCACTTTAGTACTCTATCGCATTAACTTTCCCTATAATGCAACGAGTAGTTACTAGGTATATTTGTTTAGAAACAGTTCTTGAATGTTTTCTCACTTAATGCACTAGATTAACCAGTTTAATGCAAGAGTTTCCACTTGTAGTGGAGACAGTGTCTGGTTTGGAAGTAAAGTAGGAAACAGGTAATTTGAAATTATACTTATGATACTACAGGGACGACACTCGGCAGGTTTACCTATCTATAATGTATGTCACAGAGTTTCTTTAGTTTAGTGCGAACATGATTCTGGTTCGATATACTTATCACGTCGATAAACACATTGTATCTATCGCTCATTCATTGCGAGCATGGACTATCGATACAATATAGGTACATTAATCTATACATATAAAAATGAATCTCTATTTCCCTTGGCCATTGCATCACGCGTGAACGGATGGAACAATTACGCTAATTATTTTTTGGATGTTTCAATTTTTGCCAGGAGAAGGTTCTCTTATGAAAGAAAAATCAATGAAAGACCGGGCAGAAAACCGAAAAGCGAAAGAAGTCGCGGGCAGGCGCCAGTTATCAATAAAAGACAGTGCGGGATATAACTATCGTGTCTAAATCTATCTAGGCAATGAGATTAACTTAAGATAAATTAAGATAAGATATATCATCATCATCATCATCAGCCTGTAGCAGTCCACTGCTGGACATAAGCCTCTCCAATTCAAATTCCTCTCCCTGAGGCACGGTGGAGTGACGATCTGCGCAAAACGGCTGGCAAAAACTGGATGCGAGAAGCCCAAGATAGACCTAAGTGGCGTGCAATTGGAGAGGCCTACGTTTATATATAACATCATTGATTCTACAGGCAAGATAAATACAAGATAAAAATTTGTTTATTACAGTCAAACGATTTGACTGTAACAAACCAATTTTTGTACTGCAATGTACTCCAGCATAGTTGCATCCTAAGACGATGAAATATTAAATTTTTACATATGTCAGCATTTTGTAATGTCACCACGAGCTGTTAAATATGCCAAACCATATATAACAGCTTTATTAACAATTCGGTGACATAACGAAATGCCAAAACAGGAAAAACATGAAAGTCAAAGTCAAAGTCAAAATCATTTATTCAATTTAGGCATCAAAGACTCACTTCTGAACGTCTACTTTTCATTATAATGTAGTTTAAAGACTCTACCGCCGCGTTCCAAAATATATAGAGCCCACCGAGAAGAAGCGGCAAGAAACTAGGGGCCATTCTTTTTATATAGATGTTTACAATGTTTCTACTTAGGTACTACAAATATTACATTTTATGGGTGGCAGAGTGACAGCTTTCCAGAAGTGGAGTATTCCAAGCATCTTTATCTTCTATATAATGTCGAACTTTAAAATATACTATGTGTAAATACATGACATCTGATAACCTAGCAAATTTTAAATTGGAGTTTTTCACATTTTTATAACAGTTTTAATTAAGGTTGAGACAAACTAAACCCACGTATGCAACGTATGCAACGCATTATGACATGTACTTTTGAATTTGTATGAAACAGTTAAATCAGAAACCTACATATACGCGACGTACCATACGTGGGCCATACCATACGACGTACCATAGTTTATCTACCTTAAAGTTTTCTTTGCGACAAAGTATGTATTTTTACCGGACCGCAAAGAAAAAAACACGTCTTGTGATGCTTCATTATTGCGTGAAATAACGACAAACCAACAAATACAGCTTATTATTATTAGTGTGTATGTTGAATACGTACGTGAACGTCAACCGCTGCTTTTTCGTAGGAACGGTATATTCTTCTGTGGCATAATCTTATCCTAGACATTAACAGAACCTGCCGAATTTCATTAATATCCAGTTTAATGTATTAAGAGTAAATACATGTGTGTATCAAAAACACACACACACACCCACACACACACACGCGCGCGCGCAATATAATATTGTACGTATATACATATGAGTTTTTTGAAGTGAGATTTATACTATTTATAACCTAAATATAATAATAATACAATAGTCTTGTATTGACAACAGTAGATTTTGTTTGTTTTTTGTTTGTCGAACAAACTGGTAGTTAATATAAAACGTTTCTCCTCTGTGTTGGTCTGCCCAACGCGCAAACACGTTGATTTGTAGAGATTGCTGTCTGTCGCTCGGTCGGGCTCTTCATTAATTAGCCATTCTCATTCCTAGATACCATTGACAAAATGATTCTAAATATTTACACAACAAATCTGTTCGCTAGGCTAGCAACACCTGTTCCTGCATAACATTAGGAAGCGAGGAGCTGGTGTTGTTTTTATTTATTTTAGTTTGAATTTTTTTTGATAAGAGAATAGGTACCTATCTATTTAAATACTGTACAGTTGGCACAACAATCAATGTATAAGTTTAATGATAATACACATATTTTTCAAAATATTTAAGAAAATAAAATAATAAACATCTGGTAAATATGCCTAAGCTAAACAAAAAATAAAATAACCTGGTCTAAAAAATTGCTATCGGAGGGCAATGTTTCCAAAATGATGGCAATATAGCCACGCAATCAAGATACAGGGTAGCATTATCTCGGCTGCTTCAGCCGAGCCGGCCCTAGGTTATGAAAATAGGACAAAACGTGAAAATGTTACATGTTAAAAGTACAATTTGAAAAATTCTATTCAGTTATTGGAGTGTATCTCAAAAACTACAGGACTGAATTTGATGAAATTTAAATGGGAAGCACCAGCTTTCAAACCAAAAAACAATTTTGAGAATCGGTTTGCCCAGTCGAAAGTTATGAAGTAATAAACATAAAAAAAATACCGTCAAATTTAGTACCTCCTCCTTTTTTGGAAGTCGGTAGATAAATATTAATGTAAGCTTTAATAGTATCTAACATGTTATTTTGTCTCTGTCAGCAACGAAACAAAACATAAATATATACGGCCTTACTTATAAACGTTGCTTATATTTATATAACGTCACTTAGTACGGCAATGACGTATTTACGAAGAACCGTGAAGGTGGGTCTAAGTTCTTTATGTGCATAGGTACGTCTATCTAGTCTATGTCTTTATTACTTAATGATGCTAATGAAAACCTTTTGGGAAAACCACTAATTCGCTATAACTATCAGTTCTGGGTTCTGTATAGAAACGATTTACTAAATAAATATGTACTTATCTACTTACGTGGTTAATCACCTCGTTAGTAATCACCTTTTGTTTTATTCCAAATGGGTTTTATTTATGAATCATTTTTAACTTTGTTTCGAAACAGCTTATAAGTACCCTACCGTTGCTGAGTTTGTATGTTTGGATAAATTAAACTGTTATATTATTGGTTTTCATATTTTGTTTAACTTCTTACATTCCACGCAAATTATTGACGTCTAAAAGTCGTACATAAACAAGTACAATTAAAAAAAAAATTGTTACTTTTTTTTTAATTGACTTCCATTCTAATCAGTTATTGGAGTGTATTTCAAAAACTACTGAACCGAATTTAATGAAATTTAAATGGGACCACACGGAAAGCAAAGTTTTTCTGTGTTTATTTTTCTGTTTGAATGCTAGTTTCAAACAGAAAAATAATTTTGAGAATCGGTTCAGTCCAGTCGAAAGTTATGAGGTAACAAACATATAAAAAGAAAATACTGTCGAATTGAGTACCTCCTCCTTTTTTTCGGAAGTCGGTAGAAAAAACATTTTTCTACAATAATGGTCTCCATAACCTTTGCCCTAAAGTGAACAGTTTACAAGATATCGGCCAAAACGTTTTTTCTTGATTGCGCTTGAAGCTCCACCTGGATCTGTCAGCATTTTGTGTAAATGCATGAAGTACACGAAAAAAATATTATCAAGCATACTGGCTATACTGGTCTACTAAACATACTGGTCAGTTATTCGATAAATTCTGTGTTTTAAGGGAATCTATGAGAGGGTGTGTTTATTATTTTTGATTAAAATCAGCACTGAAACTGAGCGGATCATTGTTTTAAGTTTTTATCATTTATCATTACATCATCATTATCATCACATCATCATCGTCATCATCCTGACGGACGAGTTCCAGCCTGAGCTTCAGAAAAGTCCGGTTCTAGTTGAAATGAGAATCCTCCTGTAATTTTTATCGGGTTTTCAGTTGATTTCATGTAGGTATATGTAATCAATTGCTTTAATTTCTATTATCAAGATAATAATAAAATAATGACGTATAATCGGTAAACGGTTTAAAAGTTACGCTACATATTTTTTGTTGATTGTTAACGTCTACTTGTTATCAATTGCTTTAAATACAGTTCAATTATTAAAATAATTAATAAAAGTATGACCTCATATAATCGGTATAAGGTTTAAAGGTTATGGTAAACCTTAAATAACGGAACTGCCTCACTTGTCTACCTTTCATGTAGCCAAGGATCGTAGTAAACATACAATGTATGTCATACACATACAAACGTGTGTGTGTATAGGTGTATGTATGTTTATGCGTGGTAAAGTGGCTTGCTAAAAGGTATAGTTACGTCCCACACATTGTATTATTTTATTCTAAGAACTTGAATACATTACTAATAAGTGTGATCATTATAATGCACTATTATAAAGTGTAGTTATATTAAAAATGTTATTAGCATATTTATACGTAAGAATGGTTATATTAAGTACATCTAATATAGGTAACTTAATATAATAAAAAGATATTTGTTAAAATTTATAAAAAATATTGAAAATTATTCATAATTAAATAAAAAAACGTCATTAACACAATGAGTGTTAGAATTCACTATTATAAAATGTAGTAACATCAAAGAATGTTATTATCATATTTATACATTAGAATGGTTATATTCAGTACATCATATATAGGTAACTTAATATTTATTCATTAAAAAATATTTGTAAAATTATTGATAATATTGAAGATTATGCATAATAAATTATAAAAAATCATTTAGCACAGTGAATATACAATGTCAATTGCCGTTCATTGTATATAGGGTGTTTGGTAGAGGGTCCGACAAACCAAATGAGTGTGTTCGGGGAGAACTTGGAGAATACAAGTTGGCCAAAAAAAATCCCCGACCCTCCAATTTTTTTTATTTTTTTTTTGTGAAAATTCCCTTTACTCCGAAATTGTACCTATTTACCACCATAACATCTGAAAAATCTGTTTAGACCAAATTCAACTAAAAACATCCGGTCTAAAACAGATTTTACAAATGTTATGGTGGTAAATAGGTACAATTACGGAGTAAAGGGAATTTTCACAAAAAAAAAGTTACAAAAAAATGGGGGATCGGGGATTTTTTTTGGCCAACTTGTATTTTTCAATTGGGTCCCGAACACGCTCATTTGGTTTGTCGGACCCTCTACCAAACACCCTGTATATGTATATATATATAAATCTGAAATGCCATTTTATACACACGCACATTATATTATATATTTACGTAAACAGGGTTCGCCTAATTGTGCGAATTTATTCTAATAAAAATATGTCAAAAACATACATTTATACAGTTTACAAAGAGGTACTATAGTTAGATTGAATGTTGGCTCTCTGCTCTCTCTGTCTACTAGATGTGGCGACAGTAGTCACTGGGCTCTCGCGGTGGTGCGTGTCGAAGGCCCATTGTTTCATAATAAAATAATTTGTGGATATTGCATTACGGATACACCTTATTTTGTATTAACGGACGGACACCATGACGGATGGCCATGGCACCACTCCGAAGGCTATTAAGTACGTGTCAACTTGAATTAAGACTGCTGTTTCCGCAAACTTTCAGAATTTGACCATTTAAATTTCGTAAACCGTTTCGTGAGTGTGTTTAAAATCTATATAATGAAACAGGTGGTGAAATGATTACTGTTTGATTGTTACAGTGGAGACGCCGAGTACAGCCCTACAAACTACAACACAATGCGTAACAACGTCAAGTGAGTATGTCTAAATAAAAGTTTATGAAGCAACTATCGGAGCTTCAGGATTTGAAGTTTATTGAGGTGACATATCATACATCCCGCGCGATTGAAGTATATGAGAAAGTGCACGTTAGCCATTTCTCAGAAGCTGCGTATTACATATAAAATGTTTTATTACCAAACTCAGCATGTAATTATTATTCTAACCTAAATCACTTTTGAATTTCTGAAATACGAAAAAAAGATGATGTTATGTTAGTTTAAAATATTATGTTTAATAATTATATTAAGTAACCTATACACTAGTACGTGTATTGTCTATCAATATTGTGTATTATATATGTATATATAATCTAATTAGTTTGACATGAAATTAGTAACGTACGAGTATATTTTAAGGAATATACAAATGAACTGTCTTTGTTAAAATATAAATAGGTACAGAAATACTATCTACACAGTTTTTCAAAGCCATGCGGGGCTTGTACAATATAACAGTGTGGTTTCTTTGAATGATGATGATTGATTGATTGATTGATTCTCTTTCCTATCTTATTCAAATATTTTGCTATGGTTTTTACGGCCGGTGGACTGCCTGACACGAACCCTCTTAACTATATTTGGTAGTACAAACACGAATAGTTAGCTAACAATGCTACCAAGCCTTTCGTGTGCCTAATGCGAGTCTATTGTCAGCAGAAAACTGCTGCAAATTTTTTAACCTATATTCGGATTTCATAAGCAAATGTGCTTTCATTTGTGTGGAACAGGCCAATTCTGGAGTAGGAACCTGTACGGATTAAATACCTACTTCGATGAAGATATGCCGTAGAATCTATAAGGGGGCGTCCATAAATTACGTGAGGTGTTTTTTTTTATTTTCTGTCCCTTCCGCCCCCCCCTGGTGAGATGTCGTGAGATTTTATTAAACCCCCTCCCCCATCCCCCAATCTCACGTGAGATTTTTGAAAATGTGGGTTTCTTACGTAAACGCGTTGGATTGTTATTGAAAAAGAAAAAAAAAATGCTTCGTGCTTTTATTTACGACTAGTTAAGACTAGTAATCAATATTGCTGAGTTTCATTATAATTGTAATAAAAATTTAACAATAGAATACTTAAATCGTAACTACTGTGATTAAAAATGAATATTTACTCTATTTCAGTCCATGGAGAATCATGCGCGGTCTCAAGAGAGACTATTGGAACCAACATGTCCACATGACTTTCAGTAAAATCATCTGCTCCTTCAACTTCGTTCTGATCTAGCCACTCTAAGCCGTTGGCGCTTGCGCACAGTAACTCATTAGCTCATCTTGGTGCAAAAATTAAATCTTAAGCATGTACAATCTGGATTAAATGGACCAAAATAGTATAATTTTGTTTTGTTTAAATCAGAAGAAAAATTGCGTGATATTTGCCGAGACCCCCCCTTTCTCCAACGTAAGATTAGATGAGATTTGACTCGACCCCCTCCCCCCCTTAAACATCTCACGTATTTTATGAACGCCCCCTAACACGTGTAGCATATAAAGTGTTTAAGTAAAAACAGGGACTTTTACATTGTAAACGTATTTGTTATATAGTAGCTACAGTTACTCGTCCAGCGAGAAATACTTCTGCTGCGCAAAATATTGAACATAAGGATAAACACTGTAAGGCTAAACATGGATGTATATGATGATGATGCTATACATGTATAGGTTTTTATGAACCGGTTAACAGTCTTATGGTACGGGATATTCATTAATATGATAGGTGTTTCTTTAGAGGAAGAAGGACAACACAATATAAATGAAGGTAAATAATTCTTTTCGGATATACCAATATTATATATTGAGTAGGTAAATAGCTTATAAACCCTATTTGTCTTGTGCAAATGGTGTACTTAGACATATTAAGAAGACGTTATACGAAGAATACATTGTTGGCGTTCCATTGTTTTGTGTTTGAATGAAGTTCGCCCTTTATTGTAAAAAGAGGTTTTGAATATCAAAACGCTGAAGGATTTAGAGAAACTTTGACACTGGCAACTAGTCAGGTGGGAACTAGAATGTGAACGCTAACGGCGGCTGGTTAAAGCGATGATCTTCGCAAATTGACAGTTAGCATAAAATGATGCATCAATCAAATAGTCAACTGCTAAAAGTTGACAGAACAACAAGGAAATGAGCCATGTGATATGTTCATTACAAAACGTGAACATAATTGTACATCGTACATCCGTAGTGAAACCTCTATTCTACTCGTAGAATTTGCAGATATAGATTTTTTTCAGTCATTTTAGTTGTCATTATTACAAGTACTTAGTTAAGTGTTGTACTTTGGCTATGTTTAACTACACTCTTAACCACACATAATTACTATATTATTATAGTGATATACAGATAGCCAATTATAACAACTTGTTACTTAGTCCGTGAAATAATAATATTATTTACATCTTCGGTAAGTAGGTCCTTATTACCCCCAAATGGGGCTTGTAGGTGGTCAATTATTAGGGTAATAATGTAGCTAGAAAAGCCCTAAGGCGGTAAGTAATTAAAAAAAACACTTCACTGTTTCAAAAAGTTCGCGTACATCTAACCATCATACTGGCAATAGACATCATGCATTCAGCCCAATGTCAAAAGAGGTATTGCCTTGTTTTCGTATGAGTATAATAGTCATCAATTTTATTTTTGAAATGCCAGTTTTTTTCTACTTACCTCACAATCGAGATGTAAAACAGAGTAGTTAGCTCGGGTGTAAGCATTAATTGCAGCCCGAGATATTTAGGCGCACCAGCGCAGCGAGGGTGCCCATAGCTCGATGCCTTACAGCCCTTGGCTACTAATCTACTATTATTTGCAATAAAACATTACAAGATTTATGCTACTATAGGTAAGTTACTATAGGTAATATTATGATTAAATGGGTATATTATTACATTACAATCAAAACGTATAATGGTTCCGTTGAACCCACCTGTTGACCCAATTATTTAACATATGAATATAGGCGGGCTATACGTTTGAGACAATCTGTGATCAAACTGTTTCTTTAGCTTATCAAGAATTGATTAAGCTTCATAATGTGACTTTTGTGAAAAATAATCCTCGTTCTCATTCATATCGTTTTGATGTAGGGTGATAATCATCGATAAGATATACAATTTCAGTAAGTAAAACACTATGGTATCAGGTAAGTATAAATGTATCTCTCTTTTCTAAAACGATGTTGATATTGGACTTACATTACTGAAATTATTACAATTTTAGATAAACTGTGCAAACATACTAAAATTTTTATAGGTAGGTAATGTAATATTTCAATTAACCTACCAAGCTGTGTAGAATCGGGAAAATCAACGCTTGGGGTTTCAAGTTATCAAATTAAAAAGGAACAGGGGTAGGGGCTGTAGACAGTCCAAATAAGACTCGGAATTGATGGCTGATAGGGCCGAAAGGTTTGGGAGTAGAAACCACGAACCGGCAGGCGGAGCGACAAAGTGGTTCCGACCGGTCTTTTTGGCAATCCATGGGGGACTATGCCTATAGCAGTCGGTATCGGCATCCGACGACTTGATCATGATGATTTAGTTATACGAACAAGCCGTACTTTAGATTTCTGTATTAAGGTGCTGTCAATTCATGATATCGATAAATCCCCATAAAAATTAGGGTTTTAAAGCAGTCTATCTCATAAGCAGCGATTTAATTAAAATTACATATAATGACATTTCTAAGACTTCTAAGCACACATTGACGGACTTTAAAAATATATTTTAACACGCTAGAGTACATGAAAAAATATTTCATAACATACACCTTTAAAACAGTTTTTCTCTTTATTTACAGTTGTTTTGTCATGAAACACATATCATAAAATAGCAATTTTTAATACACATACATTGACGGATTATATTTTTTTTAAGAGTACACATTTTTTTAAGAATTTTGTACTTTTTTTACGAGATGCGCTTGCTTGATTTCAAGTAAAGGAAATAGAACGTAGTCAAGCGCTGAGCTAATAACTTCGTAAGAAACAAAACAGATCGGTATGTTCAGCACTGACAGTTATGATGTTCGGTCGTGTAAAATCGAACTTACAACTGGTGTATTAATAAATGAATCGGGGTTTTTTCGGACATTAAGTGTTATAAATCCTCTCTGGTGTTCTCGAGAAATGTAGGTGGATATCAGTCCTGAATATATAAGGAAACTTACTCATAGCTTGCTACTCTTAAATCATGACTGAAGTCACTCAACACCTAAAACTCCTATAAATGCGTAGAACTATAGCTTCTCTAAGCGTTTCTTACCGGTAGTTTCATGGCGAATGTTCTGGAGAGCTTTTTAATCTTATTCCTTCCTCACCATTCCAATCCCGAACTACTCGTTCCGGTCTAGCATTGCATCCATATACTGTTAAAAACTTCTTACCACGAACCAAAAAGTTTAGCAGTTCCTACCTCTGTCGTGTAAGTAAATTGCGGAATGCTTTGCCGGCGTACATATTTCCTTGCAGCTATGACCGTGGGTCTTTTAAGCGGGGCGTGAAAAAGCATTTGTCAGGTCATCATAGGGGTGGCGATTAGTGCAGCTTACGGCTGCACTAATGGTCATTGCTTCTTGGTTCCATCTTCGCTTTCCATCAGGCGAGACACATTGATGCCCCAATATAAAAAATAAACATTTAAAAGAGGTATAGCTTAAGACTCGTGGTTGTACCTTTACTTACGACTAAAATTAATTATATTATTAAAAGTCAATATCAAATCACTGCACGGCTATTATTAAAAAAATATCAATCTCTACATCAATCCTTTTCAATCCTGCCACCTTTATCATTTCTTGTGTGGTCTTTATAGATATAATTATTTATTCATTATTAAGCGAACATACTCCTTACAGAGTGCCAAAAACCTGATCTGGTTAAAAAGTTCTAGGTTTTGTGATCAGAGAACATTTTGACATGTGAAAGCCAATTTCAAACTCTATCCGGAAACTGGTTCAGGCAAATATTACATAGTACCAAATACCTACGAAAACGTGTTATTAATAATATGTAGGTAATTAATACAAAAAAAACGATATCTTTACTTATATTTTTTTTACCCAGCAGAAGTCTAGCTGATGCTATCCTTGTAAAGAATATATTAAGATTCAGGCGCTTACTGAAAGCATTAAACCCTTTGGTCGCTTTCTACGCACGAAAATACATGTTTTACCTATAGTTCGTATAAATACAAAATTGAACAAAATCAATACAACAGCTTTATTATTTGTAAGTATACAATGATTGTAGGCTTTGCCAAAGAAAACTTGAAGAATAACAATATTTGCTGAAATCATTGTGTCAGCGGTCCCCATCGTTGGAAACTAACCTAGGTTGACGTTAATGAAAGGCAGCTTAAGTATTAATTTAAATATTTATTCACAACTTTCTTCAAGGTAAATGTACTGCATAATTTATGTGATTTTACAAAGACCTAGAACTTGTTTATAAGTCACTGGGCTTGAGGAGAATTTGCATACTGAGACGTTATTCGATTCGATGTTAAACTGATTTTTGTGATAGAATTAAATATTAGCGTCGTCCCGGTACGACCTTGCACTTAAACGAGCTGTGGCAAGATACAGTCAACAACAAGAAGGCGAATGGGACGAAGCAAATAACAGGTAGGCTTCTCAGCCGGTATGTTAACCGACTTTATGAGAAAACTAAACATTATATTGTTGCGTCATAAGAGGCGGCTCCGACCGTATTTTTCCTCAAACATAAAAGAATATATGAACCAATTTCTCCGCAAAGGCAATTAATAAATATTTATCAGATTCAAATGGCTTGTTGCGAAAAACATGATTTTCTCGTTACGTCCCCCTTTTGGCACTACTGGGTAGGTAGGTAATAGAGCGGCGCGCGTGACGATTAGATGAGAAGAGGAAATACCAAGCCACGACAATGTTATAAATACAAGTTAAAAAGTGTTATACAATAGCAATGTCATTTTATTTAGACAAATTTTAAGAGATTCTCTCACGGACATGACAGGAATAGACACTCACGGAAGAAATAATGTGCAACTTTTTGCTCTTATATTGCAAAATTTGGTAGGTGTTAAGGTGGCGTGAGCTCAAATTCACAATAATAAACATCGTCTAATTCGTGTATGTTTTAAATATCTGAAAATACACTGAAGGTATTTAAGTGAATCAGTTTGGTTTGTTTCTGTATAATTTGTATGTTTTTCGTATAGATAAAAAAAATAATTGTTACGTATTTTATATTGCAAACTGGTTCGAGGTGGGCTGGAACTGGGCAATCGGTTGCCGGCCGCTATTTATACAGTTATGCACCAAATTCGATCAATACGAAAACTATTATATAGTAACTTCGAATCAGTTTGCAATAAAAAAAATATAACACAAAAAAAATTTGAATCTATACGAAAAACATACAAATTATACAGAAACAAACCAAACCGATTCACTTAAATACCTTCAAGTGTATTTTCAGATATTGATTGCAGTTGCCGGCCGCTTTTTATGCAGTTATGAACCAAATTAGATCAATACGAATAATAATACATACATTATTTTAATGAATGTAACATAAACGAATATTAAAATCAAATAATGTACCTAATATTTTTTGTATAATATAAATTACTTGTCATCTCTGTTACAAATTGCCACAATTATAAATACTTATTGTTATAAGGTTACACTGGTTGAACCTCTATCAAGAATAAATTTACAAATGTATATTGAGCAGTCAGCTGTAATCATCCAAATATATTATAACTTTTTATATTAGCGTTGTTATTCCGAGTTCTGCACATCCCTTCAGGGATATACAAACGTGATGATAAAATATCTTTCTGAGTACAAAAACCCGACAAAGTTCGAAGGTTAGTTAAACCGCAGTCGTCGGCTGTTTGGGTGAAGCGAATGAAAAAAAATCTGACCACAATCAATTAAGTATATTCAATACACGTTGAGGATACACAATATAATTATATATGTAGTTACTTATAAAGGTTGTATAGCTACATCATTGTATATTATATCTCGTTGGTAATGAACCGCATACTTAAGGAGGATAATGGATTTCGTATTAAGAGTTTTTTTTGGGGATAACCTTCTAGCAGTTCATCGTTCTTAATTATTACATGAGTGTATGGTAGGTAAGTATAACGTAGATTCTACGATACAGGGTGTACCTACTTATTTTTTTGTCGTCAAAATAAGTGACGATATGGGAAAATCGTATGCCTGTAATCACTACGCTTACGCGGTCACATTAACTAGACGCTTGACCATGTGACGTCATTTTGGCGCTCAAGTACGGTAGGCAAAAAAACCGGCCAAGTGGCCTTTATTAAGATCGAGTAAAAATTGATTAAAAATTAAGTTTGTTAAATGAATAAAAATATTTATTTATTTTGAAAGGTAATAAACAACTACATATTCTGTGAAAATTTAAGGTGTCTACCTGTTACCGTTATTAATTAGCCAAATTATCGACGCGTGTATCGGTAACAAAGATGCTGGCTGCACTGACACTTGCCGGGCGAGAAAAGGAAATGCGGGGGGAAGCGGGCGGGGACCCGCATTCCAGCGATGTGTCGAGTTAATGTGACCGCGTTGTACGTATGACTTCTATATATACCTCTTTTTTCTCAAACCAATTTTGTCAAAACACGTTTTTGTCGTTATTTACCCGAATTATTACTAAAACTTTCATTGTACTGACATCAAATTGAAGTCCGGATTTGACTTCTTTCACTTTTCTTTATACCTACTGCGATAAACTTTTGGCAAACACGTTTCTTTTTCAACGACACAGTCTGTTTCAATTTATTATGATCAATCCTAGCTTCATATACTTTGCCATTCCGTTCTATCAGACACCAATCCAACCATGTTTCGATCTTCACCCACACGTTATAAGTCTCTTTACGCCACCGTATGATTCTTCTCCATGCTCCTTTTATTCGTCTTAGTCTCGTATACTATAATATCACCTCGTACCTACATATTATCACGCTAATCAAACTTTTATCTCATTTTACTTTTCTATATATTTTTTTTAAATTTCTTGTAGTTATTAATTTATTATTTTTCGTTATGCTTTTGATCCTCGTTTATATTTTTATGCATAATTAGTTATTATTGAAATTTTTTTGTGCATGCAGCAACCGATACAGAACCACTATAGCTACAACCCTACGTTAATGTTAATTTGTAACTAATAACAAAACTAATATTTTTAGCCGACTAAAGGTAACATCTAGGGGCATGGCAGTTTCAAGCGATAAAATCATTATAAATTCGTTGTGCTGATATTGAAGTTACGGCATAGAATACTAATTACGAATTCTTCTAAATAACGTGTTATTTTGGAACCGTTAAGCATATTTTAGCATAATCATGTCATCAACATTTTATTGTTGTAGATTCGGCTAATGTCATAGTTTATTGAACTTTTGAACTCGTAGTAGCGGCTTAGTTGTTTGGCCATAACGGTGTGTCTGAGCTGAGCATATCTGAGAGAATATGGTTCCACTCTTGTTCATTCCACATGGGTTTGGGATTCTTCACATGTTATTGTCATTGCCAATTAAATGGATAAGCTCACATATTAAATCTGTCAATTTAGGTCAATGGTAAACACAAGGTTTTTTCAAAAAATCGAGGCCATTGCTTACGACGCGTGACCAAAATTATTATGCGCTGATTTGGTGTAGCAGATTAACATTCCAATTCATCGTGATCAGCATTTTGGGTACGATGTCAACTGACTGTAGGTACCTATGTGATCATTCAAGCAGACAAAGGCGAATATTATAGTATACAATTTTGTGACTAGAAGTGTTCCAGTAATCCAGTTTTAGAAGTAATGGCAATTTAAGTACACATTTATTAAAAAATACATCTTCTTACTATACGAAACAAATGAAAATAAGTAAAGGATAAATCACAAACAAAAAACAATATAAAGAAATATTAAATAGGCCACCGATTTCTTGGTTTAGCTATGTGTAAAATGGGGCCTAAATAAAATTTCGTTGCAATTAACGTAAGACGAGTTATAGATAAAATCAAATTAATAATTTGTATGGTTGTAACATGAACTGACAATGTAATGTGAACTAAAAAATATAGAGATTATAATTATGTATTATTATATAGTTATCATTTATTCCAGTAAATAAGGTACAACAATGAAATATGTTTGTTTTAATCATTATCTATGTAGACAAAATGTTTTTTGATTTAATTCTTGTGGGTGTGGGTATTAGCCATCAGTGCGAGGCACTCCTGTTTGAAACCGTTAAACCACACGGCTGCTCCTTTGTTATTAGACATACGTCAAGTCCTTTAGTAGAAAGTTGTTTACCATTGTGTCTTTTGGATCACTTCCAACTATTGTCTGTATCGAGAGAGTGTCATCCCTATTCACTATTTTTACATTGATCGCAAATCGCAATGGAAAGTCTGAAAACCCAAATCACGGGCAGTAAATAAAAGTAAAAGTCTTGAATAACCTTGACAGAAGCCCATATCAATTGAGATTTAAAGTAAGATGGTCAAAATGGTTTGTTGACCTCGCCCGTTGACAATGAACTTGTATAAACCGGTCTTCGTGTGACGGAAAAAAAAATTACCCAAGCGATTATACTTGCGTAACTGCTATTGCAGCAAGAATCAAGACTGGTTACGCTGCCATTAAGAGAGAGTGCAAAATTATTCAGCACTTAGCAACCTCTTTGTAGATTTGATCAAGACAGCTAATTGATGGCTATATAATTGCAGAAAAGTGATCAAGTTTCTCATTCGATAAGATTGGTCGGTTTTGAAACAATCTGTAACCATAATGCTATTTCCTCGTCTATTAATTTCTCTTACGTCTCTCTGCTGGTGTCGAAGGAGTTATCGATACACGTAAATAAGCTTCAAGAGTTTCACGTCAACAAAGTCACAAACCACTAGTTGCTAGTGTAGGTATAGCTGCTTTAAAAATAGGATTACAGATGGCTAAATCAGATCTGATCGTTTTATTTAATGATATTGCTTATTGCTACGATACCTAACACTTAATTATGGAATGCAGCCTCGTAAATGAGCATGCACCCGCCCATTGCTTGCATGACATCACAGTAATTGCTAAAAATCATTGGTAGTTTACGCTGGCAAGATCCTCTGACAATATTACGTAAATTCAGTAGATTTAGCTATTACTTGGGCTACAGAGTTCATGCTCTTACATCTGACCGTATGATAGCGGACACTATTACGCTTTACTTATAAAAAGTACTGTTTTATATGATTAGCTGTTATAGCAACTAAGTTTATAGCTATAAATTAAGGGATCAGGGCAACTTGCTGTAGCTTACTTACCACCCTTACTGATATCCTCATACTCATAGAGATACCCTTTGAGACCAAAACTACATAGCACCATGCAACTATTTATCCTTCGAGCAAATCTTAGAAAAGGTACATACAGTAATTGGATTTGGACCCAAAATTTGTGCACAATTTTTGGCCGTAATCAACTCGTGTTTATTAGGTCAATAATACAGAAACAAAAAATGAAAACCATCAATATATAGCTTATTTCTCTTATTTTCTGCGTTAGTTAATATGTCATGATTTTTAAATACTTATGTAATTTATTTAATGCAGGAAAATAAAGTGTATAATAATCAACCGCCAGAGAGACACCAGATTGTCATTGTTCAACTCTAGTCTGGTTGCTAAACAAAGATTAAATATACAATTTAATCTGGCCTTTATCGGCCTTGAGTACCATCTCGTGACAGCGAAGTGTTTCATTTCCCCGAGTGATTTCCTCTAAGTGAAGAGACTTAAATGGCTTACTTCAGTAGTTCCCCGCAATCGGAACGAAGGATAATGTTCTTAAAGATAAACTGCCAACACATCAATGGATTTAACAAATCAAATCTCGGACCGAAACTGAATAAAATATCAAGTAAAATAGTAGTATATATGTATATAGTAGTATATCAATAAGTCTGAAAAACATATGATTGCACACTAAAATAATATCACTATACAATAGCAAACCCTGTGATGTTAAATTACAAATCATTTTGAATATAGTTTCTGAAATTACTAGGCTATCGTTTAGAATCTAAATTCCTACTAAAAATAATGTATTAAATATTAATATCAAAGATTCACTTAAACACGTCTATTATTGCTTGAAGTACTTTATAAAATTTTATACTGCCACGTTCCAAGATCCTACCGATAAGACAGCGACAAGAAACGTAGGGGTCATTATCGTCAAATTGTTTTATAATGCATTGGAAAAACACATTTTAAAAGTGGAATTGCACGTTTTTGAACATATTGAAGATGGTCTCTATATCAGCAGCTGAACCTACACGAATTTCAATGATGCCGCGAAAGTATGCTTAATAGACTTAGAGCTCTTACACACGAGCGGCATGTTGCCAACGGCAGAGGTAAATTGCAGTCGCCAACATGGGTCGACGGCAGCCGTCGATGCGTTGGTGGCAGCCGTCGACCTACAGCGACACTTGCAGTTGTAGCGTGCTGACGATGGCCGCCGGTGATCTTCAAAGTTAGAAAGTCGACGGCTACCGCCGAAGCGTCAACAACTGCCGTTGACTTTTCGACGGCTGATGTCAGCTGCAGTTACCTCTGACGTTGGCAACATGCCGCTCGTGTGTAAGAGCTCTAAACGAGCCGTAGAAACCTCTAACGATTCCCTTATTTTCAAATCCACACATGTAGCACAACTAAGCCTCCCATTTTATGTGAATACATCATTTTAGTCAACACTAATAATCGGCTCAACTGTCGATGTTATTCCCCGGGAAAACTGCAATTGCATGACAACTGACAAGATTAATTGACAATTTGAATGATTTTATATCGAATTAGAAGAAAGCTCATAAATTGTATAATAAGTGTATTATTATGTAAATCTTTTTATATGGGACTTATTACTTTTACTGTAACTATCTACTTATTTCGGTTTATTTCAATATAATAGACCCTTTGGATGATTCAATCATAAAATAAGAACATTACTTATTTTGCCCACACGAGGACGTTTACAAATACAACAAAATATTTCTGAATTAAACCTTGTCAGCAAGTCCATAAAAGACTTTATATCAAATAGTAATTATTTAGTTTAAAACAATACATGAGTGTAGTACAACTTTATCATGTGAGATGAATCTTTCAAACAATGGATATACCTGAAGGCTATGTGATGTACCGCAAGCAAAAGTTACTGCCAATGAGAAAATTCATTGAATAGCGTAATACACGACTCATTGTTTTGTACTATAATGGCCTCACTAATTCAAATACTATGTTTGCAGTGTGCACTGCATGATTGTATTTATGATAAGCGCGAAGAAGCACTTAAACAGCACTGTTGTTTTGAGTAGGAACCTACATACGAGTAGTTCACTTAATTACAGTAGGTATGTATAGTATTACTGCAAGCTACTGCGTACTGTTACTGCGTTTAATTAAATCAGAACACATTCTTAATTACAGTAGGTACATAAGGTGGTGCATGTCCGCACTAACGCTTACACGTTTCAATTTTATGGTATTATATGATCTAATACTCTTGCAGAATAGTGCAGGCGACTGTTCACCTGTACTATTCTGCATACGGTTTTCAGAAGCTTAACTTGCTTTTAGGTACAGACCTAAAAGCAAGTTAAGCTTCTTAAAACCGGGCGGGTATCTACGACACATATACGGCGTTTTATCTCTTTTATCTGAATGTATTGTTTTACGCACAAATAAAAGTATGTAAATATATGTCTGTCTATAAGCTGTTCTAAAAATTGTAGATAGGTTATTATAAAATTAGATTGTGATAGATACGTAACTAATACTAACAAGCCTTTAAAAGGGTCGCTAAAAGCATAGAAAACTTAAGGCACTTAAAAAAGCGAGTGGAAATGCAGCCAGCATTCTGGGTAATTTTCCTTCAACAAATGGTTTGCTAAATGTTAAATATATATACGCAAAAATATATAAAGAGTATTCGTTGGAGGATATAGAGCAAAGTCACCATTAAAAAGACACAATTCAGACTACGTTTATTTTTAAAATACGTTTAGATGCATATATAAAAATATATATATTATATAAATAAACTGGTATTGGGTTTAATTTTAATTTATATATACAGGTAAATAAACATATAATGTTCCTCAAATATAATTTAACTAGATTGTACATAGGTCTCAAGCTCTACTTCAGTTCTAGTTCTAGTTTGTTGTATTGAATATATTTTGAAGTTCGTAATTTTTATTTATAACCACACTTTCGAGGATTTCCATTATTATCGCTAGACTTCCTTGGAAACCCCCAACCAGTGGTAAACTTTTTTTGAACTTTTTTATCATCTGATGATATATCATGACCAACTAGCCCGGAACATACTGTTGGAGCCTTGACGTCAGCATTAAAACAATGGCCTCGAAAAATTAACAGCTATACCTACGTAGGTACTGTTTACCTTTACGGCATGGGAGCATCTTATTTTACGATTATAGAATACGAATAAATATCAAAAGACGTTTTTGTAAGTATGAAATGCTTGCTTCATGCTTGTCTATGACAGTTGCTGCAATCTATAGCTTTCGGCTGAAGTTTTGTTTGGATTTGCTTAGATATAGCTATTCAGGCTCATTATAAATAAATTAAGTCATTTCACGGTAAACATTTAGAATCGTGGCGCCTGAATTCGGGGGGGAGGGGCGGAGGGGGAGGGGGGGGGGGTTTCGGGTTGTGCCCCCCCGCAAACCCCACCCGCCGGAGACCATTAGTTTTCGAGTTATGTTTGTTTAAGTATTTTGAGGTTAAGTACTGCATTTCGATCTACTACCACCCCCGCGTCGGCTCTGCAATCCGACAAGACTGCTTGAAATCGGGGTGCTATGAGTCGGTTCTGTCACTGACTTCGACCTATTTTAACTAACTATAACTAACCTATAGGTATGTCACAGACAAGTGACTTTGCCAATTCATTAGGTACTAATATACTATTGTGCACACGTTCCTACTAGTATGGGTCTGATAATTAAAATAAATTGAAAAACAATTTGTTATTTTTAGAACTTATATTTTATAGACATAATTTATAGCATTTATAGTTTCGATGAATGGGTCTTTTTTATTTTTAGTCACATTTCTTCAATCGCAGTGTCCAGTGAGCAAGCAGGTGTCGTACAGTAAAGCAGCAAAATCGGAGTCCAAAATCGTAGCAAAATCGTTGAGATATCAAAAGAAAGCGCAGAAAAACAGGAGAAAACATTCACGTACTCTCGGAAGTAACGGAATGACGCGAGTATTCCGACAGTGACATTACGCTATCTTCGATGTTTGCGTTCCGTTTCAAGAACTTACATACAACGTACATGTCAAAAAAGGCTAAAAGTTACCTAGAAACGTTTCTTTTTACGCATTAATGTCATTTATGTCACCTGTCACTATCAAAATTACGGTGTTTTATTGAAACTTTAAAAAACTATTTAGACTATTTTGGCGTGTCTCCGGCAGCTAAAATGTTGTAAATACGCTTTATACAAACCCCTTCAACCCACCCACAGTTTTTGTTTCACCAAATTCAGGGGTCACGATTCTAAAGCCAACCCCATTTCACTTATCCTGTAGGCTCTTCAAACTATAAGTTAGCTTAGTCATGTTTAGTTTCGTGGCTGATTCCTACCACCTAGTATGTCACTCACCCCTTTTAGGGATTCGCAGAAGACTAACCTCATGTACCGACACCGACGTATGTAACTCGTCCCCCGAAACATGAAATCAGAGTAAATAGCACCTACAATTTTAATATCAGGGTGAGATGGACTATCTTCTAAATCTACGTAGTCTTCGCAGATGTTCTGTTCATTATATTATAAAAAGGGGAAGAGTATCGATACATTAGATTAGACCATTCGTATAGTAAAACACGTGGTAATTTTATGCATACAAATTAATTCATTCATGTATGACATAAAATAAAATAGCTCTTGAATTCGAGAAGCCACTAACTCCTGAAACACAGTGTATACTAGTTCGGGAGGCTATGGATTCAACATAATTGTGTTATTAATATTTTTTGTGTCTAAATAAATGATTTTAAATGAAAATGAAATGAAATTTTACAACACTCTTATTGAAATAAAATGTTAACGATAAAATAAACTTATTCGAATGATATAATTTACGACCTGGCTATGTTGAACAGAATGCAAACTTCATTTGCAATCTTACATCGTCTGTACGCCCCGTAGTCCATGCACGTCGCTAAAAAGATTCCGAAGATAAAAGGTCAACACTAATCCTGATTGATTCGTCGCTTAAATTCAGTACTCAACAATGGCGGATCCTTTATATCTCTGGACAAGGGACAATCACCTTGTGGTAGTATAATACAGCTTTGACACCAGCATATTATCCCTGATTTCCGATTATATTCAAAATTGGGTTTGACACTGTTATCGTCATTTCAAATCAACGAAAGCGTGACAACGTAGGCCCATGAGACGTCATGGATTAGGTCGCCGAGGACGCCGTTTTGCGACTTCAACTCAAGCTTCGAACTGCAATTACCGTGAGTAGTTCTTAAAAAATGACAGTTCGTTGATGTGTGCGAGTGTTTATTCGCACACATCAAGCAAGTTGTAAAAATTGCATACTAGCCGTAGCACATTTTTCAAAGTCTTGAGAAAATAGTAATAATATTTTAAATTTGATCTTCTTTCTTTGATCTTTATAAAGTTTTGAATTGGATTTTATAAAGATTGTTAATTCGTGTATAACTGGTTCTACATCTGTTAAGCTACATATCCAAATACGAATGTCCAATTGAATCTTGATTTATTATAATACAGCAGCGTACTTATTTTCATGTCACAGATAAATTGATCTAAATTGGTATTGAGCCACTTTGACCTTTGAAATAAAATTCCCGATTTTATTCAAGATTTATGGAAAGTGTTGCTATATACCTCTCATTCAAGACTATCCTGCCCTAGAACGAAGAGAGCTCTTTGTACTGAACTTATTTTTTGGGGGAATTAAGGACTTGGGGGAATACATCAGCTTCACTACGACGTGGCGTGGCCTTTCCGGTCAAGATTCTTTTCAAATAACAGGCGCTTTATTAACCTTAAATACTTTCTGCTCATGACTACATCAGCATACAATGTTACATTGTACACCGAGGGTAGAAAACGATCTATTTCTGTTCGAGAGTATGTTCATGTTTAAGCCTGACGCATAGCGAAGGGCTTAAAGGAAACCCAAGTACAGAAATATAATTTTCTCCCGAATGATACATAGTGCTGTGTACTACACCTACGAGGAATTATTATTATTTATTTACTCTTCATTAGTAAATAATGATGGTCTGGAGCATTTTGTAAGAAATCAAAGACATATTTTTGGAGGTGGCTACATCATTATGAAATCGCAACTTTCACTATCAGATGACATTTAGAAAAAATATTTAGTATAATTTAAAGCGTACTGTTAATCAACAATTTAGTAAAAAAACAGAATTTAACAATACATATCAAATGGCCGCCATGGTTTTTTTCGTAGTGCAGAAAAAGGTTGCTAGCCTCTTTTCATTGAAAATCGAGTACAATAATATAATTCCCACCTTTTTTTTCTAATAATTGCATTTAAAACCTTTTTGAGACGTTTTTATTCCTTTTATGTACGCTGCTAAAAAAAGAACGCTAGCAGGGCAGATATTGATTTTCATACAACATTTTTTCCTTACTACGGAGGGCAGAAATAAAATTCCATATAACTTTTCCCGCCGCAAATTTATAAGGAAGAAATGACGAACTTTGTAACCCGTTTATGAGCAAGTAATGAGACACTTTCTGAGTGGGTGTGGTATAAAAAGATCATCGTGTTCCCTTAGAAACAACTCGTTGAAATGAGATATAAGTAATCACAAAATAAAAATTGTATAAGAAAACATATTTAAATAATTTTCAGTCCTTAGTCATAAGGTAGCTGTATCAAGAGCTGAATATTTTCAAAGAGGTTCAAGTGGAACATTTAGCGTGAAAATTGGTTGTCTAAATGCATACTTAAGTGCAAATGTGCCAAGGGCTTTTTGTTTTTGAACAAAGTCCTGACTGTAATTTTTGCGGCACAATTACCTTGTCTACAGAAAATCTAAGGCGCTTTCCTGAAACCAATTGAAAAGAACTTAAAAAAGAAACTTTTTAGTCATTCTTTAATATTGCAAATTGGCTTTGTTCTCTTCGCACATTTTTATTTTCCTTATGACAAAAAGCGAGTTTTCTGTAATCTTGTCTTAATTTTTAATATCTTTTCACCATATTCAGCCTATTACCGTCCCACTGCTGTTTTCCTCACCAAAGAGAGAAGGATATACCATAATCCAACGCGAGGGACTAGTGTGGCCTGACGGATACGCTAGTAGGTATAACTAATTTCGGAGTTAACATAAGTTACATGAAGCGTCTGACATTTTTTTGTTGAGATAATACTGGTATACTTCTACCATAATGTTGAAGAAACCCCACAAAGATTTATATGTGTCATAGGAGCTTTGAAGATATGTTAATTGAAACCTAGGTACTTAATACATAGATATTGTAACTGTAAAACAAAGTCACTACTATTACTACACTACTATACGTTTTGAAAAATTGTGTAACATTTTTAAAACAGGCATTCCTCTAAGAGAGACGGATATGAGCCGCAATTCACCATGTGGACTCGACCTGGAAGATATTGCTTATATATATACATATTATGTGTCTTTTGGCCACACTGAGGTCTCCTAAATATCCCAAAGACTAATGTCCAAGGTCAGACAATAGAGACTGTCTTAACGGAGAGCACGCCGAAGTACAGAATCGCTCAGTTGGAAATGTCAATTAGCAGTCACCCATCCAAGTTCTGGCGGCAATAAGGATTGCTTATTGCCTTACGTTGTTGAGCATTTGTTAGATAAAGCAAGTTCCACTGACAGTGGTTCGTGTAACGTGGAACGTTATACACACATTATTACACTACACATATTATTAAATCTCTATCGCGAGACGACAGTAGGTATATGAATTTCCATTTTATTTGGAGGGCATGTATGTAAGATAAAGAAGATACCTTTAATTCTTAAGGCGCATCCCAGAGCAAATGTTTAAAATCTCAATAGAGTTTGAGTATCAAACGATTCAATGGAAACTAGATATATAAATGGTTACAAACAGATTAAACGATGAACTAAAAACACGCGCGTACCATTTGGATGTAATCCAAAACTTCTTTTTATATCAAATTTTCGTCGAGATAAAGTAGTAACAATTTATTTGCTAGCACTCTGGTGGTTGACTTTTATAGTCAAGCATACATTTCTCGTTTTTAAATTTAATATAGTATTTTAAAAAATCTAAAAAGGGCGTTGAAATTCGATTCGTTAATCTAAGCGACGATGCTGCTGCGTAAAACATAATGCAAGTTGTGCATAAAACAAAACTCAAAAATATGTGAAAATAGTTTACAACTACTAATTTCCTTTACAATGAACGGTTGTAGACTTGAATTGATCAGTCATTATCTGTTGCAGACAATGGTTTGATGACCAAAGACCAAATATAAGAAATATATATAAGACGGTGTACTGAGATAAACAAGAGAAAAAAGAAAATGTAGAGAAATAAAATCGGTATCAAAACAATTAGAAAGGCATAAAAACATTTTGTAAAGTTCTCTTAGTCAAAATTACAATTTCTAGTATCAAACATTGCCTTAAATAATTTAAGTAGGTATGTTATACACTTAACCAAACTACCCACCAAGGTATATAAGGTCCCCCCTTTTCATCACACAACCAAATCGTAACCATCCAAGATCCGGACTCCGGACTAGCGGACTAGGCGGGCCAAGTGAACTCTATTGCTATCTATCGTTCCGCGACTGCCAAACGATTTTTTTTTGAGGTGATGTCGAGGTGTTATGGTTAGGCATTATGAATCAGTTTAACGACTTGCCCGTCTCATCACTTACTAATATAAAAATATTCCAGACATATAAAAGTTTTGAGGTAGTGTGAACATTGTGTTTGTGACGTCTAAACCGTCACCCATCAACTGAACACCAACCGATCCTCTCGTTCATTCTATTTGCTAGTCCAAATTGCATGACTACCTAAATGGCCAGATTTTCCTTTATCAATTTTTATGTTATGGTTTCTTTTATCGCCTGCACAGTCAAGATCAATTAGAAGCCGATAGTAATAGATATTATCATTGCATGTAGGCCTATCTACTCGAATGAATTTTATAATAAGAATATATAGGCGACAAGTAACACCGCCAGCGACTTCACTCGCTTGTTCTTCGTGTAGTGGCGAGAGAGTTATTCTTATAATATCAATAACTTTTCAAATGTTAAGTGAAACATACCACAATACAGAGTGTTTGGTAGAGGGACCGACAAACCAAATGAGCGTGTTCGGGGGCCCACTTGGAGAATATAAGGTGGCCAAAAAAAATCCCCGACACCCCAATTTTTTTTAACTAAATCAGTTAGTTAGCTCAGTTTTGTATCCAATTTTGCTTTGCGTGGCCTGAAGGTGTATTAGAGACCAAATTCAACTAAAAACATCCGGTCTAAAACAGATTTTACAAATGTTATGGTGGTAAATAGGTACAATTTCGGAGAAAAAGGGAAAAATCACAAAAAAAATTTTAAACATATTGGGGGGTCGAAGATTTTTTTTGGCCAACTTGTATTCTCCAAGTGGTCCCCCAAACACGCTCATTTGGTTTGTCGGTCCCTCTACCAAACACCCTGTATATGTATCAGTCAAAATTACTTCTTAAATGGATAAGCCATTTCTGAGATAAGCGTGCACAAACGGACAGACAAACAGAGAAACAAACAAAATTCTAAAAGTATTTTTTTAGAAATGTACATCATATTTTTTATCATACATCTTCCATGTACAGACAGCGATCCGTCACATTTTTATTATATATAAAGATATAGCCTTCAAACGTTCGTTTGAATTTGTTTTGGAATGGAGCACTCTCTTTATTTTTACTGGCATGTTAATATTTCTAGACATCACCACCTATAGGTAATGGGTGTCTAAAATATAAAAATCAGTATACTGATTCATTCCCATATTTATTACTGTGTAATATCGGTACAAAAGCAGATATCTGTTTGTAGTTGTACTTAGTTTACTAATTTTTGTTACATACTGCTATCTTAATAAAATCAATGTATAATGGTCAGAGACTGCTTACAAAACATAGATACGAGGAAGCTGGGAGAGAACGTGATCTGCCCGCATTATAAATATTGTATTCAATTCGTATCACACGCTATATGAATATAACTTGATTGTTAATATTTCCCACACGATAGATGTTGAGTTCAAATCAGATACCTAGCTAGTTTAAAATAACCTTTTGTAAATATTATGTGCAATATGGTACTTGTTACAGTTAAGCAAAGTGTAAACTTTAAACAGTAGTTTAAGGTAAAGGAAAGTATTTGATTACATGTTTTCAAAACCATATAGTTCATAGTTGTGTTATGAAAATCCAGAGATATAGAGACATAGTCGTGTCAATTTCATGGTCTGCCGTGCGATTCACTAATGATTCGTCGACGAGCTCACAGTTGTCAAATACTTGATGACAAACCACCCTTGTACATACTGTTGTTTTTCCAACGTTTCTTGCCATCTCGTCATTTGTTTCACGGATGTTGTCAAAGATGCAACGATGTTTGCTCAGCCGATGATCTGATGGGCGATATCTCATCAAGTATTTGACATCGGTGAGCTCGTCGACGAGCGCATCAACGAATCATTACAGAATCGCACGGCTGGCTGGGCCGTTATTCCCTAGGACTACTCAAACAAGCACTCGTATCGCGGCGCGCTACTTGTACAAATATCTGCAAGGAAACACTGTGAAATCAAAATAAATTTGTGACCATTCCTTGAAGATATCGTAACCCACCGTGTTGAATGCTCATAGCCAATAAGGCCACTGGCTGCTCATAGAACGTTGCCGGGATACACAAGTAATATTTGGCTTTTTTATAGCATATTATTTAATTCTTGTGCCGCTTTGTATTGAGAGAAAACTAATCGCTCGTCTCAAGAAGAAATTTATTTTTATTAGAAACGGTATTCTATTCGGTAACTGAACATAGAGTTATGTTTAGTAATGAATCCTTTGCCATGCTAGCCCTCGTCTTTAGAACAATCTTCCAGTCACCATATAGCAAGCTTCATCCCGGACGATATTGAAAAACCTTCCCAGTACGTAAATATATACTTACGTAAATATACGTCAGTTTCATTCATAAATCTTTTGTTTTAATTATCACGGTATAGGAAGAATTAATGTATCTAACAGGACAGTAATTGTTAGATGGAACCCTTTGATTAAATATGTTAATGTAACGGCCTTTTTGAGTATTATAGATTAATATTCCGAGGGTGACGATGTAATACTGTCGCACCTTCAGTGATGCCAATTTGACCAGGCATATAAAAAAAATACTTTAAAAATTGAGCATTCATTTCAAAAACATATTAGATGATACCTAGACATTTTATTTTCATAAGTATGTAAAAGAAAAACATTTTTTTAGTAGATACGCGAAATTTACGTTTTACAAACTACCTTTTTCCACCCTCAGTAAGTAGGTACCTTCTTATAATGTGGATCTAAATGATTTGGCCGTATTTAAAGTCGACTCGTGTAAACTTGGAAGTGGGTTAACACGCTGCCTGGTAATACAAAAAACCATGTCCATGAAATGGAATTCGCTTTTAAGAGTTGTCGTAAACAACTAGTAGTAAGTATTGAACGACTTTGATTCCGCGTCACATGTACGCACAGTTTGCGAGCTGAACAGTACCTAAACTGCCTACATACGAAACGGAATATAAGAGATTAATTTCCAGTTAATAAAATAAAAGTCCAATACAAATAAATAAATAAATCCATCAACATCAAAAATATATCCAATGTAAAAAGTTTAATGGTGCACTTTCATAAAACGTAATGGCGTTCTTGCTTTATTTAGTTTAAATAAAACAATAATAAATATATTATAAAAAAATCATACAGAATAATGAAAAAAATAAAAATATAAAATAATAAATAAAAATCCTTATTTTTATTAAGGCGCGGTCCAACCCCAATTATAAATAATTTACGTTGCTTTACGTAAGGTTGAAAATCGCTTGTTAGATTGACGATGTAACGCAAAACGCATTAAATTTGTACGTTTTCTTTATATTTTTCGATATATACTAACAAAATTGAAAAAACTGCTGGTTACTACTTAAGTACTATATGTTGGCTAGGTATTACCGAAAAAAATGAAAATTCTGAGAGTTTGGACGTGAAAGTTTATTTCTGTGGACCTATTTAGATTTTTTTTCTGCAGTAAGCGAGTCATGTTTATGAATTCTATTCGGTTATTACTCTTTTCCTGTTCCTTTTCTAACACAAGTATTTTTTTTCATAGAATATTATCGATCAGTTTCGTTGCACTAGATGTTTAAAGGACCCTGCTTTTTACTATTATTAGGATACGAGCTAAAGTTTTACGAGATTAAGTTTCTTTTATATTTTAAATCAAAATTATGGTACAGCATTATAAGGATCAAAATGTTTATAATATAAAATGGTAGTCAATCCAGCTTCGCACGCGTACAAAACAAGGAGATTTGTCTGAAGTTGAAGCACTGCCTTAAACGCTATCTGAAGAGTTTATAACTTTGCTCGGAGGTGATAAAAGAATGATAAAATAAATTAGATTGCGGCACCTGTTGTCCATTGTGCAGATTATTTCTAGCCACAGTAGTATTTAGACACGATAAAAATAGAATTAACACATTGCCTCGAATTCACGTGGTATATTAATGAATGCTCGTTGATGAACACGGCACAGTGTTTTTGATTTTATAAAAATACAGTTTTAGTTGATAATCCTTTTTATGTCTATAAGTAATAATTATGAATAAAAATACCACAAATTATTAAGTCTAAAAATATAGTACAGAGTACAATGTGAAACTACACTGTACCTACTACCTACATAACTAATAGTTACTATAGGGAAATGGAAGGTTGGCGCAGTAACTGTGGTCTCATCAACAACATTTGGGTTTTATATTGATCGAGGTCGCATACTTATAAATCTGCTAGTCACTTTATCTAAACTAGCAACACACACTTGGTTCTGTCAAAAGTAAAAGAATTTCCATTTTATGTAAAAAAATAAATTCTGGTTTTAGTGACCCTTGCTACTTACGGGATCGAATTGTCATTCACCGTCAATTATGATATCATATTACTATATATATATCTATCTTGAGATAGGCGTAAGACTATTCAGCTATTGGAGTGTAACTCAAAAACAGCTTGTCCGAATTTGATGATTGATTAAATTTAATTGAGACAACCTCGGAAGTACACTCTACCAAAACAAAATAAGGATTTTGAGAATCAGTTTAAAAATGGGGAAGAAATCGGTGAAAATACACAAACATAAATACATGCAATCGAACATATAACTTCCTTCTTTTTTTGAAGTCAGTTAAAAATTAAATAAATTTATCGTATGTCCGAGTAATCCCGTTACTTAACAATACTCATGTGTTTTTCCAATAAAGCATTTATTTTATTTTATTTTTAAAGCTTTCTATGTGCCTTAATGAACATTCGAAAGAAAATCAACCGAACATTGATTTTAATTATATTCAAAATATTTTAAAATTTTAAGATGCGCGTCGAAAAGGGTTAATCAGATATCAATAAAATTTAGTTTTTACTGTACGTAATTAAAGTTCTGAAATAAAACCAAGTGACACTTATTATCATTAAAATGTATATGTGGACTGTAGTATATTTCTACAAAAAAAGCCGCGGAGCGCAGTCAGGTTGGAATGATTTTTCTTATTTAAGAGGATGTCAAATATGTATAGATACACACCGATGTGAAATACTTGGCTAAATATTTAAGTAGAAGACTAATAAATGTAAAAAGAAAAAAGCATTTCTATTACTTTGTCAACTTAATTCAACTTCAGAAAACAAACAAAGAGAGAGAGAGAGATTACTTATGTCATTATATACTTATTTATGTCTACTCTTACACATTACGATACAAAATTTAAAGCAACTTTCTATTAGCTTCAATGAGAATAGCTGGAGCCAGGATCTCCCTCGTGATTTCTTTTCGTTTAACACCAAGGAAAAATTACGTATACAGCAAATTGGGTTCCCAAAACAAATTGAAATTGTCGAGGCAATTTTCTACTCCAAAGCTTACAACTTTAAATTTTTACTCTAACATTCTAAACATCAGGTTATTCTTTGAAACGATAAATTTAATTTATACGTGTTTTATCTGGCATCCAGTTATTATTAAGGACTAGCTGACCCGCCAGCGGCTTCGCTCGCGTTGCCTCGGGGGATACGGTTAATTACAGTTTTTAACTATCAATTCTTTGATTTACCGGGACCAAAAGTATCCTATATGTTGACCAGGAATATAAGCTACCACCATACAAAATTTCATTCAAATCGATTTTGTCGTGTCGGAGATTAGCTCGTATAAATAGACAGACAAACAGACAACAAACAGAGAAACAAAAAAATCATAAAATTGTTGGTTCTATTTCACTCATTATACCCCCTGACTGGCTTTTTACCATTTTTTTCATTGTACAGAATTCGACTTCTACAGTTTTATTATAGGTATAAAAAGATAACATTTCATGTTCTCTATTCAAAAAAACAAAAACATATTTTGTATATTTTTCATATTTCTCCTTGCATCTTCATTTTGAATAGTTATATAGTCATTAAAAATGTAGTATTTTTTACTATACTGTTAAATTAAAGGATAAGTAGATAAGTTTTCAATTGTATTATACGTACTTGGTTGCGTTTAGTTTTCTTATAATTGAGTTGCGTTCTACTTGTTACCGTGTACTGTTTTCTAATCTTTTAAATATAGCATACCTAATAGAAAAACCACATTTTAATTCATATTCATATTCATATCCATATTCATATCCATATTCATATTCATATTCATATTCATATTCATATTCATATTCATATTCATATTCATATTCATATTCATATTCATATTCATATTCATATTCATATTCATATTCATATTCATATTCATATTCATATTCATATTCATATTCATATTCATATTCATATTCATATTCATATTCATATTCATATTCATATTCATATTCATATTCATATTCATATTCATATTCATATTCATATTCATATTCATATTCATATTCATATTCATATTCATATTCATATTCATATTCATATTCATATTCATATTCATATTCATATTCATATTCATATTCATATTCATATTCATATTCATATTCATATTCATATTCATATTCATATTCATATTCATATTCATATTCATATTCATATTCATAGTGAACTAATATAATAATAAATGTCAAATTTAATATAACAATGTAATATCCAAATTACATATAAAATAGAGCACAATAATATTAGGACAATGATGTCAAGTCCATTGAATATAAACTAATGTCAAAATTATAATATAATACAATTATATTAAATATGAATTTACGATCAGTAAAAAAAAATATATAATAAATTACATTACATAATACATAATTACATTGAATATAATAAAATACATTGGTTTTATTTAGATAATTTAGTACATTCTCTGCTGTAGTTTCAGGTTTGAAAGACCAAGCCTAAATATGTTTCATGCGCTCCACGGTCTGTAGTTCGTCATCGGCCTTACCAGATCCAGTAGTAATTTTATGCACCTTGTGGTTTGATCTCTTCTTTTCCACTTTGCTCCAAGTGTCATCTGTGTTCAACTTCACAAAATCGCTGTTAGCCGTATCATTCGCGCTTGTCCCATCACTAGTGGGCCTAGCCACTTGGTTTTTAGCTGTCTTCGGTTTTGTGGCGAGTTGCTCCGATTCTGATTTGCTTACCTCGGGTGTCTTCGGCATCGACGTCGTGTCGACAGCTGTCCGAGTAATTGGAATGGTTTTTTTCTGAGCCGCTGCTGCAGCGCTGGAGGAGGCAGCGGCCGCGTTTAGCCGTACTTGTCGGATAGATTGCTGCATCGCCGTTGGGGCATCTGCACACGTCACTGCATGTGGTTTTTTTTTTGTTTTTCAACTACTCGTGGGAACTTACCCTTCAAATCTGATTTTATTTGAGTGATGTGTTTTACTTAGAAATAATTGTTGCTTGCTTTAATATCAAGACGTTTTGTTCCTTCAACATGGATTTCTGTGCTCCTACTTCGTCAGCAAGGTAGGCCATGGACTTAAGTAGTTCGGCAACATTACTTTCGATATTTTTTAGCGCCATTTTACAATTAAAAAAATAAAAATAACTGAGTGTACGTTCGCACCCGCGGAAAGTCCGGTACGGTTTAAGTATTTGTAATACCCAAAAATTTGCCTTTCCTTGAAAAAACTTGATTTTACCATTTAGACCATTAACAAATCAGAGAAACTATACTATGCTCGAAAAAGTTGCAGGGTATAGACTCTTAAAATCGAACTTACCAAAATAGAACGGCCTCATCTACACAGTTAGTTTTACATATAGTTGTATTTTCCAATTAGATTCACCCTCAATACCCCCATCACGCTTGGCTAACCCTCTACCAAACTCCCTGTATATCACTCAAACCGACAAATGGAAATACAGAAATAGAATCATGGAAACTACAAACAATAAAAATATTAGATAGAATACTGCTTTCGATATACGGGTTTCAGTGAATTATAAAACAATATTATGAATCAAGGAGCTTTTAGGAGGAGATCGGTATTATATTATAGCTCTCGTTGTTTCTCATATCTCTCCAATTCGCAGTATAAGTAAATGGGAGGAAGCACACGAGAAACCACTGGCAGTAAATTTATAAGTGACAAAATATTGTTATCACTTCTGTGTATTATAATCTCTTTGTTTACCGACCTTAAACAATGTAGACACGTTAGAAGAGAAAAGTGCCGTTTGGTAATATGCCCAAGTTAACAATGGGCATTGCGTGAGAGATATAAAAGGCTTACGTTCGTAGCGTATTATTACTGGTATGATGAAAAAACACTTTTAAATAAAGCAATAGTTGATAATTCAATCATTTTCCTTTGTAAGATATACGTAATACTTTTTATACGCATTACTGTATTCTGGTTAAAGGAGTATGGTTGCCGCTGAAAATACATGGGATTCAACATCTTTCTCAGAGTCAGGGGGATGGACGCAGTGCAGTTCCTCACTTAGGACGAAATGCATTTGTTATAGGCAGATTTTACTGGGGGGGGGGGGGGGGGGGGCTCTTGATTCTTCTATAAAACAAACTAATTGAATATGTAATTTTGTTTGCAGGCCAACGTTCTGGAACAGGAGGACGAAGATGGAGCAGCGGTTAATTTTGGCGCTAGGTGTGGCAACAATCCTTGCAATCGCCTTCCTCATCGCTTTTTGCGCCAGTCTGGTCATGAAGAGTTCAGGAGACATGAACGGTATGATCAATAATCTTTACTGATATGCCAAAGTCGATGGATGGACTAAAACTATTGGACTAAATAGAACTATTCCTTAATATTAAACATTATACCCGGAAGTAATAGAATAAACAACTAGTCTTTCGTATATAATCAATTAAATCGTTAATCATAAATAGAAGACCATGCATTACAGTTGTTATACAATACATACATTCAATCACATCAAAACAATCTTCAAATAAGATTCATATTGTACATGTTGACATCCATCGACGTCGGCAAGATGGCGTCACTGGCCCAAATTTGATATCCACATTATAATCACGCACAATTTAACAACAATGACCACGTTTTGCCATTTTGTTGCACCTACAGATAAATTGTCGCAATTGAGATAGTTTGGTTCGTCATTAAAATTTTAAAAGTTACTATTAGGTTTATTATTATCTATTACTATTATTATTACTATTGGTAGACACTTCATCTTGTGCTCATATATTTTTGACTAGGATTAATTTCGAGTGCTGTATAATTTGCAGTACCTATTAAAGTATTTCTAATTGAGTAGTAATAAACTTAAGGAACCGTATTTTTGTAAGGGGTCTGGCCTGTAAAATTATTTATCCGTACTAATTAATAATTATTAATTTATAAATTAATCTTGTAACAGAACACACACATATTTTCACTAAACCTTGTGATAATTATTATATTTATAAGATAATGTTTGATTTTAATTTTGTTAGATAAAAATCTAAACCGTTTTCTGTTTCTATAAAATCGTATCTATTACGATTTTATAGAAACAGAAAACGGTGGAGGAAGCTGATCAAAACTATTGTAAGTATACTTACAATAGTTTTGATCAGCTTCCTCCATAAAATGTATCTCACTACATACTTGAAATACACTAAACCACTGAAATTGTGCACACGAACAGAACATAATAGGTCCGTGCCATATTAAGTATAATTTTGTAAATAATAAACAAAATAGATAGGAAAAAGAAACGCCAATGTTGTTACTTGTGGAATATATCTTATATATAAATCATTTGATGTGCGTCAATGTCATGCATTCTAATTGGACTTTGGATGCCAATAGAATATGTAATTAGAGAAAATTTCGCCAATGATTCACATTGCGTCGTTTCTTTTGAGAACATAGAAATAGGAGTGGGAAAACTCGTTAATATCCTTGAGAATAATTTATATGTACCTATGCGGGAGTAAATACTCTAACAAAAACGTAAATATCTGAGTTGTTTGTATTTCGTACCATAAGGCTAGAACATCTGGTCCGGCAAACCCCAAGATGCATGTTCATTACTTTGAATTTTTTTTCTGTCTGATTTGAAGAAGTTTCATCATCATCATCATCATCTCAGCCGTAGGACGTCCACTGCTGAACATAGGCCTCCCCCATGATTTTCCAAAAGGACCGGTTGGAAGCGGCCTGCATCCAACGTCGTCCTGCGACCTTCCTCAGGTCGTCTGTCCACCGTGTCGGTGGACGACCTACGCTGCGCTTGCCGGTCCGTGGTCTCCACTCCAGAACCTTTCGGCCCCATCGGCCATCTGTTCTGCGTGCTATGTGCCCTGCCCACTGCCACTTCAACTGGCTGATCTTCTGGGCTATGTCGGTGACTTTCGTTCTTCTACGGATCTCCTCATTTCTGATTCGATCACGTAGAGAAACCCCGAGCATAGCCCTCTCCATAGCTCGTTGTGCGACTTTGAGCTTGTCTATGAGGCCCATAGTAAGAGACCACGTTTCAGTGCCATAAGTCATCACTGGTAACACACACTGGTCGAAGACTCTTGTCTTGAGGCACTGAGGTATTTTTGACGAGAAGACTTCGCGAAGTTTCCGGAACGCTGCCCAGCCGAGTTGGATTCGACGATTGACCTCTTTCTCGAAGTTGGACCTGCCTAGTTTGACTGTCTGTCCCAGGTAGATGTACTCGTCAACAACTTCGAGAACTGAGTTCCCAACTGATATTGGGGTAGGTACAACATGGGCATTAGACATAATTTCGTCTTATCCATGTTCATCTTAAGACCTACCCGTTGGGAAACTCGATGGAGGCCTTCGAGCATTGTACTGAGGTCTTCCATGGATTCTGCCATGACTACAATATCGTCGGCAAATCGAAGGTGAGTGATGTATTCGCCGTTAATATTAATGCCAAGTCCTTGCCATTCCAGAAGCTTGAAGGCGTCTTCCAATGTAGCGGTGAACAGTTTCGGAGATATAACGTCTCCCTGTCTCACGCCTCTTTGCAATGGAATTGCCTTCGAACTCTGCTCCTGTACTCGGACTGACATGTAGGCGTTTTTGTACAAACACTTCAGCACTTCAATATACCGATAATCAATACGGCACCGCTGGAGAGACTCAAGCACTGCCCACGTCTCGATCGAATCAAAGGCTTTCTCATAGTCCACAAACGCTAAACAAAGAGGCAAGTTATACTCTTCGGTCTTCTGTATAACTTGCCGTAGCGTGTGGATGTGGTCTATGGTACTATAGCCTTTTCGGAAACCGGCTTGTTCCGGAGGCTGGAATTCATCAAACCTGCGACTGAGACGGTTCGTTATGACCTTCGAAAACAGCTTATAAACATGGCTCAAAAGCGAGATGGGTCTGTAATTTTTAAGTAAAGTGTTGTCACCTTTCTTGAAGAACAGCACCACCACGCTTTTGTTCCATGCTTCTGGCGTTGAACCTTCAAGTAAGACGGTATTAAAGAGCTTCTGAAGGACTTTAAGTACCGGTGTTCCACCCGCTTTCAGAAGCTCAGATGTGATACCGTCGTCACCAGGCGCCTTGTTGTTCTTAAGCTGTTTCAAAGCCATTCTAATCTCGTACAGGCTGATGTCCGGGATATCTTCGGTATAATGTCGGGTCAGCTTGGCTCTTGGGTCTTTGGCCGAGCTGCTAACAGGTTTAGCGACCGAGGTGTATAGCTGTCCGTAGAAACTCTCTACCTCTCCTAATACTTCCGCTTTGGTCGACGCTACACTGCCGTCTTCTCTCTTCAGCTTCGTCAACTGGCTTTGCCCAATAGACATGTCTCTTGCAAACACTTTGGAGCCTTTTTTCCGCTCTATCGTCTCTTTAATACGGTTTGTATTAAAGATCCGGATGTCGTGTCGCAAGGACTTCCATATTCGTTTATTGAGCAGCCTATATGCTTCAGCATCATCCGAAGACTGCAGTTTCAATGAGCGTCGTTCAGCCATGAGGTTGAGGGTATCGTTGGAGAGTTTCTGTGGCCTATCTGTACGGTGGGGTTTAAAGTACTTGGAACCCACTGTATGGACAGTTTCTACTAACCTGTTATTGATCTCGTCCACTGAAGCGATGTTCTCAAGGCAATCGAAGCGATTGGATAGCTCAAGTTGAAAGCTCTCGGGGTCTTGAATACGGGCACGAGTGGGTCGGAGCGTAGACTTCATCAGACGAGACCTCTCCAGTTTGACATTAATATTCACCGTGCCTCTTACCATTCGGTGATCACTACCGGTTTTAACCCTGTTGATCACGGAGACATCAGTGAATATTTGCCTTTTGGTGGTCATAATGAAGTCAATCTCATTTCTCGTGGAACCATCGGGACTCAGCCAGGTCCATTTCCTGTAAGGTGGCTTCTGAAAGAAAGAGTTCATCATAAAGAGTCCCTCTTTCTCCAGGAAGTCGGCCAACCTCTGTCCCCTACGGTTCCGTTGTCCATATCCAAATTGCCCCACTTTACACTCATCCTCGCTTCTCTTACCCAACTTCGCGTTGAAGTCCCCCATAACAACTAGAAAGTGCGTTTCAGAGGTATGTATGGCCCGACTAATGTCCTCATACATATCCTCCACCTCATCATCCGGGTGCGACTTCGTCGGTGCGTATACCTGAATGACCTTCAGCGAATATCGTTTGGATACTCTGAGTATTAGGTATACGACCCTATTGGAAACGCTATCGATCTTAACTATGTTGTTAGTAAGGGACTTGTGGACGAGAAAACCGACACCACCTTGGGACTGTTGGTCGCCCTCCCGGTAGTAGAGTAGGTTACCTGATTTCAGGGTTATCGTGTCCTCACCCGCTCTACGGACTTCAGATAACCCTACTATGTCCCAGTGTAACTTACTCATTTCTTCTTCCAGCTCATATATCTTCTCGTCTGTCCTCATTGTGCGTATGTTGTGTGTCACCAGGGCCAGTCGTCGTCGTTGGGGGTGGTAGCCGGGCGTCTGCCGGGGATTCTTAGCACCCCCTGCCCCACCGTTACCGTGGCCGCTACCGTAGCCAGGAATAGCGGGGCTGCCGGGGACTGGGGGCCTGGTTCCTAATGTGTCCGTCATTGGGGGGATTTTGCCAATACTCGCCACGCTTGGCAGGCGGGTTGGCGAGCGCAGTTTTGGGGTTTTAATACTGGGAAGGTGCTGCTGCCCACCTTCCGATTGTTATCCCTTAGCAGATTTTTACGCACCCACGGGTAGAGTTGGGGGGGTACTATTCTAAGCCGGTACCCCACGGCAGAGAAGAAGTTTAGTTTATTTAAATAATAATTTTTACATCATTACGTGTTCCCAATTTGTGGTGGATTTTTCACAGCCAAAATTAAAGAAAAAAAGTTAAGAGCGTACCTAATAGGTAGGCCTACTTAAATTAAGAGAAATTTTAGCATTCAACAGATAATGAAAAATTTTTTTTTCATCAAACATTAGAACCGACTTCTACACTAAAAAGTGTGAAATAACTTGTTGAAGCCGGTACCATAATAGTTCGAAAGTACCTATTATCACAATATTGCGACTACTTCGATAAGTTATTTCACACTTTTTAGCGTAGAAGCCGGTTTTATTTATTGATAAAAAATAATTTCACCCATTTTAGTGACCCTTGCTTCTTACGGGACCGATTGTCATTCACCGTCAATGATGATATCATCAAGATAAATCAACACTTTTCAGTTTTTGGAGTGTAACTTCAAAACTGCTTGACCGAATTTGATGAAATTTATATGGGACCACCACGGAAGTATACTCTATCAAACAATCATAAAAATCGGTTTATAAACAACGACGCTATCCGCGAACACACATCAAAAATTATTGTATAAGTACGGTCAAATTGAGAAACCTCCTCCTTACCTCGGTTAATAAGCTAATAATACTTAAAATCTTATTAGCGAGTTTATTTAGCCCGCTCAAACCTTGTATATAAGATTATGAAGTTATTAACTAAGGGTACTTTATACTCACCTATTAAATTATTATTCATGTAAGCTACGCTCAAATTATATCATAATGTGATAAAATGGAAGCAAAATGTAGCTACCCATTCATTCATATATCTTTTATTGTACAATACATAGCATACGACACGATATATTATTATTAGTATCTATTCTTAGAATAAAGACGGAAATTAGCAACTACATTCAAACTAATAGAAGTTAGCGTGTAAATTGTCTAACTGGTAAAACCGTGTTTATTTCTGCTTACCTTTGTATGGTACAATGATGGTTTCGAGGACCGCAGCCAATGACTTCTTTAAATCCTCTTATATCAAAACTTCTTTAACGGCCACAGTTAGTAAATAATTTAACAACAGGGACACTTAAACACAATAATTTAAATAAAAACATGTAAATAAATGTAATTAATAATTAAACTAGATTATAGGTTATGTACCTAAGCCTAGTGCCTTTAAACCAATGAGATAAATGTACAACGTACGTAGTAAATTATAGTCCTACTCACAAACCGAACTACGAAGTTTCGTTTGACGGATACCAAGTTTTCTACTGTGAAAGTGAAAATGCACAAATACAGTTAAGGATGATGAAATGTAATGGCAGGTTTAAAACATAGATATATTGCATGTTTTTTTAATGACTTAGTAGATCAACCAGTAGATAATAATAATAAAACACTACCTAAATACAAATATAATTAATCACCATGAAAACATGTCATTACTCATCGTCACCTTTGAATATATCTGCCCCTTCAAGAGTCGTTATATTATAACAATGAAATTTCTATTGTGTCTGGCCGCATGATGACCAATGACCTTTGATGGATGCTTTTCACTTACAAAAAAGCGAAATTCGTCAAACGAAACTTTGTAGTTCGTTTTTGATAGTAGTCCTCCTGGGCCAGCTTCTAAAGTTGAGTTACCTACACCAAAGTAAAGTCTACAAAAGTCAGGAAGGATGTAGGTTCCGTGTTTATTATCAGCTTAGTATCTTTATTATATCTTTGCTTATTCTATACGCATATTCTCAGTGGTACGGAAATCGTGCGGAAGAAAGAGGAAGCGCACCCACGACTCGACGTGATTGAAATTCACACATCACTGCGCAAGATTGCTCCGAAAACCAATTACTGATACAAAATTCAATTAGACAAAAAACACGCTTATCGCAACGTAAACTGGGAAATGCAGGTTACGAGTTACTTAGTTACAAAACGTTGGATCACGTCGTGTTTTGTAACTCGCAAGCGACTGGACACGCTAGGTCGCACATTCTCGTGTCAAGCTCGCCGAATAATAGGGAACAGTCTACAATAATCAAAGGTCAACACGAAATTGAGCAAGTTTAATTGAGAAAGATCAGTAATGGTATGACAAAGAGTTACTTACCTACCTACACTAGAAAACGATTTGTTCAATGGAGCGCAGTAATTGTTTTCCTTTTATCAATGCTGCGCTGCGGTACGTGAATGTTCTTTATTGTGAGGTGCAATTATTACGCTTGCTAGGAAACTATTACTTATTAACGGTTGCTATAGTCGGATAATGCATTGTACCATAGCCTATACTATACTTTGTCTTAACAACTATTCCCGATACTCGGATACTTTGTAGCAAGAGGCTACTTATGATCAAACATTGGCATTTATACGCAGTTTCTTAGAAAGAGCTCTTTTCTGCTCTACTGTTCCGTGTAGTAAATGCCGTGGACTTACTCCAATCCAAAAACATCAAAGTGAAAATCGTATGTCGAATAAAATTATAGCGATAATGTCGCTTTATGTGAACGCTAATGTTAAAGCTACATATTCGCTCTTTGTCTTCCCAAGCAAACAAACCATTTAAAAACAACTATTATTGAAATTGGGGGTCATTTAATTACAAATGCGATAGTTTGTAAGTGAGTGAGTAAAAGTACATATTTGTTAAATCTCTGCGCTGAAATGGTTAATCAGATTTGAATAGGGAAATGAAGAAATTTCGGTATTTGTATTACATTTCATCACCCTTGACGTCGAGCACGTCTAGTGTATCGAGCTGTCTAATTGACTTGGCTTTTGAATAAGCTATTAGAAACTGACACAAACATTGACAGACCTGTAACCATTACGATCTTGACGTAGGCGGAGTTATTATTATTGTATCTATGCATGGGCACACTCAAGGATATTACTTTTTCATCCTCTTCATCCGCGTGGTGACGGATGAAGATGATGATGAAAAGTATCATATGTATTAATCCAGCGCCTCATCTACGTCCATACCAAATTGCAGCAAAATTGAGCTTGAGCTTGAAGGAGTAACAAAGATCCACATATCCATACATCCATACTCACAAACATTCGCGTTTATAATATTAGTAGGATTTAGAGCAAACAAGCATAGAGTATACAACTAAAAACAATAATCAGTAAATCAGTAACAATACATTAGATCTGGTACTTAACCGGTGGGCCGAGGACCACTGGAAAAACCACAAAATACCACAAGTACGTATACGAGTACGTAGGTACTTTGGTATCTCTGTAATAAAAAAATTCGCCATATATATACCTATATATATACATACTGATAAGTACGGCTTAACAAATTTATGTTTATTGCACATTTATTTATAGATCACACTATCCTTCATTCATATATATTTTCTGTATATTACTTATTTTCAACCGACTTCAAAAATAGGAGGAGGTTTCTCAATTCGACTCTATATATTTTAAGTGTGTTCGCGGATAACTTTGTCGTTATTATGAACCGATTTAGATGATACTGGTGTTGATTCTGTAAGCATTCTCTTAACTAAAAATCTCTAAATTGTGGCAGTACTTATTTTGTTTAGGCTAAAGTCCAAATTAGTATAACACTTTCGAATGACAGCACTAAAATTAGATATTTCTCTTTAATTGTAAATATTTTAGACAGTTTAGTCATCACGTAGTTTGGTGCTCGCTAAACTAACCTAAAATAACCCAAAATTGAATAGAATAATCCTATTTTTAAAAGTGTCATTCGAAGTGCGAAATGATTTTGGATTTTGTTGTTAACAGAATAAGGACCACCATAAAATAAATTTAATCCGGTAGTTTAGTTTAGTTATTTTGAACAAGTAGTCCCATATAATTATATTTCATCAAGTTCGGTCAACCAGTGTTTCAGTTATACTTTAATAACTAAACTAGTGTTTCGCCTATCTTGATGATATCATCATTGACTGTGTATCCCGTAAGTAGAGGTCACTAAAAAGTGTGAAAAAACTTGTCGACGTCGGTACCATGCTCACAATATTGCGATAATAGGTACTTTGAATTATCATGGTACCGACTTGAACAAGTTATTTCACACTTTTTAGTGTAGGTATCGGTTCTATATTTTAATTTAAAAATAAGTGAAACAAACAAACAGTTGGTGGTTCATGGCAAGACATATTTTTTATAGAATGGTCTCTAAAATGGCTCATCACTAAAAGGTTAGGAAACACTGCACTAGATAATACAATCATAGAAAAATAAATTAGCAGTAATTATAAAGTGTGTTTTATAGTGTTAATTATGCTTTGAATGCCATTGTAGGCAGCACTAGTCTACAGCCCTTGACAGAAAATAATGCGGCGTTTGCGGCATTACAAAAAAATAAGTAATATGTTACGTTATTAATCTAAGCCTAAAGGTATTGTTTCACGTTTAGATTAACAATTACGTATTGCCAAGAAATGCAAAAAAAACATAGAAATACGCGATTATTGTAAAAATAAATAAAAGATCATATAATAATAGCGATAAGGCGAAGATTAACCGGCGAGTATAAAGGGTGTTTGGTAGAGGGACCGACAAACCAAATGAGCGTGTTCGGGGGCCCGAATCCGGTCTAAAACAGATTTTACAAATGTTATGGTGGTAAATAAGTACAATTTCGGAAAAAACTGGAAAATTCACCAAAAAAAGTTAAAAAAAAATTGGGGGGTCGGGGATTTTTTTTGGCCAACTTGTATTCTCCAAGTCTCCGAACACGCTCATTTGGTTTGTCGGTCCCTCTACCAAACACCCTATATAAAAACTTTCGATAGAGGTCACATACAAAACCTTTAACTCGGTCAATGACAATCGAAACGAGATACATGTTATTTCCAAAAATAAACGGTAGGTGTACGAGTAGGTAGGAATTATGACTTTTTGTCCATGTTTTTGCCACTAAATTAGTGTCTGAAATGACTCGCTCGCTGCTTAAAGGCATCATATATACGAGTACAAACCATTACTTTACACAAAAAAATATTTATACAAAATGTATTAAGTGGGTATCACCATTCTTAAGTGTTAAGTGTATGATCCATATAACGTATCTTGTATTTATTGATATCCTTAACGTATAAACTTGTTAGTTTATGTATATAATGTCAAACTAATTTTTGTTCTTCATCATAGGCATCAAGACCGCTTTTCCGGACAAAAATAATAATATCATTCATTCAGTTTCCATTACGCGCGGCACCTGCTCAAAGAGATGAGTAACATGCAAAATCTACCAGGCTTGCCCAATTATGTGCGCAAACTCTAAAGTAAAACTGTCAAAAACCGGCAAAGATCATATCGGTCTAAGGTCTAAGGTGACATGATACAAATATGGTATGGCGGTACGAAAACAGACTCGCACGAAATCGATTACATATATACAAGACAAGATACAAATCACGTAATTGCATAAAACATGAACAAAGGTTTTTAACACAATTTTTTGTGGTACATATTTTTATTTTAGGTTGATGCCTTAAGAGGATTGCATAGCTAGTAGTACTTTCCATGCTAAAAGAGAAAACTCTTTTCTACCTCTTAACATTGTCCGATTTCAGTGATTTTTTTTCATGGAATCATGACATTGTTTACTATGCCCGTACGTTTTGATTTTTTCATTTTTTGATGTTCTAAAATTAAGGAAATTTATAGTACTTTGAAATACTGAAAAAATCAAAACGTACGAGCATAGTAAACAATGTCATGATTCCATGAAAAAATCACTGAAATCGGACAATGTTAAGAGGTAGAAAAGAGTTTTCTCTTTTAGCGTGGAAAGTACTAGCTATGCAATCCTCTTAAATCAGGACTGAATACAGAAATACAGTAAAGAGTAGCTAGTTCTAGTTCTTGTATAGGTCGATACAAAACATGCGATATCAATGATTATCACTACGTGCGCCTTCGTGATTATGTCATGAGGTATAATTTACAATGCAGTTGCTAGACTGTAGGACGCCTATGAATAGGTCATTATTTAACAGAAATTTGCAATACGTGCAATCCGTTATATCCTGCACCTAAGGGTTAGTTCATAGGTTCGCAATTGTTTCCGTTTTCTTTTTTCTTTGCGATCTGCTCCATCTTTGGACTACATGAGGTCTATTCTTTTTTAAGGCTGCAGTTCTGCCTATGGTATCGTTTGGCCGAAGCACCAATGAATCCATGAAATCGATGAAAAATTACTCTTGTTTCTTTTTCATGGGCCTGGCTGGCGACGCTTCTTTTTCCACCCATAGTAATTTGTAATACTAAACTCATGACGTTAACGAAGCACTTTATAATTCTGCGCCTGCTTTGCATTAAATCTAATCTTCTTTGTTATTCTGTCTAGTTCCATGGTGACTCGGTCATGTCATAACATTTACATGATGCGGAGTATACATCCACATCTCAAAGCCTCCAACTTCTCTGTTGTGTTTTCAGTGAGTTTACTGATTTCTACGCTTCGCTGTACTCTGTGACATATCATCATATTATACAGTTTTTTATTTATTTCTAATTAATTGAGCATGTGGCGCGAGGTACTCAGAGTACCTGTATGAAATTTGTATGCTTTGTCTTGACTTTCTCGTAGTCAATGAAGCATGTGTAAGTCACGTGTTTAAGTGTATTTTGCCGAGCACATGAATTCAAATGAGAACATATCTAGTACAACACATCTAGAACATATCGGTCGGTTATGCCATGGATCTTTTTAAAAATGGTCTCGTAAAATATGTTGTTTACATAAATAATAGGTAACATTAAATTATTGACTAATTTCAAGTATATATATTTATAAACACTTATTAATTTATTAATTCTTAGTAATCGATAAACATGTTCTTATTATATTTATTCGTCTTAAAGATGATCTTAATTTTAAATTTTTTTTTACGGATAAGATCATTTTTAACACCATGGATCATCTTATTGTTAGTTAGTAAATAATAGGTAAGGTCTACCATTTTTCAATGGTAACAAATTTAACATATGGCCTCTGTTCTGGCCCAATGTTTTTAAACGTTGAAAAGATGAATGTTTGTTGACGAACTTGGTGCTGTTACCTTCATCTATGCATTATTCTGTATATAAAGCATTAAGGTAAAACAACTTTAATAGTAAAGTAAAGTAAGAAACCTAAGTATGTCTAGAAAATTTGCCCGAAAACCACTGTCCAAGTTACGCTTAGCGGGTAGGTACGAGTATAGTAAAAGCAATAATATGTGAATCTATTTTTTCAAAATTATCTGTGACTTACTAGATAAATGATAGTTTGTTTTGTTTACGTCAACGATACGATTACGATACGATAATTTTCGTGCTAGGCCTACTGTAAATTTCCTATCCTATTTTCATGGCGGCTGTTAGTTTTGCGCAGCACATAATTTCATACGTCATGCTTAGTATAGTGCAACGTTGATGATTATAAATAGGCTGAAGATTTTTTATTTATATTGAATGGAAACATTCTATTGCTGTGACATAATTCTTTACTCCTTTCGCCGTTATTATATTTAGTGTATATTGTTTCATTATATTTTAGCATAAAAAGCAATAAAATAAAAATCCTATCGGATTAGAGTCGTATGCACCCAGTTCCCCATACAAATGTGTTGCCATTGCTACTCGTAGTAACATAATTTTTATTTATATATATCTAAAGCCTCTTAAATGTCAACTTCAAGTGGATATTGGTGTCGATTCTCTTAATTATATATCTCTAAATTATGGCAGTACTTACTTTGTTGCTAAAATCCAAATTAGTATAACACTTTCGAATGACAGCACTAAAATTAGATATTTATTTTCAGTTGTGGGCATATTTTAGACAGTTTAGTCGTCACGTAACTTGGTGCTCGCTAAACTAACCTAAAATAACCCAAAATTTAATAGAAAAATGCTATTTTTAGAAGTGTCATTCTAAGTGTTAAATGATTTTGGATTTAATTGTTATTAGAATAAGGACCACCATAATACATTTTTAGTTGGGTAGTTTAGTTTAGTTTTTTTGAACAAGTGAAGCGCTACCATTGTCTCCTGGCTTATTCATTATGTTATTCGCGCCTCAACAACCAGCATCAAATTAAATGAATCCCCTATTGACAAGATTAATTTTATGGAGTTAGGAAAAGTTACAAATTCAAATTCCACGGGGTGAAAAGTAGCACTAAGCCTCTATCACTTTTTTAATTTTCGTTTATTTATCTACCTTCAATTGCAGCAAACTGACAAAATGTGGGTTATCATATAAACTCACGGCTTGAACGCAATACTGGACAGAGATAATCATTTCATTTCTATGCATTAATGGATTCACATTGCATGCTCCACGGCTCCACCTGCTGAAAGTTTTCCACACGGCAGCATTATGATTAGAACAAGAGTGGTTCATTACGTCCATGCTATTCGTTTTGTTTTCTTATTTTGTTTATCATTGTGTGCGTCCCGCATATCACGCATTCAGCATGTGTTTGTATCTGCATTTTAGACATGCCACAGACTAGTGAACTGAGACTTTCCTCGTCCATGCCTCCAGCCGTGGTGGCCAAGAGTGATTTGGGGGCCGCGAACTGCAATAAACCAGGATGCATCCATACAGGTATTTATATGTATAGTTGTACTTTACACCTTGTCTTCGGGTTATCTGGGTGGTCATATAGGTTCAGGTAAGCAACTTATGTGTAAACTTTGAATGAAAATTTTCTTGTCGTATTAAAAAATTCATCATTTTATTACCTGTGAATCGTGCATGTGCAGTAGATAGCATACTATACATCTAACTGTAGATTTTAAAAACTTTGTCAATATGTTTCTTTTATGTAGGTCAGTTAATGTTAACAATTTGTTAATGTTACTTTTTAACTGCAAGATTTATTTTTTGTGACAGTAAACGTCATGTGCTCTTTACGTACCATCTATGTATTTGTGTATTATTTTTTCTACTATTCTAACTATAAGCTTGGCGTTAGTACTCGTAACTTGCAAACTTAAGTACTTTCACCATGACACACAATCATTAGTTGATAATGTTCCGATTTAACCCGCATTTGTCTCGTTTATTCATGTCAATCGTAAATGCGCATTAATAAATAGTATCGAAAATAACTGATTACTTTAACATTTAATAACTGTTTTTAATAACTGTTTTTTTTTCTAATTTTGGAATGGAAGCCACTGTTATGAGCGATAGTTATTCAAAGATACGAAAGACTAGTGCTTTGTAGCAAATAAATCATCACTACTATAAACACTAGGACAAATATTCAGTACTTCGGGCAAATGAACTTTGATATTCAAGTCCTTGATTTGGGCTGCACCATTTACTACAATATTGTTTATTATCCTGTCAATATTTATTTTTTTAATCAATGTCAATGGGGTCTTTTAAACCTTACTTTATCATCGCGTTAATGGCACTGCATGCGAATTAAGCACCGAGTATGTGAAAATATGTTTAACGTTCTCAGAACGTGGGACTATACCTAGAAGCCCAGAAACATTTTGAGACTTTCAATAATTCTACATATTGTTAGTACCAATGACAATATGGCGAGTAAGTACAAAAAGTCTAATTTATATTAATTGGTTTAGCGTCAAAGCTGCTGCAGAATATGGACGACACAGTGGACCCGTGTGATGACTTCTACGACTTCGCATGTGGCTCTTTCGTCAAGAACACCCGCATCCCTGATGACAAGACCTCCGTCAACACCTTCTCTATAATAACTGACCAGCTTCAAGAACAAATACGTGCTTTGTTGGACGAACCCATTGCACAAGATGAACCTAGACCTTTTCGATTGGCAAAAACCTTGTACCGGGCCTGCATGAACAGAAGTAAGTTTGTTTCATTCCTATTCTCTTAAAGTTATGTCAGGCAAATGTTCATCATAGCGATAACAAGCTCCAACAAAGTTTTTCCATTCAGTAGTTTGAAACACAGTATAACAATATGTTTAACTCAATCCACATGCGAGCCTGTTAGCTAACTATGTAAATTTTGTTTCCACTCTCCGATAGAATTTATCTGGAAAATAGAGCACCGCGCCTGAAAATACTGATGCGCAGAGTAATTAAAACTTTAATCAAAGCTTGTTTAGGTGTGATACTTGATGCTGTATACCGATTTTATTCAACAAAACTTTATAACTAACTGGCACTTTTGTTGCATATTGACGTATTGTGTTTATTAATATTTTATTAATAATTATTGAATGATTTATGTTTGATCTTTTCTCAGTTGATAGTGTGATGATGCGATCGAAAATTGTATTACTAGACTTAGAACGACTCTGTAGGACTACTGCTGGAATACACCGATAGAAGCTGCGTGACAGGTTGAATGTTGAGGGTAGGTGCCATGTGGGCACTAGACAGTGCCTATCCACCATGCTGTGCATATAATCATGATATTACATACACAAACAGCTCAAGCCTAAAGTAAGAATTGATCCAGGTGCAAAAATAACTTACCCATTCTGCGGGGCTAGCACGGGCAGTGGACTATTTTTCCCCGTGGAAAGGAAAGAAATTCTTTCCACCATGCCATTTTTATTTCCCTTCCTAGCACGGCAACGCCAGAGGGAGGATAGTTTATCCACGTGGATAGACGGCGGGAGTAGCGTTCTCTATGGTTTGTACTTCGTAGGTGCCATTTGAACAGAGTATAGCGTGTGATATCCATACATAGTATCCTATTTCGTTTACGGATTAGTTTTGCGTATGGAAGTGAGGACCTATTGTAGAGTAAAAACAAATAATTATTATTTAACTTAGGTATTTCTCGGAATGTAGATAGGAAAGTAATACAATAATAACCTTGATATGCACGGGAAAACCATTCGTATGGTTTCGAGGCTGCAATGCATTAATACGCTACTCACATTAATACAATGCCATATCTTTATTGACCCGAAATATGTGCCTGAATTCATTATCTGGGTAATCGAAGGGGTTAGTGGCATCTCGGATATACCTCTCCGGTGTAATTTTCTTTCCATTGTTTCCATTTCCCGCGACAAAATATAATTATTATAATATGCGACGGACATTTTTGAATGGAAATAAACTTTTATCCACCACCTTCAAAAAATATGACTATCTTTCTCCGCGTTATGTCAATCGGAGATAATTATATCCACGTTTCGACGAGTCCGTGCTCTATAGCGGGAGTAGCGGGACATACTGTCTACGAGAAACGTCAAAAGGAAACATTTTATCTCTTTCCCCGGTTGCCGTGCTCTGCCGTGCGATTCTCTAAGATAAACATCGTTGCATCTTTGACAACCGTGAAACAAATGACGAGATGACAAGAACCCAACAATAACCGTTGGAAAAACAACCTAATGTACAAGGGCGATATCTCACAAAGTATTTGACATCGGTGAGGGCGTCGACGAATCATTAGAGAATCGCACGGCTGTAAGGTGGAGAAGACAATTATTTCCACTGACAGGTGGAAAGACTATTTCTCTCCGCCGCGTGCTAGGCCTACAGGGGCTGACTAAATGACATGAATCCTGATTACTTCGCTATAAAATATCGATCTATGACATTGCTATTTATGTGTAACTAGCTGCGCCCCGCGGTTTCACCCGCCTGGTTATGGATGATGATGATGATGATGAATAGTATCCTATGTCCTTCCCCGAGATATGGCAAATCGGAAAACATAAAAATCATAAAAAGTGGTTCATCCGTTCTTGAGCTGTTTTATAAAACTTAACACTAGCGATTACGCGCGACTTCGTTCGCATAGTAGGCTTAGCCTTCAACCTTGCCATAACCTCCCTCCCTTTTCCTTGGTTTTTCTTTCATTAGAACCTTCTCGTGACAATTATTAACACAACAGAAAAACGTATAACAAATTTTTTCCATCCGTTATTATATATATAATAATAAATGTTTACTATGCATATATTTTATTAATTTTACTGTTTTTCTTATGCGTTTATTACGAAACCTATTTTAGGTACATAAACGTATTTTGTGTGATTATTCTAAATAACTTTTCTAAACTCTGTGCGAGTTTAGGTAAGCCAAATATAAGCCGTGTGCCGCGTCGGGCGAACGCAAATTGGATAAATCTTGGATAAATAGACGAACTTAAGTCATTCTCGGTAAACAGTCGCCTAAATACTTACTCGCCTGCTACGTTATTTACTTAAAATGTTAGAGTTTCACGGAAAATATTTGCAAAACTTTGTTCTTTGTTATGAAAAATTGCCGCAGGTACTTATTTGTATTTTTCTGGATAAATATAGAACTTAAATAATTATTTCTTATCATTAAACATGAAAAAATATAAATTGTAGCGAGTAGTGCAGTGATGTCTACGATGCGTTACACTGCAAAATTTAAAGGAGGTACATAATATCACACCCAACACTTAAGTGACCCAACGTTTTTTGTATACACGTTAGACAGGATATGGCATTTGGAAGTTTCATTACGTGAATTAGGTTTTTAGTTTTATGACTCTGAAAACATGTTAAATGTGAGTGAAAGTGAACTGGATGATTTTGCTTCCGCCATTCGCAAAATGATGTAAGATGACGGATGAATAACCATTCCAAAGCGTTCCTATTTGAACTTTGCATACTTTGTTATATTTTTTGCTCTAAGTAACTCGTAATTCAGTTGATTACATTATGAATTTCGTAATTAGGTAGATATTTGTTAAAGTTTACTTGTGACTACGACAATTCAAACATGTGATTGTTTTGAATAGCTGCAATCGAGGAACGCGGCGTGACGCCCCTTCTGGACATGATGAAGAAATTGGGTGGTTGGCCAGTGCTGGAAGGAAACAATTGGGACAGTGAATCGTTCAGCTGGGAACAGTCGGTGTACAATTTCAGGAAAGCCGGATACTCCGTGGACTACTTCCTTGACTTCTCTATCAGCGTGGACGTAAAGAACTCCACCAAGAGGATTATTGATGTAAGTGCCTGCGATTCGTCGGATTTGATTTAAAGGTCAATAGGGATTGTACATTTAAACTAACCTGAATTGGCAAGTTCGATGAAAACTTATTTTATATGTAATATGTAACTAATTACATAGTCAAAGAAAGATGTAAAAAAGGAGTCCCACAAGATGTAAATGTTTTTCAAAGTGCAAGACGTAATGACCTTATAATATATAATGGTAGTAATAATTTAGTCATAAGAAAGATTTATAACAATTTCTATATAATACCTGCTAAGCGAAAGCAAAACTTCCAATAAGAAGAAAAAACTACGGCCTCAGACAGAATTCGTCACTTTTATTTATATTATTTCAATTTTTCTGCATTTGACCACTATCCATGTCACTTTCCTAGAAAATACTTTCTATTCGCCGGTATGCACTACGAAGATATTGGCTAATACTTGAAACTCTTGGGTTAATGGTCTAACAACTAATGAGCTTTTTAGCTCGTCTCTTAATTGACACGGTTTGTCAGTAAACGCGCGTTTGAAATGTAGTTATTCTCTCAACAATTTCAAAGTTCAACTTTAGAGCTTCAACCTAGTACTTTGCCGAGCTTGGCCAGATGCTCTTGCAAATAAGCTACAGAGATCCTGAGTTAAGTATACCCAGAGGATGCTGGTTGAAATCCTCTCCGATGCCATTGTTTTTTCTGATTGGTTAACATTTGATATTTTTTAATTATTACTTTAGAGTTATTTTAAAAATTTAATTTATAACCAAATCTAGTCAGCCGACTAATTACTACTACATAACATTACTTGTAATATAATAAAAACTGTGAATTACTTAATCAAAAAGTACTCGGGCGTCTATGAAGTGATTAGCGAATTTGCTACACAGCGAAATTTTATTTGCATTCTTATTGCGGCGATCTCTTGTTAAATATGAAATTTCATTGTTTGTTATGTGTATTATTTATATAACAATAACAAAAATACAACTTATTATTTATTGCGAGCCATTACAAACTACACCATAAGATACAGCTTACACTGGGCCTGTGCAGGATGCATCTAAACATTAAAACAAAAGTGACTGCGATTTATTCTATGACTAATCTTAGTCTTAGAAATCGTAGTTACTTTGCTTTAGGCAATTACTGCGAGAATGGATGTTTGGTATCTAAAAGTTTGTGTATACATACATAAGAGGATACGTTTGACCCAGAATGTTCCCTACAGCTGGACCAGGCATCACTGGGCTTGAGCCGGGAGTACCTGAACCGCGGACCCAATGACAAGCTGGTGCAAGCCTATTATGACTATATGGTCGACATTGCAACTCTTCTGGGCGCAGACCGCGCCAGGGCAGAAGTCGAACTCAAAGAATCTCTCCTATTTGAAATATCTCTTGCCAACGTGAGTATTATTCAACATTGTATCTAAGAAAAATACGCAGGGTTACAAGGAAGCAACAGTAAAACTATCTAAGGAGGCATCAGACCCACTGGCATGACCTTAGGATATGTTTTGAATTATTGTCATTAATATGGCTGAAGCTTAGATATAATAGCCTCTATAAAAAAGAATAAGAACATTAAATAGCCAAGTAATATATATTAGTTACGTTTACGTGTAACTTAAAATGCCAAACAGTACATTAAGCATAAACCTATAATTTACATTATATGTTGTTAAATGGAAACCTATGTAGATATTGACAAATATTAAATTAACTCGGATAGAAACTACTGACCCAAGTTTAAAACATTATGTTAGATTGTTTGTTATCGTACATACTTATATTGATTGTACATTTGATTTAGCGTTCATGGTAATTACATACTCACAAAATAAGCTACATTCTTTCGCATTTGCACTCTTGAATATACCTAGCTTATAAATCCGGCACGATATAATAAATTAAACTAATGAGTACTAATCTAGTATATTTTTTAATTCTTTAATACTTTTAGACTTATATAGAGCACGTTCTAGCACTTTATCCTTATTAATTTAATTTTTCTCTGTCTTTGTTTAATTTGCCTATAAAGAGTATTGTGAATGCATGTTGCTGGTAAGACCTTTTTATTTATCTATTTTCATATCCATTCTTAATAAACCTTCCTTTATATTCATATTTAGATATTAATGTAAATTGTTTGATTGTAATTGAATTATCTTAGAAATTCGTTTTTCTGTCTTATCATAATTTATTTATTCTATAGTCTTCATGGAATCGCATATTTTTTGGAATACTGCATTATTAAAAATGTTATGTATAAGTTATGATTATTTATCTGGAGCATCCTTCCTCGCACTAAGCTTTATCTGAGCTATAGGTGTATGATATGCTGTTTGTTTTATTTTGCCTAAGGACGAAGAATGGCAGGAAACTATGGTAAGGTTTTGTATTCTTTAATTGCCGTTATCTGTAGTGATTAAAAGTATGTACTGTTGATTTTGTTACCTATACATTCGCGCCCGTGCATGTGTTGCTTCCTTCATTCGTCATTTTATAAATGTTATTCAACATCAGATGTTAGACTACAATATGTGCTATGAACTATTCTATCACGATATAAATGTATGATACCTCCCAGGTAAACTTTATTATATAATATAGTATAGGATATGGCATTTTAATCTTACCTATAAGTGGGTTTGTTGTAATCATCTCGAAAGGAACATCAGAAAAATTATTTCAGCAGACCTTTCAGGTACCCTTGTCAATGCACCGTCGGAATAGCTAATGCTTCGCACTTTCGAAACAACATTTGTTTCGTACAATTATGTAAGTACGTGGAAAAAACAGACCACGATAAAATTTAAATAAAAAATCACCTCACCCGGGCCTCTCGTTACGACAACAGCTTTATGAGCCCACAAAGAATTCCTTTTTACGATCATCGTTGACTTTGATGTTAAATAAATCAAACTGAAAGCTATGAACCATTTTACGGTCACTAGTTGACCATAACAAGTCCTCATTCAAGGTGCTGAAATATTTGTCATATTGACCTAATTGTTGACGCCTTGCGATCGCCAATGGAAAGTGACACTTTTGATTGAAATTTGCTGTTTATCAATCGTGGACTGATTTCGTGAAGAATAGTTAGTTTTCTGGCGAGACCAAGTAAATTCAAGTAATAAAATGAACAAGTCAATACTTAACTTACAGTATCCCATACTTATTTATTTGTATACCTTCCAAAAGATGTTGAGGGGTTTTCCAAAAGGGACAGGTCGATGACGCTGAGGCGGCCACGTTGTTTTGGTGGAATCTGTCAAATTCAGTCACTGATGCCAAATCACCATAACAAGTAACACGATTGAGACACATTACACTTTACTCATCCAAATGATGATATGCATGTCCGTTAGTGCAAACGTTGCGTGCGATGCGTTCATTTTAAGACGAAAGCTCTTCAAGGTTGAATCTCCAATAATATGTGTAGCCCTAATTCGAGACAATCCATTCGGTAAACAGTCAGCATAAACCATAAACATCAAGCCATACGTCAAAGAAATGCCAAATCACCGGAGAAAAACTTGAAAAGGTTCTGAAGAGGACCCTAATTATGTCGGAAAATTCATTTTTAGTGACGAGGCGTGTTTTGGATGGGTATCTATTTAACAAGCGAATTTGTGAACATCATTGTGATCTGCAGGAGGATAATCAGGTGGCATTGAATACTTAAATGGATTTGTTAGGTGCAGATTCTGGCCTGGTACGTCACTATCAATACTTTTTCCAAAACAATGTTGGTGCGGCCATCACCATCAACGACGAAAGCTACCGATGGTAATCAATTTCGTTTTGGGACGTCAATTGGCTACAAAGATGTTGCGATTTGACTACTCGCTAACCTTATTCTTGTGGGGTATTCTGAAGTCACAGAACTATACCAATATACCGCAATTGGATGATGCCTTTAAAGTCAACATAACCCAGGCCGTCGCTAACTTAAACTGAATCTACTTATCAGTAGCTGAGTTTCAGATAGGCTCGGATTCGTGCATCCGTGCATAATTACAACCATTTCTACATAATGTGGCTTTTCCTTTGCCGAAGTAATTGAATAAATGGTCCTACCACTAAAAAATAATAAGTATCGTTACTAGAGCGTCTCTGAAAAGAAACAATTAAAGACGCGTGCGTGTGTTAATTTACAGTTTTAATGCTAGTAAATAAAAAGCCGATTAAAATTACTGCTTATATACTGTTTTATACTTATATCCAGTTGAAGTTCACACTTGACAGTTTAGTGACGGACAGATAATAGCTAGATGAGGCTGCTATATAAAAAAAATTTTACCGACTTCAATACCAAAAAGTGTGAAATAACTTGTTAAAGTCGGTACCATGATAGTTAAAAAGTTATAAAAGTTCACAATATTGTGCACATGGTACCGACTTCGACAAGATATTTCACACTTTTTGGTATTGAAGTCGGTTCCATTTTTTTGTAAATGTTTTTTTCACTATTTTTAGTGACCCTTGCTTTACTTACGGAATCGATTGTCATTCACCTGATCAAGATGGCCTTAGCAATTTTCAGTTTTTGGAGTGTAACTCAAAAACTGTTTGACCGAATTTGATGAAATTCAAATGGGAAGTATAATCTACCAAAAAAAAAATAATTTAAGAATCGGTCCAAAGATGGGAGAGAATGCGATTAACATACAAATAAAAAATACGTAAACATGTACATATAACCGCCTCCTTTTTTGAAGTCGATAAACAAAACGGAATGTTCACCGTAGTACACCGTTAAGCCACGACGCGGACGGTTCTATTTTTGCACAGACTTTACACCTAGATCTCTTACCATTTTAGAAAACCTTTTTATCGACTATATTATATCGATAATTACTAAATCCATAAAATGCTTACGAAATAATTTAAGTACTTGATTACGGGCTTTTTCAATCAGACGTACAATACAATCAATACAAAATACTTTATTGTACACCAGTTACAGTATTAAAACATATACAGACTAATAAACTACAAACTAAAGTACAAAGGGTGGACTTATCGCTAAAAGCGATCTCTTCCACTCAACCTTTGGATGTAGAGAAGTAAAGAAGTGAGAAAGTTCGGTGGTGTAAATAATGTAACGCTTACAGAGTAATAGTAAATAAATACCTAATACAATAAATTAATATACCTAATAATAAATTATACAATACACAAACATAATAAGTACATATACATACAAAAATACTATACATATATATACAATATACATATATATTAAATATATAAGAAACCAAATTACAAGTTATCACAGGCAAGTACATTATCTAGATGAATGACTAATGACTTGTTTTTTGGAAATCTTGAGCGATGGAGCTTGTCTGACGGCATTCGGAAGCTCATTTCAGAGCTGAACGGCACGTACTGTGAAGGATCCACCAAGGAAACCAGTCTTAATCTGTACTGTCATATGTTCGTATATGTAATTTCGTGTCGTGAATGGTCGTCAATTATCAGTGGCACCCGTTACAGGTAGCAACATTACAGTATTCAGACACGATTGTATTTTCTTTCAGATATCCTTGCCTCTAGAAAAGCGTCGTAACGCAACCAGCCTCTACAACCCCATGACAATTGCTGAACTACAAGTGAAGTTCCCTTCGTAAGTATACTGTTATTATTGTTAATATTTATTATATAATATCTCTCTGCACTTCATTGTTGGGGCCTGTAATATAAATTATTAATTGATTTATTGAAATAAGTTTCTTAAGTGCCAAGGAGAAGATATCGCGGAACGTATTCTAACCAAACTTGCAAATGTCTGGAGACTACTACTAACAGATTTTAATCCTTGGTTTTTAAATCCATAACATATATAACAACGTCTGGTTTTTTAAGCGTTTCAAAATCATATAAAACTAGGTAAAATTGCAGTTTGGTTTCTGGCTAAGCAGGTGTTAGTGCTTTAAAAATAATACACTAAAAATTATGAAGGCTTGCGACATCACATACAAACGTTAGATGTTTGAAAAACTCTTCCTTCGGTTGGATCACCCTGTAAAGTTGTACAATAGATGTCGCTCTGTCCCCATACAATACAACAGGTAAAATTTAATAGAGTGTTAAAATTCGATGATTGGATTGTAAGCCTCGGTAGTTCAGCGATCGTGGCGGGCTGCGAACACGGATTGTCGGAAGACGAAGTTTCGAATCCTGTCTAGGATGTGTATTTTTCTCTCTAAAACTGCAAAATGTAACTAGGTTCATAATTTATTTACTACTCGTACTATTATCCGCTCGCGAGTTCGTTCGCGTGGACAAGTTAATTCAATCCCTCGGGACCCGTTGTATCTAACTTATTCAATGTGGCAATCCAGAGTACAAACCATCGCCTAGTAATCTCCAATCAGCAGTTCAGTCATTTTTTAATCATTGAGTAACAAAACCCAATCTTTCGCATATTACATAATTATATACTAGTATCCACTCACGACTCCGTTCGATAAGCTTATCACGATCCCTCGGGGACTCTCTGTAGGAATAATAAGTAGTCTATGTGTTAATTCCAGATACAAGCCATATCCACAACAAAATTCATCCCAATCGGTTCAACCGGTTTTCAGGCAATTAATGCTGAGAACGCAAACAATTGAGTAAAAAACATACATACAAACATTCAGAATTATAATATAGGGATCCCCCGTGCACCGGACGTGCACGCCGTGGTTTCACCCACGTGGTGATAGATGATAATAATGATAACGATGATGATGATGCTGATGATAATGAAGTAGGCATGATCTTCCCCGAGATGTAACTAAGAGATCTCCTTGCTAAATTTCATTACGATCCGTTCAGCCGTTTGGGCGTGAAAGCGAAACGAATAAAAGAAATGAATTCACTTTCGCAGGATTTATATGATTGACTCAACAAATACAATTGAACATTTGATTAGGTAAGTTATATTTTATATGCAGAATCCCATGGCTGAAGTATATCAACCGTCTCCTGGCTCCTCACGTGGAAGTAGGCCTGGATGAAACCACCATCGTCAGCGTGCCCAGCTACATTTCACAACTTGAGGTCCGTTCACTGAATTATCCATAAGCTTTGTAGTTCTTATCTTCAACATACTGCTAATACTTCCACTGTTAACTTTACTTTTGAGCTTCATGAAATTGTAAAACCCTCTGCAGTGGAAGTTTAATAGTCATACGTCATTAATAACCATTTAATAGAACTTCCGCTATTCTATCTGGCTTGCTAAGTGAGGGCACAAATTAATTTAACCAAGGATATTTTGTGTGAAACATTTTTTTTTTCTCTTATACATAATATGTACATACATGGTTATTGGTTAAGTCAACCTATTCCCGTTAAGAGCGTGTAGTTTAAATTTTTTTGAATTATTTGACTATGAAACAGACTATCCTAAATCTAAACGTTTTCAAGATATTTGCATATTTTTTTTTATTCATTAAGGTTAAATCATTGATTAATAATCATCTACACTACAAAACTTATTTATGAAATTTACGTACAATATTGGTTATTGAGGTCATATAGCATCTTATTTTACAGTTAAAAATCACATAATTGTAAAAATAAGACCATAATTATACTTACAATTTAAAATATCTAAGCTGATAGCCAAACATCGGGTATGTTTCACAAAACAGTTAATTTCAAATATCTCCAAAACGGTTAGATTTAGGATGTAGTGTATCATAGTCAAATCAGTCAGAAACTATGTAAACTAAACGCATTTAACGGGAATAGGTCGACTTAACAAATAAACCAAAAGTCCAGAAAAAGTTATAACACAAGATTTCAAGAGAAACAAACACAATAGCTAGATTACAATTATGCCAGATTTATAAACACAAACATCTAATTTCACAGATACTTCTACAAACCACGCCGAAGCGCGTACAAGCGAACTACGTAATGTGGCGGGTGGCCGGCGCGTCTGTGTCGTACCTCACCGACAACTTGAGACGCCGGCAGCTCGCCTACGTCACTACCCTGTCTGGGAAGACCGAGCGCGAGAGCAGATGGAAGGAGTGCACCGATACTACCAGCGTCAGGTACCTACATACATGCACAGTTACTAACTTCAGTACCCTTAGAAAGAAAAACGAAACACATTTTATTTGAAATCCTGCATCACTCCTCTTCAGTTTGCTCTATCGTCATGTGGACGTGCTAAAACAAAAACGTGATAGCGATAGCAGGACTTTGAAAATAACATACCTGATACGAATCGGGATGGTTTGCATTAGATTAATCACCTGATTCTTCCTGAAGTGCTCTCCGTCTAGCGAAGTTTAGAAGTCAATGTAGCATACCTATATCTCTGTTCCTGGCCAGGCAGTCCAGTTCAGAAAAACTCACTATTGTACCAAGTGATGCCAACCAACCACCCTTGTAAACACTGATGTTTCTAAATAATATTACTTCCCTTAGAGCGTTAGAAACCACAAAAAAATAAAAGAGTCAATAGTTAAAGTTAAAGTAGCGATTATAATGTTTGATAGATAACTAAAAAAAATTGTAGTAAAATTTGGGATAATAGTTAAGAAGACCGATGTGAACGTCTAATATAGTAGAACTACCTTCTCCAAGTTTTGTAAGCCTAAGAGTAGAGCGCTGTGAATAATACGTACCTACTGCCTTTTATAACAGAAAATTAGCAAGTGATATCTTAGTAAGATGAAACCATGAGCTTAATAACAACAGTAACAACAAACGCAACCACTACTCAAACCGCTTCACTCTTCAACTGAGTAGACATAAAAGGAATTTTCCCTCAAGTACCAAGAACTCCACCGTGATGATCTTCCGTGAAAGAAATCAATCCAAAATAAATACACAATTGTTGGCTGAATACCCCAAATATACAAGCTGTTAGAAAAGGTTTTTTGCAGTACACTAACTACGAGTAAGGTACCGCCGTTGTTTTAAGTGTTTGCGTTGAACGAACGATCCACAGCCTATACTGAGCAATATGACTGCACGCAACGTTTATTGAAATATATTCGCCGTTATAACGCAACGGTATCACAGCGTTTCAGTCGCCATTGCGACTTTCGTTTTGAAGTTGCGTCGGTGCTGTTAGGATGAAGCGGCTATAATTGCGAGTTTGCCTGCGCCCAAAATCACTTATGTGATAGAGTTCTAACTCTCTAAAAACAGCAGAAAAAGATCATCCCTAACATCTTGTTGTTGGTTTTCATTCGATAGGGCTTCTCAAAAAAAAAGCTTATTCATAAAATTATAATAACTAAAAAGACCACCATACTCCATACTCAGCAATTCGATTGTGGACCGAGACCGATTGCTGAGATAAGACGAAGGATAAGAGTCATGGAAATAGATAAAAGGATCAGTAAGTGAGAGTTGGGATACGATAGTTATTTTGGGCAGATGTTAGGACGATTAGAATATAGTAACGAAATCGTGGTCAAGTAAATGAAGAAAACTTAGATGCAACCCCCTAGTTATTAGTCCACAAAATAGTTTATGCTTATGTCGTTTGTTTCAGTTTGTCAATCGCAGTGGGCGCCCTCTACATCCGGAAGTACTTCAATGAGAACTCGAAAGCAAACGCTCTTGAAATGGTGAACGATATCAGGTATTACTATTAACAATTCTCAAAGGTTTACTTTGATATCATAAAGCTATAAACTACATTTCGTATTTACTTGCTCTGTGAATAAAATACACTAGCTTACCATATGTAATTTTAATTACGTATCTTAGTCCTAAATATTTTTGATTATCAAAAAACAGAACCTTCGGTCTTCAACAACTTATTTCAATCTTTTTGGTTTCGAAGTCGGTTTCGTTTTTTGGTAATAAATTGTTTTTCACCCATATTGTCTAATATTTCTATGACGTATCATGATCATCTCAGCCGTAGAACGTCCACTGCTGAACATGTCTCCCCTATATATGACATATGACGTGATTTAATTGATAAATCTGTTTATTTACTACCTATTTTCTCTAGACAACAGTTCCGTAAGACCCTGAACAAGGTGGATTGGATGGATGACATGACTCGAAACGCTGCTCTAGAGAAAGCTGATTCTATGGCCTCCCATATCGCCTATCCCAACGAAATGCTTGACAATGATAAGCTTACCAAGTTCTACGAAGGGGTAAGACATAATGATTATAATCCTACTTTCCTTTATAGTTCGCGGAATCGTTATAAATGGTGTCGATTCTGTAAACAATATCTTACTAAAAATCACTAAATTAAGGCAGTACTTATTTTTTTTAGGGCTAAAATTCGATTTAGTATAACCAAAGTCCTTACAGTTAGTAAGTGTAAGGTCTTTGAGTATAACACTTCCGAATGACAATACTAAAATTAGACATTTGTCTTGAGTTGTGGGCATATTTTAGACAGTTTAGTCGTCACGTAACTTGGTGCTCGCTAAACTAACCTACCTTTTTTTTTTTTTTTTTCCGTGTGGGGAATGCTCTTACGCATCCCCGCCAACCTGGGGAGGTTCAAACTAACCTACCTAACCTAACCTAGAATAATCCTACTTTTAGAAGTGTTATTCTAAGTGTTAAATAATTTTGGATTTTATTCTTAACATAATAAGGACTAACATAACAATTTTTTAGTTCGGTAGTTTAGTTTAGTTTTTTTGAACAAATGAATCGCTACCAATATCAAGTGAAGGCATGAACTCACGTACTTTATCACTAGTCAATATCTAGATTAGTAGACGTGGACCGTAGGACCACGTAGGTACCACCAGCTCAACTTGAAATAAATGTCAAGTCAGACGGACAGCGAAGTGACTCTAGGGTTCCTTATTATTCTTAAGATACGGAAGCCTAAAAACTGTTACAGATGTTAATAAGTATTTTCCATAAGTAGCCTCAACAATAGCGCCAAAAATTGCTATCGTGCCAAACATGCGCGGAGGTCAACGTGTTACATATTTCGTACTCGTTACAGCTGGAGATGTCATCGGACAAGTTGATGGAGTCCGTTTTGAACCTGACGCTGTTCGGCACAGAGTACCTGTTCGGCAAGCTTAGGGAACCAGTAAATAAGACCGACTGGGTATCCCATGGCCGTCCTGCCGTCGTCAATGCTTTCTACTCATCTATTGAGAACAGTATTCGTAAGTAACTAATCTTAATAACCATATGTATAGCTAGGTACTTAGGCACTATCTGATCTGCTTAATAATATACTAGTTGATTCGCCAGCGGTTTCGGTCGCTTGGTCTTGGTATAGTGGTGGAGGCGCTTTAGAATCTCGAGGTCGTGTGTTCGACCAGCGGGTGGGAAAGTTATTGTGTTTTTCTGACAAATTCTCAATAGCTGTCCTGGATCTGGAACAGTGCCTCGTAGATATCAATCGACCCCTATTACAATATGGAATGAAACTAATCTGGACGTAGGTAGGTTAAAACACAGCTGCTTACCCCTTCAAGGATATATAGGCGTGAAGATGTATGTGATGTATGATGTGAAATAACATGAATTGCATAATTTTCGTTAAAGTAGATTTTCACCAAGTTGTGAGAGAATCGCAATAGAAATATTTTTTTACATAATATACATTTCAGAACTTTCTGTGCTTTCAATGTTCGGAATGGATTAAATAGTACTGCAGCTTGTGAAAACTGTTCGCGTAACAAAACACGTCCGTATTATCAGAATAGTGCAGGACACACGCGTGTCTGATATGATCACGCGATAATGTTCGGTAAAATGTTACAAATGTGGAAGCGGCTTTAGATACTTATTACTATGTCAAGTACTATTTTCGCGTACAATAGACAGAGAATACTTTTAATAATATGAGTATATTCTGGGCTTCTATCATCTTTAAAATATATGATCAACTGATTATAATTTTCAAAAAATATATAATGTACACATTTAGCTCACTCACAGTTTTATCACGTTCCTATGGATAGATTTGGTGGGTAGCACGTTGGAATCGACGTAAGATAATTTAAGATACATGTTCTGAAACGAAAACTCATGTAAATGGTATCTACCAGCAAAGTGTGTTTATCCTTTGCCGGTATCTACACAAAAATATAAAGTTACTAACCGATGCTATTTAGTAGTAGGATAACGGTTAGGTTAAGTAGTCAGGAGTTTTGCGATAATATGGTCATTTTTGTTTTAATTTATAGGATTTTGAATCGGTTATATGATGATCAGCGCTGGTTACTTCAACGCAACTGGTTACTTCAGCTTATGCTGAGTTGGGACTGTGTTGCAGTAAAACAATGTACTATGTAGTGTAGAAAATTAGTTTCTTTTATGTATATTTAAGGCAAAATGTCATATTGGTTTTCTTGAACAAATATATTTTTCTTTCATACTCCGGGAAAGGACGTCAGCTAGTTATTAATAAGAAAGAAAGAAAGAAATAAAGAAAGAAAGAAAGAAAGAAAAATATATTTGTTGAAGAAAAACAAAATGACATTCTGCCTTACTTTTTTCTTTCTTCCTTTCTTCTTTCTTTCTTATTTATAACTTTATTTATTTATTAGAAACATTCTTTCTTTCTTATTAATAACTAGCTGACGCCCTTTCCCGGAGTATCCAACTATTCTAAAATCTCTTTCAATAATCCTTTCCCTAAAAATCTATTTTGTAATATCACACAAATGTTCAAAGAAATACCAAATCGATATCAAATCGTGCGCTTACTAATGAATAACATTTAGTTTTCATGCGTTATCTAATATCTTTTTATACTGATTTGCAGAATTTCCGGCTGGTATCCTTCAAGGCGCGTTCTTCTCTGCCACACGTCCTGCTTACATGAACTACGGTGCCATTGGTTTTGTTATAGGCCACGAGATTACTCACGGATTTGATGATCAGGTAATTACTTGACATTGCACTAAGTAAAACTAAGTGTAGGTAAATGTGGTATAAGTTTTATGTATTTTCGGTGGTAGTGCCACGCTGTAACCCCACAGCCGAATGGGCCGGCACGACCGGGGAAGTACCACATTCCCACATAACACCGAGGTGAAGTAACATAGCTTGTTATTGCGTTTCAGTCGGTCTGTGAGAACCCTATTCCCCTCTACCCCCGTTCCCCATATTCTTCCCCCCTCCACCCTCACCCCTTCTATCTCTTCCTTCCTATCTTCAGTTCAGTAAGGTCGGTAACGCACTCTCGAGACTATTGCGAATATTTGTGGGCGACGGTATCACTTATCATCAGGTGACCCGCTTGCTCGTTTGCCAACATATCCTATAAAAAAAATACAATTTTTAAATACCAACTGCTGGCAAGCGCAGCGTAGGTCGTACATTGACACAGTGGACTGACGACATGTTAAAGGTCGCAGGACGACGTTAGAAGCAGGCTGCTTTCAACCGGTCCATTTGGAAATTAGTGGAGGCGGCCTATGTTCAGAAGTGGACGTCTTACGGCTGAGATGATGATGATGATGATGATGATGCATAATAATATGAACTAGTCATGGCACAATACAATACTAAATGTCAACTTTTCTTCATCACAGGGTCGCCAATTCGACAAGAACGGAAACCTGGTTGACTGGTGGCAGGAATCTACCAAGCAGAAGTACCTGGAGAAAGCCAAGTGCATCATTGACCAATACTCCAATTATACCGTGAAGGAAGTCGGTTTGAAGGTAGGACAGAATTAATTATTAGAATTAATTATTATAGAAAAAATTAATTTACCTAAAACATTTCAGATACGTTATAAAGGCTAAAAGAGTCTGGCTCTCTGGCAGTCTGTAGTATTTTTCCTCACCGACGCTACTTTTTTCCTCAGCTAAATGGCGTGAACACCCAAGGTGAGAATATTGCCGACAACGGCGGTATCAAGGAAGCTTACTACGCGTACCAAGCCTGGATCCAGCGTCACGGTGAGGAGAGCCGCCTGCCTGGACTTGAGAGTTATACTCCACGACAGGTAAACATAACACCCATTCTTCATTTTTATATATATAGACTAGCGTCTGCCCGCGACTTCGTTCGCGTAGTAGGCTCAGTTTTAGCTCAGTTATTAGAAATTATTAAAAAAGAAGATGCATGAAACCGGTAAAGCCGGTCGCAGGTTATAGAGCGACCAGGAGAAATAGGGGTTCATCCTATCCTACTAAATCTAAACCACTTGTCAAGTCCATTATTTTATAATAAAAATATTAATTAATTTATTTATAAATTAAAAAAAATCATATTTAATTTCCAGCTTTTCTGGTTGAGCGCTGCCAACACTTGGTGCGCCGTGTACCGTAACGAAGCGATCAAGCTGCGCATCACCACTGGCTTCCATGCACCTGGTCGCTTCCGTGTCGTCGGCCCAATGTCCAACATGGAAGAATTCGCCAAGGATTTCAAATGCCCGCTCGGCTCTCCCATGAATCCTGTCGGGAAATGCAAAGTGTGGTAACTTGGATCCACCACCCAACGAGTCAACTCACTTAACTCACACAAGCTCCCATTCTATTGAGGATTCCTTTGTGTTCGAGTTGTTTTACTCAAGGCAGCACGATTGGCACGTCAATGGCAGTCACTGCAACGTAAACTCAATGTTTAGTATCAACAAATGTTTCGATGTTGTTTTCTGTGTATATAGAATAGTTGAATTTATAGTATTTATATTTTAACTTAGTTTTGTTCCCATCACAGATCAAATTGTATTTCCATTTGGTGAGATTTTAGACTGAGCACGAAAAGATAGATATTCGACGGGTATACATTTGTATAAGTATTTAAGTAAGCTTGTACGTAGCAAGTACAAACCCCATTTCATCTAGGCCCCGGCGCGGCGGTAACCTCAAACTTGACGGAACCGGGCGCGTCTAAGTACACTAGAACAGGCTTTCAATTTGTTTTAGGAAGTATTGCATATTTATTGTGTACCGCGGTCACAGTGCATCGCCTAGTAGTCTCGAATTTAAAATAGATATTAACTCGTTTTTAACTCTCAACTTTATCATACGTGCGTTTAATATACACGGGTGAGAGCACTGTCGTTGCGGTTAATAAGTAGTTATTAACTTTTGTCTACATATTATAAGTACTTAGGCACCTATGCTGTATCGAATCTCACTTTAGGTGAATAAGAAACGAACAGTGATAATAGAACTTTAATTTTAAATATCCTAGCTTAGAAAACATTTTGGATACGATTGTATTGTTGTAAATCATTGGAAAACCAATAATAAAATCGTTTTTATCGACTATATTGTAGCTTTCATTTCTATCATTCCGTATTTGGCTATCTCTATTTTTATGGCATACCTAAATTAGGTTGGCAAACGAACAAGCGGCTCACCTGATGGTTAGTGATACTGCCGCCCACGGACATCCATGCATACCAGAGGTATCGAGGATGCGTTTCGGACCTTTGAGGAAGGAAGACAGGAAGGAAGAGATAGAAGCATGAGGTTGGAGGGGGAAGGATAGGGGGGACGATGGAGGAGGAAAATCTGTATCTACTTAGGACTCTAGATAAGAACGAAGTATTAAAACTAACTACCAAATATACTTATCACACTATTATAAACACCAAAGTTTCATCGATAATATGCAAACCTTTAACCATTAAATAGACACAGTTTCAAAACGAATTATGAAACTACTTAATGGATATCTTTAATATCGACGGTAGTTGCTGACAGAGGCATTTTAACTTGTACGTCCTAAAAGATCTGCAAACGGATAAAGCATTAGCAAAGTGCAGATATAAAAAAACATCTATTCTATACAAGTACCTAAGGAGGAGCTATGACATCTAATCTAATTGTAGCTGAAAGAGTAGGTACAAAGAGAATATCTACGATGCCGTAAACGATCTTAGCTTTACTAAGACTAGATTTTTAACGTAACTATCAAAATTAATAATAATTGTAGTAAGACAACTCAAATTAATCAATAGATAAGTACCTATATTATAAAGTGCAATATATTATTATGATTCATACTCTTTGGTTATACGTTGCTGGGGCGGGTCAAGTTGACACCATAGGACAGGACGTCAAGTGTCCATATAACAACACGAAAAAATTTCTTCAAAATAAGACACAGCAGCCTCAAAATGTTGGCGAGCGTCAGCCGAGAGTTGTTGTTCACATACCGGAACCCCATTGACGTGGAATACGCGCTAAGCGAAGTGTACCTGGGCATGTACTCGTCAACGTTATAGGTTCATTCCCTACGGCTTGAAAGGTACTCGGGAGCCAAGATACCTAGCGACCACCCGAACACTCTATACCGGGTCCTCACCCAGGAGGAAAATATTTCCTCGACCAGCAAAGGATACGGTACAAACGAAGGGTCACGCGTTTTGACAGAGCACGAAACCCAGGGTCTGACTTATACAACAGTGATCGTCGTGCACGACCTAGTTATATGTATTTAATACATACTACAATTAAATGTAATTCAATTTCATAAAAGTTTAAATCAATATTATTGTAAAATGACGTAATGTATATTTTTTGACTGTTTAAACTAATCCTCCATCAACAAATCCATGTTATAATATGAAGTCATATTATAACAATACAGATAAGGATTAGTTGTTGCATAGTTTTGAAAATTATGCACTACTTATTGGAAGAAAACCATAGTACAAAACAAACAGTTAATTACGTAGAAATAAACTTATTCCCACTTAAACATAATTAGGTACCTATTTAATTCTTAATAATATCAGACCTCCTAGTCAGATACAAGTGCAGATTGCTAATACAATATTTGCTAAGTAATGTCTTTCAGCCGCATTAGTATAGAATATTGAAATGTAACTTAAACAGTGTTAAACTATTAACTAATAATAAGCTTAAACTGTAGATGTTTCTTTGATATACTGTTACTGTACATTTATTTAAATTATTACCTGTGCATTATCTGCGTGAAATAGCTGTTATTTCAAGGCCAGAGGGTATGCTCCGTGGCAAAACCTCTTGATGATTACCAAAAATGTACTTATATACAATTATTTATTAAATATAAATAATTGTATATGAGTACATTTTTGGTAATATATTCGACAAATCTATACAAATAATCTACATTTAATTTATTTATTTAGGCACACAAAACAGAATAAAACCAATATAATTTTAAATGACATCTGCACAGATTATAAACTAGATCTTATTCCAAAACATGTGTACACATCGTGAACAAAATATTTGGTATAGCAGTAATGCTGAGACAAAAAGGAAACTGGTAAATTAAATTTTAAACATGAACATTACGTTAGAAAATAATATTATTTCAGTGTTTGTGAAGAATTGATATGACATCTTTTTTAAATTTTGATAATTTAAAATCAAAGACATCAATAGAGCTATGACAGTCTACCAAGACATCGTTATATTGGCGACACATCCTCACTAGGTATTGGATTGTAGTAAGAAGTGTTGTTGTTATACACTTGTATAGCAAAAGTATTTATGTATCGAGAATTAGGTTTAGCATTCATACTTATACTGGACAGAAGAGAAGGAGAATCAATTAAGGCATTATTGATCTTAAATAAGCAGATGAAATCAAAATACTTGCGACGCGTTTTAAGTGGCGATAGTTTAAACGATAATAATAATATAATAATAATAATGTTTATTTCCAAAGATAAGTTACATTTCAATTAACAGTATTTATAGTAAGCTAAGCTAAATTAACGTAGGCACATGTGAACGTTGTGACCCAAACTAGGCGTGAGCCTGTGTCTTAGGGACTGAGTACGATTGTTATTATATTTAGCATCAAGCACTATAGGTGCCTAAAAGTGATTTGAAAGAGTCGAATAGTAATTTATTATTATTATTTAATATTTTAAGTTATGTTGATGTTCGAACTTCTAAGATCATGGTAAGATTGATAACTGTTACAAGTGGTTATTGATGTGGTATGTGTGTATGTGCGTGTATGTGTGTGTTGGGTGTATGTGTGCGTGAAGTAAGGTGCTCGTGCAAGATTTAAATAAAATTCTCTGTTTCTTCATAAGTAAGGGTCATAAGCCAGTTCTGCACTGTCTTTCTACAAGAGGAAACAGTACAGTCTTTAATCGGTACAGTCTTTAAAATTTACAAAAATTTTACAATTGTGCATTCGCTGGGCTTCTACGGGTTAGTAGAGATGTGGCAGTAGGAAGAGGGACTCAGTAGACACGTCTGGATAACAGAATGTTATAGTCAAGCCGGTTAAGCATGGTTTTATGAACTATTGCTGTGGCATTTAAAATAAAGAGTTGACGCATTCGCAATACTTTGAAATCATCATAAATAACGTTGGTAGGATATCTAAAGGGTTTCTTCAGAGCAACCTTGATAAGAGCTCGCTGTGCTCTTTCTAAAATCATGAAAAATGATTTTCCGGCACTTCCCCAGACACCAATGCAGTATTGCATTATTGATTGGCATAAGGCTAAGTATACTTGTCGTAACACTTCTAACGACGAACAGTCACGAAGTTTTTTCATAATAAACATCAGTTTTCGAATGCGACCAGACAGATCTACAATATGGTCTTTGTAAGAGAGGTTTTCGTCCATGAGGACGCCTAAATATTTCATTTTATTGACACGATCGATCAAGCTACATGCGCATTTGCTAGCATTTGATTGAGTAGTTTCGTCTTGAGAACACGAATGTATTTTGAGTGTAAAGCTATTTGGAGGACTTGAGACACATGTTTTGGAAAAAGCTAAATATTTAGTTTTTTTTACCTTTAATGTTAATAGATTTTTGTCTAGTAACCTTGCGATGTTAGCGAGACCCTCTTCAGCACGATTATAGACTTGTTCCACCCTTTGTCATGAAAAAGTATTGCTGTATCATCAGCGTATGTGATTATGTCCCCATTTATAAGTGTACAACATACTATGTCGTTACTCATTTAATCTTTTTTCGTATGACTGAAGTTTGCGATTTATGCCAAGCCTGTAACATAATATATTTAGGCATTTTGACTGTACTCGTTCAATTCTTTTAATGTGCACGTCATAGAATGGAGACCAGATAACGGAATTGTATTCGATGACGCTGCGAACTAAGGAAATATAAAGATTTAACAAACTTCGAGGGTTTTTGAAATCTTTCGTAGTTCGTGATATGAAATCTAAAAGTTGGGTACTTCTATTGACAATTTAGTTATAGTGGTCTCAAAAAGTTAATTTCTCATCAAATAGAACACCAAGGTCCTTGACCACTGCTTTTTTCTCTAGTTAATGATTTTTGAGTTTGTAATTATAGAGGATTTTATTAGATTTGGTAGTAAATGAAACAACGAAACACTTTTTAACATTGAGAAAAATAAAGTTATCCTGACACCAATTATCAATTACGAGTAGATATGATTGCAGAATTTCAGAGTCGCTTGTACTGCGTACAGTGGAGTAGATTTTAAGGTCACCAGCGTATAATAAACAAGGACTTTGCAGTTTGTCAATTAAGTCATTAATAAAGGAGATGAAAAGCAGTGGTTCCAGGTGAGAGCCTTGAGGATTCCCAGAAGTAACTTCGGCAGGAGACGATAAAAAGCCTTTGATTGCAACTAACTGATTGCGTCTAGTTAAGTATGATTCTATCCACCTTAATAAGTCGCCGTGTATCCCATAATATGATGCCAATTTGATGATAAGTATTTTGTGACTAACTTTATCAAAAGCTTTAGCAAAATCGGTATATACACAATCTACTTGCATTCTTTTAGCGAAAGTATTGCATAAGTAGTTTTTATATTCTTATAGGTTAGATGTCGTAGAGCGGTTACGGATAAAACCGTGCTGTTTAGGAGATAAAAAAGGATTAATGTTGTGGAAAAGAACATCATACACGATTGATTCAAAAAGTTTAGCAAGACATGATAATATACTAATTGGGCGATAGTTTTCACAACGTGATCTATCCCCCGATTTGAATATTGGGACAATGTGTGCGGTTTTCCATATAGAGGGAAACATACCTGATTTTAATGATGTGTTAAATATTATAAGAAGAGGCATACACAACTGTTTCCCGCATTTCTTAATTACTATTGGGGGTTTTCCATCCGGACCAGCTCCCTTGTTAATATCAAGTCTAGAAATTTTACGGAGAATATCGTCACGTGTAATATAAATTTTGCTTAATACATTCGGCATCGAAATGTTATTGCTGTTATAATTAGTTAAGTTATTGTTTTCAAATACTGAGCAAAAGTAATTCGAAAAGAGCTCACAAATTTCTCGCTCATCCGAGGAAATCAGGTCACTGATATTTCACTGTCAGAGGTATAGAATCGGTGCCTTTTTTGTTTTTTACATATCGCCAAAAGTGTTTGATGTTATTGTTTTCCAAGGATGATTCTACAGTGTGGAGCATGTAACTTTACGTTGTAAATCGTGTGCAATTATGTGTGAGCCCTATCTAACGTATGTGAGCATTGGTAGAAGTAAAACCACTCGTTTGTTAAAGTCTTGGCAATATAATTACTAAATCAACTAAACGTATTTTACAACTCGCGGCTAAAACTATATCTAGGTAGGTAATTACAAGTATATCTATATCACTACGACCTATGTAACAGAAAACGACACTACTTAATAACACACTGTCTGGAAGTCGACTCGTTTGATACTGCACGCTGCCGGGCGGGGGTGCGTCGGCGCTACGCAACGCGTCCCTTTTCGCTTAGCCAATCACGAGGCTTGCTACCCACGCCATGCCACATCTGGCAACGGCGCGCGGCGGTGCGCGTCAGGCTCGGGGTTGTAAAACAATAGCCCCGATGCAGCGATGGTCGGCAGGCCCATAACGGTAATATTCCATGGGTAACATTCCATCGGTAACATACAGAAGCTAAGAAAGTTGCATAGTCGCGTTCTATATGTTTTTTGCATCTGAGGCGTTGCATAGAGAATGTGTCGTAGTCACGAGGATTGTTATATTTTTGATAGCGGCGATGATATTTTAACTTTTCATTAAGACTGCGTCTCAAGGCAGATGAGCACCAGGTGGGTGAGTTATCAGAATAAAGTTTGGTAAGTGGTGTGTGCTTAGCCTGTATTTTTTTTTAAATTCTTTACAGAATTCGCTAATCATTACATCAATGTGACGAGCATCTCGAACTTCATGCCAATTTACCAAGCCAAGATCTTCAATAATACTCACATAGTTACTTTTATTAAAGTTTAACCTTTTTCCTCTTTTGGGTTTAAACGGTTTGCTTGGTCTATCAACAACTGCCTGTGTTTTAATATTAAATAAAATAGAAGGGTGATATCTATCATCTAGCTTACTAATGGGATCAGCTCTGTTAACATGTCTAGAAATCTACCATATTTGTTATGTACATTATTGAACTGGTAGAGATCATATTTTCTAGAAGTAGTTCAGCTCTTTCACCATGGAGATTACTGCCCAACATTATATGGGAGTTAACTGATTTAGACCATGTAATGTAAGGAGTATTAAAGTCGCCAATACAGAGATACTCCTCGCGATCCCGAGACTGTAAGATATTCTTCTGACAGTTACCATAAAATTCACGAACACACTCAAGTGATAAATGTGATGGTAGATAGCATAAACACAAATTGATAACTTTTTCGTTTTTGGTACTCGGTAGTATACTTATCCAAATGTCCTCAAATTGAGAGTCCCAAGATGCCTGATGGATGAAACTTACGTTCTTTTTTATGGCAATTAAAACACCTCCTCCGTTTTGCAAAGAGAATATAATAGAGACCGCCTTGTTTACAAACTTTTGTTGTATGCCTATCACGTCTTACTACATTGTATCGACTGTCAAACACCTCGGCATCAAATGCACTCTCGTTAAAATTTGTTTGTTAGACAGATAATATCATAATCACTAGATATTAATAACATTAAGAAAAACGTTCTTAGTTTTAGATCTGATTCGATTAACATTCTGGTAAAAAACTAACATTCTAAAAGGAAAAAAAATACAATAAATAATCATGAAAGAAAATACAGATAACCAATACATATAACATAAACTAATTTATTTAATGTATCTATGCTCTTTATTAAGATGCAGTTTGCACCGTCGTCCTTACGCATATATACCCGGCCGTACTTGACCCAGACCTATTTATAATCATTTTCCTTGGCAGCCTTCCTCGCTGCAGCATGGAGCGCCTTGCACTCGGGCGGCAGGTGTTCCGTGACATATAATTTCTTTTTTTCACAAGTCAGACCAAGGTGCGAGGTGTTCAGAGTATCACTCTTGTGAGTCTTGTTGTAGCGATAACAGGCAGATAATACGTTTTCTCTGAGCCGCGGATTAATAAGTGTAACCAGTAAGTCCCTCGGCCTTCCCGAAGTGGTGTTCACCTTAGCCACTCTGCGGCAAGAATGTATCTGGTCCGGATTTATTTGAAGATCCAGAGTTTTGCATAGATTATGAAATTTACCAAGAGGATTCTCATTTTTGCTTTCAAGCACAGCTTGAATTTCAAGGTTCTGGCTACGAGTCATTCTCTCCATTGAGGATATACATATTTCGCTTTGAAGATCCTTTATAATCCGACCATTCTCCTCAATGTCGCGCTTCATGGAAGACTGGTCGTCGCAAATGAAGTTCGTCGTGGTTGTAAAGTCATCCTTAAGACGCTGGACAGTGGAACCTATTTCCTTACGGACGAGTACTTTTACATCTTCTTTGAGCACCTTACGAAAATCATTCATAAAGATAGACAATGTACTGTTTAATTTTTGGTCTAATAAGGCACTGATTTTATCCATAGTTACAGCATTGTTGTCGGCGCTGAAAATGGGATTGCATGGTAAAATCGTGGAGGACTGCAACGCAGACTGATCCGTGAAGTCATAGGACATATTGATAGACTCGTCATTTGTTGGTATTTGTGTGCGACGGACGGGTGTGTTGTCGTTTGTCTGCGCTTAGTAATGTTGTTGCAGGACGGACATACCCATACCACCATAGTTTCTAAAATAGTCTGCCGAGAGTGCGAAAAACTGGTCATTTTTTAAGCTAAGGCTCTCTGTATGATATTTTGATTGGCAGCGGTTGCATTGTAACATTCGGTTTGAATCTATTTCCATATGACAGGCCGTGCAACTCATTGTCAAATGTAATGTAGAAACAAAAAAATATCGTTGCAAAATGTAACAGATGTATGTAGGCAGCTTTAGGCCAGTTATAATAGAATTTAATTTAATTAGGTTCTGAAAATAAATGACAAAAATATGAATCGACTTCTAAATCTGTACCAACCATACGCACAATATTGTGATGATATGTAAGTACTTTTGAACTATCATGGTACCGACTTCAACAAGTTGACACTTCTTAAATGTTGAACTCGGTTCCATTTCTTCGGTGAATTATTTATTATTTGTTATTTGACTCTTGGCGAAACTGGCTCAAAAGAGTTACAGGATTGAATTTGAGTCATCACTTTCTCCCGCGAAGCCGAGTATGACAGGTGGATGGCAGACGCTTATATTGTATTGATGTCATGCTAGCTACTTATATCACAGTGTAAGTCTTGTATTTTATGGGATAGGTACCTTTTTTTTCGAATAACTTTATGACCTAATTTAATTTGGCATAACGAGTGAAGTGACGCATTTTTTATTTCATATAATAATATTTTGACTTATTTGTTGTAAGCGTAGCGTGATCTATTCAGAGCAAAGTCACGATAGGTGCGACATCGAGCGAAACGAGGAGAAGCGTTAGGTTGAATGGTGAACACACACACACATGACACAAGGTAGTGTAAGTTAGCCAGAATTAGGCTAACCTATACCACGATAAGGATTTAACGCAATACTTTTGGGATAAAATTCTTGTCGAATATATATCGAAGCAATGGCTTCTCGAACTATGTATTTTCGCAGTAAGCGACTTATGTCGAAGTAGGTATTGCTTTATAAAACTTACTTTTCCCTGATTATGCTTATCTTATGCGTAAGTAAATTTAGGCTTTGGGATAGTATGCTCAACAATCATTATGCTTATACTTATTAAGTAACTTAGTTATTAAGTAAGATAATAATTTTTATTAACTTAGTCATTAAGTACTACATAAATAAAAAAATATTCCTAAAACGTTATGCCAAATTAATATTGCGCGAATGTATTATAAGGATACGTGAAAGTACGCCATGTTAAATTATGACATAAAAATGCAAAAAATACGGAACCGAATTACATCACCATAATAACGATGGAGTTGGAATTTACCTTATCATCTGAACCCAACAGAAGAGCGAACTTCTATTGACTGTCTTATTTACAACTGACACAGTATTTCTAAGAATCATTTGTATAGTTCAGTCGTACAGTTTAGATTATAATAGCCTATAAGCACACGACACGCGGCGTATTTTAAACGCGTTGCCGCCGCGCATATGACGCGCCTTAACGCACTTCAAACGAGATTCAGTCGAGAATTATAGTCTAATTTGCGGCATCTAGGTTAAGGTTATGGTCAGCAACCGACCATCGCTTGACAGATCAAGAAGCAAAGTCCGCGTGGCCTCGTTCGGCTCAAATCGTCATTCCGCCTGATGAGATGTCGCTAGTGTGCTCAAAGTTCTTACTACAGAAGGTGAGAAAGGGTGTTTTTATACTAATAATTAAATAAACGTTCACACACTCACAATAAGGCCCCAGGTACACGAGCAGCTTGAAGCAGTCAGCATGGACTGCTTCAAGCTGCTAATGCACAGTGAACTAAAGTCTTCTACGTACCTACACACATACCCGAAATCGCTCGAGCAGTTGCAAATGCTTCGGGCAGTTGGCAGTCAAGCTGTTACCAGGCATACACTGACTGCTCGAGCTGTCGACTGCTTTCGCGTAGTTACTTCCGCCCGCGCTCTTCATTCCACGTCGCGCGTGCTTCCCGCCCCTGAATTGAAATTGTGACTTGTTGAGCAGTTAATACCAACTGCTCCAGCAGTTATCAATAGCAGCTTCATGCTGTTGACTATGAGTGCAAGAGCGGTCCGTATATGTTGATCACTGGCTAACTGCTCGAGCAGTCCATGTATATCGGCTCTAAGATTCTCTAATAGTAGATAATTTATTTAATTATGGCAAGGGGGCGAAGTGCGCCACATATAAATATTTCATAAACTGCTGGTGGATCCTAGTAATGACATCTTACGCCGATGTAACAAACTAAAACATAGTTTCGGGTAATCCGTCACAGATGGCTTTAGTCACGCGAACGTGAAATACGCGCCATTTCTGTTTTAATGTAATTCAAACAGGTGTGCAGAGATGACCTTGTGCTAGTAAATGGCATTATAGTTCCTTCTTCAAGACATACTGAAGTAAAATAAAGCAGATTTTCATAGTTTATACGTTAAAATTGAATATATAGTATATCGGCCTGCCCTGAAACTATTGGTGAAACACTATATTTATCTATGTCGCGCATCGATGTCCGATGAAAATATCGTATCGAATCGAACCGAATAAATGGGCGCGCCAAATCGTACCTAGGTACCTACTCGTGGTAGGTATTATTTATCTATGCCCAAGCTACAAGACAAGAGTCTTCGACCAATCTGTGTTACCAGTGATGACTTATGGCACTGAAACGTGGTCTCTTACTATGGGCCTCATAGATAAGCTCAAAGTCGCACAAAGAGCTATGGAGAGGGCTATGCTCGGGGTTTCTCTACGTTATCGAATCAGAAATGAGGAGATCCGTAGAAGAACGAAAGTCACCGAAATAGCCCAAAAGATTAGCCAGTTGAAGTGGCAGTGGGCAGGGCACATAGCACGCAGAACAGATGGCCGATGAGGCCGAAAGGTTCTGGAGTGGAGACCACGGACCGGCAAGCGCAGCGTAGATCGTCCACCGACACGGTGGACAGACGACCTGATGAAGGTCGCAGGACGACGTTGGATGCAAGCCGCTTCCAACCAGTCCTTTCTTAAAATCATGGGGGAGGCATATGTTCAGCAGTGGACGTCCTACGGCTGAGATGATGGTGATGATGATGGCCAAGCTACTATATGAGAGGGAGTGCAGTGGCCCGAGCATGAACATTTTTTAAAACAAACATTAAAAAATGCAAGTTCAGTATTTCATTTATTACAATGCCAGCCGACGTATACCAGTGTGGAACAAACAGCTACCTATATTAGCTTTTTTCATGTGCAGTGGCCCAAGCACGAACATTTGCTAAAGTGTAATGTTATCATACCGTTTACGTATCCACACTGGCATACGTCGGCTGGCATTGTAATAAATGAAATACTGAACTTGCATTTTTAATTGAAATCTTATTATAATTATTTGAGTAAGTAAATATTTTGAACTTAATATAACCAATTAAAAACGAAATTGCATATACCAACCGCTAAAAGTAGGGCTGCTAATAATAATATAACAAGCTCACATTTGGTTGGAAGATATCAAGTTCCAAACTTTTCAATAATAGCTTCATTTAAAATATTCACGAGTTATTCATTATAAGAAGTTGGCGGTAACCCGCTAACTGCAAAGTACGAGTAATGGAGGATCCCAATAATCTGTCTATCCACGGTTTTCCTTACTACCGATAGAAATTTGACATAACGTCCATACAAATAGTGTCAAATATCTAACTCTAGTAAGGTAAACCGGCGATAGATAGATTATTGGGACCGGCCGTAAGTGTACCTATTTACCTAGCTATTTTTGTTAAGACGCGGTCCAACCCCAATTTTAAAATAATTTACGATGCTTTACGTAAGGTTGAAAATCGCTTGTTAGATTGGACGATGTATGCGAAAATGCGTAAATTTTGTACGTTTTCTTTATATTTTTCGATATATACTAACACAATTGAAAAAACTGCTGGTTATTACTTTAGTACTATACGTTGACTAAGTATTACCTAAAAAAAATATTGTGTTAACGCTGAAAATTCTGAGAGTTTGAACGTGAAAGTTTATTTTTGTGGACCTATTCAAGATTTTTTTACTGCTGAAAGAGAATTATATTTATGAATTCTATTTGGTTATTACTCTTTTCCTATTCTTTTTCTAACCTTTGTATTTTTTTCATAATATAATATCGCTCTGTTTCGTTACACTAGGTGTTTAAAAATTCTGCTTTTTCATTAATCAGGGTACGAGTGCGCCTTAAAAACCTCAGTGGACTGTTTGTGATAGTTTTAACCGATAAGTGTTAATTTAGTATGTGTATAAATAAGTCAGTTTTGTTCTTTTTGGCGTCCATTTTATCGAACTCCAAGACACTGAATATCCATACACCGCGCACTTATAGTTACTTACCTATCACTTATAGCGCATTTTTATTTGATCACTGCTTTACATTGTTAGTACGTATAACATCAGCTGATAAATGGTATTATAGCTACTCTAATAGCATGTTTTAAGTTACATTTGGATAGCAAAATTTATTTTACAATCGTATATTTGTTTAAAGCAAGTTCGAGTTATGATCACATTTTTTTTATAATGTTGGTAGTTAAGTATATTGACTATTAAAGTCACCTTCATCGAAATGTATGTTTGCCTTCCATAAAGTGTGTGTAAACAACCAATTGCCAAAAATACATAAAGTCGAATATTAAACGGTTTAACATCGATAATACGCATTAAATGTTGTAGACGATTGATCAACCTCTTCGAAGTTATCTCATGATTAGTGTTAGGATGTTAGTTTATATCTAAATGGTTGTTGAAATAATTATAATGTTATAAACAAGTAATTATGACGAGACACTGATGTCAACGTGTGTGGTCAATTAAGTATGGATCGAATTACCTAGCGTTAAAGCGAATTACCTGGAGACATTGTAGGAGTTGTGATTATAGTCTAGTATTATGTCTTCTCATAACAAAAAAATGTTCTACCCAATGTACATTCGAGACTTATTAGCCTAATAAGCATTAGGCTTATGACTATTTTTTGCCTTAGTACCTATCTGTAAGTCTATCTATAAATATTAAGTATCTAAGTAACTATTTCGTAGGTATATATTGATATGTTAAGTATCATTTCCTATAGTAAATGTTCATTCATTTATTTCATTATCATTCATTATTCATGGTCATTCATTTCTTCACTGACAATTTTATTTATATGTCTAAATGTTCCAAGTATACGTTGTGAGTATGAAGATTGTATACTTATTATAAAGGAAGAAAGGAAATTTAAAATTGCTTCGTGTAAATAGTGTAAAATCTATGGGATGTAATATTGCAGTGTAGTGAAATCCGAAACAAATATAAGACAAACACACAATTAGGGAGCATAACATCGTACGTTTTTGAAAAATATGGAAAACCCATTAAGTAACATCGATTTTTTTTTAACTAAAATGTTCAATGGTATGGGATAAAATATAAGTGAATATTGTTACGAAGTAATGCTCCATTAACATTCATGCCATCTCTGGATATTAATATCCAGAGATGGCATGGCATCTATGGCTTAAGCCATAGATATTTAGACTATTCCACAATTTTGTACAAAGTATATTCAGTCAGATTTTTTAATAATATCAGTGTTAGAGGCACAAGGTACCATAACCCCAAGAAATAAGACATGCATACAATTTTCACAAGTCTTTATTTTTTTTATTATTTCTTTTGTTCACAGACTCAATGGGTCCGTGGCATTGCTTACCTTTATATTTTAAAACTCAAAATTTTTTTATATAATTACTAACGGAATACAGGAGGACATTTTTTTTCTTAACTAAACTTACATAATAATTTTTTTTTGTACACAAATAGACTTTCAACTAATTTCTAAATATCGTACATACCGAGAGCATACCAGCTCCCACAAGCACCCGTTCACGAGCTTGACACGTGTGCCAGCCATCGCCCTCCTCAACCATATTTGAGGGAAGAGGACGACCCGCCACACGACGCCGCCGCGAGAAGAAGCCTTTTAGTGAGCGTGAATGCTCAAGGTATACACGCATACATAATACGAAAGCCTGAGCTTGTCTAATTTTTATTTAAGGCGGCTTTCTCCACCCGGCCCAGGGCCTCCGTCACATCCACATTCCGATCTTTTATGGCCATCTGCAAGTTGTAGTCGCGGATAGCATTTGGTGACGCAGACACCGCACGCCGCACGAAACGGCTGATGGCGTCTTCTTCGTCGTCGGTGTTGTAGGTGAAGGTCCTGGTGTGCCGCGAGACTGCAACCACTGCGTGCGGGATGCTCTCGTGCAGACTCATGTTACAAGTCTTTATTAGAACTTTAGTGTGCAAGTATGGCAAAACATGATATACAAATTTTTATTGTGACATAATCGTCGATTGGGAACGTATAAAAAATCGATTTTATAAAAACATCAATTCGGCCGTGCGGATAGATGCGCGCACACCCATATGAAATATACAACTACTATTATGTTTTAAAACTATAGATTGTAATAGATAATATATTTTAATATTAAATGATGGTTATTGCGATGTTAGTTATTATGTATTTTAAGTAATATACTGGGCGCGACCCGCTGAAGAAAATTTATAAATTATTTTGTACAATGTTAAAATTTTTACTTTTTACAAAACTATCATAGCGTAAGTAATTGTGAATTAAAGTATTAATTATCATAAGCAATTTATTATAACTATTTTCACATTTTATACATACGATGTGAAAATAGATACCTACCTAGATATATCAACATGGATATAATATTACGCGTTATCAGTGCGTTTATAGTTTTAGGAAAAATATAGTTTTGAAATCCGATATCGCGATATCAAATGCTATCTATAAATAAACTATCGATTCGTATAAACACTATATTACCCACTCCTACTATACCTATTTACGTAGGTAGCTGTTTACTCCCATTCGCATAGTAACTTCCCTTGGTGCAGTGCGTGCTCTTCAACCTTAAGGCGCGCTCTAGTATCCTGATAATAGTAAATAGCAGAATCTATAAATATCTATTGTAACGATTTATAATATTCTATGAAAAAAATACTCAGGTATATATGTACCTATATATAATATATAGGAAAGGAAGAGGAAAATAATAACCGAATAGAATTAATATAAATGACTCGCTTTCCGCAGGGAAAAATTTTAAATAGGTCCACAAAAATCACTTTCACGTCTAAACACTCCTAATTTTCAGCAATATCACTATAAGTATTTTTTTTGGGTAAGCTATCGTACAGTATTATAATATTAACCAGCAGTTTTTTTTTTAATTTAGTGATAGTTTGTACATCGAAAAATACAAAATTAATGCACCTTCCATAACTACTTCAACTTACGTAAAGCATTGTAAAGTATTTTAAAATTGGGATTGAACCGCGCCAACGCAGTGCTTTCAAGCTTGGTTCGAAATGCAATTCATTACTACGAGTCAGAGTCGACTACTGAACGGACTCTTACTTATGACAAGACAAGACACTTGCAGAATACGCAGAAGCGTCCTTTACATACATTTCATTCTAAGGTCGTCACCAGCGCGTGACTGCCTTTCCAAAACTTTAACTATAGGCTCGCGTCTCTCCTGACGTCAAACTCTTAAAACTAAGAGTTTACCATCTACATGGTAGGTAGAATCTGACGTACATACGAGTATGTACCGAATGACGATGATACCCGAAGTCCGGTGCTCCTACGATCGGCGTGCAACAAACACTTGCGTGTTTCAGCTTAATGCGTTGCCTTACGAACGCCATCTATTAACAACCAAGTGCCACAGAACCATAATATTGATCAGCGGGTAGGCTCAAGATTTCTTTTAAATTCTAAGTACCTACTTAAAAATACAAAATATAATTAGTGTAATTATTCAGTATGTTTTGAAGCATTATTACTTATGTTTACTTAAATGTTTTTTTTTAAACTTTATTCCACAGGCTCCAGGGTCCGTCGTGCCTTTTTTCAACTTTTTGGATTTTCAAAACTTACGATTAATTTATTATATTCAGCAAATATACATGCATGGGGAACATATTAAACTAACTAACTATTTACTATATTATATACTAAATTTATTAACTAATACGTATATGTAAATTTTATTATTACTATTAAGATTATTCTGAGTTGGTTTAAGCATTCACAGCAGACCAGTGTCCGCAAACAGCACCCGTTCACGAGTTACTTATATGTTTAAATCGTAAAGTAGATCTTAATTATTACGAAACAGTCGTTATGCCGTATGTAGGCAGTATATGAAGAGTTAAATTTGGTTTGGAGTGAATCGAATACTTTATAATTTAGGTGCCGGTGCCGGTAGGTATTTTGTTAAATAAAGTCGCGGCCAAAGAAAATATAATACTAGTTACCTGGTCGCGGTGTCGATCTTAAATATCCCGCAGTACGAACATATAACATAATTGATTTCTTCAGCGATTATCCTATGAAACCACAGGGCTAAGAAGAATAGGTTATACCTACAAACGCCAGTGCAGAGTGCAGTGCAAATTGTAACCGTGTGGCACCGTGCAGTATTCGACATGTGCATCGAAAACTACCGTCGCACAAAGAAATCTACCACAGTAGCACGACGTTTGAGCTGCAATCTGCCGAAGCAAAAACCAAGATTCAAATCGAGTTAATAGACAAGAAGCTGGAAGCTGACATTGCCCAAATCAACGCCAATAATATTTACCTCGCCGACACTGATGCATCTCAGGGCATGACCTGCACCATTTATTATACAAGACACGTAATGATGTGAAGAGGCAGCTGGATCGTAACTGTAAACCAATTTTATTCAGATTGCATCCAAAAATTTACACACATTGAAGGATCTAACGACGGAGACTGACTCTCAGTACGAAGATCGTCTGCTCAGCCGGCTCGCTTCACCGTGCGAACTGCCTCAATTTAGTAGTGACTGCGTCGAGTAGCTAAATTTTAAAAGTGCATAATATGTACAATGACTCGGCTCGTATGTGCAAGTTTAGTGATTCTGAAAACGAATGGTGACTTCGCCGTTCATTACGAGATGAGGCTAAAGAAGTTGTTACATATTTACTGATAGGCAACTCTCCGCCATCAACAGGATAGAAGCTTGGGGTGTACCCTTGGGGTTACACAAAAAAAAATTGTTCAGTTGTATAGAACATTTTTTTTTGTTTTTGGGCTCAATGACCTTGTGGGAGGGGTCAGTGACCGTCCCCAGGGTCATTGACATCGATTTCCTAAAATATTTACTTTACTACCAAAAAAAGTTATTTTTCTGGGATACTGACCTTGCACAAGGTCATTGACCTTAAATTCAAGGTCAATTTTTTTTCTACCTAAATTTTTTGTTTATTTTTGCCATTTGAACTGCCTTTTTTGACCTCGACCGCATCATTACATAACAACAAAACTAGCATATCAGCAAATGAAAAACAATATTTCTCCTGACTTATACTCAAATTCTTATACGCTAAATTAAATTTTAATCTTCACTTTTTTTTACACGCTAAGTGCACATACTCGTATTTTGAGATACTGTAAATGGTGCGTTACAAGACTACAGGCGGATAAAAGTACCATGTCTGGTACGGTAAAAGGTTTCCTTTAAACTTGTACGAGAGGTTGTCAAATGATAACTCTAATTTAAGAATTCTCTTTATAATATGTGTTTTTTATGGAATATGAGCTTGTATGCCTTATCTATCAAATGTTACAGCAGGCACCGTGTAATTATTGTATTTTAATATATTTTTTGCGATACAAAACACTCTGATTCTTAGTATAACGCAGTGATAGGAGCAAATAATAAATACCTAGTATATTGTAATTATTGTAGACATGCATAACAAAAGTGTGTATAATTTAGCAACGTAATCGTTAATTATTCTTGAGATACGTTGTAAAACTTAACGTTATTATTTTTATACTTAAACTTATGCCATATTTTTTTTTATTATTATTATATTATATTATTATTATGGCATAAGTTTTATAAACTTATGCCATAAAAATAATAACGTTAGTTAATAACGTTGACAGTTACTGTTACTCGTATCAGTTGAATACATAACAAAATTTTATATCCTTGCATTTAGGTTGGATGTAGTATCTACATAAAAATTTCACCTGCACTCATCTTTATTTTTCGATGATACGCAACAATTCATCAATCATTCAATCACTCGGAACAGTAGAAAGACAGACATATTTCTGACGAATGGCCCTTTCAATGAATTGTTAATAAAGTATTATTTGATACATCACATAAATAAAGTAGGTATGATGCTTGACATAATCATCTTTCATATTGAGGGATATCACATATTAAGGAACTCCCAGCTAAAAGCTGTCACAGCCAGCTAATACCCATATCGGTGTTATTTTCAAGCGGAATGTATTTGGCGGAATGAAGTCTAAGTGTGAAATATCAAAATCATAAAAAACGACATCAACTGTCACTTTGACATTTGCCACAGCTAAGACATATAGGTAGGTACTTATATTATTTTTAAGCCGAATAAAATCTAAGAGTGAAATCAAATTCATAAAATACGTCGTCAACTATAACTTTGACAGCTGGCACAGCTAAGACCTAAAACCATGTTATTTTCAAGCGGAATGAAGTCTAAGTGTGAAATCCAAATCATAAAATACGACATCAACTTCTTTTTGCCAGCTGTACCTAACAGCTAAGGCATTTATCGGTGTTATTTTCACGCGGAAGGAAGTCTAAGTGTGAAATCCAAATCATAAAATACGACATCAACTTCTTTTTGCCAGCTGTACCTAACAGCTAAGACATTTATCGGTGTTATTTTCAAGCGGAATGAAGTTTAGGGCCGGCTTCAGTGCTCGACCGACAGTGCGCACACGTACTCTTCAAAACTTCTTACCACGAACTAAAAAGTTTGGCAGTTTTTACCTCCATCGTGTACCTAAGTAATTTTTGAGATTCTCTGCCGGCGTAGGTACATATTTCCTTGCAGCTTTGACCCTGGGTCTTTCAAGCGGCGCCTGAAAGAGCATCTCTCAGGTCATCATAGGGGTGGCGGTTAGTGCAGCTTACGGCTGCACTAATGGTCATAGCTTCTTGATTCCATCTTCGCTTTCCATCAGGTGAAAGGGAATCATTTTGATGTTCCATTATAAAAAAAGTATATACTACGAGGACCGCCGGTCAAGCGCGTCCGCATGCGTACCGTTGGTCGAACGACGCGTTATGGAAATGTACGTTCGTTAAAACGTGCGTTCAGTGCTACACCGATCAACCCAGTATTCATTGTAGTCTTTGCACCGATCGGTGGACCGACCGTACGGATGCGCCGATGCGCGTATCATCATCAAAAAAAAATAGAATGTACTATTTCAAAACTTAATTAAATTTGTTTGATTTTATACCTATATATCGTTACCTTTAATTAAGTAACTTTGATCAAACATGGCATATAAATAAGTTTAGATGTTTTAAGTTGTCTTGTAATTTCAATAATGAATATAAAGTAACAAATTCCCCTTGAAGTGCTCTTTGAGCGACGATTGGGTGTACGTGATTATCTACTTTTTCTATTCCTTATACGTTTACGAAGATAGTAATTATAAACGCGTCCATTTCGTGTACGTGTTCGTGACAGTGCCAGCCCGGCAGATGGTAGATCAGCTGTAGCCCTACCATGAGTTGGCAACATAAATGTCATCTATAGTCGATACTCAATCTCGCCTACCTATTAAGCTTGTGATTGGCATACTCGCTGTCAATTTTATTTCTACAATTGACCGCAAGGTGGCACTGTTCATTTTTGCATACATTTTTTCGTGGCAGTCGATAGCGAGCATCGATTGGTGTCAACGTTGTAAACTCATGGTACAGATCGCGCGGCGAGAGTTTGGCTTTGACCTTCGGGTGGAGGGGATTACTGCGCATGGGTACTGTCGCGCCATGTGACAGAGAGAGACAAGAGTCCCTCGTCTTCGATGTGACAGAGAGAGACAAGAGTCCTTCGTCCCTCTAGCCACCCTGTGATACCCAATTTTTGACTTCTGCGCAATAACGGTCAAAGCCAAACTCTTGCCGCGCGATCTGTAGACCTACAGGAGAGCACAAACGGTACGAACTGACGATCGGTTATGCGTATCGTCAGGACCGATGACACGCGCGGACGATCCGTCGAGCACTAAAACCGCCCTAAGTGTGATATCAAATAATAAAATACATTACCAGTCATTTGTTTATATAGTATTACTTTGTAAGCACTCCCCATGTTGCTTCGCACTGCAAGTGGGGAATTTAAAATCTGCATACATCATACAAATTCAAAAACCCATTTGGTCACTTTAGGACCAATGTTATCGAAAAACTATTTCTTATTGGATTCTTACACTTTATCAGGAATATCACCCTTTCAATTTAACGCCTCTAGGTCTACTGGTTTAGCCTGTACGTTGATGTCAGTTAGAATTTTGATTGTAAGTCAACCACTGATCTTATATTAAAAAGAAGTAGATGTGGTATAAATTGCGGTACGTATAAATGTATCAATTGTGGTACTCGCGTATAAACATGGCAAAATGAAGTATTTACAGTTTCACGTGAAATTACGTTCTTGTATGCGTGAAGTTGGGGCAACATTGACTACGCGTCAGTTCTAAGATAACGAATCTACCTCTTTTTATATAAGATCATTGATTTATACATACAAAATGCGATAGAAATAAAATAAAAACAAGAATTCTATTTGAAAAATTATAATGACAAACACAAGCAAATTATATTAAAATGTCACTTAATGGTATATTTCAATTAATCAAAGCTGTGCCATGAAAAACTTACAAATATGTACACTTACTTGCTACAAGCTGCATTCAGGAATATCTTGATACATCCGATGTATCATATGATTATTTTCTGGATATTGTAAACATCTAAAAGAATTCACATTATACTAAACTTAATATAAATAATATAAATACTAATTTCATAATTTATAAAAATTATTGTGTTTCAATTTCATATTATCAGTTTGGGGGTTAAAATAATTTTAATAAAATAAGTACAATCGAAATCAATGCATTTTAGTTACTTAATAAAACAAACTTATATTTTACCGTAACTTCATGTTCTCGTACAATAAATATAAACTTCATAAAGACGGTGACTCACGGTATTACTTAAAAACTTTGCATAATATAACGTTATTTAGTACAGCGCAGAATAATTTTGTTGTGCGCAGTACGCAATGACTATATTTAAACTTATGCAAAGTTTTTAAGTAAGGCCGTTAGTGTGTGTCACTTAAATAATATTACCAAACATGGTAATTAAAACTTGAATAAAAACAGATGACTGCAGTTTATTTATAGTAATGTTAAATTATAAACAAGTACAATTTGAAAAATTTAATACCGACTTCCATTCTATTCAGTTATTGGAGTGTAACTCAAAAACTACTGGAGTGAATTCGATGACATTTAAATGGGACCACACGGAAGCACCAGCTTTCAAACAAAAAAAGATTTTTGGGAATCGGTTCACCCTATCGAAAGTTATGAGGTAGCATAAAAAAACAGACAGTCGAATTGAGTACCTCCTTCTTTTGGAAGTCGGTAGAAAAATATTATACATATATTTCTACAACAAAAAATACAGCTTGATAATGTGATGAGTCATAATTCAAAACTCATAATTAAATATAAATCTTAACTTAAACATATCTAAGAACTACTAGGTACATCAATTACCTATACTTAAATAAAACTTTTTTTTTATAGCCACTAGCCACGCACACCACAACAGATTTCGGTAGGATTGCGTTTTTTAAAGCAAATTAATGTTATTGCCGATCGTTCATAATCTTCAAATGCAGCACGCCCAGAAATGTTAGCGGCATTTTCCGTATAATTTAATTAACCGCTACAAAAGTACGAGATCATACATTTTAAAGCTGCGATAGTCCAAACAAAAAGGAAAAATAATGACTAGATAAATATTATCAAAACATACACAACAAACAAGAATATAACATTTGTAAAAACCACTTAAATGGATTATTAATATTGTATTATTATAGCCCAAGTCACAATGTCCGAACTGTAGGACTAGCACGAATAACTGCGTAACGTGTCGTCGTAGGGCAACTGTGACACAGATAACTCATGGTTTGTAAGCTGAAGCTTGACGCGTTGACGCTTACGATATGAATACTTTTTCGCAGATTGTTTGTGCTACGGCCTCATCTGGAGATGATATGGAGATATATCGCCACATGGAGGTGTGGCTGGTCCGGTTATGTTGTTTCAAAGGTTCTGACGCACAATGATCAATAAATATATGTTTACTTCGCCCTATTCGACTCATAGATAGCATAATTGTATCATAAGTAAGAAAATAAATAAAATAAAACGCAAGGCGAAGCATACCATCCTATCTATATGATAGTGTAACTTTTCTTGTGTGTGAAATAATATAATAATAATAATCTTCTGATCATATCGCATCACAATTCCCACAAAGAAAAGTTGAAGACCATAAACTCAGATACGAGTAGATCATATCCAGACGATAAATTGTGAATTAGGCGCGATTTTTTTACCTCATTATGCAAAAATAAAAAATACCATAAGTAACATTTTATTTTTAATTCAATTCTTAAATCAAAACATTACTAATAGTACTTAAATATTTTAAGTTATCAACTGATTATTAATCGTAACGGTCATCATGCGAGTTACGACGTTTTGCATTTATGTGATCAGTCAATAAGAAAATAATTGGTCATTGTGCTTCAAATACATTCCGTCTTAAAAAATAAATAGCTCTTAATTTAAACCTGTTTTAGGGAATTTCACACATGAATCTTGCTTAAACCATGGTTTAAACTGAAGGCGATTATTGTTGTATTTAATAATACGGTGTGTTTTTCTCCTTGTTCCATATTCAGTAGCCAGACATAGTCCTGTTCTTGTCAATCCAAGCAGAGGCAGTATGAAGCGAGGCACAGAAGACAAAAGCGAGAGCCGAGTTTTTCATACGCGTACCAGTTTGTACTAAAGTCGATTCAGATTTACTACACAGGCAGTCACAAGCTCCAATATGTATAAACATCACAACTTCAAACTGTTTTTCTCCTACTGTGCTGATTAAAATTTTATGTTTTTTCGAACATAGAATTCTGAAACACATATTTTATATTGAAAAGGTCCAAGCTGCATGTTACAATCGTTTTTTCTTGAGAAAATTGCTTTTACATTTCGGAAAGTATACACATATTAGTGCTCGAGATATTACATTAACTTCGCTCAGGTCGACATCATACCTTTACTACCTTTGCCCAGTCTACAAGCCGGCATCTATGGCTTGGGCTTTGCAGTTTAATTAATTTTATTATTCCAATTTGATCTGTTATCGAATCAACGTCTAGGGTCAGCACTAAAATATATCGTGATACATAACGAATCGTTATCCAAATTGAGTCATACGAATAATAATTGAATAGAAAAATTACAAATAGGGTTACATTGTATTAAAAATTACATTAAATTCTAACCAACACCGAAAGCTTTAATTCTAATAAATAATCTAATTGTAAATTTAATTATGCTTTCAAAAATAGGAAGAACTATTTTAGATTCATGCAATCCAAAGAGATCAATATAAAGGCAGATGAACTGTGAAGACAAGAAGTAACAAAGACCTAACGATTTCTTAAGGTGCGTTCGTTTAACAATGAGGGCATTGGTGGCATCGCCATTGTTGGATCTTTTGTTCAAGCGTTCGTTAAGCTCAAAAACGTTATTTTGTCACTTTTGCCCACACCCTACTCGAATGTTAAACCGAGCATAAGACCTAAAATCGCATGATTATGCTGTCAAAAAGATAGTTGTCAAAAAACGATCACAACTATGCTCCGGACGTGGGTCAAAAATTGCACATTTTGGTGGGAAAAATACCTCTTTTTTAGCTTTGCGAACGGTGAACAAAAAGAGCCCCAACGACATTTTCACCCACAGATTCCCAAATCGAACGTCCTTGTGATCGTATTTAGCGTTATTTTCGCCAACTTGGGGCTATTCGAACGCACTATTAGTTGTTTGCTTGCTGCGCCAGCCTTTAGACAATGGTATAGTAATCGCTTAGAAAATATAGGAATTGTTATCATGTGAAGTCACGAAATCCAAATACAACGATACAACATAAAAATATATACATGAAATTGAATTTGGTGCAAACGACAATGTTTTACTGATTTAACTTTTTACATGGCATCAGTAGCGTTTGTAAGCCACACACAAGTCGGGCGCGGCTAGAATTTGTCTAGCATAGAATGTGTTGTAGAGGGAAAATAGATTTTATAGTACATTATAATAAGGAGACACAACAGACAGAGAGAATGTATTTAATTGGAAAGTGACACCAAGAGCTAGACATCACATTTAAGTAACAGCAAACGAAATACATGTAAGATTCTGTTTTTCAAGAAACTTTTATCAATATCCAATCTTTAATCGCTCATAATCAATCTAATTTATCAGATCTATTATTCCTTTATTATTTCATTGTTTGCAGTCTAGTTGTATTCATTTTTTGTTTTTATAACTCATTTGAAATCTTTCAACATCTTTGTTAAATTAAACTTGTTTGCGCCGGTTTTTGGAGTTATAATTTGACATGTACTGTAATTTGGATTGACATTTGCCCACTCATATGTACCAGCCATGATAAATAGCAAACATCTATTTATCATGGCTGGTACATATGAGGCATGGCCCGAGGGAGATTCGCGGGCAGATAGCCATATGGCTTATGTCACTGTGTTGTAATGGGGAAATACGTTCGCCTATGTGTGGCTTATGGTTAAGGGTTTTGCTAAAATGCAAAGCATCCCTAACTAACGGTGGTTTGTTTCACTTAGGCAAGAAAATTAAGAATATAAAGTCTTTCGGCCATAGAAACGCTGCTTAACTTTAAATTTAAGCAGCGTTTATAAGTGATGCCGTGCATTGCTTGGATATAGCCTATTGTACATGTTTTTGTCAACGGAATTTGCGTCGAACATTATATTTTAATAACATTATATGCTAATGCACCTGATTACATTATGTTCGTCCATATACCTTATACATACGTATGAAATATGATTAAAGTTTATGGAAATTCTTATAAAAAATTACCTAACACTACTAACATGAATGGAAAAAATAAGTTCGCGGAACATTTTATATTATAACATTCCTAAGTCCAATAATTAATTACTGCACATAAGTTACATGACATAGATACATCTAAATACATTTTTATTTATGATTACATCAAACACATTATATATGATTAATATGATTTTGAACCGTTAAATAAAAACATTATAATATTATTTATATATCACATTATATCAATTAAATAAACAATTATATTGGAAATAATAAAATAGATACAAAATGATACCAGATAGAGTACTCTTATTTAAACAGTCTCGCTCGGCTTTCTTTGACGTACTCGTATGTCGACTTTTTATCGTTATGTAGTTTTATATTCGAACTTTTCGAGACTTAACTTCATATATATTTAATACACATAGCCAAATACATATTTTAGACACAGGTTACACAGAAGAACCCAAAGATCTACTAAGATTTGCGTATTTGGTTCTATAGTATATTTTCTAGTAGTAATTGTCAGTTGACAATTTACTAATACCGAAAATTCGTACGTTTATTTTAAAGGTTGAGTGTAATTTGAACTTAATCTTAGAAATTCCGCTTCTTATAATGCTCTTATATGTAATAAACGAAATTCAGTTAGTTGAATAATTCTGGATTATAAAATAAAAGTAGATCCAACGTACTACTTAACATAATGTTTGAGATACGTTACCACTGCAAGGCTACATTATGGATATATTCATATATCCTGGATTAAAATTTTCACATTATGTACGGGAGAGAAAGATATTTCAGCACTATCGCAAGCGCAACGATCACGTTTAAATTGAGAAATTGTAGGTTGGGTAAATGTTTACGAGCAGACGAAGCGGTCTACCCTCTTCCGTACTCGTTTGTTATGCGAGGCGCCCTTACTACAAGTTTGAGTCGATTTTGTCTTGACACGACTAATCTATCTATATATATATAAATGATCCCAATACTTCTCATGGTCACGGTATAACTTAAGAACGGATGGAACAATTTTGGTTATTCTTTTTTGTTGTTTTAATTATTCTGAAGGTTCTTATGAAAGAAAAACCAATAAAACACGGGATATTATGATGAGACCGAAGGCCGAACCTACTACGCGAACGAAGTCGCGAGCAGTCGTTAGTAATATATAAAACCCGATAAATTTGACCTGTTTGAGCGCCCCCATCCCAGCGAGTGTATGAGTCCAGGGCCGTGGGGTACCGGCTTAGAATAGTACCCCCCATTCCCCCCCCCCCTAATCTACCCGTGGGTGCGTAGAAATCTGCTAAGGGATAACAACCAGAAGGTGGGCAGCAGCGCCTTCCCAGTATTAAAACCCCAAAACTGCGCTCGCCAACCCGCCTGCCAAGCGTGGCGAGTATTGGCAAAATCCCCCCCAATGACGGACATATTAGGAACCAGGCCCCCAGTCCCCGGCAGCCCCGCTATTCCTGGCTACGGTAGCGGCCACGGTAACGGTAGGGCAGGGGGTGCTAAGAATCCCCGGCAGACGCCCGACTACTACCCCCAACGACGACGACTGGCCCTGGTGACACACACCATACGCACGATGAGGACAGACGAGAAGATTTATGAGCTGGAAGAAGAAATGAGTAAGTTACACTGGGACATTGTGGGGTTATCTGATGTCCGTAGAGCGGGTGAGGACACGATAACCCTAAAATCAGGTAACCTACTCTATTACCGGGAGGGCGACCAACAGTACCAAGGTGGTGTCGGTTTTCTCGTCCACAAGTACCTTACAACATAGTTACGATCGATAGCGTTTCCAATAGGGTCGTATACCTAATAGATAGTCAGAGTACTTGTCAAAACGATATTCGCTGAAGGTCATTCAGGTATACGCACCGACGAAGTCGCACCCGGATGATGAGGTGGAGGATATGTATGAGGACATTAGTCGGGCCATACATACCTCTGAAACGCACTTTCTAGTTGTTATGGGGGACTTCAACGCGAAGTTGGGTAAAAGAAGCGAGGATGAGTTAAACGTGGGGCAATTTGGCTATGGACAACGGAACCGTAGGGGACAGGTTTGGCCGACTTCCTGGAGAAAGAGGGACTCTTTATGATGAACTCTTTCTTTCAGAAGCCACCTCACAGGAAATGGACCTGGCTGAGTCCCGATGGTTCCACGAGAAATGAGATTGATTTCATTATGACCACCAAAAGGCAAATATTCACTGATGTCTCCGTGATCAACAGGGTTAAAACCGGTAGTGATCACCGAATGGTAAGAGGCACGGTGAATATTAATGTCGAACTGGAGAGGTCTCGTCTGATGAAGTCTACGCTCCGACCCACTCGTGCCCGTATTCAAGACCCCGAGAGCTTTCAACTTGAGCTATCCAATCGCTTCAATTGCCTTGAGAACATCGCTTCAGTGGACGAGATCAATAACATTTTAGTAGAAACTGTCCATACAGTCGGTTCCAAATACTTTAAACCTCACCGTACAAATAGGCCACAGAAACTCGCCAACGATACCCTCAACCTCATGGCTGAACGACGCTTACTGAAACTGCAGTCTTCGGATGATGCTGAAGCATATAGGCTGCTCAATAGACGAATATGGAACTCCTTGCGACACGACATCCGGATCTTAGCAGCTTGGTCAAAGACCCAAGAGCCAAGCTGACCCGACATTATACCGAAGATATCCCGGACATCAGCCTGTACGAGATTAGAATGGCCTTGAAACAGCTTAAGAACAACAAGGCGTCTGGTGACGACGGTATCACATCTGAGCTTCTGAAAGCGGGTGGAACACCGGTACTTAAAGTCCTTTAGAAGCTCTTTAATACCGTCTTACTCGAAGGTTCAACGCCAGAAGCATGGAACAAAAGCGTGGTGGTGCTGTTCTTCAAGAAAGGTGACAACACTTTACTTCAAAATTACAGACCCATCTCGCTTTTGAGCCATGTTTATAAGCTGTTTTCGAAGGTCATAACAAACCGTCTCAGTCGCAGGTTTGATGAATTCCAGCCTCCGGAACAAGCCGGTTTCCGAAAAGGCTATAGTACCATAGACCACATCCACACGCTACGGCAAGTTATACAGAAGACCGAAGAGTATAACTTGCCTCTTTGTTTAGCGTTTGTGGACTATGAGAAAGCCTTTGATTCGATCGAGACGGGCAGTGCTTGAGTCTCTCCAGCGGTGCCGTATTGACTGTCGGTATATTGAAGTGCTGAAGTGTTTGTATAAAAACGCCTACATGTCAGTCCGAGTACAGGAGCAGAGTTCGAAGGCAATTCCATTGCAAAGAGGCGTGAGACAGGGAGACGTTATATCTCCGAAACTGTTCACCGCTACATTGGAAGACGCCTTCAAGCTTCTGGAATGGCAAGGACTTGGCATCAATATTAACGGCGAATACATCACTCACCTTCGATTTGCCGACGATATTGTAGTCATGGCAGAATCCATGGAAGACCTCAGTACAATGCTCGAAGGCCTCCATCGAGTTTCCCAACGGGTAGGTCTTAAGATGAACATGGATAAGACAAAAATTATGTCTAATGCCCATGTTGTACCTACCCCAATATCAGTTGGGAACTCAGTTCTCGAACTTATCGACGAGTACATCTACCTGGGACAGACAGTCAAACTAGGCAGGTCCAACTTCGAGAAAGAGGTCAATCGTCGAATCCAAATCGAATCGCGAAGTCTTCTCGTCAAAAATACCTCAGTGCCTCAAGACAAGAGTCTTCGACCAATGTGTGTTACCAGTGATGACTTATGGCACTGAAACGTGGTCTCTTACTATGGGCCTCATAGATAAGCTCAAAGTCGCACAACGAGCTATGGAGAGGGTGTTGGTATGCTCGGGGTTTCTTTACGTGATCGAATCAGAAATGAGGAGATCCGTAGAAGAAAGAAAGTCACCGACATAGCTCAGAAGATTAGCCAGTTGAAGTGGCAGTGGGCAGGGCACATAGCACGCAGAACAGATAGCCGATGGGGCCGAAAGGTTCTGGAGTGGAGACCACGGACCGGCAAGCGCAGCGTAGGTCGTCCACCGACACGGTATGAAGGTCGCAGGACGACGTTGGATGCAGGCCGCATCCAACCCGTCCTTTTGGAAAATCATGGGCGAGGCCTGTGTTCAGCAGTGGACGTCTTACGGCTGAGATGATGATGATGATTCCAGCGAGACGTCACAGTGCAATATCATTGTTGTTTACTACGTCTATCGATAGTTATTAGGTAAATATATTCAGTTGAATCGTAATTTAGACAATGGAAAAAACTACAGGCATATTAATAGTAACAAAATTTCTATCAAATACGCCTAGCACAGTAGAGAATTAGTAGAAGTATCAAATGGGGAAAATGCTGAACAGGGAAACATTATAATAAAGAAACTGATGAGTGATTCGCGACACCCACAATCATAACCCGTTCATAACAATAATTCCTAAGTTCATCCGTGATCTTGGCGCTTGCAACAGTGCTGAAATATCGGTAACTCAAACCTAATATCTAATCTTTTGATTTTTATGCAAATAATAGACGAGATGGGAAAGTCATGCACTTTATGGTAAGTTACGCCCATCTCAGTTGCATGGTAACGATGCCCTAAATAATGTGAAAATGTCCAATGTTTGTGACTTTTTAAACCGGCATGCGGTTTAAAAAGTTATGAAATATCTGAATGATTGTGACGAGGACATTAATCATCGAAGCTGTTCGAATCACGGTCGGCAGAGGTGTCTTGTTCGTTGAAAGGACAGTTCGAGCGAAGATAAATCATATAGGCAATCAGGCGATCGTTGGCAGGGTCCGGTCCAGAGCTGGAACATACAGTACAAATATATTAAAAAACTACATCACCACTTTTATAACCTACTGCGAAAGCGGCAGCTTGCAGAATCGCGAGTAGATGAGTAGACTATGGCTTTATCGTTCGAATAAAACTGCTCGTTCCTTTACGTTGTTGCAAATTTTGTTAAAATCATATTATCCAGGCTAGTATATAACTAGTACCTTTAGCCACCTATAAAGCGTGTAGCAAAAAGATGTAGTAATACTGAAACTGTGTGCATAGCCTAGTCAGGAGTCACATGGCAAAGTATCATTTAAATCGCTTATAATTTTTAACATATAAAGTTAAAATCTTTATTGTTTCTTATTAAACACTTTTTCGATACTGACCAGCGATACGTGAAATTAAAACTGAAATGATGCAATGACATAAATAAGTCAGGGGGAAAAAGAATTTGGAGAGGAATAAGACAAGACGTAGATTAAATATTAGTCAGATTTTTGAAATATATCAAGAAATAATAAAAGAAGATAGAGAGAAGATTGGGGATCGGATTTAGACCATAAAATTACGTAAATTATATGTAGCGTATTACAGACTACTCGGGGGTTGTTTTGGGGCCAACCCTCACTAAACTGTCAATATGCGTGGCCTCGACGCCCACTAAGGTTTATGTATTATGTGCCATGTGTTGCAGTTTTTCGTTGTCAACTTTCGGAACCCCAAAAAAATCCAGCTCGTTCCGCAGGTTACTCTTTTGTGCAATGAGTAGTTAGTAAAAAAAAGTAACTGTCTCTGCGTCTTTTGCAGTTATCGTTTTCTCATAGACATCTGTTGGTATTTTACTCAAATACTCATTTATTCATAAACTTGTTTACACGTCAAATTCATTTTGGTTCAGGTAGAGTAAATTTAATACATATCCAAACTGTATACACAATAATATACAGTGTCCTCAAATAATGACATGACAATAGTAAAAAAAAATATATAATAATACAAAAATATTCCAATATTGAGCAGGTACAGTTATTCTTTGTTTGTCAACATTTCAATCAATAATTTATATAACAACATAAAATTAAACTAGAATCATAAAGTTGAATAATGTCAATTGAATAAATTAATACAATAAACAATTATTTAAATGTCATACATTCGTCAATAGTATAGAACGTTTGCTCGGTAAGCCAGCGTTTTAATTTTAATTTATAACATGCTAAACTCGATGCAGCAGTGATATGAATGGGAAGCTTGTTATACACTGCAGGTCCCATCACGCTTGCGAGCTTGTGTGCGTTGCGCGTGCTATACGAGTGCACGCCACTATTCGTCTTATATTTTCGGCATTATTTCTCGTAAAGACAACCACCTGAAAGATCACTATTGAAGGTAGTGTGAGTATTCCAAGTTTTTTAAAAAGAGGCCTATCCGACGTATCGCGCGGCACCCGAACCATTGCTCTGAGAGCTCGCTTCTGCATACGAAACACGCGTTCCCATTCTGCACAGCGGCCCCACAATTCCGCTCCGTATTGCTGAAGCGAGTGCACTGTCGTGAAGTAGCAGGAGCGCGAGATGTCCACGGACACCACTCGAGATACCCGACCCAGTGCGTAACATGCACTACCTACTTTCCCGCACAACCTATGGATGTGATTCTTCCACGTGAGCCCGCTGTCAATATCAAACCCCAGGAATGTAGTGTGTTCAGCTTGCTCAATATTACTGCCGTCTACTGTCAAAGTGAGTGCCCTAGTCACTCGCCCAGATAAGTTAAAACACACAAAATGTGTTTAGGTTGAGTGCAAGACCGTTTGTTGAAAACCACGCGGCGAGGCTAGTGGCAGGTCATTCAATTTCTTCTCAAGAGCGTTTAGTGAAATTGCAGTGACAATGGCAGCTACCTCATCGGCGTACATGAATACCTCAGCCATTCTCACAGCACTCGGGAGATCGTTCAAAAGGAGAGAAAATAATATATTTGAAACTGACGACCTTGGACCACTCCCATCGTCGATGCAAATGGGCTCGACCTATTAGTGCCATCACCGGCATCCACTAGCTGAGATCTTCCTAATAGTAGGTCAGTGAGTAAACCATAAGTTGGACCGACGATTCCGTAGTGCTGGAGCACTACTTGATAAAGGGGACATCCTGTCGCAGTAGATAGTTTTGAAGTTTAGTATGAAGTTTGGAATCATTATACGAAACTTCCTTAAAAATGTTCAGAACTTAATCTCATATGTATGTTCCACATCCCGTACCACCGTACCCCTGTAGCCCGTGGGCGAACCATTCACTAAAGCAGTCTGCCTAAAATTCATTGAGCATGATGGCTTGGCGTATTTACAAAATTTGAATTATGGCTAATAATTGTTTAATAAATTATTACCTTGTATCAATAACTAGAGCAATGACAGTGTGATGGGGCTTGCCTTCCTCGTCAAACCAGCTGAAACATAAAGCATTGTATTTATTAGAGTCAGTTTACGGGAAACATCGAATAACATATCACAGGTTGTAAATGTTGTGCTGTGACTCGCAGAACTATAAACACACTGCAGCTGTCAAATACATGTGTAGCGGCTACCATCAGCCAAACTACTTATACGCGCTAGTTGTGCCTCGCGGCATCTGTTATTCAGTACCTACTGTCTCTTTATATTACAGAATCTATGAAACCGTCGCCACACTTATACTCGTATATCCTACTAATATTATAAACGTGAAAGTTTGTGAGTATGGATGTATGGATGTGTAGATGTATGGGTGTGTGGATGTATGGGTGTGTGGATCTTTGTTAATCTTTCACGCTCAAACGGCAGGACCAATTTCGAAATTAGTATGGAGGAAGCTTACATTAATCATTGGTCTCGCTCTCGCTTCGACTAGATACAACTATTTAAAAACAACGGCTCCTTGAATGCGGCAACTCAATATTGTAGTGTGTGTAATGAAAATAGGGAGGATGCTAGTGTGCGTGAAGAATTGTGTTGCTAGCTACTAACTCTCACTCAATTAATGGGAAAAAATATTGTATGTTGTGATTAAGTATGTATGTTACTGGTTATAAATGTAGTTCAGAAAAATACATTAGCCTCGTGTATAATGAGAAACTTAGCTCACTTATATCATAGTATACTAATAATTAACTATGCATTTATATATTTATATGAGAAGACAAATAACAAGTATTTAGTAATACTCGTACCTATAATGATTTCTATTTCCATTATACCAGTCAGTAATTTGGTTCTACCTTTTGTACGTAACGTCTTAGGCTTAGATTAATCATTGGTCTCGCTTCGACTAGATACCGCGCTATTTAAAAACAACAGCTCCGTGAATGCGGCAACTCGATATTGTAGTGTGTGTAATGCTAATTGGGAGGATGCTAGTGTGCGTGAAGAATTGTGTTGCTAGCTACTAAACTGTCACCCAATTAATGGGAAAATATTGTAAGTTGTGGTTAAGTATGTATGTTACTGGTTATAAATGTAGTTCAGAAAAATACATTAACCTCGTGTATAATGAGAAACTTAGCTCACTTAATTCATAATATACTATTATTTAACTATGTTTTTAGACATTTATATGAGAAGAGAAATAACAAGTATTTAGTAATACTCGTATCTATAGTGCTTTCTATTTCCATTCCACCAATCAGTAATTTTGGTCCTACCTTTTGTATGTAACGTCTTGGGCTAATTTACAACTAATAGCTGCGTAGATACTAAAAAAATAATAAATCAATAATCATATAGGCATAGTAAAACCTACATGTACCTAATTATGTACAGGTTAATGGGCAGTCTAAACATTATTCATCATCATCATCTCAGCCGTAGGACGTCCACTGCTGAACATATGTCTCCCCTATAATTTTCCAAAAGGACCGGTTGTAAGCGGCCATCCAACGTTATCCTGCGACCTTTATCAGGTCGTCTGTCCACCGTGTCGGTGGACGACCTACGCTGCGCTTGCCGGTCCGTGGTCTCCATTCCAGAACCTTCCGGCCCCATCGGCCATCTGTCCTGAGTGCTATGTGCCCTGCCCACTGCCACTTTTACTGGCTAATCTTCTGGGCTATGTCGGTGACTTTCGTTCTTCTACGGATCTCCTCATTTCTTATTCAATCACGTAGAGAAACCCCGAGCATAACCCTCTCCATAGCTCGTTGTGCGACTTTGAGCTTACTTATGAGGCCCATAGTAAGAGACCACGATTCAGTGCCATAAGTCATCACTGGTAACACACATTGGTCGAAGACTCTTGTCTTGAGGCACTGAGGTATTTTAGACGAGAAGACTTCGCAAAATTTCCCGAACGCTGCCCAGCCGATTTGGAAAATCATTATTATTAATTAAATATCACATTCAACTAACTTGTAGTACTTCACGATACTTTGCCTTTTGGAATTTAAACATTTCTCCAAATTTTCTCTATTCTCTCTATATCTCTATATTTCTATCTCTATTATAATAGTATATATGTGAAGAATATCGAAAAGAAAATTTGATTCAGCTAGTGGTTGAGAAGTGAATACTTGGATAGCTGAATCATTTAATTTTATGTATAGCACCGTTGTTTACTCCTTACGTAATTATATGCAGCTAGAGAGTAAAAGTTTAAAGTTAAACAGAATTTCTTGAGTTCGTTAGTATACTTTGGTTTGGTATATTTAGTAGTAAAATATAATAACAATAAATTCACATTATAAAAATCTCAACCATAGGTACTTGATTCTTATATTATACGGCAACACTGGATGGCGTTTAAGGTTAATGTTATTTTATGTTGAAATTCTTAAATTATATGGTATTTACTGATCGTATGTGATCCCAGTGTATTTCTTATTTCTTGTAATATTATTTTTACACATTTTCACTTTGCAAACAGGCATTTTACTTCGGATTACGACCAAAATTACAAAAAAACACTCGGTACGTTGACACCACGCTGCTTAGGATGTGACTGGCTCGAGTGGGCTCGAGTACGCCGAATTCGGCGTAGTATTTGTTGCCGCATTTTGCAAGTACGCCGGCGGTATCTAGTCGAAGCGCGCGCGAGGAGTCGGATCATTAATCTAAGGTCTTAGGTTAATTTACAATTAATAACTGCGTAGAAACAAAAAAAATAAATAAATCAATTATCTTATCAGCATAGCTAAATCTACTATTATATACAGGTACTATTATGTACAAGGGAGAGTCTAAAAATCATTATTATTAATTAAATATCACATTCAACTACCTTGTACTAGTTTACGATACATTTGCCTTTTGGAATTTACACTATATTTCTATCTCTATTATAATAGTATATACGAGAAGAATATCGAAAAGAGAATTTGATTCAGCTAGTGGTTGACAAGTGAATACTTGGTTAGCCGAATCATTTAATTTTATATATAGCACCGTTATTTACTCCTCACGTAATTATAGCAGATAGAGAGTAAAAGTTTAGAACATAATTTCTTGAGTTCGTCAGTATAATATTTCGGTTTCGTATATTTAGTAGTAAAATATAATAACAATAAATTCACATTATAAAAATCTCAACCATAGGTACTTGATTCTTATATTATACGGCAACACTGAATGGCGTTTAAGGTTGATGTTATTTTATGTTGAAATTTTGAAATTATATAGTATTTACTAATGGTATATGATCCTAATGTATTTATTATGTCTTGTAGTATTATTTTTACACATTTTCACTTTGCAAACAGGCATTTTACTTACTACGCCCAAAATTACAAAAAAACACTCGGTACGTTGACACCACGCTGCTTGGGACGTGACTGGCTCGAGCGGGCTCGAGTACGCCGAATTCGGCGTAATATTAGTTGCCGCATTTTGCAAGTACGCCGGCGGTATCTAGTCGAAGCGCGCGCGCGGAGACTAAGGGAGTAAGCAAAAAGCAGCCATTTTGAATACCCGCAGAATTGTTAGAAAGTTCTTGCAGCTTGAAGAGAACCAAATAAATTATTTCCCCACCTGCAATTTACTTGGGCAGTGGCCCGTAGTTGCAGTATTACCAGCTGTGTAGCCGTGAAAAAATTAACTTAAATATGAATAATAATAATTTAAATTTCGCTTTCTACAACGCCCTTCAAACATACAACATTGTAAAAGTTGCACACTACAGTCTCGAGGCAGAATATCTGGCACTTAAGTTGTACCTACCAGGAAAGACGCTTGTAGCAGAGTACTACCAGTTTCTTTAGTTTGTCACCATCTAGGGACCTTCGTTACTGCAGAATTACCGCTTGGCAACCCTTATTCAATAGTAAATCCAATAATATATAACGAAATGGCTGAAGATAATGTTATTATTGACATATTCTCCCCGATATTGACACTTTATAGTAAAATTATAAAAGATATCATGTTTACTAAACACCAGATGCAGACTTAGATCTGATGTTAAGTCCAGTTGTTTCAAGCTCTGAGTTACGTATTCAAAGTTTTCATTTTACCAATTGTACTTAATTTAAGTTTATGATAATATTTTTATGATCTTTAAAATCAAGCAGATTTCACAGGATAAAATGTCAAGTGCGAACTTTTAAATTTAAACTTATTGAAATTCCGAAGTTATTCTATAGTAAATTGGGTAGACATTAAGAGGAGTATCCTCCTTTATGTCTAATGCTATTATAATTCTTGTGTCTTAGATACGAGTATACTCACTTTTTTATGTTTATAAGAACCACACTCGAGACCTGTTTGTGTTTGTAAGCTTAAGTCTAAATAAGTTTCTATATCGTAAGAATGCTTTGAGTTACAATCGAGGTCAGAACAAAATTATTCTGTGCTACTTCTGGATCATTTATGTATGGTTGTAATTTGTTTTGTGTACTTAATAAATTAAAAAAAATCGACCCTATTCAATTATAATTCTGTTTCAACACACGCACACACATTATGAAAATGTGTTACAAACCCAGTCTGTATTTGGCACACGTTAAACGCGTTTTAAATATTAGTACAATAGGATACAAAGAAACTGTCTATCGTATCGGCTAGATTGGACTGTTCTATACCCCCTAGACATGTGTCTCGCAGTAGCAGGTCAGGATAGGAAGTGACCAGTTGTACACTCCAGACATAACTGTGGATACTAATAAAGACAGTTGCTCACACGGTATAATAGACACAGTCCTTTTTCCAGTGAAAGCTGGGACATGGCTGCAAGTACGTGCGCTCTGCGAGAGTGATTCATAAAGTCACGAAACTGGTCTAGAGATCTATATGTAGATACAGATAGATATACTCTTTAGAACACCTTACATTAGAACAATCAATAGTGTAGTAGTATTGTTATACAGTTCTAAGCTGTATAACAATAGACGGTTTTCTCGTCCGAAACGAACTCTTTTAGATAACCTTTGAATAGAGAGAAATAACGACTGACAAAGGATAGCGGTGCACAATTATTATTAAGATAAGTACGAAAATAGAATAAACATTTAATATATGTAATAATAGGACGGATCTGGAGGACGATCATTACGACGTAATAATACTAACTAAATTTAGAGATTAATGTGTGCCGGGAAAGTTCCGCATCCATCGACGTATGTTGACGTCAAAATCTTTAGTTCTAAGCGTAAACAGAATGCTGAGTCATTAAACTGTGTAAAAATATAAGACTAATAAAAATCAACTCACATATCAGCGACGGATGGGTTAGTGGTGGGCATAGAAACCAGTACAGACGGGCGACGCATCGGGACTCCAGAGTCACTGGTCAACGCTGACGCAGACACGAGGGTCGAACGAACCAAGTGCCAGAATACGTGCCCCGAGCCGCTAGCGTTAGCGCGCTCGATACGCACCCAACCTGTTGACAAACAAACATCGTCGTGTAATTACCTGTTTCTATCTTGCTCGCTCCTATAAGACAAAAAAGAGACGACAAAAGCAAGAGTTTACTCTTATGATAGTTGCCATTTAAGTTAACAAAAAAAAATATTGATCCCAAAATATCGCCAGCAACCCAATTATTCTCTATGATATTCTCTAATATATTCTATAATTATTCTCTATGTTTTGAGTTTCAAAACTATCGGCAGCAGTCTTTGATGGTAACAGAGACGAATATTATTCACTTGACTATTATTGGCTTTAATATAACCGTATGTGTTTAATGTGTGTAGTGGAATTTTCGTTTCGTGGAGTGGATTTGCTGTGGATAGTGTTCAAACAGGTAAGTAGGATACGAGTTTTTAATATTGTTAAATAATCATAATTAAATATAATCTTATTGTAATACCGTTTATGCGGTATGAATGGAAAAGGATTTCTTCAAAAACATGGATCAGGGTGATGGTTTGATTTAGGAGGGCAAATAATTCCCTGGCCTGAAAATCCAGTAAGTAAAAGCAGCTGACAGTAGCCGTATGCAGAGATCTGAAGGAGCTTTGTGGAGGAGGTGCTGTGGCGTTCATTATGATTGGTGTATGTCCACCAGTACAAAAATGTCCTGTAGAAGATGCAGTACATTTTTGGATATATTGTCACAAGCATAACGAAACATAAAATAAAATATCCGCACTCGCTTTTAAAACCACAAACTTATGAATAAGTCTGTTTCAGAGAAACTTCCCCCATGCTCACTTCAGTCCCCATTTTCGCTGTTATTGTAATTTCAACAGGTTCGCCATTTAACTATGTACAATGATCGCGAAATATTTTTGTAATTGCAACACACGAGGAAGAAGTCGCCAGCTTTAGGAGTAATCAACATAATAATTACACTTTCTTTTTCGCATATTTGGTATCAGTAAATTTTAGACTAACACGAGTAATATTACACAATATCGCAAAAGATTATAAGGCGGCTAATGGCAGAAGCTTGCGTGAAGAAACAAAATTATCGAAAACGCGTAGGCATCGGCATTGTACATAATAATAATAATGAAATCATATTTTTATTTATGAGTGTATTATTGAGTGGTTTACAATCAGTGAGAAAAGGTTAATGTTATGAATATTGCTCATGCTGTACAGTGAGTTCATGAAAATAATAATTAACGGTTCTTACATATTAAGTTTCTCGCTTTAAATTTGCTAGTGAGACGAAGTTATTCGTCACGCGAGAGCAAAAATATGTTTCTTAGGCATTCGAATCAAATACTTATTTTAAATAATATACTTACCTTTAAGTCACCTAGCTGACAAAGCTATTTTAATTATAAAATTTACTCAGTGCGTTCAAGGCGTTTGAATTTGTATTCCTAACAGGAATAGTAAGAATGTTATTCACAGTATTACTAATTTATCATGCTTACAAGTAGTAGTAATATCGAGACGTGGATTTCACATAATCCTTACTTGTAGACGTACAGGAAAAAAATCACAATATACCTATTGGAAGGAATAAGCCCTCGTATTGCGTGACATTGTAGTAATATTGTCTAAAGATATACGAGTACACTTTGCATTGACTTATGGCTGTGGTAACTACGAGAGAACTATCGCTTTAGCTCAGTTAATGTTATAAATTAGTCTTACTTGGGTTAATTTTAATATTTGGGAGTTCTGGCGGAATTAATTATATAAGCAAATTAATTACTGTTCCTAAGAGGCTTACGTTGATTAATAAGATATTGTATACATATCGTAGTAGGATAGCGCAAAGGAAAGTTGTTGGTCCCAATTTCAGTACTACGGCATACTTCTCTTACTCTCACAGATGAGTGTCCCAGTAATGGGCTGGTTACACTTTAGATTACTCTAAAGTAATCTACTACTCACAAAATTACACGTATATTATTTATTCCATTTTTATATCAGTTATATGTGATAAGATTGTTTTTGCGATCCTACCACGACACCTTTACAAAATAATGTAAGAGTTACCTGCGAATGCTGGTTCCGCTTCTGGCTGGCAGTTGTCACAGAAGCAGCGCACTTGTCCGCTAGCTACCACTTCGCGCATATCCGGGTACGGGAGCACAAGATAGTTCCAATACTTCAGAGCTAAGTGCATGTGTTCACAGTTTCCATTGCTCTCCGAGTAGAACACCCAGTCGCGCTCCGCAAACCGCGGCCTGCCTTCCTCCGGGGTGTAGTTTATGAGGTTATTCAAGTAAGTCAAATTCTCAAAGTGCATTAGCCCATCTGCCCAGAAGTCGTCTCGGCGAGTTGACTCGTCGATCGATGGAGATTGCTCCTCGGTCAAATCCGGCAAGTTTCCAGCGTCGAGGGTCATCGCATCGACCAATTCGTTGTCGAGCAAGTCTGCGTCGTGGCACGACGCCTCGGGATAGCGATCGTTGTGGCGGATATTCGTATCGCAAATCTCTGGCACGTCCAGACTGTCATCATCGTCGTCAAATATATGCGAGCCCAAGCTGAGAGCGTTGATCAGAGAGTTTTCGTCTTCGTCGTCTTCTTCTTCTTCTTCTTCTGCTGCTGCCTCTTCTTCTTTTTCTTCACCACTGTCCTCCGCCGGCCTGGCGAATTGCTCGGTGGACATGCTTCTTCGAACACCAGCCATTAGTTTTGCGGCTTCGTCATTGTCTGATACTTGGAGTTCGGAAGAGTTGTTGGGTAGTACCAAGCTGAGGTGCATTGACTTGCGGTAAGGCCAGATTGTCCGTTTGCTCTTGATTTGATGATTTTGAACATCGTTCGAGGTCGGAAGACCGGGCAAGAAGTCAGGGCGTCTGCTAGGGCCAGGGTTATTACCGTAGTCTTCGTCATTGTTGGTCGTCTGACGGCTTTTGTTAGCACGTTTTTTGTTGCGCCATTCGTTTAGGTGTTGTCGGCTGGGGTTGCCGCGATGACCATTCGCTTCGTTCTCTGGAGACTCGTCATCATCGTCGTCGTCGCCACCATAGCCTTCATCATCAGGTATGTCCTGATATTCTTCTCTGAAGTTTTCGTCAATGACAGGTAAGTCGAGAGAACTCCCTCCGACAATTCCGTGGGGATGAAGAAGTATCGAGACCTGAAATTTAATTTGAATATACAATTATACCACCAAGTTATTAATTATTTATGAGATCCTTTAAAGCCTGATTACTAACAGATCAGGTATCGTATATAATGATGTTTACCTAAATACCTCTTCCTCAAGAGATAAACACTATCGTAAAATTCGAAAAGTTAGGAATTCCTGACAGTGCATGAATTAAAATACTTCTATATATGAGGGATTAAGCTTCTATATATTATGGATCTCCCTAAATTTCCAATTTTATAAAAAACGCAATTAAATACATTTAAACAACATCAACTACCACACAGGTACAACACATACAAATGGAATGATCGCCTATTTTCCGGTAAAGTAAATTCCTTGCTTGCATAATTTTTAACACCCCATTTATTATAAAAAACACTAACGATCTTGAATTTATGCAAGACCATTTTGAAATTGGTAGCTTATTCATTAATAAATATCGAAACCTAGTCTAACCGCAACCGCTGTACCGCGCCTTAGGTATGTGCGCGGTGAGGTGCGGGGGTTCGTCCGCGTATTCGCTGCCACGGATTTCATAGTTACTAAGGCTTTTCCTTTCCGCACTACGTCTATCACACCTAAAGCGTGGTACAACGGTTGCGGTCAGACTATAGTACCTTGAGTGTTGGTACAAAAATAAAATATAATATATAAAAGTTCAGCAGTTCATGTTATTATCGTGTTGCAAATTGCTGGCGTTTTATTTCGTCTGTAAACTTATTTTTAGGGTTCCGTACCCGGAGGATAATAAGGAACCCTATTACTAAGACTCCGCTGTCCGTCTGTCTGTCCGTCAGTCACCACGCTGCATCTCATTGAAATTTTCACAGCTGATGTATTTCTGTTGTCGCTATAACAACAAATACTAAATAACAGAATAAAATAAATAAAGGGGCCTTCGATACAAAAAACGTGATTTTTTGCTTGTTTTCCTTCGATATTGATAGCGACAACAAGTAGACGCGTGAAATTTTATATATTCGTTATATTATTCACTATAAAAATAAAATACTCGTAATATGGGGGCTCCCATACAACAAACTTGTTTTTTCCGATTTTTATTCGGTCTTAATAACGAGAACATGGTGAAACTAAAAATATTTTATAGATAATGGTACGGAACCCTTCGCGCGCAAGCAAGGGAGAAAAGACATGTATTGTAAGTATGTTTATTTCGTAATCACCTGGATAACCCTTCCATACAGGTCGATGGTGGGGAAAATGTATGTAAACATTCTGGGGATCATAGAGATAGCGCCGACCAAGGTCCCATCGATTTCGAGCGTCAGTTCACTGTTATACTTAAAGTGCAGTGTTATCACCGAGTTTTCGCTGATACTATCTAGTTTCCGGGCAAACTCGCTCATATTCTGAAACAAAAATATGTCCTCGATAAGATTATATATTTATATGTACATATTTAAATTAATATACATATAAATATATAACATATTTAACGATAGTTGGTCTAATATTGTAAATTTAATGCTGACATTTTGTGAATAATATTTAATTGGACATTTTATTAAGGATTATTATTTAAGTTTGACATTATATAAATAATTTTATTTTTAAATTACTTCATTAGCTAGGACTTTGTTTTGACTTTTGTTTCATTTAAGAACTAATAATATGTATAATTGCAAGTGCGTTCATATAAATAAATAAATAAATAATAATGTCGCACAAAGTTATTTAACCCTTTGTGCCCCAAAGACGTACATATACGTCAGTTTCATTCATAAATCTATTTTTTTAATTATCATGGCATTTGAAGGTTTAAACTGTTATTTATTGAAATTTCATTAATTTATTTTGCATATATCTATTACATTACATATAGGTACTGAGTAATTACAGAAGGTTAGGTTATTCGTACAGGAATAAGTTCAGCCTATAGGTAAAAAGAGCATTGTAAGTTAACACGTTGACTCGCGATTCGTCATATTTGGCCAATAATACAATAGATTTTGCAGAAATCAACCTACTTTTCTAGGAACTGCAACGTGTGTGGTTAAAAATGCTATAATATTGCTAATTTTATTGCTCGTATATATGGTAATTAACGACTACGCATGTAGTATGGCGTATGTAGATCCGATAGATTATTGTTTTCTAGCCGTATCACGTGTGCCATTGGCTCAATGGCATCGCACAACCTAGTTCATTGTGTTAGGTACAAATATGCAGCGTATAACAAAAAGTAGTATTACTAAAACCACTCACGCAGAAAATCTGCGTTCCAGGGAGTAGCAAAAAGTACGAGTTATGGGTAACCAAAGTTATTCTAATAGTCAAGTAGGTTCATCCCTAAAGAACTAGGCCAAAGACGGCAATGACCTCCAGAACGTAGATTAGGTAAACAAGGGGCCTATATATATATATATATATATTCTCTGTGAACTTAAATGAACTGAAAACTAAATTGCGTGAGAATTAACTGCAATATCCCAAAAATTTCGAAACCCCAAAGGGAAGCACATATTTCCTATCACGTAAGTTATTTTAAAATTAAAATGCGTAAATTCAAGCAATTCATTAAAAAGACGGCGCGCTTGGTTTCAATACAAATTGTAGTACTTGCGTTATCTATTGTACATAATAGGTATATAGCTAGTGAGTACTGCTTAATATGAGCACGTGGATACTTACGCATCGTCCTCTGGCCAATAGTACGTCATTAGTTACTATCCAGGCGGGTACGTCTATATGCAGAGCAGAACGTGGTGGAGCTCTTTTCGGCAGCGATGCTACGGCACCGATACACAAGGTCCCTTGCCACTCATCCGATATCTTATCAATACGGAACTGTTGACAACGATATTAGGATTGAATGGCACTGTAGGAAGAGACAGAGCGAAACAAAGAGCGAAAAAGGATTAACGCATAGCATAGTTCAAGCTTTGGGTGACACTGCCATTTGAATGGGCTGGCAAGACGCATACGATATAGTTATTTTCTGTATTAGGCGAAGCACTACTAGTAGGGGTGTTGACTATGTGTTTCTTAATTATTTTTCGTAAAATACTATGTATGGATTTTATTTGTATTTAAACCCTATTTTTATATACCTTTCTCTACTTTGTACTAAACTCATTTAATTGGCCAGGGAATGTGTTAAATTCATATTAGATTGGACGGACTGAAGTCAAGAGAACGAAAAAGCGTGTATTCCGATTTTAGATCTAGCGTAGAAAAGATTTTAATTTGGTGTGTCAAGTGCAGGATGGTGAAGTTTGATAAAAAGATGGAAAAGTGATTTCGACGCCAGGAATCACCCACCAACTTATCGTCATTACATCCCTGAAGTATGACCCAGGATATGACTTTTACATTTTTGTTATTTGTTAGCAAATCGAGGGTATTGGTTTGTCGAGTACTCTCGCCCAATGCAACGCAATCAATGCTTTACGAGCATTCAATGTCTTGTTGAAGCCTCCCTCAAAGTCAGAAGCTGACTGGTACCTCTACGGGTGTAACCTGCTGAACGAACTGACATTTCAGGACTTACAGTGAAATGTGAATTCATCAGGTCATGCATTCCTTATTATTATAGCTATATTTATTTCTAAAGTCCCTTTTTTATTTCCTTTAGATAGTGTAAGCACTATTCTTGATAGGTTATCAATGCAGTGTAGGTCAGAACGGTGTTACAACACAACTAGCTGGCTGACCCATACTTCATCTACTACAACTGTGGCGCAGAGAACTCAAAGTTTGTGCTGTATACCTCAACGATACGATTATGTTACACTTACGCAAACTTTCGTGCTAGACCCACAGTATAATAAGTGTGTAATAATAATATAATATGGGACAACATCCAACAGAGGTCTTCAGGCCCCAAAACTAGGCAGAGCCTGTACTATGGCAACCTGATGACTGATATACTTATATACATATACACACCCAGCCACAGATCAAACAGACATGTTCATGCACACAAATGTTTGACCTGTCCGGGGATCGAACCCGGGACCAGCGGCAGGGGTGCTACTAACTACGCCAACCGGCCTGTCAAAGGTAGTCTGCCAATAGTCTGTAATGCCTGTATGATAGTAAGTTGTAGCAAGAAGAATTAGCCTTAAGCACAAGACTGTTAAGAATAGGCGCAGACATGTATAACGCAACTTCTATACATATAACAAAATGAAAAATCCAATACAACAGACACACAAATTCGCAATGATGTTCGCTGCTATCATAGCAAAAGTGTACAAATATAAAAATTACATGATATACCTCGCAGCAAATCCTGGATATTGCCAAAATAGTTTTAACACTAGAAATTCCTAGAATCCATAAGAATTGCCTAGTCTTTTTTTTATTTACAGCTATTTTCATATATAAAGTATTATTAACAGTTTCTAATTTATTAGTAATATCTATTGAAATTTGAGACAGTCCGGCGAGGCAAAGACACAAAGCAGCGCGAGCCAGCTGAAAAATGGTACATCAAATAAAGTTATAATTGTTCATGAATCAAAATTAATATCATAGAATAAGTTAATCGCGGTCTAACTGTGAATATTCCATCATTTTATGTTTAGGTTATTCAAAGCTAAGCTCAAATAAAACCATTAACTCTTTCCCAATAAAACCCCAGTTTGTTGACTAAACGTCTATTATCCTTGTTTATTCCAAAATGACCATATGCTATAAGAAAATATGTTCTTTTTAAGACTTACCCTGAAGTAATTGCCTCGCCTTAGAGGTTGACTCGCGTAGGCAACCGCATCAGCATGGCTACGGGTACGCATTGCCACTGTATCTGAAATTATAATAATCAACACATTAATCATAAGAATATTGGATTTGGATTAGAAAAAAAACCACCATTAGAACAGAACTACGTAAAATATGAACAGATTATTTGAACTGTAGATCCAATCTGTTGTGATCACAAATTTAGTAACATTATTCTTAACAAGCAGCATACAATCCGATAACGCAATTAATAACTATTTGAGACAGTATCGAAAAATATTTCAAGTGAACAGCATCGAGCTTTGTGCGTAAAAGTCGAGCGTGTTTATAAAGAAATTCAGTGTGGGAATGGCGGGGAAAAAACCAACATGGCGTTCGTTGATTATATTAAATCATCCTAGTTTAAGTTTCGCTATTAGTTTGCTCAAAATGGACACGAAATTGTGTAAGCGGGCAAATGATAGAATAACATGAAGTCAAATGAGTCGTCGCGATGATCGTGAGCGTCGTGGGCTTAATGAAAAATTTGACATTCATTGTGTATGTCAGGCAGATTAGATTTGCTTGCTGCTTGCTTTATTTGCTTACCGGTCCGATTTCCGACGAAAAATAAATGAAGTAATTTTTGGAGGTAGAAAAGATGAGCACAACCGCGTTTAAAAATCACACTTAAATTAACTTCGTTTAGTAAAATGTGAGCAAGTCTGCCCTACGTTACCTACTGTTACGTCGTAAGGATATTCTCGAAATCTACAATAAACATCTATGATTGTTTAACATGCCCGGTACTTTCGAGAATGTCTGAGCTACTCATTTACAATTAATGAAACTCTAGCTATAAAACCCTATGCCAAAGACATAAGGTAGATTGATCCTTGAAAATAAATTGTAGAAAGAGTTCTAGAAAACGTTGTTTATACCACAAGTACAATTTGAACAAGTGGAATTTGAAGAATTTTATACCGACTTCCATTCTATTACTTTGGTAAAAATCAGTTATTGGAATGTAACTCAAAACTACCGGACCGAATATGATGAAATTTAAATGGGACCACACGGGAAGCACCAGCTTTCAAACAAAAAAAATATTTTGAGAATCGGTTCACCCTATCGTAAGTTATGAGGTAACAAACATAAAAAAAATACAGTCGAATTGAGTACCTGCTCCTTTTTTGGAAGTCGGTAGAAAATAAATGGTTACAGACTGATATTGCTTCGTGGCTAATGTCGAACATTTTGGACCTCTAATCCCACCCAACCAGTAAAAGAAGTAATTAGTGCTGTGAACTGTGAAAAACTGTAAATCAGTGTCAATTAATATTCAAATCGTGCAGATCAACTATCGCGAACCCCAAGTTAGTATGATTTTTTACATATGAAGAGTGATTGCTCCATTATGGCAACATATCACATTTAAAATATTATTGAGTTCTAGTAGCTTAAGAATGTAAATGTATAAACTAATTTTCTAAGCGTGGACAGATATAGTAACATACGAGCAAATCAAGCTTATGTTTACATATGAAGAGTAATCGCTCCAATACGGAAACATATCGCATTAAAATTATTATTGGGTACTATAAAAGTGTATGTATTTACCGGAGCTGCATAGGCGGATATTTCGACCATGTATATGGTGGAAGGCGTAGGGACGCGGGCGCATCTGTCTAGTTGGCTCAGCTGGAACAGCTTCGGCCACGTTTGCATGGGAAGGTCCAGCAACCGCATAATCTACGACGGGCGCTGCGGCGGCGGCTTCTCCAACCTCAGCAGTATTGTCTCCCTTGTGTTCTTCATTTTCCAGCTGAGGGTCAGGTTCATTCGATTCATTCGACGGTTCATCAGTTGCCATCGACTCTACTGCCTCAGTCTCCATGCCCATCTCCAATGCCTCCATCGTGGGAGCGCTAGGTAAGAACTCTGCGTTCTGTTGAGTCGGACATTCTGGCTTATCTGACTCCGTGTTATAGTTGGGTATAACCACGCGCGCTCCGATCAATGTTGGTGGTACAAGCATTCTTATAGTGGGCTTGGCAGTTTCATCTGCACTAGTGTCAATTTCGGTAGTTACCGACTCACTAGTTACAACAGCAGTGGCTGCGACCATGGCTGCGCTCGCGCTAATAATGCTTTGTCCTGTAGCATTATCGGTCGCGTTGGCGTCGAAAGACGAATAGTTCTGTTGTACTTCCGCCATAGTGTTGGAGTCGGTCTTGGCTGTAAATCGTTTTTTGATTAGTAATTGAAGGAATAAACAATTACATACAAATACTACACTAGGTGACGGAAAATTGTACTTAAGACAAGAGTACACACGTACATTTATCCTAAGTAAAAAGTGGACTGAAGATAGCCCCGAGATAATGGATGACGATAACGATGGTTTAAGGGAATTTCATAAATAAAATTTGATTACAAAATAAAATATAAAATAAATACGCGGCTTAAGCGCACGCGCCGACTAGCAGGCCTAGCCGACTTGAGGGTATATTTTCCCCCTAAACAGCGACATACAATAAGTAAAGGTCCATTTAGATGGAGAGATTTTCTCGAACGTTTATTTGAGAGAAATCGTACGCTACTATCGCAAGCAATAATCGCCATAAGATTATTGTATCATATTGTTTACATACAGGCAAGAACCTAATTCTCACCTACGATTAAGTCATACGAGATTCGCAAGTAATTTATCCCTTGGCGATGAATTGCTGCAACTATGTGGCAATTGTGGCCCAAGGGGAAGGGCGACTTTATGCAGGCCTTGTTTATTTAGATAATCGAATCTTGGAGTCGAGGAGCTTTCTCCGTTTGAATGGGCAATAACACATAGGTAGGCATAGTTATGTGAAATATATAAGTTATAATAAAGATAATGCCATAATCTTATCAGAAATCATTCGCCTCCACCATTTATTTCGAAGAGGACCGGCTGGAAGCGGCCTGCATCCGGCGTTATCAAATCCTTTATTTTTTTCGGCTAAAATTTAGGAATCCACTTCTTGTGAATATTGCGAAGTAAACGATTAGAAAATCCAATAAACACCCACTGGGAAAATCTTCATTGTGACGATTATTGCAATTATTACACTATATCATATTACAATAATATTACTTACTGTTAAATTGATCAGGCTGTACTGCAGGGGCACCTCGAGCAACTGATTTGATCATTGTAATATGACCTCCTAATTCGAAAACCACATAGACTTTCTGAAAAAGAAAAATATCATATATGTTTTACTAATGAGTAGTATACTCATAATATAATAATCGTAGCATTAGAAATCATGTTCTAAATACAGCATTATTATATTATTACAGATAAAGAATTTAACTTAACTTGTAAAAAAGAGATAGAAGGTATGTAAGATGGTGACCAACATGATCACAAGTTTTGTGTTGAGCCAGAAACGTCAAATTGATACAAAAACTCCAAGGTACATAACAATTTTTTTCAAGTTTTCAAGGTTTTTAGTGGCACGGTGCTCGTCACCCAAATACTTAGTTGTTTAGTCCCACAGAATGTCACTTGCAAATGTGTCCCTTCAAACTGATTAACTCTTTGCGTCCCAGAGACGTACATATACGTCAGTTTCATTCATAAATCTATTGTTTTAATTATCACGGTATAGGAAGAATTAATTAAACGACTGGCCTGTTTATGCAGTTGGTACCAAACCTGCCATCTGAGCGGCTGGTCCCGTGTTCGGTTCCCCGTACAGGTCAAACATTGTGTGTGCTTGAACATGTTTTTTTGATCTGTGTCTGAATTTGTATATGTATATAAGTATGTGCATCAGTCATCAGGTTAGTATAATACAGCCTGTCTAGTTTAAGACCTTTATAAGAAGCCTTTATAATAATAGTATTTGAGTGGATGTTGTCCCACATTATTATTAATGTAAGACAAATGATCCAACGAAAGAGGCTCTTGTAAAAGAGTACACCTGATAAAATCCTATTAATATTATAAACGTGAAAGTTTGTATGTATGGATGTATGGATGTTTGTTACTCTTTCACGCACAAACGGGGGGGCTAATGTTGATGAAATTTGGTATGGGGGTAGATGAGGCGCTGGATTAACACATAGGATACTTTTCATCATCATCATCATCATCATCCATCACCACGCGGGTGAAACCGCGGGGCGCAGCTAGTGTATAATATATGCTACATACATCTGGTACGTTTTCGAACGTCACATCCAGAAGTTCAGAATTGTAGTAAATGAGAACTCTGGAATCAGCTGTCTTCTTAAAGCCGATCCTATCACCCTGCCGCAGCCACTCAAACGAAGGGATGAAGTGCTGAACTTTCTGCACACGGGAGCCAGGCTGCGAGTATTTCATATATCTACCTGTAAAAAGTATACAGATTGTGAGAATACGTATTGTACGATCACGTAGTTATTTGGTCACTACTTTCTTTAAAATCTTTATTGATCATAGTTTTACGTTACACACATACATTACTTGTAGTCACCACACTTTCACATTATACTAACAGAAAGGTGTAGTAATACTGCCGAGCGATTCTGTAATTTTCTGTAATTTGCCGTGGTGGTACCGGCTTCGAATTGTACCCCCCCTAACTTTTCCCGTGGGTGCCGTAAGAAGCGGCTAAGGGAATATCCGGGAAATGGGCAGCAGCATTTCCCGCAGTCTGCGTCAACATCCACTGCGATCACCAAGACGCCTGCCAAGCGTGGTGCATTAAGGCAAATCCCCCCCCATGACAATTAACATTAAACCACGGCCCCCAGTTCCCGGCAGCTATGCTATCCGTGGCTACGGTAGCGGCCATTGTAACGGTGGAGCAGGGGGTGCGAAGAATCTCCGGCAGAGATCCGGTTACCAATCCCAAAAACGACCCCTGGCCCTGGCAACATACAATACACGCACGCTCAGGACCGACGAAAAGATGGTCGAATTGGAGGAAGAGGCGCTCAAGTTACGCTGGGATGTCATGGGATTATCTGAAGTCCGAAGACAGGGACAGGACACGATAATTTTAAATTCCGGCAACTTGTTCTTCCACCGGGAGGGAGACCAACAATCCCAGGGTGGTGTCGGGTTCCTCGTCCGCAAGTCTCTCGTTAACAACGTAGTGAAAGTCGATAGTGTGTCGGCTAGGGTAGCGTTCCTTATACTCAGAATAACCAAACGGTATTCGCTGAAGGTTATACAGGTATACGCACCGACCTCGGCACACTCGGACAATGAAGTAGAAAGTATGTACGAGGATATATCCAGGGCCATGCATACTTCTAAAACCTACTTCACTGTTGTAATGGGAGACTTCAACGCAAAGCTAGGCACAAGGAAACGTGATGAGTTGAGAGTAGGGCCATTTGGATACGGGCAGCGGAACTCGAGGGGACAGAGGCTGGCCGACTTCATGGAGAAGGAGGGACTCTTTATGATGAACTCCTTCTACATGAAGCGGCCATCCAGGAAGTGGACGTGGATGAGTCCCGACGGTTCCACTACGAACGAGATAGACTTCATCATGACGACCAATAAGCGCATATTCAATGACGTCTCTGTGATCAGCAAGGTAAAAACCGGCAGCGATCACCGCATCGTAAGAGGAGCATTGAATATCAATGTCAAGCTTGAGAGGTCACCTCTGGTGAAGTCTACGCTCCGTCCAAATCGTGCCCAAATCCAAAACCCCGAAAAGTTTCAACTTGAACTTCAAAACCGTTTTCAGTGCTTAGCTGAATGCGACACAGTGGATGAGTTGAACAACGGGTTGGCAGTTGATATGTCGGATTACGGTAAACTCAATAGACAAATGTGGAAGTCCATGCGACACGACTTGCGTGCTTATAATACTGCGCGTATTACGGCAGCAATTGAGCGGAACCAAGGCTCTAAAGTGTTTGCAAAGGATTCGTCTATTGGGCAAAGCCAAATGACAAAACTGAAGACCGAAAATGGCAGTATCGTTTCATCCAAGCCTGGGATTCTGAGAGAGATTGAGCGCTTCTATCGACAATTAAATACCTCGACGCGCGAACCCGTTACTGAAGCAGCTCAGGACACCAGAGCAAAGTTAGTCCGACACTATACCGAAGACATCCCGGACATCAGCCTGTACGAGATTAGAATGGCTCTCAAACAGCTTAAGAACAACAAGGCGCCAGGAGAAGACGGAATTACGACTGAACTTTTGAGAGCGGGTGGTAGACCGATACTTTTAGTCCTCCAGAAGTCATTCAATTCTGTCATCTTCGAAGGCAAAACACCGGAAACGTGGCACAAGAGCGTGGTGGTGCTGTTCTTCAAAAAAGGTGATAAAACCTTGTTGAAGAATTATAGGCCCATATCGCTCTTGAGCCACGTGTACAAGCTGTTTTCGAGAGTCATCACGAACCGTCTCGCGCGCAGGTTTGATGAGTTCCAGCCTCCCGAACAAGCCGGTTTCCGAAGAGGCTTTACCACCGTAGACCATATTCATACACTACGGCAGATTATACAGAAGACCGAAGAGTATAATCAGCCACTGTGTCTAGCGTTTGTGGATTACGAGAAAGCCTTTGATTCTATCGAGAAGTGGGCCATACTGCAGTCCTTGCAGCGATGCCAAATTGACTATAGGTATATCGAAGCGTTGAAGTGTTTATACAGCAAGGCCACTATGTCAGTCCGATTACAGGATCAGAGTACGGAACAAATTCCATTGCAGAGAGGTGTGAGACAGGGAGACGTCATCTCTCCGAAACTGTTCACTAACGCATTGGAGGATGTTTTCAAACTTTTGGACTGGAAAGGATGTGGCATCAACATTAATGGCGAATACATCACTAACCTTCGTTTTGCCGATGATATAGTTATAATGGCGGAGTCGCTCGAGGATATCGGCACCATGCTCAACGACCTCAGTAGAGTTTCCCAACAGGTTGGTCTTAAGATGAACATGGATAAGACGAAAATCATGTCCAATGTCCATGTTCCACCTATACCGGTAATTGTTGGAAACGATACACTCGAAGTTGTAGACGAGTACGTCTACCTGGGACAGACTGTCCAATTAGGTAGGTCCAACTTCGACAAGGAGGTCGCACGAAGAATCCAGCTCGGATGGGCAGCGTTCGGGAAGCTTCGATCCATCTTTTCGTCCCCAATAACTCAGAGCCTGAAAACCAAGGTTTTCAACCAGTGTGTGTTGCCAGTGATGACTTATGGCACTGAGACGTGGTCCCTTACTGTGGGCCTCATTAACAAGCTTGAAGTCGCTCAACGAGCAATGGAGAGGGCTATGCTTGGGGTTTCCCTGCGTGATAAGATCCGAAATGAGGAGATCCGTAGGAGAACTAAGGTCACCGACATAGCTCTCAAAATTAGCAAGTTGAAGTGGCAATGGGCAGGCCACATCGCTCGCAGAACTGATAAACGATGGGGAAGAAAGGTTCTCGAGTGGCGACCACGCACCGGAAGGCGTAGTGTAGGCCGGCCCCCCGCTAGGTGGACCGACGACCTCTTAAAAACCGCGGAGAATCGCTGGATGCAGGAAACGAATAGCCGGTCCAAGTGGCGTTCTATGGGGGAGGCATATGTTCAGCAGTGGACGTCTACCGGCTGATAATGATGAATGATGATGATGATGATTCTGTAATAATTCGTCGACGAGCTCACCGATGTCAAATACTTTATGAGATATCGCTCTTGTACGTAAGGTCTTTTCCAACGTTTCTTGTCATCTCTTCATTTGTTTCACGGATGTTGTTAAAGATGCAACGATGTTTGGTATTAGAGAATCGAAATATGAACCTAATCAGAATTTACATGGCAAGGTGTCAAAATTTAAATCACTTATAATTCTTTTCATACAAAGCTAAATAAAAATCGGAAATTTTTGGATAGCCCTTTAGAGATGCTTATTCTTGATGTTTGTTGGGTTCCATGCACTCTGCAATAGACAGGCCGGTTGGCGAAGTTGGTAGCACCTCTGCCTTTTGAGCCGGTGACCCCGAGTTCGATCCCCGGACAGGTCCAACATTTGTGTGCATGCACATGTCTGTTTGAGCTGTGTCTGGGTGTTAATATGTATTTAGTATGTATATAAGTCATAGTACCATAGTACTCTGCCTAGTTTGGGACCTGAAGACCTTTGTGTGGATGTAGTCCCATATTATTAATCCCCACGCCACCTATTCATTCACGTCCATTTGGCCTACATTTTCAGGAATAAGCCTGCTTGAGCAAGAAAAACTTTGGTTACTTATAACTCGGAATTTTTACTATTTCCTGGATCGCATTAGTTAGATCCCAATTTATATGCAAGCTTCTGCATGTGTGGTTTTAGTATTACTAAATCTTATTGTAACACACTCTATATGTGAGTGAAATATAGTGGTCATAGATTTTCATGAGGTGGCATAATATCTTATGAGAGACGTTTGGTTAAGAGGACTACACCAACACTTCATGTATTAAAGCCTTTACGGCTGTAGCGTGCGTCGTTAAAGACGTTATACTTAAATAGGTAAATATAATGAAAAAAAATCAACACACTTGCTCGTAAAGTGAGCCTTATTACATCGGTTTTAGGGTAATAAACCGAGCCATACCAAACACATGCATAATAAAATTATGTCCTAGTGCTTAACAGAATTATCCCTACGAAGCTAAATTAGTACCTTACCGCAACTTATAAGCGAATAAACAGAGCATTTTCAATTTAACCGGGTAATACGGATAATGTTAGTAATAACAGTAAGTATATATATATGTACATACTAAATAAGCTGTATTACCCACACAGTTATTTTTTTAGTAACAACAAAGAGGTCGCTGATAATCCATATACATTTGTGGAATAAATCAATGTTTACATAAGAGTATTTAATTAAGTCAAACAAACATTTATTATCACATTATTGATTTACCACAATTATTTTTATAAAGTATTTAATTATAAGCACTTTATTATTTAAAATTATGATTTGAAGAAGGCTTGTAACCCACGCGCGTTTTTATATAATTCCTTATTTATCGTATATGTCGCTGTGTAGTAATTTTAATGTATTTTTGTTCTTTCCTCGCAAATGTGTTGAAAAAACGTCGTATGAAACTTGTGAGATCTGCTCTTTTGTATCACAATATACCATTACTATAAATAATTACCCATTGCAAGATTTGAGAATCTATCACTAGGACTTCCTACGTGTATCTTGGGGCGATTATTCCTCTTCCTCGTGTTTGTATTCTCAGTAACATTGTATACTTAACATTCCGTACAAATCCCGTCCACAATAACAAAACATCTTAATTGTAAAAATTCACTTATTACTCCAATTTTAATACGTACCATATGGAAAATGTACTTTTGTACCTATTTAGCATTAAATTAAGTGAATCAGTTAATTTAACAAACATAGTTTACAATATGTGAATAACTGATATATTTATGTTTATATTTATTTTATCTACGCATTAGAACCATAGCCATCCAACTAGACAATCGAGAAACTTTTATGTAAATTTGAGGACGCAAGGTCATCGCGCAAAGATAAGTTTATTGGATTTGACAATAAAAAGACAATATTATAGAGTTTATCGGAGATGAAAAATTTGGTCAGCGCGCGAAATTAAAAGGATTTTACAGATACGATTTTCTAAATTTACAGAGCTCAAATGCATTTCGCAAAACAACTGTACGAGATCATTGTTCTGCGTGTTCGTAGCGCTATCGATAAAACTTCTTAGCACGAACACGAGCACACGAGCGGGCGTAAATTGATAAAAAATGGTTCTACTTTGTATCGAAACTTACGAAAGCATCCATAATGGACAAGCAGGAGCGGTTTGCCTATTTATTCCATTCTCGTGGTGGCTCGCGGTGCCTGTCATAACAACAAACACATAACAACAAAAAATGTAATCCCGTAAATTTTCAATAACGTTGTAAACATCAAAAACATCGAATAGTATAAATACTCCCGTGCGTTCTGTAATGATTCGTCGACGAGCTCTCCGCTGCCTAATACTATAAGAGATATCGCCCTTGTACATAAGGTTGCTTTTCCAACGTTTCTTGTCATCTCTTCATTTGTTTCACGGATGTTGTCAAACATGCAAGAATGTTTGCTCTTAGAGAATCGCACGGCTGTTATCATACATCAACTAGTTATGAACTATTATTGCTACATATGGTAGGCGTAAAGCGCCCTTAGCGACGGCAAGAGTCAAACATTCACCACTCCACCTACACAAAAAAGAGACCGGGTAATATGTGCTGACTATTTTTGCAACCTAACAAAATGAAATCACGAAATAAAAAAAACATTGAAATAACCAAAAGCAAAATGTTTTCAAACTATAGAAGCACAAGACAATATAAAAAGTTCATATTACATACGGTATGTTTATAATTAAACGCAAGACTTACTAATAACAAACAACATTAAGATGTTCCCGAGATAATGAAACACGGTAAATAATCAAAATTAATAATCAAGTTGCAATAAGATTTATGATTAGAAAAAGTTATAACACCGGTACCTGAACAAAAACAAACAACCAACCCGCGTTACAATATTCCTTTATCTGAGAAATTTTCTATTAGAGAACGGCGGCGCGCGCCTCTTGTCAGGAGATGAATACGAAGTTCAAGGGCACAGGTGATCGACAGCGTAGTAACTATTAATTAATCTGTGGCTAAGGGTTATTAGATTATCCATATGGCGATTAAAGAGTTCGATATTCTCGAGGATTAGTACCTTCATAGGCTACCTTGGATGTAGTTTCACTAAAAAAGTTTGGCACAAAACTTTAGATAGACTATACCCAAAATACAATTTCATATAAAAGCCCTTAACAACGTCTAGTTTAATATGGCGTAACCCAGATAGGTACGAGTACATGTATACAGGTTAAGAAACTTCAGTCTGAATTCGACAACACAATAAGGCAGGGTTCCATAAGGGTTGTATTTGCAGTCTGTGACTGTTGTGTGAGAATTACTATAGGCATTAAACCTTCTTCTTAGACATTTTATATTTTAGACACTGATTTATAGTAATTTTTCTTTTTAGATTTTAGCTATGTTTCCGGTTTATAGACATTTTAGCTATTTAGGCGATTTAGAATATAAACTTTCTGATTAGTACACTTTTCGTTTGTATCCATCCTGTATTTAAATAACGCCTAGCTGTAGTAATGTTACTTTATTATTTGAGGAATGCCATAAGTCTTTAGCATGGCGTGGCCTGCTTATAATTTGAATTTCATTTTGAGGACCACAAAATTAACGAATAGTAATGGCAGCATATAAAATAATAATTATATTAATAGTGAGTATTTTACGTGTAGTCATATCTCCCATGTTCCAAAAGCATTTCGAGTACAATAATTGGAATTGAATTTTCACTTCACAGTATTTACCAGCATATTTTTTCATCATAGCACCCGTTTCTGCATCAACTTGAACATTAAGGCGCATACAGACTGACGCCGAGCAACCCCGAGAACGCCCAAGAAGCGTGAATTTGAGAGGTTTATCTACGTCTCGTTCTCGTGCTCGGCTGTTCTCCGATCGGTGTCGATATTTTTGCCCGCTTCAAAGGGTTTCTCGGGCAAGAAAAGTGAACGCTATCACATTCTTTATCGTTCTCAATGAAAACTAGGAAGCGCTGTGTTTGTCTGATTATATAAATGTGGAGCAATAAATTAGAATTGAAGTTCATTGAACATTTTCACACAGAGTCCATTTTATGGGATACATAACACCGGCATCATAAAGACACAGACGGCAAGAATCTCAATCACGATGGAGGCGATGGCGTGGTGTATTTTTTTTTCTTGGTGTTTAGTTTTAATAAGGTTATTATATGCTAATGCACAAATAACTAAGGCTTCTGCACAGTCGTCCATCGCGGGTGGGAGCGAAAACAGTTAGTGAGAAACATTGTGAATGTGGACAGTTTCAAATTCTCGCGAAAAGTCTTTATACTTCTTGCCAAAACTTCCAGGCGTGATTCTGTAGGGGGCATATTACAAGTATATGTTTATTCTTTACATTTGTGACTAACGCATGGACAGGCAAATATAACGACAGTCAGGTTTTCATGCTGAGTATGAAACCCTAACCCTGAAATGCTTGCAGCGGGAGCTTGACTTGGCGATCTTAACATATCAACAAGTTAAGCAACGCTTGCTGCGGTCAGGAGTTGGATGGGAGTGTTCTAGTGGCATTGTTCAACTGAGCGCTTCCGTGTTACGGATGGCACATTAAGCCGTCGGTCCCGGTTGTTTGTCTAAGGACATCAGTCGTTAGGCTACGTCGAAGTTTTCAGGCTGCCTATCCACCAATGTACTGGGTCCGCGTGGTGGATTATGGCCCAACTCCTTTCTCTCTGAGAGGAAGGCTGAGTCCCAACAGTGGGAACATAATGAGCTGATTATGTATTCGAAATCCTAGATAGATACCGAAAATGCAGTGTGTAACAAAGCGTACATATACGAGCGATGTCGTCAACTTACGTCTTACGCCAGAAAAAAAATTACTGAAACTAAATAAAATACAAATACCAACCAACTAAACTTAAGATTATGTATATAAATCTATTTATACTGAAAGGTTAAGGGCAGATGAAGATATTATCCGCATGCAGATACGAGATCCGCTACTGTATAATAATCATTGAATACAACATGGTACCTATCTGATGCAGGCTAAACGTGTGCAATGTGTCCTTTCGAAGGTCGTATATAAAAATCTTTACAAATGCATAACGATCATGACAATGGAACTGAGCAAATAAATGTAGGATGAGACTTTTATTTTTAGTGCCATAGCTATGCCTCGCGGCCCCACCCATTTGAAAATGACTATAGCTCAGAAACAGTTTCCGCTATGTTATACATTTCATGCTATATTGTACCTATCTATACAATACTTAATATTATAATAAGGAAAGATTTGTTTGTTTGTTCGAATTGAATACTCCCCCAAACAATTGTACTGATTTGAACAAATCTTTCACCATTATAATTCTACCTTATCCCTGATGAACATAGGGTCTATATTTAGATTCATTATCATCATCATCCGTCACCTTTATAAAATTTTATAGAATAGAAATTGGTGTAATATAGTTTTGACGCAAAAGAGTCATAAATATCGATCCATCTGTCTAAACATACAAATAGACATACTTTCAAATTTACGACAGTCGTGTGATATACAAGTAAGACACAGAATACTCATGTAATATAGATATAGACATCATAGAAATAAAATAATTATAACATATAAGATTAGTATTCAAAGTAATAAGAGGGGGAGAGAGAGACTCCGTAAGTGTATGTGGCAATTGAGGCAATTTCTAATTTATATGCCTCTAGTAGATAAAATACCGTTTCTTAACAACAATGCGTTACGAAAGCCATATTTTATATCGGTATTAATATACGAAAAAAAAATAGGAAGTGTATTTTTAATACCCAGACCTTAGTATTTTTTAAAATTCATCCGATTTAACCGATTATCCTACGGCATAATAAACCCATTTCTATTTATTTTTTGCCTTCATTATAGTTCATCCTCAACTTGAGAGCATTTATACTGGTAACTCTGTTCTGTAATAGCTGAGAAAGTTTTCATAACAATAGACTTATAAACCACTACCGCATAAGTTGGAAAATTCAAGAAAACTTTGCATTACTTTTCTATTCACAAAGTATTATTTCCGTCCTTTAGAAAATGCTCACACAAATAATAGGGCAACAACAACAATGGCATATATATAATAGTACATTACTGTAGAATCCAGTAAGTGAAAGAGAGTTTTTGTTAATTAAATCAGGAGGAGTGCCATATATTTTTCTGAATCAGATTCGCTTGAACTAATTTTTTGGGATTATCTATGTAAACGCGGTAAATTAAAACACAATTGTCGCAATTGAATGTAAAATCCCACCAGACGTTGTTTTTTTTACTAAAACGTTTGCGTTTAGTTTTGAACATTGTTTTATTTGAACATTACATTAATGTTTTAGTAATAAATGTAAATTATAGTTTTTGAATATCCATGTTAATTTTAGAATGGAAAGCTTTAATCCAACATGATTTATAAACTGAAATTATTAAATACAAACATAAAATCCCACACTATACTTCTACAACATTACTAAGTACAAAACGCATCGTGCATACTTTTCCTGCGTCGCGTTAGGTGTCACAGACTATAAAATGGCTGCTGAAGGCTCCAAAAATATATCTATCTCATAAATTATGAGATGGATATATATTTGGGGCCTCCCTTTTATAACCATGTTACAATGGCTAATCTTTTATCTGTGTCTGGTACTGTTTTTTTCTAAGCAGATCTAAACCTACTCGTACTGTCCAGTAAGTAAATTACATACTTACAGATCGCGCGGCGAGAGTTTGGCTTTGACTTTCGGGTGGAGGGGATTACTGCGCATGGGTACTGTCGCGCCATGTGACAGAGAGAGACAAGAGTCCCTCGTCTTCGATGTGACAGAGAGAGACAAGAGTCCTTCGTCCCTCTAGCCACCCTGTGATACCCAATTTTTGACTTCTGCGCATTAACGGTCAAAGCCAAACTCTCGCCGCGCGATCTGTACTTACTGGACAGTAGAAGTTTCCAAATTTAAAATCTCGCTTCTTATTGGACAGTTGTGAATATGTCTCCGGTAGAGTTCACTTTCTGGATACTTTTTAGAGATGTTATGGCAACATTACATACCATTTTAGAGAAAATTATCTATACTATATAAAAGATTTGTATTGGTTTGAATTGAATAGGCTCCAAATCTACTGGAGCGAAATTCAAAAATTCATTCTTGTTCAGAATGCTGCTTTATATATTTTTGAATGCTACATAGGTATATTATAGAATACTACATTATATATATATGTTCATAGAGTAACATAGGCTATATATTTTTATTCATCATCCATCACCATAACGAATAAACTCAAAAACTGCTGGACGGATTACAAAATTTTTTTCACCGTTAGAATGCTACATTATCCCTGAGTAACATAGGCTATATATTTTTATTCATCATCATCATCATTATCCATCACCATAAAGAATAATAACAAAAACTACCGGACCGATTTTAAATTTTTTTCCAACAACAAATGCTATAATATATAATCCATGAATCATCATCATCATCATCATCATCATCATTATCAGCCGGAAGACGTCCACTGCTGAACATAGGCCTCCCCCATAGAACGCCACTTGGACCGGCTACTCGCTTCCTGCATCCAGCGATTCCCCGCGGTCGGCCTACACTACGCCTTCCGGTGCGTGGTCGCCACTCGAGAACCTTTCTTCCCCATCGGTTATCAGTTCTGCGAGCGATGTGGCCTGCCCATTGCCACTTCAACTTGCTAATTTTGAGAGCTATGTCGGTGACCTTAGTTCTCCTACGGATCTCCTCATTTCGGATCTTATCACGCAGGGAAACCCCAAGCATAGCCCTCTCCATTGCTCGTTGAGCGACTTCAAGCTTGTTAATGAGGCCCACAGTAAGGGACCACGTCTCAGTGCCATAAGTCATCACTGGCAACACACACTGGTTGAAAACCTTGGTTTTCAGGCTCTGAGGTATTGGGGACGAAAAGGTGGATCGAAGCTTCCCGAACGCTGCCCATCCGAGCTGGATTCTTCGTGCGACCTCCTTGTCGAAGTTGGACCTACCTAATTGGACAGTCTGTCCCAGGTAGACGTACTCGTCTACAACTTCGAGTGTATCGTTTCCAACAATTACCGGTATAGGTGGAACATGGACATTGGACATGATTTTCGTCTTATCCATGTTCATTTTAAGACCAACCTGTTGGGAAACTCTACTGAGGTCGTTGAGCATGGTGCCGATATCCTCGAGCGACTCCGCCATTATAACTATATCATCGGCAAAACGAAGGTTAGTGATGTATTCGCCATTAATGTTGATGCCACATCCTTTCCAGTCCAAAAGTTTGAAAACATCCTCCAATGCGTTAGTGAACAGTTTCGGAGAGATGACGTCTCCCTGTCTCACACCTCTCTGCAATGGAATTTGTTCCGTACTCTGGTCCTGTAATCGGACTGAAATAGTGGCCTTGCTGTATAAACACTTCAACGCTTCGATATACCTATAGTCAATTTGGCATCGCTGCAAGGACTGCAGTATGGCCCACTTCTCGATAGAATCAAAGGCTTTCTCGTAATCCACAAACGCTAGACACAGTGGCTGATTATACTCTTCGGTCTTCTGTATAATCTGCCGTAGTGTATGAATGTGGTCTACGGTGCTAAAGCCTCTTCGGAAACCGGCTTGTTCAGGAGGCTGGAACTCATCAAACCTGCGTGCGAGACGGTTCGTGATGACTCTCGAAAACAGCTTGTACACGTGGCTCAAGAGCGATATGGGCCTATAATTCTTCAATAAGTTTTTATCACCTTTTTTGAAGAACAGCACCACCACGCTCTTGTGCCACGTTTCCGGTGTTTTGCCTTCGAAGATGACAGAATTGAATAACTTCTGGAGGACTAAAAGTATCGGTCTACCACCCGCTCTCAGAAGTTCAGTAGTAATTCCGTCCTCTCCTGGCGCCTTGTTGTTCTTAAGCTGTTTGAGAGCCATTCTAATCTCGTACAGGCTGATGTCCGGGATGTCTTCGGTATAGTGTCGGACTAACTTTGCTCTGGTGTCCTGAGCTGCTTCAGTAACGGGTTCGCGCGTCGAGGTATATAACTGTCGATAGAAGCTCTCAATCTCTCTCAGAATCTCAGGCTTGGATGAAACGATGCTGCCTTTTTCGGTCTTCAGTTTTGTCATTTGGCTTTGCCCAATAGACGAATCCTTTGCAAACACTTTAGAGCCCTGGTTCCGCTCAATTGCTGCCGCAATACGCGCAGTATTATAAGCACGCAAGTCGTATCGCATGGACTTCCAAATTCGTCTATTGAGTTTACCGTAATCCGACATATCAACTGCGGACTGCAGTCTCATTTCGCTCCGTTCTGCCATTAGTTTCAGAGTTTCTTTTGAGAGTTTTTGAGCTTTCCTGCGGCGTTTGGTCTCACAGAATTCGGACCCAACCGCTTGGACAGTTTCCACCAACCCGTTGTTCAACTCATCCACTGTGTCGCATTCAGCTAAGCACTGAAAACGGTTTTGAAGTTCAAGTTGAAACTTTTCGGGGTTTTGGATTTGGGCACGATTAGGACGGAGCGTAGACTTCACCAGACGTGACCTCTCAAGCTTGACATTGATATTCAATGCGCCTCTTACGATGCGGTGATCGCTGCCGGTTTTTACCTTGCTGATCACAGAGACGTCATTGAATATGCGCTTATTGGTCGTCATGATGAAGTCTATCTCGTTCGTAGTGGAACCGTCGGGACTCATCCACGTCCACTTACTGGATGGCCGCTTCATGTAAAAGGAGTTCATCATAAAGAGTCCCTCCTTGAGCCAGCCTCTGTCCCCTCGAGTTCCGCTGCCCGTATCCAAATGGCCCTACTCTCAACTCATCACGTTTCCTTGTGCCTAGCTTTGCGTTGAAGTCTCCCATTACAACAGTGAAGTAGGTTTTAGAAGTATGCATGGCCCTGGATATATCCTCGTACATACTTTCTACTTCATTGTCCGAGTGTGCCGTGGTCGGTGCGTATACCTGTATAACCTTCAGCGAATACCGTTTGGTTATTCTGAGTATAAGGAACGCTACCCTAGCCGACACACTATCGACTTTCACTACGTTTTTAACGAGAGACTTGCGGACGAGGAACCCGACACCACCCTGGGATTGTTGGTCTCCCTCCCGGTGGAAGAACAAGTTGCCGGAATTTAGAATTATCGTGTCCTGTCCCTGTCTTCGGACTTCAGATAATCCCATGACATCCCAGCGTAACTTGAGCATCTCTTCCTCCAATTCGACCATCTTTTCGTCGGTCCTGAGCGTGCGTGTATTGTATGTTGCCAGGGCCAGGGGTCGTTTTTGGGATTGGTAGCCGGATCTCTGCCGTAGATTCTTCGCACCCCCTGCTCCACCGTTACAATGGCCGCTACCGTAGCCACGGATAGCAGAGCTGCCGGGAACTGGGGGCCGTGGTTTAATGTTAATTGTCATGGGGGGGGATTTGCCTTAATGCACCACGCTTGGCAGGCGTCTTGGTGATCGCAGTGGATGTTGACGCAGACTGCGGGAAATGCTGCTGCCCATTTCCCGGATATTCCCTTAGCCGCCTCTTACGGCACCCACGGGAAAAGTTAGGGGGGGTACAATTCGTAGCCGGTACCACCACGGCAAATCCATGAATAACAGACTATATATTTCTATTTATCAACATCATCATCCATCACCACGCGGGTGGAACCGCGGAGCACAGCTACTATTTTTATACATTTAACGTTACAGCAGTGTTTGTTATCGGGTATATTATATGATTGTGGTGTATTTATGTGTGTGAGCATGATTTCCATTACAAAATGGATCCTAGTGCAATTGTGAAACGTTAACTATTTATGTTGCCATTTATTTTATAATTCAATATGCGACTTCTTTTTAATCAAAATATTTTCGATCAGTCATATCTGTAAAGAATGCCTACAAACGGTTTCTCTAAGTATATGAAGTCGAAAATTAAGTTAAGCAAGCAACACGTATTATAATCACAACACTATTTGTTTGTGCCCCAGTGACGTCATACGACGTATAGGCCGTCATTGAAAAATGTTTAAGCGCCAATTTTAAAATTTGAAATAAAAACACCTTCTTTTTAATTTGAGTTCTTTAAAAGAATATTAAAAAATGCTAGGTGTGTATCTCGGTGTTCTGAATAACTTAACATAGATTAAAAAGTCCACTTTTTAGACTTGAACGCTTAAATTTGAGATTAGCACGCACGCCTAACGAAATTGGTTGTTTTATTAAATGGCATAATATGACGGAACTGCTTATTTTGTAGTGACTTTTGCAGAGTTTGTTTGGGGAAGTGCTGAACCCCACCTTGGCCATTTATTCTACCGCTAAGCAGTGAGCAAACATTACTATTTCGGTTCGAAAGGCAATGTTTCCAGAGAAGCTATAGGTTGAGCGATCTAAAATTTTATATTTCAGGTTGACGAGCGCATTGTGATACAGGATTATGAACTGTTGTAGTTTAAAACTCTACATGGCACTGAATAGTTCAGGGTAAGTGTGACGCTTAATCGGTCCGAATCAGCAAGCCTCCACTTCATACATAAATCTTTTGTTATAGCGTAAACCTGATGCGGACAGATTAATATAAGACAAGCAACTCGTTCGTCTCATAACCGAGTTACATTAAAAAAATATTTCTGACGCTTTATTTGGTGTGGCACAAGTATTTAAGCGCAAGGGTTATTTACTAGGTGTTAGCTTTAAATACATGTAGGTGCTGAAGGCCATTTAAAAGATTCCACTAATGAATATAAAATAATTTAAAAATAATAAATCGAGTAGACTATAAATATAAAAAATATAACAAAGATGTAACATTTATACAAAAAATAAAAACTAATAAAAGAATGCATTTGACAGTATTCTCTTGAGCTGCTCGACAGACGTATTGAACAGATCAAGATCATGCCGAGATGCTACGTCATTGAAACAACGGCTTGCTCTTATCAGATAACTGTTTTTCCTATAGATAGAGTTGACCATTGGGGTGAATAGCCTACACGGTCTCCTAGTTGGATCAGCTGGCACTTTCACACCCACGAGTTCCAGCAACTCAGGACAATCAACTGCTCCATTCGCTATCTTTATTAAGTAAGCTACATCAGCAATTTGCCGTCTTACATCTAAAGGAAGAATGTGAAACTTCTGACAGCGCTTTCTGTAGTCTGGAAGATATGTTTTTGTTTTAAACTGCAGATGACGCAGAAACCGTTTCTGAATTCGCTCAATACGCGTAATGTAAATATCGTACTTAGGGTTCCAAATTTGCGAGGCGTATTCTAAATGGCTACGTACATAGGCACAATAGAGGATTTTGATGGTTTTTATAGATTTAAACTCTGTAGATAAACGCAGGACAAAACCTAGCGCTCTCGATGCCTTATTTATGATACTATTGATGTGCTCATCAAAGAGTAGTTTGGTATCAAAAACAACACCCAAGTCACGGACTAAACTGACTCTTGTAATATAAGTATTTTTGAGTTTATAATTGAATATAAAGGGTTGTGGCTTACGAGTGAATGTGCATTGGAAACATTTAGTTATATTTAAGTCTAACTTATTAACTAGGCAATAGTCGCCGAATCAAACGAGATCCTCTTGAAGACCCTGGGCATGTTCTGGGGAGTCAATGGGGCAAAGTATCTTCATGTCATCAGCGTATAGGATTACTTTGGAGTACTTGAAGCATGAAGAAACATCATTGACAGTGACATTAAATAATAGTGGACCCAATAGAGATCCCTGTGGAACTCCAGAGGGGACTTGCATAGGTGATGACGTGTATCCATTGAGTACTACTGTCTGGCACCTGTTTAGTACATACGACGTAAACCACCTATACAAGTTCCCTCGAATACCTACGGATTGGAGTTTCTGAAGTAGTACTGTGTGATCGATTCGGTCAAAACATTTGTGGAAGTCTGTGTATATGACGTCCACTTGAGAAGGTTTGGACATATGCAACGTTAAGTAGTCGCTGCAGACAATTAGGTTTGAAGTTATAGACCTACCTCGTAAAAAACCGTGCTGCTGTGCGCTAAGTGAATGTTTTAAAGCGGGATAAAGTTGCTTGTATACAATCCTTTCTAATACTTTAGCAAACAGACATAGTTTGGAGATAGGTCTGTAGTTTTCAATAAGATTTTTAGGTCCCTTTTTGTGTATAGGTGTAATATACGCAGACTTCCAGATCGAAGGCATCACACCCTCTCTCAGAGATTGTCTAAAAAGTATGGTCAGAGGAGCTGATAAACTGTTAGCACATTGAACAATGAATGATGCTGGGATGTTGTCAGGACCTGCAGATCTGTTTAGGTCTAAGGACTTATACTTATGCACTTACCATCAATGTAAGCAGTGTAGTGCGGCAGCCACTGGATCGTGGGTGGGAAATGCCGGTTGATGTTAGCGTTTAATATGTTGACGTCGGTGACACCCATACGAAAACTGCCGGCGTACATGTACTTACATTCATGGATTTGGATCTGAGAACAAAAGATAGATATTAATACTGTGTGCTAACAATATTTGGCATAAACATTTCGACATTACTAAATTCGACATTATTAAACACTCTAATTATAGTCTATATAGTACGAATATTTAATGTGGAAGCGTTCGTAGCGGAGCTTGACTTGGCGATCTTAGTCAATCTACAAGTTAAGCAACACTTGCTGAGGTCAGAGCTTGGATGGGTGACAGCTCGTGGCATTATTCAACTGAGCGCTTCCGTGCTTCGGAGGGCACGATAAACCGTCGGTCCCGTTTGTTTGTCTTAGGACAACAGCCGTCAGGCTTTGTCGTAGGCCTTCGGGCGGCCAGAAAGTTTCAACATGGGTTGGACACTAGGATATCTACCAAGCCACACTGGGCCCGCGTGGTGGGTCATGGCCGAAATCCTCTCTCTGAGAGGAAGGCTCGAGTCCCAGAAATGGGAACATAACTAACTGTTTCTGATTTAATTTGGCACTAAGGTATAGGTCACTTGGTTGCGCTTGGGCCGGAAAGTTCTGGAGTGGATACCACGGACCGGCAAGTGCAACGTAGGTCATCCACCGACAAGGTGGACAGACGACCTGATAAAGGTCGCAGGAAGACGTTGTATGCAGACCGCTACCAACCAGTCCTTTTGGAAAATTATAGGGAAGACCTATTGTTCAGCAGTGGACGTTCTACGGCTGAGATCATGATGATGAAAACACTGCAATTGCAACTTGCACAATTTCTGCGATATAAACTGGAGATTGTTACATCACAGTACAAAAATATTACAAAATAATAATTAACATAATTTTTCAACAAAAATTCTTACATTGGTAATCTTTATATCTATCAATAATTTAAGTTTTGTTTAGAGCAAATAATAAGATCATTTATTTCTAATTTGTATTTGAAGTATGTACGTGCATCACAGTTAACTTAGTTTTGCGCGTTGACCACTAAAATAAAAATAAAATATGAAAATACTGCGCTTTTTCCTTTTATTTTTGGCCATTCGACGCTTATTATTCAAACAAAAACTTTTTCTAATTCAGATCTATAAAATATTTGAAAATATGCTCAATTTTATTTTTAACTGTTATGTTCAGTTTTCTTGTTAAAGGTTTTGCCGTAAAGTAGTAACATGTATATACTTCCATCCTAACTGATGTATTAGTATGATATCACTTATCTGTAAATACGCGTATATTGGTTATGAAAAAGAAGAACTACGCAGGCACTATCGATTGGTTACAAATGAACAGCATAAAAATAATTTATCAAAGAGCACGGCATAAAATTGCATAATATAAATTTAAATTCCAAGTTTATAAATTTCTAAAGATTATATATAGTCACACACACGAGTAAGACGAGCACACAAATAAAATACGAATAATAATAATTATGGTGAAGAAATCGTATAGTATTAATAGCTTAGGTACAGTACTAAAAAAATATAACAAAATTAAATGGTGATTGTAGCTTGTCTCAATATTAGATTCGATATTTAAAGCACAAATTCTATGATGTTTCATAATAATCTTTCACTTTTTAAACCTACTAAAATTCATAACTATACTTGTCTAAATTATTATTTACAGTTAGAGAATCACCTTCAGTTGATAAGTCACTAATTCGAGTAAACTGTAGTTGTACTCCCTAAAAATATACTGTTGCTGCTTCTAGCTTGCATGAACTATTTTTAAACTACAGAACAGAAAAAATATTTTGAGATAAAAAATAAAACTTTTAAAACTGATTTGGTTCAAATCGCCTACCTTATTTCAGAGCGTCCTTCCACGACACTGCAACGGAACAACTACCGAACGAGAGTCCTGAAGCGGCCCTATAGACTTATAAATTAAAAAGCGCAGTAACCTCGACACGGCGCGCGGGGGTGATTTGACCAAGCATCACGCTTGGTGACCATGTCATTTATTGCCAGCTATTTCGTATACGCGATATTTTGTAAACATTGAGTTATTTTGTGATGGATTTAGATATGTTTTACAATATGCTATTATTGATTAATTTGTTTAGGATTTGAAAATTAGAACCTTATTAAACTACGAGTATAATGATAATATTGTAACAAAGTGATTTTATATATAGCCAGTTGCCTTACAACAAAGTATACAAACAACTTATTGAATCAAAAATATTATGCAATAAAATGTAAAAATTTGGACGCTCCACTGGAATTTGTGATTGTGAACTACTGGACGGATTTATAAAAATAGTTCACCATTAGAATACTGCATTATCCCTGAGTAACATAGGGTTATATATTTTGTTTCAAACATCACCAAGCGGGAGAAACCGCGGAGCGCAGCTAGTGTTATATATACGTGTAGATTTACGAGCGGTACGAAACGGGATAACACGTACACCGTTTGAAGGTTGAATACCTTAACTACCGGCCGTGGTGCCCACTAAATTGGAATCTTCTAGTTTGCGGTTAAAATCTTAATTCTGAGTGAGATTTTAAGGTTTAAATAGCCTATACGATATTTATCAATTTAAGGAAAACGAAATAGTTTTTTTGTTGACCGTACGAGAGAAGCGAGCAAAGCGTCTCTGCTTTAACTGCCCAAATTGACTTTGTTCTCTCCGTATGTTTAGTAGGTTGTATGTTGGTCCTCCTGCAGAGCCGTGCGATTCTCAAATGACTCGTCGTTGCGGTCGTCGACCAGCTCATCGCTGTTAAATACTTTATGAGATATCGCCCTTGTACATACAAGTAAGGTTGTTTGTCCATCGTTTCTAGCCATTTCGTCATTTGTTTCACGGGTGTTGTCAAAAATGCAACGATATATGTCGCATTTTTAATCAATCTTGTTCAAACTCGGTGTGCATGTTCTACTATTCAATACAATTTTATTGTCGTCGACGATTTTTGAGTGGCGTGGTACCTATCCTAAAAGAGGGGAAATTTGCAGCGGTGCTATTTACCGACCGATTTTGATAAAATTTAGACGTACACCCATTGGGTACCTGCATTTATAAAGAAATGTCGAATAAGAGAATAATTATAGGTCAAGTGGTTGTCGAGATAATAGGCTATGAAGTTTAAAAACTGGACGATTTTGGTAATATTCGGTAAAATCATTTGGTACCAACAACATATAAAACTTTAGCAAAATTGGTCAAGGGCCTACACTAAAATAACGAACTACGAAGATTCGTTTGACGGATTTCACGATTTATACTGTGAAAAAGGACAAAATACAGTCACGGGTGATGAATTCTTCGGTCTTGTCGAAATAAATATTTGTCAAATTTTGAACTGTAGATAGCTCAGACTGCGAAAAATTGCCACTGATAAAAGACTGTGCTCGCTAGGTCAACTGTTGGCAGAACTATTTGTGTAAGTTATTGGTATCTTTATCTTTATTTAACAGCGTATTTTATTCTTCATATGTCTTTATTTCTAGTTATATCTTACTTTACTATAATTTAAACATTATTTTAAATAAATAAAAATTAACCTCAACGTCATAAAAACACATTTGATTTTGTCAAAGTTCCTCGCGATGGGATCCCAGCCAAACGTGCCTATCAGGCTAACGGCATTCCCGCGTTGTATGGCCAGGGAAATGTTCTGCACTAAGATAATGGCCCGACTGAGGATCACGCGTTCTCTCTTTCAGGCGCCGCCCGAGTTCTTTAACAAATCTCTTGGCCTCCAGGCCCCACGGCTTAGCCGTCTCCACAGCAAACGGCAACTTAAGGTGCAATCCTCTGGCTGCCGCTTCCGCACCCGCGCAAACCGCTCGCTGAGCGGCTAGGAGGTGACGAGAAGCAAATGTGCTGATGCAGGTAGGATTCCAGATGAGGCTGCTACCTCGCCACCACGGAATCAGCGTGAGTCCATCTGGCCGTTTGCCATCCAAACGTGACAAGCCGGGGGGCTCGAAAACACAAGGGATTTCTGCTAAAACAAGCGATCTCCTGATCACCTCGTTGATGGCATGATGCCATGGTCATCGCCCTGCACACCGGGTACAACTGAGACTGTGGTAGCCATTCGTGTCTACAACCGAAACGCACACGCAGACGTGAGGTTCGCACACTGAGCAACCGAGTCGGCATCCCGCAGCCACCCTAAGGGAGTCATCGTCTAGCAGCGTGCCCAAATGAGGTGATGGTAGGGCATGCAGCCAGGCACCGGACTCCGGGTTAGAGGCAGCGTTGAGACGAGCCAACTCGAAACCTGTGGCTTCGTTACGCAGCTGGGCGAGGATGTGAGTCCCGGAAATGTCGTCCAAATCCCTCTGACACGGGTTTTGTAGGTAGCTCAGCGCCTGGATACAGCTGGAACCAAACATTGTGAGCCTCCGTAGCGAAAGGGATCTGGATGGTGTCACTGAAACCTGTCAACTTTCTCATTAATAGATGCGCGACACCAAGCAAGGAGGCGAGGAGGCGAGGAAATCAGACGCCGGTCTCTTGCAAGCGACGCACACCAAGACCGCCATACCCCCTCCGTCCACTTGGATCCACAGCTCGGCTCCACATGTGGATCCGCGGATACCTATATTTCCTCTTTAATCCACAGGTGGATCTGTGAATACTACTTTTTCCTCTAAAATACACAGGTGGATCTGTGAATACTTCTTTTTCCTCATAAATCCACAGGTGTATTCGTGGATACTACTTTTTCCTCTTAAATCCACAGATGGATCTGTGAATATTTTGATTCCTTTTCAATCTACCTACTTAATCAGGTTTACGCTATAACAAAAGATTTAAGAATAAAGCAGAGGCTTGCTGATTCGGACCGAATCGTCATCATCTTAATCAGCCCATTTTGTTCCCACTGCTGGGACTCTCTCCTCTCAGAGAGAGGAGAGAGAGGAGTTGGGCCATAATCCACCACGCGGGCCCAGTGCGACTTGGTATAGGTTAGTGGCCAATCCATGTCGAAGTTTTCAGTCCGAATAGCCTAACGACTGTTGTCCTAAGACAAACAACCGGGACCGACGGCTTACCGTGCCCTCCGAAGTACGGAAGCGCTCAGTTGAATAATGGCAGCTTCCTATTTCGTTTCGTCACCTATTTTTAACCTAGTAAATAATTGATTAAATCTATTGTTTAAACCATATGAACCTATAATTTTATACAATTGCTACATATGCATCTCAAATGGAGATTATTGCCATGCTTGTACACTGGTTAATAGTAAAAAAATGTTTATCAGAAAGGGGTATTCAGAATAATATTTCAGAAAAAAGGCCCAGAAATGGCCTTGATAGCGGATTGTGAAAATATTATTATTTTTAAATCCCCTCGTTTGTGGATTCAAGTGGCATATAAAAATATTAGTATTTTTGGATCCCCTCGTTTGTGGATTCAAGTGGCATATAAAAATATTAGTATTTTTGGATCCTCTCAATGGTGGATTTGAGAGGAGATAAAGGTATCCGTGGATTCACATGTGGAGCCAAGCTGTGGATCCAAGTGGACGGAGGCGCCATACCGTATACGGTATGGCGGTGCCTTTAGGCAGACTGCGCCACTGCGTTTCGTTGAGGCTAACGTTTAAAGTTTCTTCTACTATACGCTTAAGCATGTTGTCTCTCCACATTTTTTTTGATAGGCTAGTGTCAGACCACTATGTCACTTGATGCTCAGGATCTTGCCGTCGAAGGTGGTATCACACCAGACCTAATAATAGCAACATAGCTTTAAGGGACAGCTCAAGCCAGAGATGGAAATCGATCCCGTGGCCTCCTAATCGACGGCCAACCCCTGTTTCTCATGGGCTATCATCGCTTACATGTAGTGGCTTTGATGTCACGCAAATGTTGATCATCTTTTTTCGTATGATCATGAACGGCTGACGTCGACAGGCCGTTCATTTTTTTTTAAATAAATTTTAAAAAAAAAGTTACATAGGTAACTGCAACCGGTGACTGCTGCGGAGTAGCACGGATATGTAATGCGCCTGAAAAGGCATCAGTCAGAATATTTTATGGCTAGTGACCAATCTACTGCATCATTCACAACACCGGTCCTACCAGGTGACTTGTCTATCAAAGCGTGGCAGTATACGAAAGAGTGAGAGGGCTTTGGCACTGGTTATTACCACGCTCGTCACGATTTGAATATATATGAACATCAACAAATACCTTCATCTAATAAGTCTCTATGCTCCTAAGGAGCTTATTACAACCTTCAATTTTATGATGGCCTGCGAAAGGTTTTGAAAGGTCCAATTATTATATATATATCTCTAATATATATAATAATTATATATTAGAGATATCTATATATAGATATCTCTTAATAAATCTTCCAATTATAAATCCAACGATTTTAATGCCTAATATAATAAGGTGCTTGGACGGCGCGGAGATCTCACATGTAACACCAATGGAGACGAACTACGTTTATCTTCGTGTGCAGATTTACCTGTGTGTCAACAATTTCTACCGTACGGGCGACAAGTATAAGACATCTTGGATGTACGCACGCTGTAAGCGCGAACATTGTGGACTTCTATTTAGACCAGAGCTGTGCGAGGCCCTCATCGCGTCGCATGCCTCACCTGGTCTAGTGATTCTGGCCCCGGGAACTGATAAGTTACAAAAACAACCTTAGCTACAAACGTACTGACCAACGCCTACAAGGCTCCTACAAACAAACAAAAAATTCCAATATTGCTAACTATGAATCACTAACAAAGACCAATACAAGAGACTATCAACGCTGAGTGCAGCTTAACTACACTGAACACAACACAACAAAACATCTTTGATCCGCAGTACAATAAAATCCCCCATCTAGCCCCCACGCGGCAAAATGAGCAGGTGACAAAGTGCTTAGTCGCTGGGCTTTTTTCTTTACATTTGAGTGATATTCTGAATGACTTCACTTTACTTCATTTATGATTATTATGAGATTCTCATGATGACTGCACTGGACATTACATAACTTACTCGTAGTTTTGATCAAGGCCGGTTTCAAGCGAATGGATGAATGAATGAATGAATTGATTTATTTGAAATGAACCCTTTACATAGTTTATTTATTTGAAAGAAATAAATTAATCAATCAATTCACAGATCGTTACAGGAGCTATTTATCACACTTGGTCTTCATGCTGACGATGGCTAGTGATGTCAGCAATTTGCAAGCGTTTCAAATCACCTCAATGTGTCGTACCAAAACGGTTTTTTCTGCAGGGCTATTATGTATAATTTAAATTAATTTTAATTATTGTTGCTAACAAATGTTGATTGAAATCTAAAAAAATGGCCGCTCTATGTCACTCTAGTCAGCTCCAGTCAACCACTTACTAACATTATGGCTTACTGGAGTTTTCAAAACTGACATAAAGCCGCCATTTTTCAAGATTTCAATCATTCAATCATAATTTGTTAGCAACTGAGATACATAATAGCCCTGCCCATCATAACAATCTCTAAGAAACTTCTTAAACAGTTTGCACGAGGTACTACGCACCAGAATGTCGTGGTAGCATAAGGTAGTAAAGAACTAAAGAAAGTAAAATCTTCTCGGCATCTCGGGAGCATTCATCATGATTACAACTACCTAGAAACTAAAATTTCCTCTCGGATTACAAAAGCAGCAGCATCATACTGTATCCTTCGACATATGATAGTTAGCGCCCGGTCTCGCATGACCTGCAGCTACATACACAGATTGCTCTGAAAAAGACAAAAAAAATAGAACGATATTATACTAACATTTATATATATTGCTTTTGCCACCTTTATGACGTCTTCTAAGGTTATGTTAAGTCCATTGATCGACACTTTTCACATTTTGTGTTTAAGATCGATTCTACGGTTATGATAGCAAGCCCAAAGAAAAACAAATTCCCCATACAGTCCTTGCAAGTGTCAATTCATATATTACAACAATACAAGATGGTGCTGGTATCTGGTGTTTATGACAGATTGCAGGCTGACAAATGCTATATTTTATTCACAGTTGAATGAAAGTGAAAATCACCTTAAAACAGGTAACGCCCCATCGACCCTGTAAGCCCGGGTTCGACCCTGTAAGCACGGGTTTTTTAAGAATAGGTTTACGGTAACCTCTGTCTGTCGCAAGAGCCGACTAAAAGGGGACCCTAAGAGCTCGGGTATAGTTGGGAGTGGGGCCCTAACTATCTCATTAACGAGCTCGAGAAAGACGGCGACATGATGTGGTGACAATTGACACAGTGCCATCTTTAGACGAAGGAGATGCTCTCAGAGTCGAGCCAAAGGACAATATGTCTTGTCCCCAGTGCGTTCCTATGGAGATCCTGGGGTCATCTATAGGACATCGAATAAGGCCACCGAGGGGGTTTTAGTGGAAAGTCCCACATAACCCGGACGCTCCTCATAGTGTCCGGGTATCTAATAAGATTTCTCTCTCGTAAACAAAAAAAAGGTAACGCCCCATGCGAGGGTGAAAAGAGCTCGCGGAACAGACACGAGAATGACACAATTTTAACAATAAAGCTGTTTCTGATTTTGAAAATCGTTGACAAGAAGAACTCCTATAGTTACACTTAGAATACCAAAGGTCATCTATCATCATGTATCCTTTATGTCTTTAAAAAATATGTAAGAATTTCACTATGAAGTTTCACATTTTGAAAATATTTATTTTCATAGACTAAAATGATCGATCTTCCTCGTGAGCGTTGTTGCTTAATACGGTTGTCTCACTTTAATACTAAAGAGAAAATGAGACGAAAGATGTAGTTCTATTCACCACGCGCATGAGGCGTGATTTGTAAATGCACACCATTTTCATAATTAAAACGTTAAAAATTAAGTCTTTCAGACTGATGTTTATAAAAAAAACATAGGCTCCAACGAGGAATCTAATATTATTATGGAATCTACTCTACCTGATATTTTGATTTGAATTTGCGTCAAATTGCAGAAAATGGTCTCTTACCGCCATTATCGCGGATCGCTGTAATTGGTTAAAATAATTTTATATTATGGATGACGAAGTAATACTTAATCATTATCTGAAAAAGTTTTAATGGCGTATTTCAATGAATTACGTGTAAAGTATAAGTTGTCCTCAATGTGGTCAACACATTAGATATTGAAAAGCACTCAAAAATCGAATAATGACATAGATTTAACAAAGTAAATAAAATTGCATGTATTTTTTAAATGGACAGTCAGATATCATATCATATCAGCTATATAGCAAATATCAATAGCAAAGAAGTAAAAGTCCTCATTGCATATAACGTAGAAAAAATCCATCAAAAATATTGGGTAACTAAGGTTTTAATAAACTCGTGACTATGGTAAGCCCTAGACGTCACGGACTTAAATTCGTCTACAGTAGTTTCTAACGCTTTGTAAATTTGGAACATTACAACGCTCCAGCAATGTTGTATACAACGGCGTGCTGTAGTTATTAAATACTCTTTGATTGGATCTCTTTTATCAATCTTGGCATACCAAAGTAAGTCTCTTTGCTGAGTACAAATTGCGTTCACGTGGCTCTGTATAGCCATAAATGCGTTTTTCTTACGGCACAGGTGATCAATAGAAAACTGGCGGCTAAGCTAAAAATTCGTATTGATTAGTTATTGACATACATATTATAAATAAATTTAATAATTAATATGAGTTCTGACGGTCCAGTAAGTGAAATGGAGATTGATTGTAACTCCACCAGATTTCAGATCAAAAGCCTAATTGGCAATGGAAAACCTGCTTCCGGCGAAGAAAAAAAGTAAACATTTTCTCCGGAACAGTATTTTGGGCATATTTCATTGAGAACAAACAAAAGTGTCCCGGGGAAATTAATAACATTTTCTTTTAGTAATGGCCCCAATATGACTAATGTAACTTTTATTATAAATGAAATGTATAATATGTGTATGTATAGGTTTACTGTGTATATGTATACTTATAATATGGACAAATATTAGTCAGAAGTAAATAAAATTTATTTTATTTTATAATGTAGAAAGTATGTTTTATTTCCCTGCATTCATTTAAAAAAAGCACTATATATACCTCGGCGGTAATAGCAATTGCCTGTATCGTATTAGTGAAGTTCTCGCCAATGCTCGGCCTGCAAACTCATACTCGACAGTTGAATGTTTTGACAATACGCAATTGCCTATTTTGCGGCCTTAGCAAAAATATATTATTTCATAAAGAATAACAATAAATTAGCATATAAGCATATACCGCAGGGGCGGCTTTGTGGCGAGCCGTCGGTGAGTGGCGACACCGTGGATCTCGTACTCCCTAGGGCTAACTGAGACCCCTGACCCCCGGCTTACCTTAATTAGTCGTCTGGGGTTGGAGACGCAAAAGCAAGTAATAAAAAGCTTCAAGGGTGGAAGTGTTAAAGGTCATAACGCCGGAAGTAGCGCTCTAGTAAAACCGCAGAACACCTCTCGACACCGTTTAGCCATCCACACCAACGTTGCCCTTTTGTCACCGTTGTGGGTGGCCCTTATGGGGGCCCGTTTAGTGGGTGGCAAGTCACCACCTGCATAAATGTTTTAAGATGAGACTTAAATTGGCAGGTGCCGTAGTCTCGTCCATAGGCCACTATATCCCTTATCACTTATAAGCTCATATTAATAGCTTTGCCATTTTACCCATTTTTGTAATAGATATATACCATGTCAACATACATCCAAAATGTTTCCTTTTTTATACTACTTTGTATTTTTTTAACAAAAAATCCTCTAAGTGTTGGCTACAGCCCCACTTATGCTTTTGTTAAGGACCGTATAAAATCCGTGAGGGAAATCAAATAAATGGCATACAGGTGTATACTTATACATACGTGTAATGTGAAGTTTTCGCTTCTACCTATAACTTTTCCTCATGTAAGCTACAGCGTACTTCTACATTTCATCACAAGCTTAAGCAATAAACACACATCAAAAAAAATTGCGATCACTTTGAATAGCCAAAATCTTTTTACTACGGTAGATTATATTATGATTTCTGCGTCTTTTTATTTTCTATTGATGGAATTGTCAGACCATTCCGAGTAAACCATGGGCACCAATTTGTACTGGTCGATGATAATGCACACGCCCATCAAGCTCAACGAGTCAATGCTGCTCTCCGAGAATACATCACAAGGTTAGACTGGCCTGCCGGCTCTGCCTGACTTAATCCCAATCCCGCGTGCTCTAGCACGCGTGGGATGCTTTTAGGCGAGCTGTTTGGAACCGTCATCCACGTCCCCAGACAGTGCCAGAGCTCAGGAAAGCAGCGATTCAAGAATGGGAAAGGTTACACGTTAAATTGGAATATAAAGTAGACCGTAGTTATAAACAATCTCCATTGCAAATTTTATCAAAATCCGTTAAGAGCCATTTCACAAAATCACTCTACTGAAGTTTAGGTAAATGCCAGCGCATCGCTTACACAGGCGAAAGAAGTGACGACGGAATAGCGTGACTGTGAGTAACATATTTTGATACTTGCACTCATTTTAAAAACTGTGGCTTTGGAATGAGTAAACAATCAATTTCTTGTCGATCGAATTTATAATCATTTAGACTTATGTTAAATATTTTTTCGTGTCTAACAAAGCAAAGTTAATATCATATTTTAACTGAGATCAGATTAATTGAATAATGTACTTTCTTTTGATATAATATCAGTTTGGAATTACACTTTATTTAACGCAATAAATCGTGTTAAACTGCTGATATAATTCGTGGAAATTGGCGAAAGATCTTTATTTTTTTTTCTATAATGATGATCAATTATCGATATTCTAGTACACTGTGTGTCAACAAGATTATATTCCTGATGAATAGATTTTTTGTTTAGTTAATTTGATGAGTTTTTATACAAGAGATAGAACTCTGAAGTTTGCTATATTCCATTTAATTCGTAAAACGAGGTGCGGGAGATTGGTCACTACAAAATAATTAAAGTTATCCTTGTAAATGTGGTACATTAACTGAAAAGAGGACAGATTATTCTATTTATTTCAATTATTCAACTATTTGTGAATCTTTCCTATGATAGTAAATTAAGCGCTTAAAATCTACGATTACGCGCATTAAAATGTGAAATGCCTCTTAAGCTGTTGCCAGGTGAAGAAGTAACTAACATATACTCAATCCAAGCTTTAGCACTAATATTAATGTGCTAAGTAATATTTTATGAAAGCCATTGAAAACATATTATGTATTTATCGTGGCCTTCAAATGTACGGAAAAACGATCGACAGAATATTACAATTTTGTGCTACGAGATAGTATTGTGAAAGTATGATTGCTGATGCCTGTCCTGCCAGTTTTGCATTTCAAAGTACTTCAGTGTTGAACAACAGTGACATACGAGAGCAAAAAAGCACAATGTGCTGCACCTAGTTCATTTATGTAAAACAACGAATGTCGACGACCTCAACCGTCAAAGAAGCTAATACTGTTTCTTTAAGATAGCATTACCTTTCTGTCAAATTTAGACATCATTCATCTAATATAACTGGAGGCTACTACCCAAAACCGAACTACGAAATTTCGTTTGACTGATTTCACGATTTGTACTGTGAAAGTAAAAATCTGACTGAATTTGTACTTTTTCACTTTTACACAGCTGGGAGGAAGGAGAGGCACTAGCCGTGGTGGACAGAGGTCAACTTAACAAATATAAATGCAAGCTAATTTGTTGCCATTTTCATTAGTTTTATATTTGGACTCACGGTGGGGTGCGTTATTCCATATTGGTTTCTGACGAAGAGTTTACATTCTATCAGCAATTTTGAAACTTCTGTGTCGCAAGGCGAACGACCTACCCGTCTGTCATTGGCACTTAATAAAAATAACATAAAACACTTAAGAGCATTTAAGTTAAATACATAATTATTTTTTTAAACTAAAAATGGAACCGACTTCAACATTAAAATGAGTGAAATAACGTGTCGAAGTCGGTACCATGCCCACAATATTATGTTATAATAGGTACTTTGAACTATTATGGGAACGAATTTAACAAGTTATTTCACACTCTGTAGTGCTGACATCGCTTTCATTTTATGTTAAAAAAGTTCACCTTTTTTGTGACCCTTGCTACTTACAGGATCGACTGTCATTCACCACCAATTACGATATCATCAATATATGCGAAACACTTTTCAGTTATTATATTGTATCTCAAAACGGCTTGTCCGAATTTGATGAAATTTAAATGGGACCACCTGGGAAGTATACTCTACCAATTGGATTGCTCTTTAAAAGGTTATACGTGATCATGCATAGAACATAAAAATATATACGGGTTAACTTGAGAACCTCCTCCTTTTGGAAGTCAGTTGATAAAATAGTCAAACAACGCACCTCATATATATCATCGACTGCAAGGTGATGTGCACTGAAGATGATCGCCCCCATAGGGTCAATGTTCATACGTTGGGCGAAGCTATAATTATAGCGTAGAATTACGTTATCGCCGCAGTACTCCGAGAAGGCCCTGTAAAAAAGAAAACAAGGTTTTGGAATAATATTGTCATTGAAGATTGTAATTTTTTGTAATTAATCCAAATCGTTTATTTGAAGCATTTTCTAATGAATGCAAAAGAACCAACGAATGAAACAATTTAGTAAATTAAATTTAAGAACTACAATCATTTAGTGATGTTTAAAGTTTTGAATGAGAAAAAAATATCTGCACACGCGGTGCGGAGAAACGATCTTAAATTATATATGTACTTAAATAACTTGAAATGTTTCATTTTACATGAAACGGATAACAAAAAATAGTTAAAGCTACGAGTATCTAATATTTATTTATATTATATTAACGGGGCTTAATCGCGTTAGTAATAGTATTTATTTACCTCGACGTTTCGATCAAGTTGCATTGATCGTGGTCACGAGCGGACTGTCGCGGAATAATATAAATATGTGTTCACATCGCGAAAGTTTAAAAATTACTATCTAATATTTGTAATGTTATTTAGTGTTTCGTGGGTAACCTTAAAAAATTTAATGTTTTTGTGAGTTTAGTAAAACAAAATATATTCTTGCAGTATATTTTAATTTTACTAAACTCTTATTATAGTGGCGTGTACACGAAAACCCTACTGTAGTATTTTTTCGTATGACTACGCAACTGCCCATTATAATAAAAATCGCATAGATAGAATTACAACGTAATAAGTACAAGAACAGACAATATCCCTAACTCCTTGGATATATTTTTATCGCAAATAAAATGGACTGTCTTGTATACATGTTTGGCTTACAAATACATTCGAAATCTTAATTATATATAGTTTAACAAAAAGCTTTTTCATCTCTCCAGCTCGAAAAGGGCACTTTGGGGCATAAAATCTAGAGCTAAATTGCTTTTTACTGCGAGCGTGAGGCACTGTGATTAAAATTTCAATAACCCCCTTTTGGAATTGCATGGCGATGAATAACATAAACAAGGAGGTGGTGCGTTCAAAAGACCTAGCAATTTAACTCATAGGCACAAAATGTTGTATGTTATTTATTGATATTTAATTTTATTAATTGTACTATTGCCTTTTAAAGACATATTATTTAAAATAAATACTAGTCAACAATTATGCTAATATCGCTTTCTTAAAAATATCAGGTTTGGGTTTCGTAAAAATGTTAAAAGCAATGCAGTTTCCGAACGCAACAACAAAAAATAAATGGCGGGCATACATTTTATTCATTGGGTGGTTTGAAGTAGATTTGTGGTACCTACTAAGTATTATAAGAAAAATTAGTGCGTTCTGCAATGAAGATAAATTACTAACTCCAAGAGTTGAAAGAGCAAGTATATCATGCTGAATTAAGCTGTTTACCAGAAAAGTCACGTGAAAATGTCTTAGCCATTACTATACCGTGATAATTAAAACAAAAGATAATGAAACTCACGTTAATTTACGTCTCTGGTACGCAAAGGGTTAAGCCGTACGAATTGTTTAATAATTGGCGACTTTCAAAACTTGCTTAAACTTATTCTGAGACTGTCATATTTTAGGAATTATCAGAAACGAGGTAAGCGAGTACACTTTGTCTAATTGTCTGATATACCTATAACCAATAATAAGTACTTTTTTTGCTGATAGTGGTGAAAAGTTGTATGTTTGACACGGCAGCAATTTTTTTCTATGTCTCGTGCCCCTAACTAACTCACTTTGCTCAGTAGTATATATTATTAGAATAACTTAATCTATCATCTATTCGACTACTTCGCTAGTTCAAGGTTTTTTTTATTATTATTGCTTTTGTTCACAGACTCAATGGGTCCGTGGCATTGCTTACATTTATATTTTAAACTTATATTTTTTTTTATAATTACTAACGGAATACAGGAGAATTTTTTTTCTTAATAAATTCTTCTAAACTTTCACGTTGCACTTTACGTGTTGTAGTCGCGGATAGCATTTGGTGACGCAGACACCGCACGCCGCACGAAACGGCTGATGGCGTCTTCTTCGTCGTCGGTGTAGTAGGTGAAGGTCCTGGTGTGCCGCGAGACTGCAACCACTGCGTGCGGGACGCTCTCGTGCAGACTCATGTTGCCCTTGGTTTTAATGGCGATGACCGACTCGTATGTCAGTCCCTGTGCTTCATGGATGGTAAGGATGCGCGACCCCGTGCCTCCACCATAACCCTGGTTGGTCAGGGTCTCCTTTTCTTCCTGAGTGTGTACTAGGAAGAGGGTGTTGGGGAGGGTGCTGGGTATATGCGCATCTCTGTACCTTCTCTGCTCCAGGGACCTAATACGTGGGGCTGAGGAATATATACCTATATATATATATATATATATATATATATATATCCCTCAACGCGTACGCGACATCCATGGGATTCCGGTGTGTGCACAACAACTCCTGATTGATGGTAGCTATCAGGTTCGGGCGACAGTACCTTAGCTCGAAGAGGTTCTCTCTATCGATATAAGGTAGTTGGTTGACGTCTCCGATGAGGACAATTTCGCGAGCACCTGCCAGCCGCGCTGCCATGACAATGGCTCCGAAGTGGTTCATGCGAGCTTCGTCTACCATAAGGCGAATGACGCTCCTACCACTTCGGATGCCATTCACGAGTACAGAAGCCATGGTGCGCACTTTGGTTTTCACCAAGTCGCCTATGCGGTGCGCTAGCTTCTCCCTCAGGTCTTTTGCTGCTTCGGTTGTCGTGGTGATAATCACGTCCTTGTCCACATTGAAGTTTCTTACCACACATGTTGTTTTACCACATCCCGGAACCCCGTTGACCCATCGGATCTCCAGTACCTCCCAGCTTTCCCAGGACTTTACCATTTCTAGGATCCTATCGTCTAGCATTATCCTGGTACAGCGGGCGATAACCACGATGGGGTCGTTCGGTGGTGTGTTCCGAGCCGCTCCGTCTCATCTTAGTCTAGGGCCACGAAACCACGTTCAGAACTGTATGCTGCCATATACCGACCTTCCATCGCTCCCTTGATGACCAGGGAGGTGTCGTTATTGTATATGGCTGCATCAGCCTCCTCGAGCCTCACCTTTAAGAGGCCTTCGTTTTCTAACCTGAAGGACTGTAGGATATTTTCGCAGTTCCTGAGATTGACTACTTTAGTCGCTTCTTGCCATCGCTAGTAGTGATGGCAAGAAATTCGAGAAGTGCGTTTCTGGCGTGGTCTCGCGGCCCCAGGGCCGGGATATAACGAGGCGGACTAACCTGTCCCACATCGGCTCTCGTCCGAGCAATCTGCTGTGGCGGCTGTTGTGTCCTATGGAGCGACTTTTGTGGGGAGAGCTCCTTTCGAGGCGGGATCCGTAACACGCTCTGCGCCATGATGTTAAACGCCGTCGTAAAGGTGGAGATAGAGCCTTGGCCTTTCTCACGACCTCCTTTCTGACGTGCCGTGGCTTTTTCGGCAGCTGCTTTACGCTGGACTCTCTCCGAGCCGCTGATGGTGGGCGAACTAGGGACGGGATTCCCCCAGCTGTCGTTTGCATTTGTTCGGTCGTGTGTGGGAGTCCTAAGATAACTTAGAATTTCTCCTCTGTTTTCGTACACGACCACCTCATGATGTTCAGAGGCTTTTATGCAACCGAGCCGGTCTACGGTTTCGCACGTCGTATATTGGATCACCATCGCGTCTACGCTTATCACCCGGGGTTGCCGTCTGCTTTGTCACTCAACTTTGTAAGCAGCGAGCTTACCTGCGCGAAAGGTGTCTGAGCCGACCATTCGAACAGAGCGACCGTTTTGTTTTTTGATCGCACTAATCAACATCTATGGCCTAGGACCTCTAGCACAGGCATCGCATCTGATGCTTTCCGCTTCATTGTGACTTTGGAAGTACTTCCATTGAGCAGAAATGCTAGGCCGGGGGACAAACGAGCTCGTTTTTTGTCCAGGGCTAAGCAAAAACTCATCCCGAATCTTTCCCTGTCGACCTTTTCCATAAAGAGAGCCACACCGCGGATCTTGATCCCTGGCACACCTCTTTCTGCGTAGGCTAGCAGGTGTTCGGCCTCTACGTTCTTTGAGGTTGTGTGCTGGTGCTGGGGAATTTCGTCGTGTGTGGCGTCTATGTTCAAGGCTTAAAGTTAGCACTCCACACAACAACTAACTTCGCTCACTTGTTGCATAACTATTACCCTTTTAACGACCGTTTACAGATAATAAGTTACAAAATGAATGGATGTTACATACATTATGGCATAAAAAATATGGCCGTGTAAGTAATAACCACTCTTCAAAACCATATTATACATTTAGTCAAAAAAGTATCGGGAATAGATTGTTTTCTTATGGTTCCAAATTTATGTTTTGTTTTTTTGTTGTTAGATATATACAACTGCTTTCCATTTTGGCGCAGAGAACTGAACCGAACCCGAACAAAAGCGTCAAAGTCGATTTAAAGTCAAAGACTGTTTTCTTCAATTGTCGCGGTTTTGTACACTCGGATTTGTTGCCGGAAGGTACAAACACATATTTCCAGTTGTGGATGCTGAAAGTAATATTTTTGAGTTAACGTGTACAGATCGCGACACATAAGTTGAACTATGAACACATTTTCTGCTTTCAATCGAAGTGCGGTATGAGGTGCGGTGCGAGAGGCCGTGCGTAACCATAGCAACGCAGTGACTCCGCCTCTCGCTGCCCGCGCACTCCGCGTGACCCTGGAGTGCAATCAGACTAAAAGATTTCAGTTCTCTGACATTCAACAAAATTACTAGACCGACCAACTCTAAAGAGACAGGCAAGTGGAATTGTTTTTGACGTATATAATTATTTTGTAAGAGAAAACAACATTAATGATTATATGAGTTATGAGTCAATACAGTCGAAGAAGCTTACGTCAAAAGAGATCGGTAATATGACGGAAGAATTTATAACCCAATCGGAGATTCTGATAGCAGTGATTCTGGATCGGATTCTTTAATCTGGATGATGGTCTGGAATCTGGTATGAAAATAATATAACATTTTTAAGGAAAGTGCAAAAGAACGATAACTGGGATAACGATGATACACAAGCGTCTACGTGGAATGTACCAATGGGTTATGACATTACAATATGCCATGACGGTTCTGCAAAACACGGTTTCATAGAGATGGCTTACTTGCATTTAAATCAAACACCACTACTGGATACCACGAAGAAACGAATGCCGCCATATATAAAGAGTGGTTCTATAATGTGGTATTGCCGGCATGCCAGAGCCTTCTGTCATATTTATAGATAATGCCCCTTATCATTCGGTGTAAGTACAAAAAACACAAACCAATAGAAAGAAGCATTTATGGCTTGGCTACAAACAAACGGCATTGAGGCAAATATGCAAATGAATAAAAATTTGTTAAAGGCAACAAGCCAGCAAAAGTGCAATGATAATGATATAGATGAATTGGTTCTGGAATACGGTCATCGCGTTCTCATAATTCGACTTTTTCATTGCGTCAATGCAATTGAGCTATTCTGGGTTCAAATAAAAGGTGACGAAAACGAGGATGAGCCTATTAAAAGAAGCCTGCGGGAAAATCATTAAAGATGACTGGGCTCTTCGAAAAATTTGACTGATATATCACCATTGATACTAACATTAATTATTATATAGTTATATATCTAGGCGAAGATGATGACGAAGACAGCATCTGCTCAAGCGAATTGGAATCGAATTAAATTTGTTTGTTTGCCAGTCGTAACTCTTTTTCAATATATATTATTATCGCATGTTTATTTTACTTATTACTTCAGCTATATTCAGAAATAAGAATCCAGACAAACAAGTAAGTAATGAAACTAAGTTACTTTTAAATTGGGTCGGTTAAAAAGCAAACAAAAGCGTTAATTATTTCCCATCACTAGTTATGATCAACTGACAGAATTCAGGATCGTATTCTTTTGTTGGTCGCACTGTAAAGAGTGTTTATTATTTAACGACTAGATTTTTTGTTTTTTGTTCCATATTGGTATATGGAACATAATACATTCGGAAACAAATTAACTGTATTAAAAGAAATCTTTAACTTTTTTTTTCTGATTATGTTCGTGTGGCGTCCGTGCAACGTCCTTATTCGTCGTAACAGTGGACATGGATGGAAATTTATTATACAAAATAATTTAAACTTTACTAAAAAAATAGAGTGAAGAGAATATATTAAAACACTGTTTTAAACTATCACGGTTGTTCTCTAAAGTTATATGATTATTAACGGGATATTTACCGTGGTAAGGTTGTGGAATGAGAATGAGGGAATGTCTTCCCGTGAACATGGTATCGGGAGCTCATTCCACAACCTTACCACGGTAAATATCCCGTTAATAATCATATAAGAATATATTAAGTCCTTACTTATGAAATTGCCGTATGTTAATACTGGCTAGTGTGAAGATCGATATATTTCTTTAATATGATTTAAAAACAGAATCTTGGTATTTTTTTCAATTATTTAATTTAATTAAAATACAATAGGCTATGAAATGTATTATTAAATCTGTTGTGGATTCGTTTTCTTGCCGTAATTTGTTTTACAAGGTTGTTTCTGTATCCATAAAAAAATCGGAATAGCCGTTATTAACGGTATCTTATGAATAGTTCGAATAAGTATTCCGTCGTGGCACAACGAAGCCCAAACGGCACGCAAATAAAGGGCATACGATCCACCACATGTAACCAAGTACTGATAATGCCCGCACGGTGCGTTTTTGGTTAGATTTCCTCCGTTTTTTAAATTTTGGTCTCGGCAATGAGCCCCGCGACCGACCGGAGACTAACGTTAATTGCGATGAACTGATAACCATAATGGAAGCAGATTCATCTTAACCACGTCAGAATTAGCCGCAGCCGTCAACGTACAACAACAACAAAATCGAGTCACAGCTTGCAAATTAAAGAACTTCTTGAATAGCTACACAAATAAGGAGATCCCAAATCAGTTGTGATGAAACGTGGATATTGAATGATAATCGAAAACGGCGTCACATTGCTTGGAAACAGAGGAGGCAGTCAACCATGCCCCAAACGCAAATTAGGTCAAAAGAAGCGACTCGTTTCTATGAGGTAGACCCGTGCCAGTATTGTCCATTACCCGACTCTTCAGACCTGATGACTTTTTACAGAGGAAGAATTAGAAATTCGATTAGGAGGTGAAAAACGCCTATACCGTGATAATTAAAACAAAAGATTTATGAATGAAACGCACGTAAATTTACGTCACTGGTACGCAAAGGTTAAGCGTACCAATGAACGTAACGTTACGAAGAGGTATCAATTAACTTTGAACAAAAAGTCCAATGTGCAGTTACAGGACAATAATGACCAATACTTATTTATATAACAAATATATTAAATTAATTAAATGATTATAAAACACTGTTTGGTATTTTTATTTTATACTAGCGTCTTCGTTCGCTAGTAGGCTCGCCATAACCCCCCATCTTTTCATGATTATTCTTTCATTAGAAAAGAACCATTTCCTGACAATCATTACAAGAACAAAAATAATTGCGAGATTGTTCCATCCGTTCTCAAGTTTATAGCGTGACCGGGAAAAATAGGGGTTAAATTTATATATATAGATAGAACGGCATTTTCATAGGTAAGGACCAATAACTCATAATTTTCACTACTTTTAATGTCTAATAACGAAATTACCTGTTCACTACTGCATTGGAAGCATCCTTCAAGCTCCTGGAATAGCAAGGATACGGCATCAATATTAACAGCGAGTACATCACTCAGCTTCGATTTGCCGACGATATTGTGGTCGGCGGAATCGATCGAAGGCCTCAATCAACTCAATTACTCAACGGATGGGCCAACATGGACAAGATAAATAAATATTCGAAAGCACTTGTTGTGCCTAACAATATCAGTTTGTTTCCCAACTCAGTTCTCGAAGTTGTTAATGAATACGTATACCGTTTGCAGTTGCAGTTTAAGTAAGTTTACGTATGCAGTTTAACTAGGCAAGTACAATTACGAGAAAGGGGTCAACAAACAAATCTAACTCAGCTGGGCAGCGTTCCGGGATATCCGGATATCTGCTCGGCCAAAATACGTAAGCGAAAAAAAGTCTTTGATCAGTGTGTTACCAGTGATGGCATTTGACACTTTTCTCTTACTATGGGCCTCATAAGTAAGCTCAAAGTTGCTCCACGAACTCTGAGCCGAACCAGGATTGAGCAGGAGATAGAAAACAAAACAACAAGAAAACAAAAGTCACCGACATGGCTCGAAGGAAGGGTAGTTGCGCGTGGCAGTGGCGTGGTCAAATACCACGCAGAACTGTCAGCCTATTAGGCCAAAAAGTTTTGGAGTGGAAACTACAGACTAAAGAGCGCAGCATTGATAGTCCACCAACAAATTGGACAGACAACCTGACATAGGTGGACAATGTTTGATGCAGACCTAGTCGAACCATTTCCTTTTGGATGTGAATACCTATGTCCAGCAGTGGACGTATTACGGCTAAGATGATGATAATAAATCAATGTAACTTGTGTGTGGTAATCATACTTTTTGTTTAACTTGTTTTGACATTATTTTGATAACTTTTTATGACACGGGCATATAAAGATATGTCTGTTTATATATGCGCTGACAATAACGTTTAATCAAACGTTGATACAAAGTTCATTACGTGAGTTATTTTTAATTGTAAGTAATGGTATAATGTAAACGCTTCCAATGCTCCACGACGGACTAGATATATTATATAGTCTGCACACTCAAGCCTTTATTTTTAAATGGTAAGCAAAGACTCGTAATTACGGTAAGGTGTTAACGTCTATAATGTCTATAATATTGAATGGTAATTCCAAAGCAGAGTCTGGCAGCTACGACAAGGTGTTAACGTCTATGATTGTCTATAAAGTGACTTCACTAGCAAGTTAAGAGTTATACATATATTTATCCAGGGTACAGAGCTAATTTGTTTTAACAATTTTAATTAACTTATTTCAATATATTAAGTTACAAATTAATACACGTCTTACCAATATGGTGGAGGCGGTGATTCCGGGCCTCGGGGTGGACGTTTGACGTGATGCTCCAAATTGCAGCCATTATAGTTGTAGTTTCGATCTCCCGTTTGCACTATTGACACCTAAATTACAAAAAAACAATGTACTTTTCAACGTTCCAGTCTTCGTCATGGAATTATCCTAACCGGTCAGATATCAACGTCACGATTATTACCGCAACGTATTTTTGAAAATTTACGGCACGCCAGTTTACTAGTCGAAAAAAACTGGTACATCTATTCTGGTTAAAAGCACAGTTTTTATTTTCATATTTATTCAAAATTTTTGCGCTTATGTGTGTTCACTTGTACTTTATAATCTTTAGTCACAAATAACGGTTTTATTGTTTTCTTTTTGTGTGGGGTTTTAAAAGCGGATTACAAAACGCAACATGTGAAAAGATACGAATAAGGCCGAGAAGAGCGGTCTAACTGAGAGCTCAATAGAAATCATAGTATTTGTCTTCTATTATAACAGAGTTCCGTCCTTTAATTCATACCTGAGCGCACTGTCCATAGAGATCGACGACAGCGTAGATATTGAGATGTGGGACGTACCAGGCCTTGCCCATGTCCATTCCATCCAAATAGTAATGAAGGCTGCGATCTGCGTGCCACATTATACCTAAAAACAAGGTGCTCTGAAATTTAGTGTCAATATATGAGATTTTCCAGCGTAGATCTATCTTTTCTGGTTTTGCTAGCCGGACGACCTCTGTTTTAAATAATGTCAAATTACAGAAGCAGGAGGCTGACGTAAATCCAGAGTAAGTATGGTGACTTGGGGAAATTGTGGCGATTGTAATATTGACAAAAAAAACGAAACAGACGGTATAGACTTTATAACATCTGATTGAATTTTAGGTCAATAATTTACTCATCGGTTCAAGCCCGTTGGGGACCCCAAACAATTAGTATAATGTTTACAAAAATATATAAGATACGAGGCGATGATAGCTCAGGGGTAACGAATATCGGTCGCCAATCCGACAGTCGCCGGATCGATCCCTACCTCGGGTGTAGCTTTCGCTGATGGAGACATCGTGATGAAATTGTCACCATTGGATGTTTCACTACTACTTTCTGATACCCTCGTTTCTAACTGCCGCTCTTATGTTTAAAACCCTGTCACTAAACGCCTAATGGTATGTTTCGGCAGGTGGCCTTAATAGCCAGTTACCACTCTAGAGTGATACCAAGTTCAACTGCAACCATGACTATCAAGTGAGACCGTAGCCAAATTATATTAGGTATGATGGACGAAAATATATATAAAATACTAAAATGTGACGCTTTTGTCTCAGTTGACTGCTTCATTAATAGAACATGACGGAATTCTGGAAACAGTTATCGAACAAAGCAGTCATGCTATAAAATATGTAAATAATTACATGGGCAAGTGTCTTGCTAGATTTATATTCACCGATCAGTATGAGCTCTGACAAGAATTTACATAATCATAGATTGCCTCCAGTGAAGAACCTACTCGTTATATATAGAGTTAGGAGGATAGTAGGTTTTTTAGGCTAGTGACGTCAAATACTAGTGAAGTTATGACGTAATGTTACGTTAGGTCGTGCGGCTTATGTGAAGCGCTACACCTGTTTTCTAACACTATAAAATGTATTGCGACTCCATTCACGTGGCATTGCTGTCGTCAATGACTATCTCGTCTAAAGAACCAGTAGAAAGTTCAAGTTCAAGAGTCTTTGTCTTTCGGTGCAATGAGACATTGGTTCTTGAAGTTTTGGAGTCGGATTCATATTATTCTTAATTTCAATGCATAGGTGTTATATAATTATTATTTGTTATATATCAGTCGGTCATCAGAGATGGATTCAGTTATATATTCACCTAAAAACGTATATTTAACGGGGGGGCTCCCATACAATAAACGTATTTTTTGTGCTCGTTATAGGTCGATATTGAACGGCAACAGGTACAGGCTTAAAATATGAACAGAATATTGATTTACATTAAAAATACATAATTAAATGAAAATAATATTAATATACAACAACAACATCGGACAACATCGTGAACATCTTAAAGCTCCAACATTGCGAGCTTGGATCGTTGATAGGATAAGATATCGGTAAAACACAGCCACGATATAGCTATCGCGGCTAGATGGATGCGAGGGGATAGGTACGGTGGCTAATAAAAAATAGTTTATTGACGTAACAAGTTTACCGTATTACACTGCAACTGCTACGAAGTGTTTTGGATCATTAAGATACATATCCATATATCGTAGACGAACAGCTTGATAATTGATAACCTACATTTGATCACCTATTTGGTGTACACCTAACTGTGACTTAAACCTTTTTGGTAAACTAAATTTTTTTAATTGTATTGTTATTGAAATTTAAGACTTTTTGAGATGGTCTAAAAGAAATCACTTTCTATTTCAATATCCCATTTAGTAAAACTTGGTAATTTCCTGTTTCGTTGGAAATGCAATATGGTGATATCATGTTAGATTATAGACAGATCATAGGTGATACATCACTCGCGGAGCCAAGACGAATCTGATATCAAAAGCCGTTAATCCCTTTAACCTATTGACTCGGGATTCGCCATATTTGGCCAATAATACAATAGATTTCGCAGAAATCAACCTATTTTCCAGAAACTGCAACGTGTGTGGTTAAGCTGTAGGAAGATCCTAAGAATTCCTTGTGAGCCAGGTAAAAAAACAGTTATTTTTGTACTTACCAACTCGACTGCCTTCAGTAAGTGTGTCCAAGTCTAAAGGATATCCGCTCCTCACGCACTCTCCGTCCTTCATCATGGCGGCGCCGCTCAGGATATAAGTATCCCAAGTTAAATCGGTAGCGGTACCAGCGATTGCTCCCACACCACCGCCCGCTTCTAAGTCATCGGGACGGATCGCTGTTACGCCTATAACAATAATAACATTCTTTATCCTTTATTTATTTATCTATTGCCTTTGTGGTGGCCGCATTAACCACAGCTTATGTCAAGACTTATGTCAGCACCGGTGTAGTCTTATCATCTATTGAATACGGTAGTTATTTACAATTATTAGGACTCATTCCAACCTACTTTATATCATGTTTTAGGCAAATGTTATTAATAACAAAAATACTTCTATGTAATCAAATATTCCGTCATTAGGTAGATTTATGTATTTAGTTGGAAACCTTTAAACTCTTTAGAAACGGATTTAATATAACCGGATCGATTCGAGGGGATGTTACCGGAAAAATAAATAATTGAGGGTTGGCCCACCAAATCCAAAAGGTACTGGTTCTAATCATGTCCCAAGTGCAATTTGAGTAGTTGTAAAAAGATAAATAAAACTTTTTATCCTAATTTGAAAGGTCCTATATATATTGCACAATTACTTAAGACATCAATATGCTAAGATTAGGATTTGAGAACTGCTCCAGTACATTTTTAAATCGTACTGAACTGAAATACGTCATAGTCAGTTTATTAAATCATAAAATACAGCGCGCATATTTTATATGTTCATAACAATGGACAATATTCACGATCTACATCGTCATCACCATCTTTAAACTTTATAAATAACTTGCTGATAACGCGTTTGTCTCCAGCAGCTATATATAGATTACATTAAGGTGTAGATATAATCATAAAAGCTTCAAACAGTACCACAGAGAAAAACCAAGTTGAGATGAAAGCAAATGTTGTTCTGACATAGACTCTATAATTTAGTAAATCCACGCTTGGGGGCGCTGTCATCAGTACGCGACTAGTTCCTGAAGGAATCTACGCATATTGCTCTCGGATATTTTCATTTTCATGTTTATGTGCAAAATGGAGTGTTGCATCATAATAAATCGCAATAGTGTCAACGGAAATAAAGTATTTTATCGCTTCTAATACATTTTTATTTCAATTTGTATCAAGAAAGTTCGATATGGCACTAGATGGCGCTTTAAATAAATTAAAGCGCCATCTAGTTCCAAATAGAAATACTCATGGAAGTGGTGTGGAGACGTACTAAGGACGGAAATAGAGTAACAGGTGGATCGTGACTGATTAAATAAAGAGTGTTACATTGTCATCGTATAAGTGTAATATCAGGTGCATTAAATTTTACAAAAACTGACGTGAATTATATTTCTTCTTGACATTCTTCGCATTATAATTGTTGTTTATAATGCGATCATCATAAATGTTTTTTTAATTCCCTACCGATATTTCTTTGATACATCTGTGGGTTTAGTAAAATATGCTCTTCATTCCGTTGAAGATCATAAAACTTTTTAGTATTTACCCTCCTTTCATTTAATCCTTCCACCATACCATTTTGGCCAAATACATTATATTGAAGCGTATTAACTGAATACAAATATTTTCACAATAATTATAATTATATCATGTATGCAAGGTTATAGAGACACATTGAACTGTATACGAGTTCATAATACAAGTATTTTAAGCAAATGTTTATTCGTATTAGATCAATATATGTTCACCTTACCCTCCCCTTACAATTCCTCATATTGTATTTAATTGACCCCACATAGACCCCCCTTTTTACATTGTACCCTAGTCCGTACCTGGCCAAAATAGCAGCACTTTTTTATAAAAGTTTCTCTACTCGCTACTAGGTGGTGGTGGCTACAGAGCACCGCCTCCCGCACCCCCGTTCACTGGCTTCACCTTATTCTGTATAGAAAATGAAAGGGGGCACGTCCTTATTTTTTATATATGCTACTTATATTATATATTACTCTCTTTAGTCGGAGTTTTAAAGAAGATGACATGTAATAGCAATGCTGCAACGTAAGGGCGCATTGGATCCGGCTTTATCACTTGATACGTAACACGTACATAACAAACAGTAATGACATCAAACCAAAGTATTGCCATTATAATAGGTAACTCCTAGTAAAAGACCCACTCCAAAGATTAAGAAATAGCTATTAAATTGACTTTGATTTATAAGGTTGTCGACATGTCTTACCTTATCATTAGCATCAGGTTAGCACCACAGATATATATGTACAATAGATAACGCAAGTATCACGATGTATACTGAAACCAAACTTGCCGACTTTTTATTGAAATTGAATTACGTGAATTTATGTATAATACAATTTTAAAATAACATATGTTATGGAAATATGTCCTTGCCTTTGGGGGCTCGAAATGTTTGGGTTATTGCAGTTAATACCTTATTTATTACAATTGAAATAATACTCATCAGACTGACTCTTGCTGTATTCCATTAGGAGGTATTCTGCCGTGTAACTGGCATGACAACTTACCTATTTCTAAGCTTCCAATCCAACAGTCGACCATCTTCTCAATCCGAATTTCAAACAAATCACACTCGCGCAGTGGCCTCGAACTGAATAGTACTGCATCATTGAACTCCGAATATACGGTGGTACGAGACGCTGTTAGTCGGTTGCGACTTAGTCGCGCGTTTCGTCCGTGAACGCGATGAAAACAAATCTCTCTACAACAAAATAAATACATGTATGACAACGTCCAAAAACTTTTCGATCATAATGCGTGTCTTATAAGCTGGAAACACAAAGACACCGGCTTACGCTAGAACCTGCGTAGTGATAGATTTTAAGTCTAATTAGAAACGAGATTAAGCCTGGGTTCCAGCGCCGCGCGACATTAGTTAGCAGCCTTAGTTAGTCTATAACGTCACTTCACAGTGGCGTTTCTGACAGTATTTCTTCGCCAGGGTATAGCTGCGTTATATATCCATATTTTCTCATAAAATTTAGTCACTTTCACATATACGACAAGGATACGTCGTTAATGCAGTAAACATTGTACCTCGTGCAATAATTTTTCAAAAAGGTCGTATTTAGATTGCTATCTGTGAAGCGGGTCGGAATCATCTCTTTTCACATTGATACGATGTGAAACGAATATTTTATTGGTTAAATTTACAAATTATTAAACTCAAATTCACAATTAACTTCTAGCGATGAAAAACTAAACAGTCCAAGTCTTGTGTCTGTTTGAAATAACAACTATACTATAAACTTACGGGAATACAGTAGCGTTGGATTCAGAAGAGATTGGCGTATCAGGCGATTCAGGTTGCGGTGGTATGTACAAAACATCTATAATGGTTGCTTGCGCCACTCGACCATACAAATCTAAAAACAAAAACAGATATATACATATATATATATATAAGTACTAAAAATATATACTATAATAACATATATATACTATAAATAATAACTACGGATGGCGGGAGAAAATCCCAATTGTTGTATAGGGTTATAAACTTTTAAAATTGGCGCTAAATCATTATTAAATTGCGGCGTATACGTCGTCTGACGTCGCTAGGGCAAAAACAAACAGTGTTGTGATTATAACACGTTTTGCTTGCACATGGAGGTGGCGGGAAAAAAACAACAGACTATTATAATTTATTTTCTTTTGTATTTATTCTCAAGTTTGACGTGTAATAGTGGCGTAACCGTTGATGTTCACAATGGTATAAGAGTGTCAGTAAAGTGTGTAAAACCAATAAACATTCATTTTTGTTTTTTTTTCGTCAATCGTGTTAGCAAGTTTTAGTAATGCATCCATGTGACATACAACACAGTAATTAAATGAGTGACTTATTTCTTAGAGCAGACTCTAACTAGCTACACGAAAAAAGTTTACAACTCTGCAGTTACAAAAATAAACCTACATGTTAGCCGCATAATTTCTATGGTATATAAGGTATGTAGGGTTTTTCTCAAATGTAAAAATGAACCCTTTGTTGTCCGTCCGTTCATTTGTCTGTCAAGAGCCTTTTTCATTCACAAAAAGAAAAAATCCGAAATCCATAAATGTTTAACAACAATTATAACAAGAAAAACGAATTACGAAATTTACTATAGAATATTATTATTACTATATATATTATATATTATTACTGTTATAACCGTGTTTATGGATCGACAGTTTGTCTTTTGACCTAGTATGTATTTAGTTTTGAAGCAATAATATTACATACTTTCTTCAATTGCTTGATTCTCAATCTCCACTAATATTATAAAGAGGAAAGATTTGTAAGTATGTTTGTAACGAACTGGCTCAAAAAGTAATGGACCGATTTCAAAAATTCTTTCACCATTGGAAAGCTTTATTCACCCTGAGTAACATAGGCTACAAAAGATTCATCATCATCATCATCAATCACCGCGCGGGTGAAACTGCGGAGAGCAGCTAGTCTGTTGATAAGGCACGACACTAACATGTTTTTGCCCTTATGACATCACTTCCGCCGCTACTTCCGTTCGAGGTCACGTGACTTCTACAACTTTTGTACACATTTTCTTTATTAAAAATAAAGTAAATCCAATGCATATTAAATAATTTGTTAAATTATTTAAGTTACTTGCTCCGATCACTATTAAGTTAACAATACATTATAACGTATATATTATAACGTATGATAATGTGGATTATCAACTGTTAAGTGTTGGTCATTGTGTATGTCAAAAGTACAAAAACGAGTGAGGTCAAACGAACAAAATAATGACGATATATTGGTGTTTCCTCGTCAATTGCCATAGAAAACTTCAGTGATGCGTTCACCGCTTTACTAGAACGCGACTTAGACAGGACAGTGACTTAATAATAGACTTACTTATGTGACTTGACTCTGACCACTTGAATATAAAGAAATGTCACTTGGTGCAACTATAACTAATAACTTAATTAACTTGAGGAACGGCAAATGCAAAAAGTACGAGACCTACGTATGAGTACGAAAGTAAACAATAAAATAGAATAAATTACAGCTACGATCAAAAGGTATTAGATAAATTTTGCTATTAAGCGATTTTTACTTCAATATTTACAGGTCCTTTAATATTTTGAAACTGCCCTGGGTGGTGCGCGGGTTGATATACCCTTGCGAAAAACAGCAAGATGTGACCGGCGGCTGACTGAGTTGCCGCCATACAGAAGATTACTTTTTAAAATCTAATCCATAATAATTATTAACAATTTGCATCAAGGCCGTTTTGAGATGAGTTTTTGATTCATGGAGTTATTTTGCTTTGTTAAAATACTGAATCCATACCAAGCTACATCCCTAATGATAGGTTTTCTGTTTAATCTTTTCTTTGTTATCTTTCTATTTATCTTTGTTTAAACAAAGATAATATAAACATTGAAAAAACCAACAATTACTTCGTAGGCTTATAATAATTTTTAGGTCTACTGAATTAGGTATTATTCTCTTGTTTTCATAGTTATTAATACCTAGTTAATTTATGTTAAGTATAGTAAGAAACGAAAGTGTTATGCTTAGCATCTAGTAATATTCCAGAATATACCTACTATATAGTTAAAACTTATAGTTAATAACAACGCTAATAGTTATAAAAGTATGAACAGTATAAGAAGGCCCGATATTCTTAGTATATTTATCAGTAAGTAGGTAAGGATATGTGCGACAGACTATTTCAGCGAATTTATTCTGTTATTGTTTTTTGAATTTTTTGGTTTAGCTAATTGTTTTTTGATGATATTATGTTCACACGTACTCACCAATAACAGCAAAGACGTGTTCGGGTATGTTGTACGCTGCCGGTCCCTGATCCACCCCCTTTACATAGAAATGCAATATTCCCATCTCTGTTCGCATTACTCCAACGGTGTCTCCTTCCTAAATTTATACAAAGAATTAGAGATTGGAAGTTTAAGGCTGATTTTACAGTGAAGCTTACCGCCCGCGCGGGTGGTAAGCGCGGCCAAATGACTGCCGTCAGCGTGGGCCACCCACGCGTGTGGGTATGTAACGATCCTAGAGACGCAAAACTCGTGGCCCGCGACGCTTACCAACCGCGCCGGTGAAAGTAAAACCGCTGTAAAACCACACTGAATCAACAATTATCAACGGACGAACCTAGTAGCTCAGTTCGTAGTAAGCCTGGCTTCAAAGCGGGACGTCACGGGTTTTTTGTCCATGGCTCGTGTTAACACTTGTGTGATTAATAGAATTGTTTGATCTCGTGTCTTGGATGTTTTAATTTTGCGAAATTCGTAAGCAGACTTCTTACATATACAACAGCTCCACTGGGAATTAATTAAAGTTGGAATAATGTTACAATGTACCGTGTTTAATCAATATAATTTATGAATATAAACATTGTATGTCCGATAAGGACAAAATTGTTGATACCTAGGAACTATTGTTAACCACTATTCTGTACAGTTTACGCAATAAATTATCTCTAATTTATGTGATAATATGTGTCCATATGGAGAGTGTGTAAACGTTTTCAAAATAAGCATCGAACTAGTGATCATATTTGCGTAAATTAACTTAACATCGGATGTTTTATTTTGACACACTAGTACGGAAAAGTGGCACATTCCGCACGATTTGGCTGCTTGGAAAACCCTCTTTTCGAGCAACTGCAATGTAAGCTTTTATACTACACCCACTCAGAAAGTTTCTCATTACTCGTTCACAAAGTTCGTCGTTTCTCACTTATAAATGTGCGGCGGGAAAATTTATATAGAATTTAAATTCTGCCCTTCGTAGCAGATCAGAAATGTATGAAAATCCATTTCTGCTCTGCTGCTCTGCTTTTGATACTTTTGATTAGAAATCAAAAGTATCAAAAGCAGAGCTATGTGCTAGAGCACATAAACAAAAATACAAACGTCAAATCTAAAAAAAAGGTGTTATATCCATAATAATTAGCAAAAAGAGGTAGTTTGTACTCCATTTTCAATTAATGACGCTGGCAACCTTTTTCTGCACTATGAAAAAAACATGGCAGCAATTTGTATTGTATTGTTAAATTTTGTTTTTCTAATTAATTGATCATTTACATTTCATATGTACGCTGTATTTATTATTCTAAATCATTTTCCAAAATAAGTGACAATTTCATAATGATAAAGCCGCCAGAAATAAAAAAAATACAGCTCAAGAGGTCAAGTTGTCTTTCATATCTTACAAAATGCTCCAGACTACAATTATTTACTAATGAAGGTAACTAATTTATTTTCCTCGTAGGTGTAGCATAAAGCGTCATGTTATGTGTCACTTGAGTGAAATTTCTATTACTTTTTAATATGCAAAAACGGGAATCACTTACGTAAATAAGTCAGATCTTTCCAACTATAGTTTCAACCACATCCGGTGGTCTTTCTCAAGGAGTGTAGTATGCTCGCGGTTGCGTCTCGCCTCGCACTGAGCATTCAACACACAACACAGCAGTGCGAGGCGAGGCGTAGAGTTTTAAAATGTGTACAAACCACATTAGTTTTCATAATAAAATTTCTATTCCTATTCTCAACTTTCCTTTAAGGTCACAATTCTTGGTATCGCAGTATGAATTTAGATTTTGATAGGTCATGTCAAGAAATAACTCACCGCCAACTGGTTGAGGTGTGTCACGTATTGAGGTGTTATAACCGTCCCGTCCTTTACTACATCTTCTCCTATCATTGCCCAAGCGCCAGATCTGCAAATGTATGGTATACGGGGGGTAACCATTCGTAACAATAACATCATTGTTCAGATCGGCTGAAGAGGGGGCCTACTCCCACCTTTTACGAAACTATCATAAATCAGGAGCGTTTTGTAATAAGCTTAGAATAATCATACTTACTATGGTACTCCCACCGACACAAAACGGTCAACCAAATTTAATGGTAAGTAATATAAGTGGTATGCAATATGATTACTTTAAGAGATGAGAGTACGGATCTTCAAAACTTTGACATTGGAACAATGAAACTTAGGCTACGTTCCGGGAAGCGCCGAAATCACTCGCAGCGTTCGCACACCCATTCCCTTAAAAGCCCACGGTCATCGTGAGCGAACTCGATACGCCATCGATGACGTCGCTGAAAACGCTCACAACGCTCGCAGATCGTAGGTGGGTTTTCGCAGTCGTTTACGAGCTGTCACTGTTAAGCATCAAATGTATAGGATTCTATCGATTTTTGACAGAAAAGTTGGTAATGCGCTAGTTTTCCCCGATAGATCCTATGTCCTAAGTGTCACGGTAGTTTAGATATGTGATATATATATTTTTTTACATCACCCAGAATTGGCCTTTAAACCGTTATAACTTATTTGTTTGTAGTGTAATACCGCAAAATAACTTACGCTTGTATTCTGCAATGTATCCTTATTTAAATAAATTATCACTTGATACAATTAATATTAAAAAAAACCTCTGAGCTTTCAAAGTGGAAATCTGTGTAAATGTTATGAAAAGTGACAACTTTTAAATGCATTACAAAAAAAAACAGAAAGCCATTTTGATATTTTGAAAAAATTGGGCTTTCTTTTAAAAAGTTCTTGATCTTACCCCAAATTCGTTCGCAGAGTTTGGACGCTTGGCTATACGTAAGATTTGTGATTTGCGAACCTACGAATAACTTATTATTTATTCGTCGCTATGAACTCTCCTTAAAAAGAGTACCGAGTTTATATTTTTATATTTTGTTATAAATTATACATCATCATCATCATCATCATCAGCCTGTAGCAGTCCACTGCTGGACATAGGCCTCTCCAATTGCACGCCACTTAGGTCTATCTTGGGCTTCTCGCATCCAGTTTTTGCCAGCCGTCTTGCGCAGATCGTCACTCCACCGTGCCTCAGGACGTCCTACACTACGTTTGCCGAGACGCGGTCTCCACTCTAGAACTCGTTTACCCCAACGGTTGTCGGTTCTACGGCTAATATGGCCAGCCCACTGCCACTTCAGCTTGCTGATCCGGTGGGCTATGTCGATGACCTTGGTTCTCTGACGGATCACTTCATTTCTGATGCGATCCCTCAGAGAAACACCGAGCATAGCCCTTTCCATAGCCCGCTGAGCGACCTTGAGCTTGTGGACCATTCGAGCCGTCAGTGTCCACGTTTCGGCTCCGTATGTCATGACGGGTAGGACGCACTGATTGAAGACTTTCGTCTTCAGGCACTGTGGAATCGGCGAAGTAAGGACTCGACGTAGCTTCCCAAACGCTGCCCAGCCCAGCCGAATTCTTCTATTCACCTCGTTCTCAAAGTTGTTTTTTCCCAACTGCAATGTCTGCCCGAGGTACACATATTTTTGAACAACTTCGAGAACGGCGCCGTGTATCGCAATCGGTTCCGGTAGAACATGTTCGTTGAACATGACCTTGGTTTTGTCCAAGTTCATCCGTAGGCCGATGCGTATAGAAGAGTCAGCCAGGTCATTCAGCATCTGTTGCAGGTCTTGCAGCGTCTCTGCCACGATGACGATATCGTCAGCAAATCGCAAGTGAGAGATATATTCGCCGTTGATATTAATGCCACGTCCTTTCCAGTTCAGCGTCTTGAACATATCCTCCATTGCATTTGAAAACAATTTCGGGGAAATAACGTCCCCTCGTCTCACTCCTCGATGCAACGGTATGGGACTTGTTTGCTGATTCTGTACTTGGACGGACATGGTGGCGGTTTCGTAAAGACATCTCATCACTTGGATGTATCGCCAATCTATCTGGCAACGCTGCAGGGACTCCAGAACAGACCAGATTTCAACCGAGTCAAAGGCCTTCTCATAGTCCACGAATGCTAGACACAGGGGCTGATTATACTCTTCGGTCTTCTGTATAATCTGCCGCACTGTGTGAATGTGGTCTATGGTGCCGTATCCGCTCCGAAACCCAGCCTGTTCCGGTGGTTGGAATTCGTCGAGTCTACGCGCAAGACGGTTCGTGATCACTCTTGAAAACAGCTTATAGACGTGGCTTAGAAGGGATATGGGTCGATAGTTCTTCAGCAGGGTCTTATCTCCCTTTTTGAAAAACAGGACGACCACACTCCTACTCCACGCCTCTGGAGTTCTCCCTTCGAACAGGACAGCGTTAAAAAGCTTCTGGAGCTCCCTCAGTACGGGTTTACCTCCTGCTTTTAGTAGCTCTGTTGTAACGCCATCCTCTCCAGGGGCTTTTCCATTTTTAAGCTGTCCAAGAGCGATCTCGATTTCGCCAATACTGACTTCTGGCAAGTCTTCGGTGAAATGGCGTGTTAACGTGGCTCTAGGATCATTTTCGGGATCAGGTCGAGATGCATGCGATGCGTATAATCGGCCATAAAAGTCCTCCACTTCCGAAAGGACTGCCGGCTTCGAAGCAACGACTTCTCCACTAGCTGTGGTCAACTTCGTCAGGTGGCTTCTTCCAAGAGATTGTACGAACACCTTTGACCCCCGATTCTGCTCGATCGCTCTTTCGATCGAAAGAGTATTGAAGCACCGGAGGTCGTGTCGTACGTTCTTGTTGATCTCTCGGTTTAGAGTCCGCTTTTCTGACGAAGTGATGGGTGGGTTTTCACGTCGTTCCTTCATTAGCCCCAAAGTCTCTTCTGAAAGCTTGGACTTCTTGCCCTTACGCTGCATGTAACAAAATCTCGTACCTTCTTCCCTGAGGACCCGAGTCACATTTTCGAGGTTCTGGTTTACGTCTGTGGTGGTTTCCACGGCAGCGAATTGGTTCTCCAAATTATACATACACTTGTAAAATAGTAAGTATGATGTCTATTTAAATTTCACAATGGCTCAAACTAGTGGAATAAGAGCTTTTCCTGCACCTATAACACAGTATCGAATATCGTGTAATTTGATGGTACACGGGACATGCAAATATAAATCTCGAGCAGGAACAACAAAACATGGTAGGGACAAGAAATCAATGGAATCCACTATTACTGGACCGGGCATAAATTAATGGTTACTTGACCACACAACCTCATTCCTATAGCAATACTTACTTTTTATTGCTCATTTTGAATGGAATCTTTATATCTTTTGAGGATTGCCGCGTGACTCCAATTTCTATGCTTCCGGCCCACTTGGGGATGACCAGATCTAACCGCACTTGGAACAATTCGTTCGTTTTTAAAGTGCGATTCGTCATTACTATTCCGTTATTGAAGAATTCGAAAGCGCTGAAATACATAGTGATTTATAATATATTGCAAGGAAATTATAGTTAAATGTAAAAAAAATGATTTACATTGATTCAGTTACTGATTCGATCTACGAGAGTATTAGCAGGCTTTTTTTAGTGTTAGCTTACTAATTTTTAGGTGGATCTGTATAGTGAGAGCCCATAGTTTAACTTACGACTGAAAAAAGTACACATCAATTATGAGTATGTATTGCATTGTTATTATGCGTAATATACGTATGTATTTACATGAGATATTCTTAACTATATGTATACAAAGTATGATTGAAAGTTTACGACTTAATCTCTGGAGTTTCTCTACTGTTCCCCAAAGTCCCTACATGTTATTCAAGCCATAGAGGGTAACTGTATCAATGCAAATGAGATAGACAGTAAGTAGATACTTACTTAGGCCTATGAGCAGTCTTACCATCGTTAATAATAATAACATTCGAATCACGCAGCGTATGAAATAAAATCGTCTCCTCGTCTAAACCCGGCCTTTGTGAACCTGAAACATACACTGCCATCTGAAACACAAACTGTTACCATAAAAATTGTCTTGCAGCTGAGACAATCTTGATCTTCGCCGATTAAATGAAACCAAATCAAATTGAAATTGTTTATAGTTCACAAAAGCAGTAAATTACTGCTTTTCTTTTTTATACTTTACCGGGAGTATAATTATAATTTTCAACTTTTGACTTCTATCCTACTCTTGAAGATTATAAGATGCAACATTTTCAGACCCGATGTTGATAATAATATATAATCAAAAAAACTTCTGGCCAGATACTTGAAAAAATTAAATGGGACCACATGAAAAGCGCCAGCTTTCTAAGAATCATCTAAATCGGTTTACTTAGGGTACGTTCCGGAAAGCGCCGTCAACGCTCACAACTGTCGCGCTCCGGTTTGCCGTTCCCTTTGGTTGACAGTAACAGCTAGCATAAACCCACTTTCAATCCGCGAGCGTTGTGGTCGCGGTGTGAGCGTTTTCGGTGCCGTCATCGATGACGTGTCGAGTTCGCTCAGTCGCTCACGATGATCGTGGGCTTTTAAGGGAATGGGTCTGCTAAAGCCGCGAGTGATTTCGGCGCTTTCCGGAACGTAAACAAATCCTATACCACTGCGCTACAAACATGAATTTTTGGCAGTTGAAGCTTTTTATGTTTAAGTATCCAATTGAGAACCTCCTCCTTTTCGGAAGCTGGTTCAAGAGTGGTTCCACGCTAAGCTCTAAGCCTGCGTTGAGAAAGCGCATCCACAACACAGCGAATTCGTTAAACTGGTAGTAGGTAGGCTTGCATCGACCATGTTTGTAAGCAGTATCTCAATATCCGCTGACAGTGATAACGAATACGTTATTTCATTGAATTTGTTGGCCTAAACTATTTGATATTTCCTGGATAACTGTTCATTTACCTATCCATTGCTGTAATGCAGGCCGATTAACTGGTAAGGCGGAGCGTACTAGCATTACTATTTATAGGTTTAATAACCCATCACACAGAACTAGATATATAGAGTGGCGGATAAGTTAATGGTCCCCATAGTATTGGGAGCTTTCAGACTGCCCGAAGACCTTCAACTGTTGTCCTCAGAGAAGAGGCGGGACCAATGGTTTAACGTTTTCTCCGAGACACGGAAGCAGTCGGTAGAAACCCCATTATCAGTAATCCATCCATGTTTTGATCGCAGTAAAGTTTAATCTAGCGTCTACGAACGACTATGCAAGCTACAAGCACTTTTACCAAATGAAGCTTCACTACGAGATTTTCTGGTTAGGTTTAAAACTAAAGGGAATCAGGGTTATTTACGTCTTTAGGTAAGACGGGTAACGAAAACCCACGCAGCATTTTGAAGCTTAAAGCTGATGGCTTCACATCTGTCATGAGTAGACCTTGATACTTACTACTGAACGATATATAAACGCGAAAGACTTAAATATTTCTAAAATTAAAATGCATGATTCTTGAGGATTTACATGACGATATTTTCGAGTCAAACACACGAAATTCACTTATTTGACTCGATGATAGAAAATATCAAACAGAGATTTGAAAAAAGGTTCCGTGAAGATCTTGTACACATTTAAGCGCTGCTTAAATTTAAATAACCTCATTACGTACGGCGCAGAACAACTTCATTGTGCTAAATAGCGTCATTCTACTCAATAACATAATTTAAAGTTCAGCAGCGTTTACAAGTACGGCCAAAAATGTTATTTTGTATACTGTTTAACTCAGTATTGTATTAATACGAGTATAAAATATATGCTGTTTTATTGAAAAAAATCGCCAATGTTTTTTTTGTACTTTGCAGAATCTTAATGGAGTGAATGTCGTAACAGCCTAAGTGGATGCACACTGATACTAACTCAATGACCAGTTTCTTTTTACATGTATAACGGTATAGTACTACTTATCAAGTTCTAATTGACATTATTCTAGCCTTAAAATAAAAGAATAGAAAACAAAGAATGGGGTCCTTACTTGTCACCGGCAACGGCAATTGGGGAGCAGTTAATTCGCGAATTGGAAAACGATTTATGTTGCTGTCTAAATCTTCGCATGGATCTACAATCGTTACCTAAAACAAGACAAACAATACTTAAGATTCATCATGAGTATCAACAATGTGTCAAAGTCAAAAAGTCAAAATCATTTATTCAATTTTGGCATCCAAGGCGCACTTATGAGCGTTAATTGTTAATCATAATGTACTCTAAAAACTCTACGGCCGCGTTCCAAAATATATAGAGCTCACCGAGAAGAAGCGGCAAGAAACTCGGGGTCATTCTTTTCATATAGATGTTTACTATGTTTCTACATAGGTTCTACTTTCATTACATTTTATGGTTGGCAGATGACAGCTTGCCAGAAGTGGAGTATTCCAAACATCTTTGTCTTATATAATGTCGGACTTTGTAATATGCTTTTTTTATTAAAATCTTTTTCACAGTTAACTTAAATTATCCCTCTGTGATCTCAAAAATGTGTTTTAGGATTTTATTGTAAAAACGCACATAATTTCCTAAGAACGACTTATTAGTCATCGCAAGTCTAAGACTAGGTACAGCTATCCTATTCTTATACCTAGTATTAAAAGGGTGGTGATCAGTCTAACTTATATTTATGTAATGTTTAATATATAATATATCGTTTAATAACACCTCCATATAGGTATAGTAGTTTAACTGTCATATAATAGAGGGTATTCAAACATGAGTGCAGTTTTTGAAACGAGCCGCAGGCGAGTTTCAAAATAAGATTACACGAGAGTTTTAATACCTAATTATATGCAGTTGCATACACTACTTTATTTAATCTCATGACATTTTTGCTACTAAAGTTTTATCCAACAAAATATTACTCAAATTCGTAAGTACGAAATAAAGCCAAAATGGAAAAAGTCTTCTTCTTGTTTGTATGACTTGTGCGGCGTAACCACAATTTTGCCAATATCAGTGGAAAAAGGTTGTTATTGGTCTATTGGCTCGGAACCAGCGCGTTGCGCGCGCAGCGCGCTCACCACAGATAATGTGTACTTAAATTGAATTGAAACCTCCTTGGTCAGGACACATTGTACTTTAATAATTAAAAAAAAAATTTAAAGCATTGTTTTGTTAGGAGAATAATGCTTTAATTAATTTTTTTATTTTTCTTAAAGAAGTATGTAAATAAAATATGCCAATAAAAGTCTGTATTTAATTTCATAATTATAATATTACCGAATGAGATTATATAAATGTATTTAATGTATAGTACTCACTTTGACAGTCATTCCGTATAGATCGATTACGCCCCAGACTTGTTGAGCCACTTTATCAGTAGCCACTCCTTGATCGATGCCGTTGATGAAGTAGTGAAGCTTACCGTTGCTTTTCCTCATCATGCCGACTGTGTCTCCTTCCTATAAAATAATGTTACGGTAAAAATCCGAAAATAGTAGAAACGGAAAAGAAACACTAAAAAACAGACATGCATATACAAAATTGTATAATATGTAAAAATAGTAAGCATAATTGCTTAAATAAGCTTGTATTCTGTCAGATTATTAAGGAACTAGCTACCCTCCCTAATGGACTTGTGGGATACGGCTACTCTAAAATAAAATCCCACGTTACCTACTCTTTATGAAAGCCAGTGAAAATCCCGTCAAAATAGGCCGTTATGGATATAAGCCGGAATAAAGAGACAGACAGACATTCAGTTTAGTAAAAAGCTGTAATTTTGACTTACATACACTAAGACTACGCACAACCTTTCACTCGATCATATGATTTTTATGATTCTATTTTTGTTGATTAAGTTATAGGTAGATACCTCCAAGAATCCTCTCATTTAAATTAATCAATGAAAGACAAAAACATTTTTAGTATTACTTGTAAAAATACTTAACCAAAGTATCGTTTTTAGGCAGTTTCCAACCAATACATTTCTTGTACGTTAATAAAACTAACTTACTCTAAGCTCGTCCAAATTAAAGTTCCCATACTCCATGCATGTCCCATGGCCGTTAAGTAGCACCTTGCACCCGGACATCATGATGGTTCCAGAATCCATGTTCGTCATTGTTGACGGGAACCGTATAGTTGCAGGGTTGTGAGATGTCACACCCACCTACAATGCAGAGAAATTGCAATTATATATAAGATTTAAGATTAATTATAAGATACCATATTGTTGTCTCAAATCGTGAAGAATATGTGCATAAGCGCTCGTAGCGGAGCTTGACTTGGCGATCTTTACCGATTACCAAGTTAAGCAACGCTTGCTGCGGTCAGGAGTTAGACGGGTGACCGCTAGTGGCGTTATTCAACTGAACGCTTCCGTCCTTCGGAGGGCACGTTAAGTTGTCGGTACTGGTTGTTTGTCTTAGGGCAACAGTCGATAGGCTATATCTTCGGGCGGCCTGAACACTTCGACACGGGTTGGCCACTAGCCTATCCACTAAGTGGTACTGAAACTGGGGGCTCGCGGGTGGATTATGGCCCAATTCTCTCCCTGAGAGGAAGGCTTGAGTCCCGGCAGTAGTAATATAATGGGCTGATTATGTTATTATGCATGTACTTTCAAACAACAAAAGCGTACCGACATACAACCTTGTTGCAACATTGTCAATTTTGATGTTACCTCATAAATGAGAATGTTATGAACCTGCAATAGAATTCATAAGAAATACCTCAATGCTTCCACTCCATTTGTCAACCAATCGGTCGATGCGGATCTCAAAGAGCTCGTTGTCATATAGAGGCCGGTGTGTCATGACTACACCATTGTTATAATCGTCGAGAGGCCGAGCTCTCTCTGCAGTCCTGAAATGAGAAGAAACTTGCTTACTATATAAATAAAACTGTATAATTCGAAAGAGCATCAATAGCTTCGTCCTTTCAGTTTAGGTGTAAATCGGTTAACTATAATCTATATATATAAAAATTAACCCGTCTCCTACCTCCTGAACCTTTCTCCTGGTCATGCTATAACTTGAGAATGGCTTTACCGACTTCATTTACTTTTTTTTATATGTTTTCTAATACTTCAAAGAAGGTTCTCAAATTAAATAAATTAAGAAAAGATGAGACTACTACTACTACTGGGTATACTATGCGAATGAAATCGCGGGTAGTAGTGATAATATAAAAATTAAATGGTTTTAATAAAATTTAGTATTGATAACCCTATCCAAATAATAAGATATGTAAAAAACTGTATACTGGGGTTAAACACTTTTCGAACCAAGAATAAAAACCGGCCAACTGCGAGTCAGACTGACGCACGAAGGGTTCCGTACGATTATCTATAAAATCACGTTTGTTGTATGGAAGCCACCCTAGATATTTAATTAATTCTATTTTTTAGTATTTTTGTTATACCGGCAACAGAAATACATTATCTGTTAAAATGTTAACCGTCTATCACGGTTCATGAGATGCCTGGTGACAGACGGGCCGACAGCGGAGTCTTAGTAATAGGGTCCCGTTTTACCCTTTGGGTACGGCACCCTAAAAAGAAAAATAATTCTTCTTTAGACTCGCTACCACCACGCGTATCATGGCCAATCTCCGCGGGAAATTGTGAATTTTCGTAACAAATATTTATGAATTAGAACTTTCCCTGACAATTGACTAGCAACCATTATATGGCGATAACAATGCTGCATGACTTTAGTTAGTTAACTTACTTATTGTTGTAAGAGAGCTTTACTAATATTCCACATCTTGGATGGAAGCGTAAATGGTCCCGTGACACTGCAAAATAAAATATAAAGTTCAAATTTTTTCTTTATAATACTGCTGTAAATTAATTATATAAACATTTAATGTATTTTTCCTAGTTTTTAATTTATAAAGCCATAATATAAAAGTATCATGATTTTAAAAAAAATTACATACCTAATTTAAACGGTTTCGTTTTCTGGACAATTTTTTTAGAGAAACATTTATAACCGGTAAATTAAATAATAGTTTCAGAAACAAGCAAACACACGCCATGTCGAACTACGGTTTCGGATTAAACGCTTCTCCGTATAAAAAATTTAAGAAAAATTAATCTTTTTTTTCCAGTGTTGCACAATAGTTATTTATGCAACAATCCCCTGCGTTTTATATACCCTTGGTAAAACCTGAGATTCGCCAAATTTCATAAACATCTGATTAGCTGTGTTTTAGAAAAAGTAACAGACATTATAGATTCGCGTGTTTTAAAAAAATGTGCATCAATAAACGTCATTTATTGAGATTTAATATCAAATTTTATCAAAACTATCTAGGTATCTCTTACCAAGAGGGCAGACTATAGGCATTTCAATATATGTGTCTCTAGGTTCATCCTCGTCAACAGCCCAAGCAGCAGCTTCCGCTTGCTGAAATCGGTCCGATTCTTCTTCAAGATATTCTTCAAGCTGGAAAAGAGACCGCCGTAGTTATCAATTTACGGAAAATAAACACTGACATGTAGATATACGAGTAATTTCCTGGGGTAATAATGTATAACCTGCCAAATTTGATTACGATTCGTTCAGCCGTTTAGGCGTGATAAGGTAACAAACAGACAGAGAGACAGAGTTTTAGATAATTTTATTTTCTCCTAACATATAAGTAACTTAAGTAACTCTTTATAATATCAGCTATCTGCGTAAATAACTTGTTGTAGTCGGTACCATGATAGTTCAAAAGACCTATTATCACAATATTGTGCGCATGGTACAGACTTCGACAAGTTATTTCACACTGTTTAGGGTTGAAGTAGGTTCCATTATTGGAAAAAAAATACCATTTTTAGTGACCCTTGTTACTTACGGCGTCAGTAACAAGGGTCGAATTATTAAGTCGATATCATCAAGATAGGCTTAATACTTTTCAGTAATTGGAGTGTAACTCAAAAACAGCTTGATCGTATTGGATGAATTTTAAATGGGACCACCTACTAACCACCATAAGTATGATCTAGCAAACAAAAAATAATTTTGATAATCGGTCCACAAATTGGGAAGAAATCTGTGAACATACACATAAAAACACATACAATCGAAACCTCCTCCTATTTTGAAGTCGGTAAAAAACAAGTACCTCTCACCTCAACCTCAAGATACTCGTACATTTACTCATATTTTATATTTTACTCATTATATGTAACTAGCGACTGCCCGCGACTTCGTTGGCGTAGTAGGCTCGGCCTTCGCTATATATCGCAAAATATGTTCAATACAAAATGAATAATTAGTTAATAATTTAATATATTAATAAATAGACTATATGTTTTTAATCATGATATTAGGTAGGTAATTCAATTCGGTATGTAAAGTTTTTTTTTTGGTATTTTTTTTATATTTTTATTTCGTAGATTAGGTCATTATAAGAAACTAATTTCAATATTTTTGTTTTATATTCAGTAGTTATTTTATAATATTTTTTTGAAAATTTGAATCCTATGACGTCACTTTTTTGCACAAATATGTAGTTGCGTTGAGAAGCCAAGAAAAGCACGCGAGTAAAAAAAAAGAAACTAGAACACTTGACAGTGACACCTACTAATTCGTAAGTCTCTATTCAATCTAAACAAAAGTGCAAAAAAGTGACTTCATTTAGAGGTCAATGAAAGTCGAATTATTTCATCGTTTTTTGTTAAAATAAATGGCATCTTATCGTTTTAAAAGGTCAGAGTAGAAAAATAAGGGTTTGTAACATAAAATCTCGAAATGGTTTCGGAATTGGCATAGGTTAATTTTTTTTAGCATACCGAATTACCTGTTATTCAAAATTACAGAATGTGTATTATTACGCTACGAAGAAATAATAGTCAGGAAGCATAATTCAGAACAAATTCCACACAAAAAGTGGCCCTTCAAATCAAAACAACGTATGATTCCAAATACAAATTACTTCCGAGGTTACAAATAGACATGTTCGGTGATTGGTTTAAATTCAGAAAGAAAGCAGGGATTGGTTTACGCGCATGCTGCAACGTCTACAATGACAGTAGAGTCATAGCTGCGTGGACGATGTTATGCAACAAGTGGACTGGACCAACTCAATAATAAATCAATCGTAAATCTCGTATGTCTCGCGAAATATGATTAATTTATTAAGTTTTTGTCTAGAAGACATTAGAAGAGATTCTTCGCAATGTAGTAAAGAACGATTATGAAACATTTTAGGCTTATACATTTAACAAAAAAAAATAAGTCGTTATTTGCCAACTGCATGTTTTTCAGTGGTCACTGAATACCTTCATGATCAATTTAGAAAATTCAATCAATTTATAGAATTACTTTAGAAAAGCACTGTGTTGATATTACTGACAAATTAATTAGCAACTCAGCTAATCCACTTTAAAATTTGCAGTGGGTGAATTTTCATTAGCTTGAAAAATTAAACGTGCTTTAATTTGACCAAACAATGAACTGTTTTAATGCTATATAGTTACCTATATTACATACCAACTGTAGGCAATCGTTTATTATTCATTGTCTGTAGTATCTCTTTAGAGCGTAAACGCTTTGGAAGCGCCAATTCGCGTTTTTGCTGAGTATTTGAAGGGTCACATAATAATGATTGATATAGTATATTACGAGTATGTCAATAATTCTTACCTGATGTAATAGAACATTATTTGATAAACAAGTTCAAGTTCCATAGATTTAGAAATTGTTTATTAGTTTGTTATTGCCGAGCGGTTTCTACACACACACGTTTTTAAAATCAATCATTAAACCGGTCGCGCCAGTCACGAATCGTCAGACGCGGCTGAGGCCTCTTAGAGAGAGGTCAGAGGACTTATCGCTCTGACGCCCGCACTAACACAACTAAATATTAGTGCGTTCAAAACTTCCTGATACATATTGAGGTAACATTTCTAAGTGGGATTCTAACAAATAATTTTATATGACATCTAGTGCATCAAAGGTCAGACACAATATAAATTTTATTGTTATAATGACATTGGCTAGTATTTTACTATTAACCAAATTTCTTATGCTTATACTTGGTATCCAGGAATCCATGCTGGAGCCGGAAACTGGTAGCAGGAACTATGTGATGGTTAATAGTAGGCACACCGTGTTTGGGATCGTATGAATCGTCTTCGCGATACCTTTTTTCTAGCTGGTGACCAGGACCTGATGCTGGATCCAGAAACTGGTATCAGGAACTATTTGATGGTTGTTTTATTTGCTATTGTCATCTCTTTTTGGTAGGTACATGAGTTAAATCTTACTTTTTTCTAGTCTATGCTCTTGTAGATAACATGTACTTGATTAATAATTATCATATTATGTTAATTAATGTCGATATTAAAAAAAAATGTGTCCTGCTTGATATTTTATTTCACCTTTTTGACCTACGTCTATTTGTGACATAAAAACCAAAGTAGATAAAAAAAGATACAAATATTAATGCGCACTATTTTGCTCAAGCGGTAAGGCCACTGCCGCAGGGCGCGCTAGTAAGTAACTCGCTAATGTAAAATACCTAAACTCGCGCAGCGCTGCGCAGAATTAAGGCTCTTAAAGATGTTGATGTTTCTTCGGGACAAATCATCAGCATAAAAAGATAAATATGATATTTTATATAAATTAATTTAAAAAAACAGTAGGTACTTACTGTACCAACTGGTAGGTAGGTACTGCAGTTTTGTGTAACATGGTCCATAATTTTTTTATTAACTATAATTTTATTGTTTTCAGTCAAAATTAACGTAGTATAACTATGCTGGTTTCACAGGCAGCCATACTCTTGTTTTTCTAGCTTAAGTGCAGCTAGGCACTGATTTTGCCGCACTGAATCGGCAAGCAAGCGAGAATAAAACATAACAAGCAAAACCATTGCACATTACATACATTTGAATATTTAGTCCTGAAGAAAAAAATACATCCTAAATTAAATAAAAAATTACTGACTTTATCTTGCATAGTATTGACCATCTCGATTTGTTACGTATTTGGACATCTTTGAATAATTATAATTTTGCTATTATTTACTAGTAAAAGTGATCCCTGGACATTTTAATCGTGTATTGTTTCTGCACTACTTCACAACGAATGCTGGCATGATGATCCACAACTGAAGTTCACAATGATAAAAATGAAAATGTACGCGAAGATTTGAAGTGTGCTCGCTTGCAAGTAATATGTCCGACTGATGACGTATTGAACACGACTTTTAAGCCCCGCCTACTTGAACACGACTTTTGTTGGGTCATTTTTTAACGCAGTTACAGTTCCTGACTATTATTTCTTCGTAGTTATTACGGCAGATATCTTCGCAAAGAAACTAGAAAATATTTTTATGAAACTACATTTCTAAGGCATATTTTTGCAATATTTTGTAACGTAAACGTAATTTGAAACTCCTATAAAGATAAATATTTAAAAAAATTTGATAATCGATAATACATATTTAGGGTTCCGTTCCCAAATGGTAAAACCGGACCCTATTACTAAGACTCCGCTGTCGGCCCGTCTGTATCTCATGAACCGTGATAGTTAGACAGTTGAAATTTTCACAGATGATGTATTTGTGTTGCCACTATAACAAAAACTAAAAAACAGAATTAATCAAATATTTAAGAAATATATCTATCTATATCGAACAAACACGAGCAAAAATAATCACGTTTTAACAGCACAAGGTACACGCTTGAAATATTCGCAGAATATTGAGTTATATTATTCAATTAAAAAATTAATAATGAAATTAAAATATAATTAATTTTAAGGGCTCCCATACAACAAAAGTGTTTTTTTTATTTATCGGTCTTAATAACGATAACAGGTAGTAACTTGAAATATTTATATTCTGGTACGGAAACCTTAGTGCGCAAGTCCGACTCGCACTTGGACAGGTTTTTACCATGTGCCGCTTTCGACGAACGAATCCCGTTTTTTTTTCACTCAAAACGTTACAAAATCCCGACTTGCCAAAAAAAAAACTAGCAATGCTGAACTCCATACACCCAAAGAAAGACCTGCTGGTCTATTATGTATCTCAGTTGCTAACAAATGTTGATTGAAATCTGGAAAAATAGTGGCTCTACGTCACTTTTGACAACTCCAGTTACCAAAAATGTTAGTAAGTTGATGACTGGAGCTGACAAAAGTGACATACAGCGGCCATTTTTTTCGATTTGAATCAACATTTGTTAGCAACTGAAATACATAATAGCCCTACCGTTTTTTCTCTTTTATATGTGGACTCGCAGGTTTGTACATTTGCTGTTCATCAAGTTATTTAGGTAAATTATATAATGTAGTTGAATCAACTAAGATTCTTATTCCAGTACTCAGACAGTCCCATAAAAAAGTCACTGCCCTGTCTAAGACACGTTGTAGTAAAGCGGTGGAAACATAACTGAAACTTACTAAGGCGATTGACGAGCGAAACACAAAATCTGCGTTTCATGACTTTGTTATCTTTGTCTACACTCGTGCACCGTTACGAACACATAGCTGTTTACGTAAAGTGTTACTATAATCCACCGCTACAACACGTCAAAACTCGAAACAACACAACTTTAAGAAAATTAAACGAAACTAAACAAAATCCTTAATAGCCATGGTTGGGTTTTTTCTCGCCATCCGATATTTCAACGTTATTTGCTTTAACGTAAAAATGATACCATATCAATATAAAAATTGGTAGATTAAAGTGAAAACTCTGAAGTAAACATAAAGCGTAGTGTCGTCGTGTTTGCGCTAAGGATAAATAGATACGTAAACCACATAATATGATTGTACAAGGTATGGGTACAGAACCACAGGTACGCGACCTACACTCGCATTTTGCCGGTTATTTGTGTTATTATAAGGACAGTTGGTAATGGTAAATGTACCCAATAGCAGTCCTTAAAGGACTGCTATTGGGTACATTTACCATTCACGTTTCTACCGAGTCAGGTTCACATTAAATTAATCAGGATAAGGTCACATTTAAGTACAGTCGCAGTCCTTGACTTTTTCATGAAGGATGCATTACTCAAACTTACTCGGACGTGTTTACACGACGTGGACATTAAAAACTCGAAAAACTACTTATCTTGATGTAGCGCATTTTGTACACACTCGTGCATACTCACGAACACTAGACTACACGAACACAATCATAATGGTGGCCTAATGTCTATTAAAGTTAATAAGACACCATTATATTACAAAACTTGATATAATATGATAATAGTTGACGGACGATCAACGTTTTAAACGCCGCCAATCTTTGCTATTCCTATTATCAGGCTATAAATAAAAATAGTTGTGAAACCTGTTCAGAGTGTAGATTCGGTTGGTTGCAATCCGGTTCGAAGGTATATGCAAGTACTTATTTCGCGAAACGAATCCTTGTCTTGCAGCGGTAAATTCCTGCAGCCTTGATCAGAGTCCGAGTGCAATTACCCCGTATGCAATCACTCTCGTAAACATTGAATTTAAGTGCGTAGATACATTTCTGTAAAGTACTGCTATCTACTCAGATTGGTATGTACTTTATAGTGTTTTATAGCACATTTGCAGTTATTTGTTATCTATTATTTTAAACAGTCTTTACTAGCATAGACATTTGTTATGTTGTTTTATTATCGTGAATAGCATAATCCAGTAAATTATTTGTTTGATTTGTTCCAATCAAATTCCAACTGAGGCAAATATTTCTTCAGTTGCATCTTTTTATACCAAAGATTGTACATTGTCAAAATAAACTTGGGACTTGGAGAGAAACTCAAAAAAACAATAAGCAAGCTCGACCTCAATACAGTGAATTTCTCATTCACATAACAAGTGTTATATTTAAACTAAGATTTTAAAGATAATTAGAAAATACAGTCGGAATGAGGTGCCTAGGTATTTTTCCTTGCTACAAATACCAATTGAGTTTCAACCACTAACTTTCTTGATTTTATAAGCATACTGTGTGGAGGCTAAGACAATAATATAACACCGGGCCTCTCTATCTCTACTAAATGCCCTAACAAATCCTTATTAAGATCCCTTTACATATTAAGGTATAAAATATTTTCAAACAAGAATAACATGAATAATGGTTACCTGATTTGTTGAATCAATTGCAGGTGTTGAGTAGTTTCTGTGTGCTACAGTAACTTGTACACATTGCCCGTACAAATCAATCACAGGAAACAACCGGGGAGGTAGATCTTTTGCTGCAACACCCAGGCTTCGGCCATTTATGTAGAATATCAACTCCCCCTGTAGATATATTTTATGTTTCATATTTCAATCAAATGGTTTGTGATGTCCAAGCGCAGACATATATGTTTCAATATTATTTTTTATACCAAATAGGTACTTTTAGACAGTTAAAACTACTATGGCGGACTTTATATAGTATGCTTGCTTACCTTACTAGTTCTAGATACTCCCACACAGTCATCTTCACTAAGGGAGTCCAGTTCTGGTCCATAACCATTTAGAAGAGTAACACCATCTTTCACTATTGAATTGCCTGATAAAATCTGAAAAAATAAAGACAATAATTAATCATAAAATTAGTAAGGTCATACAAAAAAGTTTATCCTTGTGCAGACAGATAAGCCCAATACAGAAACAATGATGCATTATAAACTACCAAATAGCACTGTCATGATATTTCGATGCAATTATCCATTTAAATATAACAAATCAATAAACAATATTATTTTACATAATACATGGTTAATTATACGGCAGATGGCTGTCATTAGGCCTTGATGAGTCACTGCTGGAATGGTGATAATTTTCTTTCTTTTCATATATACAGTCTTGAACAAACCTTATTTTGACCAATTGTTTACAAAGTACTATGTGTTATGTGTTTAACACAAATAAGTATATATAATCCACAAATAGATTGGAAAATAAAATAAAATAATTAGAATATTTGTTTGAGTTATACATTTTGGGCATTGAGACATTGATGATCCATGTATACACAAAGTAACCAAAGCCTTAATTCTTTTATCTTTTAATGTTAATGGAAATAAAATAAAAGTAGTAATAAACTAACCCATGCAGTATTCCTTAATTTTGTAGCGGTCGCCGGAAGTTCCATAGACTCAGGATCCAGCGTTGTAACTCCAATTTCAAGACTCCCATTCCAAACATTAACCTGGAAAGAAAAATCATTATGATCGGGAAAACCTTTTTTTATAATATGACATATTAATATTTAATTAACATGCGGCATAGCTAAGTACTGTTGCTATTGCAAATTCGTTTTTCTTGTTATCAATGCTGTTAAACATTTCAGATTTTTTCTTTTTATGAATGAAAAAGGGTTTTGACAGACAGACAACAGACGAACAACAAAGTGATCAAAAAGGAAAAGTGTTCATTTTTCCATTTGAACAGGAAGATGGAAGAACAAATTAGAACAAAATAGAACAAATTATGAGTCTAAATTGTTAATAATTTTGTAACATTATAAACTTTTTTTTCAAGTAGGTAGTTAGAGTCTGCTCTAAGAAATAAGTCAGTCATTTAATTACTGTTTTGTATAAGTCATGTGCATCATGCATAACTAAAATTTGCTAAAAAGATTGATGTAATAAAAACAAATAGATAGTTTCATGATTTTATACACTTTACTGACACTCGTACTTACATGGACAACTCGGAAGCGTTATCATAGCATCAGCCTATATGGACATAGACGATGAAGCGCCACCTGCAGCTCTAGTAGAATTGATGCAATTTTGTGCAAAAAATAAACTTGAATGTGTCGTTGGATGCGACAGTAACGGACACTGTTCTGTCTGGGGAAGCACTGACACAAACGATAGAGGTAAGGATCTCCTGAACTTTATCCTCAAACACAACCTAAACGTCCTTAACCGAGGCGCAGAACCTACTTTTGTGACGTCTAGGGCAAGGACAATAATCGACATCACATTAGCTACGAGCACAATCACCGAGTTGATTGAAGGTAGGCACGTAGCAACAAATGTAATTTCGGGCTCTGACCATAGAAGGATTAGGTTCAGTCTACAAACGGGAAAGCACGAACCACATACTTACAAAAATCCCAAAAATACTGACAAATTCCTCTTCAAGCAAACTTTGGAGGAGACATTGACAACAATACCGCAAATGGAGGCATCTACACAGTTGACTCCGCAAGAAATAGAGAAGACGATTGATCTATTAGTAAGCTACATTAAAGGGAGCTACAAAAAATCTAGTCCTCTGAAAACTGAGCGAAATAGAATTATGCAAAAAAAAAAGATAAATGGTGGAACAAAGAACTCGCCAAGTTAAGAAAGAATATGAGACACCATTTCAACAGAGCTATGAACACTCATCACAAGCAAGATTAGCAGAAATATAGAAATACACGACATCGATTCAAAATAGAAACAACTAAGAGTCGAAAAAATACGTGGTAAAAGTACAGTAACTCGATCCAAATGGAAAGCGAAACTGCAAGACTGGAAAAAATCTTATCTACCAACACGCAGGTAAGGCTTGGAACTCTGAAAAAGACTGATGGAACATACACAGTATTGGACAAAGAACAATTTGAGCTTCTTCTTCAAACACACTTTCTAGACTGCCACATAGAGGAGAACGGAGACTGGGGAATGGAAGCAACGCACGAGCCTGGAAATGAAGACTAGGCTTTATCAAATACCATAGTAACGGAAGAAAATCTTCTATAGGCAGTCAGCACTTTCCAGCCGTACAAAGCTGCAGGGACTGATGATATTTTCCCAGCACTAATTCAGTGGAGCCTGCATATGATAAAAGAAAACCTCTTGGCGCTTTTTAGGGCATGCCTGGTATGGAAGTACATACCCAAACCATGGAGGGAAGTTAAAGTAGACTTTTTACCTAAACCTGGAAAAACAGACTACACAAATCCGAAGTCTTACAGGCCTATAAGCCTGAGCTCCTTTCTCTTAAAAACACTGGAGAGACTATGTGACTAATACATAAGAAGTGGACCACTGGCGGACACCATGTGGTTCATAAGATTGAATCTGCAATGGAGAACAAGCTATACTGCCTTGTCACTATCATTGATACTGAGGGTGCTTTTGATAAAACAACGTTTTCCAGCATTGAGACCGGGCTGGCAAAGCAGGGCGTTGACAGCAATATGAATATATGGATTACTAACATGCTCTCAGAGCTGCACATATAGATTCTTCAAATAGGACACGCTGCCTTGTCAAAAAAGGCTGTCCTCAAGGAGGTGTGCTATCACCACTGCTGTGGGTAGTAGTGGCAAATAAACGAATGGCAGGCCTCATCACCCCCAAAACAAATAAGAATAAGATACTCGTATGAGTATCTTATTCTTATTTGTTACCAATTGAACATCAACGGTTAATAATCCACCACTATTACACATCAAAACTTGAGAATAAATGCAAAAGAAAATAAATTATAATGGTCACTGCTGGTGTTCTCCCGCCATCTCCATGTTCAAGCAAGACATATTATGTTCACAACGCTGTTTGTTTTTGCCCTAGTGACGTCATTCGACGTATAGGCCGCCATTGAATAATCTTTTAGCGCCAATCTTAAAAGTTGAAATTAAAACATCAGTTTGTTAAGTTTAGAGTTCATTAAAAAATTATAAAAAAATGCAAGGTGTGTATTTCGGTGTCCTGAATAATTTAACATACATTGAAAAGAAGAAGTTCAACAACCCTATTATTATAATAAATTATGCTTTAAACAATACTATAGAACCAAATTAATAGTTTTGATAAAAGGAGTGATGCTCATTCCATCAACACGCAAAATAAGCACAAGCTATCCATACATGAAATGAGTCTCCACAGAATAAGTCATTCTTTTATGGGACAATGTATACGATTCTATAATAAAGTTCTATATTAAAGTTCTTGCCGCTTCTTCTCGGTAGGCTCTATATATTTTGGAACGCGGCGGTAGTCTTTTAAGTACATTTTAAAGAAAAATTGACATTCAGAAGTGCGTCTTTTATGCCTAAACTGGTTAAATGATTTTGACTTTGACTTTGAATAAATGCCGGCACATCTTGACCTCTTTAGGCAGATGGAGATGTGCCGGCCAAGTTCAGTAATTGGTCTATGACATATATATATTATAAAAATGGATATGTACACACAATACATTATTGTCTTTAAAACTTACTACTTACAACAGACAGTTATTCATAAGCCCAGAGTATGAAAAAGAGATTTCTACTACCAAATCAAATCAATTCTTTAACTATCAGAAGCTCTTCAAAAGGTGTGTGTTGTGCCATATTTATTTTGAACTAGTCAAAGATGTAACACACTAGCTCTAAAAATATATTGGCTTATAAATGGCAATATAAATAAAATTTACCACCTATATAAAGTATTATTTTTTTTGTGTATAGATTGTATATAAAAAACATACAAAAAAGGTTTTGTAAGGTGGTAAGGTTGTTTTTGTATGTGGTATGGTTAAAACTAAGGTACTAATAAAATATTTACAATTTGAAAGCAATGCTTACATTTTTATAACATTTAAAAAACATAATTTATGAAGAGAAGTGCCTCAGGATTTAAGTCAAAATCGGTTTTAGCGCTGTGATCACTATTCCAAATCAACAAAAAGGTGAAAATTCTATTTAATTATTAATTAATTGCTATTTTAAAGACCACACTACAAATGGAAAGCACAATGAGCAGTCCGTCAAATATGACACTTTGTTGATGTGTGCGTGATGCGCTAATTGGCATATGTCTGCGTGTGGATGTATTTCATGCCGTGAGCAGTGTGAGCTTGATTTCAACCCTTTTGAATGGCTGATATATCTCACCTGTCAAAAGTGCGATATTGAATCAGAATGGAAAATAGTGATAATTTGAAATGACTCGAAAGCACAAGGAGATAATTATTTAACCTCATTGTATGATTAGTAGGATAAAAAAAATATTCTTCATATTATTAGGAAAACTAGACTGGAACACAGGACTACTACGGAAAACTAATTAAAGCCATTGTTCAGTTATGGTTAGCTTGCAAATTGCTTGTTACGGAGCAAAGTTTCGTAAGTGGATGAGTTTACAGGATCACTTCAAATAAAAATCTAGGTATGTTACAAATATGCAAAATAATCTTTTTCAAGTAGTTATATGTTAATAACTAATGGTGACTTTCGTGAATAATATTGAATTGGACATTTATTAAGAATTTACACTCCTAAGTGAAAAAGTGAGTCTGACTAGAGAAAATTCCTAACAATAGCATTTGCTCCAGTTGCAAGTCTTCTAGTAATGCAAAAAATTTATACTTAAATGGGAAGTCAGTGCAGGCATCATCACCCTCGCTTTTAATAAGAAAAAGATGCAATTTCTCTTTGTATCTGACTATCAAGACACATGTCCACTTGTTAATCAGAAGCTCCAAAAATATATCAACCATCTAGGGTGTCAGTAAATAGCATAAAGTAGATGTGTTTATCAGTAGTTGAGAGGAAGAACACATACCTATAATACATATACTAAAATTAACCAACTCCAGCTCATGCAAGCAATGTTGTTGTAAGTAAGAAACTAGACATAAAACTTGATTTAGTACATGCTGGTTGACTAACCACAACATTGAGCTTGGCCTGGGCTATATAAAAAACCTTTAGATAAAAATCAAGAATTTCTGAAAATTTAACATGCTTACCTTTCTATCAATCTTTACTTCAAACATAACATCATCTTTGAGAGGCTCATGTCCGAGAATCAACCCATGGTTGAATTCTACGAAGTTTCGTACAGCTGTTGTATTGTAGTTCAACAACGTCACCCGATCGCCACACCTTCTGTGGAACTTATTGGTAGCTGCGTGCATCTTGGTCCTACACCAAGCTCGTATTTTTGAAAAAATATTTTACCATCACATTATTGAATTCATCGAATATCTAAATGCTTTGCATGAGTGCTTGTTCATCATTTTAGTAAATAAACACCGCTTTTATTTATGAATGAATATTGACGAAACCATTATAACGTTTACGTTTTTATTTATCTTAGCGCATAGTGCTTCACATAACAAATTAATTAAACCGCCCGCCACTCATAGGGCGTACGGCCGTCCTTGATGAGTTTACTTCTGTTTGTTTCTCACAGAAAAACGTACGAAATTAAACTCGGTTCGGTTCATTTAGATATCGTCTGATTAACCTATGTTCGGTTCGCGGTTCGGCTCATAAGGTGCGTTCGTTTAGCTTTTAGGGTGTTGTGCCTTGGTGGCATTGTCATTGATGGCTCTTTTGTTATAATGTTTTGTTTTTATTAATTTTTTGTTTTGTTTGTTATAAAGTAGAAAAACTAGACATAAAACTTGATTTAGTACATGCTGGTTGACTAACCACAACATTGAGCTTGGCCTGGGCTATATAAAAAACCTTTAGATAAAAATCAAGAATTTCTGAAAATTTAACATGCTTACCTTTCTATCAATCTTTACTTCAAACATAACATCATCTTTGAGAGGCTCATGTCCGAGAATCAACCCATGGTTGAATTCTACGAAGTTTCGTACAGCTGTTGTATTGTAGTTCAACAACGTCACCCGATCGCCACACCTTCTGTGGAACTTATTGGTAGCTGCGTGCATCTTGGTCCTACACCAAGCTCGTATTTTTGAAAAAATATTTTACCATCACATTATTGAATTCATCGAATATCTAAATGCTTTGCATGAGTGCTTGTTCATCATTTTAGTAAATAAACACCGCTTTTATTTATGAATGAATATTGACGAAACCATTATAACGTTTACGTTTTTATTTATCTTAGCGCATAGTGCTTCACATAACAAATTAATTAAACCGCCCGCCACTCATAGGGCGTACGGCCGTCCTTGATGAGTTTACTTCTGTTTGTTTCTCACAGAAAAACGTACGAAATTAAACTCGGTTCGGTTCATTTAGATATCGTCTGATTAACCTATGTTCGGTTCGCGGTTCGGCTCATAAGGTGCGTTCGTTTAGCTTTTAGGGTGTTGTGCCTTGGTGGCATTGTCATTGATGGCTCTTTTGTTATAATGTTTTGTTTTTATTAATTTTTTGTTTTGTTTGTTATAAAGCGTTCGTAAAGCTCAAAACCGTTATTTTTGCCACTTTTGCCACAGATTAAATAAGTTACTACGTAACAGATAAATCACTCCAAGGAAAAATGACAATACCTACTGCTACTAATAACCTACTCCCTCTAGTAGCTAGACGTTGCAAGCCAAAATGAACCAAAGCTTACGAACATAAAGTTGACTTTGCTCTGTAGGTGCGCGCCGCCACGTGCTCAGCGTAGATTGTCAGGGCTGCCTCTTTCGATATATATGTCAGTAGGTATTTGCAGTAAACTTTATAATTGAAAGAAAAAGAATTTCTTCTGTTTTAACATGTTTTATTTTTTAATTGTCAAGAAATTATACATAACTTACAAATGTTTTATTTTGATGTAATGTTTAATAAATTTTTTGCCTTGGCGAAATTCTCGGTTATTAAACTTAATTGTGGAAAATATTCTGAATCGTATAAATAATTTAAGTAGGTATTCTTGTGGGAAACAAGGGCAAGGGGAGTTAAAGGAATATTTTTTAAAAGATCAAGGAGCTTGCGACCGGGTTTTTGTCTCATGTTAATTTCAAAATTTTTAACAAATGTGATTTCTAGATTTTTTACATAATCGTGAAAGGAATCTGAAGGTACTTTTAAACTTCCATAAAAAGACGATGTTTTGTTGAAAGCTTTAAAATGAATGAACATTCTGGATTCATCGACATTAGGAATATTATTTAATTCTGAGGTGAACTCTGGGCAGGTATGCTTCTTACTGCATTTATAAAGTAAGTATCCGGATATGTATACTAAAGCATTTTCAGTAGGCAAGTCGAAACGATAGTCTGTTTCACCATTTAAAGCGACTGCTGAAGGTGCAGTACGACGGCGGGTAGGTTCTCTGGGTGTAGACCTATCAAAAAAATCATTTTGTTTTTGAAGTAGTTCGCAAACGTCTTCTTCACAGTTTGTGTTTGGGGAGTTCTTCAACATATTTGACAGAAACAGTTTTGAAAAAGCTCTCTGAAACTGAATTGCCGTAGGATCGCGGCAGTTTCCCCCCTGCTGTTTCACGGTGCCAAAAAAGTTTTCAAGACTATCCTGATTAAGACGTCTTTTAAAAACGTAATTAAATCCTTCTTTTTTCATATCATTGCATAGCATTTTTATGGATTGGATAGTTATTTGTAAATTTTTAAATGTTTTTATCCTGTTTGTATTATCAGCACCTTTTTTTGAATCGATGGCTCTTAAATGTGTGAATTTTGTTATAGCTTCTTCTAACACATCGAGTTGGTATTTTTTTAACGAAAAAGCTCTTTGAAATTTACATGTGGCATTGACTGAACTTGAATTTAAAACATCGAACAAATTGTTCATTTTCTCTACAAATTCTGCCGTTGGTCTTGCTTCTTCAGGTAGACTTTTGAGACGTATAAGGGCGTTCAATGCGGAATAAACGGAGTGACTGATAAATAATATATGAAAATGTTTCTTCAATATGTTTCCAAGATATTTTCTTATCATCGTATACAAAATCGTTTGTCAACAGATTGTTTCGAATACATTTTAACAAATGCGGGGCGTCAAAAATGTAGTAAATTTTTTTACCATTTAAGAAAAAGTAAGGCTTTTCCTTCGTTATATTTTTGACCTGTTTGGCATACTTGTCAAAGTTTGATCCTTGATCGGACACAATCGCCTTAACGTCAATCCCTATATTTGAAAGTTTCAAAATGATTTCATCCAGCCAGAGTTCCAATCTTTCGTAATGCTTTGGCGATCCTAGGAATGAATATGCTATAGGTTGCTTCCAGTTGACTATAATGCCTCGGAGCATAACCACACAAGCATGAGAAGCTATTTCAGGCGTTACTTCACCATTAATGTTATGGAGACCAATCATTTCGTCTCTTCTAGTGTCATAATGTAAATGTCGTTTGATGACCATTTCATCTATACACAGAGTGCAATATCTGGCTTTTTTGGGCAAAGATTTCATCTTCGCAGACAAAAAATCCAAGGTACGGTCCTCAATCACAGGTGGAATAACCATTTGAAATCTGTGAAGCGTACTTTCACTAGGCAGCGATAAAAAAGACTTTAAACTTCTGTATGTCTGCGGACTGGAAAAATGAAAATTCAGTGCAAATAACTTAAACTCTGGGGTGTAACGGTTCCCTTTGCATCTACTTTTTAAACTGCTTTGCCACTTTACTAGCTTGCAAAATCGTTTTGTTACTTCATCCTCAGTTTGGAAAGAAAACCGCTCAAATTTTTCTGAGTCCTTGGATTGAACTTCATTTTTGATTTTATCCAATTCATTTTGAAGTCTTCTTTTTTTGAGGTTGGACTCTTTTAATTCTTTAATTAATTTTCTTTTTCTCGGCGTGTTGGATGACAGAGCTTCGGTGGTCTGTACTGATTCAGATTTGGTATCAGCATTTTTAACGGTGACAGCGGATATGATGTTGACAGTTGAATACTTGGTTTGTGTAGTGGTTTCCTTTGTTTTAGGTTCATTGCTGTAGTTAGATGTTGTAGGCTGAGACGACGACGGGAGGGATAATGTAGGTTATGCCTTAGGTAATAATTTAGGTGTATATTTAATTACAGATGGGTCAAAATGCAGCGAACATACGAAATGCGATCTTATTTTCGTTTCCGGTCTTGCTAGATCTGGTCTCCTTATCAGTTCTGTCCAAGTTTTGCGCCTGAAATAAAATATTTTTTTACATTTAAAATACCTTCATCCCAAACAAATAGCCAATAAAAAAAATTATATGTAGGTAGATATAAATTTGACACAAAGAGTACCACACGATTATTCAAATAATGGCAAAAATATCACGTTTGTTGTATGGAAAACCCCTTTAATATTTATTAAATTTAGATTTTTTTATTATAGCAGCGACATAAATACCTACAAAATTTAAAAAGTTCAATTGTTTGAGGTGACAGACGGACGTAAAGACAGACGGCGAAGTCTGATTAACAGGGTCCGATTTTGACCGTTTGGGTACGGGACCCTATACAGGGAGGGGGCGGAGCTCAAACAAGCGAATGTATTCATTTACATCAAGCATAATTTACTAGAGACGATTTATGTAGGTACATTTTTTGTTAATACCTTCACTGTCCCTGAATAAGAAATATAATAAGTAGGTAGGTATTTGTTTTGATTAAGGGACATACCAACCCATGCATGTTTTGTTTGTGTCGTTACATGGCGCATTGTATCGCCAAAATTGACGTCATTATTCGCAAGTCAAGTAGGCCTTAGCGCTTACTTGATTTAATTAGTCAATAAGTACGCTTTACAATAGGTAACATTACTTCAACTATTTTACTTAAGAAATATTTTTCAACTATTTTACACGACGCAGCTCCCGTGCGAGGCGCGGGCGCGTGGCGCGCATCATACGGCCGGCTTTCCTTTGATCCTGAGATGCCGCAACCGCCGCCGCCGCCGCGCGCCCGCCGTTCAGCCAGACTGCGATATGACGACAAGTCGTGATATGACAGCAGCGGTTCAAATCGCTCTGGTAAATGCATAAATTTTGTTAGATCGACCAGCCTAACCTGAACCCGCGCGCGGCCCGCTCAACGACCGACCCACCACCCACCCGATATTGACTAACCAAAAAATTCAGAATAATCGGGAATTCAATTTTGATTAGGTACTCGAGAATTGAGTAGATTGTCATGCCTTTGAAATTAGCAAAAATACAAGTACATAGGTAGGTACTGAGGAGTAACTTTATTAATCTGTGACTGAGGTACGAAATTATACGACAAGAAAAATAAAATTCTTTGTAGGTACGAAAATGTATTGGCAAAAATACCTTTTTTTTTAGCTTTCTGAACGCTGAACAAAAAGAGACATGAACGACGTTTTCACCCACAAATTCCCAATTGGAACGCCCCTTGAGCGATTTTAGCGTTATTTTCGCTTAAAACGCTCACAAGGGGTATATTCGAACGCACTGATAGAATCATAGATAGATGATAGAATAATAAAAACAGCAAGGAGAAAAATAACGACTCCACACACATAATAGGACAAAATGAGATTCTACCGCCATCTCTTGAAAGCCCTCCATAGTATTTATTTGAGCCGTACATACCATGCTCGTAATACGCCTAATACTAATAATCGTTCCTTATCTTAACAAACGAGATTTCGTACAAGGCAAACTTGTGCGCATAATTATTTAAATGTAAGAAATGAATTAACGAACCTCATTTAAGTTCTGCACACAAGTTTGCGTTGTACTAAATCTCGTTTTATAAAGACTAGGAACGATTACCTAATAGAAAGGGTATGTATGGCCAGGAGATCCAGCGAACTACTACCTACTCAAGTTAAGTTTCGTTGTGCGAGTTGTGTACTATAGCTATAGGTAGGTATAGCATAAAATTTGCCATGTTTAAACTTAATATTCAAGGAGTAAAACGTTTATATAGTTAATCTCATTGGTGAAAGCTAACATTTTTATCCGTAAAAGTTCATAGCTCGGAGCATAGCTGGTTAGCCTAGGTTTCTACATAGTCTCCTTAGCATCGGTAGCCCAAAAACGTGAGTTGCTCACACGCTATAAAAAGACGTTATATAACTAGTCCAATCAAATATACAATGACGATTATTAATAAACACTATATTTGACACTCCCTGCGTAATCCGCACGTGCGGTACAACATGTCCGGCAACTTTATAGGGTTCCGTACCCAAAGGGTAAAACGGGATCTTATTACTTAGACTCCACTGTCCGTCCGTCTGTCTTTCTGCCTGTCTGTCTGTCTTTCTTTCTGTTTGTCTGTCGCCACGCTGTATCTAAGCCGTGATATTTAGACAATTGCAATTTTCACAAATGATGTATTTTTGCTGCCGCTATAACAACAAATACTAAAAACCGGTAAAATGCATGCCAGAATCGGGCACGAAGGGTTCCGTACCATTATTTATAAAAATGGCATAAATATTATGTTTGTTGTATGGAAGATTCATCGATAATTTTTATTCGTGCGGGAGTCCGACTCGCACATGACCAGTTTTTCATGAGATTTTATAAATACCTACAGGGGCCATACTATGAGCTCTTAAAGCAGGACTTTGAGAAAACACCCCGGCATATTCGTACCATGAAAATGTTAAAGCAGGCCTGCCCAGGCCGACTATTCAAGAACCGCAGAAAAACCGTTCACCTGTTTTTTGTATGGACTCTCGTTAACAAGTCGCTCTAAATCCACTTAGTTTATCAGCTAAAAAACGTCTAGGCGTCTGCAATGTTGGTTATAGTAAATAGTTAGAAGATTGCCAGAGACAATATTATCACTTCACGTTCACTTTTGAGAATACAGTATTCAAACAGTTCCATCATACCATACGACGCTCATATATGTATATGAGCGTCGTATGGTATGATTTCACTCGAAACTGTTTATATCCGGTTTAAGAATTGCACGGAACTTACATGGTTTATACGAAGCTGATTGTAAGGCCCTAGTTCTTTGTTAGAATGTACATACATAGATAAATTAAAATATGCGCTTTAGGTATAAAGTATGTGCATATGTTAATTTTAAACTTATATTTATTATAAAGATATTGTACAGAATATTACAATATGAATAATATGTACATAATACATATATTATACAAAATATTGTACATAGAAATATTTTACCAGTCAGCAAATTACCCAAGTTTTGGGGAAAAACAGTTTTAACTGGGCATATTATATTTGCGTCTGTGTACGTGACAAGGCAAGTAAATACAGCACACAGCGAATTTGTAGCGCGCGTTTTTAGAAGACGTTTTTAGAAAACCTACTTTCTATAGGTAATTCTTCTAAGCCGGAACGTACCCGTAGTGTAAATTACAGAAATTCTACAGGCAGCGCAACCGGCGGCATGTTTTGAAACTTTCGTTGCCAAAACTTTGCATACGAAGTTGTATTCAGGACCTATTACAGGCTGTATATACTCTACTCCAAAGACTACAATGAATACTGGGCTTAAGACTGGTAACTCTGACAAATTTGAAGAAACGGTTACGTGCTGCCATTTATTTAGCTTATCAGCAGGGCTATTATGTATCTCAGTTGCTAACAAATGTTGATTGTAATCGAAAAAAATGCCCGATCTATGTCACTTTTGTCAGCTCCAGTCATCAACTTACTAACATATTTGCTTACTGGAGTTGTCCAAACTGACATAGGGCGGCCATATTTCAAGATTTCAATCATCATTTGTTAGCAACCGAGATACATAATAGCCCTGCAGGTATATTTGTATAACTATAGATAGGTTGGTACATAGATAATACTATAAAATATATTGGGTTGGTACCTATACTATTTGGATATAATGGTATATACCTACGTACCTACCTGTAGCATAACCAATACCTTTACGCATATCTTTTGTTTACTAAATACACAACTTACTTTACTTAGTTCTAAACAATACACTATGTCAGAAATAACGACATGCATAAATTCCTTCGAGCGACTGTTTACGGCATTATACCCACAGCCACACCGAAGTTTTTGGCTGGTAAAGAACGGAAACAACTTTCCACGCCCTCTTTTTCTTATATCAGCAATTTTCAGGTTTGTAGTATTACCATAGAATAAACTATGTATTACCAAGGGTCATCATATTATATAATATTCTTTGGTATTACAAATTAATTCCTGAAATATGAATCCAAGGCGCAACCTATATTTTCCCGCGTAAACTGTCGGCGGCGCGGGTCGCAGCGCCATGACGTTCTGTGTCATATCACAAGGTGGAGAACCTGTTAAAAAATAAATTGGGCACTTAGCATGTTTTTACTTTATATTAGAGTAAATTTTATTTTTATAAGTCCTTTGGTTACTTCTATGAATAAAAAAAATATAAGTACAAAATTCGGGGCTAAATTCGCTTCCGGTAGGTATTTTAATCTTGAATGTACATTTAAGCATACTTACAAACACCTATTTTTCTGCCACTATCAGTTAGCTAAGTTCAATACGATTCTATCAGTATAAACCGTGAAATATGCCAACATTGCCCCTAAGGGAAACTTGACCCGAAGAACAATTTATAAGCATAATCTTAGATCTGCAAAAATGTCATAATATTTGATATATATTTTTTAGGTTATATATTTGTATGTGTTGCTAACTTTGTTCAGTTGGAACTGGCTGAGTGAGGTACGTATTTTTTTTGTTTTTTTTTTTTTTTTCGAGTACCTGGCTCCATCAGTCCCTGGGCAGTGGACGGTGGAGGCCATCCGCCCAGTCCTCCAGAGGTGGGTGAGGCGGCGATACGGTTCGCAGACCTTCCGATTGGTGCAGGTGCTCTCCGGACACGGATGTTTCGGAAAGTACGTGCACCAAATCGCGAGACGGAAGGCGACCCCAGCCTGCCACGAGTGTGGGGCGCCGGAAGATACAGCGCAACACACGCTGGAAGTGTGTGCTGCATGGGGCCCGCAGCGGCACACGCTTTCAGCGGAAATAGGCGGAGATCTCTCCCTGCCACGATCTCTCGCTGCCGAGCATGGAGATTACCACGCTCGGCAGCGAGAGATCGTGGCAGGCGGTGGCCACCTTCTGCGAAGCGGTGATGGCGCAGAAGGAGGCTGCGGAGCGGATCAGGGAGAACGATGTCCGAGCTGATCCACTCCGGCGCAGACGACCGGGAGAACGGAGGAGACGGTTCGCACGTCTCCTCCCTCCCCCGAAGTGGGGTCACTGGCGAAGAGTCGGGGGACTCTTCGTCGGCTTGCACGGCTCTACACGTCTAGGGGGTGACCTTGGTGAGCAAGGTCATCCCTTCACAGGTGCTGAGGCCCGGTTATGATCAATCCGGGCCTACCGCTGGGGCGAGATGGTGATTGCCAGCGCGACCCTGTTTCGCCCCACCTTGGCGGAGGACTGCTCACGGGGGGGTTTTAGTGGGTCTGAGCCCCACACGCCCCGAAGTGCACAGCATTTCCCCCCTCAAAAAAAAAATAAATTTACGTATTTTTGCAGGCAAAATTGAGTCCAAACTTGAAAGTAAACTCTGCAAGATGGCGAAAACACAGGTTATTTTAGTTGATAGATACCCTGTGTTCGTAAACTAAGGGTCACAGCACACATATCAACTTGGGAAAGGATCAGCGCCGTATCGCCTTTCGCCTCGCCGTCAACCAGGTGTCAACTTAACGTATGCACGTAACCAAAGCGCATGAGCAGCTCCTGTACGTCAACTCGGGTACGGCTAGGCGACACCGCGCTTACCGCTCGCGGACCGCTGGCTGACCTGACCTGTCGCACCAGATCAGTTTATATCCAAATGTTAAGTGTAGCGCACGGTTATGTCTCGGTTTACAATACGTGAGATGACAATTGGGTACAAGATATGAATAAAGTAAGAAGTACTGAAGGGGAATTTCGGACTATTTAAAAAACATTTGATACATGATGAAGATAAATTTTATATATATTTTCATATGCCAAAATATATTTTTATAACATATTGCAGTCTATAGATGAATGTATATGAAAGAAGAGTACAGCATTCAGAGAAACAATATCGCCCGAAGAAAAATTGGCTGTAACATTAAGGTCAGTAAATCCAATTTTATTGTAGTTTTTAGGAAAATTGAAAAAAAAGTGAGTATTAAATTTAAAAGTTTAAGCCAATCAAAAAAAAAATAGCGCTACAACAAAAGTAAAATCATATTTAAATACGTTTACTGTATACGTATAAATTTCAAAAAATAAGTTTTTTTTTAAGTGACGGACCTGGAAACACTTACCTAGTAAGACAAATTAAATTGTATTAACTATAGATTGTTTGAAGTATTAACATCATCAGTGTTTGAAGCGCCATTTGTTGTCGACATTGATTGATTCGCGTGGCTATTAATATTTAGAGTGTTTAACCCGAGGCATGTGATCTTGACTTTGGGGAATGTAAGGTTGCCATAACTATAATAGCTTTGTTTATCTGCGATTTCTTTTAACTCTATTTCATAAACTGCGTTATATATTTTACTTTTTATAACAGCTTGGTTATATTCAGAAAACGTTTTTACCGTTGCCGCAATGCTCTTAAAAAATGCAGCTATCTCATCTTCTTCTTTGTTTACCTTGTTATTTAATAAATATTTCATTAAACTATGTGACGCTAAATTGCGTTCCATTTCACAACTTTTTTTAGTTTTATTCGGCATATTGGAAGTAACTCAAGATGCAGACGACTTTGGACGCGACGAAAGTGCAGAAGTTTTCGGTTGTAAGTTTTCTGGAGACTGAATTATGTTTATTGAGTTCTGTGAATCATAATTATCCAAGAAGATGCTAACATCTGAACCGTCATCATCATCAACCGAAGAGATCTTATTTCTTTCTCTGTAATGAGGAGTCTTCTCTGTACTAAAAAACTCATTTCATCTTCAAAAGTCCACTTTTTCGTCGTCGTGGCAGCCTGACCACTTTTAGTTTTACGCTTCTTGATAGCTCGTCGGTGGGACTCCCTAAGATACAACCAAGTTTTCTTGCATTCAGATTCTGCAATAAAATAAATCATAGTGAACTATGTTAAGCGCATGTTGGGCGTGTAGTTACATATGAATGCGTGAAAGGGAGTACGTACAAACAAACACACACACACACTCAAATACTCATACACACATTCACACACACATACACGTGTAGACATGTATTATGAAATATATTTTTTATGTTGCAGGTACTTCATAACTGGATCTTCATTCACAAATTTATCATTGAGCTTCCGTTTAGGAGAATCAACTATTCATTTGATCATAATAGAAGTTTGCAATACAATAATAAATAAATTAATGCCAATTCATATACCTCCACCAACTACAAACACATGGCAAAGAATTGAAGAGGGATTTAGAAATAAATTGAACTTTCCAAATTGCATAGGCGCCATTGACAGCAAACATGTAAATATAATTGGACATCCCAATAGAGGATCGCTCTTTTTTAACCATAAAATTTTCTATTGTTTTGTTTGCTGTAGTTGATCCTGAATACCGATTCATAGCGGTTGATGTTGGAGCTTATGGAAAAAACAGCGATGGCGGAATCTATTCATCATCTACATTTGGAAAGGCACTGGAAAGAAACTCATTAAATATTCCATGTGACAAACCATTACCAGGAACTAATCATGCAATGCCACATGTGTTTGTCGGAGACGAGGCGTTTCCATTGAAGACATATTTATTGAGCCCATATCCTCGCTCAAATACACGGAGACTATCAGATCCTGAACGGCAATATAGTTACCGTTTATCAGGAGCTAGAAGAGTTGTTGAAAACGCTTTTGGAATTTTATATCAAAAATTTGCGATTTACAACAAAAATATTAATTGGCATCCAAAGTTTGTAGATAAAGTTGTATTAACAACTTGCATTTTACACAACATGATGAGGACATATAACATTGAGATGAGTTTACAGGAACCGAAGAGAACAGGAAATTACAGTTGAATTCGGCGAAGACCGATTGTTAAGTCTATTACCAAATACTGGTGGTAACTATATGGCTACTGCTTTCAATGTACGTGAAATGTTCAAAACATATTTTCAAACTTCTACTGGACGACTTCCATGGCAGAATCGGTAGAAAATATATTAATCACAATTGTTTTATTTCCCATACATCCCACATACGCGCGAAAAACATTAGATAAAAAATTAAATAGGAGTAGGTACTTACCAGATTGCTTTAAAGTAACACCTACTTATTTGTTTCCAAGCTTCATCCTTTTTTGTGTTACCGCTGTTTTTAGCGTCACTTAAGTCATATAGATATGGATATTTTCTCACTTCTTCAATGAGTTTCTCCCTTTTCATCGTTATTTTGTGTTTAAATCTAACCTAAAAATACAATAAAACTCACGCGTAATACGCGTGGAAGTTGCCTTGCGAATGGCGGCACCTTCGGCAGGCAAGTCGCGGGAGGGGACAGCGGCAAGGGTCGACGAAGAGACGTGAGCTCGGGTACGGTGGACGTAAGCGCGGGAACTGCAATTTGACCACGCTCCGCATCGCGGTTCGGAGCCTGTTCCGAGGCGAGGCGATTACGTTACGATTCCGATTAGTTTGAGTTGCAGTAGGGAGTTTCATACAAACAATCCTGAACGGCTCGAGGCGATACGGCGATGATCCCTTTCCGAGTTGATATGTGTGCTGTAACCTTAATCATAAAGTACATTAATGCTATTTTACATCTCTCATATTCGGTAAGTAGGTCCTTATTACCCCCAAATGGGGCTAATAGGTGACCAATTAGCACTTTAGGGTAATAATGTAGCTAGAAAAGCCCTAGGGCGGTAAGTAATTTTTAAAAACACTAATGGGGCTTGTAGTTTACCAATTAGCGCTCTAGGGTAATAATGTAGCTAGAAAGGGCTCTTTTATTTATTACTTACCAGTAATAAAAAAAACACTTAACTCTTTCAAAAAGTTCGCGTACATCAAACCATCATACTGGCAATAGACATCATGCATTCAGCCCAATGACAAAAGAGGTCGCTTCGCTATTCAGCCTTGTCTTCGTATGAGTATAATAGTCATCAAATTTATTTTTGTAATGCCGTTTTTTTTCTACTTACCTCACAATCGAGATGTAAAGCAGAGTAGTTAGCTCGGGTGTAAGCATTAATTGCAGCCCTTGGCTACAAATCTACTATTAATTGCGCAAGGTCTTTTAAAATCAAAGAAAGGATGATGGGCAAAGTTATAGATTGACAACATTACCCGCCTTAAAAAAAGCTTAGGGTTGGCACATTATGAACGCAATTTTTTTGTTACTGTTCAGCTTATTTAATTTTAAACATGTAATACGTATTTAATTATAATATATTATATAATATATTAATAACATTCAAAGATGACATTAGTTATCGGGAATACTGAGTAAGTAGCAGCTCCACATACCTTATAATTTGAACTTTTTATGATTCATAAACTGATCGACCTCATAGTTTTGTTTGTAGTATACCTGCCTCCGAAACACAGGATCGCGCATTCGAATACCGCCCGGCGTAACTTTCACGCTATGAATACGTGTGTTTATCTTGTGTCTGGGTTTTGTTTTTTCCTAAGTGTATATTTATCTACAGCTGTCACTGTCAATAATAAAATATGGACATTTTTCATTACAATATTTCACAATTAATTAGGCTTCAACATATTACAAAAATATTCAACTTTTCATTACTAAATGAAACGTCTGAATGAAGTTTTAATTTAATTTACCTATACCATATACGAATTACTTAACTTGATCTCTATTAGTAGTAGGTAGGTAGGTATCTTCTTTATCAAAAAAGCGTTAATTCTAATTTCAAATTTTATCAAGTACCTACATATAAGCGTGCAATTTGTTTCTATTTATTTACATAATTATTGTTTGTCGAAAGAATAAAAATGTAAAGGTAACATTGCCCAGTCATTTTTGTAAGAAACTTTTCATGGTATCGTTGGTTTACATTAATGAAAACGCCAATACTTTGCCAAAATTCTTGTACCGGTTTTAATGTCATCTGCATTATGGCCATATTTGCTTCAAAAACAATGTGGGTAAAGTTGGCTTAAAATTCCAGATAACTGACCGCCAACAAAATCGAACAAATATTGAAGTAAACTTTGAATAATAGCAAACTTAGTTAAACGAACACACGCACAAAATCTTACAGTTGTAGATGTAACGTGACAATTGTAACGTTTTGCCCATTCAAAACATGATAAAAATGTCAATTTTAAAAGAAGAATATAATGAAATCCATACTTTAAACCTAAACAAATATAAGCGTCCTAACTACTTACGTACCCTAAATAACTCTAAACCATTTCAGCTACCTAGATATAATAACACATATATGGAAAGAGAACCTACAATTACCTTCTACCTAAATTAATTAACACTTTACCTAAAGACATACAGGACACCTCCACACTCCACGCCCTTTCAACATACTTAAAAAGTAACTTATATTATTAAATAACTCTGATTATGTACTGTGAATGTGATTAAATAGTTATTTCTAATGTAAATTAATTGTTATAATATAATTTATATATAGATACATAATATGATATGTTACCGAACTCATTGACTGCTCATAAGCCCTTCAGGCTTCCGCAGTCTTTAATGTTAAGTAAGTGTAACGCACAGGCTAAGTAGTACCCCTACCCTGGTGTAACGTAACGTGTCGTTCACGTGAAACAGTACAAACTGTCATTTATCTAGGGCAACTGTGACACAGATAACTCATAGTTAGCAGACTAGCGGATATCGGTCTTCTCGGGCACTAGTACAACTGAATCTGCCATTACCAGGTCTCCTCAAATGGTTTCCAGTCTCTTCGTACCTTCGCTCCACCTTCTGAAGCGTTCGTAACGTCACACCCACCATTCTTGCAGTACGACGCATACTGGCCTAGTTCCAGAAAAGTCATGATCCTAGCACATTCTTCAGGTGAAAGAGGCACGATAAATAAGTTTATGTGCTGGTTGTCTAACTTAGCTCTTCAAACAAGACTCTATCGAACAAAAAAAAATTATATATATATAAAAAAATTATATATATATTTATATAAAAAAATTTAAAGCAACATTTAAAATACAGAGAAAGTCAGAACACAAACCCCTGGCAACATCTCTAGAATAATCAAGACCATAAAACCCTAAACAATGTAGGTACTTACTCACCCCACACATAAAAAAACATCTACGGATCGTCATACACATCACACTGAAGCTAAAATACTATACTGTTGGTAAGGCTTCGATTTAGGTAATAATATAAATGTACTGTATTATGTATCTTTACCTACTGCTTTTAACTGCTGTTTATTCTACTTTGTCTTTAAACTATAAATTTTATATAATCAAATAGACACAGTTTGTTATTAGTATTATTATTTTTCTGTATGTATTTATTATTGTACTGTATAATTTGTATATCACTTCTATTGTGAATCAGCTGTTTCTTTACATAATATTTTTCAATTGTGATCTAAGCTGCTTCTACATCCTTAAAACATCCGCCCGAGTAGGTTTATGCTGAAAAACAGCGTAGCGCACGTACTTCATGTACGCTGCGCTGCATATTGCTGAGCATAATACCTGTTGTCTTATGTAAAACTATTATGTTAATACTCTTGTAACAAGTACTTTTAACATGTACAAAGGTAATAAATGGATATTTTATTTTATCATTTATTTATTTTATGATCTCTATAAGGCACTTAGACCAAAGCCATACATTATAACCTACGACATATCATTTACTCAAAAAAATTCTGAGTATTAGGTATACGACCCTATTCGAAACGCTCTTGATTGTCACTATGTTGTTAATGAGGGACTTATAGACGAGAAATCCGACACCACCTTGGGACTGTTGGTCGCCCTCCCGATGGTAGAGTAAGTTACCTGATTTCAGGGTTATCGTTTCCGCACCCACTCTTCGGACTTCAAATAACCCCACTATGTCCCAGTGTAACCTACTCATTTCTTCTTATATAAATCTTCCTCATAAATCTTCTCGTCTATCCTCATCGTGCGTATGTTGCGTGTTACCAGGGCCAGTCGTCGTCGTTGGGGGCGGTAGCCGGGCGTCTGCCGGGGATTCTTAGCACCCCCTGCCCCACGGTTACCATGACCGCTACCGTAGCCAGGAATAGCGGGGCTAGTTAATAAAACTTAAGAAATCATTTCATTAAAAGTCACTACCATTATAATTATCTCGTGTTCCCTTATTCACGTCTCGACAACAGAATAATTACTTGTTATAATCTTATCTGTCGGCGTTTAACTCAAATTTTCTAGTCTTCATGTTTATTCTGATCAACAAGTGTTTATTGCTTCTTGGAGCGTTCTTTATTTATAAATCACCTGTTACTTTAGTTTTAACTATAAATATAGCACGCTGTCGCCTTTGAACTGTCAGTAATTAAAGACATTGAGGCTATGAAGCTACTAGCTAATCTGTGCTCCAAGGGCAGTGCACCATATACATCCAAATATGCGTTCCGACATCCGACATTCAAGCCAAGCAACTGATTAAAGGGAGAATTATTTATCTTATTGAAGTTAAAACTTTAAGGCGCGTTGAGTACTTTTGGGTGTACACAAATCATGGAACTCGCGTCATCGTCACCGTTACCGAACGCTTTGTCATAGATAATGCAGTTTTAAGTGAAAACTTCTTTAGGCGCGATAATGGTTTCCGTGACTACCTATTGTTGTTGATTGTGTCTTAAAAATAATTACGTGTGGGAGATGGCGGATGGCGTAAACAAAGTTTTATTTACAAGTTCATTTAAACCAAAAATATTTATATTGAATAAATATTTAAGTGTAGGTAAAATTGTGACTAATAACATAATTCATCAATATTCAACAATAAAATAGCTTGTGAAATTGCTATCAATTAATGTATTATTTCAATACTTTACAGGTATAATGACAGCATAGAATTGAGGTCAAGTCATGGGAGCTCCATCTGTGCCCATCTGTGCCGGTCGTCGGGCGGGCACAGACTGGTGTCATCTGAAATGCGCCACTGAGTATTTTTATTAAGCGAATAGCATGGTGGGAGTACTATTCGATCGAATCGTTTAGCAACTTTGACGCTTTTAAATGATATAGCTGTTTATAAATTTAATATGTTCCCACATACGTGTGAAGAAAAATCAAGAAACTCGCGTTATTGTCCCCGTCACGAAACGCTTTGTCATAGATAATATATTACTTAGAAATACGAGTATTTTTACTCTTTACGCTTTGTGATACTAAAATTGTACCTATATTCTTGTAAAAGGTGGTTTGTTTTAAATATATACCTAGATCCCTATACTTATTATACACTGCAGATTCACCTGCGTGATGTTGATTTTTTTCCTAAAACACCCCTGTATTGAGGCGTACCAAACAAAGAAAAAATATTCAACCGATACACCGAATAGTGTAGCCGTTTTCGAGTTTTTTGCGAGACTTACGAATAGCAATTGTTTTTTTAAATACAGAAAGAATAAAAATAAGAAAAATAATTGTCCTGATGGTTCATCAACAGAGCCTAACTAAACCGTTGAGGGTTTAAATAAATTTAAAAATTCAACTATAAAGTTGAAATTTTGGCAGTTCTATGTTGCAAGCATCCAATAAGGTATGGAATGGTTTAGGAAATTTCATGCTTGAGGGGATGAATTCAACTTATTTCTTTGTAATTGGTACCCCATAGAAGCAAGCGAAGCCGCTGGCGGGTCAACTAGTCTTTATAGGTTATCTTTGAAAACTTCAAATCTCTTTAAATTCTAGATATAACCTTATCGATTCATTGTTGACTCATCGAATTAAGACACAATAATGGTGCGTGAAGTAAGTAATTTAAATGACATGGTTTGTTTAATTGTAAGTATTTAATTTTCTAGTTTCTTCCAACTGGAACCTAATTATATAATTAATAACTATTAATTATATTATTAGGTTATATTATTAGGTTAGGTTCTAATAATATAATTAATAACTATTAATTATATTATTAGGTTCTGGGCGTGAACATCCTCTCTGTAGCGCGTGCTAGTGTGAGCGACATTTTAATCGACTCACTATTCAATACATTTTGGTGTTGACCCTGATAAGAAGAAAATCCCAGTTAAGTATCCAGTTAACTCTTATAGGAGATAGGACCCAGGAATTTAAGGCCTAGGTAGAAACCAGTCAGATTAAAGAAGGTTTTAGAACTAACTAATCTACAAGACAACACATTATAGCTCATACGTTAAGGTGCTGTCAGCTCCTGACCGCGATAAAAAGGAAGATTTTTAAAGCAGTTTATCTCATAAACGGTGGTTTACTTCAAATTACAAAAAATATATGTCATTGTCATTCCACTCCAGACCGCATGAAGCATCATCGGCATCATCGACGGTTGTTCACACAACATCTCAATTTACACTGGAGCAGTTGTGCCATCGACCCAAGGCCATACTCTGATATGTGAAGGACTTAGGCTGGCTTTACAGGCTTGAGTAAATGCTGGCAGGGGGAATGCACAAAACACCCCAAGCGGGAAGTCAGTGCAGGCCTCATCGCTCCCAAAACGCGGAAAATAAGAATAAGAATATGTCATTGACTTTTAAGTACACATTGACGGAACAAAAACATATTTTAACATACATGAGTAGATACATTTAAAAATATATTAATTAATTAATGTCACCTTTAAAATAGTTTTTATCTTTATTCACAATTGTATTTGACATAAAATACACGTTATAAAATCGCAATTTTAATGCACATACATTGACAGTTTTTTTTTATTAAATAGTGAACATTATTTTTTATGATTTTTGTACGTTTTACGAGGTGCACTTGTTTGATTTCACCGACGTCCGCACGCGCGCAGCTGATTTTACGCTTTATGCGCTTAAAGGCGCTATCAGCCCTCCCTTTGGGTTTCGCCGCAATCGAGTAATTCCATCAAGATGAATCAAGATAAAATGACGTAGTACTTTATCAAAACCAGTTTAGCCGTTGAGTAGTTACGAACAGATATAGTACTTATATAGATACTTACATGCATACATACAGGTCAAACACACAACCCTCGTTTTGGGCTCCGCCGCAGTCGGCTAAAAGTAAATACAAATTGACTTATAAATGAGAGGGAATACCTTTGTATGGAGAAGATGCCATAGGCTTACTCTGGATTAGGTAGGCACCTAACTGGTCAGACTTCCGGATTTATTAGAGATAATATAGCGAAATAAAAAATGAAATGGATTATGAAATATTAAAGGAAGGGGATTGATTAGCTAAAAAAAATTAATATTATAATTTTTAAACAAAAAAAATAACACACTTTTCATACCATTATTTTCATGTTTACAATTATCTGTATCTAACTAGATTATCTATATTTTTTTTAACCCTGTTGGTATTATTTTGGTTGATGAGTAGGTAGTAGTTATATACATAGTTTAAAAAGTTTCGAAGATATTTATAAATAACTTTTACGCGTTTCAAACACAATAATTGAGTAGTAAGTATATGTATCAGGCGGGTAACTTAATTTAACTAAAGCTTAATTTCTAGTATCTATTTATCCTTTTTTTATTTCGTTGCTGGGGCTCATCCATGAGCTCTAATTGGGAGAATGTTGGGAATTAGATGCATAATTCTGGAAACTAAAACGTACCAAAGGGAACAATTGGGTATTATGTAGAGATATTTTATAGGCGTTTTAGTAACGCGATTAAACTTATCCAAAGAGCAGATAAGACGTTTAGAGACGCGGTTTGGAAGTTTAGATGTGGGCGAGTTATCGATCGACGCGCAACTGCGTGCGCTCAGAAGCAGAAGCAAGGGGAGCGGGTCGCACGGCTGTCACCGTCACCGCTGCCGCTGCCAGTAAACAGAAAGCACGCGCGCTCACTGTTGAGCGAACGTCACGGGATGCAGACGTTGTTCGCACTGGTGCTGGCCGCCGCGGCGGCGGCGATCGTCATCGCACGTCCACCTGGTAACTACATTTTCATATTCGCATCAAACTTTGAAACTCGCTCAAACTACTCATGCATGTTCATCCATGGTGTTATCTCGGCTGATAAGGACTTCCCGCGCGAATAACGTTATCGTGTCTCTTTTAGTCGAGTGGCGGCCGGACAAGTCGTATCTAACTAACTTTTGTGTTCTATAAAAGAAAAGCTAACGATGTTTAGTTAAAGCGATGTGATAAATAAATTTTCACTCCTATAGAAATTTCGCGTTGAAGTGGCATAAGCCACCTGTTACACGCTCCGTTTATCTGGCTCGCGGTGTGTTGTTTTCCGTGAAACATAACAATTAAGAATAATTCATGGTAATTTTATCTGTTGTAATATTTTCTGGCATTCGGATCACTATAAAATTACAATAATAATTTCATCGTAATAGGATTTATATCGACATCTGGTAAATGCATCGCAATCTTTTGTGAATATTCACACTGATTATTTAAATTAAGTACTTACCTACGTATTTAACGTGTTTGTGTTTAATAACTTGAGGTCGACGTAAAGATATAAGTCCTTATCACTCTGTTCACATTAACTCCAGTGTCTTTGACCGCTAAAAAGCTAGATGTCTGGTGCTGAAATGATCGTACGAATTCAGCTGTTTTTTTTTTAGTTCGAGACTGTTTTCAACGATAACATAAAGTTAAGTATTTTTTATTCGCTTTCTTTGTATTTGGAATATTAGTTTTATATTTATTATATAAACAATCATCAACAATAAAATGTAACGAAGTAAATATTTTACTCGTCTTACTGTAATGGCTTAAGCACCGTAAGTAATTTAGGTGTTTTTAATGTAAATCTACTAAAATTTCATCCTATCTAAGTATTCCTGCTCTTCATATTGCACCGCTAATAGATAGATCACCTGTTTACATGTTTAGCAATTTTTTCTTCATTATAAATGTACTTGATTAGTGTAATTAAAGTTCTAGCGCGTTCTTTAACAAAATATACCATGAATTAAAAAACAACGATTCCATAGGTATTTATTATATCTTAAATTTAAGTGATTATGATGGAGAGTTTGAAGATTTTTAAAGAAAACGCGTTTAAAAAAATCTTGTTTGAAAGCCTATGTTGATAACAATGTATCGTGAAGTGAATTACTAAAATAAAATCATTACTGATTACGAACACATCTGTCGAAACGTAGTCTAACTCAATCTCAAAATTACTCTGCTGTAAAACGTAAAATACTTTTTCAGAAAATAGAATTACATAGTACTTTATAAATAAATTACTTAATTAATCTATCAAAGAATTTTGTAATAACGAACTTAACAATTCTTAAGTATCGTGAATAGAACAACCAGATTCAACACAGATCATAATATCGTGAATAATTATATTAATGACGACTTATTTTTTAATATCTAACAGAATTGTTCTATTCACGATACGATATTATTTATTGATAGCGCCGAATTCAAATATAGTGATTGATATTTATTGATACATACAAATACTCGACGACTTGAGAACCTCCTCTTTTTTGGAAGTGGGTTGAAAATAGGGGCAGTTATGAAAAAATAAAGTTCCCAATTTTATCAATGAAGATTGTTATGGCGTACCTACTATCGTACTTACAAATTTATGCTAAAAATACTTTTCACTAAACTTTTGATCTGTGGGCCGAACGGCCCATTAAATAGCGCGCATAAAATAATAATTGAAAGCGCTACTTGACCGCAGAATAAGACAAGTACAATTTGAAAATTAAACTCCCCACTCTATTCAGTTATTGGAGTGTAACTCAACAACTACTAGACCAAATTAGATGAAATTTAAATGGGACCACAAGGGAATCGCCAGTATTCAAACATAAACAGAATTTTGTGAATCGGTTCACCCTATGGAAAGTTATGTGGTAACAAAAAAAAACAGTCGATTGAGTACCTCCTCCTTTTGTGAAGTCGGTAGAAAATAGGACTGGATTGGCTATCAAATGTCATAAAATTCTTTCAAACATTATAACTTATGAGAAAAAAATATTAACAATATTAACAAGTTGAATCTAGTTTTGCCCAATTGTCGTGTCACAAACAAGTCTGAATTTTTATTACAACCATGTACAATTTGAAAAATTTAATACCGACTTCCATTCTATTCAGTTATTGAAGTGTATCTCAAAAACTACTGGACGGAATTTGATGAAATTTAAATGGGATCACACGGGAAGTACCAGCTATCAATAAAATAAATACATTTGAATCGGTTCACCTAGTCGAAAGTTATGCTAGGTAACAAAAAAAAAAAACATACAGTCGAATTGAGTACCTCCTCCTTTTTTTGGAAGTCGGTAGAAAATATATTAAAGGAAAGCACCTTCTTACTAAGAGGTAAAAATTAAATAAATACACAGCTTATTTATATTTTTAATAGATACGCTAGTTATAAACACTATCTCATAATAAATCAACTAAGTAAATTTGAAATACGAGTAGGTTGTTGTGGATTCGGATGGTTTTTATTTTACACAATATAACTCATGACTACAATAGCAAAATTTCTAAGAAGGGAATCCCGGTACCTAACAATTATTTCTATACAAGAATGGGCAATCCCAATCCCAAATTAGGTATGTAGGTAATAAATAAATATAAAATATTTGCAAACATATCTAACATAATATATACAACTGCTACAAACAAATATTGTTAATCATAAAATTATTTCCATCTTCACAACATTTAATTAATTATTATATTAATAAATTTACCTACTTGGAACTCGTTTCTATTTAGGTTTCGTTTGTACGTTATTCCAAATCGTTGTTATAGTTACAAAAGTATTTACCTTTACTATATTAGAAGAAGATTGGTAATGCGCAGTTGATCCTGCAAATAACACCAAAAATCAGCTTTTCGCATTTAGTAAGTAACAGCGTATTTATTTCATAAGTACGGTTTTTGTATCAAATTCTCGTGAGTTTGACACATAAAATTTTGCTAAACTACCCTAAAATAACCCAAAATTGAATAGAATAATCCTATTTTTAGAAGTGTCACTCTAAGTGTTAAATGATTTTGGATTTATTGTTAACAAAATAAGGACCACCATAAATTTTTAGTTCGGCAGTTTAGGTTTTTTTAACAACAATCACTCAATCAATTGGCTAAACATTCACGTTAGTTGGGACGCACTAACGTGAGTGTTGTGGGGGTTATTAATAGTTTAATAAGTACATTTTCTTTGAAAGTTAGTAAGCAAGATGCAAGTGGGAAGTTTTCAATTTCCAGAGTCAAGAAATTGCGTCATTTATAACCTTTTCAATAAATGGACGTAATGTCACATTCTCTGTTATTCGTTCTCACCATCCTCGCATATTCACAGGAGTTTTTTGTATTATTAAGAATAAATTAATGTACCTAGTTTTTTTATTAGAAAATAAACTACATGAAATTATTCTTAATCTATGTTTTCGGTAGGTATATACTCCATACAATAAAGAGTTGAAAACTATCTGGACCAACTGCTATGAAACATAATATGTCAATATGCGCGCGATAAAACCACAAAATATGTTTGTTTTGTGATAAAACCGTAGTGTTCGATATGCTCTTCTCTTTGTGCACGGTGTTTAACTTAAGATTAAGCCTTAGCACACTTAAACGAGGCGCCTTCCACCCGGCAAAATAATATTATTCAATGGGCTTTAACTATTAATCTTTATAATAATACATTGATACCTTTATATTTTGTATCCAGAAAACAAACACTTAAATAATCAGAATATTAAACTATCATTATCAGCCGGACGACATCCACTGCTGAACAAAGGCCTCCTCCATAGAATGTTACTAAACGATACCTTTGCAAATCAATGTTATAAACTCAAGTCATCCCAATTTTGTTAACTATCTTGTTAATTTTCCTCTTTGGGAACGACAGCCTCTTTTCCCAAAATGTACCTACGCAAATGTTTATCACGCAAATAAAAAAAAATAGGAATTATCAGTTATCATTCATTTAAAACGTTATTTCTAAAAGAGTATATTTATAAACAAAGTAGGCCGTTGAGGGTGCGTAAACTTTGCAATTCTGAGCGCTCCAATAACAAAGGCCAATTTAACGTGTTAGTTTAAATTACGTACGGTGACACGTATTTTTTTGGTGTAAATGTAAATCTTATCTAGTCATCCCAGAAGATTGCAAAGATTTTCATAGTCTTTAGTAGTTTTAGTACTACATACAATAAAAGTCTAATTTTGAGTATGGTAATAAACTCCATAGTGAAGCGGTCGTAGCGGAGTTCGACTTGGCGATCTTAACCGATCAACAAGTTAAGCAACGGTTGCTGCGGTCAGGACTTGGATGAGTGACCGCTAGTGGCATTATTCAACTGAGCGCTTCCGTGCTTCGGAGGGCTTGTTAAGCTGTCGGTCCCGGTTGTTTGTCTTAGGGCAACAGTCGTTAGGCTATGTCTAAGGCCTTCGGGTAGCCTGAAAACTTCGACATGGGTTGGCCACTAACCTATTCACCACTGGGCCCGCGTGGTGGATTATGGCCCAACTCCTCTCCCTGAGAGGAAGGCTCGAGTCCCAACAGTGGGAACAAAATGGGCTGATTATGAATAAACTCCTGTCTATTCTAATTTCTATGTGCCTTTTCATTTTGTATCATTTTTATGCCAGCAAGAGTCTTTTGTAGTCGATTTTACTGGTAATTTTTTGCACATAAGGGTTTTAATACGATTGCCGCGGCATAGATTAGTTTTTTGTGTCTTCCTAGTTTAGTCAAATTGTACATTCGTCAAACCTTTGGGTATTCACAAGTGTTGGACTGTCATTTCTAAAGAATCCTTTCTCGTGTTGGCCCAATGTTTGCAAGGCAAAAGCAAAACGGCTTTGGGAGTCAGTACGGTTGGGTTTGAATATAAAGGTAAAAAATGATCTCACTTTAAGTAAAAAAAATATTATTGTTATCTTTTTATATTTTTATTATCGCACTTATCATGTACATATTAAATCCTTTATTTCCAAGAATACAAGATATCACTACATTATTTAAAAAAAATAAAAAACTTGTGAATTATGGCTGTACCTACTTGTAATTATATATATATAAATTAAAGCTTTTAGCTTTAATTTATAACCCAACGCGGTTTTGCACATCAAATCAGGTGATTGAGCGTGTGATTTCACAGTGTAACCAGTCTCTCGCTTATATTTCCCCCAAATAATCAGTAGTATAAATACAATTGTGTTTTCTTCTAGTTTTCCTCTCAGAGATGACCTTTGAGTTCTACGCTGTTCGATGTTACTATATTACTTAAATCTTTATGGCATTAGTTTCTATAATTAAATTATATCGATGATATAATTATCTCTGTAATCTAAACTAAGAGCGCGTTCAAAAACATAAAACCGTTGCAAATTTTGTGTTAATTTAGGTCAAGCGTTAGTGGACAGATTACCCTATTGGAATATTTAAAACAGTGTCTTTAAATTTTTGCTTTGACACCGATATCTGCATGCATAAAATAAATAAATAGATTGTCCATAGAACTGCATATATAATTATCAGTTAATAGAGGTCTATGTGTGAATAAGATGTAGGTACTCGTATTCGTATTTAGTAAGAGTAGAATACTTTTGAACGGGTTTATGCGGGAAAGTATTGTTACCATACCTGTTTCTTTCATTAGTAATGTTTGCATTACTGAGTTCCGGTTTGGACGGTCGGTGTCGGTCTCTGTCACATTTACACTGCACTATTTAAATTGACACAATGTCTAATTTATTAACTTAATATGGGTGATGGTTGCAGTGACTGTGTGAAAACAGTAATCCACACCTCTTATTCACCCAGTAGAGGATAGCGGCAGAAAATATGTGTCAATCTCGCTCTATACGTAATAGCCGATTATGAGTAAATGTAATTTTAGACAACACGCTGAAGCTAAAAATAAACTTTAAATTTAAATTAATTTAAAGAAATTGGCAATAAAAAAATGTAAAAAGACAAGCCCGCTGAGTTTCTTGCCGGATCTTTTCAGTCGTGGTCGCGTTCCGATCCGGTTGTAGATTTAAGAAATAATAAATGTAATATGTCAGTTTGTAAGTGCCCCCGTAGGCATATACAGAATAAATGATTTCATTTTCATTTAATTACTATATAATATAATGGATACAGTCAAATTAACTAATGCAATGAACATATTTATAGTACTTATTCCAGATTCACAAACAGACAGACATTGGCAGTGGAAACTTTTTTTGGTCTGTCCGTTATTGTCTTTTAGATACAAAATATGTTTACTGTATAAAGATGTCCTAGTATGGGGCCCGCGCCCACTGTTCCCCTAATATTCGCCCCCCGGAATAGAAGTTATAGATTCGACCCCTATATAGGTACCCATTGGTCTCCGGTAGGAGCTCAGTTTAATATTAATTTATTTTTATGACACCCACTCGTCCCCAGGTATAAAAGTTTTGGCTCCCTGATGGAAAACCAGCCATCTTTTTACATGAAGCGTCGACTTACTTCGGCTTCCATACCGGCTAAAGAACTTGTGTAATATTTTAACAACAATGTTGTTTGGGAGTTATGTTTTTTTAGCTCGGGTGCTAATTAAGCGTTTTTATTCAAATCGCCAAAAAAAAATATACGCCTATTATAGGGATTCTGTTCTTCAATCTGCCTTTAGCTATAGCGGCTTCTCGTTCCCTCTCTGCAGCAGCTTTCATTTCATTCACAGCACTCTCCTCCCATTTTTCAAAAGTATTGTTCTCGATTTTTAGAATAGTAAGCTGTCGACATAACAGGCACATCTAAAGAAAATATAATTTCCCCAAATTGCAAATAACCAACCGCTGATGAATATATCCAGATGTCGCGGCTGTGTTGATTTGTATGTCTTGTCTTTATGTTTTTCTTTTTTTCTTTTTTCTTTTTTGTCTTATCTTGTCCTTTATGTGGCGGGTTTTCCGAATCAATGATAAAAAAATATTGCACAAATTGCATTATACTTAAACTGCGGACGTAATCCTATTTTTTTACCAATCAAACTCGTAGTATATAGATCACAATAAAAATATTAACCGGAAATTTGTTATGTGAAATAAATATGATATGTACTAACATATTTAAAAAATTTTATTTTTACTATTAGTGCGCGACTATACCACAAGCATAGGGGCCAAAAGGAAACCTCTAAATTAGTAGAGTAAATGAAATAAAAATATATCTAAATAAATAATAAATCATGGGACGATGGGGCACAGGGTGCGAATTTCAGGGGACCAGTGGGTTTCGCGCCCATCCTATGATCTTGTGAGATTAATAAAATATTCCAATTCATATAACAAGCAAATGATTAGTTATGCAAAGTCTACCAGAAATACGAATCAAAATATAGTTGAAGCTTTTCTAGCGAACTGAACATTAATAAAAAGTTTCAAAGCTCTTGTAAGAAGCATAAGTGATTAAATCCGTGTATTTACTCTCTGGTGCGCTAGAAAATATCGTTGCAAATTTCGATTTAACTTTCCTGAGTAGGTATTGGTTCTAAGAACTGTGTGACATTCTATTCCATTGGATGTTTTCATATTGAGCTATCGTACGCATTTGGTTGCATGGTATGCTTTTATAGAAACATACACGTAACTCCTATAAACGCTAATATTCAAACAATTTAAAAAGCAAAAAAAAACCGTCTCAAGTTTATTTTGAGAAAACACGAAAAGCTTGACTAATTATTCCAATACCACAACCTATAAACATTTTAGATAATACCTTTATTCAAATAAAAAAGTAGATTATTTTTATACTTTTTTACCTACGAAGAAATAATTTCTTCGTAGTTTTTTACCTCTACTTTTGTTTTACACGTTTTAAACAATTTACCATAAAAGCACTGCTAAGTAAAAACTGATCTTCTGACTAAAATTATAACTACGATAGTTTTTATCTGAGTGAAGTTGTGAGTGTTGATATAAGTGTGTGTGTATAGTGTGAGTTTATGTTTGTATATAGAAATGCAATATCGTAAAAATTACTCTCAGCCAATGGCAGTTTTAAAAGTTTACTTGAATAACTAAGTTGCTTTCACTTTTAATCCTGACGTTAAAGATCACCCTTAGTTTATAAAATATATAGACATAGAACCTATAAATGCTCTTCATTTCATTCACAAAGAAGTGGTAACTGATTGAATTTCAAAGAAGTGAGACATTTATCGCTTTGAAATGGGGCTTCTCAATTCATCACACCGCGATAAGATCTAGTAGCAAGAAACTATAATTGTTTAGAAAACTAGGTCTTCGTTTTTTATCTAACATGTTCCTTATCGACGTATTCTTTGCGTAGGTAATTGTTAGAAATGTTTATATAATTTTATGCATATGTATTGTACATGCATCTAATAGCTTAATATATACCTCTGTTTCACTTGAGAACGGATGGAACAATCTCGCTAATATTTTTTTTGTTGTGTTAATTATAGTCAGGAGAAAGGGTTCACCCCCCCCCCCCCCCCCCGAAGGGTTCCCGCATTGACGTGGCGGGGGGGCTCAGTAGCCGTGGCTTAGATCACCACGGTGAAGCTAAGCGGGGCCGCGCTGGCGTTGGGATGCGCTGGCCGGCTCAGGCGGGGCCGCTCCTATGGGCTTTGGCCGCCAAGTCCACATAGGAGTGGCTGGGTCCGAGCGCTTTGGCGCAGACTCGAGGAGGTGGGGCCCGGGCGCTTTGGCGCAGGCTCGAGGAGGGGGGCCCGGGAATTTTTGTGCAGGCTCGAGGAGTTGGGGTCCGGGCGCTCGGCGCAGACTCGAGGAGGTGGGGTCGTAGGGGGGAGGGAGAGTTGGTTATCCCCTGTGGTTGACGTAGCAGGCGGTGGGGCTACGTATCTGACCCACCGCAGGGAAACCACGGGCGTCCAGACGTGGGGAAGTCTGGCGCCCATTGATGGCGGGTTTGGTCTCCGAAGCAGTTGCGGCGCGCCATGTGTTCTGGCGTGCCGCGAAGAGAAGGGTCCGGCAACGGACAGCCGCGGCGGGTTCGCGGTCGTGTGCAAAATCTGTCCCGCGTTCCCACCAAAAGCAGCAGTGACGGAACACCCCGGGGTTTTGGTGGGTATACGGACTCCCACATAACCGCCTAACTCCCCGTGGTAGGTGGTATCCATAAAGGATTTCCCCGACACAAAAAAAGGAGAAAGGTCTTATGAAATAAAAATCAAGAAAAGATGGGAGGTTATGGCGTGGCCATAGGCTGATCCTACTCGAATGAAGTCGCGGACAGTTGCTAGTAAAGTATAAAATTAAATAAACCCAATATTTAAAATATGACTTGGTCATAATACCTACCAATTTGAAATATATAGAAAATCACGGGATAAAATGATTATTCTAACCGAGCAGTTTCATGTGAAACAATATTAACATTGAAATCACGTCGATATTCGTGCGCTCTACAAAATAGCTGTTACGTCCAGCACTTCGTCCAAACATATAAAATTTGGGCACATTCATAAAATAATATAATAAATATTAACAAAATATATATGTGTGTACTTACTACAATATTGAAAAAAAACAACAAAATTGATCATTCTAAACCTGTTTTAGTTTTATTTGTAGTTTATTAGTAATGTTTAACAATATTGATGAAACGAAAAAGTATTTTAAAGCCATCCACAAGAATTATTATATATAAAAATATTGGTTGAAAGAAATGAAACGATTTGGAATATGCACACGGATTTGAAGAAGGTTTCTTAATTTTTTCTCTCAATATGATATCACAACTAAAACTTTTCTAATAAATCGTCACCAGTAGCTGCTGCAGCTTTGAAATGCAGCGATTCCTCCATTGTATTAAGATCCTGTCAGTTCATGACGTCGATAAAAATGAGGGTTTTCAAAGCAGTTTATCTCATAAGCAGCAATTTAATTAAAATAACAAAAAATAATATGACATTACTAAGGCTTCTAAGCACACATTGACGAAAATAAAAACATGTTTTAGCATACTCGAGTACATAAAAAAAATATTCAATATATCACTTAATTTTACCTCGAAAACAGTTTTTCGATTTATTCACTATTGTATTTGTCATGAAACAAATATCATAAAATAGCAATTTTAATACACATACATTGACAGATTATTTTTTGTTCAAGAGTGCGCATTATTTTATTATGAATTTTGTAAGTGGAATGGGAAATTGAACGTGGCCAAGCGCTGAGCTGACAGCTCCTTAAGAACGAATACAAAAACGTTCTATACGAGCTTTAAGTAATTTTAATATAGATAATATAATAACATATTAAAAACTATTTAAAATGTAAGTACTGTACTTATGTTCATAAAAACATACATACATATCCGTTAAACAGTGATTATCACACATAAACCACTAAAAAGACAGAAATAATAATGTATGCAAAATATTAAATAATGTACTTAGACATAATAACACGTAAAAAACTAGGAGCTCTCCACTTCTACCAAGTCATCATCCATGTTAACAATGCATGAAATCAAAAGAATTACTTCTGTGTATTTTGCGCTTCTCTCAGTACTTAATGGCTCTGTTTATCTTTTGTATTTTATAACAAGGTAGTCCTATAAACTAGATTCACTAGAATTACCTCAATTAGTAATTCACTTTCATAAAGTGCACCTTTGGAGTCGGAATATAATTAACACACATGAAGTTAATGATTATGAATTAAAAATTTCAAACTATAAATTCAGCATTTGTTCATCAATATAAAAAGAAAATATCTTATACAAGAATCTTTAATGAAATAACGATAATCTAATAGTACCTGTCTATTTTTTTAATGTAGGCAATATTGCAGTTTATATTCTTCCATTGAATGACTTAGATCTTGAGCTTTGGTTTAAAGATTCTTTATTAGTTTTATAACGTATAACATTCATATCAGTAGATATTCATAAATATGTAAAAATAACACATATAAAAATATCACACTAAACCTACCGGAATTATAATATACCTATTAAGTGACTGATAATATACTTAATGTTAAACTACCTAAAGCAAGAAATCTAATATATATATATATATATATATATATATATATATATATATATATATATATATATATATATATATATATATATATATATATAATCATGATCAAGATATTCCTTTCTTTAGTTTAATTATTAAACAACTAACTGTTGCGTTACTTACTGAAGCTACTTCAGATATAATGGTAAGTGTGCCTATTTGATACTTCAATTTACTACCTAAGTGTAGTACCGAAACATCATCAAAGTGACCTGGAAGCTAAATTTAAAGTCTCCTTAGAACTAACATTTCCTATAATACTCTCTTAAAACAAGTGTAGGTATTTACTATAATTTACTCCATTGCACAATGAAAAAATAGCGTACTGCAGTATAAAGTGTTTTTATTTATCTAACCTCTTTTTCCCGAGTATTTCTCTTCATGCCCAATGGAGTATCGACAAGCTTAACTTCAATTAATTGCAATAAAACGAGTTGCCCTGTCTTTTGTTTTTATTCAGCTGAACGCTCTCGGCCGCGATACACTTTAAACGGCTCGAATTTCACCCGTTGCCGAGTTTTATTTAAAGCTAACGTGAATAGCGCCGTACTTCAATGTTTTTAAATTTACTATTTTGTGAAGGATTTACAGTGTTTACTTATCGAATAACTAAATTGGTTTTTATTGAGGCTTTTATATTCTGTAATCTGCATGGAATAAACATATTTTCTGCATAAACAAACAGGCAAACAGTAAAATCGTTAAAACCATGTAACTCGGATGGAATGTTCGCAAAAAGCTAATTACACAATTACACAACACATATACCCGTTGAAGTAAATAGCAAAATGTATATAGCTTAGGTAAGAACCACCATTACAGGTATAACGTACAGGACCTAGATTTTCCTTTTCCTTGATTAACAATTATACATAAAAGGTTAACAAAACGCCCCCTGTATCCGTGATAGGTCACAGCCTTCGGAGGTCGCTGATGACGTGTATACAATTCCTAACAATGATTCTCGAATTAAAAAATGAACATATACTTTTACATTATATTATATATATAATAAAAAGGACTAATAAACAATTGTCTCCATTTTTTATACCTAGATGTTTAATAAAGTTTCAATCAGGCCGCAGCTCACAAGCCGGGCTGTGATATCTTTGATAATCAACGCTGACGATGATTTAGATATATGAAAAAGATTTGGGATGAGGTGTTAGATATCGTTTATAAGTCCATTTACAAAGAAATGGCATAACACACTTGTTTTACTTACAAACGCTTTAAATTGTTGCTGTAATACAAAGATTTCATATCTGAATGTGAAAGTGCCTGTGAAAGTATACCTGAGCAAGCTCATTGTAAGATCACTTTCAATACAGACTTAGGTGCGCATGGTTACCGAGGAAAATATCCTTACCGTGCAATTGTATTTATCATCATCATCATCATCTCAGCCATAGGACGTCCACTGCTGAACATACTCTATACACTGCCTCCCCATAATTTTCCAAAAGGACCGGTTGGAAGCGGCCTGCATCCAACGTCGTCCTGCGACCTTTATCAGGTCGTCTGTCCACTGTGTCGATGGACGATCTACGCTGCGCTTGCCGGTCCGTGGTCTCCATTCCAGAACCATCCGGCCCCATCGGCCATCTGTTCTGCGTGCTATGTGCCCTGCCCACTGCCACTTTAACTGGCTATTCTTCTGGGCTATGTCAGTGACTTTTGTCCTTCTACGGATCTCCTCATTTCTGATTCGACACGTAGAGAAACCCCGAGCATAACCCTCTCCATAGCTCGTTGTGCGACTTTGAGTTTATCTATGAGGCCCATAGTAAGAGAGCATTGTATTTATGACTGGTCCTAAACCTTCCATATTTTTCATAGCTAAAAGGTAAGCATATGACCGTTTTTGCAGTTTTTAATGTTATATTTATTTATTATTTAACAAACAACGAAATAAACATCATATTATTATATCGACTTAAAATCTAAGTTAGAGTAGTCTAGACAATTCTCAACATATATATATATATATATATATATATATATATGTTGAGAATTGTATTGTTGAATATATATATATATATATATATATATATATATACATAATATATATATATATATACATAATATATATATATATATATACTTTAGAAATACTTTTGTAAGTAGATATCGAAGAAAGAAAGATTATGAATTAGTGATATGTGACTTAATACTGAGAGGAGAGATAAATGATAATGCGAATATAATTTAGTTGACTTAACATAGAATGGAAGCTATCCCTTATGATCAAAGACCAGGAAACATCGCCTTAGCATCGACATCGATAGATTGTTTAAACTTGATAGTGGTAACGCGACGGAGCGAAGACAACGCTTGAAAATGTAACTAGAGGCCACACATCCAAGTGTAGTCCGCAGTAAGGAGTGCTTCGCCTGGTTTGATCGCAGTTGGGAACGAATTGTCTTAGCGATATAATATTATAACGCTACCAATTTTACAATAAATAATTATATTTGTCCCAACTTTTAAATTTTTTATTAATACTGTAAATATTGATTGCTCATAAAAAATGGTAGATCATAAAATGTATTACTAAGACTGTCATATTAGATTTGTTAATATCACAGTTTTTCTAATTATAGTAGATCGGAGCACAGATAGTTGCCATTTCAAATTACAAAATGAACAAAATAAACTAGAAGCTCTAAAATCGGATCCCAGATTTTTAAGCTATTGCATAGCTTCTATCGCGGGCCTTGAGCGTGGAGACCGTGTCCAGAAATTCCGTAACGAAAATAACCTAACACCCCCCACTCCGACTCCATCTATCGATGAATAGCAGAACTGACTGACAATGACTTTTTGAAATATCACGCTTGTCTCTTTAGTTCAGCAACTCGCCTCTAGATGGCAATGGTTAAATAATTATAATTGCATAAGTTGATTTGGCATCTATCGATGAATAGCAGAACTTTTAATGACTTTTTGAAATATCACGCTTGTCTCTTTAGTTCAGAAACTCGCCTCTAGATGGCATTGGTTAAATAACTATAATTGCATAAGTTGATAAAAACAGCTATGCAATAGCTTTACCGCGTCAGTCTCCGACTGCCACACGTCTTTTTTTCTTAAGAAACCGCAAATGAGAGTCTGGTAAATGGATTGTAGTTGATTGTAAATTTTATTATAATGGTTTTATTTTCCTTTTAGTGACGGAATCCTAAAACGTTAATAAGAAGGTGGAAATAGGTACAACATATATTTAACATATATTTAAATAGCGAAAATTAAAACTGGCCTCCTACATTATTATCACCCTTTGAAACTGCGTAGACAGCAGGCCACATCATCGAAAGGTATCATATCTATACCCGTACTATAAGTATTACCATCTCGATAGTTAATAGCAAGAAAATAAAAATAAAAAAAACAGATCGCTCAGAAGGAATTTAAAGAAAAAACAACTTCGTAATAATGATGAAAAAATAATACTACAGTCGGTTCCAAAAATAACGGGTCAGTCACATAAACCCGAATATCTCCCGAACTACGTATGCCATCCTAATGAAACGAAGACTGTTCAATTGAGAATTTAATTATACAGATAAAAAATAAAATAAAACTTAGTTACACCCACAATATTAATCTTAAATAAAAAAAAAACTAAAGTAGTCATATTTTTCTTAAGATTACATTTTTTTTATGATTTTTTTTTGCTGTTTTTCATCACTTTCTTCATTTAATACTTTGTATTGCCTCCACGAGCTCTTCTGACAGCTTCCAGGCGATTAGGCATGCTGTACACCAAATTTCGGAGCCGGTGCTGAGGAATACCTTCCCATTCCTCCACCAGTGCTTGTATAAGCTCGGGAAGCGTGATTGGTGGGGGGTTTCGACCTTTCACGCATCTCTGAAGCTCGTCCCAGGCGTGCTCGATGGGGTTTAAGTCCGGGCTTCGCGCTGGCCACTGCATGAGTTCGATACCGACCTCTTCAAGGTAGTCATGTACAATTCTGGCGGTATGGGGACGCGCATTATCATGCATTAATATGCCATGCCGGTCCATCCTGGCCATGAAAGGACCTACATGTTCATTGAGGATCTCTTCCACGTACCTCTCTGCATTTAGAGTTCCATTTTGAATGAGCACCAGCTCGGTGCGGGCCTCAGCAGAAATCCCAGCCCAAACTTGTACGGAGCCTCCACCGTACGCCACTTTTTCCTCCACACACGCTTGATGGAAGCGCTCCCCTGGTCTTCTGTACACCAACTGCCTACCATCATGCTTATAAAGCATGAATTTAGACTCGTCCGTGAACATTACCCTAGACCAATCGTCTAGTGTCCAGTTTAGGTGTTCGCGCACGTATCTCTGTCTTGCAATTCGATGTCCCCGTTCCAGTTTGGGGCCATTTGCGGGCCTCAATGGTTTCAAATTTGCTTCAGCAAGACGTCTTCTTACTGTTTGAGCGCTTAAATTGCCACCTCCAAAGCGAATAAAGTGAGTTTTTAGACCAACAGCAGTTTGAAAACGATTTCGGAGCATTGTAGCCACCAGTTGTCTGTCTTCCCTGGCCGTTGTGCATCTTGGTCTGCCATTTCCTGGTCTTCTAAGGTGTGATTCGGTCTCTTGGTACCGCTGGACTACCCGCTGAACAGTCGACAAAGATACACCAATGTTTCTGGCTGTTTCACGCTGGCTCCGCCCAAGTTCCAAAAAAGTTAGGATTCTGGTACATTCCTCTAGCGTGACTGCCATGCTTCACCTCACAGAATAATAATTATGCACGTGGAAGACGTTCACGATAATTTTTTTTGTGACAGAATAGAAATGGAAAGCATCCATAATGACATGAAACAAAAATTTTGTTTTTAAAAATAGTCATTTTTTTAAATTTTGTTTTTCTAATGAAGTTTTTTTCATCAACCAGTTTAAATAATATGCTATTAGAAGCGCAACTAAAAAGTCTTTATTCTGTTTTTTATTTCATTGATCTAGCTTTTACAGTTCTGGAGGTATTTCAATTTTTGTGACTGACCCGTTATTTTTGGAACCGAGTGTATTATTACTTACTTTAATCAAACATTAGAATTGCTAAACATTTGTGATTTAAAATAAGAAAAGAAATAATGAATGTAAATAACGATAATTACCACTTACCTAAACGGGAGTTCACTGTTTAAAAGTACTTGACTTTGTCGATAAAACTAAACAGTATATAATTTCCACTGAGAGACGGCAATACATTAAAATGGTGTTAAGCTACAGGCCACCCAAAACAAACATTTATAGGCAATTATGCAATTTATAGGTAAACAAAAATAGCTATAGGCCATTGTTTATATACAACATTAGAACTACATTTAATTACAATTGAAATAAAAACAAACAAGTTACTTTAATAATATTTTATTTAGTATCGGAAGTATAATTTTACTGTGTGTTGAATTATTTATAAACCTCTCCGAACCACTATCAATTAATATCATGTGTCGATGAATATTCGCTCGATACATGACCCCGATAACCCAGTTACTGAGATTCGGACCGGGCTTGGCAAAATAGAGAACAAGCTGTATAAAATCTTATCCAAATTCTAATTTAAAACGTTTTATATAAACAAAGTACCACTTGCACGGTTATACAGATATTTGAAAAATTTTCTTCTTATTTAAAATGTTTATCACATTTTCGGGTAGGGTCCACTTTCTTGCCTCGAATAAACAGGCCAGCGGACCAGTTCCCCATTCTAACTTTGAGCGCAAGTCCACGGCAAATGGCACTACACTTATGGTAGGGGTAGTCAATCACGTTTCTCATCTTTTGAATCTCAGATTATAAATTTTGTTTTATAATCTGAGTTTTGAGTAAACTCGATAAAGTTGGACGTCATGTCAAAGTTGCCCAGAGACAGTTTCACGTACGAAACAAGATATTATCGATCGTTTTAGAAGAGTGGGGTGGAAAATTGTTTGGATAGAGTAGATTATCTGGTTTTGTGGACACCATAAATATCACGCTATTCACGCCTTGTGAACGATTAAATGAATAATTCATTAGTTAATACCTATTTACAACTATTTTTAATAATTAGAATCTATATACACGGACGACGGAACGAATTTAATGACCATGCCGTGGTCTATCTAGTTGGTAAGCGATACAAAGCTACGATAAAGGGTTCGACATTTGTGTGGAGATCACTTTTATTATAGTAATAATGATAGGTGTTAGGTCATTAATTTTTCAATTTAATATGGCAAAGCAATATTTCAGTTTAATATATAATAAATTTACAATGCAGCCACTCCTTGGTAACTAAATACGAAATAGAATTCTAGAAACATTTCATGTTTGTTAAGCTAAAAGGATTTCTTGTGAATATTTCTTGATAAGTGACTGTTGCACCGTGTATTGTGAAGACGACAGAAAAATTATATCGATTAACTTGATTCCAACTGCAGCTTAGGTTTCAATGGAATCTACAAAATAAGTTTTGTACTTACAATCGCATAAATATGATTAAAATCATACAAAACGTATTTAAAACTAAAAAAATGACGGAATGTTTCCCCTAACCTCAAAAATTACAAGTCTCTCTAATATAAAAATCAGGACTGAAACAAACCCAAAAAATACCGGTATATTCCTGTACTGTAAGCAATGTAAAACACAGAAAGGTAACGGCAGCCTGCTTAGTTAAATTGGTTAACTTAATTGCATTAACCAGTTATTGCCAACCAGCCAAACGAAGTGTTCATGTGATCTAGTATTAAATGTCTTGGAGTGACAATAGATAACAAATTTACGTGGATATCACAGTCTTAGATGATGATGTTAGTTATACACACATATGCACAGATACAAATAATACAAGTACACACGCATACAACGTATACACACAAACGCACTGTCAAATAAGAAAACACAAACACACACACACCTAAACGTAATTTGTTTTATATTAAAAAAAACTTGGCTACCTCCGTTACGGTAATAAGTAAGTACTTTACGAGTGGATTTAATAGAGATTTCTGAAGATATTATATTATCGATCAAACTCGGTGACCACTCGGAAATCAGTCCTGTTTGGTATCGTGAAAGGAACTGATTTCCTAGTATATATTTCGGTCTATGGAAGTGATTAAATGTCAATTAGTCGATAACCACATCCAAACTGCAATTCAAATTGCTGGACATCTGTAAATCAAACGCTTCATCTAGTCGTGAACCGATCTCGTCTTGAGGGCCACAGATTGCATCGCGATCAATTGACCGCACCCGGATTCTAATTCCTAATCCTGTAGTTGGAGAATATGATATTGATGAGAATCTGTGACCACTACTCCTTTGAAATCAGCCGCGTTGGGTATCATGTATAAAAGCGATTATATACAATTCAAATACTGAAAATCTATAAAAGCTCTCCCTTTATCTATTCTTAACCGAGCTATCACTAACCAGCTCTGGTCTATATATATGGTGTGACATATTGATCAGCTTCGATGACCACTGCCACTTTAGTATCGGCCACGTATGCTATGCATACAGTTGTTCCTGTTAGTTTAAAATGTAAATGGGTCAACTTGTTGTTAGCTCTGTATCACTATTTTGGGTTAACCTTAACTCGTATGTGCAAGCCAGATCCATGTCAGGTCACCATATTCTAAATAGATTTTATCAATAAAAGAGCTTGAGACAGTATATAGTTATATTGTTGGTTAAGTACGCATATTTACGTCAATCTATTCAAAATGTATATTATTACTTGTCCAGCCGACTGACTACTTCATGACTGCGAAGCCTAAGCGAGACTTGGGCTACAAACATTAAATGTTTATAGTTTATGTCTTACTAATAAAATAATCACCTTTTTAAAATGCCTTTATATTTTCCTGCGTGGGTTTTACTAAATGATTATAATAGTATGCTTCACAGTCCTTTATCAAATAACATTCAAAGTTTTGTAAATCAACTACTTTACTACTTTTTTGATCAATTTCCACTCATTTGATTTCACGATATTGTTTTCAAGTCAACCGTACTGAAAGGTAGAGCAATCATTACGATTTTGAGGTGAATAATGAACACATGTGAATAATGGACACACGCTGTGTAAATAAACAATTCAAATTTAACTTAGTTTTTCAGTAAACTCTAATTACAAGGTTTACTCCATCATTTCTTGTATTTGATCGAGACACAACACCGTGCTGTTCATTATAAAGCAACTAAGCTAAGAAACACATAGATGTTACTATTCTCCCTCGAGATATTCATGCCGCTAATATTTCGGATTATATAACAAGCAATAGTTATGCAAAGTCTACCAGTTATACGAATCAAAATATAGTTGAAGCTTTTCTAGCGAACTGAACATTAATAAAAAGTTTCAAAGCTCTTGTAAGAAGCTTAAGTGATTAAATCCGTGTATTTACTCTCTGGTGCGCTAGAAAATTTCGTTGCAAATTTCAATTTAACTTTCCTGAGTGTTGGTAGGTATTGGTTCTAAGAACTGTGTGACATTCTATTCCATTGGAGGTTGCTTGTATAGAAACATAAACGTAACTCCTATAAATGCTAATATTCAAACAATTTAAAAAGCTAAAAATTACTACTACTACTAACTAATGCTACTACCGTCTCAAGGTTATTTTGAAAAAATACGAAAAGCTTGACTAAATATTTTAATAACATAACCCACAAAAATGTTAGATAATACCTTTAGTAAAATAAAAAAGAAGATTATTTTTATAGTTTATATCACCCTATATAACGTATTATACACCCTCCAAACCAAATGTTACGTTATTTTGGACACAAGTCCAGCAGTTTGTGGCGGTGCCTTGATCTAGCGTTGTCAGCCACTTGCAAAGGCGGGATTTGTCCATAAAGCTATTAGCACTAGCTACTGCTGGCAATTCGATCAACTGCAGTAATTTTTTTCATATATTGTATTTGATTTCGTAAACCCACTTTAAACATTTTATACTATTATTTTAATGGGCTTATCCTATCATGCACTAAAAATATACATATAAAAAATAGGGTGTAAAATACACCTTTTAACAATAGGTTAAAGTAGGTAATAAGCACTTTACGAGTGGATTAAATAGAGATATCTGAAAATATTATATTATCGATCAAACTAGGTGACCACTCTGAAATCAGTCCAGTTTGGTATCGTGAAAGGAAGTGATTAAATGTCAGTTAGTCGATAACCACGTCTAAACTGCAATTCTAATTGCTGGACATCTGTAAATCAAACGCTTCACCTAGTCGTGAACCGATCTCGGATGACCGCACACGGATTTTAATTCCTATTCCTGCAGTTGGAGCATGTGATATTGATCAGAATCTATGACCACTACCCCTTTGAAATCAGCCGCGTTGGGTATCATGTATAATTTGTATAAGCAAGAAGCCACCTCACAGGAAATGGACCTGGCTGAGTCCCGATGGTTCCACGAGAAATGAGATTGACTTCATTATGACCACCAAAAGGCAAATATTCACTGATGTCTCCGTGATCAACAGGGCTAAAACTGGTAGTGATCACCGAATGGTAAGAGGCACGGTGAATATTAATGTCAAACTTGAGAGGTCTCGTCTGATGAAGTCTACGCTCCGACCCACTCGTTCCCGTATTCAAGACCCCGAGAGCTTACAACTTGAGCTATCCAATCGCTTCGATTGACTTGAGAACATTGCTTCAGTGGACGAGATCAATTACAGGTTAGTAGAAACTGTCCATACAATGGGTTCCAAATACTTTAAACCCCACCGTACAGATAGGCCACAGAAACTCTCCAACGATACCCTCAACCTCATGGCTGAACGACGCTCACTGAATCTGCAGTCTTCGGATGATGCTGAAGCATATAGGCTGCTCAATAGACGAATATGGAAGTCCTTGCGACACGACATCCGGATCTTTAATACAAACCGTATTAAAGAGACGATAGAGCGGAAAAAAGGCTCCAAAGTGTTTGCAAGAGACGTGTCTATTGGGCAAAGCTAGTTGACGAAGCTGAAGAGAAAAGACGGCAGTGTAGCGTCGACCAAAGCAGAAGTGTTAGGAGAGGTAGAGAGTTTCTACGGACAGCTATACACCTCGGTCGCTAAATCTGTTAGCAGCTCGGTCAAAGACTTAAAAGCCAACAATAATAATAATAATAATATATTATTATACCGAAGATATCCCGGACATTAGCCTGTACGAGATTAGAATGGTCTTGAAACAGCTTAAGAACAACAAGGCGCCTGGTGACGACTGTATCACATCAGAGCTTCTGAAAGCGGGTGGAACACCGGTACTTAAAGTCCTTCAGAAGCTGTTTAATACCGTCTTACTCGAAGGTTCAACGCCAGATGCATGGAACAAAAGTGTGGTGATGCTGTTCTTCAAGAAAGGTGACAACACTTTATTTAAGAATTAAAGAACCATCTCGCTTTTTAGCCATGTTTATAAGCTGTTTTCGAAGGTCATAAGGAACCGTCTCAGTCGTAGGTTTTATGAATTCCAGCCTCCGGAAAGCAGCCGGTTTCCGAAAAGGCTATAGTACCACAGACCACATCCACACGCTACGGCAAGTTATACAGAAGACCGAAGAGTATAACTTGCCTCTTTGTTTAGCGTTTGTGGACTATGAGAAAGCCTTTGATTCGATCGAGACGTGGGCAGTGCTTAAGTCTCTCCAGCGGTGCCGTATTGACTATCGGTATATTGAAGTGCTGAAGTGTTTGTACAAAAACACCTACATGTCAGTCCGAGTACAAGAGCAGAGTTCGTAGGCAATTCCATTGCAAAGAGGCGTGAGACAGGGAGACGTTATATCTCCGAAATTGTTCACCGTGGAAGACGCTTTCAAGCTTCTGGAATGGCAAGGACTTGGCATCAATATTAACGGCGAATACATCACTCACCTTCGATTTGCCGACGATATTGTAGTCATGGCAGAATATATGGAAGACCTCAGTACAATGCTCGAAGGCCTCCATCGAGTTTCCCAACGGGTAGGTCTTAAGATGAACATGGATAGGACGAAAATTATGTCTAATGCCCATGTTGTACCTACCCCAATATCAGTTGGGAACTCAACTCAACTTCTCGAAGTTGTTGACGAGTACATCTACCTGGGACAGACAGTCAAACTAGGCAGGTCCAACTTCGAGAAAGAGGTCAATCGTCGAATCCAACTCGGCTGGGCAGCGTTCTGGAAACTTCGCGAAGTCTTCTCGTCAAAAATACCTCAGTGCCTCAAGACAAGAGTCTTCGACCAATGTGTGTTACCAGTGATGACTTATGGCACTGGAACGTGGTCTCTTACTATGGGCCTCATAGATAAGCTCAAAGTCGCACAACGAGCTATGGAAATGGCTATGCTCGGGGTTTCTCTACGTGATCGAATCAGAAATGAGGAGATCCGTAGAAGAACGAAAGTCACCGACATAGCCCAGAAGATTAGTCAGTTGAAGTGGCAGTGGGCAGGGCACATAGCACGCAGAACAGATGGCCAATGGGGCCGAAAGGTTCTGGAGTGGAGACCACGGACCGGCAAGCGCAGCGTAGGTCGTCCACCGACACCGTGGACAGACGACCTGATGAAGGTCGCAAGACGACGTTGGATGCAGGCCGCTTCCAACTGGTCCTTTTGGAAAATCATGGGGGAGGCATATGTTCAGCAGTGGACGTCCTACGGCTGAGATGATGATGATGAAATACTGAAAATCTGTAAAAGGTCTTCCTTTTTCTATTCTTAACCGAGCTATCACTAACCAGCTCTGGTCTATATATATGGTGTGACATATTGATCAGCCTCGATGACCACTGCCACTTTAGTATCGGCCACGTATGCTATGCATACAGTTGTTCCTGTTAGTTTAAAATGTAAATGAGTCAACTTGTTGTTAGCTCTGTATCACTATTTTGGGTTAACCTTAACTCGTATGTGCAAGCCAGAGCCATGTCAGGTCACCATATTCTAAATAGATTTAATCAATAAAAGAGCTTGAAACAGTAAATAGTTATATTGTTAGTTAAGTACTTATATTTACGTTAATATATTCAAAATGTATGTAATTACTTGTTCAGTCGACTGCCTAAATCATGACTGCCGAGCCTAAGCGAGACTTGGGCTATATACATGTAATGCTTACAGTTGATGTCTTATCACGGCTGCCGTGCGAATCTCTAACAGCAAACATTGTTGCATCCTTGACAACATGCGTGAAACAAATAAAGAGATGACAAGAAACGTTGGAAAAACAACTTTATGTACAAGAGAGATATCTCATAAAGTATTTGACATCGGTAAGCTCGTCGACGAATAATTAGGGAATCACACGGGTAGTTTGATCGCAGTTGGGAACGACTTGTCGTTATGAGTAGGTACGCTCAAGTACCCATAGCCAAATAATATTATAAAGTTACGAATTTTACAATAAATAATTATATTTGTCCCAACTTTTTAATTTTTAATGAATACTGTAAATTTTGATTGCTCATAAAAAATTGTAGATCATAAAATGTAATGTAAAGACTGACATATTAGATTTGTAAATATCACAGTTTTTCTAATTGTAGTAGATCGGAGCACAGACAGTGGCCATTTTAAATTACAAAATGAACAAAATAAACTAGTAGCTCTAAAATTGGATCCCAGATTTTTTTCTTAAGAAACCGCAAATGAGAGTTTGGTAAATGGATTGTAGTTGATTGTAAATTGTATTATAATGGTTTTGTTTTCCTTTTAGTGACGGAATCCTAAAACGGTAATAAAAAGGTAAAATAGGTACAACATATATTTAACATATATTTAAATAGCGAAAATTAAAACTGGCCTCCTACATTGTTACCCTTTGAAACTACGTAGGCAGCAGGCCACATCATCGAAAGGTATCATATCTATACCCGTACTATAAGTATTACCATCTCGATAGTTAATAGCAAGAAAATAAAGATAAAAAAACAGATCGCTCAGGAGGAATTTAAGTAAAACAACTTCGACATTATGATGAAAAAATAATACTATTGTTACCTTCTTTAATTAAACATTAGAATTGCTAAACATTTATGATTTAAAATTAGAAAAGGAATAATGAATGTAAATAACGATAATTACCACTTACCTAAACGGAAGTTCACTGTTTAAAAGTACTTGACGTTGTCGATAAAACTAAACAGTACACTTTTTATACTTTTCCACTGAGAGACGGCAAATGACATTCAAATGGTGTTAAGCTACACGCCCACCCAAAACAAAAATTTGCCGTGTTAATTAGAGATTTTAGTTTGTGTTGTGTTATCAAGCTATGTAGCTGTGTAGCTATAGGCCATTGTTTATATACAACATTAGAACTACATTTACTTACAATTGAAATAAAAACAAACAAGTTACTTTAATAATATTTTATTCAGTATCGGAAGTATAATTTTACTGTGTGTTGAATTATTTATAAACCTCTCCGAACCACTATCAATTAATATCATGTGTCGATGAATATTCGCTCGATACATGACCCCGATAACCCAGTTACTGAGATTCGGACCGGGCTTGGCAAAATAGAGAACAAGCTGTATAAAATCTTATCCAAATTCTAATTTAAAACGTTTTATATAAACAAAGTACCACTTGCACGGTTATACAGATATTTGAAAAATTTTCTTCTTAATTAAAATGTTTTTCACATTTTCGGGTAGGGTCCACTTTCTTGCCTCGAATAAACAGGCCAGCGGACCAGTTCCCCATTCTAACTTTGAGCGCAAGTCCACAGCAAATGGCACTACACTTATGGTAGGGGTAGTCAATCACGTTTCTTATCTTTTGAGTCTCAGATTATAAATTTTGTTTTATAATCTGAGTTTTGAGTAAACTCGATAAAGTTGGAGTTCATGTCAAAGTTGCCCAGAGACAGTTTCACGTACGACACAAGATATTATCGATCGTTTTAGAAGAGTGGGGTGGAAAATTGTTTGGATAGAGTAGACAATCTGGTTTTGTGGACACCATAAATATCACGCTATTCACGCCTTGTGAACGATTAAATGAATAATTCATTAGTTAATACCTATTTAAAACTATTTTTAATAATTAGAATCTATATACACGGAACGAATTTAATGACCATGCCGTGGCCTAGTTAGTAAGCGATACAAAGCTACGATATAGGGTTCGACATTTGTGTGGAGATCACTTTTATTATGGTAATTATGATAGGTGTTGATAAAAACTGTAACTTTCATTAATTTTTCAATTTAATATGGCAATGCAATATTTCAGTTTAATATATAATAAATTTACAATGCAGCCACTCCTTGATAACTAAATACGAAATAGAATTCTAGAAACATTTCATGTTTGTTAAACTAAAAAGATTTCTTGTGAATATTTTCTGATTAGTGACTGTTGCACCGTGTATTGTGAAGACGACAGAAAAATTATATCGATTAACTTGATTCCAACTGCAGCTTAGGTTTCGATTGAATCTACAAAGTAAGTTTTGTACTTACAACCGCATAAATATGATTAAAATCAAACAAAACGTATTTAAAACTAAAAAAATGACGGAATGTTTCCCCTTACCTCAAAAATTACAAGTCTCTCTAATATAAAAATCAGAACTGAAACAAACCCAAAAATTACCGGTATATTCCTGTACTGTAAGCAATGTAAAACACAGAAAGGTAACGGCAGCCTGCTTAGTTAAATTGGTTAAATTAATTGCATTAACCAGTTATTGCCAACCAGCCAAACGAAGTGTTCATGTGATCTAGTATTAAATGTTTTGGAGTGACAATAGATAACAAATTTACGTGGATATCACAGTCTTAGATGATGATGTTAGTTATACACACATATGCACAGATACAAATAATACAAGTACACACGCATACAACGTATACACACAAACGCACTGTCAAATAAGAAAACACAAACACACACACACACCTAAACGTAATTTGTTTTATATTAAAAAAAACTTGGCTACCTCCGTTACGGTAATAAGTACTTTACGAGTGGATTTAATAGAGATTTCTGAAGATATTATATTATCGATCAAACTCGGTGACCAATCGGAAAACAGTCCTGTTTGGTATCGTGAAAGGAACTGATTTCCTAGTATATATTTCGGTCTATGGAAGTGATTAAATGTCAATTAGTCGATAACCACATCCAAACTGCAATTCGAATTGCTGGACATCTGGAAATCAAACGCTTCATCTAGTCGTGAACCGATCTCGTCTTGAGAGCCACAGATTGCATCGCGATCAATTGACCGCACCCGGATTCTAATTCCTAATCCTGTAGTTGGAGCATATGATATTGATGAGAATCTGTGACCACTACTCCTTTGAAATCAGCCGCGTTGGGTATCATGTATAAAAGCGATTATATACAATTATAACCAGCTCTGGTCTATATATATGGTGTGACATATTGATCAGCCTCGATGACCACTGCCACTTTAGTATCGGCCACGTATGCTATGCATACAGTTGTTCCTGTTAGTTTAAAATGTAAATGGGTCAGCTTGTTGTTAGCTCTGTATCACTATTTTGGGTTAACCTTAACTCGTATGTGCAAGCCAGAGCCATGTCAGGTCACCATATTCTAAATAGCTTTACTCATTAAAAGGGCTTGAAATAGTATATAGTTACATAAATACTGATATTTACGTTAATCTATTCAAAATGTATGTAATTACTTGTCCAGCCGACTGACTACTTCATGACTGCCGAGCCTAAGCGACGCTTGGGCTACATAGGTACATGAAATGCTTACAGTTGATGTCTTATCACGGATAATATAATAATTAATATATTTAATTAATTTAATATAATTAGGGAATCACACGGCTGGTTTGATCGCAGTTGGGAACGACTTGTCGTTATGAGTAGGTACGCGTAAGTACCCATAGCGAAATAATATTATAAAGCTACGAATTTTATAATAAATAATTATATTTTTCCCAACTTTTAAATTTTTAATTAATACTTTAAATGTTGATTGCTCATATAAAATGGGATATAATAAAATGTATTACTAAGTCTGACATATTCGATTTCAAATTACAAATTGAACAGAAAAACTAGTAGCTCTAAAATCGGATCCCAGATATTTTCTGAAACCACAAATGAGAGTCTGGTAAATGGATTGTAGTTGATTAAAATTTTTATTATAATGGTTTTATTTTCCTTTTAGTGACGGAATCCTAAAACGGTAATAAGAAGGTGAAAATAGGTACAACATATATTTAACATTATATTTAAAAAGTAAAAATTAAAACTGGCCTCCTACATTATTATCACGCTTTGAAACTGCGTAGGCAGCAGGCCACATCATCCAAAGGTATCAAATCTATACCCGTTTTTTTTTTGTACCGCGTAAATTTTGGATCTTCATCATCATCATCATCATCAGCCTGTAGCAGTCCACTGCTGGACATAGCCTCTCCTCCTGTGGGAGTCCGTATACCCACCAAAAACCCGGGGTGTTCCGTCACTGCCGCTTTTGGCGGGAACGCGGGACAGATTTTGCACACGTCTGCAAACCCGCCGCGGCTGTCCGTTGCCGAACCCTTCTCTTCGCGGCACGCCAGAACACATGGCGCGCAGCAACTGCCTCGGAGACCAAACCCGCCAACAATGGGTGCCAGACTTCCCCGTGTCTGGACGCCCGTGATCTCCCTGCGGTGGGTCGGATACGTAGCCCCACCGCCTGCTACTTCAGCCTCAGGGGATAACCCCCCCCCACGACCCCACCTCCTTGAGTCTGCGCCGAGCGCCCGGACCCCACCTCCTCGAGCCTGCACCAAAGTGCCCGGGCCCCCTTTCTCGAGCCTGCGCCAAAGCGCCCGGGCCCCACCTCCTCGAGTCTGCGCCAAAGCGCCCGGACCCCGCCACTCCTACGTGGACTTGGCGGCCAAAGCCCATAGGAGCAGCTCCGCCTGAGCCGGCCAGCGCACCCCAACGCCGGCGCGGCCCCTGGGTTCCTCTTGGCTTCACCGTGGTGATCCAAGACACGGCTACTGAGCCCCCCGCCACGTCAATGCGGGAACCCTTCGGGGGGGATCATATCTATACCCGTACTATAAGTATTACCATCTCGATAGTTAAAAGCAAGAAAATAAAAATAAAAAAACAGATCGCTCAGGAGGAATTTAATTAAAAAACAACTTCTACAAAATGATGAAAGAATAATACTATTGGTTACTTTGCTTAACATTAGAATTGCTATACATTTGTGATTTTAAATTAGAAGAGGGATAATGAATGAAAATTACTATAATTACAACTTACCTAAACGAGAGTTCACTGTTAAAAAGTACTTGGCTTTGTCGATAAAACTACAAAACGTTCACTGTTTATATTTTCCACTGAGAGACGGCAATACATTCAAATGGTGTTAAGCTACACGCCACCCAAAACAAAAATTTGCCGTTTCGGTTAGAGATTTTAGCTTGTGTTATGTTATCAAGCTATGTAGCTATATGCCATTGTTTTATATACATAATTAGAACTACAGTTAATGAATATCACAATTGAACTAAAAACAAACCAGTTACTTTAATACAATTTTATTCAGTATCGGATGTATAAGTATAATTTTAGTGTGTGCTGCACTATTTATAAACCTCTCCGAACCACTATCAATTTATATCATGTGTCGATGAATATTCGCTCGATACATGCCCCCGATAACCCAGTTATTGAGATTCGCATCGGGCTTGGCAAAATAGAAAACAAGCTGTATAAAATCTTATCCAAGGAAGAATTCTAACTCAAATCGTTTTATATAAACAAAGTTCCACTTTCACGTGTTATACAACAGTTATACGGGTTTGAAAATCACATTTTCGGTTAGGGTCCACTTGCTTGCCTCGAATAAATAGGCCAGCGGACCAGTTTCCCCATTATAACTTTGAGCGCAAGTCCACAGCAAATGGCACTCACTTATGGTAGGGGTAGTCAATCACGTTTCTCATCTTTTGAGTTAACTCGATAATGTGGGACGTCATGTCAAAGTTGCCCAGAGATAATTTCACGTACGACACAAGATATTATCGATCGTTTTAGGAGAGCGGGGTGGAAAATTGTTTGGATAGAGTAGACAATCTGGTTTTGTGGACACCATAAATATCACGCTATTCACGCCTTGTGAACGATTAAATGAATGATTCATTAGGTAATACCTATTTGCAACTATTTGTAATAATTACAATCTATTTACACGGAATGAATTTAATGACCATGCCGGGGCCCAGTTAGTAAGCGATACTAAGCTTCGATATCGGGTTCGACATTTGTGTGGGGATCTCTTTTATTTTGGTAATCATGATAGGCGTTTATAATATCAATGACACAATGGAAGCAATATTTAATGAGAAAGAGACATTTTAGCTAATTGAAGACATTTTGGTCTAGTCATCCTAATGAGATGATGAACCATGATTAAATGCATACAAAACGTATTTAAAACTAAAAAAATTACGGAATGTTTCCCCTAACCTCAAAAATTACAAGTCTCTCTGATATAAAAATCAGGACTAATACCAACCCAAAAATCACCGGAATTTTGCCTGTATTGTAAGCAATGTAATGAAAGGCAGCGGCAGCCTGCTTTGATAAATTGGTTAAATTAATTGCATTAACTAGTTATTGCCAACCAGCCGAACTAAGTGTACATGTGATCTACTCGTAGTATTAAATATCTTGGAGTGACAATAGATAACAAATTTACATGGATACCACACTTAGATTATGATTTTATTTATACACACACACATGCACAGATACACAAAATACAAGTACACACGCATACAACGTATACACAAACACACTGTCAAATAAGAAAACACACACACACACACACACACCTAAAATTTCGATGTGTTTTCATTCAGAATTATCACATTACTTACATAAGTTTTCATATTAAATATTGACATCAAAATGAACTTTTATAAGTAATTAGGGGAAGACACTGCCTTCTGCAACACATTAATATATTAACGCAGTAGGCAGAGTTTCAAATATAGTAAATAACTTTACATTATGTATAAACAAGTTTTTTTTTAAATTTGTTTTATATTTAAAAAAACTTGGCTACCTCCGTTACGGTAATAAGTACTATTAATATTATATTATCGATTTAACTCGGTGACCACTCGGAAATCAGTCGATGTTTTCTCTTAAAGAATCGCACGGCTGAAGTAGAGTATTCCAAGCATATTTATCTTCTATATAATGTCGGACTTTATAATAAGCCTTTTTATTGAAACGTTTTACAGTCAACTTGAATTTGCCCTCTGTGAGCTCAGTTATGTGTTATGGGATTTTATTGTAAAAACGCATACAATTTCCTAGGAATGACTTATTAGTCTGTGCAAGTCTAAAACTAGGTACAGCTATCCTATTTGTATTTCTAGTATTAAAAGTGTGGTGATCACTATTTTACTTATATATATGTAAATTTTTACGAAAATACATTTTGTTTTCAAATACATATAAGGAATGCAAAGTTAATATATTGATTTCTTTAAATAAATATCTTAAATATCAACGGGACCCATTTCGTATATTGCTCAAATACCAGGTTTCTGTAGGATAAAGATGGTCTCTATATCAGCCGCTGAATCCCGTAGCAATATCCCATATGACATTACGCTCTGGAAATTTGTAAACTATAGGTACTAACCGCGCCGCCGTGTGAAGTGTGAGTCGTGAACCGATCTCGTCTTGAGAGCAACAGATTGCATCGCGATCAATTGACCGCACACGGATTCTAATTCCTATTCCTTTAGTTGGAGCATATGATATTGATGAGAATCTATGAACACTACTCCTTTGAAATCAGCCGCGTTGGGTATCATGTATAAAAGCGGTTATATACAATTCAAATACTGAAAATCTGTAAAGCTCTCCCTTTTTCTATTCTTAACCGAGCTATCACTAACCAGCTCTGGTCTATATATATGGTGTGACATATTGATCAGCCTCGATGACCACTGCCACTTTAGTATCGGCCACGTATGCTATGCATACAGTTGTTCCTGTTAGTTTAAAATGTAAATGGGTCAACTTGTTGTTAGCTCTGTATCACTATTTTGGGTTAACCTTAACTCGTATATGCAAGCCAGAGCCATGTCAGGTCACCATATTCTAAATAGCTTTACTCAATAAAAGGGCTTGAAACAGTATATAGTTATATTATTAGTTAAGTACTGATATTTACGTTAATCTATTCCAAATGTATGTAATTACTTGTCCAGCCGACTGACTAATTCTTGACTGCCGAGCCTAAGCGAGGCTTGGGTCACAAACATTAAATGTTTACACACTAACTAATAAAATAATCACCTGTTTAAAATGCCTTTAAATTTTTCTGCATGGCTTTCACTAAATGATTATAATAGTATGCTACACAGTTTTTTCAGACTGAACTTTGAATGTCATTTGATAAAAGTATCAAATGACATTCAAAGTTTTGTAAATCAACTACTATTTTTGATCCATTTCTACTCATTTGATTTCTATTATAGAATTATATATAAATATATATAATTCTATTGGTAAGGTAAAGGTAGAGCAATCATTACGATTTTGGCACAGGTGAATAATGAACCCAGATGATAGGACACACGTTGTGTAAATATACAATTCAAATTGAATTTAATTGTTCAGTAAGCTCTAATTACGAGTACAACAGATTTACTCCATCATTTCTTGTATTTGATCGAGAAACAATTCTGTGCAGTTCATTATGAAGCAACTAAGAAACACATAGATGTCACTATTCTGTCTTGAGATATTTATGCTGCTAATATTTCGGATTACAACAAGGATAATTACAGGTTAAGTATCACAAGGCTCATACTACTCTAGCCAAAACTATGTCGGTAAAATGACTGACGTGAAAATTACGTACCTAGTACCTATTATTATAATTCTTAAGTAGTTTGGTATCAACTGGACTAATACTATTGAGTTTGATTAAACAAGAACATTACATATAAATCTCAGACCAGACAACAATAACCTCAGCAACAGCGGTAAAGGAGATTAGTTATAACAAAGAGATGTCGCTTATAACAGCCTATAGGTAAGCTCAAGCTCCGTCTGCTGGAGCGTTCAATTATTGCTTGCTCGAACGTTTACAGGTATCGAGCTAGTCGCCTCAAGTTTGCTCTACTCAAACAACGAGAGCTTATTGAATATTCGGGCGCATTATTAATGTGTTAGAGCTTTGGAGTGAATAACTGACAAATTTAATGCAACTTGGTATAGACAAGACAACTTGTGTTTTACGCAATTCTCTGGAAGGTCTGGCAGGTCTTATGCGTGTCAAGTGGAATCAATAGATGTATAAGTAATAGCATGCAGTCAGATTATCTCTGGAACTGAGATCACAAGTCCTTTTACCAAGATTAGAGACTCGTAGATGGAGCGTAGTGTGGAGGTAGTATAGTATATGGTAGTACATCCTTCGTTTATGAATGTCGATAAGCAGAACAACTGCGGCATTTATGCGGAAGCATTAATTTATCTATGGCGGAAGTAAATAGTTTGAATATGAATCACAATGAAGCATATTCACACAATAAGCCAGCTATGGTCCTGGCTTACCCCCATAAATTAATGCATTAAACTGAGCGAAAGAGAGTCAAAAACCAATATGAAATAATAAAATGTTCACAAATTAATATCTCCGCAGTAGGACTGAGTTATGGGTGTCATGGACACACATTAAAACATCACAAACATGATTACCCGAGAACAAAAATGTCTGCTCATCACACAAATATTTGACAGGCTAGGGATCGAACCCGGGGCCTGGGGCGCTTTGAAGGCAGGGTCACTATCATCTTTCTATGCTAATGGGGCTGTCAACATCTTGAAGGGTGGAGCTCAATTTAGTGTGACACTGAATTACAGAGTAGAGCATTAGTAGGCACTGCAACTATCATGGTCAAGTGTGGTATTAACCATGTTATTTTATTTTTTACTAGGTCCAATTGCGACGACTGTATCCCACGATGATTCTGCCCCTCACTCGCCTACCAGGAAGTATCTCAATGACTACTTGCTGCCGCAGTACCTTTGGCCCCACTACTTCGCCTACGACGAGAACAAACGGCTTCTGGAACCACACCGTCTGCTCTCAATGCCTCCTACAGATTGGCTTAACAAAGTCAGTTTTAGTCATATTACCTATTTAGTTATAAGCAGAGTACGCTACGAGTACATAGCTGCTACGTAAGTGCTACGAATCGCTACGCCGAAAATCAGTAGTACGAGTACATATACAATGTGAAAGTTAAATAAGGGAATCTTCAATTTGCAAAAACAAAGTGGCTATCTCGTTATTGGAACCGGACTCGGTACTGAAGTGGAAAATCAACCTATAATTTCAGAATTATAAATGAGTAAATCCAGGTTGACTTTGTTTCACAAAGTGTAACCGAGGGTTGTTTGCATCATATAATTGGTTAGGTTACCTATAATGTCCTTTTGAAGTCCTTTTTTTTCGGTGACAGGCCACGCCTTTAACCCCACAGCTGAATGGGCCGGCACCATCGGGGAAGTACCACACTCCCACATAACACTGACGAGAAGTAACTTGCTATTGCGTTTCGTCGGTATGTGGGAGGTTCCGGAGGCCCGATTCTCCCCTTCCCCATTCTCTCTCTCCTTCCTCCTCCCCCTTCAACCCTTCTATCCCCTTCTGTCTCTTCCTTCCTATCATCCTTCTTCAAAGGTCGGCAACGCATCCTCGAGTCCTTTGGTATTGCGGATGTCCGTGGGCGACGGTATCACTTACCGTCGGTGAGCCGCTTGCTCGTTTGCCAACTTAGGCCATAAAAAAGAAGTATTATTATAACGCTAGTGCTCAGGTTTATCTTGAGGATGAATCGTTTTCGGATCTTTGCTTTGAACCTTTGATCGATATTATGAATCACACTGTACACGCATCATTAACACAGATTAATTATAAAATTGAAATAACGTGTACACAGTGTGCGTGTACACTGCCTCATAAATCAGTTAATGTATTTATAGCAACAGGCGCACCCCCTTCCAAACGTAACCAAAATCTTACTCATTAGAAGTTCGGATGTTTGTCACACTTCTTTAATCTAATTATTAGATTATATTATCAAGTCTTGCAATTTCTCTCTTAAATTTCAAGTTGTTAATTAGACATTAATAGTTCAAAACTATATAACTATATATTGTAGAAACAACTTATATTACTTCATTAATAAATCTTCTGCCGACTTCTGCGGTAAAGGATAGAGGATGAGGTATGGTCTGGCAACAGCAAAATTTACTCAAGCGTGTGCTTACGAAATGATATTGGTGTTAAGTGCTGTGCCAATATAACAATTCAGTATTGCAATAACTTGTTAAGTAGAATAAACGCGTAGTAGTTGCTTTCCCTCATTTCTAGAGAAAAATATTATACTAAATGAAAGTTTGTTTAAAATATAGCAGAAAAGTAAAAACTTTTTATTTCTTTGAAACTTTACCCTTTTTTACAAGATTACGAAACATGTGTTATGATATCAAACACGCAAAATTACAGGCATATGAGACTCAACAACTTAATGTCTAAGGGTGGCGGGCGCAGTGCAGTTCGTCACTTGTAGCGAAATGCATCTGTTCTAGGCAGAGATTACCACTTAAAACCAGATGGGCTTTATTTCTAAGTATATAATTCATTATATATACAACAAAAAGTTTTGTTTAGCCAAATAGGTCTATGTAATTTTCGGGTCGGAATATAAAAAGAGGATGAAAAAAAAACGTAATTAACAAATATTTAGTGACACTCCCGCTGAAAAGAAAACAATGATTTTGGCCTATTTGGGGGCGTGCACCAGCCTCCCTCCCGCACTCGTCGAGCGCTAGACCGACAGTGACCGCGTTCACTGTCGGTCAACATCTCCTGAGGATGCCTCGTGTAGAGGCGAAACACGTGTCGAATCGGTTTTGGTTGATTTGGGGTTTCTTGTGTTTTTTATTTTGTATTCTTCCTATTAGCATTTTATGCGGGAGGGAGGGTGGTGCACGCCCCCAAATAGGCCAAAATCATTGTTTTCTTTCAGCGGAAGTGTCACTAAATATTTTTGAATATCGTTTTTTTGATAATGGATTTCCGCAAAGTAACGCCTGAATCAATAAATTAAAAAGAGGATGCTTTCGCATTTATAAAAATAGAGTGATTTTGCAACAATTTATTTTTAAACTGCATATTTGTAATTAATCTTTTTCGTACAGGAAATAGCACGATTAAGCCGCTTGCACCAACGTTCTGCCAATCCATTCAAGTCAGACATCAAATTCCCCAATGAACCTCCACTTATGAAGCGGATGCTTGCACTCAGTCCCTACAATATACGTAGTCGCACTCAACCTGACTTTAGCCATCGACCTTGGTTAGCTACAAAAATGGCAAAACAAGCTATACAACAACAAACTCATGAATATAACGAGGTAGTAAAGCCGGCGAACCTTCTCGCCCCTGAACCCATCAGTATAGAGGACCAGAAGAAGATGTTTGCTCTCACTCCTGGAGAAGAAGGATACTTCGAGACCACCGAAAAAGACTCTTCTTCAGGTTAGTGCATACACATCCGTTAAGGTTTGTTTTGTGGTTTTGTCAGGATTTAACTTCGCATCAAATCGGAATCGGTGCTGGTTTGAACATTCTTAACATATGAGTATGTAGGTATGTAAGTCATTCAAGTTTGAATGCATTTGGATCTTAACTTTGACGTACGTATGAGTAGGTATTCACACAAGTATTTTTAGTAAATCAAAAAGACGCCATGGCGCTGCCGCCGTTGCGTCGTCACTGTGATACGTGAGGTAAGAAAACAAGTTCAATAAAAAAAGTCCATGTCATCAGAAGATGGAATCAATTACCATTAATAATTATTATTGAATGATTACTGTCTTTCATGTGCCATTTGTTGTAGTCAATTTAATGTCGGAAGGTCTACATGAAGGCGGAGACCAGCAAGGACAACAAGAAGAGGGCGTACAGTCTGCAACTGATGCAGAACTGTTACCAGAACCTCGGCGCCAAATCCGGCAAAACCCAAATCACAGCCGAACAAAAACTCTTGTAGCCGAAGACATAGAAAAACTACAAAAAGGGCTGTGAGTATAATAACTCTTACGCTGTATATTTCTTCACCTTTTATTTATTTTAAAAAGAGAGCAACCTTGTTTACAACCTTTAGATAATGGAATGAAAACGTAGAGTACTTTATAGAACCGAGCGCAAACACAAATTGGTACTCCAAGCGTTTCGTTTCAATAGCTTTTTACCTCGAATTTAGAATCATTGAATTATAACCTTTTGTGTAACTCGTAGGAAAATGAACATGAACTCGTTCCAGTTCAGAATTCTAAAGAAGGTTGGTTAAAAGTTCGCAATATTAAGCTACATATGAAAATGACTTTATATAATTCTCGAATAAAATCAGAATAAAAGCTTTTCACATTCTGTGGAGGGGACGGGTTATTCAGCATTTTAGGAACATATTCAGTGCACTACAATTTGTACAGTTATATTTAGTTTATAATTAAATTTTTACGGGACGTTGTGATCGTACCTCAGTAATGAGTATATTAATATTGCTTCAGTTCTATTTTAAGCATTTCTGTAGGTATAACCGTTCTTTCAGTGACATCCAGATAAGTACATTGTTATAAGCTTACAGTGTATGTCTAATGTCTGTGGTTAGCAGTTGAAATAGTAGGTCTATTGTATTCTCTTTGTAGTAGGTAGTAAATGGGTTGTCAATGTGAGTAGATAGTTAGATAATGAGAAATATTGAACATACATGTGAACGTGTTTGTATCTTCTATTGTTGCAACAAATATTATTTATATATATCTACATTGAAGTGCATTACAACACAAGGTTTGTCTATTAGCTCTTAAATAGCCATCTAAGTCCTTTTTTATTTAGTTTGATTCGCTTACTTTTTATACATCACTGTGATTATTCTGGTAACTGTTTAATCATAATTAAATTTGTGAATTGTAAATACTTTTAATAATAATACAATTTAAAATTGTACCGAAATGGTATATGAGAAGAGATAATAACTGTACAGAACTGAGTCCGACGTTTTCAGTCTAAATAGATTGAGAGTCAACATTTAGTTGGAAACATGATTATAGCAGCCTTCGCATAGATTATTATATAAGAGTAGTTCAATCTCATCATCAGCTGGGTTTAATGGATGCTGAACGTTCATTGGTGTCTGAGGTTCTTTAAGGAGGGAATAAGCTTGCTTGCTAGACTTCTTAGGAATCGCCGTTTATAACAATTGTAGTAGCGCCGTACATTTATTGGTCACTCCCTCAACTGATACTATAGCACCCGCGTGATAAAATATATAGGAGATATATCAATATACTACGCTCGAGGTGGGGTTACACATCCAATATAATAAAGTAATATGTATATAACTACATGCCAATACATATGGTAGTCTGTTTAAAATAAGATATTTTCGTATTAAGGCTACATCAACGACCTCTTATTTTTCATAGTTTGTATTAACGTATAAACGATTACGAATATGCAGCGGTTCCAGACGAAGTCAAAAGATTTTGATATCAGTCACAAACGATTAAAAAGAATTATTCAACTACCATTACTACGAAAGAATGTTATGTCTCAGTCTAGACAGTTTGTACATATATTTAAATTATATTGTACATATATTATGTAATACCATATTTTTATATTTGTGTGCCTATTTATTAATCTATGGCACGTTTATTTTAAATATTAAAAGAGAAAATACCGAAGGTAGCAGTGGTACGAGTAGCTGTAGCGCTAATGTTCTGAACACAGTCCACCGATTCATGTTAATTACAGGTCTAATAAGGAATACCGATTACCTGTATCCCTACTGCCAAGCAACCTGCGATGGTTGAAACTGTCCCGACCCATTGAGATTAAGCAGAGGTGAAAACAATCTCTTCGTACCTTATATAAATAAATTAGATGGGTAGTGATCTTTCTAACCTCGAGTCTTCATTGGACAACTCACTGAGTCACTTCTTATGACTAAGTATGCTATATATTGTCAATATTAAGCTATCTACGGCAAAAATAAAATCATAAATATCAGCCTCAGGGAAATTTTAACCATCCAGAGAGAAACCAGAGTATGTGTAATCTAATATCGGTCCAATATTGCTAAAAGTCAGTTTGGTTTATTAAGTTTTCGGTGAAAGTCACATTTTCTTTTATATTCTACCATTATTTTTGACTAGTAGCGGATTGTCAATGACATCGAGAGCTCTAATCAATACGTGATTAATATCGTTTTTTTTTCGGTAAGCCACAAGGTCTCTAGCGTAAAAAAAAACCACTAAGGATTCATACAGTGTCTAAATTATAAAGTAATTTGCAAGTGTCCGCCTTGGTGGGTAACATGTCAGTGCCAGACTGCCTCGCAGTTGTAGCATTACTGCATTCTAACGGCACGATAGCCAAATAATACGAAATTTTTGATACGAATTTCATTGTAAATTGTGCGTTCGATAGCCAAAGGTCATCCCACTCGCCGTGTAGCATTAAATTGATGCATATTGAATTAATATAATAAATTATATATAATACAAATTATTGTTAATTTGAATATTCAAACAAGTCATGAGCGGTGTTCGCAGCCGTCCATTGTCGACTAAAGGCCAGAAAAATCACACCTTACATTAATTACTAACCCATCCCTGAGTGCGCCCCTTAGATGAGCATGGAATTATAAATTTGTCCTTGCAGATCTACTTCATACTACTCCATAACAGTTAGACCGCATTCACTTCACTGTTCGAGGATTTAAGCAACCAGAGTGTGTCACGAAGTCACCTATCAAAGTTTATGTTGATAATCTGAAATGTAACGCATTGTAACTACCACGTTTGCAAAAAGTTTGACACTTTCACTTCACATGTTGAAGTATTTTTACACGTACACTCCCGATCATATTTATTTTATGTATGTTTAAGACAGACGGCATATGTATACTGCAGACCTTATAAATATTGCAGAATATGTACATGTGAAGAGTCTCAGCAAATGTTCGTTTCTTCGATGGGGCTACCATAAGCTACAATCTTAAAAATATTACAGTAGGGAAAGCGATTGGCCATTGTAAACAGAAAATCGCTAAGCTTTTAATAATAATGCATTATAACTCATATAAATACAGGATATAATTTGCACATACATATGTAGTGTAACACTAGGTATTTATGAAATATTTCAATGGCAATGTAGTTTTCAAAACGAAGGTAAGTAAATAAATCTGTATTTCCGAATACAGCACGGACATTCAGTAATCTGTGACGGACTCCTTAAACTAAGGTTTAAGGTTAGATATTGTGTGCGTTCTTATTGGTCAAACGCTTTCCCTATGGAATCTACTCCGGACTCTTAAAGACTTCTATGTCTTTAAGATTGCCCTCGCCAGCATAGGGTCACGGATACAAACGATTTTTTTTGTCGAGGCATGTCAATTTAGTTTAAAAAGAAAATGTTTGCTTACTATGCCGCTATATGATCTTACTTGTTTTTATAAGATTTCTTTAATATTAAGTTATTTACGATTTTAACTTACATTTGATTCAAAGAAAAATATAACAGAACCATATTTTGAATTGCTATATAAAAATATTGCGGTCGCTGCCAAAGCGTTTTATAATCACTATTACAAATTCAAAAGTTATGAATGATAAAAATCATTATGAATTCAATACTTAAAATATATTTTACAGGTTTGTGAGTGTATGTATACACTATCAAGCTGTTTAAAAGTACATTAGATATTTCGCGCTGAAATGGCTCAACGGATTTTAATGAAATTAAGATTAAAGATAGCTCATACCGCATACTATTATTATCACCATTCAAGGGGTAGTTCCTGAGGGGTCAGCAGATGATGTGACTGTTAGTAGTTAGTATCAAATAAGTAAGTGCATTTTATGAGGTGTCTGGTAAATATCAATTTAAAAAAGGCATCGTGCTACTGAATCAATAATTATAGTGGAAGTGGTTAGCACATTAGCATCCCATAATAATACGAGTAATTCCTATTGACATAGCACCGTTAAGTAAATGTTATTTTATTTAATTTTTTTTTACTGGTAGAAGGAAGTGATAGGAATAGTCAAAGAATAGTGGTCCCTTAATTGTAATAATTATATAGCAAAAAAATAAATTAGTTAAACTAATAATATCATCATCATGATGATGATGATGGTGATGATATTATTAAACTAATAATATGCCGAAGAAGAATTAAAAATCTTTCGCTACGGAGATAAGCAAAGTTTATTTTTTTACATTTAATAACTTAATAACATCATTTTAAAAGTGTGTAGGTATTACATTATATGTAATATTACATATTAATATTACATATTTGTTTCGCGAAATCTGGTTACGATATCGGTTATTGAAACAGAACATATGCTGGGACTCTGGGATAGAAGGTCCCATACACATTCTGATAATAAACCCCACAATTTTTACAATCAATATCTGTCTTATGACTACGGCATCAAATTGGTGAGAGCATTTTTAAATTTCCCTTGTAAGTATTCTTGTATTAAATTTGAGAAAAATAACTTGTAAATCCTTACCATAGTTGTTGTTAGAACAGTGTTTAGGAAATTGTGTTGTTTTATGAGTTAGAATTTATTAATAGCATGTGTTCTGTATTAACATTTAAAAGTACGCTTATGCTATCGGACACAACAATTAAAAGTTCAAATGTATTGCAGAATACTGTTAGCTTTGGCGCGTAAGTAGTAATTTAATTTTGATATACGCCTGCAGCTGAGAGAGACGGTGCGTGACTTGGGATTGAAACTCAAAACACCCACGTGCGCTAGTTTAAGCGTGCTTTTGCAGTAGACTGTAGCTAACGATGAACCCAATTCTATCTGTCCGTTAACCGTGCTAATGCTGCTCTAAAAATACCATAACAGCAACAAGTCATTCGCGAACAGTCGTCTAAAGATCCCACGGACAATTGTATTGGATTCGGCTAATAGAGAGTATGTAGTAGCGATATAGATAGATTGTAGATATTCCAATGCTGATGTATGTGACGTCACGTTTGTCCGTAGCAATTAATCGGCGTGATGAGCCAACACGGGTGTTCAATTACAAATTCCACCCAATATACCAAGTCTGTTATTGAGGCACAAAAGCCGTGTCAAGCGAGCTTGGAGTGGCGGTGCCGGTGATGCCATTTAAATTCATGTCAAAATCAAATATGCAAATGGTTTTCCTATCGGCGTAAAGTTGCATTCATCCATATTTGATCGGAAATGGGACTGTTTCATATTAACGTTCAAGTAATATGAGCTGCCATTTTATATATATAAATGCACAGAAGTCAATCGTGAAATGGTAAACTGATGAATGTGTTGTATAAATTTGAAATTTATTGAAGATATATTACATTCTTGGTATATTACAGCATGTAAAATTAGCATCGTTCTTAACTGATGAGTGGATCCCGGTGTTTATATACGAGGACAATTACTAATTTTTGCGTGTCTATAGTGAGCATGAGAAACCTGAGCCCACGGGCAAGACGCAGAACATCCACGTAGAAGAAACGCCCTCTACAAATGATACTGGCTCTTTTTACGACGTGGTTTTGATTTCTGCTATCGGCGCTGCCGTCGTCATGGCTTTCCTGGGCTTCGCTTTCGCTTGGTACACGTAAGTATACTTTCTTATTAACTATTTATTATTAATATTCTGTAACGACACCGATCCGGAATGGAAGCGGAACAGTTTAAAGAATGACTTTTAAAATAATAGAGCAATAATTTTGGTATATTAACTAAATTTGTAGCAAGTGACTCAAATAATAATAATCATAATAGTAATAAGATCTCGAGCGAACAGAGACTCAGAAGCCTCTGGTTCCTCTAGGAGCGTTTTTATGAATTATAAGGTCGTTCAAAACTTGTACTATTTACGGGGCTTCTTTTATGTTGGTAATACTGCACTGCAATCATTGGAATGTCACTAGGTTAAAATTTGATAGTAATTATCTATAAAAGACAGCCCGCTATATAGCAATCTCAGAAAGATCCATGCTAAAGGCAAGATGCGAAAGATTTTATTCACATGTGCTAGAGAAGGGGAGGTAATATTATTGGAAGAACGGGACGCAAAGTTTAATGTCTCGAGGTGACAAGCGTAGTACAGTGCTATGTAAAACTTCAACCTTAAATAACGGACTTGTCGTCACAGCAACTGTCATGGACAGATGTGGTCACAATGCCTCTGGTGCACATTCAACTATTTCGTCACTTAATAGTATGAAAATTATGTACGAAAGGCTGGCAGCGGCGAGCGTGCGAGCGAGATACGGAATTTTACTATCGTAAATCGCTACACCATGTGTGTCAACGTACCCCATTAATATTTTGGTACCTAATGCAATAGTTATTATTTTGATCCATATGTATGTTTTTAATGGAGTCGCATTACACTCCGTAACATAAATACACATACAGTGAAATCTGGTTAAGTGAGATATCAAGGGACCTACAAAATTGATAATTATAGAGGTTTTCCACTAACCCAGTGTCTCAGATATCCAGGAACAAATAAATATCTGTCTCATTCACATAGTGTTCCATTAATAGAGCTCAGAATACAGGTGATTTCAGTTATAGATGTGCGATTATTAAATAAAATAACGTATCATGAAATTAAACGTAAGTTCTAATCTTTATTAGGAATCAAAAAAAAGATAATAAATGTTATAAACAAAAATATTCAAGCAAGTTTTTTTTATAAATAGTGCAATAGTGTTCCAGTTATTGAGGTCTCTTACTTATCCAGGTCCTCTTAATACAAGTTAAACCGTAGTTGCATCAAGTGCTATTTTCATCCAAATAGAGTCAGGTCAGTCAGTAAGAGTCAAGTCGCAGTTATATATTAATAAACTTAAAATAAACGATGTCGACAATGTTATAAAATCCATCATACAGTAATAATTTATTACGTAATAGTAAATACATAAATATTAATTAGTTTAACACTATTATATCAATATTATTATAACTTAAGCAAAGTCATAACGTTAAAAAGATTGCAAGGTGAACCAACACTTTAGCTTGTTCTTAAAGCACTATAAGCTGCACGTGAACTGGCAGTTTTATATACACGATTGAACCTATGACATGTGTTAATGAAAAGGGTTATGTCACAGAACTCTAAGCTGCCTCTTGTCTCGGTATTGCGCGTGTGCTTAGAGCTGTGCATGGGGAAAGATTTAGGTTTATCGTTTCATACACTATCACCTTAAATATCAATATCGGCGGCAACGTAAGGATTGCTAGACTCGTGAGATAAGGACGTGGTGTCATTTGGTATGCGCGATCGGACTCCACGTTTTTGCATGCGGAAAAGTAGTTGGAGCGCCCAATAAGTAGAACGTCATCGTTCAATAATCATCGCGATAAATAGGCGATAAAAGTGGGAAGAGGCGGTGCGGCGGGGGCGGAGGACGCTTCCTCTCGGCGATCATTACGTGAGCGCTGGGTGCCGCTGGCAAAGCAATCTGGGTTGGCAAGTTTGCGATGTTGACACGCATATACTTGCGTCAATATACGTAGGGAACAAGTTTTACTTATAGATATTTACTTACTTTGCATGCGGAATGGACGCTCTCTGTTGATTCTAGCCCACAGTTCCGCACCGCACTGCAGGAGTTGCACTGTTTGCAAAATAGCAAGCTCAAACTACTTCGCTTGGTACGACCATTCCAACCCAACACGTTGCAAAACACGTGCAACCTAATTTCCCGCTAATTTTGCCAATATGTACTTCCCGAGTACCTACAGCCCGCTATCCATTTCGTATACTAAAAAGGTCATTACAGCGATCTCCTTTACTCCAACGCCATTGACGAGTACTGGATTGAATTCAGAAGTTATGATACGATCACTTATCTTCTATCTATATCTATTACTTATAATAAAGGAATAGAGGAAAAAAAGGCCGCACTTGGAAGAAAAATAAACAAATGTGAGTCAGAAGACGTAAAATTACATACTGAACAAGATGACATTTTTGAAAAAAAATATGTTTGCCTATCTGTATGCTCACGCATAACTTAATAGCTACCACACAGATTTTGATGAAATTTGGTATATGGATAGAATAGAGCCCGGAGCTCCTAACTATATACTTTTTGTGTCGATCCGTCACATATATCCAAGATGGTAACTCTATGCTATCTCTATGCTACACGGTCTCATATAAAACTGGGGTCTCCATTGACTGGTCCGCGTGCATGAAATTCTATGGTATGGCTAAACTAAAACCATAATAATTTAAAACGTCACGTCTATTTTTACATTTTTGGTTTTCTTAAACAATTTTTTTTCACAGTTAAAATTAAAATTTAAATTGTGTCTAGTTTAGACACAATTTAAATTTAAATTTAAATTGTTTCTAGTTTAGACACAATTTAAATTTTAATAATTTGGTACTAAGTAGGAAGGCTGTATGCTGAATGAATAGCTAATGGTTGCATTGTATTTTGATTAATAATTCTTCTCAATGCTTATTCTATACAGTGACATGCTTTTGATACTTGACGCTACTAAATACGTTGAGATGGGCTTGCACTTTTGTGTAAAATATGTATATGGTCATGGAATAAAGTACTCGTATTTATTAAAGTTGCGACATTTATCAAGCGGGCTAATGGAGGATCCCAATAATCTATCTATCCACGGTTTTCCTTCCCACCGATAGAAATTTGACATAACTTCCATACAAATAGTGTCAAATATCTAACTCTAGTAAGGTAAACCGGCGATAGATAGATTATTGGGACCGGCCGTTAGTGAATCTGGCGGTCAAAAATGGATGTAAAATGGATTCGGGCGGTCTGATAATTCCGGCACTAGGACTAGTCTATTCACCACCAGCACTAGGTTCACGGGACTAACTCATAATACGTACTCCGTTTCATACTCCGCAAAGAGAGTAATATGCATATACCAGCAGTAGGAACGTAATAGACTGAATATGCTTTATGCTTATGCTGTTAAGTGACAATTTGCTTCAATCATATAAATATAATCTTTGAACATTTTTTTGCCACTTAAAGCTGAGGCGAAGTCAAAAGGGTGCCTTAAAAATATGAGTCAGATAGACATCTTGCTCCTGGTTTCCGATTTTATGAAAATTTAACCATTTATCAATCTGTCCCATATGTTACGGTCTAACGAAAGTACGCATACGATCTCGTTATTTTAATAAACCTAATTACTTTTAAATTTGTATGCACCTTTTTTTTTTAAATTCCTAATAAGAAGTCATGTACTGAACTCGACGCGTATATTTGTTGTGTTAAGTACATTTTTATGATCAACACATAGTATTCTTTACTAGACCATCCGAAAAATATACTTGACCTAATTTTCTTCGTTTTTGTTATAACATTTAGGTAAGATCAAGTTCCATCCAACCACTCACTCAAACATTAGTATATATACTTGATGTGATCGCCATTGTTATGGTTATTTAATCTTCATTGTATTTGGGTCGAAACTAACGCACATAATATGTAACACATAATACATACATACACGTCATCACTAAGCACCTATTCGGCACATACATTATAAGGGGACTATATACTACTATAGTATCGCTGCCGCTTGAATTTTATTTTGTTATATTTGCGAAAGAAGATATAAGTAGCATTTGAATTACTCGTAGCAGCTGCTCCTTTGTAACTGTTTAAATAAGTTTATGCAAAGATTGCTAGTCGCGTTCAACTGGGCGCTTCCGTTGTTTGAAGACACGATAAGTTCTCGGCCCGAGAAGTTTACGAGAGTTACCGTCTTGGAAGCTTCGAGTGTTCATAAAATACTAAAGGTGGCCTTTCCAACAAGCCGTTCCTACTGGACTGCTATCGGTTTTTTTCGGAGAGAAGGCCCCGTCTCCTAAAAGTTGTAACTTAAAGACATGATTTTGCTTATAAGCTTATGTGTATGTTGGATGTCATACTTAACGGTACTACTTTTCCTGTTGTGCGATTTACCTTGCTGAGGCGACAATGAGGCTGATAGATACTTTATTCACCATATTACGATGCTTGATCGCATTATGAAACATGTTTGAACCGTTATTCTCTCTGTTCAATCTCAAACGAAATATATAAATAGAAAAGTAATACAATTCTGTGTAGCTCTACAGAGATCGTGCCATCGGAGTTTATCCTGCGAAAAAAAACTTTACGAAAAATAGGACACAGTATCAAGTGATACTTTCATATCCATTTGGTAACTCACTCACGTATGTCTATTACCTTCCACTCTCCTACATTTTTCCGCTTCACAAATTTATTGTTCTAAGCAAAATGGCATTCAACAGGCTGTCGAAGCGGGCTAAAGCCGCCGCCGATGTGGATTACCCGGCGTATGGCGTCACTGGTCCGAGTATGGACTCTTCTGGCGACAGAAAACTGGCTCACTCTGCACACATGTACCACTACCAACATCAAAAGCAGCAGATCATCGCAATGGAAAGGTGAGATTTAGGAAATAATCACGTAATTTATTTCGAATAGGGCTACATCGGCATTTTCACAACTGAATTCACTTGAACGAAGACGAGATATAACAGAACCATTTATTCGATTCAATCAACATTAAAAATGTAAGAGCGCTATTTATAAATTATGCACTTCTAAAAGTTTTCTGCAACGGATGTTGCAGAAACGGATATTGGAAGAGATGGGGCGGTAGGGACTTCTTTTTGATTTTATTGTACCGCATTTCAAAGGAAGCGGCCGAACCACGCTGCCACCCGTGCATGCAGAATATTTCTTATAACGATACTCCATTGCACTATTTATAGTTCAGACTGTGGATATTTTTTAGCAGCAGCAATGAACTTCGAAAATAAATATTACACTAAACTTTTGTCACGGAGCGTTCGGCCTCGATACATTTTAGTAGACTTGCAGCTAACTAGCACGTTAGGACTTGTAATTAAGCGCGGGTCATGCCTTCCACTACATCCTCTTCCTTCCATTATCGCGTGGTGGCTAACATTAGAAACCGTACTAAAACTCTACAAGGGCAAATAATTGTAACAAAGCCAAGTACAGGTGTTATAGCGTTATAAGTAATAGCACTACAAGTTACCGCATGTCAGATGCCATCGAGTTAATACGCCGACACTTAATTTGATATTACAATTGAATTTTACAACTTTTAAATTAAATTTGATTATAATTTGTTCAAATTCTTACATTCAATAAAAATATTTAGCAACAAATTTCACGCCGGTGTTGTTCAAGTGGTAGTTTGCGTGCAATAAGGCTATCGCGTTCTTACAGTAACTACCTGTTGAATCAGAATAAAAAGCAGCCTGTTTTCCCCATTTTCCAAATTCCATCCTTACTCTTTGAGCTATTTCAGTGTGAGCATGTAACAAACATGGACACTCAAAAACTTTCGTAATGATGATATTGGTGTAATTATTTTTATAATAATGTGTATGTATTTATTTTTATTAATTTTTAACAAATATTATAAAAGGTACATACTTACAAAGATTAAAGACACTTAAAAATGTATTAAACCATTTGTTGAAGGAAAAGTGCCCAGAATGCTGGCTGCATTTCCACGTAGAATAGCTAAGCTAATTTTTTGTGCAAAATATGAACCAGCATTCTGGTCGCCTGACGCTTCAACCAAACGTTTGACCAAGTCCCTGAAAATTTCATATGCACCTGGACCCCCGGACCCAAAGTTTCTACCCCAAAAGGCACAAATATGTAACCTCTATCAAGATTGGAATTATATAATGAATAAATTAAATTTAATTTCTTGTATGTCAAATTGCAGTTTTATTACACCTACAAAGGCTTAGTTAATCATTTTGAGTTCGCATCTCAGAGTTCCAAGACACAGGCTATCGCCTAGTTTGGGACTCGCTGATTCTTCTTAATTTGTACAAATTGTTAATTCTTTATTTGTGTTTAAGTCAATGTCTTAGTTAAAAATCTTTTTGCAATAAAGTTTATTAATATAAAATTAAATTCAAAAAAAAATACATTAGGTAATTGGGTACCACTACATTTTCCAATAATCTGCCTCCAAACTGTCCGTGTGAGTGTTACTCTTTTTAAAGTAATTAGGTTACGGAACAACCACGAGACCTGTTGCTAAGAGAGAGGTAATCTCAGCCTATAACATTTTCATTTCGTCACAAGTCAGAAGATGAACTGCACTGCGCCCATCACGGTGAGATCACGGTTGTTAAATCGCATGGGCCTGTAACTTAATCGGCAACTATACCCATCAAACCGGAACACAGTTCTGCGAATGCTTCATGGTACAAATAGGTAATTAGGTACGGTGACCGTACATCCCCGTAGAAACTCGTTCACGAAGAGTTCTACTGCTCTTAAATATACTACGTGCATCTAGTGAATACTACGCTCATGGGTTATATACTTTCTGGTGGTTTAGATTTTTCGAAATTTACACAAGTTTCAAATGGTATCAATTATGTAAGAACCACTCAAATTCACACCAGAGTTTTATCTTTTTTGTGTTCAGAAGCGGAATGGACGAGCGCAACGGATCAGTGTCCGACCCTGAATCCGAGGACGAGAACGAAGAAGGAGATTACACCGTTTACGAGTGCCCCGGATTCGCCACGGTAGCCCATAATGATGTTCTTCAAGTGTTGATGCTTTTATTTTCTGTTGTTTAGCTCTTGGCTGTTTTGTACTTACAATCACGTTACTCAATTTGCTTACGCAAACCAAGGCACTATTCTGAGTTGTGACTGCTACCGATATTGTCTACTGAGTGCTTCTTGAGAGGGCACGTTCAGTCCTGGGTCGCGGATATTTTCTTTGGAAAAAAGATTTGTGGGGCCATAAAGGAGCCCTTCGTCATCAAGCTGCACAAGTTAGGTACAAGCATATCCAGCATCCTTAACCCGCCCGAATCAGCAAGCCCCCAGTCCATTCATAAATCTTTTGTTATAGTGTAAACCTGATGCGGACAGATTAAACCAGTCTTAAATAAGACCACATCACCAGCATAAGCAGAGCCTATGGGTCTCGGTTAGTAGCAAAAGCTATACCATATAGAGACGAGGTGGGCACCATATCATCATCTGCGGAAAGAAAACTAATCGCATTCACTCTAGATAACAAGTATAAGATAGTGGTAGCATGGACAAAAGGACATGACTCATGCCCAGGAAATGCGAAAGCAGTGGAGATGTAAATGATCTCTGCAAACCCTCAGCGATGGAAATACGGAATCTACTCCGCTGCTACACTGAAAAAGAACAACAACACTTTTGGGATAACAAAAAGGAATGCAAAATCTATGTTAAACAGATACACAACTAATATTTTTTATAGTATTACTTTTTAAAGCACTAACGCCTGCTTTAGTGATCTCAAACATTGAAATTTATAGAGAGAAAAATTCACATCCTCGGATGGGATTCGAACACGCGTCTTCTGACTCTCCGTGTCAGACGGCATTGACCAACTAGGCCACCGAGGTTCGAATCCGAGCATCGAATTTGAAGAATCCCGTCCGTGGAAGGGGATTTTTCCCTCTATAAATTTCAATGTTTGAGATAACTAATAATTTGTTGAAACTTCGACGACAGGACCTCCGCTTAATGGTAGACATTATCACAGGTCACTGCAATCTCAACTACCATCTATATAAAACTGGTGCAACAGATCCACTGTGCAGAGGATGTTTGCAGGAGAACGAGATCGTGAAGCACGTGCTGTTGGAGTGCACGGCTACGGAAAATATATGGAACACTACCGGACTACTAGAGGATAATTATAGTTCTAAATCATCATCAGTCTTTTAACATCTCAAATATCACTGGAACAGTTGTGCCAGCGACCCAGAGTCATAGCTGGTGGGGGAAATGCACAATACACTCCAAGCGGGACGTCATTGCAGGACTTAGTGCTCCCAATCAGAATAAGAAAATTTTGATCGAAGACACTGGACAAGACTGGTTTAATCTGCCCGCATCAGGTTTAGTACCTACCCAAAAGTGTTATACCGAAAAGTGTTCTTGTGGGATTACACTAATTTACACAATTCGTGCGATATAGCCATACGATGGTATGGTTTGTGCAGCATAGGTAATGTAAGCGCAGCTGCTGGATGTGCTAGTTTTTGAGTAGAAAGAAAGTGTATGTAGGTACCTACATTATAATTATATAATGATATGTAATTATGAATGATAATGTCTAACAGTCACATTATTTTCTTCATTCCAACCCCAATTTTAAAATAATGTACGATGCTTTACGTAATTGAAAATCGCTATATATAGCGATTTTCAACCTTACGTAAAGCATACTAACACAATTGAAAAAATTGCTGGTTACTACTTTAGCACTATATGTTGGCTATGTATTACCTAAAAAAAATTATAGTGTTATCGCTGAAAATTCTGAGAGTTTGGACGTGAAAGTTTATTTTTATGGACTTATTCAGGATTTTTTCTGCAGAGAGCGAGTCGTATTTCAGAATTATGTTCGGTTATTACTCTTTGCCTGTCCCTTTTCTAAACTGAGTAATTTTTTTCATACAGTATTATCGATCTGTTTCGTTACACTAGATGTTTAAACATTCTGCTTTTTACTATTAACAGGATATGAGCGTGTCTTAACGCTGTTCGCTCTGAATCTGCTTCTCTTTGCTTTTTAGCACGTATTTCAATCAACATTTTACCTAACTGCGGAGAAACCTACAATAAGGGGTATGCGTTTGACTTGTATGTAAGTACACACAACAAAAAAAGTTTGTGATGACTAGCATAAGCTGATATATTTTTTTAAATAGAAATTAATCAACAATGTATTAATAAATAGTTTTTATTTACTCCTTGGTGCCCATAGTTTACTCGGAATGGTCTGACAATTCCATCAATAGCAACTAAAAAGATGAAGAAATCATAATATTAATCTACCGTAACAAAAAGAGATTTCGATTTTCAAAGTTATATAGTAAACTTTTTTTGATGTGTATATGTATTTATGTACGTTACTATATACACTCGTAACTATTATTTCGGTGTCAATGCTTTTCATTCATAATACGTCATTAGATTCATCTTGATGGCGCGATGTCCCTTGACAAAATGCTTAAAAACAAAATGGTGGGTTTTATGCGCTTTCATGTGTACCCAATCATTTTTGTTTTCGATTTTTAACTTTATGTATCTCCTAGTATGTTTTGTTTTAAAATATGTGCAGTGTTCATTTTAAGTTTGAAGCATACGGATCATAAGTTATATTGCTTACGAGCTAAAAAATTTATTTAGTCATTTAAATTCACTCTAATGTATAAATTGGTAATATTGCAAATGTGGTAGGTAAGTACCTAACGTTATACAAACGACCTCTTAAATCAGATTGAAGATTTTTTAATTCTACCAACGTTTAGAAATTCCTCTAATTTCACAATATGTTATTACGTCGTTTACTTATGTAATTTATATCAAGAAACCTTATGGGTAAACGTTTTTCGAAAAGCACAGGATGGAGATTACGTATGTCCGGAACACATGCGCATGCGCCCGCCTGCGATCATGACAGAGCAAAGGTTAACGCTCGTATTTATAAACGTTACTTACTAAAAGTAAGGCATGATATAACCAAAGGACATAACCCTATCCAAATTGGATGTATCTTTTTACACTTGTATTAGGTTGTTGTCGTGGGATTTTAATTTTGACAGCATAATCACAAGCACATCCTTCATAGTTCAGACTTGTGTGCTAATGTAATTTTTATACAACTTCACTCTTGTAATAAGAAAGAAAAATTGACGTGTTCTCATTGCTTAAGCGAAGGAAATGGTGACTATTACTCGGCTAAGAATTCCAGCCTTAAATAGTTCTAACTTCAGGCAAATTCTAGTCTATAGAATTAACATCGTTGCTTAAGTGTGTAATTTCTTTTCCTCAAGTAATTACTTTTGCTTGTTTATAAATACAGCTGTAAAATACTTTGTCTAAGTTTGACACTTTCCGTTTAGGCATGTCTCGCCAAGAACCGTTTCATTTTACTTATAACAAGTGCATACAATATTATAATTTATCATGTATGTAACATTTGATTTATCTTTTCATCTTATTTCCGATCCACAGACTGGTGACATGGAGGTGAAGAACCCATTATTCAACGAGGAGCCCACCCCGGCTACACCCGGCAAGTGTGAGGTCGTCAAACCTCAGCCAAAGGATTAATTTGATCACAGCCAGCTATATGTGTTTGACCACAGGCCAGCCACCGCACAACCGTGTTACATTATCCACACTACATATTTATTGTATTTCATATAATCTTCAATTTTACAATTTTCTGAGTGTAAACTAGCGATAAATAGCATAGTGACCAAAGTTTAGTATACATAAAGATATCTACGCCTCTACTGCCTTCTACAGCCATTCCTTGTATACTCCTACAGCTATCGTACCTTTCCATTGGGGCTGTATTCAAAACCTTTATTTACACTGTAAATTTATTTTGCGTTTAGAGTAAGCGTGCAAAAGTATAACTATGTCTACAATAGAGAAGAAACCTCCAGCTGAAACTTAAGTTAGAATGTTTTTCATATAGATTTAAATTTAATTTCGTTTAAATTCTGATTAACATAAAACTATTTATAATTTCTAGTCATTTTCTTAGTTTTCGGTTAGTTAATGTAACTATCATATATCCATTAACTATTGCACAAAATTATGACAGCAGTTTTTTTAACGGACGTCAACATTTTGATCTATTATATTATGATATCATATGATTGGTATATGAATTGTAAACTGACATCTATTTTGAAATCCACTATAAAAGTTATTTGGTGTATTAGAACTCTTACATCAGTTGCATTCGTCTTTATAGTATAATCGTGAATAAAATTTTGTCTACCCCTACGAGAACAATACACTTCCACGAAGAACGAACATTGATGCGAAACTAACTATGTGATTACGAAATCCGAACACAAAGCGAAAATACGTCCCTATAAGTACTACTAGTGTCTATGCTCATTGTTAGATATAATTAAATTTAAAGACTCGCGATTCGAAAACATAATAAGTACGTATGAGACGTGACAACCGTTATTTACAAACATACTTTATTCAGGTCGACGTTACGACCAAGTTGCTTAACCCGTAGAGTCACGACAAACTAAAAGCGATCTGATGGCAACCCTACTTCATTGAGCATCAAAATAAGATCTATTTTGGGGCGTTAAAGCTAAAAAGATACATCAATAAACAGACTTGCTTCAGCGTAACGGGGAGTGTTTTCAGTAACCGATTTAGATGCATTTTTGGATATAAATAACGACAGCAACAAGTTGATCATAGCAGCACGAAGCATTCGTCGAGTGTTACCTAAAAAGCTTTCGTAATAAAGTTTGATTTAATGTGCAAAATAGACTTAGTTTCAGCGTGAATCGGACGTGACTTGGTTGTTGCCTGATATGCTACGGGTTCAGCGGTGTCGCAATGGATAGAGCGGATACGAGACGGCAGAGGTAGCAGATGAGACTGGGATATAAATCGTTATCGTTTTACTGAACAGTTGGGTGCCATCGGCTTGCAGTAGATACGGGCGCGTGTTTTCTCGAAACTAAAATAAACTTTTTATTTCGAATTAAACTTTTGCAACAATACCCCAACATATTAACGAATGTTGATGCTCTTTTCAGACATCTTATATAAATATGTAGGAGAAAAAAACTTATATTGTGATAATTTATTTATTTTGTTACTCTTTTCATGTGCTTCCTAAATTACATTCCGGATACATATGAGTTCTAGAAAAGAGCTTAAATACTTTTTGAATGTATATTGGCCTAATAGACCGTGCCTGAAAATATTAAATGACGATTAATTTCATGCAAATAAGTAAATTCCCAGCAGCACAAATAAGAGCTTACCAGAAAGTTGGTACATCACATCGATCACTCAAAGTTGACAATATGTATATTTTATTTTATATTTACTATGCATAGTACAAAACAACATAAGAGTTATATTCAGAGTTTATATATATTATATCATTTCAAATTGAACAAATTGTTACAATTAACATATCTGTAGTGCTTACGAAAAATATCCTTTAGTTTTTCCCATACTGAGACATATGAGGGTAAACTTTTAGCACCTTTTAAAACTTATACCATTTTTAATAAAAATTGCCATATAATGTACACGTAAATAACTACTTAAATACCATATCTATCTATATCATAAGATGTTTACCTGTCCGTAGATAGATGTTAATAATATATTCACAATTAGGAAAGTATATTATAACTGTCGTGGATTTAGCTGTTATGAAGAATATTAGCAAATGTGTTTAAGTATTTTACTAAGTATTCGAACCCATAATTATTCTTAAGAAGGTAACCATTATTAGTTTAGTTTTAATTTGAACGTATATTATTTTGAGTTGCTACTTACCATATCATAATTTATATTACTTTATACCTGTTTTTCAGGTGTAATGATTGATTTTTTTTTAAACGAATTGCTGATTTTATAATATTTTTCGACAGTTTTGTATAACTAAAGGTGAGGAAACCTATTACCTTTCCTATGTCCATACCAACTGCCTATCATCTGTCAATTTTGATAACTTAACGTAGATAGGCAATAAGCATTTAACATGATCTCTAACTTAAAAATGTTATACTATGTATGCTTTAAACATATATGTTATCTTAACTAAATGTCTATATTTATCTATAAATGTATATTTTCCTATATTATATAATTAAATATATATTATATGTTACAATTTGATGAAAATATTGTAAACTTATGTAGTTAGGTATGTAAAATGTCCTCCACGACCTACGCCTTAAATGAGAATTGACCGCTAAAGATGGAGAAAAGTCACATCATTTTAGGTTCTAATATAGAACGATGGTTACGCGACGTATGGGATATAAGACCAGGTAAACAGACCTTAAAGAGCGGTAAACCATAATGACTACGAGAAGTAATTGTACGTTATCTTATTAAAACGCTTTTCCACTTGCTTTTACTCAACATACTTATTATGTAATATACGTGAGCAAAAATTAAGATAACAGTATTAATCTTGATTATATTATATTCTTATCAATAGACGCACCGTAATATTTGTGAGTAGATAGCATCAAGAAAGATTAAATAAATGTTATATGTATGTATACACGCAATTGGTTGTAATTTATTTCTACCCAATATCTCATACGTCTCAATTCTGTCACAATTAAAAATTAAGGACCGATTATCTACCGTATGGCATCGTCGTATAATGAGCTATTTTGGCTACATCGCCTATTTTGGCGACAGCAGCTTGGAAAAGCTCATTGTGGTGGGAAACGTGGAAGGGAAACGAGGCCGGTCTCCGACCAGGTGGTCTGACCAACTTAAAGAAACACCAACGTCCCGCTTTTACACCGCGGTGGAGATGGCCACAGACCGGATCCGATGGAGACAGTTCGTTAGAACTAAAGTGCTGCCATGATGATCACGATCCTCAGTCATGAGGGAACGACCGAAGAGAGATCTCATACGTGCGATGGTAGCACTTTGTATTGCTTCCTAGCTAGCTACCGTGTTCAAGATTAAAAGTCCATTGTCAAGCATGTGATGGTGCGTCCTGACAGCTGTTCTTGGAAGCTTCTTACAACTCTATGTGTAGATCGTTAAGATCTATAATCTTCGGCTGTAATACACGACTACGAGTTATATGTTTAAATAGTGATAAAGTCTAGCCTATCGCAAGTAACAAAAATACCCTCCAGCGTCACTTAGTATTGTGGATCGGGAAAATCGTTGCAAAGCTCCTGAACCTGCATGTTTCATACTCTATTACATTAATCAAATTTCCTATGCGCTGTTTGAACATTGCTGGTATACTGTAGGTAGCGTATTCCAAGTACATCAGGCGTCTTCTTAAAAGGCTCTCCTTGTTTGCAAGTTTCGTGAGCGCACCTTGAAGAGTTGTAGAGAATGAATCTCGCAGTATAGGATATACCTATGGGACTACAAGAGCACCATATAGCACCTCTAGGGTGATTCGAACAAAAAATGGTGAACTTTAATCTTGGTCTTCCAGTGAGAATCGATAGAGTAACTTATCATAAAGACATTGCGAATACAGAAGAAAAGACAAACATTTTTCTGTGCAATCCTGACGATTTAAAAACGACCGTTATCATGCATATGTTAACAAAATATTATAGTAAGTATTAGCATTGTTCTACTCGCTATGCGTGAGCCGTTTTTACCTACCAGCGGATCTTATAAAACACTAGCTGCTACGTTGTGGTGAATGATGGTAATGATGATGATGAATAGTAAGTATCCTTTGTGTTATTCCTGTTCCTTATTTATCTACATACCACATTTCATCTGAATCCATTCAGCCGTTCTGACGTAATTGAGTAACCAACATCCATCTATCTAAACATGAATTTATAATATTAGTAAGAAAATAAGATTACTATAGGGGAAAATAAAAACAGTGACTTTTCCAATAAAGTATGAGCTGGTATTTTCCTCGCGACAGTTGCAAAGTGTTTAAGAGTATGTTTAGGAAGATAAATGCAGTTTATCTCATATATATTAGATCAAAAGTTCAAAAAGTACCACACAGAAAGCTCATAACATTTTGTGAGCCAGTACAATCCCATCCATTACTATCATACACTGGCTTAGACTGCTCCTTTTATTTTATACATGTAGTGTAGTCCTTGGGGTAGAGGAAATATCCAGTTAGTATCTAATGGGCAATCACACTTCTTCATGTAGGTACCGGATATAATATTTTGAAGCGATGTCAGCAGAAGGACCACTAATCCGACGGCTGCTGGATCGATTCCTACCTACCTCAGGTTTGAGCTTCTGGTGAGGGCGATATCGTAATGCAATGAACAACATGGTGGTAAGACAATTTTTGGTGCCCACTTAGCTAGTTACTAACGTCAAGATAAGAAACCTGTCGCTATATTAAATTAAATACTTATTATTTCATGCATTAAAACCTTTAGATACAGACAATAATAGATAGTTAAGTAATAATAATATAGCAATAATAAGAAGTTATTGATTTCAAACCATTTTTATTAGACCTAAGCAGGTCTAGTCGCGTACAAACGTCATTTAAGTATCAGTAGTTTGGACTAACCTGGAATGAATTTAAATTATTTCTCTTTTTAAATATTGAATTTACTCCAATTATGAATTTGAAACTAGAAATACTATTGAAATAACGCCATTTGTGGTCTGTTCTCGAACATAAAATATTAACATACGCACAGCTGCTGTTCGTAAAAGCCAGTCATCGTTATAGGTTTAGTTTGGGCACCTTCGACCATTGATCATCAAGTGAGATAGTAGTCAAACACTAGTTTATTATTATAACACTTACATAAAAAATATACTCTTCTGCAGTGCCAAATCCTCCTTGAAGCTGTAGTGAAAATCAGTACTGTAATAAGATTTTAGGAATGTAGCAATACTATGCAATATGCACCGAGGGTGTAAAGCAGTGTCTCACAGGAGCATATTAGACCATGAGAGTAACGGGTTAGAGAGTTAATCCCTAAGCGCAGCGAGGATATTTAAATGAAATTCCCGAGCGAAGCGAGGAAATGTAGAATCCTGAGTGAGCTGATCCTGAGTGAGGCTTTATTCTTTGAGGTGAATTCTCCACTTTTCATACGAGCGAGACAATAAAAGCTCAGGGCTACGTAAAAAGCATTTATTTAGTTAAAAGTAAATTAAATTAAAAGATAATATTATCATCGTACACATTTGCGTGGTTATGGAGGGGCAGAGTAATATTTTGTCAGGAAAATATTTAGAAGGTTTAGGTTTAGATTTAAAGAACACCCTCTTTTGTTTCAAATTCATTACAATCGCGCCCTTTTTCTTTTTTTCTGTGTGCTGTCTGTGGTGATGTGCCGTGCGATTCCCTAATGATTAAGGGCCCCATATACGGAACGATTCGTCTGTACGATCGTTGCTTCAGACCTATCGAAACGACGAATCGACAGAGTATGTCAAGATCGAAAACGATTTACTTCATCGAAGACGATGTCTGAAATCGCAACAAAAATATCATGAATATCGTATCGATGAATCGACAGTGTATGCTCTTTACGACCAACGATTCGATTTTGTCTCACTCTGACGCCGGTCACCGCACGCATCGCACGCCTTGCCTAGCGCGTTATGTACTCGTACCTACCTACGAGTACATTTGATGAACGAAACAAACAAAATGGCTGTATGGAGTAATGATGATAATTGAATTTATTTAATTATTTAGAGAGCAAGAGCCTTTATGGAAAACAAAACATAAAGATTATAATAACAACGTAAATATGTTCATTTTCCATTTATGTGATACGTATTAAATTCTTTGAACACGTCTTGGTCCTTCCAACACAAATAAGTAAATGATCGATCGTTACGACCAATCGTTTCGTGTAGGGGCGTCATTTTTATGCGATCAATCGTCACGATTTTCAACAGATCGATCGTACAGACGAATCGTAGGCATCGTATAATGTACCCTTTAACCTTTTACCCTGTAACCCTTTATTATTAGTCGTTGCGATTGTCAACGAGCTCAGCGATGTCCAATACTTTATGAGATATCACCCTTGTACACAAGATTGTTTTTTTAACATAAAATTGTCATCTCGTCGTTATTTCACGGATGTTGTCAAAGATGCAGCGATGTTTGCTCTTAGAGAATCGCACTGCAGAACGATTTTCAGATAAACTCTCGTCACAATGCCCATATCTACTCCGTACTAAGAGTTTTCCTATAACTAACGTTCCAAATCAAAATCACTTTAATCTCTTGTCTGTTAATCACTTTCATCATCATTAGCAGAAAAGCAAGAAGAAGTATACCTCCTTTCTACTTTTCGTCGTTTTGACGGTCTTCGCTGGAGATGTTCCTCCTGGAGACAATCTTCAAGTTGTGAAGACTCTCGGAATGTTTAAAATGATGGTGAGCTGCTCGAAACATCATAATCATCGCCGCTGCAGGAAATAAGTTTTAAAAGTTGAAGTGGAGCGGGTTCGGCTGTGCTAGCAAGGGGTTCAAGTCCGTGATTAGTCTGACGCCAATCTCATTCCTGAGGATCTTTGAAAAATCCGAACCGGAGCTACGGTCACCGGTGGAACTATTTAAAAAACAAAGGTCGATCCAGAGATTTTAGCTTGCGAGGGAGAGCAGTTTTTCATCGCCCTATATGGCGGTACGAAGCAGAATAATTAATATTTCGTGATTCTACCGCTTCGCGGAGTAAATTACTAGTAATAAAACAAATCACCTCCCACTACTCCCACCAAGGAAAAGTGCTGTCCGCCAGCACATTTTTCGGACGTATCTGAAGGTGCAAACGTGGCTTGGATTTTTCAAAGATGCTCAGAAATGGGTTTGTGGGGTTGGTCGCCTGAGTCGAGATTTTATTTATTGACGAACACGACAGCTATGATGATGATATTTCGAGCATCTCACGACCATTTTGAACATACCGAGGAGGAACATCTCCAGCCAGGACCGATGAAAATATAAGTTAAAAAACATCGCCGCGTGTGTATTCTCAATAACAATGACCGGAAGGTGAAAAATGTATAAGACCTAAATAGAGCATAAAAAAAAAACAAAAAATTATTCAATCACAATTGTCGTATCTCGACGGAGTACTGAGTAAAAACTGAATTAACCGCTTTTTAAGATGGCGAAAAATGCAACCAAGAAATCTTGGCCGAGTTTTCCTTTCTAAAAGTTTTCTTTTAAGCTTTTCTAGGCCTCCCCCAGGTAATATTCAAAATTCAGCTTTCCTGGCTCATATTCCTTTATAACTCGATTATTGCGACGTAATGACTGGACTGAAATATACAATATTTACGCCAGTACAAACTAGGCCACATTATTCCTTGGTGTCCTTATCAACACTATTAATAATAAGGATAGATTTGATAGTTTGTAATGGATAAACTCAAATACCACAGAACCGGTTTAAAAAATGTATTCCTTAATTATTTCACCAGCAGATAGCTATATTATGCCTGAGTAACATACGTCGTTATATTTGATATCATCATCATCCATCACCGTAAGGGTGAAACCGCGAAGCGCAGCTAGTTTTATATAAAATTATCCAACTGTTACACATTCACCACTCTCTCACTCTCATTCACCAGTCTTTATATACTCTGAATATTTATACAATACGAGTATACTTCCTAATCTGCGAATGGTAAGTAGGTAGATATTATACGTCATATCACGTACATCTTCAATTGGTTGGATTTTAAAAGGCCGGTAACTTTAGGCTTCTTAACTACACTCCGGTGTAAGATGGTGGTCAAACGTTTGCCCATCAAATATTTAAAAATATGATTCTCTTACGGCTGGTTTCAATGACCTATCTATCGACTGTTTGCCATGCTACTATACTGATAAGGAAAACTATGAATAGATGTGTCTAAACCGGCCGTCAACCGTTCCTGTCAGCTGTACAGCTGTGCGGTAGTATGTAGGGTATAGCCATCTGATTTGCGGTCTGACAGTGCGAGCAATATGGCCTGTTTGCAAATATTGTCATAGGGGTGGTACGGAAAGCCACTCATCTCGCGCTGAACAGCATTACCTAGTCGTTTGTTTTTATAGTTTATATATTTACTTGTGCATTATACGCATATGAATACTTACGGCGATTGGCACCTCCGGTTAACTCTATGGGGGGACTAAGCGAAAGGCTATCATCTCCATGGTTAGTAGGTACTTATAAGAGGCTAAGGTAGTCTAAGGTGTTCTTACCTCTTAAGAATCCTCGGTGGAAAGGATATTTTTTAATTTTCTATCGTAACCGCAGCATGATAGGTACTAAAAAGTTGTATAGCAAGTACAATTACTAGAACCAATAACATGACGAGTACGGACATTCATTCACTGTCCATAGCGGTTCTCCCTAGCTAAGATATAAATAAGAATAAAATATATATAAAAAGATTTTCCTTTCGCACAACATTTGACATAATATTAAAATAATAATAATTCTTGAATTTAATATCTTAATCTTCTTCTTAACTAAACCTTATATGTAGGTAGTTGTTTACATGCGAGGACCGCTTTCAGCGGTAAAAGCCTCCTCCAACTCTTTCCACCTTTCTCTATCTCTAGCGACTCTGCTCCATGTTCTTCCTACATTTATGATGTCTTCATCCCATCGCTTAGGAGGCCTCCTTTTCTTCCGTTTTTTGATGGGGTACCAGTTCAGTGGGGTCCAGCTAGGATATACCTAATAATATTGGTGGGTATATCTAACCAAATGTAGTGTTTGGATTTATCTAGTACATGTTGATGTACTGTAGACTTGGTCGAGCATCTGTTCTTCCTGTCAGTGATAATTAATAAATAATTTTATGCTGCCACCAATGCTTCTCTTTGTTTGTACAAAGCACACTCAAAATCAAGCGTGTAAACACCTGTACCTTTTAAGGCAATATTAGTTTTGACAGATCTTAGTAATTGGCATGACTAAAACCTGTCAAACAAGTATCCCCTCCAAATTTCCAAATTATCGCACACATCGAATTGGAACTCAAATGTGTAGTTCCCTGTTACAGTTCAATAAATGTAAAATTAGCCTTGGGGTGATCAACATTCCCTGGAGTCAGTGTCGAAGCTATTTTAAACAACTGTTTCATAATGAGAGAGGTGGTAATACAAAATTGTGGTTTTATGGAACAAACCGAAGGCTGTTTCAATAACCACACGAGTATTTTGATACCTATGTATGTGTACAGTTGCATAAACAATTTAAGGCGCGGTTCAACCTCAATTTTAAAATAATTTACGATGCTTTACGTAAGGTTGAAAATCGCTTGTTAGATTGGACGATGTAATGCGAAAATGCGTTAATTTTGTACGTTTTCTTTATATTTTTCGATATATACTAACACAATTGAAAAAACTGCTGGTTATAACTTTAGTACTATACGTTGGCTACGTATTAACTAAAAAACAATATAGTGTTATCGCTGAAAATTCTGAGAGTTTGGACGTGAAAGTTTATTTTTGTGGACCTATTCAGGATTTTTTTCTGCCTAAAGAGAGTTATATTTATGAATTCTATTCGGTTATTACTCTTTTCCTATTCCTTTTCTGACCTTTGTATTTTTTTCATAATATACTATCGATCTGTTTCGTTACACTAGGTGTTTAAAAATTCTGCTTTTTCTTTAATCAGGGTACGAGCGCCATATATAAATATATAATATACTGTGATAACATTAACACAAGGTCTGGGTTGGCTTTAGAATCGTGACCCCTGAATTTGGTGAAACAAAAACTGTGGGTGGGTTGAGGGGTTTGTATAAAGCGTATTTACAACGTTTTAGCTGCCGGAGACACGCCAAAATAGCTTAATAGTTTTTTAAAGTTTCAATAAAACACCGTAATTTTGATAGTGACAGGTGACATAAATGACATTAATGCGTAAAACGAAACGTTTCTAGGTAACTTTTAGCCTTTTTTGACATGTACGTTGTATGTAAGTTCTTGAAACGGAACGCAAACATCGAAGATAGCGTAATGTCACTGTCGGAATACTCGCGTCATTCCGTTACTTCCGAGTGTACGTGAATGTTTTCTCCTGTTTTTCTGCGCTTTCTTTTGATATCTCAACGACTTTGCTACGATTTTGGACTCCGATTTTGCTGCTTTACTGCACGACACCTGCTTGCTCACTGGACACTGCGATTGCCTTTGGAAGATTTGATAACTGGTACCAGCTCGACGTGCTCATTAGTCATCGCGATGGCGTCTCCTGTGCCTGGACCTTCATCAAGGGCGGACTTTGTAGATGACGGACCCGTTTCGGACCGGCATTTGTACACGGAGGAAGTTGTACAAATGTGGAGCCTACCCAAAGTTGTGCGCGAATTGGGAACCATTGACCAGTGTCTAAAATTCGCTGAAGAAAACAACATGGTGCAACGCCAAAAAATGTGCCGCACGCATCGCACCCCTATGCGTTTATCGAAAACAAACAAATCGTTTGGGCTTGGGTGTGCACCAAAGGCCAGTGCAAACAAAAAGGGAAAATATGCCGAAAATACAATAACACTGGGACATTTTTTGAAAATGGCAAGATCGACATAAGACATGTATTTTATCTCATATATGCATTTGCCCACAAATGGACTTTTGACTCGGCAAGAAACGAAGACCCTCTAAAAGAAGAGAAACAACAGTGCCTGAGTACTTCAACATTAAGTGATTGGTACAACTACTGTCGAGAGTGTTAGTTATTTACCAACTTGAAAGAAATGAATATGTGGGAAAGATTGGAGGACCTGGAAGAACTGTACAAATAGATGAATCAAAATTTGGAAAGAGGAAGTTTAACCGAGGACGCCACATAGAGAGACATTGGGTCCTCGGAATGATTGAAGACGGGTCAGAGGATCTTCGATTAGAAGTGTGCCCAGACAATGTTGAATGTACGCTCTGCTGAAGTGCTGGTGCCTTTAATTAAAAAACATGTGGAAGAAGGCACCACCATCCACACTGACTGCTGGAGAGCATATGATTGTCTGGCAGAAAATGGTTACATCCATAAAAAGGTGAATCACTCTGACCCGGACAATCCTTTTGTAAGTAGTGATGGGACTCATACTCAACGCATCGAGTCCCAATGGAGAGCAGTGAAGCGTTATTTTAAAAAGACAATTATAATAATACTGAAAATTTCACTAACTCCATCATAGAGTATTTATGGAGAAGAAAATGTGACTAAAAATAAAAAAGACCCATTCATCGAAACTATAAATGCTATAAATTATGTCTATAAAATATAAGTTCTAAAAATAACAAATTGTTTTTCAATTTTAATTATCAGACCCATACTAGTAGGAATGTGTGCACAATAGTATATTAGTACCTAATGAATTGGCAATGTCACTTGTCTGTGACAAACCTATAGGTTAGGTTAGGTTTGAACTGTGACCCAACAGGCGCGAGCCGAGCGAGCGTAGCGAGCGTGCTGCGGCAGCGGCCGGCGAGCGCTTCATCAAACTACTTTTGTTCCAAATTTGTGCACAATAGTATATCAGTAGCTATCTAATGAATTGGCAAAGTCACTTGTCTATGACATACCTATAGGTTAGTTATAGTTAGTTAGAATAGGTCAACGTCAGTGACAGAACCGACTCATAGCACCCCGATTTCAAGCAGTCTTGTCGGATTGCAGAGCCGACGCGGGGGTGGTAGTAGATCGAAATGCAGTACTTAACCTCAAAATACTTAAACAAACATAACTCGAAAACTAATGGTCTCCGGAGGGTGGGGTTTGCGAGGGGGGCACTACCCGAACCCCCCCCCCATCCCCCTCCCCCCTCCCCCCGAATTCAGGCGCCACGATTCTAAATGTTTACCCAAGGTCTTAGGTCCCAAACTCGGTGCAGAGCCTACTATGATATACATACTTATATACATATACACATCGCGACTCAATTCACCAATGAGTGAACCCTACATAATATGTTCAGTACACATACAATGTCAGTGTCATACGAGTATGTAGTAACACAAAAATTTACAATTCTAATCCAAAAGTTTAGTTGGGCACTGCTATAGAAACAGGCAGGGGAGAGTGGCTCTTTCTATGAGGCACACAACTTGCTCGTCTATCCAAGACTTGTATCGATACACTGAAGGACACCCTCTAACGGACGAGAGTCACTTAACCCGCATGTGCCAACAGATGAGTGCAGCAGAAACATATTGGAATTGATATATCGTAAAATATATCAATTCCAATTACTAGTACCAGGCAAACACGAACTAATAGGAAGTCGCTAAGTTAAGTCAAATACCACTCCTACCTATCCCTATCACGCCTATTGCTATCCGTATGGCTGTTTGGCTGAAGTACTATTAGGGCTGTATATTTTGAATCGAAAGTTACCATAGGTGCAGACATAACGATAGAAATCTAAAGTGAACAATTAAGAGGTATGTACAGAACCCGTACAAGAAATATATAATGAATAGCTCCTATCGATAAACGGTAGTACATAAAAGCGTAACAGTAAAATTAAAGTACAAACAATAAAGTACAAAACTAATTTTGATATAGGTATTGGCCAAGTGGCTCACACAACTACTTAGCATGAGCCACCATGTTAAATATTGTGTTCGCAAATACAGCAACCTCAATTAGTGAGACAAACTAGCTCTTGGTCCGATAATTAAAACCAATCTAGCGCTACGATGAGCGTAGATACGGGTACCTACATATTCATTTCCTGCACATGTGGCGCGCATTCACATGTTAGCCTAAGTTAAAAATAACTTCTCGCTCCCAATAGGGAAGGAAATTACCTTTCGTACCGTTCAGTTCTGTTTTTATGAGTGAAATACGAAGTGTAGTACCTACTGGTAATTGTAGGTATCAAATATTTTAATTGATTTGTGCCACGCGTCACTTTCATAATAACATTTACCATTCATCTCATTGTATAAAGTTAAAGTTAAAAAACAAAAACAATAAGGTACCTAGTTATGTGCCCGTCTGTAGGACAAGTTATAACTATGTAAGCAGCAATGTGCAACGCTGCAGTCTGGTGCATGATTTCTCCGAATGTCATTACTGATAAGCCCGTGACTCTGTAGCTCTAAATTTTATTTTGAATTAATTAATAAACGCCTGTGTTTCTGCGAGGACGTGTTTCTTTGACGTCCTTTAAAATAAATAGTTGCTTTTAAAAACAAATTTCAAGCTCCCGCAAACTTATAAGCCAGGGAAGCCGGTAGGATCACCAGTTACGAGTTAAGATTCGCGAACGTTACGTGTGTCAATTTCCACCGTTACAACGAGTTTTCGTGTAAGAAGGTGATCCTGTGAACCAAATAAATATGTTAAGTGAGGCGAGCATGCTGATTGGTGGGTGAGTAAGATTTTTCACCATCCTTTCCTGCACCTTTTGTTATTTATGGAATCGAACTTCTTCCTTTATAACTGTTATCTTAAAATTTCATTTTAAATCTTTGAAAACGTGAAACTTAATTATAGAGATAGAGATATTAAATATATATGAATTTTGTTTTATCTACCTGGATGAAATTATAGCGTTGAAGTATAATCAGCAATAAATGTTATAAAAATGTATGAATTATTGCAATTATTATTATTAATTTTTGCTTTAGCGTATTTCTTGTTATATTTTTATTGTTTTGTGTGTTATATTTAAGTGTGTAAAATGGCTCAGCCCCAGGCAGCAATTGTGCTTATACCGAATGAACTATTGAAACTAATTCCGTCAGCAATAAATGTTATAAAAATGTATGAATTATTGCAATTATTATTATTAATTTTTGCTTTAGCGTATTTCTTGTTATATTTTTATTGTTTTGTGTGTTATATTTAAGTGTGTAAAATGGCTCAGCCCCAGGCAGCAATTGTGCTTATACCGAATGAACTATTGAAACTAATTCCGTTATTTGATGGTGATAAAAGAAAATTAAATCTGTATTTAAGAAAATGCGAAATTATTATAAATAAGTACCAAGGCAGTCAAGCACAAAATGTGTACCTCATGCATGCGTTAACGAGTAGACTCATAGGAAATGCTGCTTCCCTCATTAGCGAGCGCGGCGATGTAGAAAAAAGGGTCTGAATTAAAGGAATTATTAATACAACACTTTGGCGATCCTCGAAGTGAGGAATGTATCGCTATTGAGACTTTGCTACGATTTTGGACTCCGATTTTGCTGCTTTACTGCACGACACCTGCTTGCTCACTGGACACTGCGATTGCCTTTGGAAGATTTGATAACTGGTACCAGCTCGACGTGCTCATTAGTCATCGCGATGGCGTCTCCTGTGCCTGGACCTTCATCAAGGGCGGACTTTGTAGATGACGGACCCGTTTCGGACCGGCATTTGTACACGGAGGAAGTTGTACAAATGTGGAGCCTACCCAAAGTTGTGCGCGAATTGGGAACCATTGACCAGTGTCTAAAATTCGCTGAAGAAAACAACATGGTGCAACGCCAAAAAATGTGCCGCACGCATCGCACCCCTATGCGTTTATCGAAAACAAACAAATCGTTTGGGCTTGGGTGTGCACCAAAGGCCAGTGCAAACAAAAAGGGAAAATATGCCGAAACACTGGGACATTTTTTGAAAATGGCAAGATCGACATAAGACATGTATTTTATCTCATATATGCATTTGCCCACAAATGGACTTTTGACTCGGCAAGAAACGAAGACCCTCTAAAAGAAGAGAAACAACAGTGCCTGAGTACTTCAACATTAAGTGATTGGTACAACTACTGTCGAGAGTGTTAGTTATTTACCAACTTGAAAGAAATGAATATGTGGGAAAGATTGGAGGACCTGGAAGAACTGTACAAATAGATGAATCAAAATTTGGAAAGAGGAAGTTTAACCGAGGACGCCACATAGAGGGACATTGGGTCCTCGGAATGATTGAAGACGGGTCAGAGGATCTTCGATTAGAAGTGTGCCCAGACAATGTTGAATGTACGCTCTGCTGAAGTGCTGGTGCCTTTAATTAAAAAACATGTGGAAGAAGGCACCACCATCCACACTGACTGCTGGAGAGCATATGATTGTCTGGCAGAAAATGGTTACATCCATAAAAAGGTGAATCACTCTGACCCGGACAATCCTTTTGTAAGTAGTGATGGGACTCATACTCAACGCATCGAGTCCCAATGGAGAGCAGTGAAGCGTTATTTTAAAAAGACAATTATAATAATACTGAAAATTTCACTAACTCCATCATAGAGTATTTATGGAGAAGAAAATGTGACTAAAAATAAAAAAGACCCATTCATCGAAACTATAAATGCTATAAATTATGTCTATAAAATATAAGTTCTAAAAATAACAAATTGTTTTTCAATTTTAATTATCAGACCCATACTAGTAGGAATGTGTGCACAATAGTATATTAGTACCTAATGAATTGGCAATGTCACTTGTCTGTGACAAACCTATAGGTTAGGTTAGGTTTGAACTGTGACCCAACAGGCGCGAGCCGAGCGAGCGTAGCGAGCGTGCTGCGGCAGCGGCCGGCGAGCGCTTCATCAAACTACTTTTGTTCCAAATTTGTGCACAATAGTATATCAGTAGCTATCTAATGAATTGGCAAAGTCACTTGTCTATGACATACCTATAGGTTAGTTATAGTTAGTTAGAATAGGTCAACGTCAGTGACAGAACCGACTCATAGCACCCCGATTTCAAGCAGTCTTGTCGGATTGCAGAGCCGACGCGGGGGTGGTAGTAGATCGAAATGCAGTACTTAACCTCAAAATACTTAAACAAACATAACTCGAAAACTAATGGTCTCCGGAGGGTGGGGTTTGCGAGGGGGGCACTACCCGAACCCCCCCCCCCATCCCCCTCCCCCCCTCCCCCCGAATTCAGGCGCCACGATTCTAAATGTTTACCCAAGGTCTTAGGTCCCAAACTCGGTGCAGAGCCTACTATGATATACATACTTATATACATATACACATCGCGACTCAATTCACCAATGAGTGAACCCTACATAATATGTTCAGTACACATACAATGTCAGTGTCATACGAGTATGTAGTAACACAAAAATTTACAATTCTAATCCAAAAGTTTAGTTGGGCACTGCTATAGAAACAGGCAGGGGAGAGTGGCTCTTTCTATGAGGCACACAACTTGCTCGTCTATCCAAGACTTGTATCGATACACTGAAGGACACCCTCTAACGGACGAGAGTCACTTAACCCGCATGTGCCAACAGATGAGTGCAGCAGAAACATATTGGAATTGATATATCGTAAAATATATCAATTCCAATTACTAGTACCAGGCAAACACGAACTAATAGGAAGTCGCTAAGTTAAGTCAAATACCACTCCTACCTATCCCTATCACGCCTATTGCTATCCGTATGGCTGTTTGGCTGAAGTACTATTAGGGCTGTATATTTTGAATCGAAAGTTACCATAGGTGCAGACATAACGATAGAAATCTAAAGTGAACAATTAAGAGGTATGTACAGAACCCGTACAAGAAATATATAATGAATAGCTCCTATCGATAAACGGTAGTACATAAAAGCGTAACAGTAAAATTAAAGTACAAACAATAAAGTACAAAACTAATTTTGATATAGGTATTGGCCAAGTGGCTCACACAACTACTTAGCATGAGCCACCATGTTAAATATTGTGTTCGCAAATACAGCAACCTCAATTAGTGAGACAAACTAGCTCTTGGTCCGATAATTAAAACCAATCTAGCGCTACGATGAGCGTAGATACGGGTACCTACATATTCATTTCCTGCACATGTGGCGCGCATTCACATGTTAGCCTAAGTTAAAAATAACTTCTCGCTCCCAATAGGGAAGGAAATTACCTTTCGTACCGTTCAGTTCTGTTTTTATGAGTGAAATACGAAGTGTAGTACCTACTGGTAATTGTAGGTATCAAATATTTTAATTGATTTGTGCCACGCGTCACTTTCATAATAACATTTACCATTCATCTCATTGTATAAAGTTAAAGTTAAAAAACAAAAACAATAAGGTACCTAGTTATGTGCCCGTCTGTAGGACAAGTTATAACTATGTAAGCAGCAATGTGCAACGCTGCAGTCTGGTGCATGATTTCTCCGAATGTCATTACTGATAAGCCCGTGACTCTGTAGCTCTAAATTTTATTTTGAATTAATTAATAAACGCCTGTGTTTCTGCGAGGACGTGTTTCTTTGACGTCCTTTAAAATAAATAGTTGCTTTTAAAAACAAATTTCAAGCTCCCGCAAACTTATAAGCCAGGGAAGCCGGTAGGATCACCAGTTACGAGTTAAGATTCGCGAACGTTACGTGTGTCAATTTCCACCGTTACAACGAGTTTTCGTGTAAGAAGGTGATCCTGTGAACCAAATAAATATGTTAAGTGAGGCGAGCATGCTGATTGGTGGGTGAGTAAGATTTTTCACCATCCTTTCCTGCACCTTTTGTTATTTATGGAATCGAACTTCTTCCTTTATAACTGTTATCTTAAAATTTCATTTTAAATCTTTGAAAACGTGAAACTTAATTATAGAGATAGAGATATTAAATATATATGAATTTTGTTTTATCTACCTGGATGAAATTATAGCGTTGAAGTATAATCAGCAATAAATGTTATAAAAATGTATGAATTATTGCAATTATTATTATTAATTTTTGCTTTAGCGTATTTCTTGTTATATTTTTATTGTTTTGTGTGTTATATTTAAGTGTGTAAAATGGCTCAGCCCCAGGCAGCAATTGTGCTTATACCGAATGAACTATTGAAACTAATTCCGTCAGCAATAAATGTTATAAAAATGTATGAATTATTGCAATTATTATTATTAATTTTTGCTTTAGCGTATTTCTTGTTATATTTTTATTGTTTTGTGTGTTATATTTAAGTGTGTAAAATGGCTCAGCCCCAGGCAGCAATTGTGCTTATACCGAATGAACTATTGAAACTAATTCCGTTATTTGATGGTGATAAAAGAAAATTAAATCTGTATTTAAGAAAATGCGAAATTATTATAAATAAGTACCAAGGCAGTCAAGCACAAAATGTGTACCTCATGCATGCGTTAACGAGTAGACTCATAGGAAATGCTGCTTCCCTCATTAGCGAGCGCGGCGATGTAGAAAAAAGGGTCTGAATTAAAGGAATTATTAATACAACACTTTGGCGATCCTCGAAGTGAGGAATGTATCGCTATTGAGCTGGAATCAATGAAAATCGCAAACATAGAAAGTTATCTCGATTTTTGTAACAGAATACAATCTGTTAGGTCCGTGTTAATATCGAAAGTAAACCAAATAACAGATGCGACATTAAAACAAAGCAAAATAACCATTTATAGTAATACGTCACTATAACCTACCTGAACACATAGTTAGAATAGTCAGATTGAAAACGCCTGAAACTCTTGAGGAGGCACTAAGCACAGTAATGGAGGAAGTAAACTTTCACGAGCAATATTCGCTACGCAATAAATTAAACAATAAACCTTTCATAACACATGCCCCTAACACACTAGTGGTTTTAGATTCGGTACTCCAAATAATGCACCCATACAACCCACAGGGTTTAAACCAAATCTAGCCCCACAAAAATTTAATTTTGGTATTCCACAGTACCCACAAAGAAATGTAATGCCAACATACACTTCTAACGGTCAGAATTTCGGTTTCCGAGCACCACCACCAACAGGCTATAGGCCCCCACAACTAACGGGCTATAGGCCCCCACAACCAATGGGTTACAGACCCCCACAGTTTGGTTTTACCCCTCAATACGCTATGCGCCCTCAACAGTTTGGAATACACCCTCACAATTTTGGTAACGCACCCCCTCAATTCAGTTATAGGCCACAACTAGAAAAACCCCATCTTAATCAAAATACTGATGTTTCGATGAGAACAGCACCGCCCGTGAAAACGCAAAAAGGCTTTAAAGTCAAAGTCAAAGTCAAAGTCAAAATCATTTATTCAATTTAGGCATCAAAGACGCACTTATGAACGTCAATTTTTCATAATGTACTTTAAAGCCTACCGCCGCGTTCCAAAATACATAGAGCCAACCGAGAAGAAGCGGCAAGAAACTCGGGGCCATTCTTTTTATATAGATGTTTTTACAATGTTTTTACTTAGGTACTGCAAATATTAGCTCCAGTGTGTTGCCTTACAAAAGAGAACATAATAATGGTATTAGTAGGGCAAGACACGCTACACTTTGACATCTTAGTACACGAGTAGATAGATCCTGGAGTGATCAGTCCCAAGCTGTTTTATCCTCCAAGTAATCCGAAATTTTGTAATAGGTAACCTTTTTGACAGAGTTTAGTTTTAATAGTAATTTTAAACTTATTAATAGGCAAATCTCGGATAACATTGGGAACTTTATTATAGAATCGTATACATTGTCCCATAAAAGAATGACTTATTCTGTGGAGACGCGTTACATGTACGGATAGCTTGTGCTTATTTCGCGTGTTGATGGAATGAGCATCACTCCTTTTATCAAAACTGCTAATGTTTTTCTTTACATACATTAGATTTTCATAGATAAACTGAGAGACAACAGTTAGAATGTTTATGTCTTTAAATTTCTGTCTAAGGGAAACTCTGGGAGCCAAACTGTAGATCGCTCGTATAGCCCTTTTTTGCAGTATAAAAATAGAATTAATATCTGCAGAACATCCCCAGAGCAGTATGCCATAATTCATAACGCTATGGAAATAACTAAAATAAACTATTCTAGCTGTGTCTACATCAGTTAATAGTCTAATTTTTTAACAGCATAAGCTGCTGAACTGAGCCTACTAGACAATTTTTTAATGTGGGGACCCCATTGCAATTTAGCGTCTATAGTAATTCCTAAAAAGACCGTTGACTCCACAAGGTCCAACCCTGTTCCATTCAATTGTATATTTGATTCTACTTGTATCACATTTGTTGTCGAGAACTTTATACAATTAGTTTTCTTCTCATTGAGGAGAAGATTATTTGTATTTAACCAATTCACAACTTTAGCTAATGCATTGTTAACATCGTCATAGTTTAATAACTGCCTTAATAAACTTAACGAGATCGAGTTAGATTAATATCAATCAGAATGCTATGAGCCTTATGTTCATAAGTATGACTATAACGAAGATACTTACGATTATTCAGAAGTGCAGTTCCTAACCGCCGACATCACCACCCCAAACGTTTTAGAAACGATTAACGAACCTAATGATACAGTAAATGAAAATGTCGAATTTTTTTACATACAAAGCCTCAATCCACAAACGAAGTGATAGAAGTCAATTATAGTGACCCTAACCTAAAGCTACCATACATATATGTACCTGAGATCGATGCTAAATTTATGATCGACACAGGTAGCATGCGATCTTTTATGAACCCAGAGAAAGCTTATGAATATTTCTTCTTCTTTATTTCTTTTTTATCAATTTATACATGTAACTTACAGACTAAAATCCGCAGGCCGTGCTCTGCATCGGCGCCGCGCATGTATCCCGAGGGAACGTTCAGGCGCAGGTTAGCTAGCGTGCGAGGGTTGTTGACGCGATTGCGTATGAGTAGTAAGTAGTGCAGGATGAGATGCATCTTTCTCCGTAATTCTAAGGTATGTATACCAACCATTCCTGATACAAACAGGGATAGGTACATGTATGGGTAGTAACCGTATTTTTTTCTATAGATATAGCGTGCAAGTTTACGCTGTATTCTTTCAATCATTAATGAATATTTTGTCTCATAAGGATCCCAAATTATATTAATTAAATATAGCGTTATATTCAAGCTTGCTTCTAACGTAAGCTGTGTAAAGTGATATAGCTGCATTTACATTATTAAAGTCATAACAAGTACGCATTATGAAGCCTAACATTCTATATGCTTGCTTACATATATCCGTAACATGGTCTCTGAAATTTATCTTGGAGTCTATAAGTAAGCCTAAGTCTTTGATTTTGTCAACTCTGTCAATAGAGATGGCTTCAGATAGTCGATAGTCATATAAAGTCGGGTTTAAACCTCTAGTTATAGTTATCATCTTACATTTATGAGCATTAAAATTCAGACGATTTCGTTCACTCCAAGCTGCGATACGGTCAATATCACTTTGAAGGGCAGTGCAGTCCGCATTGTTATCGACCGCGGCGAAGAGTTTGAGGTCATCAGCGAATAGAAGGCAATTTGATGACCTGATAGTCTTCGGTAAATCGTTAACCATGATTAGAAATTGAGTTGGACCGAGTGTAGAACCTTGACTCACACCAGATCTGGTATAATAACGTGGAGAACTGTAACCTGAGAGCTGCACATACTGTGAACGGTTTTTGAGGTAACTAGCGCAGAGGCTAAGCAGTTTTGGATTAAAACCAATAGATGCACATTTTTTTAAGAGAATGTCGTTGTCCAAGCGGTCAAATGCTTTTTGATAATCAAAATATACTACATCGACCTGCGGACCGGCATCCATCTTTGCGGTGACGTAATCAACAAAGTTAATATGGTTGGTTACAGTCGACCGCCCTGATCTGAAGCCATGTTGGCTATCGTCTAGATAGATGTCAATCTGCTGAACTAAGCGAGCATTAATGACTGTTTCGAACAATTTGCCAAACACTGGCAGCACCGCTATAGAACGATAATTCAAAACTTCGCTTCGTTCTCCTGCCTTGTGAACAGGTGTGACTCGCGAAATTTTCCACAAATCTGGGTATGTGGAAGTGTAGACGGGAAGGTCAAATATGTGTAGAAGAGGCTTGAGCAACGCGGACTTACAATCCTTGACAATAAAGGGAGGAACTGTGTCAGGTCCAAGAGCGGAATGCGCTTTCAGCCGTTTAATAGCATGAATAATCTCGTTTATGGATACATTATTGATTGATATATGAGCAGATGGCATAGAAAATGTTTGGCTATATTGTTGAGCTTCGTTAACGTCTAGTTTAGGGTCCTCGCTGAGAAAAACCGAGCTAAAATAAGATGCAAAAGCATTTGCAGCACACTGCCCGGTTACAGCTTCATTATTATACCTAAACTCGTTACAATCGCGTCTATCGTTGCGCCGCTGTTTTACATATTTCCAGAAAGTCCTAGGGTCCTCAGTCAAGTTATTCTCAATTTGCGTCATGTAGGAAATGTGCGCTTCTGCAATGAGTTTTTTGACTAATGTCCTATAATACTTATACATTTCTAAATTGTATTGTTTATTTTCTTGTTTATACCGCCTGAGATGAAAGTACTTAAACTTAATGTTTTTTATGATGAAACCTGTAAACCAAGATGGATACGAGAAGTTACGATTAATTTTATGCATTTTTTGTGGTACATAAACATCCAAACAATTATAAATTGTTTGATAAAATAGACTAACAGCTAAGTTAACGTTTTCCGTACTAGTTATTTCATCCCAGTTCATATCAGCGAAAGATGCATACAATGCTTGAAAGTCAGCTTTATAAAAATTCCAGTTATTGCGAAAACAGTGTTCTTGCGTAACCGGGTAGGGAGGCAATTGCGATAAGGAATAGCGGCTGCGCCCGCGCGTCTGTTTGCAAGTCAGTCGTATCGTGACCTCGAGCACAGGGTGAAATGTGTCGATTTTGACAAGAGGTTCCGCGTTATCAAACACTTGTACACGATTTTCCGGTAGACCACTCAATACCATATCTAGTATACTACCATGAATATTGTATATATAGTTATGCTGTTTAAGTTTACAAAATTCTAAAAACAAAGTGAAGTGATATAAAATTGTATCGCTAAATGAATTTAAATTAAAATCTCCCATAATTAACACGTCCAAAGATGAATATTTACAAATAGCTTTTTAAGTACTTGGAGTACATTTAAATACTGATCGTTATTATACCCAGGGGGCAAATATACAACGCCACATAAAAATTTTAGTTTATTAAGTGACACTAAAGCAATTATTATCTCGTGACCCGAAGTGAATCCATCAATATCCGTGATGTTCTTGACCGTGAAGTGACTCCGCACAGCCAGCAAGATGCCGCCCCAGCCAGCATCACGTTCTCGATCTCTTCGTAACACAATGTAATCAGGTGGGAATAATTCAGCGTTATAGACAGAACTGTTCAAGAATGTTTCAGTGATTGCAACAATATCATAATTATTTAAGAGTACAGAATTTTTGAATACGTTAACTTTAGTACGCAACCCTCGAACATTTTGATAAATACACACTACAGATTGCAGTTTATTCTTTGTTTTTGTTGGAGGCGACGACGGTGTTACGAAATCGCCAAGGTCTTTATACATATATCTTCAGCCCAGTTTTCCATTACTTGTACAGTATCAGACAGCCTCGCAGGTATCCCAAGCTTAAAAGAGGCATAGTTACCTTTAGATTTTAGTGTTTCAACGGTACATACATCAGTGTTACAGATAACTTTTTAGTGGTCATGTATCTGCTTTTCAGATGTATCTACTTTGACGTAATATAGGTGGTAATATTTCCAACGCTCAGATGCTTCAAGCATTGTTTAACCAGGTGCTTCAATGGCGGCTTGAGTGCTTGGTCTTCACAAGAGATTTTATTGTCTCGTTTTGCTCTCGCACTAACTTCTCCAACATATCCACTTTGTTCACTAGATACGCTAATGTCTTGTGCGTGTCGTCAAACACTTTGCCAGGGTTAGTATGCGACATAACTGCCGAGTTAGATTTTATAAGTACAGAATAACAAGTGAACGTGCTGTTGGTTTGGGGTACCCCGCGCTTACATGCAGTATGACACAAACTATTCAACGTCATAAGTAAGCACGCATCTAGCGCATACGATGAAGTTATAGAAATTCCCTCATTGCCATCATTTAATAGCGCTAAAAATCAAAAGTTTTATTTATACAAAGTAGATGCGCGTTACGACTGCGTATTAGGTGATGACCTCTTGTGAAATATGGGTGCTGTAAACTGCTGTAATTGACCTTAAGTATAATATCCTAAAAATGAATACAATATCTATACCAATCATTCATAACAAAACCGATTCTGTAGTAAATTTAGCCCCAAGATCAGAACAACGTGTGAAACTTCCCACTAACATGTATAAGGGAGAAAGGATATGAGAATATAAGGAATTTTGTAAGGGTGTAAGAATGCCTAGTGCGATTGTGACATGTGAAAATGGATATGCGACTACTATAATACAAAACACATTAGAAACAACTATGCAACTAACTGTAACACGACCTTTTAAAATTGTAGAGCATGAATGCAATAAATGTATTGTTCATTGTATGAATGACGTAGAGATGAAGGATGTAGAAATGGATATTTAATTAGAAGAAAATCTGGAAAATAAGTTAAGAATAGATCATATGAATGAAGAAGAACGAAAGGCTATTTCTGAACTTTGTAATTTGTTCAAAGACATATTCTACTGTGAACGTTTACCATTAACATTCACGAATCAAGTAAAACATTTTATTAGGACGAAAAACGAAGACCCGGCGTATGTAAAGCCCTATAGGCAATCTCCTGCACAAGCCGCAGAAATAAGAAGTCAGGTTAAGAAACTTCTAAAACATAATGTAATACAGGAACCTTTCTCTCCATGGAGTGCACCTGCTCATCTTGTGCCCAAAAAAATGGACCCTTCTGGTACAGTTAAATTCCGCATAGTGATTGACTATCGACGCCTTAATGACTTGACAGTTGACGATAAATACCCTTTACCAAACATAGTTGACGTTTTTGACAAATTAGGAAAAAGTACATACTTTTCAACGCTTGATTTAGCTTTCGGTTATCACCAAATTGAGATAAATGACGCCGATAGACAAAATACCGCTTTCAGCACCGCATTCGGCCATTTTAAATTCTCAAGGATGCCGTTTGGGCTCAAAACGGCCCCAGCGACATTCCGAATAGCGATGGACAATATCTTAAGAGGTCTACAGGGCATTCACTGCCTTGTTTACCTTGATGACATCATCATCTTCTCAGCAAGCTTACAGGACAACATACAAAAATTACGCACAGTATTTGACCGACTTAGACAGACTAACCTCAAAGTCCAACTAGACAAATCAGAATTTCTGCGAATGGAAGTTATGTACCTAGGACATGTCCTGTATGTATACAATAATCAAGGACGGACTCAAACCACAATGACAAAATTGAGGCCATATTAAATTATCCCTTTCCAGAAACGACAACCCAAATTAAAAGCTTTCTTGGACTAATAGGTTACTATAGGCGATTCATAAAGGACTTTGCCAAGGTGACACAACCACTGACTAACTGTTTAAAGAAACGGAATAAAATCATCGTAGATAAGATATATGTAGACGCTTTCGAAAAATTTAAGGAACTTCTTAATTTAAGGACCGTGGCTTTAGGAGCTGTACTTTCGCAAGGTCAGGTTGGTTCTGACAAACCAGTAGCATATGCGAGCCGAACCTTGAGTGACACAAAATCAAAATATAGTACCATAGAGCGCGAACTCTTAGCCATTACATGGGCCGTAAAGCATTTCAGACCTTACCTGTACGGACGTAAATTTATAATTTACACTGACCACCAACCCTTAGCCTGGTTATATTCACTGAAGGACCCCAATAGCAAACTGACACGATGGCGATTACGCCTCCAAGAATATGACTTCCAAACTATCTATAAAAACGGAAAGCAGAACACTAACGCTGATGATCTCTCCAGAATTAAAATCAATGCATTAGGTTCTGACGATGAAACTAGTTCTATGGCAGTTAACATTGACAAAAAGTAAAAACGACTACAAAACCAACCAAACTTTAGATGACATAACGAAACAAATTGAAAGACTTTCCACTGAAAGACCCATACAAGACAATTCTGACACCATCTCAGTTTCAGATTCCTCAGCAACAGTATCAGTAGAATTTTTAGATATACCTGACCCAAAAGGCTACTCTGGGACGGGGACTGATGACAACTCTACAATAGAAACAGTTCATTCAGCCCTTGACTTAGAATGTAAAGGTATTCCAATCCTTCAGGAAGCCATTGACACCAAGCCTAACCAAATTTTAGTTTTTGAATGGTACAAGAACGATATACAGGTGAGTAACCTGTCGCAAGATAAAAAAAGGTTTTAGAAGTTTTCTTACCTATTAATAACGAAGATCTAGTTAAACAATTTCTCAAAGAATACGTGAAACCCAAAGTTATTTAACTTAATTTATTACGAAAAACCCGAACACAGAAAGCTATTCTCAAAATTATTAATACATTTGATTAAGCAAGGAACGATAGAGCTGTATGAATGTACTGAGCGAGTGATATATGTAGAAGATGAAAATGAGCAAAAACAGTTGTTTTATTGCATCGTGATGAAAAAACTTGCCATAGAGGTATAAAAGAAACTATGGCAAGAATAAAACGAAACTATTACTGAAACAACATGCAGGAAGTAATAGCAGCAGTTATCAATTCACGCAAAGCATCTCGAAAGATGAAATATGATCGAAAGCCAATTAACCTACCATTCAATTAACTCAAACGCAAAACGCGCCTTTTCAACAATTATTGTTCATAGACCTTTTTACCATAGAAAACATATATTATTTAACGATAGTTGACGCATTTAGCAAGCTCGCACAAGCTATAGAGATCAGTAATAGGTCTACAGGAGAGGTTGCAAGAGCTTTAATTAAATATTTCTCCTTCTACGGCATCCCTCGTCAAATTTGTTGTGATTCCGGTAGTGAATTTAATAATGAGTTAATGCTAGAGATGGCAGCAATGTACAAAATTGATCTACACATATGCACACGAAAAAAGGTTTTTTTTTTTTTTCGCAGAGGAAGATTTTATACCCTGATCACCAGCTCTGGGGAGAGCTGGTGCGCGTGTGGGAGTCTCCGCCAGAAGGGCAACCTACCCACCAAACCTCTGCGGTGTTCCTCCGTCGTCGACAGGTGGCAGGGGGCGCGGGCCCGCTCGTGCATTCATCCACAGCCCCCACCAACGTCGCTGCCCGCCTACGCAGGCCCAGCCTCTGGGGTGGGTGTAAAGAGCCCACCCCATTTCCGCCTCGTGAGATGCCCCGGAACACAGGGTACATCTACACCTCGTGAAGACCTAACCGACGGCACCGGCCGTCCCCGCAGCCGATGCCCCAGGTCCTCGGAGCGGAGACGGAGTGCGAGCTCGATTGACTCGCCTCCGTATCCGCGCCCTCCGGAGCGGATGAGAAAGAGGGTTTATCTCCCTCTCCCGCTCCTCCGCCTCCCTCTGCGAAACAATAATTTCACAGAATGAGGCCACTGCTTCCCACGACCTCTCGTCACCGACCATCTTCGTAATAATGGCCGACAAGGAGAGATCGGATCCTACAACCGCGATCAGGGATCGCCGCGGTCCCGCTCCTCCTGGGCATGACTCCAGCGCGTGCTGGGCGGTGTCTTCGACGCAGCCGCACTGGTGGCATGCCGGGGTGGGCTCTCTCCGTGCGACGTTGCAGAGGTATCTCCCAAAACACCCATGTCCTGAGAGAACCTGTGTCAGCCGGAAAGAGAGCCCACGTTTCCATAAACCTGAAAACCATTGACATCAAAGGTATAAATTTAGAAGAACTTCGACAACTTTCACAGATCCTGAAAATGAAAGAGAGCGAATATAACGAAAGTGAAGAAGTGGACATTAGTGGAATAAGTGTGAAGTGTCAGTGTTGCAACTGTCTTACTGTATATTGTTTTAGCTTTAAGTGCTCAATGTTTTATATTGTACGTTATAAATTAAGATTTTTGCGAAATAATCGGAACCCTGCGTCCAATTCCGCGGAACCCGATAATTTCGCACTTCGTGAGGGAGGAGTTATGTGCCCGTCTGTAGGACGAGTTATAACTATGTAAGCAGCAATGTGCAACGCTGCAGTCTGGTGCATGATTTCTCCGAATGTCGTTACTGATAAGCCCGTGACTCTGAAGCTCTAAATTTTATTTTGGATTAATTAATAAACGCATGTGTTTCTGCGAGGACGTGTTTCTTTCACGTCCTTTAAAATAAAAAGTTAGTTTTTAAAAACATATTTCAAGCTCCCGCAAACTTATCTACCTACGTAAGGTAAAGAAAAAATATTTAAAAAGTCTGCTAGTTTAAGCCTGATCGTCTAAAGTATTCAATAATTTAAATATTTTGTAATTATGTTTTGAATTTTGTATGTAATGTTATTAAGTGGTAGGTAGTCAAACTGAAAAACCGTGGTTATGTTTTTAAAAATTCTAATTTTAATTAAAGTTGAATTAAATTTAATATAGAACTGTTCAAGATGAAGACTAATTACAGACTACTTTTCTATCAAGCTTAAACTACTAAGTGATGAATGCATCATCATCAAATTGTCCGCCGTCTGCTGCGTGGGAGAGCGATAAGCGCCCTATAAGCATAACAATAAAGTGCTTACAGTGATAGAAAGACTGGACGGCTGGATGACAGACCGAGGGATGAGGATTATCTCGAGATTCCTTCGGGTTACAATTTTTCTTAATCCTATTTCTACAGGCTAACATTACAATACAAATTACAATTATTACATAAAATACTATATTTGCTATGTTAACACTTTTAAAGTTGTCATGAAATCTTTCATACTTTTCATTATCACTAATAACTTCACTTTCACTATTTCGCAGCAAGTAATTCAGATGTTGAATATTATATACAAGATCGATTCCTTTGAGATCGACCGGCTGTCTTTGTACATCTGAAATTCTAGTCGTTATTTTAGGCAGGTTTATAACTGGAAATTCGACATCTTGTCCTTGGTTTTGGTGCTTCTTTAAGGTGAGTTCTTTTATTTTAACTTCGCAGTCATCATCTATTGTCAGCAGGTAAGTTCCGCATATGCTCTCTTGCATTATTTCATTTTCACAAAACTTGGTTAGTAAAGTTTCAACCTTTGCATAAATTATATAGCGATTAGGTTGAATAAGATCGGCTTTCACATCATCTATAATGACGGGTACTGGATGACAGCTTGAAATGTTTGTGGAAAATCTCATGAGTTCAGTAATGCAATCGTCTTCAATCAACGGCGATACATAGTTTTCACTACATAGGAAACGAGCTTCATCTATTTCACGGCATGGCTGGGAGAGCGACCTGGTGTTCAAACCTTTCACAAAAAGGTAAGAGTATTTGGGTAGAATAAGAGTGGTAAGGTCGTTATGGGTATCATGGATAGGCAAGGGAATCAGCTTAAAATAGTTATAAATGTCATTTTGAACTAATGGAATATGCATAATAAATTTGATTTGATTTTGTGTCACATAGGCTTTCATCTCTACACATTGCTCTAATTTTCTATGTTAGCTGGGTATAAGTAAGTAAGTCTTTCGGTTTTCTCAATTTCGTGTAATAGCAATAGCAGTTCATCTGTGTCTACGATTGATTGGTGTAACAATTCAAGTCTAGCAAAGGCGACAGCAGTTTCAACCTCATTCAATCTGATATAGAGCGTTTGAAAATTGTTTGTAAAAATGTTAAAAATATGAATAATTTTTTTGCCAGTTTGTAATAGCTTGGACTGGTTAAAATTAAGATCGATATCCTTAAATTTGTTATCAATTTGAATGAAATTGTTTCTTGTAACATTTGTTATATTTGTGATCATACCCACCATTTCAGTGACGACTGTCATTTTCATTTTCTTTATCTTGTTTTTTCTTTAATCCAAAAAGGCATCGTCGTTATCAAGGTTACCTGTAATCATCTTGATCAAAGAACCAAGAGGATTAATTAAACCACGGTTTGTTCTTATCAATGACGGAACTATAGTAGATCCAACCGTTTATCCTCTTTTTGACAGCACCAATAGAACGTAACATGACGATGTTACGCAAAAGTTAACTTATAAATGCGAGGTTTTAAAAATATGACAACTGCTTAAATTTGCTCCTTGATCCCGTATAATAATCATCTTTCACAAAATGAGTCCATAAGTGCAGTAGTTTTTTTATAAATTCCATAAAATAACAAACGTTTTTAAAAAATTACGTTCTATGGCTATCAACATAGTGATGTTACGAAGTTACGATTGAGATATCGATATTGTTTATGAACTATTTTTACACGGGTGTTTTCCGTTCTCGGCACATAATATCGGATTTATTTTTATGTAAAACCGTTATATTGATGCGCCTCAGGAAAACATACAGCATTATTTGAAGACGTGTTTATCTCCTGGTGTATATCCAAAAAAGAACAAGGTTATGATGACTATGATGATTACAAGTACAAGTCATACTTGACGAAGCTGTTACCGGTTAAATCTGGGATGGCCAGCGAGCAACACGGAAGGGAGTAGGCATACACAGCGTTTCCCCTCTGTCAAAGTACAAGTCCGCATGGACCATGGAGTTTGATAATATACTGTGGGGTGAGGGCGGGGCTAGATTTGTGAATGGTGCTTTATTTTTTATGTGTTAGTGATTTGGTTGTGTGAGTATGATCGGCAATGGATCGGTACAGGTATGTTTTGTATGTAATAGTGCGGCTTTGCGCTAGTGTGCAACTTCCCCTCCCGCAAGAAATGACAGAAAGATTTGAACAATATTTTTTAGCTAAGGCTACTCCCTTCCGTGTTGCTCGCTGGGGATGGCAGACATTAAAGTCTGCCGTTTGGTACCAGAAAATAGTAAAGTTTGAGCAACCCCAATTCCAATTTAAGCAAACGAAATCTAATCTTTTATTTTTATTTATTTATTAATCAAAATCAGATTCATCGTTGCTGTCACTCGAGCTATTGCCGACATTTATAATTAATTGTTGACTCATATAATCTATCGCCACGTGTTTATCCCAATCTGCCATTATAGTTTCTTGTGTTTTTTGAATTACATTTTGCCAGCTTTCCGCAGTTACTTTCACACATGCATTTTTTAATAAATTTACCATTTTGTTTGCCGTGAATGGGGGTTTTGTGTTATTTCTAGCAGCGTGTCCTTTAACTTGAGCCCATATTAATTCAATGGCATTGTATTGACAATGATAGGGTGGAAGTCTAAGAACCCAATGACCATGTTCTGCAGCTATTTCGTCGATCACATATCGTTTTGGGAAGTGTTTTTTTGTTCGTAATATATTTAGTAATTGTACTTTTAGTAAGGAGTTATCAACATTTTCACCATGTCGTTGAAGCCAGTCAATGATTACTTGTTTTTTGTCGGCCTGGGTCGGCATTTTATCAATTTAGCGTGAGTGATAGGATGCGTTATCCATAATAATAACTGACGGTTCTTCCAATGATTGTACCATTTCCTTAAACCAACTTTCGTAAACCTCAGAATTCATTTCTTCGTGGTACTCAACTGTTTTTTTGGATTTAAAGGCCAACAAAGCATCTGGCATGAATCCTTTCACAGACCCTGCATGGCAAATGATTAGACGTTCTCCTTTTCCCATCGGTACTGAGGTAGTGGAAGCAGCGGTGTCATCAGTCCAGCTCTTAGACACTGTGTGGTTCGCATTCAGCCAAGTTTCGTCAGTGAAAACAACATTTGACCAATCTGTAATTTTTTTGGCTTCGCTCAAAAATTCGCAACGAGCAAAAGCTACGTCGCGACGCTCCATCAATATTTTGCGTTTGTCCGATTTTTTATAAGTAAATCCAATTTCATTCAAGACCTTTACCAATGACGATTTTTGACCTCGGAACAAATCACATTCACGCAAAGAAGCAACAAGTTTTTTAAGTGTTGGAACTTCTTTACGTAAGTAATAGTTATATATATGACGGCGTATAGCGTCTGCGTCAAAGTTGTCAACCGAAGTCACACGACGTGGTTGGCGTTTTTTCTTCGGCGTACGAAGCTTATTCTCCTGCATGCCGCTTGTTCCGTAGGCTTCGGTAGTAATTTTTGTAATCGTAGATGCACTAATACCTAACGCGGCCGCAACGCGCTCTCTCACTTGCGACAATGGTAAAAGCGGGCCGCCATTTTGATACTCTGCTTCAAAGTAATTACGAAGCTTGATCACCATTTCTCTCGTCTGTCCTTTCAGCACTGATCCTTTCGGCATTTTATAGTTCCAATATAAAACTCAGCAAATAATTACTAGCACGGGCGTCTTGTTGCGAGTGACAGTGACAAATACAAAACGGCGGTGGACCATTGAGTTTTACTACCTTGATAAAATACTACTGCTTACCCATAGACAAAAAAATTGGCAGTCATAGGAATTGCCGATAGAAGTGAAAACTTATAACTCAGAATTTGATAGCTTACCTTGGAAACTACACGGGTGTAACCGGACGGCGTGGCCTCGCCATCTGGGCATGGCCATCTAGAAATGCGTCAGCATTTCCCATTGGCTGATGCGTTTCTAGATGGCCATGCCATGACGGCCTGTCCACGCCCTTTCAACATTCCCCATTGGCTGACGTATTTCTAGATGGCCAATAGCCATGGTCATGGCGCCATTCCTAGGACTATTCTCTTTCCGCACAGACTCGATAGAAAAATGAATCGAAATCGTGTCCACTATAATCACTTGGTCACAACACTTTAACTGACAAATTAGATCTGTCAAAAAGAGGATAAACGGTTGGATCTACTATAATTGCTAATATTTTTCGATGGTTGTAATCATCGCGTATTCGGTTTGCGATTCAACCTTAGTGAAATCGGAACCAAAGGCTTTGATATCAAAACAGCTTCGAACTTGCTGCTTCAGTTTTATATAACTACCAGTATTTAATTCTAATTGCTCGTAAAGTAACCTTAAATCTAAAATTTTAATGACTGTCCACCTATCATGGCTAATAGTGGCTTGACCTTCCTTTACAGGTAGTAGCCCTGGGTTCTTCTCAATGACCTGCAGATGAAGGGCCTGGCTGTGGATCACCTGCGCGGCCAGAAGTATTAACCTGTGGAGGACGCTTTATGTCTTTAATTGGGACTTTTGTGTTTCTGTTTTGTGTTATTACAGGTACGACATTTCTTTGAATACCTCCGGTGATTATAGCCTTTTGGTTTCGTGCTTTATCCTTACTACGTCTAGTATTTACTCCTTTCATAAATACTGTATCCCCAATGTCTAAATCAAAGTCTCTTTCGCCACCACGCTTCTCTCTTACAGACATCTTCTTATCAATCATTTTATCTGTCAAATATTCATACAGGTATTTTGTCTTTCTAATATGTTCCTTAACTAACTGTTGTGTGTATTGCTGGTCGAAGTTGACATGAAATGCGCTATTGGATTCGGTATGACCGAAAACAACTTCGAATGGCGTAAGGCCGGTAGCAGAATGTATCGTATGATTATATGATATTACTGCGTAAGTCATTACGGACGGGGCGTCCGTGATCTTTCGTTCATATTTTGCTATCCTGTAAATTTATGTAATGGTCGAATGAAACCTTTCAACTATTCCCATAGAGTTGGGGTTGTGAGGAGTACTGACGTGTAGTCCAATCTTATAAAATGATAACATCTCTTTGATCAGTGTGTTGTTAAATTCCACACCAGGATCTGAACTGATTCTACTGGGTATACCATACATCGAAAAGTACTTCAGAAGGGCTCTTACTACTTCCGGTGTATATTTAGTACTAATTTCAATTGCTTGACCTAATTTGCTGAAGGCATCAACTATTGTAAGATAATATTTTCCTTCAATTGAAAAGGTGTCTATAAATAGTTCCTGAAAGGGCTTAGTTTGTGTTTGTGATAATTGAAGTTCTGGTTTTAGTGGTTTACGGTCGTATTTCATCCTTTTACAAATTTCGCAAGCATTTATAATACTCGCGACCATTTGATCCATGTTGTTCCAATAAAAGGTTCGTTTCAGATGTATTAACGATTCCTTGATCCCCCTGTGACTGTTTTTACCCATATGGTATTTATTAACCACATCGCGCTGCTCATTTTCATCGTCAACGTAAACCACTCTCTTAGTACATTCGTAAAACTTTACTGCTCCTTTCTGAAATAGAGCTATAGTAGCTTCTGAAAACTGTTTACGATGTATTTCACTTTCAAAGTAAAAGAAGTATTTTATTTTAGGACGAATGTATTCCTTTAAAAACTTTTTGACAAGATCTGGATTGTTGGTGAGTAAGTGTATCTCTAATACCTTTTGTTTAGCCCTAGATAAATCTTTGACTGTTAAGTCATTTCTGTTCCAGGTAAAGACAAGAACCTGATTCGGTTTGGTATCTATAGCTTCTTGTAGTATGAGTATGCCATCTGTGTCTAAATCGCGGGCTGAATGTATTGTTCCTATACTATCACCATTCATTATCTCTGATGCTGTTACGGTACTACTATCTACTGATGGAATAGAATGTGGTGATTGTCTACCATTACCTACCAACGAAGGAATACTCATCGTTTTCTCTAAGTCCGACGAGATATCCATAAAAACAGAAGTTGGTGATCGTTTTTGTGAAGTTATACTCATAGTTTTCTCCGAATCTGATGAAATATCTATTAAAATAGGGGTCGGCGATCGTTTTCGTGTATAAGGGGCGTGAGGCGCATTATGTTCATCTTTACTTAACCGTATTATTTCGTTAGTTAAATCGTCTATGTGTCGTTGAAGTTTTTGTTCCTTTTTACCTAAATTTACTTTCATTGAAATATCGTCATTTTCACCCAAAGCATTAACTTTAATTCTTGACAGTGCGTCTGCATTACAATTTTGCTTTCCATTTTTATACAATATATTATAGTCAAATTCCTCTAAACGCAATTTCCACCTCCTTAACTTACTATTTGGTTCTTTAATTGAATTGAGCCAGGCTAACGGTCTGTGGTCTGTGTATATGGTAAATTTCTTCCCGTACAAATACGGCCGAAAATGCTTGGTGGCCCATACAATGGCCAAAAGCTCTTTTTCGATCGTACTGTATCTAGTTTCAGCGTCATTGAGGGTACGACTAGCGTAAGCTATCGGCTTATCGCTACCAATGGGACCCTGCGAAAGTACAGCGCCCAGTGCAAAGTTTGAAGCATCCGTCGTTAGAACGAAGGGCTTAGAAAAGTCGGGAAACTGTAGGAGCGGAGCATTGGTTAAAAGCTCTTTACCCTTCTCAAATGAGTCTATGTATTCTTGTTTAGTTGAATCAATTTTATTTTTCTTTTTTAAGCACGTAGTTAATGGTTGAGTTAATTTAGCAAAATCTTTTATGAACTTGCGATAATAGCCTACCAATCCAAGAAAACTCTTGATTTCGGTATCTGTTCGCGGAAGTGGAAAGTCTAACACTGTTTGTATTTTGTCGTTGTTTGGCATAAGGCCATTTTTGGTTATGGTGTGGCCTAAATAGAGGACCTCTTTCCTTAAAAATTCGCTTTTATCAAGCGTAACTTTCAAGTTTGTAGCCCTAAGTCGTTCGAAGATTTTGCAGAGTTTATCTACGTGTTCCTGGAGACTTGAGGAGTATATTATGATGTCATCAAGGTATACTAGACAGTGTTTACCTTGAAACCCTCGCAATACATTGTCCATAGCCCTTTGGAACGTTGCGGGTGCAGTTTTTAACCCGAACGGCATTCTTTTGAACTCATAATGCCCGGCCTGAGTTGTGAATGCGGTCTTGGTTCTGTCCGCTTCATTAACCTCAATTTGATGGTACCCACTTGCAAGGTCAATGGTACCGAAGTATTGAGACTTACCTAACTTATCGAAAAGATCGGTAATATTAGGCAAGGGGTATTTATCATCGATTGTGATCTCATTTAGGCGCCGATAATCTATTACCATCCTATACTTTCTTTCTCCAGATGCATCTAACTTTTTGGGGACCAGATGTACTGGTGCGCTCCAAGGTGAGTGAGAATTTTGAATGACGTTATCGTCTAAAAGCTTATCTACCTGGTTTTGTATCTCTTCATTTTGGCAAGGTGGGAGTCTGTATGGTCGAATATAAATCGGGTCCTCGTTTGTAGTCCGGATGTTATGTTTGACCTGGTTTGTGAAAGATAGAGGTATCTTGTCACTATAAAATATATCCCGATATTCATAACAGAGTTTAGAGACCGCATCGCGTTCCTCTTTGTTCATGTGGTCCATCCGTAACTTAGATAAATTTTCTTTCAGAACTTCGTGAATCATACAGTCATCACGCATAACATTTACCTCGCATACCTCATTTTCAAATACTGTAACTTCCAACGGTTCCTTAAATGTGATTGTCTCTTCTACATCTGAAATATTTTGTATGACCGTTTCTGCAAAGAAATTATCACATCTGACAATAGCAGTGGGCATTCGCACACCATCTTTAAATTGTGAAAAATCTACGATAGCGTCACCATGCTGTAGATTTGTGGGGATCCTAACTCGTGTTTCAGACCGTGGCGGTATATTGATTTCATAAGGCGGATTGTAAATAATAGGAATTGCCGCATTATGTGTTCGCAAAACTTGGTTGTTCATGTCTATATTGGCTGCTAATTTGTTTAATAGGTCAGCTCCAATCAGTCCATCATACCGTCCGTCTATATCATAAACGTAAAATTTGTGAGGGAGTGTGCTTTTAAAAGTTTTTAACAAAGGGATGTAAATTACTTCGTTATGCATACTCTGTGCATGTGTGCTGACGACTGTAAATGGTTCATAATATTTGTGTTCACTGAAAAACTGTTCAGCTTTAGCAGGACTGATAAAAGATCGCCTGCTTCCGGTGTCTATAAGAAACTTTGAGTTTATTTCAGGAATCTCTATATGAGGTAATTTTAATATACTATCACAGCAGTTCAGGTTTATTATCTCGCCGTGTCTTTCGAGGCTGTTTCCTGAAAATTTTCAGCGTTGTGTCCCTGATTTAAAGATTCTGTACCATCGTAACTTTCTAAATAGTGACAATCCTCTGCCGATGGTGGCACTACATACTCGTTACCTATTACGCTTATATTATAATCATTGACATAATTAATATCTGGAATGTGTTCCTGACTGTAGTTCGGTTCTTCAATATAATACAAATCGTTCGTAATCATGTTTTGTCTTACAGGAGCTGTGCGCATGGATACGTCAGTGACCTGCTGTCTAGGTGCCTGTTGCTGATTTGGAATACCAAATTTGTACTGATTATGGTTCGCATAAGGTTGGTTCTGCATTCCGAATTTATAGCCTTGCTGTTGAGGGATGCCGAACCTAAATCCCCCGTGTTGGAAGGTATATGATCATTTTAGCTGCTTTTATTCCTTCATCTGTAAGTCTATTAACTTTCGCAAATAACGCACTTCTTATATTCTGAATTCTTTGACAAAACTGAATATACGACTCGCCTTGTTTAAGTTTCATGGTTTCAAGTTCAATAACTATGCACTCTTCCGATCGTGGGTCCCCGAAATGTTGCGTAAGTATCTGTTTTAAACATTCCCATGATGTTATATTTGGGTTATCGCTAAGTAAAGCAGCAGCTCTACCAACAAGTTTACTGCTAATTGTATGAAATAAATACAGTTCTTGTGTCGCGTTTCCCGGAACTCGGCTGCCACTAAGCACATACTCACACTTAGAAATAAATAAATTAAGTAACTTTTCATCACCATCAAACTTAGGAATTATACACAATACTTCTTTCGCAACTGTTTGAATTCCCTCCATTGCTACATTTATTTGTTACTTAATTTAACACGTTTAAACAATCAATTATTTTAAGAATAGTTATAATAATACACGAATTAATTAATATACCTAACAAAATTTGCCAATTTTAGTGCACACAAAATCAGATTAAATGTATAATCGCAAGTAGTCAAATATTTAGACAAATATATATGGAAAAGACTGGGACTATGAAAGACGGGAAAGTGAAAAGGTTTACTCACAAGCCGCTCGATCCCATGTCCTCCGGAGCCTGGTTAGTCGCCACAAAGCACGGTTTCCCGGGGAGACGTATTTATTTGGTTCGTGTTTCCGCGCTTCCGAATAAAACACTATACTCGCGAAACCAATTTCGGGGTCTCAGATAGTAAGTCGTCGGAAAATTTCGCGGAAAATCCACAAGGCTGCGCCAGTCAAACTGGGAAAAACCGTGGTTATGTTTTTAAAAATACTAATTCTTATTAAAGTTGAATTAAATTTAATATAGAACTGTTCAAGATGAAGACTAATTACAGACTACTTTTCTATCAAGCTTAAACTACTAAGTGATGAATGCATCATCATCAAATTGTCCGCCGTCTGGTGCGTGGGAGAGCGATAAGCGCCCTATAAGCATAACAATAAAGTGCTTACAGTGATAGAAAGACTGGACGACTGGATGATGTTGCTGATATAACTAGGTAAAGCATCTAGCTTTCAAAACACTTTTTGCAGCTTACTTGTTAATACAATTTTGTAGTGTTTGTATTTTGATATTTTGTAATAATTTAAATATTTTGTTATTATTAGTACCTACCACTTAATTACGTTACATAAAAAGTATTATAAATTGTTTAGTGTTATTCTTTATATTAGTTAAAACAAATGTACGTAACTCTTATGAGGTTAAAGTGTAATAAGTACATTATGTATTGATTTCACGAATAAATTTATGAAACTGTTTACATCAATTCATGTATAGATATTATATGACATTCGTTTAGTAAAAATCCGGACAAGTTCGAGTTGGACTCACGCTCCGAGGGTTCCGTACAAACTGATAGGTAAAAATTAAATAGTTCGCCCATCAAAGATACATGGTTGTCTGGATGAGATCGCTCTGAGCGATAAGACCGCCTATTGTGACACTATTCGTTTAAAGCATTTAATTGTAGTAAGGTATTTTGTATACAATTGTATCGTAATTCTTTATTTGTTATGTACTTATGTGTAATTTGGTGTTACAATAAAGAGTTAATCTATCCATCTACTTTTGCCGTTCGATCTGTAGACACTGTTATTGCACCAACCACAAATAATACGTATGTAAATTAGATTATTATGTTATTGACCGCACACGTTGCATTTCCCAGAAAAGTAGGTTGACTTCTGCGAATTCTTTTGTAGTATTGGCCAAATATGGCGAATCGCGAATCAACGGGTAGGTGCTACATATTTACGTTTTAAATTTTTTTTCTTTAACATGTGCTGTAAGGCATTGTTTCTTACCAAATTTCATGATTGTATTCAACGAGTAGTGGGTACTACTCGTTGAATACAATCATGAAATTTGGTAAGAAAATCAAAACCTATTAGGGTTAATAGGTTTTGATTTTCTAGTAAAAACGCAAAACAATGGGAATATATGCGACATAATGGCCTTGTGATCTTGTTGACTTAATTTTTTTACATACAAAAAGGGGCCGTGAACCCTAGTGTTTGATGTAAGTTCAACATAAAACACAGTCACACATTCCCGAGAAAAGTGTCTGGATAGACAGACAGACAGACAGACGGACAAAAAAGTGATGATATTTTGAGGGTTCCTTTTTCCTTTTGAGATACGGAACCCTTAAAATGAGCGCAGATATATTAATGTTGTCATAAAGAAACAAAGAATAACTTAACTTAATTATCTTGTATAAAATATTCTTTGTTTCTGTAAGACAGCAATAATTAGATTATGCACCAAGAAAATAGAGCAGTATCTTTCATCACATGGCGTCATATTGAATCTCGAGAAAAACGAAGGATCCTACAGTTAACTAGAATACTGACTGCAGCGAGGGTTTTAAAGTCACTCAAGACAAGAAAACTTAATCCCCAATTAGAATGCTCTACTTTTCATACTTACTACGAGAGAATAAAATGGAGTCCTCTAGATATATAGAATACTAGCTGCGCTCCGCGGTTTCACACGCGTGGTGGTAGATGATAATGATGATGATGATGATGAAAAGTATCCTATAATAATATAATATGGGACAACATCCACACAAAGGTCTTCAGGTCCCAAACTAGGCAGAGCCTGTACTATGGTAACCTGATGACTGATATACATACTTAAATACATATACACACCCAGACACATGTCAAACAGACATATTCATGCACACAAATGTTTGATCTGTCCGGGGATCGAACCCGGGACCAGCGGCTCAGAAGGCAGGGGTGCTACCAACTGCGGCAACCGGCCTGTCAATCCAAATATGCCTATGTATAGGAAATAGGCCTATCTGTCAATCCAAAGCCTTATGTACCGCCATACCAACTTTCATCAAAATTGGCCTAGCCGTTTGAGCGTGAAAGAGCACGAACATATATACATCTACACTTTCACATCTCACGGATGGATAGATCCATCCATCCAAACTTTGGATGGCTGGATCCATGAAAACTCGGAATGGCTAAAAGTACAAACATCCATGTTTGTTGCTCTTTCACGCTCAATAGCCTAGGCCAATTTTGATGAAAGTTGGTATGGAGGTAGATGAGGCGCTGGATTAATACATGATACTTTTTATCATCATCATCATCCATCAAAACGCGGGTGAAACCGCGAGACGCAACTAGTATAATATATATGGATTAATAGAGTGCAAAAGCAAGCATAATAGAAAATAAGAGTATAATAATGGAATTCGTTTAAAACTATTATTATTAATAAAAATGTAGGTAATTTGGTGTTAGTTATAAACAATTTAAAGGCTATATTATTTTAAATTGTAGGCCCTTTGCGTCCCAGTGACGTAAACATACGTCAGTTTCATTCATAAATATTTCAATTAATCATTCAATTAATTATCACGGTATAGAAAGGATTAAGTCTTTGTTTCAATATAAATTCCTGCTTTATACGAGTACGTACACTCACGAACACTAAACACGGACCTTTCTAACATCCGAAGGAACATATTAAAAAATAAAACAATCAAATTTTCGCACTCTCAACGTTTGGCAAAGAATTATAGGTACCCACCCAACATTGGGGTTGTGGAATACAAACCTTTTTCCTATACCTTACTATAGCAAATGTTTTTATGCAAGTAGTAACTATACTTTTCTGACTAATTAATGAGGTTAATTACATTATGGCAGTAGTGGAAATACCAAGTTCTGGTTGAAATAGAATTAATATAACATTACGATAGCTATGCTAGCAACCCAAACCCCTCCTTCGCTATGTTAAGGAGTTCGGATAGCTTGAGCAACCCCCGGTGGTGAATAGCGAGAGACAGGTGCGGGGGCGCCTTCTCTCGAATTCCACCTATTCACCACCTCCGTCGAGCAGGAATGGCTGAGCACTCCTGGTCATTTCCGGGCCCCTCCTGACGGGAGGGACGTGCAGGCCCCGCTGTAAAAGCGGGCGGTCGTCGGCGAGGGGGACTGCACGTAAAGGCTCCGCCAGCTCCCCAGTTCTCCCCCACACAGACGAAGCCGGAGTGGTGCTGGGTTAGTTTAGTGGGTATATCGGTCGCACCGGGGAGTCCCATATACGCCCCCTATCCGCCAATGGGGGGCGATGCGTAATGCATGTTTCCGACGTATCGGCCTCAAATAGAATAAGAATGGATTATATTTCTAACAATTGTATACATTTACTAAACTAGTAATAACATAAACAATATATAAAATGCTAGTTGACCTGCCCACAGCTTCACTGGCTTGATTTATGGGTGATGAACCCACAGAAATTAATTTCATAAACATTCATTCCCAACAAGCGGACCCATCCGCGGATTCGCAGGCGTGGCCGCGCGGGATACTGCACATATAAAACAAAACTAACCTAAGCTGCTTTTTATAACATCAGCTATAAGTCAGTGACAGTCGTATAAAACTCGGTATAGTCGTTTCGGAGATTGCATAGAACAGGCAGAATCATAAAAAAATACTTTGCTTTTTATTCCAAGTACACGTATATACGAGTACATTAGATATAATATAATATATATAATTTTATTAGTGAAGAACCTGTTCATTTGAAAGTACAGACACTTCAATTTTATTTATTTGTATTGATGATTTGAAATATGATTGTAAGATTACTAGGTATAATCACAAGGAGCAGAAGTAATAAAATATTATTATAAATGTCAGAATACCTAGGTGTAAGAAATATGAAATTAGCACAATAATAGTTAAAATAGATAACAATAAAATTTATATAAGGGCACGGGCATCGACATAAAACCATTTGTACGATACAGATTTTTCAAAGCGCCAGACATCTCTAGAATTTCAGTCTAGACGAATACCCCAATCTACCCTACTAATATTATAAACGCGAAAGTTTGTAGTATGGATGTGTGGATGTTTGTTACTCTCTTACGCTCAAAGGGCTGGGCCAATTTTGATGAAATTTGGTATGGAGACAGATAAGGCACTGAAATAACACATACGATACTTTTCATCATCATCATCCATCACCACGCGGGTGAAACCGCGGGGCACAACTAGTACATATAATGAAACTGTAACGGAGCTATGTACATTAAATATTTTATTTATGCTTTAATCGAAGTGTATTTTGTTACCGATATTGTACCTAATAATACATAGATTTCAATATATTATTAACAATTTTTGTCTGTCTGACCGCTTGTACGCACATGACTCTGAAACTATAACGAATTTTTTTATGAAACTTGACACAGTGGTGCTAACTATGTAAGATACGGAAGGTTTCCTCTGATATAGGAGATGAGAGTTACAATTGTAAATTAACTAATTGACGTATATGCAAATTTTTCTAAAGTTACCCAAAAATATAAAGTTCAGTACCATCTCTCTAAGGTAGATATCCCAGTGTTAGTTTATTAAAAATTAGCTGCTCTCCGCGGTTTCACCCGCGCGGTGATGGATGATGATGATGAACCTTGTATAGCCTATGTTACTCAGGGTGAATGTAGCTTTCGAATGATGAAAGAATTTTTGAAATCGGTCCAGTACTTTCTGAGCCAATTCGTTACAAACATACTTACATACAAATCTTTCAAGTACAACTTTTGGAGTAAAAAACAACGTTGGGAACTAATGGTTATTAGTTAAGAAAAGCTAATTTTGCCGAAGACGTAGGTATAGTTGGCTCAGTGTGCAAGTTTACGCTAACGGTCCATGGTTATAATACCGTACCATTTTAATATTTATCGCTGTTTAAACTTTTTGTTTTATATTTTATACTAGCGACTGCCCACGAATTCGTTCGCGTTGTAGGCTCGGCCTTCGACCTCAATATAACCACCCATGTCTTTCATAAGAACCTACTCCTGACAATAGTAAATACAACAAAAAAATCGAATTAGCGGTATTTTGCATCAGTTCACGCGCACGGCCATGGGAAATACTATTAAATTAGATTAATAAGAGGAAAATAAGATTAATTTTTAAGATTATCAACCAGTAAAACATTTTAGAAACATAAATATTTATAAAGTAATAAAAATAGCCTATATAGTACCCGGTGTTAGACTATTTGAAGTTAATCAAAGATCGAAGAAAGAAAGTTACTGAAAGATCTGGAATTTGTGCGCAATACGATATAAGATAGCTAGGCGTTAGGCATGCTATTATAGTCAGAGAAGAAGAGACTAGAATGATAACAATTATATAATAGATAATTTATACAGTAGTTTTGTTTTAAATACCCTTAGTGAAATGCTGAAATTTATATGGTATAAAAAACTACCTGGTTTATTCACTAACAAAACTTAGTGGTAATAAACTTTATCGTGAATATAGAAACCGATATTATTTTTACACATTACCTAACATAACATATCGTCATAACTATCTATCCTTGAAAGGGTAAGCATAGGTGTTTTTAAACACCCATCTGTTTAGCGAGATGATATGTTATTTTCGCCCCATGTAATAGGCAGGGGGCAAGCTTATACCATCTAAGGGGCACGGTTCCAGACTGTTACTGAAAATAAGAAAAATAATATAAGGAAAAATCAACGACTGTCCCACTTCGGGATCTAACCCGCCCTGGGTTAGATCCCGAAGAGATCTTTCAAGATTCCAAAGCAACGCTTCCACCACTACACCAATGAGGCACACATCTCTGTGGCTATTATCCCGTAGACCAAAGACACGAAGCCACTGGCAGGTCAAGTCGCACCCTATATACCTACTGTCTGAATTACATAAAATGTATTATAATGCAATTCACATTTCGAACCAACCAAGAATCAGTGTATATCATCATCATCATCATCATCTTAGCCGTATCACTGCTGAACATATGCCTCTTCCATAATTTTCCAAAAGGACCGGTTGGAAGTGGCCTGCATCCACAGTCGTCCTGCGACCTTTATCAGGTCGTTTGTCCACTGTATCGGCGGACGACCTACGCTGCGCTTGCCGGTCCGTGGTCTCCATTCCAGAACCTTCCGGCCCCATCGGCCATTTGTTCTGCGTACTATGTGCCCTGCCCACTGCCACTTTAACTGGCTAATCTAATTAGATTAGCCAATGTGTCAATGGTGTCGAGAACAGTGCCCGTCATAATTCTGATCTGTTTCGTGAATTCACAGTGCAACAGCACTGTCTCATCCTCGCGCGAGTGCCTCTAGACAGATAACTATATATAGACCCTCCGGAATTCCAGTCTAAAGACGAATCATCATCATCGTCATCTCAGCCGTAAGACGTCCACTGCTGAACATAACTTATCTTCTGGGCTATGTCGGTGACTTTAGTTCGTCTACGGATCTCCTCATTTCTGATTCGATCACGTAGAGAAACCCCAAGCATAGCCGTTTCCATAGATCGTTGTGCGACTTTGAGCTTGGTTATGAGGCCCATAGTAACATACGACGTTTCAGTGCCATGTCATCACTGGTAACACACATTGGTCAAAGACTCTTGTCTTGAGGAACTGAGGTATTTTTGACGAGAATACTTCGCGAAGTTTCCGGAACGCTGCCTAGCCGAGTTGGATTCGACGACGATTGACCTCTTTCTCAAAGTTGGACGTCCCCAGTTTGACTGTCTCTCCCAGGTATATGTATTCGTCACCAACTTAGATTACTGAGATCCCAACTGATATTGGGGTAGGCACAACATGGGCATTACACATCATTTTCGTCTTGTCCATGTTCATCTTAAGCAGATTGACATCTATCTAGACGATAGCCAACATGGCTTCAGATCAGGGTGGTCGACTGTAACCAACCATATTAACTTTGTTGATTATGTCACCGCAAAGATGGATGCCGGTCCGCAGGTTGATGTAGTATATTTTGATTATTAAAAAGCATTTAAACGCGTGGACAACGACATTCTCTTAAAAAAATGTGCATCTATTGGTTTTAATCCAAAACTGCTTAGCCTCTGCGCTAGTTACCTCAAAAACCGTTCACAGTATGTGCAGCTTTCCGGTTACAGTTCTCCACGTTATTATACCAGATCTGGTGTGAGTCAAGGTTCTACACTCGGTCCAACTCAATTTCTAATCATGGTTAACGGTTTGCCGAAGTCTATCAGGTCATCAAGTTGCCTTCTATTCGCCGCGGTCGATAACAATGCGGACTGCACTGCCCTTCAAAGCGATATTGACCGTATCGCAGCTTGGAGTGAACGAAATCGTCAGCATTTTAATGCTCGTAAATGCAAGATGATAACTATAACTAGAGGTTTAAACCCGACTTTATATGACTATCGACTATCTGAAACCATTTCTATTGACAGAGTTGACAAAATCAGACTTAGGCTTACTTATAGACTCTAAGATAAATTTCAGAGACCATGTTACGGATATATATGTAAGCAAGCATATAGAATGTTAGGCTTCATAATGCGTACTTGTTATGACTTTAATAATGTAAATGCAGCTATATCACTTTACACAGCTTACGTTAGAAGCAAGCTTGAATATAACGCTATAATTTGGGATCCTTATGAGACAAAATATACATTAATGATTGAAAGAATACAGCGTAAATTTGCACGCTATATCTATAAAAAAAATACGGTAACTACCCATAAATGTTTCCATCCCTGTTTGTATCAGGAATGGTTGGTATGCATACCTTAGAATTACGGAGAAAGATGCATCTCATCCTGCACTACTTAGTACTCATACGCAATCGCGTCAACAACCCTCGCACGCTAGCTAACCTGCGCCTGAACGTTCCCTCGGGATACTTGCGCGGCGCCGACGCAGAGCTCGGCCCGCGCCGACTGCACCGCCTGTTGGCACTGCCCCCCGGCCTTCACACTGTACGAGCACACAATGCACCTACCCCGAGAGCTATCACTTATATTAATAAGATGTTAACTCAAAATCCAGATCTGGATATATTCCATGATACGGTAGGCAGATTCAGGTTTTCTGACCTAGTTTAATTGCGCCATGTAATGTCTTGGATTTTAGTCTGTAAGTTACATGTATAAATTGATATAAAGAAATAAGGCCTACCCGCTGGGAAACTCAATGGAGGCCTTCGAACATTGTACTGAGGTCTTTCATGGATTCTGCCATGACTACAATATCATCGGCAAATCGAAGGTGAAAGACGAATACTATATACTACGAGTATAAACGCGAATCTATCTCGTATAATAAACTGTAATCAAAATCGAGTCTCTAAGAATTAGAAAAAAAAATATTTTTTGTTGGTATACCTATAAACAAATTTTCGAATCTCTAAAATTGAAAAATTGTTATAGTTTTGCAACTTTAGAAAGAAAAAATACAGATCCTAGGAGGGGATTCGAACCCGCGTCTCGCGACAATCCGAGTCAAACTCTATGACTGTTACAGCATCAAGGCCATCCGCCCGATCATCGAATTTACCTCCCCACTTCATTTTAAGCATCCATCGATTGGAGACGAATGAAATGCGTTGGAAATGTGAAATTTTTAACACAATAATTGTAAATTTTCTTCTCGCTAAGCATGCCTTTAAATTATATTTTCAATATCTTGTCTGTCTGAATGTAAGCGGAATATTAGGCACTGCAGTAGTCACACCTTGCCTGACCCACTAGGAGCTGTGTATATCACTATAATCAACATCTATCTATCTGTTATCATAATTAGAAACAAGCTCTTAATAAGCAAATAAACCTGGTTGGATGCTCCGTGGCTTCATCGAACCTTACTGCGGTCACTACTTGGATGGGTGACCACTAGTGGCATTTTCAACTTATATCCGTGCTTCGAAGGACAAGATAAGCCGTCAGTAGCGTTCTTGTAATCCCGACATTAAGGCGCCCGGAGAAAAAACCCTGTGGTGGTTTAGTCGGTATAGTCTGCTTGTTGCTTTGGGAGCAGATGGCGCGTAAAGGACGAGTCCGACATACCCTGGCGGATCCCCCCGGGCTTAGCGGGGATGTGTAAGTATATTCCCCACACTTTAATAAAAAAAACCGTTAGTCCCGGTTGGACGTACTTATTACAACCAGTCATATAAAGCTACCACAATAAAACTATTTAAAAGGATAATACATGTTAGTGCAGGATTCTTCATAAAATAAAACGAACTATAACGATTTCAAAATTTTTATTAATGACAAACACAGACTAGAATTCTAACATTTCCTATGGTAAAACAGTTACATTTATAAGTATTATAATATCTGTTCTGGTTTTACTACTTGATGTAAAGCGATCTGTATAATTTTTTTAGTTCTAGTTTCTTCTGGTATAAAGTTTATCTTATAATATTGACAAACGCAGAGGTAAGTTGTAACATTTCCTATCGTAAAACAGTAATACATTTATAAGTATTTAGAATATATGTTCTGATTGTACTAATCTAAAGCGATCTACTTAATTGTGTTGGTACTAGTTTCTTCAGGTACAATGTTTATCTCTTAATATTGACAAACACAGATGAGAATAGTAATATTTTCTATCATAAAACAGTTACATTTATAAGTATTTAGAATATCTGTTCTGGTTTTACTGCTTAATGTAAAGCGATCTGTATAATTGTTTTAGTACTAGTTTCTTCTGGTATAAAGTTTATATTTTAATATTGACAAACGCAGATGTGAATTGTAGCATTTCCTATCGTAAAACATTTATACATTTATAAGTATTTAGAATATATGTTCTGCTTTTACTAATCTAAAGCAATCTACTTAATTATTTTAGTACTACTTTCTTGTGTAACAAAGATTATCTTATAAAATTGGCAAACATAGATGATAATTGTAACATTTCCTATTGTAAAACAGTTACATTTATAAGTATTTAGAATTTCTGTTCTGATATATAGCGATCTATTGAACTGTTTTGGTTCTAGTTTTTTCAGGTACAAGGGTTTATCTTTTAATATTGACAAACGCAGAAGATAATTGTAACATTTTCTATCGTAAAACAGTTATACATTTATAATTATTTAGAATATCTGTTCATGTATATACTATACTAGTATAGAGCGATCTATTGAACTGTTTTGGTACTAGTTTCTTCAGGTACAATGGTTTATCTTTTAATATTGACAAACGCAAAAGATAATTGTAACATTTCCTATCGTAAAACAGTTATACATTTATAAGTATTTAGAATATCTGTTCAGGTATATAATTAATATAGAGCGAACTATTGAATTGTTTTGGTACTAGTTTCTTCTGTTATAATGTTTATCTTTTAATATTGATAAACACAGGTGAGAATTGTAACATTTCCTATCGTAAAACAGTTATACATTTATAAGTATTTAGAATATCTGTTCTGGTTTTACTAATTTAAAGCGATCTATATAATTGTTTTGGTACTAGTTCTTAAAGTACAATGTTTATCGGTAAGAACAATATATGCTATCAACATTCATGGTTAGTACATACAGAATCTTAACCCTTTTCCTTTTTTTACGTAAGGGTCATTTATAAATCTTGTCTTTTAATTATCGAGGTCTAGTAAGGGTTAAGTATGTTTATATATAAAAACAATGACATAAAATCATTTTGGCATACATAGTTATCATGACACATGTACATTATATATCTTTATGTAAACGAAATTTGAGCGAAAATAAAATAATACTACACATTGCATCTCGTACTTACGCATAAGATATCACTCAAGATTACGAAAATCGACTACCATCCTTTATATTCGCATGTACAAAATGAAACCGTAAGTAATATACGTAACTCAATTTTAATGGCGTAAATTACGTTGACGTACGGCAGTAAATTACCTACGAAACATTGTGGAATGTAACCAATTTTCTTATACGGAGCAATATATACTACATACAGTATGTATAATAAGTATGTTTTCAATTTATGGCACTCAGGTATATAGATAATGTAAACACTGATTGCCCGATTTCACAAGTGCTCTTTGTAATTGTAGGAAGCAAGAAGATTAACTTTTTTAACTGTTTGGCCATGCCCATTATAAAAACACAGCCAGGAAGCGCCATTATATATTACTCGATTGAATTCAGGGCATAAACAGTACGATTTGAATCACGTATAATTTTTTATTATTTTATTCGACGTTTCGCGCACTTTTCAGTAATCATGGTCACGGGCAGACATAATACGGCGCTTTACTCCGTTAAAGTTGTTTAATTTCAATGTTAAAAAATCGTGATATCTTAAGGGCATAATTACCATATAATACCAGAAAGCGTTTGTGAAATCGAGCATGGAGCTTTATACGCTAATTTATCATATTATTTTGAGGATATTGTGAATGTAAAAAATGCGCAGTGCTTGTTGCTTGTAGCTGTAGTGGCGACTTTGTGGTAACGGTGTTCCTCAGATCTCCGCTGCGGTAACGATCGCGGCGCGGCAAGCGACGAGAAGAGACGGGTCGTAAACAACCTACATGATTTCGTTATTAAGGCCCACAATGCGATAGAAGTTAACATTTTTGTACCTTACTTTGTAATAATCAAACAGGATTAACATCAACAGCAGTTTCGGTTCTCGGAAGCATTGCTTCGTCTTTCATGATATTTGACTACGCAAATATACATTATTGCTGTTTATCATTACATAATTACGCATTCCTACTAAGTATTTTTATTTAAATTGGTTGGATGCGTGGAGTCTTATTCTGCTACCTATATATGTTTATAAGTATTCAATCAAACGTATTTATATAAAGTACGTCGATAACTATGTATTAACAAATACATGTATAGCTTTGACAATAAACATTAGGGACCTTACTTGTAAACGCTGCTTAAGTTTAAATGACGTTATTTAGTAGTGCGCACTTCGAAATTGTTCTGCGCCGTACTAAGTGACGTTATTTAACTTAAAGCAGCGTATATAATATAGTAAGTAAGGCCGAATATACGTAATATACCATTTTTAAAACGTCCTAATTCTGCGGATAGTCGTTGTTAGCTTAAACTGGATACATTTGTTAAATATAAAGCTTAAAATTTTCAACACATTAACCACAGCCATTTGTGCTATTTATAAATGCAGAGTAGATCTACTTAATAAAATGGAACGTTAATATAAAGTTTAAATATCCGAGTAACTAGGAAATTATACGGTTACACAAAGTACTTAACTATAATGACTTGACAACTACTTGAGAGTGACGAAAAATGTTCTACGGAAATAGGGTAACACTTTATTCGAAACGTAGTGTATATATCGCATACTATATTAATACTTTTTATAACTGAATTTTTTGACCTAGGCACAACTTGTTCGGCTGGATCCAGATTTGCAGGTAATACATTAATAATTTGCTATTGCCTTTTTCCTGGGTAAACTATATAGAGGACTATAGAGGCAACACTTTCCAAAATTCTGGTCTAGCACGAAAATTTGTGTAAGTATAACATAATCGTATCGTTGACTTATACAGTACAAACTATGAGTTATCTGTGGCACCATTGTACAAGATAAATGATAGTTTGTACTATACATACGCCAACGATACAAATACGATAAATTTACGCGATTTTTGTGCTAGGCCACAATATAGTAAAACCAAAGTCAAACGCATAGCGGAGAGAAGACATATTTTTCTAAAATTTGTGATACATACATGTTAATAAATATTCTTATATAAATAACTACATATTCATAGGTGCTATTGTTCTTATATCAATAAGTTCTGTAATTCGACTCTTTATCTCGTCTAATCATTCCCAAATAAATCCTATATCTATGCCTCTGTACTGATCTCATTCTGCATTTGGCGAAACCCTCCGTAGTGTAGGAACTCTTTCGTAGGTTCTATAATCAAACATTTTATTCAAACACTTCTAATAAGTATACGTATACATATTCTAATAGTTAGGATGCAATAGAAGTATTTTAGGCTACATTCTACGTCTATAAAGTTATCAGAGAATCATAAAGCACAAATTTGATACCGCCGTTACATAAATATTGCACCTTTTTCAATACATTTTATTCTGATTAAAAATACAGACGTGTTATAATTTCATTTTTTTTTATTTACTTAACTAACCTATTTAACGTCTCGCTCTAATAGTGAACTGGAATAAATATGTACCTCCGTATCGTGACCAGAACATATTTTTATTCATTTAAAATCTAGACATGAAATCAGTAAAACCGTTACGGCCCCATAATGACAGAAGCAGTTTGTATTTGACATGATAACACTCAATACATAACACTCAATATGAACAATATAATTTTTATTCACTATTTTTAGTGACCATTGCTACTTACAGGGTCGATTGTCGAGTATCTTGATATCATCAAGATACGTAAAACTTAAGGTAAGTAAGGCGTAAAACTTTTCAGTTGTTGGAGTTATACTCCAACGAGTATAACTCCAAAACTGCTTGACCGAATTTGATAAAATTTAAATGGGACCACCTGCAAAATATATTCTACGAAACAAAAAATAATTTTGGGAATCGGTTTACAAATGAGGGAGAAATAGGTGAACATACATAAAAATATACATACAATCGAACATATATAACCTCTTCCTTTTTTTAAAGTCGTTTAAAAAGCTGGTTTTATGCTGATGACCGTAGTTTTTAATTGTGTTTTTGGTTATGGTTTTATTTAACTTATATCATTACTTAAAATCGTAATCAGTATCTATGTATTTCGTTATAATTGTGGTGAAGTAAAATTAGGTATAATTTCCTTAAGTACATAACTAATTTTTTAAATTAATTGATCGATAATTAAACCCTTATATACGTTTATATATTTTTATCGGATAGTATAAAACCATACGCTATTATCTCAGACAGTTCTTTGATGAACTTCTCAAGATTTCTCTAATCCTGCCATATTTGTATCTAATTAAAGACTCCCGACTACAATATAATCGTTTTATTTTTATTTGTAATTATTATCTATTATTTTTTTTATTTTACAAGGATTCCTAACAGCCTTCTTACAAGGCTTAACAAAAATTTATAAATACACTAAGGCCAACAAAGGTAATCAATAATAATTAATTAAAATAATAATTTATAATTAATTATTATGAATAAATATGTTAAATCTTCATTTTACAGTCGTCCTATGTCTTAATTTGTTCTATGTATTTATAATGTGTTCCGTGTAATATAGTAAGCAAGTCATACTATTAAAATGTTACAGCATTTTTTGACCGATGAATTCGTAAGCAAAATTGTACTCCAACATAACTAGATTAAAATGAGCTACTCTTCTAAAAACGAGTTATTAGTAACACTTATCAAGAATATTATTTATATTACAATATATTAAGACAGTATTTGAAAGATAGTATTTATAATATATATAATAAAGCCATATTCGCATTTATTGCAAAGATAGTAAAAAAGCGGCAGTTGAAGTCATAGTTTTATGTAAAATATCTAGTATATAGATAGATATCTGTCTTCACAACCAATAAGGATGGCAGCTTATATAATTTTCAGTTCTCTTACGATACAATACAACAATGTTTGACTGCACCAATCGAACTTTATGTCTTTTAATCTACGTACACAATAAACACTTCAATTAACATGCGGAAGTATATTTATAACTCAATAAACTTACTATAATACAATAACTACTTACTTTATACTTCGTCTAAGAGTTACAATTTTCAATATATTTTAATGCTACAACGGATTACTAGATATTAATGCAGCTTATTTTGTATTGCACCATAGATATACATAGATAGATTTCTGGTAATTTTGGGTGTTTTAATTTGGTAAATAATCCTTTATAAATTCCACGTATAAACAAACACTACCTATGACAATAATAGTCTATATTTATATTGGTTATCAATTATCTCCAACCTAAACTTCAGCCATTCTGTGATCAAAACCACCTCATATACCTACCATTTTAAACATATAAAGAATCAACGCTTCAAGGAATTGATAAAATCAAAAGTATATTTTGAATTATCGTAAGTATATAATACGCTATTATACGGCAAAGTTCAAATAGGACGTGCTCTGATTTCTGGTGAATAAGTGATCGTTTTGCAATGTACGGCATGGTACGGCGCTTCGTTGAGTAGCTCTTTGGTATAAGCCGATTTAGGGAGTGTAAATGGACCACAGACTCAGTACCAATTGATTGTGATTGGATGTTAGCATATGAATAGTTAACTAATTTCGGGCTTACATCTCTCTTACCACATTGATAGATTTGCACAAGGGCGATATTTCATAAAGTGTTTGACATCAGTGAGCTCGTCGACGAGCTCGTCGATGAATCATTAGAGAATCGTACGGCTGATCATAATACAAACAAACAATGTGAGTGCATCCAATTACCAAATACAAAAGTGAGGTACTCTATATTTTGTATACAACTTGTTTATAACATATTGTTTGATACTAAAACTATTGCGATGAATGTTGCCCCAAATATAGCTGAACGCGTACATTATAAGTAGGTAAGTACTTTTGATCACACCAAAATAAAAAGTTTACTTTGTATCACAAACAAGGACGTGCAAGTCTCTGCTGCAAATAAATGATACTCTAACCAAATAAATCCAAATATGTAATTTTTAAGGGATGTGCTATTACCGACAAGACTAGAAGTACTTTATTATTGAATAAGTTAATCTATCTTTATAGAAATTATAATAGACCGCAACATGGTTTCATAGATAATATGCTGCGTTTGCCACAGAATCTGCGCCCACACCTCCGTGGTCACAAAATAACTAATAGTTAGACACCGTGCACCCTAAGTTATCACCGCGCAATTACACCAAGACGCGTGCGATTCTCTAACAGCAAACATTGTTGCATCTTTGACAACATCCGTGAAACAAATGATAAGAAACGTTTTAAAAAACAACCTTGTGTACAAGGGCGACATCTCTTAAAGTATTTGACATCGGTGAGCTCGTCGACGAATCATTAGATATTTGCACGGTTGGTCGGCGGCGTAACGCGCGGTCGCTTCGAAACAGTTTAAAAAATAGTTATTTTGACTGCACTCGCGCTCATCCTGATATACCCAAAAAGCCTCATACCTAAGATGCAGCACAGCCATGCCTTCTATTTCTATCGTCAGACTATATATGTAGTTTTATGCCAGAGCAAGCAAAATCGATTTTGATGCATGCTACATATCGTTTAGTAGGTACGCCAAGCCAACAGCGGTCTGTACACTTAGCATATGTTTGGTCTGTTTGCGGATACCGTATTAAAACGTGCGATCAGGTTGCAACCGTAGTAGTAGCCAATTAAAACAACTAAAATACCTAACAGAAGCGGTAAAGTTAGTAAAAAGTTTTCTTTTTACTCTCCACGGCGTAGTAAACTAATTCATTCGTGTCTTTTTTTATATTATCGAACATATACCACAATACTTCTTTCTACAATTTTAAATGGACCATGACCGCATAAAGCTCATCATTTTTATAAAACAAATGGACAAACCTGAAAATTATTTTGTATGCATAAAAATGTCGCACGCAATCCGTTGGGATATGTGGAACGACCTCAGAATAATAACTATAAGTAGTTGTTTTTCTAAGGATACGACAGTTATATGACGCCTGTGTTTCGTTGAATAAATTTGGCATAGTAAGCCTTTATTATTGTGGCATTAAGCTATATGGCATGCCGCAATTTCGCACGGTGTTGCTTAAAGGTGTGCAAAACAACTATGGGTACGATTGAAACTGACATTTGGTCGGTTACGGCATAACAAAATGTAATACGTCATGGTTACGAAACTCACGTGTATCAACGGCAGTCCGAATTTAAGACGAGTAGGTGCATCGCTAACGGCACTAGCGCCGTTAGCTTGCTAATAGGTATGGCTTTTTAAATTAACCTTAAAACGGAAGTACATGAACACTACATTTTCTTAAATCAATGATTTGCAAGCTGGTGCGAATTGTATTAAATTTATAGAAAATGCAGTATACTGATTAAATTAACAAATAAATATTACACCTAAAACTAATATGAATCATTTCAACCTGACACGAAACTACGGCTTTTGACACTTACGGCAATTTAATGCAAGGACAAAATCACCACAAGATCAATATAGCACCGGAAATGTCATCTATACCTATACGACGTCACCATTCGACACTTATCCAGGACAGGGTTGAACGTAATAATCAATTATGGCTTATGACAATTATATATAGAAACCAAGTACAGCGCTAAAATGTACGCCGTTTTAATGGAGCCATTAATGGCTCACTTTGCATGCTCCGTCGGTACATCAGTATAAGACTTATTAATAAATTTAATAAATACTGCTAGTTATTTGTACTTTTAAAACTTATATTATTATTGGGTTCATTTAAATCAATGTATAGAACACATTTTTACCAATGAACCACCCAAGTTTTATGGGAATACATTTTACCGGAGCATATGATGTTTGCGTCTGTGTGCGTGACGAAGCAAGTAAACACAGCAGCTAATTTGTAGCGTGCGTTTTGAGAAGATTTTGTTTGGAAACTTACCTCCTATAGGTTGTTATTCTAAGAATTATAGCCTGTATATTTAATTTCATTTTAATTAAATTATAGTGCAGTATCGGTTCTGATCGAGCAAACGTAATAACCATGTCGTATCTATCCACCAACTACCTCCACTTATCTCCACAATTAAATGGCCATTATTTCGAGGATTGAATTAAACGGAGCCAAATCATAATCTGTCATTAACGCCTCATCCCATCACAATGCAACTAATTCTAGTCATTGTTCTAACCACAATAGTATCTCGTTGCAGCACAATTCTGAAATACATTTAAATTAATATTTGGTATTTCATTTATTTCTCATTTTAGTAAAAGCATGCATTGATGTACACATACTGTATACGTATTCAGCATTCTCTACAATGAGTTTATTTTAGGAATTTTAAAGGCTTTGCATGCGTATATTTTGGTGCCTCGAATTCGCAATCCGGGTTCAGTTATTTCGAACAATGCGGCCTCGTAGCGTACAAAACAATTAACCCGTCAGTACTAATGGAAACTGAACTGTGAGGTCGAAAATGGTTGATGCCTAAAGGAATTAACATTCCTTGCATTTATGTGTAGTATTGAAAGTTGAATTGTGTTTGCTCAAATAAATAAAATACATTGGAAGCAAAAGATTTTTTCAGAGGTATACACATTCAAAATGCATTAAAAGATTTTAAAATAATGGTAATGTGTATGATATTGGTTTTATTCAAAAGGTAATTTTATACCATTATTTTTTTAATATGATTTCGAGCACATGACCACCACGGCTAAGTCGAATAAAGCGCAATCGTGAAGTCTAATTTTCGACAACTTTATCGAGCAACCGGGGTCATATAATCAGCAATAACACGGCGAATTTAGACTTCCAAATGATCCAACATCTCTGGTTTATCAGCATAGACTAGTGACTTCACTTAACCCCAAAGAGGTTAATATATTGTGTGATTGTGGAGGCTAGTTCACAGGTCAAATGCATAAAATTATACACCCACCAAATGTTTCCCGCATAAAATTGATGGTGCCGCCCGCTGTGTAGCATGTTGCCCCATCTTGTTTAAATTAAAGCTCTGTTACATCAATGCCATTAAACTGAGTTACCAAGAAGTCAGTAATCATGTTTCTGTAGAGCGCTCTCCAGTTACGGGCATATTATGACACAGCGGGCCGCGTTCAGAACCTCGGTGAGAGAGCACTCGGAGTGCACTCGGAGTGCATCTTTTCGCACTAACGCCGTTCCGAACCTCAGGGTAAAGCACTCGGTTGTTTTAACTCGAGCGTTCCGAACCTCGGAGCGTCGCAACTTTTTAACCATCAAAATCGATCGGTAATCGATTGCAACCCGCATCTGACATAACTTTGACCAATCAGACTACAACAAACTTCTTCTTCTCTCTTCTCAAATAAAATTAGGTAAGGATCAAGTGATCTGTCAATATCGAATTTGTCAAAATCTATTTGAGGTTAGAAAACAACATTGCCGTTCGTACCTCAGAGCTAGTTAGAAAACAACTAAACAACCGCATTCTGAGGTACGGAACCCCCCCCCCCCCCCCCTCCAATCATTTTAAAATAATGATCCAATGATTCCACCTGCATAAAGGATGATAAAATGGCAAAACATACTGACTACAGATGAACTGTCAACTGTCAAACTGACAGTCTGTAGAAACAATATTGCCATGTTCAAAACTAAACCTCATTGAAACACCCTTTACTTGTTTGTTTTTAGGTATTTTTGTCAATATCTTAAATGAACACGAGTAACTCCTAAATTCTTTGAATACCTAATCATGAAAATTAAACATTAGAGATAAAGATTTAATTGTCAAGTAACTTTCTTAAATTCAGCTGCGTCCAAAAAGTATGTTGGCCGTGTTATAATGTGTAAGTATTGTACTCGTATAATAGTATACTATTATCATATATGTATGTATCGTTTGACAACTTCACAGCACTGTAACGAATACATCTAGGTACTTTATTTGAAGATTGGATATAAGTGTGGAAGACATGAAATCACTCCAATTATTTGATAGTTTTATCTATTGTTTTCTTCTGAGATCATATCTCGTGTGGACCTCGAGCGATTAGACACGTGCTCTACTTAACATGTTGTTGATTTGTTTCTTGTGTTTTAACGATAACAATTGAGTGTTACCACCATTAAGGCAGGGACTGTATACCGGTATTAATATCTGTACAATATTTTGTCTGTATGACGTCATACCATTATCTTCCGGTTATCCAAAAATAGGAGTACCTACAGTTATTTTTTAAGTACGGTTTTCAAACTTTTATTATTAATTACCGAGTTAATTTGTATTGCATTCATACCTTTATATATGAGTAGCATTTATTTTTATATCACATTGATATCATTATATAAGGGTAGTATAAAATTTCGCTACAGATGTAGTTGATACTTTTATTATTAAGGTATTCGTAAGCAATGTCGATTATTCTCGATTGTCTTTAGTTTATTTATTTATAATAGATTGTTTCCGCGTCTCTATGATTTGATGTTTATAAGTGAGTGTGTTTCCTGAAATATTTGTTATGATGTGCGAAGAAAAAGAACAGCAAATGAGAGAGGGTATATCCGAAAAGAGAGATAAAGTAAATTTTGATGTAGTTAGCTATTATTTGTTCAAAACACCAAAACACTAATTTTACTAAATTAACTGCACTCGAAGTTGCTACGTTGCTTCTTTGCTTAGTTTAGGCCAATTGCTGCGTCGTGCACCTGCCGGTCAAAATGAAAACAGACTAACGTGCGTCGACCCTCCCCGCTCTTCTCAATTCACCTGCTACCCGCCCGCTTGGCTCGCATACAAATTTCAGTACTGATATATAACTCGTGATATTTAAATATTTTATACCGATATGCACTCCCTGCACTTTTTTAATTTTGTTAAACGCAGCTTGACGCTTGAAGACTTGTTGGGGCTGAATCAGTCATACGTTTGCATTGAAATCTTTTACTTTTTATGTTTTTTTTAAATAAAGCTATGTTGTCGTTCTAGAATCCGAACGTGCCAATAACTTAGATTAAAACAAACAGAATGTATCAAATGTAGAAAAATGCTTATAGCATGATGTATTGAACGTAATTCGCAAACTAAAAACATAACATACATACGTAAATAATTATACATCCTAACACAGCCATTGTATCTTGAATAATTAAGCAATTTGCGCGTCATATATAAACAAAAATAAATAGTGTACATACTTTATATTATATAGTTTATTGTAACAAACAAAAAGTCATAAAAAATATCTACCTACGTCACTTTGGTGTGCGTTAAATTAAGCGATGATATTATCATAAAAATTACCGGACTTACTTAAAAACGCTGGTTAACTTTAAATGACGTTATATAGTACTGCGCACATCATTACAAACTTAATTTAATTCATAAGTAAGGCGTACGTGTTCGTGTACATTAATGGAAACAACAGGTAGGTTAGTTACTTGATTATATACTAAATTTCATTCTACAAAAATATATCTATAAATCTAACATAATTTAGATCAACCTATTTACAAAACTCGTTTAATTCGATTTTATATTTAAACCTCTCTTCTCCCTTAGTAATTATACGTAAACATACATGCTTTCAATCAATATGATTATATGATCATGCTTTCAATATTGTGGAATGTTTAAACAATTTCTTATAATAAAGAATACAGTAATAAGTACCTACTAATAATTATAATGTAACGAAATGTTTGCCATTAACACGTTATATTTAAATAAAGACATTTAAAATGATATGGTTTTTTATTGCACATGAGTGTCTTTCGAACAAATACAATACTTATTGTCGAAATGTGTAAACAATTTTATAGATAGACAAATCACAGACAGAAGCCTTGCGATGTACCATATAAGTTTAACTTATCAATAGTAAATACTACACACTAGATTGATATTTTATATTAATGTAGTAGTAAAATGGCGATATTTTTTTTATATAAAACACTAAACCAATGTGATGTGAACAAAGTATTAGAGGAATGTTATACAAATGGTAGAAGAATGCCGATCAGTATTCGCATGACTATTTTAACGAGATCTAAAAACACAAAATTGCTTAAAACATCTATTTAACTATTTCATATATTGGAATGTACTCAATTGCAGGCACCTATTACACCCACAGTCACAAATCTTTTATAGTCACTTTTGATTGCTGTATCATGCACTTAATAACGAATAGTAACACCACAAATTAAACGAAGGCTTCACGGACGTCTCTATTGTTCGAGTTAGCTCTATCGTGGTTAATCTCTATCAGGACCTGTTTATTTGTGTCGCTCTCATTCGTTTTATTAAGAGCATTTTGATAGTCCTATAAGAATTTCAAACGCGTTCGGGCCCACTGATCTCAGTCATCATTGTCCATGCCAATGAGCTCAGCTTGAAGGCGACCCTTAGAGCGGCAGCATGCTGTCAGGCACAAGATGCGAAGGGCCAGCCGGAATTGAGGACTCAACGAGATCAAGATTACGATTTTCCAGAAGGAATTCATTATACCGATCCAAACCATGCCGAAATGCAACATCGGAATCTTAAGCTCCTGGTTGTTGACGTACTCGTAGAACCGCACGCCTGCGTACGGCGCCCAACTCAGCCAGAAAGTTGACACTAACACGAAGCTCATCCAGTGACTGGGGTTGGCAAGATTCTCGGCCAACGCCGTCGCATACTCCTTGTCGTGGATCGGCACTCCACTACTCAGTTTACGCTTCATTGAGAAAATATACCAGTAATTGTATGCGATAGAGATTACACTAGGACCCAATACGAGAATCCCTAAAGTAGCCGTGTACGCGTAAGTCGTACCCCAATCGAGCATGCAGATGAAAGTTTCCTTGTCGAAGTTAGCCTCCTTTTTATAGCCAAGTAATGGTGGGCAGCACAGCATCGCCGCGGATATCCAAGTAAAAACCATCCAACATTGACTGCGAGTGCGGGTTTGTACCTGCCCAAGAGCATCCCAGACAAAAAACACACGCATTAATTCTAAATAAATAACGGTAGTGCCTAGCGTACGTACAAAGTTAGAGGATTATTTATAAAAGATATAAATATATCATCATTAGCTATCTACATTCTATGAAATTCACACGAATCTAACGTGCCGAATTAACAATAAACATGAATGGACAGGTACAGATTCATTAAATGGTTGTAGAATGAAAAGAAGGTAGATTACTATAAGATACGGTATATGAAATATATACTCTTATCTGTTATTTGATGATGACTAAGTTTATAAAACATGTTAGATGGTAAGTTAATATATTTAGATTTTTCAAATATAAATATGATGTTTTTCCTATCTTTTTTTCATTTATTTGTGCCATTGCAAACAAGCAGACGAGGCGCCTGACGGAAAGCAATCACCGTCATATATGGATAATACGAGTATGTGTAACACTCGGGGTATAATACGAGTACGTTGCCAACGTTTAAGGACTCCGTTGACTCGCCTTTTGAATAGCCCTATATTGTAGCCTCCCGGAAATACTGAAGGAGAAAGCTAATGAGCTTTCTCCATTTTGCTGGTGTGAGGCAAAAAAGACCGCGTGAATCGCAAAGTACGTGAATTCCACACGTCGATTATATGTGGATGATCTCTCTGGCATGAGCCGCTAGTGCGGTGATAAAACCACGACGTTGGCACAACATTGAATAATTCTTCAGAACGCTCTCTATTGCATATGTGGTAGGAGATACATATATATAACCAATGTCTCTTCGCATACCGATCGGCTCTTGGTCTATGGAAAGCTTGGGGTCGTCAACAATTCTGACAAGTCGACGCTGTAATGCGTGAATAGGCTTAATCTCATACTTTGGTACTTTATTGCAAAGGTGAGAGCAGTACTCCTGGTGAGCTCTGACTTGCGTTTTGTACAGCAAAAGCCTTTGACTTGACCTGAAGAACTTCTTGACCTTATTTACGAGTAGCACACCAAGCTTCTTGATGCATGCTTGACTTTACCTTTGGAAACTTTGAAGAGAGCGTTCTCAAAAAGAGGAATTCTGATGAATATGAAGAACAAGCCATGAGGTTTTTTAGCGCAAATCTGTGTCTTCTCCTGGTTGTACTGAACCAGGTTCCCCCAATTCGAGGCCTGCTCAAGAGAAGTGTCAAATTCGGTTACAAGTTTATTCTTGCTTTCTTCGATGATGGCCCGATTGTGTATCGCCAGTGCTGTCGTCCGCATAAAATACATGCTACTACAGGCACCATGTCGTTTATGTGGGTAAAGAGCGTCGGTGACATCAATTAACCTTGAGAAACACCAGTATTAATAGGTGTACTATCGGAGCTGGAACCGTCATCTACGACCATAATGCTCTGATCGGATAAAAATCTGGCGATCCAAGTGCATAACCCCTAGGGTATTCCGATAGTTTGGAATGGAGTGCTCTGTGCCACACCCGATCAAAGGCCTTGATAATGTCCAGACTAACTGAAAGTGTCTCACTCCTACTCTCAACGGCTTCAGCCCAGCGGTGAGTGAGTTATGCCAAAAGATCACCAACTGATTAGCCTTGGCGAAAACCGTACTGGCGATCACTGATAAACTGGTATGCCAGTAATATCTAGTAGGCATAGGGTATTTATCACTTGATCCATCATCCTGCAGTGTAGAAAAGTAATAGCTATGCGCCTACATTTAGATGGATCTGACTGGTCCCCTTTCTTAGGGATTGGCTCGGCAGTCCTCTAAGATGTGTACCATCATCGTGATGTTGACAGTGTCAACTTTGTAGCACAAGTTATTAAGACGAGGCCAGGATTCTGTCCGGCCCACTCAACTTTCGTACATCGAGGGATCTGAGTTTTCTGCGTACCGCTTTTTGAGACAAACGTACTTCACTCTCTCAAGGAACTCACACAACCCGGAATTGTAGGCGGTGAGTCGAGAGTCGAATTAGAGGTAAAGACCAAGGATATCGGTGTTCTCTTTTGCTCTATGGGCCAGTGGATCATCCGGCATTTGCAAGGCTAGTAAAAAGGTTGCCCTCAACAGCCTCGGCTAGTGACCAAAATGCTCGGCTTTCGAAAGGAAATTTTGCAAGTTTGTCCTGGGAGGAATTATAGGCCTCGCGTAGTCCGTTCCAGTCAGCTAAGCGATAGTGTCAAACACTGCGCTCAGCATAGGGTGCGATATGCTCGTGGTCTGGTCGTGGCACTGAAGTACAGATGAGGCAGTGATCAGCACGACCAAGAGGTGCCTCGCCTACTACCTGGTACTGGCCAGGATTCCGGTGACAAGTTGGGAGAGGCCATATGTAAAGGCAAAGCACAAAAAGCATGGCCCGCGAGATTCTTCTTCCGCGAGATCTTTGAGCAAAGCCACTTGGAATGGTGAGCGTTTAAGTCACCAACAACCATCAACTCCACGGCAGTGTGCTCGGTTTTCCCCCAAAATCTGTATATATAGCCATAGAGTGGACAGATCACAGCCTTCTAGGCCACTGAGACGGCGACAACAAAGATCTTCTCTAACATACACACTTACTCCGGCACGACGCATATAAGTACGCTCGAGTTAGTACCCAGGGTATAAAATGTAGGACGTGTCGAAAGGACAAAAAAAACAAAAGATATGGATTTAAAAAAAAACATAATTCTGATCCTGATTCGTCTGAACTTTAAACTAAATTAAAGTTATCGACTCCAATCTGATCGTACCATGCTGGATCTCATCGTAATCTTCATGCAACTGCTGCATGCTGAAGAATGCGGTTGGTTTTTGGATGGCTATAGAAGCTAACATGGTTCGTAGACATTTACACATTGAGTAATGAAAAAAGCAAAGAAGGGTTCAATTTTAATGTAAACAATTCTGACAAATCAGGGCCAGAATTATATTTTTGATTTATTTTATTGGATTTATTTAATTTTTTCCTATGTATAAAAAACATAATTCATGAACAAATGTGTGAATTGAAAAAAATATATGTTAATTTTAATATTTAATCTACTTTCATTCCAGTAATTAATCATTGGATGTGTTCAGTGCATCCTTGAGAACAAGAGAGGTGTCTCACAGTGTCGTGCGCTACGCGTTTCTGTCACTCTCCCTGAACCCGTTCGAAACTTGAAATTTAACGTCTAGGCAACCATGGGTATGATACATTTTTGACAGGACAACCTTATATTTATGGAATAAAAAAACTTATAATTAAAGTAACTATTTAAATAATTGATGAGAGTATATTAATTACATCTGTTAACCTGTTTGTACCTGGCAACTTTAGATATTTTTTAATTTCTTCGTATAATATTCTCTCGACTCATGCTTGATTTTCATGAATCGGGAAATCAAATCAGGGCATTTAATCAAAAAAGTTAATTAGAGTGTATATTATTTACAAGCCTACTATGATTGATTAATGAACATATTATCTAAGATATAAACTTAGTCTTCATCAAATAACAGATATACCTAAGTAGAGAGTATATGTCTTTTATATTAGCTATTATTCTCCTACTAGCTATTAAAGTGAATAAAAGAGGATAAAAACTTCTAAGTATTAGGTATGCTAATAATTTAGTATCGGGGAATATATAGCTCGTTATGTATTGATGGGAATGCTTTTACTCTACGTTCATTTACGTACACTTTATGAAAGAAGTAAAAAATATTGAAAGATAGCTACCGTTGCACTAACCGTCTCATAACGGAGAGGTTTTCTGACGGCTAGATATCTGTCGACGGATATCCACATGAAGGTGTAGACGGAGACGGACCAAAGCGTCACCTCCACGTAACCAGCAAGGCGGCACATCAGATCACCGAACATCCAGCGTCCCGTGATGGCAGGATACACCGACAGCGGGACCACGAACAGCCCGCACAGTAGGTCCGCCACAGCCAACGACAGCAGATAGTAATTGATTACTTCGTTTGACAGCCCTGCAAAGCGTATTCCTGATCAGAACGTAGAAATACCATTCATTGCATACAAGCCTAAAATTATTCCCTACCTACACCTACTTCAGGGCCGAAACGAGTCGCCCGAAAAAACGATAATCCAACAGAATCCGACTACATTTAAAGGGGTTTAGAGAAACCTATCAAATTAGTTTATCCACTTTGTACGGTAAGCCAATTTAATCAATCAAACAAATTTCTGGGTTCTTTTATGACAGGCTTTTTACAGATAATTACATAATAAATTAATTTGGGATAGTGCTTAGACTGTATGTATGACGTAACTATACAAATTATAATCACGTTTACTTATGTGCTACAAGAAAAAATCATTCATCATCATCAAAAAAGAAAAAAGTTTATTATGAAGTCATTAGGAATTAATTTAACCAAAATCTAAAAAAAAAGATACAATACTTCGACTATTACGAGTAACAAAGCCTAAGATAAAAGTTAGTGATGAAATGGTATTTGTTTTTCGTCTTCTTTGGGGTTTAGTGCGTGACTTTCAATATTATGAAAGTTGTCAATGTGTTGTATTTACAACAAAAATTGCACAAAGGTGGGTAAAAATTTAAGCCTAAAATGTTCCGAGATCGATTTTACTTAAATTTTATTAAATAATTAGTATAATTAAAAATGGTGCATATTACGGACACTAAGTCTCGGTTATCACAATGGTACTAGCTGTACACAAACCTATTCAGTTCCATTTGAACTTAATGATTTAATTACCTTTGTTCCATTTCCAAAACGGAATTTAATCGTTTTGCCCGCATTCAATTGCAGTTTCCGGGTCGGCGATGACAAAAGCTTCACAAGCAAATTTCAATACAAATGTGTTCGACAATTATTATGAACTGAATAACGTATTAAAAATCGCTAACATATATTTATACGAATAACTAAGTTAATATTAACTTTAGTAAAAAAACAATATTTAATTTCACGGGTAAATTATTGACTGTTTGGGGCCATTTTACTATTGTTTTATTTATCATTTAAATACGTACGCCTGAAGTCGAGGATGCAAAAAAACCGAAGTTATTTTAAAGTTATTTAAATAATTAAAATATTACATTTATTTTATAATTAAAAGATACGACAATCTATTCGATATGAGAATAAGAAGTGAGTGTTCATCGATACAATGGTCCGCAAGTTAATAATTTCGAAATGCTGACACGATGATTCCACGATGCGCGGTGGTCTAATTCCGCGTAGCACTTGGTAGGTCGAACGCCGGTGGCTTGATTGCGAAACTGCAGTACCGTCCTCATGTGAGTTGGTAATGTGGATCTGCGTCATCGGTTTCCATGGTGGGCCGTTGCTTAATAATTTTATCCCCAAAACCATATTTGTTTACAGCAAATCAATTATTATTATTGCAAATGTAATTGATAACATAGCGCGTCTCAAGGTAAATGTCTGCCTAAAATATAGTAGAAGTGAAAAGGAACATACAATTGCCGGATGTACAAAAAGTTTTACAAAAAAATGGAACCGACTTCAATACCAAAAAGTGTGAAATAACTTGTTGAAGTCGGTACCATGATAGTTGCAAAGTAGGTACCTATTATCACAATTTGTGCGCATGACACCGACTTCGACAAGTTTATTAAACACTTTTTGGTATTGACGTGGGTTCCATTTTTTTGTAATTATTTTGCATTTTTAGTGACCTTTTTCATATAGAAAATTATATATACGGAAAACGTTTTCCTACTTACGGAATCGATTGTCATTCATCAATGATGATATCATCAAGATAGGCGTCACAATTTTCCGTTTTAGGAGTCAACTCAAAAAAAACGAATTTTAAGAATCGGTCCACAAATGGAGAAATCAATCACCATACACATAAAAAATACATACACAAAACATATAACCGCCTCCTTTTTTGAAGTCTGTTAAAAAACGTAAGTAGGAACTTAGATAATGATTATGCAAAAACTTTTTTTTTGTCTACATATAATCAATTCGGGTTTTTTATTAAATAGATACAAAAATATTATTATACAAGTAACTTTAAGAAATGTCTTACTATTTATTCTTTTTTTCTTTTCTTTAATTCAGTTCAGTTGGACATTATTTTTCCACCAATTCACTACATTGCGATTTTTAACGTTCGACTAAATTACTTTTGGAAAACACTTTCGATCTTTAAGATTCGATAAAATATAAAATTACACCGATTACGATATTAACTTTTACATTGTGTTGTCGGGCATGTTCGTAGAGGAGCGAACAGCCGTGCGATTCCCTAAGAACAAACAACGTTGCATCTTTGACAACATCCGCGAAACAAATGGCGAGATGACAAGGAACGTTGGAAAAACAACCTTATGTACAAGGGCGATATCTAGAGTATGTGACATCAGTGAGCTCGTCGACGAGCACATCGACGAATCAAATGAGAATTGCACGGCAGACTTTTTCTAGGTCACCATGCGCAAGCGAGGAATGTCCTTGGTGCGCAGAGTGCGGGCCAGCTCCAACACCGTCTTGGCGATGATTGCACTCAGGATCGATTGTGCTTTCCTTCGGCATTGCTGTGATAGACGTCGCAGTACCGATGCCGAAGCGAAGGTACTGACTATTTATTTATTAGACATGGGTATTGGATACAGTAATAATTAATGTAGAAACTTATTTATCTGCCATTTTTTATTTCTTTTTTGACATAATTTTATTTTGACATTTCTATTTTATTTTTGACATTTAACTTTTATTTTATAAGTTTTGGACTATAGTATAAATTATATTATAAATAGACTATAGTGAACAAAATTAATTGAATTGTATTTTTAGACTTTACTCATGACATATTGTATTATGTTATAATTTGCGCGCTTTATGGGTTTATTTGTCTGGAATAGATATATTTGAAGTGTAAGCAGCTCTGAATAGCACTTTTTCTTAATTATTATATAGTTTACAGCAATTTTCGCGTAAACTTATTTTACATTAAGCTTTTCGTAGACTATTAATATCCACGTCATTAAATATCGGTATTAAAATAAACAATAGTGCATGAAGAATATTACAAATTTGATTTTTTTAATTTACTGTTGTGTTACTCGCCAATCATAAAGGATCGGGACAGAAAGGAAAGGTGACGGAACCTTTTTTGTGGTTACGGTGACTCATGTATTTCTAAAGATTATTATAGCCGTTTGAACAGTTCTTTTGAACTAAAAAAACGTTACTTTAAATTTAAGAAAAAAAAGAAATAATGAAAAAAATTACGGAAAACTAATAGAAAACCTATAAACTAAAAAGCGACTAAACATATTTTTACTTCTCATTAATATATAACACTGAGTGTAAAAACGTGTTTACGTAGACATCAAAAAACTCATCAGAAGAATCTAATTTACTCGTAGCATGGAGCTTGTTGTATATAATACGTAACCTTAAAAAGAAAAACCACAACTCAATAAAAAACAAAAATAACAACTGAATAACCTCCACGCCTCCGATGCGGGGCTCATTGACGTACGTGGATAACGGTGAAAAGGAATAAAACCGTCAATAACGATAGATGTCCCAGCGTGAATTAAATTATTATTCATCACACTAATGTTATTACGCGAGGGTAAGCAAACACATTGACAACTTATGTATTAATGATCGTTTGGGACGAAGGATACGTTTCATTCTGAATTATTGTTGTTATTGTTATAAACTAGCTGACTCATCTGCAGTTTCACTCGCGTAGCCTCACGGATCAGTAGATTTGTTTTGCACGGAACCCGAATTATTTTTCTAAAATATCTTCCACATTTATAAAATATCCCATCAAAATCGGTCCAACCATTTCGGAGATAAGCCGGATCAAATACCAGACAGACAAACTGATATAAATCTATCTTAGAGCCTAAAGACAGTAGGGGGGACAGAGTGGTACAGGTACAGAGCTGCGCAAAAAAATTAACGCATAGGATTAATTAAGATAAATAAATAAACAAATTGCGATCGGTTGAGTTAAGAATGTGAATCGGATGAGTTGGGGAAAAAGGTCGTAGGAGGAGACGTCATAGGATGAATACGGAACAACCCGATTCTTAACTTACAAGCTACGAATAATATAAGTAGGTATATCTATATCTACACATATAATAAAAATGTAAGAGAGCGCTGTCTGTACATGGAAGATATACGAGAAAAAATATAACTGGGACTTTTATAAACGAAAATAGATATAAAAAAATGATGAGTTAGAATTTTTGTCCGTTAATCTGTTTGTCCGTTTGACCGTGCGTTTGTGCACGCTAATCTCGAACGGCTAAACTCTAAACGGCTTATCCGATTTTGATGTGGTTTTCACTAATATATTGTGGTAAGCTTCACTTAACATTTAGTGTTTTTTTCATATCAATCGGTACATAAAATAAAAACTGAAATTTAAAGAATAACTCTCTCGCCACTACACCAAGACCAACCGAGCGAAGCCACTGGCGGGTGAACTAGTATCGTATATCTATCTATCGCATATACTCTATGTCATAGAATTTATAATAGTTCTAACTGAAATAGTGGATAATAATATGTGTGTTTGTATCGGTCTTGTGTTGAACCATGAAAAAAATAAACGTTATTTGGTGTCGTTACTGAACCGATTCATGAAAAAGAAAGATACGAAAATAACGCGACTACTCAATAATTATTGGTCAAACCCGAATATTAATTAATTTTGAAATGAACTGGCAAAACGTTCCTATGAAATATGCATAATATGCGATTTCTCCCATTTCGTTCAACAATCGCGTCGTGTCATTTCTGACAACACTTTAACGTGAACGCTCGTTTACGGTTTTGTAGCGAGAGTTCGTGAAATTATTCAAATTAGTTTTGGATATGCGTTATTTGAATAATAGTCTTTACTTTATCTAATTTTTTAACACCAATACATCCAAATACTACAATGCATCACACTTTCTTGACATCAACTTACATAAATAACAGATTGTAGTAAAAGAAAATTATCTTGAAACCATGAGTGTAAAAAGTGTAAAAATAAAATGTGTATATAATTTGTGTATTTAGTGAGATGTGACGCTTACCAAGCATAAGCATTGTCAGCTTATCAATGTTTACCTTTGAAGTTAAGGAATGAAGCGATGATGAGAAGATTGGAGACGACAATAGCGATGCCCATGCACGCGATCACCGCTGCCTGGGTCAAAGATTCGAAGGTGGCCAGCGGACTGTCAGCTACCGCCACCTCAGTACCTCCACCTCCTCGGGCGCCCAGCATTCGGGCAGGCATCGCACCTACAGACATACAATATTTGATTATGAGTTTACAGACATTAAGTTTGTAGGAGGTCACAAAAAAAGGCGGAGTGGCAGTCGTTTATTGGAAACTAAAACTCAGTTTTTGGTTGCTAAACAGTCATAATGTGATGATAAGCCTAGGTGATCTCTTGAGAAAGCAAGCTTCCATTTAGGTATGAACCAACTTATTTCCAGATATTTTCCCTAAGAACCTTATACTGCTAATTTCACACAACTTCAAACTTAAAAAGTATAAGAAACAAAATTAATGAGAATGAATGGGACGTCTCAGAACGACAAGTTTAGTGTTGTGCCTCGGCAAATATGACAATTGGCTATTTAACTGTAATCTTGATCATTAGACCAAGATTAACTCTACAATCTGGCTACTTGCCTGTATCTACAAGGATCTTCTTTCTAAAACATTTCATGGCCTAATAAGAACATTTCACATACCATATCATAGACTATTCGAACAATGTCATTTTACCTCTGAACTTTCAAAGTATTTGATTCATTGACTTCATTGTAGATATATTTTGCGCATAATAGGCTGTGAGGATGAATATACAGCCATGAGTTTCAAGCTGGTCCCTCACCTGGAGCATTCGTTTGTAATGGTCGAGCATTACTACAGTGATGTAAAACTGTAATGTTACAGATTCAACCATTACGTTGGTGAAGGAAAGGCACCGAGCATTACAGCGCGCAACTTGATATAATATGTAATATTATGATACAACTTGTAACACAACTTATAACTGAATGCTCGTCGAGTCAGAGACGCAGTATTGTAATGCATTGTTCAAAATCGAATTTTAAATGTTACATTACAAGTGAATGCTCCAGGCGAGGGACCACCTTTATATTTATATCTACTTTGCGCTGCAAGCAAGTTTTGAGTGTTTAAAAAGTTTAATTATTCGATAAGCGATACGACAATCGGTGTCCCAGGCCAAGTTGAGGAAACAGTCTGTGTCTTCGGAAATGAATGAACTAGAAGAGTATAATGTTTCTCTTCTATATTTTTTTTTTACATTTGTGGATTCGTTGTTGTAACTCGTTTAAGTTCTGATTTAATAATATTACCTATATAATTTATTTTTTTATTGGAAGTTTAAATTGTGGCATAACATAGTTATATTCGAACTATTGATTAAATTACTTAAGATATAGACAAGAGTTCAATTACTAATTTTCGCGCTAGGATTCCCTATGTTGCGAAAACTAGTTGTCCTTCCAGGGATGCGTTAAATTAACAAACTTTGGCAAAATCCTATTACATAAATAGCGGAATTACAAATAAATTTACAATTAAATTTAATATAGTTTATGGTTATTTGTTATAACGAAGTAAAAGTTTTATAAACGCACTGAGCCGCAATGATAATATTAACATATGAGTATGCACGGGCGGTATATTGAACCCTGAATGTAACGGAAACTGTTGAGTTAATTCCTGAGCGCAGCGAGGGAGAATTCCCGAGCTAAGCAAGGAAGTTATGTAGAGTCCTAAGTGAAGCGAGGGGTTAAAGCCGCCCAACCTCGAGGTTATACTCTATGGGCATACTCTACTTTTCATACATACTGCGAGACAATAAAAACTCAGAGTTTTAAACAAGCAATTTCGTTAAAAGTAAAATAAATTAATAAGTAGTTAATATTCAAATTGGACACATTTTGTCCCGTTATCGAGAGACAGAATAATATTTTTGGAAGAAACATTTTATAAAAAAATCAACATTATGTTTCGCGATTGTAAACTAAAATAAAATTAGTACTCACGAGATGTAGACCACGATTTAGTTGCTTTTTGAGCTCCCGATACTTCGGCACAGTAACATGCACCATGTTCAAACAAAAATATAACATTTTATGGAAGATGTTAAAATAACACCAAATAATGTATCGCATATTATAACGCATGTGTGCAAAGAAGACTGCAATTCGTGAGGAATGGCAACGGATTGTGAAGCAAGCCACCACCCGAACTGATGAACACGACCAATCTGGCAAGAGTGTTAACGACTAAGAATAATAGTACCACCGCATCTGTTTTATTTTTCTGTATGCTGTCTCCGTACTAAGAGTTTTCCTACAACTAACGTTCCAAATAATCACTTTACGCCCATGGGGGTTTCATACAACATTACAGCTCCGGGGAGGTAATGCCTTGCTTTACGTCGAGATTGCGTGATACGTAATTGGACATTTTCAAGCAAGTGGTATGAAAAAAGAAATAGTTTTTCCTTTTTATATTTGAAATAAACTTTAGTTTTGTTTTCAATTGATTGCATTTTTATAACCGCTTTCTTAGCAGGTCAGTCTATACGTATTATTAATATTTTATAAAAATATTGTTTTATAAAACAAGTATAAAATTACGCAAAATAAACATGTTTTCTCTACAAAACGTTATATCTAGCACTATGTTTGCTGATATCGTTGCACCAGTTTTGAGAGCTCTTTACATTGTTTGCTACTTGATCCGAGAGCCGTTTGCAGCTATAAGTTTGTTAGCTTGTATGTACAGACTCGGTAAGCTGTTTTCACAGAACTTTGTAAGTAAACCAATAAGACAATATACCAAAGAGCTATTGTATTTTATGAGTTTCCAACCTTCTCACATTTTTAACTTCGTAGGTATCAAATTTTATGTTCTTTTCTATACGCATTGTATGATATGAGTATAATTACAAAACAAGAGTGGCCCAATATATACTATTTACTGACGAAACTGTGCGATCAACCAATTCTTTAAACTGCAAATGTAAGTATAGTTCAGTATACAATTATATAGTACCTGTTTTTTTTATTTTTGGAGGCGAAATCTAAATAATTATTAGTAATTTCTTATTATACTGGAGTAAGCATCGCATCTTTTTTTTATAGTGGTTCATCAAAGTGTCTTCCTGTCGCCTGATGGAAAGCGAAGATGGAATCAGGGAGCAATGACCATTAGTGCAGCAGATAAGCTGGGTATTGATTACACACTACTTTTGAATTTTGTTTGAAAGCTAATTAAATTCTCTATAAATTATTTTCTCATGGCTGTCACTGGGACTATTAGTTTAGCCAGCAAATGTCAATGACAATTTTCCACTTTTCGGAAAAAATACTAGCTGTATCTCTGCAATTAACAGACCTAGAGAGCTAATGTTGCAAAAATACCTAAATTGTAGTAAACTTAGTTTGCTTCGCAAAAGTATACAACATTTATACTTGAAAAACAATTCCAAAGTACACTTATCTAAAATAACTGAAACAAGAGCCAGAATTTCGCAGTTTTTCGTGCACCATGGGAGAAGCACAAGGTTTTCCGGGTTGCAATTTTCGGTATAAACTTCTCTTAGGGGACGTAACAACATATAAAATACATGCGCGTTTGCATTGTTTGATGTAGATAATTACTGGACTATTTATGATCATTCAACTTTGTAAAACTTAGGTCTTATGTTCAGATTGCAAATCATGTTGTGTTTGCTGTAATTGGTGGTGCACGTAGCACACTCTATAAATAATTTGTTTTAAGTTCGTGTTAGTAGTTACTTAAAGCAAACCCAATAAATAAATAAAAGTAACATTCCTGTGGAATATTTCGCGTGGGTAGATCTCCGGGCCGCAGCTAGCATAAAGATATTGAAATAAGCTTACGTCGAAGCATTCCTGTCAAGAGCAGGGGAATACGTTATAACACATTCAGGTACATAAACTAGCCTACAGAGAAACTCATAGTAGTTGAGCAGCTCTCGCTATGTCTGCTATCTTGGCCGAGCTACCTACTGCTGCTACGAAGCGGATATTACACATTCTTTCGCCGCCGTTTGCCATGCAGTTCTTTGTTATTTTATCTGCATATTCGATCGCAGTGAGCTGAAATTCTTACAAGAGAAATAGTCTCAAGTATATTATAAATTAGTATGAAAATGTTACACAATTTAATGTTAAAAATACAAATAACTGATTATTGTATTTACTATCGGCCGAAATACAGAGTGAAGAGATTTAAAAAATTATACTTTTTTTCCCAGCTTTTGGCCATCCTTTTTCATCCATTTTCTTCATTAGCCTAATAACAAGATTATTTTTATTAGTTGTTGCATTTACATTCCTGAATGTAAGCTTACATGCGGTTGCACTCAACAAGTAACACGCTCTAAATGTTCTAATAACTAAATCTAGAAATTCAAGAAATTATTGTAGAAAACTGACACGGTGTGGTTGAAGAAACACGCTGCTTTAAGATATTTTTCATAAGTACAGTAAATTTTTATTTTCCTTATCACACTGATGTTTTCCTCCAGTTGTCGTCCTGTGCTAAAACCTTTTTAATTATGAGTCACGCGAAATAAAAAGTAAAGGTAAACCAATATAACAGTAACAGTTTAGCTATTACATTTTATAATCAATGTGACCCGCGCGCGGCTTCGTGGCGACCCGCCCCATGGGATAAGTAGCCAGGAACTAATATATATACTATAATAACTACTATAGGAACTAATATATATATAAGTACATTGTGGCTTAATGATGGAACACAACTTGTTACGGTTTACGTTGACCACGACGAAATAAAGCGAGCCTTTCGCATAAGAGTCAAAATAATATAAAAATAAGACAATATAAAACACCAACTATACTTGTGAAAAAAGGCCCGTTTTGACATTTGAGAAAGACCATAGAACATAACTTGGAACGTCTACTACTATATAGTAGTAGTCGATCCAAGTAATATTTTGGGACTGTGGTTTGTGTGGTGTTAGCCCGTTGTGAATGCAATTTCTAATTACGAAACGCAAACAGTTACGTTCTCAGTTTTTATACCTACTAGTGTTGTAACCAATTCGACTGCAAAAAAACTATTCGTATCATCTACGCCTTAAAAAAGGAAGAAAATCAAGCCTGTAACAGTTATTGACACATTAGACGCAGACGCTATTCGAAACCACGTGTAGGTATGCATATTACACAAGAAATGAATAGCCTACTGTGAGTAAATTGTTGATATCACTACGAGAGGCTTGGCCTGTTTCATTGCACGACTTCAATAACAATTATGAAGCAAATTGGATTCACATACAAGAAAATCGGCAAGAAGAAAATTATGTTGGAAAGATATGATTTAATTTTGTAACATTCTTGAGGTAGATGAACAAAATCACAAATTAGCTCAATGTCATATTTATCGATGAGACTTGGCTAAACTCAAACCAAACCGTGCCGCAGTCGTGGACGGATGATACGAGTACTAAGGCTCATAAGTGCCAATGGGATTCCCCATGCCCCATGGGTGGATGCTTAATAATCTGCCACGCCGGATTAGCCAAGGGAGTTTTTGTGAATGCTTGACTTGCATTCAAGTCTAAAAGTACAAAAAAAATCACGTAGAAATGGACGAAAATTAATTCACAGAGTGGTTTACTAACTTATTAACAAACGGGCATATACGACTATAGCAAACAAACTTTTAAATACTGCCGTCGGATTAGCACTATTTTGATAATAAATTGTCTTATTTAAGAATCACCAGTAAATAACCTAGATCTACTTATAAGTATTGTATCAATATTACATTTATTTAACTATTTATTAACAATAATTGACTTTAACCCCATGAAAACGAAGTAATTAATCGAAATTACGACTTATCAACGGACCTGTTATTATTTATCAATTAGCGGGTTTAAATATCCGCTCTTACGGCCTTATTAATAACTTGGCTTACACCCGGAGTAGTTAAAACATCTATCTGTCAATTTTTCGCTTGCAGTAAATGTCACGCGTGAAAGCAAGACAAAGCATGTTACACTTAATATAGGTTTACGCAACGTTTATTAATAAAGGCCTTAAAGAATAACCAAAATAGATCTACTCATATTTATGTGTTACTGTAATTATATTTATTTAAAGTTAATGATTTATTTAAACTCACCGATTAACAGAATAATAAATTTTTTCATAAATTCTCTGAAATGTACGAGCAAAATGTATACAGTGTAAATTATTTTAAAAATAAAAACTTACGACCCCTCATAACAATGCTCTCGAGTTCTATTTGACAGCACGTCACTGCTCATGTTTGACTCAAAGACTTTACTAAGTGACTGCAGCGGAGACCTATTTTTAGCAAACAGGTCACCTCTTTATCACAGCAAAAAGGTCATTTCAAAAAGGTTCATAAAAGACAATGATTGCAACGTAATGGGGACGGTATTCCTAAGGGATTTTCATTATGAAAGCTACACATCAATTAAACAATAGTGCGACATATTGCTGCTTGCTGATAACCATTCTAGCAGGAATAATTAGTCACATAAAATATACTTTGTAGGCTAAGGCTAACCATAAAGGCATTAAAGTTATATATAAGTTATATCACACTATTATTATAAGGCGAAAGGTTTGTAAAATTGTGTTTGTTTGTTTGCTATTTTTTCGCACTCAAACAACTGGACCAATGATTGATTTTGATTAAATTTGGCATGAAGTTAGATGAGGCGCTGGCTTAACACTTCCTGTAACGTGATAATTAAAACAAAAGATTTATGAATTAAACGCACATAAATTTAGGTCAATGGTAGGCAAAGGGACATATATGATACCATCCAAAATCATAATCATTCATTACCAGGCGGGTAACCGCGGGGCGCAACTAGTATTACTTAAGTTGTATAAATGTCTCCCATAAATATTTAGCACGTAATTATGTCATATCTTGGTTATTCAAAAGCTTGGTTATTCCTAAGCGTGTGAGTGCGATGTAAGTTGGTGTATGTGAACGTAAATTTATATAAATGTAGGTAATGTTGTATGTGTATAGTATAACCATAGGTAATAAACCTACGCCACTTCAACATTAATTCCTTCCTTTGAATTTTAATTATTTGAAAATGTTTTATAAGAAGTATTAAGATTTAAGATTTCCCCCCAAGAATTTAATGGAATTTATTCTTTAGCTTATAATAATTGGCGGATGTTACTACACAGAAGAGAATCATTAATCATCATCATGATTATAAAGGATTCCTCTTCCGCCGACTTTCCGATTTAGTAAGGAAATATTCGACCTGTAGGGATTAAGATTTATTCTCACAAGCTCATGTTTTAAATGTAATAAACGTATTAATAATTCATGTGCATTGTGAGAGAAACTAATTACTTCTAATAATCTATATTTATAAATGAACCTCTATTTCTCTTGGTCATGCCATCACGCGTGAACGTATGGAATAATTTCGATAATTCTTCTTTTGTTGTGTTATTTATTTATTGTCTGGAGAAGGTTCTTCTGAAAGAAAAAGTTAAGTCAAGATAAAATGGGATGTTATGACGACGCCAAAAGCGGCTCGACCTTCGGCATACTACGCGAACAAAGTCGCGGGCAATCGCCAGTTTAAAATCAATCGCATTTATACCCATTAATTGCATATTTGCATAAGAAAATAAATAAATGAATTATTATTACTAAAAAGCAGTTTTTTATTACTTTAATATTTCTACTGTAGTAGTAGTAGGCAAATTTGTTTTACGGGAAATGGAACCGACTTCAACACCAAAAAGTATGAAATAACTAATAACGCACAATATTGTGATAGTAGGTATACTTTTGAACTATCATGGTACCGACTTCAACAAGTTACTTCTCACTTTTTGGCGATGAAGTCAGTTCTATTTTTCGGTAATAATTTTTTTCTTGATCCGTTACATAAATCAAAGAAGGCAGCTTGATACCACTATGCTACACGGCCTCATATAGAACTAGGGTCCCGATTAACTGGTCGGCGAGCATGAAATTCCGTGGCACGGCTGAATCTACGCTATAACAATAAATTTAATCCAGCACACCAGCGCGTGTACTACCAGGGGTAGGAGATAGAGGTGACGTATAAAAATATTGTTTCATAACACCTGCTCAAAAATGTCCAATTTCATATCACGCAATATCGACACAACGCAAAGCATTACATCCCCGGGGCTATAATGTTGTATGAAACTCCCATGGGTGTAAAGTGATTTGGATTTGGAACGTGAGTTGTAGGAAAACTCTGAATACGCTGTTACGTACGTGTTACGCACAGCCCCTCTCTGCGCATTCAAGGTCATAGTTCAAGTTACGTAGCATTATCTACGAGTAGTGTTTGGTGTTATTTTAACAACTTCCATAAAATATTATAATTTTGAACGTGGTGCATGTATCTAACTGTACCTCCAAAGTAACTAAATTATAACTTAGTGGCTATTGAAGCGCACGTAGCGGAGCTCGACTTGGCGATCTTAACCCATCAACAAGTTAAGCAATACTCAGGCTGCGGTCAGGACTTGGATGGGTGACCACTAGTGGCATTATTCAACAGAGCGCTTCCGTGCTTCGGAGGGCACGTTAAGCCGTCGGTCCCGATTGTTTATTTTAGGACAACAGTCGTTAGGCTATGTCGAAGGCCTTCAGACGGCCTGAAAACTTCGACATGGGTTGGCCACTAACCTATCCACCAAGCCGTACTGGGCCCGCGTGGTGGGTTATTGCACAACTTCTCGCTCTCTGAGAAGAAGGCTCGAGTCCCAGCAGTGGGAACAAAATGGGCTGATTATGATTATGATAACTTAGTTAACAACCGCGAAAGTCTAAGACAATGGAACTATTTAATTATTTTACTTTTAACTGCTTTTTTAAAGCTCGGAGTCTTTATCTTTGTCTCGCAGTAGATATGAAAAGTAGAGTGTGCACCTCGAGGATAAAGCCTGTCTTCGTCTTGGGCGGCTTTAACCCCTCGCTTCACTCAGAACTTTAAATATCTCCCTCGCTTCGCTCGGGAATAAAATTCTAATGCCCTCACTGCGCTCAGGGATTAACTCAAGAATCCCCGTTGCACACATCAGGGTTCATTAAACCTCCCGTGACGTAAGACACTGCTTTACTCCCTCGGTGCATAATCTACTATATAAAAATTAAGAATGTAAGTAGAGTACTTTAGAGTACTTTATACTATACATAATGAAATACATATATACAATACAATAGTTATTTTGTAATCCAACATAACAAATCGCCACGCCTACATCGTTGAAGGGGTAGGCGTGTATGAAACACCTACCTTTCGCCAGGGGTATACAATTTTTTTGGTCTCGTGTAATAGAAGGCGAGCGTATTGCAATTTACGGAGCACTGTTCCAGACTCCAGACTCCTATTGAGAATATTTATGTCAGAAAACACCTAATAATGGTCCGACCCGCGTATTGAACCCAGGACCTCGAAATCCCAATGCGGCGTCGAGACCACGCAAGTGAAGCCGCTGGCGGGTCAGCTCAATCGTCGCACCTATATATCTTCGAAGGGGTAAGCAGCGATGTTAAACACCTGCGTTTCACCGGATATATTTTTGGTCCCATGTAATGGAGAAGCGAGCCTATTGTCATCTATGGGACACTATTCCACACTCGGGACTGCTATTGAGAATTCCTTTGTCAGAAAATCCCAATATCCAAACCGGGGATCGAACCCAGGACCCCGAGATTCCCAAACGGCGCTTCCATTACTTGACCGAGACCAAGCGAGCGAAGCCGCGGGCAAGTCAGCCAGTACTATATTTATTGTTATTATCACATTCTAGAAGACTTGAAGGTAGCCAAACTAAATGAATCATAAATCAAATTATAGTCCTTACCGTATTATTAATTTCCAATTAAGATTTGTTGCAGGTGGCCGCCATACTTTATGACCGCAACGGAATCTGTGGAAAAAATATAAGATTTAAACAACAACAAAACATCGGGAATAATAATACAAATAAACAAATTTTAAGGGTTCCGTACAACACTACGGAAATCTATTACTATCTGTTTCCATACTGTCCATCCATACTGTTTGTTGTCTATCTGCAGGTATGTCTTGCTTTAGAACTTGCTGATAAAGAATTCTTAGTCACTATTCTATGATGGTCGAAGGTAGCACCGTAAAGAAAGCGAAATTATAGTGATTCTGCGTGTTACAGCTGTCGACCACGTGAAACAGTATAAACTGTCATATATCTAGGGCAACTGTGACACAGATAACTCATAGTTTGTACGCCGAAGCCACCCCCCACCGTATGACCCCTTTCGAATTCCGAACGCCTGTATGTTGACGCTTTCGATAGGAATACTTTTTCGCAAATTGTTTGTGCTACGGCCTCTGATGACCGAACGTCATGTCATCTTAAAAAGACATTGATCTACATGAGTCAAAAATAAGAGTGGCCACGTCATGTGACGTCGAGCCATGGTATGGATTTGTTGGCAAGAAGATAATGATGCTACGTTATGCGCCAAACTTCATGCAGTTCTTGTAAAACCTTGAAGTACGTCAGACTTACGGAATCGCAAGAAGTAGATTCTTGCGATTCCGCATTTTGAATTTTTTCAAAAGCGCTATTTTGGTTGAGATTTTAATAAAGCTATTTATTTCTCTATGTTTTAGGTCATTTACAGAGATTTCGTTTTTATAACGAAATCTTCGTGACCGTTTAATTGATTATTACATGTTTGGTTTATTTTCTTTTAAAAAGCGCACATGTCTCTCCTATCGATCACATAAGTTAAATAGTGATCACCACACTTTTAATACTAGAAATACAAATAGGATAGCTGTACCTAGTTTTAGACTTGCGAAGACTAATAAGTCATTCCTAGGAAATTGTGTGCGTTTTTACAATAAAATCCCATAACACATAACTGAGCTCACAGAGGGCAAAATCAAGTTGACTGTAAAAACGTTTTAATAAAAAAAGCTTATTATATTATACAGAAGATAAAGTGGCTTGAAATACTCCACTTCTGGAAAGCTGTCACTCTGCTACCCATAAAATGTAATATTTGTAGTACCTAATTAGAAACATTGTAAACATCTATAAAAAGAATGGCCCCAAGTTTCTTGCTGCTTCTTCTCGGTAGGCTCTATATATTTTGGAACGCGGCGGTAGAGTAATTACAGTATAGTTAGTACATTATAATGAAAAATGTACGTTCATAAGTGCGTCTTTGATGCCTAAATTGAATAAATGATTTTGACTTTGACTTATTTTCACCTATCAGATGAAATGTCATTAGGTACGAGTACCTATTATTTATCTCACTTACTAAGATTACAGAACGACACACACCCAATACACTCTTACATATTCCTAATTTCTTTACGAACTGAAATTAATCATCGCACTTCTCACATGCGTGCCACTCATATTTTTCCACGCATTACATCTGTTTTTTTTTAATATACTTTAAACTGGGATAATATTGTTTTGATTCATACTTTCTAGGTATGAGATTTAAAGTTACTCTGCATTAATGTGCTGCTCTACTATGTTTATTAGTTGTGCTTGTCTAACTATATATTAGGTTACGGTGACGTTGCCGCGTCATCGTTATATTATTAAGTTACAAGGTATCTTTTAAACAGAAATTTGTGGTGGTACTAAACTCACACATGGCCGGTTTTATTTCAAATTGTATCCTAGTACTTTTAGGCCCACTTGCACGTTTGCTCGGGTTGAATAAATAAGTCTACGAGTTTGTAAACTTGCGTTAGTCATATCAATTGTTAACTCTCATTTTGCCTTGCACGACTATAAAGATCACCGGTTTTGCTAAACTGACATTTGTAATCTTTAGATGGGAACATTGAATTGTCTATGCGCTTATATTATAACCTGACCAATAATGAATGAATAAAAAAAAGTTAAACTTATATCTATATCTATCTCTTTGGCACTACAGTACAATGTATATAGACTTTCTTGTTTATCCCTTGTTGTATGAAATTTGATGACTTTTTATTCTATACGTATTGTCTCGTGTCATTTCGTCCAAAGAGTACATTATACAACAGAATGTAACCTCAATTTCATTTGAAACAAAACTTCACTAACCCTAGTTAAAAGACTTAACCCTCCAACATTGCTGGGTTATATATCAATAATTCACTCCTAACCTTTAATGGTGCAAGATACATTAATTATTAAACCCCGTTTTAGCAGTTGACTCTGAGTTATTGAAGCTAACTCAGGAACGTGCAAGTGGGCCTTACAAATAGAAAACGTCAACCATCTGGTATGCCTAATACCTAACCTACTCCTTATAGTTATAAGTCTAACCTTTATTACCGTTTTATAGCTTCAATTTAAAACTTCTAATCATTGTAAAACGAGGTCCCTAACCAAGTTCAATTTAGAGAACAAAAAAACACTTCGAAATAATTTCAGGCTCTCATTGCAACTTGCTCTCGTTTCTTTTCATTTTGTTCTTCATTCAGTATAATAGCTCCGCAGCGAGCGACGACGGGTCGACGACGCGACACGTGCGAATTATATAGCCTTGAATTGGAAACTAACGGCCCAGCTTTAATTCACAAATCTTTCATGTGTGTTAATGAAGCATATCTTATAGAGTGGATAGATAAACAATGGTTTTAGTTTAATTGCTTTATTGGGTGAATATATGGAGATGATTAGACTGACATAACTTTTTTTTTATGTACTCGTACAATAACACTCCACAGACTCCAGGGACCGTGATTATTATTAACTATTTGCAGTTTATTATTGCAAAACAATTATTTTTAAAGACAAACATACATGCTAATTTAGGAAACATAGGGCACTACTTATCTTCTCAAGACTATAGATACTTTGTTTCTGAGTTGGTATAAGCATTCAAAGCAGACTATGATCCACAGGCATCACCCGCCCACGAGTTGACGCATGTGACAGCCATCGCCTTCCTCAACTATATTTGAGGGAAGATGGCGACGAAGGAAATTTTTATTCAACACGCCACCGCCTGCCAACACCTTTTCGTGAGCATGACGGTTCCGAATGCCTATACTCACTCTTATTCAATTATGTCACAACATCTATTGCATTTGCTGGGAACCCTCTTTGCACTGAAGCACGGCCACCATTACTGCTACGTTCCCATCCCTGATCGCCATCTTGAGGTTGTAGTCATGCATGGTATTGCTGCAACCATCGTTTGTATCACGAATCGCTTAATGGCATCATCGTCATCATCGACGTAATAGATGAAGGTCCTCATGTGCCGGGAAACTACAACGACTGCATGCAGAACGCTCTCGTGCAGCTTCATTTTGCTCTTTGTTTTTATAGCTAGAACTCGTATGTCTGTCCCTTCTCCTCGGGTATGGTTAGGGTTATCATCTCATCATCATCATCTCAGCCGTAGGACGTCCACTGCTGAACATATGCCTCCCCCATGATTTTCCAAAAGGACCGGTTGGAAGCGGCCTGCATCCAACGTCGTCCTGCGACCTTGGTTAGGGTTAGGGTTAGGTATGGTTAGGGTGCGTGATTCCTATCCTTTTCCGTAACCCTGTCTGGTCAGGTTCTCCTTTTTCCTGAGTGTGATCCAGGAATGGGATGTTTGGAAGGGATATAGAGATTTTCGCACCTGTATACCTCTCGAGGCACAAGAACCTTATACGGGGAACTGAGGAATATATACCGGAGTATATTTCTCTCAATGGATGCGCGACACTCATTGGGTTCTGGTGCGTTCATAACAATTCCTGGCTGATGTTCCTTACCAGAGTAGGATGATTATACCTTTACTCGAATATTTTTTCCCTATCGTTCGCTAACTCCAGACAGCCTGGAAGCTATTACTGACTGATATTTATTAGTGGATCAGTGTATATAAGTAGATTTATTTAAAGTGCAATTATGTATCTTAATTGCTAACAAATGTTATAATAATATACATATATAATAATATAATAAATGTTATAATATCTTAAAAAATGGCGCTCTATGTCACTTTTATCTGCATCAGTCATCAACTTACAAATTTGCTTACTGGAGTAGACAAAACTGACATAGAGCCATTTTTCAAGTTTTCGTTCAACATGTGTTAGCAACTGAGATACATAATAGCCCTGACGATCACGATCACTCATGCCCAGCCCGCACGGTACGACATGAAAATTACAATGAATTATGTATTCTCGTACAATTTTACATATAATGTAGGTGCCTCAGTACCTACATACCTTCAGCAAAGTACTTAGACCGCGCGATAGATTTTAACTTACTTAGAGGCCTAGGTATCTTCGATGAACATGTCTGAACATAACTCCTAACTAAGTTTACTTGTGTTTAGGATATTAGTCTTCCAACACCTCGCAGCTATATCCATTTTAGCAGTAGATATGAGAGAAGTACCTACATACATAATCTATATTTACTTAAGTAGTTGATCGTGGACATAATAATTTTATTGAGTTTCCGTAGGTAGTTCAATTAAACAGGATAAGTATAGAAGCAAAATGTTTATAAGCTAAAAGCTAAAATGCAAGCTGTTTACATCACTAGTTCAAGTTCAGTCCATTACTACACAAATGTACTATAAAATGCAATGTAATGCTCATCTAAAATGTAAAGTTTATTTAAAGTTGCTATAATAATAATATTATTGGAGACGAGAATATAAAAGGTCCGGTGTCGCTTTAATACTACGAGTACATAATATTAAAAAAAAGCGTGGCTTACTCTACCTTCATCCGTCGACGAGTCAACATCTCCGAGGTTTTAGTGTTGTGATAATAGTTGTAACTTCTAGTCGTACGTTGGGGGCGCGATACTATATTCCTGTGTTATTCAATTAATGTTCTGGTACTTAAAAAAAAATAGTGTTAAAATTAATATACAAAAACAATTTGATATCTTCCGAAGTAGGATGCCAACAAGGTGATCCACTTGGACCAGCTAGTTTTTGCTAAGCAATCCACGCTATCATCAAAAAATTTGCATCGAAATTTAATGTCTGGTACCTAGATGATGGATCCCTAGGAGGAGATGTCGACACTGTTCTTAAAGACATACATACAGGCTCTCAACTTTTCAAAATGCGAACTTTTCATTCTAAATTCTACTAGACTACTAGGCCTTTATTAATAAACGTTGCGTAAACCTTTACGTTAGGCGTAACATGCTTTATCTTGCTTTCACGCGTGACATTTACTGCAAGCGAAAAATTGACAGATAGATGTTTTAACTACTCCGAGTGTACGCCAAGTTTATTAATAAGGCCGATAAGGAATAAGATAATAAATAGTTTCGAACGAATTGCTTCCAATATCAAAATATTAGATAATCGATCACTTCGCCTCTTAGGGTCTCCAATCCTAGATGAGTCAATTGAAGATTTTGTTGTAGACAAATCCTTTACTTTTACAAAAACTTGACAACATCCAGAGGGATACGCTCACTACCATACTTAACACACATTTTGATGATCGCACTTGGCGCCGGGCCTCACTACCTGTTAGGTTTTGCGGTCTCGGTATTCGCAAAATTTCTAGTGTAGCATTATCAGCTTTCCTTTCATCAATTTTCAGTATCAAAAGTTAGTAAACACAATTTTATCGCCTTCTTTTCAAACTGTTCACATTAGTTATATGACTGTGGCTTTAGGAAACTGGTAAATAGCTTGTCCAAGTCAGTCCCTGCCCAAAGCTCCTGCTTCTCAAAGGCAGTGGGACGGGCCGCTCTGTGAGTTAGAACTTCAAAACCTGACCAATTCAACTAGTTCTTCCGCAGAGCGTGCTCGCCTGTTAGTTACTCGATGGGAGTCGGGGCTTTGGCTACATGCTTTGCCGTCTAAAAATGTTGGGAATATTTTGGACAACAACACTTTCAGAATATCCTTATCCGTACGAGTAGGTGCCCCTTGCCAGGTCCCTCACCGTTGTGTCTGCGGTGAAATAGTAGATCGGTTCGGCCACCACGCACTCTCATGCCTAAAGAGCGCAGGGCGCATACCGCGGTACGCCAGCTTGAATGATATCATCCGTCGGGCCTTGCTTGAGCTTGCTGGAGTCCCGTCAGTTTTAGAACCAAACGGTCTGATGCGGGATGACAGCAGGAGACCAGATGGGATGACTATCGTCCCGTGGAAGATGGTACAGCCCCTGGTTTGGGATGCTACATGTGTGGACACACTGGCGCCGTCTCATCTCCCTGGGACGATTGATCGGGCTGGCGCTGCCGCGACTGAAGCGGAAGACCTCAAACGTCATAAATATGTGTATTTAGACAGAATGTACGTGTTTGTGCCGTTTAGGATCGAAACTTTAGGTCCATGGCTCTCAACTTGTTTAGAGATCTGGCGAAACGTTTAGTTGAGGCGACGGTTGACCGAAATGCTGGCGCCTACTTTGGGCAAAAACTTAACATTGCCATCCAGCGTTGCAATGCTGCTAGCGTTTTGGCCACTTTACCTCCCACCAGGGAGCTTATAGATTAGTTTTAATTGTTACTTTTAATATTTTGTAAATAATATTTAATAAGAATTGTATAAAAATTGCACTTTTTAGTGTTTGGTGAATGTTACCGTAATTAAAAAAAAGCCTTGCCAGTTCTGATTTCTAACAATATTATAATTTTATTACTATATGACTTTACTTGTACCTATAGGGATCTGGCCAAATGTTTGGTTGAGGAAAAAGAGCAAAACATAGCATTGAAATCCAGCGTGGCAATGCTGCTAATATTTTAGCCACTTTTCCCCATCATGGAGCTTATAGATTAGTTTTAATTATGTTGAAATAAATGTTAGAAATAGCCAGTTGATACAAAATATTCACATACTCATGCAGTTCCAGATAAATATTTAATATTGGTAGGAATACCGCAGTTCAGTATGAATTTATTTTTGAACATTCATTGTATCAAAGGAATTTTATCACTTCATGGGTGTAGAGAAAATTGTGTGAAGAGCTGCATTATAATTGGGCACTATGATTGATATGATTTAGCATCACTATTAGCGAATTCGCCTTCGCCACAGAATGCGATATAACTTAGATCAGTCGTGATAAATTCGTTCGTGAATTATCTCCTCTCTGTATACGCAACAGTTTAAACTTAATTGAACATGACACCTAATTTTCCCATATATGATGTTGATGTTAACTGTGTTGAAATATTATTTACTCGGAAATGTAATTTGGTCGTGATGTAATTTGATAATTTGCAATTTAAGGCCGGTCCCAATAATCTATCTATCGCCGGTTTACCTTACTAGAGATAGATATTTGACACTATTTGTACGAACGTTATGTCACATTTCTATCGATAGTAAGGAAAACTGTGGATAGATAGATTATTGGGATCCCCCATTAGAGTACCAATTTAAATTTAGTTAGGTATGTTACATATTTGTATCGAGTTCAGGAATTATTAGAATCATAAATACATTATAGAAATTATATAATTTCAAAGTACTTATGACCCAATGTACCATGTTACCCCGCGAGAAGACGGTATAGGCAAATTAAATTGATTTTTCAATAACGGTGCTTAATAGATTGCAATCATTTTCATTTACGATACCTAGATCTATCTAATACACAATTTTGAGGGCCAATTATCTACGTCCGTTAGTGGCTTGGGTCGAGGGGTTCAATGATCCTTCTTTAGCCAATCCTTGTATGTACCCTTCTTGTTCCCAGTAACTAGGTGGTGGTAATTGGTATTCTTCTGCAAGGGGAAACACTTAAGTGTCAGATATTTGAATGATACACTATTTTCGATGCCTTGAAAAACTTGTAAGCTATATAAATATTGTTGCGGTTTGAAAGACAAGTAAAATTACGACGAGCACAGTGTAGAGCATCCCATATATCTCAAGACACGTCTTCCCTGTCTTTTAAACCGATATTTTAAAAAAGAGATAACGAAAAACACAAGAGCGAGGTCGGGATAGTCTGACTCGGCCTATATAGCGGTCAGTAACCGAATATTGAGGTGGAAACTGCAGTAGCACAAGCTATATCAGTTCTACTTTTGAGATAAATCTATTTTTGTCAGATATTCCAATTCCAGAGCTACAAAATAACATATTTTATTCGCTATCGTCACTCGAACAACACTCTTTTGGTTTACCTATCGATATGAAATTGAACACACCCTAATTTATATTAAAAATTATTGCGTTTTAAGCCTAAGTCTCTTTAGACTGGTATATATAATTTAGCTTTTAAGCGACAACTCATTATGCAAAAATAACTTATGTTTGGCAGTCAGCCCATTTTGTTCCCACTGCTGGGACTCGAGCCTTCTTCTCAGAGAGAGAGGAGTTGTGCCATAACCCACCACGCGGGCCCAGTGCGGCTTGGTGGATAGGTTAGTGGCCAACCCATGTCGAAGTTTTCAGGCCGTCCGAAGGCCTTCGACATAGCCTAACGACTGTTGTCCTAAAACAAACAACCGGGACCGACGGCTTAACGTACCCTCCGAAGCACGGAAGAGCTCAGTTGAATAATGCCACTAGCGGTCACCCATCCAAGTCCTGACCGCAGCAAGCGTTGCTTAACTTGTTGATCGATTAAGATCGCCAAGTCAAGCTCCGCTACGAGCGCTTCCAGGCAGTTTGGCTGACGCAGATTAAGGTATTTGATATATATACACAGAATGCATTTTCTTTGAATGATTTTCCATAATCGCCTCTTACGGTAACTGTTAAAAGTTAACAGTAATTATTATCTTTGGTTGTTATTGCACAAATTGTGCTTTCAATTAGCCTATATAGATTTTTTTGTAGTTCTTACAACGCGTAAACATAAAAATAACCCAGCTTAGTTTTCGCTTAATTGACTAACTACAATTTACTGGCCTACACTGTTTGGCAATAAACGAAACAGACGTTTTAGATGTTATTGTTATAACGTATTATTCATCAGCAGGTCTTCTAAGGCTTACTATAATACCTTTTTTAGCTCTGATCCACAATAATAATTACGCTTTTACACTCCGGTCCCGGTGCAAGGATTTCCTGTGCCTGGGAGGCAAGCACATATACATTACCACATCACCAGCATACAATACAACGAACAACGATTTCTGCTCAACATACAAAGATTTTGGTCTTGCCAGCCAGCCCAGCATTGCTGGGATTGAAGGCTTACTTGGAAGTTAGGTGCACTACCAATTCAACTAACGTGGTATACGTTACTTTATGTTTTTTTCTTAGAACAACAGTAGAAAGAATCTGTCGGTAGCGTTAGGGTGGTTTGTACTTGGATAATTATTATTTGCCATTTATTTATTAAATGATCCTCCTAGCTGCATTGTGCCCGTGTGTTGGATTTATAACCTATTTTCCCTTTTTCTTATTTTTCTCTAAGAAGAAGGCCCGTATAACCACATGGGAACGTATAATACGTTCCCATGTGGTTGTGATAATGCTTAGATGTAGATGTTGATCTGGAATAACACATAACTTTAAATAGTGGAAAATGTCGGATAAATACTAGTTATGATAAAAAAGGCAATTATATACGCTTCCAATACGGAGCTCTTAAAAGGAAGCAATTCCATTCATGTCAAAGCAAGAGTATTTTATTACGAAATGCCAGCTCTCGTAGCTTCAGTGGAGCGTAGCACTAGCTACGAGCTGCTACGAGAGCTCTAGAAATTCCAATAAGCTATTATAGCCAAACGATTTAGTTTGTAATACTCCAAAGATTTGCGAGTCAAGAAACTCCTTAATATTAATGGTAAACGTCGTAACCGTCTACTCAAAGCTTTCCAATTTAAAGTTCCAACTATTACCGGTGCTTTATCATCCTGTTTCGTAGATCAAGTTACCTGTCTAGTTTTTTCTTTTCTAAAATTAGTTGAACTACTCAGTAGTGCTACTGATCCAAATGTGATTTATTTCTATGATTTCTACACACTTATGCCTGCTTAGCGAGACCAAACTTTGCAATTTTAGACAGTAAAATTACACACCCTAGGACGGGATTCGAACGCAAGTCTTTTGAAAATCCATGCCAGACGCCATGACCGCTTCCTTTCAAACAGCTTGCGCCAAGCAGGTCAAAATAACCTACCTTACCTACATTGAATTTATGATGTTAACACACTCATAAAATATTCATAATAATATAAGATTTTATATTGTATGACTAATTGCTGTTTAAGCTATTTTGTATACTAGGTGAACCACCCGTGGCTTCGCTTGCGTATTCTACGGGATACAAACCCTTAGAATAAAATAAAATAAATATTAGTTATGATGAGAAGTTTTACTGCCTCGTTGGTGTAGTGATAGAAGTACTGCTTTGGAATCTCGAGGCCCTGAGGTTGAGTCCTCGAGTCGGACAGTTTTGGTGATTTTCTTAAATAAATTTTCAGTACCAGTCAATGGAACAGTGCCCCGTAGATGGCAATAGGCTCGCCCCGTATTACATGGGGCCAAAAACATATCTGGTGCGAAATGTGAATGTATAAAAACACTTCTGCCTACGCTTTCGGGAATATTTATAAGTATGGAAGCTACATCATATTAAATTAGGATAATTATTGTATACAGACCTTTTACTTTACTTACTAGACTTTAAGAGAGTATTTTGAATAGGGACATCGCGAGATAATCATTTTTATGAAATTATATTATATAGCATCGCCAGACTCTCAAGAATTCAGACGTAGAAGAATGCACAAACAGAGTAGCTAAACTATGCTCGTTCCTATCACTAAGTTTATTTGACTTTTCTGCTTATCCAAAAGTTCGAGTATAAAAAGATCAACACGTTACGTGCACTGATTTTTGTAAATTCCAGTCAGTTTTAAATTACAAGATATTCGCCATAATTTTAGGATTTTTTTCTAAAAGATAAAGAGCGTTGTGGATTTTAGATTTTTTGATACCAGCTAAGTGCGGAAACTATGCTTCTAATATTTAAAAAATAAGCATCCATCAAATCAAATCGTTCCCTATTCGATAAATCCATTCTTAAAACGATCTTTCTATTTACATACTCCAACACAAACAACTCATCAATATTATAATAAACATGGCATGAAAAACATTACGCTAACAAAATTAGCGTAATAGAACTGATTAGTACGCAATAGCAATACAGGCGCAGAGCAGCGCAGAGCAGAATAGAATATAAGAGACAGATATCTGAGCATATAGCAGTGTGAAAGTCAGAGTAGGGTCTGACACCGCAAAGCAAGAGGAAATAGCGGAATTAACAGAACAGATAATTACAAATGATGATAGCCCAAGACTGAGACTCGACCGCCAAACTCCGATTGCGTGTTCGGATCAGAAAACTGAGAGAATGTTCATCAAAGTCAAAGTCAAAATCATTTATTCAATTTAGGCATCAAAGACGCACTTATAAACGTAAATTTTTCATTATAATGTACTTTAAAGACCACCGCCGCGTTCCAAAATACGAGTATATAGAGCCTACCGAGACCTAGCTAACTAATGGCCTAAACAATAAAAAAATTGCTAACTCCTTGCGCTTTAGCAGTTATCCTTGAGAGTGAGTTACCATAAGACTACTAATTATGAAAAGAATACACCAACACAAAATTACAATACAAAAAATAATTTAACATAAAAAGTACAAACATGTACGATCCAAATATTTTTATCGACCCCAAACGCGCTGCATCTACTAATCTACAAACCGGTATTTTATAAGAAAGCCCGTTCGGCTGTGGGTTTACAGCGTGGCACTACCACCGGTAAACCACAATGACCTTAATGCTCCGATCATACTTAATGCTCCGATCATACTTAATGCTGGCGATCCAAGCTTTAACCTATTGGATATGTCCTAAGATTGTAGTTTGGATAGGAGTGCCCTCTATTCGACAAGATCAAAGGCCTTGACAATGTCTAGAGTAGTCTAAGTAACTGCCAGTGTCTCCCAAAGGAACTCCTTTTTCTTTAAGGTACCCTCTCTCAGCTCCACTCGGATACCCTTATCCTACATTTAGGAATATCAAAGTGCAAGTAAGTTCCTCTAATAAGAGTAAGCCAGGTATCAATTTCTAATATTGATTATTCCAACTTTCGAAAAAGTTTTATCCAATGTTACACAAACGTATATTTTATATTAAAATAAAATGCGAAGCGCCGTGGAAAAACTGCAATACCATTAGTGGAGTTTCACTTTCTTTCTCTGACGTAGCGTAGCTGTGTTCCTTTGACCTTTGACCTTGTATACCTACTATTTTGCGAACTACCGGTCCATCAACAGGTACTGTTTATTACTGGTACGTTTTTGTGCGGCCTCCCGTGCCAGATAATATACATATTCAACCCATGAATTTCCCAATGCTGGGATTATCAACCCTACGGACCCTGTATACCCTAAAAACTTACGAGATATTACGAGTAAATTTTGTAGATCGTAATACTGTGCTACAGCCCGTAGGCACAAAGCGTAGAAGCTTGCTACCATATGCATGAGCGTATCGAAAAATCTAAAATATCTATTAACATCTAAACTATTTTACATACTTGATGGTATATTTTTAGTATTTTTTGGATAAATTGTCCAAAAATGCTGTATGATCTTCTATAATTTTGAATCTGTTTCTTTTCAATTTAGGCTAACATAATAAAGCAATTATAGAAGTTATCTTCTGTAATTGCTTTATTATGTTATATTTACCCTTTATTATTTTTATGCTTTATTTACAGCAATTTTGGATGATTTATCCAACAAATACTAAAAATATACCATGCAGGAACTACTGGTTCGATTTTGATAAAACTTTGTGTATGTAGAATAAAGTAAAAAGATATTAAATTTGCAGCCATGCGATTCTCTAAGAGCAAACATCGTTGCATCTTTGACAACATCCGTGAAACAAATGAAGAGATGACAAGAAACGTTGGAAAAACAACCTTATGTACAAGGGCGATATCTCATAAAGTATTTGACATCGGTGAGCTCGTCAACGATCGCAACGATGAATCATTACAGAATCGCACGGCAGGCCAACTTGATTATAAAGATGTGATTGAGTTTACTAGCACTCGCTTCAAAGTAAGCTTTTAAAACTCTTACACGTTTGTAGAATCTAGAACCATACGCAAACAAAGCAAGTAGGTTGTGACTCTACAGCTAAAATCCGTAATGGGAATCATTTCAGTCCCGGTACAGAAGGTCTAGTCCGAGTTTCCATTTACACCGTGACTTCATAGATATTCGAACACCACAAGGTTCCTCTATAGTAGAGGATAGGGCACAAGGTCACATGACGTACTTCAACTAGCCAAATCGGAGAGATACCGTCTTTTCCGCCTTTTATAAGGATCACTAAGAAGGTACTGATTATGCGCTATTTAATAACTTATATTTTGTTATTAAATTATTATATCGACTACTATAAGTAGGCATTGTTAATTATAAGGATTATCTTACTATAAAATGTACACTCCTTATTCCATTAGGTAATATAGTAATACCTACCTAACGATAACGAGTTTAAAGTATGTTTTGTCTCAAACAGCGGAATAAATGTTTATATCAGGTACATAAACGATAAAGTAATACTATACGAAAAACCACAACTTCGATACACTGACCATCGAATTACCTAATATTTATTAAAATGTGATCACGTGAAAGTGTCCCATTAAATAGAAAAATAATATTCCAATGATTCTAGAAAAGTCTCTATAAATTATTTCTCTCATAACACCTAGGGATTTGGGCATTATTATCATATATATTGTAGTTCTCTTTTGTAAGGCAACACACTAGACCTAAAAATAAACCAACATTTGTTACTTACTCGTATAATTAAGAAATTGGACGATCAAAAAAATGTGAAAAGACAAGCCCCAAGCAATAGAAGATCAAGCAATCAAAGCAATAGGCCCCCGCAGGCCTATACAGAATAAATGATTGGATTTTGATATATATTTTATATTATATGTTATAATATAAAATATACAATGTAATAAATATTATTATGTTTTATTTTATATTATATATCATTCATATATATATATATATATATATATATATATATATCTATAACTTGGTATCCAGGAATCCATGCTGGAGCCGGAAACTGGTAGCAGGAACTATGTGATGGTTAATAGTAGACACACCGTGTTTGGGATCGTATGAATCGTCTCATATAGCGATACCTTTTTCTAGCAGGTGACCAGGACCTATATATATATATATATATATATATCAATTGATTTACATAAATATATGAAATAAGGGGGTTTAATTTTGGCACCTAATAATATACTCGTTGTAAAAATAGGCAAGGTATTTCGGGGCTGAACCAATGCAATACAAGATCAAGGGTCTTCCAACGAACGAAAGTTTCACAACTCAGCCACCAGGGTCTTTTCGCAATTGCGCTTTGCAAATTTTAGGTTTAAAGGGCACTGTAAGTTGCAGTAGTATTACTAGGCACACAAAACCCAATTCTAAATTCTGATCTATTGTATTATCCAAAAAAGCTATTAAAACTTACCTGTTTAGATACACATTTGGGTACGAAGTTCGTGTGTCATCCACAGCTTAGCAATTTCCATACTCTTTACACTCATACCTACATCACATAAATAATAGCAAAGACAAAAACACCAATTCATGGAGGCATTCAGTACCCAGTTATTATTTTGCTCGAAGACCTTGACCAGCTGAATACTCCCAAGGCTAGCTTTCACTTTTTCCAATATCGATTTATGAACCGGGACCCGGTCGAGACAAGCTTAGAGGTAGACAATAACGTCGAGTAGGACGTTATTACTCCCCGACGAGGAAGGTCGTTGGAACTCTTATGGAAGTTATTATCGTTCGTACGTTCTTATCAAGCAAACCTAACTTTTAGTCACAGAGATATCGATATTTTTTTATCTCTTTAATGCAATAAAACGCACCGCGCAGCTGCGAGTTAAAGCGCACCCCCGGCCAGCTCAAGGTCACGGCCAAACCGGATCAATAACATGTAATATCTGCATTATATACTACAATTATATTACGTACTCCTTAATATACTAAATAAATACACATTTATTTACACCATCGCTATAGATGATCATTTTTACGCTTGCCTTTATATATTGTATAGCTTATAATTTATTTACAACGTGCACTCACCCGTTCAAAATATTGTTAGTAGGTACATGCAATAATAAAATATTATGATGAAAAAAATCACTCACTTGTTTCAGGTCACATGTTTAACATAGAGTTCCCTTAAATATCCGGTGCTTGTTATTTTCTATCAGAAATAGTTACGAAAGTAAGAACGTTTTTGATAGAAGTATCGCGGAACACTAACGCAGAGATGCGGGTAAACGCGGGGCGCGGGTGTTTAGCACGTGCGGGCAGGGGCGCACGCCGCAACTACGAGTCAAGGGCGCACAGTATATTTCAAGACAGTATAGAATCAGACTCATATTTCAGCAGTGTTACTGTCGAGAGCTGGAAAGATCGGCTAGATTCCCAGTTTAATGTTAATGCTGCGCTTATGTGTGAGTGAGTCAATTCCGGCTGACGTACTGGACCTCTTTACTGCTGAAGAGACGTTCAAGGGCTGCGCACAAGGGCACGCGAAGTGACGCGAATGTCGCGCACATCGATTACTTTCTGCTATTCAACACTACAACGAGAACGATCTAAGAAGTTTTACAAATAAATATTTACTTTTGTTTTCAAAGTAAGTGATTTCTTTAAGAAAAAATATCAACATTACATTGTGTTCATTTTCTGTCACTTAGCGTAAGTATTTATTATTATATTATACTAGATAGGCCTCGTGGTTTTATCTGCGTAATGATGGATGATGTTGAAGATGAGTTGTTTTTTCAAACCATCCCTGTATCAGAGCGACCAACATAAAAAATAATAATTATTCAAATCGGTAAAGTAATTCGGAAGTTATGCGCGTAAGTACATACATGTCGGTAATTTATCTTTATTTATATAGAAGATTACAACCGTTTTATGCTCTCCTGAATTGGCAACTTAGATACCAATACAAATATTCAATATTATTAAAGGTTAAAAAAATGCGGGCAGTCTTTGGTTGACTATTTCAACTCTTGGTCTCACCTGTGAGGAGAGCCCATGTCCTTGTGGTGCAGGCAATGAGAACATATTATTGGACTGATAAACGCTGTACAGGATGTCATAGTGCCAAAACTTGATAATATGGTCATGGAAAAGGTTAACGATACGATAACATAACGAGAGATATATCTACGCAGACAAATCTAACCACCTACTGTTATCGCCATAAATCGGCTAAGACAATATAGTTACGCGCTTGCTGTGCTTTGTACTTCAAATCGCCTTGCAGCGAATAGTGAGTAAAGTTTCCTCCCCGCACCCGCTCCCTTTCCTCAACCGGCCGGACACTGAGAACCGGCTCGACAGATGATGCTCGCTCGACACCCGAGTTGTACACTCGAGCCACCGCGATAACCCGCTACGTTATCTCACGCACCTTTTAAGCCGTGGTCCGTTTTGCGATAATTTTGCTCACAGTGCTATCGTCTACCAAAGCTGGTCCGAGATAAATATCGCGATTTTGACAGCTCGTGGCACTGTAAGCGTGTAATTCGGACCAAAGTTGTAGCAATAACGAACCATTTGCGCGCGAAAAACAAAAATCATAAAAATATCGTGCATAGTGTGAAGGTTAACTATGTAGTGTGTGGATTAAAAAGAAATAATGGAATGGATGGACCGACTTTATAACTTTTACATCAAAAAGAAGGGACACCAGTAAATACATTGTAGAAATAAACAAACACCTGTCACTTTTGACAGAACGCTCACGACGATTATGGTGTAGAGCATGGTTCATGTAATCGTCAATATGGCGGCAGTTAAGACGTCATCGGTGACGTAGCGTGGGCCATCGTAATCACGCTCACGGTGAAAGGGACCGACTTTTATCGCGCTAATATCGATTATAGCCAATTAGGACCGCAGTATTAGTTAGTGTTTCCAGCAACCCCCCAAAACTACAGTCCACTTAAAACCTTTCTATTACCGCCATAAGCCTTAGGGCACATAACGCTTCCCGCTGGTAATTATTTGTTTTCAAATTATTATAGCCGTAATACCTACGATCTAACAACCCGTGGGTGCTTTGTGACCGACAGTCATTTATGTATCCAGAACATAGAAAGCTATGAATCTTTCTAAAACAGAAAACATTTTTTGCGCCATAGTTAGATGTATCGAATATATCTACTATATTACTATTCAATATACACAGTTGTAGTCGAAATTAAACAACTATAAACAGATTGAATCGCGTAGTTTTTATATTAATTTTATCCTGATTTACATATGCTGAACTACTAGAACATTGCCCAACATCTGGCTACTTATTCTTGTCGATAAATGTTACATCCAAATCGACGGTGCAGCTATGGACTCCCCTGTCACCCCTGTCCTCGCCGATATGTTCATGGAGGACTTAGAGGAGAGGGCTCTATTTGCTACTGCGACTCTGACGAAGATCTACAAACGGTACGGTGACGACACTTTTGCCATCCTCCTCAACTGCATTTTTAAACCATCTTTATTCTATAAACCATAAAATTCTTTTTATTATGGAATCAGAGAGTAATAACTCTTAAGCTTTTCTAGACATTAAAATCATCGTCAAGCCTGACAATTCTCTAACAGCCAGTTGCAGAAACGATCTTTAACTTTTAAAGGTGTCATTAAATCTTAATCCGACATTAAATCATTCCACAAACGAAAATTCTGTCAAATTTTATAGCTTCTTTAAATTTATCTAAAGAAACGTCAAATCATCTTTTATTGTGTATTTTGAGTTGCACAAAACATTAGAGCCCATTATTGCTTATTGGAACTTCAAATTGACAGATCCAGAACCACACACGGATTTCTTAGAAAACTTAGGTTGATTGACTGCGAAATCTATTGTGTTATTGGCCAAATACGGGTTATTGGTAATTAGACCGGATCCTTTTAAGGGGTGGTAGGGAATGCCATTTGCAACAATATGACTGTACATTGTGATATCCGGAAATGAATCTTTCTGCCCAACAACCTCAATGGTGAAGCGTATGAATTTTTTTTGAGAAACGAACTTTATGAGCTACTCAGTGAAGTACCCCTTGAAACCCGCAGAAACATGATTTACCAACATGATGGTTGCCCCGCACATTTTAGTTTGAGCGTCCGTGAGTGGCTCAATCGTCAGTATCCCAATAAGTGGATTGGCAGAGGAGGACCCATTCCGTGGCCGGCCAGAAGTCCCGACTTGACTCCCGTCGACTATTACGTATGGGGTCACATGAAAAGCTTGGTGTACGACGATACTCTTGGACCTGTGGCAACCATCGAAGAACTGAAACAGCGCATAATAAATGCAGCAAAAAAAATGAAAATTAATTTAAATACAAGTGTTGTTAAAAGCAATTTACGCAGACGTATGCGTCTCTGCATTCAACATTCTGGCTCACATTTTGAGAACGAACTGTAAAAATAATAAATACAGACTAATTACATCTACTCTTTTATTTCTTTAAAAGAAATTAAGTTACCTTAAGAAAGTATTTCTTCCATAGCTACTTCTCATGGACTATTCTCATTCCTTTCTCGGCCTTTTGTAATCGCATTATTTCTGCAACTGTGTAATAAAGTGCTAATTTTTTTACCTCGTTGGATAGCTAAAGACTTGTAGATGTTTTTTAAATAAAATGCAGACTTAATTTACTATCGTTTTTGTAGAGAAAATAAAGGTTTTTGTAAAGCATCTTACAAAAATTATCAAATAAAAATTATGAAAAAGCCTCTAGTTTTTGGATGGATCTACATTAGTACGATATTATTGTTTATTATTAAGAGCTGTAACAAGGTTTCTCTAAAACTGCAAACAGAATTGAAATCGGTTGATTACTTTTTTTTTATTGAATTTTAAAGTAGTCAAACTGGATTTTCCAAAAAAAATAAAAAAAAGAATATCACAGAAATGATTCATTTCCGGATATCACAATGTACAGTCATATTGTTGCAAATGGTATTCCCTACCACCCCTTAAAAGGATCCGGTCTAATTACCAATAACCCGTATAGCGAATGGCGAGTCTATGGGTTAAAATTTAATTGGTCAACAATCATCCATTATACCGACATTAGTAGAATTTTCGATAGTCATTTTCGACTTTAGTAGAAATACAATTTTGCAATAATATAGTAAAACATGTCTTTATCATGTCTTTCCTCATTGTCCCATGCAAAAGTGTACGTTCCCCGCTGCCAAATCTTGGCCAAAGTAAAAAAAAATCTAAAACAGCAGTGAAGAGCTTCGTATCATGTACAAAATTTGCAAAAATGCAGTTCTGTAAATCAAATATATTATTGATTTGGAATCAATAACAGAAAATATAGGAAAGCTATTTATGATTGATAAAGTGTTATGTGATACTCGTTTTTAATAGACTTTTTAAAGTTTTTCCCATATTACAAGTTTTGTCACCACAGACAAAACTCTAATCCAGTCGACGAATCCACATACAAAGATAAAAAACATTATTTCTTGACAAGCCAAAAATTTGTCAGCGTTTTGTTACTGCAACATACGTAGAATATTATAGTCTGTGACTGCAACGTTATTTTAAAAATGTAATACAAGTTTTGTAAAATAGCTATATCAAAACGCTAATGTTCACTCCCAAGAAGATTGTATCTGTTCGTTGTTCATATCAAAAATATCTTATTAAAATATTTTTGGCAAAATTGTTAAAACCAACTCTAGCTAAAGTCTTTTGTGCAACTCCATTAAAATAATGGTTTTACTAGCACTAAAGCTGGATTAACTAATGGACTAAGCTGCTAATGAAGAGCTTTTTGCAACTGGCTGTAAGTCATTCAGTGTATAGGAGACCCACCCATACAGACAAATATCGCAATGAAATTTCCTGTCACCTTCCATGTAAGAGTGAGGCCCCATTGGTACGTTACGTTGCGTTGCGTCACAAAATTTATATGCAAAATTGACGCCGTGTATACGTTTTACATATTATATGTTGTGACTCAACGCAACGTACGAATGGGGCCTCACTCTAATTTGGCTACCGTTGGCCATTTTATGTTACAGGGGGCACATGGGATCTGTGACACTGGCCACCTAGTAAAGGGGCTTCAGCAAATAAAACATGTCCCACGAAGCAATACCCACAAATTCCGAGTCACGCAAGCCGCCTCAAGCTCATCAAAGTTGAGCGCCAGCCTCCTATCTTACCGTATGATAAGATATCACTGGCAAAATTTGAAGTAAAATAAGACCAATAATTATATATAATATTATTACTGCATCAGTCGAACGACCCAGACACAATAGAAATTTCATTGTTATATTGATAATCGACTGGTGAGAGGTTATGAAATGATGATAAATATAAGAATGCCTTCAATAGAAACATATACTTCGAGCCACATCAGAAGATGAACTGATTACTAAGATATAACATATAGGTACTTAACTAAAATATTCCATAACAAGCTGCAGAAACTTACAAGCTTGATTGTAAGTGTGGTTTATAATATAGTGGACAAACAAAGAGAAGCATCGATGTCCGCATTATAGAACATATTGCAGACATAAAGAACAGACGCTCGACCAACTCATGTTCTGGATAATCCATATCACTACATTTGGTTAGAACAAATTCTAGCTAGAGAGAACTGCTATGTACCAAGAATGTTATAAGATGGATGTACATAGAAAATTATATAAAACATCCTAATTTCAATAGAGATGATGATTGGCAAGTACCACCTGCTTGAGATCCAATGATCAAGCTCAATCAATCAATAAAATACCAAGGCCAGCACAATGCCGCAATACCTCTGGACAGTGTGTGTGACTACAGAGTGCATCGGGAACGTTTAGACTAAAATATGTTAGGCGGTACATTAAAATAATTACCATACTTCAATACACGCTACTGTCATCTAGTCTACTCGTGACCATGTTAACTAAAAAGTGTATGCATTTTATAAAGAAAAATATAAAGAAAATATATGTTTAATCAGTCGAAGTATTATTTAGACTCTTTCGTCATTGTATTGATTGTATTGCTAATAAAATTGTGGGAGCGAGAATCAATAAAATCGTTGAAGGCGGTTTGGACAGCACCTTCGGAATTGAATGTTATTTCCTTGCAAGAAAATATCCAAATTGCGAAAAAGTGGTAATATGTTGGAGCAGGTCTGGGGAGTATGGTGGGTGTCGCAGACATTCCAATTGCAGCTCCTCATGATTTAGCGACGGTGTGTCGTGCAGTGTGAAGTCTTACGTTGTCCTGAAGCAGCAGTGGGCTAGAGCAATATATCAGTCTCAGTTTTTGAATAGCTTTTCTATCCTGTATAATCCATATCACCGTCATCGCAGATTCTGTATTTTATACACTTTTGTATATTTTATAGCAAACAGGCATCCGTGAAAAAGTTTAAATAAAAGGATAATAATATATAATATATTTAATTTACTTATAATGCCCAATATTGAATTACTAAGCAGTCAAGGTACATGTGAAAGGTACTTCCAGGAGATTTATTTGTTAAAGTATTACTTTATAAAGCACTTACGCCTGCTTTAGCAATCTCAAACATTGAAATTTATAGAGAGAAAAATTCCATCCTCGGACGGGATACTAACCCGCGTCTTCTGACTCTCCGTGTCAGACGCCATTGACAACTAGGCCACCGAGGTTCTGGTCCGAGCATCGAATTTTAACTCTCTATTTGACTAACCGTTTTGCGGGGACGGAGCGACATCTATTGGACAGTTTTAACAGTACCATCCAACCGAAAGAAGCATTATTTAGAAATACTTAAACTTTCGTATTGACATCGCAGCCGTTGTAATTTTTATTATTTTATTAAGTTATGTTTGTATAGTTTATGTAATTTTAATATTATTTAGGTTTACTTTTGACGTTGTTTTCAAATACACTGCCGTCTATTCGTGTATTATAATTTCTCTCCATCCAAAGGTTGTCTGGAAGAGATCGCTTATAAGCTATAAGACTGCCCATTGTACAATAGTATTAATAATTGTATATTAAATGTATCCACGTTTTTTTATGTACAATAAAGCGTTATTTATCTATCTATCTATATACGGAAAATCACGACCGCGTGATTTAGGTATACGATCCTGACATCGCTTCGAGGTAAACAAAGTGCAACAGGGAGTGATGCTAATCATAAGTACCTACACCTTTATTTGCATCATTCAAAATTTAGAGCGTAGGAAGAGCTACCTTCGTTATAAAGTCTTTGAGTCCACCATTAAACAAACCGTAAAAAAATATTGAGAAGAAATGTGTGTTATTCAAGAAACCTAATGACGTTATATCATTAGATTATAAGAAATGTGTTGATAAACACTTTTTTACGGATATTAAATTACAGTATAAATTCGGAACGTTTATTTATTTATTTATTTATCTAAAAACTTACATCTATCATTACAGGTAATAAAGCCAATACAATAGAGTAGCTATATTATCTATCATACATAATAAATGTCTATAGTTTCTATAGCATAGAATAAGTAAAGTAAGTTTAACATCTGTATTGTCCCATGATATGTTGTTGCGGTGTTGTCAGCTCAGCGCTTGGCTACGTATATTTTCCTTTACTTAAAATCAAGCAATCGCATGTCGTAAAAACGTACAAAATAAAAAAAACCGTCAATGTATGTGTATTAAAAATTGCTATTTTATTATATGTATTTCAAGACAAATACAATAGTGAATAAATAGAAAAACTGTTTTAAATGTGAAATTAAGAGGTATGTTTGGAATTTTTAGTACTTTAGTATGTTAAAATATGTTTTTAATTCCGTCAATGTGTACGTAGAAGTCTTATAAATAATAATATATAATAAAGTAATTTTTTATAGATTTAATTAAATCGCTTCTCATGAGATAAACTGCTTTAAAACCCTAATTTTTATCGAAATCATGAATGACAGCACCTTAAAAACGATATTCCATTCTAACTTCAATTTGAATTCACTTCAACCCACCGCTGCCAATTTATTTATGTTAGCGACAGATACACTTCCGACTTCAATTGGTTTGTCATTCATCCTGCATTTGGGGTCACACGAACCGTAGCCCTAGATTCTATTATCTAAATCTCAAAACTTATACTAACATTTAAGAAGTGTAGAGCCAATTCCAAAGATTAGTTTTTTGGGTTCACAAATATCCTTTACTAGGTACATTCGTTACTCGCTATATATCGCATATACGCTTTCGTGCAGCAAAGGTTGGACGTGATGGACGAGCTCAGTATTGAGCAGACCTGCACGTCCAGATACTCAGTAACCAAGAAGACTCTTGCTGAAGACAGCTTGCGCGAGGCAAAGGGACGAGCGTGCAAGAACGATCTGAATGATATCTTTCGGGTGTTCAAGGAGATTGAATCTGATGATACCAACATTTTAACAGCAGTAGAACTCTTTGTGAATGAGCTCGTCTGGGGTAGTACAGCCACCATACTTTTTTTTACATTCTAGTAATGTGTTTTGGTTTGAAGGAATGGTTGCCGGCGAAATTACAGGCACATGTGACCTATCAACTTAATGTCTCAGAGCTACGGGCGCAGTATTCAGTTGTTACCACTTAACATGCCTTGTGCTTGTACCATTTCCTAATAATAATAAAAAAACAAAAAATCCCAAACTTCGTGGTGCTTGACCTGCATTGCTTTGCCTTGTGTCACCTTTGACTATGTTGACATAAGAAAGCTACTAAAGAATATCACGTTCCTTGAACGACGTCACGGAAATACGCTCCAATTTGAACATCTTGGAGCAAAAGGCCGAAAAAGTTATAGTGAAGTTAGCAGAATTACGCAATAGAATCGCAAAAATGTCGCCACTGTCCGCACAAAACATAAATATGCATCGACGCGGCGAAAATTCTTATTGCCATACCAGCGTGTTAGCGACATCGACATCTGACCCCGATACATCGCCGCGGGTTGATGACCATGGTATTTCTGCTTTGGACGCCAACCCTAATAAGTCCGGGAAATCAGTGCCTCTACCAGCTGAGGCACCCTTACCCGCCCGGTGGCGGTACCAGAAAACTTTAGTGCAAGTTGCGCGACAGTCACATGCGCCGGTCACTAAACGAACTGTGAATCCCACATTTACCTACTACAACAGCAATACGTACATAAGTGACAAAGAAAGCTTCGAAAGCTGCTGGCGAGAAGAAGAAACGGCGAGCTTGACCAGCTCGAAACCCCCACAGCACCGTTTCTGCTGCATCCATGACCATCCGTGCTGCTGAGCCTGTGACAGCTGTTTACTTCTACAGATTTCACAAAAACACGTCGGGAGATGAGATCGTGCCTTTTACACGACACAAATGTAATGACCGAAGTATCCAGACTCAGGCCTTACCAAGAGAGAAACAAACTTCAATTCTTACGTGTTCCAGTTTCCTACGAAGTTGAAAGGAACGTTCCTGGCACCGGACTTTTGGTCAGATGGGATCCTTTTCCGAGACAGAATAAAATGAAGGCTGAACTAACTATACGCCAAAATTAAATAAGAAATATAAAATGTATATGTCCATACGTACGAGCAAGATATATTATTATGTTTTCGATATGGGCCACTAGTATTTTTATATCGTGTGCCTAACTGTACTATTGTCTGAAATAAAGTTTATTATTGTTATGTTTTCGGTTTTGAATGTGTTGAACGCAGTTGATGATGTGTTTTCTATGTTCACATTTTCTAAATCCATTATTATTTATTTATTATTTGGTGGAATTGGTGGTGACGTTAAGAAATCTAGTGAAATTACTGTTTGACACCATAACCGATACCCTTTTTTTTAATATCGGTTAAATCTTGGGCAGTTGTTGTGACTGCTATTACGAACATTTAAAAGTAAAAAAGCTTGTATACAACTACACGAATATTACATCATTAACAAGAAAGTGTTTTTTATAAGTAGGTATTTATTATTTTTTAATTTTAGTCTTCATAATTATGAAGACTAAAGTTGACTGTAGCATAACCATAAGTCTCTTAATTAGTGACTTGTATGAAAGATTGGATGAAATATATACGGTCTCTTAATTAATTTATAGAATTTAATTTTTTATTTAAAAAGTTAAAATAAACTAAAAAGACGAGAAGACCCTAAGAGTTTAATAATTAAATTTATTATTTATAAAAAAGAAAATTATAGTTAAATTATTTTATTGGGGTGATAAAAATAAAAAAATTAACTATTTTATTGAATTATGCTGTTTGTAGTCAGTTTGGTTTGTGTCAGTCGGCAGCTGTTCTCACTTCAGTAATGGCAGCACCTTACCCCGTCATGTTTTCGACAATGCCTTTTGTTCACTCCGTAGGCATAGTTTAGCTCATCTTTGTATGTTTTGTCACTATGAGTATTCCGTATCCTGTTGGATGCATCTTGGACATCTTTACACAATTCAAATACGCTCTATCGGTCACAGTCATCATTTAAAATTGTCTTCTTTTTAATTAGTAGGTCCCAGAGTCTACACAAGGCATTGACAGAATAGTCAGCACGTACCTTGATAAAAAAGCATGTCACTGGGAAGTCTGGTTTGGTTTTTCACCGTCATACAATATGTACACGGCCGACAAAAAAATAAAGCGGGGGCAGGTTGTGGATATTTCTCGCCGGAACTTGGTATCTTAGATTCGCAGGCCTGAAACACAGCACCAACACAAGTAGAGACCATGGGCCTACTGTTAGCAGCAAAAGTTATATTATAGAGACGAGATAAACCCCGTAATCTCTGTAGAGAAAGAACATCTTGTATAATAATAAATATATAGGGAAACAACCACCAGACTATTAGAAGATCACTATAGTTCTAGATCATTATCGGCCTACACACCACGATTATCACTGGAGCAGTGGTGCCGGTGACCCAGAGCAATCCAGGCGGGGGAATGCACAATACACGTATATTGTGCATTCCCCCCGCCAGCTAAGTACTCTTACTTATAACCCCCAAACACAATAAGAATAATTAATATGTTATCTTCGTACTGATTAACGTAAATAATGTTGTAGTCAGTGGCTTGAAACAAATATTTTTTCAATTAAAGTTTTTATAATTTATACTTATTGTATTATCTATGATAAAGACATCAATTGATCTTTATTTATAATTACGTGAAATGTATTAAAAATCGATTACAAAATACATAGGTACTTCTTTATCTTTTACTACAATATTAGCGTGGAAAGACAGAAAAAACGATCTTATAAGAGTTTTTGTTGTCCTAAGGAACAATGTAAATTTTATCTTTCTAAAACTACATTTATGCAAGTCATATATGATTATCGTATCATCATTATTTGATCACTTCTTCGTGTTGGAGAATCAAGGAAAATAACAAAGCTGTGGATATTTTTCCTGAAGTATCAAGATGCGAATTACCCATACCTCATTGATCAGATCGCGCACAAAATATTCTCTAAATGTTTTGTGCTTTCCAAACTGGTACAGAGAATTTATGACGTATTTATTTTACCGACACATAAAACAGCATCAAAGATTTGTTATCCACAAGATTTCCTTCATGTAATCCTGGCTGCACATTTTCTATTTGCTATCAAAGGGGTGCTCGCTTCCGAGGTCATAAACCGATATTCACAGTTGAATGTCCCATAAAAGAAACGGTAAAAGCATTAACTTGTTTTTCTGTTTTCAGATAGAGAATTTTGTACGGCCCCGTTTTTGAATGATTGCGTTTTCTGCTTCGTCAATTAACAAGAGTGGCTTTTTTTACTTCTGGAATTTATAAAACTATATTTTATTTTTACACTAGCGACTGCCCGCGACTTCATTCGCGTTGTAGGCTCGGCTTCGCCATAAATTGTCACTATTTCTTTTATTATTTAAGAACCTTCTACCATAAGTATTAGAAAACATATTAAAAAAGATGAATGAAATCGTTTGAGCCCTTCTCAAATTATAACGTGACCAGGAAAAATATGGGTTCAATTTCATAATATAGGCTAGCGACTGCCCGTGACTTCGTTCGCGTAGTAGGCTCGGCCTTAGGCCTCGCCATAACCTCCCACCTTTTCTTGGATTTTTTTTTAATGTAAGAACTTTCTATGAAGTATTAGACATAGTATTACATTTAAAAAAAAGATGAATGAAAACGGTAAAGCCGTTCTCAAATTATAGCGTGGCCAGGAGAAATAGAGGTTTATTTTTATATAGGTACGAGTAAAGATCGTATAGATTATACAACCACTATGAAACGTGGGCTTTTATATGTAACACATTTCATTTATATTGAGTTTTTGATTCAGAAATAATGAAAGTAGTTTGCGGCAAGTTGGGCGAAAATGCACATTTTTGTAAGGCATAGTGCGAAATTGTATATATGAGACATTTGCTTAGGCAGGATATGTACAGCTTTTTTCACAATAATTATAATGATGGGAAAATTTGCTAGAATAATGATATTAACTTGCGAGCCTCACTCAGGCTCGTTAAGAGTATTAAGCAGTTTTTAAGTATAATTTGCAGGCGTTCCGCCTTATCACACGGATCGATTTTAACTGACCAGGATTTGTTGCTCAACAAAAAATTGTATTACAAAATAATGGAACCGACTTCAACACCAAAGAGCGCATAATATTGTGATAATAGGTTGGTAGCTTTGAGCTATCATGGTACCGACTTCAACAAGTTATTTCACACTTTTTGGTGTTGAAGTCGGTTCAATTTTTTGGTAAACATTTTATGTTTTCACCATATTTTGTGCTACCTATTATTATTTATGCTACCCTTGCTACTTACGGGATCGATTGTCATTCACAGTGAATGATAATATTATCAAGATAGGCGTAACACTCTTCAGTTATTGGAGTGTAACTACTTGAATGAGTTTGATGACTTTGATTTAATGATTTTTTGAGCTCGGAAGTAGAGTCTACCAAACAAAGAATTTTGAGAATCAGTCCACAAATTGGGGAGAAATCGGTGAACACACACAAAATAAATACATAAGTACAATCGAACATATAACCTCCTCCTCTTTAGAAAGTCTGTTAAAAACGAATTTGAATGAACATGTTCTGATGGTTCGAACCACCATTCAAATATCGATAACCAATATAGGCGGGAAATGAGTTCAGAGAATGTGTTATATTAATCGTATAATATATTTATTATAATATGAATAATATTATTAATATGAATAAAATTATTACTTTTAATAATTATGTTATCTTATTAATATTACATCATTAATAATTATTAATAGTATACCATGTTCTTAAATATATAATATATATATATACGACATACTGTCGTACGTGACGTTGACATTTACGTGAAAATTAGTTGTAAGGTTTGGGCGGCAATGTCACGGGCAAGCATGGTTGTCCCATCAGGCATACGTTTAAATACGAAAAAAAATACACTCTTTTACACAGGGGATGAAGAAACATTCGTCATCTTGAAAGAAATTTATAGAATCGTAGCAACTGCCCGCGACTTCGTTCGCGTAGTAGGCTCGGCCTTCGGAATCGCCATAATCTTTGCATTATTTTTCTTTCATAGGAACCTTCTCCTGCCACTAACTATCACAACAAAAAAAGAATTAGCGAGATTGTTCCATCCGTTTTCAAGTTATAGCGTTACCAGGAGAAATAGGGGTAGTCTGGAAGAGATCGCTCTGAGCGAGACCGCCCATTGTGACACTATCAGTTTTATGCATTTAACTGTAATAAAATATTTTTGTATAAAATTGTATTGTAATTCTTTATTTGTAACAAACATCAACGCGGAACCCTAAATAAGAGTTAAATATTTATGAAATAATATTTGGTGGTGCAGCGGGGAACGGCAATGTATGCAGATTCTAAATTCTCCACGGCGGCGCTACCAGCTGGTAGTGCAGTGGGGAATAAAAATTTCCTTTTGCATTACCAGTAGTGCATGTTGGTGCAGCGGAGAATGATTGATAAAATCATAGTATATATTTTTAAATGGACATTTTTCTACTTAGTCAATAGTATTTTTTGTAGGGACGTATCGGCGTAGACATTATTATATATAGACAGTTTTTTATATGGACATATTTCTACTGGGACCATTGTCATTATTGTCATTTTTATACTCTGACTTTTATTTAATAATGGTGTGCGATAATCAAGTGGACTGTATGACTAAAATTCATAAATTACACTGAGGAAAATATTTGAAGCGACACATTTTGATGCTAGAACTTAACGAAACAAACTAAGTGTAATCGACAGAGAATGAAAAGAAGAGACTAACCTGGTTCGTGTTGGGATGATCAGCCAGGCAGACGGACAGGGCCCTCGGACTCTCGAGCAGATTTCCGACTTACCAAGATGCCTCGGGTTTATCTGCCGCCTGGATATGCGCGATCCTCGGTTTGTCCCTTCAATCTCGCTGCACGGTTACACTTTTTATGTATTGCAAAGGAGATTTTAAATTTAATGCGGAAGTTATAATTATTCTTGGTTCGACACGACGACAACCAACTACCACACAATTCTCAATCTCGAAGTTGTAATTTTAATTGCCACAGTTAAAATTTACCTTTTTTTAATGTATGGATGGACGAAGCTTTTAGCGTACCGAAATGGAACAAATGGACATCATTATACCTTGACAATTATCATTTTAGACCTTAGTCGCGTAACCCAATGAAAAGCATCCAATGTCCTTCCCCGAATTATGACAAATCGAAAAAACATAATTATTGGTCCAGCCGGTCTTGAGTACGAGTAGTATAGATACGAGGAGTATAGATACGAGGAGTATAGATACGAGGAGTATAGATACGAGGAGTATAGATACGAGGAGTATAGATACGAGGAGTATAGATACGAGGAGTATAGATACGAGGAGTATAGATACGAGGAGTATAGATACGAGGAGTATAGATACGAGGAGTATAGATACGAGGAGTATAGATACGAGGAGTATAGATACGAGGAGTATAGATACGAGGAGTTGTACTTATGTGTAATGTAGTGTTAATCTATATATAGATCTAATAGGGGTTAATTTTTATATATATTTATAAAAAGCGTTCCCAGCCTACTTATCCCTCCTATTTCCATAAATGTGGTCGCGAGCTCGTACATGTGACATTAGTTCTTTTCCACGCTGTTATTTCGCGCCCCTGTGTACCAATCTCCTATTCATTTCTGTTGCCTGGAAAGTGGGTCATGGCACGGTTTAACCAATATGCAGTTACAAATATACATTCACTTCAAATGGGATGGATATGCGTTTAATTTTTAGTATTACGACTAATCTCTCATTGTGTTATTAATCACCTGTTTCGCATTATTATTATAATCGAATTTAACCAAATGTGATATGTTAACTTTAAATATACAGGTTGGTTTTTTGGGAAGGGCGGCCATGGCCAAATCCGGAACCACGAGGTTTAATAAGTATGCAGTTATTGTTTTCTTATAAATTGAGGGCATGTCTCCTTTCACGATTTTTATCTAACTCTCGTAGTTCCGGACTTGACCATGACCACCCTTCTCAAAAGACCACCCTGCACTCGTGACGAGTACATACACATATAAACACACGTTATATATTGCTAGTCTCAACCTTACGAGAACTTACGAGTTGACCTCATTTAATCGTTTGGGACCAAGCAGATTTAATAGATATTTCTGTCGGTTATTTTGAGCTGGAAATTTCGACATGCCCGTGAATGACTAAATCTGAGATTAAAAGTTTGATATTCAGCATAACAATCATACCATTATTTCTTAGAACTCGTCCGTTCTTATTGAATAGTACATTTGCAAAATCGATATTCAATTACGCTCATGAACTGTAGTCATCGATTATACTCTATTTTAATATAATAAGCATTCATTAGTGTACAGGCTGCTGCGGTAGCATTAAGTGAATGTCTACCTACCATACGTACTAGTAGTATAGATAGCAAGTAGCGCAAGGAACTGTGCCAAATGGGTCATAAATTATACCGACCTCGGGGGAAACTACCTGCAGCCGCAGATTAGATCGTAGTTAGTATGAAAATGCAGTTGGTCTCACCCGTTACGTGCAAGTTTGCTGTTTACGTAGTTAGGTATAGTTCGCTATACTTCTTAGGATGTGAATACATTGCTGTGCTTCCACTGCATGGGAACTTTGGAAACTAGCGATGCGGACTTATTATCTACCGACTTCAAAAAAAGAGGAGGTACTCAATTTGACTGCTTTTTTATGTTTGTTACCTCATAAGTTTCGATAGGGTGAACCGATTCTCAAAATTCGTTTTGTTTGAAAGCTGGTGCTTCCCGTGTGGTCCCATTTAAATTTCATCAAATTCGGTCTAATAGTTTTTGAGTTACACTCTAATAACTGAATAGAATGGAAGTCAGTATAAAATTTTTGGTGGTGATGACCACATGACATCTATTTCAATTCAATGAATTGGGATAAAGTTTGGAGTAGAGATAGTTTAAACTCGGTTTTTAACATAGGATAGGATTATAACATTTCACAGCACAGGCTCTTTTTCATAAAGTATTATTATTATAATATTATTATAATTATAAAACACGAATTCGCGAGTAATGATGTAATTTTAGTCGAAATAATTAGAAACACGATATGCTCAAATCGTAGCTGAACCTAATAGTCCGATGAAATAGAAAGTTCTCTGTATGTATACCCTGATAATAATTTCCCAGTCGCTATAATTATACAGCATGTTAAATGATTATAGAGAATAGCTCAGAGATTATCTAAGATTATTTTTTTATTTGGATTTTGCGTTGAAAATGACTACTAAGTCTCGGTGTAAAATGGTTCCATCCGAAATTCTTTGGTAGTATGTTAGTATACATACGTATGTATAGGTATAAAACGGTATCCAGAAATACATACTTCGATTTCAAAGTGGCAGAAACTTAAAAATACCTAAGTATTTTGTTGCTAATGCATTCAGGAAAACTCCTACGTCAATTACTTTTTTTACGTACACCAGGGCATTAACCATCTCTATAAAAACACTTATGTTTTTTAAGCTATTGCTATAACTAACTGTGGAAATCCAGCGAACTTAAAGCACAATTAAAAAAAACTTGGCATTACACAAAAATCTATAAGTCGAAGACTACTTTGTAAACGAGGTAGGCACCCTATGGCATGTGCACTAAATCCACTAAACCCTAAATCGTTCAAACGGAGTTGATTAGCACCGTTGCATTTTATTTATTTATTTATTTATTTATTTATTTACTTGTTTCATATACATGCTCTTGGGTATGCATGACAGTTACCCAATTCGCTTACCCAAGGCTCATAAAAAATACACAAAACTTACTATTTATTCTATAAAAACCCATTTAAATACTTATTAAAAACTAAAAGAGCGATTGAACTAGATACTTTAGTAAAATATTTATACACAAAACAAATACACCTACATACATTTATATTTCCAATCCTTGATAAAAAACTAATTTACAAAACTACATTAAAATAAGGTCATGTCCAGTGACGAAATCCATTGCCGCTCTGTGAAATTCTCGTGGGCTGCAGTGGAATAGGTCCAGGGACTGGTGTCTGCATAAAAGATCAAGTAATTACACCGTAGCGATATCAGCTTTATGAGGCTCACAAAGGACGATCACAAACTCAATACTTCAGTTAATAGCGTATAAACGTCAGCGATAAGCGTTGAATCGTTGTCAGGCTTGTACGTCACGCGGTCTTGATACATAATATATAGAAAGTATTGTGTAAATATAAAAGAAGCTAAAATAATTATATAAAGGAGATAAGACCAAAAAGTCTGTACTTGGATGAAAAATAAACAATACGTGGGTAAGAAGATATTGCCAAAAAACATAATGACAATTTTCTGGATAATAATGATATTATAAATAATTTAAAAAAAAAATATTGACGGAGGATTTTTTTTATATCAGGACTAGTTATAATACAAAAGGCGTTTTTAAAATACTGCCTCATCAACATCGAAATATTTTTGGAGTCCGTTTGATACATATACTTATTTATATATCTATATAATGTTATAAAGAGGAAAATATCATCATGATGCATACCATAAAGAATAAACTTTATAAATGGACCGCTTTCAAAAATTCTTCCACCATTAGAGTGCTACATTATCTCTGAGTAACATAGGCTATGCACTTTGATTCATCGTCATCATCATCCATCATCCCGCGGGTGAAACCGCTGAGCACAGCTGGTACAAACATGTAGCAATAGAATTTCGGATGAAGCAATTTTCCTCCGGGAGCTAGAAGTGATTGTCACATATGTGCAATACCTTCTAAATTTACAAAGTCTTCGACAATTTGTGAACCGTAAAGGAATGTTAAGGCGCGGTCCAATCCTAATTTTAAAACAATTTACGGTGCTTTACATAAGGTTGAGAATTGTCTACCAGAATGGACGATTTAATGCGAAGATTCAATTGAATACGTGCTAATACTTTTTATATTTATTTCGTACAATCAAATGATACAATTTTAATGATAAAGGAGTCCATAGTTCACTAGTAAATTTCATTGGGAATTCGAATGTGATACATTAATTGAAATATATTTTCCCATAATTGAATAAAAATGCTTTTTCCCACGAAGCACGTAAGGAAAATTGCTAAATTTAGGGAATGTTGCCGATTTTTTTCTATCGAGCCAAGTTTGCTTAATCGTGTATTGGCTTCCATACTTCATAAGGACGTATATTCAATTTACACTAGGTTTTTTTTCCAACTTCGGTTATTAGGTTTAAGCGTCGAAAAACTAAGTTTTCGCGAAGTCGAATCATGAAATTTGGAACTCATTTCGCCTTAAAGGAATGTTTTAGAAACATTCCTTTATCATACTGCAATGCGATGGAGGAATTATTGTTATAGTCAAACCCCTCAATGATTAGACTATAAATCATGTGGTAAATTTTATAACAAACTCAAATAGGCAGGAAATATGGACATGCATAAAATCAGTCACGTATAGTATCGGAACTATTTAATATGTATGCAGAAAAAAGGGACATACCTAATATCATTCATGTATAGTTCAGTATTATTTATTTTATTATTTAACACTTATACCGAAAATAGGGATATGCATAATATCAGTTATGTATAGCATCGGTATTATATGTTGTATTATTTGATATTTATGCAGACAATTAGGGCATACCATGTTTACGTCATGTATAGTATCGGTATTAGATCTTGTATTATTTTATATTTATGCAGACAATAAGGGCATCCCTAATATACGTCATGTATAGTATCGGTATTAGATCTTGTATTATTTTATATTTATGCAGACAATAAGGGCATCCCTAATATACGTCATTTATAGTATCGGTATTAGATCTTGTATTATTTTATATTTATGCAGACAATTACTTAATATAGGTTGCTTAATATAGGTCATAAACAGTATCTTTTTTTTATTAATGTTTCGCAAACGGGACAATACAACTTTTACATACTAAATTAAATTGTAACAATAAATACAATACTTTGTTGAACGCCCTTCTAGGTGCGAACACAACATGATGTATCGGTATTATATCTTGTATTATTTGATATTTATGCAGACAATAAGGGCATACCTAATATACGTCATGTATAGTATCGGTATTAGATCTTGTATTATTTTATATTTATGCAGACAATTACTTAATATAGGTTGCTTAATATAGGTCATAAACAGTATCTTTTTTTTATTAATGTTTCGCAAACGGGACAATACAACTTTTACATACTAAATTAAATTGTAACAATAAATACAATACTTTGTTGAACGCCCTTCTAGGTGCGAACACAACATGATGTATCGGTATTATATCTTGTATTATTTAATATTTATGCAGACAATAAGGGCATCCCTAATATACGTCATGTATAGTATCGGTATTATATCTTGTATTATTTAATATTTATGCAGACAATAAGGGCATACCTAATATACGTCATGTATAGTATCGGTATTATATCTTGTATTATTTGATATTTATGCAGACAATAAGGGCATACCTAATATACGTCATGTATGGTATCGAGTATTTCTAGTATTTTTCAGTAGATACGTATGCAGATCAAAGGGGCGCGCCGAATAACAGGCATGTTTATAATTGGTATTATTTAATATGTATGTACTCGAATGGAGCGCGTGATCATTATTTGTGGTCAATCAGTATTTGTGATAAAGCAATATACATGCTGATTAATTATACCTAGATAAGATGTTCAAACCGCAGCTCATTAGCCAGCTTTGCGGTTAGAAAATTGGTAACTGTCACTTTTTTAACCGACTTCAATAAAGGACGCGGTTATATGTTCGTATGTATGATTTTTTTTCTACTGACTTCCAAAAAGAGGTGGTACTCAATTCTACTGTATATTTTTTATGTTTGTTACCTCATAACTTTCGATAGGGTGAACCGATTCAAAAATTCTTTTTTTGTTTGAAAGCTGGTTCCCGTGTGGTGTGGTCCCATTTCAAGTTCATCAAATTCGGTCGAGTAGTTTTTGAGTTACACTCCAATAACTGAATAGAATGATGGAAGTCGGTATTCAATTTTTCAAATTGTAGTTGTTTATGTGTATGTTAATCGATTTCTCCCCATTTGTGAACCGGCGGGCTTATTGTCTATCTTTATGGAGAATGAGAATGGGCTTCATTTTGACATTTGAACCCTATTCTGGGCGCAACCCTGCAAGCCTATTGGCTGGAACCATCAATGGGGATGAGAATGAAGTGACATTTCATTCTAGGTAGGTAATACTAATTAATAGGTACTACTTACTTTGGAACTATCATGACACCAACTTCAACAAGTTATTTCACACTTTTTGGTATTGAAGTCGGTTCCATTTTTTGGTACTTTTATTTAAATATCTTTTAATTTTTTGTTATATGATTTTTAACGCGTGCTAAACGAGACCAAACTTTGCAATTTTAGGCAGAAAATATACCGACCATCGAACGGAACTCGAACCCACCTCTTACGAAAGTCCGTATCTAGACGTCATGACCGTTAGACCACCGAGGTGATCCGTTCGAGTATCGAATTTCAAGGTTTTATATTTTCAAGTTTGTAAAAAGGTATTTATTACTGTTAAATATACACAAATACAATGCATCGCTACTGATACCCACGGATGTAAACTAGAAAATTAGGTATTTAACCCGTCCGCATCAGCGCAAAAAATAACAATAGATTTATGAATGAAACTTAACTCGAACGAGTCTTGCTGAGTCGGACAGATTAAGTAGGGAGTGTAAGGCGTTAAAAAATTAAATATCTGTAGATACTTCATTTAAAGAAACTCCTACTGCTCGAGATTAAACCATGGTTTAAGCAAATTACTTATAAGTAGGAAATTCCCTGAAACGATTGTTGGAACTCGAGAATACCTTTAATTTAATAATAATACGGCGACATGAGTTTTTTACAGAATTTATAAGTTTGCGAAGTAGTTTTAATAACTTTCCAGTTTATCTATTAGCAGTTTTATTTATTGTCGTATACCTAAGTTACCGATGATGTCACCTAGCAAGGTTGACTTCTAGAGGTTGAAAAGATATTGACCTCATCGATCCTCAGTCATGTACAGCCAACATTAATAACAACGAATATAAAATGTATAGTTTGATTATACACAATATTTTTCACTCTTTTATTATCAATTACATTAGCTTAATAACACAACAGCTATGTAATCTACGCTACACGCAACTCTTCCATTCGGGTATATGAACAATAACATCGGAACAACCTCTCTAATTAAAAATAAATTTATAAAGCATAAAAAGAAGCGAGTATTTAAATCAAATATCAGCTAAAACCGCATTCAAAAATAATAATCATAAAAGTATTTTAACTACTACATACTTACAACATTCGATAAACCACGTGTATAAAGTTTTGAAACTATTTATGATAGTTTATTATGCCTGCAATACGAGGAATAAAGTTAATAAAGTATATTTAAAGTACTAACCTTATAGAAGCGTGATGGGAGAAAGCAGTTCGGCTCGACAGGAGGCACGGTGTGGAGGCACGGAGGCAGTTCAGTAGTGTTAGCGACGTTTATAGAAGCCAGTTTGCCGCCCGCATCGTACAATTGTGGCAACAGTTTCGTCTCCACGCGAACGCGGCTGCGACGCGACGGCTCGCGCAAGCGCCCGGGATCCTCTCACCCCACCCACACAAAACATTTACCATCGATTCAGCGTTTAAACATTTTTTATCACGAAAAGTAAAGCTTTTGGTATAGATTGAGACAATTAGGATTAGCGCACAACTGGTGGGGAGTCCACATGGTGTATAGCCGCGCGACGTTGGGTAAGGCGGGCGTCGCGCGCTTACTGCCGTTGTTGTCTCACCGGCGCTTACTACGGGCACTAGTTATCATACACGTGGATCGTCTCGGCGTCTATCTGTCTGCTGAATGCTCTCCAAGGACCTTTGGGGCGGATTTGAAATATATAGGTCACCGAAAAACTGTGAACTAACCTCCACAGTGGTGTGATCACACGCCTTTAGATAACTTTCTTTGCGGGTGTGTGAAGTCACTCACTAGTCTATGCTGATAAACCGGAGATGTTGGACCAATTGGAAGTCTAAATTTGCCGTGTTATTACTGATACTGATATACGATCCCAGTTGCTCTATAAAGTTGTCCAACATTATACTTCACGATTGTGCTTCATTCGATGAGTGTCCAGGAAGATATATTTCAGTGAAAAAACAAATGGTTACATTGGATAAAAAAAGAAAAATCGTAGACTCTAATACTACAGTCTCAAATAGAGCCAGCGAGGTTGTCCATTATTTACCGGACATGTATATCGCAGGCTCTCATCCCGTCAGCCTTTGTCACTAGCAGCTTTTGGATATGATAGTTCTAGTTTTAGAGTTTCAATATATTCTCGTATAGACAGATATACCACCTGACAAACCGTGCGCGCTCATTATAATATCAATGTGTGCATTCTGAATTCACGATTAAGTTACGTATAATTATGTTTAATAAAAATAATAAAAATTTTGTTTAAGTTATATAATATACAAAACTAACTGGTGCCCGCGATTTCGTCTGCGCAAGATTAGTACCTACTTCGAGTAGCTTATCTTCTCCAAGGCCTTATCTATCTTTATACCAAAATGTCATAAAATATTTTTATGGTGTACCCACGGAGCTGATACAAAGTTTGTATCAGCTCCGTGGGTGTACCTAACGCAATTGCTAATACAAAATTATATAATACTTAGTACATTAATCAGTTAGCACTAATAATAAAATACAGTACTTACCTACGTACATACAAATATAAAATTAATCATCATTGAAAAAATCTGTCATTACATTTCATTACCCTTGACGGTATTAGCGTTACATTTCATCACCCTTGACGGTCGCCGAGCGCGTCTAGTGTATTGAGCTGTCAAAATGATAGCGTGCTTTGACTAAGCTATCAGAAACTGACACAAACTTTGACAGAACTTTCATCATTACAATCTTGATGTAGGCGAAGATCTTGTCATTTAGTATATGCTGTGCCCAAGAATATTATGCTTTTTCACCCGCGTGGTGATGGATGATTATGATGATGATGAAAAGTATCCTATGAGTTAATCCAGTGCTTCATCTACCTCCATACCAACTTTCATCAAAATTGGCCGAGCCGTTTGAGCGTGAAAGAGCAACCAACATCCGTTCATTCATCCATCTATCCAAACTTTCACATTTATAATATTAGTGTGATTACAGTATGAAAATAGACCCATCGCTCAAATGTTATTATTCATTTGGGGCTCTCGAAATGTTGCTTACGACAGCCATTTCACTTTTAATGAATTAATAAAGAATTGTAATTGAAGTGTTACTTCAATTAACAATAATCTTTTAGTCTAATAGTCTGTTATCAGTGGATTATACAAATCCACTAAAATCTACAGGCTAGTAGCCTGAATGACCCCACTTAGGCCCAAGTGTGGGCTCACATATGTAGAAACAAACTAAGAGGATTGACCTATATATCGGCTGCCCCCTAGGAATTACTGAGCTAATTCCTTTGCGAGTAGTTTATAAACAGTGCCGTCAGCGTAAGTGGGATCGGAATATATTTTGTGTTAGAATAGCGCAATCAAAATAGATCTCGGTTCATGTACGATACCATTTTGAATCACAAATATTTTTGGTGTTAGTGCTATTGTATACAGGATGTTCCACGGCTATGCCATATGGAGGAAAAGTACCTTGAATATTTTAGATAGGGTATTTAGCTGAAAGGAGGCTTTATTTTATTTTTAAAACTTAGTAATACTGCATTCAAAGATTTTATAAAAAATTACTTGCTTCGTCTGGGAATCGAACCTACTGAAATGTAAAATAAATCATTCTGACAATTTGTAATGCCAATCGAAAGGATTGACAAAAAATTGCAATTCCTCTTAAGTAACATAGTATCTCAAAAGAAAGGTATAACGTAAAACTACTCATTTTAAAAAACATACTAAAATTTCCAAGTCATTTAAAAATACATACTAAAATTGCCGAAGTCAATTGAGTATCTTAATAAATAAAAAAATATATCTTAATAAGTAAATTAATTAAGCAAATCATCAATCTTTTATTAAGTTCGCTGCCTCTTGTTTTTCTGATGATACTCGTATATTCGTTACAGTATGTCTCAATTCTGTTTGTAACTCGTCAACTTTTTCGCATTGCCTTTTATAGAAAATTTTTCACGTATCCCATATACATTTCTTTCTTTTCAGATATTATATTATTTAAGAGGAACTATTATTTTATGTCATTTCTTTCGATTCTTAGGACGATAAAACACTCTATCGTCTGCCGTCCGCTGAGCAACTCTCAATTAGAGAATTTAATTTGCAAACGAGAATTCTTTTTCAATGGATCTTTTTACTGAGTTTCCAATACCTCCATTTCTGAAAAAGAAACACTCAGATACACTTAAGTGAAATAGAGTGCTAGGTACTACTTACTAACTGAACGTAACTAACTGAGGAAGTAAAATAAATTCTGAAAGAACGGGTTAACTTATAATGAAATAGAAACTATCTTTCCCGGAAGTCGATAAAAGACGTCGACAAGAGCCGTTACTGAGTTTGCTTCGTTATTCGATTCATTGACTTCACAAACCAATACAATGCTGTATTTTCTGAAAATTGTTATCTCTTCCTCTCTTGAAAACAAGTATAGTTTTTATTTTTTCATTTTATATATTTGTGACAATACAAAATACTTGCAATTCAAAAATTAAATTACGTGGAACATCTTTACTTTTCTTTAATGGTCCTTGAGACACAAAGTTTTATCGCTAGTTCCATCATAATTACGGGGGAACATCTTCATTTTTCTTTAATGGTACTAAGGATACAAAGTTGTATCGCTAGTTCCATCATAATTACGGGGGAATATCTTCATTTTTCTTTAATGGTACTAAGGATACAAAGTTGTATCGCTAGTTCCATCATAATTACGGGGGAACATCTTCATTTTTCTTTAATGGTACTAAGGATACAAAGTTGTATCGCTAGTTCCATCATAATTACAGGGGAATATCTTCATTTTTCTTTAATGATACTAAGGATACAAAGTTGTATCGCTAGTTCCATCATAATTACGGGGGAACATCTTCATTTTTCTTTAATGGTACTAAGGATACAAAGCTGTATCGCTAGTTCCATCATAATTACGGGGGAATATCTTCATTTTTCTTTAATGGTACTAAGGATACAAATTTGTGTCACTTGTACCATGAATGGTATAAATCAATGGTACTACTGACATAAGGGAAAGTATCTTGAGATATTTATGGTATCGCGTGGAAAGACAGAACAGTCATTCACCCGATGAGAATCGCCATATCTGACCGTAACAGTGCAATCCAGTGGTACCACTGTGGTGTAATATTTATACGATAGGTCCGACTATAGTTTCGACATTCGGTGGTCTTCTTCAAGGAGTGTTCGGGACGCCCGCGTCGAGACGTCATCGACGCACTCCTTGCACCTGGATCGAATCCCACTGGATTTGATCCAGGTGCATAACATATGGTGCTGTAACATAAGATTTACCACCTTATGTTATTTACCACTTTATTGATTGCTTGTTGAGCTATTGCTTATTTGTAACAAGCCTGCTAAGTTTTTACTATTTCCAATCAACAGCTTTGGCTCAGTTAATAGTCGAAGCGCGGGTTTTTAGTTCGATCCTAGGCCTGTAATGTATTTGTACCTAAACAAGTATCCGCTCGTGATTTCGTTCGCGTAGAAAATTATCGTGATCCCTCGGCAACCCGTGAATTAGGAAAATAAATAAGTAGACCAACTCTTTCCACTACAGATTTCATCGAAGTCTTTCAACCGAGGTTTGTGAGATTAACATCCATACTTTCACATTTATAATATTAGTGAGATATTATAGGGTGTTAGTTTTAAACTGACCTAAAACTTCTTGTGAAACCCATTTAATATTAAACTGGCCTCATTAGCACGCAAACTTATCAGTGTCAGAGTAAGTCAAACACCTACACCAGGCGAACGTTTAGCTTTGTACTCTACTGCTTTGTATATACTATAGTACTTTGTGGCTTTGTCTCTAGCAAGCCAGACAGGCCGCAGGTCAACCTCTCAAAGGATTATTGCCAAGTTGAGAGTTGGGGGCAAGCAAACATGACCGTATTCTATACTCTACTATTCCTTCTCTACGTGTATTTGGATAATCAGCCTTAATCTCGGAAATTTATCACCAACTACAAACGAACTGATGGATAATTGAAATAAAATTGTTGAAGAGGTGGACAGACCCACAGAGGGTGGTCCCGTCACTATGATAAAGAGTAAATAAAACTCTACTGTGGTGTGCCTATACTTTGTACGAATTCGTATGAAATAAATAAAGTACACCTAATGATATTTTACCATTTAACTAATTTGGCTTGTTGAGTAGTAGGTACTATTTACCTTCATCTTTAAAAAATAGTGACAATATTTTTTTAAGAGCTATACCACGAACACGCACAGACGTGAACATTTTCAACTGACGGTGATAGTCAGCAGTATTTATATACGACCTTACTTAAAAATGTTGTTTAATTAATCTGTCCGAATCAGCAAGCCTCATTAGACGCATGTTTCATTCATAAATCTATTGTTATTTTTTGTCCTGATGCGGACAGATTAAATTTAAATAACGTCAATTAGTACGGCGCAGAACATTTTTCCTTTGCGCAGTACTAAATAACGTCATTTAAAGTTAAGCAGCGTTTATAAGTAGGGCCGTTAGTTTGAAATTCAGTAGGAACCTTCCTATCTACGATGAAGTACAGCGGTACTTGAGCCTAGTTATGTTACTTTAATACCTCTTCTTCTACCTTTGCCTTTAGTTAGACCCATGCACAACTTTCCTGTAAGTTCTCGTAAATACAACTCTCATAGAACACTGTTTTAAACTATCACGGTTGTTCTCTAAAGTTATATGATTCTTAACGGGATATTTACCGTGGTAAGGTTGTGGAATGAGCTCCCGATATTTCGGCGCAGTTACATGACATACAACAAAAAGTTTAAAAGTTGGGTGCAGACATAACGATCTATCCTCTTTCTTAGTCTTTTGACCAACCACCCGCATTCTTCAGTCTTCCCGTGAACATGGTGCATGTAACTGCGCCGAAATATCGGGAGCTCATTCCACAACCTTGCCACGGTAGATATCCCGTTAAGAATCATATAACTCTCATAGAGCTATAATCAAGAAAGAAAGAAATTGCTTCGCGTCTCTAGGCTAACCTCCTTAGTGACTTATATTACATTATTCTCTTAAAAATAAATGATAACCTAAGCATGTAAAATGAATAGAGCTTCCGTGTTCACCTTACCATTTTTTCACGAAAATATTTATACCGACCAAAGTGCATAAAATATTCTGTGTCCATCAATATCAATGTTTAAAGTTCACTTGAACTGCATATCTGACGCCAACTCGTAGATAGAATCCTGAATGTAGATGCAAATTACTCTTAAGAGTAATCTAGGTCATAGTAGTTAGTGTTCCATTCAATCATGCAACATGAAAGCTCTGGACGAGCCCGGAGACTTTATGTAACTCAATTGGACCAGATAGGCTTGGGAGCGGCAGATTTGTAATTAGTCCGGTTCTGCTACAATTCTGCTACAAAACGACAGACAATATTTAATCTTCATTCGTGTGAAACATAATTTTTTCGATAATAATTACGTTGTTATGAACTATTTGAAGTTCTACTTTTCCGCGTACATAGAGGAGAAAACTATGATCCAAGGAAGTTGTGTAGACATAACACAAAATATTTCCATCATACGATCATTTATTCTTATATTCCCAAAACAATATGAAACATATTTGATGCAACAATTCAAATTCATTTATTAATTATTGAACACCATATTTAACCAATGAGGTATGCAATTCATTATGAAGTTAATGATTACAAAATAAAATAGTATCATTGAATATAATAAAAAAACTTGTTTTAATGTCAGAAGATAAAGTATTATTGTTGAAATATCATAAGAAAAAGTACAATACATATTAAAAAGTCACAAGAATTTTTCTGTTATATAGTCATTAACACTGTAATAAGTTTTGTCAATTAAAAAAACTTAGATTTTATTTTAAAATAGTTTAGTCGATTGGATGTCAAGGATATATTTTGGTTAATGATTGTATATCCTCGGAGCCATACACAACACACTTTTATTAGAAAAAAGCTGCCTGTTTAACGGGATAGCAAACTTTATTACAATGTCTGTCACTTCTATATGTATTAAATAAATGTACGAACAAAAACTGCAATTTCGTAGATATACACAGAAGGTAATGTCATGATCTTAAGGTTTTTAAATAAGGGTTCACAACTTTCAGTTTGCCCTAATTTGTAAATGGCTCTAACGCACAATTGTTTAGAAAACCTAGCTACCGGATATACGAGTACCTATATTCTTTACTATCACGAAAAAAGGCCGAGTAAGGTAAACAGTTTTCGGACGCCACATATCGGAAATCACTGACGCGCCGACGCATATCTATGCCCCATAAACTGCGCACGTGATAAATTACGGACAAGATGACATTTCGTTTAATCTACAAAATAAACTTGCAATTTCCTCCAAGGACTTACGTAATTTAGCAATTTAGAAGCGCTCACAGCTAAGCTTGCCTTATCATACTCAATTGATAAACAAGGTTAAGAGACCCTGCCGCGGTAACGACTCGGGTGGACCATACAAATTAAATCTGGCACAAAATGTTACTCGTAATAACACCAGTCATCAAATAATGTACATACCTTACCAATACTATGGGATTATTATGTACTAGCGACTGCCCGCGACTTCGTTCGCGTAGTAGGCTCGGCCTTCGGCCTCGTCATGACCTACCATCTATTCTTATTTTTTTTTATTTTGGTAATCTTCTACGCAGTATTAGAAAACATTTAAAAAAAGATGAATGTAATCGATAATGCCGTTCTCAAGTTATAGCGTGACCAGGTAAAATAGGGGTTACAAATATTATCAGAGACAGCTCAAGAATTCCGTTGCTGAAACAACGCATGTTATGCCAGAAATCACCTCCTTCAATTCAAACGGCAAAAAAATCAGGCAGCCCCTTCTCAGCGAACATACTCGACGCACTGCAATATCGCGGCAGCCTCATAAGAGTCCAGAATGCGCCATTATACTGAAATCTTATGGTGTTCATAACTCTCAGCGTCAACATTATTATATCGTGCCTGATTAATCTGCACCAGACAGTTGCAGATTGTTAAGATTCAAAGTTCCACTGGACATATCTGTCCAAATGTTTAGTCCTACTTGCCCAGCGATTCCACTACAAGTGACTTTCAACCTTAACACAATACCATTTTCACACTGCAGCTTTGTCTGGTACTGCGATGGTGCTAACACATACATTTGCAGAAGAGTGCTAGTATATCACCTATATACCTACGCAGACCGCGTGTAGGTATCTTTCAGCTTCTTCCATAACCTTCCACTTCTCCAAAGGACAGCTGTATGCCAACTCATCCAACAAAACCAAATTGTAGAAACTAGACTAAAAGTGGATGCAAAGCACCCGTGCCACGATGTACACACAAGCTGGTTAAACTATGCCGAACTCGAGCCTGAACGCGCCATCTGTGCGAAAAGGCAAAATAAACGCCAAAGTTTATTAGATGCTACGCTTACATCAGAAATTGTACCCGCATCAGAAACACAAAACTTTGCAGTGTATTTTACAGTGAACATTATGAATAATAAAATCCGAGAGCATTTATTGTTTTTGTTAAACTAAAAATAAATCGTTTAACCGTAGATTGTTCTAAGAGGAGAGGCTATTAAATGCATAATCTGAGATGTGCATATGAGAATACCGTAACTGCCAAGTTCTTTATTAATGCCACGCGACTGCCTCGTGGATTAGTGTTACCGCAATCGATAGAAAAGTTTGTGTGTTATTCTTCGATATAAGCTATCTCCTTTCCGAAGTTCATCAAAATCCGTTCAGTCGCTTAATAGTGAAGAAGCAACAAACATACACAACTCACTCGAAAATGTTAACATTTATTAATACTGGGCGTAGGTATAAGTATGTTTTGCTTACGTGTCTAAATAGGAATAAAATAAAAACAATAATGATAATTTCTTATGATTTTTATTGAACACAAGAGCACAGAGTGCTGTAAATACACTTATTGAGTAGACGTCGTAAAAAGCTATAATATATATGAATGCCTTCGACGTTGAAGAATTCTAGCCTACATGCGAAACGGTGGAATACAATTGATAAGTTTAAACTAATAAAATAAACAATAAGTAATTGTAATCATACATAGAAAGGAATACAACTTAAATGTTTAAGATATAAAACATGGCATATAAACAATTATTAACATTAGTTGTGTAGTTTTAAAAAGGTAAGAACGTGTTTAAACTGAATTCGTTGCAATCGGGCGGTATTTAGCGTCAAAAAGCTTACGAGGCATAAATAAATCAGATCAAAGCAAACACCTTTTCACTGTAACGTACCTTCCGCATACCCCATCGTACGCGAACATTCACAACATTTAACCACATTTAAACTCGTCCCTAACCTTACAAAATACAACCTTAAACTACTTATTGACTTGCATATAAAATATAACAATGACTGCGTTTCAAAGATATCAACAATTTTTAATATCAGTCGGAATATAATAGCCTCACTATAATAACTATATAAAATAAAACAGTTACAAAAAATAGTTTTACATAGCTTTGGTAAAGTTTTCAATTGTTCAAAGTGATGCTTACAAGTTAGAATCAATTGTAGAAGTGATGGCGTATTAGCGTATGCCTTACAATTGTTTTAAAATGATATAATACTATTAGTCTTGTATGGGGCTCTGCTATTTAGCTTATTAGAATCCTGAATGTATATGATTACAAACTCCGTAGTCATAATTCAGCACACATTAATTATGCCAAACTACGGAACAATTCAATCACAGGATTTGCTTCGTAAAACGTACACTTAACTACCATTTTGCATACTCTGTTTATCAACTGTTTACCTTACTAAAGATAGAAAACTGATAAAGTTCCATACAAATGATGTCAATGTTCTATCTCTAATAGGGTAAAACGTCGGTAGATAGGATATAGAAAACTGGCATTATTATTCGTGACGAATTCGTTGCAAAGTCAAAAGCACGGCCCTTACACAACCTTAACGCTATTATACCACTCAACAACAATATCTAACCTTACTCATTCAAGACCCTGTGCTATATGACCGCCGCTGGAGAGACTAATTACGGGCGGCTGCACCAACTATATACACTACGTCTAAACTATGTATATAACGAGTATGTACGCGCCTTTAGTTCTTAGTCCTAAATCCTTAGTAAGGCTTATTCGATGATTATGTTAAAAAACCTCACTTATTCCATACGGAGAGCAATTCTGGCATGACCACCTAAAAGTTTTTAAATTATTTTCCGTGTTGCACATTTTGTTCGAATAGTGATGGGTTATTAACATCAAGACCAAATATACGGAAAAAAAATTTGGCCTTGGCATATCTATTCTTGGAGATGTTTTAATACGCCTATAAAAAACTTGCCCTGTCTCGTATTAGAAACATTACCAGGTAAAATGAAAAATAATAGCTTTATTGAGGATATAACATTGCCTCGAATACGAAAGGCACCTAATTTTTAAATTGCATTTCATGTAATACTTGCAGAATGCCTAATTGAATTCACGTTTTATTTAGATGTTAGTATTTAAATTTAAGTGGTCGTGTCAGTTTGTTTCAGCTTGAACTCTCATCAATTTGTCACTTGTTTGTACACTGACTTAGTACAAGTCAGGCGACTTGTATTAAATTCTTACTGTCTTAAACTTGAATATCGTTATAATACACATGTGGTTATATAAAGCCTCGCCAGACAATTCAGAAGCAAGAGATAAACATACATAGTTAAATGATCGCACCTATATGATACCTAACCTACTTCTCTTAGAGGCTAGCAGGCTACATATCTGATACTGCAAAAGCTGCAGCCATAACCACTAGTATAAGCCTAAGTAACCCACATATCACTATTATTTATATCACTAATTGAAGTATACAAAAGAAATGAGAATTCCTAGAAGCTAGCTTCAATAGCGTTAGCTTTTGAAGCAAAGCAGATTAACGCTAAAATGAAATAATAAATTAAATGGAAAATATTTCCTTTGAGAAGCAGATCTAAATTATATAACTGCAAAGACTGAGATTATTTGTGTTTGTTCGAGAGAAAACCAGATTATTTTGAGTTGAGCTGTTTGAGTATTCTTTATTAAACATAGATAAGTTCTTTGCATATAGTTTTAGACCTAGTATATACGTTAGCAATGAAAAAAGACAAACAACCATAATCATTATTTGATTTATATTGTTACTCTATTGCTTCTTTTCTAATTATTACAATAAACACACTTATATAATAGGTAAATGGGAAAAACAATCCTAATGCCATAACATATTGTACTTTATATTTGTAAAGAATTCCACAATCGCAAATATAATTATTACTGCTATTTACGAGCTTCAATTATAATAACTTTGATAATAAAATAAATAAGAAAAATACCGCACCTTTGTACTTTTTGTACTTCTTTGGCCAACTTGCATCCATCAGAAATAATAAGATATAAGTATATAACTTTCACCCCGTTACATTTGTCTGGTTTCAACGACCAAGTTCGCCAGCATTTATCCTCCCTCAAAAAAAAGTGGATCCTGGGCTATAAGTGTGTTACGTCATTTTATGATCTATATTTTTTCAAAATTTACAATTTTCTTTTCGGTTTTGATGGATATTGAATTATTTTGAATACTGCGATCGTCCAACAAAAGCACATTCCTATTTCCTGATTAGAATGCAAACATCTAACATTGGAAGCTTCCTATAAAAAGTAGCTTCTTTTATTAGAGAGCTACTGAAGCTTTTGTTATTATTAAAATAGCTCCGTATATCTTCAACTAATAACATTCTCCGCAACCCAGTCTAGTCAATATAAAACCAACAACTGAAACTACTTACAATGTGGAAAAGAAAAATGTAACATGGAAACCGACGATTTGTATTAGCGTAAAAAAGTACTTCTAAAAGTATGTACATTAATATTGACTGGATTATATCTACACGTACATATATTTCAGCACACTTCTATATTATATAGATATAGCACCAGGCTAAAAGTCCAAAACCGTACGTCAATTCGATGCATTAGGCTTAGTCAAAGATATGATTTGCACTCAGTATGCATACAAGAGAACTGCCAAGAGGTCTGCGATCTTATTGATATAATGTGTACACATTTTATTGTACAAGCATGAAGATTGACAGGTCTGGTGAAATCTAATCAAGTATAAATACATAGTATAAAACGTAACTTTATGGTTTTTGTTTTATTCGGATGATCTCGATATATGAAAACTGCGGTCGCGTATTCTTTTTTAGTTTTGCAGACGAGGTATCCGTATCCGTCCCAAACTGCATTTATTTTTCATCTACAACGATATATACACAGACACACTAGGAAAGCAGTTAACGCTGCGCTTGTATATATTGTATTATCAAATATATGATACACTACTACACAATACACTGGTGATTTTATTTGGTTATGGGTTCTAAAGACGATACCCAATGTCTCCACCATATAAACCTTATAATGAGATTACTCCATGAGTTTAAATGGATCTTTATAAATTAAGCAGATATTACTTTGCTTATAAATCTTTTTTAAGTTCCCAAAACATTGAACATGGAAAAAAATGGTTTAATGTATTTAACTATAAAGTAGAGAAATTTTAAATTTTGACGAAACTTTGACCAGGCTATCTATTATGTATCTCAGTTGCTAACAAATGCTGATAGAAATCGAAAAAAATGGCGGCTCTATGTCAATTTTGTCAGCTCCAGTCATCAACTTACTAACATCTTTGCTTACTGGAGATGTCAAATCTGACATAGAGCCGCCATTTTTCAAGATTTCAATCAGCATTTGTTAGCAACTGAGATACATAATAGCCCTGCCGCAGTATACCTACTCTGGTAGTTTTAACATTTGTTCAGACATATATATATGATATTAATATAATATTATATACACATATGATATTAACGAATGTAAAGAAAATTTATTCAGTGAATCCTAATATTGGCGATCACGTAGTCACCTCGTAAGGAAGAACGTTGCCCTTCATAACTTTTTACCACTACATTCCGTATAATAGCTATAATATTGTCACTATAGATCGCGATATAATTCGTCACGTTATTATCGTTGCCAATAACTCTACTCAAACTAATGTTATGTACGCATATTATGAAAAATACTAAATCAACATTCACTGTTTTTATATTATTTTATCTAATAATAAAATTAAAATAATTGAACCAATAAAACATGTTCGTATATGATATTTTAATAGATATCCATAGTTAATAATGCAGCTTACGTTAGTTTTATCAAGTAGTAATGCCTTATGTGCCTGCCGCAATTTAATTTAAACCATATTTGTAAAATATGAATAAAATATTGTTTTCAAACAGTTTACAAGCTGTACCGGCCAGCAAATTTGTAACACGGACCGAATAAAGTCTCGACATTAATTACTTACCAGAACTTTATAGGTAATATAGTTTATGACACGGTCCGCGTCATAATTCACGCTAAGTACCTCCGACTACCGTATTTTAAATACATCCACGAAATATACTTATAAAAGCTGGAAAAGCACCAACCAGACGATACGCTAGTTTGCCGATAATTTGCAATATTGGATGTTACATATTGTATATTGATCACCTGGGATAGAGGCCGCATGTCTAAGTAAATGCAATTGATGTGAGATTCTCTACCGGCCAATACGAGTACTTCTGTGACCTTAACTGAACATGAGCAAATCCAATCCCAAAAATAAGTTTCAAATAGCACTAGGTTCCTTAGTATTATAATATGCCTATAGCAATATTCATAGGTAATCCATAATGTCTATATTTCGAGAGTGATGAATTGATAATGTTATCGACGCCTCACGCATCGGGTACAGGATAGGCATTAAGAGAACGTTTTCTATACGCGTTGATATTTCAAAACAATGTCAAGAACTACACAATAAAATCGAAACTATGTGTTAATGACGGCGTCGTTTGCTCCGCTAGATCCTGTGCGCGTTTTAACGACGTTTATTCAAAATAATATCATATGAGGAGCTATTATGTATCTCAGTTATGTTGATTGAAATCTTGAAAAATGGCAGCTCTATGTCACTTTTATCAGCTCCAGTCATCAACCTAACAAAAGTCAATAACTAACATTTTTGCTTACTGGAATTGTCAAAACTGACATAGTTTTTTTTTTTAAATTTCAAATAACATTTGTTAAGCAACTTTAATACATAATAGCCCTGGTGGCAGGTATTTATTTATTACTTTTTAAAGCTGAAATATAATTATTAATTCTAGGATTGGTAGGTTAGTTGGTACATCTTATGTTAGATTTTTTATTAATTTACGGATTTTTTGTTTAAATTTAAATTTCCTTATTAATTAAAAAACTTTAGCCCGTATTTATTTAACCTATTTAATTTAGCTGACAATTCGAACTAGATATCTAGACATTTCGGCGACGCAACATAAATTTTTAGCAACAAAAAACTTACAATGCATTTTAATTAAAAAAAATAATTCATTTAAGTAAATTATTAATTTAATTAACTTAATTAATTTAATTATTTAATTAATTCATTTAAATTAAGTATTTTAAAATTTAAAAAAAAAAATTAATTTTATTAAATTAATGTAATAAATTAAATAAATTAATAAATTAAGTAAATTAATAAATTAATTTGATTAATTGAATAATAAATTAAATTACTTAATTTGATAAATTAAATAATAATTTAAATTAATTTAATAATTTAACTAAATCAAATTAAATTTATTAATTTATTAAATTAATTTATTAATTTAATTTATTAATTAATTAATAATATATTTATTAATATAAGTTAAATTAATTTTAATTTAATTTTAAATTTAATTGAAACAAAATACTTACAATGGATTTTAATTTAAATAATTTATTTAATTAATTAATTAATATAATTATTAATTAATTAATAAAAAATTATTAATTTAATTTAAGTAATTTAAATTAAAATACTTACCATGCATTTTAACTCAACATTGAAGCTAATTGTACGTGCCATGTTTACATAAAACTCATATAATTGTGGATAAGTGCTTTTTATTAGCAGAAAAAATGGTATACTTTCTCTCCTAAAGGAGCTAGCGTATACTGAAAACAGTATCTAAAAGTAAATTCTAGTACGTAGACATTTGTCTCTAGATTCTATAAATTAGTCTTTAGATGTTATCGAATCTAAATAGGATGAAACTATGTTGGTGTGCCATGCATACGGGATAGTAGTATCTTAAATCTTCTGCCAATTAACTATTTGTTAGCGCACCTATCGATCACGGCTATACTAACCAGCTCTTGTTATTGGCAGTTACGGATCAGTGGTATATTTATAGTGTTTGTCAGTTTGTTGGCATATTAGATACTGCATTCGTGGCTTTATATTTTAGGTAAATATAATTATGTAATTTGCGGCCCCTTGGCGGTAATTGAGCATATTACCCTTGTCAATTAACCGTTCATTAGTATTTATTACGTATTCCGAGTTCAAATTAAACGGTTTCGTGATTTGCTCGTGCAAACTGCTATTAGTATTTATCAATGCACAAAACGCCCAGCTTCGTTCGATTTTATTACTCAGTTTCTTTAGCATTTTCTGTTAAGGTACAACCAAAGTAAGTATATATCTATAAGTAGAACGTCTTCCCTATTAACGTCGATTCACGCAGGTTTTGCGCGAGACGCGTGTACACATGCATACCACAACAATTGTACACATACAAATACACAGCGCATCTACGTTTTGTTGGTAGCATACCTAAGCAACAGAAAACAATACATTTTAAAATCTGCCGACCCCGATCGCTCTACCGGCACTCGAGTAATAATTGCCGGCAAGCGTCCTAAAGACATAAAGTAAGTAGTAAGAGACATACATATGTTAAAGACTGTAAGGACGTACCTCGTTTCTGAACAATAATAGAAAAAAGGTTATATATGTCATAATTTATGACGTTTCAACTTTAAAATAACTTTTCCACGCTAGCGGATAAAATTGACTTGCTCTCATATTTCGAACGATGAACGAAGCCTTTCCGATAGTGAGGTGAAAATAAAATTAGTGAGCGAAAAATGTATTCTTAAAATTGGAATGCGACTCAATTATCTCTATGTGACAAGTTCAGTGCAGTGACTCAAGAAACTTTAGCTCGACATTATGACAATCTTGGTCCGTTTCATCACCAGTAAGTATACAAAAGGCTGTCTTTTACCACAATTTACTATCAAACGTATGCGATGAAGTTGTTCAATCTCAATAAAATATCGGAGACTTGCAGCTAGCTTGGAATGTAAAATATATAAAGAAGCATCACAGCCAGGGGCTTTCAATAAGGTACGTTTCCAACTCCCGTTTCTTTGTAAAGTAAGGTATGCCTCCCATTCTATGTATAGCAGGAAACGACTTCGAATGTCTACTTTAATGTACAAATCTATTTGAATATGAAAACAACCTGCATTCGATATAGGATAGAAACTACAGGATCGTTTTTTTTTTGATTAAATAAAAGTAGCATAGTACGGGCCGACGGGCAAGACACCTTCTAATAAAAATAATCAAGCCTGTGCGTCCTCGAAAGGGTTGGCGGAGCTGTATGAACCTCCACGTTTTGATATTTATATTATTGATCTCATGTAAGGACTAGAACTACTATCAGCTACTGAGAATTTCTAGTCAGAAAGGGCCTTGTCCGGCACCTCACGAATTCGATGCAGCACTATTAGAAACAATTCCTAAATGATGTTGTGAGCATTTCGTTATTATTTTACTTCGAGCTTTGGATACTTTAGCTAATACAACTTCTCGTTAGTACTTTTCCAAATCTCAATTGTTTAATACTATTCAATGACAAGATGGTCATATCATGTGCCTAAGGGCAATAATCGCCCCTGCCCATGACAGTCGCGACGCTATCCATAAATTATAACTTAATTTTAGTAGACACTGCATTTCACTTGTCACTCCAAGACATAGATTTTAGTTCAATTCTCCCAATCACACACGTCCTCGCACACTACCACAGCGCAGGTTATCTGGGTCTGCGGTGCTATAAACCAAGATGGAACTTCTGCACAATAAACAATTAGTAATAACAGATCTGTTTTCAACAAAGTATATATTATGCAAAACAGTTAATCCATCAAAGGTCACACGGCCAGACACAATAGAAATTTCATTGTTATAATGACATTGACACTTGAGGGGTTAAACAATATGTTTTCAATTTCGCACTTCAATATTTCCCAATTTGATATGCACAAATACCGAAATTGTACAAATGTGTCAGAAGCCAATTAGAGGTGTATTTTTTATTTGAAAGGCAATATATAATTGGGGCATGTGACGATACTTTTAAACAACGATCATTATTACGTCCACATAGCAATAGTCTTAACTTCTCAATAACAAGCTGAAACTAATGATAAAGTGAGTAACGATGTCCTTAATGAAATTGCACAAGACTTGAACTGGATCTTATCTTAGATATTGGAAAACTTTATAGAAGACATATTAAGGATTTTTCGCCGTAGAACGTTAGATACAGACATCAAGGAGACTATCGCTCTTTCAAGAATATACGCTTTTAGCGTAATATACTTGTAGATATACATCTGTATAAAGTTTAAGCTACAAAGCACAAAGTACTTGAAAGGATTTTTCTGGTATTAGAAGTAAAATGGAACATTGTGCCACAGTACATCTTTTATGTAGATACAAACATGAAAGTAAACATTTCATGTTAACCCACGCAAAACAAGTTGCGCTACTACGTAAGCTCACGCTATTTGGTAAAATCTACTACGTCTGAAACTGTGGCAAGTTTAAAGAAAGAAAGTTCTTTTTAAAGAGAAAAAAATTATGAGAACCTGCAGTGGGTGCGATAAGTCTATTCAATAATAACTTTATTGACTTTGCATTTCACTTTGCTAAATCCAAGAGCCTCGAGAGCTTTCATTTCTATTCAATTGTGGTCGCAATCGCAGGCTCCAGTTTTATAAACTTTTTTGCCTTAATCATGGTCCTACGATTTTTAAAATTACTACATTGTTGTCGGTACCTAGGAGTGGACGTTATTGCATAAAATATGCAGTACTGAGACGTCGGGTGAATATTTCTTAGTTTATTACAGTCATCCTTACACTACACCCCCAGATTACATAGAACTATCCACGGAGACATGGATGGATGTTGATTCAACAAAAGTGTACTGTGTTAAAGAATAAGTATTTAAATATCAAATACATTATTTCATATATATAAATTAAGTATATTATGTAAACTTTTCATAGTTTTGCTTTATTATAAGGATAATTATGTTGTGAATGGCACAATATTTCAGGTAAAAATCTCACTAATACTTAGTGAATAATTTCTTTAATATACTTAGTCAAGTATACACATTATTCGTGGCTCATAGTTACTAGACAAAAGGTATTGAATAAATGAGGTGATGTGCTCACTTTAATGTGACTATTACGTATGTACAAATGGACACGAAAATATCCTGAACGGCCATTTTCGTCTCCATGTGTACTGTTTGTGGAGTTTTGTTGGAAGGTGTGTAGGCTCGGGATACTCACAGCTTATGACGTCATGCATATACATAAATAAATTAATTATTCAAAGAGATTAAAAAGCGCCTGCCCGATGATAATGCGGCAATCAATTGTCATTGACCAGCAATTTTTTTTAACATAAATACTTTGCGCAGTTAAATCCAATTATTTAATTGAACATTGTGACATTAAAAAACTTAGTGACATAACGCAACTCCATTTACAAATATGGATTCTTGATCGATACTATAAAAATATGTGACGAAAAAGTGGCGTTTAAATAGGAAAGTTAAAAGTAAATTGATTGAAACGTTTTTAACTTACTTCATATTCAAATTTACTTTATGGTTATGTTAATAAAACCAACTAGTTACCCTTGCTTTCAGGTGCACGAAGCTTTGCTGAAAAGCTTTTCTATTGAAACGAGCAACACAAATAGAGATTTAAAATTTTGTGCATTTCTGTGCGCCGTTTTCTAACCGATGCGATGAAGCTTATTTTCCAGGGCCCGTATTTTCTCGCGACCTTTGAATAGTCTCCTATTAAAGAGAACGTAGCACCTAACGCAGCTCAATGCGGATCGTACAAATATCGAATGACACCCCGTTAAAATAACTTTTATTAAATTACGTGAAACATATAAGCATTGCCACAATTGTCGGTTTGAATAGACTGATATGCACAATTAATTAACAAGTGTAATAATGAATTACGGTAAGTGCGTAAAAATAAATCGACAAAGCTGTTTATAAATAAGTACATGCACATTATGCACCACAAAATAACAAATCTATAGTTTTGTTCAGATTTTATATCCAGCATGGATAGATTTTATATTAAGCAGTACAATATTGTCGTCATAAATACTACATTTTTGTTATATATTTAATTTATACTCGGTGATTTGCCGTATATCCGTTTGGAAAGCTTTTGCAACAGTTAGCAAACTACGGGCTAAATCGCAAAAAGACTACATACTGTATCTAGATTTATGTTTGTAAAAGAAAAATGTAGCGTTGTATACATATCTATTTTGGAAAACATTATTGTAGTTAGTTAAACCAATTGAAGTCAGTCCATTTAGGAAGCACGCTAACAAATATTTTAAACATTATAATAAAGTAGCACAATATACATATTTATAATGTTGACATTAAAAAATTTGCAGGGCTATTTTTAAGCGTTAAGAGTATGTTTAAGCATTTTATTTTATTTTGATAACGCGAAAGATAAAAGGAACTTGAACAGATATTTTTAATACTACTAACATTTTGTATATTTTTGTATATTTGTATATTTTGTAATAGTAGCGCTAAGCCGATTTCCGTAAGAATGGTTTGAATAGGATTACGTTTGCACAATTTGCAGTGTTTGCAATATAACGGAATTTGTGTTTGTTATTTTTATAAATTTGCTTTTTGGACTTAACAAGTTTTTTTAATCATACTAATAAAAGAAATGGCATACGGAATATGCTGACAGCAAAGATACAGAAGAGAGTACGGGCGAATAATATGGCGTTTATGAAGAGATAATCTTGAACAAATTAGACTAAGATAAGACTGGACAAATTATCGAAGCGTGTTGGCTTGAAAAATAGGAGTCATATGATCGGACATCCGCATGGCATGTAGATGCTATAGCAATCAGCATGTAATAAATATGGTGATATAGTCCTACCAGTATTGCCCTGTATTCAGTAACTCGGTTCACTTGTACCATAAAATAAGAACAGTACTTAATGTTATTGTTCTCGTAACTCAACCGTGAATATTAAATATAACAAGTGTTGAACTTCTATGTGTCCAGACAGTTGTCAGGATAACAATGGCGAGATAATACTATCCTAATCGGGTCTAGAATGGGACAGTATCCCCTTAGGGACGCACAATAGCACTAGTCTCAAGATGTCCACAGGTATCCTCGCTCTCACTTTAACTACTTGCAAGACGGACTGTGAAGATATCAGATTATCACCGATCAAGACAAACGAACACATATAATTATATCATAAAGTAACCTTTGCCGTGCCATATGCACCTAATAGTTTGTACAGCGATAAGAATCAAATAAGTATTATACAAGAATAGTTTATGTTATGGTAGTCTGGTTGTACTAAGAAACTACTACTGGCTTCACGGTAGATACTATATACGAGTGATTACTTCTTACAAAATACTAGATTTTAAAACAGGTGTCCTTAACCACACACGCTGCAGTTCTCTTTACACTACTGGAAAAATAGGTTGATTTCTGCGAAATCTATCGTATTATTGGTCAAATATGGTGAATGGCGAGTCAACAATGTTGACAGATAAATATACCTATATAAGATCTCATACGTATGTGCAGAAAAAATTACAGTTCACAGTTTTTCATTAATCAGCGGAGTTTTGTATACTATCTTACAATCTCACCACTCCATCTGTCACTCAAAAAGAACACTATGGAAATAACCAGAAAAAATTAAAAGTAAATTAATTGGAAGTTATGATGTGGTGTAGGTACGGTAAATGACTTTGAAGATGATTTACTACTGTTGTTTCAAGGGTTGCAAGAAAAGCTGAAAATACAAGACGGTGAGGACTGTGGCTAAAAATATGCAAGTAAGATTGTGAATATGAGAATGGAAGAAAATATGGATATGGATAGAGATAGAATAATAGTGTGAAATGTAATAGTAAATATAAAACCAATCAAACCCAACATTGTATCTATACGAGTACAAGCAAGAAATAGTAGAAAAGTGCTAAAATAATATTATATTTTTAAACTGTATAATAAAAGTACAACCTCACTAAAAACTTTATACTTTCTACATGTAACAAACTGTAAGTAACTTTTATATTTATCAAACTTTAACTGCATAACATATGGTAACATACGGCATATAGCAAATGCTATCCCTTCGGTTTTGTGGAATATCGAATTCGTCGAATCTTTATTTCACAATACCACTATAGAGTTAATTCAACGTAGATTGTATATTAACAGTTACAGTGTCGTGTTTATAATTAATGGTTAATATCATGTTTTCACTAATGTTAATCAGCTTTGCGGAATGAAAAATATATACTAATACCGAAATTGTATTGTCGCGTCATTCTAATGGAGCGACATATTGTAAAGTAGGACATTTAGTTTGTAGCTTTAATACAAAGTGCGTTCCCGCACTGCTGTGATCACATGTTAACAAGTGCGCACTTTTTCATAATATCCCAATTGTATCGGCGATCTCACTCCAATTACTACTATGGCAGGTGAGTTTCGCAACTAGCGGATACAACAGAAACTACTCTCTAGATACCTTATTATAATTACCAGGTATATGCGACTAAACAGCTAAGTATGGTGCTTATTGGTATGTGTGGTTCGAAGCTGGATATCTGGGTAGCAGTGCATGTGTCATGGGCAGGTGCGACAATGAGCATCAAACGAACGGACTTGCTCATCTGACGCTGAGGTCATTTAGTATAAAAACCATTAGCAATTGTTAACGAAGATCTTCTTTTCACAGCCTACTAAGTTTTTTTTGCAAATAGAGCAATATTAATAAAAGAATTTTGTTTCGCATTTCATAACTATTCTATGGCTACATTAAATTTATTAAGGCGAATGGCGGGAGATCAGCCGTGAAGTCTTGAAAATATCAAGGACGGCAACTAATTGCGAAACGACCAAAAACTTTCACGGCTTCTTTGGGTATGCAGCAAGAAAGTTAGTCCTCTTTGATCAACTTGTTGTGAAACTCGGTTACTCAAGCCGCGCAGTTCGGTGGCTGTTCAGATTGTTAATTCGCAGAGCAATGTCGATAACTTTGGTTTCTAATAACTAACTTTAGGTCAAGCCGTATGCGAGAAATGAGCGGAAAGTGACTGGCGATTAACCACCATCTCCGCTGAGCTGTTGTGCATTGATAGGATTAGTCGTCCATAGAGAGATTATGTTGTACCTAATATTTTACTTTTTGATTGAAGATTGGTTGAAGAGTCGTAACACCTGTTTCATATTTATCAATTTAAGAGAATGTGCTTCCATTTTAATAAAAGCATATTTTTGTTTTTATAAAGGAACTACACATAAGATTAAAGTTATTTTATTACTGCCTACTTTTTTGTTAAACCTTTTTCTATGACTCTGCTATAAAAAAAATATTAGGTGTCTTATATATTTACCATCTGAACTTACAATAGGTATGACGTTAAAATATGAAGATCTAAATGTGTATAAGTGAAACTTTATATCTAATAATATAGTTATCTGAATATTTGTTCGTTAATATAAATAAAGTTACCTATATGAAAGATCTACGCACTCTTTGCTAATGTTCTCTCGGTTCAGATATGCCACACACTGAAATCGTCCAATCAGGGTCACATTTTTAACTTCACTAATTAATATAATTTAATATGTACACAGATAAAGCCGTAATATGAAATTCACCGAAGTATTGAGGTCACATAAGCGTGTATATACGATGCATTATAAGCCTAAGTATATGGGGAATATGTCACTTACACATACTTCGAACATGTATAAAATTCTATTCGCTAATCATACGACTCGTTTCCAAATCAGCTCTTTCCATGTTTTCCAAAATCCGTACACGATAAAAGATAACGCCAGCGATCAACTATGAGAACACACAAAACATTCAATAAAAGCCGCTAAAATCGTAGCTCTCGTCTAATAAATAATAAATAAGAAACTTTATCAGCATTACATAATTACAATATGGAATTTATTTCTTTGTGTACCTACTGTGTAAATTGTCATGTAAAATATGGTGACTATATGTTCATATAATCTTCGGTCATAGTAAAAATATAAACATAACTATTCCTATACATTAATAGGTATATAAAACATTTAGGATAAAAATTACAGATCACTACGTACGTACGTTATTAGTGATAGATTATTCGAATGACATGAGATTGGCTGGCAGCGGTTTCATCACCTTCATTGATACATCCTCGATCTTCGTCACCCATTGTTTCGCCATGGCTTCTGAACCAGTCCTGTAACAGTAAGACGGATTAGAAAATATATAGGGGAAAAGCTGGTGTGTAGATATTCTCATGACTTGTGGAATTATTTTTGAAACTGTTGATGGTGCGTTTCATTTTCTTAACAACTACCTATATTCCGAGTATATCATTCCATGAAACCACTGGGACTAACAGATTTTTTTACAGGCGAGCGTAGTGAATAGCAACCGCTAACATTCTACGCTTTCTTAGAAAAATACCACCTATATAGTGTGGTTGCATCGATCTGATTTATATACGTCAGTGATAGACTCTGCTCGTTGGCATTCAAGAATTCATATTTTGAAGCGTCCTCCAATATAAAGGTGTCTCAATAAGAGTGCACTATTTAAATTATATGGAATATTTTCTTTCTCAGTTTAAGAAAAGAGAAATTTTTCTCAGTTTTCGTGTAAGTATATTGCTACTTTTAAATTTAACAGCTGTCACCTGTGACTGTTTCGATTAATAAAAATAAAGCGTTACGCATAAGAAGAACGTTTACATTTGTGAAAACTCATTACAAAAATAGAGTTATATGAAGAGAGAAAGGGCATAATGTGCCCACAATTCAAAAACTAGCCTAATAAATTTAAGAAACTCGTTCGGTTGTTGACACTACATCTCGCCTGCGTTGACGTACCGGTAGGTCTCTTGAAAACATTGCTGCTGTAAACGAGAGTGTGGCCAAAAACCTAAAAGTATCAATTCGCCATCGAGCTCAACAACTTCAAATTGCACGAAGCGCTACGAAGCGAATTAGTACGAATCTCCACCTTCATTTGTACAAGATTCAGCTTACTCAGAAGCTCAATGCAGTAGAGTAGACCATGCCATGCGTCGGCAATTCTTTCAATGGGCATTAAAGCAAAGAGAGGCAAACCCGATTTTTTCAACAAACAATCATCTTCACCGATGACACACATTTCCAGTTAATGGCTTTGTCAATAAACGTAATTGCAAAAAAATGCAGGAGAAGAAAAGCGAATCAGCATGAGAAACAAATGCATTCACAACAAGCAACTGTCTGGTGCGTTTTGGTCAGGCATTTGATCAGGCAGGATTTTGGTCAGGCGGTGCAATTGGACCTGACTTTTTTGAAAATGAGTCTGCCACGCCGCTCATTAAACAATCGATTTATTGCAGCAACGGTCTCCAGACTAAATAATCTCACGAAATTCAGATGTCAACTGGTCACCAAGATCATATGAATTAACGCCATGCGATTTCTTTCTTTGCGGTTTTGTGAATTCTCGGGTGTATGCGAATAAACAAGAAACAATTACCCAGCTCAAGGCCGACATCCAAAGCGATATCAGTGACATATATGATAGGACATATATGCCATATATTTGTCAAAAAAACATCACAAATTTGATGAAAAGAGTTAATGGCCTGTCATCAAAGCCATGGTGGCCATTTCCCGCATATTCCATACTCCAAACATGATCGGAACATGTCTTCTAATGCAATATAAATATTACAACTTACCCCAAAAAATACTTGTTTTATTATAATACGAAATAAAGCACTCTTATACTATGACATTAAAGTTACAAATCGCATTACCAGCTGTAGGCACAGGGAGCACCGTTAGTAACCCTACCTAATCGAATCCTGCAGCAAACCGATCCCTATGGACAGGACAAAAAGTTACTCTGGGTGACCGCTTGAACCTGATCGAACGCGGGCGGGAATGCACTCATCCCATAATCGGATAGTCTGCCGCAGCCACGGCGCGGCACTACAACAGTTATTACTGAAGTAAAGGCTAGACCGTGTGTGTTTATTTACTATCGGTACACACCGTATTATTTTATGACATGAATTTGCCAACACTAAGTCACAAAAAAATTAACTAACAGACGACAATGCGCCAAATGTGTTGTCTTAAATACAGCAAAAGATTAGTTTTACATTATACTAAGACAAAGGACGGTATTATCATTTATTAGGGACTTCTCAGACGGATAGCCTCAATGGCCTAGCAGTCATGGCGTCTGACACGAATTGTCAGCAGACGCAGGTTCGAATACCGTCCGAGGACGTGTGATATACTCTCTAAAATTACAAAGTTTGATCACGCTAAGCAGGCGATAGTGCTTTAAAAAATATATTTATATTATATTATTATTAACTTATTCCATTTATTTCACGGATTACGTTCGGTCCTTTGCAAAGGCATAAGTGGGGCTATGGCCAACACTTAGAGACCTGTTTGGTATAAAATATACAATGTAGTATAAAAAACAGACATTTTGGATGAAGGGTAACATGGTACTTATATATATTACGAAAATGTGTAAAATGGTACGGCTATTTATATGAACTTATTAGGTATATAGTGGACTATGGAGGAGACTACGGCACCTGCCAATTTCAGTCTCATTTTAAAAGATTTAGGCAGGCGGTGACTTGCCACCCACTAAACGGGCCCCCCATAAGGGCCACCATCAATGGTGACAAAAGGGGCGACGTTGGTGTGGATGGCTAAAGGGTGTCGAGCGGTGTGCTGCGGTTTCACTAGAGCGCTACTACCGGCGTTATGCCCTTTAACACTTCCACCCTTGGAGCTTTTTGTTACTTGCCCTTTGCGTCTCCACCCCCAGACGGCCAATTAAGGCAAGCCGTGGAAGAATCAGGGTCCGCGGTGTCGCCACTCATATTATTATTAATATTATATTAAAAACAGAATATCATCCACGGTAGTGTTATGAACTATATGTACAAGATGCTTACCAACTGTTTCTAATATCATAATTAATGTGATAGTTTGTGAGTGAATGCGTTAGTGAGTGTGTTTGTGCGATTGTTACTTATTGACGCTCGAATTAAAACGTGTACTTCCCGACGGATTCATTATATTATTGGAACATTTTAAGCCTAAGTTCCGCACGAATAATAAATTAATAAATATTACTAATAACACTAATAACGAAAATAGGAATGGCGTACGTGTGTTTGTTAGTTCTTCACACTGAAACAGTACAACAAACACTGAAGCTAGTAGAGATACTTGTAGCTTAAAATCCTGAATTAAAAACTATTTTAATCCCGGAAGAGTGCTCCTCCGAGATAGTCATTTCCTGTGCAATCGAGGCACCGCTGCTCGCTGAAATGAAATGAAAGGCGAAGAATTTGTAATATCCGCTCATTAGCAGATACAGCTCGGCCGAGATAGCGGACATAGCGAGAGCTGCTGAACTACTATGAGTTTCTCTGTAGGTACTTTACGCACGTGAATATTACGAGGTATTCTTCTGTAATGAGCAGGAATGTTATATCAGTATACATTTTATTACAGTATCGCTTTTCTAACTTAAAAGATTTCTAGTCAATATTGACCTATTTAATTCGTCGCAAGGGAAGGCAGGTTTCTAAATGAAATATTAATTTCCGTGTTAAAGAGGTTACGGTAGGTTTCGTAAAAAGGAACCGGGGGGGAAAAGCTCGGGCGTCTAGACTCGCGGGAGTCGTGCGCCCATGTGCGGGTGTTTGTTTGGTCCCCCTCTAGGCGGTTACGGCACGCCATGTGTTTTGGCTTGCCGCAAGGGAGAGTGGTCCTGAAACGTACAGCCGCGGCAGGTTCGCGGTCGTGTGCGAAAGTGCTCCTGCTTTACCGCCAAGATATATATAGAATACCCCCGGGGCCGGTGATATCCATAAACGAATTCACTATGTCAAAGATCTTTGACGCAGTGAATTCGCAGTCAATATTTTTTACGAGTACATTGCACAATATAAAGCACTTGGTACTGGACAGAAATAGCGTTTAGTATCCGTATAAATCAATTCACAAGCAGATAACCACACACAAAGCTACCTGTTAAAATGGAGTCTGAAATCGCCAAAACTCACCTAATGACCATGACAGTTTGATAGGAATGACATATGGAAGATTACCAGACTAAAAAAGCATGTTTTTGTTTCAAAGTGACATTGCATCAATTGAATTGAATTGCTATCTTTCTTTTTTTGAAAAGTATTGTACGTTTATTTAATGGAGCTAGTTGATGCAGGTTAACCTTTTTTTTAACCTTTACACAATGTTTTAAAATACAAAATGACTCTTGATTTAGTACGTTTTTCCTGCAGCCTCTAAACCATGCCATACTTACTCACATAATTAAAAGGCATTGAAAATTCAAAAACAAATAATTACATAGCATGCTCTTTCCCTGTAACCTTCTACATAGTCTGTGGATTAGTCATGCGTGAGTGAAGTCAGGGGGCGCACCTGTAAATAAGAAAGTTTCAAGTAAGTTATTCACGCAGTAACGATCGAAATGCCAATGTAAAACAAAACTTTCAATAACGCCAATCGTCCGACTAGAAATATTTTGCCTGTAGTTAAGAAACTAAATTACGAAAGTTAAAACTGAATGATTTAGTACACAAGAAGAAAGTTGAAGTCTTCCATGACCGGAAGTGCCTTACTGGAAAAGCTGCTATGAGAAAGAGAGAAAATAATGTTTCGCTGCCGAACATAACGACCAACGATGTTTGTTATAAGAGACAACCGTCAACGAACTCTTTCAATTCACACGATTTCGCAGATACGTCCTACTTCAATGCTTATCCAAAAACACATGCAAGAAAGGGGTCCGACGAAGAGTGTACATTTCTTTTCGTCTTCATAACCAACTGCTGTCTTCAAACAATGCAACACCTTCTCATCTTCCATGATTCGTGTAGAGGACAGATTAAAAGTTAGAATTCACTTTAGAAAAGGGACAATTACTTAAGTTAATTCTTGCTTATTCTTCCTCTCACCTGTCGGTTGTCAATATAACAATGAAATTTCTATTGAGTGCGGGGCGTTCGACAGATGAAGTATTATTGACCATGTCAGGATAAAAGTTACAATGTTTTCAAAGCCATTCACTACATCGTTCACGAGACACGTCTTTTTTATTTAATAACTATGACTTTACCAATGAGAAGGCCATTCTTACCTAGAAAACAATAAAATATATGGGTTTGACTCAACTTACAACACCCGAATAGAACTGCCATGTGATTGGTATGAGCTGCTCAGAATGACAAAAAAAATTCAGAGCCCATTTGAGGTTATAGAAGTCAACAATGGAATGCTGAAGCCCTGGGCTGACTTTACAAAACCCCGATATTGGAATTTTTCCCATTCAAACATAAGAAAACTCAAGTCACAGTCAAAGAATAGTACAGGAATCATTATAGCGCCAGCTGAGCTGAAAAAGTTATTCGTCTGTACTAGGGTTTGCCCCCGGGAAATCCCAGGACTAGAATTCCGGGGAATTCCCGGGATTTTCAATCTACGCTAGAACCGGGAAATCGTAATCTAATTTCCGGGAATTTCGGGAATAATAAAATGGTATAATTTTGTTTTATACCAACATGTTCTTAGTCATTTACACGTTATTCAACATTATTTTTTTTAAATTATTCAAAATTGTTTTATTCCAAGTAACTTAAGTAATAAAAAAATTTAAAATACAATCAATACATGTTATCATTATCAAATAAACATAAAATAAACGTAAGAAATTATGTACTTAACAGCACAAAATAAAGATACAAATAATAAATAAGTCTTGTCAAACCAAATCACAACATAATTTATAATTTGTTAATCTAACTGATACTGCACCCGAGACTTCCCTCCCGCAACCAACCCAGATACGGGCAGTCTAGCCTGCTGGCAATCATGGCCAAGACGGCATTGGGGCTGCTCCGCACCTTGCGCACCAGGGATGCCGAAAGCAGCCAGTCCGCGCCTCCGCTGATGTCCCTGTTGCGCTACATAAACGAGGCAGCCCCAACACCGCCCGGAACACGTTGTTGTACTAGACGCGGAAGGCACTGTAGGCTGTAGGCCCTTTCCGTATAGTCGACTCACAAGCTGCACGTCTACAGATGTGCAGTATACTTTAAAGAACTTGAATAGTACTCTGATTAGCTCCCGCGGTGTATTCGTGCTCTCCAGCTTTTTCCAGAGTATATCGTAGGACAGGAAATCAAGGAAGAGTATGTTATTGCAGAGTGTTTGGGTGGCGGTTCTTCACTATTCGTCACCAGCCTTTGTCGTGCACATAATCACGCAACCATTTAGTGCTGCCTTAATATGGTCGATACTACGTCACGTACCCTACGGCGGTCTACCACGTAGTCTTATCCCTATTTTACCCTCCACTACAAGTCATTCCACGGATGCTTCACCGTCCGTTCAATATTCGCGGGCCTGACCTGAACGATGGAGAATGAAAAATTCTTGCAGAATGAACTAAATTGTTCTTTACTCCGTTCACGAAATTATTAGCGTTATTCCAACACCATATTTGGAAAGCATCCATTTTCTCTATATGTTTTTTACTTAAATTTATTTTAAGGCATATACCAAACCAATATAAGTAACCATTAAAAGCATTTTTATTACTGCAGTGGATAGTGACCTTATTGAAGGTAACAAAACATTGGATCGCGGAATACGGCCGTGGCTTGCGATACCAGGTTTTGTACTCAGCGCACGGATTGGCATCTTTATAGATCTCTATGATCGCTACCAAAATGTTGACAATACTTACACAAACGACAAAATAACGCTGAATGCCTGAAACATCTAAACTGTCATATTTACAAAACCCTGATTCATACTTCTGAACGGTACACAAGGAGATTCTACAGTGTACGTCCGACCAGCAAATGTAGAATGTGCACAATAATAGTGTGAAGAATATTAATTATAATAACACCACAGAATATAACCACACTGTTTATTTCACTCATATTTACTTACTTTATATAAATACACTTTCATCACTTGATTAGATAATATATCACTATTACGCGATATTGGTAATTATTTGCTCACTTTTCACAACATCTTACGGAGGTGTTGCTTGCTTGAAATCACTCAAAGTAGTGATCGTTCCAAACTCCACTCCCAGTAAATCGCTTGTGTAGCTATATTCAGACTAGTTGGCGTCTAACTAACGTCTACTAATTATTACAAAATCATTACAATAGTATGTACTTAAACACAAAAACCAAGTTTTCTTCGGAAGCAAGTTTTTTACAGCCTCTGTTAACGGAATCAAATGAACATGAAAAAATGCAACAATCAAACAAGAAAAGAAGTACTAAGCGCAGAGTTTCAAAGGCTTCTGCTTGTGAAAGAACAAGAATACAAACGCATAGTGATCTTCATACGAATGTCCGAACAGAGATAGTCTTTACCTGTCACAGGCGTATCTAATTTCTTATCAATTCCACCGACAACTGTGGAACCAGAACGAGGTATATGCTGGGTTACTTTGCAATAAGATAAAAAAAATGGGTACATAGCATATGTACGGGCACATTGCTAGCGATCGCTAGCAACACTGCCGGATTAGTAAATTTTTGACCTCCGGCACCTGACAACACTGCCTCAGACTGATACAGACCATCGTTCAAGTGAGTGTTTACAATACAATTTAACTGCAGTTAATATTTATAATTAATATCGTGCCAGTGCAAAAGTGCCGCAATTTATCCGTCTCCGGGTACGGAACAACATATAATAAATCCAAACTTCTTGCACTTGATTGAGATCTTTCGATTAAATAGAAATAAGTACACTTCATAGAAATTAAGTAATTACAATTAAAGATCGTCTTGTCTTTCACTTCATACTTTTATCGATCTGTCTTAGTTTTTACTCTGTAAATCATTAAAATACAAGTATATTATACAAATACCTCAAATTCCCGGGAATTCCCAGTTCTTTACACTAAAATTCCCGGGATTCCCGATTCTTCGACAGAGAACCGATTTTGCAACCCCTACTCTGCACTCAGTTATGTCAACTTCGACACGCGGAGAGTTTGAGCGGCCATTAAACGCGTATAAAGTACTCGTAGTCATACCATTCAGAAAAGAAAAGTATGAAGACCTACAGGTGTTAAAAGAGTTTGGCTCGTAACCTGCGCTAGAATTATACACTAGCATGACAATATATTTTATATCATCTATACACGTCACTTATATTTAGTACATAAACTATGTAGCAGTACAGTGTGTCACTTACAATTAACCATGTAAGTATGTATTCAATAATTAATACAAATTTATTAAAATTAAATAATTAAAATAAATATAAGTAAATTAAATCAATAATGAATTAAAAATAAACACATTCATTTATATGTCATAGATATGCCTATGATAATAACAAAGTACAATAACATTAAATTGTCAAAAATATATTTAATGTGAAATTTTCTTTAAAAATGCAGCATAGCTGTAGAAGGTATGACTGATAAGCCAGCGCTTTAGTCTTGATTTAAAAATATTTAAATTGGATGCCGCGGTAATGTTCTCAGGAAGCCTGTTGTACACCTCCGGATCCATAACTTGAGTCAATCGATTCGACTTCACTAGCGTTCGAGGTATGACAGCTAGCTTTCCTCTCCGTCGTGTTGGGTAGTTGTGACAATCACCAACATTACCAAATATCCCCATATTTACACGTACATATACAGCCACTTGAAGAATTACCATCGAGGGTAGTGTTAATATTTTTAGGGATTCGAAGTGAGTTCTCACGGACGTTTCTCGGGACACTCGTGCTATTGCTCGAACAGCCCGCTTCTGGAGTCGGAAGGCGCGGATTGCGTCTGCACCCCGACCCCAGAGCTCTGCTCCATACATCAATAGCGAGTGTATGGTGGCAAATAACAGGACCGCACCACCGTCCTGGGCAAGAATCTGGACAATCTTTTGAGAGCGAAGCATGCTCTGCCTAATTTCCCACACAGCTTATTGATGTGTGGTTCCCACGTGAGGGCGCTATCCAATTCAAATCCCAGGAAGGTTGTACTGGTCAACTGTTCTATTTGTCTGCCATCCAAAAGGACGTTTAACTTGTCTCTCAGGCGACCCGACCGATCAAAATGTATAAAATGGGTCTTTTCTAGGTTCAACACCAAACCGTTAGCACAAAACCAGTTCATGAGTTGAGATGCAGCGATGTTAAATTTTTGTTCTAAACTTTCGGCTGAGGATGCAGTCACCACTGCCTATTATAAGGGTATAAACTAGGTTTTGGTTCCTTTTTTTATTAAGTATGTGTTATGTATTTATATGGGATTAATTGGACAACGCATGTTTTGACAAAGGATGTTTAATCGGTCCGAATCAATAAGCCTGTTCATTCATAAATCTTTTGTTATAGCGTAAACCTGATGCGGACAGATTAAGTGACTAATTATAGTAAAACACCACCAAATAATATTAACTTTACTCTCGAGTTTAATGGTAGGTATATGAGCAACCATATTAACTTCAAAACATCGTTCACAGTCGCATACAGAAGCGTAATAAATAATATTTATTTCTTCGTAGCGTAAAACAAAAAGTAATTATAATAAATAATGGCGACATGTATTTGATAATAAAACGTAATTTTTATTTGTCACCTACTCGTATCTTACGCACTGGAGCGCTTGCAAATTTAAAGTGATATTGCAATACTAACAAATATATCCAAATTTTCCGCATAGGTTTGTGTAACCAAAAAATAATTTCAAAACTCAATAAAAATCCTATTCGAACGCGGTTGCTAGGCACGCCTTTTTTATCGGGCGGTAGGTACACACGTATTCTCTGAATTTTTAGATACGAATCCCAATAGTAAAAATATTTCAAAATAAATGTAAATGTATTTTTACGTACGTAGAGTTGTATCGTTCTATCAGTGAGGTTTATTTATACCTGCAAGCTTTTTTTAAAGTACTGTTGATTGAGATAGAACAACATCGCATCTTATGTCTATAATTATACTTTAAGACCGGCTAGGACTCGCGTGACAATAAAATGTGTAGATAAACATGTTTATCTAGATCTCAGAGTAAGTATCAAATAGAGTTGTCAATAGCGTATACCGGTAAGAGACAGAAATGCAACGAACCCAACCAATGGGGTAGTTGACACAGTCATAAATAAATTACAATGTAATGTTAACTTAACAGTAGTTGGAGCAAACGGCTCGATAAATTAAAAAAACAATATGCATTGGACTAACTTTATTTTGAATAAATTAAATGTGTACAAAATTTTCTTAAAGTCAGGTGACCAAAAACGGAAGTAGCTGCAGAAATGATGTCATAAGGGCAAAAACAAACGTGTGGTATGATAGTGTCGTACCCTATCAACAGATTGAGAATCAAGCATGTGAAGAAAGAAAAAAATATTATTGCTTTAAAACTAAATACATACTAGGTCAAAGGACAAACTGTCGATCCATAAATACGGTTATAACCGCAACCGCAATTAATAAGTTAGTTATACATTTTTGAAATTGATTAAATATACCAAAGTTTATAATAATATTTAATAGTCAATTTGTTAATCTTGTTATCACTGTTGTTAACCATTTACGGATTTAACAATTTTTCTTTTTAGAAATGAAAAAGGATCTTGACAGACATACAGATGAACAGACGGACAACAAAGTGATCCGATAAGGGTTGATTTGTCCTTTTGAGGTGGACAACCCTACATAGAACAAATTATGCGGCTAAAATGTAGTTTTATTTATGTAACTTCAGAGTTATAAACTTTTTTTCAAGTAGGTAGTTAGAGTCTGCTCTAAGAAATAAGTAAGTTATTTAACTGCTGTTTTGTATACGTAACGCGGATGCATTACTAAAACTTGCTAACACGATTGACGAAAATAAAATGAAAATAATGTTTTATACACTTTACTGACACTCGTACACCATTGTGAACATCAACGGTTAATAATCCACCACTATTACACGTCAAAACTTGAGAATAAACACAAAAGAAAATAAATTATAATAGTCATTGTTGGTTTTTTCCCGCCACCTGCATGCTCGAGCAAGCAACCTCCAAGCAAGCAAAACGAGTTATAATCACAAAACTGTTTGTTTTTGCCTATGTGACGTCATATGACGTATTGGCCACCATTGAATAATGTTTAAGTGCCAATTTTAAAAGTCGAAATATAAACTTCGTTTATTTAGTTTAAAGTTCTTTAAAAAAATATTAAACAATATGCTTGGTGTGTATTTCGGTGTCCTGATTAATTTAGCGTACAATAAAAAGAAAGGCCAACAACCCTATTTCTGAGGTATTCTTGATGCCTAGGAAAAAAGTTACCTGGATTCATTTTACTTACCTACATAATTTGGGTGGTTAATGCTACAAAATTCGATTATTTTCTTACGCTAATTTACGTATTATTTCTTATTTTCTATACGTTGTTGCAGTCATGCAAGTCTTGATATAATCCTTATTTATTGATATTAACAAGGTAAAAATAGTGGACTTACGAATAAAAGGTTATGTTTTCGCTTTTAACAAATCTTGTATTCGATAACAATACAATACCTTTTTTCATTGTAAAGTAAACTCAGATTTCACTAGAATTACAAAATTATCTTACAACTGTTTGGCACACTTGCTAAGTGTATTATTACTACCGTGACAAGTCTATTGATACTTACTCTTAGACATCGGTAGTTTTAGACTTTTTTTTTTGCCAAAGACGACGTAGCTTGTTTAGTCTATATTCGATGCTTCATAAAAGTATTAAAAAGATGGCGGGAAAAAAGCCCAATTATGTTTATCGTTGATTTTGTTTAATTTATCTACTTTTGTGTGTTTTGCGGTGTTGGCGTCTAATAGTGATGGATTATTAACCGTTAAATGTTCGTAATGGTGCGCGAATGTAGGCAAAGTGACTAGAATCATGAGACGATTTTTGTGAGTTTTCCTCGTCATCTCCTCAGAAAGGCTTCGTAATGGAACCACTTCGTTACTTAAACAGGACAGTGACTTGACGGAGGATTTATTTGTGTAACTGTGACTTGACTCTACTTGAATAATTATGTCACTTGATGCAACATTATGTATTACACAACTATTTAACTTGACGAATGGCAAATGTACAAACACGTGAGTTCAATAATAAAGCAAACAAAGAAGTATTAAAAACTCAGTTTTAGTGATATTTCTTGAACTAGTATATATATGCTAAGTGATATTTTGACAGTTTTTTGATAGCAAAATAATTGTTTAATGTATTTTTGTTTTAAAACCACTGTTTTGAAGCTTGATTGGTAATTGGTTTTAATCTTATTTGAGTGGCAACATTTGCAAGCCATAGTACGGCCATACGATAGCGATGCAATTGCAATTAAGAGCAACATATAACAGAATACCGAATTTGACATTAGAAGCAGTACAAGCAGAGCAATCGCCACACTATTTGGCGATTGCTCAGTAGCTAAGAGAAAAGCGGCCCTGGTGGCACAGTGAATAAAATTGTGGAGGTCTCACAAAGTTTACTTGCAAAATCATTGACAATACCTATTGTGTAAAACTAAAGTAGAATAGAAAAAAAAAATTATTAAGTCATTTATGTACCTAAATAAAAGTAATATGTAAATTTTGCCTGCAATCTCTGAAAACTCAATGTACGGGGTATTGATATATAGTTATTTCAATTTGGAGACCTACCTCCTACCTACTTCTGTACTTACTTATTAAGTTAATAAACTTATTCTTATTAAACCTTTACCGAAAATTGTATCCGACCAGTTTCGAACTTATTTGAAGTTCTTCGTCTGGAATTTACTCTTGTGCACAGCGGCGAGCTCGGGCCGCAGCACGTGACTTGACACTGAGAGGGTCACGCTATGTCTGTCAAATTTCTTCCGTCAGAATAAATTTACATCCTAAGGAATATTATTTTGTTTGACTACCTTAGGAAAGTGGCACAATATGGCGTCATAAAGGCATATGCCGCCAATCTGCGGCCGCGTGGCCTGCGGGATACGGAGCCGCAAAAGTTAATCATGATTGAATAAATCTTTTTACGATTTTTATTCAACGCAGCAAGAAAATGCCATCAACTTCTAATAAAAATCTATATATATATATATATATATAGGTTATTTGCTGAAATATAAATCTCTATTGACAACGTAATTATAGTATAACATAATATTTAAGGGCTTATTTTCAAATATAATTAACGCATTATACGTTCTTTCCTATCACTAGTTAAGTCCCTCTTGATATTTCCCTCCACATCAGCGGGCCTAGCCGGCGGATTGTCCTTCTTTGTTTTAGGTAAATCATCTGGATGCTAATTCTCAGCGTTACTCTCCCTATGTACCACCGGTCATATTATTAAACAATTGCTAATTCTCCTGATGGTTTATGAAACTAGCACAACGGACACTGGCAGAATTGTGACCATAGTCGCAGAAGCCATAATCTAAGAACTGAACTAAACTGCATCGAATATGTACGCTCCGTTCTCAGGTGTGTCAACTCGTGACATAACAATGAAAATTCTGTTGTGTCTGGTAAGTTTGACACTTGATATATACGAGTACTTACAGACAGACACCAACTTAAAAGGTTGAAGGTTAAGACGAGGTCCAATCCTAATTTAAAACAATTTACGATGCTTTGCAACATAAGGTTGAGAATTGCTTATCAGATTGGACAATGTAATGAGAAAATACAATTGAAAACGTGCTCATCCTTTTTATATTTAGTTCGTACAATCAAATGATTAAAATGTAATCATAAAGGAGTCCATAGTTCACTAGTAAATTTCATTGGGAATTCGAATATGATACATTCATTGATATATATTAGCCCATAATTGAATAAAAATGCTTTTTCCCACGGAGCACGTAAGAAAAATTGCAAAATTTAGGGAATTTGGCGGTTTTTTCCTATCGAGCCAAGTTTTCTCAATCGTGTATTGGCTCCCATACTTCATAAGAACGTGTATTCAATTTACACTACGTTTTTTTTCAAACTTCGGTTATTAGGTTTAAGCGTTGAAAAACTAAGTTTTCGCAAAGTCGAATCATCAATTTGGTCGTAATTTACACTCATTTCGCCTTAACAAAATCATTATCGAGTAGTGTAGGTATAAATCAATTGATATTATAACTAGGAGTATAAGCAATATTACAGCTTTTTTAACGATACATGTCTATAAACAGATTTTATTGGGTTTGTTCCGCCTATTTCACTATACATTAAAGTTAAAATTTATACATGCTATTCTGAAAATTTTACAAAATTGATATAGTACGTTTTTTTTGTCTTCTATTTTATCATATACCGGGACACAAAGTAGCATGCTTGTTAGTTAAGAATGATCCATCTCCATTTCAAATCTTATTATCTTATTACTGGGCTAAAAAGACTCAAAATCCAATGTCTCGGGGTGTCAAGCGCAGTCAGTGCCACGCAAAACTACAGCTCCTAGCTCTGGATGGCACTGCAACTATCACAGACTAGCAAGCGTATTGCTTAACATCAGGTGCACTACTAACCCGTCTGTCACTTCATTGCTTAAAAACTAAAATCAGATGAGACGATCAGTCACCACTTGCTTACAAACTGTCGCATTTATAATGCACCGAGCTAGCGAAGCGTCTCTGCTTTAACTGGCCAAATTGAATTTCATCTGTCCGTATGTTTGGTAGGTTGTGTGTACGTCTTCCTGTGCAGGTCGCAATTTACAACCAATCTTGACGAATTCTTCAATCAAATAATCTTGACGAAACTTGGTATGCATGTTCAACTATTTAATATAATTTTTTTGTGGTCGGCGATGTTAGTAGGGGCGGTACTTTTCCTAAAAGAGGGGAAGTTTGCTGCGGTGCTATTTACCAACCAGTTTTGATTTGATAAACACACATTAGGTACCTGTCATTAAAGAGGAATTTCTAATATTAGCATAATTTGTCATATGATTTCCGAGAGAATAGGTTGTGAAGTAATGCGAAAAATTGCCCCTGATAAGACTATGTGCTATTGAGGTCTACTACTACTACTACTAGTAGTATTAATGTGAAATGTGATCATAATCCATGAATGTCTATGTTTTCTGATTAAATGTTAAATCAACGATAGCACTGCAATGACATGTCAGTAGTTAGTGAATGAATTTCGCATTGGATCCAATCTAAAAAGGTCAAAGGCGTCAAACGCAAGCTTAATGGAACGCGCTCACAAAGGCGAGATAGCGTTTGATACCAGCCGGTCAACATACGTCAAAGGGGTTCAATTTTAGTTTACTGAAGAATATTAGAAAAATTTCAGTGATACAAATTTAAATTAAATTTTCGTATCAACGCGGTGCAACATGGCTAATTCATCAGCCACCGCTCCGTTAGGGAAGCCCTAATCAGTTGAAAGCGGGTATCGTGAGTGTTTACACTTGTGGCTGTCACACGAAAAATTCGTAAGCTAATTATATATATGTCGTATTATGTTGACTAAAATTATGTAATGTGTAACTTCATTTCGTTATAACGATAGTAACTAAGTACTTAATTTTGTTTTACAATTCGTATTAGTTCGTTCGTATTTCGTTTGAAAAAAATAATTACTGCTACTTTTTTTATATAAAGACTTGTGTCGAGTATGTCTAAACCTTTCCGTTCTACGATTTCTACACCATAGTGTAAAGACATTTTTTATTGTTTGTTTATAATTGATGAACTTAAAAACTACTTACGCGATTTTGAAAATTATTTCATTTGTAGAAAGGTACATTGTTCCCGAGTGACATACGCTACATTTTATTCATAATCATCATCGTTCATCACCACACGGGTAAAATCGCAAAGCGCAGCTTGCATTGCATAAAATAAATGGTAGTAAAAGTAACGGCGGCTACTTCTTTGTTGTCTCCCACAAATCTACTAAATAAATATGTATCGCTTATAAATTTATTGTGATAATTAAAAATGTTTTTTTAATACCAGTTATGTGTAGTAAGAAACGATTATGAAACAAACATCAATATAACTACAAAACATTTCGTTTAAATGTAGATACTGGTATGAAGTACATACTCATTATCATCGCAGCCGCAGGACGTCCACTGCTGAACATATGCCTCCCCCATGAAGTACATATATAAGTGTATTCTGTTTTGCCCATAATCTATCTCTATAAATAAAACTGAATCCCTATTTCTTCTGGTCACTGATTGTGTGTGATTAGGTAAGAGTACATATCACATAGTACATATCATACATAGCGTACATAAGTACATAGATTGAACTCGGGTATGACGATGCGATGTACTCGTATATAGGTCGATGTATCGAAGTGTTGGAATTAACGTAATTTGAAATTCGTGTATCATGTGTAGGTAACATGATTTGCTGGCGGCTTACACGGGAGCTGGATATCGGCCGAGATTCACAGCTCAATGGAGCGAACATCGATCCGATTTTAGATAATATGGTTGCAGGCAGGCGCACGTCGATCGCGTATTTTCATCAATTTTATTTTGCCATTCTTATTCTTACTCTGATTCGGGGCGCTGAGTCCTGCACTGACGTCCAGCTTAGGGTGTATTGTGCATTTCCCCCGCTGGCCTTTACATCAAGCCATGGCATCCCAACTCTTTAATATAACGAAGTATGACCATGGATCACCGGCACAACTGCTCCAGTGATATTTATTTATTCAGAGTGTGTAGACTGAAGATGAACTATTATAGTGATCCTCAAGTAGTCCGGTTGTGTTCCGTACATTTTCCGTAGCCGTGCACTGCAACAGCACCTGACTCACGGTCTTGCCCTCCAGTACATCCTCTGCACAGTGGACTATCCGTAGCACCAGTCTTATATAGATGGTGGTTGAGATTGCAGTGACCTGTGATACGGCCTACTAGTCCTTCCTACTAGTAGGCGTAGGTCCTGTTTATTTTGCCATTCCATTGTAAATAATTGTCAATCGAAAATTAGATTAATGGCACCAAGGACTCTATTAAAAAGTCAAATCATTATAAAGTAAGGTAAACCTTATTTGATTGATCTGTCCGCATCAGGTTTACGCTCAAAAGATTTATGAATGGGCTGGAGGCTTGCTGATTCGGACGGGTACTATAAAATGTGTATTATTCGCAAATGTCGGAGGCCGTTATCGATCTGAAATATCCGCCAGTCAGCCTACTCGGGAAGAATTGTTATAAATGGGACTAACATATTTGTTTCGGACATAATGTTTGACTTATCATCAAATTTATAAACCGTCAAATTTTTCCGGACTAGTAGTTCGAGTAGCTTGTTAATTCTCCACGGGCATATCTATCCATCTTTAAACCAAAATGTCAAAAAATATGTACATGGTCAATAGCGAGAGTACATTTAAATACTTAGTATAAAAATCAGTAAACAATAATAATAAAATAAAATTAATCACCATGGAAAAAAACTGTCATTACATTTCATCGCCCTTGGCGGCATTTGTGCCACATTTCATCGCCCTTGACGGTCGCTGAACACGGCTAGTGTATCGAGCTGTCAAATTGACTTGGCGTTTGACTAAGCTATCATAAACTGACACAAAATTTGACAGAACTGTCATCAGTACGATCTTGACGTAGGCGGAGATCTTATTATTTGTCTGTGCTGTGCCGAAGCATATTACGCTTTTTAACCGCTTGGTGATGGATGATGATGATGAAAAGTATCATATGTGTAAAACCAGTGCCTCAACCTACCTTCATACTAAATTTCATCAAAATTGCCGCAGCCGTTTGTGCGTTAATGAGTAACAAATATCCGCACATCCACACATCCATACATGAATACATCCATACTCACAAACTTTCGCGTTTATAATATTAGTAGGATTTGGTAATAAACTGAATGAGCTTCGACTACATTTTGAAGTGCAGTCATAGAAGAAACAGTACCATTTTAATTTCAGGGATTCGTGTTTTACGATTTGTATGTTTTATGGGAAGGAAATTTGAAATATTTTTGGCTGCCATTATATTTAAACCGCTTTAGTTTTCATTTATGATTTAATCTACGGAATATTATTCTAACTATGCGGCCTAGCGCTGGGCAAGGTTAATAAAGATTTGCCATTATTTAGTTGATACATTTGTCTTTACTCGTAGATTATTTGAGTTACACCAATAATGGTCACGACGCCAACGCTCCTGATCTAGTTAGCACTCGGGCTTTCCAGACCTCGCCGACCGCAAGCGCCGCGATGATGTCGTTAGCGATTTTCTCGTGAATTGCGGTTAGTTAAGAGGATTGCATAGCTAAAAGAGAAAACTCTTTTCTACCTCTTAACATTGTCCGATTTCAGTGATTTTTTTTTTCATGGAATCATGACATTGTTTACTATACTATAAATTTCCTTTTTTAGAAATTAAAAAACTGAAAGAATCAAAACGTACGGGCATAGTAAACAATGTCATGATTCCATGAAAAAAAAAATCACTGAAATCGGACAATGTTAAGAGGTAGAAAAGAGTTTTCTCTTTTAGCATGGAAAGTACTAGCTATGCAATCCTCTCAAATCTACGAGTTTTACTGATTATTATAGATATCTCTCCAAATCAAAACTGTCTATCTATACATATAGTATACACATACGAGTAGTTTGCTGTATCCTATTAATATTATAAACGCGAAAATTTGCGAGTATGGATGTGTGGATGTCGGTATATGGATGTTTGTTGCTCTTTCACGCTCAAACGCCTTCACCAAATTAAATTAAATTTGGCATGGAGATCGATTCGGCGCTGTATTAACACATAGGATACTTTTCATCTTCATTATCATCATCATTCATCACCATGCGGGTGAACAGGGCCAATTTTGATGAAATTTGGTGTGGAGGTAGATGAGGCGTTGGATTAACAAATAGGATACTTTTCATCTTCATCATCATCCTTCAGCATGCGTGTGTAAACGCAGAAAATTAGGTATATAGGTACATGAGGAACGGGATTAACACATAGGATACTTTTCATCTTCATTATCATCATCATCATCATCATCCATCGCCACGCGAGTGAACAGGGCCAATTTTGATGAAATTGGGTCTGAAGGTAGATGAGGCGGTGATTAACAAATAGGATACTATTCACCTGCATCATCATCATCATCCATCACCACGCGGGTGAAACCGCAGGGCATAACTATTGCTTTCCGATTACGAGTCATACGAGTCGAGGGCGATACGATTAACCCCACACATACATATGTACAATAAATAACGCAAATGCGTGTACTTCCTGTGTCCGAATCCCGACCAAGCGTCAAGGTTAGCCACCGCTAATTACAGTCCGCGCGCGTCTGTTGTTGCAGCCGGACGGCCGCGAAAACTAAATTGCGTGATAATTAACAGCAACAATAACAATAGCCCAAAATTTTCGAGCATCCAAAGGACATATTTCCTATCAAAGGTATATCTATTGTACATATAGAGGGTGGTTCTTTGAGCGGCCATGGCCAAGTCCGGAACCATGAGAGTTAGAGAAAAATCGTGAAAGGAGACATGCCTTCGATTTATAAGAAATTAACAAGCCAATACAATAACACATATAGTTAAAGAACACCAGCATATTTAGTTTTTTTAATCTTTTACTTTTGACGGAACTCGACCCGAATAATTTAAAAAAAGACACCTTTATTATTGAACTAATGGATTCTGATGCTGATAAAGATCAATCTTCGCAAAGAAATGAATTACTTAAAATGGTACTGCGCCGAGAGGCCAAGGTATACTAATTATGAAAACACTAAGCAAAAAATCTATGTCACTTAGCCTATGACATTTTTCGAAAAATTGAAATTTTCAGTTATTGCATAGGTTCTATCGCGGGCCTTGAGCGTGGAGACCGAATCCAGAAATTCCGTAACGAAAATAACCTAACACCCCCCACTCCGACTCCATCTATCGATGAATAGCAGAACTTTTAATGACTTTTTGAAATAACAAGCTTGTCTCTTTAGTTCAGCAACTCGCCTCTAGATGGCATTGATTAAATAATTATAATTGCATAAGTTGATTTGGCATCTATCGATGAATAGCAGAACTTTTAATGACTTTTTGAAATATCACGCTTGTCTCTTTAGTTTAGCAACTTGCCTCTAGATGGCATTGGTTAAATAATTATAATTGCATAAGTTGATAAAAACAGCTATGCAATAGCTTTACCGCGGCAGTCTCCGCGTGCCACACGTCTATTTTTTTGGTGTTTTTTTAACGATAGTGTTTTGCCGGTTAACAGTAATAGTTTAATGTATTGTCTCAAACTCACGAGAATTTCAATACATAAAACTATTGAAATGTTGACAGACAGACAAACGGGTTGCGTAGGTTTAGTAATACGGTTCCATAGCCTTGTAGGGGACCCTGAAAATTAGTATGTCTCATAGTAGAACTCTTGAAATCTAAAGAGTACAGAATGTACTCCTAGAATGCGGTTAGCTCAGCTGGAGGATTAAAATATGTATGCTGTAATTACAGCATACATATTTTAATGCAAAAGAAAAGGAAAGTTAATAAATTTTAAAATATTAAACCAATATTGCGTCACATAGATGAAGATTGGCAATGTGAAGGCAAATTTACTTTGTTATATACAACCAGCGACGTGCCTTCTATTTTATTGAGTTTTAACTTTACTCAAAGCCGGAAACCTACGAAGAAATAATGTCAGGAAGCATGACTCAGAACAAATTCCACACAAAAAGTGGCCCTTCAAACCAAAACGACGTATGATTCCAAATACGAATTACTTCCGAGGTTACAAATATACATGTTCGGTGATTGGTTTAAATTTCAGAAGGAAAGCAGGGATTGGTACACGCGCGTGCTGCAATTTTTACTATGACAGCTGGGTCATAGCGGCGTGAACGATGTTATTGATTTAGCACGCCTTTTATTGGGTCATTTTTTTAAGGCAGTTACTCTTTCTGATATTGTTTCTTCGTAGCCGGGAACAGAGTATCATACAAGTTTATGCTAAATTGACGATGAATTAAAGTTATATGATACGACAATGATAACAACGTCGTTTATATTGATATTGCGACGAAAAATAAATAAGTGAATCTGATTATATTGTGATTAATTATATAATTATAATGTGTGATACTCACGATAGTTTTCAAATCTTGTATGGTGTTTATTTCATATACAGTGTTTCTCGAAAATGGATACACCGCACGAAATCCATTAACATATGGTTTGAGAAACATAGTTTGTAATATATTCATGGATCACTCATTTCATGAAATAAAGCCTTTTTGATATACCTTACAGTATTTTGTATTGAAACACTCATTTGAATTGGCCAGCGGATGAGTTAAATTTCAAAATATAAAAAAATAATCAAAAATAGAACCGACTTCAATTCCGAAAAGTGTGAAAAAACTTGTCGGAAAATTGAAGTGTTGAAGTCCATACCATCATAGTTCGAAAGTACCTATTATCACAATATTGTACGCATGGTACAGACTTCGACAAGTTATTTCACGCTTTTTAAAGTAGAAATCGGTACTATATTTTTTTTAAAAATTCACACTCTTTCAATCATGATATCATCAAGGAAAATCAACACTTTTCCGTTTTTGGTGTGTAACTCCAAATGAAATGATGTAATTTATATGGGAGTACCACGGAAAAATACTCTATCAAATAAAAAAAAGAATCATCATTATCGGTTCATGAACGCCGAAGTTATCCGCGAACACACATAAAAAATACCCTCCTTTTTTTGAAGTCGCTTAAAATAGATTAGATTGACGTACTGCAGTGAAGAGAGGAGATCGAAAAAAGAGGATTCGGATCACAGAATTCGCCCGAGGATTTCACATGAGAATATATGTCTGGATCCGATAGGGTGTGTCGAGGCACGAAGTATTTATATTCTTTTGAATTTCTTATTGGGTGTCGAGCGAGTGTTGAAAACTAATAAAAGATGGAAAAGTGATTTAAGCCCAAGGAATCGCCCACCAACTTCTCGTCAATTACATTCCTGAAGTAATGACTCAGGATATGATGTTTTGAAGTCGTATACTGATACTCTCGCCCTGAAGACGCAAAGCTCGCAAGACATTGAAAGCATCCGACACGCTGAACACAACCTGAGCTGAAGTCTCCCTCGAAGCCAGAAGCTAACTAAGCCTCGACGTGTGTAACTTGCCCAACGATTTGACCTTTCAGGACATAAACTGAAGTGAGGTCCAGCGTGGGTCAGGCCATGTATTTTTATTTATTATAACTTCATTTATTTCTGAAGTTCCTTTCTTATTTCTTTATTATTTGGTACACCACAGGTATTCTTATTTGCAGCGAATATACCGAAACAATATTTTGCTCTTTAACTGCATCCCCTTTTCCCTCAACGAAAAATCACGATCTACTACAAAAACTAAATAATTCAAGGAATCTGTGTGAAAATTATCGTCAAGATCGATTGAAAAAATGCGACCTGTAGCCGAGAACAGGCGGACAAAAGCATTTTTGGCCTATCTGGAAACAGGGATGCTTCGCTGAAGTGACTGAATAAAACACAATTCTAAAAATCTAAACGATAAACAAAGCTAAACGATAAACAAAGCTAAACGATAAAGAAACAATGTCTAATCTCTATTACTTTTCAATCATTTTGCCATTACCCTCCGCCATCTGGTTATAATCGATGTAAATCGACTTTTACACGTTTTTTACTTTATTAGTGAACTCGTACGCTTGTACATTTGCCGTTCTTCAAGCAATTTTTTTATGCACCACTATTACACGTCATAACTCAAAGAAACACAAATCTAGAGAAATTAAACGAAATCAACAATTCAAATCAAAAAATTCATTGCTGGGTATTTCCCGCCGTCCATTTTACACGTTGTTATTACACAATGTTTATTTAGATGTTCCAGTATCACACGAAGTTCCGTTCAGACGAACGGACTGTATTGCTACAACAATAGAGAATCAAAACACCAAAAAAGTTACTATTAAGTGTGACTTACTTGAACTTATAGAGCGTTCCAAGGTGGTGGTTGATCAATTGGAAGGCATCAGGTGCGTCCGAGTCCCACTTTGCGCTCCAGCCGTCAAGCGGAAGGACCTTGCACCGTTCCGCGCGGAAATCCGTCCGCGTTGATCTGCACAATAGAACACACACATCATCACCAATGTCACAGTAATAACGGGCTACATAAAGCTCAGCCAACAGAAACCTATATTAGAATTCCTGCCTAATCGTAAGGTGTGTAGCACTGCAGGGTTTATCTGCCGCGAAACATTAATTAGATACAAGTCGAAGTTCCGCATGCTGGTCTTTGTGTAGTGCGTCATTCCGCTAAATTGGGAGTAACTTGGCACCTGTTTCTAAAAGTTACAACAGTTGCAATCTGTTTATAATAGTTGCGGCGTGTACATGACAATTGCTTGAGTCGTGTTTAAGTATTTCGAAATTTACTCGATGACTTTATAAAATGATGATTATGAAAATATAAATATGGTCACGGTGCGAAAGACTTGTTTAGCGTGAGTATAAACTTTATACATGTTTTAACATAATGGAAGATAGGCATCTGTGAAACATCGTGAACCGAATATGTGACATAGTCGCTAACTATACATATAGTACTAACAATGGTAACACAGAACGCTATGTACTACAGCAATATGATATACTAGCTGGTGCTCGCGACGTCGTCTGCGCAGGATTAGTATTTCGAGTAGCTGATTATCTTCTCCAAGACCAATATCTACCTTTATACCAAAATGTCATAAAATATGTTCATGGTCAAACGCAATTGCTATAATAGTATTATATGAGTAAATTAAAATACTTAGTATATCAATCAGTAAACATTATTAATAAAATACAGGACTTATACATATATAAAATTAATCACCATGGAAAAGCTGTCATTACATTTCATCACCCTTGACGGTCACCGAGCACGTCTATTCTATCGAACTGTCAAATTGACTTGGCTTTTAACTAAGCTATCAGAAACTGACACAAACTTTGACAGAACTGTCATCATTACGATTTTGATGCAGGCGGAGTTCTTATTATTTTGTCTATGCTGTGCCCAAGCATATTACGCTTTTTCATGATTCGATGATCATTAGATGATGACGATGATGAAAAGTATCCTATATGTTAATCCAGCGCCTCATCTACCTCCATACCAAATTTCATCAAAATTGCCCCCGCCGTATGAGCGTGAATGAGTAAAAAAGATCCACACATCCACGCATCCGTACATCGATACATCGATACATCGATACATCGATACATCGATACATCGATACATCGATACGTCGATACATCGATACATCCATACATCCATACATCCATACATCCATACATCCATACATCCATACATCCATACATCCATACATCCATACATCCATACATCCATACATCCATACATCCATACATCCATACAACCATACATCCATACATCCATACATCCATACATCCATACATCCATACATCCATACATCCATACATCCATACATCCATACATCCATACATCCTTACATCCTTACATCCATACATCCATACATCCATACATCCATACATCCATACATCCATACATCCATACATCCATACATCCATACATCCATACATCCATACATCCATACATCCATACATCCATACATCCATACATCCATACATCCATACATCCATACATCCATACATCCATACATCCATACATCCATACATCCATACATCCATACATCCATACATCCATACATCCATACATCCATACATCCATACATCCATACATCCATACATCCATACATCCATACATCCATACATCCATACATCCATACATCCATACATCCATACATCCATACATCCATACATCCATACATCCATACATCCATACATCCATACATCCATACATCCATACATCCATACATCCATACATCCATACATCCATACATCCATACATCCATACATCCATACATCCATACATCCATACATCCATACATCCATACATCCATACATCCATACATCCATACATCCATACATCCATACATCCATACATCCATACATCCATACATCCATACATCCATACATCCATACATCCATACATCCATACATCCATACATCCATACATCCATACATCCATACAGCCATACATCCATACATCCATACATACTCAAAACTTTCACGTTTATAACCTTAGTAGGATAAGTGATTTCCAATTAATTAAATTACGAGATGTGGATGTTCAATAATATATTAAACTAATCTCTCTATAGTGTAAACGGAATCTCGAATTATAATAATATTATTGATCAACGCCCGCATTATTGGAAATGCAATAAACATTAATAACGTTGCAAACACAACAGCTAATATATTTGTGACTGAAGGATTAACGACGTAACAACGATGAGAAGAAATTTGGCGTAAAAACTTTCTCATACTTTGGTTCGCCAAAACATTGTAAAATTGAGTTTGTTTTTAAACTTTGCAATCGTGTTCTCCGTAATATTTGCTACCAGTTTATAAAATAAACCGGCAAGTTATTTTCAGTGATTACTTTATTAATTTGTTACATGACAAGATACCATCTGGTATTTCAATAGTACAGCTGTGCAATTCTCTAATGATTCGACGTTGCGTTCGTCGACGAGCTCACCGATGTCAAATACTTTATGAGATATCGCACTTGTAAATAAGGTTATTTTTCCAAAGTTTCTTATCATCTCGTCATTTGTTTCACGGATGTTGTCAAAGATACAACGATGTTTGTTCTTAGAGAATTGCACGGCAGTTCATATATTCGTCCACCCTGGACTCTAAGACCTTTATTAATAAACGTTGCGTAAACCTATATTAGGCGTAACATGCTTTGTCTTGCTTTCACGCGTGACATTTACTGCAAGCGAAAAGTTGACAGATAGATGTTTTAACTACTCCGGGTGTACGCCAAGTTTATTAATAAGGCCGTAAGACTCTAAAACCTAATGTACTACTGAGGCAAATTACTCTCGTATATGGTATCAATTTTGTACATATATCAAGAAAATAACACCAAATCTATCTACACATATTATTAAAATGTAACGGACCGCTGTCTGTACATAGAAGATTGGTACATGAGAAAAATATTATAGTGACTTTTACAAACAAGAATAGAATGAAAAAAAATTGTGTTAGAATATTTGTCTGTTTGTCTTATCCGATTTAGATAGAAGCTTAATTAGAAGCTTCACTTAACATTTAGTGTTTGTTTCATTTTAATTGGTCAAAAAATAAAAAAAGTTTTTCAAATTTAAAGAACAACTCTACACTACACCAAGATCAAGCAAGCAAAGCCACCGGCGGGTCAAAGTCAAAAAGTCAAAATCATTTATTCAATTTAGGCATCAAAGACGCACTTATGTACGTAAATTTTTCATTAATTCACTTTAAAGACTCTACCGCCGCGTTCCAAAATATATAGAGCCTACCGAGAAGAAGTGGCAAGAAACTCGGGGCCATTCTTTTTATATAGATGTTTACAATGTTTCTACTTAGGTACAACTACTACTATCAACTAGTTTAATTTAGAAATGTACAATTTAAAGCAGTCGGAAGTAACATAATGCAAAGACGTCATTTGAACTTCAGTGTTTGAGCAGTTAAACTCAATGTTCTTAGTCGCAATTAAAGCATTGAGCGGACTTGTCGCTCGGGGCTTGTTTTCCCAGTTCGCTCTCACAAACAATGCGCAAACAATCAGTGCCGACGAGGCGCTCTTACGTTACTATCTGGGATGACAAAAGCAACAGAGATGTTGACACTTTATTTCATTTCAAGAAATAAAAGTTTCGAAATAGAGAAACAATAATATGCAAATCAACATCAAGATAATAGTGTAACAACACCATATGAATTATATATTTAATAAAACTATAACTAAGGTCCAGTCTGTACATATGTGTTAACGTAAGAAAAAAAAATTGGTGTATGTTAGAAGACTTTAATTTACGGAAAAAAATCACGTGTATTTAGTTTTTTTTCAAACGCGATACATTAAATTTTACATGTACTATTATATAGTACAATATATATTTTTCACATGATTACACCATTCCTTTAATATTAATTATTATAAAATTATGATTAAAACAATAAATAGGACATCAATTAACAATAGACCATGATTTTAACTGATGTTGAAATTTGCGACTTGTGTTGAGATGCTGTACCCCCTTTGTTCATATGTAATTGAAATTACTTAGCGTACACAAACACCTTCTAATTATAACACTATATTTATTTAATTAATGTATTACATAACACCCTACTAACTACTAACTTAATTAATTTAGATGCGAAGATACCGCTAAACTAGAAACGAAACAGAAAATGTTGGTCCCCACGATACAGGGAATCCTAGTGTGGGGACCAAAGTGCAATAATATAAAAAATAAGTTTTTATATGAGATATGAAAATTATGTTATTTATGTTATTTAAGTTATAACACATAAGTTTAGTTGCCGAATAAATTTATTTATTATTATTATTATATGCAAGTCAAAAACAAAAATTTTAAGTTTTATTTGTAAGTACCAAAAAATACACGTGATTTTAGTCTTAAACCTCACCACGTATCACCAAGACGGAACGGGGTTAAAAAATGCTAAAAAAACATCACGTGATTAATGGACGGCCCCTTAGATAGAAGGTGTTAGAACCTAAAGCAGATTTAGAATTTTCTTGTCTGTCTGTATGTTTGTTCGTGCGTTTTACGTGATGCAAAACTATTGGATAGATTTTTATCATTAAATAAATTATCATTTATCGCATTTTTTAAATACATTCCTTGGAGTCCTTCGAATGTTTATGCTTTCGTTTTTACACAATCTATATCTGCATAAGAGCAATAAACCTAGAGTAAAAATGCAATGGGGAAGATTTTTGGGACAGCTTAGGTGAGATTTACTCATATCAAGTAAACACCACTAAATAAGATTTTGATACCGTTTAATGAAATATATTCACTGGGATCCTGTGAAGGCTTCTTTTTCATTTGTTTAATCGAAAATGGTCTAGCCGAGACGAAGTTATGAGAAATAAACCAAGAGAAAAAGATAAACGGTGCTGAAATTTAAAGGACGCCAATTAGAACTGTCCTGCGCCGTATTAAAAGACAATATTTAACTTTAAGCATCATTTACAAGGCCGTAAATAGTGTTTAAGCCATTTGTTTTTGAAGCAATGTAAAACACCTTTGATATAATTTTGAAACCGGTCGGATTACTATTTTGTCTACCAATATTCTGTATTAGTGATACAGAACACATCCAATTCTTTCGCTTTGGACTGAGTTATGATATACGAGAACTGAGTTATGACACAGAAACGCTCGCAGTGAAACTGGTTGCTCTGAACTGTTCAACTAGGTCATCGCTAGAAAACGGATAGCTCAGCGTTTCTGCGGTTAACGCTAACCTTATTGCTGTTACTAGTTGGATGGCTGACCGCTACTGACATCGTCAACTGCACGCTTGCCAGCGTTCGAGACACGTTAAGCCGTCGGTCCCCATTGAATCTGTCTCTTTTGTGTTATTTAATTATAGTCAGGCTTTATCGAAAACCATCGGGCGAATTGGAAACCCCGCCACTAGGGCTAGCCACTAGGCCATCCACTATACCATTGGTGCTCCTCTCTGAGAGAAAGTATCAACCTTTATTTGCGTAAGCTGTTCTCGAACTCAGGTGTAAATCCAATTAATTTACGATATGGAAGTAGTAGGTATTAACGGGTTGTTCAGACAAACACTTTCAATTATCGGCATAATGGTTAGCTGGTGACCTTGCACTACGGTTAACTCGTTTGAATTTCATAGTAACCTTGCACTAAGCTTCGTTCGTTGTTTATTAGTTCGGTTATAGTTCAACCGGCGAGGTCGCAAGCTAATAAACTAAGTTAAACTTCAGAGCGTGCCTGAGTGGAAATGTTTACGGATAATATCGAGCGGCGGGTATTACAAGTACAAGTATTACGTCGGTTTCAGGACACGTTTTGTTTATCAATGTAGAATATGCTCAGATACTCTTATTAATTATTAGCTGACCCGCCAGCGGCTTCGCTCGCGTGGCCTTGCGGGATACGGTAATTATAGATTTCAATGGGTCAGATTTCAATTAGGGGTCGAATTTCACAAAATCCCGTCTTAGTGAGTACATAGGTCCCAAAAAAGAACCCCCATACAATTTTTTTTAACTTTTGCACTCGCCGTAACGAAATTTCATACTAACTATCAACCCCAAAAAACCCCTTAGGGGTTGAATTTCATAAAATCCCGTCTAAGTGAGCACCTACGTCCTAAAAAGAACCCGCATGCATAATTTGAAACTCTTAGCACTTGTAGTTTCTGAGATTTCGTGATGAGTGAGTGACCTTTCGCTTTTATATATAAAAGCGGCAGGCTTCCACTGTGAGTGGAGCCGGAATCCGTACAAACTCACAATGGTACATTTCACAGAAGCTTTGACCAACAAAAGCTCAATTGATTAAAACTGAGCATGTTACAGTTACGAAACGACAATTTTATAAAGAAATAATATTTTGACCTGAAAATGTCTTGAAAACGGCTTTCATGGAATCGAGAGCGAAACGCTTTATGTCACTTTTTAAAAGTTAATATCTCGTGACTCAAGGATTGCAGCACAAAGTGGTGTACATATTCTGAAAGATGAAAGGCTTTGCCACACTGGATGCGGTGTGCGGTTAGGTCTAATTGAACGCAGCCCGCACTATTTATGAACAACATTGTCGGTCTCTATATATTTTGTATAGATATGCGTTCTGAACGTGCGGGCACGCGGGAAGAACGCAAGGACGCGTAGCAGCAAACAACACAGGCAGGGCAATGGCAACCATAATAACACAATATTAAAAGTTGCTTCTTCCTCGGTGATCATTTTCCTCGATCGAAACAACAACAGAACTGATCACCACTTTTCACACAATCAAATAACAAAATTCCGCTGTTTACCCTGCCCGCACCGCTGACCGATTGCCTGACCGTGACCTGACAATGTTGTTCATACATATTGCGGGCTGCGTTCAATTTGACCTGATCGCAGACCTCATCCAGTGTGCGTCGTGCGCTTCCGCCATAGAGCAGGAGGGGGGTTAAAAGGGGATAATTTTGCATGAAAAATTACATTAATTGCTCACATAATGTCATAAAATGGTTGACATCAAATAATCTAAAAATTAATCTTTTAAAAACACACTTAATGGCATTCAGAAATAGAGTAAATCGATTACATAGTTTTGACATTTATAATTCAGGGCAAAAATTGAACATGTTAACACGACAATAGTTTTTAGAGCTTAACACTGATTGCAACTTAAATTGGAAATCGCATGTTGCAGGATTATGTGCTAAATTAAACCAATATTCTTATGATCATTTCTACAGCTCTTACAGCATATCATGGATATGTTGCATCATCGATTAGATGTGGAATTATGTTCTGGGGAAACTGTAGCGAAAGGGAGATGGCATTTAAGGCACAAAAGAAATGCGTTAGAGCTATTTGCAAATTAGGGCAAACTAAAAGTTGTGAACCCTTATTTAAGAACCTTAAGATCATGACATTACCTCATGTGTATATCTACGAAATTGCAGTTTTTGTTCGTAATAACTTACATTTATTTGATACCTATAGAAGTGACAGACATTGTAATAAAGTTTGCTATCCCGTTAAACAGGCAGCTTTTTTCTAATAAAAGTGTGTTGTGTATGGCTCCGAGGATATACAATCATTTACCAAAATATATCCTTGACATCCAATCGACTAAACTATTTCACAATAAAATTAAACGTTTCTTAATTGACAAAACTTATTACAATGTAAATGACTTTCTGACCGAAAAAATCTTGTGACTCTTTAATATTTGTTGTACTTTTTCTTATGACATTTCAACAATAATACTTTATCTTGTGTCATTTCAACAAATTTTATTTATAATATAAAATGATAATATTTTAATTTGTAATCATTAACTTCACAATTAATTGCGTACCTCATTGGTTAAATATGGTGTTCTATAATTAATACTTTTCCATCTGTATATTTTCTTTTTTTCTGTAGGTATATGAAAATAAAAAATATAAAAAATTAGAAGCGACCAAATATTGTAGTATTGTATTCACTCAAGGGTTGTAGCGAAAACTGGTGACCATATCCTGAAAATAGAAGAATAAACCTTCGTTGTCTTACGCCATTGAGTACGGTATGGGGGTTGAAAAAGTACAGAAAATTCGTAAACATCAAAGCTAAAGACTTTACGCTCCACAAGGTCAGATTCTGGTTATTTCAGCTAAATTCAGCGCTAGTTTGAGTACATTATATTAGGTAAGATCGTCTGATTTCCGAGTCGATCCCGAACAGAGCCTAATCCGAAAGTACTGATTCTGATAACTGCTAACATCGTCGAGATGTTGATTTCGGATTACAGCTGTCAAACTTAAAATTGCCATACTTTTTTAGGGTATTATGAAAACAAGCACGAAGCCCGCCTGGTGTTAAGGTGGAAACCTCTGTATATATTATACCACAACAGTTATACCATAACAGATGTATATATTTATTCGCAAGTGTAGAACTTTACTGCTGTAACCCTGAGACATTAAGTTGTTAAGTCTCATGCGCCTGTAATTTGGCCGGCACTCAACCCCTTTAAACCAGAACACAGTATTGCGAACATTACTGCTTCACAGTAGAAAAAGGTACGCTGCACTTGGTCGATGCAGGTTTATACTGCGTGTCTGTAATGCACCAGTGCCACGTCAGAACTTGTATTGTGTATTTTAGAATAAAATACGCAATTTCGATATTTCCATGGCCACAAAATGACAATGCTACGAGTAGAAAAAAATAAACGCACAACGGGGAAAAATTTAAACCTGCTTTTTGTAAATGGCATATATAAAAATAATAAAACAACTAATCTACTATACAAAAAACGTAAACACAAATAAATTGGAGCAAAAACAAAGACAAAAAATAGGCTAATAGACAAAATATCGGCCATTTTAATAAAAAAAACTTTAATGTCCTATATCTTGAAAACGGTTAAGTTTGGGGTATGGTATTTTATAGTCAAATCAGTCGGGAATGATAAAAACTACAACCTCTTTACGGATCTAGGTCGACTTAACCAGTAATCCTGTATATATATATATATATATATGTATACGAGGGTCATTCGAAAAGTTCTTAGCCTAACATGGTTAAAGTCATTGGTTTTTTTTATAACTACCCTCATTTTGTAGTTACATTATTTAGCAACAAGTATGCACAGTTTAGTTTATTCACAGTAACTCATTGTTCGTTTACACGTGATACCGTAAGTCAAGTCAGAGCTATTTTTGAAAATGGATAAAATTGAACATCGTGCAGTGATAAAATACCTGAATTTGAAAGGTTTAACTCCAAAAGCTATACATGAAGACATGTCTGCTACTTTGAGTGAGTCCGCTCCTTCGTATGCGACTGTTAAAAACTGGGTGGCAGAGTTTAAACGTGGTCGTGAGACCATTCAAGATGAGCCCCGTAGTGGCCGGCTTTCGACTGCTTCCACTGATCAAAACAAAGAAAAAATCTGTGATTTAATTTTATCTGATCGAAGATTGACTGTCGAGGAGATAGCTAAGACTGTTGGCATCTCATCTGAGGGAACACATCATATAATTACTACTGAACTTGGATTTTCTAAGGTGTCTGCGCGGTGGGTACCGCGACTGCTTTCAGTGGAACAAAAACGCAACCGACTCACAACTTCTCGCGACTGTTTAGAGTTATATGAAGCTGACCCAATAGAATTGTTGAAAGATTTATAACCATGGATGAAACCTGGGTTCACCACAATACACCCGAGACAAAAGAACAGTCGAAACAATGGTAAAGAGCAGGATCGCCCACCCCAAAGAAGGCAAAGGTGGTTTTATCGGCGGGCAAAGTCATGGCATCCGTTTTTTGGGATACAAAGGGTATAATTCTCGTGGATTATTTAAAAAGGGTGAAACAATAAACTCCGATTACTATTGCAACGTTGCGTCGTTTGAGAGAAGAAAGCAAAGAAAAACTTCCAGGGTTATTGAGAAGAAAAGTCTTGTTTCATCAGGACAATGCGCGCGTTCACACCTCTGTGCAATCCATGGCAGAAATCCATCAATGTGGCTTCGAATTGTTACCTCATCCCCCATATTCACCGGATTTAGCACCGTCCGACTTTTATCAGTTCCCAAAGCTGAAAAAATTCTTGGTGGTAAACATTTTATTACAAATGAAGAGGTCATAGCCGCCGTGGACGCTTATTTTGAGAAGTTAGGCGAAGATTTTTTTTAAAACGGGTATCGAAGCCTTACCGGGTCGATGGAAAAAGTGTTTTGAGCTCGGAGGAGAGTATGTTGAAAAATAAAAATAAACTCAAAATCGTGTGGTTTCATTAAGTATGTTAGGCTAAGAACTTTTCAAATGACCCTCGTATATAGTAGTTTTGGTGGTAGTGCCACGCTTTAACCCCACAGCCAAATGGGCCGCCACGACCGGGGAAGTATCACCCGCACTCCCACATAACACCGAGGTGAAGTAACATAGCTTGCTATTGCGTTTCAGTCGGTTTGTGGGAGTTTTCGGAGCCCGATTTACTGAATAGATGAACCTGTATACCAAATTTCCTCAAGACTAGTTGATAAATACAACCTGTACGCGAATATCAACATCCGGACGGACGAGAGCAAATCTGTTTGCAAGAAGTCTATGCAAGTCGTTGCAGAGACTTCGTTCGATTCGCTTACTCGGTCAATTATTGCTCTTTGTAACTCTTTGCATCTTTGCACATCAACAAGTCACTGCCCTGCCTATGTCACGTTTAATCAAATTACTATAATGTTCTTAATAGACGATCAATCTATTAATTCAATGACAGCCATTGTTGGGTTTTTTACCTGTCACCAAATAAGCCTTTTCTTATTTTATGTACTTCTAAGTACATAAGTAGAATCTTCTTATCGACTAGCTTGCCTAAGGAGCTCTGTGGCGCCCTCATGATTGCTCCCGAGTGTTACGACCTGCGCCCGCGTCAAAAGTTTGCGCCGAGTTGGGAATAAATGGCTCTTGTGCCATACCTATAGCGAGTTAAGAGACGAAATTTTTGTCAGAGATAGTTGAATAACCAAGAAATCTGATACATAAACATGAATGTCAAATGTATTAGTAAAATGTTATGTTACACGAGGACAAACTTGACGTAGCCGAAAAAATCAGAATAGATGTGGAAAAAAATTGTAATTTAAAAATTTTACATTAATACCTATAGGTTTTTTGCGGTAATTAAATAGTAAAAACACATATCTATCTAATTACATTCAAATATTTGAATTCGTAGAAGAAATAATATCATAAAAAAAACTTGCAATCTGACCACAAAAAATAAGTTTTATCAATAAATAATGCTTAACCAAGACAGGATTTTGATTTGATATTTATAAATATTTTGAATGTCTAGAACAGAAATATTATTTTTACCTAGTAACATATGCTTAGGTTATTAATAATTACATAAAAAATAAGAGCTACTTTAAAATTTCGGCCAGTAATGATTTTTTTTTCAACTTGGGGGCCCATTTTCTAGACTTAGACATGGTGATTTCCAAAAATTTTTTTTTTTGTGAAATATAAATTTTCTTGTTGGTTTTTTTATTTTATTGGAATTCTTATTAGAAATTCTACAAACCAAACTAGGTTTCAAAGAATAATTATATATCAGAAATATTTTAAAAAAATTACAAATTTTGAATTTTTAGTACAAGCGAATTTAACTGTCACGTGACTTCGATTTTTTATCGATCCTGACATGATATGGCGTATTTATCATATTCTGAGTGGGTGTAATTACTTGACAACATTATTTCTGTGATATTTTACAATGTAAAAGTATAATCTATTCAAAATAAAGCAAATTATAACCAATCATAACAATGAGAAATTAGCTTACCGAGTGTTGTCGATTCGTGACAATTTTTTTTGTGTAAACTTTGATGTCAGAACTTAAATCACAGTATTCCTTACACATTCACGATCATATTCACATATAATTTGTATCAAAATCATGAGTTTAACCCTATTAATTCACTAAAAACTATAGCACAAAACATAACCTCACCGCCAAAATATAAACATTGATTATATATTTTTTTTAAAGTTCACAGATAGAATAGTCCGTCTGTAGTGTTGCCATAGAAAGAAAATATATTACGCTAAAGAATTAAACTCTATGGTTAAACATTGGGATGACTTTAAAAAATAAACAAAAGAAAAACGCGCGTGACACTTACTTGCAACAATTGTTGCGCCGACACTTTAGACCTCAAAAATCCTTGCAGTTTTGTGGCGCGGGCAAACTAGTCGTTATAGAACTTATATATAAATTAAAATTACTTAAAGCAGTACTAAAATCACGATTTACCACGAACGACAACCATGACCGAACGACCACGAAGTACAAACTCCAACTTGACTCGCTTCCAATAAACGATTTTTATCAATTTCCTTCAGAGCCCTTTCCGCTCCAGCCTAGCTTCCGTTACTATTTTTTAGTTGAAGAAGTTTCAATAAAGTAGAACCCATTTTAGATAGTTGGCAATTTAGTTCAGATATTACTTGCTTATTGCTCTTTCGCAGCGCATGTAAGCGACGCCTTATAGGTATGTGATCCATGCTAGGCACGCCACCACACCGTGTCCAATCTATGAACATTGAACATTAAGGTGTTTGATGTATGAGATGTATCTCATAGCAAACGCTGCGCTGACTTATAGAAGCTATCATCGCGTCATTTCAAGGACACTAATCAAAATAATATTAAAACATCATGACAAACTTCAACACTTTCTGTACATATTGCACGTTTAAATAGTCCATTACTGCAGCGGCCAGCAAAAGAGGCATTGATGGACGAACGTGTAACTGTGAGCCGAGGCGAAGTCAAGGCAAGGCATACGTAAGTCCATCAATGCCTCGTTGTGGCCCAGACTTGTACTGCGCTTTTCTCAAACAATGAGCAGAAATTAAAACGAAACAGAAGAGACAAGGCAGAACTGTTTGTTTAAAAATACAGGTATTTTCAAAGTCAATAACGACGCACAAGAACAACACAAATGTTTCCCGCGTTACAAGTGTTCATTTGTTTTTATTTTTATTTTAATAAACAGCTTTCTATTTGCAAGCTAGTTCGAAATTTAAATAAAACCTTTGATAAGTTACCTCCTTGGTTGCCATGTTTCGGAGTAAAAGATCGTTCCATTTTTAATTTACACGACACAGTAATTTATTTGGCCGCTAAACCAAAACATACATGGTGTTTTATACTACTTTTGCCGGCCGCTGCTCGAATGTATTTGGATAGTACAGGAATTTCATCTCGAAGAAAGTTGTCAAAATAATGCTCAAACCAAGTATGTTTGAGAAAATATAATTTATAGTAAGTGAAAATAAATGTTATTATAGAAAATATTCGACACGTGTTACGCAAGCCCTCTGGGCTGGAGCACTTAATTCACGTGACAGCGCTTGGCAATTTCATGCACCCGTGCGCCGGCAGTGCCCGCCTTGGCGGTAACACGTAAAAAACAATATTTTAACATAATTGATACGGGGTCAATAACCATTCTTAATATATATACATAATCTGGATCTCGGAAACGGCTCAACGATTTTCATGAAATTTAGTATGCGGCGTTTCGGGGGCGATAAATCGGTCTAGCTAGGTTTCATTTTTAGAAAACGTCGTTTTATCCGTGTTTTACCTATAATAAAATACCTAACCAAACACTCATTGGTTTAGTGGTTGCTTAACAACGCCATCTATTGTCAAGTAGCTTTAATGTTGCTGTGTCGTGCTACATAATGAGTGTAGGGTTTGAAGTAGGTAGGTAATTATCTAAAAATATTATTCATATTTCATCAGTAAATAATTCGTATCTAAATCGAGCATAGTTCGGTCATCAATGTATTCATAATTATACGAACGCCTGCATCTACTAAAACTACTATTAAAGTACCTAATATATTAGGCAAATTGTATTTCCAAGCAACCTGTCCATGTCAAGCTAAAATCGGACATTTCTCTGATAGTCAATTTCCGTTCAGCAGTTTAGTCGTGAAACGGTAACAAAACAGACACGATAGAAAGAGTATTAATAAGGCTTTTATAGAACTTTATGTTCTACTAGATGCGCCCCGCGGTTTCACCCGCGTGATTTATTTATTTATTTTTATTGATCGCCAACATAATGTACACTGTTACACTCATAAATATAACGACATAGTAGGTGTACAAACTTAGTGCCATCACAATTATAGGCGAAGACTACATGATGATGATGATGATGATGAAATGAAAGTTGCTTAAGTTACTCCTTATAACATCAGCTATCTGCCAGTGAAAGTCCCGTTAAAATTGGTCCAGCCATTTCAGAGATAAGCGGAAAAAAACAACACAGATAAATATTTAAAAATTGATTTTTTATTACAGTACTATAGAATAATAACCTACAGAAGGTATGTTTCCTTAAAACCTCTTCTCAAAACACGCTTTACAAATTCGCTTTGTGGGTTGTATTTACTTGCCTCGTCACGGACACATACGCAAACATAATATTCCCAGGTAAAACAGTTTTTCTCTAAAACTTGGGTAATTGGCTGATGGGGAAATATTTCAGTAAAAAATGTTTAAACAATATTTTTATAATAAATATAGTTTAAAATTAAGATATGCTCTATACCTAAAGCGCATATTTTAATTTATCTATGTATGTACCTTCTTTCAAAGAACTAACTGTTTAACTATTTATAAAACCTTATTAAGTGCGGGTCGGACTCGCTCACAAAGGGTTCCGTACCATTTGGCCGGTGTTTAGTATTTGTTGTTATAGCGGCAACAGAAATACATCATCTGTGCAAAGGACTTTGAATTATCTGGCATATCGACCCGTCGCCATTTCGTTCTTTTTTTAAATCGCGGCGCATAATCAAAGTGGTATGCATGGGTAGAGAACACATAGACGAACAAAAAATGTCATGTAACATGTTACCCTAAAGCGTCACGTTACCGATATATTTGGAGGTAAAGATCGACATATGAGTATGACAACAATAATTAAAAATAGAGTTATTACGTGATTCTAAGCGTCAGGTTGTATCGAAACTAGACCAGATAAAAGTTGCAAAAGTATTTTCTGTCTGAAAGTGTTCTCCGTGAAAAAGTGCTCTCTATTTAAAAGTGCTCTCTGTCTAAAAGTGCTCTCCATATAAAAGTGCTCTCTGTCTAAAAGTACTCTCCGTCTAAAAGTGCTCTGTTATAAATCAATTTGTGTCAAGTGTTTCTCTAATCTCAAGTGTCCTTCTCGGGAGTTTTCGAGGAGGCTGTCTAAATGTTTTTTTTTTCACTATATACAGTAGTGAAGCAGGCCTGTACTCCATCATCCGGATCTAGAGTTCGTAACATTTTCTGTCTTAATGTCTCTTGTCCGTTGACCCATCAATCACCTTAATTAAATTACTTTTACATCTCTCATATTCGGTAAGTTGGTCCTTATTACCCCCAAATGGGGCTTGCAGGTGACCAATTAGCGCTCTAGGGTAATAATGTAGCTAGAAAAGCCCTAGGGCGGTTTACATCTCTCATATTCGGTAAGTAGGTCCTTATTACCCCCAAATGTGGCTTGTAGGTGACCAATTAGCGCTCTAGGGTAATAGTGTAGCTAGAAAAGCTCTAGGGCGGTAATTAATTTAAAAAAACTTCACTTTTTCAAAAAGTTCGCGTCCATTTAACCATCATACTGGCAACAGACATCATGCATTCAGCCCAATAACAAAAAAGGTCGCTTCGCTATTCAGCCTTGTCTTCGTATGAGTATAATAGTCATCAATTTTATTTTTGTAATGCCGGTTTTTTTCTACTTACCTCACAATCGAGATGTAAAGCAGAGTAGTTAGCTCGGGTGTAAGCATCAATTGCACCCTCGAACTATAGGATATAAATATCTCGGGCTGCAATTGATGCCTTACAGCCCTTGGCTACTAATCTACTATTATTTTCAACTTTATTAACTTAATGTATTGTCAATGACGCCGTAAACTAAGTAACACGACAATATGCCACCCGTTACGTAAGACACTGCTTTACACCCTCAGTACATAATCTACTATTGCTGCAGTTATACAGTTCATTAAAGATTAAGGTGAAATACTAATAGTGTACTTATATTACTTTAAAATAGGACTTACCCTTTGAATGATTTGGAAGCGTAAAATATGAGGATATTAGCAGACATCTGCATCCAGTATCGTTGCCAAGACGATAAAGATATCTTCCTCCCGTCTTTTAGTATGGTTTTTCGCCTGACGAACCCTTGGAAGTCGCAGGGTAGCTCCTCGGGTTTGGATAGCACGCTGCAACAAAATGGGATTTGTATTGTTTGATTTAAAACAGGTCTTAGCCAAAAGTATAAAATACATTGTAATATATTTTCATATCACACATTTTTCATTTGTCATTAAAACTTTCTGTACTTAGTATAAAGCCTCCTTAGACCAGCGATACGTTAAATTGGAAAATAAAAAGAGATGTTTAACATAAGAAAGTCAATAGCGAGACACCAGAAAAGTATATCGAGATTTCTGATTACGGATTTGATCCAATTTAGAGATCATTATAGAAATATTCCAATTTGGTGTATCTAGCGAAAGGTACCCAGGGTATGATGTTTTAAAAATATAAAATATTATAAAATTATAAGAAACTGAGGATATAGTTTTCTACTCTTGCTCTTACAGACTTTTACGGCCTTACTTATAAACGCTGCTTAACTTTAAATGACGTTAGTGCTGCAAAGGAAAAATGTTCTGCGCCGTACTAAGTGACGTTATTTAAATTTAAGCAGCGTTTTTATGTATGGCCGTATATTTATAACAAGATATCGCATACATTCTTTACAAGAGCTGAGCCTCCCTTAAAGCCGAAAGCTAGCTAGAACCTCTACATCTATAACCTACTGAACGAACTGACCTTTCAAGACATATCAGGACCATCCAGGATTATAGTTCAAATTCAATCAGGATAATCAATGCAGTGTAGGTAGGTCATAAGTAGAACCTATTACATTACAGAATTGATTGTTAAGGGACTTGATATGTTTGATTGGAGTACTGTAGGGCTATTATGCATCTCAGTTGCTAACAAATGTTGATTGAAATGGAAACAAATGGCTGCTCTAGATCACTTTTGTCAGCTCCAGTCATCAACTTATTACCATTTATGCTTACGGAGTTGTCTAAACTGACATTTTTTTCGCGTTCAATCAACTTTTGTTAGCGACTGACATACATTATGGCCCTACATTTCTCGGCGAAAAGTATGTGATACATTGATTGTAAAGTGAAGGCAACTGCCATGTTCGGCAAGCACCGATTTCAAAAAGCATCATCTTACTTAAACTATTGTTATTTCCTTAGATATATACGACTAGGTACACTTTAGATCCTTGTATGTGTAGACGAATGTCTATAAAACCTCATGTCACTATAAATGTTCGATCTCATCACTAAACATGAGAAGAAATCTACCTATCAGCTAATGGTAACTGACGTTGATATCGTTTCCCTTTCGTCAAATGGGAAACTGTGTGGACGCACACCACACATTTATAATTGAAATTCTTTGAATTCAGTTCCTTAACTGAATTTGATTTTGTGATTTTCTACTTCAAATAACAACAGTTTAAAAAATGCCGTAATAGTCGTGAGCGACTAGCCTATGGCATGTCTTTTATTTTATGGTATAGCTCACGCAAAACTTTATTCGTCTTAAACTACGAATGAATAATAAGTCAGGAAACATAACTCGGAACAAATTCCACACAAAAAGTGGCCCTTTAAACCGAAACGACGTATGATATACGAATGAAATACGAATTACTTCCGAGGTTACAAATAGACATGTTCGGTGGTTTAAATTAGGAAGGAAAGCAGGGATTGATTCACGCGCGTGCTGCAACGTCTACTATGGCAGCTGAGTCATAACGGCGTGGACGATGTAATGCAACAAGTGGATTGGACCAAGCCAATAATATAAATGATGTTTATTATTTGTGATTTTTTATATCGGTTACTTTTTAAAATTCAATGAACTTTATGTCCCGCGAAATATGATTAATTTATTAAGTTTTCGTCTAGAAGTAATTAGAAGAGACTCTTTAAAAAAAATCGCTTATATTTAATATTCGTTATTTGCCTGGTGGATAATTTTCATTATCAATTGTTTTAGAAAAGCATTGTGTTGATAAAAAGGTCATCTGTATCTCTGTCCAGATCCTTTTTCACACATACAAGTACAATTCGAAAAATTGTTTACCGATTTCCATTCTTTTCAGTTATTGGAATGTAACTCAAAAACTATTGGACCGAATTTGTCCGATTTTGACCGAAATGGGACTACACTAGAAGCACCAGCTTTCAAACAAAAAAGGAATTTTGAGAATCGGTTCACCTAATCGAAAGTTATGTTAACAAAACTAAAAAAAAACATGTGTTTGTCCTGCTAGGGCTAAGAAGGGCCCTAAATTATTGTCTCTGACAGTTTGCGTGAAAGAGATGACGCTCTACGACTTTGTATAACTCTTACTCTTTCATTTATTTTGTCTTATGTGATGTTCTGAAAACTAAGATTAGCCTTATATTCGGTAATTATCCGATTTATAAATTAGTTCAATTTATAAAGTATTGGCTTATATATATTCCAATATTATTCACAGGTATTGTAAAATACGTTATGATAATACTCGTAGTATTGAGAGATCCAGCAGAATTTGAGACATTGATTTGGTTTATTAATTAAAGTTATATTACACAAATATTTTGTAATGATATTAGAACACATCCAATCTAGTAAACAACAATTTGAAGTGCTTTCTCAAACAAACGGCCCGAATGATTATTATTTGCCAACATTCATTCATTCAACTTCGAATAATTATGGCCGCGTCTACATCTCGCCGTCGTATTATTTATGCTCAATTAGACGTACTATGGGAGTTCTTAAATACTCATAGAGACATAGCTATGGGCTATAATAAAACAGTTCAAGCGCGAGAAAATATGACAAGACTTTTTTTTATAATTTTCTTTTAGTAACTCAAATAATTCGCGTACACTCTTCTACGATAGTAAAAGAAACTATTTTTTCAAAAATTAATAGACATTTACAGTTTTTAGGTTCAATATGTCAAAAAAGTTGCTTTACGAGTAGCTCGCCTGCTTTATGTGGCAGATATGCAGGTTACTTTGATGGATATCTAATGTTGAAAAACACGTCATGGTACGCTTATTGCAGGTTCATTGCAGGCTTTGCTGGCCGGTTAGGTCAGGTGGGCAATAGTTGGCTGCCCTGCTATGGTACATATTTGCTGGACAGCTCAATAAAACGCTTAACTGTCCTGCTATAAGGGACTATATATATATATATATGGGCCTTATGGTAGGCCTACTGGCCATGTATATCAAACATTTGCATACAATATAACAGTTTCTAACTAGTCACCAGGTATATAGTATGTATTTACCTGAGAGGCAAAGTCTGAGAGAGCTTGTGGCCTGCGACGGAGCCGGGGGATTCAAGCAGCGTGTCGTCCAACAAGTTCACTGATCCTGCTGGAGTCTTCTCGTTCTTGTCGTCTGTGTGGTTCTTGCCGAATATGCTACAATATAACAGAATAGTTACTAGTTGTAAACGAAACTGCGGCTTTTAGTTCCTAACAATAATAAATATTCCTAATAATTCTAACTTGGTAAATTCTAGTGGTTCTATTTTATTTATATTATGAATTACTAGTTACATAAAAAGGGCAAACAAATTGTATATTTAAAGTTTAGTTGTTCGATGAAAAACATAAAAAAGGGCTTCAATATTGATCAAATATGTACTTTGGTTATTTATTGCATGCTAGGTATATCCATTTTCCTAACGATATTTTATGCCTGCATGCATGTTAGTGCGTAAAATAACTATAGGAATCATTCTTTTTTAACATCTTTAAACTGCCCACTAGTAAAAAGTATAAAAGGAAATTTCACAGAGCCACAGTCACACAGTGTACACAGTATGTCTGTATAGCATTTATCATAGTTAGTAATTGATAGAGATACTTCCTGTGCATTTTAGTGTGGGTGTCAATCATGCGTCATAGATGCCTACATCAGGGAATTATACATTATGCGTTCAGTAGTTTAAATTAAAGTCACTATAAGTTGCATCATTACCAGTGGGATAAGTATATATGAATAAGGAATAGAAGGAAATATTGTAGTACGTTTTAGCGGTCTGCGTATTTTTTTTATTTCAATGAAGAGAGATACATTGTAATATGTAACTCATTTTACTAACTGACGTGCAATACGATGGCAGAAACAGAAGATCTATATTATATCATAGCAATAAAAATATTTGTGTATAGGTATTATTATATACATACAGTTTACAATATTATATAATATAGGGAACTCTGCATTAACAATATGTACATATGACACTTATAGAAATATTGTTAGTAACCAAATACACACAAAATGAAAGGGACCTTCAAGTCCAAAACCAGGCTGTATATTATACAAATTTAATATTTCTACTTGAAGCTTGTGTCAGGAACCAAACCCAGATAAATCTATTGATAACATAGACGACACTTTTCTATCGTCATAAACACAACTATATTAATTCAATGATAGTACCCGTATGCCTTTTTATTCGGATCCAAATCACCCTTTTACAACTAAAACTAAAGTGCTGGAGAGCGGGAAAGGAAGTGACTTTCGTATCACAATTGTGTTTAATATAATGGTCAGCATAGGACTGCCATTATGTCGCGCTTCCAACACACGACAAAACAACTAAAGCCGTAGCACACACGGTTTGCGAAAAAGTATTCGTATCGAAGGCGTCAAAATGTCACGCTCAAATGTCGGCGTACGAACTATGAGCTACCTGTGTCACACTTGCCCTAGATAAATGACAGTGTGTACTGTTTCACGTGAAGGACACGTTATTCGTGTTAGGCCCACTAATCAGTGATATATTTTATGCATAATATTCCAGAATGACGCCGTTGTGAATCTCGACTTGAATGAAGTTTGGCAGTAAACGCCGTACAACATTTACCTAGATTTGTTCTCAAGTATAATTGAAAACGAACACGCAAAGAGTTCATCACGCGTAATACTGCATTAAAGTACGTCTGCGTCTAAGTATGCATGGACCGCCCCAAAAATACAGAAGTACTGTACAGATTAATCTAAAAAATGTAACAGTGGTAGACCATGACCTGAAGAGCTCCGGGGCGCAATCAATCGAACAAACGCTTTCGACAATCATCTCGTATCGCAATAGATTCTATACTGAGTCTGGTCTCGTATTACTTATTGCAAATATTGGTGTATCATTAAATATATAGATAGTAGAAAAACACGTGAAAGCTACATTATCTAGAAATGAAACTTGTGCGTGACGTGTGGAAGCCGCAACATGCAAGCGTTAATTTAGATTTCACATGTATCCAGCAGACATAATCATCTTTAATATCTTTAATTTTCATGTCCTCCTTCGGCACCATTCATCAAACACATTTATTGACAATCAATCGACACAAATTCAATTATACTAATATTGCACTACAAAATCATTGTCTTCTGTAAAAGCCTAAACTGATAAATGTATAATTTTAAAGTTAATTTTACTATGAGGATTGTTAATATTACTATGTAAAGATATGGTTAAGTATTAATTACGAAATTTGTTCCTACCGAGGGAGGACCTGGTGACTTGTAATACAGGTTTTTTACAAAACCTACATCAAGCACCAGCTCTCACAAAGTAGCCTAATTGAGAAATTATATACCTATACATAAACCTGATTAGCATAAGAATCTTTGTGAAGAGAAATAAATAAATGTTTATGTTAAGGTAAACTACATGCACAGTAACCTTTATCTTAGCTTTATTTATTACAATTCCAATGTAATGAACTAATTATTATTATTAAACAAGCTAAAGCTATTATAACATACTCGTATGTACTAAAATACTTATATTTATACACTTTACATATTCTACGCAAAGCTAAGAATATCAAAAATATAATATAAGGTTCTTTTCCTTACCTGGCTTATCAAATTTAATAAAAATAGATGCTTCGAGATAAAGAAGTCGTTGATGGTAATATACACATTATTAGGATCAATAGGGTCGTATAATATTATCAATCACACATTTTGACAAAGCCGATATAAGTATTAAAGGGGCTTAGACTACTTAAACTGCTTTCAATTTGGTTAAACAATGCTCTTGCTTTATTTACAATAAGCGCCAACTAAGTTGATATCTTCGTTTGAATGTTTTAACCTACCTACTACTACGAATCCATATAGAAGGCAAGTTGAAGATATCTGCCACAAGAGTTCATTAAAGTTTACAAGATTATAGCGTGCACATTCTCGTATATCAGAATTACCTCAGTCCAAATGTTCTAGTGATTTTAAAAGTATTCTTTGTTAACACTTCCAGTGAAATGACAGTCCAAAATGCCTTCTTACAGTCCAGTGAATTCAGCGAAAGAAACACAGTAAGCATGCTCTTGCAATGTCCTTTTTTATGTATTTGTATATATATATATATACTATACAGAGGATAATATCCATCTACATTACAGTACAAGCCGTTCGTTCTCAACCAAAAAGGACTCACCCAACACCGAAATTGACCTTGTGAAAATTTCTTGGCAAGCTCGCGCTACGAAACCTATTCACCAATTCCAAAACATACACATCGTCAATAAATAAAAACATGATTATGTCTCAAGGATTGAAACGTTTGAAATAACAACGCCAATGAGGTATATAATATCGTCATTATTCAAAATGTAATGAGTCGACAGTGTAGACGGTTATTAGAAGAAATGTTTTAGATAACACGTGTGAAAAATCAATTAAGTTTTAGTGTTAATACATTGGCTGTGACTTAATCAACTTTCCTATCGGCTAGGAAGACAAGGAGCAAATCACATGAGACGAAATGAGACCCTTAGTTATTTCACACTTTTATCTCTATTAAAGTTATTGATTGTAACCTTCTGAATACACATTGAATGTTTGAATTTAATGATATTTGTATTTGCTCAGTGTCTTTTGCCTCAGTGTTGAAATAATACTACTGTAATTAGCATTTAGAGTTAGTAATTAGGTATCGAGAAAATGACGAAAATGAGCAGAACGGTACTTACTTGGATCCTAAAGACCGACATTTTCGATGTGTAGGTATGAACCTGCCTTGATGACACGACCCTTGTATTCTCAAAGAGCCTGATCCTATCTTTGATGGTGAGACATTGATGTTGCCACATGCAGCCGGCGGTGTCACCTCTTTGACAGACTCTTTGGAACCAGTGCAACTGCCTATCGGCGATTGGGGTTCGAGCTTGCAAGATAATCTAAAAAGGGCACTAATTTAAAAAATTGTCCACTTCTATAGAGTAAATATTCTAACGATTATTTTTCTCAAAATTATTAACATATAATTTTTTAAACTGTCATGGTCACTAATGCAAGAATTAACTTTAGAAACGTTTCGAAAGTTAATAGGTTAGTTGACACAGTCAATAATAAATTACAACGTAATGTTAACATAATAGTGGTTGGCGCAAATAACTCAAATAATTTAACAAATTGTTTACTATGCATTGGATTAACTTTATTTTGAATAAACTAAATGTGTACAAAAGTTTCTAGAGTCATGTGACCACAAACGGAAGTAGCGGCGGAAATTATTTCATAAAGGAAGAAACGGTGTTTGCGAAAAGTTCCTAATTCTGAGTTTTCCATATTATATATTCTCCGATTTCTTAGAAATCCATAATCTTAAATTTCTAAATGTTTAAGATCACAATTTCGCAATTTTCCAAATTCTTTGTTTTTCAAATTTTAAATACTTAGTACAAACTCTTACATTTCCGAGCAAGTACAATTAGATACATAAATCAAAAATAAATAAATCCGGATGCTCTTGAGCTGATGGATTTATGCTTGTACTGTAGTAATGACATGAAATATTTAAAAGAAACTACATATTTATTCTGCTAAACATGAAATATGTACTCAAACATTTTACTTAAACCAACAAAACTTGCTTAAACATTCTTCAGGTGATGTTTTTCGTTTTAACAGATTATCAATTATATTTTCTTCGGACTTTCAAAATTAAATTGATAATTTGCTCTACTATGGGCATATGGGCGCTTATTCTTTTTAGAGCAATTAATCGTCAAATCGTTTGTTAATTAGTCAATATCAAAGTGTTAATAATATTATAATTAGTTTCAGTATTTTGATACTAATAACGTAATTTTTAGACTACATTTTACATTATGTTAAAAGTTATGAAAAAGTTCGCTACACCACATCCGGTTTATAAATTTAATTATATTTATAGATTTAATGGCTACAGAGAAATAATATCAGGAAGAGTAAATGCCTTAAAAAAATGACCCAATAAAAGTCGTGCTAAATCAATAACGTCATTCACGCCGCTATGACACAGCTGTCATAGTAGACGTTGCAGCACGCGCGTGGACCCATCCCTGCTTTCCTTCTAACATTTAAACCAACCACCGAACATGTCTATTTGTAATCTCGGAAGTATTTCGTATTTGGAATCATACCTACGACGTTTTGGTTTGAAGGACCACTTTTTATGTGGAATTTGTTCTGAGTTATACTTCCTGACATTATTTCTTCGTAGTTTAATGGCATGTAAAATCATGCCAGCCTTTGTTACAATTTATAAAAGACTAATATTTAATTTAAACTAATTTATTAGATTATTGTCAGTTACGGAAGTGACGTTTTCATTTACTCAAAATATTAATATAATGATCTATTTAGTATTGTTAATATTCTTTATATATTATTTCACGATTTATAAGCCACTTCCACGAATTTTCATGAATAGATAAGATTTATATAAATATGACAGACGAAATATCACATCCGTTATGTATGCACTACTTATTTTGTTACGTTTATTTATGATAATATTAATGTAAAATCAAATAATGATTTATGAACAACGTAACATAATTTTACGAGTATATTTAGAATGGTTGTGAATTATAAGATGTTTTGTTGCCTAGTCAACATGATGGTAATGGAGGGAGCCATTTTGTATTTAAGTCAATGTAAGACTGCACATACTGCTCTTCATATTCGATTCTCGAGTAGAATTGTTTATCTTGTAAACTAACTTTGCTACAACTGTGCTATCAAATATACGCTATTGTACATACTTCGCATTTAAATGGACATCAGTCAACCTGGCGGTACGCCGTCGACAGCAGCGGTGGGATACGATTCTACAAATTCAAATCTACCTGGATCAAGGGTGGAACCCATTTTTACAATGGAGCAAGTGATGAGCCTTCTGACCTCTGTCACAAAACAAGCTGCCTCAAGTGCAGTAACGGCTGCGCTTTCTAATAGCCCAGCCCCATCAAGAGATCGTCGCAATTTTTAAACTTTTTTTCAAGTAGGTAGTTAGAGTCTGGTCTATGAAATAAGTCAGTTATTTAGTTATGAGAATCGGTTCACCCAGTCGAAAGTTATGAGGTAGCAAACATAAGAAAAAATACAGTCGAGTTGAGTATCTCCTCATTTTTTTTAGAATCGATAGAAAAAGTCTGCAACCCTGTTCTTGCATTATAAACATAATCTAGTATCTAGGAGTGCATTGATTCACTGATACTGTAAACATTAAGAAGCAGCATATTAAGAAAGGGCTAAAGGACTATACATACATGGCTAAAAAGAATATAAACACATTTCGTTACATGTCCGAAAAAAAATGCAATTTCCATTCAAATTTATCGGTTCTGCCTCCAGTTGTTTTAACGTTATACCTCGTCTGTTGAGTTTCCCGTCTGTACGTAGTACATATATCTGCCTGTGGGCGAGGTCATCTGGTTTTGAGATACTACCCATAAAAATATAAAAGTTACAAATTATCAGTAACTTTAGTCAAAACGTTTACGATTTATTAAATTTAATTTCTAATTGCAGAATAGTTTGCTCATCTGGTTTTGAGATACCCAAATACTCAAAATAGTCAAAGTTACATATTATCAGTAAGTTTAATCAAGACGTTTTCGATTTATGAAATTTATAATTATAATTACAGTCAAAAGACTGCACTCGTCTTTCCAGTGTTAATACATAAAAAATATAACATACTTGAACTGATCTTCTTCCAGAAACTTCTGTAACTCTTCTATGTAACGCACGCTGTTTAGATAGGTAGCGACATGGGGAAGTGGTTCGATATCATACTCAGAGGTCTGATACCGTTCTAGCGTTCTTAGTACCACCGACATTTTGGCCGTCCGATGCGGTGAACCCGCAGGATGGGCGATGTCTATGTATACAAGATCGGTTAGGAATATACCTGGAAAAGAAAAGTAGAAATATTGGCTAATAAGTTAAAAGCTTCTGAACGTACGTGTATAGTATAGCTTAGCACTTAGAGGTTTGTTCAGCATTTGTATATGAAAAAAAAAACCTTTCATAACCTTAATCTTCTAGGCGAATACTGAATGATAAATCTTGGAAAATGTCCACCAGATCAGAGGAACTTCAGCGTTTTACAGTCATAGGGAGTAGACTCTAGCAAGACTACAAATTGCCCCGCTGAATATTCGATACTGTGGCAATACGAGTAATTGAGAGGTTGGTGGCAATGTGGACTAGTGGATTCCAGGAACGGGTGCACACGAGAGGCACTTTACTTAAACTACTATAACTATTTAGTGATCAATAGCACTAGTATTGATTCGTGTAAGCTTTGCTTTAAATTGTAATTGTTCTGAACCTTTTCATATGCTGTTATTTCAATTTATACTTTTGAGCCACTTTTCTCTGATATAACTATGTATTTCATCCAGATCTATCTATTGAATGTTTTAACAATGACTGTAACAATGACGTGAAATATGTAAAGTTATCATAAGGATACGATACAACTATTTAAATGGTGATTTACTACGAGTACAATTGATTGCAGAAATATGGGCATGAGCAAACAATGCCCTTCGACACAATGTGATAAGCATGACTCTGAATTTAGATAAGAAGTACATCCAACTTGTTGCACGATGAATCTCGATGCTTATAATAGAGGTCACAATATACTTTATGTTAAGGTCCGACAATACAGTTTAGTTGAATGGATGTATTTATTCCCTGGGATCAATTTTTATACCCTAGGCATTAATGTCGAACAAATCCCGGAACATAGTTACATCGCATTAGAGTAGTGCTTAGTTTAGTAACATTGAGTATAATAAGTAAGTTGAGCTATACCATTCCAGCCATTAGAAACTATTATAACTCAGGGGTAGGGAGGATCAGCATCCGATCCGCAGTCACGGGTACAAATCTTACTTTAGAAATGAGCTTTCAATAAAACTACGTCTCAGCGAATCTTCGTTCTCGTATTAAAAAACGACCAGACTATATTGAATAAACAGTTGATTCAATTATTTTAGGTAAGATTATCATTAATGAAGTACATTTTTTGTTTGAATATAATTAATATTTGTAACATGTAACATAGCACTTAAATAATTTATTGTACTGTATATTTTTTCATTAATCTGTTTGACATTATTAATAATCTTACTATTACTGTATAATATACTTCCTAAGTTTTGAATTCTTTCTTCATATATATTATTTTGTAAATTTGACTTGCCCAGTGTAACTGACAATGTTATAAGGCCAATAAACAATTTGAATTTGACAATATCGTCCTATAACTCAAAAAATATGGATATTATCAAAAAAATATGTATGTAAAAGTTGTAGCGAATAAACTGATCTTTAAAAATTTATAGAATCATTTTATTGATTATTCTAATATATTCAGAGTTACCGGCCGATAGAAAAACCGGTTCATTAAATGGGCCATAAATCGTTTACAAAAAAAAAGTTTGCATATAAGATACGAAAATATATTTTGTACAATAATGGTCTGAATAATTTTGCCCTAAGGTGCATAGTTTCAGAGATATTAGCCAAAAACTCTTTTTCAAGGTGTTTTTTGAAGCTCCACCTGGATCTGTCAATATTTTGTGATTTTATGCTCAGTAAGTGACCCCAAACCGTACAAAAACAAAAAAAATGGATCAGAAATTTAGAGCGAGGTTAAATTATATTTTTACTGCCTATTGGATCCAGCACCTTTTCTTACTTTTAAAATGTTGTCTTTCTGTCGTTACTGACCATCAAGTGAGATAGTACCAAAAAGCATAAAATAAGTTAAGATAAGATAAGCATATAAAGGGTAATACTGATACGTTTAAATTGACTTACCAAGATAAGGTACACAGGGCAAGGATATTGATCTCATGTACTCTCTAAGAGCAGTCCAATTGTCTGTTTCTCCAAACAATTCTGCAAGTTTGTCAAATTGCTGCTTATCCTTTTTTGATAGACCAGCCCATGTTTTTGACAATCTGGAAAATCAAGTATTCCTATTAGAACAGAAGACGTGATTACATTTGACGTGATTATATGACATATGATTACATGATAAATAGGCGATAAACGTGGGAAGAGGCGGTGCGGTGGGGGCAGAGGACGCTTCCCTGCGATCATTACGTGAGTGCCGGCAGACATATATAAATACTATATATTGGCCGGCAGAGCAATCAGGGTTGTCACGTCATGCGATTCACGCGCTTCAAATCAAATGTGAAATTTGTTTTTAAATGTCATTGATGTTTGTTGTATATGTAGTCTACCAACAAACAGGATCGATCGAAGATTTGTTCGTAGATTGCTATGTTGACATCCCTACACGCATCTCGCGACAATTATCAACGCTAGTAGGGAAGGCGTTTTACTTATAGATATTTACTTACTTTGCCTTCAGCATCTAGTGAACAGATTATTTAATATGGTATCAACGTTGGTCCTGCAAATTTAAATTTAATTATATTCTTACCGATATATGCTAGCACTCTGTAGAGCAGAAACAACTGCAAACAACGAGTGCAAATTGTTTAATTCATGTAGCTTTTTAGCTACTTTTATGAAATGTGTCAATATTTCTGCTCTGCCTTTGGCAGATTGTCCATTTAGTATTTCTTGTACAGTCCAGAAGCTCACCTGTAACAGAGATACACCTACATACAGTTTCCTTTATTTAGATTTAGGGTTTGGTCAAGTAATATTCAATACAAAATAATACGTTTTCGTTATCCGTCGCTGATACTTTTTAGCTATTCATAGGGGCTTAAAAAATTAAAATATCAAATCTAAATAGCCAACAAAACTTTGTACTTAATTTGTTAATCTAAAAGTTTAAACTCAAAGTGAATGATGGTTTAAATTCAGTTCATGGTAAGAGAATAATCAAAAAGACCTAAAATAATTAAATCTAAGGTCTGTAGTTTTGAATTCCTGAAGTTTATTACATACTTGCTGCAACTCGCGTCCCCGCCCACACAGAATATTAATACCAATCGGACAACTAATTCGTAAAGTATTCTATGCATTATTTTATGATCGCAACCAATATCTACGCGCTTTTAACAATAAATATTGACAAATTTTAATGTTTAATCATCAATAAAAATATTTATGTTTACTTTCTATGAAAACGAGAAATAATTTGAATAAAAATGTAATTATTTGTTGTTATTTGAACATTGATTACGGTTCCAAAATATTACAGGTCAAACGTCGTGTTACTACACTTTTAATAGTATAGAAAATATAAAAATCGGTACACATGGTGACTATGGCGTAACCTATGGCGTTGTCACGTTATCAGAAATAGTACCAGTCCACAGTATAATTCTACCTTTATCTAATACTAGCTGCTCTTCGCGGTTTCACCCGTGCGGTGATGGAGGATGATGATGATGATGGATAGCGTATATTACTCAGGCATAATATAGATTTCTACTGCTGAAGGAGTTGTTTGAATCGGTTAAGTAATTTTTGCGTTTCCATTACAAACATATGTTGATTGAACATGATGTTGAATGAAATCTTTCTTTTTGTTATTAGGATTAAAAACCAATTGCATATTTAAACGTGAAAAATTAGTTATTGTGACATAACTGTAATAGCTAAACATATGGCACTGCAGACTATTTTGTAGATATCAATGTCCTCTATAAAACTATAGTACCTACATGACTTGCTCTATTGTCGATAGTTTCCGCAGCGTACGCGATATAAGGCCTTATTGGCGATACAATTGCGCATGTAATATTTTTTTTTGACATAACTTTCAAAGTCAAACATATATGTGGTGCTTTCCGAGTGGCGTCAACCCTGATTATCACTATTTTCCATTCCGATTCAATATCGCGCTTTTGACAGATAAGATCTATCAGCCATTAGAAATGGTTGAAACCACGCTCACGTTGCTCACGGCATGGAATACCTACACGTACAGACAGATAGATGATGGCTAGCGCATCACGCGCATATCGACGAACTGTAATTTTTGACGGACTGCTCACGGTGATTTCAGTTTGTAGCCTGGTCATTTAAATCACAAAATGGCATCCTTGGTGACGTTATCAATGACGTCACATGGGTCTACGTTATCGCGCTTTTGTTGATTCGGAATGGCGATCACAGTGCTGAATTCGATTATGACTACAATCGGAAGGCACCCATGGTATTGCAGACATTTTCGTAGAGACATTGACGTCTTCTTTAAAAAAGGTTTGTACATATCTTTCCTGTATTGTCTAGTTGCGATAGAAGGATTTTTTGGGTATCATTTTCACACCTTGGTTTACATTCTCAAAGTTTTCATACAGATTCTTATAATTTTTTAAAATATCCTATATAATGTAGGATTTTAATGGTGATGGAATTTTTCAAATCGGTCTAGTAGTTTCGGAGACTATTCAAGACAAACTAAAAAACAAATTTTTCCTCTTTTTAATATTAGTATAGATACTTCTATATGCACACAGCTGCGACTGCTTCTATTTCAGTTAGTTACCAACCCTAAGAAATGTGTAGTGTCAATTTTGTCAATAACAGTAAGTATGTATATGCAAAAATATGGATTGTTCTTTACCCTGTTGAATCGTTTGGTAAACGCCACAACGTTTGGTGCCACGGTCAGTTTGTTCAGCTTGTTCCATCCACATGTTGTGAGCTCTTCTGGTTGTATGTTTTTAAAGCATGGTAAATCGAGCAACGTCAATTGATTGGCAATGTCTTCTGGGGTCAGTCTTAATGCTGAGCAAACAATATCATCCCAGGACTGGTTCATTGAAGATGCAGCAGGCAAACTGCTAGTTTTGTACTGGTAGATTGGATCGTTCTGGCGGTTAGCTGCAGTCTCAACATGCCTGGAAATGCATCATGTTTATTAAGTCAACTAGTACATACACGTAATACATCCAACCTTATTCAGTTTATAATAAGAAAACTCACACATATTTGAAAGCTGATTTACTAGTAATTAACTTAGGAGTATATTATAACTATACCTTAGCTTATCACCTATACGAGTATTTTATTATAACTATAAAAAAGTATTATATATAAATATATATATATATATATATATATAATTTATGTATATTTATGAATGAATTCCTTTTTCCCTTGATCACCCTATAACTTGAGAACGACGTTTCTAATTTTATCTCTCTTCTTTTCAAAGCTTTCTAATACTTTGTAGAAGGTTACTACAGCACAGCTAGTAATAAAATAAGACATAGAGATACGTCTTCTAGTTTTGGCAAATATCGATATAATTAAATTATGAATAGTTACTGGAAATGCTAGATATTAGCGACATGCAGAAATGCAAAATAGAGAAGCTGTGGCCAGGGCCCTTACAACACGACAACAATATCAAAGGGAAATCTTTTAAAAACGTGTGAAAACCAATTCGAAACTAAAAGGAATAACGCCGAAATACTCGGCACTATCTTTATGAAAACCTGCTCATTATTCTACTAATATTATAAACGCGAAAGTTTGTGAGTATGGATGTATGGATGTGTGGATGTGTCGATATTTGTTACTCTTTCACGCTCAAACGGCGGAGCCAATTTTGATGATTTTTTTTTATTTATTTTTTTAGATGATGTGGTGGATTACCATATCACATAGGATACTTTTTATCATCATCAGCTATCACTACGCGGGTGAAAAAGCGTAATATTCTTGGGCACAGCATAGACAAAATAACAAGATCTCGGCCTACGTCGTTATGATAACAGTTCTGTCAAAGTTTGTGTCAGTTTTTAATAGCGCTATCATTTTGACAGTTTAATACACTAGACGTGCTCGGAGACCTTCAAGGGTGATGAAATGTAATGACAGTTTTTGCCATAGTAATTAATTTTATATTTGTATGTACGTGTATATTAAATTAGTGTTCATTATACCAAAGAAAATACAGAACAGCGTTAAAGAATATGTTACATCAAACGATAGAATGATTGCCATAAAACTCGATGCTAGACCCGTACCAATAAATATTATTCAGGTATATGCACCTACATCTCAATCAGACGAGGAAGCTTCAGACCAATTCTATATAGATCTCGATACCTTGTTACGCACCATAGCCTCTAGGGAAATAACTATTGTGCAGGGTGATTGGAACGCAATAGTTGGCTGCACTACTGGAGATCCACTGAACGGCGCTGTTGTTGGTGGATATGGCCTAGGGGTGCGAAATGACAGAGGTAAACTTTTTTTTCCTGAACCATCCAAGGAGATAATACACATGGACTTCTTCACAGGGCCATAGAAATCAAATAGATTTCATAACAATTAAATCCGGTAATAAGTAATATATGAGCTATAATAAAATATATATATAGACATAAAATAATAACAAGTTATAATATACTCATACCATTCATTTCGTATACAATAAATAGAATATAATAAACTTTTGATGGAAATTCAAAACAAATAACCTTAAATGAAAACCATTTATAAACTATACACCCATGTGATATACTTAGCAAATGAGATTACTATTATAAAAAATATAACCACTTCATATACTTGCTTGCTATGTTAGACAAACATTTTATTCCAAAAGTGTTGCGCTGTATCTTTATCGAGGAATAGATTACCCTAATTCTGACGCTTCACCGGCAGCTCCCGCGGCACGCTCGCTACGCTCGCTCGCCTCGCGCTTCGTAAGGTCACCATTCAACCCAACGCTCCTAATCACTTCGCTCGTCGTCGCACCTATCGTGACTTTGCCTTAGACTAGTCATGAAAACTGAATACCATTACACATACTTACATCATTTTGTTAACGGAATCATACCAACCAAATCATCGATATATCGAAAAAAAATATGAAACTTGAACAGTATGTAACATTAGCAGTATATAGTGGTCAAGTGCTACCCAGTTCGGTATAAAATATATATATATATATATATATATATATATATATATATATACAATTATAGTATAACAGTTGCTCGATATATCACGTGCTGGTATAGATTTTAAATTATATAACAACTATAACTTATATCAAATAAAATTATATCAACTGTCCGGCAAAAGTCTTTTATATCCAGTGAATGGTATTAAAATAAAAATCTGTAAAATGAATTTCGAACAGTCACGCCATTAAATCCAGATGGCGATCGTCAGTGACCAATGCCAAAACAACAACAAAAGTGACACCATCAGCGTGTGATTGCTGACTTCAGACTTCGCCTAAAAAGTACTCGCCCAAAATTTGATAAGACCATTGTACTCAATAAACCGGCTTTAAACCATTATCACGTTTCTGTTGAAGATCAGATCGAATCCCGGGAATGGGACCCTTTTGACTCTAGTGAAGCGGAGTGGAACTCCTTCAAAAAGTTGTTTTAGATACCGCAAAGGATAGTAGAAATATGTTCAAACCTGTGACAAGAAAGGAAGAGTGGATAAGTAAAGAATCATGGGGGCTGATTGAGGAAAGGAAGATGCTGAAAGGTGTAGGACTTGAACTAAAATTATTCGTTATAACCAATTACATGTCGAGGATCAAAAGTCAAACCGGAGAGACAGGTACGAACACATCAATAACATATGCAGTGAAATTGCGAGCCATGTTGACAAGTGCAAACTAAAGACCTATATTACAAAGTTAAGCAACTGACTGCCTTTAAACCGAAGAGTTGGATAATTGAGGATCGTAGAGGCAACATCTTGACAGAGTTGTAAAATGTTTTGGATAGATACTACTGCCATAAGCTCTATCGGGATGAAGAATGACTTGGCAAGGAAAGGAGATGGGATGATTACTCCAAAGAACCAGACATCTTGCTTTAGGAGGTTCAAGACGCCATCAAAAGACTGAAACATAAAGCTGTGCCCGGATAGTGTATCAGCAGCTATGCTTCAACAGTTGGGTCCTGAAGGGAATAAGATCCTCCACCAGATATGCAACAAGATATGGAGAGCAGGCCAATGGCCAGTTAACTGGTCACAATCTGCTGTCATTCCATTGCATAAAAAAGGTTCCACAAGAAAGTGTGAAAATTACCGAACCTTGTCACTAATGTCACATGCTAGTAAAATCCTTCTGCGCATTATAAACACCAGACTTTCACCTTTTGTAGATCACCTGATACCGAGCGAACAGTCCGGCTTTGTAGCTGGAAAAGGCACTCGTGAGCACATGTTGAATGTTCGCATGCTAATCGAAAAATGTCGCGAACTTAACAAACCCCTGGTTTTGTGCTTTATGGACTACGCCAAAGCGTTCGATTGCGTGCAGCGGAGGACGATGTTTGACGTGTTAGTAGAGATGGGCGTACCTGACCACCTTACTTTTCTTATAGAGAACCTGTACCTTGATGGTTCAAGCTTTGTGAAACTGGACAGCCAGAAATCCAAAGCTATTCACATAGAAAGAGGCGTTCGCCAAGGACGCATTCTGTCTCCTAAGCTGTTCAACTTGTACGGAGAATATATAATGAGGAAAGCCCTGGATGGCTGGAATGGTGGTGTTATAGTCGACGGTCGCAGGGTCAGTAATTTCAGATATGCAGACGATACCACGACAGTTGCGTCAAGTGAAATGGAAATGGCAGCTCTGCTGAAGAAAGTTGAAGTAGAAAGTGCCGCACTCGGTCTAAGATCAACCATTCGACAAAAATAATGGTGGTGGATAGAGCAGAAGTACTTTCAGTAACGGTCGCAATCAACGGGTATTAAAAAGTCAGCTAGTTTGTATATCTTGGCTCATTGATATCCAATGAAGGTGGTTCCACTAACGCAATTCGCCAAAGAGCCGGTATTGCCAAGAGTGCTATGACTAACCTCAAATCTGGAAGAACAGAGGTATTCGACGCACAAATAAAGTGCGCTCGGTTCGTGCCCTAGTATTTTCCATATTTTTGTATGGTGCCGAGACGTGGACAGTGAGAAGGCATGATTGTAGTAAGATAGATGCATTCGAGATGTGGTGTTGGCGAAGCTTGCTACGTATACCTTGGACTGCTACGAGAACCGACAAGTCCATACTAAAAGACCTTAAATACACCATCTCGCCACTATCTGTCGACAAAGAGCTTCTTCGGACATATTATGCGGTCTTTAAAGCATTGTTTGTAGAAAGCTATTATTTTAGGAAAAAAATATGGTAGACGTGGTCAGGGAAGGGCGCCTGTAAGATGGTCTGACACGATTAAGAAGGCGGTAGGTGGTAGCATACACCGTGCGGTTCACACAGCCTATGACCGCACCCAATGGAGACTGATTGTACGTGGTCACGATCCTCAGTAGTGAGGGAACGAGAAGAGAGAAGCTTTGCCATATATATGTATTTAGAGGTGCATGCTTTTACTACTTTAGATAGAATGACCTTACAGCAAGTTCATATATCTATAGGCTTGTCTTGTTCTCACAGTTCTTAATTCTGAATGTGGCGGGGCAGGCTGAATGTGGCAGATAATTGGTGGGCATGAGTCAGACATCTTATACACATATCATTGGCACTAATGGGTATGAATTAATAGAATAATACAGAGTAAGATATATTCTACCTAATGGCGCTTTGATACACACAACTCGCGCGGTATCAAGCAAAATAATTTGAAAGATATCCCAATTAGGTCGTATGGGAGGCACAGATTCTTCTTAATAAAACTATATAATTTAAAGTTAAATTAAAATTAAAGGTTGACTTTATAAGAATCCCCAAAATCATTGATGAAAATTAAAATTACACCATTCGATCCAGGACGATTTAGAAGATTAATAAGTAGGTAGTGATTTCCTAGTAAGCCTACTTGTAACTACTGACTACTGTAAAACGGTAAAACTACTGACGATGGCTAAATTTATGTGATGTATTTCCTTAGCAAGAAGTTAATCACGCTGATTTTTATAATTTTCTTTAGTTTCATATTTACTTCACTTCTCTCAAATTATCGTTTACCTTTTTGTTTTAATTGAAAAGAATCAAAATATCATGAACATTAATATCATACTCATTATACAAACAGACTCCATCCTGAGCGGATTTTTATAAGGAATACAAACTTTACAATACAATACAATAACTCTTTATTGCTTACCACAAGAAAATAATAAATATATAGTAGGTAAATTAACTAATTAACCTACTTACGATTAAAAATCTAAGAACTATGATAATACAATTGGCGGTCTTATCACTAATGCAATCTCTTACAGACAACCATTGAATGGACAGGACAACAATGAAAAGTTTAGACATGTGCAACAAGATAAATAGTTAAAACAAAGTGTAATTATTAAATAAACAGGTTTAAATGAATAGTTACAAAAAATAATTATCTATTAATTAAAACATAAAGAAGAATCTTAAATACCTACATAAATATCAATTTAAAAAAAAATATATATAATAAATACATATACTTATATAATAATACTATAAACTACTTTGAAATAAGATTATATGAGATCATGTAAAATGAGATGTAATATTAATACTCAATAAAATAATAAATATATATATATATATATAACAATATTACAGAAAATGTGAAGCAATTTCAGCAAACAGAGGACAATTAATGCTCTTGAACCATCTTTTTATATATTCCAATTGATTTTGCTTGTCTGAGGAGGAGGCAGAAGATTCCATAGTCGTACAGCATGCACTGCAAATGAATTGTGAGACTTTCGCAGAGTGTACAGGGGTCCTTAACAGAAGAGAAGATGACGCACGCAAGGATCGAGAAGTGCTGATGGATAAAAATTCAAATCGCTCCTTGAGATAGGAAGGCGTAGAATGAAAGAATAGTATATTGTAAAGGAGGGAAAGTATATGAGTATTCCGGCGAAGGCTTTATTCGTTTGTTCGGTAAATTCAAACAGAAAGAGGAGTTCAAGTCATTATTTTTGTTATTTCCAATGATGCATTATAAGTTTTCAAAAGTTAAAAATGTTGTCTGTAACTACTGTGAGCAAATTTCGCCATTCCTCAAAATTTAAAATTTTGGCATCTACACCTTGGAGAATTTCATTTGTTGATAAAAAAATGATACACAAAGAACAAGTGTATATAAATAATAAATTAAAAGTTACTTACGCATAGTTAAAGTAACAGGCACAATCATCATTTGTGAATGATTGTTGACTATTCAATGGAAGGTTGGACTGCTTCTTATGATTTTGTTTGCATGGTTTGTCATCAAGTGGCCAGTTCTCTTCATCTTCATGCTAAAATTTAAAGATTCTCTAAGAATAATTTTCAATACATACTATTAAATTTCTTTACACAAGAACAAAATTAATCCAAATGAAATATTAAAATCTACCATTAATTACTTATTAGTATTGTATAAATATTGAATGTGGTGCTACATATCATTATAAAGTTCAGTTATCCTGATCCAGTACAGTTGAATTAGATAATGGTACCTAGTTAGTACTGAGATACTCAATTTAATCACTTTATAAAAATAAAATAGGTACGATTTCGGAGAAAAAGGGAAAATTCACAAAAAAGTTTAAAAAAAATGGGGGGTCTGGGATTTTTTTTGGCCAACTTGTATTCTCCAAGTGGGCCCCCGAACACGCTCATTTGGTATGTCGGTCCCTCTACCAAACACCCTGTATAATGCTGGTGTTCACAGGCATCTAGTGATACTTTTGTCTTTCGAGCTTAAGTGCAGAGAGGCATTTATTTTACTGCATTGGATCGGCAAGGAAATAAAAATAAAACAAAATAAGCAAAATACATTGCTGTTACATTTCAATATTCAGTTCTGTAAAAAAAAAATACATTAAACTAAAATAGACTGACTTTATTTTGCATAGTATTGACCATCTCGGTTTGTATACGTATTTGAACATCTTTGAATATAAATATAATTTTGCTACTACGTACTAATAAAAGTGATTCCTGGACATTTTTATCTTGTATGGATCCTGCACCACTTCACAACGCACAACTTGCATGATGATTCACAGCTGTAGTTCACAATGATAAAAATTAAAATGTATGCGAAGATTTCACGTGTGCTCGCTTGCAAGAAAAATGTCCGACTGATGACGTACTGAACACGACTTTTAAGCCCCGCCTACTTGAACACGACTTTTGTTGGGTCATTTTTTTAACGCAGTTACTGTTCCTGACTTATTATTATTCGTAGCATAATATGACTAGGCACTTCACTTTGTCACAAGGAACTTGAGTTAGGCCAATAAAAAACTCCAATCAATTTTATTGGTATGGTAGCACAAATATATTGGAATCATTAGCTTGCACCACTACTCACACAATGGATAGGCTATTGTAGCTTTGTATTACAACTAACATGCAGTAAGTTACATAGACTTTAATTTGTTTTGTATTTTCCTTATATTTTATTATTCATACTTTTGCACTGTTAATGCAACATGGCCGAAACATCAAGGTTAGTCAAAATTACTGAAATTTTGATGTTTGTGCACAATTAGTCCCACTAGTGTCTAATAAAAATGTATATAGGTCATGTTGCTCTAACATTATTATGATAGATCTGGAGTCCTTTACACTACCATTTTTACAAATAATACTATGTCAAGATAAACTAATATAAAATTATATGCTATGTAATCCATTTAAAGTTTGTTAAATTTCAATGTATAAATTCAAATTCAAATTTATTATCCAAAATTCAAGACTTAAGAATAAAGAATTTTAGATACATAATGCAACAACAATAATTAGAACATGCATCATCAATAATTAAAATATCAATATTCCATATAATACGATAAGCCTCAGAACCCTATGCTAAGCTAAGAAGCCTGTGTTATGGAGTTCTGTGCTCCTCCAAACAAAATAATGACAAATATTAAAATTATTATAAATGGGGTATTATATGATGACATTAATAGTGTAAATTAAAATTAAAATTGTTAAATACACAATAATTTAACTAAACTTAACTATAGATAAAATATAAATGTGTAACGCACAACCAGTATTTAAAACTTAGAGCTCTTCCGCTACCGCATCCCTTAACCACCCAAGCCTTTATTCATTGCGTCTGCCAAACTACATCTGCTTCACACATGTATATCTACCACCTTTTTAGGTTTTGAGATAGATCGAGGCCTGACCTGGACCGCACACATCGAAAAACTATGCGCTAAGCTAGGCAGCGCTTGTTATGCGTTGAGTAGGCTTTCGCGAGTAGTGTCCGCGGATGTGGTACGCACCTGTTACTTTGCAACCGTACATTCGCTGCTCCAGTATGGAGCGGAGCTTTGGGCGCGCGCGGCCGACAGGGAGCGTGCGTTCCGAATGCAGAAACGTGCTGTGAGAGCGATTGTTAAAGTATCTAGGACGACGTCAGTAAAACCGTATTTCACATCTCTGCGGATACTCACACTTCCCTCAGTCGTTATACTTCAGGTCGCATTATACGTGAGGCAGAACAACTCCTTGTTCAGCACTCGCGCAGACAACCAAGCTCGAGATTATAATACACGAGGTGCGGGTAAACTCGCAGCAGTCACGCACAGACTTGCTAGATCCAACAGGCTCACTCATGTCTTGGGTCCTAGGGTATACAATCACCTGCCACGGCATGTTACGGAGGAACTTAACTTAAGTTCATTTAAATCGAAATTAAAAGCATGGCTCGTCGAGGAGGCGTTCTATGATGTAGAAGATTTTATAAAAATAAGATGATTATGTCCCATATTTTTCTAATGTACTCGTATTTTATGACATCTGTATTAATATAAATGTATTTTTATTTAATTTGATTAATTTAATTTAATTTAATTATTATTTTATTATTATGTTATTTTACCAAATTATTACTTGTTCTAACAAGTAATTTGACAACTTTCTTTTTTGTTATATTTACATTATGTAATACTATAAATACTGACTTGTAATATTATTTTTACCATTAAATGATTGATTGATTGATTGATTGATTGTTGCTCCCGACCCGTTACCTAGAGCCCACGTGCCTTGCCGTTCTAGAGTCAGTCAGCTCACACAACCGACATGCGAAAGATTGATGGCGAAGCTACGGGCTAGATAACTTTGATTGTTAATTTTATTCCTGTCTAACTCTTGTGTAATGCTATACCTGTTAAACTTGTAATCTGTTTGATAATAAAGTGCCTGATAAAACATACAATGTTATAAATGTAAATTAGAACTAAAATCAATAATTTTAATCAAAGAATAAGTTATAGGTACTGGGTGGCGCAAAAGTACTGGCACTAAAGAAAATACTTTTTTTTTTTTTTATTTGACATATCCTGTCATTCTGTTTTTGTAAATTGTGTAGTGAACAAATGTAAAATACACTGAAAATAAACATGAACCGTTTTACTCCCCAAGAACGTGGAATAATCGTGTCAATGTTCTTACGGAATAATTCATCAGTGATAAAAACACAACGTGAATTTCGTCGACGATTTTCCCACCGTCCAGCACCGATGGGTCGCACAATTCGACGCTTTGCCACACGCCTCGAAGCAACTGGCTCAACAAAGGATAGACCTAAGTCTGGGAGACCAAGAACAGGCCGTTCAACTGAAAATATCGATGCTGTGCGCGAAGATGTGGAAGAGTGTCCAGAGACATCAACGAGGCGACGTGCCACGCAATTGGGCATTTCCAGACGGACCCTGCAGCGTATTTTGGTGACAGACTTAAAGATGTTTCCGTATAAAACTCAAATGACTCATCAGTTGCTGCCTACTGACCACCGAGCTCGTCTAGAATACCGCCAGCGCGTCATAAACCTAAACCTTGAAGAGGATGATTTTTCTTCAAAATTGGTTATGAGTGACGAAGCGCATTTCCATCTCTCAGGGCATGTTAATAAGCAGAATACTCGGTTCTGGGGCACTGATAATCCGTGCATTATTCAAGAAACACCTTTACACCCACTAAAAGTTACTGTATGGTGTGGCATCTGTGTTGACAGAGTAATCGGACCCTATTTTTTTGAAGACGCTGGAGGCAATGCGATAACTGTCACTGGAGAACGCTACAGAACCATGTTACGTGAGTTTTTGATACCCAGTTTGGACGAATTGGGGCTAGAGCCGATCTGGTTTCAACAAGACGGCGCTACGGCACACACAGCGCGCGACACTATGGACTTACTGAGGGACGCTTTTCCAGGCCGAGTTATCTCTCGTTTTGGCGATTTGCCTTGGCCTGCAAGATCACCCGATCTGACCAGTCCAGACTTCTTTCTTTGGGGTTTTTTGAAATCTCGGGTGTATGTGAACAAGCCACAGACTCTCGCAGCTCTAAAAGAAAACATTTATCAAGAAATAAGGAACATATCGCAGGAAGTGTTACGGCTAGTTATGCAAAATGTCATAAATAGGGCTCAGATGTGCATCAGCTCTAGAGGTCACCATTTAAAAGACATAATCTTTAAATCCTAATGGTACGAAATTTCATGGCACAAATATACATTTAAAATTACCTTAATCAAGTTTTCTAATTTAGAATTTTTTTATAACTGAATCAAATAGAGTCTTTACTTTTGCGCCACCCAGTATATTCGATTGTTAATTTCATAAAACTGTTTGTAAAAATCATATTGTCAGTAGTCTGCCAAGATCTCGGAAATCATTTTTGTGAGTGTGTGTATGTGAGAGTGAGTAGGGGTGAGCGTGTGTGTAGAATAAGGTAAATTGTTCATAGATTATCATGATAACCTCTATATTTGTCTTCGAATTATTAACATATAAGAATCACATTTCATCTCATCTTATACTATTATTTATTTTTCCTTTATTATTTTCAGTATGTTCTTGTTCTTGTTCAAAGTGGGGGTGATAAGTCCTGCACTGATGTCCCGCTTGGGGTGTATTGTGCATTTCCTCAGCCTCTACCCCGAGCCATCCCAACTTCTTTATATAACAGAGTATGGCCCTGGGTCGCTGGCACAATTGCTTCAGTGATGTTGGTGGTATGTTAACCGATGATAATTTAGAACTATACTGATCTTCAAATAGTCTGGATGTGTTCCGTATATATTTTCCGTAGCTGTGCACTCCAGCACCATGTGCCTTACAGTCTCGTCCTCCTGCAAACATCCTCTGCACAGTGGAATTTCTGTTGCACCAGTTTTGTGAAGGTGATAATTTAGGTTGCAGTGACCTGTGATAAGGCGTACTAAAAGTTGCAGGTCTTGTCGCTGCAGTTTCAGCAGATTGTTCCATTTCCATTCTAGTATGTGTATTTGTACAGATTAGCTATTTATTTTTATTATATAGGGTTCCAAAAGTTACTTCATACCTATTCAACTGTACGATTGTTCTGTATCTAATACAATACATAAGTTTTCCTAAGAATCTGCCTCTAACAGACTGGTCGGTTGGCGCAGTTGGTAATCCCTGCCTTTTTAACCCCGGAAGGGTTCGATCCTGGTTTGGCCAAGTCAAACATTTGATTGGATAAACATGCCTGTTTGACCTGTGCCTGGGTGTGTATATGTATATATATGTATGTATATCACTCTGCCTGGTTTGGGACCTGAGGACCTTGTGTGAATGTTGTCCCATATTATATTACATTATTATAAATAAATAAATAAATATTAAATATAAATATTCCACAACTATCACACAACGCCATCTAGTCCCAAGCTAAGCAGAGCTTGTGTTATGGGTACTAGACAACTGATAAACATACTTATATATTTCTAAATACATACATATTATAGATAAATTACACCCAGACACAGAACAAATGATCGTGCTCATTACACAAACATTTGTCCTGGGTGGGAATCGAACCCACAACCTCCGGCATAGCAGTCAGGGTCGCTAACCACTAGACCAACAGGCCTGTCAATTATTATTAATACTGATCTTTTATTAAATAAATCAATTTTCATTGGACTAGCCCTATGTCTTGGTTTAGTGAAGTGTCTCAATGCATAGTCTCATTTATGTTGTGCATTAATTTGCATTTCTATTGTACTACATGTAGCTATTTACTATCCAATTTCCACATTCAGACTAGTTTTTCAGTTACTTCATTAATTTGGCTTTGAAATATTACATCTAATAAAGCATTAAGCTATGTAACATATACATACCTCAACAATCCGCAGTACCGCCAAACTATCACTCAAAATATCTCTTGGCATGTTGATGCTCACTATGGCACATACTTCAACTACCCCAGAGTTATCTCTACAAAAATGAAAATTCCAGACATCTATCATACTTAAATAAAACTGTTCTTAGTTCACAGAACTTAAAGAAACAAATAGTATGAAACTACTTCAAATAAATTCATTTTTCTATAACACCAGCGTATCACACAAGCTCATTTACATTATGAATTTTATATTTTTTTTTACGAATGACCAAATCTCAAATGGCAGTTCTTGCACATACATAGCTGCCTTATTTATAAAGGCTGCATAAAATATATATTGATATTATCATTATACAGCAAAATAGTTGTGTACAGTGCTAAATGGCCCCAAGCTTAAGAAGCCATTATAAGGCTGTACAAGTTTAAACACAGGATATGAAATGAAATATCTATACTAAAGTTTTAGACAATATTCATTAGTTAAATAAAATGTTGCACAGAAAATGCACATAGCAATGTTTTACTAAAGATGCATTGATTTTGCAATGAGGGCATCGGTGGCATTGCCATTGTTGGCTCTTTTGTTACAGCATTTGTAAAGCTCAAAAACATCATTTTTGCCACTTTTGCCCACACCCTACTCAAAGACTAAACCAAGCATAAGAATCTATCTATCTATCATAATCATGCGATTATGCTGTCAATAAGATAGTTGCCAGTTGTAATCACAAACAACCATGCCCTGGATGTGGGTAAACAATTGCATTTTTTATAATATGTATTTAATATATGCACTTAAAATGCCTTTGTGAGCGTTATTTTCGCCAACTTGGGGCTAATGGAACACACTGTAAGTTATTATTCAAATAAGGAAAGAAATAAAAATTATTTTAATTCATTGGACTTGATCCAAGCAAGAGCGTTAACAAGAAATCAAATACGGTGTAAAATTATATTGCATAGTAGGTAATAGTGCTTAGCTCTACCAGTCATGAAGATAAAAATGTACAGAAAATCATCGATCTATGGAAATTGGAACCTACCGGCATTTATTGACTACACTTTTTCAGTATGGTAGATATAACAACATAGGTACATTTTGAGAAGCTATTCATACCGCAATTGGATGATCTCCAGCTATACTGAAACAAATATTATGGTACTAATCACGAAGTCAGTCGTGGACCTAGGTAAATTACCGATTTTTTTAGCAACAGCCAAGGAATTTTAAATGAAATCAAAATAACTAATCGACTATTATATTTTCATCGAACAACACCAAACGCATAAACTATATAAAACTGAAATTAGGCAATGAAAAATAAAGTGTAATCTTCGATATTATTACTTTTTAAAGCCATAGACAATAGATCAAAATATATAGACTGGTATCTTCTACCTTTTTTGTGATATATATATACATTTAAAGCTTTACCTCACCAAGGATAGATGGCGCTGGCGATGACTATAGATATATATAGAAATACTGAGCCCACGTATGTAACGTAAGCAACGCATTATTACATCTAGACTCTGGAATTTGTATGAAAACAGTTTAATCAGAAACATAACTAATCATATGAGACGTTGTTTTACTGTTTTCTTACAAAATTAAGAGTCTAGATGTTATAATACATATAGGAAACAATACATTTGGTACATTTGCTAGATAACATTAACAAGTCGAATCGAAATTCCAGGAAATGGACTGCCCATGGAACAACCGATTACCTGGAATTAGTGGTCAAGATATTATTGTACTTTAATCATTCATACACAATTCACAATCAAAAATTACTTTAATCGTGAAAAGAGAGTTCTATCAAAACACAGTCAATATTCTTGGTTTATAACACAAGGGCGTAGAGGCTGCTCTTCCCGCACCGCCGGAGATGTTGCAATCTAATATTATACAGGGTGTTTGGTAGAGAGACCGACAAACCAAATGAGCGTGTTCGGGGGTCCACTTGAAGAATAAAAGTTGGCCAAAAAAAAAAAGTCCTTCTACCAAACACCCTATATACAGAAACCTTTCTGAATCAGTCCCTTATATTTTAATGGTGAAGAGGGTCGCCCTTAGCTTCAAAGGCCCCGTGTTTATTACACATATATGGTTTTTTTTATCATTTAAATAAGGAAAATTTCTTCAGAATTAATATTGAAATAATATGAAAAGAAGGGGGTCCGCGACTTTTCCTTTAAAGGGGGGGGGGGGTTGTGCTTTCCCCTCTCCATCACCCTTCCCCTCTCAATTCGAAGGAAGTCAATGGAATGTCGTACCAATTTTCCTTAAGATTTTACGTGTTTTCGAGAAATTATTTCATAGATTTCAACGCATCTCCGGCAGCGAATTTTGAATCAAGACCCTTGGTACGAACCCCCTTGACTACGCCATATTTCCAAATTTTCCTCATTTAAATGATAAAAAACCATATAAGTGTAATAAACACGGGGCCCTTTGTAGGGAAAAGGGTGGCGAACCTCTTTATCATAAAAATATAGGGGACTGATTCAGAAAGATTTCTGTATATATTATTAGATTGCAACGTCTCCGGCGCTGCGGGAAGAGCAGCCTCTAAGGCCTTGCGTTACAAACCACAGGCATCGGACGAGCCAAAGCAGCTGAGGCTGGTCAAGCCGATGCTGCGGAGAAGATGATTATAGCGGAAGCAAGTTTAGTAATCTCATTACAACCTGAAAAAAAGGAAACTGTTTTTTATGAAGGGTAGTCTAAAAATATCCATTTAATTTATAATTAGCAGAGCATGACCTAAACTAATAAGAGATAATGTTATGGAACCCTTCGTGCATGAGTCTGACTCGCACTTGCCCGATTTGTTTTTACTCTACTTAAAACTATTTTTGTTAATCTGTTGAAAAAAAATTCGTATTGTCTAAAACATTAGTCACATAATCACTCATTTTTTATTCATGCTTAATTAATCGTCTTTATTATTATCTTCCTCATCTTCTTTTTATATTGGCGGTTAAAATCGTAATTGTAAAAAGAATAAAAAACTCATAAACACATTTTATTAAAAATCAGTCACGTACTAGACTCACGCACGAAGGCTATTTTCTACCTATTACAGTGCGAAAAATAAATCCTGTGAAAGACATCCTAACTAATATTATACATGTGCAAGTTTGTTTGTGTATTACGCTTTCACGCCTTGACAGCTAAAGGGAGATTTCGGGGAAGGACATAGGAACCTTGTCAGCGTCATCATAATTATCATCATCATCATCATCATCATCTATGACCACGCGGGTGAAACCACGGAGCGCACCTAGTATATTATAAGGACTGACAGGTTGCGAAAAATAGTAAAAGTTCTCGTTGGAACAGAAAATCCGTAATGTAAAATAGTAAACACGTGTCGTTGTGTAGAGCCGCCATATTTCAAGATTTCAATCAATATTTGTTAGCAACTGAGATACATAATAACTAAATTTACGGAATTAATTATATTTTGTACTCATTTCAACACTAAATATTTATGTGAATGTACATTGTACTGTTTGAGTTTTGTATGGGCAAGTCTATAAATAAAGTATAAAAACACTAGCACACAACGTAAAGCTTGAACTTGAAGGTCATAACATTATATAAGACATACATACTGATCAGAGATAGAACCTGGGGCCCCGCGCTTCGAAGGCAGGGTATCTACTAACTGAGCTAACGGAGCTGACATAAGACTTCATGTCGCAGAGTGATGAGTGCTGTACAGTATCACATAGAATTATGACATTGCAACTGGTGCATGGATATGCGTGCTGCTTTTACCTTTAAGCATCTTCACATGACTTATGTATCGGCGATCGAGGAATTGAATAAAAAATAGTTTATTTATTAATTACAAGCAGTTGTTTACTACAGGAAAGTACAAGCAAGACTAACTTACAAAACAATATTAACAATAAACATAAAATTAACAATAAGCACTTTATGACGTGACAATGGTCGGTCGCAGCGCAGCGTCAGCGGGATTCCTATGGTTGGACCGTGGTAACTTCTCCATCCTTCAGAGAGAAGCTGATCTTACAGCTTCCTCCAGTGTCCTCACTGGGAGATGTATCTTTCTTTGTTGTTATGTATTTGTAAAATTTCCACGATGTTGCGCCTAGCAGTAGGATGCACAAAATGATTGTTGTCCAGCTGGGAGTCGCCATCAACGCAGGCAATTCTATGATCTCTTCGTCTTTTAAATCTTCAGCCCTGTCCAAAAGTTTGTGGATGTTGTCCAGTTCCAGGTCTTCTAGCTTGAGTTGATATTTTATAGCTTCCACTGGTATGATTTGTTTGTGGGGTAATGGTATTATTTCGTTGATAGCTGTAGTTATGGTATGAGTTTGTAGGGTCTTCTTCGTAACTTCAACGCGGCAGTCTTCAGTCAGTGTAATAAGATGGATTCCTGATGTTCTTCTGTATGAAGTCTTGGTCCCGCATTGTGCTCGAATGACCTCTTCTCTAGTCAGTATTACCAGCCAGGTGTTATCTCGTATCTTCTGAAGTTTGTTTTCTGATAGGATCATTTTCGCACGGGTACAATTGGCATCCTTGTGTTGGATAAGAGATATTACGCAGTCTTCCGATGTCTTGATCGGCTTTGTGTTAAGCGTCTCGCAGAGGTTCACACCATCGGCAACGGGTTTGCAGCTGTCATCTAGGTAGGCGTACTCTTCGCTTCCAAGTGCAAGGTATTTGGATTTAGGAATGATAGTGAGGTGGTTGGTATCAGGGATTGAGTAGAGGTGTATTAGATCATATATATTTTGATCAATGGAGGGGATTTGTAATATGAATGTTAACGAGTGTTGTGTACTATACGCTTTGACTTTAATTGATCTTTCTAGCTCGTGAATATTATTAAGATTAATTTCGGTTATCGGAACAAAGTCATAATTTAATTTTAATTGAGTCAATTCTTCGATTAAATTTTGTGCGCTTATAATACTAGGGTGCATAACTCCTAACTGGGAAAATGTCATTGCATCTTCCAATATCATTAACTTTATAATTTGTAAACTAAAATCTATCTGTACATATATGTCTAAGTAATGTAACTGGTTAGATAACTCATCCGTCGTTATTGTTACATTTTGTATGTATGATGCTAGTTTTCTTTGATTATCATTAATTTTATCTAACTGAGTTGTGAATTCTTTAAGCGTTCTCTCTGCAATAACTAAGGATTTCTTTTGTGAATTTTGAATCCTACTCACTTGACTTCTGATTCCTGAAATTTCAGCTTCGAAATTAAGAGCATCTTGATTGTCTAGGTTGCCAGTGATGGACTTCACAACCGAGCCTAACCCGTTAATAAGGCCACGTTTTTGCCTTACAAGTGGAATTATGAAACCGATCTTTTTAGATATTAAAGATAAGCTATGCTCAATCTGATCTTTATAAGAGTTTTGTAAGGCTCCTGACTTCGAAGTGGGCTTTTCAGATGATTTAGTACTTGCAAATACTGCCATTAACTTAATAGCTGTTAGGTGCAGATATGTTATATTATAGACACAAGCTAAGTTAAAATTATCTACTTGTCTGACGATCTGTCCTTGTTTAAGCAATAGGATTCCTTGTTCGTTACTGACTGGGTTAAAAATCACGTCTGCTGCTGCGTGGAGCACGATGGCTCCGGCGGTGAAGGCCCTGGAACAAGGTGAGGCCTTCTTAGGAGTTTGAAATGAACCCTAATAGATTTAGAGTTCGGGTGGTTACCTACTATCTCGGCTACGTTATTAGGATGGAGGTGAATAATTTTATACGGACCTTTGAAAACTGGCTTCGTTTTATCGTTCCTTGCTGTCTTCGCCACCTGTTTGTAGACTGTCTCACCTACCTTGAAGGCTATTTCTTCTGCTTCTTTATTACGCCTGGCTATCACCTGTTCTTTGTTCTTAGACATGTACGCTGCTACACACTCCTGGACTGCTTCTGCATTTGACTTGTGTTTCAGGACGTAATCTTGATAAAATTCTTTGGGAAAATATAGCTCTAGAGGGTTTCGTGACGCTGTATGTCCATATAACAGTTCGTGCGGAGTATAACCAGTCGCGAAATGTATTGAGTTATTATAAGCTATTATAGCATATTTCATTACTAGCTGTATGGGGTCGTCTTTATTAGTCATACGTTGGATTCTTATTATTTCGGCTAGGGTTGAATGCAAACGTTCTACAGGGGAGTTAGAGTTAGGGTTGTAAGGTGTCGTAAAATGGATATTTATATCATGTAAAGCGCATATTTCCTTAATAACGTCATTGTCAAATTTACTGTCTGAGTCAGTCGTGATTTTCTGAGGAAGTCCGAGTACAGAGATAACGTGCAGTAAGGCTTCGGCTACATGCACGCTACTAGATGCGTTCAATGAAATCGCCTGCGCAAATTTTGAGAAGTTGTCTATAATTGTCAAAAACGTGCCTCCACCTGTCGAGTATATGTCCATAAATAAATGTTCCATAGGCTTTCTTGGTGTCTCTGTGAGAGCTAAGGGAGGTTTTAAAGGATTTCTTTCGTACTTGGCTTTTAGACAAGTGTCGCACTGATTAATGTACCTTTGAATACTTAATAACATATTAGGCCAATGATAATTTCTATGAAGTTGTTTAAGAGTTTCTTGAATTCCACGATGGGTAGTTTTGCCTTCGTGGTATTTCTTAATAAGTTCTTGTTGTTCTGACTTATTTTCGACTAAAGTAACACGAGTAGTGCATCTTATGAGTTTTGGACCTCTTTCGTTAAATATAGTTGTATAGACTCTAGAAAACGCTAAATACAATTCGTCATTGTGGAAATAGCAGTGAAACACACGATCAGCTATGGTATGTTCCTTTAAAAACTTTATTATTTCTTGTTCAGTGTTGTTGATTGGGATAAACACGTCTTTGATAACTGTACGTGAGTTCGTTGACCTATCTTCTACTCTATATACTGAGCCCGGGGTAGATCTTATGTGAAATTGTTTTAGTTGTCTGTCTATTGCATCTGATAGAATGGGGATACCATTATTTTCATTATCTGGTTGAGTGTGATTAGTGCTGACTAATTGTTCTTCGCCTATTGTTACTATTGTCATACTATCTGACGCCTGATCGACTGGAGGTTGTAAAATAGTCTCTGTATCCATAGCTAAATTTTCAGTCTCGTTTCTATTATTCCTACCACTAGTACTTGCTATTGGTATATCTTGAATTTCTGTTACCGGTTCCGGTTCGATTTCGTCATGACTTTCCCTGCGTACATTTTCGAATATTCTACCTATAATTTCGTCATCGTTATTATCTTCGAAGTTGACCGCTAAAGAGTCCATACTATGATGGTATATCTTTGCCCTAGATAACGCGTCCGCGTTTGTATTTTGACGCCCTTTCTTGTACACAACTTTAAAATCATACTCAGCTAGCTTTAAGCGCCAGCGAGTTAGTTTTGAATTCGGGTCTTTAAGCGACATGAGCCACGTGAGAGGTCTATGGTCTGTATATATTGTAAATTTGCGACCATAAAGATAGGGCCTGAAGTAATTTATTGACCACACTATTGCCAAGAGTTCTTTTTCTATGGTAGAATAGCGGGACTCAGTGTCTGATAATGTACGTGATGCGTACGCAACAGGCTTGTCAGATCCTACTTTGCCTTGTGAAAGCACCGCACCTAGTGCCACATCAGATGCATCCGTAGTAAGGATGAACGGTTCGTCAAAATCGGGGTACTGTAAGATGGGGTCTTTCGTGAGAATTTGTTTGCATTTATTGAAAGCTTCTAGAAACTCTACGCTATGTATGACTTTACCACCCTTCTTTAAACATAATGTCATTGGCTTGATTAACTTTGCGAAATCCCTAATAAATTTGCGGTAGTAACCAACGAGTCCTAAAAAAGACTTTACTTCCTTTTGGTTCTGGGGTAAAGGGAAGTCAAGGACAGCCTTTATTTTGTCTCTGTTAGGCTTTAGTCCTTCGTCAGTAAGTTCATGACCTAAAAAGTTAACTTATTTCTGAAGGAACTCTGACTTATCAAGTTGAACTTTGAGATTATGTGTTTTAAACCGATCAAACACTTCGCGTAGCCTCTCTATGTTTTCTTGCAATGACGTAGAAATTATAATGACGTCATCAAGATACGTATAAACATTAGTTAGGCCCCTAAGGATGTGATCCATTAAGCGTTGGAATGTACTTGGCGCGTTTTTTAAACCAAAAGGCATGCGCAAAAACTCATAATGCCCGCGTTCGGTAGAAAATGCTGTTTTCTCCACATCGTTGAGGTGCATTTCGACCTGATGGTACCCACTCGCGAGGTCAAGGGTAGTAAAATATTGAGCGCGTCCAAGTCTGTCTAAAATGTCATGAATGTTCGGTAATGGGTACTTGTCTTCAACTATCCTATCATTCAGTCTCCTATAGTCTATAACAAGCCTCCATTTAACTTTACCTGATGCGTCTGGTTTCTTTGGTACAATGTGTACTGGACAAGACCAAGGTGATATACTTTCCCTAACGATACCTTGTTTCATCAAGTCGTCAATTTGTTTACGGATTTCAATACGTTGTTGTGGGGCTTGTCTGTAACTGCGTACAAAAATCGGTGTTTCGTCTATTAGTCTAAGTTCATGTTTGACTGCATGCGTAAACGTTAACGGTATATTTTCAGAATAGAATATTTCACGGTAACGATAGCACAACTTTATGATTTGACGCTTCTCTTCGTCATTCATGTGACTTGTTCGAATTTTTTTTAAATTCTCACAAAGTCCTGCGTCAATGTCTATTTTAACATCCAATGAATTTAATTTAATAGCATCATCCGTAGTTTCAGAATAGACCTCTAACTCTATCGCACTCTTTTCCGGGATAAACTTATTTTGATCATTATAGTTAATGATAGATGTTTTAAAAGAGCCGTTTTTAACCGTTACGATAGCTGCGGGAGATTCTAATCCGTCTGACCAATAGTGTTTGTCCTGTATGTATTGTCCGTCCATGTAATGCGTTTTGACAGTTATTAACTTTTCGCATTTAGCATCCACTTTAATTTTCTGCAATGGGTAGTTGAAGTAGATCGGAATATTGGCATTAGTTGTACGTAATATGTTGCTATTTAAGTCAATATTAGTTTTAAGGCATCTCAATAAATCAAAACCGATTAGTCCTTTATATTTTGGGTCAAAGTCAAATATTAAAAATTTATGTATTTTGTCCGTATTAAATGCTGGTGGTAGCGGGAGATAAACTACGTTATTATGACGCGAAACACTGTGCGCGGTGGCAATTTGAAAGGGTTCGTGTTCCACACAATACTCGAAAATAGTAATAACTCGATGAAATGAAACTCGAATATATAACGTCTGACGCAATAACACTCCTACTAGCTCCAGTATCAACTAGGAACTTACCTCCTAGTTCAGGCAACTCGATATACGGCAGATGGTCTCTATCTTACAGGTTGATTTTTACTAGCTCTGATCTTCTTGGTTCCTGTCCATGTAAAAATCCTGTTGAAAATCCGCCTCAGGTTGCTGGTCTTCTTCCTGTGCGAAATCGCATTCCTCCTGTGGGTAATAACTATTATAGGGCTCACCGTTAAATGATGACTGGTCCTGTGTGTGATTCTGCGAGTAGTACAGCTCTTCGACGGCAAACTGCGGTTTCTCTGGTTTCGACACGGACCTCATGGTAACGTCCGAGCTCTTTTGCGGTAGGTTTACCTGCTGAGGTACATTGAACTGCCGAAAGTTACCGCTATTGCTTCCTCGAAAATTACCTGAATTACCAGTACGTAAATTAGATGCATTACCTGCACGTGCGTTGTTGGATGTGCGATTCTTCCAGGGTAGCATTGATTGTACCCACTGCTGTCTCTGCTCTGGTGTCATGTTATTTTGTTGTGGTACAAAATTTGGTTGAGGCTGGTGGAAGGCCTGAGTTTGGGGTTGAAACGCTAAGGGTTGCGACCCTCTAAAGTTCCTATATTGGAAACTTGATTGCGGAGGACCCCTAGAGATATCCTTTTGCTTAACCAAGGACGTAGATGGCGCGACATAATTTTGCCTGTTATGAGTAAGCCGTGCCTCTTCCTGTCTAGCAGCCACAATCGCAGATTCCAGTGTACCTGGCCTAGCTATCCTTACTCCAAGGGAAACATGGAAATCGAGTTGATTGATATATTGTTCAATAACCATTTCCTCGTAATACGACCGATTTGCGTGTTTCCCTACTGAGTAGAGGGTGTCGAGCGTCTCTCGAAGTCGCCGTCCAAACGACTCAGCATCTTCATTTTTATTGCGGCGAGTTCTAGTGAGCTCTTGCATGACTTGAATTTCATTTCGCGGTTCTCCTAAACGTCTAACCAACGCGTTTTTAATTAAATCCCAGGTTGCGAGGGACTCCTCATACGCTATCGCGTCAATAGCGGCTCCACTTAATTTACTTTTTATTAAGCATATTATGAAAGCCGGGTGCGAACTAGATGTTTCGTTCATTAACTTAATTATGTGCTCTACCTCACGTATATAATGATTCAGTAGCTTCGGGTTACCATCGAATCGCGGTAATAATTCTGCAATAAATTTAATATCGGCATCGCACTCTTTGAACGACATAATGCACGTATCAAGTTACTCTATTGTTTTATATTATCAATTATTTCCTTATAACCGAATAGGTGCTAGTTTATGACAAAGTTTATCGCGATTTTAGCTATAAACTTAAACACTCCTTAACAAACTAATCACATATAAAATAAGACAGGAAATATAGCAGGAAACTTGGAAATAGCGAGAGTACTCACCAAACCAGCTTCTGCATCTCTTGTCGAGTCCTGAGTACCTCGTGGGGATAGCCAATGCTCCGGGTCTCCTCACGGTGTCCTTCTTAAACTTCTTTTGTTCCTCTGGTGACCGCCTGTAGGTTCTTGAACACGGTTTGCAACTTGAAAATTGCCACTTATAGAGTCTGGAAGAGCTTGATTCTGAACTCCTAAGTGCCGTGAAAATACCGACTGCGCCACTTATGTATCGGCGATCGAGGAATTGAATAAAAAATAGTTTATTTATTAATTACAAGCAGTTGTTTACTACAGGAAAGTACAAGCAAGACTAACTTACAAAACAATATTAACAATAAACATAAAATTAACAATAAGCACTTTATGACGTGACAATGGTCGGTCGCAGCGCAGCGTCAGCGGGATTCCTATGGTTGGACCGTGGTAACTCATGATATACATTTTTTTGTATTGATTGATTCGAGTATATGAAAACGCCGGTCGAGTTCGAGTTGGAGTTACGCAGTGATGGTGATAACCCCTTACATTAAGAAAACGTCTAAGATCATTACTCTAACTCTGTGAAAGGCCTAACATAACTTTGCTGTTACATCCCTAGAAACAGTTATTACATCAACATTAAATAATAACTTTGTAATGGTCAATTCGCTTTTGGTTATAAGCGGTCCTATATTGAAATTGTGTTGACTTGCAATTAGTTTGAGTTTGGCATAGCTTAACATTGTCGTCCGTCAAGTTGGGGGTTAATATTTATTTACACAAAAATAGTACATTCGACCCCGACTCCACCTGGTACCAGTCTGTCGTGCCCCTAGAGTGTTGAGCGGTGCGTAGGGAGAGCAACTTGCGCCTGCTATAATCATCTTCGGCTTGACCAGCCTCAGCTGCTCCGGCTCGTCCGATGCCTGTGGTTTGTAACCCTTTTCCTTCCCCATTACCCTTCCCCCTCAATTCGACAGACGTCAACGGAAAGTCGTTCCATTTTTTCTTAAGATATCACGTATTTTCGAGAAATTATTTCATAAATTTCAACGCATCTCCGGCAACGAATATTGCTTCAAAGCTCTTGGTACGAACACCCTTGACTACCCCAATTTTCCAGTTTACTCAAATTTGAGGGACTTAATATAAGATCAAACCCAATTTTGATTAAATCTTTTTATTTAAATATTATAAGTTAGTTAACTACCTAAGTAATAGCGTGATTTACACAAATTCGAAGTGTGTACACACACGCATTTTCACCCACATAAAATGTATATATTGGTAGGTGCCCTCACCAGTCGACTGTCTATATAACAATGAGATTTCTATTGTGTCTGGGTCGTTCGACTGATGAAGCAATAAATAATATGCTTGTATAAGTAAAAGAAAACATATAAAATACGTTAAACTATTTACCATTTTATATCCTTGCGTTCTGGTACACAATTTGCTATGAGGACAATCACTGAATCTGGTCTCCAGCAAAACAAATCACCACAAGTTCTTGGCAACATTACCACATGGAGCCAACGTCGGTTCTTAAAAGGAATAATATACTCCGAGCGGCCGTACCGTTTTCTATAATAGAACTACAATAATTAACACATGGATTAATAGGACGTACATAAAATTTGTGGTTTAATTTTTATTTATTTTCATAAGTCAAATATACACGTCAAAAATTCTCTGACATCTCTCTTGTGATTGTCTGGTAAAGTAAATAATAAAACTTCCAGTATTATGAAGTAATTAGCAATGAGTAAAACGAAGTGTTATATTGATATTATCTTTGGTAAATAGTAGTTTTCTTTACAATTGCATTGCACTCTTACGTTTGTTTTTTTGCCATTCCTTAAGTTCATCGGTGTTACCCTATGTGGAAACACATTTTTCATAATTGTTTTTTCATGTGGCTACACTGACGTGCAAATAGTTTAGCACACCAAATGTAGATAGCAGTAGTTTCCATACAAAAAAAATCTGAGCAAGTCCAAATATTCTAAGAGATCCCGGCATGAACCGCACTTCAAAAACGCGCTAGAAAGTGCGATATGGAAAAAAAACCGCTTGGTTCGCAATCCGTAGCGAAGGAATTTATCAAGTTTATCGAAAATATTTATATGTATATATATATTTACATCACGTATAACTCTTGCGGCCACCCTCAAAAAATCCCATAGTGCGTTACATACTGCGTCCACCGACTTACCACGTCCGGTATACGGACGCAAGATTATTTTCGCCTCTAATTACCACCATTCCTTAGTTATAGGCATTGGGCACCTATAGCAAAAAAATCGTTGGGACGCAAATTCACCTGCAGAATATTTAGACGAGTATAATGCAGTTCACGATTATCCGCTAGAGTCGCTGCATCGCTGTATATTTTTTGTGTGTATATTTTCATACATATAGCCGATAATGTTGCGTCCACCTCCCATGCGAAAATGCGACGTTGCCACTTCGTACAGTGCGTATAGTTGCCCTTGGAATGAAATGCAACGTTGCCGCTTTAGTGCGTTGAGGCTATGAGATTTGCCGCGTGCGGCGATTGTTTGATTCTGCTGGTCAACTTTGCGGACGCTATAGTAATCCGTACGAAAGGATGTGATTATAGTATATAATGATACAAGTGAGCTATGTTGCTTACTATACATGAGGCTGTGGGTGCAGCCCAAGCCGCAGGCGAGGGCGAAAATCAGCCGAGTTTTTAGTGAGTAAGTTGCTCACTAAAACTGGGTTTTACGCACTTTTTCAATACACTTGCAAAGAAAAAAAGAAACATGTAGGTATTGCATAAGTCGTTAAAAAAAATTTCAAAACAACAATGGTATGAATTTTATTGTTTGATTTGGCCTGAAAGTTAATGTTTTCATTCAGAGTTGTTTAACCAAATATGAATGAGTATTAGAGCTACTTTGATTTTATTTTAATACCACCCAGATGTTGCCTATTATACAATTTTATGGTTTGATTTGATTGAATCCTTTTTTTTATCCAGATTTTTTTACCAAATATGTATTATGTAGTATTAAGAGTTACTCTCACGGTATTTTAGTACTAGACGTTGCCTATTATATAATTTTATTGTTCAATTTGACTTGGTTTGTGGTGTATAGTCTGGTATCTGGTATTAAAGTTTTCACTCAGAATTATTTTACTACTCGTAAATATAAGAGTTTTAAAATTTGAAAATTGAAATCTTTATTTTAGTACTAGACGTTTATTTCAAAACACGCCTAAGGTTCTCGTTGAAAAATTTTAATAATGTTGCAGTCAGTGCTTACGTTATTTGTTCCAGGTTTCAACTGATAAGATAGTAGCGTAACGGTAATTATATTATTCTTAAAACTCTACCTTATTTGTACAAAGTGTCTTTCTTTTATCTCAACCCTGTACCGGTACATCGTAGGGGATACCTATTAAATACTAGAACGTAGATAGAACATCTGACAAACGGTTAATTTTACATGTATATTATTTAATAATAGTTTTATTAAAAATAATAACTTCACAAATTTTACATTTTATAATTTGTCGTTTGACTAACGATTCTTTTTTTATATATACAATACTTATCAAATGTTTGACAAAAACTCTTTTTATCGCTTTTAATTAAATATTTTTCATATACAAACAAATCATTAACACATAATACATTTAATTGTTCTTAAATTTTTAGCAACCCATAGGGAATTATAATTTTAAACGGTGTGTTTCTGTCCTTTCTCCCTAATATTGATGCGTTTAACCTTGGAAACACCCTTTTTATTATTTTTTGCAGGTCAAGAGACAGTGTATGAAGTCGGTTATGCAAATAAAAAGTGTGGAATCACTCTGTTTTAAAAAAAAAGTAATGAAAGATTATGGCTCCAACCCAGGGTAGGTTAAATTTTGACTGTGGCAAAACTATACACAACCCGAGCGAGCGAAGCGAGCGTGCCGCGGCAGCGGCCGACGAAGCGCCTAAAACAAAGTAAGGAATGATTGTGGCTCCAACCCTAGGTAAGGTTATTTTTGTAGGTTGTTGGTAGAGTGCACAACAAATATTACCAACCCTCAAACAACTCAACGTACTCGTAAGAGTTTAGAGTGAAACTTTGTAAAACGTGGATAAAACCAGGTAAGAAATAAAATATGAACAAAATAGGACGCGAAATTAATATGATGCACTATAGACGAAAAAAAAGCATCAGTATTGATTAAAATATATAAAAATATACGCTAGGACGTGAAAATGTACATGACGTAACAAATGTAGCAGAATAAAAGGAGTGTAAATATCGCAAATTTTTGACCTTTTAAAAATACAGGATGCTCACGAATATGGCATGTGATACAGAAGTCAACATTCACATGAACTTTATCGATAATGACTGAAAGAATGATAAGTAGGTGTTTCACTATGGACGCAACTACTATACTGTGATATATATATGTAAAGGAAAATGAAAGGCTTGACGTGCACGGTCATTCTGTTTTATTTCTCTTTCACACTTAGGTACCTAAATCTATTGCCTTCTTGCTCTAATGCTTACTAAACGTCAATGTCATTCATCTACGTTACACGTTTTTAGCATACCTACCCATACATAATGCTTACATATATATATTCGCGTTCCTGTAGGGGCTCCACCTCGATTACTAACTTCCCCTAATCCAACAAAGGTTATGGACATTTAATTTATTGATGTGTGTAGTATTACGTATTAAAGTAAAAAAATGTACGAGAGGAATATACTTAATTTCAAAAACTTATCTTTCCATACCATACTCCAACAAAGCCTCTGCTCTACATATAGTGCGTTCGAATAGATCACTTCTGATCGGTTTTGGCGAAAATAACGCTAAAACGCTCACAAGGGGCGTTCTAATTGGGAAACTGGGTGAAAATGTCGTTCATGCCCAATGACAGTTTCAACTGTCATTGTTCATGCCTCGTTTTGTTCAGCGTTCGGAAAGCTAAAAATTAGGAACTTTGCTATTTTTGACCCTCGTGCGGAGCATGGTTGTTTGTGATAGTTTTTTGACAGCTATGTATTTGACAGCATAATCATGCGATTTTAGGTCTTATGCTCAGTTGAGCGTTCAAATAGAGTGTGGGCAAAAGTGGCAAAACTTTGATCTAGAATTAGAACGCCCTTTGTGAGCATTTTTAGCGGTATTTTCGCTAAAAACTCTCACAAAGGGCCTATTCAATTGCACTAGTACTAGTCTTCTCAAAATTGTCTATGCTGTGTATGACAGGTGTTGTACTTCTCCTATCTATGGTTGTACCTACCGCGCTGATATATTGATTCTGTTTAATCTATGTACCTATCAATGTTGTACGTTGAAGTCGTTGAATGCGATTTTCAATTTTAATTTCGGTATATTTACTCTAAATTCTTTGAGTTTTTATCGTAGTTATTGTAAATAATATTTCGATTTCATAACCGGGGCTCACCGTAAATTCTTTGTTGCTTTATTGCAACAAAGAAATATCAACGCCATGTTTTTCGATGATGAAGAACACGGTAGATTAAATTATCCGCAATTAATTCAAATCTCCACTCGCGAGTTCGGTATGTCGTTGTTTAAATCACTTTTAATGTATCTAGACTTTTTATTGGCATCGCCAATGCATGGGACTAATGTTTTTCAGGTGCGCTAGGGCCACATCTTGAAGAATCTTATGCTGTGAGAAGTTTAGGTGTACCTACACACACTGAAGATGGAATACCGATCAGAAAGGTGTATGTGTCAAACTTTCCACCGAAAGTGAGTAATTTTCATTCATGACCTAAGCAGTGTTAATTATATCAAACAAATTTAACATTGTATTGATAATTTTAGATCTTTGACATATGTAGGTAGTGATTTGCGTCATTTGTAGGTAGTATGCAGTATAATGCACAAACTTATTTTTGGTACCAAATCCCGATGCTAAAATCCACATTGACTGTGGTGTAGGTATATAGAAAAATTCTTTACATTGACATGTGTGGCCATCATAAAAACACATGGAAGTAAGTTTCTAAACTCAATTAATTTACTAAACTCAAATAAAATAACAATTTTTTAATTATTTAGTCATCATCATCATCGTTATTGCAGCTGTAGGGCGTCCACTGCTGAACATAGGGCTCCCACAAAATTTTCTAATAGGACCGGTTATGGGAGGCCTGCATGTCGTCCTGCGAACTTTATAAGCCTACCTTACATACACTGTGCTTGCCGGTCTGAGGTCTCCACTCCAGAACCTTCATCGGCCCCCTTTGCCATCTGTTCTGCATGCTATGTGCTCTGCCTACTGCCAATTTAACTGGCTTCTTCTGGGCTATGTCGGTGACATTCATTCTTCCAGAGGTCTCCTCATTTCTGATTCAATCACGTAAATAAACCCCGAGCATAGATTGTTGTTTGACTTTTTGACGTTGCTTACTTATGAGCTATTATATTATATTAGCTCATGGCAAGAGACCATGTTTCAGTGCCATGCCACTTAGATCAGTACTTTGATAATATTATATGTGAGTATACTATAGTATACTCACATATAATATTATCATTAAACAATAAACATTTGTTTACTATGCAATAGTATGTAATTATATATTTTTAGCTTGAATTGGCTAATATAACATAAAATTATATGATTATTAACGGGATATTTACCGTGGTAAGGTTGTGGAATGAGCACCCGATATTTCGGCGCAGTTTCATGCACCATGTTCACGGGACGACTGAAGAATGCGGGTGGTTGGTCAAAAAGTTTAAAAGTTAGGTGCAGACATAACGATCTACCCTCTTTCTTAGTCTTTTGCTACGGTTATCACTGGAACTCGAACTCGATCCTAAGTCCCGACAAAACACACTCACTGTATCACTGCGTATAGTATTTTGAACACATTTTGAACGCGGACTTTTATTTTTAAAACAACCTAATACTGGATTCCACGCACTGGCGAGATGAAAACCATCACCTCGATTGAAATTCTGGCATTTCGAGATCTCAATAGTTTCCTTTACTAGCCTTGGTATGTAATGGCGTTCGGTGGACAAGATTTTAGGGTTATGGAATTCAATCCAGTGGTTAGGATCCGCGTCCAGCAGATGCTCAGCTATGGCAGATTTGTGTCTTTCATTGTTTTTTACTGCCTTTATGTGTTCCTTGATGCGGCATGAAACAGTTCGCTTCGTCTGTCCTATGTACGAACTTCCGCAGCTGCAGTTAATTTTGTACACCCCGGGATGCTGAAAAGGAATCTTGTCCTTAGGGGAACGCAGACATTGCGCAATCTTCTGATGAGGAGTAGTCCTTCCAGTGATAACCGTAGCAAAAGACTAAGAAAGAGGGTAGATCGTTATTTCTGCACCTAACTTTTAAACTTTTTGACCAACCACCCGCATTCTTCAGTCTTCCCGTGAACATGGTGCATGTAACTGCGCCGAAATATCGGGAGCTCATTCCACCACCTTACCATGGTAAATATCCCGTTAATAATCATATAACTTTAGAGAACAACCGTGATAGTTTAAAACAGTGTTATAACATAAAATGTTAACAAACCTGATAGATTTTTATAGAAACTGTTTTATTTCATCTTGAATCTGTAGATTTTTATTTTAATTTATCTACATTTTTTAGTTTTCCAACAACTATTCAACTATCCAACTATTAAATGGCCTATTCCACCAGGCCAAAGTTATTCTGGCCCCGAAGAACTCTTTGTTAATATGTTCCAAGACAGCAATCTCCATCAGTTGGTGAAATGCCATACACGCTTCAGACAAGGGCAAGAATCATCCTTACTAGATCTTGTTATGGTAAATGAGGATTCTCTAATTGATGAAGTAATACACAGACCTCCAATCGGTAAAAGTGACCATGCTGTACTAGAATTCAGCCTTCAGTGCCTAGTAAGAAAATCTACTGATAAGCCTAAGTTTAAACGTTACTACCAATATATTAACTTTGACAGTTTCAATAATGATTTAAGGAACAATTTAGAAGAGGTAAATTGTTTCAATGATACAGAAAAATTGTGGATGGAGATCTTGTCTGCAATCAACACAACTGTTGATAAACATGCCCCAGAAAGAAAAGTCAAGAATAAACTTCGAAATAAACCATGGATTGATAAAAATGTTTTAAAACTAGTGGCTGAAAAAAAAACTCTGTGGGACAATTACAGGACCTCTGGGTCAGAAAATTACTACCAACTCTACAGAGAAACAAACAACAAATGTGTTGATATGTCGAGGAAACAAAGGAGCTGCTATGAAGCCGAAATACTTAAATATGGGGACAAATCATTTTACTCTTACATTCGGAGATGTTCGTCTTCAAAAGTGAGCATCCCAGCAGCCATCCGGAGCCAGAGTGGTGACCTGGTAACGCAGCCTTCTCAAATGGCTGATGTTTTTGCCGAAGAATTTCAAAAAACATACTCATTAGAGCCCTCTGTGTCACAACTGGTGAAAGTTGGTGTGGCTCGTGTGGAACATGATCTATGCGATATATCCTTTTCTGTAGAAGATGTGGAGAAAGCAATTGCAAGCCTGCGTATCAACTCATCTCCTGGCCCTGATCAAGTTCCAAGCCTTATACTTAAGAACAGTACCCACATCTTGGCTCCTGTACTTAGCACACTTTTTAATATGTCCTTCAAAAATGGTTACTTACCTCAAAACTGGAAGCATGCCCTGGTCACGCCGATTTATAAAAAGGGTGACAAGATGGTCACCGGAAACTACCGCCCTATTAGTCTTACCAGTACTGTTGTAAAATTAATGGAAAAAATTATAAGCATAAAATTGACCCAATTTTTAAACAGAGAATGTGTAATATCCATTAAACAGCATGGCTTCACAAAAAAGAGGTCCACCATTACAAATCTGCTGTCATGCATACACTCATGGACAAAAGGCCTTGACAACAACAATCCTGTGGATATTGTGTACTTAGACTTTGAACGCGCCTTTGACAAGGTCCCTCACCAACGCCTACTGATTAAACTAGAGCATTTTGGAGTACGAGGTACACTACTCAAGTAGATAGAAAACTACTTAAAAGATAGAACTTTTCAAGTACGTGTTGGAACATACCTATCTCAACCAAAACAAGTATTTAGTGGCGTTCCCCAGGGGTCGGTGCTCTCAGCTCATCTATTTGGAATTTATATCACTGATCTGGTAGAGGTGATTCAATCCCAGACCGCCTTCTTTGCTGATGATGGTAAAATCTTTGCTAACCCACTAATTAAATCCGGACAGCTACAGGAGGACCTTAATTGCATCCAAGCCTGGGCCAGGGATTGGATTATCAAACTGAATGCAGCAAAATGCACTGTATTACACTTGGGCTCAGCAAACCCTAGAGCAAAGTATAGGTTAGACAACAGTGATATAGAATCTGTTGATCTGCAAAAAGACCTAGGAGTGTTAATAGCATCTAATCTTAAATGGGAAGATCAAATCATATCTATAGTGAAAAAGGCCAACTCATTTTTATATGTCATACGGAGATCATTCCAACTCTTCACTGTAGAAGTCTTTCTAAAAATATACAAAACATATATCAGGCCCCTGCTAGAGTATGGCTTTCAAGTTTGGAGCCCATACTTCCAAAAATATATTAACCTTCTAGAAAGTGTCCAGAGAAAAGCAACCAAATTACCACAGGTCCTGCGTCACAAGTCCTATGAAGAGAGACTCCTAACACTATGCCTCACTAGTCTAGAAGAAAGACGCCTTAGGGGTGATCTTATTGAGACATTTAAGATAGTTAATCAATATTATAACCTACCTAACATAGAAGACATTTATATAATCAGAGAAAGCTCAAGGCCAAACCGGGGACATAAAATCCAACTTACTCGGGATTTGGCCAAAACAAAGCCTGCACACCATTTCCTGAGTAACAGAGTAGTGCATAACTGGAATAAACTACCAGAACATGTTGTGTCAGCCACATCAATAAACAATTTTAAAAATAAACTGGACAAATGGCTATCTACAGAAAAGAAATCTCTTCTGAAACTATAAATCCAACACTGCAATGATATGGACATATCAGCATATTGCTGCTCGTCCATTAATAATAAATAAATAAAAACTATGACAGGCCCAAAGTTTCGCACTGTATTGTTCCATAGGAGGTTCATAGGCATCCTATGAACAATAGAACTCCAGGCAGTGAGAATTGACTGGTTATTTTTATTGTTTACTAGCTGCGCCCTGTGGGTGCAGCAGCATGATATTGGATGATGATGGAGATGATGATAAAAAGTATCCTTTGTACTTCCTCAAGATATATAATCTATCTCCATGCTAAATGTTATGCATGGGTTTTGTAGAGGGTTGTTAAAATTGTATGTAACAACGTTTAAAAAGGGTGATTTAGAAAAGATATGCATATTGAAAAAAATGAGAAGAAACATCAATTTTATTAAAGAAGAAGATGAAGATTTTCACCTGAATGGCATTTACAGAGTGGAGGGGGGCACCAGTACACCGCCATTGTCCATTGATACCAAGTGTCAATATGTGGTGTTGTGATCCAGTTACAGCTGGACACTAGCACTGATTTTCAATAATAAATGAACTAACATGGCGAACTCTGCATAATGCACCAGTACTGGTGCCAGTGCCACTTGCTCTGCATACATGGAACCACTCTCCTGTACAACTATTAGGACAAGCTTTGGTTCCTGTTGAATATAATAGTGTGATACATCAGTTAAATGTGATTGTGGCCAAGGGAGCTGGACCTAATCTGCTAGGTCGTAATTAGCTCAACCCACTGCAAGAAGCTATTAAATTGAATTTTTTAACAACCCAAGAAAATGAGCAGTTGGACAATATGCAGTCAAAATATAGTGAAGTGTTCAAAGAAGGCCTGGGTATCTACAGAGGCCGACCAGTAACTATACATTTAAAAGAAGGAGCTTCACCAAAATTTGTCAAGGCCCGGCCAGTACCATATTCTATAAGGAGTGGAGAATGAGATTGACCGACTGGTGAATGATGGTATTCTACAACCTACATCTTATTCAGAGTGGGCTACACCTGTCGTACTTGTTACCATGAAATCAGGGGAGGGTTTGATTATGTGGTGATTATAGAAGTACAGTAAACCAAGCAACAGAATCAGATACATTTCCAAAGCCTACAGTAAATGAAATCATTGCCTGCATTGCTGGTGGCAAAGCATTTACCACATTGGACCTTGATTGTGCGTATACACTAGTGATCGTTACTGATGAAACAGCTAAGCTTCTAACACTCAACAAATGCAAAGGATTATATACAGTACACTGGCTAGCATTCGGCGTCAAAGCCTGCTCTGGTATTTTTCAGTGTCTAATGACTGCATTGCTGGCAGGAATACCGGAAGTGGCTGTACTAATTGAACTACTAATAATGAGATGTTGCACAGACTGGATAGAGTTTTTTTTTATTCTATAATTTTTTATAATTTTTAGTTTTGTCATCATTTTGACAATGTCACCCCCGTAAAGCAAATTTACATGGATATAAGGAATGAATATGAGACCAACTAGGTACTATGGCATCATCCAAAAATATAAATATAATCTAATAAGTGACCTGGCCTCTGCCGAAGCGGAAGAAGCCAGGGCACTGTTGCAAACTCCTACATTGGCGTCAATCACCAACTGATTTTGGCGCAAGGCGTCATTCCGGGCACATTCCACCAACACATGCTGCACATCTTCTACTACACCGCAATCCGTACAATTCGGTGAGTGTGTTATCTTCATCAAAAATTTAAATTTGTTAGATGGAATATGTCCAGAACAAAGTCTTAGTAGTGCGACCACATGTTTGCGACTAAGACTCATTTTATCGAACCATGGGTAACAAGGTAGTTCACATTGGATAGTTTAGTACCAGATTCCCTTAGACATTGACCTTTCATGGGAATATTCGTGCTAACTGCTTCTACACAGTTTTTTAACTTTACCTAATTGTATAATGGTAAACATCTGTACAAAACTCCACCATTTATAGCTTGTTTTGCTGCCTGGTCAACTTCTTCGTTACCCAAAATGCCAACATGCGAAGGTATCCATTGCACCACTATTGTGTTTGTTTAAGTCTTGAAGTTTACAGATAGAGTAGGATGCTGTAGGCTATCGGGTGACCTTGAATGGTCGAGGTCAATGAAGCCAAATGTAAAAGTGCACTCTTTGAGTCGGATAGGATAACAATTTTGTTTCTGTTAATAGTAAAAGCATATGACAAGGACTGAGAAATCGCTATTAGTTCACAATGCATAATTGTGATATCGACATTTATTTTAAATTTTGCATATATTCCTATTTGAGGATCAAAGAATGCTGCACCTGATCCTGTTGCCTCCTTAGATCCATCCGTAAACATTTGATAATATGTGCCATATTTATTGTTAATAAAATCATTGCATACACTTTTCAATTCCCATGTGCTAGTGTGTCGTTTAGAAACATTAATACCATCTACATCTACTAGTATATTATGCGTCAGATTGAAGCTACTTATCCAGGTTTCCAAACAATGTATTTTTAATTTACTCTCTAAATGAATTTGATGTTTTTTTTTATCTGATTTTAATTTAGGGACTTTTGTCTTTTGACATGTCAGTCCCATCGTACCCTGTACATATACAACATAACATAACAAAACATATAAATAACAATAACATATTCACCTACTACACAGTTTATACAATTTTACTGCATCCTCTGATGCAGGTTCCGAGAGAATGCCAATAAATACTCCTACATCTAAAACATTTAAATTTAAGGATGCCATGAGTGCATGCCTTTGGGTTGCATTCTGGACACACTCCATAAGAATGTGATATATGACATCTACCACTCCACATGACTCGCAATTAGGTGATGTTTCTTTCCTCATTAAATATCCAAAATTCTTCAATGGAATGTGTCCAGAACGTATTCTATGAGCTATGACAACAAATTGTTTTTCTATTTTATATTTAACACACCAAGGAATTGGAGGAGGCTCACATTGTATGGTTCTATACCATATACCTTTTTCTTCGCTTCTTTTATCAAAGTATTCTTTGAACTTATCAACACATTTTCTTTTGCATTTATGTAGAACTTCTGTATAATTCGGTTGTATACCATAGTAATTACCCTCTGTCACTGCTAACTTTGCTAACCTATCAGCCTCCTCATTACCGTGTAATTCTATATGTGATGGAACCCATTGCAATTTCAGCTCCATGCCAGTTTGTGTAAGACATTGGATCTTTTCTAAGATCCTGTAAGCTATCAGTGCACCTCTTCTTCCAGAGGCGCACCGAGCTATATGTTGCAGTGCGCTTTTGCTGTCTGTTAGTATCACTACTTTGTTATTTCTGTTGATATTGCTAACATACTTTAGTGTTTCTGAAATTGCAATAAGTTCCATAGTCATTATTGATACATTAGAGTTGGTTCTAAACATAGCTGACGTTCTGGTGGCAGGTTCTATGTAAGCAGCTCCTAGTCCATTTGTAGTTTTAGACCCATCTGTATAATATCTTTGCCACTTTCATATTGTACATTTAATTCTTTCACAACATCATATTTAAGTGTCGATATTTCATGACTGCATTTGGCCTTTGTTATAAATTGCTTACAATAATGTTATTTATTTCTATGTATGTAACCCAGATGTTTAGGGAAAACATTTCAATAGGATTTGAGCAATTTATATTGTAACTTTTACATTCCTGCAGAGTAGTAACAAGTAGAGGTTTCTTTTTATTTTGCCAATATCTGCTATTTATCTGTGCATTGAGGTTATCTAATATGCTAGTGCTTATATTTAGCCATGATAGGCATTTTGTACAATATTTATATGCAAGGTAGAGTCTTCTTATGTGGAGTGGGGGTAGTGCTAGCTCACTCTCCATACATGTATGGGAGTAGTTTTAATTAAGCCTCCTACAATTCCCATGGCTTGATTTTGGATTTTATCCAGTCTATATAAATTAAATTTTGCACAGTTATCATATAAGAAGCAACCATAGTCCAATCTACTTCGAATGAGAGATATATACAATGTTCTTAAGTGTTTGGGATGAACACCCCAGGATGGACCAGAAAGTACTTTCAGTAGGTTAAGAAATTCGGGGGTTTTATCGGTAGTTTCCTTTATGTGCTTTCTCCACAATAGAGATCTGTCGAGCCACATTCACAATATATTTAATTTTGGCTTTAAACTTTGAGAATTCCATTGAAAAATATTGATCCCAACATTTGTATATTGTTTGTTATCCATCATAAACATTAAAAAGAGTTTTATGTACCTATGTCTTCTCCTTTGAAAAAAATCATAAATAATACCTTACATTCTTCAAATATTGCTTTCAGTACTAATACAACCTTTTCTTCAAGAGTCTTTCTAGAAAATATGATCTCCTTGAACTTTTCAAAGATTTTACGAAATTCAAAATGACGCTCCTTCTTTTTGTTACTTGCATCTTTTGTACTTTCAGCATCTGAGGCCACCAGACGGCACTCCTCACTCTCCGATGTTGATACCTTGTTCATACTAGCTTGATTTTTTGTCTTCTTTTGTTTATTTTTCTTCCCACTTCCAATATACTGTTCCGTGACATCCTTACATGTTTGTGACTTACTACATACTTCATCTGTCATACTATGTGTAAGATTCTCAACATCCATTTCTTCTTGAGTAGGTAATTTTGTGCTGGCCACATGGCTGTACGTCTTTGTCATGGGTAGAAGGGAAAAAGGAGGTGTTCTGCTTGCAGTATATGGTTGACTAGAAATAATTTCCTCATGCAGTGATTTCGCTGCCTTTTGGTAATTCAGGTAAGTTTCCAAAGCCTTTTTGTAAGTAAGTCAAGTTATCTTCACTCATGATTTGGCGAATTTTTTTTCTTTCATAAAAATTGGGCAAGCTTTGTCCAATGACTTATGGGAGCCATTACAGTTAAGACATTTAAAAATGTTCTCTTCACAATTTTCATGCTCTTTTCCACACTTAGGGCAAAGTATTTTATTTATAGGGCAAATTTTTTTAATATGTCCGAAACGCCAGCAACCAGAGCATTGAGTTACTGGAAATACATAATATCACATTACTTTGAATCGGCAACCGTATGCATAAACATAATTGGGTAGATTTTTGTTTTTGAAACAAATGCGGATAGTTTCGCTTTCTATCCATTTTCCGTCTAAATCCATGCATTTTAATCTATTGACCGATATAATCTCACATGAAGCAGACAAGGCTTCCGTAAGCTCGTTTTCGCTGATATCTAGATCGAAACCTTTGATAATACCGTAGGTCAAGTTACTCTGGTCTGTCATCTGCGCTCTTATGTCTAGCTCCGTGAGTTTCGCACAATTCAGTAACTTTTCCGCATATTCTTTGTCATTCAACTGAATAAATGTTTTGAATGCACTTTTGTATCTAATTCTCAATATGTTTTGAATACCTTCATTTCGCAACATTTTTGCCATAGCCATTTGCCTGGGTAACATTTTCGGAGACATCAGGCATATTTCAAATCTACCTACAATTTCTTCATTTTCCTCATTTTGATCTTCATTTCGAATTCCCTTTCCTTTGAATCGCTTCTAATAAGTATCTTAGGCTTCCTTCTTAATATTGTTATAAACCCTTCATCCTCGCTTTCCTCACTTTTTGATCTTTGCCTCTTTTCAACATTTTGTTTCGACATTTGCCTTTGGCTCATGTTACTCTCCATAATTTCACACGCCATGATATTTTCCGTATCATTTTTACTAGAAATATCATCATCATCGATTGTCTTATTGTCCATTTTCACAAAAATTGCGTAAATAACCGTAATTAGAAAAAAAACTCGAGAATAAAGTACGCACGAAACAAAACTACCTGCGCTTCGCTAGGCGACCCGCGCGACACTGTGAATTTGATGTTCCTTGTAGATACTATTAATTTTAACGAGTAGGGGTTTTTTTTTTTAGTCCAGTAAGTGCAATGGATAATATTGCTTAGTTGTTCTATAATATTTATACTTAAATCGTTACTAAAAGATTTACATCTCAACCAAAATTTACCAACTAAGTACATTCTACGGATATGTAACGGTTGGATGCACAACTCACTCTCCATTACGTGGATCGGTGTGCTTATAATAAAACCTCCTATGATCCGCATTGCCTGATTTTGTACAATGTTGCTACAATGCAATGTTACTTACACTAACATTATATAGAAAACTACAGTAGTCAAGTCTACTACGAATAATTGAAATGTAAAGGCGGCGGAGGTGCGAAGTAGATGATTTTGACATTTGCGCAATACGAAATATCATCAACAGTTTGTATGCTGTAAAAAAAGAAATCCCAACTCTGAAGAAAATTCTGGCAGCAGTTAAGAGAGACCTAAATTTTCAAGGTGGGAGAACATATTTAAGAAATATTTTAATTAACAAATTGGGCTACAAGTTCAAAAAGTGTAAAAATATCCGTTGTGTATTGACACAAAAGCCGGACATCGCCGCATGGAGGGCTCGCTACCTACGCCGTATGAAAGAGAATAATGAATGATAAATGTTTTTGTAATCAAAATTATTGTTTTTTAATAACAAACCCTTCATCAATAATAAATTGATTTGAAAAGGTTAGTAATTTTTTTTTACCTTTACATTTCTCGAAAAAACTTTGTTTCACACCGTACCCAGACCGCCGATATGACGTCACGAGGTCAGGTGCACAGATATTGTGACCGGGTTGTACATTACAGTTATATAGTAGTAGTTATAGTATTACTTTTTTAAAGCACTAACGCCTGCTTAGCGTAACTACATATTGCAATTTAAATAAATATTAAAGAGAAAAATTCACATCCTCGGACGGAATTCGAACCCGTGTCAGACGCTATGACCATCTAGGCCACCGAGGCTCGAGGTCTGAGCATCGAACTATAACTCAATCTGATTTTAACCGTCATATGGGGCGAGGTGACATCTATTACACAAAATAAAATTGCAACATTACAGTTGACACAATAACTGCTTTTTCACGTTTAAATATGCAATAGTAACGCCGGTACAGACTAAACCACATTATTCGTACCTTAGTATTTAATCCTAATATTAAAAAAGAAAGATCTCATTGTTTGTTAATGGAAACACAAAAACTACTAAACCTATTCAAAAAATTCTTTCAGCCGTAGATAGCTACATTATGCCTAAATAACATACACTACCTATATCTGATTCATCATCATCATCATCCATCACCACGCGGGTGAAACCGCAAAGAGCAGCTAGTATTACATATTTGTTTTAATTCATTGAGTTATTTGCTGCAACCACGAATAAGTTAGCATTACATTGTAATTTATTTTTGACTGTGTCAACTACCTACCCTATTATTTGACAGAGAGAGAGAGAGATCTTTTACTGTGGTAACTGATCATAAACCACTCCTTGGGATATTTGATCCAGATCGACCAATACCTAATGACAGATGAACCCAGATTGACAAGAATTGCAATCGCATTGACTTCACACAACTATAACATTATGTACAAACCTGGATCCGAGATAGGTAATGCCGATGGTCTAAGCCGGTGGCCATTGCCTGTGCCTGAACAACCAGAACAACAGTTAGGCGAGGTGTTGTTAATGGCGGAAATGCCTGAAGACTTTCCGTTTGGTGCTGAACAAATAGCTTTGGAGACAACAAAAGACAGTGTGCTGTCCAAAGTAATATACTACTTACAAAGAGGATGGCCCAATAGAGTTAGAGATGAGAATTTACGTGTATATTGGTTACACCGGACTGAACTTTCATTACAGAATGACTGTTTGCTAGCCGGAAATCGCGTTGTCGTACCGACAACCATGAGATCAACAATATTACATTATTGAAATTTATAGAGAGAAAAATTCCATCCTCGGACGGGATTCGAAGCCTCGTCTTCTGACTCTCCGTGTCAGACGCCATTGGCCAACTAGGCCACCGAGAATCTGGTCCGAGCATCGAATTTTAACTCTCTATTTGACTAACCGTCTTGCGGGGACGGAGTGACATCTATTGGACAGTTTAACAGTACCATCCAACCGAAATAAGCATTATTTAGAAATACTTGAAACTTTCGTATTGACATTGAATATTACATATGTTACACAAAACACATTCTGGAATCGTACAGACCAAAACATTTGCAAGAAGCTATATTTGGTGGCCACAACTATCAAAGGATATTGAAGACCTAATAGACAATTGTGTAGCTCAGTGACGTAGCTATAGCTGTCACATGGGGGGGTCCGCAGGTAAAAACTAAAAATCTAAACGATCAAATCATACTTATTACATGAAATGGGTACATGCTAGTTCAACTGCATACAAACAATAGTTATTTACCTATAAGTACTTTAAAATACAATTTTAAGAAATGTTAGTATATGTAGCGGGTATAAATCTTTTTTTAGCTATACTAGCGAATGCACGTGACTTCGTTCGCGTAGTAGGCTCGGCTTTCGGCCTCGCCAAAACCCCCATCTTTTATTGATATTTTTTAATGTAAGAACCATCTACGAAGCATTAGAAAACATTTAAAAAAAGGCGAATGAAATTGTATAAGCCGTTCTCAAGTTATAGCGTGACCAGGAGAAATAGGGGTTCATTTTTATATATATTATATAGATGATGCAGCGTAACTTTCATCTAAAGTATCAGTGCCTCCTTCATTAAATGATGATAAGTATGACCAACTCAATAGTTATAATCTCTAAAAAGTTGCTGTAATTTTTGCTCGACAGCAAAGTACTTGGAGCGCGCGGCCTCGATTTACTTACTTTGCCGACAGTTACAACAGAGTAACACTAGTTCCGGCCTCACTAACTATGATACTGACAATACGTACTATGCCCTGCACATCAACAAATAAGAGTCTTGCTGAGTTACACAGTAAGTAAGAACGACGTCTACGAGCTCTGTTAGACACGTTACGTCCGGATAATTTACAGAATAGAAAAGCAGAAAATCAAATTTTAGACAATGCAAGAGCAAAACACAGAGAAACTAATGTGGTAATAAAGTGATGTATAGAAGCTATAGTGAAGGACTGAGATGGATCCCAGGAAAAGTGATTGATAAATAGGGCCCTTCGAATTATAGAATAGAAACAGACGATGGACTTGTTGTGAATCTGCACATTGAACAATTAATTAAAATGAAAAGCTGAGGAGAAAGAAATACCGGCAATAGAACAACAGATTCAACCTAATGATATAGACATGTCTGAAGTGAACTTGGACATTCATCAATCGACAGAACAAAGAGTGGAGGACGCTGACGATGTTATAGAAATCCCAAGTGCTGACAAATGGGCCGAAATGTTGGGTATCCCTACAAATTCAGATGTTGAGTTTTCAGGGAAGATTAAAAATAAAATAAGCTTTCGCAATAAAAGTCCGTATACTAAACTATCTACATCTATGTCTAAAGATTAGTATAGTAGTTGTCAATGAGAGACTGTGGTTATGTTAGATATAGGTTTGAGTAATGTTTGTTAGGTATATTAACAGTGTAATAACTTTTTCTAGTGCATGCTTTGATATCAGATCTCAGGGGAAAGGTACGAGTATGTTATGGATGGGTTTTTGTAGAGGGTAGTTGTTAATTTATATTGTCTACCTTACTTTATTCTTTATTCATGAATAAGGTTATGTAAGTAGACTGGTGTATGTGTGATCAGTTACAAACCACATGGCTACCTAGCTCAATAAAACTATAATCCATTATTGCGTGTTTTCCTAAACATAATACATACTAAGTTTCATCGAAATCAGTTCATGCGTGATGCGATGACTAAAGGAAATAGGGATTAATTGTGTACATATATATTTAATATACAAATATAACTAGTATATTTATATTTTGTAAGCCAATTTTATATATGTGTATGTCCTGCTAGGCAAAACATGTATGAGCTACCTATCTTTATAAGACCTTACATACTGAGAGTATGTAATCACATGTTCAACATCATATTTTTTGTGAAATTTGAGAAATTTGGCAGTGAGGCCAACTTGCCTGGTTTACGAATGCCAATTACAATGGCATGTTTCCAGGTGTCTGGAAAAAAGCAGTTGTTTATAGCCGCATTGAAGATGCTGACTAAGAGATGGATTAGTGGGACTGAGAGGTGTTTCAGCATTTTATTACTGATACCATCAGATCCAGGGGATTTGCGGGATTTTAGATCCTTGATCAGGGCGACCACCTCAAAAGATTTGATTAGCGGGAGGGTTGGGAGGTCTGAGATGGGCACAGAGCTTTTACGTTCGACTTCAGAGTCCACCGTATAGAGGTGACTCTGATCTACGTGGTCTACATTGAGAGTACACTGATTTTCTAGAATATCAGCTAAACACTCGGCCTTTTCATCGTCAAAGAATGGTAGGGGTAGGGGTGGGGGCCTAAAGAGGGGAACCATAGTCGTCTGTCCATCCGATTTCATAGCTCGTGCCAACCGCCAGTACGCCTGGTGGGTTGGTTCGAGTTCTGATAAGGTGTCGTCCCACCTTTGATCACGCAGCTCACTCATGCGTTTCCTCACAGCACGCTGAAAGTAGCGCTTGGTGGCATTGTTTTCGCGGGTTGGTGTCGAGTCATATGCCCTAGTGGCTGCGTTCTTGGCTGTCAGCAGCCTCCTCGCATCCTCGGGCAGTTCAAAGCGACGGTCATCCGCCACCTTGATCTGCTTTGAGGATTCACCTAATGCGGTACGGAGGTGGGAGCGACCGCGCTTTTTTTTTTTTTTTTTTTTTTTTTTTTTTTAGGAAGGACATTGAGCTTTTTGCCACTACGGGCATTAAAAGCGACACAGGACTGTTGGTGAGTGCACGCAGCACTCAACCGAGGGACAACAAGGGCGCATAAAGCGCTAGACAACGACAAGGGCGAACCCTTGCCTAGTAGGGAATAGAGGTGCCGGTAGCCGCCAGCACTGTCTGAAAGAAAACAAAACACAGGTTAATGAAATAAAACACAGGTTAATATTGATGATACTTATAAACTTTCAATCGAAAATCGATACGTTACCTTTACCTTAATACACATTACCAAAATATAATACAGATTACCTTGTGTCTGATTTTGGATTATTTCGAAGTCGCTTACGACGACCTCGATGTCTAACTGTGAAGACTGGAAATCCAAAATCAGACATATTACCTCTCGTGGCTCGGCGAGTAGACCCTGAAATAGGGAGCGACCGCGCGCGCATAGCCTGCTTAAGAGCCGCATTAGGTCGCGCAACTAGCGCATTACTCTGACCGCGACTACGGCTATATGAGGGAGATAGCGATATGCTCGGTCCCTGTTTACGTTAAAATCAAGGTTATCGGAGACGGAGGATATCGCTATCTCTTACAATTTCTGCGGTTACTTACAATAGTTTTAATTCTAACATAACTTTTATTTAAGTATCTATTTTCTATCTCTTATTTACCTAAATCTAGCTTAGCCTAAAATGTGTAAATGGGTAAATGTTGCTGTGCTTCTTAATTCTGCAGTTGTGGCGAGTCGTATATCGGTCAGACCAAACGAACTGTTGCCTGTCGAATTAAGGAGCACATTAAGGCCGTGAAGAACAATGAACCTCAAAAATCGGCCATTGCACAACATCTTTTTGAATCAGGATCGAATCACTGGATTGAGATACATAACCCAGATAATCTTGACATAACGCCACTATATACGTAGATTGGTAAGGGAGGCCATCGATATTACCAAATATAGGAATTTTAATAGAGAGGATGGGTTTCAACTGTTGAGAACCTGTGAAGCCAGTGGTTCATCTTTGCAAAACCCGAAGAGGTTCCGAAAAAAGCTCGCGAGCAGGTACTGTGAGTTATTGTATGTCGAGACCTGGATCGAGTTCCATGTGAATTTTGTGTCAGTGGTAATAAAACGGAACGCAAGAAGCATGGAAGTAAGAGGGAGTCTGTTCATAACAACACCTACCCGCAGATACTTCGGTTTACTCGTAAACATGGCGCATGCAACTGTGCCGAAATATCGAGAGCTCAAAATAAATACAATACATGATAAATATCCCGTTTATAAAGTTAATTCTTACATTTAACCATGTATTTTCTTTTTCTAGACCACTCGAGCAGAAATATTTGGTGTTTTTGCTCAATATGGATTTATTAAAAGTTGCTGGATGCGAATGGGAGGGAAAGGACCAAATAGAAACCCGACGCCTACTTACGCCTTCATCACATATGGCAACCCTGAAGACGCACATAAGTAAGTTATATTTTCTGGTATTATGGTAAATTAGTCTATAATTTTAATTTATTAGTGTATGTTACAATTTACTTATGCTACGAGGGCGGGTCAATAAGTCCGTGACTTTTTGAATTTCTGACCTCTTTACTGAAAAAGCAACACTACTCCTGTCAGTTGACTCCTGTCAAAATTTGAACTTGCTGCGTCAGTTAGTTTGTGTTTGACAGCTATCTTTATCAGACTACCCACTAATTTGAGGAAATAATGGAAAAAAGTGAATTTCGTGTGCTTATTAAGCATTATTTTTTGCGAAAAAAAAAAAAAACCATTACCGAGACCAAGGCTAAGCTTGATAAATACTATGGGGACTCTGCACCATCGATTTCAATGGTAAAAAAGTGGTTTACTGAATTTCGTTGTGGCCGTACAAGCACTGAAGATGCCGAACGTCCTCGACGCCCAGTTGAGGTCTCTTCACCCGAAACAATCGAAAAATTCACGATATGGTGTTGGCCGACCGAAGATTGAAAGTGCAAGAGATTGTGGAAGCCGTAGGGATCTCGCATGGCTCAGTGGTTTCAATTTTGAATGATCACTTGGGCATGAGAAAGCTTTTCGCAAGATGGGTGCCGCGTTTGTACACAGTCGACCACAAACGCAATCGTGTAACAACTTCACAGGAAGGTTTGGCGTTGTTTAATCGCAATATGGAGGAGTTTTTGCGCCGTTTTGTAACCATGGACGAAACATGGATCCATCACAACACACCAGAGACCAAACAACAGTCAAAACAGTGGGTTTCTAAGGGTGAATCGGCGCCAAAGAAGGCCAAGGTGGGTTTGTCAGCCAATAAAGTTATGGCGACTGTTTTTTGTAATGCACGCGGGATAATCCACATTGACTACCTTCAAAGGGAAGAACAATCAATGGCGAATATTATGCCAACTTATTGGACCGTTTCAATGACGATTTGAAAAAAAAACCGATCTCATTTGGCCAATAAAAAAGTTCCTTTCCACCAAGACAATGTAAGGGTGCACACATGTGCAGTTGCCATGGCAAAAATCCATGGATTGGGCTATGATATGCTCCCTCATCCGCCATATTCTCCAGATTTGGCTCCGAGTGATTACTTCTTGTTCCCAAACCTGAAGAAATGGCTTGGTGGAAAAAGATTTGACTCCAATGATGAAGTCATCTCGCAAACAAAGGCCTATTTTGAGAACCTCGACAAATCATATTTTTTGGAAGGGGTAAAAAAATTGGAGAAGCGTTGGACAAAGTGTATAGAGCTCAAGGGAGAATACGTTGAAAAATAAAATGATTTATTTATCAAACAATCTGTGTTTTATTCCAAAAGTCACTTCACTTCACCCGCTCTCGTATTTTCGTAGCATTACCTATAGGTAATTTTATACATTTTAGTGCTAGTGTGGATGAAATTTCTAAGTGTTTCAAAAAATCCAAACATATGAAACAATATCCTAAATAATATCATGGTCCTGAAATAAATTAAAATAAGTAAAAAATAACCTTTGTACTTCTTGGTAGGTCTTAGGATTGCATATTTTATGACTTATTTTATACAATTCTCAATTTTAGAGCTCTAATGGCGCCATACCACGAGAAAATACTACGAGGCCGCATGTTAAAGACTTCCCCTGCTGATAGCTGGCACCAACCTGCTCAGGACAATGAGGGCCGCATCGGGTGCAAGCCTCACTCCCAACACCGTGTTAACCACTACCCACCTGACATTGACCCTGGTGAGTCTCGTACTTTTAATTGGCATGTATTTAACGAAGCAGCAAATGTATCAAAGTTAGAAATCTTGATAAAATTAAAGTGTACATTAATTTAATTAGATGAGTGAGTATTCTCAAAAAAAATCTGATAAATCTGTTCCACAGAGGTAGGCTGCTAAAGTTGCATTCTTATTTTATTCTATTAAAAAAATTTCATTCATTCATTTAACCTTTTACTCTAGATATGATATCTATAAAGCCTGGCTCTAATTGTTCACATCATTACACATCACTTCTTTTTATGATTGATCCGTAAGCGCTACATTAATCATATTATTTTCAGAAGAGATGGTTTCTTTAGACCAGGGCGATGTTCCAACTGAAGCATCTGAACCCGAAACTGATATGGATAATGTGAGTACCTATATTTTCAATTATTCAATTATGGCCAGACAAACTGGGGGCCTTTTCCCATCTTTTACTTATGGCGTGTTCCTTTGTTAGCCGAAATCGATCCTAATGGTGCGTTCCAGGATCAATACCTATAATGCCCAACCCGAATAGAACACTAAGGCAGTTGCAAAGTATGCGAATTGAGTGCACTATTTGATAATACGTCAACAAAACGTATATCTTAATCCACTATTATTTGAAGCTTGCTGTATTGATGTGGTGGTTCCAAATTTAATCTTAAGGTTTAAATATGACTACTTTAAGACGTGGTAGTAGGGCCCCAGATAAAGGTCGGAGGGCGATGTTGGATGCAGGCCGCTTCTAACCGGTTCTTCTGGAAAATTATGGGGGAAGCATATGTTCAGCAGTGGACGTCCTACGGTTGAGATTATGATGATGCATTATGAACTTTAATTAAGATCATCACAGTGATGGGTAAAGTAAAGTACAGCCAAGTCTCAACAAACGTAGACAATGCAAAAGCCGCTGTGGCATTATATATGGATATGTCAAAAGCCTTTGACCATGTTGATCATAAGATATTATTGAGAAAACTGTTAAATTATGGAGTAAGAGGCAATGGTCACAAATTGGTTGAGTCATCTTAGTCATAGGACCCAAATTACTGAAATGCATATAATTTGCCGCCGAAACAATATTGATACTATTTACTCTTCAGACGCAAAGAATGTATGTTTTGGTGTACCACAGGGAAGTCCTTTGTTGTTTCTAATATACTTGGCTAAATATAATAATAAAAATAATATAATTGGCTAAAGTAACACCCATCTTCAAGTCAGGAACTAAGACTGACCCTGGAAATTATAGACCTATATCCGTCCTACCAATCATATCAAAAATTTTTGAAAAAGTGCTATACAATAGACTCGATTACCATCTATCGAAACTAAATTTCTTATACGAACGCCAATACGGATTTCGTTCAAAAACGAGCACTTTATCGGCGGCTATAGACTTAATAACGAAAATTAAAACCAATATAGACAACAAATGTTTTTGTTTAGGTATTTTTATAGATTTTAAAAAAGCATTCGACACCATCAGTCATGAGCTATTAATAAATAAGTTAAAAGATTTAGGTATAACGGACACTGCTCTCCAGATTTTTAAATCATACTTAACAAACAGGGAACAATTAGTGAGAATGGGTAATTATGAAAGTAGCCGGCTCCGGGTAGTTTGTGGCATTCCTCAAGGTTCAGTCCTCGGATCTTTGCTTTTCTTGATCTATATTAATAATATCAGTAAAATTGGACTTTCAGGACATATAAACCTTTATGCAGATGACACCTGTATCTTTTATTTTGGACATGCCTTACCTGATTTAATAATGAGAGCCCAAGTTGATTTACACAAATTTAACATATGGTGTCAAAGCAACCTTCTAACTATTAATATAAAAAAAACATCTCATATGATATTTTGTGCTAAAAATAAAAAAATTCCGTATTACCCAGCGTTAACAATAAATAATATACCAATCCGCCGTTCTCACCAAGAAAAATATCTCGGCCTTCAACTGGACGACAAGCTAAATTGGCAGGCTCATATAGAACAAACAAGATGTAAAGTTGCTTCGGTGACAGGAGCATTACGCAGAGTAGTCGGATGCATACCTCGTAGAGCCCGCATGACAATATATAACTCTTTAGTAAAGTCACACCTGGAATATCTTGTCGAAATATGGGGCTGTGCAACACAGACTCATATAAAGCGTCTTCAAATATCGCAAAACAAGTTAATCAAAACTCTTTTTAATTATGACCGTCTAACCACATCTAGTACGTTGTATAAAGAAACAAAAATATTTAATTTAAAACAATTATACATTTATACTACATGCGTTCTGATCAAAAAAGTACTATTGCAAAAAATAAATACAGAAATTAAATTTACTAATAGAACATTTCAATATAATTTAAGAAATGTGAACAAATTAAAATTACAAGCACACCGAACCATGTATGGTAAACATAATATTCTGTATGAGGGTGCAGCATTTTATAATAAGTTACCTAACAATATTAAAGATTGTAAAATTTCTGTTTTTAAAAGTAAACTTAAAAAATATATTTATAATGAAATAACCTAAGATTGCTGAACAAATATGTTATACTCGACTAATCACTTTAATTAGTTATAAGTTTTAGTGTTAAATCTCATTTTAAGTGAACCTTGTTCTTTATGAGAAATAAATTCTTTAAACCCATATACATTAATGACTTTCCCACTGTAACGAATTTCCATATGACATTGTTTGCTGATGATTGTACCATTCTATTTACATTTGATAAAAAATCTGCTGACGTGGAACATAATATAAATTATAATTTGACATTGCTAATTGATTGTTTGACATTAAATTATTTGAAAATAAATATAAATATAACGAAAGTTATGAACTTTAAGTTACGAAATAATGATTCATTAAAAATTGACATCAACCATTCCGGAAATCGTATCAGTGAAATCGACGCTACAAGGTTTTTAGGTTTAGAAATAGATAATAATTTGACTTGGATACCACATGATTGCAGCGTTTTCGTAAAACGCTGCATTCGAGCTATGTACGGGTTTAAGCAAACTGACTCGTGTAAAAAATATTTTAAGAAAAACACTATGTACTGTTACATTACCTTCGATGTACATTATTGAGGTAGCCATGTTCGTAAAACGCAACCCTGAAATATTTGAATTTACTCCTGCTGGTACTCGACGGGCAGGGAACCTGCGACATTGCTCAGGGAGTAAACTATTCATGCGCAAGAGTGTGTTCTGCATGGCACTAGATATATAATACAATTGCAAAAAGAATTAGATGTATCGAAAGTGTGGTTTTGTTTAAAAACGTTCTTAACAAATTTCTTGTAGATAAAACATATTTATACCATTAGGGAATTTTGAGAATATAAGAATATTACATGACATTTTACATAACATATTTACTCTATTCTATTTTATGACATAATTGCTACAATTTTTAAAATTTATTTGACGTACGAACTTAAAATTATGTTTATATGTATTAATCTTGCACGTTTCGTATAAATTTTATTATTATTCTTTGTAAACATCTTGTATGCTTATTAAGCGGATCTTGTGAAATTATTTAATTTCAACATCACATGTATATGTACTACCTAGATCCACAAGATTTAAATAAATGATTGATTGATTGATTGATACAGCTCACGAGGTCACGGCTCATTACCTTTCACTATTTATATTAAAGACTTGAAACTTTTCACACTTATTTAATTATAAACTAACATCATTCTCGAAAGGATGTACCTAATATAAGGAGCTTGGAGGGCAGTGATCATAATCTGTTTTTATACAATATTGTATATTTTATATCAAACAGGCCTTTAAGTGTTGGCTACAGTCCCACTTATGCCTTTGTAAATGACCGGGTGAGATCCGTGAAATAATAGGTACAATAACAATAATATGGGACAACATCCACACACACAAGGTCTTCAGGTCCCAAGCTAGGCAGAGCCTGTGTTATGGTAAGCTGATGACTGATATAGGTACATACTTATATACATATACACGCCCAGACACAGGTCAAACAGACGTGTTCAAAAGCAAAAATGTTTGTGAACTGTCCGAGGGTCAAATCCGGGCCAGCAGCGGCTCAAAAGGCAGGGATCTACCAACTGCGCTAATCGGCTTGATCTGAAGCGTTCTTTTCTGAGTTCCACAATCAGTCATATCAATACATTAGATGTCTCATTTATTAGGCGTGTCTATAAATCGTTACATAATTATTATAACTATGTGATCTGTGTTGTGTTTTATATCTGAATTTATGTTTATGTATTTTTAAAACAAAAAAATATTTTACAGGAGCTCGAAAGCCAACCAGAAACTGAGACACTCAATATACTGGATATTTTGAATATGGATTGTCTCACACAAATACTAAGTTATGTATCCATCACTGAACTTATACGGTCGGAACGTGTCAGTAAGCGTTGGCAAGGCGTGGTGCAAGAATATCTTCTGGGTAAGTCGATATAAATGATTTCAAAGAACCTTCACACTCATGGGTACCGACCTACGTTTGCCCGTGTCGCGAAAGAAATAGGCATGCTTCTTTGTATGCTAGCGTAAGCGTCTTAGATAAATTTAATAGGGTTCCGTGCCTCAAAAGAAAAAGGAACCTATAGGATCACTTTGTTATCTGTCTGTCTATAAAGCCCCTTTGTCTCAGGAGCGCGTAGAGGTGAAATTTATATCGAATTCTCGCGTCTACGGTCTCTTTCAGTGTGAAAAAATCAAACTTGTTAGTAAATGTAGTCAAAAAATCTGACTGTTTATGTTGCATGTGTTTGCTTGTAATTGGTGGTGCACGTAGTATAATACTATAGAAATTATTTGTTTTAAGTTTGTGTTACTACTGTTAGCAAACCAAATAAATATAACTATATTACTATTACAATGTTATTATTTACGGTTGCTGCAATAACCGTGTCTAGGGATCGAACAAGTTAAGTTAGCAAAGAAAAGTTTGTCAAACAATGTCTTCAATGGCCGAACTATTGAACAACTACGGAGTCCTACTCTCATTTAGCCTGTTTTTTAAATTAGTTTTGAATCAGTATGTTTTGTCCTATCATATATCTATTTAACCCTTGCCGCTTTATTATGGTTGAAGGTTTAAACCAACTCTAGGCTTAAACTTGACAAAAAACCCGAACATGTTATTAGCGTCACAGGTTTATTACATAGCCTACATTTTTCTATGGTAAATCGCCAAACCAGAACTGGGTCTAGTTTAAACAGTGGTTTATGTCCGACATTTTGACTTTGACGTAAAATTGACATCGTGACGAGAGTTTAAGTTATTTTCATTTTAGCCAGAAGTGGTTTTGTTTGTGTATTTCTTGTTGCATTGTAACATAAATGAAAGAAACAAAAAAAAACATCTATTGTTCGACGACACTGTGATAATACATTTGTCGGGAAACATAACATTTGTTGGGAGAGGAACCGGGCGAACAAGAGTTTCCTTGCAATTTACAAATAGAACCACACTCTATAACGATTGTAAATTTGTTAAAAGACCATCTGAGGAGGCCCCGAAATGAAGTAAGTTTACTAGTACATTGTTTTCATGTAATTCGAAGTGGTCTAAAATTGTTTGGTGTATGTGACCTACTTATCTACTCAAGTTTAATTGGTAGGTAATGATTATTTTAATCTGAGTAAAAATCAGAAAAAAGGAAAAAGAGTGCATTAGACTGTATATTATTTGTACTACACTAAGAAAATGTTCCTTATAACCTCACCTACACATATTTACATTTAAATAACTCCATACCATGTATAAACATTAATATTTTGATTTCAGATACAATATGATACTACGAATATGCATAATAATTTGCAGCCACCTATAAACAAGTACAGTAAGAAGACAATAATAGTAAGCTATTAGACGGACTACTTTGCTTTGACAAGAAATTGGGAGGAGTCACGATTTCCATTTGATGAAGAAGATAGTGCTAGACAAAAATGAATGTGTCACGTCAGTAAGAGTCTGTGTCCAGACTCTTACTGGATGAATTATTGTGTAATGAATTGATGTTGTACTCACTGTATTCATATTCATCCAACCTGGCTCAATGATAATCAAGACAGAGATTAGTGGAGATCCGAATAGCTCCTATCTTTCAGTGTGTTAAAGTTCCAGTGACTTTGGTGTTAATGCCTAAAAGAGGGCTGTTGAGCAATTGGTAAAAAAGAAAATGAGTTAATTCAATAGTTACTCAGGTCCTTATTGAGACACTGTACTTTATCTGCTATTCATGAAATAAATAAAAGCGTGACTGTTTTAATGTGTTTACTCATTTCTGACGATTACAAATCCCAGTTCTTTATCGGTTCTTATTAAAAATAGTAATAAATATAATTTTACTTACAAAATCATTTGAAGAGTCATATAAATCTTTTGAAGAGGAACTAAAATATAATAATAATAATTCTTTATTTTCTGCATTTATTGTAGATATATGTAGGAAATAAAGAATTATTATCTATTGTAGATAGATGTAGGGAAAAAAGAACTATTATAATTAGTACTAGTACTATAATTAAAATTTTTACAAACTTTGTTTATTAATGAAATATTAACTAACACAGGAAACACGCAATACTGATACTCGGCAGCATCTCGAGACTCAACACCTTAGATGCTTGCTTGTGCAAGCTAGGTGGGGTTATGTTTGGTCTCGATTGTAAAACGTCTGTGTCTAAACCTGTTCCCACTCAGACAAAATGTTAGTAGACTGTATGTACTCAGTCTTGATTGTTAGCCTATATAAGCATCCATGCTCTCACACATTACGAATCATGATAGAAAACCATAAGAATTAAATGAAAACTTTTCTATGATGGTAAATCATATAGCAGTGACATTATAAAATTTATAGTTGACTGAGTCAAAACAAGTTGTATGGTATATATTATAGTAAATCATATAGCAGTGACAATATAAAATATGTAGTTGACTGAGTCAAAACAAATTGTATGCTATATAACAGAAACAATAAAACAATTTAGTATAATTCTTTATTAAAAACACTCAATGGTCTTAAATTTGATAACCATAAAAGATATTTAAGTGAAAAATATGTACAGAAATAAAGTAAATATCTTAATTCTACGAGTATTAGCTATCAATTTCTTTATAAACAGATACACTTCTTCTTTACGAGTCAAAATATACCTACTAACACTTTATAGTAATTTGTCCACTTGAATCACGCTTTTGGTGGCCTCGTTGAGGTCAACCTTTCATAGTCCACGTGTGCTATGCATTAGGTAGGAGCACTGCAATCACATTTAATGAGATCAGGATCTCAGACCCCCATATACACAGGTTTGATTTGCAGTATCCGACTGTAAGTGAAAAGCTGGTTGAACATCCATGCATGATCGTGCCTTGTTGACTTATTATTCCAATATGATGACATGTTAACCTTTTACTATTTTAACTGCGGAAACGTTGCATGCCGGTTGAACGAGTATATTTCCAAGTTCTACAAGAAAGTCCAGACTGCAATCTCATTACACTAGTTCCGGTTTTTTATTTCTGGCCGAGTTGAGCTTTCACCTTGTTCTTAATGATATGAATCACAGAAAAGCTGAGTCTAACCTTCTTCCTCTGATCAGTGATATAAATAGACTGCGCTGCTAGCATTGCTAGTTGTGGCATAAGATCTTGACGTAAAATATGAATCGAGTGGAAGCAGACTTCCTCTCCCCAATTCTGACGCCCTTTCTTTTTATATATTATATATATTCTTTGCAGAATTTGGAAAATAAACTTGTTTAGCAAACACAAATCAAAAGATAGGTATATAATTTCGTAACATCTTAGATAATAATAAGTTTGTTTACATAGTTTACTCTAAATTTTGATAAGGAAAACGTAGGTAATCGTTCCATTACATTTACTTCGTAGATACTAGTTTATATCACTTGGATTCACTTGATATTTTAAGGTATTTGTAGCCAGCTACCAAACTAGAATTGATTTGCGATTATTTATCCGAATTGACGTTTAGGAATTATGTATTATTTCATACTATATCTTTATTTATTTTTTAACTATCTACATGTAAAAAGTACGGATGAGTAAAGGATCGTTTTGAATGACCAATATATCTTATTTGTGGGAAAACTCGAGACTGTAATCCTTTGATAGTTCGGCGACCATAATACGGATGTTTCTCAGACCGAGCCTAAACCAAAAGTTTCCATAGATCGAGACTTAGCAAACTTAGGTTTAAACCTTCAACCATAATAAGACGGTTCATGCCTTACGCCCCGTCAGTGTAGATCTTACGGATTATCTGATGCCCACCATACACCAGACCATCAATAGTTCTGATGGTCTTAATATGTAAAAAAGCCATTCTAAGGTTTTCAGTTATGTTCAAAAATCGAGAATAATCTATCAGAATGTTCAATGTTTTTTTTTCTGGAATTTCAAAGGTTTGGTTTTACTTATAAAGCGTTAGTGCTTTCTTTGCGTCAAAGATTTTCGTAATTGGTATATGAATTATTGGTTTGTGTGTTACTATAATAGTACTCTTAGCTTTGCGGCATACATTTTTTAAATGTTATTATGAGATAGTACGTGCAGGAGGCCCAGATGGTGTTAAGCGGTAACCTTTGCCTAGAACAAATGCATTTCCTCACAAGTGATGAACTGCGCCCATAACCCTGCATGTGTCTGTAATTTCGGTGCCCATACACATCAAACCAGGACACAGTATTGTGATCATTACTGCTTCACGGTAGAAATAGTTATGTTGGCTGTACTTTCCCGGACGAACTCATTCACAGAGTTCTACTGCTCTAATGAATAATCCATACGAAATTTAGGTATTAGTAAAGACTCTTCTTTCGGTCGAATAAAGCTTTCAAGATGTTTGATAGATGTCGCTCTCGTGTCACCACCAACATGTTGTCTACATACATCGAATCAGAGCGCGTATCCTAGAATGGGCGAACTTTTTAGACGGAGACAAAACATAGTTTATGAATCTCGTTTCTGATTGGTTGGCGCTTGTCTAGCGCATGACCATTTTCGATCCTCATTTTTTCATGAAATGCCTAGTATTTTTATTATATCTTTGTAGTGCCTAACAGTGTACCTACTTGCCTACTGCCTTAATCTGTCCGCATCAGGTTTATTAAAGATTTATAAATGAACTGGGGCCTGCTGATTCAGACGGGTTAAGTTAGGTCTCATTATGGCATATCTTAATACTCCTCGAAATGAAGCACACTCCAAACGGATTTCGTTATTTTCTCAAAATCCTAAACATTACACATATAACTTATAACGTACTCGTAAACTTTTATTTAGTTCCTAGGCTATACGGCTGTAGCTAGGTTCACTATACGTCTAGACGCTAGGTCTAGACCTAGCTGACTATTTCAACGACTTATGGAAACAACATTTAACGTTATATGTGTAAAGATAGTGAAGTTATGATAAAAAATTCGGTAACAAGTGTTACTACGCAGCTATCTATAAACATTAATAAATTAAAATTAATAAAAATCATTAAATAATTAATTAAGAGTTAGCTCTTCAATGACAAGGTACTTATGAATTTCAATGCTTATTATACGAACTTTAAACACACATGTTTGAGCTATAATGAAGTTAACGTCCCTCAAGCACTCGCACTTTAGTTTATCCACTTATTATTCACTATATCACATTTATGTGTGTGGGTACCAGTAGTAGTGACATACGCGGGTCGTCCAGAACACATAGATATGTACACACAAACATAAGTCATCCCGAACTTGTTATGTAAAACTAGGTCCGCCCCGTGGCGCCCACGTGGTGATGGATGATGATGATTCACCGCCTCGTCTACCTCCATACCAAATTTCATCAAAATTGCACCGGCCGTTTGAGCGTGAAGAAGTAACAAACATACAAATACATTCACAAACTTTCACCTTTATGATATAAAGTGTGATGTGAAGTATGATAAAGTGTGTCGTTTATAGGCATCCGGTTGTTCAAAACGTCGTGGTGGCCGGACTCTCCTGCGACGCTGACGACGGCAATATTACGGCGAGTGTTGCAGCGTGCGGGCGGCTCGTTGTTGCGGCTGCATATCGATCACAACTGGTCCGCACTCAACGACCGCACTGCGCACACGCTCGGCAAGTTCTGTCCCAAACTGCAAGAGCTCAAGGTGAGAACATACGCTCTATTATTTTACCTCATGTTATTTTACACACACACACACTCAGACCCTCACAAACACATTCTCACACAAGCACAACCTCACTCATGACATACATATATGCTCACATGTACGAACGCAAATGCTCTGGTTTAACACGACAGGCCGGTTGGCGCAGTTGGTAGCACCCCTGCCTGCTAAGCCGCTGGTCCCGGGTTCGATCCCTGGACAGGTCAAACATTTGTGTGCATGAACATGTCTGTTTGATCTGTGTCTGGGTGTGTATATGTATATAAGTATGTAATATCAGTCATCAGGTTACCATAGTACAGGCTTTGCCAAGTTTGGGACCTGAAGACCTTTGTGGTGTATGTTAAAAAAACAGTTTAATTTTGATAACTTTTTATAGCTTTTTCTATAGCATTTATGTATATATATGGAATTAAATATAAGTTTTTAAAAATTACTTAAATTTTTTGAATATAATATAATTATGTATCTAAATTATTAATCTTTGATGAATATATAATAATAACTAACCTAATGTACAGTTTGAAATTATATAAATTGTTACATCTATCAAATAATATGAATTATATTTAAGTGAAATGTTGTATTGTTCTATTTACAATAACGATACAACATAGAAACATACTACCTTCCACAGTACAGGTTCGCCTATGGTGGGATTTAGAATAACATTGTAATACTTAATCTATGTAAAATTTTGATAATTAACGGCTATTATTATTATAATTCTGTCCTCGATAGTTGAAAACTTTTCATTCCCAAATAGAAATAAGATATTAACACATTAAGATAGACACGTACGTACACGCCTGGAGAAAACTTACTTTATGAAGAAGAAAGGGCGCAGATGTACTCATTTTCTTATTGTAATAGCGCAGTTTCCAGTTGGTGTGAAAGGCGCAAATGATTTGCCTTATAAATTTCGTCTCGGAAAGAAGATATAACAGCGCCTGAACCTGATAAAAAGTGCAAAGCATTAGGGCATATATACAACCCGGTCAGAATATCTGTGCACCTCGCTGGAATGCGGCGCCTCTCCCGCTTCCCCTGTCACCTCTCCGCGCACTCCCCGGTGCGACAGTACGGTTAGCATCTTCGTTGCCGATACACGTCCCGATAATTTTGATATTTTCGCTTTGTTGTTGTTTTGTTTTTTAATATTTATTGTTAAGTTTAGACTGTTTACTGTTAAGTTTGGACTGGTTTGGTTGTTATTAAAATTGTTGTAGCTGTTAAACTGAAGTCATGGGAAAAACAATACACAGCGAATCAAGAAATTTAATCTTGAAAGTGCTCAAGTTTTCTGAATCGGAGAAAGCAAATAAACAGTACACCATACCTGTAGACCAAGTGGTGAAACGAACCTGTGCTGCAACTGGGATATCAAAGAGGACTCTAATGAAAATTAAAAATGAAACCAAAGTACAACCACCTACTTCGCCGGGCGCTAGTCCGACTCCAAGTACTAGTAATAATTTAGAAACCCACCCAGAACCAAAATTATCGATTTATAATTATCGTGAGAATGAGGAAGATACAATGTCAGGCATAGAGTCAATAATTTATAGTGACTGAGTTTAATAATAAATGTTTTTGTAATCAAAATTATTGTTTTTTAATAACAAACCCTTCATCAATAATAAATTGATTTGAAAAGGTTAGTAATATTTTTTTTACGTCCACATTTCTCGAAAAAACTTTTTTTCACACCGTACCCAGACCGCCGATATGACGTCACGAGGTCAGGTGCACAGATATTGTGACCGGGTTGTACGTAAATTAATTAGTCTTCCGAAACAGTATTTTTATCTTCAATCCTGATTTAAATATTGATACGTAAAAATGCGCAGGAGTGCCTTTTTTGTTGAGCTACTATTTCAATGTAGACTAAGAAAAATACTGGTAGATGCGCCCATTTTTCCTCAGTCTGGCAATATATAATTATTTAAATAACTCAATTTCGTAAAAATGTAAGATGCGCATTTTCCACTAACGGGGGCAGCGTTGTTGATACTACACAACGACTGCACCGCCCACACCCTCGCCTGACAGTTTGTAGTATCGACACTACGTAACCTGATGTACATACTTATATACATATACACACCCACACATATTTATGACCTGTCCGGGCATCGAACCTGGAACTAGCGGCTCAGAAGGCAGGATTGCTGCAATCTGATCCAACCGGCAAGTCATTAAATGATTATTATTATATGTATAGTGAGAGAAGACAAAACGCGCTGAAAAGGCAATGCAGGGCATCACTTCCACATATTCAACACTAGCTAATAGTAATAATAATAAAATAATAATAAATAATCACTAGTAAATGTGATGTTAACAGGTAAAGTGAATGACGCAAAAATACTTAGATGTTTTATACGGAGCTAATTTATGCGCTCCTCTTAAAAAAAGTTGGTAGCATAAGGCCCGTAGCTGTAAAAATTCAACCCTTGCAGTTGGGATTTGGTTCACAGGGTGGTTGTGAGGCGGCGGTACATGCCCTAAGAACTTTTTTAACAAATGAAAGAGGTGAAGTGGTGCTGAAGGTTGACGTTAAGAATGCCCTCATTCTGTTGATAGAAAAAAACTTTTGACACAAGTTAAAAACAAAATTCCATTTATATATAATTTCATTTGGCAATGTTATGGTAAACCTTCAAAATTAATATACAAAATCAATTTGTTATCTTCAGTAGTAGGATGCCAACAAGGTGATCTGCTTGGGACAGGTATTTTTAGCCTAGCAATCCACCCTACCATCAAAAAATTAGAATCGAAATTTTATGTCTGGTACCTGGATGATGGGTCCCTAGGAGGAGATGTTGACACTGTTCTTAAAGACCTACAAAATTTAATTTCAGAATTTAGTTCAATAGGTCTTGCTCTCAACTTTTCAAAATGCGAAAATTTCATTCCAAATTCTACTTCACTACTAAGAAATAAGATAGTAAACATTTTCAAACGAATTGCTCTTAATATCAAAATATTAGATAATCTTTATAATATTAGATAATTAGGAAACTGGAAAATAGCTTGTCCAAGTCAGTCCTTGCCCAAAGCTCCTGCTTCTCAGAGGCAGTGGGATGGGCCGCTCTGTGAGTTACAACTTGAAAAATCGCACTAGTCGTAATTGTCTGCGCAGGATTAGTATTTTGAGTAGTATCTTCTCCATAGCCATATCTACCTTTATACCAAAATGTCTTAAAATATGTGCTTGGTCAAACGCAATTGCTATAATAGTATTATTTGAGTAAATTTAAATACTTCGTATATCAATCAGTAAACATTAATAATAAAATACATGACTTACGTACATACAAATATAAAATTAATCACCATGGAAAAATTACATTTCATCACCCTTGACGGTCGCTGACCACGTCTAGTGTATCGAGCTGTCAAATTGACTTTGCTTTTGACTAAGCTATCAGAAACTGGCACAAACTTTGACAGAACTGTCATCATTACAATCTTGACGTAGGCGGAGATCTTATTATTTTGTCTATGTACCCAAGCATATTACGCTTTTTCACCCGCGTGGTGATAGATAATGATGATGAAAAATATCCTATTTGTTCATCCAGTGCCTCATCTACCATCAAACCAAATCATCATACCAAATTTCATCAAAATTGCCCCCGCCGTTTGAGCGTGAGAGTAAATAAGATCCATACATCCACACTCACAAAATTTCGCGTTTATTATATTAGTAGGATGCTCTAAGCTGTCACCAAGATCCAAACAATGACTAGCGCATTAATAGAAAATCTATTATTTTATTATATAACAATATTATTTTATTGGGAGTAGTAGGGAATCAAGAGTTCTGGCTCACCCAAAAAAGTTCTAACTCACACCCCTAAAGTCGAGTCATGGCAACCTCACCGCCTAAAGAAAAAAAAAATTTGGTGTCATTTTAGGGGTTTTTGGGGTGCCCGATCGATTGCTGCTATCCGTTTTTTGACATCTCTTCAGGTTCGCAAGTTAGGTTTTTAACTGTAACGCTGTAGTACAGGTTTTTAGCTAATTAATGACCCTGCGATTGAACTCCAGCTCGCACTGCATTGTTCATGTTACGTGCTGATAAGGCTCATTAACGATTACGGGACGTGGCTCAATAACAACAACAACTTTCTTTACATAAGCTTTATTTAAAATGATATCGAAACATATCGTGTAGTAATATATCATTCATGATTGTATCATTTCTTTCAAACAAACTGGTAAAATCTAACATGCTTCTGCCCTGGAACTTATAGAACAAATACACCAAACAGTACTCGCCACATATTGAAGTCCAATCATTTTGGATTCGCTCGTCATTGAAATCCCACATCCTGCAATTTCTATTCAGGAAGGTTCTATGAAACCCTGCAGGTGGACGACCAAACGAGTCAAAATATTGTCCGATGTTGTTATCATCTATGTGGATTGCAACCCAATGCGATCCAGGGGCCCTACTCCCACCTCTTAAATCAGTCATGTTTCAACCTTACCATTAAATTTGGTACCACCACGTCGATATAACAAGCTTAAAATAATAATGAATTACGATAGACGTTTTGATGACGTAGTATCAAATATTTCACTGAATTCGCGTACTTTAACGTGACCTTTGACACTTAGTTTCATCGTACCAATGTACATTTTTTTGATGACACCTACTCCCATTTCTTAAGGTAGTCACATTGCAACCTCACCATTAAATTTGGTTGACCGTTTTGTGTCGGTGGGAGTACGATAGTAAGTATGATTATTCTAAGCTTATTACGCAATGCTCCTGATTTATGATAGTTTCCTAAAAGGTGGGAGTAGGCCCCCAGGTTGTGTATCAGGATCGAGATTGCTTATTAAAAACGTAGGCGCTTCGATGTGAACAGGTAATCGGTTCGCGGCATAAACGTTATTTTGTAAACTCCTGTGAATTTTATATAGGCATTCCCTGATCTCTATGCTGTTCATATTTGTATGTATCACTTGTGTCACCTTCAGAAAGTAACTCTTGTGAATGTTCTGTGCTAAATTAACTATACACTATTTATAGACATCTCGAAATAAACAAGGCATGTGTTATACATGTTTTTATTATTCTTACAAACATAAGGTACAACTAAATAATATAAAATAAACTTCTTACAAACATAAGGTACAACTAAATAATATAAAATAAACTTCTTACAAACATAAGGTACAACTAAATAATATACAATAGTTATTCTACTCTAACTACTATAGTCTACAATGACATTCCGGTTCTTATCTATTTCAATGACATTATCAAACTCTGCGTACACAATGCAGTTTATAGTTTGGGAAAGAGCCGATTCGAAGCGTACCTCTAATCTCACACTTCCGTTTCTTACTAAAGACCAATGACTGGAATTCGCTGATAAATCTGGAGTCAGATCAAACGCTAAGAGACAATAACCTTTGGAATAACTCTCTCTAGATATTCCATTACCGTCGTTGAGAAAATGTATTCCTGTCCCAGAGAATAATGTGTGGTAAGATGTGGTAAATATATTACTCTCGAATGAAGGCTGCAATGCTTTAGAAGGTATTTGCTGACCATCGATGTACAAACAAAATGAACTCATATCATAATTCTCGAAATTAAATGGATTTTTAGTAAGACTTCCATTGAATGCTGCATTATTAACAAAACCAAGTAACTCCCAAGAATGTCGTTAAGGATGGTATTACATAATGGGTGATTAAATAAATCTTTTAGATAGGAATGTAGGGAATGTAGACCTTGGTCCGACTCGTTAGTTAAATGATAAGATTATTTGCTAATTCTAAGTATAAAAGCAAAACATAGTTATTTTCTTGCATTATTTCACAGTTGTGTTTTTGAGATTAGTTCTTTGTTCAGTGCTTGTGTTTTTCAACAAAAATCTACAAAATATTAACGATGGAGGTAACTTGTTACAATTTTTTATTGTATGTCTTGAATGAGAAATTCTTTCTTTAATTTTTTTTTTAGTTTTTATAGTTTGTAAATCTTGTTGCAGTACATTTTTGAAGAAAATACATTCAAACAATATTATTATCCCTCTACATTGTCTGATGAAGATACGAGTACATCAGACAAACTTACTATGGAAAAAGACTCGCTTAAAAGAAAACGAGATGAAGACCTAGACGCTTTTTTCAATTTTAATAAAAACAAAAAGAGGATACAAGCATCACAAAGTTCATCAGTATCAAGAGCGCAATAAAACGGTGTTGCATGGATATCGACTAATCGCGATGACATGTCATCATCAACGCATCTCATAAAAATATAAATTTATGACAAAAACTATATCAAAGATACCAGCCACACAACGGTGGAAACACGCTAGTACGCGAATAAAATACTACGCAAATGATACAAATCTAAAAACTATATTCAATAGTACCAAAGAAATATCGACTACAGAGTCGAGTAAAAAGATGTTTTTTAACAATACTAATTAAATTCTATTGTACGTTCATTATGTTATCAGTGTAATATAATAATTGTGTTAATTAGTTCTAATTACTTTATTTCACTACATTTTTCTTGCGAAAGATTCTATAGTAAAGCAATTAGTGTTGTCCCATGTCCTATGTTGAAGTGTATAAATAGCTTTCATTAATTCAAATAAATTCTCATTTTTATAACTAACATCGAAGACGCTGCAACATGGAATCAACGTGTACTAGTGTGTTTTTTACAAAGTCTGTGAGTAGTGGAAACCAAAGTGGCTTCGAATGCAGTGAAGTGGTTGATAAATTTTAACTTGACGAAATATGTGAAGAAATAGATATGATAGAGCTATGTAAGAAAGTGGAAGAAGCTCAACTCTTTGACACCGAGTATGACAATGATTTATACGAAATCTGTGCCTTGGTTGAAAACAAAGAAAAGTAAGTTAAAAAAAAATACATAGTTACCTACATATTTCTTGATATACTCACCCAGTGTTTGCTTATTTTATCCTTTTTGTTAAAAGTTTCTTTTTGTTCTAGTCAACCATCAACTTCATTCGGAGAGCAGACGAGCAGCCAGGGGAGAACTGAAACGATTTGCCGATGAAGCTGCCAGCAACGATGCTAAAAGACCGCGTCAGGAAGAAGCATCCACTTCTGATACTAGTAGCGATAAGGTACAATGTGATATTTGTAACATACGAGGGTGAATCAAAAAATTCTTGGAATCAATATTAAAAAATGCAAAGGTTTAAATAATAATATTTTATTTTTCTACATAATCTCCCTCCAATGCAATGCATTTAGAATAACGCGTTTCTAACTTCCTTATTCCTTGTGAAAAAAAATTATTTTCTTGACTCTCGAAAAAGTCCTCTACGGCAGCTATAACCGCGTCATTATCGTGAAATTTGGTTCCACGAATTTCCTCTTTTAATTTTGGAAATAAGTGAAAATCACTTGGGGCTAAGTCCGGAGAATATGGTGGGTGGTCAAGGAGATTGAAGCCAGCACAGCGGATTGCGTTGAGCGCAACTTCCGATCGATGAGCAGGAGCGTTATCTTGAAGGAACAACACGCCCAACGACAGTTTTCCACGACGTTTTTCTTTAATCGCTTCACGCACTTTCGGGATTAAATTTGCATAATAGGGTCCAGTAATCGTCTGGCCTTTTGGCATGTAATCAATAAAAGGGATTCCTTCACTATCCCAGAACACAGAGGCCATAACTTTGCCAGCGGTAGGAGCAACTCGAAATTTCTTAATGGATGGAGAGGATGGTCGTTTCCAAGACATGCTTTGTCTTTTAGTTTCAGGATCAAAATGGTGGACCCACGTTTCATCCATGGTGACAAGACGACGGCAAAAATTATCCGAATCACGCTGGAACATTTCGAGATTACGCTTGGAAATTTCCAAACGTCGCTTTTTGTTTTCGTCGGTTAACATTCGTGGCACCCATCTTGCAGACACTTTTTTGAACCCCAGTGAATCAATTAAAATGGATTGAACGCTACCGAAAGATATCTTTAGGATCTCAGTTATATGTTTTATAGTCATTCTTCTGTCTTCCAAAACCAGAATCTCAACCTTTTTGACATTTTCTTCTGTAACGGAGGTTGAAGGCCGACCAGAACGCGGGTCATCTTTACAGCTTGATCTACCTCTTTTAAATTCAGCCACCCAGTACGCAACCGTAGAATAGGGTACAGCATCACCCCCTAATGTCTGCTGAATGTCCAAAAAAATTTCCTTCGTAGACATTTTTTTCAAACTGAGATATTTTATCACCGCACGTAACTCACTTTTATCCATAATTTTGACTTTTTAGCAACTCGTTGCACAAAAAAATTTATTACATGCGAACGAACTGACAAAAACAAGTGACAGTCTGCATAAATATAGTGTGATAGACACTCTTTAATTTGAATATCGAACTTGATCCAAAAAGGTTTCATATATGTGCACTTCTAAGAACTTTTTGATTCACCCTCGTATTAGTTAGTAAGAAATATTATGCACAACATACTAAAAGTAATTTACACAAAAATAATTTATTGAAAAATCATAATACTTTTGAAAACGTTTCGGTTATTGAATCTGCTTTTGGAAATCGTATTATTTCTTACAAAATAAAAAGCGTACCACAATCAGATTTCATATTTCAAACAGCGGAAATTTTCTTAGATTCGATAAAAAAAATAATATTCTTTTTGATTGATGATGCTGTAAAAACTCATACTTCTTTAAAAATAAACTGCGTTTTACACGCTGATTTCAAACAAGAATCCAAAAATATTTTTAATAGCTTTGACTTCCAAACTTGTAACTTCGTTATATCCCAAGCTGACGACCTCAATGTTTTCATGGTATCCTTGCGAGACACATTGACAAACAAAATAAGTGAATTCGAAAGAAAAGATAGCGGTTGGAGTTTGTTAAATATAAAATATATTGAACTCAATATCAATAAGTTTAGCCCTCTGCGCGGTGCATCCAAAGCATCCAAAGACAAAAAAGCTATCATAAATGTAAAAAATTCTGATAATATGTGTTTTAAATGGGCAATTCTTTCAGCAATGTTTCCGGTTAGCAAAAATTCAGAACGTCCAACATCATATAGTAGACATGTAAATAAACTTAATTTTAAAGGAGTATCTTTTCCAGTGAAATTAAGGGACATATCAAAAATAGAACAACAAAACAATATAAGTGTCAATGTCTTTGGGTTAGAATTTGATAACAAAACAAGAAAAAATAAAGTTGTAGGTCCCTTATATTTAACAAAACAACGCAGATTTACACACATTAATTTACTTTTCATCCAAAACGAGAGAGTTGGACATTATTGCTTTATCAAAAATTTATCGCGGTTAGTAAGCTCACAAATATCTATTCGAAACGGTGCAGTACATATATGTGACGGTTGTTTAATAAGTTTCACAACGAGGGAAAGATTAGCTTACCATCAACAAAACGATTGTACGCATATCACAACCATTATACCAAATGGAGAAAATTCATCAAAAAATTGGTTCGGTTAAACAGTCCCTAATGATAAGTTAGTACTTGATAACTTCCAAAAAACCATGAAGATTCCGTTTGTTATATATGCTGATTTCGAAGCACTTTTAAATCCAGAGTCAAGTCGCCCAGATACAAGTGATTATTCAAAACCATTTACCACCAACGTTCAAAAACATGTACCTTACAGTTTTGGATATTACGTCAAATGTTCTTTTGATAATAATTTGTCTAAATATGTTTCATATAGTGGTCCTAACTTTGCTCAAAAGTTTATGAAATGTTTAAATGAAGATTTAAACATTTGAAGGAAATATGTAAACATAATCATCATCAAAAACCTCCCAAATCTTTATCAAACGAAGAAAATGATCAAATAGCTACGTCTAAAATTTGTCATATTTGTGAAACAAATTTGAATGATGAAAAAGTTTTAACTTTTGATTGGCAAACCGGGAATTTCATTGGTGTCGCTCATGAAATATGTGAAAAGAAATACCGTGCACCACAACACATTCCCATTTTTTACATAACTTAAGCAATTACGACGCACATTTTATTGTACATACACTTAACTTATATGAGGGTGAAATTGATCTTATACCTCAAAATAAAGAAAAGTCTTTCACAAAACATATGATAATAAACAATCAAAAAGTAAGTTTGAGATTCCTAGATTCTTATAAGTTCCTTTCGTGTAGTCTCGACCAATTGGCTAAAAACTTAAAAGATGATGAATTTTATGAACTCAAACGAAATTTTTCTGACAAAACTGATTTTGATCGTCTTCGTATAAAAGATGTTTATCCTTACGAATGTATGTCATTTTTCCAGTCTTTGGAGCTCAATTCATTGCCGAATAAAGAAAAGTTTTATAGTTCACTGACTGACTCACATATTTCCGATGACGATTACAGTCGTGCTCTAGATGTTTGGCACCATTTCGGTTGTCAAAACATGTTGGATTATTCTAACTTAAATCTTAAAACTGATGTCTTGTTACTAACAGATGTATTCGAAAATTTCCGCAATCTCTGTTTAAAAACCTATGGGTTAGATCCTGCCCACTATTATACAGCGCCTGGGTTAAGTTGGGATGCTATGATGAAACAAACAAAGGTCAAATTACAATTGTTGACAGACATGGATCAAATTGCATTCATTAAAGCAGGAATCAGAGGTGGTGTCTCTCAATGTAGTCACCGACATGCTAAGGCTAACAATAAATTTCTAGATAATTTTGATGAAAACTTACCCTCATCTTATTTGACTTACTTTGACGCTAATAACTTATACGGTTGGGCTATGTCACAATTTTTACCAGAAGGAGGTTTTGAGTGGGTGAATCCTAATACAAGTTACAATGTTGAAGATACTTCTGATCATGGATTTGTATTAGAAGTTGATTTGCAGTACCCCGATGAACTTCATGATTTGCATTCAGACTTGCCATTATGTCCGGAAAATAAACAAACAGGAGAATCAAACGAAACTAAACTGATACCAAATTTAAACAAGAAAAATAAATACATAATTCATTATATTAATTTAAAACAATGTATAAAGCTCGGTCTCAAAGTCACAAAAAATCATAGAATACTAAAATTTCGTCAAAGTCCATGGCTAAAACAATATATAGATCTAAATACAAACTTAAGAACAAAAGCAACATCAGATTTCGAAAAAAAAATTTTCACACTGATGAATAATTCTGTATTCGGAAAAACTATGGAAAACGTTGAAAAAAGAGTAAATGTGAAATTACTCAATCACTGGGAGAATCGTGGAAAATGTTTAGGTGTGCAAGATTTAATCTCAAAACCTGAATTCAAAAGTATATCGATTTTCTCTGAAAATTTAGTGGCAGTGCAATTAAACAAAACTAAAGTGTGTTATAACAAACCAATTTACTTGGGATTTTCTATTTTGGACATATCCAAAACATTGATGTATGAGTTTCATTACGATTACATGTTGACAAAATTTGACAAAAAATGTAAATTATTGTATACCGACACGGATAGTTTGATTTACCAAATTTTTACCGACAACTTTTATGAAGATATTAAACCTGACCTATCCCTACGTTTCGATACTTCTGACTATGCACCTGATAATATGTTTCAATATCCACACATTAATAAAAAGAGGTAAGGTTTTTTTAAAGATGAAAATAATGGAAAAATTGTAAAAGAATTTGTTGGACTTAGATCTAAAATGTATGAATGTATCTGAAAATAAATTGACAACAAAAGCCAAAGGAATTAATAAATGTGTCACAAAAAAGATGTCTATGAATAACTATAAAACATGTCTATTTACAAAAAATATACAATATGACACTATGTGCCGGTTCAGGTCAATAAAACACACCATTTATACACAAAAAATAAACAAAATAAGTTTATCTTCTACTGATACAAAAAGGTATATTCTACCCGACAATGTCACCACTTTAGCATGGGGGCACTACAAATTAAGGGATATGTAGATATTTTTAATGTTGTAAAATATGTTAACGTTGAATTTATGTTAGATGTATAAGATGTATGTAGTAAATAATATTTGATTGTTCTTTATTGTAAATATAGTAATTAAAGAGTTGTATAGAATTATTGTAGATAAGTTATGTATTCAGTTTAAGTTACTTATAAGAAGACTATTTTTAGCTTTAAGTTAGATAGGTATATTGTATTGAAATAATGTTGATGAAATGATTGAAATAAAATTGGATGTATCTTACAACACGTTTCATTTATTCACCTTACCCTCTAGACATAACACGTATCAGGATGTTTCATTTTATTCACCCATTCACTTGCATAGTAGCAGGCCCCAGTGGATGTGGAAAATCAAATTTTGTTACAAATTTTATTAAATATGTTCAAGATATTTGTAGTAGTACCTTTACTCAAATAACATGGTGTTTTGATGAAATGCAACCTTTGTATAACTTACCAAGTGTAAATTATTATCAAGGATTGACGGATCTTAGTATGTTTGATGGTAAAAAGCCTAGTCTAATAATTATTGATGATCTTATGAGAGAATCTGATGGACGCATTGTAGATATATTCACTAAGGGTAGTCATCATAGAAATTTAAGTGTGTTTTATATAACACAAAATTTGTTTCATCAAGGAAAAGGGCAGAGAGATATTTCATTAAATTCAAGCTATATAATTTACTTTAAAAACCCACGTGATAAAACTCAGATCCGGTACTTAACACGTCAAGTATCACCAGAAAATCCAAAGTTTATAGAAGATGCATACAGAGATGCGCCAAAGATGCACATGGATATTTAATTATTGACTTGAAACAAAATACGGATGACATGTGTCGTATCAAAACAAACATATTTCCATCTGACGGATATTGTCAAGTTTACGTACCTACTAAGGGGTATAAATATGCAAAGAATCAACAAATTCCCATCATTTACAAATAATGTCGCGGTGTCTTAATACGCATAAAGAGTTGTTGTTAGCGCTTCATAAACTAAAACCAAAATATAGAAAAGCTCTCTTAAAATCTTGTGATAAAGAAGAAATAAATGTTATATGCGAATGCATTCACAACGTTTTGCAGGGTAAGATACTAATAGAGGAGAAAAATAAGAAAAAGTTAAATAAATACAAAACAGTACTTCGTAAATTAGTACGCAAAGGGTGCGATAAGATTAGAAAAAAAATTATAATTCAGAAAGGTGGTGCCTTTTTACCGATCATTTTGGGTTCGATATTGAGTACTTTAATAGGTACTTTGCTTTAATTAAAAATTGATCATGCTAAAAAGATGTTGCTTATTGAACCAAGTTTGATAGAAAAGATAAATATGCAGAACAGTGATGAAAGCCCAACCTCCAGATTAGACACTGAAATGAACAACATATTAAAAAGCAAGATGTATGATAGAAAAAAATCTATTTTATATCTACAAGTACTGCAAAGATATTCACACTTCAATGAAGAAAATCGTCGGCCTATTGAACTACCTATAATAACACATACTGAAAATATACCAGATATAAAACAAGAAAATCAGATTCAAGGTGCAGTCTCCACTGAGACATTACAAGAAGAAGGTGCCAATATTGAAAAAAGTGTGACAGCTACGGAAATATCTCATTACAGTACAAGTGAAATTTTGAAGTGAATACCTAAATCATATTCAAAGAAAGGTGAATCGTTATTACAACCACTCTCACTAAGCAAAAATAAAATACGATGGAATAATGATGGTACAGTAGTTATAGATAACAAAACAAGCAATATTGTGGATTTGATAAACGATTTGGTTAGACCACTTAAAAGAAGTGACCCAATAGGGTGGGAAACTTTTGCCAAGGCTTTAAAAGATATTAAAATACCACTCATTTATTTAGGTAATCCAAAGCGAGTTGAATATATTAACAAAATAACTTTACAAGATCTTGGAGAAATTTCACCCGAAGAAGAAGAATTTTCCACTCCTACTGATAAGTATGTAAAGAAGATTCGAAAAAATATTAGTAAAATACTTGATTGGGAAAAATGGACTCCATATTAAATGACAATGCTATGGACCCCTTAGAGCGTATCAATGAAATATATTATGATGCTTCACATCCGGCTGGTTATAGTAGCATAGATAAGTTAACAAAGGCAATGAATAGAGACATGGCAAAAAATGAAGTGAAGACGTGGTTACAGTCTCAAGAGACTTACACATTACACAAACCTGTACGCAATAGATTCCCACGGAATAAATACATTCTTTCAAATTTTAATGAACTCTGGCAGGCTGATTTAAGTGATCTAAGAACTTATTCAAAATATAACGATGGTTATAATTACATTCTGTGTGTTATTGATGTATTTTCTAAATATGCGTATGTCCGAAATTTGATATATAAAAATTCTGAAACAGTTAAACATTGTTTTGAAAGTATATTTAACGAAGCTAATGCTACTCCAACTCATATACAATCTGACAAGGGTACTGAATTTGTTTCAAAAGATGTACAGAAATACTTAAGAAGTAAAAATATCAACTACTATACAACTAACAATCCTGATATTAAAGCAAGTATTGTAGAGAGATTTCAAAGAACTTTGAAAATGAAAATGTGGCGATATTTTACTCACAAAAATACTTATAGATATGTTGACGTTCTCCAAGATTTGATATATGGGTAAAACCACAGCTATCATTCAAGTATAAAAATGTGTCCAAGTGATGTAAACTCGAGCAATATTAAGACTGTTTGGGATAATTTATATGATAGGCAGACAAAAGACAAACTTTCACCAACTTTACCCCCAAAACTACATATAGGAGACCATGTAAGAATCACAAAGTACAAACATATATTTCAAAAAGGGTACGGGTCTAACTGGAGTGATGAAATATTTATAGTAACATCAATAATAGAGCGCTCTCCATGGGTTGTCTATGCTTTAAAAGATTTGCAAGATGAACCAATCGTTGGCACGTTTTATGAAAAAGAATTACAAAAAGTCAGTTACGACCCAAGTTCATCATATAAAATAGATAAAATAATTCGATCTCGTCGATCCGGTCCCAGAAAAGAAGTGTTAGTCAAGTGGAAAGGTTATCCAGACAAATTCAACAGTTGGGTTCTAGCATCTAATATAAATCAAATTTAAATCAAATATGATGAAAGAAAGCTTTTATTTAACGTTACTGAGCAATAGTTCAATGGAATATTTTCCTGATAATAAAACCACTCGATTTTCTACAAAACTACCCAAGTCAATAATACTAGAGGGAATATGGCACGTCGGTGTGGTTGAATTTCAGTATCCTTGTACAATGTACACTGTTCAAGAACATGAAAATATCATATATTTGACTAAATTAATGAATATGCCCAATGAAAACAAACCATCTACGGTGTACTACAAAACCCACATTCCGGCTACAAATTATGACAATATCAATCATATTCTAAGCGTCTTAAACAATATCAAAGAAAAAATAAAATTTCGCTATGATGAATTATCTAAATTTGTTAATGTCTCAGTAATGGATACTAATATAAAAACAATAACATTGTCACCTCAGCTGTCTCTTCAACTTGGATTTGAACCAAACAGGAACCTTGTGGAAAAAGGTTTTGGAAAATGTCCGGCTAATTTACATTTAGGACTTCCACCGCAATTGTTTGTCTACTGTGATATTATTGATCCGCAAATCGTCGGAGATGTGATGACTCCGTTGCTGAAAATAATACCATTAGACCCTTCGAAGTACATTTATGGGTCTAATAAAATGCACGTATTTTCACCTCCTCACTATTTACCAGTAATGCGGGGGGAATTTGATACGATTGAAATAGATATAAGAACAAGTACTGGACAAAAAGTACCATTCCAGTTTGGGACAGTGTGTATTAAGCTACACTTTAGAAAAATCCAACCATGAACCTTAAACCTATAAATACAAATTGTCCTTATGAACATTATTATTCACGACAAGCTGGGTCTGGTATAGGAGTCATATACAAAGGAGTCCCATATCAACGTGGACATGGTATTGGCAGTTTTTTAGGAGGATTATTTAGATCTATTTTACCTCTTTTATCAAGTGGAGCTCAAGTCATTGGAAAAGAAGCTTTGAATGCAGGAGTTGGTCTTTTATCTGATATGGTTAGTTCACGTCCTATGGAGGAATCAATTAAGTCCCGTCTCAAAGAAGCAAGCTCGAATTTAAAAAGGAAAACAGATGGTAAAATTGATAGTATCAATATGTCTGGTTCAGGATATATAAAAAAGAACAAACGTCCACCTTCACTCATTTCTCCTTCGGTCGCTAAACTGAGAGCTGCTGCTAAGAAATCAAAATTAAATAAAAACAATATAAAAGATATATTTTCATAAATACAACAAATATGTCTTTTTTACATAATCATTCCTGCGAGTGCATAAAGTCAGAACTAGATTTATTTGCTTTACCATCAACACAAACAAGTATCGAAAGTGGAATATGGATACACTATAAACCGATTTCATCTCTTGCTGATGATGGACCAATAGAATTTCATATCCCAGGAGCGGGTGACGACTACATTGATTTATCTCATACATTGTTACATGTTAAAGCAAAAATACTTAATCAGGATTCATCGAAATTAAATTCGTCGGCAGTGATAGCCCCCGTTAATAACTGGTTACATTCACTGTTCAACCAACTTGATGTTTATTTAAATCAAAAACTTGTATCACCTCCGAATAATACCTATGCATATCGCGCTTACATTGAATCACTTCTCAATTATGCTCCTGCAGCCAAAGATTCACATCTGACTTGTAGTCTTTGGTATGAAGATACATCAGGAAATATGGATTCATCTGATGAAAATAACAAAGGATTCACAAAACGACAAGCGTTTGCTGCTGAAAGTAAGGAAATCGAAATGATAGGACATTTACACGGCGACTTATTCAATCAAGAAAAGTTTCTGATAAACGGCGTTGACATGTCTATAAAGTTAGTTCGTTCCAGAGAGTCTTTTAACTTAATGGCTGCTTCGAATGATTTAAAGTTAAAGGTGTGCATAACAGATGCAACTCTCATTATTCGTAGAGCTCGAATCAATCCCACTGTTTTACTTGCACATCAAAAGGTTTTAGCATCTTCGACAGCTAAATACCCCATTACTCGAGCCGAAGTAAAAGTTTTGACGATACCATCGGGGGTTCAGGGAAAAACACTTGACAATATTTTTCTGGGACAAGTACCAAAAAGGTGTATTGTTGGGTTTGTTAATAATGCAGCATTCAATGGAAGTCTTACTAAAAATCCATTTTATATTTATATTTATCAGTTGTCTAGTACCCATAACACAAGCTCTGCTTAGCTTGGGACTAGATGGCGTTGTGTGATAGTTGTGGAATATTTATTATTTTATTATTATTATTATTTAATTTCGAGAATTATGATATGAGTTCATTTTGTTTGTACATCGATGGTCAGCAAATACCTTCTAAAGCATTGCAGACTTCATTCGAGAGTAATATATTTACCACATCTTACCACACATTATTCTCTGGGACAGGAATACATTTTCTCAACGACGGTAATGGAATATCTAGAGAGAGTTATTCCAAAGGTTATTGTCTCTTAGCGTTTGATCTGACTCCAGATTTATCAGCGAATTCCAGTCATTGGTCTTTAGTAAGAAACGGAAGTGTGAGATTAGAGGTACGCTTCGAATCGGCTCTTTCCCAAACTATAAACTGCATTGTGTACGCAGAGTTTGATAATGTCATTGAAATAGATAAGAACCGGAATGTCATTGTAGACTATAGTAGTTAGAGTAGAATAACTATTGTATATTATTTAGTTGTACCTTATGTTTGTAAGAAGTTTATTTTATATTATTTAGTTGTACCTTATGTTTGTAAGAATAATAAAAACATGTATAACACATGCCTTGTTTCATTTCGAGATTTCTATAAATAGTGTATAGTTAATTTAGCACAGAACATTCACAAGAGTTACTTTCTGAAGGTGACACAAGTGATACATACAAATATGAACAGCATAGAGATCAGGGAATGCCTATATAAAATTCACAGGAGTTTACAAAATAACGTTTATGCCGCGAACCGATTACCTGTTCACATCGTAGCGCCTACGTTTTAATAAGCAATCTCGATTCTGATACACAACCTGGATCGCATTGGGTTGCATCGGACAATATTTTGACTCGTTTGGTCGTCCACCTGCAGGGTTTCATAGAACCTTCCTGAATAGAAATTGCAGGATGTGGGATTTCAATGACGAGCGAATCCAAAATGATTGGACTTCAATATGTGGCGAGTACTGTTTGGTGTATTTGTTCTATAAGTTCCAGGGCAGAAGCATGTTAGATTTTACCAGTTTGTTTGAAAGAAATGATACAATCATGAATGATATATTACTACACGATATGTTTCGATATCATTTTAAATAAAGCTTATGTAAAGAAAGTTGTTGTTGTTATTGAGCCACGTCCCGTAATCGTTAATGAGCCTTATCAGCACGTAACATGAACAATGCAGTGCGAGCTGGAGTTCAATCGCAGGGTCATTAATTAGCTAATTACCTGTACTACAGCGTTACAGTTAAAAAACCTAACTTGCGAACCTGAAGAGATATCAAAAAACGGATAGCAGCAATCGATCGGGCACCCCGAAAACCCCTAAATAGACACCAAACTATTTTTTTTTTTTAGGCGGTGAGGTTGCCATGACTCGACTTTAGGGGTGTGAGTTAGAACTTTTTTGGGTGAGCCAGAACTCTCGATTCCCTACTACTATTGGGTTCTTTACAGGTTGTGGGTATGCAGACAAGAAATTGGAACCCCTTAATTTATGGTTGCAAACAGCTGAGGATCGTCTCATTTGTGTCGTGTAATAAGGTAAATTACAAACGCTATATTATATAATGTTAAACTCAATGTTCACATTACTTTGTTCCGGTTTGAATGCTATAGGTGTCGGTGAAATACCCGGCTACAGGTGTAACCCAATTATGGATCAAATAATTCCCTTCGTTAAGACATAAAGTGAGTAAAAACAATATAGAATTACAAAACATCTCTATCTTTACATCTTTATTTTAGAATAGAACTATTTATTTATAAGCATATTTGCGATCTAACTTCTCAGAACGCCTTAGATGCTAATAGATGGTATGTGAAGATAGAATCTCATTTTTTTAATGTATTTCACTAGAACTATTGTTGGAACGTCGGCAGTCGATAGAACTCTGTATTTTCAATCATATTTGTGGTCTAATAATTGATAATTGTTGAGTGACGGCAAGCGAAGTTAACATCTCATTTTTTTTAATTGTTCATGTCAAAAATTGGTGAACTATTCAAAATAACTATCAGGAACTATAGAACTATTGGAGATGCCACTAGAAATATAGATTCTGGAAATTGTTATGCTAGGTTTACAGATATGGCAAATACATATAAAACGACTTTACAATATGTTATATAGTAACAACACCGAAAATGTATCATATTTACCACTTGTTCACTAAACATTAAATTTCCTTAAACGCACGCGCGGGGCACAGGCGTAGCCCACCAAATTAAGGAACGTTTTCTGAAGTCGTCCTTATGCCGCATGGCTCGGCGAGTTGCTGGAGGGAGCGGGGGTTTAAACTAGAGGATAACAATGTACCACGCCTAGTTAAGAAAATATACGACTCCATTTCACGCTGAGGTACATATGTAGCCCGCGCGTGCCTTTTTAGTGTTAACACCAGGTAGCCTCGTGCTTTTACCGTTTCCTAATTAAGTACGTAAAAAATCATAATGGAATTTGCTCATGTAAGGGGTAAAAACCAAAAGCTGCCAGTGGTTTGAAGCCTACTAAATTTCCAAGAACCTGGCCTGAAAGCGTGGCTTTATCTGACCGGAATCCTGCTGCTATCTTTCTTTATCTCTCTCTCTATCTGCATTAAATATTACCATTCATTGTGCTAGTCAGCATTCTGTAAATTTTCTTTTTTACCGGACGCTAACTAGTATAATCTTCTCAGCCCCGTAATGCCCACAATTTCATATCGGTCAGTGGTGTCAAAAAATTACAAATTTGACAATATACGCGGTTCTTTAGCTCTCCAAATTTAAAATATTCACTGTATGATATTCTTCCGCAAAAAATATCCCGTCCTATTATCAATAGTCATTCCGTCATTCAAATCTCTTCTATCCCTTACTTTTTCAATGTTAAGAGGTAGAAAAGAGTTTTCTCTTTTAGTACGGAAAGTACTAGCTATGCAATCCTCTTAACTGTCATTCATATTACGAATCGATTAAAATGGTTTTAACTACGAGTCATAGACTGCAGATGATATTACAGGCTTTAGTATAGTATTGTCTGTTATAAAAAAACATGAAAAATACTATGTACAATTATTTAAATGAACTTGTGTGATTTTTTCAGCTCGCCGACTCGAGTTTAGTCCAATTACTAAAGGCCGACTCATGCATAGAAAGTTTGACGATTGCCAACAACACTCATGTAACCGGCCTCTTTCTGAGTGGCGCGAAGCCACCCCGACTGCAGTCCCTGGCATTCTACAACTGTTACAGCTTGCAACCGGCAGTGTTATGCGCTGCATTACACACTCTCAAAAATATAACCACTCTCAAACTAGATGTGTGCCCCGTTTCACTATGGAAAGTCGTACCGCAACTACTAAAAAAGGTGAAAAAACTGAAGGAGCTTTCGCTCAGTGAATTTCTGTCAGTGGATATATTCTCGACTGAAAACGACGAGTTCTGCAGTAGTTTGTCGAAGTTAACCGAGTTGAAAGTTCTGAATCTGTTCAGAAATGTCTACATAACGAATGCGGTGCTCAAGCAAATTGCCCAGTCGTGTCATAAGTTGGAGTCGCTGAATATAAGTAGTTGTAATGCTAGAAACACTTATCCAGGTGAGTCCAAGACATATAATGTAATGGGTTATTTATTTGTAGCGTTGTTTGTTAACTACTGTCTGCCACTTCCTCGTTGGTAATGTCTGTGTGAATGTTTATCCTTAAAATTTTAAATGATAATGTTCTAATAGGTGGAGGTTTGTTAGTCAATTACACCAGAACGGTAGTATAGATTTAGATGAAAAAAGGATGGCAGACTCCTATACATTTCCAGCATAGAAGATAAAATAATGAATGAAACCTGTACAGTCGCCTGCAATTAGATGTATACATTTCACAATTTTCAAAAGTGCCTCAGCAATCCGGTTCATAAAAATGGACATCAAAATTATTCCACAATGAAGCTATTTATATTATTTTACTGTTTAAATAATACTTATCTATATTGTTATAAAATGTGGTACTGTTGAATAGTTTTAAAAATTACGGAATGTATCAAATCTTATTGCAGGCGACTGTACGTACCAGTAGAGCAATCAATATATTATATATTGTAAATTGAATCATTTTCCTAGAAGTTGGGAGAAAAGAGTTATCACGGAAAATCATCAGTGAGTCAGTCTCGTTTATCGTTATCCCAAGGGCATAGAACACAATTTTGTTTGCAACTAGATGTCTATTTACGATGAATGTACTGTAGATATTGAGTTACAGATCAAGATGTTTATTGCAGGCATAGCATTCATGGGTCATCTCAGGTATTGTAGGATGTTAATATTAAAATAAAATCGGTATTTTGATAAATACACAAAGCATTTATATTAAAAGTATTTTACTGTACAAGAAAATTATCTAAAAATGAGGCTTGACAGATTATTGAGTACCATTGACATTGAATTTCAAAGTGAAGCAACCTTATTGTCTAACAAAATGGTAATGTAGATTAACTTCATTTTGACATTGTCCTTTAAAAACGTATCCCCATTATGGAGTTCCAATTACAAAATGAAAATCATTTTATTACCATTCGAATTAGACAATTATAAATAATGCAAAGTTCACGGAAACCACAAAAATATAATCTAAATTTTCATATACATAAGCTATATGTAGTGGCGGGTTATTTCGTTTTTCGGGAGCACGGCTAGTTCTGCCATCATTTTTAGGTATGTAGGTAGATGAGGCGCTGAGGATATATAATACATAGGATACTTTTCATCATCATCCATCACCACGCGGGTTAAACCGCAGCGCACCGCGCTAGTTACCTAACAAATCAAGTATGTATGGGTAGAATTGGATCGCATACCCACAGTCATTATTCGTTGGCCAAGGGGTAGAGTTTCACTTCAATGGAATGTCCGGGAGTCGAGTTATAAAACGTTTTGTAAAGTTATAAATGTAGCAATCTTATAATGCTTGAACTACTGAATAGAATTTTATTTTGTCTTCACAGTTACTTTGCTGATTGTTTGTCCTTAAAATTAGATGTGCTTTACTGCTTTAGCTACAGAGGTGTATTTATACTAGTATGTTAATATTATTCACTTTATATTTTAGAAAAATTGATCTAGAGCCTCATACTCATACTATGTTTGATTTATATTTTTTTAAAATCGATCTAGACCCCTAAGTAAGACATAATAATGTGTGTTTTATATTTTAAAAAAGCGATGCCATCAAAAACAAAACTTGTGAAAAAAACCAAGTCTCGCCAACTCAACAACTCAGTTACTGTTCTGCTACCGTAAAAAGTTTTGAGACCCATGTAAATCCAAGTCGATTAATTTGTCAGTCCCTATTTAAGGGACCTTCTGTCTTAAGTTGTTACTTAATTATCTAACCTGAAACATATATTTTTTTAAATTGATATGCTTACTGTAAGGTGTTGTTACTGTTGTTAGGCATCTTCGACTTCTTAAATACCAATAACTGATTTTCTTAAAGCCCACCCTCTGACTTAGAGCTTTTCTTATTTTTGTACGTAGTCTGCGTTTTTTACTTTTACGGCACTCAATGCCGCACAACTTTTTTTTTATAAATAAATTACTTAAACCATTATTTTTCTATAGAATTAGATTTATATAAAGATTATTTACATTTTTATACTCAAACTGACTGATACAATTTACGTAAGATAAATAAAACGTGGTTTGTGTTGTGTGTATACAAATGAAGAAAGTGGTCGCTTTTCTGTCACGGACGGGAAGCGAGGAAGCCGCGGCGCCGGCAAGCCATCTCTGCCGGCCGCGATTATGATTATTGTTATTTCTTTCATGGCATTTTAGCCAATTATCTACTACTATTATGTGTGATTTAGGTACAGCTTCATAAGACATGTCTTTTTCTTGCTTTTTCATTCCGTTGACCATATTACAAGTTACCTTTGAACATATTTAATCTAGGTACCTTTATACATCCGCCTATTACTCCATTATATTATACATATACAGGTACCTACACTGATTCACTCACTGCAAATGTAACTTTGTAATCCTATATATTTAAATGGGATTACAAAGTTATTTACACAGTTCATTTGTCTAGAAAACTGGACCGAAATCGCAAAATATTTTAGTTTTTCCTTGATTTATATACTAAACACTAACTGTGTTCTAAATTTGCTAAATTTGAGGTTTCTATGTCTGCTAGAACTGCCTTGAGTTTTGATGACCGGTCAGTAAGTCAGTGAGTGACAAAATTAAGAAACTTTGACTAGTTAAAATTCTTAAAAAACTAGTTCAAATAGAATGAAGTTTACTATGTTTGTTTTATAATTTATATGTCTAACCTATCTTAGTTTTTACTTTTAAAAATCGTTTCTACATGGCATCAAACCTTATGGGCCTTACTTATTAATGCTGCTTAACTTTAAATGACGTTATTTTGTATGTGCACAGCAACATTATTCCGCCCCGTAAATGGTGTTATTTAAATTAAGAAGTTAGGTCGTATATTCTCACCTGTACATTTTTATAAAGATACATTTCACTTGATTTCGATGTTTGTTTTGGTTATAGGTGTGGGCGACATCGGCATTCTGGCGATATGTACGTCTTGTCGCATGCTCAGACACCTCGACGTGTCGTATCTGGCGGCGCTTACGGACGCAGGCCTACGTCACGTGTCCAACCTAGCGCACCTAGACAAGCTTGTAGCCAGGGGCAATCCGGCGCTGTCTTCCGCACCCTTCGCTGCTGCACTAACCACCTGTCACAATCTACAGGTTATTTTTTATCTTATTTTAACGCACAGAATTCGAACACTTTTGAATTTGAGTATAAATTTATTTACCTAAAAATAGAACCAACTTTAACACTAAAAAGGTATGAAATAACTTGTCGAAGTCGGTACCATATGCACAATATTGTGATAATAGGTACTTTTGAATTATCATGGTACCAAATTCAACAATTTTACTCACACTTTTTAAGTCTGTTCCATTTTTTGGTTAAAATGTATTTGTAACTCTTTTTAGTGAATTTTGCTACTTACGGAATCGATTGTTAGGTATTCACTATCAATGACGATATCATCCATATAGACAAAACTCTTTTCAGTTGTCGCGACCAAAACGTGAGCGTTATCGCTGACTAGCTTATTTACCAGGTAGCTCTGTTCACCCACGTAAACATAGGAATATTTAAACGTATCTTACTGTAAACACCTAGGGGTGTTGATTGTCATATTTTAAAATTATTATTGTTTGTTTTTCTATGTATTACTGTTACGGTATCATACAATTTTTTTGTAGTTTGATCAAATTTGACCTGGAACTCTAGAGTTATCAATTAATTATCTTATCGAATTCGCCCGCGATATGGGCTTGAAAGTGAACGTCTGTGCGACCGACGCGATTGATTTCGGCTCAAAAAGGAACACGTTGATTGGTTGACAGGAAGTGGACGTGTGCGGATGCGACAGCGTGTCGGAGGAAGTGGCGTATGCGGCGGTGCAAGCGTTAAAATTGCATCCGCGCTGTCTGTTGCTGCGTCTTGCCGGTACCCTCGCTGTTCACGCTGAGGTATGTACAGTACATATTGTGTACTTTTTCTTCTTCTTACTTCTCAATATCATGGTGGTCGAAATATACCTATTTCATTGTCCTCTGAGTGAATTAATAAAAATAGCTTTAAGAGTTTTGTGTCATTTGAGTTATATAATATGTAGATATAAGTTTAAAGCTGCGGTATCGCATTAAGTTAGACACCTGTAAGTTAAGAATAGTAGATTAGTAGCCAAGGGCTGTAAGGCATCATTGCAGCCCGAGATATTTAGGCGTTATTATAGTTCGAGGGTACAATTGATGCTTACACCCGAGAACTACTCTGCTTTACATCTCGATTGTGAGGTAAGTAGAAAAAAACCGGCATTACAAAAATAAAATTGATGACTATTATACTCATACGAAGACAAGGCTGAATAGCGAAGCGACCTCTTTTGTCATTGGGCTGAATGCATGATGTCTATTGCCCGTATAATGGTTAGATGTACACGAACTTTTTAAAAGAGCAAAGTGTATGTTTTTTAATTACTTACCGCCCTAGAGCTTTTCTAGCTACATTATTACCCTAGAGCGCTAATTGGTCACCTACAAGCCCCATTTGGGGGTAATAAGGACCTACTTACCGAATATGAGAGATGTAAAATAAATTAATGTGTACGGTCAGCGACAAAATCAGCGGCATCGGTACAGAAAGAAGACATGCAGCTTGAGATAATTGTGAAATAGACAGCGGCATGAAGTACTGTCAATAAGTCTGTACTAGCCAACGTACACTTTTTATTAACCATTTTGAGTTTCATGGTAATCTGTATTATGTTAGTTTTAGTGAAGACTACACGTTTAATTGTTTACTTGTGTTAGATAATATTTACTAATGACGGAAGCAAACACGATCACCGGGTGGAACAGACGCGCTGAGTGTGAGTCGCTACGATTATAAAACATTTATAAAGGTATCTATCTACTTTCAATCACATCGGGAACTGCTGTTTGTAAATGTCTAACGGGACTTTACATGTTGATCCGACTCGAAGGACCAACATGTAAAGTCTCGTCGTTGTAAATATTCGCTAATGCAAGTAAACAAATAAACACGTAGTATGCATTAAAACAAGGTTAACACAGATTGGTGTTAAAGTAGATAGGGTTAAGAAATAATGTACGTTGGCACGGACAAAGTCTAATCTTGGTCCGAAAAAATATTAGTCTGATGTCAAGTCTAGCGGTGAGGGACTGAGCTAGTGTCAATTGCGTGGTGGTGATTTCGTGCAATATACCCTTTCAATTTTCTTCCTAAACCCCATCAGCTTATCACTCTAGTAGAAATACCCCTCTTGTGAAGTGTTTTTTTTTTAATACAGTTGCTCAAAAAGTGGCGTATTGCAGGGACGTATAGCGTTCGGGATGTGGGCTATTACATACTCGTGCGTTCTCTTTCCCAACTGTCAAAATAATGTCTATTGAAAAGAAAAACCAACTATGAAGTTTTCACTAAAAAAATTCATAGAAGTTTTTATGATTTATGCAAATACGTATATTTCTTAAAAGAAGCTACTAATTTGTTTCAATATCAGATTTAATGATTTGATTGAATGAGTTAGGTTAGGTTTCATTTTATTTCATCTTATAAAATTTCATTTTCATTTCATATCAATAAAAAAAATCTACTGAAGACTTGGCTGTATGGGCATAGTTCCCTTTGCCTACCAGAATGGGTGAAGATGATAAAAATCTCTGCTTATATTCTACGGTTGGCGCCATTTTCCAGAATTTTTCTTTGCGAGTTTAGTGGTTTGTTGCACAAAATGAGTAACTTCGACCCTAGTTTTTTTGAATTAACACCACCGGAACTCAGTATAATTGCACAAAATGCTTCGGAGAACATTTTACCGGAAAAGTCAAAAAGTCGCTACAAATCTACATACGACGAATTTATTGCGTGGAGAGAAGAGAAAAAAGCAAATAGTTTTTCAGAAAATGTTATGTTGGCATACTTTTCCGAACTCTCAGCAAAATTAAAACCTTCTACATTATGGTCGAGGTTTACGTTGATAAAAAGTATGCTGAAAATAGGGAACAACGTGGATATAAGTGAATACCCAAAATGAAATGCTTTCTTAAAACGACAATCAAACGGTTTTACAAGTAAAAAGTCGAAAATATTAACATCGAATGAAGTGGAAAGTATAATAGTTTTTGAACGAAGCTCCTGATGATCGTTATTTTGCCACAAAGGTAATTTATTAAATATGTACTTATATTTTTCTTTAGTATTCAGTTTACGAAATCGCAAAATACAGTCAATACATTATTTAAAAAAAAATTAATCAAATCCCTTTTTTTGTAGGTTGCTCTGATTTTTGGCGTTGTTGGAGCTTGCTGCAGAGAGGAGTTAGCCAATATTACTTTAAAAGACATTGAAGCCCATGGAAAAATGCTACTAATCAAGATTCCGAACACAAAAAAGAAGATACCGAGAAGCTTTGTTGTTGAAGGAGATTTTCTTAGAATAGTGCAAAAATATATGAATCAGCGGTCCCAAAAAAGAAAAACCGACCATTTTTTTTTTCAAAATTACCTAATAGGGAAGTGTACAGCTCAAGCAATCGAGATAAACAAATTTGGTAATATGCCAAAAGAAATAGCTACGTTTCTTGGTCTGCCGGATGCTGAGTATTATACTGGGCACAGCTTCAGGAGGACCTCTGCTACATTATTGGCAGATTCAGGAGCAAATTTGACGTCCTTAAAGCGACTAGGAGGTTGGAAATCAGACAAAGTTGCAGAAAGCTATATTGGTGATTCATTAAACAACAAACTAGAAACTGGGAAAAAAATCACACAATTCATTCATTTAAGGTCCAGTCCGTCTCCTTCACATGTTGAAGAGAACGTTCGTCCATCTACCTTCGTTGATAATGATAATTCATCAGATCCAATTTCATCAACTAGCAAACGCCATTGTATGACAAATATACATGAACAATCATACGAAATTAATAATAGTTTGTCTCAAACAGTAAATATACAACCTAAAACTTCCCCAGTTAGTATAAAAAACTGTACCGATTTCAATGTATATGTGAATTATAACTTTTATAAGAAATAAATGATTAGTTAGTTGAGTTTATTGGTGTTTTTATTATTTTATTAAATTGCTTCATTTTTTCGCAACTGTATTAAAAATAGTGGTTCAGTACACGTGCGGAACCGTCATTGCAACTTGTTCCGACTGTCAACCCTCGCCTTCGGCTGCGCCTGGGCTCGGGTAGACATTTGTCGGAATTCTTTGCAATGACATCCTTTCCCCACTTGTAATGAAATATACTATTTTTATTATGTAAAAGACCGGCACTGGTCATCATCAGTGGCTATCAACATACGTTGCTACGTATGTTGATAGCCACTGATGATACGTTACTGTATGATTAATGCTAAAATAGTATTTGATACTTTCCTTCAACATCACTAGATTACGACGTGTGTTGTTCTGAAATCTCAATCTATTATTTTGAAATCTCAAACTTCATCTGAACTTTATAAGTGACTACAACACACTAGATTACTAAACTACACAAGAGATCTGTAAACTTACTTATAAATGCCGCTTTAATTTAAATAACGTCATTTAATACGGCACGGAACTATTAGGCTGTTCACACTAATAAATCACATCATTTAAAGTCAAGCAGCGTTTATAAGCAATACTCATTCCGCCATAAATGTGGACCAAGGATAGTCCCGAGTTTAAACCATGGGAATTCCAGACGGAACCCTAAAACATATATAATTATAGGTTCATGAGTGAAATTGGAAACGCAATATGACGAATTAATGGAGGTATTAAGTACTACCTACAGATGAAAGGAGGTCCTTGTAAATACAATTTATGGATATAGCAACAAACGAAAAGGAAGTCATATAATAATACAATTGGCGGATTAACTAAAAACATTTTTTCTTGAACTCTAAAAATCTCCATAGAATAAATAGTAGTACTAATCTCAGACTATATATTTCTTTCTTGCATCAATAAGACCCGAATTCAATTCAAAATTCAATTCAAAATATATTACTTAAGTTTTGTCACATACAACATGACTCTAAACGCAGATCGTAAAACCACGTACCTATGTTTACGTACTATTTGGCTCATGCAAATATAAATATGAACGGTAATCCTATCATCTTCTCTGGCATTGTAGTCACAAGTTACCTAACACTCCTCGGCTCCTCGGTACGCTCGTCGTCGTACTATATTTTCGAACGCGGCGGTGGTCTTTAAAGTACATTATAATGAAAAATGTACGTTCATAAGTGCGTCTTTGATGCCTAAATTGAATAAATGATTTTGACTTCGAGTATAATAATATGTATAACGAGTATGAAATAAAATTATGTCAACTCACGGAGAGTTACTGCAAAAATCATTTATATTCAGTGAACGGTAATAAAATAAAAATATGTAACGCGAATTCGAACAACAATTTCGCACCCCGAACATCCAGCTCAATTTTCATTATTTTAATTTTAAATAAAATATATTTTGAACTTAGTTTTTACGACTATTATGTTTTCTTATCTTTATTTATATTGACCGTTGTGTTTTGGCTGTTATATATTTAAAACTAGCTGACCCGTCAGCGGCTTTGCTCATCTGGCCTCGCGGGATACGGTAATTACAGATTTTTAAATATCTCACGGGAACTCTTTAATTTACCGGTATCAAAAGTATCCTATATGTTGTGTAGGGATATAGGCTACCACCATACGAAATTTCATTTAAATCGGTCCCGTCGTTTCGGAGATTAGCCCGTACAAACAGACTGACAAACATACAGAGAACCAAACAATTTGAACTTATTTTTTACTCCTTACATCCCCTGACTCGGTTTTTAGCATATTTTTCATTGTACAGAAATTTGACCTCTACAGTTTATAATATGTAGTAGTTTTTATATCCCTGACAAAAGTCAGGGATTACTTAAGGGGGTAAAACGATATTGAAAGCATCACTATTTATTTTTAATTACCTATCCAGTTATCAACTTTCATCACTGTAGCTCCAAAAACAAAGAACTTTTGAAAAAAAATTATCCCCCGTTTCACCCCCATTAAGTCATCCCTGTCAATAAATATTGAAATCATCACTTTAAACTGTCTAAATGCTAATTTTCACTACTGTATGTTCGAAAACAAAAACCTTTCCATACAAACTTTCACCCCTATCATTTACCCTCTTAAACCACCACTATCCAAAAAAAATTGTCCAAAAAAATCATTTTTTATTTTGAATGACCTATCCAAATACAAATTTTCACAACTATAAGTTCAAAAACAAAGGAGTTTCATACAAACGTTTTCACCCCTTTTGACCCCCCTAAGAGGTAGAATTTCGAAAATCCCATTCTTAGTACACCTCTACGCATCAAGGACAATACACTCTCCAAATTTCAAGTCTTTACGATCAGTGGTTTAGGCTGTGCGTTGTCTGTCAGTCAGTCAGTCAGGACATCTTCTTTTATATATAATATATATTATAGATTTTAACTTTTGTGTTTTGTGTTTGTGAAGTCATGTATTTTGAACCATTTGGTATTATTAAATTATGCATTTTGAACTTATTTCTTTTGAATGTATATATTTGAATTTAGAACCTTATAAATTTTGTTACGATTTGATTGGTGACGCACCCTCTGAACTAAACGCGAGTTTACACATAGACACAGGTGCGCCATAATATCGATGAACACGCCATTCATATTGCGACAAGAATCGGATTTAACGGAGGTGAGACTTTACCCACTTTATTATAAATAACTATGGGCTAAACATAAGTTTAAACACTGGTTTAAGCTGGTAATCTGTAGGTAGTACTTAATACCTCCATTAATTCGTCATATTGCGTTTCCAATTTCACTCATGAACCTATAATTATATATGTTTTAGGGTTCCGTAGTGCAACAAAGAACCCTAATAAGATTGTTCTGTCCATCCTTCCTTACCCTTCACATTCTTATAACTTCTACAGTTATAAACGTAAGTGCATGACAATTTTATACAATAATGGTTTAGATATAGGTCTCAATGTTATAATAAAAAAAAACTGTTAATAGCTGACGGGTCATGTAATGAACGCCCAGCCATAGCCAGGTCGCTGCAAGCGGGCAAAGGGAAGCGATTCGCCCCCACCAAGACGACATTAACGAAGCCGATCTGGGAATGTGATAATATTTTCCTCCTATTGTGGTTTACCATTAAATAAGTCTGTTAAAATAAAGGTCGTACATCTTTACTTTACTTTTTTTATCAGCAAGGCTATTATGTTTTTTCGTTGCAATGAAATGTTGATTGATATCTAAAAAAATGGCAGTTTTGTGGCACTTTTATCAGCTCCAGTCATCAACTTACTATTACGAAGACGGGTCGAAAGAAAAATAGAAGGATCATTTATTTTTATTCTCCGTCACTTACAGGCGTATTCAGTGGGCTGAAGCACGTTTTCAGGCCGTTTCAGAGGAAGACCTAACACATAGCAGTTAATCAGAAATTACTCCAAGTGAACACCATTTTCAGCAGACTGAAACATGTTTTGGGCCGTTTCAGAACACCAGCAATCACATGGCACTATTTCCTAAAAACCCATTTTCAGGATGTTTCAGGCCAGTTATACCCCTCCAGTCTCCAGAATATTCTCAAAGGAGGAGGACAGCCGACGCACGTATACGTGCGAAAGAAAGTGACGATTATACTCGAATTGTATCTCTGGAAACTTCCAGAAGAGGTGCGCAGGGCGACTATATGAAAGAGACTACTAGTGCCTATTCTAATGTTCTAGAAATTAGTGATAAGCATGGCTATACGCGGATAGAAAGAGATGGCCATATTCCACTACAATGTAGAATGTTTTCAATGGTGTGTAAAAGGGACGGCTACATGCGTGTGAGAGTGACAGAGACGTTCACAGACTAGAACATTCTCAAATTTTGTAGTGCAGTTTATCGCGCATAATATAAGCGGGTCGGGACGCGGCTAAAGACAACAGTCCTATGTCGCTTTTAATGTCCGTAGTGGCAAAAAACGCTCTATGTCGTGCCTTAAAAAAAAGAAGGCTAAAGACAGTTTCGACAAAGATTCCAAGCGATACACATCGAAGAGAATTAAAGTGACTAGTAAATACTTAAGCTTGTGATGTAGTGATTTTTAAAGTGAACAGTGTTTCAAGTGACTCTTTTTGTGTTCGATAAATAACTGTTACATTAACGTCTACTTTCTATCCAACTAACCCTACAGCTCGTAACATTACTAACATTTTTTCTTACTGGATTTGTCAAAACTGACATAGAGCAGCAATTTTTCAAGACTTAAATCAACATTTAGATAGAGAGATACGTAATAGCCCTGCGTGTACTGTTTCCGAAATATGACTTATCACAATTACTTGCAAAGATTTCCCGCCGTCATTTCTAAACTATTCTACATAAATACTTATAATCTTAAATTCTCATGAACCTTAGTAAGAACTCTCTAGTTATTTTATTTTGAACATTGTAACAGAGAATTAAATAAATAACCATAAATACTACGGAACCCTTATACTAAGCATGGACGGACATTCTTTTGGCTAGGTGTTTTGATTTGATTTCAATGCATATGACAAGTAATTTAGAACCTTATTTGAATTTCATTAATATCTCAACCAGTGGTTTATAGATTAATACTATGCATAATGATAATTTATTGATTCAGGCGTTACTTTGCGGAAATCCATTATCAAAAAACGATATTAAAAAATATTTAGTGACACTTAAGCTGAAAAAAAAATAACAATGATTTTGGCACACCCCCAAATTAGCCAAAATCATTGTTATTTTTTTTCTTTTTCAGCGGAAGTGTCACTAAATATTTTTTAATATGGTTTTTTAATAATGCCTAATGAATTAGATAAATATTATCGTCTATTCACAGGAAATGCCAACGCACAAGCTTCTAACCGTGAATATCTACGAAGACCTCAGCAACATGCATCTCAGGCCAGACTTTGTAGATGACACGTTCGAAGACAGTTCAGAAAATTCCTTCGACGATATTTACGAATTCGAGGATTTCGCCGAGTTCTTTGAAACTGGTAACATTTTATATCCACATTCTTCATGCGCTTAATTTTATTTTTACCTTTTTATTATTTGCTAGTGTTAAATACATAAAAAATCACTTGCCATCCATACTTCTGTACCAGCATTAATGTTCTTTATACTGTGATATAGTCATTGTTTTAGGGTACTTTTAAACTTTGGCTTATTTGCAGAATGGCAAGTATTTGGTCCGAATATTGTTCGCAGACGTTCTACCCTTCCAACTATTGACACTTGTCTGGTTTACTTGCCGTCAACCTCCTTTATCCAATCTGTCTACAATGTACCATCTCAATATACTTTTCCTCTCGTCACTACACCTTCATTCACGCCACACTGCTTTCTTGTCACACTATTTATCAGTCCATCTCTGAGTCACACATATATTTAACAGTGGCAGTGTCTCCAATGCATCTGCTGCTTGCTTGGTGGCACTTCACATATATATTTATAGGCTAATTACGTAGGTCTGCAGATGCACCGATAATTACTGAACACATTTAATTCGCCGATGCAGTAAGGACGTCAATCGGACACTACGTGTTAAATCTATTTGTAAGAATAAGCATTCCATATTACTACTTACTACTCCACTACCTAAGTATCCGATTGACGTCATTGCTGCGTCGGCGAATTGAATGTGTTCAATAATTATTACTTCATCAGTCGAACGACCCAGACACAAAAGAAATTTTATTGTTATATTGACAATCGACTGGTGAGGGGTTATCGGTGCAGCTGCAACGTCGGCGATCTCCATATGGTAGACGTATCTACGTAATTGGCTATTTGTGGCGTATTTGTATTCGCTTTATTCGGCAAACTTACTGATGAACTCTAAATAAGCAATACACGACAATAAGGCCATCCACACATATTGCTGAATAGCAAAGTATGTAAACTGTTACTGCTATAGCTTAAGCGATTTTTCTAAGATCCATAGTGGCACATTTACTTTGGACAAATAATAAACTACCACTATTTTAAAATTTTCCTTCCATCAAAGTTCCTATTACAGTGGTTCAAATCCCGTCCGAGGATGTGGATTTTGCTCTCTAAAATTGCAAAGTCAAAGTAGGTATAATGTTTTACTATGTTTTCAGATGAAGAGGATGACGATCCCGGCGTTGGTGGGTTCTACGCTTACGGCATGCTCTTCCCATAGATTAAAACACAAACAAATGATCGAGAAACATACTAAACAGAAAGCTTCAGCTAAAAATTAGACTTTAGTTTGTTAGTTTAATTTGGCTCTTAAAATAATAAAATGATATTAACATGAAGTGTACAGGTTGTCGATATCACGATCAACATAGACTAGTAAAGAAAGATCAATAGATTGGCACAAGTTATGACTGATATGTAAATATATGATAGATTAAGGTGTAGGTATTGCCAAACTCACCACCTAACAAAATCTCTTTGATGAATTCTTAATTTTATGAAGTAGTAGGTGTATAATATGTACTGATTAGAAGTTACCACAATGCAAAATAAATGTAGTAGTGTAGTAGTACTTCTGCCTATAAAGACAGATTTTTTAACCATTCAGTCTTGCATAAAAAATATATTATCACTAGTATCTAGACCTAGAGAGGAAATCGAAGATTATGTTTGTGTAAATACAAATAAACTAGTATTTTAATCTGTGTCTATAGTAGGTATGTCCTCTTTATTACCATAAATACAATTAGCTAGGTATTGCTGAATATTGTGATGATTGTTGGAAAAGCCATGCACCCGATGGCACCTCATTGCATTGGCAGCTTTGCTTGGTATAAATCATAGCAATATCTTACAAAATCAGAAATTCAACAGGATAGTGATAATTGTGGAGTTGCAGTATATGCTGCTTCAAGATAGCTTTTTGATTAACAGCTATACCTACAATAACCTATTTATTGAGAATTTCCCGTACTGGAGATATCAATTTGACACAAGCTCCATTAGTGTGAATTTTAGTAGGAATAGATGTGTTATTGAAAACTGTATTTTATTTAGTGCCATACAACAAGCATCAAAAATTGAGATGATGGTCAAATTTCTATCCCTGGTCAGGCAAACTTTCAATAGATAGGATTTAGACATTGGCTGCAGTGCACTGGTTTACTTGAAGATGTTTTTGATATTCATGTTTTATGGCTTCCTTAATGTTGATGTTCTAAACTACATTTTAAAGAGTCATAGAGTTGAGTCACCATACATGTTTCTCCGATTATTGTTATATTCAGAAACATTTTCTCATGTTTTTATTACTTTAGTGCACATGTTTATTACTTTCTCCTTTTATATAAACAAAGTACATTTTTAATCAGTGTCATTTCTAGTGGGTTTTTATATCGATGAATGGTTTTGTTTTAATCACATTGTCATAAATCAAAGTTTATTTATATTTTTATACATTTTTCAATAATGCTACTATAATAATATTATAGTAGCATTATTATGTACATACATATATATACCATCACATATTATGTGATGGTATATCAATAGCACTTCAATTTGTCTTTGAGAAGATATATTTTGTTTTTAATGGAGCTGAAATAATTTAGTCATGAATAACATTGAACAACAGAAACATGCGGTAATGGTTTAGTTGCTGTATAAAAAAGTGCAGATTTCATAAGTTCTCAATTTTTACCAATATATAAGCTTTTATGTTTGTTTGATACTTTGGAACTCAGACAGGTTGGTGACTAATTATTAAACTATTTTTTTTCTTGCAATCTACAACCTAGTGATTTTGGTAATCAAATTTCTATCCCTGGTCTAACTGGTCAGGCAAACTTTCAATAGATAGGATTTAGACATTGGCTGCAGTGCACTGGTTTACTTAAGAAATGTTTTTGATATTCATGTTTTATGGCTTCCTTAATGTTGATGTTCTAAACTACATTTTAAAGAGTCATAGAGTTAAGTCACCATACGTGTTGTTTCTCCGATTATTGTTATATTTAGAAACATTTTCTCATCTTTTTATTACTTTAGTGCACATGTTTATTACTTTCTCCTTTTATATAAACAAAGTACATTTTTAATCAGTGTAATTTCTACCAGATAGATTAATTTTGCATGATTGTTTACTAAAAGCAAGGATGATTACTAATGAATCCTTGCTAAAAGTGTTCATTTTTATATGCCACAGTACAGTGCATAATATTGTTCCTGTATATAAGGGTCAAACCAAGTAATGATTTGTTTTTAGTTTTTTATATTTTGGTGATAACCCTAACATAATGAGATGATTTGAGAAGAACTTTTAGTTTTTATACATATGAATTGTTTTAGCATTATTAGTAAGAAACAGAATATAAACTTGTTTTCTTCAGTATATTATGTTTTATTCAAGTACCTACCTACTTTAAAAACGACAAGTAAGTTATAAATAAACTACATCAATAGCAAAAAAACAGTGACTTGTCTGAAATCACAAGTTATTTGATATTTACATCATAATTAACAGTTTTTCTATATAGGTTCCATCATCTCCCCATCATGCCAATGTATACAATTTGGGAAGGAAAACTTAAGTATGATGGCTTTGTATATGAACAGTGTGCTTTATACAAATCACAACTTATTCAGCTCTGTTCTGTACATAATGGAGAATATTCCTAAGCTTCTGTTATGTTAATACATATATCCTTCATAGCTCATTTACAAATATCTGAGATGATCAGCCGATTCTAGACTTAAGCATTAATTTTCAACCATTGCAGCTTGGTTTCCCATTTTCTTCGTGTTATTTTTAAAATCTAATTCATTGGGATTATTTCTCGCAAATTCATATGCCGATCCAAGGATCACTGTCCATTTCAGTGTTTTAACTGGATCATCCTGCATGTCGCTTCTCAAGTCCATTTCTTCTTCAATTCCATCCATTCAAGTTCTCGCATTTGACGATAGTCGATAAACAAGTTTTTCCAATAATCCGCCCACTTTTCCAGTATAGTTCCCTTAAACTTCTCAGGAAACTTTACATTTCCGCCAACTCTTGTAACCTTTCTTCAAACTTTGCATCATTTTGTAGAGTTCACAATATATTTTTAGATCATGATCTATATGTAAGGCAGTGCTCCCACAGGTTATTCCAATGAATAAGATATTTCCGTTTAAACAATGTAGTATACATATACAGGTTGTCCCAGAACTCAACATCAAGCCGAAACGGGGTAACAGGATTGATTGTAACCATCATGAGAAAAATCGGAAAAAAATCTATCCCATGCAATTAGGAAATTATGGACATTTAAGAAAAACCTAGAAATTTGGTCAAACTCTAACCATTTTTCGGTTACATATTGTGGTTAATTTTTATTATTTTTGTTCATTTAAACTTTGAAACCGTACATAACCCTAAATAACATTTCTTTGAACCACAGTCAACAATAATGACATAAGTAACTTCCCCAAGTTTTCTAGAATTAAGACTATTTGTTAATATATGAATTTAAAATTTCCAAATTTTGTCGACTTTGAAAAGCCCTCCTTTAAATAAAATGTACTAAGTGCCATTAAAAGTTCGCGCATTTAATCTGGATTGTAAAATGGTACAATACTTGTTGGTTTCATACTAAAAAAGACTAGTAAAAAAATAACCTTGAGTAACCCGATTTTTGCTAACCCATTTTACTCAGTTCAAGTGTTTTTATTGATGTGAGAGATGGATAGTTGACATGTTTGCCATGAGCGACCGAGTTAAGCCACTTTTACAAAAACAGCAAAGTCAACAAAGTTAGTAAAATTAATAAAATAATGAAAAATCTTGATAGTTTAGGTTTATTGGAATAAAAGTCACATAGGGAAATAACATTTTTTATTACAATAAATGTTCAAATTGTTTACCATCAGCCTCAATATACACCCTACATCTTATTAAAAAAGATCTAGTTATTAGTCGGGCATGTCCTCAGCAGTTTGAGAAATTTGTTCACGCAGGATGGCTATGCTGTCAATAGGCTTTGAATAAACTTTTTCGTTGAGAATGCCATTTTAAATTTTCTCCTAATAAATATAGGTGATTCGTGTCATTCAAGTTCTCAGGCAGCTCTAAAGGCCTAACAATTTTGCCTATTTAAAATTCCGGTCCACAGGTTTACTCACAGATTAATCAGACTATATTTATTTATTTGTTAACGAGCAGCATGACTGCTGATGTGTTTATATCACACGATGTTGAAAGTTTTTCCACTAATGTTCGAGTTTGTTCATTGTTATTTGATTTCATATGTACGTAACCAGTTATCGAGTTTATTTTGAAAGGAATTGAGAGTAGTGGCAGTATCTAAAGATATGGGTTTACTTTAAAGCGATACTGGCATCTGTCTTCTCGCATTAAATGTAGATTTGCCAAATGCCACTTGTTTTAAATGTAGATTCATCTAACCAGATGATTTTTTGGATGAATTGGGGATTTTATCATGCCTCTGTAGCATTGTTCTACAAAATGAAATCCTTTCAGGATAATCTCGAGGAAGAAGACTTTGAACTTGTTGTTGAAATGGATGCATTTCGGCTCTTTATAAAATACAATGTGATGTGCTTTTGGGTATTCCCGTTCTTTCTTCAATTCCATGAACAGAAATACTAGGGTCATCTGCGACCTCTTGCGACACTTCTTCCTTGTAAGGAAAGCAAGCTCTACCTCCAGCCCGTATTTGATTCGGGAAATGGGCGCCCTCCGTGAGTAAACGGTGCACATTAACAAACACGCGGTGATCCGGATAGCGCTCTAAATTTGGATATCTTTATCGATAAAGTCTATTGGGACAGACTATTGGGCACTTGGCCACTTGCGTTGCATCTGCATCACGGGCATAGGTTAAACGAACTATATAAAATATCACTTCCTAACGGGGCTGACTTGGTGGTGGTTAGACTTCACAGCCTATCACAATTGATGCACTATAACCACATCTCAGATTTTGGAAACATATAAAATTAACGTCCTCTCGTCTACTAGCTCAGTCCACAAAACAGCATTGTCCATATCGTCGGTGATACTGCAATACGTTCCATGTCAAAAAAAAATATTTTTTACTTTTTTTATGAAAACGATTAAATGCGTGTATCCGAACGCTTCTGCAATTCGTTCTATGTCATAAACCAATCACAAGCCTGCGTTCAATGTGTTGCAATATGTCACTGTCACAACTTGTGAGATTGGCTGATACCTTCAATACGTTCTATGTCATTTGTCATTTTGTCGTCCATTTGAAGTCGTAACGGTTCCAAAGAAAATTATTTAGTAATTTAATAAAACTGCTTTCATGTGATTACAGGTAAGTCAAATTTATCGTTAAATTTACCTTTCATTGTTGCTACAGCAAGAAATAATGAAAATTCTAACAAACATCTCAACTTATTTCCAACTTTTTAACATAACCTTAACGATTGAATATTCGTATCACATAGTGTATTGATTTTTGTCATTCTTGTATAGAAATGGGTTGGTTATTTATATTCTGCTAAACATATTTAAAGTTAATTTTATAGATATTTCAAAACTAATGCTTCTTTTGAAAACTGTACAGTGACATATCACTTATTGCGATACATACATCTTATTTTTTAATATTGACATAGCATGTATTGCTACGTTACTCACCAAGTTTTTAGGTAAGTATCTTTATTTTCTAGAGCCATGGATCGTTGCTTGAGAGGAAAACGAATGGTGCAATTGTCACTCAAGCAAAACGAGTCTTCAACTGTATTAGACGAGAAAACTGGGGAACTCCGCAATGTTGATATCCAGAGATCGCCTACTCATACAGATTTATCTGTTTGTTCCTTAGATTTTTCCAAATCTGATTCCGATTATGCCCCTAGTGAAGAAGGAAGTGACATAACCTTTTGTGAAGATGGAGATGATTTGTCTAGCGAGGTAATATTAGATGCATCGACGGGATTGTTAAGTGTGGTACAGGACGGTGATGGTCGAGCAAAGAAACGTCGCCATCGAGGTCAAGGTGATCAATCACTATGGAAAAGACAGAAAAATTCTCAAGCAAGGTTAAAAGGAGAAGCTTACATAGGGTTCCAAAAAGATGAATCGGGGAAGTACGTACAGACTGCGTGCAAGCCAGCAAAAACTTTAGGAAGACGTTGCAAAGGGCATCTTCGCGAGCAAAAACAAGGTGGACCTAAACAGTGTTTCACTTGTGATGAGATAACAGAGTCTCAAAGAGAAGCTATATTTAATGACTTTTGGAAAATGCAGTCTTGGGAAGCCCGAAAAGCTTTAGTGCGCAGCCTTGTTTTAAGAAATATACCAAAATATCTTAGAAAAAATGCACAAGACGAGTCAAAGAAGAGTATTTCAATGAAATACTATTTAAACTTAGAGATGGATAATAGGTCAAACAAATTTTGTGTCTGCAAAGAAATGTTTCTGTCAACATTAGCTATCGGAAAAAGACAGCTACGAGACTGGTTGATAACCAACACTAACACACCTGAAGTAGATGAAATTTTGCCAGGTGATAAAGAAATGTCTGTTATTACTTTCCTGGATAAACTTGCCAAAGTTGAATCTCATTACTGTAGGGCGTCTTCTAGGAAGATGTATTTGGAGCCAGTTTGGGATAGCTACAACCATATTTACAAAGAATTTGAAAAAACTTGCAGAGAGGAAAACAAAATGTTTTGCTCAAGACGCTATTTTTTAAAGACTTTTAGGAAACTAAACTATGACATTTTCAGCCCACGAAAAGATCAATGCAACAAATGCATAAGTTTCAAACAAGGTCACTTGTCCCAAATTGAGTATGATGCTCATCAAACCAAAAAACAGCAAGCGAGACACGAAAAAGAAAATGATAAAGTTGGCAGTGATAATCAAACATTAGTTTACAGCATGGATGTTCAGGCTGTGCTGCTTTGTCCAAATATACAAGCTTCCGCAACATACTACAAGACCAAATTAAAAGTACACAATTACACCATTCATAACATGAAAAGTAAAGAAGCTGCATGTTATATTTGGCACGAAGGAAACGGTGGGTTAGAGAGTGACGTGTTTGCGTCTAGTTTAACAAGACATCTTAAAAATGATATCGATAAATATAACCCAACAAAAATCATACTATGGAGCGATGGTTGCGGTTATCAAAATAGATGTTTAACTTTGGCTAATGCTTTACTTGATCTGGCGGTAACGAATAATGTTGTCATCGAACAAAAATACCTGGAAGTCGGTCATACGCAGATGGAAGTAGATTCTATACACAGTGTGATAGAAAAGAAGTTGCAGGGCCGAAAGAGAGATATTTTTGTTCCTGCTGACTATGTAGGTATAATTAAATCAGCAAGGCAAGTTCCCGAGCCTTATAAAGTGTTTTATTTAACCTATAAAGACTTTAAAAGTTTTGACCAAGGTAAATACAAAAGCTTAAGACCGGGAAATAAGAAAGGTGACCCTTATGTGACAGATATTGTTGCACTGCAGTATGATGCTAATGAAGGAAAAATAAAATACAAAACAGTGTTCGATCATGCTTGGGAATATTTACCAAGAAGACCATTGGCAACTACTCCATTAGATTTAAGTGAACGCCCTGCCCTGTATCAGAAGCCACTGGCTATAGATGTTACCAAATTCGGACACCTTCAAGAAATGAAAGTCCTCATACCATCAGACCATCATTTTTTCTATGATTCGCTTGAACATGGCTGCCCAGATACAGAGACATGTCAACATGTTCGTAAAGTTTAGAAACTAGATATTATTTAGGTTAGTAAGTTAAACTTAATAATAAGAATTGAAAGTTATCAAAACCTAAGTATAGCAAACAATAATTTGATTTAATAATGTACCCTCTTTGAACCTTATGAAAATAAAAAAAATGTTTACAGGGTTTTTGTTTCATGTTCCTATAGTTTTAGAAGCAAGTTATGGTGGTAATTATTTTGTTGTTCCGTGTCAATTTGCTATAAGCTTATAACATCCAGTACCTATATTTAACTGCAATAAGTTCTATGTCAGAAAGAAAGGTCTCGATTATTAGTTGTAAAACGTTATATGTCTAGTTATTATCATATTAAAGCCATTGTCAGAATTGATTTGCATATTATTATAATGATCTTACTAACGATACAACTCCAGGAAATAAATTATATACACTTGGCTAATATTTAATAAGTAAAACAGTTTTTACTCTCTCTTGTAAAATCAGCCCATGATGACATAGCGCTTTTTGCAGTATCACCGACGATATTCAGAATTTGTGAGGACATGTTACGAAAATAATATCTTTGGATAAATTCGACTTGACGTCGTTGCTTATTAATGCGCTTCTGCTTATAATCTTACGATGTCCGCTCAATGGCACTATTATAAACTTTAGATTAGATTAGATTCTTTGTGTATGGCCCCTGCGACTTGTTTGAGTGTCGCAACTTTGCCAGTATCTGTTACATGATAGTTTCATAAACTGTAGGAGAAATTAAAGTTAAGTTTTAGAATATGGTCGGTGAGTAGAAGAGAGAATCAAACAAACTGTTCCACTCCAGTGATTACTCTAAAACACACAAACACAACATAAATAGAACAAAATTCAAAACAAAAATATCATATCATTTATAATAACAATAATACTAATAAAAATTCATACATTTATATAATAAATACTAAGGAATATATTATAATTTAATTTTATTTCTAATAATGTAATTACATAATATATTATAAACTTTATAAAATATAATGTTTTTTTCTTCTTTTTTTCTTTACCTCCGTTCTGGAGGATTTGGCTTTGTATGACTAATGCATCTGCCAGTGTCAAGTGGTTTTTCCTTCTGTCATCATCTTATCTTGTCCAGCGAGTCTTGTTTTGTTAGTTTTAGTTATTCATTTTGTACTATAAAAAACTGGGGAAACGTGGCGCAATATATATATACCAAAAGTTTGGAATATTACTTGTAAAAAATTATAGGATCAGATGTCAGATTTTTATGCAAATATTTATATTACAATATACATTATGTACACACATACTATACCTACGTGAAATACACTATGAATAAAAATATAGTTAATTAAAATTAATAATTATATGTGTATCTAGTACCTATAAATCACTATCTACAGTTTAATACTATTACTAGAGATAAAATCACATAGAGCGTTACAAATAGGAGGGTTGGCATTGAAAAGCAAAGTATTTATATTAGTGGGGAAAGAGACATGGATGGATATTAAAGTATTATAAAAGGAAGCACGCTCATACGTAGGGCATGAGAAGAAAATATGGTCCAGATCCCCAAAGTCACCACAGTCGCATAGCGGGCTGCTGATTATCCCAAACCTTGCCAAATGGGCTGGACAAGTAGTATGACCTAGGCGCATTCTTATTAAAATTGAAGTAACAATTTTGCTAAGTTTTATATTAGAAAACCATGGTTTAGTGCGAATCTGTGGTTGTATGCAAAAATAATGTTTTCCTTTGACACGGCCACTTGTCTCCCAGAGTCTATTCCAGATATCTCAGAGATAAGATCTAGGAAGAGAAGCTAAGTCATGTGTGTAGTTTATGAATGGAACGAGATCTCCACACGCCACAGCCTGATTAGCAAGTCTATCAGCTTTTTCATTGCCTGTGATACCACAATGGCTAGGTACCCAAACAAAAGTAACGGAAAGACCGTTCAAAGTACATAAATGTAGTTTACTTCTAGCTTCAGATATAAGTGGGAATTGTAGTTTTGACTTAAAAGGATACCTCAGTAATGCTTGTAAGCTGCTCATGGAGTCACTTATTATTAAACTTCTTTTAAGTTTAAATAGTAAAATGTAATCAATAGCCTTAACAAGTCCAAGACATTCTCCTGAAAATACTGATGTTTCGGATGGACATTTTATTTTTTGTACAATATTATTATTGAACATGATAAACACCTACACCTACCAAACCATCTGACGTGTGTTTAGACGCATCCGTATACAAGTGATGCCAATCAGGCCAGTTTTCTTGTACAATTGATTTGAAGTGTATATTAGCGTAGTCATTGTATCTATCGAGTTCTAAATTAAAGTGAACTGTTGGGATTTGTATTTGTGCTTCAAAACTACTGTCAAACAGGCTAAGTCTTGGAAGACGATAGGTTGGAGCGCATATTCCTTTAAATTTAATTAAGCTTTGAACTAAACAAGGGAGAGGTTTGTGTTTCCAATAATCTGACGACTCTATAACATTTTATTTTATTTTATTTTACACTATTAGGAAAACTACAGCTTTATAACAAGTGTTCCATAACATTCAGCAGTATACAGTTAAAAGCTATTAAAAGTTTCCGCAAACGGATATTAAAGTGCACAGTACAAACTTATGTAACTAAGGTACTAACTAGTTATGTTATGAATAGGCAAAACATCCGTTGTGAATAATACAATGTCGATTGGGCCATCAGATGACAAGCCAAGTAATAACAGTATGTAAGTATCCTGTACATAGACACCCACCCAGCTGGCAGTCAACTCGGCACAACTGAGCAAATAGCTATGTACATACACCTACCCGAACTCTAAACACAAGTAATTTTTTACTAAATGTAATAATTAAAGTACAAACATGAAACTAATAAAATAGGTAACTATTATTCTTCAATGCCGAAAAAGTCGTTGTTGATAATGGTTTTGAAAATCAAATGTTTACTATTGAATATGTCAACGTTTTTGGAATAAGTTTTGTTGAATTTTTTGCATACACGAGTGATGAATGAGTTCCTTTTATAATTAGTGTGTTAGGGACATGGAGCTGAAGGTAGTTACGTCTTGATAACGTTCTGTTGGGAACTAGCAGGCCTATTGACTGAAGTAGTGAGGGAGTATCAACACGGCTGTTTAGTATTTTGTGGAGAAGGCTGAGGTCGGCAACATCGCGCCTTTTGGTTAAGGGTAATATATGGTGATGTTTGCAGGACATAAGATAGTCTTTTGAGGGAAGGCAGATCCCAAATTTATAATTAAGATGACGCAAGAATTTTTCTTGTATCTTTTCTATACGGTCAATATAAGTATGGTAGCACGGGTTCCATAATTGAGAGCCATATTATAACTGACTCCTAACTAGCGTACAGTATAATATTTTAAGTGATTTTACAGACTTAAAATGATTACTGATTCGGAATATAAAACCAAGCAATTTAGTAGCCTTAGAACAAATATTGATTATATGATTGTCGTATAGTAATTTAGAGTCTAGAGTTATACCTAAGTCAATAACAGATGTCGATCTTGTAAGTATCTGATTGTTCAGAGAGTAATTAAATATTAACGGTCCAGCACTTCTAGTGTATGTAATTATATGACATTTGGATATATTCAGATCAAGTTTATTATCTATACAATACTGGTTTAATCGTGATAAATCCTGTTGTAACTGTAGTGCATCATTTGCTGAAGTGACTGATTTGAATACCTTCATGTCATCTGCAAACAACAGGATTTTAGAATGATGAAAACATTGGTCTATGTCGGAGATAAATAAGGTAAAAAGCAATGGACCCAATATTGACCCCTGTGGGACTCCAGAAGGAATGAGAAATGGATCAGATGAGTAACCGTTGAGTACTACAGTCTGGGTTCGACCTTCGACGTATGACACGAACCACCTAAATAGGTCACCGCGAATACCGGCAGCCAAAAGCTTTTTTAGAAGCAGACAATGGTCGATTCGATCAAAGGCTTTGCTGTAATCTGTGTATACAGCGTCCACCTGTGCACCATTGTCCATTTCTGTAGTTACTGCTTCTAAAAATGTGATCAAGTTGGTAACAGTAGACCTTCCTTGCAGAAAGCCATGCTGGTGAGGGCTAAAAGTGTTCATTAGTGCTAAATATACTTGTTCATGTACGATCTTTTCAAATAATTTTGCAAATACACATAACTTTGATATAGGACGATAATTACTTATTTCTTTTTTAGGACCTTTTTTATGTATAGGTGTTATAAGAGCGGATTTCCAAACTTTAGGGAATACACCTTCGCTAAGCGATTTTTTGTATAAAAATGTAAGTGGGTCAATTAAACTTTTAGCGCATGATGAGATAAATACGGGGTGCATGTCATCAGGTCCTGCAGATTTATTGAGGTCTAGATTCTGTAATAGTTTAAGAAGTTTAGTTTTGTTTATTTGAATCGAATTTAAATCAGCAGTAATATTATTTAGCGATTGGTCAGACAATACTGTGTTTGTGGCGCCATTAAAGGATGGTGGTAAGTATGTAGATTTAAAGAAATCAGCGAAGGCACATGTTATGGACTCACCAGCAGTTACTGAGGTGTTGTTCCAAGTCATTGCACAGGGGTCAGTGTTGTTTTTATTATTTTGTTTTACATAAGCCCAGAAAGCTTTAGGATTTTCGCGAATAGATTTTTCGACGTTCCTAATATATATTTCATAACATGCACTTTCAAGTCGCTTGATTCTCTTACGAGTGCATGTTATGGAATTTCTCATATCTACATTACCGTATGTTTTATATTTTCTGTTATACTTCAGCCTTTCTTTTATTGCTTTGATCAAAGCCGGTGAGTACCAAACCGGGAACTTGGAGGACTTGACCAGTTTATACGGTACGTGTTTGTCCCTTATGCTTGTAAGTATATTGTTAAAACAAGTGACAGCAACATCTATCGATCCAGTACTCAGTAGTGCCTGCCAGTCCTGGCTGTCCAGTTCTTTACAGATTAGTTCATAATCGGCTTTAGTGTACGAGTATTTATATTTGGGTAGAGTACTCAATATAGGTAAACGAATAAAATGTGGTTTTATGCAGAGTGCAGGGTGAAACTTATCTTCACGAACCAACACATCAGTAGAATGAGTTACCTCAAGTATGTCGTTGCAAAATACTAAGTCTAATAATTTGTTTTGGAAATTTAGTACACCATTGTATTGTTGAAAATTGCAGATATTTATTAAATCCATCACTTCTACGTGATTCGCGTTAGCATAATCAAAGATAGGTGACAGATACCTCTCTCCTTTAGTATGGGACCATATGATGTTACTCATGTTAAAGTCACCCATTGCAATCACTTTATCATCTGGAAAGTTTGACCTAACCATAGTCACTTTATCATTGAAATTAGACAGCTGCATATTGAAGCTCAACCCTAGATTCTCCTCGCATAAGTATAAACAGGCTAGATGCATTGAGAACTGCGGTTTATCATACCTGTCGTTAAATATAATTTGGCAACATTGGCGAGATGGTAAAGTTTTGATATTAATAAACTATTCAATAATTGAAAATTGTGGTAAAACATACGATCGGATAAAAACTGTCTCCTCAATTGTAGAGGAGGTTCTTCACATTCGACTTGTAGCGCGTTTAGAGGGCTAGACTTCATTGCACCAGATATTATTCTTAAAGATTTTGATTGGATACCATCCAGTTTCCGAAGTCCAGCCACACTACATGGCTTTAGTAAAAAGGTCCCATAATCTAGAACACTTCGTACAAGAGCGTTGTAGAGAAGCTTTAAGGAAAAAGGATGTGCACCCCACCAAACACCCGAAAGACAACGCAACATATTTAAAAGCTTTTCACATTTTGCTACAACGTACTCAGTGTGTGGAATACCAGAAAGTTTTGAATCTAGATATACCCCCAAAAACCTAACTTGTGTTTTCATGGGTATTAAGTTATTATCAAAGTGTATTGATATTGGTGGAGGTAATCGTTGGCGCGTGAATACGACAGTAGAACTTTTATGAGCAGAGATATTCAAGCCATTTTTGTCTTACCAGTCTTTAACAAGATTCAAGGAATTTGATAAATGAGTACTTGCTGTAATAATGGATCTGTTTGAGGAGTACAACACTATGTCATCAGCATATTGTTAAATTTCAGCTGAGCCTTGAAGGGAAGATTCCAAATCGTGAGTAAGTATATATGTTAAACAGTAAAGGACTCAATACTGAACCTTGCGGAAGCCCTTTCCACACAAGTCTGCACTGATCCCTTGCTTGGTCTAATTTTATTGATCTTCCGGACATGAGATTAAAAATGAAACATGAGAGGATTTCTGGAATATCAAGTTTATGTAGCTTTGATTTGAGAAAATTTAGAAGAACGTTATCGTACGCGGACTCTAGATCTAAAAATGTTGCAACAACTGATTTATTGCGTGAAAATGCTACTCTAATAGTAGTTACAAAAGTACCCACACTAGCCAAAGTACTCCTACACTTTCGAAAACCGAATTGCGACTCAGGCAATATATTTCTATTTTCAATAATCCACTCGAGTCGATTTTTAACTAAGTTTTCCGCCACTTTTACTAATACAGATGATAATGCTATCGGACGATATGACGATATTTCAGTTGGAGCTTTACCTGGTTTGAGAATGGGAATAACTAACTGTGATTTCCAAGATTTGGGTATATTTCCTGATAACATAGTGGTGTTTATCAAATTTAAGTAATACAAATGAGATGGTTCACTCAATTTGGCTAAAAATGAATAAGGAATACCGTCTTCGCCAGGATCTGTGTCTTTCACTGTGGACAACACTCCTAATAATTCCTGTAGTACAAAGGGAGAATACAAGATGGCCGAATTATCGTGAATTATAGGAGGAACAAAATTACAGAAGAAATCCTGCTCTGGAACTGTGGGTGGTGCAAGGTTATTAAGGAATTCGTCGTACAGGTTTGGCGGAAGTATATATGTGTTGGTAGACTCACTAATACCGTTTCTAAATCTTCTTATATTACGCCATACTACCGAAGGGTTTATAGAAGGAGAAATTGACCGGCTATAATTTCTCCATCCTTCAAATTTCTTCTCTTTGAGTAATTTACGCGTCTGAGTAAGTGAATCAGATAAGTTATTAAAGTTTTCGTCAGACATATTGAGATTGTATTGTAATTCAGATTCTTTTCTTTTATTTACAGCATCAGTGCACTCTTTGTCCCACCAGGGAGGAGAAGGAATTAAACCAGATGCAGAGTTTTTCAAGGGAAATATTTCATCCGCAGTTTGAGTTAATATATTAGAAAAAACCTCTTTGCAATTCGTAAACATATGAGGAAAATTTGCAATATTATTTAACTTTTCTTCTACACAAGTCTTAAACCTATCCCAAAGATTATCATTATTAAGAACATACTTCAAGCGAGGCGTACGAATTATACCACGGGCTCTAATAGTAGGCAAAGAGATAACAATTGGAAAATGATCACTTCCAAAGGTGGAAGATAATGTGCGCCATGTTATTAAAGAAGCTAAGTTTGGAGTACAAATCGATAAGTCTACTGCATTAATGTTTTCATGCGGAGCTGTTCGTCGAGTTGGTGAGCCAGAGTTTATTATACAAAGATTATGAGTATCAGTTACGTCCAATAGCAGTTGACCGCAAGATTTTGTAACTGAGCACCCCCAAGAAATATGGTGTGAATTAAAATCACCTATGACTATAAAAGGTCTAGGGAGGAGATTAAATAGATCATTAAGTTTTTGGAAAACGAAAGAAGAAGGAGAAAGGATGTATATGGAAACAACACAAATGCTGCCGATTTGCGCTGCTACCACGGAAAACTCATTAAAACTAGGGAAAGATAGAGGAGAGAAAGAGATGGCCTGCCTGATGAGTATAGCGACACCGCCATACCCATCAGGCCTATCATCCCTTATACAGGAAAATCCATGGATTTTGAAAATAGAGCCTGGCTTTAGCCAGGTCTCTGAAAGTGTGAATAAACATAAATTATGTTTGTTTATTAAATAAATAATATCACTTTTTTTAGGAACTGCACTTCTGCAGTTCCACTGTATTACCTTCTTGAAGGCCGCCATTGTTAAAGGTTTTATTTTTAAACATACTTACTATAGTGGCGACGTTAGACGGTAATGCAATATTCGACTTGGTTAATGTATCAATAAGAATTTGAATTATATCTGATGTTGACATTATCAACGAGTTACTTGAATTATTTAAGGCGCAACCATTTTGAGGATTAGGAATACGATAATCATCAATAATTGCTTGATGTGCAGATTGATCATAGCCCTTTGTAGGCTTGGAAGCCGGTCGGCGATTAATATACACTGTTTTTTTGTATGACGTATGAGATGATGGCTGCTGGTTAGTATATGTAGGAGCAGAATTGGGATGAGCTGAAACTACACTAGGGACGGAGCTGGCAATTGCCGCATACGATTTGTTTACAGGAGGAAACAATTTAGCTGCTTCGCCATAAGAAATGTTACTTTTAGCCATTGATATCTTTATTTGTTTTTGTCGCGAAAATTCAGGGCATGATTTACTAATTGCAAAATGAGCTCTCAAGCATAGACAACACGATACTATTTCTTCCTCTACGTCACAGGTATCACCCGAATGGTCATTTCCACACTTAAAACATCTAGGCTTAGCACGGCATTGAACCTTTGTATGTTCGAAACGGCAACAGTTGTAACATTGGATTAGTAGGGTAAGAATAAAGCTCAACGGGCAGTGCATTATAGCACATAAATATTCTTTTAGGTAATACCTGTCCATCTAAAGTGATTACTATACTCTGTGTAGGTTTCCACACAGGGGATCCGTCTATGATTGTTTTATAATTTATTCTCCTAACCTTTAGAATTCCGCCACATCCATCAGGAACAGAAATGTTCTCAATTACTTCTTCTGGTGACCACTCTGACGGTACCCTGCGAACCAGACCCATTCGAGTTATGATGAAAGTAGGTATAAACGCTCTTAAGTTATTAGTTTCCAGGTTTTTACTTCGTAGCTTTTACTACATAAGAATGAATTGGCATCGTTAAAGTCAGAAAATCCAAGTTAATTTCGGTTTCTACCTATTCTTTTCACTGAACCATTTACTATACTTTGAAAGGCATTCCTTTTTAAGAACTTACCAAATGTAACTGGATGCAGAATGGAACCGTCATCTGGTGTTTTCATTTCACGTTGTGCATGAACAATGAAGGGTGCAATATCGGTCGACTCGTACTTTGTTCTTGCAACTGAAGTATAACTTTGGGGACTAGGGCCAGTGTTGGATGAAGAAGGAATAAGAACAGTAGGGTTTTCAATACATTGTGTAAGGATGTTGTTATTACTATTACTTATGTTGTCACTAGCTTCGCTATCTGAACAACGGCAGCCAGTTTTACCATCAATAGCCTGCTTGCTTGCTGCGCATGCTTCCTCTTTTTCATGTTACAATTTTTGCAAAATTTACTCAAATGGCTCCTTTTACGGGCAGCGCGCTGAGTTACCGATCCATCCGTGTCCATGCCAGACTCATTAGATAATACTTTGTTGGTAGAAATCGTCACAAAATTAGCTGCCGAGGGGACTGAGCCCCCCGGTGCGCCCGGGTCGGGCGGTTCATTCGTGTAGAATACCTAAGCTAAAAACTTACCGAGCCCGGTGAATATAAAGTAATACACTTAATAAAGATAAATAAACTAAATACTGAAAATATATACACTATTATTACTACTAATCCTATAAAAGAAACCAAAAAAATATTTTCTTTAAAAATTACGTCCGCTTATTTCGACGTTTCCCGCGCGTTTGTTATAAATAATGTTTCTATGAATAAATCAACCAAAACTTTATTCAAAGAGAATATTTTCGTAGTATATATTTTAGTCTATGGAGAATATAACGCTACGCTTGACTTTGGAACCAAATAAACAATAGAACAAACAATACGAAAAACAGCCCAAAATAACGAAAAAGAAAAACCAGTTTTTAATACTTTTGATATTCATATTACTTTCATTTGATTCCGTACCGTACCATACAATCAAGGAATATTTAACTCTCTACAGAGAGCGTACAATGGTCACTCCTTCAGGGTTGGGGGACTTGTGTTGTGGGAGCACAAGGGCAAAATATCCACCAAAACATGACACTGGCAGAGTAACGTCTCTCCACGTTAAAAAGCCACAAAAGAAGGAGAAGAAGAAGAAACACAGCCCATAGAGTAAATTATATATGTCGTAGGATAATTTGATAATTCGAATCTTCGCGAAAATCCTAGGGGTTTTGCGAAAACGCGGATAATTAGACATAGGCGAAAAATTATCTTATCTTAATTACTGGACAAAGTCAGGATTTTTGCGAACAGCGCACGCTCGCTGCGCTCGCTCGGCTCGCGCGTTGTGGTCACAAGTAACCTAACACTCCTCCTCGCTTCGCTCGTCGTCGTACCTATTTGTGACTTTGCCTTAGACTGGTTTACGTTAATTTTAGGTATTAGGCACTTTTCGCAAAAATCCTGACTTTGTCCAGTAAGATTTGATAATTTTTCGCCTATGTCTAATTATCCGCGTTTTCGCAAAACCCCTAGGATTTCCGCGAAGATTCGAAGTATCAAATTATCCTACGACATATATATGTAGATAGAGACATCAGCTTAAGAAACGCTCAAAGCGTCATCTAGCGCAAAGTGAATCAACTAATTTACGTGACGTCACATCACGTGACCTGATATCAATATCATAAAATTATTAATATGTATAATGAAATATTTATTTTGAACAGCATTAGGTATACTGTTCAAAATAAAGAAATATTTCATTACCAAGTTTTTACCAGCCTATGGTTAATTAGGGATTGACAGGCTTATTAAAACTACAAGATTAGTATAACGTAAATATTAATTTTTCATAAAAATTAACGACAAGGCAATTTTATTGAACCTAAACATATCCCCATCCATAATGAAAGGATTATTAATTCTACTCAAAACTTTGATATTCCCCCTGAATATCAAAGTTTTTCTTACATCAGCTTTGTAAAATCCATGCAAGTTCCGTGCAGTTCACCTGGCTTAAATAGTTTTGAATGAAAACCATGACGCTCATTAAGAATTTTCCTTCATTCTATAACATGGTCTACATCTATGGTCCCTGCTTGTAAAGACTGAGAGCCATATTTTTTTCTTTTTGTGTGTATCTCCTACCCATTTTGTTTTTTGTTACTTCTCTAAATAGCATCATTATAAAAAGGGCTGCAAGGCTTGTAAATTTTCTTAGTGTATTTTGAAGTTACATTTTTTGAAAGGTTTAGAGCTTTTTTCAATCTTGTTGCATAAGTATCCCTTTTCTTCTTCATCTTGTTTTGTTGTCGACATGTGTCCCTGAAATAAACAAATTGAATTATAATGTTGTACCTTGACACCTAGCCAGAAATCAAACATGCATTTCTCATGTTTATGTGAGTGGGCTGGCAATACACACACAGGACTCTACTATTTCATGGGATTGATTATCTAAAAGTGGAAATACTAATAATGAGATACGTTTCAGATTGATTGAAGATGAGCCTACAACCTGATGGTAACTGATGAGGTGATAAAAGATGGTAAATAGGCTTAACCTAGAATTGGAGCATTACTGATTATGCCATTTTTACATTATTACCTTTGCATTGATCGCAAAAACAATTCAAGATATTGTGTCTTTGTATTGACAACTACCAAAGACATTAGTTATGTTAAGTATCTAATCTAACTCACATTGGTGGGTACCTACATTTACGGAACCTGATGGTATATTTTAATGTAATCACGTAGCATTAATGACTCAGCGCCCATTTGCATCATCATCATCTCAGCCGTAGGACGTCCACTGCTGAACATAAGCCTTCCCCATGATTTTCCAAAAGGACCGGTGGGAAGCGGCCTGCATCCAACATCGTCCTGCGACCTTCATCAGGTTGTCTGTCCACCGTATCGGTGGACGACCTACGCTGCGCTTGCCGGTCCGTGGTCTCCATTCCAGAAACTTCGGCCCCATCAGCCATCTGTTCTGCGTGCTATGTGCCCTGCCCGCTGCCACTTCAACTGGCTAATCTTCTGAGCTATGTCGGTGACTTTCGTTCTTCTACGGATCTCCTCATTTCTGATTCGATCACGTAGAGAAACCCCGAGCATAGCCCTCTCCATAGCTCGTTGTTCTACTTTGAGCTTATCTATGAGGCCCATAGTAAGAGACCACGTTTCAGTGCTATAAGTCAGCACTGGTAACACACATTGGTCGAAGACTCTTGTTTTGAGGCACTGAGGTATTTTTGACGAGAAGACTTCGCGAAGTTTCCGGAACGCTGCCCAGCCGAGTTGGATTCGACGATTGACCTCTTTCTCGAAGTTGGACCTGCCTAGTTGACTGTCTGTCCTAGGTAGATGTACTCACCTAGGTAGGTGTATACACAACAACTTCTAGAACTGAGTTCCTAACTGATATTGGGGTAGGTACAACATGGGCATTAGACATAATTTTGCATTTTTAAACCAATCTTGACGAAACTTGGTATGCATGTTCTACTATTTAATATAAGATAGACTGTGCCCGTGAGGTCTACTGTTCGCAGAACTACAGGAACTACTAGTTTATTAAGTTTAAGTTACCTACTGTACTTACTGATTTTTTCACATTTTGGTACACAGCAACTTCTTGCGAAACCAGACATTTTTCCAAGTAGGTTTGAGTCGTTGTTAAGCAAATCAGAGTCCAGTCAGATCCAGTGACCCTGCTAGGGTCGAACAATTGTAAGTAGAGTGGTCGGAGTGGCAATAAAAAGTAGTGTAATTTATCAAAGATATTTATTGAAACACTTTCACGGAAACAAAATTGAAACTGAAAGAAAATAATTTGAATTAAATGATGGGCATTATAGATAATAATAAATCGATAATGCTAACTGAACAGCTATTAAGATTTTCAATCGATTATAATATAATATATTTAAAATAATTGACTTGACTTCATAAATAGATGGTTTTTGTCTATGGTTTCTGTGTTCTAGTGTCATAAACCGTGAGGAATATGTAGGTTGTAGTCTAATATTTATAAGGTCAGTAATTTAAAAAAAACCATCAGAATTTGAAAATCCCTCCTGGTTTTGTATCCGCCTTATATAATGACCAGCTGTGCGCCGCGGGTTCACCCGCGCGGTGATGGATGATTAATCAAAAATGTTGTATGTTACTCAGGCATAAACCATATAATAATATAGCTCTACTGGTAAAATATATTTTTGAACCGGATGTATTTATGGCGCTTATCCGTTAAAAACAATCCGATATTTCCTCTTTCTTATAAGTCTAGATAAGGATTAATTAACAGCAAGGTTATGCCTGTAGTAACTTAGTACTAACTAGACAGGAGTGATATATCGGGTATAATTTCAATTCAAACAACCAATACATTATCGCGAACTCAGATCAAAATCTTATATAGCATGTATTATTTTTTTAACACATATCGTAACAGACTCGTCAGGGATAGGTACAACATTTAGGGCTCTTGGGTGAACCCTGTGTCTTTGGTTTACCCTTTTTGGTGATACCCAGTCACAGAAAGGTATTTAATACTGTTAAACATCCCACTAAACATGAACCTTACAGACTCATTGGTGCAACTTGAATATAGATTATATGCTTTACTTTACTTGGATTATAAGCTTGCTCGGATATTTCTACAACGTTGCATAAACACCATATCTTAAACATTATATTGTAGGGTAATGAAAGGTATACTTAAAGTTACAATAACTTATAACAACTTCCATAAATAATGTTACAGTTAATCCTTAAATGTCAGGTACTTTCAAGCTCGCTGGGACTTGTTTTCTTTGTTGCATAGACGTTGCAGACTTGCAGACATAACTTACAACAGTTCATATGCAACTTTATATGAACTTAGCCTTGCTCAGTGGACTAAATCCGACATCTTCAAATTTTTTGACCAACACTAATCGTCTTCTAATCAGATTCTTTCTTACGACGCTTCATAGAAACAAAAACAAAGGGTTGGCATTAGAATAGCCCAACACGAATTTGGTGATTTTAAGAGTTGGATCTTATAGATAATAATTTTCTCTACGCTTTGGTATCAATTTTAGAGCGAGGAAATGTCTAGTTTTCTAGAAAAACTAATTTCAATTTCAGATTTTTGATTCGACGATTCTCTATAAATGCGTGTAACGAAACGACTTGGTGCAATGAAAATGGTATTAAAATAAATATTTTAATTATTTGAACTATTATTTTATTGCTAATTTAATTTACAATACTTAATTACATAGTTTATAATACTTGACATCGATTTTATTAAATTAGCTTCTGTTGCAAATACTTTTTTTAAAGAATGGAACGTATGACCGCCATTTTATTTTCCATAGACGATCGACTACGCCGCCCGCGCCGCGCATTCCGTTCCTCTTCGAGTTACGTGAATGTGCTCTGTTCGCTCTCCGTGTTTTTCATTGTTTTGGCGTGGTATTTTGTGTTAATTTTTCGACGACTTTTGCCTGCTCTCTGGACTCCGATTTCTTCTTCAACTACGACTTTTGCCTGCTTTCTGGACTCCGATTTCTGTTGAACCACGACTCTTGCCTGCTTTCTGGACTCCGATTTCTGTTGAACCACGACTCTTGCCTGCTTTCTGGACTCCGATTTCTGCTTGAACCACGACTTTTGCCTGCTTACTGGACTCCGATTTCTGCACGATTGATCTGCCTAGCGACATGGCTAATATTCCATCAGCAGATGAACCAACGGCTTCCACAAGCCGTGAAGATGCAGTACCAGTAGCTTCTACCAGTAGAGGTGAGTTAACTATTCATTTATTGTAATCTAAATTATTTCGCTTGATAAACCACAAAATATGTTAATCAAATGCTTGTTTTTCATTTTAGATGATTTTGAAGAAGAACCCGCATTTAAAAGGCGGAAATACGTGGGTGAAGTTTTACAAACGTGGAATATTGTAAAGCTGGCGCATATGTTAAGTACACATGAACAAGGACTGGTTTTTGCCGAAGAGCAAGGCTTAATCTTGAAAACTAAGAAGTGTAGAATACACAAAAATCCCATGAAACTTGTTTTCAAGAACGACAAAACTATGGGCACATTTGTGTGCAGCAAGGGTTCCTGTCATAATAAAACTAGAGTATCTAGAGCCCAAGGAACATGGTTTGAGAACGTAAAACTAAAATTGGGACACATTTATTATTTAATGTACTGTTTTGCATACAACTACTCGCATGACATGGTAATACACGAAGATATATTTAGAGAAGAACATTGTTTGTCCCGGCCAACCATAAGCGATTGGTATAACTACTGCCGGGAAGTTGTGGTAATTTACCAACTGGAGAAACAAGAAGTCCGGGGCAAAATAGGAGGCCCTGGAAAAATTGTGCAAGTAGACGAAAGCAAATTTGGGAAGAGGAAATTTAATAAAGGTATTTATATAAGGCATTAATCAATTTCATTATTTTATACTTGTATTTTCAATTTAATAACTGTTTTTTAATTTTTTTCAGGGAGACACATTGAGGGACATTGGGTCCTTGGCCTCATAGAAGATGGTTCAGAGGACTTGCGGTTGGAGGTGTGCCCGGACAACATTAGGTCTGCAGAGGTGCTAATTCCCCTAATTCAAAAACATGTAGAGCCGGGCACAACCATCCATACTGACTGCTGGAGGGCTTATGATTGCCTAAGCCAACATGGATATATTCATAAAAAAGTCAACCACAGTGACCCTGACAGTCCATTTATAGCCGAGGATGGGACACATACTCAACGAATTGAGTCTCAATGGCGGGTGGTTAAAAGATTCTTCTACAAGAATAATTACAACCACCCGGGCAATTTTGCAGACTCAATTGTTGAGTATTTATGGAGGAGATCTGTGGAGGCCAGTAAGAAGGATAAGTTTTTCGAACTGATAAAAGCTGTGCAATATGTATACAAAATATAAGTTAAATACTTTCTAAATTTTGTTTTATTTTTGTCCTAGTTTTGCACCTATATGATTTATTTCTAATGTAATTCAAAATAGCTGTGACCATCAGGGCTAGCACTCTTATTCGAGTCAAGGGCACTCTAACTTGAGTTGGTTAGGTTCAAAATAAGAGACAGAGCCGACACAGAGCACCCCGACTCCACCTAGTCTTGTGGCTGACACCCCTAGATTGTATATAAAAAGTGCGGGAGCCAGAAGCTCAAGGGAGGTCCTGAGAGGAGCGAGCCAGACGAGGTTGAGCGGAGCGACGGGGGGAGGTGGCGAGCGAAGCGAGCCGGCGACCTCCGTAGCGAAGCGAAGACCGAGTTTGGCGAAGTGACACTCAGGGGCGACCGCTAGAGCTTCTGGCGGGAGCCCACCCAGAGTCAAACATAGAACACACCAAAATAGTCAGTACTCCATGTCCAATCCATTCATATTTGTAAGTAAATATAGTTAAATTCAATATATAAACGTTATAAATTTGAGGTTAAGTTCAAAGAAAATTCAAAGTAGTTTTTCGCAAAAACTAGGCATTTCCTCGCCACGAGAGTAGTGTCGGAGGACATCCCCCTCCCCCCTCCCTCCCCCCTCCCCCTCCCCCCCTTAAATTCGTGTTGGCCTATTCTAATGCAATGCCAAAACAAAAATAATGTTTGACATGTGGTTACGTTCTGTTTCTCGCATAAGTTTCCTTGGTACCACACAATAATTAGTGCATTGCATCTAACAGAGAGGCAAAAGCGGGTAAGCCGTGTAAACAAGTCAGCTGATAAGTGATAATTGTTTAAATAATAGTAAAAAGGCGTTTTAAAGTCAACAGATCATTGGAAATTAATAATCATAGTGTGTATCCATGGTAAAAGTGTTATCAGTGTAAGGCGAATACAAGAAGTGTCTCAATATTTCGCATAAATATTCACGCATAATATTGGTGAGAGTCATTATACTTACATTGATATATTTTTTGTACTCCGCTGAATTTGAAGGAAAATAAAGTCCACAATAGTTAACTCCGGAATTAATCAACAATAACAAATATATACTTACATAATTAATAAATGTGGTAGCTGCGGAAAGTTCCTGACAGGTGGCGCCAGCTGTTCAAAATGTAAGGTTTCATTTCATAAACAGTGCATCAATTTGACTACAACGCAGATTCCAAAACACTGGATATGCCCTGGTTGTAATAACAATGCGCCCCAGAAGGAAAACACAGACACTCCGGTCAAAGAACCGGTGGACCAGGTACCAGAGTGTTCTCGCAGGCAGTCTGATGAGGGCGGTGAGCAGAGTTTAGTACTCGAGGAGATACGCGCTCTCAGGGCTGAGATGAATGGATTTCGGAAGGAGTTTGGGTGCTTCCGGGATGAATTCCGTGACGAAATGAAGGACCTGAGAGCTATGTATCAGGGTTGTAATAGCAGAATAAATGAAATTGGGGATCGATTGGATAATTACGATACAAGAATTGTGCAGCTTGAAACCACAAATAAAGAATCACATGATCTTAAGTTACAAATATTATTTTTAAAACAGGAGATAAGTAGGAAGGAGCAACTGGCATTAGAGAACGACATTGAAATCAATGGAATAACTGAACAGCGGCGAAAATGTCATGCACATAACAGGGCTATTATTGAAAAAAATAGGATTGAAGGTAGACGAGCGGGATATTGTGGAGACCCGCCGAGTGGGCCCAATACGCGTGGGACAGGTTGGCAAAGAGCGGCCGCGTCCTATTGTATTGCGATTGATTCGGCGCGCAGTGCGCGAGGAAATATTGCGTGCCGCGCGCGCTCGTTGCGCTATAACTACGGGTGATATCGAGTTAGCGGGAACACCGCGCCGCATTTATATAAATGAGCGTCTTACTAAGGATAATCGATTACTCTTCGCTAAGGCCCGAGAACTGTGCAAGCAGCATAGTTGGAAGTATGCGTGGACTCGTGACGGAAGTATTCTCGTCAGAGAAGCAGATGGGAAGACGGCGTTTCGTGTACGTGGCGAGGTGGACTTGCATAAAATATTCGAAAAGAGCCAAGACACCACACCATAATTTTAAGTAATATAACATAATAGCTTTCATTATTTTAAATTTTTCGTTAAGTGTAATCACAACTTTAGTAACGTTTTTAATATTTAATTTACCGACATTACATGTTAAAACTATAATAAGTTTATCTGTCTCAGAGGACAAGGATGAACATAGTATTTACTTAATAATTTATATTAAGAAATACAAACATTTAATTTTATGTATTCTTACAGTTTATCGTTTTGTGGAATTATGTGCCCCAAGAAATATATTATGCTTTATTTTGTATTCTCTACTACTTGATGCAATAATCGCTTTTATTTTGTGTGTCATTGCACTATTTCACACTCTTACACATAGGTACAACACGTACAAACACAACACAAACACACCCTAACACACTTACACGCTTGATAAAACCTGGGTTATGTATTTTCACCTACAATAAAAATGGCTAATTTAAAAAGGTCTATGTTTAAACTAGGTCTTCTCAATGTAAGATCGCTCAACACGGGTAGGGATGAGCTTGAAGCTACCGTTCAAACATATAAACCCGACGTATTGGCTTTAAATGAAACATGGATTTCGGAAGGACAAGACATTATTGCTCCTGTACTCTCCGGCTACGTATTTAAGAATAGAGGACGTTAATCTGGGGAAAGAGGAGGTGGAGTCGCTTTCTTTATAAAAGAAGGTTTACGTGCACGGATACGCACTCACCCTCACTCACAGCTTGAGCAGTTGTGGCTAGAAGTCGCACTACCCGGCGCTCGTATGGCTATTGGCACAGCATACAGACCCGAAAATGTTAAACTTGATACAGCCATGGACTCGCTTAGCGAGTCATATAATATGTGTAGTAACTATGACTACATATGTTTACTATCTGATTTAAATGTAAATATGCTTATAACAGATAACAATGCGGATAACAGACATACTAAGCAGTTGACAATGTTTTTTGATCAATTAAATATTGAACAGGTAGTAAAAGAACCTACAAGAGTGACAGATGAGACGGAAAGCTTAATCGACCTGATACTTACCAATGTACCTGACAGATGCAAGAAAGTAACAGTAGTACACAACAGGTTGCTGAGTAATCATGCCTTAGTGTTGGCTGAATTCAATATTAAGAAACCTAAGCCGTTAGTTCAATTTATAGAATCACGCTTGATCAGAAGTATTGATATTGATTCTTTTAACAGTGACTTAGTATCAATACCATGGCAGATTGTCTTAGAGATGTCAGATGTAAAGTCTATGGTAGAAAAATTTAACGAGCTTCTGATAAATCTTTTTGATAAGCATGCTCCTCTCAAAAGATTAAGAATAAATGATACCCCAAAACCTTGGATAACCAACATGAGTAGGTTTATGATGACTCTGAGAAACAAAGCACTTGCAAAGGCTCAGAAAAAGAAAATTGTGTCATCCAAGGCATACTATAAAAGTTTAAAAATTTAGTCATAGTGTCAATAGACAGAGAAAAAAATGCCTTTTTTACCCATTACGTTAATAAAAACTTCCGTCAACCGAAAAAAATGTGGAACTACCTAAAAAGAATTAAAACTTTACCCAAAAATAAAAATATAATTCCTCACAACTTGAATGATCCAAACATGATTAATAGTCATTTCTTAACAATACCAGTAGGCCTACCATAAGCCCCTTATAGCAGGACAGTTAAGCATTTTATTGAGCTGTCCTGCAAATTCGTACCATGGCGGACTATAGCAGGCCAGCCAACTATTGCCCACGTGAGCTAGCCGGCCAGCAAAGGGCGGCCTGCAATTGACCTGCTGTAAGCGTACCATGACGTGTTTTTTGACTTTAGATATCCATCAAAGTAAACTGCATATCTGTCACATAAAGCAGGCGAGCTAAAGCAACTTTTTGTGACCTATTAAACGTAAAAACCGTGAATATCTATCAGTTTGTGAAAATATAGCTTATGTTACTATCGTAGATGAATGTGGAACGCATACGAATAATTATTTGAGTTACTAGAAGAAGTATATAAAAAAGTCATCTCATATTTTCACGCGCTTTAACTAATTTATTTTAGCCTACAGCTATGCTGATATGGGCATTCACAACTCCCATAGTACCTACTTCTAAGTGAGCATAACTAACACGACGGCGAGGTGTAGACGCGGCCATAATTCCAAGTTGAATAAAATATAAGAATTCACACTTGGAACACGCTTTGATATTGTAGCTAGATAATAATCATTCGGGCCGTTTCTCTGAGAATCCACTTCAAACTGTTCACCGTTGTTTACTGGATTGGATGTGTTCTAATATCATTACAAAATATTTGTTCTTTATGTAACTAATGTAACTTGAAATTAATTCACTAAATCACAAACTTTGCTGGATCCCTCAATTTTATTATTATAACGTATTTTACAATGCCTGTGAATAATATTGAAATATATATAATCCAATACTTTATAATTAATTGAACTAATTTATAAATGGGATCGTTACCAATATAAGGCTAATATTAGTTTCAGAACATAACATAAGCCAAAATAAATGAAAGAGTAAGAGCGTTATACAAAGTGGTAGAGCGTCATCTCTTTCACGCAAACTTTTAGAGACAATAATTAAGGCCCTTCTTAGCCCTAGCAGTTCAAACGCATGTCAGTCAAATGAAGTTCATGGTACGATTTTTGGCAAGTCAATTTGAGATCCTCCTATTGAACTGCTCGGAACTTGACAAGTAATCTGAAAGTTTATGGTAGGCCTACAGGTGACGGAAGTATACACAATGAAACGTTAAACTTTTTCAAAACAAACAAAGCTACTGGTAGTGTATTTTCATTAGTACCCGTAACTACTGAGATCGTATCCAAAATTAACGCCGACATGATTAAGCTTACCCTGTCGGAAACTCTACCTGTAATAACAACTATAATCAACCATTCCATAACAACTAATATCTTCCCGGACCAGTGGTAACGAGCCCTTGTGAAACCGTTACCTAAATCTCAGTCGGTAGAAAAACTTAAAGATTTACGTCCCATCAGCATACTGCCTGTATTATCTAAAGTTCTAGAGAGAGTGGTACTAAATCAACTAGAACAGTATGTTTGTGCTGAAAATATAATACCGCCATTTCAATATGGCTTTCGAAAAGGACATGGCACAGAATCTGCTCTTTTAAATGTAACTGATGATTTGGTGACTGCATCAGACGCGGGGCTAACCAGTGCTTTGATCTTATTAGACTTCCCGCGCTTTCGACTGCCTACACCCTGAAATGCTGCTTGCGAAGCTGTCATTTTATGGTTTCTCCAAAGAAGCATGCTTATGGTTTTCTACATACCTAGAAAACAGGGAACAGTACGTTGAAACGGAAACTTTAAACGGAAATAAGCTAATGTCTAATGTAGAAAAGTTAAGTAGAGGCGTACCACAAGGTTCGATATTAAGCCCTATCCTATTTTCAATTTTTACAGCTGACTTACCAAATCAAATCAAACATTGCAAATATCATCTATATGCAGACGATACCCAGATTTATTTTTCTTTTAAGGCTCATGAAACTCAAAAAGCTTTTAGTTTGATAAAAAATGATTTAAATAAACTATTCATTAGGCCTCAAACAATTCATTAGTTCTTAATCATTCTAAATCAAAAATGTTAATTTTAGGAAATAGACATCAAATTAATTGGAATGTATGCAATGAAAGGCAGACTATCGCAGAATGGTGTTTATTATAACAGCAGTGTGGAACGTAAGTGTTGACAAATGAAGTAAGGCAGTAAATTTGTAAAAACTACCTACATATTCAAAACATTACATTTTCCTCCTTCTAAGTATAAACATACACTTCAAATGTTAAACTAATAATAATGTCTAAAATAGCCATCCACTACAACTCATAACATAGGATAGCTTAGATGAGTGCATAGGCACACATTATATATTATGCCTACGAGAGTTGATATTATTAAAGTATGTAAGTATAGATAAACAGAATTAACTTATGTGCTATTTTAAGTAATACAGATAGATTAAGCTAAGTAAGTACCTTACCTATATAATACATTACTTTCGGGTTATGACACGTGATCTTAATCTCAAACTGCGAGGTGTATATTGAGAGTGAGGCCGGTGCTGGGGCGTACCCGGATCGTTATCAACGTGATCAGCTTGTGGTGGGCAAGCAGAGGACTCCGACTCGAGCTCGTCCACGTCATAGCCACCGCCACCGCGACCGCCGCCGTGAACCGCAATACCAGCTGCTTCGCGAATTCTAACGCGGCGCCCTTCTACAGCTTCGGAATCCGGTGATCGCGTTAAAGGAGTCGACCAACCTTCATTGAGAGTTTTTTTCTTCGAATCATATAAATCCGCCTGCGGTTCACACGATAACGTATGTCGCGATTTTCTAGAAGTTTTGTTTAATAGTTGATCGATGTGTCTTTTAGAGGTACGATTATCATCGTTGGTTTTTACAACATACGAAACGGGCCCGCTTTGACCTACCACTACGCCCTCCTTCCACTTCAGATCTTTGCTAGCATATTCGCGCACGAGCACATTGTCCCCGGGCGCGACGTCTCGCGCTACCCCGCCGCGCCGCGCCTCCTGCACGCTCTGCGCACTGCGCACGACATCGCCCGTGTTGGGTCGGATCAGGTCTAGCCGCCCGCGTAAACGTCGTCCTAACATAGCTACTGCGGGCTCTTTTTGGGTTGTGCAATGCTCTGTATTTCTATAGGTAAATAAGAATTTACAAAGAGCCGTGACATAATTTTCGTTTTCTACCGTTGCCTTTTTTAAAATTTGTTTTACCTGACGAACCACGTTTTCCGCTGCCACGTTGCTCGAAGGGTGGTAAGGTGCCACTAAAACTCTTTTAATTCCATTCATCTCTAAATATGATGAATATTCTTTAGACGAAAACGGCGTTCCGTTATCGGTCACTATAGATTTAGGTAAGCCAAATCGAGCAAATATCTTACGAAAAGTTGCAATAACTACCGCTGCAGATGTTGTAGCGACGCATTCTACTTCTATCCATTTAGTGTTAGCGTCAATCAACACAAGATAATATTTATTCTTGTAAGGCCCTAAGAAATCGACGTTTAAACGTGACCAAGGTTCCGCGGGCCAGGGCCACGAGTGCAGGGGCGCGGGCGGAGCCTTATCGCGTTGGGACGAGCACGCAGTGCATTCGCGACAAATTCTTTCAATGTCTGCGTCTAAGCCCTCCCACCATAAATAGTTACGTGCAACCTGCTTCATTTTAACGACGCCTAAGTGACCACTGTGCAGCTCCCGCAACACCGTAGCTTTGAGACTATTAGGTATAACTACGCGATAGCCCCACACGAGACAGCCATGCTCTAAAAACATGTTTTCTCTTTTTTGGAAAAATAATTTATCTTTATTATCCTGCGCACGTTCTGGCCAACCAAATTTTATATATCCTATTATTTTGTTTAACTGAGGATCTTTCAACGTCTCTGCTTTTACTTCACGAAAAGTAATAGGCATTTTGTCTTCAAGAAAATTTAAATAACTACCTTTCGAAGTTTTACTATATTGTTTTTTTGTTTTGAGAGGTAATCGCGACAGTAGATCAGCAAAACAATTTTGCGGCGAAGGCACGAATTCGATATCAAAGTTGTATGCAGCCAGTCGTACGGCATATCTTTGTAAACGACTGGCGGCAGTCTGTGGGATACCTTTATTTTTCCCAAAAATATAGCTAAGAGCTCGATGGTCACTCCGCAATAAAAAGTGTCTGCCATATAAATATTGATGGTGTTTCGACACGCCGAATACTATTGCTAAGGCTTCCTTATCGACCTGTGAGTAGTTGAGCTCGTGTGCGTTGAGAGTGCGAGAGGCGCAGCTGACCGGCCGCTCCGAGCCGTCGGGGTAACGGTGCGTGAGGACAGCTCCGAGCCCGTAGCCCGAGCTATCTACGGAAAGGATTAACGGTAACTTTGGGTCATAATGCGCCAACACCGGACTACTGCTCAATACATGTTTAATTCTATTAAAGGCCACATCACAATTATCGGTCCAATTCCACCTGGTATTTTTCTTTAATAATTCATACAAAGGATTCAATATATCGCTTATATTGACACAGAACTTGCCATAAAAATTTACAAGCCCCAAAAAGCTTTTTAACTGTGTTACATTTTCTGGGACTGGAGCAGACACTATAGCTTCTATTTTTTTATTATCTGCATGAAGCCCATGTTTATCTATGCGGTATCCTAAGAACGTAACGCTATCTTTAAAAAATTCACATTTAGCGAAATTTACTCTTAAACCGGCATCTCTTAATCTGCTCAAAACGGCTTGTAAATTTTCAAGGTTATTTTCTTTGCTTATTCCGCTGCAGCAGATGTCGTCTTGAAACACTACCGTAGACGGAAGGCCAGAAAGTATTTCCTCTATCATTTTTTGAAAATTTTCAGGAATACACTTTATTCCATATGGAACTCGTTTATACACAAAAGTCCCTAAATGTGTAGTGATAGCCGACATGGGTTGTGAGTCTTCCGATAACAATACTTGTTGATAAGCATGGGACAAATCTAATTTTGAATATACAACCCCTCCGGCAAGGGTGGCAAAAATTTCTTCAATACGCGGAAGAGGTTAATGAAAGTCCTTCAACAGCGGATTGATAGTTATTTTGTAGTCTCCGCATATACGGATGTCACCATTTTTTTTAACAATAGGCACTATGGGCGTCCCGTAATCCGAACGATCCACTTTGTAAATGACGTCATCGCGTTGCAAGCGTTCTAACTCGTGCTCGACCGGCGCGCGTAATGCTAGCGGCAGCGGGCGAGCCTTGACAAACACCGGTGTATTGTCCGCTAAATGCAGTTGCATACGTACTTTGCATGTCCCAAGCCCATCAGCAAAAACTTCGGGAAACTCTTTGCGTAACCTTTCAACTGATGTATCAGTTTTGTCTAATAAGTGATGACAATGGTTCACACTAATACCTAACATTCTTATCCATATACGGCCCATTAAAGGCGGGCCACCGTTTTCAATTACAAAAAGCTGTAATAGCTCACATCGCGATGCGTATGTAACTTGGACCTCGACAAACCCTAGTGGTTTAATAATACCTCCAGTATATGATTTCAGAGTTAATGCTTTCTTATGTAGCGGTAAATTATGAAACAATTCGTCATAACATGACTTTGAAATTGCGGAGAATTTACAACCAGTGTCCACTTCAAATCTTAGTACATGCCCCTCAACCGACAAATCTACATAATACGGATCATCTTCAATACCACATGATAAACTATAAAAATTCGCGTCATCGTCATCGGAATCAGAGTCAACTAAAAAAAACTGACCTTTACCCTTCCGTGCAGAGTCTAGTTCATGACCACCTTCGTACTTACGGCACATCACTTTTAAATGACCTTTTTCACCACAACGATCACAACTATAAGCTTTGAAACGGCATCTCGCAGCTGCATGCCCATCCCTGCCGCACCGCGGGCAAGGGCTGCGCTGTGCGCTTGCCGCTTTTGTTGTCGCGGCGGGCCGGTCGCGTCCCGCCGCGCCCGATGATGTCGTGGCGAAGGTGCGGCGCGACCCACTCGCCGCCGCCGCCACGCGATGGATTCCTTCAGCGGAGGGCCCGGCGCCCCCGGTACCTCCATAGCCGCTCGTTACCGCCATCGCTGCGTGCCGATCAGCCGCCTCTAAAGCCAGTGCGAGCTCCACTGCTCGCTTATAATCCAATTCACGTTCTGCAAAAAGTCTGGATCTCATATCCTCTTGATGCAGCCCCGACACGAATTGATCTCTTAGATTGATCTCCAAGGAATCTGCAAAGTTGCACGTTTTTGCTTCAAACTCTGTAGATATTCGTTGACGGTCTCGCCTGTCGCTTGCTTTCTTTGCCTGAAAACGTGCCGTTCTGCGATTTCTGACCTTCGCGGTTCAAGGTGCTGCTTCACTATTTTCTCAAGTTCGTCAAAAGTCTTTGTTTCGGGTAAGGCGGGTGCACATAAGTCGCACATAAGCTCGTAACACGAAATTCCAACATGAGTCACTAAAGTAGCCACGTGCAGATTTTCCGCGATGCTATTTAACGTTATAAACTGTTTTATTCGCCTACAATACGCGTCCCAATTGTGAGTGCCTATCTCAAACACTTCTATTTTGCCTATAGGCATGATCAAACACTTAATGAGCGTAATATTCTAATTAAATCTCGACTGCGCCAAATGGAATGTATGCAATGAAAGGCAGACTATCGCAGAATGGTGTTTATTATAACAGCAGTGTGGAACGTAAGTGTTGACAAATGAGGGTGGCAGTAAATTTGTAAAAACTACCTACATATTCAAAACATTACAATGTATGTTGCCAGGATCCCAGAGTAGATATCGACAGTATAAAAATACCAATAGTCACAGAAGCTAGAAATCTAGGTCTTGTTTTTGACAGGGAAATGAGATTTGTTAAGCACATTAGTGATAAAATTAGAACAGCATTTTATAAATTAAAAGTTCTTTATGGCATAAGAAGGTATCTTTCAGAGCAGGTAAGGATGCTGTTGTGTGACCTTCTAGTACTTTCACCATTCAATTACTGCAGTGCAGTGTATGGGCCGCGTTTATATCTTGAAACAGAAAAAGCAATTCTAAGAGTACAAAATGCGTGTGTAAGATTCTGTTTCAGCGTACCAAGAAGAGAACACATCACACCTTACCTTGTACAGAAACATATTATAAATATGAAAGCTAGAGGAGAGCTTCACCTCGCGTGTACAACACAAAAGGTGATTTGGAACAAAAGACCAGAGTACCTGTTTGAGAAACTGATATGTATAAAAGACATTCACACATATAATACCCGTGCTAAGTCTCTGCTTATGCTTTCTCTTGGTAAAACTCAGTTGGGAACTGGTTTTTCCTGAATGATCATTCTAACCTGCTACTCTCAAATATTCCTCGAGTAACACCTTTCTTCGAGAAAAAGGAGTATGCTGAAAATCAGCCTTGCATAGATCAAGTGTCTACGCTGCACAGTGCTGAGCATACCCCTATTGCCTAAGAATAAAATATTTAGTGTTGTTTTATAAATGTAATTTGTTGTGGCAATAAACATGTTTTATTATTATTATTATACTAACAATATTATTTTTCCTAAATACATTAAATAAATAATAGGTATAATAATTCAAAAAATGTAACATAATTGGTAACATATTAAGAATCGGGTATGGAAACTGACGGATCATCGTCATGGATATCTGCTCCATCTTTGAAGAGAACCTGTCCGAGCAAGGTGTGCAGACATTGCAACAAACGCAGACGTAAACATATTTCTACCTCTGAACCTAAAGAAATTGATTGCGTTTGCGAACATGTAGAAATAATTGCCGAACAAAAAACTGTAGAGAATAATACAATTAGACTGAATTCTGTAAATTCTACAAACCTTAAACCCATTTTGACGCATTGATCCTCATGACAAAATGATTACTACTGATACAAATGATTCCCGTCCTCGTCCTCCACCCATTGGTAGGTCGATGTATGAGCCCACGGATGTAGCTCCCTTTATTGTACATGTACAAAGAGAACAAACCAGTCCGAACGATAATACCACTCTACATCCTATTGCCTTTGGTAAATTTTTACAGAAGCAATGTTTCACGTATATTGTTAATGGCAGCCTAAAAAGAATAGGTCGGAACAGAATTTCCCTTGCATTCACACATTTTGAAAATGCTAATTCGTTCCTAGTGCATGATAGTCTAACCAAAAATAATCTCAAAGCATTCGTTTCTTATAATGGCATGGAAGCCGTCCACTCTTGCCTCCGCAAACATAGCCGACGCACATGCATGATGCAGTGAGGAAAAGAAAGAGTGCACTTGCAGAAATTAATGTGAACCTGTGGTGGAGCAGGCTAATTTGGCCCCCAAATCTCCGTACTGCAACTCAAGACATAGAACATCAATTGCGGCCCGCACAATAACAATAATTTCCTAGCTAATAATATATAGCCTAATGATTTATCTTTTGCAGATTTTACCCCTCCACTATATCTGTTACCATCTACAGAGTTTAATCAAGTACCTACAATAGCAGTGAATAAACCACAGTCCAGAACTGCTCACAACCAGATGAAGAAGGGAACACTAAAAGGTCAGGAAAGAAATATTTATGAAAATTGATTACCTTCATAGCCTACCTTTCCACATCCATCGATGTACATTGAGGTTGAATACTTTTATTCTAAGCGTAAAAAGGATGCTGAGTCATTAATGCTATGTGATTACATTAAAATATACCATCAGGTTCCGCAAATGTAGGCACCCACCAATGTGAGCTAGATTAGATACCTACCATAACTAATGTCTTTGGTAGTTGTCAATACAAAGACACAATATCTTGAATTGTTTTTGCGATCATTGCAAAGTCCCAGCTTACGAGTGGCCCATTACCTACCACCGGTCATTACATCGGCCTGGCGAAGCCAAGGCTGACCTGAAAGCGGCCAAGGCTAAAGAGATGCAACTTGAGGCCGAAACGAATCTTGAGGAAGAGGTAAAAAAGAAGCGAGAAGCGACGGCCGCTTTCTTCCTGAAATCCCCGGGAATGGCAGCAGCCAAATCGGTTGAGGAGGGAAAAGGGACTGCGGACCTGGAGGGGTTAGTGCAGGATTCCTTAGCGACTATTGAGAAGGTCGCCAAGACATTCTTCAACCTGAAAGGCACGTACGTCAAGTTCCTGAGGGAAGCGGCTGAGACCAAAAAGGTTTCAGTGGCAGAAATACGAGCACGTACAGTGTCCGAGGAGATGGCTTGCCTAGAGACGGCCAATGCGCGCCTCTCAAGTGAGATGGAGTTGCTGTGGAAGAAGGTGGAAGAGCTACGGACGGCTAGCGTGCAACCAGCTATAGCTTTAGATGCGGCCCTTACCCCGAACCCCGAACCCGGCGTGGAAGACTGCCCTCGAAGATGTGGTGCGTACGGTCATGGTGCAGGTAGGCACGATGGTCAGTGCCCGCTTTAAGAGCCTGGAAGAACGGCTGGTTCCTGAGAAGCGCCTCCGACCACCACTGGCCGCTGATAGACGTCGGGAACAGGAAAAAGTAATTTTGCGTGCGCCTTCATATTCATATTCATATTATGAATGTGAAAAAGACTGCAGGCGTCGAAGTCAGCGCTGCTAAGCCGGCTGAGCCTAAAGAGAACACTCCAGCTCCACTGCCTCTACTCCAGCTATGGATTGACGTGGTTAGGCGAGGAGCAAGGAAGGTGCAGAGAGAAGAACGGCCAAAGACGACGCCGCCCCCATCTCAAAGGCCCCAAACTACGAACCGGAGGTGCAGGCTCAGAAGGCCACAAAACGAAAGACGACAAAACTCCGCCCCCTGCGCACTGCAGCCCTAACTATTAGGCTGCTTCCGGGGCGGAGGCAAAAACCTACGCCAAGGTTCTTGGCGAGGCCAAAAGTCGCAAAAACCTGGGGGCCCTCGAAATGCCGCCCGTAGGAATAAGGACTGCGGCAACTGGGGCCCGCATACTTGAGGTCCCGGGCTTCGAGAAAAGCGTGAAAGCAGACTCCCCTCAAGAAGGTTTTCGAGGGGGCGGAAGACATCCGGGTTTCGAGCAACAGTCACTACAGACCTGCGGGTGAGCGGCCTCGATGATTCGTTCGCCACCTTGGAATTGTTGGAGGCCGTTGCTAAAGCGGGCTGCTGCGAACCATTGGCTGTTAAAGCCGGCGAGTTCAGGCGGGGAGCGGCAGGAATGGGTGTCGCATTTGTGCGATGCCCTACGACGGCTGCCATAAAGGTTATGGCGAATGGTGGCCGGCTTCTTGTAGGCTGGCAGCGCGGGTTCAGATACTGGAATCCCGACCCCGCCGCTGCTACCGTTGCCTTGTACTAGGCCATATTAAGGCCCAGTGCAAGTCCGAGGTCGACCGCAGCAACAAGTTTTTCGCTGCGGGAAAAAGGGCCACAAGGCCAACGATAGTTCTGCTGCCCCGCACTGCACTCTATGTGTAGCTTCAGGGAAGCCAGTTGAGCACCTCTCCGGGGGCAAGGCATGCGCCATGCCTCCGACCAAGACAAGGGCGAGGAGGAGAAGAGCTGCAACAAAGGCCAGGGCCAAGTCGCAACCATCTCGCACTGAAACAGTGCAAGTGGATCGCATGGAGGAAAATTAGTATGGCCTTGACTTTCCTCCAGGTGAACAACAACCACTCCGCTAAGGCTCAGGACCTACTACTCCAGAGCATGGTGGAGAGGTTGATAAGCGTGGCCGTGGTCGCCGAGCCATATAAGGTACCATCAAGATCTGATTGGGTTGGGGATCTCGACGGCTTGTTCGCGATCACTAACCAGTCTCCCACCCAGTCCCCTCCCTTGAGGGAGTCGTGAGGGGCTTCCGGGCATCTCGGATCGGCGAGGCAATGATCATTGGGGTGTACCACTCTCTCAACAAGCCCCTGCATGAGCTGGAGACTCTTCTCGGAGAGATGGGGACCCTGATCGGCCAGAGCCGACCTCTGCCGCCCAATTGTATTGCTTGATGAGGCTGGCAAGCTCCTGGAGCGTGTTGTCGCTGCCCGCCTCGTCAAGCACCTTACGAACGTTTGCCCAGATCTGATCTGGCAATCAGTTTGAGTTCCAGAGAGTTCGCTCGACGTTGGATGCAATATCCCGCGTCCACGATCTCTCCGAGATGGCGTGCTCCAACGGCGAGGTCATGTTGGCAGTATCGCTTGACATCGCCAACGCCTTCAATAGTCTGCCGTGGAGTACAGTTTTGGGTTCTCTGGGGCATCATGCGGTGCCCCAATACCTCCAACGTATCGTCGGGGACTACCTCTCAGAAAGAGAGATTGTCTACCCGACGCGAGAAGAATGATGAAATTTGGTAGAGGTAGATGAGGCACTGGTTTAACTCATAGGATACTTTTCATCATCATCATCATCATCCATCACCAAGCGCGTGATAAAACGCTATATGCTTGGGCACAGCATAGACAAAATATAAGATCTCCGCCTACGTCAAGCAAGATCTTAATGATGACAGTCCTGTCAAAGTTTGTGTCAGTTTCTGATAAAAAAATAAATTGTCTTAGCCAAAAGCAAAGTCATTTTGACGACTCGATACACTAGACATGTTCGGAGATCGTTATGGCTGATGAAATGTAACACAAATACCGCCAAGGGTGATGAAATGTAATGACAACTTTATTTTATTATTATTGTTTACTGATTAATATACGAAGTATTTAAATGTACTCAAATAATACTATTATAGCAATTGCGTTTGCATGTAAATATGTTTTGACATTTTGGTATAAAGATAGATATGCCCTTAGAAAAATAATAGGCTACTCGAAGTACTAATCCTCTGCGGACGTAGTCGCGGGCACCAGCTAAATAAGCACTAGCTATCTGTACATGTACCGCGTCTCCACAGAATAAGTCATTCTTTTATGGGACAATGTATACGATTCTATTATAAACTTCCCAATGTTATCCGAGATTTGCCTATTTATAAGTTTTAAATTACTATTAAAACTAAACTCTGTCAAAAAGGTTATGACAAAATTTCGGATTACTTGGAGGATAAAACAGCTTGGGACTGATCACTCCAAGATCTACCTATTCCCCCCGAGATTTTCCGCCTTACAGTGGCGGGAGGGTGCTCAGTAGCTGTGGCTTGGGTCACCACAGTGAATCTAAGAGGAATCAATAGGCCTGCCAGTGATAGAAGATAGCCCGAAGTGGGACCGGTCCTATGGGCTTTGCCCTCTAAGTCAACATGGGAGTGGTCACCGTAGGTTACGGTGGTGTATGGGCGCCACTGCAACTGAGGCGGGCCGCGGTATCGTATGGGCGGCACCGCGGCTGAGAGAGAGGCCACGGCGGGAGAGGAGTGCCGGTATTACAGTGAGCCGCTATTCCTGCCTTCCGTGGCCTTGACGGGGTCGCCATTGTTAGATGGCGGATGCGGTGAGGTCGCTGGGGAAGAGGACTTTCGGTATTGAGGGGTGCCGCTGTCCCTATCCTCTGCAGCCGAAGTTGCAGACGGTGGGGCTACTCACCTGACCCATCGTAGGGGGACGTGGGGCGCCCAGACTCGGGGGAGTCTGGTGTCCATTTGCGGGTTTGGTCCCCCGAGGCGGTTGCGGCACGTCAAGTGTTCTGGTATGCTGCAAGAGGGAAGGGTCCGGTAACGAACAGCCGCGGTGGGTTCGCGGTCTTGTGCGAAATCTGTACCGTTCCTGCCAAAGGCAACAGTGGCGGAACACCGCAGAGGTTTGGTGGGTATTCTGTTAGAGACTCCCACATATACACAGTGCTCTTCCCGGGATCGGTGGTATCCAAGGGCGTACCCAGGTAGGGGCAGGGGGGGGCAGCTGCCCCCCCCTAGAAGATTAAATAAATGTAATTTTTTTTGGCAAATAGAAATTAAAAACATATTACCTACTCTGCGCAAAATGAAGTGTTGGAAACAAAATATCTTTTCAGCCAGATTTTTTTTTCTATAGTTAAATATTCTACAATATTCGATATAGAGTCTATGTATAGTGAGTCGTGTCGGTCGTGCCGCAACGTATTTATTAGAATATTTTATATAGTGACTTTCAGCCGCCGTCAAACGAAACGCAAAATGTTTTGATCAAGTTTTGATACACTTTATTTATTTCTTTATTTCGTTTTTATTATTTTTTAGTGATAATTAATGTGACAGTAACGATTCATAGTCGAGAATTTAATTTCTGGAATCTGATTTTGATTACGCGACAGAATAAATAAAAACTAAGTAAGGTTTTGATGCAAGTTTGGTTTTATTTATTATATTAATTTGTTTTCAATGCTAAAATAAAATAATATTCAATATGTTGCATATTATTTTAAGTAGTATATATCTGTACAGATTTAGTTTAAGATTCTTAGTGTTTATAAAATAAAATTGTGAAAGTATCAAATTCAAATTTCATAGTATATTCAGTGTTTACAACTAAAAGATTTTTGCTGCGGTTTTATCTGTGCCGCAGCTCACTAGACAGACTCTAGTAATTCTAGTATACTGTTAGCGATGCAATATAATTTAAATGTCCCGCAAAACCGTCGCATCTCGTAGTTTCCGGTTCCGCCGAGACAATCAGAGAGCCATCTAGGATTAAAGCCGAATATAATTGGGAGAAAACAACATCTAGCGCCATCTAGTTTCGGACGGCAGTACTTTTTCCAGTAAAAATAAATAGGATCAATTTATACGGTCAATAGCGACATCTTGTATTGAATAGCAATACCGCGAAGAACGTTCTAGCATGGACTATTCTGGAAAGAAAAGACAGTGATAGCAAGTATAAGACAAGGATGGAAATAGAGTCGAGTATTTTCTACATATTTCGGGAGCAAGAATATTTCAATATATAAGCGGAAGCGTGAGGCAGAGCACGTCAATTTAGTTCGAATACAATTCAGTTCGGAGTGTAATACGAGCGAATATTTCATACGACATAGTGTCTTATAGTTTCGTTGCGGCGACACGAGATTTACGTTTACTGTGCAACAACTGGAAATATTACTCCGTCAAATGGATATCAGGAAATTCTTTGAAAGAGGTGAGTCAAAACAAAACACTTAAGTAGGTACCTAATATGATTATTTGATTTAATGGGGGGCTTTGACTCTCTTGTAAGTGTATATCTTAAGCATTACTTACAATATTTAAATTTATTAATTACAAGACGTGGTTTTGTTATAATAGCTAAAATAACATTTGTGAATATTTTGTGATTAAAAAGTAAAAAAAAAACATAAAAGAAAGATCCTTGCAATATTTTGGATTTATTAATAAGTCCATACCGACAACAAAGTCCCTTTTCTCTAACGTCACACCAAGTGTATTATTTCAAATTACCTAGTTATGCTTAGTTGGCGTTCAAACCATATATATTAGAATGTGAAACTTGATCTTTATTTTCGTCTTATACAACCCGCCTAAACACTGTAAGAGTATTTTTGTGTATCCATTTTTTAGGGAGGACACGCGAAAAAAGAAAAAAAGGTCGGGAAAGTAGCAGTGGAAGCGATGAAAATGACAACCATGATAAAACCACTCATGTAATGCCAAGATCATTGCATGCTAACATTGGACAAGCGTCAATTTCTCCTGTAGAACCTGTTAATATATCTGTTGCCGACTATTCTTCTCCATCGACATCCCAACAAACTTATGACGTCAACGTCGATCCTGAAATTATAGTGGACGATGGCTGTCATGAAAATGATCTGGGACGTTATGTTGGGTTGGCTACCCAGCTATCGACGGAAAAGAAGAGGGAGTTGTTACAAAATCCTTGGATCCCGCCCAGAAATTACGATTTTGAAAGTGATGCAAGCCATTTAAAAAGAAAATTTAACCATGCTTGGTTGGATCAATATTCACCATGGCTAGTATATTCCAAGCGACTAAAAGGTGCTCTTTGTAAGCATTGTGTTTTGTTCCCTCCGCCCATTAGCACTGTGAGAGGAATTTTGGGATCGTTTATGGTCAGGCCATATATAAAGTTCAAAAATATGCATGAAGACTGCCGAAAGCATGCAACGACCAACCTTCACCAAACGGCGACAAATGCTGCAAAAAATTTTCTTGAAAATGTTCCTGTAGACATCCAACTGCAAAGTGGACACCAAAAAGAAATCGATGAAAACAGACAAATATTGTCATCAATTATTTCTTGTATAGTATTTTGCGGCACACATGATATGCCTCTTAGGGGCAAACAAGCAGATGAGGGTGTTTTATTAGATTTATTGAAGTTGAGAATCAATTCAGGGGACGACAGATTAAAGATTCACCTGGAAAAGTGCCGTCGCAATGCAGTTTACACATCACCAAAAATACAAAACGAATTGATAAATTTATGTGGCGAAGTTATTAAGGAGAATATAATTAGTGAGGTTCAGAAGACCATGGCTTACGCAGTCTTAGCTGATGAAACAGCAGACGTATCTGGGAAAGAACAGCTGTCAATAGGCGTGCGGTTCTACGACGAAAGCAAAAGGAAAATCAGAGAAGAATTTGTAGGGTTCGTTGAACTAAAAGCACAAAATGCTTCCGCAATTGCCGAAGCAATTGACAATTTCTTAATTAGTTCTAACCTCTCAACCGAAGATTGCGTAGGTTTTGGATTCGATGGCTGTTCTACAATGGCAGGGAAAGAGGGTGGCGTACAAGCCATTTTGAGAAAAAAATATCCTCGTGCTTTATATTTTCATTGCTCAAGTCACAAACTCAACCTTGTTGTGAATGATGCGAACGCAGTGCCAGAAATTAGAAATACTGTCGCCACTGTAAAGGATGTTATAACGTTTTTCAGGGAATCGAATACACGTCGAAACTACGCTCCAAACCTATCACGATTATGTGAGACGAGATGGTCAGAAAAATATAAATCAATCAGAAAGTTTTCTCAACATTTTTCAGAGCTTGTGAAATCTCTAGAAACGTTATCCGTAGAAGGAAATTATGCCACCAGAAAATCTGCATATCAGTTGCATTCAGCCGTTACAAAACCAGTGTTTATTGTTACTCTACAAACAATAGCCAAATATTCAGCAGTTTTAGAACCAGTAGTTAACGCACTGCAAGCTAAATCGATCGAAATGATCTCGGTAGGGGAACACATCAAAAATATCAAGGACATTCTCAGAAATGACCGCGAGTTTCCTGATAGAATAAGTAATGAAATACTTCAAAAAGCACGAGCTCTTGCAATGGATTTGAACATAGAAATTTCGGTTCCACGTCTTGCTCATAAGCAAACACATAGAAGTAATCCGCCATCAGACAATGATAACGAATATTGGCGGCGTTCCCCGATAATCCCATACATTGATTCACTCATTTCATCACTGAATATTCGATTCTCCCAAGAAAATACTCCGGCGTTTGCTTTAAGCAGGCTACATCCCTTGTATATGACAAAAACCAGCATCACAGACCTACACAAAAACGCAGAATCATTCCAAGAATTTTATAACCTGGATATCACCGGAGAACTGAACCTTTGGCATAATTTATGGGTGACGAAGGCTTTATCAGATGATCAATTAAGGGACATAGAAGTAATTGATCTGTTCAACGAAGCCAACATTTTTTACCCTGCTGTCAGAAAGGCATTAATTATTTTAAGCACTATCCCATGCACCACGGCGACCGTAGAACGGTCCTTCAGTACGCTGCGAAGAGTTAAAACGTGGCTTAGAAGCACCATGGGTGAAGAAAAGCTTACGGGTTTATGTCTGATGAGCGTACATCGCAACTATTTAAAAGACAACAGTGAGTTTATTGAAAAGACTGTCATAGACAAATTTGCGGCAAATCCGAGAAGATTACTGTTAAATTAATATATACATACATAATATAATAATATATATTATACATAATGTATGGTATAATTATGTATAATATTTTGTTTTGTGTCATCATCAAAATTAATGAATAAAAGTCAATTTTCATGATTTTTTGTTTCAATATACCCGACAGACGTTCTATTCGAAACAGGTATAAGCAGCCCCCTGCCCCCTCCTAGCTGAAATCCTGGGTACGCCCTTGGTGGTATCCATAAAATATTACAATGTATCAAAAAAATCTACCTACTCGGGTATTACGATGTCAAAGTGTAACGTGTCTTGCCTTAGTGCACAAAAAATAAAAGAATATTTGTTGTATATATTAAAAAGATAAAAAAAATCGGTCTATGCCCATGGTCCACATTTATAGTTCACCTGGCTGTACCAGGCGTAATTATTTCTTCCCGTCGTCTACCTGTTGTAAAAAGACAAGCCCACTGAGTTTCTTGCCGGATCTTCTCAGTCGTAGTCGCGTTCCGATTCGGTTGTAGAATTAAGAAAAAGTAAATGTAAAATGACAATTTCTAAGTGCCCCCGTAGGACTATACGGAATAAATAATTTGATTTGATTTATCCAGTATTCTGCTTTATAGAAACGCCCGAAACGCGAGTTATACCCACGCGCTTCGATTTCAGTGTGCAGTTAGCGTGCAGCCAGTCGCGATTGCGCCACAGTGACGAACGAACGGTGTGACGGTTATGTAAAGAATACCTAATCGTGTGATTATTGTTTGTTTGCTTTGTGAATACTTGATTGAAATATTATATTTACAATCACAAAACTCGAAAGAAACTCAAGTAGGTAGATAAAATTAAAATACTGTACGCGGGCAGCCCTACCGCGTGTTTACGTACCGCGCGGCTGTAGGTAGTTATTTCAGGACAGGGCCATGTTTCAACACTGGATAGATAATATTACTGTGATTGTAAATACTAATTACAAAATTACAACATTAATAATATACTAAGGGATAAAGGTGATTTAAAGTCATTCTAAGTGTTAAGTCAGGTCTAGCGATATCACAATGAAACTCATTATATAAAGAAAAAAGGCGTCTTAATTAAATTGAAATATAGTCAACATAATAAATAAGTAGGAAGTACCTTCCTACTTAAATGGAATGGTCTCCTGGGCGCAAACGAATCACAGTGGAAGTGATCCATTAATTATCTAAAAAAACTACGGTTTCGATGGGATACTATGTTGAATCAAGTGGAAACATATTTTTGACAATCCTTATTCGAGTACAAGTAGTTCATAATTGGCAAGACCTTACAGTTAGTAAGTGTAAGGCCTTTGATAATTTGTCATTAAACTGGAGCTTTTGTAAGACAGCCGGTGGGTGAGCCGGTTTAATTTTCCAGACGCGTCACGTCACTAGAATTAGAGATCCGATAGATAATTAAAAAACTTCCTCCGGATCCCACCCAGTCGTTTTATAACTTCCTAAGTGTATATTCCAAAGTTAACGTAAAGTCATTATATATTGTGTTTATTGTAGTGTTAAATAAATAACAGAATTTAGGTAATACGGGAAAGTGTATCAATTTTAATTATACAGTAATAACAATTGGTGGTACCTAAACGACTTTTAGGTAAACTGTTATGGCGTTTGTGTCTCGGTATACACAACGCATTTATGGTTTATTCATCTGATCAAAACAAGAAATCATGCATTATTATATGAAATCGATATAAAAAAATACTGTCTGCATTCGTAAAGCATAATTAACCATTGGATTAGTATTCACTAAGAGTGTACAGTAAGGTTATGTTTCCATCTTTATTAGTATTTTAAGTGGGTTTCAGTGAATCAGAACTTAAACTAGGTGTATTTTCTCGAGGACAGCACAGTTCCAAGTGATGTCTGAATGAATTTCTCACGGTTTCGATATGGTGATATTCAGTCATGGTGGGAAGTGCCGAGCATCGCGTACTTTTGTTCTCTGTTCAGGACTGCATTCAACCTTCTGGATTTTGACATCGAAGTAAGTGGCATCAAATAACTCTTTTAGAAGTTGCATCCTTGCATAACTCATAATGTTGGACACTAAAATACAAAAATTTTGTAGGAACTTGAGGAAGCTTTGCTGACAGATGGAACGGAAGAATCAGCCAGTTCGCTCCTCACTGAATTGATTGTTCGCCTTCTAAACGGTTGTTTAGGCAATAATGACATCTCCGCGTTTAATTATCAGGTAATAAAAATGTGTAATTTGATAAAGAGTTGAGTGTTAAATAAGATGCCTGTCTTGATGTACTATCAAATCACACTATTGAATGCTTACAGATGTATTTGAGGCGATTATTTCGCCAAAAATGTCAAGAAACAGGTCGGTACAATCCATTCAACACGGACATAGACTTCCAATTTCTTCCACTCCGCACTAAGGTTGAAATTTTGTATGCATTGTGTGATTTCCGATTGGATGCTGAAGATGTCTTTGACTTGTTTAGAAACCTTGAAGCAGAGAGCTTGAGAGTTGAGCCCCTTGGGTAAGGAACTTAATTTCAATACATATTGTTTAACCTTGCGTAATTTTTTCATAAATTTTTGATTTCATACCACAATAAAATATCATATTGTTAACCCCTCAGCTGTTGCTAACCAAGATAACAAAAGATTTTCTATTGTGTCTGGTTCCTGATACATGTGATGGCTGAATATTATTGACTATTCAGTATAATTTTTTCCATGATTGAAACATTTAAATATATTTTTTTACAGTTGGGATGACAATTACTCAGCATACTGGTACTTTTATGGCACAAGATTATACAGGGAGGATGTTTTAAGGAAGCCAAAAGGCAAAAACAAAAGAAAAAAAGTTAAAGAGAGCAAAAAACGCAGTGGTTTCCCTGGTGATGGTTGGCTCAATGAAGAGGATTCGGAGCGAGTGTGGCAAGTGGTCTGCTTCACTGAGGAGGATTGGACCCACCTGACAGAGAAATTCAGTAGGGCCACCAGCAAGATTGAAAAAGAGCTGTACCGCTCTCTCTCACAAAACTTTCTGCCAGAAATACCAAGGCTTTTCCAAGAAAAAGAGCGGCTCCAGCGTAAAAGGTAAGCTAATTGAACTCTTATCATCTAATGCAAAAATATACAACTTGGACTTTCTTTTAATAAATTTAATAGATATAACTTGAAAGATGACAACAAAAAAAAATACAATTTAATATACATGAAATCTGGGCTTAGAAGTTACAAATCCTCTGATATAATTAATAATGTACCTGTACTCTTATATAATTATGTATCATTTCAAACTAATTCTTAGTTTGTTATATATATTTCCCACTTGCTGCATTAACCATATAACATAGCTAATTAACATTAGACTTCCTACTACAATAAGCATGATAATATTGATTGATAATATGTAGCATGTGCTACACTTAATTAGTTTCTTACTTGATATCTAAGAAAATATTACAATATTAATTATCAATGTAAAAAAATACTTATTTGTTGTAAATTTTGTAAGTAAGCAAAGGCTACTTACCAAGGAATGGAAAAGGGTTGATATGTTCTTGTTGTATTTATCCATCCATTTGATATGATTATGTAGTTTAAAATAATCATAGAGATATTAGCTATAGCATTCTACCAACTATTTAACTACTATTACTCATACATGAAGGAAACTGGAAGCAATAAGACAGGATAGGACTTTCTTTGATTGTCTCACTAAAGATGATCAGTTATGGATATACATATATGCTCCATTGAAAACATTATGACTACTCCTAGAAACAATTTTTCTTTATACCTACCAAGCACAAAACACTTTGCAGAACTGTTTTGGATCAAACCAGCCATGCCCAAGAACAAAACAGAGCACGTATGGGTTGGAATGATGAGTGGGAATCTGCGCGTTGGTCACCGCAAGGCGCCGACGAAATCGCAGAGGACCTTTATAATGAGGTGGGACTAGCATGTAACTTAATGTCAGATACCAAAAACCGACATGACGATGCCAGGGAACAACGTCATATGAAGCGGCACGTCAAACATAATACATCACGGCGATTAAAACCTAAATCAAAACATTCGCGCCATTTAAGTCTTAACACCATCCAAGAGTTGTTTAATGCTGGACCTTCTCCATTCAATAAAATAAAACGTAATCATCAAAATACCAAGACAAAAACGGCACATCGTTCAATACAATATACCAAGCCAAGAAATTCACATGGTTCAATGCAATATATTCAAGATAATATTATCCGTGCATTACAATGTATATCAAAAACATGGCACTCAACAGAACACGTGAAAAAAACTACATTAAAAGATAAGTTGCATATGATGCAAATGCGAAAGAACATAGAGTCTAAGACAGAAACTGTAAAGTTATGCATCCAAGATAACAGTTTAGGGGTTAATAATAAATCTGGGCCTGAGCAATACTTACTTCCATTTAATGCAGAAAGGGATGATGGGCTACCCTTAATGTCTAACGACATAAAAACTTCAAAGGAATTTGCTCCCGATGGCAAACCTGGTGATTATTCTTTCCAAGAGGTTGGAAATGCTGAAAATATGAGATTTAACATAAAAGCTGATCATAAAATGATATCAAATAATGCAAAAGAAGCAGAACATGCAGAGGATGAGATGTGTGTGGTGAACACTGAAACAGAATGTTGCACGACTTCATATATAAATGAAGTTACAGAACAAGCACAAGATTTGAGAGCTAATGCAGGAGGAAAATGTTGTATGACATTAAATATTGAGGAAGAATCTGTACACATGCAGAATTTCAGCGCTACCACAGAAGTCGAACATTGCAGCACGCCAAATAACGAGGCAGTAACAGAACATGCTCCAGATTTAAGTGCTAACAAAGAAGTTGAAAATTATGATGAATTTGAAAATTCTCCTGACACTACAAAATATCAATTGGACTTTACCCAACTCTCTCTGAGTTGCTCAATATGGCTATTTGACATGAATGAGTAGTTTAGTCTACTACATTGTTATCCCACTCTTTTGTTTTCATATTTTAATTTATTAAGAGTCCTGACTAGACATCGAATTATATGTACTAAAACATTGTCCAAATATAAACCAACTTGCAAATATATTCTGAAAATAAACATTACAAATGCACTATAAAAAGAATCGTAATTATATTTTAAAAAGTGTTGAATGGCCACATGTAAACATTAGAGTATGCATGTGCCCTATGTTTACTCATGAATGAAGGTTGTTGAACGAAACCTGTTCGACCCTATCAGTTTAGTGCACGTAGGTAGACTGTTGAAGAGGCTAAAGAAGTAAGCCTCTTCAACAGTCTATTCATTACCTGTGAAATCAAACGTAATGTACCCATAAGTCATATGTGTCAACCTTTTGTGCAGCTGCCGCTCGCACCTTAAGTTTATCATTGAAAATTATTGCTTTTCACATGATCACTAAAAACATTATTTTTTGTAACCAACAGCAACTATTATAGTGCAAAGGGCACAATTTATAAGTAATTATTATTGTATGCAATATTGAAACTTTATGTAATTTCATATAACCCCTCACCAGTCGATTGTCAATATAACAATGAAATTTCTATTGTGTCTGGGTCATTCGACTGATGAAGTATTATTCCAATCTAGTCTTCTACTTCTAGTCACATAACGTATGTAATTGTACTTAAAAACTTATGTAAAGCTGGAAATTATTTATATGTATACTATTGTAACATTTATTTTAATGTGTACTAACTTAATAGCAATAATAATTCATGAGGGACATTCAAGACACCCCATGTGCGTGGCATGCATACCCTAGTGTGTGATTGTGATCTGCATATATATATGTATATATGTGAGATGCATTGTACATGATCGCAATATTCATGGTTGTTTTGTAAATGTTTTTAATTATTAATTATGTATTCAATAACATAGGATTCACATGGTGATTCAGCCAAAGTTCTTAAAAACAAACATTGTATTCTACTATTATCCTTCTACTACTACTATCCTTCCTATCTGTGTAGGAATAGGTAAAAGTCAGTGTAAATCCTCACAATTTCGCAAAGTATTTTTTCAGATAGGTGTTGATACTCCTCAGTTTTTTCCAAATCAACGTTGGACGATATGGAACAGTTTAATTGCAAAGCAGGAACTGTAAGAGCTCATTTTGAAAGTAATTGCTATGTCATGAAATGTTGTTGTTGTTACTTTAATCATAAAATGTAGGAGGATCTCCAAAATACGTGGGATAATAGTGCTTTCCTTATGGTTATTATTGACGATTTCTTTAATATTTTGCTGCTCTACATATTTTTTTGTTACTCCCTTGTTATTCTTACCATCGCGTAATTAAGTTAATTAATAATTCTTCTTAATTTCTTAAAAGGAAATTATAGTTTTTTATTCCGATCTTTTTACCGAGATTTCCCATAGTTACAAGATTTCTTCATGGTTATACTAATGTAATTTAGTAAATGTGGTTTTACTAGATATGGTTGTCATTATTTTAAGCGTATCATAATTATTTATTTCAATTTAATGTTGAAATATTAGACTATTTTGAAATAAGTACATAGATTACCATCAATGGTTCTTTTTCTACTTCTTGTTTGGCTTTTTTACATTTACTCTGTCAGTGCCATGTTCTAGGCTAAGATATGCAGAACTCTCAGCACTGTCGATGTCTACTATCCCTTGTTTCAATAAATTATTGTGATAGCTCATCACCTTTTTTCGAATTTCCGCATGATTACTGCTTTTATGATAGTGTATGCTCAGTCTGATTAAGAAAGCGTAAAAGCCAGTGAGCGATTTTTGTTGGAATTTGATCACTTTATGATTCCAGAGATTCCTCCCAAATTTTTTTCTAGGTATTATTTCAAGTATTTGCCACACACTGGATGCGGTCTGCGGTCTGCGGTCAGGTCAAATTGAACGCAGCCCGCATTATGTATGAACAACATTGTCGGTCAGCGGTCGACGCAAGACAATCAGTCAGCCCGCTGCCCGCCTACCTGCCCGTACGCGTCCTTCCGTTCCTTTCGCATGATCGCATATATTCAAAATATATAGAAATCGACAATGTTGTTCATACATAGTGCGGGCTGCGTTTTCACTTGACCGCAAATCGCATCCAGTGCAAGACCTTAAATTTAATTTTAAGAGGTACCTCTCTTGATTTTAATATGTACCGCATATTTTAAATTGCTATTTTACTTAACTTACTGTTAAAATGTACATTCCTTGTAGAAATATTATTTTTTTCTGACTTCCTACGGCTACAGCCACGTTATCCTCATTCCACATAATATTTCTGATTTCAAAAAAGTCTTGATTAAGTGTTACTTACTCTTTGTTCAGGCAGAAATATTATGCACTAAGATAAATGTTTTCTATTTTATTTTCAGATATTTATAAGCACAAAACAACTATAGTCTAGTTGTTTTAGGGTTGTTTACTATCGTAATCTCGTTTTGAAATATACTTCTGTCATGCTTTAGCTGTCTATTATATTAAAGCTTATACATATCTATGTATTTAAATGTTGTAGTGTTATAAAATAAATATACGGTCTAAGTAACTGTCAAAAATACAAAAAAAATGATTAAATCTTCTGTATGTTGTAAACAATATCTTAATGTTTAAATGATATTCATGTTTCTGTAGTTCATGTTTCAATAAATTTAATACATTATTATTCCAGCCTAGAAGTTCTTGATATACGAAAGTAGTTTTATTCAAAAGTTTGCAGATTCTTGTTATGAAAGCTCCAGACTATATTAATTTTAGCTAAAATTCAATAATAGCCATGTTATGAAAATCTGAAAATGATGTTATGAATTATGAAACCTGACGCACAATATTTGTTAATACAAAAGGGGGCGTCCATAAATTACGTGAGGTGTTTTTTTAAATTTTCTGTCCCTCCCTCCAATGGTGAGATGTCGTGAGATTTTGTTCAACCCCCTCCCCCATCCCCCAATCTCACGTGAGATTCAAAATGTGGGAAAAAAGAAAATTTTTGAGTAATCTGCATTTAAATAGCGTCAGAACATTTGGCAACGTTGCGTAGCGCGCGAGCTTCAGACCATTCAGTAAATTCAAACTAAACTTCAATGCACTTCTGTTTTTCATACATACTTATAAGTTAATTTATTGTTAACTAATTTTCACATTTCATAATTGAAAAATAAAACAATAATTAAAAAATACTAGCATTCCTGCCATGAGACATAAGAATGTTTTAGTTTTGTGATTTAACATTTTTAATTACGTAATTAAAATTAATTTATTTTAATTTTATTATATATTTGCATTGACTGCAAAAACTTTAACATGGTTACGGTTATATTTTGCAAATGAAAATGTAAACAACCGAAATATAGCGTTGCCAAATCACGGACAGGTTGCTAGCAGCTAGCTGATTTAAAAGAGCCAAATTATTTTTTGTATTTAACTATTTTTTTTTAATTTTCAAAATTTCAAGGATTAATGCCTCATATACTATTATTTTTTTAATTTTAGGAATTTTCATGAGTTTTTTATTTTAATTTATCGAATATTGACTACTACAGTTGTTGTGACTCAACTGGAGCGAAAGGACTTCCTTAATTGTAACAATAAATTTTATATAAAAAAAAGTATTTTCTTAAAAAAATATATTTAACCTACTTTTTGAAGGAATGCTAAAGTAGACCGAACTTTAATCTCAGTGGCTTCCCTGAGAAGCCGTTCAATCTCATGTTGAATGGGATGTATTAACTCTTCTTTCTTCGGGAATTTTTGCTTCGCTGTATGCCATAATTTTATCACATCGTCCTGGCAGGACTTCTTCGTCTTATGGACGTGTCTTTTGACGTATGCGTTATAGAAATCTTGATAACTCATTTTAAATTAGTAAGAGCATGCACTGAGTCGATTAAAACATTTACAAGGATAAACAAAGCAGGTTGGAACCTGTCCGTGTGTCGCTGCCACTCAGCTCGTACGATCTCGTTCATCGAGTCGCGCGTTCGGCTGACAGTGGCGCGAAAACAAAGGACGGGCTACACTGTAGCCCCCTTAAACACCTCACGTAATTTATGGACGCCCCCAAAACAGTATAGACATTTATTTGAATATTGATCTCTCAGGTTAGTTATTATCACTATATGATAATCGTATATAAGTTTTAGCTACATAAATTCAATAATAGTAATTTTATGAAAATCATGATTTATTTACGATTTAACTTTTTGTCTTTTATGAACCTGACTTGCACAATATTTGTTAATAGAAAAACAGTACAGACATTTGTTTGATTATTGATCTGTCAGGTTAGTTATTAAGTAATCACTATATGATAATCGTGAGTGTTTCGTATTTATGCCTGTGGCTATTCCTATATAATATTCTTATTCTTAGAATTAGAACATTTGATAATTATTCGTGTTATTTAAACGTAGTTGTGATCGTGAGGTACGCCCACGAGATAGGGTTCCGTAATTGAAAGTATAATCTGTCTGTATAGGTGCCTACATATTGGGCTGCAAAGATTGGGTTGCTTATAAGAAATGTGATACCTATCAAAAATATATGAGGAATCCTTTTCAAATTAATCTATATTTAATTAAACTATAGGAATAAGTATAACCTTTAAATTTATTTTTAAAATTACCATTTTATTCGGGTTCTTAAAATGTGTTCAGATATCAAATATGTATTTTTAAACATTTATCGTATTTCGTATTGCCACCGAGCTGTAATTGCAGATGTTATACGGTTTGGCATTTATAACAGCTCGTGGTGATAACACAAATCCTAAAATGTGTAAAAATTGCATATTTGCACCATAGCACTTTTTTCGTAATCTATAAATAATAAATGGTAAGTAGTTCTTCGTTCGTTCGTTCATTAGAACGAGAATGAAAATGTTTGACTTTTTCCTATATTTTAATGAAATAAACTTTATTATAGGTCTTATTTTAAAAGGATTGCTTTAATTTTTTTTAAATATGTTCTTATTTCCAATCCGCTTTCTTTACGGTCCAGTGTAGCTTTATTTTTATTTTACTTCTGCTTTCCACCTTGGTTGACATCTTTTTTAATACTTTCGGAAAATTATTTTATTATATAAAGTATGCATTGAAAATATATTTAAAAACCATATTATGCCATTCTTAATGAAGTTACCAGTCAATGAAAGTTAAAGTAAATATGTACATGTCTCTTTAAGGCATCTAAATTGTTCTTCTATCCACATCACACATATTATGTATACCCATATTTCATTAATTTATCGCACACAATATTATCTTTTATAGAATTGTAGAGAAAATGTTGTGAGATGTGGCAAAAACCCATACATTTTTAATTTCATCTCATTTAGGTACGGAACCCTAAAAATAAAGTGTATGCTCTGTAGAACATGTTTAATCAATTTTATTCTGCTCTGAATGTATTCTTACTGTGAAATTTTATCGAATAAATATTACTGAGTGTGTAGAAATAATTTGTTTTCATATTGAATACGATATATATGAGTGCAATAAATGGTACATTTTGACATACACATCACACTTAACACCAACTTTTAAATAAGCTTCATCACATGTATTATGCAGGCCATTACATATCAAAAGTGAACAGTTGCATCCTGTTAATTAATATCAATTTACTTGTATAAAGCTATTCGATGGTTATTTTTTACTGAATGGTTTGTTTACACAGTGCTAGTTTCTGTCTAGTTAACAGTTGCTGAAATAATATAAAATTCTTGTTATTTTACTCGGACCATGGTTGGATGATGCACAACATCCTTTAAAACGCAGACGTGTCGTTGACATCCTATACCTTATAACTTAGTTTGGATTCCCTTCATAATTACGTATTCTAATTATGTATTTAAATCAGATGTTTACAAGACAATTCTTTAAGTTCTGGACCATCTCCGCTTTGTAAAAAAGTTGTGAATATAAGTAAGAAAACATTCCGACCGGCTTTGAGTATTTCAATAACTCGACAGTTGGTGCTCTTACGCAAAGTATGTAGGTTTAATGAAACTGAAATAATTTAATGTGAAATTGCACTGTGTAAAATTCCACAATTAAGCTGCGCAGCGATATCATGGCAAGGGCCCGTCGTCAAATCGTCAAATCTTGGTGGCTAAGCCATGTCACCTAAATTGAATTAACGTTTGTGAATATGTTCCTACGCCAATATAATTAAACTAAATTATTTTCTGTTACAATGTTTTGGGTTGAGTAAAATACGAATAATCCTGCTGAAACTTAAAAGCACTTATGCTATTTTTACTATAGCTGATTGCTGAAGAATCTTGTTTATTAATGGCAGACAGAGAATCACATTTTTTTGGTTTCATTTCAATGTTTGCATTGTGTTGCGACTCCTTGATATTAGTTTAATTTTAGGTTAAGAATGATGTATTTATATATAATTTGCGAATTAATTTTGTACCCTTTTAAGATTTGCATGTATTTTTGCTAAATGCGATGCGACGTATACAGCTTTGAACTGCACTGCTTGGCTAGATGTTATCCGTTGCTCACACGAAATTTTATATGTATTCCCAAATTGTACTATTATGGTATTTTAAGTGTTAGATCTAGAACAGGACGCTCAGTTAACTTTTTAACTGCGTTACATGTGCTTATATTATGAATTTTTTTGCTTTCAACAAGGCTACTACTTACTGTGCCTGGTGTGCAGTGCAGGTATACGCTGTCACTGCTCTGGCACTTTTACAAAAGTCAGGCCGAGAACGCAATTTGTAATGTTTTGAGGTGCCATGACTTGTTACAGCACCTGTAAGTAAGAAATGTTTAAGACCTAACTTGTATTCCGCTATGAATGCGCTAAGATTAAAAAGATACTACTCAGTAGTAACGCCATTTTGAAGCCTTACACGTAAATAACTATAGAAATTAAAGAAAATATATTTAAAAGTGTATTTTCTGGATTAGTTAATGTTTAGTGCTACATTCCTAAGAAGATACTGCACTTATCGCCTCTCTTAATAAACATAAATCCTAGCTGGGCGTTAGAATTATCATCCTGCTATCCTGTCAGCTAGATAAGATCTTACCTGTGATCTCTGTCTGCTCTTATAGCGACAGTGCGCGGCGGTTGTCGTTCTGGCAATATTGAAATTAAACTGGAAATTGCCAATATAATGCTCAATTAAAAAGATAAAATATAAAACAGGTTGCAGAATCACTGAAAGTATGTAACTTCTGCATGTCACTGCTTTTCGACCGTTAAGCCCGCAGCAGTTAAGTAATTTCAGCTCATGTTCAGTCACTTTTGACCGTCAAACCGTCAAATTTTTGAAACCAGCAACAGTGGAACTAAAACTTATAAAAACGTGCTTCAACAACTCGAGTCAAAAAGACATGGCTTTATTGTAATGAAGACACAAGCTATTTGTATGAAGTCTAAAATGAGAGCCGTTGCACGCTGGCTTTATATATTATGTTTAGCTGGGCTTAATGTGCCTTTTGTGTATATACTAAACTGCGAAATTCTTAATATACCGTGTTGTAACTTTAGTCAATATGGGTACCTGTTTGTACGATGGGAAAACGTACCACGATAGGGGGTTCCTTGTATTTGCTTAATTAATGCACTGTTCTTTACTTGATATAGGTCTGTGTCTGCTAGATAACGAAATAAAACACATATACACACATGCCAATATATATACATAACTAGCTGCGCTCTGCGGTTTCACCCGCGTGGTGATGGATAATGATGAGGACGAATCAAATTATATATGTATGTTACTCAGGCATAATGTAGCTTTATGCTCTTGAAAGAAATGTTTGAATCTGTTAAGTAGTTTTACGTGTATCCATTACAAACAAATAAACAAGCATATATCTTTCTTCTTTATTATTAGAGTAGATAAGGATTAATACCAAGGTACGAATGATGTAGACTGTGTGCCTATCAGGAATAACTGCGTAAACAAGTGAAACGTTATGTTTCGTTCACGTCAAACAGCACAAACTGTCAATTTATCTATGGCAACTGTTACACAGATAACTCATAGTTTGTGCGCTGAACCGTGACATGTTGACATTTGCGATACGAATACATTTTCGCAAATTGTTTGTGGCTCAGCATTACTATTGCATATTTCAAAATGAAAAAGTATTTATTGTGACACAACTGTAATAGTTAGACATTATGGTAATGTGGATTTCTTTGTAGATTGACGAATTCTATATTAAACTGTAGTACAGTTTGAGGCATATAAGTTGAACCAAAATGGTGTTCGTCCGCGCAGGTACTCCCTCCTTATTTCGTTTTCCTCAATGCTGAGGGTCGCCTTACGCCATCTGGTTCCTATTCTCGGCGTCGTGTACTTTTCTGTTGAGTGTAGTACGGATTTGATCAGACCACCGCACTGGACTTCGCCCTCTTGGTCTATTTCCCTCGACTTTACCAGTGATGACAAGTTTCTCGAGATTGTCACCACTATTCCTAGCAACGTGGCCGAAATACTCAAGAACTCGCTGAAGGCAGATGGATAATAACCTCGTGGTTATTTTGAGTTATTTGAGTATCGTCCTTCTGGCTGTCCATGGGATACGCCACATTCTCCTCCAACACATCTCAAAGGCATCCACACGCTAACGGTCGCTTGCTTTGAGTGTCCAGGTCTCTGCGCCATACAGAAATATGGAAAACACAAGACTTCTAACCAGTCTTATCTTAGTTTTCATTGTGATGTTTCTGTCTTTCCAAATTCCTTTCAGCTGACTCATCGCATTTTTAGGCATTCCGATTCTTCTTTGAACTTCATGTTCGCATGTACCAGTGTTGGAGATACAGGAGCCCAAGTATATGAAGTCATTAACTATTTCCGGATTGTGTGTCCCATTGCGGTCCAGTTTATTGGTGCGGTCAATCAATATCACCTTTGTCTTTATTTTATTAATCTGAAGACCTAGATCGTTACTTATCCTTTCCTTTCCGCGCAGGTAATGTTATGGACAATTGTGATATACGAATACTTACTCTGCGGTCATTTCAAATGAAACGTAAACGCGAACGCGTTAGGTATTATTAAATAGAACAATTATAGGAATACTAATCTTAATCACTATTATTCGTGGACGTAACACCTTCTACATAATTTTTAAGTGATATTCTAGAATTTGGGCAAAGAGTTGTAATTTCATCTTGTTGAGATTCAGAGTTGAAGAATCCAATTCAGAATCACTACTTTCAGAATCTCCGATTGGGTTATAAATTCTTCCGTCACATTACCGATGACGTGGTCTCTTTTGACGTAAGCTTCTTCGATTGTATTGACGCTATAGTATAATTAGTATTATCATTTATATTGTTTCCCCCTATAAAATAATTATATACGTCAAAAACAATTCCACTCGCCTGTCTCCTTAAAGTTGGTTGTGGTCCTTTACATTCTCTTGAAATTTATATTATTATTCGATCACACATTTGACAGATATATATGAATGTCGAAGATCTGAAACCTTTTTGCCCGAGTGTACTTCAATATCATGCGAAGCCTGCGCGGGTAGCGAGGGGTGAAGTGTGATTGTTTGGGAGCAAGCTTCGCCGCGTTACTATGGTTACGTACGGCCCCTCGCCCCGCACCGGATACCGCACTTTGATTGAACCCGAAAATGTGTTCTGTGCATAGTTCAACTTTCGTGCCGCGATCTGTACGTCACTTTGCTTTATTGTCATTGCATAGACTAATATTATATGGTCAATAGTTTCCGCAGAGTATGCGATATAAGGACTTTTTTGGTATTTTCTCACACCTTGAGTTACATAATCGAAGTTTTATACGGATCTCTCACTTTTTGAAAATATTATAAGGCCTATGTTAACCAGGGAAAATGTATAATTCTAATGGTGAAATATTTTTTCTAATCGGTTCAGTAGTTTCGGAGCCTATTCAATACAAACAAACAAACTAATCTTTCCTCTTTATAATAGTAGTGTAGATGTAGATAAAACACATTAAGCTCTCAACGTCGCTAGCTCTATATCAGATTTATCTATCAGAAATGCTAATATTAAATTTGTATATATTCTGGAATTCATCGGAATTCCTGGTATTTCATATTGTTCTTATAATTTTCACAAAACTAATCATTGAACTTATTTACTCTACATAACGTTGTTACTTTTACATCATATATGATTAAAAATAAGTATACAAAATAAAAATCAAAAAGGCAATATAATAGGTTACTATAGACAACAGTGTAGGTGTAATGTATACATCTTTAGATATCCTTTGAGTTTGTTTTGCATTGCTTTACAGATAAATAGGTACTACTGTACTTTAGGTATGTATACAACATATGAAATAATCAAATCAATGCTGCCAATAATTAAATAAAAAATAGTATGAATTCATGAACCCATCTTGATTTGAAGGTTATTGGAGCTTGCACCGCGCCGCACTTCCAACCGGGTACTGCAGAAGATAAAAAGAGAAGAGGGCAGCAAGCAGAGTTTAGATGACATTAAAGAAGAAGAAGATAAAAGCAAAGACGTGCCTCTGCTTGCGCGGGAGATTAGGGCCAAGAGAAGGAACTTATTGAGGTAGGGGAAATAACGAAAACATTTTTTTTATATTATTTGTCTAGCGTTCTAGACGAAATTACCGATGCACTACTATCGTTCATTAGCACGGGTTGGATGAGAGAGTGATTTGATATTTAATTGAAGATGTACCTGTAAATGGTATTAAAAAAATATAAAATTTTGCCAGCAAGGATAGACCTTCCTTAGTGGGGATATTACTAGCATATTTTCAAAAGTATTAATGAGCATGATCCCTACGATAATAATTAGGTACTGACACCTTTTGTATTTGGAGCTGAGGTTACATATTTTTAATCCCCCGTTGTGTTAAGAGTTACGAATAGTCGACTACACTGTCACCGCGTTTGCTTCCAGATCAAAGTCTGCGTCGTCAGAATCATCGGCGTGTTCAGAGCGGCCAAAAGAAGAGATGCCTCTGAAAGTGTCCAAGCGACCAAAGAGCTCAGACAAACGTTCAAAAAACTCTTCGTCCACACACAAAGGCGAGCCACCTCCAGAACCTCCTGTCAAAACCGGCAGGAAAACTAATAACTCTCTTGCGTCGGCTACGGGCCAAATACTCATACCGGACAACGATGAACCCGTCAACAGTACTAGAAAGAAACTTAAGACTTCTCAAATGTAACTATCATCCTACCATTTTAGCTTTATACGGTGCACAGATATCACGACTTAATATCCTATAGAGCTTTACTGCTGAATTATCGAATTCCGCTAAGTAGTATGTTAATTTGCATTAATAATCGTAACTTGTGCTCCTTATTACTGTGGGTACACAAAAAACTAGACTACTAGATTTGTATTTGTATTTGTATAAATTAATAATACATACAATAACTAAGATAAACAAATACATCATTAGATTAACGTCGTTGTCACCATTGAACACCAGATAGAAATATACTTCTGTGTGTGGCCCTAAATAGTACCCGGAAGGCGGTGCTTTATATTAACTTTTTAATGCGGTCAAATGGGCTAACAATCGAACTACTGCCACTAGACGGAGTTTGGCACATGCAATGTTCCATAACGCCGTTATATTGTCTTGAGTGTCACTTCATTATCAAATTTAACTATTGGCAGATTTTGATCGAAACAAAGTAATGTGATTCTGCCTCTAAGGGATATTAAGTATTTCGACGATAAACATTCATTATCAGCATGTCACTGCATAATGATAGAAATATCTCGCCTCCGAAGGCCTGTCGCTCTGCCCGAACATTTCGAAAAACCAATAATTCTCATGCGTGTGCATACTAAAGGATAAGTCTGAAATATTATTACAATTGTATCGAAACACACGGCTATCTATAATGCAATAATCACCATCTGAAACCAGCTGCATAATTAACTATCGATTTATTATCATCATTTAATGAGTCCTCATAACGCAGCTATTTTCTGCACTACGATGCCTATGGCTATGATGCTTTATATTTCCTGTAACAGATCGGAAGCGATTACATTCTTCCTGTACTGTCAATATTTTTTATTATTTATTAATACTACACTACAGACACTTTGGTCCGTACCTTTATAAGATCTTTATGTTACAATGGAGATGTCGTTTTCCGAACTTTACAACTGACTTACTTACTAAAAAGAAAACTTAAGCCACTGATGGAGTGTGCTCAAAACTAAAGTGAGTCCATAATAGTATCTTATATATTTCCTAATTATTAGTACATTGCTCTATCTCTACTATCTTTGTCCTTTTGTTTTTACCACAGCCTAGACGATCGCTTCGTTTCTGTATTAGTCTTGTCTTTTGTCTCTTTTCTGCTATATGTTTTGCCGTTGCCTTTATCGCCCGCCCGACTGTTTCGCCAATAAGATCCGAGCTGTCGTCTGTGAAGTATGTGAAGCTCGCTGAGTTTCGTGACACTGCCACTAGTCTACTGCGTAAGAGGCGCTGTCTTGAAGTCTTGTGACTCGCTTCTTAGTAGTCTGAATGCTGATCACTGTTTCGTAAGTCAAACCCGGTATACGGTTAACGTTCAGAAACCTTCCCCTGCACCATATCCTTTGCTGCCCAAGAAAGACTTTTCCTCCGGTGTACAGCACTAGGGTTTTTGATAGAAGTTTCTCCCTACGCTTCATGAACCCGTTGGCTAATACGGAGCCCACGTCGGATTTCACCTACCTTGCCTCTCAGGCAAGTTGTGATGTGGTGGTTGTGATGTCCTTATCAATATCGAAGTGGTTAGCTACCCAGGTTGTTTTGCCCATCCCGGTACTCCGTTGATCCATTTGATGTTCGGCATAATCCAAAGCCGAAATGTATCCAGGGTCCCTGAAATAGTTTTCGCCATTTCAAGGATTTTCTCTTGCAGCCTTATCTTTGTGCACCGGGCTGTCATGACGAGGGAATCGTTTGATGGCGTTACGAATTTTGGTTGCCCAGTACTTTGCGTTTCCGTTTCGTTCAGAGCCACGAACCCACTCGCGGTGCTGTCATATACCGACTCGACGGTTATAAAGGGGAAATCCCTTTATAACCTGGGTTGCGTCGTTGTCATTTATGGCCGCTTTTTCCCGGCAATAATCTTGCAGCATTTTTTGCAAAAATTCAGCTTCAATACCTAGCGGGTTTCTCGTCCTCAAGTCCCTTACTAACAAAATTGTTACCATCGATAGCGTTTCCAACAGGGTATACCTAATACTCAGAGTATCCAAAAGATATTCGCTGAAGGTCATTCAGGTATACGCACCGACGAATTCGCACCCGAATGATAAGGTAGAGGATATGTATGAGGACATTAGTCGGGTCATACATACCTCCGAAACGCACTTTCTAGTTGTCTTGTTGTTCAACAGAACCGTAGGGGACAGAGGTTGGCCGTCTTCCTGGAGAAAGAGGGACTCTTTCTGATAAACTCTTTCTTTCAGAAGCCACCTCACAGGAAATGGGCCTGGCTTAGTCCCGATAGTTCCACCAGAAAAGAGATTGACATATATTCACTGATGTCTCCGTGATCCACAGAGTGAAAACCGGTAGCGATCACCAAATGATAAGAGGCACATTGAATATTAATGTCAAACTTGAGAGGTCTCGTCTGTTGAAGTCCACGCTCCGACCTACTTGTGCCCATATTCAAGACCCCGAGAGCTTTTAACATGTGCTGTCAAATCGCTTCGATTGCCTAGAGAACATCGCTTCAGTGGACGAGATCAACAACAAGTTTGTAGAAACTGTCCAAGGATCCAAGTGCTTTAAACCCCAGTACAGATAGGCCACAGAAACTCTACAACGATACACTTAACCTCATTGCTTAACGACGCTCATTAAAACTGCAGTCTACGGATGATGCTAAAGCATATAAGCTGCTCAGTAGATGAATATGGAAGTCCTTGCGACACGACATTCGGATCTTTAATACCAATCGTATTAGAGACGATAGAGCGGGAAAAAGGCTCCAAAGTGTTTGACGAAGAACTAAAGTCACCGACATAGCCCAGAAGAAAGCTAGTTCAAGTGGTAGTGGACAGGCCACATAGCATGCAGAACAGATGGCCGAACGGGCGAAAGGTTCTAGAGTGGAGATTACGGATCGGCAAGCGCAGCGTAGGTCCACCGACAAGGTGGACTGACGACCTGATAAAGGTAGCAGGACGACGTTGGATGCAGGCTGCTTTTAACCGGTCCTTTTGGAAACTTGTGGGGGAAGCATACGTTCAGCAGTGGACGTCCTACGGCGTATTCGTCACTAAGTTGTAATTTGGCGGACTGAGTTGTCCGTTGTCGGCCCTTATTCTTTGCGGATGGTGTGGAACAGGTTTCTTTGGGATCTGGCAAACTTTCCAATGGCAGTGACTTGTCGTTCTGCTGTTTTTAAGATCTTATCCCTTATCCTATGCACTGCTGCGCTTACAATTTCTGTGTGAAACCATGTGGTACGCCTTACATATTTTCTGAGCTGAGCTCCTTTACGTCAGACGTCGTCTTAATTGACTCCATTTAGACGACGTATGATCTGCCGCCTGGTACCACACGCTAGAGGTGTTTTACATCGTCTACGAAGTTCAGCTTACAGCCCGCTATGTAGATCGTTATCAGCATCGCATTAGTGTTGTATGCTGCGAAGTTTAACTTGTTGTCGCCAAATACTTTGTGCAGACGCGTACCTAGGATTATGTTCAAGAAGGCTGATATGTCGATGAATTCCTGAAACGATCCCTTTGTGGTACTCCTCTCGCTTTTTGTCTGGCATTTTTTCTTCCATTTTATAATTGCTTGTTTTAGGATAGTTTTGTCTGGCTCTTATATTCTAGTAGCTGTATCGTGAGTTTTGTCAGCTATAGTAATTTAAACTTGCTTACGAGCATATAAAGAAATATTTGCATCAAAACTCATACGATACTCGATACTCATAACTCACTTGACATAATTACCGCTGGAGGCTATGTTAGAACTATCTCTAAATAAAAGTATTGATACTTTTATTTAGAGTGAATAATAAAAAATATGAGTAAATACTGTGTGAAAAGTTATCTACGCTATAGATAGATCATACGTTTTCATACAATTTCGTATTACGAGTTGCTATTTCCTCAGCTATTGTCATAGATTACATGGCTACAGGCAAAAAAAGCAAAATACAGCAACTAAAAGCAAATAAAAAAAGAAAATAAAAATAGCAAAGCCTTTGTCTAAATGTGCAATTCGTCATTGTAACTAACTTCACTCCATTGAATCTTAGCTTTACTCTCCTGAGTTTTTCACATGGTTTGAAATGTACAGGAAGCACCAACATGGCGGGCAATCATTACATAGTGTCAAGTATAATCCATTGTAGATGTGTCATGCGACGCTAGCACGGACCATTTATCATTGTAGAATTTGTAGAATTCAAGCTCATAACCGCATTATGATCAGCAGGGCTATATGTATCTCAGTTGCTAACAAATGATTGTAATTTTGAAAAATGGCGGCTCTATGCCAGTTTTAACAACTCCAGTTATCAACTACTAACATTTTTGCTTACACAATTATTATAGTCTTGCCGGTCCCTATCTAGTCAAGCTACGGCCGTAACTAAATGCTCTTTTATAATAAATCGTGATAGAGGCACTTACTTAATGTATCTGATTTGGCCACAATACTTTCTCTCCATTCTTGCTATTTTGTGTGCTTGTTTTATCAAACACCACAATTCGCATTACTACACCTTCATTTACTTCACTATGCTTTCATATTATTCCTCTTTCCTTATAACTTAAACAACACATACCTTAAATTTCATTAGTACTTCTATAAAATAATGACTTCAATATTTTTCTTCGAAACCGAGACAGACATTCGTGAATCAATCAATAGCTAGTTGCGGTCAAGGATAATATAATAACACCTCGTCTAAAATTAGCGCGGAATTTTTTCTAATTAACCTGTATGGACCATTGTATTTAAATTACTTCATCATAGTAAAAATCAATAGAATATTTGAAATTATCCTATTGATTTTGACGGCACCAAGATTTTATAAAGGATCTTGTTGCCACTTCTCCTAGTGGAATCAAAATATTTCATTTCACTCATATTCTTCGCTTGATCTCATTATGTAAAATTTACAAATTAATTACATCAATTTAATTTATTTATTATAAAAAAATATATAAATTGATAATTAATGACAAACATACAGGTATAACAAATAGATCTTGTTTGTCAATTAACTTAATTTATTGTACAGTGGGTTCGGAACCAAGTTCCACAAAATACATAAAAAACGCGATGCGTGGCGCGAGCGAGTACCGACCATCTTGCAGCGCTCGTCGAACTGGGCGGAAGCTTGCACGAACGGGTAGGGGAAGCGACCAATTAGAGAGGCGACACTTCCGGTGTTAGTGATGCGCGTTAAACAGGTTATTCCAAAACTCAACGTTAACCTGGTGAAAACCGGGCGAGAGGCCAAGTTATACCAGTGCTCCAAAAAATACGTCACTTAGTTAAGGTATAATAGATTATTTTTCGAAACTTGCAAATTTACACCCTTGTCACAACACTTGCTACTTTTGTTGGCATTAAAAGTGCTATTTCTCATTTATTGCATTTGGACCTTATTTTAAAAAGTAATACATACCTACTCTTTTGTATTAAAAGATCGGCGTCTCCATTTTGTGTAATGAACAAAAGTGACAGAATGAAGAAGATATTGACGCTATCAGTCTGTCTCACTTTAGAGCGAGACAGATTGAGATTGGAGTTTTAGGTTGAGCGAAACGGATAGCGGCCTCGATTCTTGATGGATCGTACATACACCACTATGTTTAAATTATGTACTCAAAATAATAATAATTGGGCAGTACTGCAGTGGTAATACAATCTAAATATACACTTAAACTTTTGAATACTTAATAGTGGATTAGTAATTACGCACCGAGGGTGTAAAGCAATGTCTTACGTCACGTTCGGCATATTGGACCCTGAGCGTAACGGGACTCTTAAGAGTTAATCCCTGAGCGCAGCAAGGGGTCATAAAGTTAACTAAAAGAGATATGTAGAGTCCTGAGTGAAGCGAGGGGTTCAAGCCTCCCAAGACGAAGACAGGCTTTGTCCTCACTTTTCATACCTACTGTGAGACGGTTAATACTCAGGGCTTCATATAAAAGTCATCATCATCATTATCTGCCGGAAGAGGTCTACTGCTGAAACTAGGCCTCCCCCATAGAACGCCACTTGGACCGGCTACTCGCTTCCTGCATCCAGCGATTCCCCGCGGTTTTGACGAGGTCGTCGGTCCACCTAGCGGGGGGCCAGCCTTCACTACGCCTTCCGGTGCGTGGTCGCCAGCCACTCGAGAACCTTTCTTACTCATCGGTTATCAGTTCTGCGAGCGATGTGGCCTGACCATTGCCACTTCAACTTGCTAATTTTGAGAGCTATATCGGTGACCTTAGTTCTCCTACGGATCTCCTCATTTCGAGATCTTATCACGCAGGGAAACCCCAAGCATAGCCATTGCTCGTTGAGCGACAGTAAGGGACCACGTCTCAGTGCCATAAGTCATCACTGGCTACACACACGGTTGAAAACCTTGGTTTTCAGGCTCTGAGGTATTGGGGACAAAAACATGGATCGAAGCTTCCCGAACGCATTAAAAGTGTTTATTTAAAAGTAAAGTAAATTTTAAAGTTAATAATAATATCGGACACATTTTCCATATATGGAGGGACAGAGTAATATTTTTGTTAGGAACATTTTATGGAAGTTGTTAAAATAACACCAAACACCCTCTTTTGTTTCAAATTCTTTACAATCCTGTTCTTCTTGTTTTCTCTGTGGTGTCTGAGGTGACCAGTTCTATTTTCGAATAAACTCTTCTCAATCCTTGTATGTACTCCGTACTAAGAGTTTTCCTACAATTAACAATCCATATCACTGTAACCCTTCATATACCGTGATAATTAAAACATACGATTTATGAATGAAACGAACGTACATAGCATTATGTTGTTGTCATGGGTTTTTAATTTTTACAGCATAATAGATCCTTCACAGTTCAGGACTTGTGTATAATGTCATTTTACTACAACTTTACTTTAGCAATATGAACGAAAGATTGACGTGTTCTCATTGCAAAGGAAATGGTGACTATTATTCGGCTAAGAATTCTAGCCTATTATAGTTCTAACTTCAGGCAAATTCTAGTCTATAGAATTAAACTTTTCCTTAAGTAATTACTATTGCTTGTTTATAAATACGGCTGTAAGTTCTAACGGACAATACAAGCCGAAAGCTGATGGAGAGTAGTCATTTTGTTTTATTTACTCTGTTTTTAAATCCACATGGCAGTTTAACTGACCTCCCTCAATCGATTAAACTTTCTGATCGTTTAAACTCACATTCATAGATTAACCATTCGTATTACGAAAAATCGCTAAAGAGCTTTAAACTAAGAGTCATGGATTAAACTGTAGATATTTTGGGCCTAATGTGATTTCTAAAGTGTTGACTCTACACTTTATACTTGCGTACTAGGTTTCACCCCGACGCGGGAAGCATATAAGTAACATATATTTGCCCTGGCTATTAATCAAACCAGCACTGTGAACATACATTCCCGATAGGATAAAATTTGACAGTAATAAACATTTTTATCTATCGCACCTTATCTCTAGCATGGATCTAGCTGCGATAGCTATGTCGCGGGTTGTCTTTTATCCACAATTACTGTCAATTTGTATCCTATCGATAATCCATGCTCGCAGTAGTGGAACATCATGTTTCTACGATCTAGTGATGACCACCGTAACACAACATAAGATGATAGTCCATCTAAATTAACCGTGCCCTACATAATATCGACAGTAACTACCTTTGTTCTTATCCTTTTGAAATCTCACTTGTGATGCCATATTTTTCATCGGTTTCGTACTCTTTTCATCGACACTTTCGGTTACAATTTACCCAAAACTAATATCTCATGTCGGCACATCACATGGCTATTTGAATTTGTGTATTTGCCGTATTTGGTAAACCATCACCATGTGTGGACAGTTTATTTGATGTTATTTGCCTATTTGATAAATAAGGCCAATACTAATACGCGTTACCGTGCACTTGTCGGTTTTTCGAGGCATATCAAATAGGCAAATACGCAGACTAACCGTCCACACATTGGCCATATTCAGAAGCTCACGTGCCAAGTGTGGATGGTCGTATTTGCCTCTATTTGCATGTTACCATGACATCATTTAATTTGTCAAATTCAACGACAAACACAAATAGCCATGTGAAGTGCCACCATCATGTATAGTTTTGTAATAATGTAGTTTTGAAGTCATGCTTCGAGCCTTCTGCTTTCATTCGTCATTCACAATTTCCATACTAATGAAGGGTGCTTTAGGGCCAACTTCAATGTAATATTTTAATAAAAAACATTTTTCTTTTTATTTTTGTTTTTTCTTTAATATCAAATAGTGGGTTACTTTAGGAATATGTGCTTAGATTTATCCTTTCCTATACCTACTAAAAATACTAAAGGGTCTAATGGTAGCATATGATTAAATCCGTTGCAATCAATGCCTGGTTTTTACTACCTACAAACGACACGGATGGCTTGATTTGCAGTTTTTAAAAATCAGAAGTTATGCCGTATAATGAAACGTATACGTAGAAATGGGCGAATGAATAGTCTAATCATGATATTCATAATCTGTCATAAGGTTGAATGCTGTCTCAATTAGAAGGAAAATTAAAAAAATAAATTGTAAGGCGACTGATTAATTATTCAACTTAATTTGGCGAGAGATTATCTAGTAATAATTTTAACACTAATGCAGACAAATTTTGTGATATATGTATAATATTCACTAATAAAGTGGTTAAAACTAATCGCATAACACCGTTAATTGAGTGGATAGTTTATTAATCTTTAAAAGATTAGCAGTTAATGTAAAGAATATTCTTAAAATCTTGTAAATGACATGATTTAGTTGATAAATAATCAACGAAGCCTAGCTTAAAAAGTTTAATTTTTAATTACTTGCTTAAAACGTGACCGTGGGTCTAAACTAAATAAACGAAACAAGCAAATCTAACATTTTTTGGTTGTTTTACAAGTCGATCAACTTTAAAAAGTAAGAGCAGTTTAACTGTAATAAAAATATACAACTTTAAAAAGTAAGAGCAGTTTAACTGTAATAAAAGTATCAAATTAATAAAGTAGATTACTAGCAAGATCTTATATATCCATTAGGTCATAGTCCTATATACATAATTCTTTGGACAAAACTTATAACAATCGAATTTTGCTGCCATTTGATATTTTAATTGTTTATTTATTTTATATAATCGTGTTTATGACAAAATCTACATTTTAATTGTAGAATTTTAACAGTAAGCAATTAAGGGTAGGAGGTAGACAAAGAGTAGGTAACCCGGGGTTCTTATATTCAGTTTCGAATCGTTTTGCTCTTACGACTGTGTGTCAATAAGTTACCAACTCGTAAGCACAACGATCCCTTTCTTTTTATAGGAACCCAGCATTGTAGATACTAGTACTAAGTAAAACTAGAAGCATGCTGTTGGGGTGATTCGGCTTTGAGGGGAGCAAAGCGTGACCTACGGCCTTTCAAGGCTATTAGGGCTCTCTCTAACTAGATTGGTGCGAGGCATTATCTGCATTTCTTCATTGCATTCAATGGTATACTCGTACAGCTCAAAACCATTGTCATCTTCATCATAACTATCGCCGTCAATATCACAACAAAGGAATACCTAGTAGTGATTAATTATTAGTTCATGGCTATGCAATCTATTAAAAGTGAAATCGTATTAAGAATTAAGTTAAAAGTAATCCTTAGGTGACAATGACTAAATTTAAATAATAAATCTATACACCGCACCCACTCAGAATGTGTATCATTGCTTGTTCATAAACAACAAATTTCAAAAAGGTTTCCATTCTTGCCCTAATAGCGTTATTTTGTTATTTAGCAGTAAACATAAAAAAAATACAATCTACAAACCTCAAAAAGGTTTATACTCGATTAGGATTTTCAACGAGAGGCGGCTAATTGGTTTTGTTTTCTTAAATTTTGATTATTTACTAAATTAATAATTTAACAGTACAGTTTTAATTATTCTAACTAAAATGTCATTTGATAGTGAAACTGACCATTTTATAATGATGACACCACCAGAAATAAAAAATACACCTCAAGAAGTCAGAACTTACTTTCTGAGAAGTCTCGAGACAAATACGACAAAACTTATTTTCTCGTAGGTGTAGTATAAAGCACTATGTATCATTCGGGATCGTTTAATCCCATCGGTGTACAATGTACTATCATTCTAAAAGTTCAGGGTACCTGCTATACAAAGCCAATTTATTTGTAATTTTAATTACGTACTAGTCTTTCTAAATATGTATTATTGAAATATATTACGAAAAAAATATGTACGTTACAGATTTAGCCAAACTGAAGAGGACATTCAAACTGATATGTACAAAGTTCTCGAGCAAATCACAGCGCATGAGGATGCCTGGCCATTCATGGACCCTGTTGAAGAAGAGTATGCGCCGAACTACTATGCTGTCATAAGGCGACCCATGGACTTGCGCAAGATGGAAGAACGTTTAGATAGCGGACACTACAGAGACTTCTCCATGTTCAAAGCGGACTTCAAACTGATCGTCAACAATTGCCGGCTCTATAATGGTCAAGATAATGGTGAGTCAAGATAATCGTAGTCATAACAATGCCGTTACAGCTGAATCGATATGGACTTCAAATTTGAAAAGTAGAAGCAACAAATACCACATAGAAAGGCTCTGTAACGCAACTGTTTCCTTTACTTAGATACATTCAGTTTATTTCTGCCCTGCTTATCAGGAGGCTAAGGGATTAAATTCTAAATTTGCCTAATACATTACTTCAGTGTCAGTGCTCACCATCTCAGCTGTTTTCCTTACTTAAATACTATTCTTGCTAAAGATTTCATATTTGAGTGGAGAAAATGTCCTTCTACCACGGTCCACGGGTATATAGGGTGTAGGACTCAAATCCACTAGACAACCGTGAGCAGTCCTCCGTAAAAGTGAGTAAAGATTAAGCCGCGCAAGTATTCACCATCTCGCCTCAGCGGTAGGCACGGACTGATCATAAATTATAACCTGGCCTCAGGGCCAGTGAACAAATGATCTTGCCCAGCAAGGCCATCTCCTAGAAAAGTCCTACGACTTACCACCAGACACCCACTTTGGAGGAAGGAGGAGGCATGCGAACTGCGTCCTCTGTTCCCCCGTTCGTCAGCGCCAGAGCAGGTCAGCTCGGAAATCGACATTGAACCGCTGCGCGGCTTATTTCCACTCAATGTGTGTCCCGCTGCAGGCCCTTAATAGCACACACTTCCACCACGTGGAGCGCCGTAATCTCCGGCGCTGCACGTTCGTGGCAGATTGGGATCACCTCCTTCGGTCTTGCGATTTGGTGCACGTACAAGCACCCGTGTCCGGAAAGCATCAAAATGCACCAATCCTAAAGATCAGCGCCCCGAATCGTCGCTTCATCCACCTCCCTAGTACCGGGCGGATGTGCTCCACCTTTCACTGTCCTGGACAGGACTGGTGGTGCCAATTCTTCTGTCCACCGCCGCAACACGGCGGCTCGCGGCTCCTAACACATGCGTGTGACCTCTTTCCACGCTTGAGAGTTTCCTCGGAATTTTCTCGCCGCTGCAAAGTGACAGAGAAGAAGCGACAGAGGGTGTCCACCAACACGAGCGCCCCGTAAAGAACTACGAGTATACTCCGGATCACTCAGGAAGTATAGCCGGTAGCAATCGGAAGTTTGGGCTACTCACATTGAACAGCAGCCTTCCTTAGGTGACCGCGGATACACAACTCTTGGGGGCCAGTTGGGCGAAGTGGAGAAAATGAATCTGGTAATAAAACTGCCACACTTAGACGATCTTGCGACGATGTTTAGCAGACACTGAAATCTTGTATCCAATAGCTCGTCATATGTTTTCCTCTTAAATCGTGCTATCTTCATATCCAAAGGTTTACCGGCCTTTAGCAGATCATTTATATATAAAAAAAAAACATTGAAGAGAGAACCGATCCTTGGGTAACTTCTGCCTTTATCAATGATTACTTGATATCCTTCAAGAAGTTTATCATATCAATAAGTGTGTTTGGAAACCAGGCAACGGCCAGGTCTTCCCGTAGGGGCCAGATTAATGCTCCACTGGTCTATGAGTTAGATATGTACATCCTATTTAATATTATCAACGCGAAAGTTTGTGAGTATTGATGTATGGATGTGTGGATCTTTGTAACTCTTTCACGCTCAAACGGCGGGGGCAATTAAATTATGAAATTTGGTATGGAGGTAGATGAGGCGCTGGATACATAGGCTACTTTTCATCATCATCATCATCCCCCATCACCACGCGGGCGCAAATGCGTAATATGCTTGGGCACAGCATAGATAAAATAATAAGATCTCCGCCTACGTCAAGATCTTTACGATGACAGTTCTGTCAAAGTTTGTGTCAGTTTCTGATAGTAGATAGTCAAAAGCTAAGTCAATTAGACAGCTCGATACATTAGACGTGCTCGGCGACCATCAAAGGTGATGAAATGTAATGAGTTTTTTCCATGGTGTTTAATTTTATATTTGTATGTAACTTTTTTATTATTAATGTTTACTGATTGATATACTAAGTATTTAAATTTACTCATATAATACTATTAGCAATTGCGCTTGACCATGTACATATTTTATGACATTTTGGTATAAAGATAGATATGCCCTTGGAGAAGATAATAAGCTATTCGAAGTACTAATCCTGCGCAGACGTAGTTGCGGGCACCAGCTAGTACAACATAAAAATAACAGCTACACGTGACTGTAATGTATATGTTTCAGTAAACGTTATCAAAATCCGTCCAGTAGTGTCTGTGCGATGCGTTTGTAGACAGAATATGTTTTCTTACTATATGATATACAGGGTGGGCCATGAATTATTTTACGGAAGCGATCCAACATTGTTTCGGCATACGATTTACGTAAATTTAAATCATTAGGCTTTATTTCCTGCAGTATCTGGTTCTTGTATGGGTATAATTTCAAATCTAATTTCAAAATACGCCGTAAGGACGAGCATGATATTCCTAATTCCGCCGAACGTTGTGTTGTTAAATCAAGATCTCGTCGAACTGAATCTGATACTCTATGTGCGGTCTCTTCATTCCGTGAAGTCTGTAGGCCGCCTTGCTTCATATTTAGTGTCAATCCCGTCTCGTCAAATTTCTTCACCCATTTCTTTATTATAACTGGACTCAGACACCGATTTAAGTCATGTAAATCGCACTCAACGCGAAACAAGCGCTCGCAGTAATGAGCGAACTATTAAAGCTTAAATAAATTTTCTTTACGCAAAACGTGCTGCGGCCCCGTGAACCAATCCATTGCGACAAAATTTTCGAGAAACGAACTAGCTACTAGACCTCTCCCTTCACCCCGAGTCCTGTATTATATGTTACGGGTTACTGGACAATGATGAATGATATACTTCGAGTGCTAATTTGAAATCACGAACCAGCGAACTCTCCACTCCCTACGCTCGTGATTCAATTACAGACTACCAAGTGAGTGCAAGTTTTTACCTCACCAGCGAGAAAAGTGTTCTAGGTTAAACAAACAATTAGGACTAGGGGTACTCGGTTACCTTACCTTGATCAGTAGTCTACTTTGCTCACTTGTTGAACAAATAACTATATAACACACATTGATAATTGAACATGTAATATATCATATACTAAGGAAAACTATTCTGTCTCTTTGTCATCCCACAAACAATACTGGTCAGATTAAATACATGTACAGACATGGCCATATACATACTCGATAAGATCGTGTATGTACACATATTATATGAATCTTGGTTAGTATTCAATAAAAAGTTATTTCGATAATTATACCGTGGCAGAGTCGTTTAGATGTACCAAAGATCTACTTTCTCTTTTAGAATACACTACGATGGTGGACAACTTGCAAGTAGCGTTCGACAGATTAACGGAAAAGTACATGCATCGAATATCGTCGTCTGATGAAGAAATCGCTGTCGAATACCAGCTGCCGACTCCTTCGAGGAAACACAAAATGAAGCCAGACGAATCTCCTGAACATCATAAACGGAAAAAAAGAAAATCTCATTCTGAAAGTAAGGTTCTTTGTTTTGTTGTGTTTGTTTCCCACTCAGTATTTCAATGTCTGAACGGATTCAATACATATTTGATATACTTAAGATCTTAAAATAACGGTATGGGACACTATTCGTCTTGTTAGGAAACTTGGACTAAAGATAGACCATGAGATAGAGATAAACCATGGTTTAAGCAAATTTCATATATGACATTCCCTGAAACCATGGTTTAATTTTGGGCATCTATCTATAACATCTTTGCATGCGGAATGCAGTATTGTTCGCCTTGTGGCCTATCACAGCGTTGCTTTTTATTGCGTCAAATGAATCTTATCAAATAGTAGTAGCAGTTTTGATAAAAGTTATAGAAAATCTTAAATTATTGTCTCACCACTTAATAGTGAATAAGATATTAGCGGTTGAAGAATGAAGTTGTCGATATACTTATATTGAAACATTTCAAAAATTAAACACAATTTTTCAATAACAAAAAATATATTTGCATCTCTCATATTCGGTTAGTAGGTCCTTATTACCCCCAAATGGGGCTTGTAGGTGACCAATTAGCGCTCTAGGGTAATAATGTAGCTAGAAAAGCCCTAGGGCGGTAAGTAATTAAAAAAACACTTCACTTTCAAAAAGTTCGTGTACATCTAAGCATCATACTGGCAATAGACATCATGCATTCAGCCCAATGACAAAAGAGGTCGCTTCGCTATTCAGCCTTGTCTTCGTATGAGTATAATAGTCAATCATCAATTTTATTTTTGAAATGCCAATTTTTTTCTACTTACCTCACAATCGAGATGTAAAGCAGAGTAGTTAGCTCGGGTGTAAGCATCAATTGCACCCTCGAACTATACGATATAAATATCTCGGGCTGCAATTGATGCCTTACAGCCCTTGGCTACTAATCTACTATTACGTAATCAAAGTACTTGCTCTCATTATCCATACATTTCTGATATCTCAGGGAACATCATTTATGCTTTGGCTTACTCTAGATTCATATTCATTTCCAATCTATTTCTAAAGTCCTATCAGATGTAATGTTATTATAAGTAACTAGCGACTGCACGCGACTTCGACATTTTCGGAAGAGTCTATGGCATAGTCTATGCAAAAATAACCTTTATAGTTGTATGTAAACAAATATGATTTGTAATGTAATAACTGGTATAATAACACGATATTTCTATAGGTGACATAATTTTCAAAATCTACTACAAACTTACCTGAAAACTGATCAACTTTACCTCTTTATAATATTAGCACAGCATAAAAATAAACTGTGATATTAGTATAGTTAAAATTTACAGATATACCTTTTATTCTGTTATTTTTATCTATATAATATATTGTGTCACTCAGTGACATAGGCTATATTATATTTGATTGTGATTAATTACATTGTTTAATATCCATATTATCCATACTAATATTATAAAACCGTTTGTAACTTTGGTTGTTACCTGATCGTAATGAAATTTAGCCAGGAGTAAGATTATATCCCAAAGTAAATGTCAAATCCCAAAGGGAAAGTCTAAACTTTTAATCATCATCCATTCATTCATTCATTCCACGCATGCTTAAAGGCACATAAACCGAAATCATATTCCACCAGTAAACGTACACGTCCTGTCAAACTGTTTCTTCCAAGGACGAATACTGCACTTACTCGCAGAATGCCATTGGTGTCATTTCCTTACACTTATAATAGAGTTCAAAAAAACGATATTAAAAAATATTTAGTGACACTTCCGCTGAAAAGAAAACAATGATTTTGGCCTATTTGGGGGGCGTGCACCACCCTCCCTCCCGCATAAAATGCTAATAGGAAGAATACAAAATAAAAAACACAAGAAACCCCAAATAAACCAAAACCGATTCGACACGTGTTTCGCCTCTACACGAGGCATCCTCAGGAGATGTTGACTCGTCGGGCGCTAGACCGACAGTGAGAGAACAACGCAAAATCGCCCGCTTATATAGCAAGCAGACTCCGCCATCTTGTGACTCACTGCACGTGCGCCGACCGCTGCTATATTGTTGTTGGTGACGTATTTTGGGAAAATATACGCAATAATGGAGATGAAACCATGTTGGTTTAGTCATACAATAGTGTAAGATTATTATTATAATCTGTATGACATTTAACTGTTTACAACGTTGATGTAAAGTTTTGCCTGTTCAGCTATACTCGCTGACTTTAGATAATTTATTGATTAAGGCGTTACTTTGCGGAAATACATTTTCAAAAAACGATATAAAAAATATTTAGTGACACTTCCGCTGAAAAGAAAACAATGATTTTGGCTTATTTGGCTTTCCCCCCCCCCCCCCCCCCCCCCAAATAAGTTATTTAGTCATACAATAGTGTAAGATTATTATTATAATCTGTATGACATTTAACTGTTTACAACGTTGATGTAAAGTTTTGCCTGTTCAGCTATACTCGCTGACTTTAGATAATTTATTGATTAAGGCGTTACTTTGCGGAAATACATTTTCAAAAAACGATATAAAAAATATTTAGTGACACTTCCGCTGAAAAGAAAACAATGATTTTGGCTTATTTGGCTTTCCCCCCCCCCCCCCCCCCAAATAAGCCAAAATCATTGTTTTCTTTTCAGCGGAAGTGTCACTAAATATTTTTTATATCGTTTTTTGAAAATGTATTTCCGCAAAGTAACGCCTTAATCAATAAATTATCTAAAGTCAGCGAGTATAGCTGAACAGGCAAAACTTTACATCAACGTTGTAAACAGTTAAATGTCATACAGATTATAATAATAATCTTACACTATTGTATGACTAAACCAACATGGTTTCATCTCCATTATTGCGTATATTTTCCCAAAATACGTCACCAACAACAATATAGCAGCGGTCGGCGCACGTGCAGTGAGTCACAAGATGGCGGAGTCTGCTTGCTATATAAGCGGGCGATTTTGCGTTGTTCTCTCACTGTCGGTCTAGCGCCCGACGAGTCAACATCTCCTGAGGATGCCTCGTGTAGAGGCGAAACACGTGTCGAATCGGTTTTGGTTTATTTGGGGTTTCTTGTGTTTTTTATTTTGTATTCTTCCTATTAGCATTTTATGCGGGAGGGAGGGTGGTGCACGCCCCCCAAATAGGCCAAAATCATTGTTTTCTTTTCAGCGGAAGTGTCACTAAATATTTTTTAATATCGTTTTTTTGATAATGGATTTCCGCAAAGTAACGCCTGAATCAATAAATTATATAATAGAGTTATTGATCACTGTGACATAACTCCTTGCTCACCAAGTGATGCTAAGATAAAACTTCGCACTTGGCTACACTCACTCTCATATGAATAGACTGAGAGTTTATTAACTCCAGTATTATAACATTACTTCTATTCGCATAACATTCACACAATCACAACTCATATACACACTCACTCCATACTCACACACTTTCTCTTTAAAGTAAATAGATAATAATAATATTTATGTAAAGTAAAGCACTTATTCTGTTAAGTCCAATGATTTAGAATGAGAAATTATAATATTAACCTAAAATTCCCGGGTATCCAAGATACAGGCCGCGCCTAGTTTGGAACTCATTGCTTAAACATGCAACAGTATTTAAGATACATTTTATATTATAACAGTTTGTCATGTATGTAATAAGAAGTGGCTCTAGTATTTGTAAGCAATAAACAATAACCACACGGGAAAACCACGGGGCGTAGCTAGTAATGTCATAGATGCGAAAGTAATTATGTTTATTTGTGTGTTACCTTTTCACGGCTAAACGGATCGTAATGAAATTATATCCCGGGGACGGCAGTAGGATACTTTTATTTCACTACGCGGGTGAAACTGCGGGACGCAGCTAGTACTTAAAAAGGCGAATAAGTACATAACGACCATATCGTCGTAACGAAGATTTTGCGCGTATCTCTTTTTAGTGGGTCTGAGGTAGTTGAATATGAATTCTAGTCTCAATATATTTTCTAAAATGATATGCTTTCGTATGGCGTGGGCGTTAGCTAATTTTTACTTACTACGTACATTTTCGAGCAATAAGTACTAAAAAGCTTGTAGGGTCAGGCTTTTTTATTATCATTGGCTACCGCCAGCTATGTCAAGGGAAAAAAAAACTATAACAGCCGCCACTGTATAGTAATAATAATAATACTGCAGGGGCTTTATGGCGAGCCGTGGTGAGTGGCGACACCGCGGACCCTGATATTCTCCCTGGGGCTAAATGAGACCCCTGACCCCCGGCTTGCCTTAACTGGCCGTCTGGGGGTGGAGACGCAAGAGCAAGTAACAAAAAGCTCCAAGGGTGGAAGTGTTAAAAGGCATAACGCCGGTATTGTCTATAGTTTTCGCAGCATACACGGTACAAGGATTTTTTTGGGTATTTTTTTCACGCTTTGTGTTACATTATCGAAGTTATGTTATGTAGTTGGATTGCAATCCAGCTTTAAAAAAATAGGATCTATATTTTATATTATTTTGATTGTGATCTGTTTTGTGCTTTAAATAAATAAATATAAATATGAATGTAAAAATATAATATAAAATATTCTATAGTCTGTGTTCAATAGTAATAATAATAATATAATGATATTAATAATAATAATGATAATGTAGGATTCTAATGGTGAAAAAATGTATCTTTTTGGTCTAGTAGTTTCGGAGCCTATTCAATTTAAACAAACAAACAAACCTTTATAATACTAAAAGTACTCATAAAACATCTTTATAATATTAATGTACAAGTGTAAACGAGCCGTTTTCAATCTAGCTGTCTTTAAGTATTTTGGGCCTACTTACAAACGCTATTTATCTTTAAATGGCGTTATGTAGAAGTGCGCACAGAAGCAGGTGTTTTGCCCCGTACTATATGACGTTATTGAAATTTAAATAGCGTTTTAAATAAGGCCGTTAATATTTACTCAACTGACATCCTACTGTCAATGAAAAAGCATAATTTAAAGTATTAGAGTAATCAACTTATTAAATAAATTTTACTTATTAAAGTATTCATTTTAAAGTGAGGTAGTTTAATTTTAAATAAATCTTAGAAGGCAAAATTGTTCGCGTCCAATTACTCATAAAAATCACAGTTATGTTAAATCTGGCAACACTGCCAACTACCTTTATATAATTTTTGCAGCCTCGCGCCATTATTTAAACTGATTGTGTGTGTTTTATGATAATTCGTGACTTGGCTATTACGTTTCTGGACTGATCCTTCTGTATTTAAAGCAAATATCTGAAGGAAACTTATAATAACGGTATTCGAGTTTAAAAAACCATACCTCAGTTTGTAACTCAAAATGAATGATTTTATGTAAATTAAAATTTCACCTCTGTTTAAATTCCTGTACCAACTAATCATGTTTATCTATACTACTTAGACCAAACTTCCCCTTACTGCCCCGCTGAAAGTTTCCATTCTGTATTGTAGTAACCGATTTAATTGATCACATCCTTATTACAAAATCTGTGTATACTGTCAAACGATATCTCTTAGATTTGAAGGACTATAGTGAATGGCCTAAATTTCTTCTAAAATACTGATACTAATGTGTATTGAGCACTATTAAGCCACCTTTTATTGATATCGTAAACCACTGAAATTTATGGCAAGGCTTCCATATAATAATATAATATTAACCCTACTAATATTAATTTTTATTAATAAAATGTGAATGTTTGAATGAATAGATGTTTGTTACTCAATCGCGGCAGAACGGATTTAGATGTAATTTGGCATGTAAATAGATGAGGCGCTCGAATAACATGATAATTTTCACCATCATCCGTAACCACGCCGGTCAAAACCGCAGGGCGCAGCTAGTTCTAATTTAATTCATATATAATACGGAACCGTAGTTTTACTAACAAACTCATATTATAATTATAGAGTTTTTTTTTGTTTGTAGGTGAACCAAAGTCAAGCTCATCAGACCTAGTGCCAGAAATCAAAATTAAGAAAGAGAAGGAAACCGAAGAAGAAGAAATACTATTGAAAAGTACAGAAAAGAAAAAATCAAGAGAATCTCATAAAAGCAAACAAGGAAAAGGAAAAAAGAAACGCAAAGGTCATCATCGCCACGGTAAACATTCCAAGAATCATAAGAAGGCTTCACATAAGACAGGGCATGGCGAATCCAAGAGTAAACACAGCAAGAAACAGAAACACAAAGACGGGAAAAGCAAAGAGGGAAAGAAGTCAAAAGAAAAGAAGAGAAAGAAAAGCAAACATGAGAAGGAGCCGAAGATAGTAGAAAAGTGTGTGGTGAAGATGGAGGCGCCGTCGTCTCCTGAGAGTTCTCACCGCAGCCGCAGTGCCAGCCCGCTACCCTCCATTCACACACCATCGCCGTCGCCAACCCCCCCTCCCACCGATCTTCAACGTGGGTCCCCACTGCTCCCTAACCTCCACCACCACTCTCCACCCCCTTCCCCTCCGCCCTCCCCGCCTCCAGAACTTGCTGATCAACTCTCCGATCCCCACTTCTTCAAAGACAAGTACGATAAAATAAAGGAGCGAAGACGCAATGCAGCCAAGGACGCTTTCGAATCGCTATTTGACTTAAAACAGAAAGTAGTTGACAAACAAAAACAAAATCTTGTCGTGCCCGATAAGCATCAGAAACTGCGCGAAACTATAGAAAAACTGAAAGCTAAAAATGAGAAATACAAAGACCACTCAACATACAAGAACTTGTATTCTCCAGGTGGCAGCGGATTTGACAAAGGTTCAGATTTAAAGAAACCGAAAGAACCCTCGCATAAAGAACCGGAATCCGATAAAGAAGGAGATGTAAAAGAAGTTGAAAAACCAGTTAAAACTAAAGGTTCTAAGAAAGGTCACAAGAAGAGCTCTGCTAAAAATGAATCTGCTTCAGAAGCTTTAGAAGAAGCTGTCAAAGATATCAGTAAGTGGCTAGAAGAGCCTCCAAAAGTCCCCGCGATTAGTTCACCGTGCGACAGCCCGGCACAAACCTCGATATCGATCGAAGAACAAGACAGTCGACAAGACGATGAAGTTTCGCAAAGTGAAAAATCAGTATTCAAGAAAGAAACGACGCGAAAGCGTCCATCTTCGCGCGAGCCTAAAGTTGTGAAACGAAGAGAAATTCAAAGGACTATAGAAAGGCTCCAACCGGGTAAAAGCAAAGGCAACTTACTCACAAACATAAGTAATAAAATCAGTGAAAAAACAGAAGAAGTTGTCAGTGTCGGAGTGGTAAATAAAGCTCGAGAAACCGTTAAATCGGAAGAATCAAGTCCGAAACTGAGTCTCGGTTCAGTATTGCCTACTGTGGAGTTCACACTGGGAAAAGATCATATGTTTGACAACAAGGAAGATCATAAAATGGAAGAAAAAAATGAGATCATTATAGAGCCAGAGGTCGAATCTAAAGTGGAGATTAAAGAAAATGAAAATACTCAAGTAGAAAATAAAAAAGATGAGGCCCCTGCTCCAGTGACTAAAAAAGACGCCGAGGTTGAAACAGAACCCCAAATACCACCAAAGCCTAATCAGGAAAAGGCTACACCAAATTTAAGTGCTTGGTTCAAAGCATTTGGTGCACCGAAAAACCCAACTCCAATGGTCCCGGCTAAAAAGAAGACTGATGAGATTGATGCTGAGGAAAAGCCACCAGAGTCAACAAGCCACGATCACAAGCCGACAAGTCCCAAAAACCCACCTAAGTACGATTCTCCTACAGATCCCGACACTCCGAATCCAGACGGTGGTGACAGCCCTGTTCCAGTAAACGTCACCCCGAGGCAACGAAGAACAAGCACTGGTAGCTCAGTATCGGAGAGATCTTCTTTCAGTCAAGATTTAGATTCGCCTCGCCACCAAATGTCGCATACGTCACCCCTGCTTCGCTCTCCTGCCTCTCCTAGAGCCGAAGATTTCCAAAAGATTACTTACCCTATAATTAATGGGTCTGTAAGGGCAGGATTCTATCAAGACACTACATCTATCAAAAGCAGTCCCGAAAAAAGTTGCAGTCCCCGCGAAGGTCCACAGTCGCCTTACTCTGCTTATCCTCAACATGTATACATAAGTAACAATCCCGCAGGTGCTGCCACCCCTCACTACTTCATCGATCACAATAAAAGCCCGCTGCCAACTTACACTCACAACCCTCCTACTTACTATGATACAAGTAAAGCTGCTGTCGTGAACAAACCACATCGCCCTCATGAAGATTACAATACTATAGGCCCAGAACCGTTTCCACAAAATCAATACGCTCGACCTTATTCCCCAGTATATTCACCCTACACTCAGCAGCCATCTTCAAATTACGCCCAAGTACGACAATCACCACATCCGCCTACTGCTAATACTCCTCCCAACTTGCCACCAATGACGCCTGAATCTAAAACTGCTCATTTCCCCGTTAAAAAGCGAATGTATAACGAGCCGGAACAGTCCGTCGTATCGCCGACTAAGCCAACCGAAACTAAAGATGTTGGGCAGTCACAAACTAAGAACGAGTACCAAAAAAATCCACAAACACTTCACTCTAATCCGCCTATTACTCCATCAGTTGACGATATTGCATTAGCACTTAGTGAAAAATCAGAGATGGCAAAATTGCGTGAAAAGAACTCTGTAGCTTACGTCAGTAATGACCGAAATGTCGAAGACGGAAATAACCAACAGATTGACCACATTGAGACAGCACAGGACCTTAAAAAAGAAATAAGCAATGTAAATATGACTAAAACCATGAGTATTATGACACAAGACAATATTGATATGGTGAACATGGGCTATATGAATCCAGAAATCGAACGTAGAAGTAGTGGGGAAACTCACGAGACTGACTTTTCTGTTGTAAGAGACGTCACTAAAACGATCACAAATCCACCACAAAAAGTTTATGAAGTTGATGCTATAGCCCTGAATCTCGGAATAAACAGTCAACCGTTGCAAAAGACGTTGACAAAATCAAGCCCTATTTGTAGTAACATTCCGCCAGCGCATTCACAAGATAGATGCCACACTGACATGAGCATAAATCACAATATCGCTCATGCACATCATCCGAACCAGTATGATCACATGTCTGGTGGACAAACCATAAGCAATTTCTCTATGAGCGATATAGAGTTAGCCAATAAAAAACTGTATGCTTGTAACACAACACCGACATCAGCAATCGACTACGGTAATTGGAAGCTCGCTAACCAAATGCGGAAACAAGAGATGATGCCATCTGACTACTCTACAGGCTACACTAACTCAGCAGAAAAACTTAAAAATGAAATCAATGCAGCTACTTCTAATGCCATTAATTATAACAAAAATATGCAACACCAGCAGTTTAATATGTTTAATGTACCTCGTGCGAGCACTCAAAGAACTCAAGATATGAAACAGAGTCTTCCCAGTGAATTAAGAATACCCAATCCTAGAGGACTGTTAAAGAATGATCACATGAATGCGCCTTCAATCAGTAATCAGGAACCGGTGGCCAAAACTATGGATAATGTTGCCAAATCACAAAAAGCTGAGAAACTTGTACAAAATCATCCATTAGTATCTTCAAATCCATACAAAACTCCATATTCAAATTCAAGTCTTCCACTCGATACTTTACGAAATTTGCCCAACATTCCACAAATGTTGGAACGTTACACTAACGACGACAGGTTCTTGAACTCCTTCGCCGGTAGTAGCTCAGCACTCTACCACGAAAAACAGTATCAAATTGCCCAAATGTTCAACAAGAGCTTGTCATCAGACATACCTTCATCAAGCGCTTCCAGCAGTATATACTCACAATCACCCGTGTCGCATTGCAAAGATGATAATAGCATTTATAAAAGCACTAACGTTACCACAGCACACCAAGACCCTAAGCCGAAGACCAAACGAAAGAGAACAGAGAGCAAACCAAGTCAGATTGTTGGTAGTCAGTCGTATCATGGTTCTCCTTGTTCAGATGTGTTGTCTTCGGTGAAGTCGGGGATGATGCCAGCGAGCGCGTTTAACTTCAGCACACCATCCAACATAGCAACAAACATGGCACTGAGCAGTGGTCTGTATGGTGATAATGCGGGATTTTCGGCTAATCAGCTGATGGCGGCTAACTATATGGTCGCGGCTGTGGCGCACCAACAGCGGAACAGCGAGGCTAGCTCGAATGTGGAAAAACTAGCGAAGCCGGCGCATCAGAACTCTAGTGGCGTGGCGGGCAGCTCGTTCCCGTTTATGGGGCATGGACAGGTGCGGGGCAGTTACCCGTTCGTGGGTGCAGACCCCAGCTCGCCGCTCTACCAGCAATACCTACAGCGGCATCAAGAAGAACTGCTCCGGCAGACCGGCGCACAGATCATGTCGCTCTACCCCGGCGGTTACCCGGCAACACTCGGCGCCCGCCAGCCTTACGATTCCATGAACAGGCATTGGCTCTAATCTCCTTTCTCGAACGATCATATTATACAGCATTATTAATCGTTAATGTCACTATTGTTATAGGAAATTGTAATTTATATTGTTTGTAGTTTCAATATTATAGTAGAAATTGTGGAGATATTTTATCGTATTTACATTCATGACAAGATAATCGTTGATGTTAACGCTATTTATAGTTATTTTTTACTATTCATAGCATGTGATCTTTATAGATGGACTGCTTCTCTATCTTTACACATGTTACTGTTGTGTTTATGTACAAGTTATAGTGCAACCTCACCTCAATCACATTACAATTATATTTATAATAATTGTTTAGTTACACTTTATACCGTATTTGTTGATCATACATATTTTATCTAAAAGTAGGAAATTATATATTACTTAATTATTATCAAATTGATGACATCATAATAATAATATTGAAGGTTCACAGATTCTAGAGGCAGTCTTTGCGATATCACTAGCTATTTTTATACATTGATTTTAATGTTAATAATATCTATATACCTATCTAATATTACTTTATTTTTTTTTTACATTTAGGCGCTTTTAAGCTTTTATTAGCTTTAATTTACGTAATAAATGTATTGTAATTATGATTATTATTGCTTTTTGTCTAAGGTCACATTAAATAATGAATAGACATTTGTTATATAATAATAATAAAAATTTTATGTTAATTGACATACTTATTTAGATTGTTGTGTAAATATTACTAGTATTTTATTTACAAATCAGTGGTTAGCATTTTTTAAAGATAAGATTTACTATGATTCAAGAAAGTGTAGTTTATAAGAAATTCGTAAGAAATATTGAACAGTTCTTGTGTAAAAAGGAAAATAAAGAATTTCAAAATAAATGTGAATCTTGCGTTATTTTTCATTTTGGGTCTTGAGTAGCAGTGGCCATTAATAAAGGACCAGAGAAGATAGATAATCCCAAGTCCGTTGATTTTGTTGAAGGGTTTTTAGAAGTAAAAAAACTGGTTTTAATGTTGTAATAATAATGTGGTAGAATACAACGTAACATAGGTGTAATAGCGATTTGACTTCATCTGCTCGACGTAAAAGCTAATCTGTCCTCCGTATTTTCCAGGATGTGCTCGCGCGTTAGTGAAGTTGGAATTGGTATTATATAAGATGTATGCATCATAGAATTGTTTTATCCGTCACTATTGTAGATAAATAATTTTGACATTATTGGTATTATTATTCTATACCTAGTCTAGTACCTATAATAAAACTAAGTGAGCGAAATATGTGAAAACTATAACCGAGGTGTACTTTGTTGTCAATATAGAGGCCAAAAATATATTTAAAAAATTCGTCTGTTGTACGCACTTTTTATCTGAAACTACGAGACATTTTGATGAAACTTGACACAGTGAAACTAATATGGTTAACATAATATAGGATATTTTTAACCCATTATTTAATAATATTGTTCCGGAATTGGGTATGAAAGGTAAAGTTATGTACCTACTACTAAATTTAATTAATTACTGGACGGAATATTATGCAATTTTCTCTACCTACTTGGTACCTGAAAAGTACACTTGTTATGTTTTATCAACCTATTCTATGTTATTTTAGTTTGTTCCGGCTAATATTCAAAACGGCCGATAAATTTCACTAGTTTATAGCTGATGCTATAAGGAGTAGTTAACTTGGGATTTTATTTTAGAGACGTCATACCCCAAAGAGTACATTATATTCGTTACTTAAAAGGCCACGCGAGCGAAGCTGCGGGCAGGTTAAGTATTTATCAATATAGTCATTTGATATTTTTCAATCACTACTGTTCTCTTTAACCGACTTCGAAAAAGGAGGAGGTAATAGTTTTTTGAGTATGTTATCCGATTTCTCCCCCATTTGTAAACCGATACTCAAAATTCTTTTTTTGTTTCGTTCAGTATACTTCCGAGAGAACACCCCTTTAAATTTCATCAAATTCATCAAAGTAGTTTTTGAGTTACGTTCCAATAACTGAAAATTGTTACGCCTTGGTATCTTGATATCATCATTGATGGTGAATGACAATCTATCCCATAAGTAGCATGGGCCACTGAAAAATAATGTTTATCAAAAAATGGAACCTACTTTTTGGTGTTGAAGTCCATTTTTTGTTTTTTTTAATCGCCATGTATAACCCCACGGTTACAACGGATAACAGGTTCTAAAGTACCTATTATCACAATATTGTGTGCATGGTACTATCTTCGACAAGAAAGAAGAAACCTTCTTAGTTTAAAGTCGGTAAATAATAAATAACCAAGGATAGCAAGAAAAATGGTTACAAACGAATGTAAAATTTTGATGGCTCTAAATTTTTTTAAATTTATATCAGTTACATTCTGTGTTGACCCCCCTAATAGCCTGTAGTTCGAGAAAATCCTAACAGTTTGCTAACTGAGGAGAACCAAGATGTTAAGTTTGAATTAAAATTCATTTTAGAAGCAATATTTATTGTTATTATAAGCAGATACATGTCAGGACTACTTGATCATTTGAAAATTACATAAAATATATAATTTTTAGCTTACAATAAGATTTTAATGTTAGCAGATTTTTGTGTTCATTTACCACAATGTTAAACATTTTTAGTTTAATAATACTAAAACCGCTGGTCAAGTAAACCTTATAACATATTTATCAAACAAGTCTCATCATTAATAACCAGCTGAAAGAGGACATTTTATTTTATATGTGTGTAAACTGTACCAAACTTTCATATATTTAAGCAAAATTTGAGTCGGGTATGTTTTTTAATGCATCTTTACCACAGCTGATTTAAATATGTTAACAAATTAAAACTTTTAACTTGTGGACCTAGATATAGCCACTACAATCAACTGTGCATGTACATTTTGGATGACTATATATAGTTAATTAGAAATTTAAAACCCTAATACAAAGCATGTGCAGTAATACAAGTATGATATATATATATATGATAGTCAAACTACACTATATTTTGACATTTCAAACCAAAAAATTTGTTAAATACTGAGAAAGATATTCTACACAGATGAATAATGTATCTACAACCCGATCAGAATATCTCCTCAGTGCACCTCGCTGGAATGCGGCGCCTCTCCCGCTTCCCCTGTCACCTCTCCGCGCACTCCAAACACAATTCCAAATTAAGCTTTGATATTCTTTGACACATTTATAATATCAGTCTACCTATATTTATCATTACAAAGCATGAATAAGTTTACACTACAAATTTGTTTATCAACATATCAGTTGCGTGGACTCTGCAAAATCATTACAAAGGTTAAAATATAAAAAATCCATTTCTAAAATATTCCAATAATGACCTAAGCTATGCTAAAAATATGTTAGTTAGCATTAATATATCCATTTATGTATACAAGAACATACAGTAATATTTAGCCACTCTGTAGTAAGGTTTTGCAGAATCCGTTGAAGATGCATACCAGCGTCATACATTGTTCAGCTAATAAAAGTAAATTTAATAAAATAACTGCCCTAAAAGTTATTTTACTTCCATTATATCAAAACATGAATACAATAACTCATCATGTCAGTAGCAATAATAATTGCATTAACCCTTTGTATACCATGATAATTTAAACAAAAGATTTATGAATGAAATGCACATAAATCTATGTCTCTGGCATGCAAAGGGTTAAGATCCAAAATAAATAAATTTACTTGTTAGTGAATGAGTTAAATGAATAGTGGAAAAGAAAACCAAGTGTTGTCAAATACATGTAAAAGATTTTAAACGACACTACACTGACTATTAGTACAAGAAATTGAAAATCATTGTATTTATGATTTACTTTCAGCTTTTTCTTTTCTGAGTTGTACCATTTCCCTGATGTTATTTTCACTTTCTTTCAAATTTCTCTCTAGATATTCTCTTTTCTCTATAAGATCATTTATACGGACCTTCATTTCTTTTTCACGATTTTCAAATTTATTTTTAAGTTTGCTCATGTCTTGAAGTAGGAATATACGGCCCACAGCTTCGTATGTTCTTGTACCATCAGGTAATTCCACAAGCCCACGCGTATTGAGGTTGGTTTGTTTCAGAACTTTGTCATAGGCAACTATTTCAGAGTCGATCTCCTGGATTTTTTTACTTGTTTCAATCATTTTCACGTGTAGTTCCATAAACGCTTTTCTGAGTTCCATATCAACAGGTTTTGCCATTGCTTCTATCGGTTTTGCAGACTAAGTGTATTCTGTGATCGCTACGACTACGAGAACAACGAAACAATATAGAAGCTTTTGCTTTTGGACAGACAACTTCACACAAAACGAAGACGCGAAGAAACGAATAGAAATGTTTATTGATTTTAGGTTAGCTCATTGAAAAGAAAATTGATTAATTGAAGTTATTTTGCTTGTCATGTCTGCTCTGCTGCTTACTGTCCTGGGGCGCGTTCAGAAACTCGGTTAGATAGATCGCACTCGTAAGGTGCGTTCGTTTAGCTTATGAGGGCATTGATGGCTCTTATGTTAAAGTGTTCGTAAAGCTCAAAAACGTTATTTTTGCCACTTTTTCTTAAACCCTATTCGAACGCTCAAGTGAGCATAAGACCTAAAATCGCATGATTATGGTGTCAAATACATAGCTGTCAAAAAACGATCACAAACAACTATGCTCCGGACGCGGGTCAAAAAATGCACTTTTTGTTGGCAATAATTTCTCTTTATTGCTTTCCGAACGCTGAACAACAAGAGACATGAACGACATTTTTACCCACAGATTCCCAATTCGAACGCCCCTTGAGAGCGTTTATAGCGTTATTTAGCGCTAAAAACGATCACAAATAGCCTATTCGAACGCCTTATGTAACTTTTCGCACTAGCGCCGTCGTTCCGAACCTTAGGGTAAACCACTCGGTTGTTCTCAACTCGAGAGTTCCAAACCTCGGAGGGTCGCAAATTTTTAAATCATAATCGATCGGTAAACGGTTGCACCCCGCATGTGACACAACTTTGACCGATCAGACCACTCTTATTCTCTCTTCTCAAAGAAAATTAGGAAAGTAAGGATCAAGTGATCTGTCAATGTTGAATATGACAAAATCTGTTTTAGGTTAGAAAACAACCGTGGCCTCTTCGTACCTCAGAGCCAGTTAGAAAACAACTAAACAAGCACTCTGCGATCCTGAACGCGTTCCCTTGCCACAGACTATATGGATACTACTCTACTCTCTGAATAAGGAACTTACCATAATCTACTAGAATAATACTAATCTACTAGAAACTAATCTATCTATTCTATCTGGGTCGTTCTTTGAGAGCCCAACATTTTATGTCGCATAACGAAAACTCTTCAATCATAATGTATTTTTTCATACAGAATATTGCTTAACGTACGTGAAATTGGCATTTCACTGTTGCTAGTTTATAAAAGATACTGATGCGTTCTGTTTTAAGGCATTGTAATATGATTTCAAAAAAGCGCTAGATTTAGCGCTAGGCGCTAAAACGCGCTTTGGGCCAAATAAAGCGCTAGATCTGGCGCTGAACGCGCTAAGTTGGCAGCACTGTAAAAGCAATCTCAGCCAAACTCAGGTAATGTCACCGAATAAAATATATTAATATGATATTACATGTCACTTTCGTTGGTTGTAGACTGTTTACTCATAATAAAAAGAAATTGTTTGAGTGCATTGAATTAATTTATGCATGCTTAGTAAATATATAATGCATCTTTGTGACTATATAACGTTTAGAAATATATCCTTGTATATCTAAACTACCATATTAAAAAAATGTTTATAAAATTACCGTCATTAGTCGCTCATCACCGTTTTTATATATCTACCGTGAAAGGGAACGGTTATTGCCAAGTTTCGTGGCTTAGAAAATAACTGCCCCGCATTCGCTTGGCAGGCGTTGGCATTTCGAACTGTTGAGTCTTGAATCAGATTCTCCTATTTGTGTCATTTTAATCGTCATTCGCATTTTAACCATAACTTACTAGTTGAGGTGGTTCCTTGATAATTTACATGTTAATAAGGTTACGTTCATCAGTGTTTATTCACACCTGAATAGTACTCGTATGTTCGTCCCAGTGTTCAACCTTGATGCTGCTATCTGCTAAATTACTAGAGATCCACCAAATAGAGAATTCACAGGAAATCCGTAGGAAGAAAGCTTCGAAAGAAGCGCTTTCTTCCACACCCGATCAAAGACCTTCACTATGTCAAAAGTAACCGCCAACGCCTCACTTTTAAACTCTACCACTTCCGCCTGAATACTAAAAGATCACCAGCTGAGCGACCGCGACGAAAACCGCACTAGCGACCGCTAATCAGTTGGTGCTCCTCTAGATACTTTAAGAGCTGGTTGTTGATAGTGGTCCCATTATCTTGGAGAACAATCGCGTTATGGCTATAGGGCGGTAGTTGGACGGATCGGAGCGGTCACCCTTTTTGGAATTGAGTGCACCAAAGCAGTCTTCCATGTGATGGGGACAACGCATGATGTGTAGGAAATCCGGAAAAGATGCGTTATAACCGCTGTCATCTCTGGAGCACAAGTCCGCAACACTATTAGATGGGTGCCGTCAGGCGCACTCGACTTATGAATGTCCAAGGAGAACAGTGCTTGACGTACTGCACGCTGCTGGAAAACAATGTCTGGCAAATAAATATCATACCGTGGTGAGGTCGGTGGTGACTTCCCTCGGTAATTCAAGTAGATTTGGCTCAACGAGAGAGCCCCACAGATTAGCCTTCTCCTTAGCGACATAGGCCATCCTCTATGTGCAGGAAGTAATGACTGACAAAAATTCTCTTGGACATCCTGGGCAAGACACCCGTACACACGAGTTCCCGAAGGAAGATGGGCCAACTTTTCGCCAATTCTACGAATATGCTTTGATTTCGCTTTTGCAATAACGGTTTTGAAGGATCTAGAGGGCAAAATTATAGGTACTTATTTTGAATTGGCTGGTATTTACACCTTTTGATGCCAGTGCATCGGCCCAAGCTTTGTAACACTTTTGCTTTTGGCCTGAGCTATTTAAAAAGAGCGTTCAAACCAGGGCTGGTACCTGCCACCAATGGCCACTACAGAATGTGGAATAAAGAGTTCCATATTGAAGAAGGTTCTCGAGTGGCGACCACGCACCGGAAGACGATGTGTAGGCCAGCCCCCCGCTTGGTGGACCGACTACCCCGTCAAAACCGTGGGGAATGGCTGGATGCAGGAAGCGAGTAGTGGCGTTCTATAGGGGAAGCATATGTTCAGCAGTGGACGTCTTCCAGCTGATAATGATGATACCCTGCTGAAGAACCAAATCAGCAACAAAGTTGGCAGCGACATCAGGATCATCCGGCGAGAAGCAAACCTGCCTCCATAGGTAGGATTAAAAAAATGACCACATCTCGTCCCAAACTGCAGACCGTGGCCACAGCCTACGAAACGGAGCCGTGTTAGGCACGTAACCAGCACTGAGCTCCGGAGCAGACGTAGTCCAACAATCCAAGAGGAGAGTTAACGAACATCGGTTGAGAGGTCAGCAGATGGTCCAGCAGTTACGGTGTTTGATCATCCACATCTAGGATTTGCGGAGGCGAGGTTATCATTTGTGTCAGATCATACTCCAAAGCGAAGCTCTGAACAAATCGCCCCGCATGATTGGTGGTGCGCGAACCAAGCCATTAGGTATGGTGGGCGTTGAAATAGCCAAGTACCACGATCTCTGCAGAAGGGATCTGCTCAAGTGCGGAGTCTGTAGCCATCTATACCTATGTGCTCCATAAATTGATCTATTTTAGCATTACTGTTATGATGGGACCTATAAATACACGCGTACACTCGTGGATGGTTATCGCAGTCTACACGCAGCTAGATGATAGGCCCCTTTATTCAAGGCTGTATAGGCGGGGAGCACAGGGGTCTTCTCTGACGTAGAGACACACACCCGCTAGCAGCAAAAAAGTATGTTCAAGCTTATACCTAGGGTATGTCACAAATGACATGTCTGTCAGAGACATCATGTTTATTGTGGTTTATAAAAATATTATTAAATAATTGCTTGGAGTGATAGTTACAAAAGTTCAGCTCGGGTCTGGTCTGGTCTGGTCTGGTCGGGTTTTACTATTTCTTTCAGATAGATAGATAGACAACCTTTGGGTAGATAGAATAGTATTTTCAGGGACAGTGGTGAATAGTATCAGCGTAAGTATAGACAATAATTAATATGTACCTAAACTGATTAATATATTTATATATATATATATATTATATAATAATAATAATAGGTGTCAAAAATAGATTTAAAATTTTAGCAAACACCGATCTGTGACAGATATATTTTTTTAATTCGATCTTTAAAGATAATTAATGAGGGAGAATGACGTACTTATTGAAACTGGCAAACTATTCCAAAGGTGAACTGCCTGCACGGTAAATGACGCATTGTAGAACGATGAAGAGTGAGAAGGTAGCGCCAGTGTTCCTGATGATCTCAAAGGCAGAGAATTTTCTAAGTAATGAAACTGAAAACGTTCTTTAAGATAGCCGGGGGTGGATGGATTGTACAATATATTGTACAGCAGGGTCAGCATGTGAGTTTTCCAACGAAGACGTATAGGTAACCACTTGAGTTTTTGACGAAATTTAGAAACGTGGTCATATTTGCGAAGTCCGAATATGAACCTAATACAGAAATTTTGTAAGCGCTCAAGTTTATTTAATTGATCTTCTGTAAGATCTAAGTAGCAGGCGTCAGCATAGTCAAGAATCGGGAGAAGAGTTTGAGCAAGTGTAACTTTGGTTGCAGTCGGAAGAAAGTTTCTCAGTCGCTTCATTGCCCCTGCAGAAGCATACAGCTTGCGACTGACAGACCTGGATTTGAGGACCCCATGATAGAGAATCGTCCATAATTACTCCAAGATTATTTCCTTCTTTACTGTAAGGGATTGTAACTCCGTTAAAAATTACTGAAGGTAATTGAAGCCACTTAACTTTGGATAGCATACGGGAGCTGCCTAGTATTATCACTTGTGTTTTCATTGGGTTAACTTTCAGGCCAAATTGTTGACTCCATTCTGATATGCGTATTAAATTTATTATTAGTTATTTGGATAGACTCTGCCAGTTTATCAAGGAGCCTGGGAATAAATCTGCAAATCATCTACATAGAGGTGGTAGGAACACGAAAGATTATTAGAGATAGAATCTATGAAAGAAGCAAATAGTAAAGGAGAGAGAATGCCGCCTTGTGGAACGCCTGCTGTTGTGTTACACCATGAAGAGTACGAATCTTCAAGGCGAACCCTTTGCCGGCGCCCATACAGATAACTGTGAAAGAAATCAATTACGGTTGGAGATATGTTCATAGAGCGCAGCAGTCTTAGTAGAATGTCGAAGTCAACAGTATTAAAAGCGTTGCTGAAGTCAAGGAGAGTTAACACAGTTAGCTTCCCTTCTTCCATGCCAAATTGAATATCATCTGTTACCTTGACTAAGGCAGTAAGTGCTGTGGGCAGGACAAAAACCGGATTGAAAAGGATTGAATAGGTTATTTCTGGTGATAAATGAATTCAACTGGTTGTGTATAAGGCGTTCTAAAACTTTGGTAGGATTGATATAGGACGAAATTCAGGGTGAGATTTAGAATTCAGTTTCTTTGGTATAGGAATAATTTGTGCGTCCTTCAATCAATCAATCAATCAAAATCATTTATTGCATTAGAATGTAGGTGTTAACAAGTTCTTATAAGTAAATAATGAACCATACAATCTACCTCATTTAGAGGTGTGCAACATTCTTAATCTAATATATTATAATTATATATTAAATATTTATGTCAAGTTAAAAATATAAATTGTCAAATTAATAATCGTACATAAAAAATAATAATAATACCTTAACCAAAGTATTAATGATTCATTTAATATAAATTTTTCAATGATGTTAAGGATAATTTACTTATTTGTTTATTACATTATCAAGGAAATACTCATTAACACTGTAAAAATATTACTAATAAGCCATGATTTTAGTCTATATTTAAATTTCTTACAGGTCAAAGACTTTATTCCAGTAGGTAGTTGATTATATATTTTGATCGCCATAAAATAAGAATTTTTCTTAAATATTTCTAACCGACACATTGGTAGGTAAAGTTTGTTTAAACCCTTTGTATTTCTATGTACTATGTCCAAATGTTTGTCAAAGAAGTCTGGATGGTCGTGTACAAACATGCAAACTTCCATTATGTACATGCAGGGCAATGGCAGAATGTTGAACTTCTTGAAAAGGGGTCCACAGCTATCGGTAGACCAGGCACCGCTTATTGCCCTTACGCATTTCTTCTGCACTATGAATGCCCTGTTAATGTCAACAGAGTTTCCCCATAAAAGTAGCCCATATGACAAAATTGAAGCTACGTAGCCGTGGTATGCACACAACGCAGATTCCACTGACACTAAAAGTCTTAACTGTCTTATAGCATACACAAAATGATCTAGCCGGTCACAAACTTCCTGTATATGGTATTTCCAATTGCAGTTTTTGTCAATAGTATTACCTAGAAATTTACACTTATCTGCTTCTTGAACTTGTGTAGTTTGGAATTTAATATTTAAATTAGGTTGTATTGATTGATATGGGTGGAATTGCATAACATTGGTTTTGTTTATATTAATTTTTAATTTATTTTTATTTAGCCAATTTACAAGATTATTCAACGTATTATTAATGTCTATGTTAAGTTGGTATCAGCCTTTATAACAACAGTAGTATCATCGGCGTACAAAATACACTGGTGCTTGGTAACGTTTGGAATGTCATTTATGTAGGCTAGAAAAATAAATGGTCCTAAAATGCTTCCTTGAGGAACACCCGATTTGGTTTCTTGAAGTTCTGACCTATATATTTTTTAATTCCTACCATATATCTACCATTTATATCCTTCCATATCGAAGGAAATTCACCGTTTGTTATAGAGCAGTTGAGGATATGACTCCACTTGATTTAGCTCCACTTAGAGAAATGATCGTGTCATCAGTGGTCATTATTTGCAACATTGCACCATTTTTCTCCGCACTAATGTCATTGTTCTCACAAATTATCATTGTTGATTAGTTTATTTTTAGTTTAGGATCCAGAAACTCTTCTCACTTCAAATTGTGAACAATTGCCTTTTACCGAAATAAATTTTATTATTATTATTATTATTATTATACAAGTATATTCTCTTATAGTTAGTTTAAATTTTGTGCTAGATGCTAAATGTTGGGCTTGATATCGAAAGAACAGTATTCCATAATTATATTTTGGAATTCTAGGGTGCATCAGTTACACAACCGCTGCTCCATCAAATATTATCCTATCAAACTGCGAACGAGCGCTGTCTTCAGTTCCTGCTAACGCCTTATGTGTTTCAGCGAGGTCAGCGTTTGTGCCTAAACAAAGACTTCCGTTAACCGACAATGATAGTGGGCACACTTGGCTTTCGTATTTAAAAAATTATTCCAGGTCCAGGTGACGTTCTCGCACAACTATAAAAAGTGGGGAGTACATTTGGATGTCAACTTTAAAACTTTTAAGCTATTGCATAGCTACTATCGCGGGCCTTGAGCGTGGAGACCGTATCCAGAAATTCCGTAACGAAAATAACCTAACACTTAATACTCCGACTCCATCTATCGATGAATAGCAGAACATTAAATGACTTTTTGAAATATCACGCTTGTCTCTTTAGTTCAGCAAATCGCCTTTAGATGGCATTGGTTAAATAATTATAATTGCATAAGTTGATTTGGCATCTATCGATGAATAGCAGAACTTTTAATGACTTTTGAAATATCACGCTTGTCTCTTTAGTTCAGCAACTCGCCTCTAGATGGCATTGGTTTAATAATTATAATTGCATAAGTTGATAAAAACAGCTATGCAATAGCTTTACCGTGGCAGTCTCCGAGTGCCACACGTCTTTTTTTCAATTTTTTTTTACTTTTGTCCAAAACTGCTGATTTTGACTGGTTCTTATAGTGATTTTGATCCATCCACGAGTCGTTCTTATACGAATTTTATGTTCTCCTCGTTTCCTGACTTTTCCGCAGATGAAAAAATTGTGACAGGCGCTAGAGGCGCTACCACCCGCGTGTCTAGAGCAAATAGTTCAGTACCATTTGCTCGTGATGTGCTCTGGGTTTTCTTGAATTCAGTAAACTGAAACTCTTTTACTTACTTTTACTTACTGAAACTCTTTACACTCTTTTAGGAGTGTACAAATTTTTAGGGCCCCGCAGTCGTTAAACCAATGTAGAGATGCTGGAGCTTGAGTCAAGCCGATTCCCCACCAGAGCTTTTAATTTCAGTGTTATACTGTTCGTGAGCTTGATCAATTGCCAAGACGTAACAGAGAAATTTTTGCTTTATAGCTTCGTAGTTTTAAAAGATATCAAATCTTTTTATCAAGCACAGTATTTAATTTACAACAGTGTTATGTAATAAAAAGATATCCCCAATTAACATTATTGTTTAACAAATAAGTAAAAACCGAATATCAATTTAATATTTTTCCAAACAAAGGTAATATTTGGGCTTATTTTATTAGTATTTCTATTTTTAATTCTTTTTTAATGATAAATAATATGATTACATTTCAATTTACACCTAGTTTATCAAAATCGGTACTGTGGTTTAGTTTGTAGAATTTTTTAATTATTTCTTAAGGAAGTGGCGCCATCTCTGTTCCTAAGGGATGAAATTCCGCTGCTGCGGGTGAAATCGCTTTTATGGCCCCTACTATCACTGTACAAAAAGGCTTGCTTTCATCACTAATTGCAGCTTCCCAACGAAAGGAGATCACACAGTTTGGTGTAATTTTTATTTTGCCTGCCAACAAATAAAAACGCACTATTATGAGAGAACTCAGTATTATTAACATTTTTGATTACTACACTAAAGTCCTAAGGTTATTATTTAAGATTATATTAAGCTTTGAATATTTAACCTCAGAACCACTGAAACACAAAGAAAATCATCTAAATAACTAACCTATTGGTATCTTATAAAATGAACTAGACAGCGTAGGAGACCATAATATAAGGAATAGTGTTTCGAGAGAGGTGAGGATGTTGCTATGTGATCTCTTGGTACTATCACCATTTAATACTTCAGTGTTATATATGGACCAAGACTGTACGCCAAAACAGAAAATGCTATATAACGAGTTCAAAATGCATGTGCAAGGTTCTATTTTGACATACCAAGAAGAAAGCACGTAACAGTCACCTTACCTCGTTCGTAACAACGATTTTGTCCCAAAGAAAATTTGGAACAAAAAGCCTGAGAAGCTAACTTGGATTAGGAACCTAGATAAATTAATATATAATAAATAAATAAATATATATAATAATAATAATAAATAATATATATAATAAATAGATAAATTCTAACCTAGATATATTCACACCGTTAATACACGCAGTAAGTCCTGGCTCATTTTGTCGATATATACCTAAGCATAAGACCACTGGATTAAAAAAAATGTTTTAAATTAATACAAGTTTTGTGTGAATAAAACCAGCCTTATTGTTTACATGTCTACTACGCTTGACAAACATCTCAGCTCAAGCAATGGGGTATGCGAAAACCAGCTCTGCGTAGACCTACTTCCCGCAGAAAAACGCTGAGTCTACCCAAATACCCCAAACTGCCATAATAATTAAAAGTAAATTTTAAGTAGGTATTATTAATAATTTTAATTTAGTTACTATACATTATTCTATCTTATACCTTGGCGAACGTTAAAACTTTTGTAATAATTTTATGGTTTTGGCAATACAAATCTATTTTATTTTAATTTTATTTATTGTTTATAGTCAAGCCTCCGAACTTGCATGGTTTTTCAAAAGTTAATACTAAGGTCCATGTTTACCGTATATATTTTTCTTATTTTATTTCATAACCGTGATTCAGACGTACCTACCTGTAGGTACGTCTGACTCACGGTTATGAAATCTGTGATGAACCTATCTATGAAATGGCCAAATAGTGCAACTATTTTGTTGTAGTACATACTACGGTTTTCTTTCAATATCGTTAATAATCGACTTTTTTTAAATACCCCAACCCTAGTAATGTCATTTTAGTATATTAATGACAATGTCCCGTTTATGAACTTGTATTTACCCTTAGATAATTGAAGTTCTAAGTATTCTAATGCAACTACCTACAAAATAATAAATTACAAAGTATGTAAAAACAGTCTTTGAATATAGTTCAATATAAATACAAACAAAACAGTGCCGTTGATACCTATATCTTTGAGATAGGTACGCCTGAGAAATTACTGCCCTCATTAATAATTTTATATATTCTTCATAATTATTAAGGCTTTTACATTTTGTATTTGATTGGCAACAATATGAATTTCTGCCGCGGGGTGCCAGTTTAGAATAGTACTACCCCAACTCTACCAGTGGGTGCCATAGAAGGCGACTAAGATAACATTCATAAGGTTGGCAGCACCTTCTCAGTATAAAACCATAAAACTGCGCTCGCAAGCGTGGCGAGTATTGGCATAATCCCCTCATGATGGACACAGCAGGAACCAGGCTCCCAGTCCCCGGCAGCGCCGCTATTCCTGGCTACGGTAGTGGCCATGGTAACGATGGGGCAGGGGGTGCTAAGAATCCCCGGCGGACGCGCGGCTACCGCCCCCAATGACGACGACTGGCCCTGGTAACTCACAACATACGCACGATGAGGACAGACGAGAACATCTACGAGCTGGAATAAGAAATAAGTAGGTTACACTAGGACATTGTGGGGTTATCTGAATTCCGTAGAGCGGGTGAGGACACGATAACCCTGAATACAAGAAATCTACTCCACCACCGGGAGGGCGACCAACAGTCCCAAGGTGGTGTCGGGTTTCTTGTCCACAAGTCCCTCATTAACAACATAGTGACAATCAATAGCGTTTCCAACAGGGTCGTATACCTAATACTCAGAAAAATCTAGAAGATATTCGCTGAAATAAAGTGAGGCAATTTGGCTGTGGATAACGGAACCGTAGGGGACAGAGGTTGGCCGACTTCCTGGAGAAAGAGGGACTCTTTATGATGAATTCTTTCTTTCAGAACCCACCTCACAGGAAATACACCTGGCTGAGTCCCGATTGTTCCACGAGAAATAAATCAGTTTCTTTGTCAGAAAAAGCAAGTAATTGTCCAACCCGGGGATCGAACCCAGGACCTTGAGGTTCCAAAACGGCACTTCAACCGCTACACCAAGACCAAGCGAGTGAAGCTGCTGCCGGGTCAGCTAGTGTGTAAATAAAATTTGCAAATCCACTAGGATTTATTATTCTTGTGTGGTTATTTGAAAAAACAAGTGAAAAAATAAAATCTTACTTACTTATTTAAAAGTTTTTCCTGCTAATATCTTATGGATTATATTCGCACTGATTTACGTTTAGGATTGAACTGCTGCCGTAATTTGCAACTATTTATAAATAAATAATATAATTATCCAGTAAATTTCCGAACAGAAGTACAACCGATAGTTGCAATCCACTTAGTGCAAAACGAAATAAAACTAGTCCTCTATTATTCTACTCTTTGGGCTAGTCTTCATTTTAGTTCAGTGCTGTCAAATGTATTTTCTAATTCACGAAACGATGTACTAAACTTATTTTAGTTTGATAACTAAAGCAGTTTAGTTAGTAAACTTAGTTTGTGTCGTATTTTTGCTATTCTGTTATCAACAGAAAAGCTAAATTTGGCATAAAATTGGATATTTCAAACTAAAATTAATGGTAATATGATAGATAGTCCTCAGGGAAGAAGGTATGTTACTACGAGTAATACTTGGATAGTTCTGCTGAAGCTTAAATTAAAGGACTCACTATAATAATATGAAATATCCACAAAAATACGAAATACCAGCAATTTATAAGTAATTTATAACGTAAATGTTCAAATTGAATTTGATCAACTTGCTGACATACAATTCAAGTGTTGCAAGATGAATAAAAAAAATTTATAATATTGTTTTTTACAAAAATGTTTATTATGTTGATTATGTTAATGTATATTATTTATAAAACAACAAAAAAAAAGTAAAAGACAAAAACATATTATGAAACGTTTGGTGGCAGTAAAATATGTATTTTAGTAATTTGCTTTCCTAATAAATGTCTAAATTTTATCGCTGTAGCAGTACATACAATTCCGCTACACACATCTAAATTTTGCTCGTGTGTGCAATGGTAAAATCTCGTACATACAGGATACCTCCCCTTGTTCTGTCAGAGCATGTTTTAGTTTAGTCCAGCCTATATATATTTTTTCCTAGTATATATTTTAGTCTATGAGTCCAGCTGCACAGCTAAATAACGCCTGAGAATATCTAAACTAAAAATTTGATTTTAGTTCGCTAGTTTAGTCTCATGAGCAAGTGAATCGCTACAACTTTAGTAAATCGAGAAAAATAACTCGCGTCTCTATTCTAGAGCATAGACTTTTTTTCAAATTGTTTATGGTATCTATTGACTCTCTCTTGAGTGCTTGAGTGTCTCGAATGTGACATGGCGTCCATCAAGATTTATCACGGCCTTGTGTAAAACTGTTTTTAAGACAGTGATCTAATATATCAATTTATTAGTGAGGCCGTTACAAATCGTATATTTGCATTGATGGTAATGCATGCAAGGAAACCTCTAAAGAGAATTAGCGATGGGTATGATACGTCTTCAGCAGATGCTTCGGCTAACAATTTGTACCTATATGGCGGTCGCCGATTCCGTTTTTCTATAATCTAGTTGATTTTATTAATCATATTTGTCTCTTTTCAGGTACTTTGAGAAGCATCAGGCCCATCCGTATCAGGTAAGAACAAATTCCAATGTAAAGTAACAGGTAAGCTCGTACCAATGAAGTCTCAATGACTTTTGCTAACTGTGTCTGAAATTAAGTACTTCTCTACGTAATAACTATGTCTGACAATGTTTTTCCTTGTTTTATCGAGTTTAGTTGTTGAGAATGTTTAAACAAAGGTCAGGAAATCGAAATAAGTACGCAACATTGTAGATATTAATTTCTAATCTAATTACATCGAATCCACCAACCTTTTGGTTCATTACACACCTCAATGCAATGTGAGAAACACCCACATACAGCTCGAACACCTAAGGGATGTTAGAAACTACTTATTTGTGAAATTGGCTGGCAAAAACATTGACTATTATTGTAGTTTTGCTAAAGTTGATGCTTCTATTTGTTTTGGAACAGAAGTATTCAAAGGGTGACAGAAGAGCCCCAGCTGAGTATGGATCTTCTGACAGCCGCTACAATCCGCTGCGGTCCCCTAATGGCAATGTTTCCCATGGACACGCCATGCACCCCAGCCAGTCCAGTCATGGGCACCACCATTATAGCCATGTGGTGGATGACAGAGGATATTCATCCTCAAGAAATGCTTATCTGCCAAAGGGATCAGAAAAGGAGAGAGAGAGAGACTACAAATCCTCTAGAAATAAGTACACAGGTAAGAAAAGTTACTAACAGTTACACACTTTTGTCTACCACTAATTTCCCACAGTTACTTTGCATACAATTATTCATTATTTATTTTCATTATACTATTTTATGTGTCTCTAAGTCTAATAAGTTTGATAATTCCTAAAAATATATAAATATACAGTGGAAACTAACACATGTTTGTTAAGTAATCATTTAGTCCATGTTTAATTACTTGGGCGCTGAAACTTAAACTCTACTTTTGAGGGTTGTCTTTGTATTTATCACACTTCACACTAATAACATAAATAGTTGTGAAATTTTAGATGAATAGGTGGAAGCTTGTGCATCTTTCACACCTAATCTAATGAACTGGTTAGGTGGAATTTTTTAACAGATGAAGATGATTACCCAAGAAGACTTATTATCCAAGAAAAATATTTGTGTGGTATAGTGAATATCAGCGCAGGCAAAAGCTTGAGTTCAGCTAAAACATATCAGAAGAAATAATTAAAACAAAACAAAAGAAAGCTGATTCGTAACAATACTGAACAAACTCAAATAATTTGAGATACTACATGAATTAATTTAAAATGGTGTGAAAATAACTAGAAATTCCTTTAGAATTAAGTTATGGTTATAGAATTGCTTCAAATAAAAATCTTCAATAGAATTACCTATGTACCAGATTAAGTCAGGGTACATCACATAAATAAAAAATACAAATAAAATGATTATAATAACCATGTATTTCTCCAAAAAATCTTTATATCTGTTATATATTCAAGGGTCAATGTCATTATAACAATGAAATTTCTATTGTGTCTGTCCGTGTCACCTTTAATGCATTATATGAATTCAAAAAAAGTCACTTAAAAAATAGCTTTGATTTATAAAGCACACTCATTGTAAGGTGGATAAAATCTGCCTTATAAACATTTCTCTCACATTTAATCAGAATGTTTAAAAGTTGAATGACTGTAAGAAAAAATTAGGATTACGTTAAACTATAATGCAAACCTGATGCTCACAATGCTTTTGTGGAAAATAGATAGAAGCACCGCACATGCTTAAACATTTTTAAAATTGTTATTTGGCTTCTGAGGTTAATCAGCATGACTCTGCCAGTCTGTACATGCTAGTGTAAACTGTGTATTAACTGTCTGAAGATTATAAATTGCAATTTAAGAATGTGATCTTAGAACCGAGATGAGAAAAGAGAACAGACCAGATTTTCTAACAACCCATGATGAACCATGGTTGATGAATTGATACAATATTTAAAACAAAAGACAACTAGGCAATACTTTAATTATTATACAAGTTGTTCTTCAGTGTGTGACAGATTTTTTGAATTGAAACCCATGACTATGATAATATGAAATGTTAAAACCAAATTTGAATATATCATACATACTGTTCTCTATTCTCTGTAATATGCATACACACTTGAAGGCTAAACAGACATGGACAGTCATGGACTCAAAAATGCACATAGAGCTTTCAGCCAGGGGTATATATATAGCACAACTCAAGAATTAAAAATTCTGTTTAATCACCAAAGACATTTCAAGGGCTATATTGGAAACTTGCATTGCTTTAGGAGCTGTACCTTTAATGATACCATATTTTGCACTGTTTATTGAAGATATGCTTGTAGGTTTATCATAATGGAATTTTCATTGCTGAACACTGACTGATCATATTTAATTGAAAATATTTTAGGTTTTTTATTTAGTAGATTACTCCTTAAAGGTTTCAAAAATCGTACTGTATTTCACAGTTTTATTTCTTATTACACTTTCACATTGATATGAAAAAAAACCTAGCAATCCATGGATTCACAATGCAGGTGCTGGGTGGCAGAGGATGGAACTTAAAGTGCCTAGGATATCCAGTTAAGTTATCCCAATTTCTAACCAAATTTGAGACATACAGAAGTTAATATTGGACAAGACTATGTACCAAAATGAAAAGAAACACATTAATAATAAACATAATTCATATTGTGAGCGTAATATGTTGCTCATTCACTTTTGCACATTTTACAGCTTATGATAGTGACTAAAAGTAGTCTTTTATGTTTAATGTTTATATGTAATTTCCTGTTGCCTCCAATTGGACTCTGATCATAACACTAGATAACAAAATCCAAATAAAATAGAACCAGAGGCATTATTATTAGTGAATTAATTATTCATATCTTAAGAGTGATATTGTTATAAGGTGCATACATATATAGAGTCTTTGCAATAGAGATGTGCAGGTTTTGACCCCTACAGTGACCAACCACAATCAGATTACTCACTGCTATTTAATTTAATATGATCACAAGTCTAATACCTACAATAAAAATAAAATACATAAACTAAAAGTTACTCATTAAACATTAAAATAACCACAGATAATCATATTTTCGAAAAAGAAAACATGTACCTGCTATATTTAATAATATATTATTATATATATTTTCGTATATGCATTGCAACCAAGCTGTTAAAGACCCAAAACCATATAACAGCACCATGGCTATATAAAATTCTAAAATGTATGTGTAAAAATTGTACATTTGACACTGGTATCAAATTTACATAGCACAATTTTCAGATTTAGTGAAAAATAATAATATTAAAAAGAAATAAAAAGTGCTGCTTCATATTCTTTATGAAATAAACTTAATATATTTTTTTATTAAAAGGATTGCTCAAGTACTTCATTTAAAAGTTATCAAATTTTAATAACCATCTTACCAGTAGTAAATTGTACTATTTAGGATACCTGTACAAAATATAATCTTGCAGAGGTTCTTGTGTTTGTTACATAAAAACGGTCCTTTTGAAATGTAGGTATGAGCATTATTCTTCCTTGAGCTCTAATCTGAGATATGTGGCGAATCAGCGGTGGCTTGATTGGCAGTTAAATCTCATTGTAATATGGTCACGTAATAAACGACCATTTCCTCTAATACACAAGCTTACTATATGAGAATTGGCTTTAATAATTGTTGAATACAGGAAAGCTTGCTGCTATATACTTTGTATTATTTATTTGATTCCTCATTTATCAAAATGATGCATGACACCATGATACAGCTCAGCTTTTCTGATAGTCATAACGCCGGCACCCTGTTTCTGATTGCCAGAAAAGGATATAAGTTATTAATTTACCGACTTTTACATACATTAGTTTTCAGCCATCATTCAATTCATTGCAAGCAACCAATAAAACTTATTTTATGGCTTTGTACAACCCTGACCCAGATTCATGGGACAAATTACAGCTTCTGTGAAGATTCATACTCTGTACTTAAAAATAAATACTTGTTATAGTTTGGGGGCGTCTGATCTATCTAACCTATGGATGTCAAATATATTAAAAAAGGTGCTGCACAGTGCCACATTCATTAGTTTAGTTCACTTCTGATAATGTAATGTTTGTAATATGTGATTTATGAGAAGTCAACATAATGATAAGCTGCATCGGATGCGGAATTTAACCTCATAATATATATTATTAGACATTAAAAAAGATCTCACCACATTTTGTCAATAATTTTGTACTGGCTACTGCCCACGACCTAGTCCGCTTGGAATCGGTTATCGCGAACACTCTGGACGCAACCGTTGAATCGGAATAATTATTGTACCATGGCGTCTGACACGGATTGTCGCGGAAGACGCGGCTTCGAATCCCGTCCGAGGATGTGTATTTTTCTTTCTAAAATTGCGATGGTTGGTCTCGCTAAGCAGGCGTTAATGTATTAAAAGTCGTATAATAAAAATTACGGAATAATTATGCTTATTTCAAATTTTATCAGAATCCATGCAGCCGTGTCAGCTTGAAGGAGGAACAAACATACACACGAACTTGTTCATATCGACACTCACTCTCGCGCACGCTCAGACATACACACACTTGCACCATTTATAATATTAGTATTGTCCAATTAGTACTCCTTGTTCCGTGCTAGCTGCGCCCCGCGGGTTCACTCCCGTGATGACATTTGACGATTATGACAATTACCCGTATGCACGTGTTAGTTTATCAAATTTCATGAATATCTGTTAAAAGCTAACAGAAAGAGAGAGAGAGAGTCACGTTCATTTCATTTGAATTTCGTATATATAATAATAGTGCGGGTTTATTCTCCCTATTTGCGCTTTACTTTGCATGTGCGAAATTACTAAAAGGACTTTTGCGAGTGTGATCAAAACTATACTGTCAGACAAATTCTTCGTGGAATACAATTCTGTGCAATAGCTGTGTTCATTAGTGTCTCTTGGGTTGTCATTTCTAAAAAACCTACTGTTGCTATTGCGATGGTGTTTGTTACACTATTACATATTCAATTTTAAGTATGTGTCAAAGGGGGGATGGGGTTTCTCACTTCCGCAGGCTTCTTTCCTATTACCTCCTTGCACGTGACTAGTTAAAAGTGATAAAAGAGGAGACACGAAAGAAAAAAATACAGGACGGTAGAATAAAATACGTTTCGATGTTATAGTTCTAGTGAGTGTAAGGCGTCCATATAACATATGAATGGGCGATATTATAAATTAATTTCAACTGGTGTGTGGTAAAATTTTATAAGTATGGTGTGAGTGCATTTGAGAAGTAACCCGTTGAATGGCGATTCGCCAATAATACAATAGATTTCGCAGAAATCTACCTACTTTTCCAGGAACTGCAACGTGTGTGGTTAAACTGTGATCGAGTGGAACCTTTGCGTAAGAAACACGCAATGTATGAGAAATACGACTACGACTAAGAACGTCCGTACAAGAAAAATGCTAAGTTTGTCTTTGTTTTGTTTTGTTGGTTTTGGGTGTAAAACGAGATCAGTATCAGTACTGACAACTTCTTGGTTATGAGCTTATGAGTTTGAGCCCGAATAGTCATGTTATGGTATTTATCGGACGCCTCATAGTCACTTCATGGTGTGTACGACATCGCGTGCAAAATCCACAAGCGTACTTGAAAGAAGAAGTAAAACCACTGGAAGAGGACAGAAGTTAAACAAGAGTACTAAATTTGAGTGAGATAAAGCCTTAATTATGGGTTGTAAAATTCGATTAACAGGGTAGTGAGTGCGTTTTCTGGGGTGTGTTGTGGATGGATGAACAGAGGCTTATGGAGAAGAGCAATACAAGTTGTGCTTGCGAATTGGTGATTGGCACTTCATGTAACTGGGCTCTAGCATCACCAACAACGGCTCCAATGAGACTGAACTGCGAAGCAATTGGCAAATAGGAATTGCTAAAAACAAGATATGTCAGCAGACAGGATATGAAAAAACAGGACCATGACCAGTACTAATATGAGACTTGTCACAAATCTGATGTTTTACATATCATTCAATAGTGAAGACACCTAGAGTTGATGCCTGATGATACGTGATACCGGGCTGGTGGTGAAGAAGATGTATTCCATGAATATTTTAACGAAAGTATCACATACTCATGGAATTCAAAATAACGATTAATCATCGCGTTTAATCGTCAGAAGCAAAGTAGTATGCACTGGTGTGGAAGCTGCCGAAGCGTTCGCACATTATTTTTTTAGCGTATTCTTGGCTGACATAACCCGTACAGATGCAAATCTATGTCTAGATCTAGTGTCGGGGGGAGGTCATGTTAATATACCTACTCTATCGCCTGAGAATATTGAGCGCGGTATAAACAAATTAAAACCGGCAACTTCACCAGGTCCGGACAATATACCAAGTTTTATTGTAAAGGCTTGTAAACAACATATGATTATTCCTTTTCACCATATCTTAAATCTTTCGCTTAAAAAGGGTACCTATCCTACTCAGTGGAAGCTCTCCAGAGTGACACCTATCCCCAAGAGTAGCAATAGGGCTGTAGTCGAAGAATATCGACCTATCGCGACTTTGTGTGCGCCTGCTAAGGTGTTTGAGTACATTTTGCACAGCGAAATATACAGGCAGGTGAAGCAGCAGTTGGGAGATGAGCAGCATGGTTTCAGACCGGGGCGCTCCATAAATACCAATTTGCTGTGCCTAGTCGACTATATCACGAGTGCCATGGATCGCAGACAGCAAGTAGATGTTATATACTTTGATTATCAGAAAGCTTTTGACAAAATTGATAATGCTGTACTGTTGCATAAGCTGTCACTCATCGGCTTTACCTCTGGACTCGTTAAATTCTTCGCAGACTATTTGAAGGATCGTAGGCAGTTTGTTCAACATGGCATCAAAACCTTATCACACCAAATCTGGGGTGAGTCAGGGGTCGGTCCTGGGTCCACTCCTGTTCTTGATAATGGTTCATGACTTACCTAAAGTACTGAGTTCCGCTAACTGTCTTTTGTACGCTGACGATTTAAAACTTTACCTAGAAATTAATTCATTTAGTGACTGCCTTAGGCTTCAAAATGACATTAATTTGATATATGAGTGGAGTGTGACTAATAAAATGGTATTTAATATAAATAAATGCAATATTATGACATTTGACTGCAAAAAGAATCCAATTCATTATAATTATTATTTGGCCGTGTAGGTATAAATAAGGTAGACTATATTAAGGATCTCGGTGTCACCTTCGATCGTGGATTGACCTTTCATGACCATATATCAGCCCTTGATAAAGAATCTTTCCGCCGTTTGGGGTTCGTTTTGCGAAATGCTAAGGACTTCCAAAATCCTCAGGTTATTGTCACTTTATATAACGCCTTAGTCAGGAGTAAACTAGAATCAAGCGCGTGTGTCTGGAATCCTCACCAGGTAACTTATACACGGATGCTTGAGAAGGTCCAAAAAACCTTCCTAAGATCACTTTATAAGAAACTTTATGGTTACTACCCGTTCTTGTACCCGACTAAATTCCTTCTCGGTAAACTCGGTTATAATTCGCTGGAAGTTAGAAGGAACTTCGGTCAACTTGTCCTTGGCTGTAGGGTTATTAGAGGTGCAGTAGACTGCCTTCAGCTTCTTAGTCTTTTTTGTACGTTGTTTGTTCCTTCTATGTACCTGCGCGGTCGGCGACACGAGTTGTTTTATGTCCCTCGGGGTAACACAGTGTCGCGCTCTCAGTCTCCGGTGATTCGCATCCGACGCCACTTCAATGCACTCCTTGACGCCAACGCAGAAATTGACGTAATGTGTGACAAATGGAATGTTATTGTGTGTGTACTGTTAAGATATTGTGAGACGCTTAAAGACCAGTGGGATACACCCTGCAGTTGATAATAATATATTCTAAGATCTATTGTTGATTATTATTGTTGACTATTATTGTTATTTTGACATTAATTGATATTTCTGACATTAGTTTGTACGTTATTATTATTTTTTTACATAATTTGGTATATTTTTCTTAATTACTTGATATTATTTGGCTAAATGTTGTTTTTGTTTATTTTAACTGTGTGATAATATGTAATTGTACTTTTACTAAAACTTAATTAGACGTTTATTATCACAATAAATTATTTTGAATTGAATCAGTTGAGGAAATCAATTGGAGAAGAAAGATTTACTGAACGATTGCAGATATGAATGGTGTAAGAATCAATATGAATGAAATTGTGAAAGCTTTGAAATCAGAGTAGGATGTTAGATGTGACAGGATATTTGTCGAGATGATGAAGGTTGGATGTGGTGTAGTAGTTAGTCAGCTGTATCACATGTCAACTGTGGAATAGCGTCTAAGCATTTGCTAGAACTAAAATACTATTTACATAGACAATCTACAGAAGCATACTCAATATCGAAGACAAATGGTGTACGAGTATAATAAATTGAAACAGTTGCGAAAGAAACTAATAACCGAAAATGATTGAAGACTCAATGCTACCTCCTGGTCCCTGAAAAAAGGCTCGCGAGAGCAGAATTTGAGCACATCGCGAACGACTAGCTAGCTTTCCTTCTGGAACGCGGGCATTTTGGCACTCGCCAATGCTATCGAAGGCAACTTCTGTCGGCCGTCCTTTCCATCTCTGAGCACAACCGATAACCAATTGGCCCACACTGCAAATGATAAAGCTAAACTTCTGGGCAACATCTTTGCATCCAATTTATACTTGACGCCCCCGTCGTCAAGTATAAATTGGATGCAAAGATTCTACCCCGCCTACTATCCCGCGGTGTAGTAGCTCTGTGAAAGATTTCCGCTTTACACAGAAAATGGTTCGTAGAGCTCTCAACTCCCTCGATGTCAAGAAGTCGTGCCAGACGGTATACCTACAAACGTGTTAAAGACATGTGCTCTTGACCTGTCTCCAGTTTTCACCCGTCTCTTCAACCTTTCATACCGTACTGGCCGTGTCCCGTCTTCGTGGAAAGTCACCCTAGTCCGTCCAATTACAGGCCTATAGCGATAACTTCCATGCTTTCAAAGGCGCGATCTCTTGGTATACGTAACCCACCGTTGGGCTGAAGCCATTGAAAGCAAGGGTGAAGCCTTGGCGAGTAGCCTTGACATCGCTAAGGCATTCGATCGGGTCTAGCATCGGGACATTCTGTCGAAGCTGTCTTCATACCTGTGGAACTCTGCAACTGACTATCCAGCTTTCTTGGTGAGCGCAGCATTAAAATCGTCGTCGACGGTTGCTGCTCAACAACCAAATCTGTCAACGCTGGTTTGCCACAAGGCTGCATGCTGTCGCCGACATTGTGTATTCTGCATATCAATGACCTATTGTCTATTGAGAATATTCATTATCATTGCTATGCATATGACAGCACTGGTGACGCCAGATATACTGGCCGCGCACGGTTTTTTTTTTATCCCGAACTGGGTAGCACTTGACCACTATCTCACCTGATGTTAAATTACGGATACATTAAATTGCAAATGGTTTTCCTTACGCCAAGCCCGACTCTATTTATATCCCCCTGCAGTCTTGCACAATCTCTTTAATGACTATAGAAAGCTTTAAGTCATCGGCGAATAATAAGCATCTAGAATATATAATAGATCATTAAAATAAACGGCAATGTGCCTTAATTACTGCCTTGATGTACGCCTGACCTACATACTAGTGTGCTGATCTGTCAAATAACTGGCAAAAAAATCAGAAGATGGAGGGTGAAGCCGAACACTACTAACTTTTTCAATCAGACGTCATTATCGACTAGGTCGAACGCTTTTCTAAAGTTACAATACGCAGAATCCGTCCTCCCCCACCATCTACTGCCGGCAACAGATTTTCATGTAGCTGAGTAAATTACTGGTGGTGCTTCTTCTCTTCCGAAAGTCATGTTGAGCATCCGAGAGCTGAGGGCTCACTTGAGATATGCTCTTGTGAATAGCCGACCCCAATACCTTCGCCGCAGTTGACAGAATGGCACTGGTCTGTATTGATATTTGTACAGGATTTCCCTTTCGGTACTGGTACAACTCTGGTGATGTTGAATATACTTGTGACTAAAGTACAGAACTTCCTTGAAGCAAGTCTCTGAATGGGGACTACAAAATCTTGTCGAATTCAACCCCGCAAAGACACAAATCTGTGCACTCGCTGCCAAAAAAGTCATTCATCCCTGCGCCACAGTTCCAAAGAATGACCTGAAGGTTTCTAGCAGTATCGGGATCCTTGGCGTCGACATAAAGAGTTACGTGCAGTTTAGGCATCTGGAGAGCAAGGCCAAACTTGCCTCTAAAATGATAGGTGTGCTAAACCGATCCAAGCAGTACTTCAGCCTGCGGGAACGGCTTGCGCTTTACACATCACAAGTCAGACTATGGGCTGCTCATATCTATGGGCCGGAGCAACCGCTTACCAGATATACCCCTAGACTCCAACATCGTGCCATCGTATCGTCGACGATCCTATAGTTACAGACGGTCTGGAATCGCTTAGTCTTCAGAGAAACTTTGCATCTCTCTGCGTATTCTACCGTACCTCCCAACACTGGGAGGAACGGTTTGATCTGATGCCAACGCGTCCCTTTCACAACCGCACCGCTCGCCATCTGCGGAATGTTCACTCTCATTACCTTGAGCTACCTTTTTTCTTTTTTTCCGTGTGGGAAAGGCTCTTACGCATCCCCGCCGACCCGGGGAGGTTCAACGGGGTATGTCGGACTCGTCATCCACGCGTCAACTGCACCGACAACGGGTACGTTTTTGCACTCCTCCGTGGTCCCGGCGGGCGTTGGCCGAAAAGACCCCATCCCAGTGTCGGAGATTCTCCATATCCTCTTCTACGAGTGGCGCGTGGAAACACCATCTCGGGGCTGTAGCTATATGAGCAGCGGACTGCCCTCAGTCCGCCACCTTAGGCCCCTTTTATGGTGGTCGAAAAGGGTCTCGAAAGCGCCTGCCTCGAGCACCTGCTCTCTGGCGGCGGATCGGCAGAGAGAGTTGGGCGAGTCGCTCCTTCCACTTCTCAACCAAGGACTGTCGAGCTTGGCCTTCCAGGTCTTGGCGGTGGGAAACTCTCCTTTTTTTTTAACGCAGAAAAAGATTTTATATCCTGATCACCAGCCCAGGGTAGAGCTGGTGCGCGTGTGGGAGTCTCCGCCAGAAGGGCAGAATACCCACCAAACCTCTGCGGTGTTCCATCGTCATCGACAGGTGGCGGAGGCCGTGGGACCATTCGTATTCACCACAGCCCCCACCGATGTCGCTGCCCGCCTGCGCAGGCCCAGCCTCTGGGGAGGGTGTAAAGAGTCCTCCCCACTACCACCTCGTGGGATGGCCTGGAACACGCAGGCCATCCACACCTCGTGAGGACCTAAACCTAATGGGAGGCACCAGCCGTCCCCACAGCCGATACCCCAGGTCCTTAGCGGGGACGGAGTGCGAACCCGATCGGCTCGCCTCCGTGTCCGCGCTCTCCGGAGCGGGAGAGAGAGGGGATCTATCTCCCTCTCGCGCTCCTCGGCCTCTCTCTGCAACATCACAACCTCGCAGAAAGAGACCATCGCCTGCCATGACTTCTCATCGTCGACCATCTTCGTTAAAATGGTCGACAAGGATAGGTCCGCCCCCACGACTGCAACCAGGGACTGCCGCGCCTCGACAGCCCCTGGGCAAACCTCCAGCACGTGCTGCGCGGTTTTTTCTGCACAGCCGCACTGGTGGCACCCAGGAGTCGCCTCCCTCCGGACAACGTTGCACAAGTACCTCCCGAAGCACCCGTGCCCCGAGAGGACCTGTGTCATACGGAAGCGACCCATGCCCTCGATGGACCCACTGTTTGAGGATGGGCTGGACCGCTTCGAGGAACCGGTTTGCTCCGGCTCCCCACCGTGGACCTACGCCCAAGCGTCTGCTCCAGGATGCCAGATCGGCCTCTTTGGCATCCGTAGCGCAGGGGCTACCTAGCTCAACTACGCAACGGTTCTTAAGAATATTTATTCCGCGTTCAATAAAAATCTGGCCGAAGGTTTTTCCTGTGTTCTACGAGATGGGGTTGTTTAATATGTCCGCATCAGGACAAAAAATAACAATAGATTTATGAATGAAACTTGCCTCGAATGAGGCTTGCTGATTCGGACAGATTAAAAAGTCCGTCCTTAAAGTCCTTAGAGGTCGGCAGCGTATTGAGAACGCTCTTGATGTTGCAAACGTCTATAGGCGACAATTACCACTTTCCATCAGATGGGCCGCCTGCTTGTCTGCCTACTTTTGTCAATAAAAAAATAAAATAGAGGCAGCACAAGCAACATCGAAATGGATGCGATGATCTGGTTTATTTTGTGACATGAATATGATAATATTTAGGCCACGGCTTATAAAGGTCTATTATGCATTCGTATATATTTGGGAAAGCAAACTGAGTTCTGAAATCTGAGGATTCCAGTTCTTGTGTAAGGATACACGACCCGTATAAAATGAATGGCTTAGCATCGCAAATGATGTTAGACAGAAATGTTACATCTTCAGCGCTATTTATTTATTGGACATTTGTTTAAAAGATTTGAATAATAGTAAAATTGATTGATTGTAGATCGTTTACTACTCGTGGTTCGATCGCGGAGTTCTACTGGTCGATACATGGGCATTTTTATTGCCTCTTGTTCTATCAGTCGAACCATGAGCAAGTAAAATTACCCGTATTCCTATCGACAGTACTAAGGGCAACTTAATTTACTCGTGGTTCTATTGAAACTTAAGTGCGTAATACTTCTCTTTGTATGCAAACTTCATGCAGGAAAAAAAAAAACCTATTGATATTTACTTATTATTATACACTTTAATAAAAAATCCTGTTTATACGAGGGTGAATCAAAAAAATCTTGGAATCAATATTAAAAAATGCAAAGATTTAAATAATAATATTTTATTTTTCTACATAATCTCCCTCCAATGCAATGCATTTAGAATAACGCGTTTCTAACTTCCTTATTCCTTGTGAAAAAAAATTATTTTCTTGACTCTCGAAAAAGTCCTCTACGGCAGCTTTAACCGCGTCATTATCGTGAAATTTTGTTCCACGAATTTCCTCTTTTAATTTTGGAAATAAGTGAAAATCACTTGGGGCTAAGTCCGGAGAATATGGTGGGTGGTCAAGGAGATTGAAGCCAGCACAGCGGATTGCGTTGAGCGCAACTTCCGATCGATGAGCAGGAGCGTTATCTTGAAGGAACAACACGCCCAACGACAGTTTTCCACGACGTTTTTCTTTAATCGCTTCACGCACTTTCGGGATTAAATTTGCATAATAGGGTCCAGTAATCGTCTGGCCTTTTGGCATGAAATCAATAAAAAGGATTCCTTCACTATCCCAGAACACAGAGGCCATAACTTTGCCAGCGGTAGGAGCAACTCGAAATTTCTTAATGGATGGAGAGGATGGTCGTTTCCAAGACATGCTTTGTCTTTTAGTTTCAGGATCAAAATGGTGGACCCACGTTTCATCCATGGTGACAAGACGACGGCAAAAATTATCCGAATCACGCTGGAACATTTCGAGATTACGCTTGGAAATTTCCAAACGTCGCTTTTTGTTTTCGTCGGTTAACATTCGTGGCACCCATCTTGCAGACACTTTTTTGAACCCCAGTGAATCAATTAAAATGGATTGAACGCTACCAAAAGATATCTTTAGGATCTCAGCTATATGTTTTATAGTCATTCTTCTGTCTTCCAAAACCAGATTCTCAACCTTTTTGACATTTTCTTCTGTAACGGAGGTTGAAGGCCGCCCAGAACGCGGGTCATCTTTACAGCTTGATCTACCTCTTTTAAATTCAGCCACCCAGTACGCAACCGTAGAATAGGGTACAGCATCACCCCCTAATGTCTGCTGAATGTCCAAAAAAATTTCCTTCGTAGACATTTTTTTCAAACTGAGATATTTTATCACCGCACGTAACTCACTTTTATCCATAATTTTGACTTTTTAGCAACTCGTTGCACAAAAAAAATTATTACATGCGAACGAACTGACAAAAACAAGTGACAGTCTGCATAAATATAGTGTGATAGACACTCTTTAATTAGAATATCGAACTTGATCCAAAAAGGTTTCATATATATGCACTTCTAAGAACTTTTTGATTCACCCTCGTATGTCCATTTTACTAGAAAAAAATGTCAAATTTATATTCTACTTGAAAATAACACCGATGTAGGTCTTAGCTGTGACATCTGTCAAAGTGAATTATCACTCAGGCTGCTGATTACATTAATAGCAGAAGATATGCAAGACAAATAAAACGATCATTTTTAAGGCGATGTCGTGCATGTATTAATGCTGGTGGCAAACAGTTCGAACATTTGCTATAATGTTAATAACTTAATAAATTACACGAAACTGTTTGAACTATTTGTTTTGAAATATTAAAAAAAATTCAAGAACTAATAATTTTATTACACCCGACCGTCATTTGGCCCCTTTTTTTTTGTTTAGAATTAATAGGCCCATATTTTTTTATAACTTGTTTTCCTAGAGTATTATACCATTTTGGAATGTTGGTTGGTTGCGTCAATTTTTAAAAAAACTTGCCATACTAGTGTTCATACTTTTTTTTTACACCACGATAAGTTAAAGTTTGTTAAAAGTAAAAGTATTCAAAAATTTTTAGGAATACAATAAGTTTCATTAATTTTCGTGATAAAACAAGAATTATTCTGGATTTTTTAAGAATTGTGGTAGATAGCAGTGCTATTCAGGTTGCATATAAAAAAAAAAGAAACAAATATTAAATATATTGTGGTCATGGTAGTGAAAAATATCATAAACGGTCTCAATTTCTGAAGAATTTCATTTTTTTATTATAACTTAAAATATAATTGGGATATTTTTTTTTCTTTTTTTTCCCCGATTAGTCCGGGGCAGGTCTATGCTCCGGTGTTGGCTTATCGTTGAATTTTGGGACACATTGTATATCTGTAGTCAAAGTGTGAATTAAGCATCTTAAAATGCGACATCTAATGTCACAGCTATTACAACTAAGACCTATATCCATGTTATTTTCAAGCCGAATGTAGTCTAAGTGTGAAATAAATATTATAAAATACAACTTCAACTGTCACTTTGACAGCTGTACTACGTAGCTATAGCTTATATAGCTAAGACGCATATTGGTGTTATTTTTAAGCTGAATGTAGTCTAACTGTGAAATTATAATCATAAAATACGTCGCCAACTGTCACTTTGACAGCAGTCATAGCTAAGATTAGATCAGTATTATTTACAAGACTAGGTTTCTAAAGAAATTGTACCGTGAGTAAATATTATCTTGATTTATCTTGAAACAAACATATAATTATCTGAAATATTATTTATCTTGGTCCTACTCTACCAGTAGATCCAGTACCAATATAATTTGATGTGTATATAAAGGTGATTCGATAGAACCACAGGCAAAAAAAAATGCCCATAGATCGACCAGTAGAACTCCGCGATCGAACCACGGGCAATAAACGAATAATATTTTTTTAATCAACATGTTACTCCATAAGTAAAAAGTATCAAAGTTTTAAAACTATGGTAATACTTAAGTTAAATGATCCTTTCAAATCTATATGTTTAATCATTAGATCAAACATGTAGATTTGAAAGAAAAGGATTATAATTTCCTTTTAATTCAATGTTTAGAATAATAAAAATGAAGTTATTCATTGGAGTGTCAATCAAGGAAATCAAATGATTTGAACACTGCACGCTTCTGTGAACAACCGGAAAATGTCTTATATGACACAAATGGCTTTTTATGAGTGTTAAAGCCAACACTAACATTATGGCAAAGCAGAACACAAACATGGACTCAATAGTTAAATAAATTCAGTCAAAAGAATGTTAAAAAGTATATTTGTAAATAGACGGTAACGCGACTTTTTAATGTTAGCAAGAGGCAAGTAATTAAACAATATTGTCGTAAATCGATAATATCGCAAAATCACGTTTTTTCTAGAGAAACAGGAAACCCGTGCAAAAAGCAGCGTCGGTGGTACGCCGTGCGGAAAACGTGAGGCGCGTGAAATTTTTTTTTTTTATAAATCATAACGTTATTGTTTACATACATATAGGTCGCACTTGGCTTTTGGAATCGCCCAGAATCATACTTTTTACGATGCAGGCACATTTTTTGTATCAGTCTGATTACCTTTCATACAGTTAAGATAACTCTTGATTGGGTCTTTCTCTTCAGAAAATGTCTCCGATTTAACCGCAACAAGTATATGACAAAAGACTAGTTTATATAGAAGTATTTTGCTTAAAGCGGCCTGTTGACAAACGGGTCTAGTCTCTGTCTAAATTTATTTTATAAAATGTCGTTATTTAGAATTCTCGGCTAATGTTATTTTTTGTCTTAAGGCGAAATGAGTTCCAAATTTCATGATTCGACTTCGCGAAAACTTAGTTTTTCGACGCTTGAACCTAATAACCGAAGTTCGAAAAAAAACGTAGTGTTAATTAAATATACGTCCTTATGAAGTATGGGAGCCAATACACGATTGAGCAAATTTGGCTCGATATAAAAAAATCGGCAACATTCCCTAAATTTTGCAAATGTTTCTTACGTGCTTCGTGGGAAAAAGCATTTTTATTCAATTATGGGCAAATATATTTCAATGAATGTATCATATTAGAATTCCCAATGAAATTTACTACTGAACTATGGACTCCTTTATCATAAAAATGTAATCATTTGATTGTACGAAATTTTTATTCAATTATGGGCAAATATATTTCAATGAATGTATCATATTAGAATTCCCAATGAAATTTACTACTGAACTGTGGACTCCTTTATCATAAAAATGTAATCATTTGATTGTACGAAATAAATATAAAAAGTATTAGCACGTATTCAATTGAATTTTCGCATTAAGTCGTCCATTATGGTAAGCAATTCTCAACCTTATGTAAAGCATCGAAAATTGTTTTAAAATTAGGATTGGACCGCGCCTTAACCACACAAGTTGCAGTTCCTATACAAGTAGGTTCAATTATTTTATTATTGGCCAAAATTTCATAAATCGATGGTTTTTTTAGTTATATTTCTTAAAACGTTTCTAAAAAGGCGTTGACTCAGATAACGAGATACTAAGTATGAGTGTGTATAAACGTGACACGAAGCTGCGGGCGATGGGCTAGTTAAATAATAATAAGCACCTGGGGGATTTTCCACGGCGGATGGTTTACCTTAGCAGCTCTATCGATCTTCTGCATGTTGTGTGATATAGGTACATGTTGATGCAATAAGTGCAATATGTGGTTCCTTACCTATTATGTAAATAGGTTAACACTAAATTTAATATGATGACCAAAGTTGAGCTTGCCGCTAATGTATAGATACAGTTATACGCCCCACATGAATATATTTATGTGTAAAAACACACTCATAGTTATGCCTTTACCTTTGACAACATCTCATCTAATGGTAAAGAGTGACGTGGAATAAGCAGCTAACATGCATGCCTTGCGATATATATTAGCTAATTGAATTTAAAAAGATTTATATCTGGGGTATAGGCACATACAATACGAATACATTATATTTAGCAGCGCGTGTAACATATGAATAAGGAAAACGCTTTGTACGGATGCAGGAAGAAAACCCCTTTTTAACCTTTTTATGTTACTTTAGTAGTTAAGCGATTATTATAACCCTAACAAGATTTCTCATTCCTTATTTCTTAAATTTATTGATGAAGATTATAATAAACATTCCTAATTGATAGTTCTAATACGCTTGCACTAATAGGTATAGGTTGAACAAAAAGTTGACGGGAGGGTCCGAAGCGAAACTGTTACTAGGTCGTCAATTTAGGTACTTGTGATACAGCTGCAAAAGTACTAAAGCCTACTAAGTACTTCTGGAACACAGGTGACCAATTCTGAGGTCGCCACAAATAAGACTAGGTACCTACTTAATCCTAATTTGTACGTACATTTAGGCTGCCCCTTGGCAATCGAAAATACGTAAGCAGTTTCGGCTTATATACACAAAATTAAGCTATATGTAAACGTGTACAAGCTATAGTGAAAAGATTCCGTCTATCAAACAATAATAACGGAGGGGCGCGCAGACTCACAATCAACTTCGTGTCGTTGCCCGCAATCGTCGCGCCAAATAAGATAATGCCTGAGTAGCTTGATTTTCTCAAACTAGTCTTTCTTACACTAAACTGATGCTTGCGGTCGAATCTCGTTTTGCGCTGCATTGCCATGCTTGGTATTTTCTTATACGTATTTAAAAATCAATAGTTAAATTACCCTAGATACATTTCTTTAGATTTAGGATAGTGAATTTTCTAACTCGTATTTATTTTACGATAAACAAGTAATCTCGCGAGAGGATCATTGTTATATCACAAAAATTGTTAGAAAACATATTTTTGGTATCATCTTTACGCTGGCACAATAATTTGCAAAACCCTATTTGTGTTTAAATACACAAAGTTTTATTTCGATACGTTTTGTATTCAACCACAATATAGATTGTGAACCTTTCACTATTTTCAGAAAGTGTTCGATCACCAAAAGAACGTAGCAAAGACGCAGAAAGAGAACGAAGCAATCATGAACGAAATGAAAGCCAACCGGACAAAAAAAGTAGATCGTCTAGTGGAATGAACGTTAGCGTTAGTAGGAGTAGTAGTAAATATGACAAGAGGAACACGCCCGCCGTGGGCATGCCGCCCGGCAGCGAGTGGTCGGAGCACATCAGTTCACTCGGCAAGAGATATTACTACAACAGCATCACTGAAGTATCGCAGTGGGAGAAACCGCGGGATTTCGACTCCAGGAGGATTGCATCCAAAGATTCAACATATTCATCAAGAAGCAGTAAGTAATATCTATAATTGTAAAACGTAACAAGATAGAGGAGTCGTTTGTCTTATGTAGCAGCCCATCAAGATATATTTTCCCTATGAATCTTCAAGTGACTCCATACTCGTTGCTATAATAGAATTATATCTTGGTCACATGAAGTTCTGTCGTAGAAATATCACGATAATCATAATTAATAAAAATTATTTATAAGTACCGTATGTACGGTACCATAGGGGCGGCTTTGTGGTACCGCACTTTAGTGAAACCTCAGCACACCGCTCGACACCCTTTATCCATCTACAACAATGTTGCCCTTTTGTCACCATTGATGGTGGCTCTTACGGGGAGCCCATTTAGTCGGTTGTACGTCACCACCAGCCTAAAGATTTTAAGATGAGACCGAAATCGGCAGCTGATGCCGTAGTCTCGTCCATAGCCCACTATCTCACTTATCATTAATAAGTTCATATCAGTAGCCTTGCCATTTAACCCATTTTTGTAATAGGTATAACATGTAACCATCTATCCAAAATGTTTCTGTTTTTATTGTACATCGTATTTTTATACTAAACAGGCCTCTAAGTGTTGGCTGCAGCCCCACTTATGCCTTTGCAAAGGACCGGATGTAATCCATGAAATAAATGAAATAAGATAATAATAATAATAATCTTTATTTGTGGAACAGAAAAACATAAGAAACAAAATGCAATGAACGATGAAATGAAATGAAATATATTTATTTATAACAACAACATTGCTATATATAAAACAAATTAATAGACAAAGTAACCAAGAACAATAACAATATGTTTCCAGAACAGAAAAATATAAAGTACGAAAAATATATGTGAGTATACTGGTAAGAAGTTTCCATTATGTCTGGCTGTGTTACAGTAAGTGGCATGAGAACAATGCACTCTTGAATACGATCAGGTGATGTAACAATTAATTAAGTTTTAATAAATTAATAAATCACAAAACAAGGTAAAAAACAAGCACATATTAAGATATAGCATACATTTAGATAGCACTGGTGTCATGTTTATGTGTTAACCGCTGTAGTACAAAGACTGTGTCGCAGATAGCAACACCCTCCTACATAAGACCTACTAGATACAATGCTCTAATATTAAATATTAATCCTAAAAATAGGTTTTCACTAATTTTATCTGTAACAATAGTATTATTATGATTATGTTAAATATATGAAGATCTTTATAATAAATGTAATTTATTTAAAATACTTCAGAATGTTGTGAGGTAGGTACTTAAGTAACCTCAAACAGTGAATAAAGCTCACCGATGGGGAAACGAATTGGTTTCTTAGCTAGGACTCTAGGACTCTTTGCACTTGTTCCAGTCGTAACATTGAATTTTTGTAGGTACCACCCCAGGAGGTAATGCAGTAAGTCAATATCGATTGGGCCAGAGCATAGTAAACAGTTTTAAGACACTTGAAATCAGACACGTTACGTAGGTTTTTAAAAACATAGATAAGTTTTCGAATAAAAGAGATTGTGGTGTTGATATGTTGCTTCCAAGACATTGAACTCTCAACCATGACATCTAAATACTTATTGCACTCAGTGCAATCGATACTTACGCAGCTACAAGCGTCACCGGCAGGGCTATTATACATCTCGGTTGCTAACAAATGATGATTGAAATCTTAAAAAATGGCGGCCCTATGTCAGTTTGGACAACTCCAGTAAGCAAAAATGTTAGTAAGTTGATGACTGGAGCTGACAAAAGTGACATAGATCGGCCATTTTTTTCGATTTCAATCAACATTTGTTAGCAACTGAGATACATAATAGCCGTACCGGACTACTATTTGTGCAGGAATGAGCATAAATTCTAAAGGAGGAAGGTGGTCGAAAACAAATGTTTGCCGAGAAGTGGTGTTCGATAAGTTTAACGTGAGGAGGTTGGAGTTTAACCAGTCTTCGGCAGCTTTTCATCTTTTCAACATCTTCCGCGAAAACCTTAGTCTCTGTCCAATACCGACCATGAACCAGTAGAACTGTGTCGTCTGTATAGGTACGTAATTATTCTTCAGTTTGGGAGAGTTATATTGCAAAGGTCATTGATATATATCAAAAACAACGAAGGTCACTTATGGTACACCGTAGTTAACGTTGCTATAATAGAATTATATTATGGTCACATGGAGTTCTTTCGTAGAAATATCAAGATGGACAGAGTGCAACTAAAAAAAGTGACCTTAATACAATGCGCAAAAGCATGAATTCGAACATTATTATGCTTGTTCGAAGCGAGCGTTATAGCATACATGGTACATCAACAGCCTAAATGGCGGCTACTACTACGCGAATTTTAATAGGGCTAGTGCGTCAGACATATACGAGTACAATACATACATTAAAAGAAACTAACACGAACGGTATTTGAAGTAGGTATGTAAAATAATCAAATTGTATATTATCCACAAGTTAATTTGACGTAAAAATACGATTCATGTATTCGATAATATCAAAATGTAGGTAAAATCATAAATATACATATATAGCATAGGTGAGTGGTAGGTATTTCATATTGACTTTCCAGAACATTTGGGTTATCTATGAAATGCCAATGATTTGTCACTTTGTTACAATAACAATTGTATCATTTGCACACGATATTTTTCTTTCTTCCATTAAGAATTTTAATATTAGGGCCTGTGTACGTGCACCTGGCGCGTGCTATTGAACTGAATAAATGTCAGCTCTCTGAACAGGCTGAATTTTGAAGGGGATACGACATCACAAACCATATCCACTCGGTATGGAAGATTGTTCAAAAGACTGCCTAGCTTTTTGTGAGCTATGGGAAATGCTCTGTCAAAACCTCAGCTGTTCTGGAGTTTTTCCAGGGATGTCAAGTCGACTAGCTATACAAAGAATTGAAAGGGCGTAACCACAGGGGATGTTATATTCCCGAAGTTTGAAGAACAGTTTAATTACGTCTTGGTCTATGGTTATTATGGTCATGACTTTCGAACGATACCGAATGAAATAACGACGAGTAAGTACGACACATCACTCACTTACGCATTCGCAGTTGACAATGGTCATCATGGCTCGTTGCAGGATCTACAACAAATGGTAAACGGTCTAGCTGATTCGTCTCAATGTAGCAGTCTCATAGTCAGATAAAACCTGTCTTGATTAACGAGCATGTTGATCCGGGACCGGCAGAGCAATTACGTATCTCAGTTACACGGCCATCTAATGTTGATTGAAATCAAAAAACTTTGTGTACGGCTAAATTACAGTCGCTCAGCGAGCTATGGGAAGAGCTACGCTCAGTAGTTCGCTAATAGATATAATTCAGAATGAAGTTAGTCGTCATATAAAAGTTACCGACTGTACAGTCGGAGAGAGTACTCTCTCATGTCCTACTTACCCTTAGGGTGAGTATTATGCGTAGAGGGTGATGGACTGATACTATGTAGATAGATTAGTTGAATTCCTTTTAGACTATTATCAGACAACCGCAAACTAGACAGGCAACAACTAACTTAAACTTCTAGCTAAACACGTATAAATAAATAGTTCCTATAGTCCTAACTTCCCGTATCAGCGAACTCGGCTTACCGAGCAGCAGTGGGCTGGTTCTTAGGCAGTTCTTAACCAATACCATCAAATTCGACACTGTATGAAGTATGAGTACATCAACTTTGATTTAAAATATATTACATAATATGGATAACATATGATAGAACAATGGAAATTAAAAATAGAAAAAGCTCGTGTGGGTCTAGCACGTATCTACGTGAGTGTACGATTTACGATTACGTTACACCAGGGGTCGGCAACCGGCGGCCCGCGGGCCGCATGCGGCCGTGGTCTATCTCGGTGCGGCCCGCAAGCCTGAGGTCCGTAAGAAAAAAATACCAAAGCAAAAGGCCATATAAATTCACTAGAATTGCTGCTGGGCCATCAGAGTATTCTTGACAGCTCGCTTCCACGCGGGGTGATAAAAATGTACCTAATTATTTCTTAAGAACTGTTTATCAAGACTGTGATGTTATGTATTGTTTCTACCGAAAATAAATATTTGCTGTACTTATTCAATTATTGGCAATTTCTTTTGCGTTTATCCGCCGCACGTGGCCGTCGGCGGCGGGCGGCTCCTTTGAGACAATAGGCGGCGGCAGTCTTTGATTAGACGCAGGTGTGCGGCGGCGAAAAAATTCAAAGCGACCGGCTTTAGTTAAAATCACAGCCGCGCGCAGCTCTCGCCTTCTGGCTGAGTGCCGTCTGCACTCGCCAACCGTCCGGTGACGCTGTAAATGCCGGTAGAGGCAAACAGCATTAGTCCGTTCTAAAAAAAAAAAAGCTCTCGCCTCATTCGGTTGTGGAAATTCGCCGGAAACTCACGTCTCATCTGGTTGCTAGCTATGCGTTTCGTTCACCTTTCTTCCCTTCGCTGATAGCTTCTCACGCACACGTATGAGGTAAGTACGTTGTATGCACTCGCGAGCAATTTGTTTTATTTTATTTACTGCTTGTTTATGTGAACCTTCAGATTGATGGGTAAATGTTATAAGGACGGGGATAGTAGTTACATGACATGAAGTTAGTTACGAGTATGTCAAGTTTAAATTATTTTTTGAATGTGGAGTTGAATTTTTAGGTGCTAACTGGAACATATAATTTTACAACTAATTTTTTTTTCATTATTGTTACAGAATAATTATATAAACATGATTACAAGAAAAAGGAAGATAGAAGAAGAAAAAAGAGTTTTTAACGAATTATGGACAAAATTATACTTTTTTATCGAGTTTAAAGGAAAACCGTTATGCTTGATTTGTCAAAAGAGTATTTCTGTAGTAAAGGAATATAACCTGAAGCGACATTACGACACTGAGCACAAAGCTAAATTTGACTGTCTTGAAGGAGAAATACGAAAAAGGAAAATTTCCACTTTGAAATCGTCATTACAAAATCAACAAAACATATTTAAGGTTGTGGCAGACAACAGCGAATCGAATGTACAATGCGATTAAAATAAGAATAGGACGGGCCTAGCGCCATGTTGTGACGTCACTACGGGAACTTGGTATAGTGTGCAAAAAAAGCAATGTTAAAAAATATTGGCTTGTTTTATATTGTAATAACACGTACTTTTTTATCTGATAGGTAGAGAAAAAAATAGTCTAAAAACGAATCATAGGTAGGTAAACTAAAGTAAACACAGAAACACATTGAACTGTCTTTATTTAGTGAATGTACGTATTTTAATTTTAATCGCTCAGCTCTTCAATTCCACTCATGTCCTGATGCCCAACTGAATCAGACTCCTCGTAATCGTCGTCATCATCACTGCTGCTGCCACTACTGTCACCTATGTTTATAATGAAACTGAATGGGCCATTGTCATCGTCTTCAAGTAATTCCCTTTCGAAGTAGTCTTTCTCAATCCTTTTTACATGGTTTATTTCTTTCTTCCAGTCATCTTTCGTGATTGATGCGATCGACTCAAGTGTCAGACGTTCGATTGCGCTTTCTAATTGCTCAACATTTTTGTCTGCCACTCTACGTTTTACCAAATGCCAGATGTATTCTATCGGATTTAAATCGCAATTATAGGGTGGCAGTCTTAACACTTCATGGCCATGCGATCTAAATATGTTATCTATTGTGTAATCTTTCGGTGGCCTGTTTTTTTTTATTAATTCATAAAGTTCAGCCTTTGTGAATGTTTGCTCATATTGAATATCGTTTTGTGTAAGCCATTCCTGCATCTGCACTTTTCTAGCACTCATGTTCGGGGCTTTCGTTTCCTCCATACTATGATAAGGAGCGTTATCCATTACCACAAGTGAGGTCTCGGGAAGGTTCGGGATTAGTTTTTCATTCACCCATTTTATAATATATATATATATATATATATATATATCAAGATGGCGTCTCACAAGTGTTGCAAAATTGAAAAATTAAATTCGTTAAATTTGCCATCTAAAATCGGGAGATTTTTATTCGGAATAAAACAAGAGTATTTTATGTTAATAATATATTCATTTATTCAAGATCTTTTAGTTTTGCCGTATGAAGAATATTATTTTCCATGTTTATTTATGAATATTATTTTACATTAGATGATAATTCAAAAATCGGGATACTAAATTGCTAAATCGGGATATCGGGAGACAATGACCAAAATCAGTAGATCTCCCAATAAATCGGAAACTTTTGCAACACTGCGTCTGTGCTGCCAACCTTATAAATATATAAATTTTATAAAATGAACGATTTTTAGTCATTCATTTAAAATTAATCTATTTTTAAGTTTGTTCTGCTGACCGTACTTATATGAGTGAAGGTAGCCGAGAGCCCGTCCTATTCTTATTTTAATCGCATTGTACGTGCCAGTTACAGGGTAGCAGAGATTCTAGCAAAAAGTGCACGTCCATTTACCGATAGTGAATTAGTAAAAGAGTGTGTCTTAGCTATCGCAGAAGAAATATGCCCAGAGCAGAAAAAAAAATTTGAAAGTCTTAGTCTCTCTGCGAGAACTTGCACCCGACGTACTGAAGACTTGGGTGCTAATTTGTGTGAACTCAGGGATAAGACGCAGTCTTTTGACTGCTTCTCTTTTCTCTTATGCTTTTTTTTCTGCTTTATGGATGAAAGTACGGACGTGTCGGATACAGCACAGCTACTCATATTTGTACGCGGCATTGACGAAAACTTTACTGTTTACGATGAGCTTGTGAAAATGTGCAGTTTGAAAGGTACAACTACGGGAGAAGATTTATTTCACCATGTGGAACAAGCTCTAGATTCATTGCAATTAAGCTGGGAAAAGTTAACAAGTTTCATTACCGATGGAGGCAAGAACATGAGCGGTCAAAACAAAGGTGTTGTTGGGAGAATCATCAGCAAAGTGAAAGATTCTGGATCTACTGTGCCATTGATTTTTCACTGTATTGTCCATCAAGAGGCATTATGCTCCAAGGTTATATCCTGGAAAGAAATAATGGATACGGTAACATCCACGGTTAATTTTATAAGAAAAAATGGGCTCATACACCGTCAGTTCCAAAAGTTTTCGGCAGATCTGGAAGCTGATCATGGTGACATGGTTTACTACTGTGAAGTGAGGTGGCTCAGTCGAGGTGCCGTTTTGGAATGGCTTTTTGATTTGAGGAAAGAAATTGGCAACTTCATGGAGATGAAAGGAAAGCCAGTGGAAAAGCTTACTAACGAACAGTGGATTATCGATCTTGGTTTTTTGACTGATTTGACTAAGGAACTGAATCAGCTCAACAAACACTTGCAGGGAAAAAATAAATTGATTTGCGATATGTATTCAGATGTACATTATTATATTATGTTAATTTGAGATGAAACTGAAACTGTTTATCAAGCATATTGATGACAAAAAGCTGACCATTTTCCTAATTGCAAGAAATCTGTGGAAGAAGCTGGAGATAATTTTGTGTGGCAAAATATTACAATGAGAAACATGTTAACACAACTACAAACTGAGTTTGTAAATCGATACACCGACTTTAAAAAGAGCTCCCTTAACATGGAAATATTCCATAACCTTTTTGCAATTGATATTAGTGAGGTACCAAGCAATTTGCAAATGAACATAGTAGATTTGCAAAGTAATAGCACACTTAAAACGGCATTTAAGGAAAGCACTGATTTGATACAGTTCTACGGAGGTTTAAGTTCTGAAAACTTCAAAGAATTGAAAAAGTTTGCTCAGCAGATAATAACTATGTTTGGTAGTACATATTTGTGTGAGCAGACTTTTTCAATTCTCAACTACCGCAAAAATAAGAATTGTTCGCGGTTAACGGATGAACATTTAGACGCGATACTGCGCGTGTCTACTACTAAAATGAAAGCAGACGTTAAAAAACTTGCAAGTCAAATGCAGCCGCAAAAATCTCACTAGTTCTTACTTTTATGTTAGTATAGTAATTCAATTAAAATAGACATGATTGTATGAATATATATGCGTTTTATTTCAAATATTAAAAATACATGCCCGAACATATAAATATAAAAAAGTGCGGCCCGCACTGATACTCTGTGGCAACATATGTGGCCCTGCTATAGCAAAAAGTGGCCGACCCCTGCGTTACTCGATACCATACAAACTATTATTTATCTAGTACAACTGTGGCACAGATAATCCATACCACAAACTTCGTCTGGCTGAAATAAAATTATCATGATCCCTCATAACCTACTCATGGTATCAGGATCACAACCTTATGTAAGTTACTAGCTTACGCTATCGACGTGGAAGTCCATGCGACAATTGCTAGTGTTTCAAATAAATGTAAACTGCATAATCATTTTGAATTTAGTTAGAAGCAAATTGTTTCGTTTCAATTCAAAAATAAAGAATTTGTTCACCCAAATCGATCTTTTAACCTATTTCCAAAACGAGAATGTTTTCAATTTGGATTGTAAGTTGGCTATGTAAACCTTCTAGTTGATTCCATTGAAAGATCATTAACCCGGCGAGGATGTGTTACATGGTCTTGATGATGCTGGATTTAATTACTATTTTTAAATTTATATTATTATTATTTATTGGTAATAATTCGCTTGTTCAGAACACCAAACTAAAGTAGCGAACTAAAATCTATTTTTCGTAAATCATGGTAGTTCTTATTCTGCTCATGCTTAAGTCCAAATTCGTCTAACGCTTGCAAGTGACAATTCTTAAATTCACCACTTCTGTTTAATTGTGGGTATGTTTAGTGCAAATTTAATCGTCATATAAGTTGTTGCTCTTTAAACTAAACCAAACTCATGTAAAACTACCCACATTTTAATAGGATAATCACATGTTTAGAATTATCATTATAAGTGTTACACAAATGTGGATTTTAGTGTTAACATAATAAGAACTACCATAGTTTAGAGAATTTTAGTTTAGTGTACGCACAAGCGAATCAGTACTACTGACTTCTAACAAAGGATGGGAAATTAACTTTTGAATTAGTTAATAACTAAATAATTATATGAAAAAAAAAAACAGTATTATGCATATAAATGTAAAATTATTTCAATTATACAATAAGTTTAATCTGTCCGAATCAGCAAGACTCATTCGAGTTAAGTTTCATTCATAAATCTATTGTTATTTTTTGCGCTGATGCGGACGGGTTAATATTAATCAACTTTGGCAGGACTCTGCATTACATATAAAAAAATCATCACTTACATCAATCCTTCTAGTTGATTCCATTGAAAGACCATTAAGATTGGGTCAAATATAATGCTCAATTGAAAAAAAATACCCTAAAAATTAGTTGGTTCTTATAAGTTATATTATTATTATTATAATAATTTTTTCCTGTTTTGTTTCCAGATCGTGAGAAGAGATCAAGATCACGCTCAGGCAGGAGAGAAGCTGATAAAACTAGCAAAAGACCTGGTAACCCATCAGAACGGTACTGGAACAACAGTGGCCGAGATAACAGAGACGATGAGATCCATGATAGGACAAGACCAAAACATACACATGATGGAAAAGGTATTAATAATTAAATTTAATACCTACTACTTAATACTAACTAAATAATATTGTATTGCTGTAATATTGTTTTATCACTATCAGATAAGGTTCTTATTAGTTTGACAAAAACAAACAATTATCTTTGGTAGACTCTTGTAGCTGTAGCCAATTAGGGTCTTTTTTCTTATGGTCTCGTCTGTGTAGTTGATTTCCGGCCTCTTAATTATTGTTAGACCAAATTATCTTCTGTCTCCTAGTCAAGCACTCATGTGCCCCTCACAAACAAGAGAAGCACAACAAGCATGCGTTCGCAAATCGGCCGCAGGATTTACCAAAATGTATATTATGTATATAGGTTTAAAACTACTTTTCAAGTACAAGGTATAATTTGTAGCTCTGTAGGATAAAATAGATAAAAGAAAATGTATTAAACTTTCTTGTCAATGAGATTATGATCACAATTTACACAATATGTAGTGAAATAAAACTAAAAAGTATTTTATATTGGTATTAAGCTATGGTTAGATATATTATGTATTCTGAATGATTTATTCCTTTTCGTTCATGATCTTTTCAGATATCATTGGTTTTATAAGTTACAATAATTAGATATCACTTTCGTGGTAATGTTTTTACTCCGTTTCGTATTTAGTCTACTTTACTATAGCGAGCTATGCACACACGAACCGCAAATTGTTAACTCGTGGACTATATATAATATGGGTCTAACATTTATTACTCGAGGCATAAACATGTTTTGTGTATTTACCTCATTATGTTAAAATTTTAGTAATAGTACCGTTTGGTAGTTTCAATATAAATCACATTGCTTTCCTAAGTTATTCTCCGATTTCAATTACCTTTAAATGCAAAGCTGTAGAAAATAATGTTTAAAGCCAGGGTAACTTTTTCAGACGGGCAGACGTCACAAGACATGGATATATCGCCGGACAGAAGCACGCCCATCTCTGAGAAATCTTACGGCGCGCGTGAAGCGAGTGCAGCGGCGGCGCGTGGGAAACAGCCGGAAGGGAATTCGGTGCCACCAGTAGTCGTGCTAGACAATTCCAACCAGCCGGTAAATAATTTGTTGTTTATTGAACAAGTAAAAACCAACTATATTGAATTTTTTTTATATATTATATTAACTCGAAATTTTGTACACTTTTAACTTGAAATAAATTTTACACTATTCGACTCCAAACTAAACAATATTTTTTTAAATTATTTTACATTTTTTTTATTACTGTACATATTATATTTAACACTTATGGTAATAAAATTATATATATTTCATGCCTTTCGAAGGTAGATTAATTCCTACATTTACATTAATTACTATAGCTGACTCGCCCACAACCTCGTTGCAAGGTCAAAAATCCATCCAGAACTCTTAATACCTTTTCTAAAATGAAAGTTGCCTAAAGTTGCTTCTTATAACATCAAATAATTGTTAGTTAAAGTCGCGTCCAAATCGGTTTAGGGAAATTTTATTACTTTTTGTGTTATGGGTATGGTACATACTTACATATACTTCAATGTTAGTTATTTGAATACATTGGTTGGCGGAGTCAGGCAAAGCTAACTCTGCAGTGGAATAATTTGATATCCCTAAAACTTTTATATGCCAAGTATTTTTTGTCATTATCTGTAAATGTTTGTGGTGCTGTCGACACTTTATAACTGGTGTTAAATTTATATATTTAAAGAAGAATTAATGATTGTACCAACTAAACATGGTGTACGAGATATGCTGTTTCGAATGTTAAGTAGCTTAACATAGGTTTCGAATTTAAACAAAAACACTGAACAACGTACTGTACTGATAAAGAAGAATGATATTGCAGCATGCAGACTGGATATATTGGAAAAAATCTGGCAGTGAGGAACAAGCCCTCAGAAATAAAGTAGTAAATTGTATAATTATGTTGATGAAACATAATTGTACATTCCGATTATAAGCCAAACAAAGTTGGCAAGTGCCATCTTCATCCGAAGTAGAGAATAAATCACCAAACAATGGTTCACGAAAAGACCGAAAATAAAATTTTTAATACATGATTTTTTTATTATGTATTATTATTAATTATTATTTAATTCGTTAACTGAAAATAATGTTAATTGGTCAAAAACAAACTAAAGTAGAATTTTTGTGTCGAGAAAAGACATAAAGAAAAGTCAATCTATGAACAACTCAAATTATATGTTCATGAAGCTCTAAAATTGCCACCATATCATTGCTATCCTAAACCCTATTAAAATAGTTAAGAGGCAGGGTAAAAGGAAAATGGCTAAAAAATGTTAATGTGATATTAAAAGTACTGCAGAAGAAATCATTACCAAAATGAAGAAGCTTTTTTTTGGTAACTGCTGATGATAGAGAAAGTGTGTCTGTCATGTAAACACAAGAACACAAACAAAAAGAAATGTTACTAGATAATGTTATACCATTCATAATAACTCTTCAAGATAGAGAGAGTAGTGGTAGAGAATAAGATGATTAGTTTGGTGAACCATAATTTCAAAGTGTAGAATATTAAGAACCACAGTTATCTTATATTGTGACGTTTGATTTGTTGTTTCAAAATACACAAAAAATACATAAAAACAAAATATGGCCTAAATTTGCTCCTGTTTCAGATTCAATTAAATAAAGTTGAATTAAAATATTATATCTGAATTTCGAGTTGATATTTTTTATTATGTATTATTATTATTTTATTTTAATTTGTGTTTTAATAGTGTGGTATTATAAAAAATGTTTCGAGTGTGGTGTTATGAAAAATAATGTGATGTTATGAGTTTATGACTTATTGAGTGCTTTGGCGATACTGTAAGCGTAATTAGTATATTAATAATAAAAAGTAAATTAATGCGAAATAATATTTTGTTTTTAATGTGTTGTTTGAGAAATAATGTTGTGTATTTTAATGTGGTATTATAAGAATATTGTGAATTGAATGTGGTGTTCGAACATTGTATTTTTAAATTTGGTGCTATCAGTAATGTTTGTGTTTTTTTAATGTGGTATAAGAATGACGTGTTTTTTTTAATGTGGGACTATGATTAATTTGTATGTTATTTGAAAGTGGTATAATAAGAATGTTGAGTTTTAGAATGTGGTAACTTGAGAATAATGTGTTCAATGAATTTAGTATCGTCAGTAAATGGTGTTCTATGATTATGGTCTTTAGAAAAATGATATTTAGCTACAGAGGCCCATCCAGATAATCTGATTTACGAGGGTGTTATAGACGGTTAATAGTTTTCCACTGAATGTCAGGGGATATATCATTACAGTGAATATCACCGGTGCCACCGGTGTTTTTTTTATCCAATCAGTAGCGTGACTGCATAGTGTTATTAAAGTTTGGACCAATAGGAGTAAATTGTTATGTCTCCAAATGACTTCGAAAAGTTTTTCCATTCAGCGAGTAATATTCTTTGCTACATTGCCTTTTAAATCTAAACGTTGCCGCCATTGCACACTACTGATTGGAGACAGATAGTCTGGTATTACAGTATTATACACCAAAGAAAAGTCTTGAGAAGATTAGTATCACAAAATTAATTACACCTAACTCAGTTGTTACCAACTTATAATGCAGTTCCAGTTTACAGATAAATAGTAAGTTGCCCATTGAATGGTCACTCCTTCAGGTGTGGGGGAGCAGGAGTGGGCGTGCACCTTCTATTTGTATCTGCTAAAACATGAGTGGTAAAAGTATGTCATGTCCTAAAACTTGACAGAGTAACGTCTACCAACGTTAGAAAGCTAAAGAAGAAACAGTTCTCGAATCATTTAAAGAAGACTTTTTTTTATGTGACTGTGACTTGACTCTGACTGCTTGAATGGAAACATTTGCCCAAGTAAAAATAACTAAAATATTCATAAATATTTGCGAAACTAAACTAAATTGATGCAACTATGACTTGAGCAATGGCAAAAGTAACATTACTACGACCCAAATACAAAAGAAAAAAAATACATGAGAGACATATTGCATATAATTATATATGACTCACCAGTTGTTAAACGCAGTATGAAATTTGTTTTTTTTTTCCAATATTTTTTTCTGTAGTAGAATTTCAAAATCTTGGGGTACCGTTCACAGGATTTTTTATAGTCGTCGACGTCTTGAATACGCGAATCATTCATTAATGAACTTTAAACAATTCTATTGATTGAATCTATTGCGGCTGAGTTACATAATCGCTATGCTGATAGTAAACCGTTAGTTTGTTGTATGGCAGAGTGGTTCCCTGCTAGCGGCGGCGTTGCCTCGCATCGCAGCGCCGGCGGTATGTGTGGCGGGCCCCAGTGGGAACAGCGGTGCGCAGTCGGGCGCATGCGCCAGCGCGGGGCCATCGGGCCTGGCGGACGCTAGCGGCGGCGACACCCCGACAAGGGACCAAGGACCACCTACCCCGACGCACTCTGAGAACACAGACCCACACGCGCCGCCGCTACATCTCGACCACCCGTTACCCAGGAAAAGTAAGAGTTACTTTATTAATTTCTTTCTTCTATCCCGAAAACATCAAAAGTCAAAGTCAAAATCATTTATTCAGTTTAGGCATCAATTACTCACTTAGTCAATTATTTATTATAATGTACATTAAGGACTACCGTCACATTCCAAATATACAGAGCCTACTGAGAAGAAGCAGCAAGAAACTCGGGGGCATAATAATCATTTCGATTTTTACAATGTTTCTACGGAGGTACTACTATTATTCCATTTTATGGGTGCCAGATGACATGCAACTTGCCACGAGTGGAATAATTCAAGCATCTTCTCTGCAGTCTTCTATATAATGTTGGACATTATAATATGCTTTTTTATTGACTCGTTTTTTGCAGTCAACTTAAATTTTCCCTCTGTAAGTTCAGTTATGTGTTTTGAGATTTTATTGTAAAAATGCACACCAATTTCCTAGAAACGACTTATTAGTTTTTGCAAGTCTAAAACTAGGTACAGCTATCCTATTCTTATTCCTAGCATTTAAAGGGTGGTGATCACTATTTAAAGACAGACATCCTTACATGATACCATACATCACGTTTCAGAATTGTGGCAGCTCTTCGGGGTAAAATAATGGAAAAGGCTCCTCCTGATCCTTTAGCGTAGAAACAATCTAATATGTGTTGGTATCAATGTTACAAAAATATGTGTTTTTGCATGTCACTACATTGTCACATTTGCTAAGTAATTTATTTTGCGACAGTACAACACAATAAGACATTACAACTTAGAGGTGGAACATCGCACTGGAGTACTCACTAAGACTGTATCTTGCTCAAGGCACCTATGTGTTTATTTATTTGCTGTTTTACAAGCAGCAAGAATTAAATGAATGGCCCCGAATTCTTGCCGCTTCTTCTCGATAGGCCCTATATATTTTGGATTGCTGCGGTAGAGTCTTTAATAGTATACTATGCAGTTAGTGAATAAAGGACGGATTTAAAGCGAGGGCCATAGATGAATCACGAGTAAGTGAAGGATTCTAACGACTGAATCACGACCGCAGGGAGTGCTTCGTGATGATTGAATCACGAGCGTAGCGAGTTAGTGTTAGAATCCTGAGCGATTCGAATGATTCATGGCCCTCGATATAAATCCGTTTTATTCAAGAGTTGCATACTAGACTTTATACATGACTACGAGAAAAAGAAATAATATAAGCGAAAATAGACATTTAATAAAGTAAGAAGGAAGGTTAAATGAATTAAAATTCACATAAAAATAGGAACAATTACTAAACATAAGAGTAATTTTCTTAAGAGCCATCTCACAAAATCACTCTACTGAAGTTTAGGTAAATGCCAGCGCATCGCTTACACAGGCGAAAGAAGTGACGACGGAATAGCGTGACTGTGAGTAACATATTTTGATACTTGCACTCATTTTAAAAACTGTGGCTTTGGAATGAGTAAACAATCAATTTCTTGTCGATTCATTTCAATTTATAATCATTTAGACTTATGTTAAATATTTTTTCGTGTCTAACAAAGCAGAGTTAATATCATATTTTAACTGAGATCAGATTAATTGAAGAATGTACTTTCTTTTGATATAATATCAGTTTGGAATTACACTTTATTTAACGCAATAAATCGTGTTAAACTGCTGATATAATTCGTGGAAATTGGCGAAAGATCTTTATTTTTTTTTCTATAATGATGATCAATTATCGATATTCTAGTACACTGTGTGTCAACAAGATTATATTCCTGATGAATAGATTTTTTTGTTTAGTTAATTTGATGAGTTTTTATACAAGAGATAGAACTCTGAAGTTTGCTATATTCCATTTAATTCGTAAAACGAGGTGCGGGAGATTGGTCACTACAAAATAATTAAAGTTATGCTTGTAAATGTGGTACATTAACTGAAAAGAGGACAGATTATTCTATTTATTTCAATTATTCAACTATTTGTGAATCTTTCCTATGATAGTAAATTAAGCGCTTAAAATCTACGATTACGCGCATTAAAATGTGAAATGCCTCTTAAGTATTATTATATATTTTTTTCTGCAATGGCAGCAAAGAACGTAATACAGTTTTTATTCTAATGCTAAATTCCTTGTCACAAATATCGACCAATCAAATATCGAGGAGTTATTTGCACAAACAGTTTGTGTGTCGAGTATTCTTTGCTCAAGGAGTTTGTATCGAGTATCTTTTGCGCAAGGAAGTTGTATAGGCATTGAGATGGAGATCGAATATATTGGTGTGTTCTAAATTCAAACATCTAAATAGTGTTTAAAAAGGCCTTATTGTTCACTGTTTTTAGTGAATAAAATAAGCTTTTTAGAGTGGGAATGGTATAAAGTACATTATAATGAATAATTGACGCCCATAAGTATGTTTATGATGTCTAATTTGAATAAACGATTTGAATTTGACTTTGGCAGCTTAATTACACCGTTTTCTGTACACGCTTCTTCTTAGAGTCACTCTTGGCAGAGTGGTCGTGCTTGGTAAGATGGTGGCACACGGTAGGTCTTCAAAGTCGTCAGTCGTCCCGGCGGTAGTGGTGATTACAGATTTTTCGATTTCTTTCAATTTTACTCGGTTCATTTCGAGAACACTGTCATGGAAGTCTTAGTTGCCGTCTTGATAAGATCCGTCCAGCGTGTAGGTGACCTGCCTCTACCTCTCTTTCCTACTATCTGACCTTGGACTACTAGTCTTTCGATTGAGTCTTCGTTCTTGGAGATCTGCCCGAAAAACTTTACTATTCGTTGTTGTATAGTCGACGAAAGTCTATTCTTAATTTTGAGCTTCTTCAGAATAGATACATTGGTGCGGAATGCGGTCCATGGAATCTTTTGGCGCCTCCAGCACCACATCTCCGAGGCTTCAATTTTGCGCCGATCTAGAAGTCTCAAGGACCAGCTTATCTCCATATAGAAAGATTAGAAATGAGAGAACAAAAGAGTGCATAAGTCGAATCTTTGTGGTTTTGGTTATTCTCCTGTCCTTCCAAATCTTTCCTAACCTATCCACAGAAGATCTGGTTATGGCACACCGTCGTCTAATCTCGTCTTCGCAGTCTCCTTCATTTGATATTGTAAAACTGGGTTATAAATAAATGTAGCTCTGTACTAATTCGCAATTTGCAATAGCTAGAATGTCTGGCCTGTTGTCTGCAGCCCGGTCTACTATCATCATTTTAGTTTTGCTTCTGTTGATGGCAAGTCCGAATTGGAGACTAGTAACTTAGTTAGGAGACTTTCCATATCTTCTTTAGTCTGGGCAAGAAGACTAGTATCATCAGCGCAACGGAGATTATTTATCATTCTAGGATAATCCGCGTTATATGCTCCGCATAGATGTTAAAAAGCAGTGGTGATACACCCTTGTCTAACGCCCGACTCAATGTAAAACTCGTCCGAAAGAACATCATCCACACGAACATCTCATAATTTTAAATTGATCTACGATCCATCTCATTGCGGTAATTTTATTACCTGGAAGCTAAACGACTCTCGTCTATAAAAATGTAAGATACTTTATTGTAAGTGTATACACCCTATTTGTGTAATTACCAAAAAAAAATAGGCGGTACAAAAGTGTTAATACATTGTAGATATGTAGTCAACATTTTTTATTACTTCACAGTGAAATAATTATTAATTGTTAAAGTTTTCGAAAATTCCATCTAAAAGTATGGACACCATCTTAACAAAAATTCTACATGCCTATGTACAACTTATTAATGAAAACACATGATTCGCGTCAGTGAAAAAATATCTCTCTTACTCTTTCTTACACCCCCCACCCGAGCGTTCGGTGTGAAGAGATTGTCGACTTTCGGCTTTCGTTCGTTCGTTTTCGGAAGAAACAAAGGCCGCGCGGTGGCCAGGTCTAACGAGCTAGGACGCGAGTTTGCCGAATGTTATGAATGAATGATACATTTCTATATAGGGGTGTTAAGTTTCATGCATAAACCGCGCGCAGTATATCTTAATGAATAGTGGAAATGCCTAGAATAAAATTTGTAGGTGTGAATCAATCTAGAAGTTTGACCAAATATTGATGATTATGTGGGTTTTTTTTTAAAGTAGTTTTAAATTTTCTTCCCATGTATGTATTAAGTACCAGCAGCATATAGTCCTGTTTTTTTTTTTTTGGTAATTATACAAATTAGGTGTATATCTAATAATTAATTGATTGTTGCCTTTATATAGTGGAATGCCTGGGCAGCTATTCATCCGTAGTGGGCGGCGCGCTACACCACGCGGCGCCGATGCTAACACCTTCGCTTCAGAACTACGTACGCAGCGATCTAACTGGCCACGTCACTGGCTGGCCCGCGGACATACTTGAGAAGCAGGTAAATTGTAATATATAACTATACCGACCATACTTAAAAGCAGGCACATACTATATATACTGATTACATACTTAGCGAACTACTGCCCAACTCCCTGACTAGTCTGCGGACAGAAGCAGGTGTGTACAATATATCCACTCATACGAAACGAAACTTCCTATACTCTTCTACTGAATGAATCATGCAACACGGAGTGTATGTACTAACTTAACTATCCACGCTACCCATTTTTGTCTGTAGATACTAACCATAAAACTATTGTCACACTAAACCAGCCATGCAGATATAAATACCACTAATAATGGTTCCCAATAATGCTTATATCTGTGGTTTACTTTACTCATAGAGGAAACCAGCCTCGAGAGGTGCAATTAAATATTTTTTGCTTGAAATCTATTTCACCAATTTTCGTCAGACCTAGCGCGCTCTAATTGGTTAACCCACCGTCACGTGTTGACCCCGAAAAGTCAATGTGATGGGACGCGATACGTGTGCATAAATCCTACGAAGAAATAATATCAGGAAGGGTAACTGCCTAAAAAAATGACCCAATAAAAGTCGTGCTAAATCAATAACATCGTTCACGCCGCTATGACTCAGCTGTCATAGTAGACGTTGCGGCACGCGCGTGGAACAATCCCTGCTTTGCTTCTGAAATTTAAACCAATCACCAAACATGTCTATTAGTAAACTCGGAAGTAATTCGTATTTGGAATCACACGTCGTTTTGGTTAGAAGGGCCACTTTTTGTGTGGAATTTGTTCTGAATTATGCTTCCTGACATTATTTCTTCGTAGCATAAATCTATCAATTAAATAATGAATTTAATTAATGAATTACGTAAAAAAAGACTTGACAGATTTTGATATCTTTCTACTGAAATATATCCACTGGAGTTATGCGATGCTACAGGATCCTGTGCTACCGAAATCTGTCTACCCGAAAAGAAACTATGAGCAATAAACTGAAGGAGGTTGTTTCACACGTACCACAACTACATCACGTGGTCGGGCACATACTTTGTATTGAAAATGAATAGTAGAATTCACACGCACCACATTTTGCCGTCATTATCGACCGCGTGGGTGATACCGACCACATCGCAACCACAGCGCAACCACCAGCGACACCGTGAACTAGCGACTGACCACATCGCAGATACAAAGTTGCGTCGACGCAACGATAGTGCGCCAGCGCTCTCCCTTCATTCATTCTGCGGTGTTTGTACTGTGGTGCCGCGTTAAAGTAAATTTTCCGACAGCGAGACTATTGAGTCAAGGCGTGTTTCCGTTATGAAAGCCGGAGTCGAACGGTGTCTGGCAGACACTGTCTGCACACGACGTAATCACATCGTAACAACTAGCGACAACGCAACCACATCGACATTTTTTGTCGGTACTACAACGCAACTGCAAAAAACTGCAGCGACACTATTCACACGTAACCACTGCTTCACCCTTTTTTGTCACTGCGATGTGGTGTGGTTGTGGTATGTGTGAATATACCCTTAAATGCATGGAAGAAAACTTGTGAGACAGATTGGGTTATAGTTTCTATAAGAGATCATATATTATGTGGACGCGATACGTAAAAGCTTGTACATGTTCAAAATTTTTATTATAGTTACACACTGTTGTGTGTACAACACTACACACAGTTCTAAATAAAACTTTTTTATTCTTTATGTCGACCCGTTAATTTTTACATTTACTATTCGTGAGTTATTTACAAGTACACCAGTTTTACTTAAAACATCTGCATGTTCTGCGTTTATTAAGATATTTTCTTCTAGTTCGCTTATGATAACTTTTGAGGAATCCGCTCTTTTTTTTTAGTAACGCACTTTATCTTGTGAATTATATATTTTTTTTGGATAATTTTGCTAGATAACTCTAAGATATGCCTACATAGCCTTTTTTAATCGGTGAATTGAACATGGACTCAGTCACCGGGACAATTGATTTTAGTTTCTTTGCCTTTGGTGTTGTTAAAGTTGGCTGGGGCTTTGACGTCGATGGTTCTGCGCAATCCTGTGCTTTAGTTTGAACATTCAGTTTTGTCACAGTTTAGGGTTTGGGTTGTCTCGAAGTCCCGGGACTTTTCGTAATTTTAGTAGTCTCGAGTCCCAGGACTTTCGGGCCCAGACACATGCCCGTGGTTTAAGGTTATGCAAAATCACAACAGGTACTTTCGGGATGGTGTGAACCAGCAATACATCTCTCGGGGCTGATATTCTCTATGACTGTACTAGTATTAAGAATTTGAAGTAAAATTCTTAAAAATCATTCCAATACTGGAATGATATATATTATTATCATAATCAGCCCTGACAAAGGTCGCAGGACGACGTTGGACGCAGGCCGCTTCCAATCTGTCCTTTAGGAAATTTCTGGGGCACTGCTGGGACTCGAGCATTTCTCTCAGAGAGAGGAGTTGGCCATAGTCCACCACGCCGGCCCAGTGCGGTTTGGTGGAAAGGCTAGTGGCCAACCCATGTCGTAAGTTTTCAGGCCGCCCAAAGGCCTTCGACATAGCCTAATGACTGTTGACCTAAGACAAACAACCGGGACCGATGATGGTTTAACGTGCCCTCCGAAGCACGGAAGCGCTCTGTTAAATAATGCCACTAGCGAGTCCAAGTCCTGACCGCAGCAAGCGTTTCTTAACTTGTTGTTCGGTTAAGATCGCAAAGTCAAGCTCCGCTACGAGCGCTTCAATATATCTCCAATACATATGTGTGGTAAAATTCCCAATTCTAGTATTAGAAAAAGTTCGTATAAAAAAGCAGTTAGATCGAATATTGGGAACCAAAGTAAATCATCACCATATCTTTAATTTACTAAAACAACTACGTTACACTTAATGAACCATGCAATTACTCTCACATGGAACCTACAATCAGCAATGTACATTACTGTTGCAGTGTGTATGTTTGTTACTTCTTAACACTCATTCAGAGGGGGGGTGAAATTTACCACTATATGCAATGATATGCAATAAACCCATTGGAGAGCTTATATGCCATTTTCTACCAGAAACACAACTCACACACACAGGCCTGCACTACGAGCATGGATTGTCGATATGATAAAATTTGACATAACTATCGATAAAAGCAGCCTGCGATATAGCCATCGCGACTAGAGACGAGGTACGATAGATAAAAATCAGTTTATCTACGTGACAAGTTTATCATGGATAGATCCATGCTCGCACTGCTAGGGCGAAGAATGTGTGACTCTGGTAGGCTAGGTAGTAGGTTGTAGAACCACAAATAATGAAGTTGTACCTTGATACACAGATCACAGGCGCTATAACTAGCAGTGAGCTCTTACTTTTGGCAAGTGAATAATAGTGGTATGCGCACAAAAGTCTTTAGCTTTAATTTGTTATTTTAAACCTGCCACATATACAAGTAAGCGGCACGTATGTGTAGCGCTGAGCGAAATAAGGAGGGGATAGCTACGCATGGGTACAGTCGTACAGAGTATCGGGGCAGGGGACAGAATACGACTGGCTAGACAACCGGCGCTACGCACGTGCACCCTTCGTCTCTCTCCCCTCTGTGATATCATTTTTTTACTTCTGTTCGTATAATTGTCCGCGCTAGAGTTTCGTGCCGCTACCTGTAACCACATAATGCTACTTTCTGTCCCGATTTCTTTCTTGTGGCATTATTATTTTAAGTACGAGTAGAGACGCCGGGTGGAGCTAGTAAGAAATAATTACAGTAATAAAAATAATGTATTATATTTGCTATCGAAAATGTTTGTGTTGTGCAGTCTCACAAATTCACGGAAGAGGCGTACCAGCTGGGTTGCTTGCAGTGCACGCGGGTGTCAGCAGAGTTGAAGTGCTCGCGGTCTTTGGTTCGCCACACCGAGATACAAGCCACTTTACAGGAACAAAAGTATGTACATTTAAAATATTACACCTATAATTGTTTTCACTAATTAAATATTCTCAAATTTGACAAGAAAATCCAACTAGGCCACCAATAGGGCGCGAATAAAAAAATGGCGCCTCTATGTCACTTTTGTCAGCTCCAGCCATCAGCTTACTAATATTTTTGCTTACTGGAGTTGTCAAAGCTGATATAGAGCTTCCATTTTTTAAGATTTCAATCAATATTAGTCAGCAACTCAGATACATAATAGCCCTGCCCGAGCTCTTCAGAGTAGGATTTGAACAAGCAGGTTATCATCTAATTTAAAATCGCCTTTGTTTAAATCGGCTTACGGCCGATTTCTATATCCTAATATATTATTTATTATTTAATATTGTGTGAATGTATTTGAAATAAATTGCTGGTACTTTTTTGTAGTACTTTTATTTATTTTGGATTTGGAATATCCCAGAATCTTCGGGCAGTCTTTTAAAGTAATCCATTAATTTATTAATAATTGATGTTCATGGCTGTTGGATGCCTAAATTGAATAATTTATTTAAATTATACTTTACAAAAACTTAGTTACTTACATGTTATATCCTATATATAACATGTAAGTAACATATAGTATATAGTAAGTATAGACAGGCCTGTTGGTCTAGTGGTTAGTGACCCTGACTGCTATGCTGGAGGTCGTGGGTTCGATTTCCACCCAGGACAAATGTTTGTGTAATGAGCACGATCATTTGTTCTGTGTCTGGGTGTAATTTATCTATAATATGTATGTATTTAGAAATATATAAGTATGTTTATCAGTTGTCTAGTACCCATAACACAAGCTCTGCTTAGCTTGGGACTAGATGGCGTTGTGTGTTACTTGTGGAATATTTATTTATATTATTTATTATATTTATTTATTGTTTATAGACGAGCATTTTCGCTGGTGTTTTATTATGAAAACTAGCGTGGTTTATACACATTTTTACTATGAAAAACGGGAGTCACTCACGTAAATAAGTCAGATCTTTCCAACTATAGTTTTAACCACGTCCGTGGTCTTTCTCAAGGAGAGTGCAGAACGCTCTCGGTCGCGTCTCGCCTCGTATTGAAAACTATAGTTGGAAAGAGCTGACTTATTTACGTGAGTGATTCCCGTTTTTATATTAAAAAAATCCGCTGATGTGCTTATATCACAGTGTTACGGAGTAGCGGAGGCCGCTTCTCTAGCTATGGGGTTCCAGTTGTGGACTACTCTATTGCTGAAGTGGTGTGTTTGTTTTTGATGGTGCACGAATCAATTCATACTTGTGGCCACAGCTGGATTTCATGCTCATTTTCATCACAAACACATTGTCAAATAAGAGTGGGGCACATTGTAGTTCCTAGCAATGATTTCATGTGTTTCAATTAGATCGCCACGCAGGCGTCCCTCCTAATCACATCGAGTGTTAGTATAACCATGTGTACAAGAAAAAAAAACGCCAAACCGTGTCGTGCGCTACCTCTTGTTTGTGAACACGTCTTACTGTTCCAATACAGCAGTGTAAGTACCGAACTTACCGATCGATAAATTTGAGTCTTGAATTCGTCATACTTCGAAAAAATTGGTTATATCGATCTTTTGTCGATCATTGCAAGGAAGTAACAAAATTAAGCGATCGGTAGACAAATTCGACGATTCGATGCGATTATGATTATGACGAGAACCATGGAACTGTTAAATTACGTTTGAGATCGTCTATTATATCGATTTTAACAATTGTTTTGTCAGCTTTGAAAATGACCTCGATATAGCTTATCGACAGGCGACGGGAATGGGGATATTGTTTAGTTGCGTTTGATCTTATAAATATTATAAACTCGAAAGTTTGTATTTATGGATGAATTGATGTTTGTTATTCTCTTACGCTCAAACGGCTGGCCCAATTTTGATGAAATTTGGCATGGAGGTAATTGGGGCGCTGAATTAACACATAAGATAATTTTCATCAACATCGTCATCACCCATCACCATGCTGGTATAACCGCGGGGTGCAGCTAGTATTCAATAAAAATAGACTTCGGCCTTCTTTTGATTGTAGAAGAGCGAAATGCTCGTAGAAATCTTCAAATGATAGGAGGACGCATTGTGGAATGCAAACAATTCGTGATAATCGATATACTATCAACAATTTGACAATCTTATAAAAGTCGTCGATATGACTTCCATACTTGCTAGGAGCGACACGATTTTATCAATCTTAGCGACTCGACAAATTTAACGACTATTACGGTACTTGCACTGCAGCCTTGTAATCGGTTCATTGCGTAAACTTTATGTTTTGATTAGTCAGTAATGCAACTCGTTGACAAACCGGTACGTTTTCCTGTAGAAAACAATGCATACTATCCGATTATGAAAGTAACTAAAAAACTAGTGTAAAATTAATTAAAGTGTTTTTTTTTCTCTTTTATAGTGTAATTTAATGTCAAAATAAGAAAACAACTTAATAATTCCTCTATTATGAGATGTACGTATTTATTAGTAAATAAAAGTCTTATTACTCAAGGTTATTTCAATACAAAGAAAATGATGTATTATTCATGTCGCTAACATGGGTAATGGGTAATCTTGAAAGAGTGGTGTATTTAAAGTCATCGCGCGGTGACTGTCAATTATTACATTCGCGGCTCTGGGGGGGCTAGACACTCAACGAGTTATAGCAGTAAGGCGCAAAATCCGAAGTCTATCTTGGTAGGACTTATAATGCAAGAATATGTAGAATATTAGAAAAACTTACACGACCACTACTTTTTGAGAATTTATTTTTGCATTTATTCTGAAACCATACAGGGTACAGGTTGCGGCACGTAAGTTTAGCACTGAGGGAAATATGGAGAGGATAGCTGCGCATGGGTTCAGTCACGCACATGTGACAGAGAGAGACAGAGTATCGGGGCAGGGGACGGAATACGACTGGCTAGACAACCGGCGCTACGCACGCGTACCCTTCGTCCCTCTAGCCCCCCTGTGATACCAAATTTTTGAGGCCAGCGCTAGAGTTTCGTGCCGCTACCTGTACACTCTGGATGAACTGGCCTTGAAGACTAATGTAAACTCTCAGCTTGGTTGCTACCTTACTATGACCTTATAAGTACCTAACCAGGTCTTCTTATACTAAGTATGATAAAAGAAAAAGACGCGTGGCTCTCGGAGACTGTCGCGGTAACGCTATTGCATAGCCGTTTTTATCAACTTATGCAATTATAATTATTTAACCAATGCCATCTAGAGGCGAGTTGCTGAACTAAAGAGACAAGCGTGATATTTCAAAAAGTCATTAAAAGTTCTGCTATTCATCTATAGATGCCAAATCAACTTATGCAATTATAAGTATTTAACCAATGCCATCTAGAGGCGAGTTGCTGAACTAAAGAGACAAGCGTGATATTTCATTAAAAGTTCTGCTATTCATCGATAGATGGAGTCGGAGTGGGGGGTGTTAGGTTATTTTCGTTACGGAATTTCTGGATTCGGTCTCCACGCTCAAGGCCCGCGATAGAAGCTATGCAATAGCTTAAAAGACGTGTGGCAATCGGAGACTGCCGCGGTAAAGCTATTGCATAGCTGTTTTTATCAACTTATGCAATTATAATTATTTAACCAATGCCATCTAGAGGCGAGTAGCTAAACTAAAAAGACAAGCGTGAAATTTCAAAAAGTCATTAAAAGTTCTGCTATTTATCGATAGATGCCAAATCAACTTATGCAATTATAATTATTTAACCAATGCCATCTAGAGGCGAGTTGCTGAACTAAAGAGAAAAGCGTGATATTTCAAAAAGTCATTAAAAGTTCTGCTATTCATCGATAGACGGAGTCGGAGTGTTAGGTTATTTTCGTTACGGAATTTCTGGATTCGGTCTCCACGCTCAAGGCCCGCGATAGAAGCTATGCAATAGCTTAAAAGTACCATTACCTTAATGATCTTTTGTCTACCGACTTCCAAAAATGAGGAGGTGCTCAAATCGACTGAATTTTTTATGTTTGTTACTTACTAACTTTGATAGGGTCAACTGAATCTCAAAATTCTTTGTTTGAAAGCTGGTGCTTCCCGTGTGGTAAATTCGGTCTAGTAGTTTTTGAGTTACACTCCGATAACTCAATAGAATGGAAGTCGGTATTAATTTTTTGAAATTGAACTTTACTATATTTAATCTTTATTACCTTTCACCAATACTCCCCACTATTAAAATCCTTCCTTAGTTTCTTTCTAATCGTCTGTATCTCTGACATAGTGTTGTTACACAATTCATTCGACACCGTCTGTCCACAAATAATATTGTGACTGTACTTCTTGCTAGCTGTCACCAGAATGAGTCAACGCCAAAATGTCTCTGACCAACTTTTGTTGCCAGTTCAGTTTTAATTCTTCCAACAGATACATTAATTTATAAAAAGTAGGCACACATCAGAAATCTACTTAACACTAATATGTGTGTTGTGTCCCGGCAGGATAATGTACCTGCGTCAGCAGATCTCGCGGCTCGAGGAGCTGAAGTCACAGAACTCGTTCATGTCGGACGAATAGGAGTTGTGGTGGGGCGTGGTGGTGCGGACGCCCCTCGCCCGCTCCACTGCCCCCGCCACCGCCACCATGACCTCGCGACCGCGACCGCGACCGCGACCGCGACCGCAACCGGCACCACCGCCACCACCACCCGTCGTGCAGTCGCCTGCCTCGCCTTCCAACCCGTGCGACATATACCCCTCGTTCTCGAGAGAACATTCACACTCTAAACCCAAATATTGTTCATTCCGTTCTTTTACTACGTAATCTAGATCGAATGATAACTGTTGTGTTCGTGCGATTTGATGTTAAATATAAGTGTTTATTAACGTGATTTCACCATTCTGGTTGGTCAATTTGTGTTTTTGTGTATTTGAATTGTTGAAGATTATATAAACGCTATGACTGTGCTTCGTTTTCTATGAAGAGGTCGAGTTAGAATCGCGTTGTGGATTCTGCGATACAGCAGTTGAATGTAAGTACACTTAAGTAGCGTAGAAACGAAACGGGTGCGCTCGTTGCGAGTGTGCGAAACATGCATTAGGGAAAATTATAACAATTTGATGTAGATTATATTTCAAGTATTGATAACGATTATTTCTTTCGTCTAATTCTTTGGACTAAATTTTATATTTGTATTAGCTACGAGTCATATTTCCGTTACTTTGTCAGTGTAAGGATACCTACAGTGTTTTGTAATGTGTTTATTGTAAAGTAATTAATTGTCTTAAATACTTTCCTAGCAAATTTATTTGTATAGTTGTTTATGTGTGTCTGCGAGTGTGTTGTACGAGAGTCGGTGGGTGCGTAATACACGCGTAGAATGTCGCGCCCCTTGGGATATGCTACACGGGTTATTCAATATTAAAAAAATATTTAATTTAATTTGTGACCAATCATTGTATAAATTTTATAAATATGCAGGTGTTTTATACAATAGCAATTGTGGTAACCTCAAATTCAGCATATTAGTTGGTTTTATTCAGAAATCATATAAGCTTTAAATAATAATTAATATTATTTACTAAACTTACTGAAGTTAATATGGCTGACTGCATGATTGCATGATTTCGAGATTCAATGGTAATTCAGAGATAACTTGGATGTTTATAATTAATTGATAATATAGTATGTTAAGGCGAATAGATAGTTAGGTAATCAAACACCGGTCTAGGTTCTTTTTAAATTGTAATTTAATCCAATGTAATAGAAGTAGAGATGCGCGTGCCTCGCGCCGATTTCAACAACACATTGTGCGAGCGCGCTTGTCGCTTGCAGCACTTGCATACTGTAGAAATTAGAATAAGTATATTTTTTCGTTTAATGTTATGTCAGGCTGTTAATTTTTGATTTGCCTATTGGATGTAGTTATAATAATGTTGGGCTTGCAAGCATTTAATACCTGCCAGTGAACTCTGAGCAATGTTCGAATTGCAGAATAATGTTTAATAGTATTTATTCAGAATTCTCACAGGTTTATTATCAAATGTATCATGGAAAACATTTAAAAAAAAATGTCATCCAGGGTGGACACTAACATAGTCACGAGGGTTATAACAAATCTTATAACTGTCTTTCTATGTATAATTACATTCAAATTTATAGAATTACTGTGATATTCATTCAAATTTCACATACATGTGTAATAAATGTGCAACTAGCTCTGTGTGGAGATTATGTAATTTGATTAGATAGAGGTACATGTCTGTTTAATCAGTTCATTTGTAATTTTCGGGCTCTGGTGCGAGGCGCTCCACCCTGCATGCCTGTACCAACAGTACGCCTCTAGTCTAGTCCCGCCGGCGCTATTAACAGCTTGTATGCACGAGATCACTAGCCTTTGTCCTAATTATGTGAATTACTAAGTTAGGTATCATTCTGGATTACAGCCGGTGGCTTTGGTCATCAGGCAGATTTTGATTATCTATCAAATAACTAAGTAAAAGATAGATGCCCACATAATTATACGTATTAATAACATAATAACTACAATAATATCTCTCTATTATTTTGTTATGAACGTAGAGAAGAAATCTGCTGGTGATGGCCAATAAAAACAATTATATTTAAGTAAAAATTGTGTATTTAGTAATTGAATGGCAATACCATAAACCATAACAACATATCGACAGAACAGCCAGCTCCCTAGCTTGTAGGCCCTTACTTCCATAATGTCAATATTGGTTTGTCATTGTAAGTTAATTTTGTGGCTCTTCAACGAAATTCGAAACAAAAACTATTCTATTGTATATTTGTTAGATATTTAACATTTTAATGCTTTTTGAAGGCAACAATTTAATACCAACTTTGTTTATTACACCTAAAAGTAATATTTTTTTATTTACTTATTTTAAAGTATATTGTGCATTTTTGTGTTAGAAATAGCACACTGCAATTATGATGGATCCGTGATAGATCATTGTGAACAATGATGATGGATGATGTGTCTGTAATCTGTATGATTGATTTTTAACATTCTGTCAGGTTTTATAAAACTAATTTACTCTATGTCATTTAGTGATCTCCTGTACTTCTATCCAATTTACGACATTTTTTAAAAGCAGCATTCTACCTCCACTCAGAGCTCGATTTTAGAATAATTCCATTCGTCATGATTCTGTTTTTCAATGATGTTCGAGGTATTTAAGTCAGTTTTAAATAAATCCGTTTGAATATACATTATTTGTTTTAATTTTTCTTCATTGAGGAACAAGTGTATATTAATCTGGCTCATAGTGAATTTTCCGGATAATAAGATACAAATATTTTAAAGTCCTTGGGAGTTGGACCACGGAAAAACATTACCCAGGTGCAGGAGGCTGATTGACCACAGGTAACGAGTAATATATGATAATTTGGTCCAGGATGGGAATAAAATAGGTTTTATTATTAATGTTTACTGATTGATATACTAAGTATTTCAATTTACTCATATAATACTATTATATAAATCGCGTTTGACCATGTACATATTTTATGACATTTTGGTACAAAGGTAGATTCGGCCTAGGAGATGATAATAAGCTACTCGAAATACTTATCCTGAGCAGACTTGGTCGTGGGCACCAGCTAATTATCTATTAAAGTAAAATGGTCCAAAGTAAAGTGACATTTAAAGTTCGTAGTGGACTCGTACATTTTGTACATTTGCCAGTTGCATCAAGTGAAATTTTTATTTAAGTAAGTAATCACAGCAAGCTGCACATTACACAAATAGAAATAAATCTGTTATTAAATACACTGTCAAAACACTGTCCTGTCTAAGTCACGTTCTAGTAACACGGTAGATCAAATACTAAAACTTTCTAAGAGGATGACGAGGAAAACACACATTTCTAGATTATATTTACTTTGGCTACTCTCGTGCACCATTACGAAACATTAACGGTTAATAATTCACCAGTATTACACGATAAAACTCGAAAAAAAATCTAAAAAACTAAATTAACGATGGCCATTGTTGAGCCTTTTTCCTGCCATCCACAGTGACGTGAGTGACGTTCCTGGACACAGGTTATTTACAGTTTGCAGACAGATGCGTCACTCTCGAACAAAAGTCAAGTTTTGGTGTAAAAATTAGCCAACTCTCTTCAGATCCTTCACCGTAAAGTGGGTGACGATAGACGTACAAACTTAAAGTACGCGGTTTTAAAGATCGTGAACTTACTCGGCTCGATGTCGGTGTTACACGTGAAGCTTACTCACTCTGTATTGCGATGTCGTCAGCAAAAGAAGCTTTGTGTTATTTAGGAATTATATTGTATTAAATTTTAAAAACTAAATACATGATTTTTCTTGACGTTATCAATTGTAGCATGTCTGTCCACATTACGTATAAGTATAATTTCTAATAAATTATTGCACGATGAGGACAGACGAGAAGATATATGAGCTGGAAGAAGAAATGAGTAAGCTACGCTGGGACATTGTGGGGTTATCTGAAGTCCGTAGAGCGGGTGAGGACACGATAACCCTAAAATCAGGTAACCTACTCTACCACCGGGAGGGCGACCAACAGTCCCAAAGTGGTGTCGGGTTTCTCGTCCACAAGTCCCTTACTAACAACATAGTTAAGATCGATAGCGTTTCCAATAGGGTCGTATACCTAATACTCAGAGTATCCAAACGATATTCGCTGAAGGTCATTCAGGTATACGCACTGACGAAGTCGCACCCGGATGATGAGGTGGAGGATATGTATGAGGACATTAGTCGGGCCATACATACCTCTGAAACGCACTTTCTAGTTGTTATGGGGGACTTCAACGCGAAGTTGGGTAAGAGAAGCGAGGATGAGTCGAAAGTGGGGCAATTTGGCTATGGACAACGGAACCGTAGGGGACAGAGGTTGGCCGACTTCCTGGAGAAAGAGGGACTCTTTATGATGAACTCTTTCTTTCAGAAGCCACCTCACAGGAAATGGACCTGGCTGACTCCCGATGGTTCCACGAGAAATGAGATTGACTTCATTATGACCACCAAAAGGCAAATATTCACTGATGTCTCCGTGATCAACAGGGTTAAAACCGGTAGTGATCACCGAATGGTAAGAGGCACGGTGAATATTAATGTCAAACTGGAGAGGTCTCGTCTGATGAAGTCTACGCTCCGACCTACTCGTGCCCATATTCAATACCCCGAGAGCTTTCAACTTGAGCTATCCAATCGCTTCGATTGCCTTGAGAACATCGCTTCAGTGGACGAGATCAATAACAGGTTAGTAGAAACTGTCCATACAGTGGGTTCCAAGTACTTTAAACCCCACCGTACAGATAGGCCACAGAAACTCTCCAACGATACCCTCAACCTCATGGCTGAACGACGCTCATTGAAACTGCAGTCTTCGGATGATGCTGAAGCATATAGGCTGCTCAATAGACGAATATGGAAGTCCTTGCGACACGACATTCGGATCTTTAATACAAACCGTATTAAAGAGACGATAGAGCGGAAAAAAGGCTCCAAAGTGTTTGCAAGAGACATGTCTATTGGGCAAAGCCAGTTGACGAAGCTGAAGAGAGGAGACGGCAGTGTAGCGTCGACCAAAGCGGAAGTGTTAGGAGAGGTCGAGAGTTTCTACGGACAGTTATACACCTCGGTCGCTAAACCTGTTAGCAGCTCGGCCAAAGACCCAAGAGCCAAGCTGACCCGACATTATACCGAAGATATCCCGGACATCAGCCTGTACGAGATTAGAATGGCCTTGAAACAGCTTAAGAACAACAAGGCGCCTGGTGACGACGGTATCACATCTGAGCTTCTGAAAGCGGGTGGAACACCGGTACTTAAAGTCCTTCAGAAGCTCTTTAATACCGTCTTACTCGAAGGTTCAACGCCAGAAGCATGGAACAAAAGCGTGGTGGTGCTGTTCTTCAAGAAAGGTGACAACACTTTACTTAAAAATTACAGACCCATCTCGCTTTTGAGCCATGTTTATAAGCTGTTTTCGAAGGTCATAACGAACCGTCTCAGTCGCAGGTTTGATGAATTCCAGCCTCCGGAACAAGCCGGTTTCCGAAAAGGCTATAGTACCATAGACCACATCCACACGCTACGGCAAGTTATACAGAAGACCGAAGAGTATAACTTGCCTCTTTGTCTAGCGTTTATGGCCTATGAGAAAGCCTTTGATTCGATCGAGACGTGGGCAGTGCTTGAGTCTCTCCAGCGGTGCCGTATTGACTATCGGTATATTGAAGTGCTGAAGTGTTTGTACAAAAACGCCTACATGTCAGTCCGAGTACAGGAGCAGAGTTCGAAGGCAATTCCATTGCAAAGAGGCGTGAGACAGGGAGACGTTATATCTCCGAAACTGTTCACCGCTACATTGGAAGACGCCTTCAAGCTTCTGGAATGGCAAGGACTTGGCATCAATATTAACGGCGAATACATCACTCACCTTCGATTTGCCGACGATATTGTAGTCATGGCAGAATCCATGGAAGACCTCAGTACAATGCTCGAAGGCCTCCATCGAGTTTCCCAACGGGTAGGTCTTAAGATGAACATGGACAAGACGAAAATTATGTCTAATGCCCATGTTGTACCTACCCCAATATCAGTTGGGAACTCAGTTCTCGAAGTTGTTGACGAGTATATCTACCTGGGACAGACAGTCAAACTAGGCAGGTCCAACTTCGAGAAAGAGGTCAATCGTCGAATCCAACTCGGCTGGGCAGCGTTCCGGAAACTTCGCGAAGTCTTCTCGTCAAAAATACCTCAGTGCCTCAAGACAAGAGTCTTCGACCAATGTGTGTTACCAGTGATGACTTATGGCACTGAAACGTGGTCTCTTACTATGGGCCTCATAGATAAGCTCAAAGTCGCACAACGAGCTATGGAGAGGGCTATGCTCGGGGTTTCTCTACGTGATCGAATCAGAAATGAGGAGATCCGTAGAAGAACGAAAGTCACCGACATAGCTCAGAAGATTAGCCAGTTGAAGTGGCAGTGGGCAGGGCACATAGCACGCAGAACAGATGGCCGATGGGGCCGAAAGGTTCTGGAGTGGAGACCACGTACCGGCAAGCGCAGCGTAGGTCGTCCACCGACACGGTGGACAGACGACCTGAGAAAGGTCGCAGGACGACGTTGGATGCAGGCCGCTTCCAACTGGTCCTTTAGGAAAATCATGGGGGAGGCCTATGTTCAGCAGTGGACGTCCTACGGCTGAGATGATGATGATGATGAATAAATTATTGTATGCTTGGAGCTTCATATTTTCGTCTATGTTATTTCGTAAAGCTTCTATAAATGCAGTTAGAAGTTCATACGAATAAGTTTTAGAGATCGTTAATTTTGAGAAATTTCTGCATCAAAGTTAACAAAATTACAACCTCAAATACTCGGCTAATAATCGCAGTGCTGCCACACATACGAGCGGAGGCGGGTTACGAGCAAAATTTCAAACTTGTCGGATCGCCTACGAACTTACCCGACGGTTTTAAAGTACGCGTATTTAAGGCACACCAGCGAAAAAGGTAAAGGCTCCCCTTCCCTTCCTTCCCCCTTGGCGGGCTTTACATATTTACCGTGTTTACCCATTTTTCAAAGAAACGAAACACTACATAACAAAAGCAAACAGAGCTTTGAAACTATACAAAACACAATAATCGCAGCAGATAAGTTGTTTGTACGAAGCGAAAGTTATAAAAATAACTAGAATTTCTCTGAACTATTTAATCAGTACAATAAAAATAATTAATAGTCATTATTCACAATGAAATATATATTACTTTTACTAAATTTGGTACCAAACTAGCTAAAACAAATTCTGGGTATGCCCTAAGAATCATGACCATGTAAATATAAAAATATGCTTGCATTACACACACACACACATTTTAATTTGCGTGAATAATTGTATTATTTTCTTAAACGTATACTTATTTGCGATTCGGCTGATGTACTTGCTCTGGATTTTTCTCGACGATTACCGTTCCGTCCGAGTAGCCTAAATGGCGAAAAATCGCCTACGTTGGCATCACTGTCCATCCATTCGGCATTCGCTCGCTCTCTTTGCTTGCAACAGCGTTGCCAGAATATAACTTTTGTAACATTTTACGTTACTTTTGACCCTCTCACGTTACACGAATCAAAATTTTACTTTTACGTTACCTTTGTGACTTTTTAGGTATAACAATATTTAAATAATATTGTTAAGTATACAAAAATTTGTAAAATATGATTTCGTTTGTGACACATATCTATACATAGAAAAAAACTGTAACTGATCTAAAACTGCACATAAAATAGTTTTTGAAAATTATAACCGATATGTATACTTTGTTATCGATATAAAAACCACAAATATATTGTTTATAATTTTTGTCTGCCTGTCTATTGTACGCGCATCACCTACTCTGAAACTACGATACATTTTGGTTTTGATGAAACTGGACACAGTGACAACCTATATTAAGGTATAATTTTTTTATTAGTAGCCTCCACAGACTCTACGGTCCGTGCCATTTTTTAGGTTTTTTTGCAAATTTATCAAATCTAAATACAATTAAAAAAAGAGAGAACAATATATACTTAATTAGAGAACTTAGGATTTTTATGTTAAACTACTTAATTAAAAGGGCTATATCGTTTCTAAGTTTGCATCAGCATTCAGAACAGACCGGTCTCCGCAGACAGCACCCGTTCACGAGTTGACGCATGTGGCAGCCATCGCCTTCCTGAACCATATTTGAGGGAAGATGACGACCCTCCACACGACGCCACTACTTGCCGACATCATTTCGTGAGCGTGTCTGCTCTGTATGCTCATACTTAGTCTTTGTCAAGTACAGCTTAACTTAAATAATTACTAATATTAACTTATTCGCATAGGTACCCGTATCGCACTGAAGCAGGGCCTCAATTACAACTCCGTTTCGATCCTTGATAGCCATTTTGAGGTATAGGTATTCAAATATGGTTTTGGTGTTTGCAACCATCGCTTTCCTCGCGAATCGCCCAATGGCATCATCATCATCATCGGCGTAATAAGTGAAGCTCCCGGTATGCCGGGAAACTGCAACAACTGCGTGCGGGACGCTCTCGTGCAGCTTCATTTTGCTCTTTGTTTTTATGACTAGGACTGACTCGTACGTCAGCCCCTGCGTCTCGTGCATGGTACGAGGGGAGTTCAATGTATTCTCGGTATAGGCATGAAAGAATAAGCAGAAAATTCTGAATAAAATTTACTTTTCAATGTAGTCCCCTGGGATCTGAACACACTTATTTGTCCGGGAAAATAACTTTTCAATTCCCTCCAGAAAATTTTTTCTTCCTGGTCTGAAAAATGATCGTTAATTGCTGCCTTTAACTCTTCATCGTCGGAAAATGCTTGCCTCGAAGTTCTTTTTTGAGATTTGAGAACAGAAAGTAATCACTAGGGGCTAGGTCCGGGCTGTAGGGTGGATGATTAATTTCTTCAAATCCGCAATCCCGCACCGCACCGCAATGTCGTGCAGAAGCAATGCACCTGCGGTCAATTTCCCCCGTCTTTTTTCTTTTATTGCCTCCTTTAAATTGCGCAAGGTGCTAGCGTAAGTTGCGCCAGTAATACTCTCATCTTTTTTTGTGTACTCAATTAATAAAATTCCCATAGAATCCCAAAACACTGTGGCCATGAGCTTTCCGGCGGATGGGCTGACTTTGAACTTCTTCGGCGGGGCTGTTCCTTTTTTATGCCACTGCATAGACTCCTGCTTGCTCTCAGGATCATAGTGATGAATCACCAGTAACAGTCCGATCATAAATACTTTGCGGATTTTCACCACAGAGCTCCAAAAACTCCTTGCAACACAATCAACTCGAACTTGTTTCTGAAGCTCTGTGAGCATTCGCGGCACCCATCTTGCACTGACCTTTGTAAAATTCAGATGGTCATGAAGGATAGTGTGAATGGTACCCACGGATAGCTTGGTTCTTTCTGCTAAAATTTTCACTCTCACACGGGCATCTTCGAGTATAAGTTTCTCAACAATTGTTACGTTTTCTTCAATAGCGGCACTAACCGGGCCACCGGCACGACGGTCATCTTCAATACTTTCTCTACCCCGTTTAAATTCACTTGACCACTTATGAATTGTAGATAATGAAGGGGCAGTATCTTGGTAAACAGCCATCATTTCTTCGTGAATTACTTTTTGAGTCTTTCCTTGTTTTGTGAGGAATTTTATCACAGCGCGAAGCTCGATTTTTTTCAGCATTGTCGTATCAGTCATCGTAGTTGCCTTTCCTAAATAATATTTTGAATACTAATGGCGACAATCAAATACAATTTTATATTTACACCCTCAATGAGTGTCATAAACTAATGAGATAATTTAATTACCCTCATCATTAGTATATTACCCCGATACCGAGAATACATTGAACTCCCTACGTAAGTGTGCGTGATCCCTCTCCCTTTCCGTAGCCCTGGCTGGTCAGGGTCTCCTTTTCTTCTTGGGTATGAACCAGGAACAGGGTGATTGAAAGGGATTTAGGGATATTCGCACCTGTGTACCTCTCGAGGCGCAGGCACCTTATACGCGGAACTGAGGAATATATACCGGAATATATTTCCCTCAGTGCATACGCGACATACATTGGGTTCCGGTGCGTACATAACAACTCCTGGCTGATGTTCGTTACCAGGTTCAGGCGATTATACCTTAACTCGAACAGGTTTTCCCTGTCGATATAAGGTAGTTGGTTGACATCTCCGATGAGGACAAGTTCGCATACCCAGACAGCCTGGAAGCCATTACTATGGCTTCGAAATGGTTCATGAGGGCTTCGTCCACTATAAGGCGGCCGTAGCTTTCATTCTTTTTAAAACCATTTACGAGGACAGAAGCCATAGTGCGCACCTTGGTTTTCACCAGATCTCCGATTCGGTGCGCTAGTTTCTCCCTCAGATCTTTTGCTGCCTCTGTCGTTGTTGTGACGATAACGTCCTTGTCCACATCGAATCTTCTTACCACCCAAGTCGTCTTTCCGCATCCAGGAACTCCGTTGACCCATTGTATTTTCGGTACCTCCCAGTGCCCCCAAAATGTCTCAGATATCAGAGTCCTCCGAAATGGTCTTCGCAATTTGTAAGACTCTTTCATCCATCATTATTTTGGTACACCGGGCGATAACCACAATGGGGTCATTTTGTGGTGTCGAGTATTTAGTCATGCCAGTGCGCTCCGTTTCTCCTTTGTCGAGACACACAAAGCCATTTGTCGCGTTTTAAGCCGCCATATACTGACCAGACATTGTTCCTTTAATAGTCTGGGATGTGTCGTTGTCGTATATTGCGGCCCCAGCCTCAATATGCAAGTGACAGGACTCGAGGATGCTGCCCTCGTTTACTCGCCTGAAGGACTGCAGGATGTTTTCGCAGTTCCTGAGATTTACTTCTGTTGTCGCTCTAACAATATAGCGAGAAACTCAAAAAAGGCATTCGCTACGTGGCTCAGTGGCTCTAGTGTCGTGATATATCGGGGCGGACTGACTTTCCCATGTCAGCTCTAGTCCGAGCTCGTTTTAGCGGTGCTGAGCTTAGGACCAACTTTATGGCGGGCAATATGTTTTTAGTTTCAGATGGTTTTCGGAACAAGCTTTGTGCCGCTGCTTTGAAAGACACCAGGAACCCTGGGACTCGGCCCTTGATTATGGTTGGGCTACGGTCTTGGTTCTTCTCAGCTTCTGCTTTTTCCTGGAGACGTTCTGATCCGCTTTTGGTTGTCGAAGCGGGGTTAGGGTCCCCTTAACAGGCGGTTGCATTGTTATGTAACGGTTTTCTCAGGTAACTGAGGTTTTCGCCTCTGTCTTCGTACACAACTACCTCATGATGTTCCGAGGCTCTTATGCAGCCTAGTTAGTCCGCGACTTCACCCATGGAGTGTTCAATCACCATAGCATCTACGCTTATAACATTCCGCATTTTCTGCTATTTTCGAAAGAAGTTGGCTCGCTAGAGCGAAAGGCGTCTCGACCGCCCACTCGACCAGTGCGATCGTTTTGTTATTCAGTCGTACTAGTCGACAAGGGCTGGCATATCGTTGAAATCTCTTCGCTTGAAGGTGGTTTTGAAGCTACTTTCGTTTAGCAGACATGCTAGCCCGGGTGATATTAGCACTCGGCATTTGTCTCCAGCTAGGCAAAAACTTATCCCGAGTTTCTCCCTGCTGTTGTCCATAAAGAGAGTAACGCCGTGAATGCGAATTCCGGATTCCTTGCTCTCCGTACGACAACAGCTGGGAGATTTTTGTGTTGTTGGGATGCTGAGATTTGATTTGCAAAAGATGAGTTACTTTGGGTTTGAATTTCGGGCAATTGCCGTCCGGAATGGTCTCTCCACAAAGGACAGGAAGTGAACTCTATTTTCTGTATCTGCTATGATGGTCAGCAGATCAGGTTCCAATAATTTCCTGCGCACAGTTGTTTCGAGATCCTGCCATACAAAATCGAGGACAATCTAGTATTATGTGCCACACTGTCTTGGAGATGTTGGGGTCGCACTCACATCCTGGGCAGTCCTTGGCTTGAACCTGTGGAGATATTTGGATATTCCACCATGTCCTGTCATCGCTTGCCCAACTACGGGCGACAATTTCACGGTCCGCGTCAGGCGGAATGCCTCGTTGTCCATTGCCTTTGCGTGACTGCGCCTGTGCTGGAGGTTTCATAACTATCTTGCCAAGTTCGAATGGTTTCCTCTCGAATTTTTCTTCTGACCTAAGATAGGGGAATTTTGTCATAGTCTTGAGTCGTGCATTTGAGTGCCGCTGATTTCGCGAGTTCGTCGGCTCTTTCATTTCCAGCGCTTCCCACGTGCGCTCTCAACCATAACAGACGAACATCTCTACCTTCAGCCTTGATCTTGCCAATGTTTTCCTTTATGCCTCTCGCTAATGGATGACTGGTTTTTGGACTTTTGAGCAGATCAAGTGAAGACCTTGAGTCACTCAGGATGGTTACCAAATTGTCCTTGCTCATTTTTACCAGTTCAGTCGCCCTGTAGAGAGCATAAAGTTCCGATTGGAACACTGAGCATTCGGAATGCAGCTTGAAGGTTGCGAACCTTATCTCTCTGCCTTGGCACAGCGATTCCAGAGGTAACGATGCGGCTGATGAGCTAGCTAGGAGAGGTTCCGGAATGACGTGTGCAGGACCAGAACCAATGATCCCCCTACCTTTCAGTCAAATTCGTGCATGGATTCGCAAAAAAACTAAGGACCAGCATCAGGACTACTGGGCAAGTATCGAGGGTTGTAGGCAGTCGAAGGAGGCTTTTCCGATTCTAAATCTGAAATTCTCCAGAAAACTCCTCAATCTTAAAAGAAATAATGTACGACATATCGTCCGAATTATGACCGGTCATTGCTCCTTAAACAAACACCTGTTTAATCTAGGTGTTACAGACAGCCCCCTATGCAGAGGCTGCATGGAGGCGGAAGAAACAGCTGCGCATCTGCTCATCGAATGCAGGAGCGTGGCGGCACAAAGGGCAGCAAACCTCGGCTCGCCGAGGACAGTGTGGGAAGCCTGCGCCAAGCTGAAGGAGTTGCTGGCTTCCCTGGGCGACACCGGGTGGCTGGACTGATCAGCGTCACCCGGCTATCACGCAAAATGGGCCGAGCCACAGCGGCCTGGTTGCGGAAAAGAGCCAGCCCACCAAGTACCAAGTATCTCTCTCCCTTCCCCCCCACCAGGTTAATGCGGCACCTACTTGACCCTCGATTTTACTTTCGTCTGTGTATATTTGGGGTCCGGTGATGTTATTGGTGTCAGATTCGGTTCAGGACGGGTGACGCTGGTCCACGAAACTTTCGTTTTGTTCGAACTCAATTTCCGGGGGGAGGTAGTCTATAGAGAAGTTCTTCTTAGCTCTGTACATGCTCAATGCTTCTCGGATTCTCAGGTCTATCGGGAGCAGTCCCGATAGAGCAAGTGCTGTAGTTAGGGAAACAGTACGGTATGACCTAAAGATTTTTTGGCCAAAACCACTTTGTAGGGCGTAAAGCTGCGATCTGTTCATCTCTAGATCCTCTGCTTGTCCCAACACATTTGCCGCGTAAGTCAGTATTGGTCCACCACTGAAACATAGATTGTTGGCCCGAGACCTAACATTTGCTAAAGTGTAACGTTATCGTATCGTTGACGTATACACTACAAACTATGAGTTATCTGTGCCACAGTTGTACTAGATAAATGATAGTTACTATGAACACGTCAACAATACGTTAACGTTACACTTTATGAAATGTTCATGCTCGGGCCACTGGTTATCTCTCCGTTCACACCCCAAGTCACCTTTGCTTCACGCGCTAGCTGTTTGTAAATGTCCGCTGCCTTTTTATATATCAAGGTGACTTGATATTTACATATTTGTAATATACAGGATTCATTTTAACCCATAACACAAAGAGTTCTTCTTTTAAGTAAATTATATACTTGATGGATTTTATAACAATTATCTTGTTTTAGTAGCCGAAAGACGAACTTAAATTCTAAGCCATGTTTCATCTCTCTGTGATATCAGAGTGCTACAACAGACCGTGTTGAGTAGGTTTTATAAGTAGAACAGCCTCGACCACCATTTGATGGTTATTAGAAATGTATAAACTTATTTAGTTGTCAATTTTAAATTCTCTTGGCTCAGGCTGTGAGTGAGCGCATCGGACGCTAACGGGTTGTAATGTTGTGTGTGGTCGCTAACTATTGTGTTTTTGGATTTTTAAGCATTTCCTTTGGTTTTGTTTTCTAATATAAGTCAGTAAACATTTTTTACACACAACGTCACGCCCGTGTTCGGGAGGGGTAGGTAGACACCACAGATTTCTACTTGCTTCGTAATGTATGCGAGTAGATAAATAATACTTCATCTACTCGCATCACATTCGTCATACACAATCGCCGGTTCCGGGTACTCTTGAACCGACCTTTCTTCAGAACATTTACGTAGCCCTACCATGAGTTGGCAACATAAATGTCATCTACAGTCGATACTCGATCTCGGCTACCTATTAGGCTTGTGATTGGCGTACTCGCTGTACATTTTAGTTCTAGAATTAACCGCGAGGTAGCACTGTTAATTTTTTTATACCAGTTTTCGCGGCAGTCGATAGCGAGCATCGATTAGTGTCAATGTTGTAAACTCATGGTAGACCTACTGATTTCAATCTGAATGAATGAATCAGAATCTTCTATTACTAGTATATTCATAAAATACATGGATTAAATCTGCAATACGATAGGCGCTCAATTCGAGTCGCCTAGATATACTTATGGAGAATATAATATTTAATTAAGAATGTAACACGTATTTTTGTAGTCGCAAACACTCAAATGTGGGGATGTAAGGGGCGAGCCAACATCTTTTGACCCAAGTCAACCTCACCTGCACGCGGTACATCCTGCTGATCGACGAACGAGGCTCTGACAACCGACCGATGGCGGTATACCCATCCCAACAGGCGTCGCTAAATGCAACAGGCCGGTGACGGGCAGCAGCGTCACCGGTGCGAGAAGCTACGCCCTGCGATCGCCAACCCGCCTGCCCAGCGTGGCGATTACGGGCAATATCCTCCAATGCAGGACAACAAAAAGCCACGGCCCCTAGTTCCCGGCGGCCCCGCTATTCCTGGTCATGGTGGCGACCATGGTAACGGCGGGGCGAGGGGTGCTAAGAATCTCCGGGCTACGGGAGGCCACCACAAACAACTGACCCTGGCGACGTATAACGGACGCACGCTAAGGCTTGACTCGCATCTGGCGCAACTCGAGGTGGATCTTGGGAAAATTAGGTGGCACATACTGGGGTTGAGTGAAGTCCGAAGAGAGGGGGAGGACACCTTAACCCTAGAATCGGGCCACCTTATGTACTTCCGAGAGGGAGACCAACAATCCCAAGGTGGCGTTGGGTTTCTGGTAAACAAGTCCCTTTCTGACAACGTTGTGGAAGTGTCCAGTGTGTCGAACAGGGTAGCGTACCTTATTGTGAAGCTCACCGAGAGGTATAGCCTTAAGGTGGTGCAAGTGTACGCACCGACCTCAACACACTCGGACGATGAAGTGGAGGATATGTTCGATGACATATCGAGGGCCCTCCACTTCACTACAAAGACCCAGTACACCGTTGTCATGGGGGACTTTAACGCTAAAGTGGGAGTACAGAATTTCAGCGAATCGGTAGTAGGATGCCATGGCTTTGGAAGCAGAAACCATAGGGGGCAAATGCTCGTCAACTTCCTCGAACAGGAGGGGCTCTTCTTGATGAACTCCTTCTTTAAGAAACAGCCCCAAAGGAAGTAGACGTGGCTAAGCCCCGACACTAGGACTAAAAATAAGATTGACTTCATCATGACGAATAAAAGGCACATATTTAGAGATGTCTCCGTGATCAACAGGTTCAATACCGGTAGCGATCACCGACTTGTCCGAGGCTCTCTGAATATCAACTTCAAGGCGCAACGTGTCCGTCTGATGAAGTCCAGGCTCCGACCAACACTGCTCCAAACCATTGCAGGATCTGAAACATTCCAGTTAAACCTGGAGAACCAATTCGCTGCCGTGGAAACCACCACAGACGTAAACCAGAACCTCGAAAATCCTCAGGGAAGAAGGTACGAGATTTTGTTACATGCAGCGTAAGGGCAAGAAGTCCAAGCTTTCAGAAGAGACTTTGGGGCTAATGAAGGAACGACGTGAAAACCCACCCATCACTTCGTCAGAAAAGCGGACTCTAAACCGAGAGATCAACAAGAACGTACGACACGACCTCCGGTGCTTCAATACTCTTTCGATCGAAAGAGCGATCGAGCAGAATCGAGGGTCAAAGGTGTTCGTACAATCTCTTGGAAGAAGCCACCTGACGAAGTTGACCACAGCTAGTGGAGAAGTCGTTGCTTCGAAGCCGGCAGTCCTTTCGGAAGTGGAGGACTTCTATGGCCGATTATACGCATCGCATGCATCTCGACCTGATCCCGAAAATGATCCTAGAGCCACGTTAACACGCCATTTCACCGAAGACTTGCCAGAAGTCAGTATTGGCGAAATCGAGATCGCTCTTAGACAGCTTAAAAAATGGAAAAGCCCCTGGAGAGGATGGCGTTACAACAGAGCTACTAAAAGCAGGAGGTAAACCCGTACTGAGGGAGCTCCAGAAGCTTTTTAACGCTGTCCTGTTCGAAGGGAGAACTCCAGAGGCGTGGAGTAGGAGTGTGGTCGTCCTGTTCTTCAAAAAAGGAGATAAGACCCTGCTGAAGAACTATCGACCCATATCCCTTCTAAGCCACGTCTATAAGCTGTTTTCAAGAGTGATCACGAACCGTCTTGCGCGTAGACTCGACGAATTCCAACCACCGGAACAGGCTGGGTTTCGGAGCGGATACGGCACCATAGACCACATTCACACAGTGCGGCAGATTATACAGAAGACCGAAGAGTATAATCAGCCCCTGTGTCTAGCATTCGTGGACTATGAGAAGGCCTTTGACTCGGTTGAAATCTGGTCTGTTCTGGAGTCCCTGCAGCGTTGCCAGATAGATTGGCGATACATCCAAGTGATGAGATGTCTTTACGAAACCGCCACCATGTCCGTCCAAGTACAGAATCAGCAAACAAGTCCCATACCGTTGCATCGAGGAGTGAGACAAGGGGACGTTATTTCCCCGAAATTGTTTTCAAATGCAATGGAGGATATGTTCAAGACGCTGAACTGGAAAGGACGTGGCATTAATATCATATCAATATCATTGGGAAAAAACAACTTTGAGAACGAGGTGAATAGAAGAATTCGGCTGGGCTGGGCAGCGTTTGGGAAACTACGTCGAGTCCTTACTTCGCCGATTCCACAGTGCCTGAAGACGAAAGTCTTCAATCAGTGCGTCCTACCCGTCATGACATACGGAGCCGAAACGTGGACACTGACGGCTCGAATGGTCCACAAGCTCAAAGTCGCTCAGCGGGCTATGGAAAGGGCTATGCTCGGTGTTTCTCTGAGGGATCGCATCAGAAATGAAGTGATCCGTCAGAGAACCAAGGTCATCGACATAGCCCACCGGATCAGCAAGCTGAAGTGGCAGTGGGCTGGCCATATTAGCCGTAGAACCGACAACCGTTGGGGTAAACGAGTTCTAGAGTGGAGACCGCGTCTCGGCAAACGTAGTGTAGGACGTCCTGAGGCACGGTGGAGTGACGATCTGCGCAAGACGGCTGGCAAAAACTGGATGCGAGAAGCCCAAGATAGACCTAAGTGGCGTGCAATTGGAGAGGCCTATGTCCAGCAGTGGACTGCTACAGGCTGATGATGATGATGAAACACTCAAAAGTTGGAGAAAACAAACCTAACGTAATTATTGACATATTATTTTTATACATTATAACGAATTGTTATCAAATCGTTACGGCTCTATATCTTTGAAGGGATAGGCAGTGGTGTTTTAAACACCTATGTTTCAACAGATATGTTTTTGTGCGAGGCAATTGTCATCTACGGGGCACTGTTCCAGGCTTGGGTTCGCTATTGAGAATTTCTGTCAAAAAAACCCCGGATCTCGAGATTCCAAAACGGCAATTCCACCAGTTCACCACGAGTAACTTATAGCTGACCCGCCAGCGGCTTATATATTATATATATTGTATTATATTTGTATTGTATATATATTGTATTGTATTATGCCGTTTTTCATATAAAATAAGATAATGTTACTTTTTGAGCTGTTTCATGTTACATTTGACTGTCTGCCACTGGCAACACTGGCTTGCATTCGCTCCATCAATTTGCTCTCCTCTGTTTACGGGATAGGACGTGCAGCTGTGTATAAGTTTGCGTGAAACTTTCGATTTACAATTTTATTGTCGAGTTGCAGATAATTGTTAATATTGGTAAGTTAGCAGTTCCATTTTTGACTTTGCGTTTGAAATTAGTTTTCCTAAAATCAAGTAAGTAATTAAGTATACCTTAGTCGTCGATTTGCTTTGAACTAATAACTATTCATTTATTTTAACCATAATTGTAGTTTAAACAATAGAAAGAACCTAAATATTATCCCTCTAATTATTTGGAGCTGTTTAAAATAACATTTTTACGTTTTAGAAGAAATTACGAGGGTAGTTAAAAAAAGAAACTGCCTGCTAATTAAGATATTTACTAGATAATTTGAGTAGGTATTCTAGTTAGTGGAAATACTAAAACACTAATCACCTCGACACCGAGTTAATCTAACGTTCCTTTCTAATCCAGATGTGTTTATAAAATCACGCCAAAATCTTAATTATTTCATAATGCAAAAAATTTCGTCGCTGAATTGTAATGACTGTGGTGGGGTATAGGTATTAGAAAATATTGTACATTATATTGATGGGATATAATAATACCTAGGTATCAAAAATTATTAATTTTGAATGTTTTGTTTTGGTTGAAATATAACTATTCACATTGACTTTATAAATAGTATTTTAGCTATTCTTAGTTCTGAAGCCACTAAGATAATTAAGTTGGCAGATTTAGTTTTGGCAATGTCTTGATATATTATGAAGTAAGTAATTAGCTTGTTCAGAACACCAAACTAAACTAGCTAATTAAAAATATTTTTAGTAAATTGTGGTAATTCTTATTCTGTTCATGCTTTAGTCCAAATTAGTATAATGCTTGCAAGTGACAATTCTTAAATTTGCCCTTTCTGTTAAATTGTGGGTTTGTTTAGTGCACATTTAATCGTCATGTAAGTTCGTGCTCTCTAAATTAGTCTAAACTGATGTAAAACTACCCACTACTACACTACTACAATTGAAATGAATAATCATATGTTTAGAATTATCATTTTAAGTGTTACATGAATGTGAGTTTTAGTATTATCACAATAAGAAGTACCTACCATACTTTAAAATTTTAGTTTAGGGTACGCATAAGCGAATCAGCTTACCACTGTGTTATTTTAATTTTAATGTTTTGAGAAGGTTTCATGACTGTTGTCGCTCAGTAATAAAGTGCTACAAGTACCTACATAAAAACAGTAGAGTAGGATAAAGCCACATTTACGGCTCACTAAACACTAGGGCACCATCAGTTAAAATCATTCAGAACGCTTAAAACATAAAGCGTTCTGAGTAAAAAAAAATTAAGGCGAAGTAAACTCTTGGAGTGAATATATATATAGTAAATCTATCTATATTATCTACTAGTAAACGAAGTCGCGGGCAGTCGGCCCGCGACTTCGTTTGCGTAGTAGGCTCAGCCTTCGGCTCGCCATAATCTCCCGTCTTTTCTTGGTGCTTCTTTCATAAGAACTTTCTCCTGTGAATAATTAACACTCCAAAAAACAATTAGCGACATCGTTTCATCCATTCTCAAGTTATAGCATGACCAGAAGAAATAGGGTTCATTTTTATATACATATATAGATATTTAAAAAATGAACCCCTATTTCTCATGGTCACGCTGTAACTTGACGGGACACCGAACCTACTACGCGAACGCAGTCGCGGGCAGTCGCTAGTAGATAATATAAGTACCTACAGTGTGGGTTTTTGATACGGGCAATAAGGTCAGGTACCTTAACCTTTATTGGGACAGGAAATCGTTCCTAGGATTTGACATTTTTAGAACAGCATTAATTTAAATTTTGGAAAAATGTATGGCTAGCGAAAAAAATGCATAAATACAAAAAAATTGCCAATAGATCCTATTTCATAAGGAGGTCCAAATACTCTATGGGGCCTATTAAATATTGCGCACTAAACATATTTTAAATCGCCAAAGACTCCGACAAAATGTATAGAAAAGTTTTGATGTGTACTTTTTTTCCAAAATCTGTGAATGCAGTTTAGAATAGTCAAAAACTTAAAAATGGTGTCCTTGGAATGTTTTCCTGTAACTATACCGGTTAAGGTACCTGCCCTTACTGCCTTACTACTTTTTATTTTTTATATGTAAGTATGGCTTTGACTATGAAAGCATGAACGATTGCTATTCTGACGATATTTTTAATTATTTCTAGTTTAAAATGGCTGCAAGTATGAAGAATACTTGGCCACCGGTAACACTGAACAACAATACCTCAATACCTGCAGTGGGTTGTAAGTATTACATCAAATAGTTTTTGTTTTAATCTTGCCAATTTGGCTAAAAGTGCTGACATTGTTTTATTTATTTTTCAGTTGGAACTTATAAAATACGCAATGAAGTAGATATGATGTGCTCCATTGATACAGCACTAGAATGTGGATATAGACTATTTGGTAAGTGAATTATGATAACTGTCAGGAATATGTGTCATGTCTTATAGGAACCGGGGAGAAATAAGGATGCTAACAGTAAAACGCCGGACCGCTAATGTCACACTGTAAGCGGCCTTACTCCAAGGAATGATCAGCATGATGTATACAATATGATTTATTGGTAAAATAAATTAAAAGTGAAGCAAGCTAATAGTCATTTTCACGGATGATATATTTGTTCATGTTATTACGAACATGTTTCTCAATAAATTGATACACTTTGGTCTACAGGATACTATCAAAAATTATTGTAATTATAATAATGCGTAAATGTATTAAATAGAAAGTCTAATTTCCAAATAATTTCAACAATTATATGAGCTATGGAGAGGGCCTTGCTCGGGGTTTTTCTACGTGATCTAATCAGAAATGAGGCGATCTGTAGAAGAACGAAATTCACCGACATAGCCCAGAAGATAAGACAGTTAAAGTGGCAATGGGCAGAGCACATAGCACGCAGAACAGATGGCCGATGGGGCCGGAAGGTTTTGGAGTGGAGACCACGGACCGGCAAGCGCAGCGTAGATCGTCCACCGTAACGGTGGACAGACGACCAAATAAAGGTCGCAGGACGACTTTGGATGCAGGCCGCTTCCAACCGGTCTTTTTGGAAAATTATGGGGGAGGCCATGTTCAGCAGTGGACGTTCTACGGCTGAGATGATGATGCACATACCTACTCTACTTTTGCATGGTATACAATTATTTGTGGTCGATAGTTTAATTTCAAAATACCCAAGCATAGCAATATAATATAACCTAAGTATGGCATATTGATGATAAATTAAAATAACATTTTATCTACCGTCTTCCAAAAAGGAGGAGGTACTCAATTCTAGGTTTTTTTTGGTACCTTATAACTTACGATAGGGTGAACCGATTCTCAAAATTCTTTCTCTTTTTGTTTGAAAGCTGGTGCTTCCCGTGTGGTCCCATTTAAATTTCATCAAATTCGGTCCAGTAGTTTTTGTTGAGTTACACTGCAACAAGTAAATAGTATGGAAGTCGGTATTAAATTTTTCATATTGTACTTGTTATATGCGAAGTTGCATCTATAGTTACATTTTGTATTAGATATATTTATTTCCAGATACAGCTGCTGCTTACGGCAATGAACACCACTTTAAACGGGCACTTGAAGTTTTGCTTCCCAAACATCACCTTACTAGGGATGATATTGTTATATCTAGCAAACTCCGTAAGCTATTTGTATACACGTACTAATGAAGTAATGACGCCTTATTCATGCTAGTTAAGTTATTATAAACTTTTAACATTACAGGTCCTAATGAGATGTATTCGTCAGAAGCTGTAATAAATGCTTGCAAAAACTCTATGCATAACATGGGCATCAATTTTATAGATTTATATCTAATTCATTATCCTGGCAAGGGGCGCTTTAAACTGGATGATCCAATGAACAAGGCTTATCGCACTACTGCATGGGCTACACTGAATCAGCTGTACGACAATGGCGTAGTTGGTTCTATAGGTGTGTCCAACTTTACCGTCAATCATCTAAACGACTTGATGTCTATGCGGAATGTTATTGTTCCTACTGTTAATCAGGTATAGTTGACATCTGTTATGAATACATTGTAGACATTTTTTCTGCGAAGCTGGGATAAGGTTCGATTCAATGGTTTCATTTTGCAGGTGGAATACCACCCATACTACCAGGACGAAGATGTCGTGAAATACTGTCGTAAGCACGATATAATGATACAGGGCTACTCCCCGTTAGGGGGCAAGGACAGTAACGGCGAACTGCTGGCCGATCCGGCTGTGAAGAAAATCGCCGCTGAATTGGAGGTTACTCCAGCGCAAGTGTTGCTGGTATGGAGCCTACAAAATGATATCGGTACTCTGTTCAAGTCGGTTCATCCGGAACGAATACGTCATAACTCACAGTTGAATTTCAAATTGAGCAAAGCACAGATGAAAATACTGAATAATCTTAATGTGCAAAAGAAATACGGATACAACCCGCACGTGTATCCCTAAATTTAATGCCATATCTACATCGATAACATTAATGATTTTTTCAATACCATATTATATTAATTTATTTATCAAAAATACTTCAAAAAAACTATTTATTTATTATTTTTAATGTTTAAATTAAATACTTACTGTGATAAAACTATTTACTTTTTCTTAAAATGTATGTAGATATTTTATGTTAATGATGTAATGTTCATAGAATTAAGGTTTATTGTATAATTTAATAAAATAATTATTTTATAATGTATAACTAATAACTAAGAACAAAAAAAATATATGTATAGGTGTTTTTCTGTGATCCAAAAGTATGTTTAAAACGTGCTAAAGTTTGTAAGTACTTCAGATATGAATGTGATAATTATACGAATTAAATGTTTATAGTATAACGTAAGTGTGATTACATGATTACTCGTACTAACAAAAAGGGGTTTCTTATGTGTGTAACTGTGTGAAATTACTATATATATTATAAACATAGGCATAGGTGATGTCTATTGATACCTATAAATAAAATAACAATCAGATTTGCATTGTAGCTTAATCACGTTTATTTGTTTTATCTGCATGTAATTAAATGTATACCTAAAATTATTATTATGCTATTTGTATAGTAATAAATAAACACATTACAGTGACGTGTGAGTTTTCTTTGTATTAGACATCAAACAGAATTAAAATCTTTGTAGATTTCGTAAGCATGGACGTAAGGCAGTAGAGCTATATGAACATGCGGGTATGTTTTTATTGATTTATCTTAGAAGAAAGAAATACAAGTAATTATATTAAATAATTTATGTCCCAAATTTGAAAGATTTCAATGCATATTCCTTTATATGAAAATATAAATGCTACATATGGGTACATATATCTACTCGTAACGTAACGTTAAACAATGGAAGCCTAATGGACACTCATTAAAGTAGCGCTTAAAAACTCTGTTTTCTACAGATTCAATAAGTAAATAGTTTAAAGTGCTTAGTGCGGCAGGTGTTTATATTGAATTTACGCTCTACCAAATAGATTTGATATTAGAGATCTACTGACTAGACGGTTCTTCAGGTTATCATTAACACCTGCGTCATCGCTCCTCACAAAACGCTGCCCCAACTTCTCCCTCCAAAACTCCCTCCCAAACGTACAATAAAGTCTGCAATACCAAAGATTGCTCCACATATTCTTGAAAACAGTCAGATACGGAATAGTTTATTTAGTAACTCATATTACCTCACACATAGATACATTAGTCTCCAGATGCTTAGTACGTCAAAATGAATGAAGTAAAAAATGTAACCCTAGCAGGGATAGTTGGTTTTCACTTCTCAAATTCAAAAGCATTCGACAAGTGTCGCTGTGCATACTGAGTATGACGAAAAATAAAAAATACCGCATTTTGTGCGATTAGATAGCGTAAAATTAGAGTATATGTAAAATAAAAGAGACCACGGTCGCCCTTCACGCAAAAGTAGTCTCCAACACCTCTTTTTAAGTGTTTAACAAGAGATTTTTCGAATAGTATGCAAAGCTCAATTAGTGTTACCACTCTACTCATTTAGTTTCCCGATTGGGTGTCATTTAGGTTTCCAAAAGATCCAGTTAAAGATGCAATATTTTTATTTTAACTTATAAAATACTTTTGCTATGCTATTAGTTTAGAAAAAACAAACAAGTTTTTTTTAAAACAAGTAATAATGTAGATTGGTAACTCTTAGAGACAATTTATTGTACATTAATAATATCCTAGATTGCCGTCTTTATTTTTGAACTTTGGCTTATCTATTATTTGGTACGACTAGTTTTTATTTTCACGTAGACACAATAAACAGATATTTTTTCGGATTAGGTAGATAGATAGTAGATAGTAGACTCTTTATTGTAACACCACTATGTTACAAATTATTTTTGACTTGATTGACAGGCCTGTTGGTCTAGTGGTTAATGACCCTGACTATGCCGGAGGTCGTGGGTTCGATTCCCACACAGGACAAATGTTTGTGTAATGAGCATGATCATTTGTTCTGTGTCTGGGTGTAATTTATCTATAATATGTATGTATTTAGAAATATATAAGTATGTTTATCAGTTGTCTAGTACCCATAACACAAGCTCTGCTTAGCTTGGGACTAGATGGCGTTGTGTGATAGTTGTGGAATATTTATTATTTATTAATTATGAAATAAGAATATATTAACAATACAATCAAAAATATTTCACAATTAAATATTTAAAATTAAAATCGTTAGGATGGGCAGTGTTATCGCTTAGAGCGATCTCTTCCAGACAACTATGCACGGAAAGAAATAAGCATATACTTATAAAGGCGGTGGTGTATAAAACAAGTGTACTAAACACTACATATAGCAAAACTCAAGAATATAGCAAGAAAAATTACTTATAATATATGCAAACTATACTTATATAAATATACTACAAAATATATACGAGTACGTAGCTGTACATACTATACAATACCATTTTATTACTATAACAAAGATAGTACGTAGGTTTGCAGCTAGTTATTTCGCGAAGTAAAATGCTTTGACACGTTGTTTGAAGATGTCCAGAGAAGGCGCGCATCTAATTTTGTAGGGTAAAGTGTTGCCATAAACGAACAGCTTCAACACAAAAGGAGGAACCAAAAAAAGTGGTGCGGTGTATCGGGGTACTTAAGTTCTCTGATGATCGTAGATTAAAAGAGCTTCCAACATGTAAAATTTCAACATTTTCCTGAAGATAGCGTGGGAATGAGGGATCGAACAATATACCAAAAATAATGTTGCGTTATCATAAAATCTCAACATATGGGGATGGAATTCTACGAACTCCAAAGCGATTGCAGAGCATCCGTCTGTTAATTCATTGTAAAGTAAACAATACTAACAGACTTACCTAAAAGATGTCCCCATGGCTATTTGATAATAGCCCCAGCTGACGCTTTATTCCAACACAGCACTTCATACCAGTATTTATAGCATTTATTTTCCGTTTTAGAATACTAGCACATCCGTCATATTGCATTCTAGTTGTTCTACTTGAGCTGCGCGGACGCACGTCACGCCATGACGAGTGCACCCGAATCACTTCAATATGAACATTCCGGCAACAACGCATGGGAAGCCACTTGAGTTTAGTGCGGAATTCAGAGACATGGTCATATTTGCGAAGGCCAAATATAAACCGTATGCAGAAACTTGTAAAACTTGTTAAATTTATTGTATAGTCTGTTGCATATCATTAAGGCTATTTAGATCTTTTCGGATCAAATAGCCTTAAAACACTCAGCCGTGATTATTTTTAAAATTTCGACTCCAAATTGGGCTTTATTAGACTTTTGTTTGGGTTACGAGAACAATACTGGGATAAAACTTTGTTTACAGATGATTCAAAACCAACTTTTATCCACTCACTTTATCAATGAGTTGACAAGATCAAGTCAAATACAAAAAAGGACTAAGACTGAACCTTGTGGTACTCCGCATGAAATTTGATATTGAGGTAGATGAGGCGCTGGATATACATGTATATACGCAAATAGGATACTTTCCATCGTCATCATCATCATCATGCATCACTATGCGGGCGTAACCGCGTGGCGTAGCTACTACTAATAATATATTTTTTTAATAGATAAATGATAATTTATTATTAATAGAATCCTATATACCCCGTGATTTTTTAATAAGTGGTAATTATAATAATGATGAATAAAAAGGAGCATAAATGTTTATCTATGGTATCTGTATTCACCACTGCGAAACCCCATATCTTCAAAGTATCAAATTATAACAAATACACAGACATACCATTTTATTGAGAAAACCACTCAATCCGTTCATTTTTTAATTTCCTACGGCAAGATAAAACCATAAGTATTGTTTTGTAATATTTTCAGATCTGGCAGGATGGCCAACCACAAAAAAATATTTATTGCTTCACTTTTAAATGTCAGTTGTATGAAAACTATCCTTCTGGACCTATGTAAATAGGGCGAATCCTATGACCTCACACGCATAATTTATTTACACTCGCACTCATTTATGTAACTCACTCAACCTTACGCAAACACACAAAATCTCTCAAATATACTCTGTATAGAACACTAAAACACAAAATTATTAAGAAAAATCTTAAAATCCCAGGCAGGCAACACATAACGCAGTCATTACCGCACTCTTCTTCAATTCTAAATTATTCTCCTATTATTATATTTATCAGTTTTTCATGTAATTTAAATTTAAGTAAATAGTCAGATTATTAAATATTGCATAGATTCTTACAAAATTTATCTGATCCTACTTTGTTTATGTTTGCAAATAGACGAATTTGTAAAATATTTCCAGAGCCCCAAGACACAGGTTTCTTGCTTAGTTTGGGACACAACAGTTTAGTATACATTGGTACACAGAAGTTAGTTAGCTTGCTAGTATCCACAATTAATGAGGTACAATTTATTCTGACAATAAAATATTTTATTTGATTTGACTTGGAATCGTATTTGTATTTTAAGTTAATCACATTCATAATTTGTTTTACCTGTAGGAATTATGGATTTTCATGAAGCTGTAGGTAACTGTACCAAATATGTCATTTAATATTTTTGTAAATTATAATACACCAACGCACACGGAGGGCAAAAAGACCGCCCCGCGCCGCGCCGCCAGTGCCCGCCGGACACTGGCGGTACCTATTTATTGCTTCGTGGTCAAAAAGACCGCCCCACACCGTCGTCTGCATAGCGCCAAGTTAAAATCTAATTTTTCTAACAGATAATTTGTAGCTACAGCTAATTATTTATAAAAACATTTATTATGGACACGTATTATGCCAGTATTCGGCCAAAAAAGTTAGTTATGTCGCTCTACCATGAGTTGGCAAGATAAATGTCATCTATAGTCGATCTCGCCTACCTATTAAGCTTGTGATTGGCGTACTCGCTGTCAATTTTAGCTCTACAATTGCCGATTTTGCAGCAGTCGATAGCGAGCATCCATTGCTCCGTTAATGTTGTAAATTCATGGTAGACCAAATGGTCCAGATGAATCTAGTTTCCGACCATGATTTGGCATAAGGAAAATAATACATACATTTAATCATTTATAATAACGAACCAATAAACGATGTGATAATGTATTATTCAACATAAATAAATTTAATTTGTTAAATAATACATTAACAATATATATATATATATATATACTAAACAATACCAAAGTTTAAGGATAAATTAAACTTTTTATGATGTTTTCAAGTCTTGTTTTTGACAATTTATATTCATAATATTACGTAAATACCTAAATAATATAATAAAAATAACGTACGTATCTTATATGTATGTTATTTTACTAAGCAAATATTTTTTTTTGTAATACAAAAACCTGGTCAAAAACCAATAAGTACGAATTGTAAGATACGTTGCAGTTTTTCTCCACTTTATTTAAACATGGTCGAAAACGAGTTCGTGTATTCGTCCACTTTACTTTAATTTTTTGTCTAGCAGCATTAAGTATCAGGTGGACCAAAAGTAAATAATACCTAAAGAAGGTGTTAGGGATTAATTTGAAATCAAGCTCCAGATTATTTAGCGTATTGAACAGGATTGACGAATTTTTCAAATTTCACTTCATAACATCTGTTTGCGTCCACGTGGTCGTAAGCTGAACTATGTGAGAAATTCAAATTCTAGTATTTATTACGTAGACCACTATAGCTTTTTAAGAAATTCGTTATAAATATTAGTTAAATACTTCAAAATGGCTTCTTTCTTCTGTAAATAAGTTCCTTTAACGAAAAACAACCCTTGATCATGTTTAAAAACGTAATAAAACCGACTGTGAATGTACTGCGCGCCACTATTTATTTTTCTACTACGAACGCGTTTTTGCTTTACGAAACCAAGAGGCACACTGAAAGTCCTCTAATTAGAGGTTTAGTAGACTAAATCTTTTCTTTAATAGTCAGCATCGCTTATATTAAAAGCTTCTAGTTGGTATACATTTGGTGTAGCTATCAGTTTTTATTTTACTATTATACGATTTTTTTCGAAGCCGTACCGCGAAATGGTCTGCACTGGACTCTGAACCAGCGCAATCACCTACCTCTCCAGGCCACGCGAGTGAAGTCGTGGGCCGTATCCTTTCCTATGCATGACAACAAGAAGAAAGCCAAATGCAAACATGAGTTCTTAGCCGTAACTTATCCGACAGCTAAGCTTTGCCGTGGGGTGCCGGCTTAGAATAGTACCCCCCCAGCTCTACCCGTGGGTGCCGTAGAAGCCGGCTAAGGGATAACAATCAGAAGGTGGGCAACAGCACCTTCCCAGTCAAAAATCCCAAAACTGCGCTCGCCAACCCACCTGCCAAGCGTGGCGAGTATTGGCAAAACCCCCCAATGATTGACACAAAAGAAACCAGGCCCCCAGTCCACGGCACCCCCCTATTCCTGGCTACGGTAGCGGCCACGGTAACGGTGAGGCAGTGGGTGCTAAGAATCCCCAGCAGACGCCCGGCTACCGCCCCCAACGACGACGACTGACCCTGGTAACACACAAAATACGCACGATGAGGACAGACGAGAAGATCTATGAGCTGGAAGAAGAAATGAGTAGGTTACACTGGGACATCGTGGGGTTATCAGAAGTACGAAGAACGGGTGAGGACACGATAATCCTAAAATCAGGTAACCTACTCTACTACCGGCAACCAACAGTCCCACGGTGGTGTCGGGTTCCTCGTCCACAAGTCCCTTACTAACAACATTGTTACGATCGATAGCGTTTCCAGTAGGGTCGTATACCTAATACTCAGTATCAAAACGATATTCGCTGAAGGTAATTGAGGTACACGCATCGACGAAGTCGCACCCGGATGATGAGGTAGAGGATATGTATGAGGCCATTAGTCGGGCCTTACATAAGTTGGGTAAGAGAAGCGAGTTTGAGTTGAAAGTGGGGCTATTTGGTTAAGGGCAACGGAACCGTAGCGGACAGAGGTTGGCCGACTTCCTGGAGAAAGAGGACTCTTTATGATGAACTCTTTATTTCAGAAGCCACCTCATAGGAAATGGACCTGGCTTAGTCCCGATGGTTTCACGAGAAATGAGATTTTCATTATAACCACCAAGGGACAAATATTCACTAATGTCTCCGTGATCCACAGGGTGAAAACATGTAGTGATCACCGAATGGTAAGAGGCACATTGAATATTAATTTCAAACTTGAGAGGCCTCGTCTGTTGAAGTCTACGCTCCTGACCTACTCGTGCCCATATTCAAGACCCCGAGAGCTTTCAACTTGAGCTGTCCAATCGCTTCGATTGCCCTGAGAACATCGCCTCAGTGGACGAGATTTATAACAGGTTAGTAGAAACTGTCTATACGGTGGGGTTCCAAGTACTTTGAACCCCACCGTACAGATAGGCCACAGAAAATCTCCAACGATACCCTAAACCTCATGGCTGAACGACGCTCATTAAAACTGTAGTCTTCGGATGATGCTGAAGCATATACGCTGCTCAATAGACGAATATGGAAGTCCTTGCGACACGACATCCGGAACAAGGGCTCCAAAGTCTTTCCAAGAGACAAGTCTATTGGGCAGAGCCAGTTGACGAAGCTGAAGAGAGAAAATGGCAGTGTAGCGTCGACCAAAGCAGAAGTGTTAGAAGAGGTAGAGAGTTTCTGCAGACAGTTATACTCTTCGATCGCTAAACCTATTAGCAGCTCGGCCAAAGACCCAAGAGCCAAACTGACCCGACATTATACCGAAGATATCCCGCACATCAGCCTGTACGAGAGTAGAATGGAGCTTCTGAAAGCGGGTGGAATACCGGTACTTAAAGTCCTTCAGAAGCTCTTTAATACCGTCTTACTTGAAGGTTCAACGCCAGAAACAAGGTATAAAAGCGTGGTGGTTCTGTTTTTCAAGAAAGGTGACAACACTTTACTTAAGAATTGCAGACCCATCTCGCTTTTGAGCCATGTTTATAAGCTGTTTTCGAAGGTCATAACGAACTGTCTCAGTCGCAGGTTTGTAAATTCCAGCCTCCGGAACAAGCCGGTTTCCGAAAAGGCTATAGTACCATAGACCACATCCACACGCTACGGCATGGTATACAGAAGACCGAAGAGTATAACTTGCCTCTTTGTTTAACGTTTCTGGACTATGAGAAGGCCTTTGATTCGATCGACACGTGGGCAGTGCTTGAGTCTCTGCAGCGGTGCCGTATTGACTATCGGTATATTGAAGTGCTGAAGTGTTTGTACAACAAGAGCAGAGTCCGAGTACAAGAGCAGAGTTCGAAGGCAATTCCATTCCAAAGAGGCAGGGAGACGTTATATATCCGAAACTGTTCACCGCTGCATTGGAAGACGCCTTCAAGCTCTTGGAATGGCAAGGATTTGGCATCAATATCAACGGCGAGTACATCACTCACCTTCGATTTGCCGTCTAAAATACCTCAGTGCCTCAAGACAAGTCTTCGACCAATTTGTGTTACTAGTGATGCCTTATGGCACTGAAACGTGGTCTCTTACTATAGGCCTCATATATAAGCTCAAAGTCGCACAACGAGCTATGGAGAGGGCTATGCTCGGGGTTCCTCTACGTGATCGAATCAGAAATGAGGCGATCCGTAGAAGAACGAAAGTCACTGACATAGCCCAGAAGATTAGATTGCCAGTTAAAGTGGCAGTGGGCAGGGCACATATCACGCAGAACAGATGGCCGATGGGGCTGGAAAGTTATGGAATGGAGACCACGGACCGGCAAACGCAGCGTAGGTCGTCCACCGACACGGTGGACAGACGACCTGATAAAGGTCGCAGGACGTCGTTGGATGCAGGCCGCTTCCAACCGGTTCTTTTGGAAAATTATGGGGGAAGTAAATGTTCAGCAGTGGACATCCTACGGCTGAGATGATGATGATCCGGCAGCTACAAATTAGTCACTGATATGAGTGAGTCGTTATGTACCTAATGCCCAACTAAAATAGGCACGGCAACTACTACCGCGTAGAAGATTAACTTACGGTTCATTATAAAATCAGTTTCTAACAATGATGTTACTCGTACATATAAACGTACGTTTATATAGATAGCTCTTTGGTTCCTAAACTAGACTTCTGCGTCGACGATTCCATCAACTACGCTATGACACCTGCTAAAAAGCTAAAAATACATATAAAGAAAATGGTTTTACTTACCACATAACAGAACCAAAATCAACACCAAAAAATGTGAAATAACTTGTTTAAGTCGGTACCTACCATGATAGTAAAAAGTACCTATTATAACAATATTGTGCGTATGGTACCGACTTCGACAAGTTAATTCACGCTTTATGGTGTTGTAGTCGACTGCGTAATGCATTTTAGGTCAAGAAAAACTTTACACAGTAATCTTTGCAACTACCCGTATTTAGCAAGGTTCAGAAATATCTGACCCTTGATAATTACGGGTAGTATTGTTATACACCGTCAATGATGATATAAGGAAATCATCAAAATAGGTATTTTCAGTTATTGGAGTGTAATTCAAAATCTGCTAGACCGAATTTAATGAAATTAAAATGGGACCACCTCGGATGTATACTTTACAAAACAAACACATAATTTTTGGGATCAGTCCACAAACGGGCGAAAATCAGTGAAAGTAAACAAAAAAAAACATACCGTTGAACATATAACCTCCTCTTTTTTGAAGTTAGTTTAACTATTGAATAGCTTACTTATTCATACGAACGATAGATACCTAACTAGCCGTGGTCGCAATAACGATATGATTCAAATTTACCTACCTTTCTATCTACAATGGGTACGTACCTAGGTACTTGCTTCTAATCAAATGGTGATCAATGAATAGAATCTAGTGTTTTGCATATTTTATTACCTTTCACAACACAGCTTTTCGACTTTGGTATTATTTAAATAGGACCAACTTATAGCAAATTAATAATAATTAAAACAATGAGATTATTATATATTATTATAACATCATTAAATTGAAATCAGTTCACAATCAATGAAGGAATCTGGTAATGGGTATATAAAAACCCGCCAAATTGAAACCTCTAATTATTTTGAAGTCGTAATATACAATTAGTCAGTGATGTGATACAAATATTCAAACCTACTTAGTGTGTTATTTTGCAGTTATTTTGTCTTATAGATGTTATTAATAGTCAAGAACTTCTCCACAGACGACATTGATAAAAAATGAATCGTATTTTATCTAGTTCGGCAATCTATATTATTATCGAGCATGTCTGAATAATTTTTCATCTGACATGAAATTCAGCTGAATTATGTCAACTCTTCGTTTTTCTGAGGTCTAAAGTAACAACTAGTCAGTGATCTGTGTGAGTAGTGCTGTGCCACAGATAATCCAGTATTGCGAGGGTCTCGTGGCTGGCAACAACACTGGAAGGACGAAGTTGGTGCTGTGTCCAGTGGTAGACAGAATTCCGGCTCGTTCTGCAGTCTTGTATAGAGGCGCTTCGTACCGCGGGTCGGGCTTCGGTAGATCCAGTACCGGTTTAAACCATACCACGGGCAGCGGTGGATTCATTTGACCTGCGACCAAATAAATAACCATACTAACATATACACACTGTACATTTACATACCTTTACTGTTTTATAGGAAAGTTACACACTACACACACACACTCTCTCTCTCTCTCTCACACACACACACACACACACACACACACACACACACCACAGTAAAAAGTGCTTATAAGTTAGTATCCAAGCTATGTAATATAACTCTATATTGTAAACCCGTGTCTTATAGGGAAGACGCTGCCTTTTGTATCACAGTTATGTTAACTAAAATAAAAGGCAGAGTACAAACACCATATGTAGGTACGTACTCTCTACGTGATCGAATCAGAAATGAGGAGATCCGTAGAAGAACGAAAGTCACCGACATAGCCCTGAAGATTAGCCAGTTGAAGTGGCAGTGGGCAGGGTACATAGCACGCAGAACAGATGACCGATGGGCCCGAAAGATTCTGGAGTGGAGACCACGGACCGGCAAGCGCAGCGTAGGTCGTCCACCGACACGGTGGACAGACGACCTGAGGATGGTCGCAGGACGACGTTGGATGCAGGCCGCTTCCAACCGGTCCTTTTGGAAAATCATGGGGAGGCCTATGTTCAGCAGTGGACGTCCTACGGCTGAGACGATGATGATGATGATGTAGGTACGTATTGGAACTTGTCAATAAAGATATGTGTTATTGTTATGTCTCGTACAAGTATCTGACTAATACCACAGTCTATGTGTTATGCTGTACTAATACGAAGTTCCCTTTATTTTTCCCTTTTCCCTTATAGACGGAAGATTGCGAGTGCTTATATGTGTTTTTTTACTTTTTCACGCTCAAACGGCTAGACCAATTTTAATAAAATATTTATATTAGATGAGGCGTGGATTATCACATAATTTTCATCATCATCATTCATCACCATCCGGGTGTAACAGCGGGGCGCAGCTAGTAGCTATTGTAAAAAACAAATATATCAATTATGTTTCTCGGTTTTTAACTTGTTGTTTGATGTTTATTCAAGCAATTGAGTTGATTTTGATAATACATGGGACAGATTGCCACTAGCAAGGAAAAGGACATTGCATATTATCCCGGTGAAATTACTATGTGCTGCTTAGTGTTAATACACAAGACAGTATGGTCTCACACGTTTAAAAGGTTTTATGTTACACGTATGTAGGTGTTTGCGTTTGACTTTGAATATACTGTGGAAAGCATTTTTAAGTGACCCCTATCTCATTTGGTGTTCCGTAATGATGTTGTCGAAGGCAGCAGGTAGTGACGACTGGCTTCTAAGGAAAGCTGCCAAAACACAGTAGCTCGTCAGAGCAGGCGGGCACTATAGAAAATGGCCTACCACAATACTGTGGATTTAATCAGTGACCCTAGCATGAGTAACTGCGTAAGTGTAACGTAACGTGTTGTTCACGTGAAACATTACAAACTGTTATTCATCTAGCGCAACTGTGACACTGATAACTTATTAGTCCATTCAAATTAGGCGAGATTTTGCAAAATAGTGGAAATAATTCGCGACAGTGTTTTTTTATTTTTTTATGTTTTAAGAATAATGCCTAACTCAATCCCTACGAAACTTAACCTCCGGAAGAGGGTTAAATCGAGTAAAAACTATGAACTTCATTCAGGAAAAAGCGGCGGTCACTATATTTTTACACCATACTTAAAATATTATAATATACCTTCTTACTAAGTATTTTTAACTAACTTCCAAAAACAGTATACGTCTGAAGTAGTGCCATATACATTTTATCAAATTCAGTCCATCGATTTTTGAATTACAATCTAATAACTGAAAAGTGTTCGCCTATCTCATGACATCAATTACGATATCATCGAAGCAGGTGAAACACTTTTCAGTTATTGGATTTCAACTCAAAAACCGATTGTCCGGACTACCTTTGACGTATACTCTACCAAACAAAAAAATAATTATTAATATCGGACTACTGTGTTAAAAGTTATACGTGATTATACCTACATAAAATAAAATACACTTCGACAAGATAAAAAACTCCTGTTTTTTGAAGTTGGTTGAAAATAATATACGATCCGTAACTTGCACATTAGTGCAAAATTATCTGTACGTTTATAATGCTTATAAATACCTAATTTTAAGTTTGCACCTTTGTCTGATTTTTCCTAGAGCCGCAAATGGAAGAAAAAAACAATGAGAAATATTCTGTATGTCGCACGACTTTTTTCACTCTAACACCTGTACTAATAAACGTTGCGTAAACTTTATACTAGTAACTTTCTTTGGCTTGCTTTCACGCGTGACTACTACAGTAAGCGAAATATTGACAGATAGATACGAATAACTATTCCGGGTATATATACATACAGGAAGCCTATATTCATAAATACAATAAACTATTCAACTTCTTTGAATTCTTCTAATTAACGGCCTGTTAAAGTTTATACCTAATATTTGACATGGTTCTGTAGGTACTGGAATCAGTGCAAACCGGGGAGATACTCCTAGCTAATATATAATATATGTATCTATATATTTTTTATTTATTTATTTATATTAAGTTATGTTATTTATTTATTTTATTAATTTATATATTTATTTATATTAAGTTATGTTTGTGTAGTTTATGTAATTTTAATATTTTTTAGGTTTACTTTTGACGTTGTTTTCAAATACATTGCCGTCTATTCGTGTATCATAATTTCTCGCCATCCAAAGGTTGTCTGGAAGAGATCGCTTATAATCGATAAGACTGCCCATTGTACTACAGTATTAATAATTGTATATTAAATGTATCCACGTATGTTTTATGTACAATAAAGCGTTATCTATCTATCTATCCTAGCTGTGTTTCCTAACGATTCCAGAAGAATTTACTACTATCAGAATTATTTCCATACTTTATCCTAATTTGACTGGACTATATAGTCTGTACGCCGAAGGCCGACGCGTTGATGTTTACGATACGAATACTTTATCGCAATTTGTTTGTGCTACGGCCTCAGGATGTTAAATTCACCAAAATCACGTGCAAACTAATATTAAAAGGAGATAGTTTGTTATTTTGTTACTTCTCCGTGCTGAAACTGGGATGAACTTGGGAAAAAAGATAGCATAAACCCAGCTAATAATAATAAACCATTGCTATTACGAACGAGTCATCTATACCTTATATTTTTTTTCGCAGGGGGATGAATTACTGGAATAATAGATTGTCAGGATGCGAAACGATATATTGGAGGCGCGGAAATCAGACTAAATATTAGCTTTGTAAACCTATTGCGCTACATATATCCTACGTACCTAGGTACCTATGGACAGTGCCGAAATATCTGCCTTCTATCTGTAGTTGCGAAATAAGTGAGATGGCCAAATGTTGTCGGTGAAAACCAAGGTAGCAGGCTGACCAGCGCAGGCAATATTACGCACAACTTCAGCTTTAGCTCTATCTGCAGTGCAAGTATCGAACTTACCGATCGACAAGTCTAAGTCTTGAACTCGTCATACTTCGAAAAAACTGGCTATATCGATCTTATGTCGATTATAGCAAGTAAGTAACAAAATTAAGCGATCAGTAGACACATTCGATAAGCTTTTACGATTATAACGATAATCCTAGCATGGAACTGTTAAATTACGTTTGAGATCGTCTATTTAATCGACAAAAACGATTGTTTTGTCAGCTTTGAAAATTACCTCGATATAGCTTATCGACAGGCGACGAAAATGGGGATATTGTTTAGTTGCGTTTGATGTTACTAACATTATAAACGCTAGTTTGTATTTATGGATGAATGGATGTTTGTTATTCTCTTAAGCCCATCACACTCGACTAAGATAATGTATATTATAGCGTCGAATGTATAAGTTATGTTAACCCACCAAACACGGCGCAGATACTATAATATATAGCAAGCGTACATTCTATCGGAGTCCGTCTCGGGAGCCGCACGTCTCTATCGTTCACACTATTATACAGAGTGTTCATATTCTTGATTTTGCGATGCATCGTCTTTTGTTGCTAGACCTGTTGGACAGTTCCTCAGATGATGATTGGGACTGTGAATTTGATATAACCGTCATATTAGCTAAAAGTAAAAAACGAAGAATCTGGATATAAGATCCCATAAAGCACAGGAAACACCGTGGTGAATTTAAACATTACAAAGATCTTTCAGAAAAAAAACAGCTTTTTCTTACATGCATGTTGTAATTTGCAGTTGATACCTACCAGATTTTTTTAATTGTTTGTCTGTCTGTCTCTATAACCTGGGTAATTTCTGAAAAGGCTGGACCAATTTTGATGGGTACTGAAAGCATTAATTAAAGGGCTACGTGAACGAAGTCGCGGCTGCAGCTAGTCTAATATTATAGCATAGCCTAATTTCATCAAGAATACTAACATCGATTTAGTAGTTACCTAGTTCGATTGATCTATACGTAGTACCTACAATCTAGAAAACCCGATGAGGTTAAGCCCATAGATTTTTTTTTAAAGTTCTAATAAGATAACTTTGTAATACCGCTAGTTCGGTTAGTAGATAGAAAGTCTTCCTTTTTCGATGATTTCCTTTGTTTGACCAAGCTGTCGCGTAAGTCAGACGTTCGTTTACAAAATAGGTGCCTAAGATGATGGGAAGCTTTATTAGTTTTGTTGTGAAAATATAAATTAGTACGGTAACTGAAGACCAGACGTCCATTTACTGCAACGGTTTTGTCAACAACCTACCTACCTGTATATTATGATCTTAAGATCAGTATCCGACACTATCTTAAGATGTCTTCATTATCTGCAGTAGTCTTAGCGTATCTTAACATACCTTTCGAATATCGGTAGCATCCTAAGCTACTCTAAGGTAAAATATTATAGTATATTCACCGTGTGTGGTTGCTCGTTGAATTATATGGTGAGCCTTTTGTCCGAATCTGCTCTAAGATAATATATATTTTATAGTATCTTCATTGTGTGTGATGAGCTTTACGCTCAAAAGGCTGGCCCAATTTTGATGAAATTTGGCATGGAGGTAGATGGGGCGCTGAATTAACACATAGTACTTTTCATCAAAACCGTCATCATCCATCACCATGAGTGTGTCACCGCGGGGCGCAGCTAGTATTAAAAAACAAATAGACTTAGATAGATCGTAGAAGAGCGAAATGCTCGTAGAAATCTTCAAATTATAGAAGGACGCATTGTGGAATGAAAACAATTCGTAATAATCGATATACTGTCGACAATTTGACGACCGTATAAGTCGTCGATATGACTTCCATACCCTAGAGGCGATACGATTTTTTATCGATCTTAGCGACTCGACAAATTTAACGATTATTACGATACTTGCACGGCTGGTTCCGCAACTGTTATGATGTTTACCATTGAGCACACAAATCTCGTTACTATCTTAGTATTTGTTTCAACTAGATGAATTAGTTTTTGTATCCTTCTGATGACCTTTTGAGGTTGTAAAGACTAAAGATGAAAGTAGTGCAATCAGATGACGTGATCCATTAGCTCATTGGTTCCTAACCTGGGGGTAATTACCCCTTCGGGGGTAAAACAGCTATTGTGCAGGGGTAATCATGATGTAATTTGCAGATGATTTTAGAAAAGTTTGTGAAACAAAACTGCACGCAAGTGTGCAATGATCGAATGACACGAGCAATGCCTAAGCTCAACCCAACCCAATATAATAATATTACAAGACCTAATCACAATTTCTATGTAAGTGTGCCTACATCTACGTACACTTACATAGAAATTGATTGTTTCATTACTAAAAGCTATTTATACATGAGTTGTTTTCTTTGAGGGTCGAACCATTTTTCCTGATAGGTCATAGGGGTAGCCAGACCAAAAAGGTTAGGAACCACTGCTTAGCTCAGCCAGTAGTACGCTCACCTACGTCTACGACAATTGATAGTTGTTTACGACCAGTACCATTTACCGTACTACATACAAAGTAAGTAAATAATAGTAAGTTAGTATATATCTACTTATAAGTAGAACGTCTTCCTTACTAGCGTTGATTCGGCGTGTTTAGTGTTGGTTTGGCGCAAGACGCGTGTAGGGATGTCAACATCGCATCTACGAATAAATCTGCGATCGATCTTTTTTGTTGGTAGCATAGCTACACAACAGAAACCAATGACATTTTAAACTGCCAACCCCGACCGCTCTGCTTCACTCACGTAATGATCACCGGCAAGCGTCCTCCGCCCCCACCGCACCGCCTCTTCCCACTTTTGTCGTCTATTGGTCGAGAAGACGTTTTACTAATTCGGGGTCGCGCGCTCTAAATACTTTGCTACAGATAGTTGAGATATTTGGCACTAATGTATATTTAAAACCTACCCTAATCAAATTTCTAGTAAGGTAAAGTTTAGGTAGAATATAGAGTCTGACCTAGGTAGATACCTACCTATATTATAGAGATCACTGATCATTTTGTTGATCTTTGATAGTTTTAGTTATGACAGTTGATTGTGAATGATTGTTTAACTATAACGATTGTAGTGACAGATAAAAGTTCTAAGCTGACGCTTCTACGAAGAAATAATAGTCAGGAACTGTAACTGCGTTAAAAAAATTACCCAACAAAAGTCGTGTTCAAGTAGGCGGGGCTTAAAAGTCGTGTTCAGTACATCATCAGTCGGACATTTTACTTGCAAGCGAGCACACTTCAAATCTTCGCGTACATTTTAATTTTTATCATTGTGAACTTCAGTTGTGGATTATCATGCCAGCATTCGTTGTGAAGTGGTGCAGGAGCAATACACGATTAAAATGTCCAGGGATCACTTTTACTGGCAAATAATAGCAAAATTATAATTATTCAAAGATGTTCAAATACGTTAACAAATCGAGATGGTCAATACAATGCAAAATAAAGTCAGTCAATTTTTATTTAAATTAGGATGTATTTTTTTCTTCAGGACTAAATATTGAAATGTATGTAATGTGAAATGGTTTTCCTTCTTATGTTTTATTTTCGCTTGCTTGCCGATTCAATGCGGCAAAATAAGTGCCTAGCTGCACTTAAGCTAGAAAAACAAGAGTATGACTGCCTGTGAAAACCAGCATAGTTATACTACGTTAATTTTGACTGAAAACAATAAAATTATAGATAATAAAAAAATTATGGACCATGCTACACAAAACTGCAGTACCTACCTACCAGTTGGTACAGTAAGTACCTACTGTTTTTTTAAATTATCTTACATAAAATATCATATTTATCTTTTTATGCTGATGATTTGTCCCGAAGAAACATCAACATCTTTAAGAGCCTTTATGCTGCGCAGCGCTGCGCGAGTTTAGGTATTTTACATTAGCGAGTTACTTGCTAGCGCGCCCTGCGGCAGTGGCTTTACCGCTTGACTAAAATAGCGCGCATTAATTTTTGGATCTTTTTTTATCTACTTAGGTTTTTATGGCACAAATAGACGTAGGTCAAAAAGGTGAAATAAAATATCACGCAGGCCCCTTTTTATTTTTAATATCCACATTAATTAACATAAAATGATAATTATTAATCAAGTACATGTTATCTACAAGAGCATAGACTAGAAAAAAGTAAGATTTAACTCATGTACCTACCAAAAGAGATGAGAATAGCAAATAAAACACATACAACCATTAAATAGTTCCTGCTACCAGTTTCTGGATCCAGCATCAGGTCCTGGTCACCAGCTAGAAAAAAGGTATCGCGAAGACGATTTGTACGATCCCAAACACGGTGTGTCTACTATTAAACATCACATAGTTCCTGCTACCAGTTTCCGACTCTAGCATGGATTCCTGGATACCAAGTATAAGCATAAGAAATTTGGTTAATCGCAAAATACTAGCCCCTCAAGGGGCTCAAGCCCCTAGCAAGTCGATGTCATTATAAATATAAGAAATGAGCTTAATAATTAAATATATTAATTTATTTAGAATAAAAATTATTTATTTTAGTGGGGTGTAAAAAAAAAACTTACACCTACACTCTGTTTGCCTAAACGTGGTCTCCACTTAAGAATTCGTCTACTCCAGCGGTTATCGGTTCTTCGTGAAATATGGCCAGCCCATTGCCACTTCAGCTTGCTTATTCTTTGAGCTATGTCGACTACTTTGGTTCTCTGTCGGATAACTTCATTAAGAATCTTATATATCCTTCAGAGAAACTCCGAGCATAGCTCTTTCCATAGCTCGCTGAGCGACCTTAAATTTGTGGACTAGTCCCACAGTGAGTGTCCAAGTTTCAGCTCCATAAGTCATGATGGGTAGGACACACTGATTAAAATCTTTCGTCTTTAGACACTGTGGTATGGACGACGTGAAGACTTGACGAAGCTTGCCGAATGATGCCCAGCCCAACTGGAGTCTTCTGTTGGCTTTCCTCTCAAAGTTGTTTCTACCTGATTGCAAAATTTTCCCAAGGTAGATATACTCATAGACAACTTCGAGAGTTATACCATTGACGATAATCGGTTCCGGGTTAACGAGATCGTTATACATGATCTTAGTTTTATCCACGTTCATGCCGAGACTGATGTGTCGTGAACAATCAGCTAGGCCAGACATCATCGATTGCATTTCCTGTAGCGACTCCGCCATAAGGACAATATCATGGTGTGTGATGTGCTCTCCGTTAATATTGATGACCATACCTTTCCAGTCCAACATCCTAAACATATCATCTAGGGTACTGTTAAACAGTTTCGTAGATATAACATCTCCCTGTCTAACTCCCCTTCCCAATTGGATATGTTTAGATTGTTGGTTCTGTACTTGGACACTCATTTTTGCGGCGTCATACAGACATCTCAATACCTCGATGTATCGCCAGTCCAATTGGCTACGCTGCAGAGACTCCAGAACAGCCCAGGTTTCGACAGAGTCAAAGGCTTTCTCATAGTCCACGAATGCGAGACACAGTGGCTGGTTCTTCGGACTTCTGTATAACCTGCCTAACTGAGTGTATGTGGTCTATGGTGCCATACCCTCGTCGGAACCCGGCCTGTTCAGGAGGCTGGAATTCGTCAAGTCTTCTTGCGAGACGATTTGAGATGACCCTCGAAAACAGCTTGTAAACGTGGCTCAGGAGTGAAATAGGTACAAAATTCTTCAAGAGGGTTTTCGCCTTTCCTAAAGAAAAAAATAAATATACTCTTGCTCCACACCTCCGGAGTCCTCTCACAGCTTATAACAGAATTGAATGACTTCTGGAGCTCCCGCAAACAGGTTTACCACCCGCTTTTAACAACTCCGAAGTTATTCCATCTTCACCAGGGGATTTTCCAGGTTTGAGTTGATTGAGCGCCATCTCAAGCTCGTCTAGGCTGACGTCAGGCAGTTCGTCGGTATAGTGACGCGTCGGTGTAGCGCGGGAATCCTTTGGACTGGGTTTGGATCTTACAGCATGCGAGTCGTACAATCGGTCATAGAAATCTTCGATCTCGGCAAAAATTTCCGACTTAGAAACGACGATTGTGCCATTAGCAGACTTGAGGTTCGTCAGGTGGAATCTACTCAATTGTTGGGCGAAGACTTTGGACCGCCAATTCTGCTCAATCGCTTTCTCTATCCGATATGTGTTTGAGCGTCGAAGGTCTCGTCGCACCAGCTTGCTCATTTTCTGATTGAGCACCCTTTGCTCTGACGGTGTAGCTGAATGTTGTTCTTGTCGTTTGTCCATAAGTCGAACAGTCTCACCAGAGAGCTTAGACTTCGTACCCGTACGTTGAATCTGACAGAATTTTGTGCCCTCGTCCTTTAGGACTCCCACTATCTTTTGGAGTTCCTCGTTTACGTCAATTGTGGGTTCCAAAACAGCAAATCTGTTTTCCACTTTAAGTTGAAAACTTAATGTGAAAAATGTGATCCCACAACGACCTAAAACAAGTTAGGTCGGAGCGTAGAATTCATCAGACGGGATCTTTCAAGCTTGTGATTGATAGATGATAGATAGAGCCTAGAACGAGTCGGTGATCGCTTCCGGTTTTGAACCTGGCGATCACGGAGTCGTCCCTAAATATATGCTTCTTGTCCGTCATGATAAAGTCAATCTCAATTTTGGTAACAACGTCGGGGCTTAGCCAAGTCCACTTCCTTTTCTAAGAAGTTAACTAGCGTTTGCCTCTTGTCATTCCTGCTTCCATAGCCGTGTGGACAAACTCTAGATTAACTGCCGGTCTATATACCCACTTTGGCGTTAAAGTCACCCATGACGACGTTGTAACTTTGTGGTGCAGTGTAAGGCAGAAGATATGACTTCATACACATCTTCGACTTCACTATCGGAGTGTGTCGAAGTCGGCGCGTAAAGCTGTACGACCTTGAGATTATACCTCTCAGTCAGTTTAAGGACTAGGTACGCTACCAAGGTCGTTACACTCGATATTTCAACAACATTGTCAGCCATAAACTTTTTGACAAGAAACCCCCTTTGAGTCTTTATCGCCCTGTAAACTCTCTTGCTACAATGCCCTTCACACCCTTACATAGTCACGATGGCGCACTATTGCTTCACGGCAGATAACCTGCACTGCGGTATTACCAACCAAGGAGGCCTCCCACCTAGACAAGAGGTCTACCACCTTCACTCGCCTCTTACAATACGCATCCCGACGGCAGATAGGATATTCTACCCTTTACGATGAAAAATAATATCTCTTAAAGTAGGTTCAGGTCATGCCTTAAAGTAGGGTACATGTCATGACTTAAAGTAGTAATACCTGGAAGCGCGTCGACTAGGCAATTTTGTGCAGAGTCCCATCGGCCCGCGTCAATAAACAGTCCGTGAATGTTGACACCATCCTCGGGCTTCTTCAGCACTCCGTATACATTCGGGCCTTCCTCCTGATAGACCACAGTTTTACATATTAATAAATCATAAGGCTTCGGTAACCGTGTATGAATGTTAACAAGAGTCTGCTAAGTAATTTATCTGATGTTAAGTGCCACGCCTGCTCATATATGTTGTAGTATCATCCAGGACTTTTTAAATTTTATGATGAAGTACGATGCGCCCGTCATCCTAAAATTATTTTGTTACGTCATAAGAAACGTTCTCGTTATCTACAAACTCGACAAACATCTATCATCAATCAGTAATTAAAAGCATTCAGCTATTCTATGGTGTGGTGTCAACTTTAGAAAGTGGTAAATAGATAAAAAATGTAGTATTAAGTATGAAGTTTCTAAAGACTCACAAAAACATATCTGTATGGACACCGTAACGTTAAATTATTTCAGGTGTGTTGTACGTAAATATCTGTGTAGTACTTATATTATTTGAATAAAAATGTTATGCGACTTTTGTGGTTAATAATACACACGAATACATTTGTCATTTGTTTTAGACTTCACACACAGTGCAATAATGATTATAACAGCTTATTCATCTACGTTATTACATAGATAGTTAAATTTAAGAAATTTAATTGATTTTGACAATTCATGATGCGAAGCCGGTGACGTATGGGTGAAAGTCCTTCCTCCAATGATAACGAGAAATTAATACACACCTTTTTCTTTTTGTTCTGCTTAAATACATCATCCTGCGAGAGGAAGTATGGTATGGGCACGAAATCGAACATGAGCGCGTCTATAGGGACGCGGTAGCGGCGAGCGTACGATTGCAGCGAGCCCGTGAGTAGACCCTGCGGGAAGAACAGCCCCGAAACCCAGCTGCTTGGCTGCAGACCTTCCATTAGCCACTTCTGTTAGGAGATTAATGAACATACGATGATCCAATTAAGTACCTATAATTTACGCTCTAGATGCGAAGTATCTACTTCTTACACAGCTGATTTCTCATAACGATTACTTCTTAGAGTGACTACTTCCCAGAAAAATTGTAGTAAATAAAATTATTTTAGGAATTTCGTCCCTTTTTTCCAGTTTTATTTGAGGTTGGTATCGATGTGAGTTCGTCACGCAGACGGCAGCAGAGGGATTTAGTTGGCGATTGTGTGGACCTGCCGATCGAGGGTATTTTGTAATTGTTTAGCGAATTAATATTTTTGACCAACATTGCATGACAATCGTTGAACAGGCTAGGTATTGTCCGGCCATAGTGATGTTTTTTATGATATCTACAGTTTTTATGATGTTTACAGACTATAAGATATAGACTAATCACACATTATATAATCGCATATAAAAAGTTCAGAAACGTGGGGAAATTGAAAACTTTTATTTAGAATTTCCAAACATAAAAAACGCGATGACAAGCAAAAGGGGAAATGATGAAATTGTTTAGTTTCAATACGTATCTGTAATTGAATCAAAACAATGTTGATTAAAATTATGAAAATCCTTTTTTTTTTGGAATTTTGTCATGTTGCAGTTAGGAAATTTAGTTTATATCGGGCTTTCGTTAAGATTGCAACGATTCCTACGCTATAAGTGTCACTTTGCAAAACCAGCACAGCGAGCTTGGATTGTCGATAGGATATGATAGGATAAAATTTGACAGTAACTATAGACAAAAAACAGCCCGCGAATTAGCTATCGCGGCTAGATTCCGGCTAGAGACAAGGTACGATATATTATAAAAATTAGTTTATTAGTATCAAATTTTATCGTAAACCTATTATATGGACAATCCATGCTCGCAGTGCATTTTGCTTTTTGATTTATAATTATGAAAATATCATAATTATGATATTTTATGTTTAAGTTCGCGAAAATGTAGTGACGAAATCATCCTGCCCCGCTGTTCGCGCAGAACGGACGAAATGCTAACTCGAAGATAAGATGTCCGACAGCGGTCATTTCTGACATAATTATATCGTCAACTTTCTCCATAGCTAAAGGAACCCAATCCAAAAATAAACATTTTGGGAAGCAGTCGTATATCGACAATTTTGGCTGATCGAGGACGACATTGTGTAACGAAATGCTTACTTAATATTCTAAAATCGTTAGGCCATATCGAAATTTCAAGTGGCCCTCAATTTACAGATGTTTCGTAATTGAAGATTACCTCCATAAAGTCGATCCTAAGCACCAGGTCATGGATCCAGCTGCCAAGCGACTTGAGCGAGTTGTATCCTTTCTTGTGCCACATTTCTGGCACGCGGTTGTTTAGGAACGCCTTGAAAACGTCTTCGAACGCTTCTGACATCACCACTATGCCCTAAGAATGGACATTCCAAAAATAGTGAAAATAGAATAGCTTAGCTAATAAAAGAATTAATAATTACAAAAATGAGAAAATGTATATATTCAAATATGTGTATGTTTGAGTAAAACAACTTGCATACATCTAGATATTTTTTGGAGTGCGGAAATATGTTTTTAAAAATTAAAATATTATGTTTTACGAGAGGCTCAACAGTTAATTGTTCACCACTCGGAGCTAACTTACAGACAGATTAGCTTAATGCATCATCCGTTACAATTATATTGTCAATTAAAAATGTGTGCAATGCCACCCACGTACGAGTACAAGCAGCGGTGGAATACTGCGTCAGACTCAGCGCCTGAGCCCTATCGCTGCATATAGAAAGGAATATAACGATCTTGTCTCTATTCGCGTATCGGAAAATGTGTGCATTAGTGGCAGACAACGTTTGTGGCATTCGTCAGAATTCTGTTGATAAAGAAAATAAAGAAAGTAAAACAAATTGTTTACCCTTGTTTTGGGCTGCTTGTAAAGTTGTATCTTATTCCAAAAGGTTATATTTAGTGTGCAGTGATGATAAATTGCTGTATAATCTATATCTAAACATACAAAATGAGCCCGTATATTTCCTGGTCACGCTATAACTTGAGAACGGATCGAACAATCTCGCTAATTCTTTTTTGTTGAAGGTATTAATTATTGTCAGGAGAAGGATCTTATGAAACAAAAATCAAGAAAAGATGGGAGGTTTTGGCGAGGTCGAAGGTCAAGCCTACTACGAAAACGAAGTCGCGGATAGTCGCTAGTTGATTAAAAGCCGCAGTGACCGAAATCAACCAAATATAACTTTTAACAGGTACTTTTTTATCTGGTACAGCGAGTACATCAAAAGCTTAAACTACTAAAGTAAATGTTCTATCATTATGTAAGATTTCAATTTTAAATAGTATTTATATAATATAAAATCTAAAATTGTTGTTATATGCTTCCCGAATAAAGACATATTATGTCAGATGGTTGACTATTTTAATGTGTGTCATCCCTAAAAAGTAGGATTATAAGTGGATTGGGAATGCTGGTTTTTGAATAAAATTACTTGTTTTTAATTAGCGTGAATCCGTTCCAAAACATATTTTGACTAAGAGTAAGGCAATTGTATATAATATTTCGTATAAACAGAGGTTGTAATAAAAAAAAACTTGTGCTTATGCAGGAAAACCTTGTGCCTTTGAGCTTACCTACATATATTTTAACAAGAAGCCCATTTAAATATCAACAATTTTCTGACCGATAAGTGTTCGAAATAGCACAGTCTATGTAAACTTTTTATGCTGTGGCAATAGTGTAAGAGTGTAGCAAAGTGTACAAAATTATAAAACGTTGTTTTTGTATTGTGTTTCTCGACATTTGCCATATAGAAAATTTTATAGTCATGCATCCACAGCTTTATCAGAACGCGACATAGATAGGACAGTGACCTAATGACAGACTTATTTGTGTGACATACAGCCAGTTTCAGAAAGCTCTTCATTAGCAGTCCATTAGTTAATCCAGCTTTAGTGCTAATGAACCCATTATTTTAATGGAGTTACACTAAAACAAAGTTAACATCTTAATGATCCTTTAGCTAAAGTCGGCTTAAAGCAATGTTGCCAAAATAATTAAAAAAGATATGAACAACGAACAGATAAAACCTTCTTGGGAGTGAACATTAGCGTTTTGATGTAGCTATTTTACAAAATATTTATAACATTTTTTAAAATATCGTTGCAGTCACAGACTGATATTACGTATGTTGCAGTAACAAAACGCAAAATAAATGCTTAGATTGTCATTATCAAGCAGGTGTCAAAAAATTATGTTTTTTTTTATCTTTGTATGTGGATTCGTCGATTGGACTAGAGACATTAGAAACAAATCTTGTGCGTGGTAACAAAACTTGTAACATGAAAAAAACTTTAAAAAGTCTGATTTTAATCCCTGATCTGTCATTTTGAAGTTCCTTTGGCTCTTATGTTTTGTGCCACTCAAAATACACATACAAGGATAATTTGACGTTTCTTTAGATAAACTAAAAGGAACTTTAAAAATTGACAGAATTTTCGTTTGAAGTACGATTTAATGTCGGATTAAGATATAATGACGTCTTTAAAAGTTACAGATTGTTTCTGCAACTGGCTGTGTGGCTTATATCTGTATATTCTTTGACAAAAACCGCATTTGATGCAACCATACGTATTATCCTAACTTAATTAACTTGAGCTAAAAACCTATAACAATATACGAGTATATATCTAAGTGAATTGACTTGTTGCGCTTCGATACCTATATCGTTATCTTGTATAGCTATTTATTTGTGTAACTTCCTTAGTACGCATGGTGGAGCTGACCTAGTCATTCCTAAGTGTTCAACAAGGTCCATCAAACCTTTCAAGCCACATCGGAGGGTTTTAGGATTTTCGGGCGGCCTAAGCTGGCTATCCACAAAACCACGCTGGACCCGTATGGTGGATTAGTTGGTCCATATTCCCGGTACTAAGACGCAAGTCTGTGTATCAGCAGAGGGAAAAAAATAGCTAGATTATGATTGTGTACCTTCTCTTTCCTTCGTAGAATTGAACTTAATGATAATACCTAATATATTTTTAACCCACGAAAACACCACAACACTAAAGAATAATATGTGCCTAGAAATAACGAAACCCGTTAGGTAGGTAGGTAAATGTATCTCTACATCAAGACGTGGTCTTGTATGATTGTTCAAAATTGCAATTCTGTCAAAAAAAACAAGTACAATTTGAAAATTTTTATACCGACTTCCATCCTATTCAGTTATTGGAGCGTAACTCAAAAAGTAATAGACCAAATTTGATGAAATTTAAACCACACGGGAAGCACCACCTTTCAAACAAAAAAGAATTATGAGAATCGGTTTACCCTATTGAAAGTTATAAGGTAACAAACATAAAAAAATGCAGTCGAATTGAGTACCTTCTCTTTTTTTGAAGTCGGTAGAAAACAGCTGCAATGCCTCTTAAGAACTTTAATTTGATAAGTCTTGTAAAATTTAGTAATGCCATCAGATATGTTTAGCACCAGAGACCTTATGTGTGCCTAACACGAATAACTGCATAAGTGTAACGTAACGTGTTCAACAGTACAAACTATCACGTATCTAGGGCAACCGTGACATAGATAAGTCATAGTTTGTGCGCCGAAGCGAGACCCGTTGACACTTATGTTCCGAAATCTTTTCCCTAAATATTTGTGCTACGGCCTTTGCTTCTGCGTGGTGCTGCATTGCACTCGAGAACCCTGAAAAACATCTAGAAAAAAATCTATTCATACCTTGATAGCCTTCTGCAGTTCTGTGAGCGTTGTATGGATGAGTTTCAAGAGTACATTAAACCGATCAGTTTCGTGCAGTAACACGGTTGTCAGTGAATGCAACTGTCCCATGTCGTCGGGCGTCATGAGATCGGGGTTGATGAGCGAGCCGTCGATCTTGTAGGGTACGGTGGCTCGCGTCTGGTCGCATATCCGTGACACGATCTGGTCAGGCGTGTCTCCGGTACCACCTCCACCAGTGCGCGGTTGGACGTCTACTATTGTTTGGACGAGTGTGTGTGTCTCTTTGTTCTGTTAAAACAGCAATGTTTTATGAATACATGTAGTTTTATAAAAATACCAGGATACAATAACATACGCAATTTTGATAGTACGTAAACATTTCTTAGCATCGGTACTTAACACTATTATAAAAAGCAGAACTTTTACAACTTTTGTAACTATACGCCCAGGCGGTACAGCAGCCGGAAGTCTTGTAACAGTATAGTTATTATTTAGCTACGAGTCCCGTTACATTATCGGTATATAAGTATCACGCGAGTCCTAGCCACTTCCAAAATAATTATGGACAGAACTGTTTTATTATTCAATAAAACACCGCAGTTCTTATATACTTTGAGTTAGAAGTAATTTTAAGTGTCAGTGCAATATTTTTGTTAATCAGTAGTGGATCAACGAGATACAGCTCTAACCAAAGTAGAAAAACGTCCACAGGATCTACCCTCATTTAAATTACCAACGTCGTTATCCAACGCTGTTTTAAGATGAACATTTTGTCTTTCTTTGATATACATATGAATTTCACTTCACTTCCAGTCACGACTTACCTCAAATGCAATATTGGCGTTTTCATGCATGCCAAACACCTCCGGGTTTTCGATAGTCGGCAGAGTTTCAATGTATTCCTTATATGCTTCCAACTTGTCCGCTCTTGGACAGTAGTATTTCCCAGACTGAGAGTAAGTGTAGCCCTCTTCGAGGGTAGGTGGTGAGAAGAAAAGCTTCAAGATAGTGGTCAGACAACGCTGGTCCCACATATCGGTCACTCTGCCACCGTATGTGATGGAACCTAACGAAACATAATGCCAAATTAATATATCACGTCCAGAAGACAACTTTTGCCACATTTGCATTTTTACAAGAATCATTCTTCAGCACTCCTTGTTGAATAAAGAAATCGGTACGTGTGGTGAATTGGTCGAAACCAGAACTAGTCGCACCTAGAATCAGACAAACGAAGAAGTGGTCCCCAAACGTCCAACCGTTCAACTATATCATTTATATTCTATCCAATCAAATAGAATTGAAGTATCTTTTTGTAAAGTCAAAATAACAGTTTTTTTTACTGAATGTGGATATTTTCTAAATTGGACAAAGACTTCTTTGGCAATGGTTCAAATTTTTTTATCCACTTGAAAACTTCTCATTGTATGTAAGTAATGTGAATATAGTAGAACCTCTTTAAGTGGCACTTCAAAGGAGACACCAACAAATTCGACTTATGTTTTGGCGTATTTAATACAAAAAACGAAACACTTGACACCTATTTTTCGAGGGCATAAGTATTTAATTTTTAATCTATTAGTCTTAACCTATTTGCGAAGTACTTATAAAAATCACAATCAATAACGAGACTAGCATGTTGCTCAGCTGATGTTAAGCATCGCGCTTACTCAAAACCCTTCAGTGCCATTCAGAATTTTAAGCTACAATCGCCTTAATATAAAACGTGGAAGATAATTCCGAGTTTAAAGCTTGGTTAAGGCAAAGTTTGCGTAACTCACTTAAACCAAGGTTTAAACTCGGCACCTATATTTAGTACACGTGTTAAATAAGGCGGCAAGAGTTCAAAACCTTATATGGCAAAGAACTGCAGTCGTCTCCCTGACATATCCCAGACGTTAAGTCTCTTGCCCTGTAATATCGCTGGAAAGCTGTGAAACAACTTGTTGAAGTCGGTATTATGATAGTTCGAAAGTACCTAATATCACAAAATTGTGCACATGGTACCGACTTCAACAAGTTACTTCACACTTTTTGGTATTGAAGTTATGTTCCATTTTTTGTAAACATTTATCTATCGAGTTCAAAAAAGAAGGAGGTAGTCAATTCGACTGTATTTTTTATGTTTGTTACCTCATAACTTTCGATAGGGTGTACCGATTCTGAAAATTCTTTTTTTGTTTGAAAGCTGGTGCTTCCCGAGTGGTCCCATTTAATGGTCTCATTTCAAGAAATTCGGTCCGGTAGTTTTTGAGTTACACTCAATAACTGAATTGAATGGAAGTCGGTATTAAATTTTTCAAATTGTACTTGTTTTACCCTTTTTAGTGACCCTTGCTAATTACGGGATCGAATGTCATTCACCGTCAATGATGATACGAGTATCATCAAAATAGGTGAAACACTTTTCAGTTCTTGAAGTGTAACTAAACTGCTAGACTGACTTTGATAAGATTACAAGTACAATTTGAAAAATGATAACCGACTTCCATTCTATTCAGTTATTGGAGTGTAACTCAAAAACTACTGGACCGAATTTGATGTAATTTGAATGGGACCACACGGGAAGTTCAAATAAAAAAAGAATTTTGAGAATCGGTTCACCCTATCGAAAGTTATAAAGTAACAAACATACAAAATAAAGTCTACTCGAGTACCTCCTCCTTTTGGAAGTCAGTAGAAAACACATATAACCTCAAACCTAAAACCTCAACCTAAAGGACATAACCTCATCCTTTTTTAAGTCTTTTAAAAAGTGTCGGTTTACTAACTAGTGATGTACTCGAGCGCATCCCAGGGCACGTGTCCGTCCTCGCAGAACATTTGCAGGTTCAACATGGCGCACTCGCGATCGCTGTTGTTGAACTCATACGTGATATTCCAACCAAGAGGCCCAAACTTCTTGCGCTCCTGTATGATGCCGTGAAACATCATGATGCCAAATAGCATTGTACGCCAGTCCTGGCCCAGAACTAAACAACAATACGTATTTTACTTTAGGTATTTGCTAACTTCACTTGCACGACTTATAAGTATAATAGAATAAGATATATAACGAGCAAAAAATCACGTTTGTTGTATGGGAGCCCCTTAAATAGTTATTTTATTCTGTTTTTAAGTTTTTTGTTGACAGACAAACACAGACACAGACACAGCTCACACTTGCTCACCAAGGCACCCTCTAGACATGTAGGGCCGTGCAAGCCGGCGAAGAGTCCCTCGACTCGCCAGTGACCTCACTACGGCGGAGAGAGGAGGCGTGTGAACTTCGTCTGCGCTGGTTTACAAATAACATGTATCACTGTAATCACTGTATCGAGTCGTGAAATCGGATCGTTCGTGAAACTGTAAATGCTATTGAATTCTTGGAACAAACAGCTCGAGCGAGGCGTACAGCAACCTACCCTATATCAACTGCAAAACGCACTGCTGTAATGGCAATGTACTGCTTATGTCGGTAGCTTCGTAATTTCACTTACTCGTTTCAGAATGGCATTGTAACTAGAAAAACCTTACCTACCTGAACGTAAACTACTAAATGAGCTCCGCATTTTTATAAAAAATACCGCAATCTTCATTTTACTGGGCCTTCATAGTTCGACTTACCCGTTATTTGCCGTTTTTATAGTAAATTTCGGTACAAACATGTATTTATTTTAATAAACACCTAGGTACGTCAGCCTTTACATTTCCATCATCTTACAAATTGAAATCCAATAAAAGTTTTTGAATTTTTAGATGCGATGTTCTTTATGTTCTTCATGTCTTATATAGGATCCATAATAATAAACCTGTGACTAATTAATCAATTATATCCGGAACGAATGTCAACGTACATGCCTTCTGATGCACCAAAACACTTTTCGATCGAACACCTACGAGTATTTGCATGGATGAAAGCTAGTGGCAAAATCACGAATTCAAGCAGATCCGTGGGTCACACCTACAAATTTCGATACACTGGTGCTACCTTTAAGTTACCTACGGGAAAAAAAATACCCCATAAATATACAACGCAATGCCGTCCCGTGCTGCTAAAGTAATGTAACACATGTCAATGTGGCAAGCATTAATATGAGAGATAACAGCTATGAAAAATTATAGTTTTATGATTTCTTAGGCTTTCGCGATGCTTATTCATTGAAATTATTCACACACGTTGCAGGTCCTGGAAAAGTAGGTTGATTTCTGCGAAATCTATTATATTATTGGCCAAATATGGTGAATCAGGAGTCAACGGGACAACTTTTATACAATGGATTCATAATGGATTATATCACGTAAAAGTTTATAATAATTTATATTAATAATATATTAATTGATCCCGATGTCTCAAACACTTATCAGTGAACATGGTCACTGAATATTCACGATTTAATCAGTTTAAAGTTATAAGGGCTTTGAACTTATCTGGCATATCGAACCGCCACTATTTTGATTTCAAGATCGCGTTGCAAGATGAAAGCGGTATGTATGTGTAGAGGCAAAAAATGTCCAGTAACATGGAACACTAGTGTCAAGTTACGAGATATTTGGAGGTGAATATTGACATATGAGTACAACGATAATAATTTTACAAATAATAATAGATTTATTACGTGTTTATAAGCGGCAGATTGTATTCAAGTAATCGTTCACAGGTTGATTATTATTTATTACTATTTATTGGATGAGAGTAGGTAGGTAGGTACATTACATACCACTAGAAAACTACTACTTAAATAATTATTTTATCGAAGTGTATTTTTTATAAATCAATGTTTATTTAAGGGCTTTTCCCAACATTGTATTCCAGCCCTATCGTCCCCTAAACTTAATTGACTACAAAATTAACCTGACCTTAAACTTATTTCTTAAAAAAACTTATGGCTTTCGCCGCATCACATGCAGGTGAACCTAGAATACTAATAAACGGACCTAAATCTAACTTGTTTATACAAAAAATATTAAAAAGATCTTCTCTTAAAATGATAGAGATATAATTTTTCGGGCATTCCATAAGAATGTGGTAAACATCTTCAAAAGTGCCACACAGTTCACAATTTGGCGAAGCAGTTCCTTAGAAACGCAAACTTGTTACACGGATAATGACCAGACCGTAGCCTATGCGCAAGAACAACCGAAGTGTATGAAGATTTAGAAATTATTTAAAATCTTACCCACTTCGACATAGATAATAGCTGTAAATCCTTGTCTCGCAAGAAATAAAATACATACGCGACATCAAATCACTCGCATTATTTATTATATACCTACCGCAGTACCTACCTACTTCGTTTACATCTTGCTGGATAATGTTTACAAGGCAGAAATAAAGTCATTGGACACTACTGCAACTGTCTTGTGGGAATGCGAACCCTTGGATGCTGTGCCCATGTCATATGGATTATTGGGTACAAGGCGTGGGCTCGCCATCAATAAAACCCTACCAGACCTCCAGCCGAATTTTTGGATTATAGGTACAATTAGGCTGGATTCAGACGATGATGATCTTGCATTGGGTGTACCTGATTAAATCAAGCACATATATGTATTCCTATCGATTCGTTAAATGAAGGTAGTGTGATTTCGGCAAACAACCTGATAGAACAAGACTCAAAGCAAATATGTAAATGCCCGCCGGAAGCTCGCAGACGCCGCTGCGCACTCGCCCTGAAGATGAGCATCGGACATGCTCGAAACCCGGGTCGACGTATTCGATCCCTAACGTGAGTATTTTGCCGGTTAATATTAATAATTTAAATGTATTTAATTAGTATCGAAATGTTAATAGTAATATCACAGTATAAATATAGAGAAAGAGTACGGAAACTACGTACAAACGTTCGAAACGGCTCACTCACACAAACATGCTCATCGACGAGAGCTCTAAGCGGTTGTCGCGGTCCTGTCAGTAGTGAGGCCGCGTCAAGACGAGTGGTCACGTATATGTTTATTTCCGCTTAACTAGGCTTAGTTTCCATACTGTTCAATCTTAATACTATGGTAGTATGTAGTTTAATTTATATATTGTTGTTTATAGCACAAAGGACGGCGACTGTGTCGTATCCGTTACATCTGACTTCAATCGTAGTATTATTAATTTGAAGTCAGTCAGGCTTCAAAAATGTATCCGCGCAAAAGACTGTATAGCGACCTCTGCCGCATCCTACTCACAGCTCGTCGCTACATACATAATCAAGCGCAGAAGTGCTTCTGCGCAATTGACGTCATTGGTCGCTCGTCGGAAAGCTTACAGATGGACCTATATGAAACACGAATATTTAGAACGCAAAAAGTGACAATTATCTGAATCGCGATGACGAAGTTTACACGGCACATCAAGCCCTATAGAACGTCCAAAGAGGAACTAGATTACAGCTGTCCCTGGGCCAGCAACATCTGGCTTATAAGGGAGTACTTCCCTATTAGATGGAGGCGCTTCAATGTGGATACCTACACCTACTACCTATCCACCTAACCAACCTCCACAACTGTCTTGTAATGCTAACATCACATTTGCCACAACAACTATAATTGTGTAATATTTTACTAGTGGTGAATGTTGTACAATCTTACGACCTCTATATTACCATTTCATTACGAGCACTCTAGACTTTAGTAGGTAAGCCCAAAAAAAGTTGTATACATATCGATATTTTCAAAAGTCAAACAACAAATCGAACGTACCGTGATTTTCAAAAAAGTCCTCTTCCATTTCAATAAGTGCTCTTTTGACGTTGGCCTTAAGCCCCTTTGGTGGCTCGTTAGTGACTTTTACAGAGTTCTGCAACACTGATACCGGGAATTTCGCAGTTGGCATAGAGCTTAGATAAAGTCGGAAATCCGGGTGTGGCGTGCCGGTGTCGCTGCTTAGATTAGCCACTATCAGCTCCAAACTGAGCATCCATGATGCAGCCAAGTGGCAATTCTGAAAACGTAGTTGATCAATATTATTCCATCAAAGGTCGTTGGTCATCATAGGGCCAGACACAATAGAAATTTCATTGTTATAATATGACTCTTGAAGGGTTATGTTGGACTAAACAATAAAACGTCTGTTCACTACACTTGCTTTATAGTGCACTTTAACAATATTATACTAAAATATCTCTTCATTTTAACAACATTTGAAACCAACTTTCTCTTCAATTACACCCTATTGTTGATGATTAATTATTATCAAAGAAAACCAGGTCAGATCTCGATCAAATTAAATTAAATGAAAAGCACCAGCTTACAAATAATAATAGAATTATCAAAATCGATTTACTTAGAAAAAAGTTACGATATAACACACATTAAAAATCGGCCTGAACCACCTTTTTTGAGAAATTTTGAAAGTCAACTTTGCGGTTGTTTTAAGATAGAGTTACTTAGGTTGACCTATATTGGTTTGGTTGTTCACACACTTCACACTTACAAATTCGAAAAAAGTTTGTGAGTAAGTGAGGATGTGAGTATATACAGGATGGTTTATTGGGAAGGGTGGCCATGGCCAAGTCCGAAACCACGAGAGTAAGAGAAAAATCGTGAAGACACACCCTCGAGACATGCCCTCGATTTATAAGAAGAAAATAACTTCATTATTAGTTTTTTTAAATCTTTTACTTTCGACGGAAATCGACCCGAATGATTTAAAAAAAAATACACCTGTATTATTGAACTAATGGATTCTGTTGCTGATAAAGATCAATCTTCAAATAAAGATCAAGCAAAGAAATGCATTACTAAAAATTAAAGGAAATAGTATACTATAGATATAAGTATATATCCTGTGTGAAGTAACAAACTTAAATACATGTTTGTTACTTCACGCTGAAACAGCTCAACGGATATAAATGAAATTCCGAATGGAGATGGCTTATGCACAGGATTAACGCATAGGTTAATCCCGTTTCAACGAGTAGTTCCCTACGTACTGCTCGGACGAAGTGGCGGGCAGCAGATACAATACTTATATATTGATGAGTTTATTTATTTTATTTTTATGATACACAAACAAATAAAAAAATAATTTCTCATAAGATGCATATAGATGCTAATACGATTCAATACTGGATTGTAACTCAAAATATGTGTATACAGATTAAAAAAAGGAATATGATAGATGCGATGAAAATATTTCTTCTGCAAAGTGTTAAATGACAGAAATTTCTCTTATGAGTGTATTTCGTGACTGAGTACATTTTTGTGGCGCCTATCTACACTGTACATTATATCTTGTTATTGTCTACATAATAACTACCAATATGCAACACAAAGCAATGTTGCAGATGAATACCAACAGGTATATAGGTTATGTATATATATAGGTACAGAATCCAAAACTCTAAGCGGGGTGAATTATTCAGACGCAACACGGCTGTTGTGTCTGAACCATTCGGTTAAAGATGGAGGATGTCGTTAACAGTTTTTATGTAGGTAACTGCTGGGTTTAGGATCAAAAATGTCTAATTCTGAGTTGGTAATGACTGTCCATCCTGTTTACGCTTAGAACAAAAGATTTACCAACGTCGACGAATGCATAATGGTAAAAGTTTTATATGAGCAACTGTGAAATAGCTTATTGGTTTTAATAGTATGTGCCATGTTTATACCATATTTGTGTAAAAAATGCTTAGGAAAGGTAGTTCGAACAAATAGTGTTCATATAATTTCATTGACATTATCTATACCTACATCTATGCAAATAAATAGAATGGAAGTGTGTGTTTGTAATGGTGGCTTTCACTGGCAGATGCAAATGTTATAAAGGGTAACTTGGGCTTTTATTGTAGAGGCGCCGACCACGCGAGTTTCAACGCGGATGGAAGTAGTCGGAATTTATTATTAAGGTGAAATAATAAGAATGACTGAAAATTTTTTTTTTTTGATGTGTTGGTTAAATAAAGTCTTGGTTCGTTGGTCGTTGGTTTAATAGTCTATAACATAGCATAGAAATAAGAAAACCAGAATCTAATGTCGTCTTCATTAAATATTATTAGATAAGTGTTTAATAAGCGTCTATTTCGCCCAGGTATAACTGACTCGTGTAATTTACACAGAAAACTTGCCTTGGTAAGACGTATTAATGATTTTACATTTTACATGGAAAACATCGTTCACAGTATCGATCTAAGTTATTTCTGTCATTGATATAGTCACGTTTTAAAGCCGCCATTATTTATTAAAAAGTTTATTTTACAAACATGCAGTTATATTCGTACCTTTGTTAAGTACGAGTATAATAACAGTTTTTGAAAGTTCACATTGAGCTGATTTTATTTAGATAGCATGACAAATAATTAAATCTTTGTCAAAATGCATCGCTTTATTACGCTGTAATGTAACATAAGATGAGAAAATAGGTGGGTAGCTTTGTCATATATGTTAGTACCTATTGATTGATGTGAAGCTGTTATAGCACAGCTAGGATAGTCATTCGTACATGTTTATTGAAGTTAAGAAACCCTTGCTGTGAGCACTTGGAAAGGTGACGACATGTAGAGTTGCAACGAAGCGCTTTCGTATGTTTGGATGTCTCTTTGTTATTTTAGGTTTTCAATGGTTAGACTACATTGCATTGGAGGCTTTTGGGGCGATCTGAAACCGCAGTGTAAGACTGCGTTGTCTACCAGCTTGTCCACCAATCCGCACTGAGAACGTAATGGGCTGATTATACTACAGAAGCAGATCATGTAAAAGAAGTATTTACTTGTAAGAAGATCCAGTCTCCTTTAGGTTTGGCGTTGTTAATCATCTTCTCTGCTACGGGTCCCTGGCCTTGTCCGAGGGAGATGGAGTGAACTCGATCGCGCACACCCATCTCTGTAGCGAACTTTTGGAAAGCGCCGAACGGATCCGAGCCAGTGCTTAGCACGAACACGAGGGGTATTATCGCAGTTGTGTCAGCATATCTGTTGGATAGTACCACGAGTATACTATTGGAATAAAATGACGGAACAAAGTATTAGTCTGAAAATAGTACCGGGAAAAGTTCAATAATACACAAAATTAGTTATTCATCCAAATTTATTTTATACTCTTCAAAGTATGCTTCTTCAGAAACGATACACTTACGCCAACTTTACTCGTACATCCAATTAACAAAACATTTTAAACGCTTTTTCCGGATTTGAGTTCAGTTCTCCATTGTCTTCTACTGAATGAAAATGGGTGCGAAGTAGTAATTTGAGTTTGGGAAAAATAAAGCTGGAGAACAAATCAAGCATATACTACAAAACAAGTTTGTTTTGTAGTATAATATGCTTGTTTTGTTTGGATGGCAATTGGCTGGAGCCATATCTGGTGATTAATCAAAATGATAATTATCTGGGTGGTTGCTCGATGATATCTGTTGATTTGAGTTTTTGGTCAAAAGTTCGTTCACAATGGCCTTGTGCAGAAGCGTAGTATCGGGATTATAAATCCAAGGTTTTTCTTTCCACAGTTCTAGACTTTTTTTGATTTTGCTCTCTTAACCGCCGCATAACGCTCAAATAATATTCTTTAGTTACCATTTGACTTTCCAGCAAGAATTCCGAGTGCCGCGATAGTCAAAAAAGAGTCAACATGACTTTGACTTTTGATCGACTTCGGCGTGCTTTTATCGAATTCGGGTCAGTTGGAAGTTGCCGCTCCGAAGCTTGTTGACTAGTTTGCATCTCAAACTCTTATGAGTTTGAGATGCAAACTAGCCCGCATCTCGTCACCAGTAACAATGTGTTGCATGAAGTTGGAATTGACTAGTTCTAACATGTTCTCAGCGACTCTTCTGCGATTGTGTTTTTGGAGAAAATTCTGTTCTTTTGGGAATGTGACGTGAGATACGGAAAAAGCATAAGCTTGTATTTTTGATGTAGTCGATTCACCGTTAGTCTTTTGAAACATTTTCAATGACTCCGAACACGAAATTTCATTGGCGATGCAAATATTAACAAAAACTCTATGTTCGATGTTTTTGTCCATTATGAAATTCGGAATACACACTAGACATGATCTAACTAAAAACACTGCAAGCACTGATTTAATCTAATTAACAGATGCAACTCAAACTCCGCGCCAAAATGCAAAACAGTTGTGCCGATATAACATCAACAAAAAAATACAAAATTGAGTTTTATTTGTAAAATTGGAACCATAAACAAATCATCCATTCCTGACACTTTTTTGACTGAGTGTATGTTTTTAACGACCTCTATTGTTACTTTTGCTAAAAGTGCTGGGCAGCACATTGCAAATGTAATGAGTAGGTTAGGCGTTTACCATCATATTACGGCTTGTTTGTTCGTCGTGTCAAGTTTGAAATAAATTACATTACGCGCCTGGTATACAGATCATACAACTGATACTGAATTGACGATTGTTTTCACAATAATCGGGAATATCTTGGGGTTAAATCAAAACTTGTTAAAATCATTAGAGCAAGTAACTATTCCTTTTTCACTTCTCAAGTTCTTAATGTTCTTGTTTATGCCCGATGTAAGTGGATTAAAATGGCTTTATATACTCTAGTGCATGGATGCACAGACAGGTGTTAATTTGAAAACTGTTTTATTATAATTACTAAGATTATTACAAAATAATAAATATTTTGTAAATATTTTGTTTCTTTTGATATTGTCAGCGACGTCCATAAAACTTATGAAAATCATTCAAATACCGCGCCAGTTCATGAATAAAACGACGCCGATGCCGCGCCGCCTCAAGCGCTCAAAAATAATAAGTCAAGTTACATCGCTTGCCGCCTTTATATAAAGTTCAAAATAGTAAAGAAATCAAGAATTTTCTAGCGCTGTGTGAGCAAGCGAGATAGCAATGGTCCCGAATTCCCGATTGCTCGCGTAGGTAGATACACGAAGCTTCCAGAGTCAGTTTCAAAATTTCTCTAGACAGTTTTCGACTCTATACGCGCGGTATAAAAGCCACGCTAACCGCAGCGACCGACAGTTCGGTTTTAATTTGAATGAAGTGTGAACAGAAAGAAATAAGCGCGAAAATACAAAGCGAAGTAATAAGTGATTGAGAATAAGTGCAGTTTAATAGTGTTTTTGGAAGGCAATAGTTTTAGTGTAGATTTTAACTCGACTAGCCGGTGTCATATATTTTGATCCTCATTCAACGTAGATTTCCTGTTGCAGTGTTAACCCGTCAAGTGCCGTGTTGTGAAATCGTAAGTAAAACTCTGTTATTAATAAGTGTTTCCCTACCTATTTAATCAATTATTTTTGATAATTTAAAAAAGGATAAGTAATTTAAGTAGGTACTGTAATTGTTTTTAGGTGCTGTGTTTATCTTAGCCAGGATTAGAACGCAACATGGACAAGCCAGGACCTAGTAAAAAACGTAAGGTTAAAATGAAAATCGGCAGTTTCAAGAAATTTTGACTGAGAAATACTTTTTTGTATGGTCGCATAACAAAGTCGTTTGTTTAATTTGGAAGAATTCTGTTAAGATTGCAAAGGAATATAATGTAAAAAGGCAGTATGAAGCCGCATCCTACTTATATAAGTTTACAGGCGAATTAAGAGAACAAAAAATGGTGTCTCTAAAACGGGAGCTTATTGGTCAGCAAGGTATGTTTACAAAACCCATTCAAGATTCAGAAACAGCTACAGAAGTTAGTTATGAAATGTCTCGAATGATAGCAAAGCGAAGTCGCCCCTTCAATGATGGGGATTTTGTAAAAGAATGTGTCCAGAAGCAGCAAAAAGTTTGAGAAAATTCAACTGAATCGTATGACTATCCAAAGACGAATTATGTCTTTGTCAGGTAATATTGCGGAACAATTAACTGAACAAACTAAGAACATTGAATTTTTTTCATTAGCACTCGACGAATCCACTGATATTAGTTCCACAACTCAACTTATCATATTCATACGAGATGTTACTCAAGATTTTGAAGTCTTAGAAGAGTTATTAGGAATATGTTCATTGAAAGGTCAAACCAAAGGAGTTGATATACTCAATGTACTTTTGGAAGAGTGTTCAAAAACTGATTTGGACTTATCAAAATTATCGGAAGTTGCGACTGACGGTGCTCCTTCGATGATTGGTGTCAATTCCGGGCTAGTTACTTTGCTGAAAAAGCATCTGCAAGAAAAAAACATAAACGCTGATGATCTCATGCATTTTCACTGCATTATACACCAAGAAGCCCTCTGTTCTAAAAAAAATGAATTTCAAAATGTCATGAAAGTGGTAGCTTCGACTGTAAATTTCATAAAATCACGAGGACTCAATCACAGGCAATTCAAACAATTCCTTGATGACATCAAAAGTGAATATGGAGATTTACTGTATTATACAGAAGTAAGGTGGCTAAGTCGTGGATTGACACTGGAACGATTTCTAAATTTAATAGAAGAAATTGGAATATTTCTGGCGGAAAACCAAAGGGATGTCCCGAGACTTAAAAATCCTGATTGGTTGTGTGATTTGGCTTTTTTTGTTGACATTACAAATCATTTGAATGTCTTGATCACAGGGCTTCAAGGCAAAAATCAACTGATATCCCAGCTCTACGCTCATGTATCATCCTTTCAATGCAAGCTGACACTTTTCAGATAGCAATTGAATTCTGGCAATTACAATCATTTTCCGAATTATAAGAAAATGGCTGAAAAGTTCAACAAAACTGCGATTAATTTCAGTTATGTAGAATAGCTAGATATTTTGATTATTCTTCTGATTATTATTCTTCTTCATTAATTCTAATCATTGATTATTATTCAAGACAGATTTTCGGAGTTTAAAAAAGTGAAACCTCTGTTGGACATATTCAGCAATCCTTTCACGATTTCAGTTGAAAATGCGCCAGAGTCAATGCAGTTAGAAATTATCGACATTCAATACGACCAAGATTTACGCAACAAATTCAACGAAGGAGACTTGCTGAATACCGCTCACACGCTTTTCACTTAGAACAAATGACAGAACTGTAGGTTTACCGGGAATTGTAATAGTTACTTCACTTTCAGTTAGATGACACTAAATACAAGTTCATACATTTTAATATGTTTTACAATGAAAATATGTTACCAATTATGTTACATTTATTTAATTATTATATATATTATTTATTTAATGTATTTAGGAAAAATAATATTGTTAGATGCAATGCACTAATTATTGTGTGGTTCCAAGAAAACTTATGCGAGAAACGGAACGTAACCACATGTCAAATATTATTAGTGATGTTTCTATGAAGCGTCGTAAGAAAGAATCGATTAACGTTGGTCAAAAAATTTGAAGATATCGGATTTAGTCCACTGAGCAAGGCTAAGTTCATATAAAGTTGCATATGAACTATTGTAAGTTATGTCTGCAAGTCTGCAACGTCTATGAAACAAAGAAAACAAGTCCCAGCGAGCTTGAAAGAACCTGACATTTAAGGATTTACTGAAACATTATTTTTGGAAGTTGTTATAAGTTATTGTAATTTTTAAGTATACCATTCATTACCCTACAATATAACGTTTAAGATATGGTGTTTATGCAACGTTGTAGAAATATCCGAGCAAGCTTACAATTGCTCGCACATTAAGATTTGTATTAAACTTTGCGAAAAACGTTGAAATATAACGTAGATTTTTCAGTTGCACAAACATGTGCAGAATTGAGAGGCTCAAGTAACGCATTTAATCTAAATTCAAGTTGCAGCAATGAGTCTGTAAGGTTCATGTTTAGTGGGATATTTAACTGTACTAAATACCTTTCTGTGACTGGGTATCACCAAAAAGGGTAATCCAAAGAGACAGGGTTCACCCAAGAGCCCTAAATGTTGTACCTATCCCTGACGAGTCTGTGACGATATTTAACGGCTGGTCTGTCTCGCTGCGTGGCAAACGGTGAATTTATTACTACACATTATGGTTTTCCTACGAAATATGTTCAAAAAATAAAACATGCGATATAAGATTTTAATCTGTGTTCGCAATAATGTATTGGTTGTTTGATTGAAATAATACCGGATATATCACTCCTTTCTAGTTAGTACAAAGTTACTACAGGCATAACCGTGCTGTTAATTAATCCTTATCTAGACTTATAATAAAGAGGAAAGATTTGAATGTTTTTAACGGATAAGCGCGATAACTACATCCGGTTCAAAAATATATTTTACCAGTAGAGAGCTATATTATTATATGATTCATGCCTGAGTAACATACACTATATTTGATTAATCATCCATCACCGCGCGGGTGCACCCGCGGCGCACAGCTAGTCATTATATAAGGCGGATACAAAACCTGGAGGGAATTTCAAATACAGATGGTTTTTTTTATTACTGACCTTATAAATATTAGACTACAACCTACATATTCCTCACGGTTTATGACACTAGCGTGTACAGACACTCGCAGAATTGTGACAATCATTTTAGTCACAACACAGAAACCATAGACAAAAACCATCTATTTATGAAGTCAAGTCAATTATTTTAAATATATTATATTATAATCGATTGAAAATCTTAATAGCTGTTCAGTTAGCATTATCGATTTATAATCTACAATGCCCATCATTAAATTCAAATTCTTTTCTTTCAGTTTCAATTTTGTTTTAGTGAAAGTGTTTCAACAAATATCTTTTTGAAAAATTACTTACACCTCTTTTTATTTGTTTACGTACTCCGACCACTCTACTTACAATTGCTCGAAAGAACCTGACATTTAAGGATTTACTGAAACATTATTTTTGGAAGTTGTTATAAGTTATTGTAATTTTTAAGTATACCATTCATTACCCTACAATATAACGTTTAAGATATGGTGTTTATGCAACGTTGTAGAAATATCCGAGCAAGCTTACAATTGCTCGCACATTAAGATTTGTATTAAACTTTGCGAAAAACGTTGAAATATAACGTAGATTTTTCAGTTGCACAAACATGTGCAGAATTGAGAGGCTCAAGTAACGCATTTAATCTAAATTCAAGTTGCAGCAATGAGTCTGTAAGGTTCATGTTTAGTGGGATATTTAACTGTACTAAATACCTTTCTGTGACTGGGTATCACCAAAAAGGGTAATCCAAAGAGACAGGGTTCACCCAAGAGCCCTAAATGTTGTACCTATCCCTGACGAGTCTGTGACGATATTTAACGGCTGGTCTGTCTCGCTGCGTGGCAAACGGTGAATTTATTACTACTCATTATGGTTTTCCTACGAAATATGTTCAAAAAATAAAACATGCGATATAAGATTTTAATCTGTGTTCGCAATAATGTATTGGTTGTTTGATTGAAATAATACCGGATATATCACTCCTTTCTAGTTAGTACAAAGTTACTACAGGCATAACCGTGCTGTTAATTAATCCTTATCTAGACTTATAATAAAGAGGAAAGATTTGAATGTTTTTAACGGATAAGCGCGATAACTACATCCGGTTCAAAAATATATTTTACCAGTAGAGAGCTATATTATTATATGATTCATGCCTGAGTAACATACACTATATTTGATTAATCATCCATCACCGCGCGGGTGCACCCGCGGCGCACAGCTAGTCATTATATAAGGCGGATACAAAACCTGGAGGGAATTTCAAATACAGATGGTTTTTTTTATTACTGACCTTATAAATATTAGACTACAACCTACATATTCCTCACGGTTTATGACACTAGCGTGTACAGACACTCGCAGAATTGTGACAATCATTTTAGTCACAACACAGAAACCATAGACAAAAACCATCTATTTATGAAGTCAAGTCAATTATTTTAAATATATTATATTATAATCGATTGAAAATCTTAATAGCTGTTCAGTTAGCATTATCGATTTATAATCTACAATGCCCATCATTAAATTCAAATTCTTTTCTTTCAGTTTCAATTTTGTTTTAGTGAAAGTGTTTCAACAAATATCTTTTTGAAAAATTACTTACACCTCTTTTTATTTGTTTACGTACTCCGACCACTCTACTTACAATTGCTCGCCCTTGCTACGCTCACTGGACTCTGATTTGCTTAACAACGACTCAAACCTACTTGGAAAAATGTCTGGTTCCGCAAGAAGTTGCTGTGTACCAAAATGTGGAAAAACCAGTAAGTACAGTAACTTAAACTTAATAAACTAGTAGTTCCTGTAGTTCTGCGAACAGTAGACCTCACGGGCACAGTCTATCTTATATTGAATAGTAGAACATGCATACCAAGTTTCGTCAAGAAGGTTGAAAATGCAAAATTATGTCTAATGCCCATGTTGTACCTACCCCAATATCAGTTGGGAACTCAGTTCTCGAAGTTGTTGACGAGTACATATACCTGGGACAGACAGTCAAACTAGGCAGGTCCAACTTCGAGAATGAGGTCAATCGTCGAATCCAACTCGGCTGGGCAACGTTCCGAAAACTTCTCGTCAAAAATACCTCAGTGCCTCAAGACAAGAGTCTTCGACCAATGTGTGTTACCAGTGATGTCTTATGGCACTGAAACGTGGTCTCTTACTATGGGCCTCATAGATAAGCTCAAAGTCGCACAACGAGCTATGGAGAGGCTATGCTCGGAAGATTAGCCAGTTGAAGTGGCTGTGGGCAGGGCACATAGCACGCAGAACAGATGGCCGATGGGGCCGAAAGGTTTTGGAGTGGAGACCACGGACCGGCAAGCGCAGCGTAGGTCGTCCACCGACACGGTGGACAGACGACCTGATGAAGGTCGCAGGACGACGTTGGATGCAGGCCGCTTCCAACTGGTCCTTTTGGAAAATCATGGGGGAGGCATATGTTCAGCAGTGGACGTCCTACGGCTGAGATGATGATGATGAAAAAGGGTGCTGAGTCATTAATGCTATGTGATTTACATTACACACATTAAAATTATGACTATGTGATTTACATTAAAATATACCATCAGGTTCCGTAAATGTAGGTACCCACCAATGTGAGCTAGATTAGATACCTACCATAACTAATGTCTTTGATAGTTGTCAATACAAAGACACAATATCTTGAATTGTTTTTGCGATCAATGCAAAAGTAATAATGTAAAAATTGCCTAATCAGTAATGCTTCAATTCTAGGTGAAGCCTATTTACCATCTTTTATCACCTCATCAGTTACCATCAGGTAGGGTTGTAGGCTCATCTTCAATCAATCTGAAACGTATCTCATTATTAGTATTTCCACTTTAAGATAATCAATCCCATGAAATAGTAGAGTCCGGTGTGTGTATTGCCAGCCCACTCACATGAACATGAGAAATGCATGCTTGATTTCTGGCTAGGTGTCAAGGTACAACATAAATTAACAAGTCAAAGTACAACATTATAAATCAATTTGTTTATTTCAGGGACACATGTCGACAATAAAACAATGTTTGTGCAGATGTTAAACAAGATTAAGAAGAAAAAGGATACTTATGCAACAAGACTGAAAAAAGCTCTAAACCTTTCAAAATTTGTAACTTCAAAATACACTAAGAAAATTTACAAGCCTTGCAGCCCTTTTCATAATGATGCTATTTAGAGAAGTAACAAAAAACAAAATGGGTAGGAGATACACACAAAAAGAAAAAAATATGGCTCTCAGTCTTTACAAGCAGGGACCATAGATGTAGACCATGTTATAGAATGAAGAAAAATTCTAAATGAGCGTCATGGTTTTCATTCAAAACTATTTAAGCCAGGTTTAAGAACTGCACGGTACTTACATGGGTTTTACAAAACTGATGTAAGAAAAACTTTGATATTCAGGCGGAATATCAAAGTTTTGAGTAGAAATAATAATCCTTTCATTATGGATGGGGATATGTTTAGGTTAAATAAAATTGCCTTGTCTATATGTTAATTTTTATGAAAAATATATATTTACATTAAACTAACCTTGTAGTTTGAATAAGCCTGTCAATCCCTAATTAACTATAGGCTGGTAAAAAAACTTGGTATTGAAATATTTCTTTATTTTGAACAGTATACCTAATGCTGTTCAAAATAAAGAAATATTTCATTATAGTACCTATTAATAATTTTATGATATTGATATCAGGTCACGTGATGTGACGTCACGTAAATTAGTTGATTCACTTTGCGTTAGATGACGCTTTGAACGTTTCTTAAGCTGATGTCTCTATCTACATATATATAATTTACTCTATGATACCGCTGCATTGATAAAAATATGAACAAAGAGTTGCGCATAAACGCTCTGAAATGTGCCACCTTATTTGGTTCTACCTATATATGTGAACAAACTTTTTCAATACTAAATAATAATAAAACAAAAAATCGAAACCGCCTTGCAAATGAAAGTTTGGAAGCAGTTTTAAGTGTTGCTACAAGTAAATTTGAACCAAATATAAAAATGATTGTAAGCACTATGCAGTGCTACGCTTCAAATTAATAAATTCTTTTTCAATTTTAATACATTATTACCAATTCTTTATTGTCTTTAATTACCTATATTTCTGGCGGCCCGCCATCAGTTCATGATTTGCCCGAGAGGCCCCTAGTCTTAATAAGTCTGTGCATCCCTGCTCTAGTGCATCTATGTCTGCTTGTTAAGAACAAGGGCATGTTTGTAGTATTATTCGTGTTGGAAGTTTGTCTGGATCACTAATAATACCCATAGATTAGGGTATTATTGAAGACCCAGACGAAACTTTTGCGAAATTCGCACTAGGTGGTTTCTGTTTTTAATTGATTTAAGCAGATGTACTCACAGTCTTAATAATACAAATACAAATCTTTTTTTGATGACACCGATGTCATAAGTCGAACAATGGTTAAATTAAAAAATACAAAGAGTAAAGGTAGGTACAAAATATACAGACATAAAATAATATAGAAATTGGAATAATTAAATTTACATTTTAATTTATTCAAATTAACATATTATTGATACATTGAAATTACTTAGGTTACTCATGTTAACTTTAAATAATAATATATATCATATTTTCTAAACTAATAAACTCTTTGGTTCGGGCTGACCACGGAAGGATAAAATAAAAATAATTAAAAGATAAAGCACTAGAGCGGAAAACAGGCACTTTTCGCTTACTAAAGTAAGGGTAAGTTGGAAAACGCTCTTATCGAGCACATGCATTGTACACTCTGTTCGCGCCCGAACCGGCGCAACGAGACAATAGAATGGAATGCGCCCCACGCCACACTGCTCGGGCAATCGCCCCGAGCGAGTAAAACCCCCGACGTCGCCGCGAGCGCACGCCCGGTCGGCCGCAGCCTTATCTGTGAGGCGTCGCCGCGAATAACGATCCGCCGGGAAACGCCCCCTTGCGCCCACGTCGATATACGTGTTCGCGAGTGCTCGTCACCCCAGTGCTCACGGGGCAAATACTCGCCGAAGTGAACCCTTCAGCCCGCATTCCTCAGACGGACACCAGCCCGCACTAACCAGAGGAAATCTCACTGAGTGAACCCTTCAGCCCGCATTCCTGTGAATACCTACCTACTGTCCTGCTTAGCACTACCTTTTAATATTAGACCGTATGGTGGCAATCGCCCCACCATATCTTTCCTTCGAGCACGGATAATTGAACCAGCACCACCTTATTCAAATTTTCCTTCGAACCGAGATAATTAAAAGAACCAGTTACTATCAGCCCATATATCAGATTCACATTAAATTTTTAAAAAATCCTTAAATACAGTCCACTCAAAGTTCTATTAGCTCCACCTAATTCATATTTTCCTACGAGATAATTAAAAGAATCAGCCCCCCTTGTCTAAAAAAATCATTAAATACAGTCCACTCAAAAGTCTATCAGCCCATATATCAGCTTTATTTTAATTCCCAAATATATAATATTATTACGATTACAATAACTTGAATATTGTTATCAGGATCAGGATACAGTCCATACTTAACTTCCTTACTTAATTAAATCTATTTATTTTCTTATCAAACAAAATCACTTAGAAGCTTCTAGCAAAAAATCCTTCCACGGCAACTTGTTAACGAGTTGTTCATTTCGACTCATATGTGACTCACCGACGGCCGGTAAATTGCAAGCCGTTGCAACACCTGGTTTTAAATTAGCGATATTTTATTACTACAATTATTATACTACGTGCGAGAGAGTTTTGTGCTGAGAACTATCAGCTCAGTACATATTTTTTACCTAGCTTATGTTGACTAAGTTATGCGCTTTGATATCGTAGTGAATGTAGGTACCTACCTACCTTTTAGATAACAAACTACGTGTATTTACGACTGTTCACTATTGTTTGCAAGAAAGTCTGTAATTGAGAGGTTCTTAAGCTTAGCTAGTACCTACGTTATTTATTAAGTTATACTAGTACCGTTAAACGGATTTACTTGTGTTCGTGAGGTTAAATAATTATAATTCGTTCATGGTAGCACGATTTGAATTCAGCCCTCACCTAAAGTTAGGTATATAATTTAAACATGCTACTTAATTAGGTTACATATGTTATTTAGAATTGGATTAATTATTTACATTTAAATTAAGGTTCCGCGCGAGTAATTAAATATTAAGTACCTAACGAAATTACAGATTATACTCAATTAAATAAGTAATTAAACCCTCAGCTCACATAAGGTTAGGCACACACGTTATTTAGTTAGGTGTTATTTTAACCGACTTCCGTAAAAGGAGGTGCTGAATTTCACCTACGATTAGATATTTTAATGTTTTTTGTTGTTTTTTTTGTGTTTGACTTCGCCTTTGACGTTTAACGATGCCTTCTAAATCACAGGCAGCCCGTTTTAGAGAGGGACAGAGAGCTATCCTTACGCTTGCTGAGATAGCGTCATCGTTGCGGTCCGGCAAATCAAAATACACTAATTCGGATTTTAATGCCAGATTTACTGACGTATGGGTGACTCGGGATAAAATCGACGCGGTGTACTATGAAATCCTAGACACCGACGATTTATCAGACGCCCAAGAGAAATTCTACCTAGAACAGTATGAAAGGGCAATAGAAGCCTACGACGAGATTCTCGTTGCCCAAATAGATCTAAATATATTGTTATCAGCTCACAGTGACGATGAACCATCAGCACAAAACAACGCGAACGTGACAGCGCCATCTGCGGTAAACTCGGTTCTGCCCCAAATTGAGTTACCAGTTTACCACACGACCCACGCGCTTCTCGCCCCCACCTCAGCAGGTATCAAACCTGCAACCTCCGCGATATGCGCGGGTTTCGAACCCGCGACCTTTCAGCTCCGCGCCTAGACCCAAGCAGGGATCGAACGTGCAACCTTTCTCCAGCGACAACCATTACTGCCCATGGTATAATGTCAAGGGTCACAAGCTTCGGGTATGTACCCAATACAACAAACAACCAGTCCAAGGCCGCTGGGACTTCATCTACGCGCGCAACCGATGCTCCAAATGTCTAGGCCCGCATTATGACAATGAGTGCTCGACAACGGGCCAATGCAAAACATGTGGCAGTGCAAATCACCACACAACCCTGCACAGGTTGGGTTGTACCTCCCCAACGCACAACTCTGCGCATTTATTACCAGTACAACAGCGCGAGGTACCACGCCGCCGTCCCTCACCTGATACGAGCCGGATTGTGTCCTTCCGTCGTACTCCACCACGCACTACCTCGCGTTCTCCACCGCCGCCTAGGCAATGACTAGGACGGCACAATAAACACAAACACACTCAGCCCACAAACATTCAGCACATATCTTCTCAGCCCACAACAATTCAGCACACACACACAACACGACGACAAAATGTCGTCGCAAACACCTTAAGTCATCCAGGCGCTGACACTCTGCACTCACTCTTACGCCAGCAATTCTGGATATTATCAGCTCATCGCGTAATTCGACATCGAGTATACAAATGAATGCATTGTTTTCGTTTCCGCGCTAAGCCTAAGGCCCCGTACATGGCCGACTTACCCGCCGATCGCGAGAATGTTCAGCCCGTATTAAGCAAAGTCACAACGGACTACGGCTACTAAAAGGATACTTCTGCGTTATAACATGTCTCGCCACGAAGGCGGTCTATCTCGAACCTGTATTGGAGCTATCCACGGAAGCGTTCCTTGCGGCATTACAGCGTTTCGTTTCTAGGCGCGGTGTACCTACGTTAATTAGATCTGATTGCGGTACAAATTATGTAGGCGCTAGGAATGAACTTAGGGAAATACAAAACTTTCTCGCAGCCAATAATGACAATATCGCACATACACTTTCAACTCTCTTAGCGCGCATTGAAGCCGTGCTCAATTCACGACCTCTCAGCCCACTCTCTTCTGACCCTGTGGATCTTGAAGTACTCACCGCGGGTCACTTCCTGCGGAAGATGTTCGCGCCGAACCGGCGCGACGAGACAATAGAATGGAATGCGCCCCACGCCCACTGCTCGGGCAATCGCCCCGAGCGAGTCAAACCCCCAACGTCGCCGCGAGCGCACGCCCAGTCAGCCGCAGCCTTATCTGTGACGCGTCGCCGCGAATAACGATCCGCCGGGAAACGCCCCCTTGCGCCCGCGTCGATATACGTGTTCGCGAGTGCTCGTCACCCCAGTGCTCACGGGGCAAATACTCACCGAAGTGAACCCTTCAGCCCGCATTCCTCAGACGGACACTAGCCCGCACTACCCAGAGGAAATCTCACCGAGTGAACCCTTCAGCCCGCATTCCTGTGAGTGCCTACCTACTCTCCTGCCCAGCACTACCTTTTAATATTCGACCGTATGGTGGCAATCGCCCCACCACATTCTTTATTCAATTAATCTTCTAATATAGGTGACAAAAAGTTGATATAAGCTTCATAAAGTGAATGTCATAATGTACTGGCCAAAACAAAGAACCTACTGAAGTCTTTGGCTTCCATTATTCCTGCATGTGAAGCTCACAGTTCCAATACTAGGTACCTAACTAACCTTTGTTCAAACATTACAAGAGCAATATTCAATCGAGTTTTAAATTCTTCGTAAATATAATATATAACATGTTTCCCATCCCACTAATCGATATAACTGCCGCCTTTGCTGCCGAGTCACTTTTCATGTTACATGAATAACGAAATTCAGTTAGTATCTTGGCTATTGATGAATCTTTAAAAAACATTATTCAATTTCTTTTATGCGATTGTAATGGCACCATATTTTATGTTATAACAAGACCTGTTTCTTTTTTAATTTAAAAGTTTATGTAACTAACTACTACTAGGTACTAGGCGCACAACATGGTAGGCCTCTTGTGCAAGATGCTGTCTTGTTTGGTGCCACACACCAGATATTCTGCCTCGAAGCAATACTGCGCAAGCATACTGAGTTAGGGAGTGAAGGACGCCGGAACAAATAAAATTATACTGGGCGAATAAGACTCATTCCATCAATGAATCGGGATGATGAGTGCAGCAGTGCCGAGAAGTGAAGTGCCAAAAAAACAACACTTCTAAGCTTTGCGTAGCACTGGACCTGTTATAGACGAAAGCGTAATACTTATTATCACTATTTTCAATATTGACGAAACATGGTATGGTATGCACGTTCTACTATTTAATATAATTTTAATGTCGTCGGCGAATATTGATTCCGGCGCTATTTACTGACCGATTTTAATTGGTACACACATTAGTTCGAAGAGAAATTCCGAATATGGCATGATTGGTCAAGTGGTTGCCGATGTTATTGAGTTGTGTAGTTTAAAAGTGAACGATTTTGGGCAATATTCGGCAAACATTTGTACCAACAACATATAAAATTTTAGCAAAATTAGTCAAGATTGTGCTCGCGACGTCAGTTCGCAGTACTTTATAGTTTATAGGCAGAAACTCTGTTTCCGAATGGGAATGTACCATTGAGCTTTCACTTAAATGTATCAAATGTATACCGATACATTATTAGTATTTAAAAAGTAAGTATCAAAACGTCTATAAATCTGCAAAGCTGAAACATCTCATGATGGTGACTGTGCAAATATCCGAACTACGAAAACGAGTACAGAACAATGGAATAAACAGTCATTGGTAGCGATTCACTTGTTCAAAAAACGAAACTAAACTATCGAACTAAAATTTAATTACGGTTGTCCTTATTCTGTTAAAACTAGAATTCAAATTCATGTAACACTTAGAATGACATTTCTAAATATAGGATTGTGCTAATACATTTTAGGTATTTTTACGTTAGTATAGCGAGCACCACATTACGTGACGACTAATCTGTCTAAAATATACCTACAGTTGTAGAGAAATGTCTAATTTTAGTGCTGTCATTCGGAAACGTAAAACTAATTTGGATTTTTGTGAATTTTCCTCTCTAAAAAGATTGCAATGTATTTTTGTTGTATTTGGTATCGCTAAGCAGGCGTTAGTGATTTAAAAAAGTAATACTAAAACTGTAATAGTTGACTTAAAAATAAACACCTTTATTCTACCACAAAAATCTAACATAGTTGGCTTATGTAATTAATGAATTTTATTTTACAATATAATGTATTGTCTCTCCGGCGTAGGCCTCCCCTAAATCTATTCACTCTACTTTTCTTGGCTTCCTCATCCAGTCAGGTCCGATTATCTTAGAAAATATGTAACTTCATCTTTTCCTCTGCCATCCATTGTTTCTTTTTCCGTCCAGAGGTATCCACTCTTTAACCCTCTTTGTCCATCATTCGTTATTTAGTAAACAGACATGGGCTGCCGATGTCCATTTCAATAGTCTTTTGCTTTGTGTTTTCTTTCTTATTGTTTCATTACTTACTTTGTCTGAAGTTTTGATTCCTTAAATGCTTCTATCCATCTTTCGCTGACAAGTTGCAAATTTTTCTTAGTCGTTTCTCCTATTCAACCATGTCTGGCATCCATTAAGCATGGTAATCGTTGACATATGGCACTGCTGGCTTTTATTGTAGTTATTAATGTCCACTATAATAGGTACCTACATCACTTTACTCTATTATTAATAATTTCAGCAGCGTATGCGATTTAAGATTTTTTCGGCTACACAATTGCATATGTAAAAATGATAAACCATTTTTTTGACATAACTTTAAAATTCAAACATATGGTATTGTTGACTTTTTGTAGACATTGACGCGTTCAAAAAAAAGTGCTACACACTTTATTCTTTGTCAATAGTTTAAGTAGTTTACGCGATATAAGGTTTTTTTCGATTTAAAAAAAATGCCAAATCGGTTAAGTAGTTTCAGAGCCTGTTCAAAACAAACAAATGTTTCCTCTTTATAATTTTATTAAAGTGTAGACAAAGTCGTGTTAGTTACACCATTTACAACTCAAGAACGGGTAGTACCAATTTTATGTTATTTGTGTTTTTCAATTTGTTATATCTCAGGGAAGGCCATAGGATACTTTTCATCATCGTCATCATCATCATCCGTCACCACGTGGGTGAAACCGCTGGGCGCCAATAGTAATATGTATACTCGTATATAAGGTAGTATGTTAATGTTAGACATAAACTTACAGCGTGTTGAGCTGGACCGTAGGGCTTTCTATGAAAACAGGCCCAAGGCTGGTGCTCACATATTGTGCGATGGCAAACACCAACTTTTCTTCCTTGAGACATTTTATAATCATTAACTTTTCAAACTTAGACAGCTTCGTGTTCCAGTCAGTTTTGGCCGGTGTTTGGTCTGCTTTGTTCACGTGAATATCCTGCAATCATACATTAAGTTACTAAACGATACACCTATAGTCAAGTAGTAAAAGCACTTATACTAATAATAAACATTTACCTAATCATACTGAGCCTATAGTCGCCTTGAACGACATTTACAAAATCTCATCATCATCATCTCAGCCGTAGTACGTCCACTGCTGAACATAGGTCTCTCCCATAATTTTCCAAAAGGACCGGTTGGAAGCGGCCTACAGCCAACGTCGTCCTGCGCTGCGCTTGCCGGTCCGTGCCTTCCGGCCCCATCGGCCATCTGTTCTGCGTGCTATGTGCCCTGCCCACTGCCACTTTAACTTGCTAATCTTCTGGGCTATGTCGGTGACTTTCGTTCATCTACGGATCTCCTCATTTCTGATTCGATCACGTAGAGAAACCCCGAGCATAGCCCTCTCCAAAGCTCGTGCGACTTTGAGCTTATCTATGAGGTCCATAGTAAGAGACCACGTTTCAGTGCCATAAGTCATCACTGGTAACATTCATTGGTCGAAGACTCTTGTCTTGAGGCACTGAGGTATTTTAGACGAGAAGACTTAGCGAAATTTCCGGAATATTCCCAGCCGAGTTGGATTCCACGATTGACCTCTTTCTCGAATTTGGATCTGCCTAGTTTGACTGTCAGTCCCAGGTAGATTTATTCGTCAACAACTTCGAGAACTGAGTTCCCAGCTGATATTGGGGTAGGCACAACATGGGCATTAGACATAATTTTCGTCTTGTCCATGTTCATCTCAAGGCTTACCCGTTGGGAAACTCAATGGAGGCCTTCGAGCATTGTACTGAGGTCTTCCATGGATTCTAGAAGAAGAAGAACGTCGGCAAATCGAAGGTGAGTGATGTACTCGCCGTTGATATTGATGCCAAGTCCTTGCCATTCCAAGAGCTTGAAGGCGTCTTCCAATGCAGCGGTGAACAGTTTCGGAGATATAACGTCTCCCTGCCTCACGCCTCTTTGCAATGGAATTGCCTTCGAACTCTGCTCCTGTACTCGGACTGACATGTTGGCGTTTTTGTACAAACACTTCAGCACTTCAATGTACCGATAGTCAATACGGCACCGCTGGAAAGGCTCAAGCAGTGCCCACGTGTCGATCGAATCAAAAGCCTTCTCATAGTCCACAAGCGCTAAACAAAGAGGCAAGTTATACTCTTTGGTCTTCTGTATAACTTGCCGTAGCGTGTGGACGTGGTCTATGGTACTATAGCCTTTTCGGAAACTGGCTTGTTCCGGAGGCTAGAATTCATCAAACCTGCGGCTGAGACGGTTCGTTATGACTTTCGAAAACAGCTTATAAACATGGTTCAAAAGCGAGATGGGTCTGTAATTCTTAAGTAAAGTGTTGTCACCTTTCTTGAAGAATAGCACCACCACGCTGTTGTTCCATGCTTCTGGCGTTGAACCTTCGAGTAAGACGGTATTAAAGAGCTTCTGAAGGACTTTAAGTACCGGTGTTCCACCCGCTTTCAGAAGCTCCAATGTGATACCGTCGTCACCCGGCGCCTTGTTGTTCTTAAGCTGTTTCAAGGCCATTCTAATCTTGTACAGGCTGATGGGATATCTTCGGTATAATGTCGGCTCAGCTTGGCTCTTGGGTCTTTGGCCGAGCTGCTAACAGGTTTAGCGACCGAAGAGTATAACTGTCCGAAGAAACTCTCTACCTCTCTTAACACTTCTGCTTTGGTCGGCGCTACACTGCCGTCTTCTCTCTACAGCTTCGTCAACTGGCTCTGCCTAGTAGACTTGTCTCTTGCAAACACTTTGGAGCCCTTGTCCCGCTCTATCGTCTCTCTAATACGATTAGTATTAAAGATCCGGATGTCGTGTCGCAAGGACTTCCATATTCGTTTATTGAGCAGCCTATATGCTTCAGCATCATCCGAAGTGCAGTTTTAAGGAGCGTCGTTCAGCCATGAGGTTGAGGGTATCGTTGGAGAGTTTCAGTGGCCTATCTGTACGGTGGGGTTAAAAGTACTTGAAAGCCACTGTATGGGCAGTTTCTACTAACCTGTTATTGATCTCGTCCACTGAAGCGAAGTTCTCAAGGCAATCGAAGCGATTGGACAGCTCAAGTTGAAAGCTCTCGGAGTTTTGAAGATGGGCACGAGCAGGTCGGAGCGTAGACTTCAACAGAAAAGACCTCTCAAGTTTGACATTAATATTCAATGTGCCTCTCACCATTCGGTGATCACTACCAGTTTTCACCCTGTGTATCACGGAGACATCAGTGAATATTTGTCTCTTGGTGGTCATAATGAAGTCAATCTCATTTCTCGTGGAACCATCGGGACTCAGCTAGGTTCATTTCCTATGAGGTGGCTTCTAATATAAAGAGTTAATCATAAAGAGTCCCTCTTTCTCCAGGAATTCGGCCAACTTCTGTCCCCTACGGTTCCGTTGCCCATAACCAAATTGCCCCACTTTCAACACATCCTCGTTTCATTTAAAAGTTCCGTCTTTATCATCTTCCAAATAAAAGACAGAAGTTGAATTATAATTTAATATTGCTTAGCACAAAACGTATTTAGTGTGACGTCGTGCAAGTAAGCCTAATTTTATAAGACAAATAAGGCGAAAGTTTGCGAGTGTGTTTGCATGTTTGTTACTTCTCCACGCTCTAACGGCTGGCTGGGCTAAACACTTGTAGTTACATTTGGTATGGCAGTGGATGAGGCGCTGGATTAACACAGATCATTATAATTTTATCATCATCACCATTATCGTCCATCACTACGCAGGCGTAACCGCGGGGCGCAGCTAGTATCATCTAGTTTCGAATCCGATTTGTTTCCGTGTTAGCATTTCTGTGTTAGAGTTTACGAACTCTTCACGTCATTGACTCTTGAAATAATTTTGAATGATCTGGTTCGCTATCTTATATACATAGGTACATTAATTTTATAGTTATTAATAAATTGTATGCCTAATTTAGAATTTTCTGCCAACGGCGTATTAGCCAACTATAGGCCGTAGCACAAAAGCGAGTTAAGTAGTAAGTTGGTGATTTAGTTCAGTTGAATAGATCGCGATCCTATTTTTGGAAAGTTTTTCAAGCGGGGCGTGAAAAAGCATCTCTCAAGTCATCATAGGGGTGGCGATTAGTGCAGCTTACGGCTGGCACTAATGAGCATTGCTTCTTGGTTCCAACTTCGCTTTCCATCGGGTGAGAGGGAGTCACTTTGATGACCCATTATAAAAAATTAAAAACAAAAAAAATTTTACGTATATACTTAAAGTTATAAAAATAAACTTCGCATACTCGATAACGTTGCGTTACATAAAAGCGTGGAACGCGTTATCTGAGATTCAAACCCGAGATATATCACTGGTAAAACTAACGAGATCATCTCACTGAACCACTTCCGCACTTCAAATACGAGTACGAGGAATAACGAGATCTGTTGAAAATATCAGCGTATACACTTCCAAATACAAGATGCATTTGCATGAAAATAAACTTTTACCGCATTAGAAACCATGAATAGATTATTTCTTGCAGTATGTTTAGAATTGCCAACCCTTCAGCAATGTTCCGTGTGGTAGCCCTAAAATCACAATTTCATACCGAGACAGTTATACCCTACTGATGCGTATTTTTTAGAGATCATGGAATATTTTGACAATTACTCGTGTAGAGCCCAATTTGCTGCAGTCATTTCTATATAAATAAAAGTAAATTTGCGGCAAAATTTCCTAACTAGTACTTTCAGAACTTGCAATCGAGGCATTCAGTATAAGTGATTGTTTCCTACAGTAATGACACATTTTCAACGGGCTAAAGTATGAGTACAAGTAGCAATACAATAAGTGGATAGTCCACTTATTAACAAGATCATTTTGAAACATTTATATTTAAGGTGTTGTCTTTTGCATTGTCAATAAGATAGCTTAAGTTGTTCTAAGCACTAAGTAAGTACTTATGCAAAGCTCGACGTAAGGAAGAACTGAACATATTAACTTTGTTACGATTTTGATTCTTTTAGATTACGAATTTTTTGTTGCTACTGAGAAAGATGTTTCTAAACAAAAACGACATAAAAACAAGCTTGTAGCTGCCGTACAATACTCTTGTCTAATCTATTACCTATAAACAAACGGGATCGTTAATTAATTCCACTGTCCCAAGGCAAGAATGAACCCAAACGACGGTTTTGGCTCGCTAATCATAGCGAATCAATTATTTGTTCTATTATGAAGAATATATAATACCTATTAATTTTCAAATCGAATGTTGCTGCTCTCTAATTTTTAAAGATCAACAAACAATCAATGAAAAAGGTAGCAAAATTCCGCGTGCCCAAATTATATTACTGGTGCTCTCAATTCAGAGCTTGAATTCCTTCTATTTCTATCACTTGAAATTAAGTAAGCCGCATCTCGTAAAAACGTACTAAATTTCATAAAAGAAATAATGACCACTATTACATAAAAACAGTATCCGTCAGTGTATATGTAAAAATTGCTATTTTATGATTTGGGTTTTATGACAAATACAATTGTGAATCAAAGTGTTTTAAAGGTGAAATTAAGTGGCATGTTTGAAAATATTTTTTGATGTACTCTGTTATGTTAACATATGTTTTAAGTCCGTCAATTTGTACATAACTCTTAGAAATGTCATATATTTTTTTGTAATTTTAAGTAAATTGCTGCTTATGAGATAAACTGCTTCAAAAACCCCTCATTTTTATCGACGTCATGGATTGACATCACCATAACTAATAGCGTGGGATACATTGGCGGGAATTTAAACCTGAAATGTTTCATATAGAAGGCTGACATACTCCCGAAAGGTCACGGATGCTTAGTCAAATCTAGTGCATCTATAACGATATCGATTGGCACCAAGGCCGACAATATCGTTTGGCTCCCTAAACTGAACTACGAAGTTTCGTTTGACAGATTTCGAATCTTCTACTGTGAAAGCGAAAAAGTACAAAAAGTACAGTCAAGGGAGTTGATATGTAATGACAGTTTTTGGTAATGATTAATTATAATTGTATTCAGATGTTTTATAGGCAGTTGCTGATTGATCTATTATATTAATAAAGTATTTACTCATAATAGGTTTACATAGACTGTGATACTGTGTACTACTGTGTTACATTATAATTAGCACTCACGGGATGTACACCACGATTAGGCAGATTTTGGAGTTCATGATATTTCGGCGCAGTTACATGCACCATTTTAACGGGTAGACAAACAGTGTGTGTAGCAGTTGTTATAGTATAACAGTGTTACTAATAAAAAATACCCTATATAGCGTTCTTATTTCATCGCTTCTTGATATACATATTCTAAGCATTAGGCTGTTATAGTAACGAAGTATTTTTTTACCAATAAATGCGTTATAACATTGACGTAACTATACCTATAACTATACTATTTATTTCGAAATAACGAAACGGCAACGTCGCAATACATAGACACATCTGATAACATAAGTTAAAAATGCCATATATCTGTCCAGTTATTAACATATCTATCATTGTCACCCACTGTGAATGACAGTTGCACACTGAAAAATTTTACTGCATTTAGTATAATGGCTTGGCCATATCAACGATCACCGTCAATGCCCATCATCACCTTAAACAAAGCGCTAATAATTCCGATAATTATCGCGATAAATAGAGTGGCCCCACTGGAACCGTCTGTAATGTCACTGAATAAATAACAGCACTACGTTTCCATATTTAACGAGTGTTATCTTTAATATGTGAATATAATAATAGTGCCCCTCGGTTTCACCTACGTGGTGATGGATCATAATGATAATGAAAATCATTCTATATATAAACCTACTGGTTAGGATGAAATTCGTTAAGCCGTTTTGAGTAATTGAGTAACTTACATCAATAGGTACATCCAAACTTTCACATTTAGGATTAGAGCTCAATGACTTTCATTCATTCACTTCATATTTAGCTTAGCGTGCGATCTCTTTGTGACCACGGTGTACAATGACAAACGTTTGTGTGACCGCATCAACACAATAATTCTCCTTAAACGCCTTATATCTCTATAATGTTCCAAAAAATACCGCCATCTGATTCATCGCCCAACATCAACGGAAATGTGAATGCCATTGTTAAATTATCGCGATAAGTGGTGACTATTAACGGTTAACTATTTTATTAACGTTTATCATCATGATAATCAACGGCGTTTCGCGTTGATGTAGCCGATCCATAAAAGACAGACCACCTCATTCTTGCCCATATTCAGAGTATAGCTTAGAGTTTACAGAAAAAGAAAATATTGGTCAGTACTTACTGTTACTTATTCTGTGCTTATAGCGAGCTTATACTAGGGTCAGGGTTGATATAGCGTTTGACAGTTAATTTATATCGAGAGTGTCCCGACTTCGACTAATTCTGCATTTATTAGTATTAAAATTGACTATTCAAACGTATTGCCGTGGGGTACCGGCTTAGAATAGTACCCCCCCAACTCTACCCGTGGGTGCGTAAAAATCTGCTAAGGGATAACAATCGGAAGGTGGGCAGCAGCACCTTCCCAGTATCAAAACCCCAAAACTGCGCTCGCCAACCCGCCTGCCAAGCGTGGCGAGTATTGGCAAAATCCCCCCAATGACAGACACATTAGGAACCAGGCCCCCAGTCCCCGGCAGCCCCGCTATTCCTGGCTATGGTAGCGGCCACGGTAACGGTGGGGCAGGGGGTGCTAAGAATCCCCGGCAGACGCCCGGCTACCACCCCCAACGACGACGACTGGCCCTGGTGACACACAACATACGCACAATGAGGACAGACGAGAAGATATATGAGCTGGAAGAAGAAATTAGTAAGTTACACTGGGACATTGTGGGGTTATCTGAAGTCCGTAGAGCGGGTGAGGACACGATAACCCTGAAATCAGGTAACCTACTCTACTACCGGGAGGGCGACCAACAGTCCCAAGGTGGTGTCGGTTTTCTCGTCCACAAGTCCCTTACTAACAACATAGTTAAGATCGATAGCGTTTCCAATAGGGTCGTATACCTAATACTCAGAGTATCCAAACGATATTCGCTGAAGGTCATTCAGGTATACGCACCGACGAAGTCGCACCCGGATGATGAGGTGGAGGATATGTATGAGGACATTAGTCGGGCCATACATACCTCTGAAACGCACTTTCTAGTTGTTATGGGGGACTTCAACGCGAAGTTGGGTAAGAGAAGCGAGGATGAGTTGAAAGTGGGGCAATTTGGATATGGACAACGGAACCGTAAGGGACAGAGGTTGGCCGACTTCCTGGAGAAAGAGGGACTCTTTATGATGAACTCTTTCTTTCAGAAGCCACCTCACAGGAAATGGACCTGGCTGAGTCCCGATGGTTCCACGTGAAATGTGATTGACTTCATTATGACCACCAAAAGGCAAATATTCACTGATGTCTCCGTAATCAACAGGGTTAAAACCGGTAGTGATCACCGAATGGTAAGACGCACGGTGAATATTAATGTCAAACTGGAGAGGTCTCGTCTGATGAAGTCTACGCTCCGACCCACTCGTGCCCGTATTCAAGACCCCGAGAGCTTTCAACTTCGGATGATGCTTAAGCATATAGGCTGCTCAATAGACGAATATGGAAGTCCTTGTGACACGACATCCGGATCTTTAATACAAACCGTATTAAAGAGACGATAGAGCGGAAAAAAGGCTCCAAAGTGTTTGCAAGAGACATGTCTATTGGGCAAAGCCAGTTGACGAAGCTGAAGAGAGAAGACGGCAGTGTAGCGTCGACCAAAGCAGAAGTATTAGGAGAGGTAGAGAGTTTCTACGGACAACTATACACCTCGGTCGCTAAACCTGTTAGCAGCTCGGCCAAAGACCCAAGAGCCAAGCTGACCCGACATTATACCGAAAATATCCCGGACATCAGCCAGTACGAGATTAGAATGGCCTTGAAACAGCTTAAGAATTCCAGCCTCCGGAACAAGCCGGTTTCCGAAAAGGCTATAGTACCATAGTCCACATCCACACGCTACGGCAAGTTATACAGAAGACCGAAGAGTATAACTTGCCTCTTTGTTTAGCGTTTGTGGACTATGAGAAAGTGTTTGATTGGATGGAGACGTGGGCAGTGCTTGAGTCTCTCCAGCGGTGCCGTATTGACTATCGGTATATTGAAGTACTGAAGTGTTTGTACAAAAACGCCTACATGTCAGTCCGAGTACAGGAGCAGAGTTCGAAGGCAATTCCATTGCAAAGAGGCGTGAGACAGGGAGACGTTATATCTCCGAAACTGTTCACCGCTACATTGGAAGACGCCTTCAAGCTTCTGGAATGGCAAGGACTTGGCATTAATATTAACGGCAAACACATCACTCACCTTCGATTTGCCGACGATATTGTAGTCATGGCAGAATCCATGGAAGACCTCAGTACAATGCTCGAAGGCCTCCATCGAGTTTCCCAACGGGTAGGTCTTAAGATGAACATGGATAAGACGAAAATTATGTCTAATGCCCATGTTGTACCTACCCCAATATCAGTTGGGAACTCAGTTCTCGAAGTTGTTGACGAGTACATCTACCTGAGACAGACAGTCAAACTAGGCAGGTCCAACTTCGAGAAAGAGGTCAATCGTCGAATCCAACTCGGCTGGGCAGCGTTCCGGAAACTTCGCGAAGTCTTCTCGTCAAAAATACCTCAGTGCCTCAAGACAAGAGTCTTCGACCAATGTGTGTTACCAGTGATGACTTATGGCACTGAAACGTGGTCTCTTACTATGGGCCTCATAGACAAACTCAAAGTCGCACAACGAGCTATGGAGAGGGCTATGCTCGGGGTTTCTCTACGTGATCGAATCAGAAATGAGGAGATCCGTAGAAGAACGAAAGTCACCGACATAGCCCAGAAGATTAGCCAGTTGAAGTGGCAGTGGGCAGGGCACATAGCACGCAGAACAGATGGCGGATGGGGCCGAAAGGTTCTGGAGTGGAGACCACGGACAGGCAAGCGCAGCGTAGGTCGTCCACCGACACGGTGGACAGACGACCTGAGGAAGGTCGCAGGACGACGTTGGATGCAGGCCGCTTCCAACCGGTCCTTTTGGAAAATCATAGGGGAGGCCTATGTTCAGCAGTGGACGTCCTACGGCTGAGATGATGATGATGATGATTCAAACGTAAGTATAAATATTTACATCGAGTTTATTAGTAGCGCGGTATATGTTTTGACATGGTACGTGGTACTCACCACTCAATTTGTAAAAAAGAATATTAAAAACGATTTACTACTTTGACAAAATTCAACGTCAAGGTATTACACATTATGATATTTACATTTCATAAATATCATCATCACTATAACATAAAACACTAATCACTTGTTATCACATCATTTTTCATCGCCATTTTTTCATTTCATTGACTGTATTTGTGCACTTTCACGGTAGAAATCGTGAAATCCGTCAAAAGAAACTTCGTAGTTAGTTTTTGAGAGTAGGCCTCCTGAGCTGCACTATGTCTAAGTTACTATTTAAGGTTCTCTATCTCAGAAGGGTTTGGTAGACACGCTGTTTTAGTAGTTATTCCAATATCACCGATTACCATAATATAGGTTGTTATACTCGTGTTTTGGAAGTTACTCGTATATAAGAAATGTTACAAACACAAGTTAATTAAAACATTTGAAGAAAATTGGACGGATATTTTTCTTTTAAAAATTGTATTCTTATCCTACAGGACATATAGAAATTCTATCTACGTAGTTGATTGTAATAACAACAACTTGTACTGTTTGCACGTGTTTGCTAATTAGTATTTATACTAAGCAAAGCATAAACATTTCAAAGTAGCGATAGTAAGAAGATAAACAATAAATATTTTGCACGAAAAAAGGTATTAATGATTAAAATTAGCCTGTTTTCATTGAAATTAGCAAGCTAATTCGATGTTTGTTTCAAGGAATAAATGCTTCGAAGAACTACGTTGCTACGCCTACTACGACAATATTATCATAAAGTCAGTCTCTACGAACCTTATGTTATAATAATATTTCTATGTGAAAAATTATCGTGGTGGGGAATACGGAGGGCAAAAGGCCCCGCGGGCCCCCAACCAGATGGAGCGACCAATTGAAACAGCCTTCCTCAATCGAGTTTTGTTCAGTTGTCAGAAACGCGATGGATCAATCAAAATCAGAGGCACCGATGGAAGCAGATCATACGATCTCGGTGTACACCATCCACATCCACCGATGACCACGATCCTCAGTCTTGAGGAAACGACCACAGAGAGTGAAACATTAAAATCCAATTAAGGATCACATAGACCAATATGTCGGTTACCATATTATTGAATCTCTGATGATCGTGGGAACCATTTGATAGCTGCGGTGAAAAATAATTACGGACACTTGCAACATGTCTAGTTTGAAAAGTTTCTTTTTTATATCGTGCATGACGCAATATCTGAAGAAAAATCCGCTGTTATTACTGAGTTTTCCATCCCGGGATTGAAATTCAGTTAACAACGTTATAAGACTTTAATATGATTAAAAAGGAGCCTTGTACGACGTCCGCCATGCATATTACAGCAGGCCTAGACAAAAGATGTTTCTGTAATCGTTAACGCCAAACGACAACATCAAAATGTATGGCGTTGACATTATCTGTGGAAAAGTTACGTGACGTCGAGCTAAGTTCGTAGACACATTTTTTTTTTTTTATACCGTACTGGGTAGCACTTGACCACTATCTCACCTGATGCTAAGTGATGATGCGATCGATGATGGAGCGCGCTTACCCAGAAGATACCTATGCACTCGTGTTTTGAAGACCCCCATATCGTACTTAACCGGAAACACTGACTCAGGGAGGGTGTTCCATTCCCTAGCGGTTCGTTATTATATATATACACATTGTTAGTACGTACGTAGACACGCATATCTGTAGCGTGTGCGGAATATACAACATAATATATAATATGCACAATAATATATTATATATATAATATATAATTAAAACTTAAACATAAATATATTTTTTTCCTTTCCAAAGTAGTCACTGGAGGTTCATTATATAGTGGGGTTGTATAACAATAGGGGTCAAACCCATTGCCATTTCGCCAACTATTTTTGTTTACACACAGTACACACACATAGTAAACCATCTATAACTACAACCTGAAGATGGCAACCAGGGATCGAAACAGCGTGGTGATGGAGGCCCTGCTTCAGCGCAAAGTGGGCAACGTGGGCTCACAATAACCTGTAATGAAATTCTGTTTTTCCCCTGTTTGAATCTTTTTGTTTGTTGAAAATGTGTATTATTCTAATATATGATATTTTTCAAATTGTATAAAATGTATGCTAGCGTTAAATTCTCATATAAGTGGTGTAAAAATTGTAACTGACAAAGAGATGGTGTGGGCATTCAGAGCAGACATGCTCACGAAAATGTGTTGGCAAGCGATGGCGTGTGTTGCGGGTCGCCATCTTCCCTCAGAAATGGTTGAGGAAGGCGAAGGCTGGCACATGCGTCAACTCGTGAACGGGTGCTGTTTGCGGACACTGGTCTGCTGTGAATACCTACACCAACTCAGAATGAAACGATTCCATAACTTTAAGTTTTTAATGTATAATCTTAATTGTGTTATGTGTATCAGTTAAAAAAATTAGTATATAATATAGTTAATAGATAATTAGTTTAAAAAAAATAAAAAACGAAAACACAAAAAAACACAAAAAAATCTTTCATAACAATAAAAATAATATTACTAACAAAAAAAATGTTTTAATATGTTCCCCATGTATGTATATTTGTTGAATGTAATAAATTAATCGTAAGTAATAAATATCCCAAAAGTTGAAAAAAGGCACGGACCCTGGAGTCTGTGGAGTGTAGTATAATTAAAAAAAAATGTGTAAGAATTTATAAAATCGGTCTAGTAGTTTCTGAGTCTGTTCAATTCAAACTATCAATTTACATTTAAGGTATCAGAGTAATTAACTTATTAAATTTATTTTTCTAATATGAGCAATCATTTCAAAGTAAGGTGATGTAATTTTAAATAAATCTCTGTAGGCAAAATTGTTCGTGTCCAAATATCCTTAAAAAGTCGCAGATTTTTAAAATCTGGCAACACTGCCAACTATATATATATATATACTCGTATATTATATTTGCAGTTTCGCGCCATTATAAAAAATATTGTGGGCATACTTTTTTTCCGCTTGTGTGTTTTATTGTGTTTTTATTTCATGACTTGACTATATAACTTTTCTGGACTAATCCTTCTATATTTGTTTACTTTGGCAATCTTTATACTGGACTCCAAACTAAGCAAGTGATTATAATGTCAAAAAGAGTACGTACTTTAAACGCCCAGCTCGTGAATTGGTGGTGAATATAGGTGTATATAGGTAATGATGATATAATAAATAATGCGGGTGATTTGATGTCACGAAGGTGTTTTAGCTCATGCAAGTCAAGGATTGAGGGCTTTAATGCCGAATTGGGTAAAATTATAATCAATTTCTTAGTCTTCATACATTTCGATGAAATAATTATTGTTAGTAGTACTTTTGTAGTAGTATGTAATGTACCTACCTGTGTAAATAGTAATAGCAGACACGTTATAACTCTATTTCAAATTATTGTTGTTTGTTTGTCTTTGTGTGCTCCATCCATACTTACCAATTTCATCTAGCGCCGTGATTTATATAAAAAAAACAAAATTGCGGCCGGTTGATGCCAGCTTCCATACAAAGAGTTTCAAACCTCTATCGAGATCTCTTAAGAATCGGATATTGTCGTAACCGATTTTTTTGACCCCACCCCTATTTTACAATCTGTCTAAACTGTCAAACGGTATCTATTAGATTTGAAGGACTATAGATGTGCTAGGCGACCGTCAAGGGTGATGAAATGTAATGACAGTTTTTTTCCATTGTGATTAATTTTGTATTTGTATGTACGTAAGTCCTGTATTTTATTATTAATGATTAGTGATTGATATACTAAGTATTTACATTAACTTATATATTGTAGCAAATGTGTTGCACATGATGCACATATTTTATGACATTTTGGTATAAAGATAGATATGCTCTTGGAGAAGATAATAAGCTACTCAAAGTACTAATCCTGCGCAGACGTAGTCGCGGGCACCAGCATGTCATATATAAGATTGCTACAACTTTAATTCTTACAATAATGATTCATTAATGCATACCACGACATTATTTTGTAGCTCATGCTACGACAGATTTTTGTAGCCCATGCTACGAAAAAATATGTAGCACATGCTACGATGTTTGTAACCGTATTCCCATGATAATTTTAAAACTATGATTAGTTCAATCAATCCATCAGGTTATTGAATAAAAGATCACAACATATCACGTAGGAAGTAAAAAATAAAAGGTATGTTACGTATATTTTTAATCTATATTTTTTTAATGCACACTGAGACATGACATGGATTATTTACCCACCCCTTTCCAGCCGTCGATCGAACTACCTATTTGTGGAACTTGTCGCTGAACTATGTACTAAAGCAACATACAATTTAGAATTCAAGAACCTCCTTTGAGAGAGACTAGCTTAGTAACTGTTGGTACTAGTGAAGTTTAAACTTAGCACTACTCTGTGCATATTAATTAACCTTTCTGTGACAAATGAAAGAATACACCACCACTTCCGCTAGTCAAACATGTGAATTGAAGTACTTCCGCAAGTCCAAGATGAAGGGCGTCACGTGGTCTGACGTAACCACCGACAAACATAAAGAGCATGGCATTCTCCCGCCAAGAAAATGACCACGGAGAGCTTACCTGAAGACATGGCTAGGATTTTAGCTGCTTGTGGAATCTTGTCACAGTCAGCCAGATGGCAAAATACTTAGAAATATGTATTAAGGCTGATAATTATGAGCTAAGTAAATTTCTGTGTTGTCTGCTTACTGTAAAGTTACTTTTGTGAAATTTGTCTACGTTCGAATAGAACTTTCCAATGTTACTGATGTGGTGTTTATGTAGACTTTAATGCAATTGTTACATAGCTAATGTTAGCATCTTGTAAATTCAGTTGAATGTAATTGGTATATTTGAGTTTCAAGTTATGGAATACATGTGCAAAGCTGGTTTTATTGTTTTATTGTCATGGGTGTTACATTTTATATTATTTTAATCACGGTGGAATAAACTTGATGTTAAAATGAAACAAAAGTTAATTAAGTACACGTTAATATTAACATATAAATACATAAGGTTTTTTTTTATCAACGTATACATAATAAATAAGTAATTTGACAGTTTGCAGTGCAGATTGAGAGAAATGTTTGATATTTATTGAGTATTCCGAATAGGATTTCATTGCCACTATTTCACATCTTTCAAAACAAAAACAAAGATTTGCATAAATAATAGAAAACTCACATACTGGCCATTTTATTTTTCGTTGAGAGTTATGTAGCCTAACAGTTCTTAGTAAATTTCATGAGTATACAGACATGCCTGAGAAATTATTAAATACTGTCTGTAGTAGGCTCGGCCTTCGGCCTCGCCATAACCTCACTTCTTTTCTTGGTTTCTCTTTCATAAGAACCTTCAGACAATCATTAACACTACAAAAAAAGAATTAGCGATATTGTTCCGTCCGTTCTCAAGTTATAGCGTGACCAGGAGAAATAGGGGCTCATTTTTATATAAATCTATTATTATTATCATTTAGAAATGATCAAACTATATACTCCAATAGTATGGCAGTAATTAAGGATATATCAAAATATATTTGTTAAAATAATTACAAAATAAAGTTAATAAAAGTATTATGCCATCAAAAACAAAACTTGCGAAAAAAACATGTCTCGCCCAGTTACTGTTCTTTTAACGGAAAAAAGCTTTGAGACCCATGTAAAACCAAGTCGGTTAATTTTTCAGTCCCTATTTAAGGGAGCTTCTGTCGTAAGTTTTTACGTAATTAGCTAACCTAACAACATCTTATTGTAAGCATATATCAATAATAAAAATCTTTCATGTTTTTAAAGATAAATTGACTTGGCAATCGCACTACACAATCTTATTCGATGTAATTTGTATTACTTACTTGTAAGATACATTGTGTTTTCATATAAATATAAGCCTAATAATCCAGTTTTTGAAACCTTTGCTTTGATGGATGCGACGCAAGCGAGATTCACTGCTTCAGTGCTTAATGCGGCACAATTTTGTCATAACACACTGGTTTTTGTCAGAAATGTCCAAAACTCTACCTACTACTGCGGACCCTATGATAGAAGTGCTACGTGCGGCATTTTGTGTGCTGGAAACTAAAATGTAGTTACTGGCTTACACGTAATATCTTACCAAACTGAAAGAGCCAATTTGTATATTTATTTTCCGCATACAGTCGTGTACGAGTCCATGAAAGCTGTCATCGGTTTCAGCCAAGTGGTGCACTGCGAGCCACATTGCATCAGTCATTGCTTCCACCAGCGGTTTCTTAGGTGGAACCTAAAACCACAATTCTTTTATAAATAGCTTGCCAAGTCACTCTGCTCCACCCAGAGGATTGGCCATTCTTATTATTCTAAAGGAACATTTTCCTACGAAAAAGTAATTTGTTTTTGAAGTGAAAACGTCTATAGGTGCGTTGGACATTTTATGGGCAAATAAAAATCATGGAACTCACGTCATCGTCTTTTTGGGAAAAAAATCAAGGAATTTGCGTCATCGGCACCGTCAGTCATAGATATAATAGTAAATAGGGCGAAGTCTGTGCCGTCACTCACCGAACGCTTTGTCATAGATAATTTAGTTTTGAACTTCTTTAGATGTGATAATGGTTTTCATAACTACCCATTGTTGTTGATTGTTTATACGACACACACATAAAAATAATTAGAATAGTTTTCACTTCTATTGGTAGTTCCCAAAACTGCCCAAATGTTTAAATCTTTTTTTGGCTATCCTTATTCCCAATCAGATTCAGTGCGATTAAGTAACGTACACAATCAATCACTAACTTTGTCATTTATAATATTAGCGTGATTTATTATGCTGCTACTAGGAGTTAAAATTAAACTAGATTTTCATTCGTGGCATCAAGTGGCAAGTGTGATATTAAGCGCCGCGCTTGCTATAGTATAGCGGCACAAAGTAGCCGAACGTTTCAATCTTGACATTTTCTAATTATCTAGCTCTATGCAAATTACCTACTAATGGTAAGTTTGAGGAACATTTATTAGTAATGGCACAGCATAGTTTTAAACACTGTGGTAGTAGCGGTAGTAGTGTGTAAACATTCCTGGTAGGTCTGCTAAACATTACCGGTAGTGCTGTGTGTCTGATACTCCAGCGGTACTCACCGAGATAGCCGTTTGTAAAGATTTTGTACTATTAGTAATATTAAGTAAAATATGTACAAGTCTATTACTTTCTGGTTATAATTAAGACTGATATTTATATATGTAATAGCTATTCGTAACGATTCGTTTGTCCAGGACACCAAACTAAACTAGCGAACAAAATTATATTTTTGCAAACTATTGTTTAGTTTATTATTTGGTTTTATTCTGTTCATAATACAATTTAAATATGCTTCACTAGCAAATGCCAGTTCTCTACCATTTTAAAATAAACGGATTTTCAACTTACCACTTTCGTCCCAGCCGGACCGCGCAGTATAAAGTTCCACTGGTCAGGGGTCACCAATCCGGCATTTAGAAATATTGCCATATTCAGTAAGAAGCTAAACACCAGCTTGTGCCTTTCGAAGAGCCCTCGCGACACGTTCCGGTATACTGAGAGGGTGATTTCTCGGTGCAGTATATCGAGACGAGTCTCTAGCAAGTCCGATTTCTCGCTTTTCTCGATCACAAGGTTGAATACCTGCGAGGGCACACACATTTTAGTAACAGATACATTATTTTGCTCCAAGGCTGTTTAGGGCAGTACGCGGATAATACTCATTGCTAACCCAAAACAAAATAGTTTATACAACACCCACTCAGAAAGTGTCTGATTACTCGTTCATAAACGGGTTACAAACCTTGTCAATACTGAATTTCATTTTTGCCCTCCGTAGCAGGGCAGAAATGTTGTATGAAAATCCATTTCTGCCCTGCTAGCATTCTTTTGTTGTTTTAGTAGCAACATAAAAAATACAAACGCCAAATCTCATAAAAGTTTTATATCCGATATTTAAATCCGATCAGAAATATAGGTGGAAATAGTTTTTTGTACTCGACTTTCAATTAAAGGAGGCTAGCAACCTTTTTATGCACTACAAAAAAAACATGGCGGCAATTTGTTTTGTATGGTTAAATTTTGTTTTCATTCACACAAAGGTCTTCAGGTCCCAAACTAGGCAGAGCCTGTATTATGGTATCCTGATGACTGATATACATACTTAAATACATATACACACCCAGACACAGATCAAACAGACATGTTCATGCACACAAATGTTTGACCTGTCCGGGGATCGAACCCGGGACCAGCGGCTCAGAAGGCAGGGGTGCTACCAACTGCGCCAACCAGCCTTATAGAATAATATATAATAATATATATAGTATATACTGTAACGTAATAAAATGATTCACGTAGTGTATGTGAAACTGGTTTCCACGACACAGGGAATCCTAGTGTGGAGACCAGGGCAAATAACAATATTATGTATACTAGTATAAAGAGAATGTTAATATGATGTTAATTTAACTTATTATGAGACTGTAAAGTGTTAATTTGGCTCAAATAAAATTATTATTATCTTCCTATTCCATTTATTTCACGGATTACGTCCGGTCCTTTGCAAAGGCATAAGTGGGGTTGTGGCCAACACTTAGAGGCCTGTTTGGTATGAAATAAAAGATACAATGTAGTATAAAAAACAGTCATTTTGGATGAAGGGTAACATGGTACTTATATCTATTACGAAAATGGGTAAAATGGTAAGGCTGTTTATATGAACTAATTAGTGATAAGGGATATACCTAGTGGGCTATGGACGAGACTACGGCACCTGCCAATTTTAGTCTCATTTTAAAATATTTAGGCAGGTGGTGACTTGCCACCCACTAAACGGGCCCCATAAGAGCCACCATCAATGATGACAAAAGGGGCAACGTTGGTGTGGATGGCTAAAGGGTGTCGAGAGGTGTGCTGCGGTTTCACTAGAGCGCTACTACCGGCGTTACGCCCTTTAACTATTCCACCCTTGGAGCTTTTTGTTACTTGCTCTTACGTCTCCACCCCCAGACGGCCAATTAAGGCAAGCCGGGGGTCAGGGGTCTCATTTAGACCCAAGGAGAATCAGGGTCCGCGGTGTCGCCACTCACCGACGGCTCGCTACAAAGCCGCCCCTGCGGAATTATTATTATTATTAATATAATATAATAGAAATCCTTGCGAGCTTCCCTTTCACGTACCCCCACATGAGTTCATTTGGATTTAAATCCGGATGGTATGAATGTAAGCGAAGCACGATATGCTTATTTTTTTTAATATTTCATCAATTTTGTACTGTTTCTACGTGTTTTAGGAAAACGGTTTTTCCGTGGTGATTTGAAAGTTGCTGTGCTGCCTTGTGCTTCCATGAATTTAGTTTCTTTTATAATTTGTTTAACGCTGGTTTCAGACAAACCTGTGGCTTCGGCAACAGTTTTTACTAAATTAATATCGATTACGTATTCGGCCGACGTTCGGTCATCTTTTAGCCTTTCAAAAATTGGTACACTTTATGTAAAACTTCCTTAAGTTGTCTTGAGATAGTCTTACTCATCCTGAGATCTTAATCTCGTGTGCGTCGAACTCTAAGTAGTACGGAATGTTGCCGCTTCGACTGCGCGGCCGAGACTGCCATATTTGGCAGTCTCGCGGAACGGTCGCGTACGAGTTTGCCGGGCTATAGTACTTTTTTGTCATTTAGTTTCTTAGTAGCATTCCTAAAACAAAATTATTATTTATGTTTTGCTAATTTATCCATTTTAATAATTTCTTCGTTCTTCTGACACCATTTTAGATTGTTTTTTGAATTTACTTCTACTAGAACGCATTCGTTAATATATCTAACCAGTAGACGGTCTCCCAGCGAGCAGCCAGTACGAGAAGTACATGCGAGCGGTTTCATGTATACATCTAACGTGATGATTCCGTCCCACTTTTTTCTTACTGTGATATTTTGATATACCAGGGCCCGCCCTGTTTCATAAAGCTACAAGTAACAATTATTGTTAAATAAAATAGCAGAATTGACCTAAAGTGGCAACAAATACAATATTATATTGTAGAAAATCTCCTACGTGAAACACTAGTTCTGAATAATATTTCCACTTTAGGCCAATTCTGCTATTTTGCTTAGCAATAATTGTTACTTGTAGCTTTTTCAAACGGGGCCCAGAGTGTAAATTACTACTCAAAATAGCGCCTATATGTAAAGTGCTTACAATCTCTTCGTATAATGAACTAATAAATCTACGGTGTTCATACAAATGCGTACACGACTTTTTATTTATGCACTATACACCTTTCATATCCAACTATGAAGCCACCAGAAATAAAAAATACAGCTCAAGAGTAGGTGACTCAAAGTAGATGAGAGAAATCAAATATTCAATCGGAATTGGACATTTGAAATGCAAAATTATGGTGGTTCACAGTTGCAATTTTTTGACAGTTATTTTTTAATAAATAAAACGGAATTAATGTGAGACTTACAATTGTTTTTGTTTAATTATTACAAAAATTATAATGAACGCGAGTTTCAATAACACAGTTAAAATATCCTGCGCTAAATCTGCGTGGCTACTATGATGATATAGGTTAATTTATAAAAATCTAACATTCCTATTATTATACATTCACGCCAAATCTTGACCCTCCTTCGAGCTTTCAGTTAAAATGAAAATTCAAAGACGCAAAATGTGACTCTAGAAGTGTAGACTTGGTGAGGTGAAAAAAAAGTAAGACTAGCTCTTGCCTAAGTGTAGTTCGAGGAGCTTATTGTAAGTACTCTGAGGGACTTATTGTCAGCGTCCATTAGTGCCGCTTTTAGTCTGCAAGTAATTTTCCCTAGTGCCTGTAACACCTCTTTGCGTTTACAATGAAATATAAATTGGGATTAGTTTGCTGGAGATATTGTGTTGCTGTGCCGAGGCAGCAACGCAATATCTCCAGCCAACGGAATTGGTTGAAACGATGGTACGATATTCTTTTTTTTACATAAAGTTGGAAAGAAAGGTAGAAATCTGTCTGAATATCAGCTGCCCGTCTTTCTATGCTGTTTAAGCTGTTTGTCTGTCTGCAATTCTGTTCATTCTGTGCCTTCATCACGTATTGACTGCCACTCTATGGATTATTTTCTACCGCCCTCTAAAATGGAGGAGGTGCTATATACAACTGTATTTTTTTATGTTTGTTACCTCATAACTTTTGACTGGGTGAACCGATTCTCAAAATTCTTTTTTGTTTGAAAGCTGGTGCTTCCTGTGTGGTCCCATTTGCTTTTTATAAAATTCGGTTCAGTAGTTTTTAGTAACACTCAAATACTTAACTAAATAGAGTGGAAGTCGGTTTAAAATTTTTCAAATTGTACTTGTTATACATGATTTTTTTGACCATTGGCACAGAATAAATAATGATACTACGTCATTGGCTTTGGACATATTCTTTTTTGAAATATTTGTGCTTTCCTCGTATGTTCCACCCCGGAAAAGCTTCGTTTGTTGTTCGAAATCTGGAAGTTTCTTATATTCATTATTCATTTTCGTCGCATTCGAATTTATTTGAACGATGAACTAACTTACCTTTCTAACCGACTGCAGCGAAGCCTATTAGGAGGGTTTTGTGTTTAACCTGTATGTATGTATGTATGTCTATTCCTATGTCCCTTCGTAGCTACTTAACGGCACAACTTTCTACTATTGTTCAGAAAAGAAGTTCGTCCTTAAAGTCTTTAATGTCTTTTATTTTTACAACGAATAAACACTAATTTGTTACCTTTCTTATGTGGCTTTCCCTCGGCAGCAAAGTTATTTAGCACCTCGTAACTTACTCGTATCAGAAAACCACTTTCCAGCTATGCATAACATTTAACTATTGTCATTTAACCATCTGTACTTGGTATATAAAAGGGTTATGTATTGACTATTCGTTTTTGTAAGTCTGGTTTACGTAGTACGTAGAACTAAAAGTAGTTAGTCACTAATTTAAGTGCGACAAGTACAATTTGATAAAATTAATACCGACTTCCATTCTATTCAGTTATTAGAGTATAACTCAAAAAGTAATGGACCGTATTAGATGAAATTTAAATGGGAACACACGGGAAGCACCAGCTTTCAAACAAAAAGAGTTTTGAGAATAGGTTCACCCTATCGAAAGTTATGAGGTAAGAAATATAAAAAAATTAAAAAACGTACAGTCGAATTAAGTACCTCCTCCTTTTTGGAAGTAGGTAACTAAACGGATAACAAATGTATAAATTGAAACGAAATAAACAATAATACACATGTTCCTATAATTTGGGAAGCTAATATACATTTTCCAAGATTCTGTGTATAATTAGAGGTCTACTCTTACTTATTGTGTAGTAGAGCTTTGTCTAATTGGGTGTACAAGCTACAAAGTCTGAGTATGTAATGACGTCAACTGATGTAATTACGTGACCAACACGTCTGCCGCAACCACAATTGCTTGTTTACGTCATTAACACCTGGGGGCCGATTCCACTAATTAAATTGCAATCGAACCGTAGCTGAATGGCAACATTTATGCGCATTCTTATTCTGCTATTGTAAAACAGTCCAACTGCAGTTACGTTTCTATTGACGCCAGCGATCGATCAAAACTTTATGTTCTGCTAACTCGATAGATCATGAACGCGTTGTTAACTCATATTTGTATATAGTAGTATCAATTATACAGGGTGTCCCAAGAAGTAGTGATATACTGAAGCTGGGAGGTAGAGGACCTAGAGGGCTATCTGAATCAACCCATATATGTTCCGCGATTTTTCGTATTATCGGAGTTGGACTTTTTTTTAAATTTTTCACCTATCGCCGAGTACGATGAGATTTTTATTTATGGCGACGTGAATTATTGCGAAAGGTGCTTGATTTTTTTGGGCTAAGCCAATTCAGTATGGTAACATTTACTATCGTCAGATCTTTGAATAAAATAAAAAAAAATGCCAAGAAAGATAAAATTACCCAGTATGTTCACAGCTTCAACGGCCCTTAAAAAAACAAAATCACATAAAAAAATTCCGTTTGAATTTTAAAAACTTGCTCTATCTATCAGGGTAGCTACCCTGAAAATTTCATTTTATTATTCACACGGCTTCTGCTGCTTCTACTGCAAAATTTTAATTTACATGATGATTAATGCAAGTAAAGCAAAACCAGCATAGTACTGCAGTGTGATGGTGCACCATGCCGTTTTGCCTTGGGCGTGAGAAACTATTTAAATCAAAGATACCCTAAAAGATGGATTGGTCGTTGCCTGCCTTATAGCCTGGCCTCCACGGTTCCCCGACCTAAACCCCATTGATTTTTTTGTATGGGGATACTACAAAGACCTCGTCTACTCGAAAGAATGCCGCAATTTGGACGAGTTAACCTGGACATTGAGAGTAGCAGAAGAAACCATTAAAAATAATAAAAGTGCATTCAGACGTTTAAAATACAACTTTTTCCAGCGATGTTGCACTTGCATTGAGCAACATTTTGAAAATTTATTGTAATTAAACACCTTGTAATTGGTTTTGCTTTACTTGCATTAATCATCATGTAAATTAAAATTTTGCACTTACCACATTTAGATTTCAATTTTTTATTGAAGCCGTATGAATAATAAAATGAAATTTTCAGGGTAGCTACCTGATAGATAGGGCAAGTTTTTAAAAGTCAAACGGTATTTTTTTGTGATTTTATTTTTTTAAGGGCCCTTGAAGTGTGAACATTCTGGGTAATTTTATCTTTTTCGGCATTTTTTTTTATTTCATTCAAAGATCTAACGATAGTAAATGTTACCACACAAAAAAATCAAGCATCTACCGCAACAATTCACGTCACCATAAATAAAAATCTCATCGTACTCGGCGATACGTGAAAAATTTAATAAAAATCTTAACTCCGAAAATACGAAAAATCGCGGAACATACATGGGGGTGATTCAGATAGCCCTCTAGGTCCTCTACCTCATCATGACCGTGTCCTATATCACTACTTCTTGGGACACTTTGTATATTTATTAAAAAATAGCGTGTATGTTATGTTTTTGTGACGCTACAATCCAATTTGTCTATGGAAATAGTAGAAAGTATCGAACGACAACCGGAGTTGAACTGCAGTTGCAGCGGTATGGATTGTTGAACGTTGTGAAATAACAGGATTGGCCTCCTGGTTGCTACACGATCGAGATACAGCTAGATAACAAGCTCAGGAACTAACAAGCCCGGGTATAACATGACCTGGAAATAATTCGCAGCGTTGCCGATTGGAGAGTAACTAGATCTAGTTTGCGTAAAATCACGCTCGAATAAATCCTGCTCAATCAAACTTCTCGACGAGCACTAGTTGCATATTGCTTCAAGATTGCGTACTATGATTATTATAAAAATAGGTTTATTTATTTAGATCTTGTTACTTTATATTAACTTGGAGCATAGAGTTTTTATAAAATAGTTAACCAGAGTTTGCTTTTTGTATTGGAATTAAGTCGTGATAAAATAATATCAAATTATACGTTCAACGAATTTGATATTATTTTATCAACACGTTTAGAATTCTTATGGAAATTATGTTTATGTACCGCCTCCCATGTTTTAATCAAGTCTACACTAAATCATTAATAAAGTTTTATTATTATATAATATTATTTATTTAGTTTTGATTAACGAGTGTGTATTATGCAGATAAAGGCGGTATGGTGAGAGGCAGAATACTGAGCGCTGTCGAACTGCTGTATACACTCATGTCTCCACAAACGGGGGCATTCGTTTCCTTCAGAAACAGGCGCGTTGCTTTGTGATAGACATCCGACATATGTCGATTCTGACATTACTATGAATGTGCATTTGTTACCATAAACGACGTGGTTTAGTTCGTTCTTTCGCGCTAAGTTTAATTCGTTACTTTAAAATACTTACTTCCGAAACAACGTGAGACAGGCTAACACTGGACTAAGTCATGCATCAGATCTAGTAAGGCTTAGCTTAGCTCGCTTTAAGTTTAAGTGATATAGGAAATAATGTCATTTTTCGTTTTTAGTCACTAACACAAGTTTTCAAATGTAACGCAGGGGACAGCAAATATATATAAAAATCTACGTTACGGCCTTAGGTTCACGAAGACTTATATACATGACAATTGCTAAACATCAACAACAATCATAAACAGTGTTTATTGTGCCGTAGCCAGATTGTGGGATCTGTTTTTAAATACAAACTTATTTCTTATTTGTTTTTATATAGCTTGCCTGGGCAACATTATTTGTAACATTAACATGAGCAATGGTTTCTTTCACGATTTAGAAATATAAATGAACTTTCAAGGCACGAGCGAGACCTTTTACGCCGATGTTAGCAAAGGTCCAAATTTGAGAGGAAAGAAATCAGGTCAAGAGTAATCTTAACTGAATAGGATGTATGAGAAATATGACAAGAGTGGTTATAAGCTTTCCGCAAGTGCACTTACCTGATTGAAATACTTTAAAGAGAACTGATACATAGGGTCTATATCAGCAAGTTGCGCTACTGCGAAGTACAATACTGCTCCTCTAGTAGCTACTGTGCGATATTTCTCCCGAGCCGCTGATATGCTGATCTCAGTCGCTTCAGTCTCCTCTAGGCGAGCGTTTATGATTTCTGACGTTTCCTGAACAATAAACATTTATACACCATTAATTTGAGACCTGTTACGTATGCATTAGTTGCTATTGCAACTGGAATTATTGCGAGACTGTATATAGAAACCTAAATACTAGTTGGTCTAAAATGTTGACGAAATTTCAATCGCGCGACGAAAAGTTTGATACATACTCGTATTCATGTAACTACCTACCTAAGAGTAAAACTGAACAGAGGCCGTAGGGCGTAGATGAAAATCAGTTGCGTTCTGTGTTTTTAGATTTGTAAGCATTACACGATTTGTATTTATTACAGTAAGTATAGTGTCCCGCTAATAAGACAAATGAGTTTCACACACAATGAAAAAAAACATGTTTGAATAGGTGGTGAGTTTTCTTTGGTAAAAAGTAACAAATTAGTGAAAATTTTGCTAATTCCTTTCATTTTAGTAATACATTTAATTTCTTGGCAAAAATTGACCCTTATCAGCAACAGTATCTATTGGGACTATAACACAGATCTTTTTTTCAAAATCGTTCGGCTCGATTTCCGTCAAAACTAATAGTAAAAAAACCTAAAGATGCAATTATTGTCTTCTTATAAATCTGGGGCATGCCTTCTATCACGACTTATTTATAACTCTCGTGGTTTCGGACTTGGCCATCACCGCTCTTCTCAAAAAGTGCAGTTCAGTAGTTACTCGTGAGATCCAGTTGCAATTCTAAAGCTATTGTACTACTTGCGACTGCGTCATCTATACTAATATTATAAAGAGGAAAGATTTGTATGTAAGTATGTTTTTAACGAATTGGCTCAAAATATAAAAGACCGATTTAAAAAAAAACACTAGGTATTTGAAAGCTACATTCACGCTGCGTAACATTATTTAATATAAGTATCTAAGATTTATCATCATCATCATCATCATCCGTCACCGCGCGGGTGAAACCGCGGAGAGCAGCTAGTCTATTCGTAAAGTGAGATATCAATCAAGCGTAAGCTTAGCAAATATATTAAATATACCGCACATTAATTAATACCACTACTCTCTTCTTAATCTCACCCCTAAGTTATGCATAAACTAAAAAGATGCACAAAGATTATTTTATAGACTTCATTTTTAAAGTAAATAACAATCACTCGTATCCATAATAAATAAAGGGGCAGCAGCGGTGTCTTAAACGCCTACGTTTCGCTAGACATGTTTTTAGTCTTGTTTCATAAGAGGCGACTCTTGCAAACCACGGGGCACTCTTTCAAAATTCCTTTGTCAGAAAAAAACCAGTAACTGTCCAACCCGGGGATCGAACCCAGGACCTCGAGGTTCCAAAACGGCACTTCTACCTCTATACCAAGACCAAGCGAGTGAAGCCGCTGGCGGGTCAGCTAGTAATAAATATGTTGATTGTTTACTCACCTTACTCTCGTTTAGTGTCTCAATAAGCTCTTCATCATCGAGGATGTTTCCCGAAGACGCATACAACAATCTTAAGATCTTATCCTCAATTTCTAATAGCGTCGCTTTATCGGCATTAATGCGGACGATCAGCTCAGTCCTCTGGATTTCAAGGTCTGGTCTCTCCAGTCTTACCACATCCCTAGATACAGCGTATATTGTATGAGAAACAGTTTATACGTGTAAACAAGTACCTGTAGCGAATTACGTGACGTCACTAGCTCAAAGGTGCTTCCGATTCTATGTATCCTGATATGTAATCATCAAGCAAATATATCCAAGACGCAAGAAACAAATGATTTTGCTCTCATGATATCAATAGCTTTTCACCTGAATAACGAAAAACTACAAGAAAACTAGAAGTAACTAAATTAAACGTTATTCATTAGATACGCTTTAAAGTCCTGAGTGAGAGAAATCGACTGTTACTAGTTTTATTTAACTGTTTACGAGCGAGGGAGATGGAAATAACTTTTAATTATTCATCTATAGCAGTCCACTTCTGGGCAGTATAATTCACAAATGCATACCTATATTATTATTACAAATGAATGGGTTTATGTGTCGCTAAGCGCAAAACTCGAGAACTACTTAACCAAATCGGCTAATTTCGTGTTTAAATATTCTTCATAGGAACGTTTCTCGTTTGTTCGTTAAAATCTGAGAAACGTTCCTATTAACAGAAATACCTGAAAATGGCAAGTAAAATTATTTACAAGCCGTCTCAAGGTATCATCCAGTCACTGGATGAGAAGGACCAACGACTGTTCAGTGCATAGAGATGTAGAGAGATGCCGATCCGTGCGCTGAGTACAAAACCTAATGTCGCAAGCAGCAGCCGTATTCCGCGCTTGACCGTATTCTGTTAGTTTCAATAAGTTAATTATCCACTGCGGTATTAAAACTTTTAATATTCGTAAGAACAGAGCAAGCATTGTAAGCGGTTTACATGCAATATCGCGACCGGCGTTCAGTCACATAATGTGTCTGTTTTTGGACATATTTCTGCGACACCGCCCCCCCCCCCTTTTTTTTCTCCCTTGTTTCTGTGATCTGTGGTTCAGTGTCATGTATTGAACGAGATATACGTCTGTGAGTTCGCCAGCAACACCCGTTCACGAGTTGACGTTTGTGACAGTCATCACCTTCCGCAACTATATTTGAGGGAAGATGGCGACCTGACTCACGATGCCACCGCTTGCCATCATCTCTTCGCGAGCATGATTGCTCGGTATGCCAATTCCCACCCATTACACGCTTAAGAGTATGATGATTTGCATCATGATTGACATCTCATTTCAGTTGGGCCTCGATCACTACGCTGGTACAACATATCATAATCAGCCCATTTTGCTCCCACTGCTGAGGCACGAGTCTTCCTTTAAGAAAGAGGAGTTGGGCCATAATCCACCACGCGGGCCACGTGTGGATTGGTGGATAGGTTAGTCCTAAGACAAAACTGGGACCGATGGCTTAACGTGCCCGCCGAAGCACGGAAGCGCTCAGTTGAATAATGCCAATAGCGGTCACCCATCCAAGTCCTGACCGCAGCAAGCGTTGTTTAACTTGTTGATCGGTTAAGATCGCTAAGTCGAGCTCCGCTGATTATCTTAGTAACCACGAGTTTCTAACCCAATATGACTTATAACCTCGAAATATCTACTAATAATAGCTACAATACAACTGCTAGTAACGTAACTGGAAGCTATTAAACTTTATTCTAAATACTTAACAGTCAGTATTATGTAATGTTAACCATGTAGACGGGCCTTTTTGTAAAAATTTGATTACCATTAAAATTTCTTTGACAATAAACGATTTATAAATGATGATAAGTAAACGTCTGAAATTATTTGATTAATTTCATAAAAGGATTTCTTTTGACTAAAAAGTTATACTCACGCCAATAGTTGATCCTCGAGGCCTGAAAGCGTGACAGTGAAGTTGACCAGTGTCACTTGTATACATATTTCGGGCAGGTAATGCGGATTTGCGAGCTTCGTGGTAAGGTATAGCCGGAAATTAGTGTCGTATTCAATGTCACTGTCCCCAAGGTGGATAAGCAGACGGCCCGCCTATAGGGAGTTATGAAGATAAAATAATAAGATTGTTTATTTACCAAATAATGGAATCGACTAACGTGTGAAATAACGTGTACAATTCGGATTTCCGAAGTACCTATTATCACAATATTGTGCGCATGGTACCCACTTCGACAAGTTATTTCACACTTTTTAGTGTTCAAGTTGGTTCCATTTTTACGACCCTTATTTGCGACCCTTGCTACTTACGGGATCAATTGTCATTCACCGTCAATACCTACCCTTATTGACGGTACATGACCATCAACATAATGAATGATCATCAACATAGACAAAACATCTTTCAGTTATTGAAGTTTAACTCAAAAACAGCTTGACCAAATTTTGAAATGATAATTAAATGGAACCACCTCGGAAGTAAACTCTACCAAACAAAAAAGAATTATCTAAATAGAAAGTTATGCGTGGTTAATTATAAGAAAATATATACGCGTCAACTTGAGAACGTCCTCCTTTTGGAAGTTGGTTGAAAAAAGCTTGTGTAGCCAGGAGAAATCCAAACAAATATGATTGAAGCGAGATCCCAATGTGAATTTTGGTTATAATCATGATTATTGTAGATTTAAAGCTGAAGTTATACAACTCCAATAACAAACCAAACGCATCAGCGGCTGCTAGACAAAGCCGTACTACAGACCGTACCACGATACGGTTACTAATTGGTATAGCTTGTTGAATGGTTAGTTTAGATGGCTCTCGCTACTGGCTATCCACCATGGATATATCGCCGCTGGATAAGTCCTAAATACTTGTAGTGAGTTCTAGGCATTCTAAAAACTCAAACAATAGGATATGTAGAGAGATTTTGGAAATATAGTTAAATTAAAAATAAAGGTTACCAAATTAGTAAAGAGTGAGTTCCCTTAGTTAATAACCACGTTTCCACAATACAGTAATCCTTAGAAATTATCATATTATTCATTAGTTGTAAAGATAAAGTTAGTGTGCAGATGGATTACCTGCATGAAGGTCTGTTTCAAAAGCACTGGGGCAAGAGTAGCCTCTAGTGTCTCCCCAAGGTCCTCAATCAGCATGGGCCACCCCAAGCGTATACTGTTTTCTAGGATACGAAGGTACCCAGTATCATTCAATTTCGTTATTTGAAGGCCAGATTCTCGTTCCATATTTTTTATCCATCTATTAGCCTAAAAGAGAGATTTTACTATAATTATAATAAATTAATATTATATAGTATATAATATTATATAATTTATAATATTATAAATTATTCTGGAATATATTTTTATAATATAATTTTATACCTATTCCAAAATACTTTAAGAATGTTTAATATGTACATATTTTGTACAGGTATATTATAGGGTGTTACGTTTCAATGCACGATATAAATCAAGCTATATAGCATCTGAGGTTTGTTAAGGTCTATTTCAATAATTTCACATTTAATGAATAGGCTGGTTCAAGTACACACCTATGTATAATTTGATATATTTATTATTTCAAACAATCCACTTGAAAATATCGCCTTTTCACCCTTCATGGAATCTATTAATATTGGAAATCTTTAATCATACGTTTACGCCGTTTCATTACAATTATACATTTTTACATAAATAACCACCGTTTATTATAAGTTTTAGGTGCGCCCCGTGGTTGCATCCGCGTGGTGATAGATGATGATGATGGAAATTATAATTTATTATGCCCTTCCCCAGGATATAATCTATCTACTTGCCAAATTTTATCGAGATCCGTTCAGCCGTTTAGGCGTGAAAGCGTAACAAACAAACAAACAAAGTCACTTTTGCATTTATAATATATGTTAGGATATTAATCAGCACCAGGCGAAATCATCAATAATCTTAACAAGGTTTTTTTGTTATATTTGATTTTCTAATAAATATCTCAAAGTTATAAAAACGTCACTATGCCGCGTCGATACATGCGTGGTAAACGATTGTAACATTTGCTAACCTGATAAAGTCAAAGTCAAAGTCAAAGTCAAAATCATTTATTCAATTTAGACATCAAAGACGCACTTATGAACGTAAATTTTCCATTATAATGTACTTTACAGACTACCGCCGCGTTCCAAAATATATAGAGCCTACCGAGAAGAAGCGGCAAGAAACTCGGGGCCATTCTTTTTATATAGACGTTTTTACAATGTTTCTACTTACGTATTACAAATATTACATTTTATGGGTGGCAGAGAGACAGCTTGCCAGAAGTGGAGTATTCCAAGCATCTTTATCTTCTATATAATGTCGGACTTTATGATTAAATTTTTTTTATTAAAACCATTTTTACAGTCAACTTGAATTTGCCCTCTGTGAGCTCAGTTATGTCTTTTGGGATTTTATTGTAATAACGCACACAATTTCCTAGGAACTACTTATTAGTCTTCGCAAGTCTAAAACTAGGTACAGCTATCCTAATTGTATTTCTGGTATTAAAAGTGTGGTGATCACTATTTAATTTATATTTAAGTAAATTTTTACAAACATTATATTTATATTATATTTTCAAATACATATAAGGAAGGTAAAGTTAATATATTGATTTCTTTAAATAAATCTCTCAATGATTCACGGGGACCCATTTCTTATATAGCTCGAATAATACGTTTCTGTAGGATAGAGATGGTCTTAATGTCAGCCGCTGAGCCCCATAGCAATATCCCATATGACTTTACGCTGTGGAAATATGCAAAATATACTAACCGGGCGGTAGAAACGTCTGTTAGCTGTCTTATTTTACGTAGGTACCGCATTTTCAGAAGAACTGAGTTTGGTGCAACATACCTGTTCCTGCGGGTCTATAGTAAGAGGCCACCGGCCAGCTCTGGTCACCAGAATGCCATTTTCAGTAGAGATGGAATCTCGAGGCAGACCTTGTGAATTCCACGTGCGGACGGTGAATGAGTCAGCCATTATGGAAATTAGACTAAAGAAAACAATGAAAATCATTAGATGTTTACTAAAACTAGTACTTCTGTGAAATAAAGTCTTATGTGAGCGGCAATTTTTCGCAGTACTTTAAAACCTATTATCTCGGAAACCAACCGCTTGATCAATTATTCTCATATTCAAAATTCCTCTTTAAAGTCCTATACCTATTGTGTAAACCAAATTTTACCAAAATCAGTCAGTAAATAGCGCCACAGACAAACTTCCCCCTTCTTTACGAAAAGTATTCCTCCCACTCAAAGTCGTCGATTCAGAAAAAATATATTAAATAGTAGAACATGCGTACCAATTTTCTTCATATTTGCTTAAAAAATGGGACCTTTATAGGAAAACGTACATACAACCTAACAAAGCTGACGCATCGCTCGCTCGGGCAAAAAAAACCAAGGCATTACATATTTTTCTCGTGACATCTAAATAAAGCACAGTTTAAATATGTGCGTGCATAGATTTCAGTAAATTTTCGACTTTTATTATTATATTGGTGCAGTACGCTGCTAATTTCACCTGTACTATTAGTTTAGTCAAATTACTCGTAGCGACCTTGCATTACAGCACGTACAGATGAACGCTGCGCGCTCACCGCCCTCTATCGCAAAAAAACAGTTTAGGCCATGAATTCTAAAAACAATTTTATAGGTGATGTTAGCATCATTGTGGCAATAGATATTGAGATAATCGCGAAAACCATTTTTACCTGTGACCTTGAATAACTTGCGACGCAGGCACGAGACTTTATGAGACAACTTTTAGAACGCCAAATTCAAGGTATGTACGTAAAAATGTATAAATTCAGCTTATGATCTCTCATTCTTACATTGACTCATTTATTATGCTAAAGAGTGACTGGACTATATTGAAATTATCTACATGGACTATCACTATTCGGGATGAGCTATTCAGACAACATTAACTGTAAACACATCTTTCATACACTCCATCTCTCTCTCACACATACACTCACATTATTTATTTTCATCTCTTAAATTTACATTTTATAATATTTGAAAAAAACAATATAAAAATATTATAAAAACCTAAACCTAGCTTTCCGCCAGTAGCGGGGCAGGGCCCAAGCTACCGGTGGTCAGGGCTGCAGAGTGAGGAACCTCCTGACGATGCGTGCCGTGTCAAGGAGCTTTCAGTATCTGACCCTTGATCCAACCATCAAGTGAGAGCCTTTTGAGATATTGGTCGAGACTCTTCGCTATAAGGCTGTTTGCCGAAACAACTATCGGAACAATGATCGTTGAGCCAACACCCCATGGCGGTAACCTCGTGGGCCAAGTCAAGGTACTTGCTTAGTTTGTCCTTCTCGGCTTTGACGAGGTTCTCGTCATGCGGAATGGTAATGTCAACGAGCACTGCTCGGCGCTGAGATCGATCTACTATCCCGATATCAGGCTTATTGGCTACAATAGTCCTATCCGTGATGATAGATCGATCCCAGTAGAGCGTAGCACGACTGTTTTCAAGAACTGGTACAGGTGCACATTTATACTACGGCACTTCCGACTCGATAAGATTGTATTGAAGGGCGAGTTGCTGATCCTGGCTACTTGGTTATGTCTGTGCAAGTACTCTCCGTTAGCGAGATGAGAACATCCGGAAATAATATGACGGAGCGATTCTATTATTATTTCTTTTAATCAAAACAAAATCTCGGATTTCCTCCATCCGGTCCTTTACAAAGGCATAAGTGGGGCTGTAGCCAACACTTAGACGCCTGTTTGGTATAAAAAATACAAAGTAGTATAAAAACAGAAACTTTTGGATGGGTGGTGACATGGTATATCTATTATAAAAATGGGTAAAATGGCAAGGTATTGATATGATTTTCTTAGTGATAAGGAAGATAGTGGGCTATGGAAGACCTATATGGCACCTGCCAATTTTAGTCTCATGTTAAAATATTTAAGCAGGTAGGTGGTGACTTGCCATCCACTAAACGGGCCCCCCATAAAGGCCACTATGAGTGGTGACAAAAGGGGCAACGTTGGTGTGGATGGCTAAAGGGTGTCGAGAGGTGTGCTGCGGTTTCACTAGAGCGCTACTACCGGCGTTATGCCCTTTAACACTTCCACCCTTGGAGCTTTTTGTTACTTGCTCTTGCGTCTCCACCCCCGGACGGGCAATTAAGACAAGCCGGGGTCTATTATTATTATAATTAAACAGAACCTGCAAACTTACTCGAAAGTGTCAGAAGACGGGATCTTCAGTTCCGTGCACTTTTCTATCCACTTGATTTCGAGCTCACGTCGGTAATGCGATGGAAACGCGCCGAAGTACGCAATGCAGCCGGACGCTATTATGATGTCACCCGTGGTGCAGAATAGCTGCTTGGTCGCCGACTGTTACCAATTAAACCTTTTTAAACTGTTGCCATAGCTAGAGTTTTTAATTTTGGTCTAGTGCCTTGTTTATCTGGACACTTATATTTACTGGATAATTTATTAATAAAAAACGGAACCGGCTTCACCACTAAAGTCAGAAGTCGGTTTCGTTTTTTGGAAAATATTTTCACCCATATTAGTTACCCTTGCTAATTACGGGATCGATTGTCATTCACCGTCAATAATGATATCATCAAACCATCAAAATAGGCGAAACACTTTTCAGTTATTGGAGTGTAACCCAAAAACTGCTGAATCTAATTTGATGAAATTGCAATGGGGCCGCACGGGAAGCACCAGCTTCCAAATAAAAAATAAAGAATCATCAAAATGGGATCACCCAGTCGAAAGATCTGAGGTGACAACTATTAAAAAAACAGTTGAACTGAGAACCTCCTCCGTTTTTGAAGTCGGTTAATAACAGAAAGCTATCTGACAACTTGGGTATGTATCTGACATGGATTGGCCACTGGCCACTAGTATATCACCCAAGCCGCACTGGGCCCGCGTAATGAATAATCCCAACTCCTTGAAAAATTTCATCGGGCTGCTGCGGTTAGATTGCTACTAGTAGACTTTAAAGTTTCCATCTGAACAAGCCTGGGCCTACTTATACTAAGGCTCTAATCTAACAAAATATAAATATATACTATTATATATATATATATATATATATATATATATATATATATATATATATACTTTGCATTACATAACACATAATTATTAGTGTTTTCGCCGAAAACTTAAATTTTAGCAATATTATTTAACTATTGCTCACTATTATTTTGCCTTGTAAATTACCTAAACCGCTAAAGGTTATTAGGCCTAGTAGCAAAATACCTGAAATGCGTTATGTCTGCTTTGCTTTTTACCTCAACCTTAACATGGCTAAGTAGTAGTATGCCTGCCTGCCAATGCACAATTATAGTTTATCAAATTACCCACACCGCATTACGTCTTAGGGGTCGTCCAATAATCAAGTGATGTATTTTACCAACTTTAAAGCGATGTTTAGGTTAAAACAGACTGATAGCTGCGTACCTTATTTCAAAAAATATAAAATTCTTACACTTCCGTCATTGTACATATTTGAAGTCGCTCTATTTGTTAAATGTAATCCTGAACGGTTTCCATCACTCTCAGATTATGTAAAAAGAAATAGGCGAGACCAAAATAAATGCAGTAAACATAGAGCTAAGACAACCCTTATGAATAATAGTTTAGTGTGTATGGGTCCCCTTGTATATAACAAGTTGCCCAAAGAAATAAGAGACTTAAGAATTAATTTGTTCAAAAAGGCTCTAAAAAAATTTCTAATTGAGAAGTGTTATTATAAAATCAATGACTTTTTTGCTTTTGACTTTAGTTTAAGTTGACATATTATTGTTGTTATTATTTTATGACATTGCTTCAAATTTATTGTTTAATTATACATTAACTTAATTGATATTCAAATTATTATTATACTGACACATTGTATTAAGTTTATATTTAATTTGATTATAAAAATAATGTTCCTTTTATGCATGCCATCGCTCGACTAATTTGCACGCCTGTGGGCAAAATACGATGTAAGTTCATCTATATCTATTATATTCACCTGATCTAATACAACCTGCGCATATTATTGTGTTGTATGTATACTCGTATTTTGAGCGAATAAATGATTCTTATTCTTATTCTTATTCTTAAAACCCCCGTGGTGAGGTTTATGGTGGCGCTTCACATGGCTTTTTTTTGTTCACTATTGGGTGTTTGTTGTATTTGCCAACATATATGACGTTCGTGCAAATATATGCAAATATAGGGTGATTCATTTGGAGGTACTTTTTTCTTTTGTTAGGAAAAACAAATTTATTGGGTAATTTTTATGATGACACTAAAGAATTATTCTTTACATTTATTTTTAATGATTATTGTTTCCAAATGTTGGCCGTAACTCCAGTTACCTAGTCCATTCTGCCGTTCCAATTTTCGATGACGCGTCCGAGCATTTCGTTTGGTATTTGGCGAATAACGTTAGTTGCTCAAGATGTGGTCTACTTGTTCGTGTGTTATCTCATAATGTAATTTGGCTTTTAAAGTTTTCGATGGTATAGCGACTAGTTCGTTCGGTAAGCCGATTATGTGGACCATAAGTTTCTCTAAGTGCACTAAACACATTCCTCGCAAAACGCTGATTTTCGTAATACAGCTGAATAATTTGTAGACGCTGTGTCCTGGGCTAAGTCATAATAATTTCATAATGAAATGTAAAACTATACTGAATAGAAATACGGTAAAAGGTTACTACGACTCACGCTTCATCTGTCAAAAAAACTAAAAGCAAAAAAGTGCCTCTAAATGAATAACCCGATAGAAGCATAAACGACCATCCACAATAAGCTGACAAATAAAAAACACAAACATTTGGCAGCGGATCACTATAGTAGATCCAACCGTTTATCCTCTTTTTGACAGCACCAATAGAACGTAACATGACGATGTTACGCAAAAGTTAACTTATAAATGCGAGGTTTTAAAAATATGACAACTGCTTAAATTTGCTCCTTGATCCCGTATAATAATCATCTTTCACAAAATGAGTCCATAAGTGCAGTAGTTTTTTTATAAATTCCATAAAATAACAAACGTTTTTAAAAAATTACGTTCTATGGCTATCAACATAGTGATGTTACGAAGTTACGATTGAGATATCGATATTGTTTATGAACTATTTTTACACGGGTGTTTTCCGTTCTCGGCACATAATATCGGATTTATTTTTATGTAAAACCGTTATATTGATGCGCCTCAGGAAAACATACAGCATTATTTGAAGACGTGTTTATCTCCTGGTGTATATCCAAAAAAGAACAAGGTTATGATGACTATGATGATTACAAGTACAAGTCATACTTGACGAAGCTGTTACCGGTTAAATCTGGGATGGCCAGCGAGCAACACGGAAGGGAGTAGGCATACACAGCGTTTCCCCTCTGTCAAAGTACAAGTCCGCATGGACCATGGAGTTTGATAATATACTGTGGGGTGAGGGCGGGGCTAGATTTGTGAATGGTGCTTTATTTTTTATGTGTTAGTGATTTGGTTGTGTGAGTATGATCGGCAATGGATCGGTACAGGTATGTTTTGTATGTAATAGTGCGGCTTTGCGCTAGTGTGCAACTTCCCCTCCCGCAAGAAATGACAGAAAGATTTGAACAATATTTTTTAGCTAAGGCTACTCCCTTCCGTGTTGCTCGCTGGGGATGGCAGACATTAAAGTCTGCCGTTTGGTACCAGAAAATAGTAAAGTTTGAGCAACCCCAATTCCAATTTAAGCAAACGAAATCTAATCTTTTATTTTTATTTATTTATTAATCAAAATCAGATTCATCGTTGCTGTCACTCGAGCTATTGCCGACATTTATAATTAATTGTTGACTCATATAATCTATCGCCACGTGTTTATCCCAATCTGCCATTATAGTTTCTTGTGTTTTTTGAATTACATTTTGCCAGCTTTCCGCAGTTACTTTCACACATGCATTTTTTAATAAATTTACCATTTTGTTTGCCGTGAATGGGGGTTTTGTGTTATTTCTAGCAGCGTGTCCTTTAACTTGAGCCCATATTAATTCAATGGCATTGTATTGACAATGATAGGGTGGAAGTCTAAGAACCCAATGACCATGTTCTGCAGCTATTTCGTCGATCACATATCGTTTTGGGAAGTGTTTTTTTGTTCGTAATATATTTAGTAATTGTACTTTTAGTAAGGAGTTATCAACATTTTCACCATGTCGTTGAAGCCAGTCAATGATTACTTGTTTTTTGTCGGCCTGGGTCGGCATTTTATCAATTTGGCGTGAGTGATAGGATGCGTTATCCATAATAATAACTGACGGTTCTTCCAATGATTGTACCATTTCCTTAAACCAACTTTCGTAAACCTCAGAATTCATTTCTTCGTGGTACTCAACTGTTTTTTTGGATTTAAAGGCCAACAAAGCATCTGGCATGAATCCTTTCACAGACCCTGCATGGCAAATGATTAGACGTTCTCCTTTTCCCATCGGTACTGAGGTAGTGGAAGCAGCGGTGTCATCAGTCCAGCTCTTAGACACTGTGTGGTTCGCATTCAGCCAAGTTTCGTCAGTGAAAACAACATTTGACCAATCTGTAATTTTTTTGGCTTCGCTCAAAAATTCGCAACGAGCAAAAGCTACGTCGCGACGCTCCATCAATATTTTGCGTTTGTCCGATTTTTTATAAGTAAATCCAATTTCATTCAAGACCTTTACCAATGACGATTTTTGACCTCGGAACAAATCACATTCACGCAAAGAAGCAACAAGTTTTTTAAGTGTTGGAACTTCTTTACGTAAGTAATAGTTATATATATGACGGCGTATAGCGTCTGCGTCAAAGTTGTCAACCGAAGTCACACGACGTGGTTGGCGTTTTTTCTTCGGCGTACGAAGCTTATTCTCCTGCATGCCGCTTGTTCCGTAGGCTTCGGTAGTAATTTTTGTAATCGTAGATGCACTAATACCTAACGCGGCCGCAACGCGCTCTCTCACTTGCGACAATGGTAAAAGCGGGCCGCCATTTTGATACTCTGCTTCAAAGTAATTACGAAGCTTGATCACCATTTCTCTCGTCTGTCCTTTCAGCACTGATCCTTTCGGCATTTTATAGTTCCAATATAAAACTCAGCAAATAATTACTAGCACGGGCGTCTTGTTGCGAGTGACAGTGACAAATACAAAACGGCGGTGGACCATTGAGTTTTACTACCTTGATAAAATACTACTGCTTACCCATAGACAAAAAAATTGGCAGTCATAGGAATTGCCGATAGAAGTGAAAACTTATAACTCAGAATTTGATAGCTTACCTTGGAAACTACACGGGTGTAACCGGACGGCGTGGCCTCGCCATCTGGGCATGGCCATCTAGAAATGCGTCAGCATTTCCCATTGGCTGATGCGTTTCTAGATGGCCATGCCATGACGGCCTGTCCACGCCCTTTCAACATTCCCCATTGGCTGACGTATTTCTAGATGGCCAATAGCCATGGTCATGGCGCCATTCCTAGGACTATTCTCTTTCCGCACAGACTCGATAGAAAAATGAATCGAAATCGTGTCCACTATAATCACTTGGTCACAACACTTTAACTGACAAATTAGATCTGTCAAAAAGAGGATAAACGGTTGGATCTACTATAGGTGCTTTCAATACTATGGACGTGTTTCAACTTGCAACAGGTTTTTAATTTTTCATCATTGACCGGTTGTCTATTTTTATTAGATTCATTCTCGAGGTCCCATATACAGTAATTTTGATACAATTCCAGAAATTTTAGCAATGTTTCATTATCCCAATTCATTATCAGTAGTTATTCAAAGACTCGCTCACACGCTCACAACACAGACATAAAATTATTGCAGTTTCTTACAGGACTACGACGAGTGCACTTTTGAATATGGCCAATGTGTGGACGGTTTGTTTGCATATTTGCCTCTTTATCACTTTGATGTGCCTCGAACAAGCGACAAGCGCACGGTAACGCGTATTGGTATATTTGGCCTTATTTATCAAAAAGGCAACAAACGTAAACATATTGTCAAATAAACTATCCACACATGGTAATTGTTTGTCAAATAAGCCAAATACACAAATAAAAATAGCCGTATGAAGCGCTAGCATTAGATTAACCGGTTGGTAGTATTAGAAACAAAGTACAATGGATATATGATATAGGCAACATGAGTAGTTTGGCTATTTATGGGAACTTAGCTATAAAGGCAAATTGCGTTTTAGACATTGTACAACTTAGGTAAACACAGTTTAAGGTATATTGACATTCACACATTTAGCGTCATAGGTATTTTAAATCTTAGGCAATATAAGATTAAGTTTATTTAACTTACCGGGCATATTACTCTAGAGATATTCGTGTTAGGCATTTTGCTACAAAGGGTAAAAGCGTTTTAGATAACTCGCTCATGAGTTAGCTTAAACAAACTTAAAGTTAATTTAAATAAAAAAGCGTTTATACGTTAAGCTGTTTCTCTGTTAAATACCTCCCAACTTCACGTTGGAAATTTCTAATAACCAAAGTAAATAAATAGAATGTAATATTTATACAATTTCCAAAAAAATACGATAGTGTTAGGAGCTAATTGGATTTGTTTTTACTATGTTGATCATTGAATAGAGATTCCTATTCAGGATAATTCTATAGCCTTAATAGAAATCTAAGTTTACGATGAAGGGTAGGCCATTTCCAAAGGAGCATTGATTGAATTCAATTTAATTAATGCATCTAATACAGTAATTGGGATTGGATTGATTGAGAATGCAAACAGAAACTGTTTCCTATCTCAAGCAGTTTATTCCCGACTTACATTATAGATGCATTAATTGGATTGCATTCAATCAAAGCTCCAAAGGGACAGTTCGCATTGAAGATCTCAGAGGACGGGAGAGTGAAATTTGATCAGAGAGAAAACTTGCTGGTCGAGCTCTGTTCTTACTGACTAAAATCATTAAGTTCATAAACTAGGTTAAACGGACGGTTCATGAGAAGTTCACGTTGTAACCAACTTTATGTACACATAAAGTTATTCCGTGTACTTATTCATTATGTGAGAAACTGCACTAATACAAAATGAATTTCGAATCATGGTAGGATAATTTGGATGTTTTAGTCTCTCAAGAATAAATATATATAGTTTGTCAAGTTTATATTACGAAAGTACAGTTATAGGTTAATCTATTCCAAATATTTTAAAGTGTACCGTTGTAAAATTTTATGTTTAAACCAACGTGATGTTATTGTTATTTAGTTTTAACATTGATACAAATATTAATGATTTTTAGGATTGGCCAGATTTAGAAGTAAAAGTCAAAGTCAAATCCATTTATTATTATTATTCTATTTAGGCATCAAAAACGCACTTATAAACGTTAATTATTCATTATAATGTACTCTAAAGACTCTACCGCCGCGTTCCAAAATATATAGAGCCTACCGAGAAGAAGCGGCAAGAAACTCGGGGCCATCTACACTAATATCATAAAGAGGAGAATTTTGTTTGTTTGTTTGTTTGTATTGAATAGGCTCCAAAACTATTTAACTGATTTGGAAAATTCTTTCACCATTAGAATCCTACATTATCCTTGATGAAAATAGGATATAGGAGATTTGCACAAACTCAGGGAAACGTATGAAAACTTCGATAATGTAAGCCAAGTTGAGGAAAACATCCTTATATCGCGTACGCTACGAAAACTATGGACAAAGAGCAAAGTGAAGTCGTACCTTTTTTAGAAGACGTCAATGTCTACAAACATGCCAGCAATAAAATATGCCTGAATTTTGATGTTATGTTAAAATAAATGCTTTTTCATGCAGCGTATGCGATTTAAGAACTTTTCGGTTATACAATTGTATATGTACGAGTAATAATTGTATAACCGAAAATTCCTTAAATCGCGTACGTTGCGGAAATGATTGATAATGGAGCAAAGTGATGTAGCTTTTTAGACGACATTCATAACCACCAAAAAATACCTGCAGTGCTATATGTCAACTATTACCGTGCTTAACATAATATATGATTGCCAGACATGTTCGCTTAGGAGAAAACACGAGGAGAAAATTGCAATTTGCCAGCGAAAGATGTAATATGAATCATTTAAGGAATCAAAACTTAAGACATATTAAGTAATACAAAAATACGAAAGAGAACTAAAGCACCAGATGTAACTCAAAGGATAAGACTATTGAAATGGAGATGGGCAAGCCATGTCTGCTGACTAAATGACGAATGATGGACAAAAAGGGTTACAGAGTGGATACCTCTGGACGGAAAAATAAACCAAGTATGGTAGAGGAAAAGATAGAGGGACATATTATTTAAGATAATGGGACCCGACTGGATGAGGAAGGCAAGAGAAGTAGAGTGAATAGATTTAGGAGAGGTCTACGCCGAAGAGGCGATATATTATAGTGTAAAATAAAATTCAATAGTTAATTACATATGCCAACTATGCTAGATTTTTGTGGGAGATTAGAGGTTTTTTATTTATTTTATGGTCAACTATAACAGTTATAGTATTAATTTTTAAAGCACTAAAAACAAGAACAGTCAGTAGTGACGAAACAAACAAACAAAGATTGTTATGGTCCCACTATGCGCTGACGCAGGGCCTCCATCACCAAGCTATTACGGTCCCTGATGGCCAACTTCAAGTTGTAGCTGTGGATGGCTTGTTCACCCGCAACCATCGCTTGCCTCGCAAACCGTCAGATGACATCATCCTCGTCGTCGGCGTAGTAGATAAAGGTCTTGGTGTGCCGGGAAACCGCAACGACTGCGTGCGGGACGCTCTCGTGCAGCTTCATCTTGCCTTTTGTTTTTATTACCAGGACTGACTCGTACGTCAGTCCCTGCGCTTCGTGAATGGTTAGGGTGCGCGATCCCTCTCCCTTTCCATAGCTCTGGCTAGTCAGGGTCTCCTTTTCCTCTTGAGTGTGGACCAGGAAAAGGGTGTTTGGGAGGAATTTAGGGATATTCGCTCCCGTGTAACTCTATTAGATTATATAAAAAGATTATGAAATGTCACACTTGACTATCATCTTCGTATGTTATGTTAGGTCACGTATAAGTTTATTTCCGAGATCTTTTTAAAAATGCTACGTGCGTATTGTGTATTATACGGCTATTTGAAATCTGCTGCAACAAAACCGGAGCTATATTTTTTAAACTTCCTGCTGAGTAAAACTTTAAAGGTGAAAATAATTTATTGTTTTATACTTGTAATAGTCTTCTTGGATGACGAATCATCATAATTCGTAAAACATAACACAAAATACAAATTTTAGGTGGCGGCTGCAATAGACTATAATATTATGAACTATATCGTCATAGGTGTTATATTTACGGTTTTTGAGGGTATTGAAGCCGATAGTGCTGACAAAATAGAAGTACAAGATTGCGGCTACAATAGATTATCGTCTTTTTCGTCATGGGTATCGTTTTCATGGTTTTTGAGGGATTTGAAGCCGATAAAGCTGGCAAAATAGAAATCCACAAAGGCGGCTGCGCCAAAATATCAACTTTTCCGTCATGGGTGTCGTTTTAATGGTTTTCGAGGGTGTAAATAGAAATACGAGATGGCGTCTGCGCAAAATTTTCAACTTTTTCATCATGGGTGTCGTTTTTATGGTTTTCGAGGGTGTTGAAGCCGATAGTGCTGACAAAATAGAAATACAAGGTGGCGGTTGGGCGAAATTATCAACTTTTTTTGCAGTCAATAATTTGTTTTTTATGAAGAATAAAGGTATTTTTATGTAGGTAATGGTTAGGTGATTACTAGGTATCAAATGCTTTTTAGGGATTGAAACGTAGTACAGTTCAGCCCAAATATGCGTAACAAACACTCGAAAATAGAGCTCATGAGCCCTGCCCCCGCGCCACCTGCGGCACCTACCGCGCGCCCAACCGCGGCTCGCGTACGCTCCCGCCAAAACTTGTAAAAGGTTACGTCATAATGACAAGTTAGTGGCCTACAAAAAACCAACCAAAAATACAAAAATCTACAAGTTGTTGTGTGTTAATACTAAACTGTTTTTTATATTTTAAACTATCAAGATTAACCGACGTGATAGTACACCTATATAAATTTTATTTGTAAACTAGAACTAACTAGATTTTATCACTACAGAACATATAATGTTAAATTAAAAAAAATAACAATCCATAAAACTTTAAAATTAACAACCCTATTGCTTCAATGGAGCGTAGGTAGTTATTTAATCTACGAGTACTAGTCTTATTAGTTCCAATACTGTTGCATCTTTACAATACCGTAAAACATTAAACGTGACAACCCTATGGCTTCAAGCATAGATGATTATTTTATCAACTAGGCTTAGTTTCATTACTGTTGCATCTATATACTGTGCTCAAGGCTCGTGTCGTGGAGTAATAGTTAATTAAACTACGGCCGTTCAGAGAATGCGTTCCTGACACGTCGCGATTGAACTGACGACGTAACTTTGTAATGGCGTTGCAGTTACGATAAAAATATTATTGCTGGTTGTTTACCGTTTTAACAATTGATGAGCATTAAAACAACATTATTATATCAATAATCAATTAATGTTATAATTTTGTGCCAAACTGAGTGTCAAATAACTTGGTAAACAATATTTTTCTAAATCTAAACTGCGCTATTACAAGGTTATGTCAGCGCTTTATATTTGTAGTGCTGTGCTAACAATAACAGGCAATAATAGTATCGTAATCTGTTCTTATACAGTTATACTTTATAAAATAATACGTTTTGTTTTTCTTTTTAAGAATTTGAAAATAATGGACTATAAGATAACTTTTATTAAATATAAAAATAAAACTACGACCAAACCGAACGCGCGAAAGAAAGTAGCATTTTTATATTTAGGTTGAAAATGGTAACCCCAAATGGCGTTACTAGCATTTTTATACTTAGATTAAAAACGGTAACCCCAAATGGCATTATGGGCCGCCATTTTGTGACGCTAAAACAGTCGTCTGTTGTCGTTTCGTGCGCATAGACCACGTTCTTCAAGTGTTTTCGATCTGTTTTTATTTGATTACCCGGCTTTCGTTTAATGGACTGTTTCTACTTTTCAAACTGACATCGGCGCTAAATCGGACTTCGATTGTGTTTTTGTGACTTTTGGTGCATAATAATGCCTAAACGTGGACAAACATTGAAAAGTGGAGCCCGTGAGTTAATCATCAAGATGCAAGATTACTTTGAGCGGGAGCGGCAAAATGGCGGACCCCTGGTACCTGTCGAACAAGTACAAGAACGCGTCTCTCAGGCGCTTGGAGTTAGCAAACGAACGATAACAAATATTATTAAGGAAAAGTTCGGCTCTACTGGCATGGAAGATAATATTTTACGTACTCCGAAGAAGAAACGTAGAACTAAACCCGTGACAGATATTGACACCTTTGACGCCGATGCAATCAGAAATCATATATATGGTTACTATTCCAGAAATGAATATCTCAACAGGAAGAAGCTTTTGGCATCGTTAAGAGAAGCTGGACTGTTTAGCGGGGGTAAAACTGCTTTAACCGAAATCTTAAAAGATATTGGTTTTTCGTATAAAAAAACAGACAAAAGAAAAATTTTATTAGAACGATACGACATAATTTTAAAACGGATAAGTTTTTTGAGAGAAGCAAAAAAAATTGATAACTGGGATAATGTCGTGTTCATTGACGAGACATGGCTAAACGCCAATCACACGGTTTCCCGTTCTTGGACGGATGATACACAAGCGTCGAAACGTTGAAAGTACCAATGGGTAAGGTGGCCCGTCTGATAATATGCCACGCAGGTTCTGCAAAATACGGCTTTGTGGAGAACGCGTTACTGGCATTTCAATCAAAAACCACAAATGACTACCACGAGGAAATGAATGCCACTACATTTAAAGAGTGGTTCCAGAACGTGCTTTTGCCCAGCCTACCAGAGCCTTCTGTAATATTCATGGATAATGCCTCCTATCACTCGGTTCAAATACAGAAACCACCTACCCAAGCTAATAAAAAAGAAGAAATGGTGGCTTGGTTACAAGCAAAAGGCATTGACGCAAATATGCAGATGCCTGCGGGAAAGTCACAAGAGATGACTAGGCAAAGGTTGTTGAGAATACTAAAAATCTGATTGTGGAACATTTTGACCGAGATATCAGGATTGATTCTGTTATTGATAATAATATAATTATACATGTAGGCGAAGATGATGATGAAGACACCACCTCCTCAAGCGAATCGGAGTCTGATTAATATTCTGTACGCACATTCAATTCAATGTACTTTATTGCATAGAAATACAGATTGTAACTTTGTAACAAATAATAAATAAAACAATTTTATTATATTAATATTACCCTTTTTTGGTTTCCACTTAAATAACTAAAATATAAATTTTAAATGATTCCGCCAATTTAAAACGAAAATAATCTTAAAAATAACGCGGCGGTTCATTTTGGAGGAACGGTAAGGAACTCAGTGTTATGTTGTGCCCATCACTAGTCGTGACTAACTGATAGGTGTCAGGAACGCATTCTCTGAACGGCCGAACTTTAGTATATAATAGCTTAGTTAGTTTTTGCTAAGCTTTTATTTAAAAACCTACCTTGTTCTAAGTTTGTTTATGCTTTTGTTTGATAGATGATAATTTGGAGCTAGGGCGAATTCATTATTGTGGGGGCTGAACAAGCAGATAAAAGGCTAGATCTAGTCCTAAATGGAGCTGAGTTGGTTCTGACGCTGCTGTACAGAGCAGCTGCTGTGTGCTTTACGGGTTACTGTATCGATTACTACGCAAAACAACATTTGGACTGCCAGTGACCTTCCCGAACGAACTCCCAAGGGAAAATTACTACTTATATTTATTTATGGTTTTGCCCCTTTTTGAGCTAATTCGACTGAGCTAATTACACTCTACAGTTAACAATACCGATAGAAAAAAAATGCTGTAACTAAAAAAAAAATGTCGTGACCTCCATACAGCTTAATTAAGGTGCTGTCAATTCACGACGTCGATAAAAATGAGGGTTTTTGAAGCAGTTTATTTCATAAGCATCGATTCACATAAAGTTACAAAAATTAAAATGACAATTATAAGAGTTTTAAGTACACATTGACGGACATAAAAACATATTTTATCGTACTAGAGTAATTAAAAAAAATCCAATCACACCACTTATTTTTACCTTTGAGACAGTTTTGCTCTTTATTCACAATAGTATTTATCATGAAACACATTATGAGATAGCAATTTTTAATACACATACACTGACGGATACTGTTTTTTTATGAATAGTAATCATTATGTAATTATGATTTTTCGTAAGTTTTTACGAGATCCGCTCGTTCGATTTCAAGTGAAAGAAATTGAAAGAATTCAAGCTCTGAACTGACAGCGTCTTAAGTGAGCCCACCAAAACATGAAAAGTTCTACTACCAAAAACGTCGTAACTTCATACGATAAGATACGGTATAAAGTCTTACATAACTAGCGCTCCGCTGTTTCACCCGCGTGGTGATGGATGATGATGATGAATCAAATAGAGCGCATGTTACTCAGGCATAACGTAGATTTATGCTCGTGAAAGAATTATTTGAATGGGTTAAGTAGTTTTACGTGTATCAATTACGTACAATCATATATATCTTTCCTCTTTATTATTAGAGTAGTAGATTATTACCAAGGTACGAATAATGTGGCCTTGTTTGTACCGGCTTTACTATTGCTTTAAAATGAAAAAGTATTTATTGTGAGTCACAACTCACAATAAAACTCACTTAAAGCAAATTGTGATTTGTGACATAATTGTAATAGTTAGACAATATGGTAATTTGGACTATTATGGACTTCTTTGTAGATATTGGCGTCTTCTATAAAACTGTAGTACGTCACTTTTCTTTCGCATCTAATCCTGTAAGTATCGGAGATTGATCCATCCACAATCACAATGCACCGTTCAAATTACCTACTGTTTGAAAGGTGATAGTAACACGAACGAAATAATGACGCTATTATACACGCTATCACTTCAGGTCAACAGATTCAGGTACACACCTTGACACTATCTTCCCACCTCGTCTGCTCATCAGCCAGGGCTTGCGTCAGCTTTCCGGCGCGATAGAGTCGCGCTGCGGCCAAATCCACATCGGCCTGCAGCTTTATACGTTCGTCTTCTACTACCTAAAGAAAACCATTTAAGCTCAAAGTTTCAAGTTGAAAGGCATTTAAAAATCCCTTAAGAGGAAAAGTCGGGGACCACAGTTTAGTGTATAGTTAGTTCGTTTGGTCGTCGTTTGGTGTCTACTCCATAAACACGTAAGCCCCCATTTTCCTCCAATATTTTACTATGTATGTATAATTATAGATACGCCTTTACTTATAAACGGTGCTTAAATTTAAATAACGGCGCTTAACAAAATGTGCGCACAACAAAATTGTTCCGTGCCAATTTACGCGAGCAATTATGTTGTGCGTACTACTAAATAACGGCATTTAAATTTAAGCAACGTTTATAAGTAAGGGTCATATTTTCTTTAAGAGGTTGCTTCTTATACAGGTTGTCCCAAAAAGTAGTGATATACTGAAACTGAGAGGTAGAGGAGCTAGAGGGCTATCTGAATCACCCCCATGTATGTTCCGCGATTTTTCGTACTTTCGGAGTTACGACTTTTTTTTAAATTTTTCACCTATCGCCGAGTACGATAAGATTTTTATTTATGGTGACTATGGTAATTAAAATTTTGCACATTTAGATTTCAATTTTTTTATTGAATTGATTCTGAACCGCATTCATATTTATATATATTTTGGAATTAACATACGACCAGCGACTAATATGATGAAGTTTTATAAAACAAAAAATGGCAATCGATCTTATTTCTTATAGGAATCAAAATACTCTATGGGGCCAACTGTGGTTTGAGTACGTTTACATGGAGGATATGTAAAGATATGCTATCTGTGATCCCTGTAATGTATGGATCACAGACACCTTGCATCAGAAATTTAGAAGTTCTTCATCAGAAGTTTTATTTTATTATCAAATATAAATAAATCAGAGATCCTTATTCGAATGTATGAAGTGTTATATATGCTGTCTCTGTAAAAACATAAGTGTGAGAAAGCCTTCACAAAGAGAATGATGTAAGCTAAAACACTAATTTACTATATATTACTTTAATAAACCATAGAAAAAAATATCTCACCTTTAATTCCTCCAGCATTTTGGCCAGCATAGCTTCTATGGCTTCGACCTCTTTTTGCTTAGCTCTGAGCACCGCCATAACATGCTTCAATACTCCTGCCGCTTCCTTGTGGCTATTACACATTTAGTTCAGTTAATTACACAGATAGTTTAAATAGAAAAAAAATATGTAGAGGCAGGGAAGGTTGCAATAGTAGAATGCAGGCAAGAGCCAGAAACAGTAAGTTCCTTGAATAGGCTTGACTGTTTTTATGTGTTTTTATAGTTCTTCCTCAAAAAGAAAGGCTAATATAACCTTCTTAAGACATGACTTATTATTAACCCGAAGCAAATGTATAACTATTTTACTTACGCTATAATCTTCGGTTCTACAACTCTAAATACTTTGGCGTACATGTCAATAGCCTGTACCCAAAGAACCATAGATTTGCACACCTGAAAATCAAATTGTTGTTAAGGATTCATTAAAATAATCCTACATGTCTCTCATGTACAATTAACTTTGGGAGCGACAATGTAAAATAACATATGACAAACGTCCCTGTCTATTCATCTTACCAACATCTGCTTAAATATTTACAAGTTGCGAACTCGTGGTATAAGTCTCTGGTGTTGTTCTTAGCTGTCTCCCGACTCTCCTGTATTGTTGATCAATATTTTCATACAATAGACAGCAGAAGTGTGGCATCACAAAATGGCTGTATTTGACATTTGGCTAAAAACAAACTTCTGTGACAAGGGATTCGTATCATTTTTTGATTTAGAACGTTTCTAAAGCGCGATTTACACTTCAATAATTATTCGAGTAGTAGCGAGTTAACTTGTGACATCAGCGAGTTAAGTTGTTATTGTCGTTTGAACGGTAAACGCGAGTTAAGTAGTAAGTTGTTGATAAAGTTGAGTTGAATAGATCGCGAACCTATTTTATGGCAAGTCCAGTGCACAGTAGGTCCCCCTCTCGCGTCTCCCGCACCCCGCCAACTTAACTGGCCTGCATGTAGACGTGCGAGTTTAGTACAGCTACAGTACATCAGTTTGTACACTGCGGACGCAGACACGTGTTATTTTTGTGTTTCCTATATACGTTCGGGTCTGTTCATTTCTATTAATATTTCATTTTCAATGTGTTGTAAAAGTATTGATACTGTTTCTCTTATTATAGCACGTAAATTGGTATTCAGTAATTAGACATCCATTTCCTGAATTTAAACAACTGTTTTAATGTAAAGGAACTAAACAACCGACGCGACTGGTCTTCTAAACTAAACTAGCGTACGCTTGGACGCTACTTGTAACTTACTGCTTGCTACTTAACTGACCGGTTACTTAACTCGCTACTGTACTCATTGATGTGTAAATTGGGCTTAAAATGTCTTCGATTGTTAGCTTGAGCACAATTGTAGAGCAATTTAGAGGAAACTGTGTTTTGAGAAACGTAATAAAAACGAGATCAATCCTGTGATGCGGTTGCACCCGGGGGTGAAACAATACGGCATTTTATGTATTTTTTACAATAAAATAAGCGCGAAATAATTTAAAATGCTAAAATCACATATGTTTTAGTCTTTGTTTTTACCCAAATCGCAATTTTGTGACGTCATCGCTTCCACATGCTATAGTATGAGCGGCGGGTGCACATAGTGATCATATAGTCATAATGTAATCTACCCGTAAGCATAATATATATAATATATTTATTAATATGCCGTAAGTCCTACGACAAACGGCTTGATTATAATACTAATCGAAAGGAGACGACGTGGTGGATATTAAAAAGCTAGGCCTGCATCCAGCTTCCATCCCGAAGGGTGGAAAAGGAGGTCACTTTTGCAACTTGTATGGAACAAATCAATTTCATAAAATTGACGAATACAGTCTAGTGCCAGCTATTGACTAATCGGGAAATCAAGTTCTTTGAGAAAACGCTATAGACAAGATGCCACTCCCTACCTGGCCCGGAAGGGTGACAGCCGCTCCTAAGGCCAGCTTGACGACTTGGGTGCCAACCTTTTGGTCCAAGTAGGGCATTGCACAATGGTATTTACGGGGATCCTATATCATTTGCATGTTAGGTAAGCCTGGTAACAATTATATTATTCACCTTCGATACTTTGACGACGGTTTCAGGGTTGAAGTCTTTATGTGTTAGGTACACCTTAATTTTCTTCAAAATAGAGTCTGGTATGTGATCTTTATCATAATCTTCTAGTTTACCAATAAAATTCACGTCGGCTAATATTTTCTTTGTAGAATCCCAATCGGGCCTGGAATGTATCACAATGCAATCTTGTACATAGGTGAATTGTTATATTGAAATTGATATGGAAGGACTTGTTATATCGGCCCAAAATGATCGCAGTGAAAAGCTGTTATTTATTTATGATTATTTATTTTCCATTGGTTATCATATAGCAAATGATCATTAGCTTCATTTTAGATGTATCTATTGTAGGCAATTTAGTCTACTATATGAAAAGAAGTCGGGTTTTCCTTCCTGACGCTATAACTCCAGAACGCACGAACCGATTTCCACGGTTTTGCATTCGTTGGAAAGGTCTCAGGCTCCGTGAGGTTTATAGTAAAGAACATTCAGGAAATATGTATAAAGAAAAGCGGGAAAATCTTTTTTCACATACAGCGCCATCTCTGATACATAGCATGTACTACAAACCAATATATTAAGTAGATGGCGCCAATCGAAATGTAACATAAAACGAAGCCATCTGGTGGCGAAACGGAGTTCGCAGGGTTTGCTAGTATTATTATGTAAATATAAAAATCAAAAAAAAAATTTTTCTTTAATAATATAGATGGAATATCAGAAAAAACACGATAACGCGCTCTCTCGCGGTAGTATAATAAAATAAATCGTATTTATGAATAGGTAGTCAATGGTTTACGTACTTAGTCCCCAGGAGGATGCAAACCGGCTCCATAACGAATCGCACCAAAATCGGTGGTTTCTGGAACGCCTTCAGCTCATTGATATCTGCCTTGTTTAATGCTTTTAAAGCGTTCTGAGCCGCTTCCATTGCAGGCATGGCAAGGGCCAGGTCAGCTTTTGCCTCGTCAGCGATTTGCTTCACTTCTTCCGCTTTGATCTGTTTTATTGCCAATAAGAAAATTTGTAGTGTGTGTTCGTTTTCTGGATCATTGTGCGAGAGAGTGTGAGATTCTCTCTCTCTTTCTCTCTCTCTCTCTGTGTGTATATGATGTGTACCTGTGAAGTCCTTATGGCTACCGAGTTCTAAAGTTTGTCAAAGTAGTATACAATGGTTATGGTGCAAGTGGAAAAAAGCTTGAAAATGTTTAAAAGAATTGCGTGCAATAGCGTCAATAAATGTCACAACAAAGAAACTATATATAAAATTGGACTATCTACAAACTAGCTTCCACAAATTAGCTACATGTAGCACAACTTTGCTTTAGAATTAAATTTGTTAAATATTGCTGAATACAGACATTGATTGAGAGAGTTAAGACATTTTTTGCACATAAAATAGTAGGGTATAGACAGGTTTAAAAATACCTAAAAATTTGATTACCTTAGCGGCTGCCTCGTCTTTCATAACGGCATGTTTGACTTCGTCAGCGGCTTTCTGTTCTACCTTCAGCCGGTTGACGAGAGCATGGCTTTCCTCTGCCTTTCTGGCTAGTATCGGCTCCATATCCCTTACTTGTTGTTCCATCACTCCCACCACGTCGTATGTTTCGTATAGTTTCTATATTTTAGAAAATCAGTCTGATTATTTTGCAATTGCAGGGTTGAAGAATTTGCATTCAGTTTCATCGTGTGATACAAGAATCATTTTATATTTCACATGCTAGTTTGGGTTAAGCTGCTGGCACTCCGTAATGCATCATCGCTGACGTAATTATACCAAACGGGATAACGGGATGAAATTAAGCTATTGTTTGAAACACTTCAAGGAAAATCATGCTGTTGCTCGTGGCAAATATGGTAACAGACTTAAGTTACTAAATGCTGGAAGCAACAGATTGAATAAAACAGTTCGCCACTCATGACAGACGATAGTTTTCATTGACCATCTGATATTTTATAACTATGCATCTAATGTAGCCTTGTATAGTACGCACCGTGAGTCCACAAGTGATCCTATCTCTTCCACGGATAATCTGCTGTTGCTTTTTATCAAGTAGTATCAGGTATAGTTTCAGCAGATCGAGGTAACTGCTTGGCGTAGTATAGAAGTACCTCCTCACTTCGTTGTAAAGTCGATCTGTCATTTCGTCTACATCCTGGTAAATGGATAAAACTGCTTAGTTCGCTTTCGTATCAGATGTTGGCGTACAGTTTAGGTGTTCGTCGGACTTACGCAAAGCGCACACGAATATAAGTGTTCTGAGACTGTAAAACGGTTTATTTACCTCCTAGCTTCTGCTCTGCTTTCTATTTCCGCGTGAAAATAACCTTATTTCTCGTATCCTTGGGAACTACTTCCCGCGGATACGGGAAATAAGATTGAGTTGAAGAAGTAAGAACCTTTGTGTCGGATAAAAATAGTTAAAGTGATAATTCTGGCAATAATACTCGTCCATTCCAATCTTCATTCAAATCCGTAGCGCCATTTGAGCATTTATAATTAAGAACATACAGACCATACTCACTCAAAAATATAACACTTATAATATTAGTGAGATCTACGCGCGGATGATCCGTCAACATGTAAGCAGTCATTGTGTGGAACTTATTTTGACAGTGTATTATGGTACTTTACCCGACTCGGTCGATTGAATTTTTGTCTTGCCATTTAAAACCAAGATACGATATTTTTGTCACTTTTTGCCCTAACGCAGAATGGTAAGAGTCTGCCACATTTTACTATAATAATGAATGCAGTAAATGTAATTTTTAAAAACAGGCGTATAAATCATAGGTTCACGAAGTTAACTAACCTATCTATCCGAGCGAGTTGATAGTTTCCCTAACTTTTCGTGTGGCAAACCTAGGCGGCAATTTTTAATTACGAATTTTTCCTATACGCTGTGTACCTACGCTGCGATAGCGTTTCGTAGACGTCACCATTATTACGAGTACAATATGAAAAAATGAAATTCGAGTTCGGTACAGAAATGCATTTTGTTGGCTTTGCTACTAAAAACCAAGTGATATGAAGCTTTGGAAGGAGCTTTGATGATGTTTTCGATACAATATTCTATTATGTTTTGAGTGTTGTGTATGTATAATAACCAAACCAAAAACATTTCCATAATTATATTCGAATAATAACGATGTCAATTGATTTTTTCACTTCACAAGTTTATACATAATGTCAAACTTGCACTGTAAATAAAGTCAGCGAATATCTACGGTATTGTTCCAGATTTATATTAATTGTATGGATTTTCTATTTACATTTTAACGTGGAGCCTAGGTGTATTATTTTGTAATGAGGTGTTGAGTGAACACTAAATCAAATGCATAATAAACATTTCAATATTAGAACCATTTACTCACACATATAGATATTATTAAAACGAATAAATTACGTAATGATGATTAGGCTGTCGCGATTCTTATCAATTAAATTGAATGAATTAAAGTCGGTACCATGATAGTTCAAAGTACCTATTATCACAATATTGTGCGCATGGTACCGACTTCGACAAGTTATTTCACACTTTTTAATGTGGAAGTCGGTTCCATTTTTTAAATATTGAATTTTTTTTCTCCCTTAGTGGTCCTTGCTAATTACGGGATCGATTGTTTTTCACTGTCAATGGTGCTATCATCAAATCATCAAAATAGGCGAAACACTATTCAGTTTATTGGAGTGTAACTCAAAAACGGCGTGACCGTATTTGATGAAATTGAATGGGACCACACGGGAATCACCAGCATTCAAATAAATAAAAGAATCATTAATATCGGATCACCTAGTCGCAAGTTTTGAGGTAACAAACATAAAAATACAGTAGAATTGAGAACCTCCTCCTTTTTTGAAAGTCGTTTGAAATGAAATATTTTGAAACAATTTAAATTAAGGTATACATTGGTCTACCCGTGACCATGTTCACTGTTAAGTGTTCTAAACGTCGGTAGGTACAATATAAAATATGTAGGTATATATGTGTTACAATGTAATGTAATATGTTTGTATTGTATGTAATGTACACTGTGGTAGCAGCTGGATGATAAAAGCCGAAGATCGGGCTCAATGGCGTGCATTAGGAGAGGCGTATGTCCAGCAGTGGACTGATACTGGCTGATGATGATGATGATGAATGTACAATGTAATGTATTATGTTTAAAACTTTAATGAATATTTTACAATCGGCAATTTGATAATCGGTAGTAATTGCATAGAAATAAAATAGCAATCATTCTAAAGTAAAGTTAGCTTTTCAAAGAAAAAGCTATGATTTTAGTTGCCAGTATACCAGACATTTGCTGAATTCTGAAGTTCTAGTATCAACTAGATCACAAATAATATAATTATACAACATACCTGATGCATATATACGCATATGGTGGCTATCTTCTCAATGATGTCTTTATTACCAAGAGGTTGTAAGCACTGCTCAGCCACCGACAGCAGTGCCTCTGGCGGCCATTTGGTGAACCAATCTATCGTGCAGCAGTTCACGAGAGATGGAAACATACGGCAGCGACGTCTACAATAAAGTATGAATAATGCCACAAAAGAAATATTACTCAATACAAAAATAATTCAAAGCCCGCATCGATATTAGATACCGCACTTGACAAGTTCGCTATAAGACCATACAGTCAATCGTACCCGATCATATTATAAACTAGCTTCTGCCCGCTATTCGTCCACGTGAAATAAGATTGCATCGCTATAATTCTTCATTTTTCAGAAGTAACCATGGGATTCAAATAAAAATATACTTGTTTATCCCGAATAAGTTCCTGTGGCCTTGTATAACTATCCTAGTTGGTGAAAGCACGGTGCAGATGTTACCTTTTATATATAAACCGTGACCATAATTAAAACTCACACTGGGCATACCGTATTCACACGTTGGTATGAGTGTCCACCAAGAGTGGTAAAATCACTACGTTATTGATTTTTGTACTTTTTATATAATTTATATTAAAAGCTAATGTTTTACCACTACGTTTGATGGTCTGATGTGATAATAAGTTTTTTAATTTAAAAAAATTGCAAGGTGCGTAAATCGTCATGCATTGTAACAGTGTTCTATAGGTTACCTGAAAGCCTCTCCTACGGGGCTCATACATATACACAAATGCAGCTTTCCCCGTACTCTGTTGATGAAGTAGTAGTAAACCGCGTCTCGGTCAGCCGGGTTAATTCCGGCTTTTCCGGCCGCCTCGCGGCATCCTGATTGCAACTGTTCGTATGTGTCACCATCGAACAGATTGGGTACTTCACCTGTGCGGTAAAGGTCAGATAATGACTATATTTTAAATTCAGTTAACTATTGATATTTGATACTATATACAAAACACTAACAATGTATCTTAGCCATAGTCAGCTTACGATATTACGAATATATCTAACTAGCGACCCGCCCCGGCTTCGCACGGGTGCAATGCTGATACTTAATAATATACCTACCTACTACAGAATGTCCTTATAAACAACGTTTACAGCTTTGTTGTCATTGGACAATACAAACATATTTTGTTTAGAAGTTACTCTTAAAAGAGCGACATCTAGCTGACCATGAGAAAAACACTCAAAGCTCAAATCTAACCGCCGCACCGGTATGTACCTGAATTTTAAATCTGTAATATCTTCGGAAATATTCATTTAAATTACACACTGTAAACACCATATTGATCTATATTGAATGGATAATGTATTTAAGGTACTTAAATGGATAAGGATTATTTCTGTATTGCTTAAAATAACTTCCTAAATAAGCCATTTTTCCCGTAAAATGTAAAGGATAAAAATGGTTATTGTGGGTTATCCTTAAGAGATAGACATATACCATCGCGGACTTTTTTATTGACCTTTTTAAGGTGTACAATACCGTACTACATTATTTTGATTTATCTCGTGGGGTTTCGTCAGCTTTTGCAATGTAAGCACAAAAAAATGTGTTTATTTACGACATCACATTAGAAACCTGTAAATTCATCAGTGTTTCTCTACAATGTTATGCATGTATCATACATATAAACCTTCCTCTTGAATCATTTTATCTATTAAAAACGCTTTACAATCCGTTGCGTAGTTTTGAAGATTTAAGCTTAAATAGGGACGGACAGACAGCGATAGCGACTTTGTTTTATACTATGTACTGATATTGAGCACTGCATTCAAGAAAAAAACTCTTTTTAGACCGTAAGCGTTCCTACATTCACACCGTATATCGCAAAACTCGTACATAAAACGAGATCAAAATAATACGAATCTCAAGAAGTGTAATCAGAGTTTTTACTGACCTTCACAAAGTTCGTGGTTTTAAAAATATTTTATATTTATAAATATTTTTCTTTGAAATTGCGCCATGCCTGGTCCGCAACGTGTCAAATCTTGACATGACGTGTTAACAAATAACATACTTTATTTACACAATCACAAAAAAAGTAACGCGATGGGTAAGTCATGTGCTTCATGACTTACCATGAAGCATATTACTGCATGTCACGTCATGTTAGTGCTTACACTATACTTGCCAATAATTTATTTATTTATTTGGTTTGCCCATAATAATATTGTTACCTCAATACAAAGCTATGGATGCAGCTGGCCCCTCTGTACTGGATTAAGCTGCCGAGTAAGCTTTATTGTGCTTACTCAGCATGGAAACTCTTAGAATATATATTGTTATTATGCAGACGCAGCTGCCTGTATCCCGGCAGGTGTGAACTGTCCATGTACTTTGGATCATAATTAAATCAGCCTCCAAATCAGCAACACGTACTTTATTTTATAATTTTAATTAAATTAATAATTAGCTTTTAAAACATAATTATTCGCGCCCAAATCAAGAGTAAATGCACAGCACAACAAAGAGAAAATAAACTTACTCACTAAATGCACACTTTTTTACATGCAAAAACTTCATGCACTTATTCATATAATTATACAATTTTACTAAGCTCAACATTCCGGTAAGTAATATTAGTAGCGGTATTTAAAGTTTAAATGATACAGACGGGTATAGTTACTATGCTGTCGCTATTTCTGCTTAGTCCAAAAAGAGTAGCTGATAACTAGCCAAAACATCAGATAATAATGAAATGATAGTGCCATACCTAGTGCCACCCACAGCTAAGAACTGTAGTTTTGCGTGGCACTACACGTTTATTAACTCGGCATTACTTTTAAACCTATTTTGCCCAGGAATTACACTGCACTTCCCTTCAAACCCTAATATAGGAATAATTGTGCACTAGCTTTTCGTGGACTTAACATTTTGTGATTAGATAGAATATCTGGCAGTGCGGTGGTACCAATCAAAACGAGCTCTTACAGAAAAGGCCTACCTCCTAGTAAGTCGTGTTTTTATCCTCGCATATTACGAATTGCATTCTTAGGGAATATTCTATAATTCCGTCCCCCCACGGGAAAATATCTCCACTTTATAAGTCTACTGCCACGTTCCAAAATAAATAAGAGCTTCTATCGAGAAGGACGGGCAAGACCCGGACTATTGTTTTTAATTTCCCTCGCCTGTCAGGTATCATATATATCGCATTAGCAGGAATATTCTTCAACACCGTCTCCTAATGTAGTAATTTATATAGTAGTATTATTCATTTATTGTGATCGTGTTTTATTGTCTTCCGAAACAGTTGCTAGAAACTATGGCCGAGAATCCCCTGGGTTTACATATACGCGCGCAACCATAAGACACGGAAAGTAACAACACAGAACAGGGCTGGTAGACCAGATGTAGGTAAACATCCACATATATAATAACAAAAAGGGCGAATCTTAAATTAAATGATACATTATATACATAAAGTACTGTACAGTCAGCCAATATAAGGTACATAATGTAATAACTGTGTCGTTTATTTTCAAAGTCGTTCATTACTACCTACTCTCTGTTTTTACAAATGGGTACTGTATGCAAGAGCAATGCAAAATTCTATAAATAAATTTATCTACACTAATGTTGTAACATTCTACTTATGTTTCCAATACTTGACTTATAATTACTACTGTTATAGAACAGACAACAAAACACTCAATTTAAGCAATTTCACATGATGGTATAATATCCACATCGATATCGTAAAATCTCATTATAACATCAATAAAACGCGACCAATTAACGTGACGAGCCTTATGTCAAAATCCTCATACACGTTGTATAAAATTTTGATATTAGGCTGGCTTTTGAAAACAGTTGGGTTATACGTGAAAACTTCGTCGAAACTACTAAACTTACATACACAAAACTCTTTGGTAAGATATTGTGCCAATTAAATAAAAAAAGAACAGCGCGCGCTCGCTCCTGATTGGCCCTGCGCGCGCAGCTGCATTTTAATGGCGGCAAGTTCACTGTGACAATAAATACGCGTGAATTTAATGTTTGTTTTGTTTTTAAAATACAAATTAAAAGTTAAAAATGGATAGCGACGATGATATTTGTACGCCTCCGGATATTCTAGAATTGGCAACAAAAGTAACTCACAATCTTTTGCCAGAAAAATCTAGAAAATTATATGAAAAAGAATATAATAACTTTTTGGCATGGAAGACCGAAAAGAAAACTACATCATTTTCTGAAAATGTCATTCTTGCGTATCTCAAAGACCTCTCCGACAAATTCAAACCATCTTCTATGTGGGCTAAATATTCTATGCTCAAGTCCACACTGAGTATCTACAACAATATTGATATCACGAAGTATTCAAAGGTCATAGCGTTCCTGAAACGCAGTTCCCAGTGACGTCGCTCTTGAGTGTCAGAATATCTATAGTGACCTACCACGTCTCTCAGCGCTCAGGTTTCCAAGAAACGTCTGCTCAAACAAGACATCCATCACACACACCCTTCAGGGATATGCGGATGCTTCAGAACTCGGCTACGCCGCGGTTATATACCTCCACGAAACTACACCTGACGGACAGGTACATGTGCACCTGCTCATGTCCAAGTCAAAGGTAGCTCCCATTAAAAACCGCCAAACCATTCCTAAATTGGAGCTATCAGCCGCTCACTTGTTGGCTAAGCTCATGGCCCATGTCTCGGCCCAGTTATCAGCTCACATCAACATTCATCAGCACATATGTTGGTCAGACAGTACCATAGTACTGGCCTGGCTGAACACGCCTGTACACTCGCTTCAGACATTTCAAGTCAACAGAGTCTCCTCAATCAAGGCAAATACATGCAATCTCACGTGGAGACATGTACCTTCAGCTCTTAATCCTGCAGACTGCGCCAGCAGGGGAATGTCAACTCAAGATCTCTTGAAGCATGACCTGTGGTGGTCACTGTCCTGGCTCAAGGACCCACCACAAACATGGCCAGCCCTTCTGCCCGCATTGGGTCATCACGCCTTACCAGGCCTCAAGCCAAAAAAGGCCGTTGCATACATAGCGGTACCTGACCTCGACGAGACTCTGCTCACACGATTCAGCTCACTGGATAAACTTATAGGCGTAACGGCGTGTATAAAGCGATTCATACACAATTGCAGACAGAGCCGCTCTGCGCGTGTCGCTGGGCCCATTACGGTCAGCGAACGAAAGGAAGCCCTTTTACATTGGGTGCGCTCAGTACAACACAATAGCTTTGCTGAAGACATACATCGCTTACGACACAACAAAGAGTGCGCAACGGACTTTGCTGGACCCTTTTTTGACAAAATCCAGTACACTTAGAAACACCAGGCTATTAAAAGGCTACTTCTGCGTTATAACATGTCTCGCCACGAAGGTGGTCCATCTCGAACCTGTATCGGAGCTATCCACGGAAGCGTTCCTTGCGGCATTACAGCGTTTCGTTTCTAGGTGCGGTGTACCTACGTTAATTAGATCTGATTGCGGTACAAATTATGTAGGCGCTAGGAATGAACTTAGGGAAATACAAGACTTTCTCGCAGCCAATAATGACAATATCGCACATACACTTTCTAAACAGCACATAACGTGGTGGCTAAATCCACTAAACGCATCCTGGTTTGGTGCACTTCATGAAACAGCAGTAAAATCAGCTAAGCAATTACTGTACCGTGTGGTCGGTGAACAACGTCTCACATTTGAGGAATTTTCAACTCTCTTAGCGCGCATTGAAGCCGTGCTCAATTCACGCCCTCTCAGTCCCCTCTCTTCTGACCTTGCGGATCTTGAAGCACTCACAGCGGGTCATTTCCTTATAGGCCGTCCGCTCACCGCCTTACCTGAGTATTCGGTAGAAGGCCGAGCCACTTCTGCATTAAAAAGGTTCAAGCTCGTCCAATCCTTATCCCAACACTTTTGGCGATCCTGGACCAAATCCTACCTGCACATCCTCCAAACCCGCTCCAAATGGACTTTCCGATCCAGCCCACCTCAAGTCGGGGAACTGGTCCTGATAGTGGATGACCAGGTGCCGCCTCTACACTGGCGCATGGGCCGCATCACCAAGACGCTCCCAGGAAGGGATGGCGTCACCCAAGTGGTGCAATTCAAGACGACCTTGGGCATCTTGAAGCGACCTGTCCTCAAGATCGCCCGCCTGCCCATCGATTGAGCACTACACCACCACCTTTGCCGCACCGGGAAGATGATCGCGCGAGAACCGGCGCGACGAACAATAGAAAGGAATGTGCTGCCTTGCGAGACTGCTCGGCGAATCAGCACGAGTGAGTCGCAGAACCACCGCCGTAGCGCGCGTACGCTCGGTCGGCCCGCCGCTTTCAGTGACGCGTCGTCGACATATTGGCCCGCCGCGAAATGCCTCCTTGCGCCCGCGTCGAAATACGTGTTCACGAATGCCCGTCATCCCAGTGCTTACGGGACAAACCTTACCGAATAGGGTTCCAGCAGACGGACACCTACCCAGTGGAAATCTCACACGGACCAGCCCGCATTCCTGTGAGTACCCATCTCCCTAATTCCTTCGGGTCTACACCACAGCTGTCAAATACCACTAGGATATAGTCCTTTAATAATACTACATTAATATGTATATATAATAATACAAATAAATGTATAAAATACATTTCATTTAATACTATATATTATAACACAAACTTGAACGAAATAACTCAGATAAAACGAATAATAAACGTGCTGAAAGGTGTCTCGGTCCCAATGGTAATGAAAATCAATAAAAGCCTAGCCAGAAATTAAACTTTTCATATTAAAAATGCAGATATATTTTATCATTTACGCTGTAGTAGACTGTATTGTATAAACATCAAAATATGTAAATAACCTATTATCTGACGGCAAATAAACGCTGACGGGACATTTGTTTATTTTATTGTATACGCTCTTTTAGAGTCCCACTTTTTCACAAATAAACTATCTCTTGACAAAGATCAACGGAAAATATTTTTTCTCTTCTATCTTGTCTCTTTTATCTATATATCAATATGTTGTGTGCGTGAATCGGTATCTACGTTTAGCTCATTTAGAATCGATCATTTTCATCGGGTCATTCCATTTGCAGAAATTGATTTCGGAAATTAATTAACACGGCGCAGTGAGGTAAAACTTGACTGGCACTGGACGGCCTAGCATGTAAATCTGCGTAAATGTAACCTAATATAGTTAACGTAAAAAATTTAGTTATCAATAACAGCTTGTACTATACTCTTGTAGTACCCAATTGTATAATCATTTAATTTTTCTATTATGTATTATATATTATGGTTACGATTAACACAACTAACGCAATGTAGCTATAATAGTAATAATAGTAAGTATTGGGCCTCCACGTAGTTGGTAGCTACCTACAAAGTTATATAATGGTATAGAAAATACTGGTTAAAAAAGTAATCTTAAATGGATATATCATCACCTTCCCACATCTGGGCCATGATCCAACACGTGGGCCCAGTGTGGCTTGGGGATAGAATAGTGGTTAGCATTGTCGATATTTTCAGGTCGTCCGCAGTCATCTGACATATTCTAACGAGAAGGACCATCGAATTAACGTGCCATCCGAAGCACGAAAGAGCTCAGTGGAAAAATGCCACTAGTGGTCACCCATCCAAGTCATGTGTTGCTTTCCCTCGGTGTTTATAGTATATAATTTCTAATTAGTTGAAACCAAGCAAGTTCCATCGAGAAAATGGGATCAAGCAAACCCTACAGAGGACTTCCGTTTATCTCAAAATAGAGTTTACAGTTAGACCTGATATTGATTGAACACCAAAAATTTAATCCAAGAACTATATGACATATTTATTGCAACCAGGCTGCGGTATCAAGCTTTCAGAATGTACTTATTCATTGGTTTGTTATAAGTAATTTGTTTTCGATCTTCCCGGAACAAGTTATTAGTGTACGATATGTTCGATTACTCTGTGGTATCAAGTTTTCAAAGGGTATCCAATGATTGGTTTGCGTTCCGTCACTGAGATATTAAACCTATATTATATTGGCACTATGTATGTAGGCAATCTGCCGCTAGCAGGGACTATGCACAGTCTAGAAATGAACGAACGTAATTTTTTTGTAGTGAACCTTAGTAGAGAGTTGAAAGACCTGCATCTTAATTCCAGTTATAGTATTCTAAAAGCCGTGTTCCGGAAGTACGCTGAGTAGATAATCTAGGCTTGAGTACGATAGGGCTATTTTGTATCTCAGTTGCTAACAAATGTTGATTGAAATCGAAAAAAGTGTTGGCTCTATATCACTTTTGTCAGTTCCAATCATCATTTACCGACATTTTTGCTTACAGTTGTCAAAACTGACGTTAAGCCGCTTTTTTCAAGAATTCAATTTTTTTGTAACTGAGACACAAAATAGCCCTGCAGATCGGTAAGGCTATCATGTATCTCAGTTGCTAACAAATGTTTATTTATATTGAAACTAACATTTTTGCTTACTGGGAGTTATCAAAACAGCAGTAAAGCAGTCATTTTTCAAGAGTTCAATCAACATGTTCTAGCAGACGAGATACATAATAGCCCTACTGAGTAAATTTTGTATGGCATTTACTATCAAACCCCACTCAAGTCACCATTCTCAACTGAGCGTAGTTTTGAACCATTGTCCTAAGAAACTAACGAACAAACCTAAAATATTCAATTTACGTACGGGTTTTATGTTGAACCTTTTGTACTATGGTTCGAGGACTTATGTCTGGCAAAGCACGTTTTTCACAAAATAATGCCTAGAAATGGAGGACACAAATACGCTATAAGCGTAAAATTTTCGGAGAAGTGTCATTCCAAAACAGTTACAAAATATGTAAATTCATACAAAATACCCTGATATTTTTATTTCATGTATACAATATATAAGTGGCAAATTTCAAACACTAATAAACTTACCTGAATTCAGCATATTGTTGATATCTTCCAGGAACTCCTCTTTAGTAATCTGAGTGTCAGTGAATAAGAAGACGGTGTCTTCGTAGGCCACTCCGGCTCTGGTGTACATCAGACGCAAGTCATCGTGAAACTCGGGAGTATCATAGTTACGTCTCAGTTCCATACCCATGCACCTAAAATTATAAAAAGTGATGTACTCAAGTAATGCATTAAGACTTTCCTCACAATAAGATTAGGTACAACTTATTAATGTCGTATTTTATTGGTGGATGAAATACAGTTGCGAAAATCCAGAATAAAATAAGGAAGAAAGAAGGAAAGGAGGAAATGCTTAGTAAGGACTGATGTTAGAACTATCTACTGCTTTATTTATATGTTTAAAGATTTTAGACACTTATATAAGCTTGTTGTTTATACTGCTTATATGAATATTTCTTCAGTGAAGTAAAAACAAAATAGCAAATTCCCTACACATTGGTGTTGGACACACCGAACAATTCACTCGAAACCAACAACAAAATACATACATCTAAAATGTAAACGGGATATGTACGGTAAGCTTCCTATCGGATATTGAATACTAGGAATATAATACTCAAAGGGCTGCGCTGCGTTATGTGCGCTTTGGTAATTCAGTTTGTATTGTTCAATTTGTAGTATTCAGTGGTACACATGAATATGGCATGTAATAGTAAAATCTTCATGGACATATCTGCAAATAGAAAGTTGGTTTGATCTCATTTCGAACAATAATAGAGCTTTGTAAATCGGGTTCTCGAGATCGGGAATATAGATATAGATAAATATGTGAATAGTCACGTCAAATAGACACGACAAATTCTATATTTATAGATCTTATGCGGAAGCAGCTTAACGTTATAATAGCAATACGAAGAAAACCCATGTTTATGACAAAAATAAATGCTTTTACGATAATTTCAAGTATAGTTTTTACTAGTTGCACCTCGTGGTCCCACCCAAGTGGTAAATGGAACAAATGATACACGCTCACGCAAGCACGTACTCTAATAAGGAAGCAAGCAAGCACGTTTGCATGCAGAGATACACACATACGTACATTTCGCATTTATATTTAATAATTAAGATGCAAGTGTGCGTTAGTAATACATTTTTATCTCCTGCTTAACGAGCGTATTGATAATTCAAGCGCGCTTGCTCGTAGGTCGCTGGCGATGCCGGACTGCGCGAGAGAATCGCGAGCGTGCAGCGGGCGCCGCCTATTCGCGCGTTCAAGCGTTCTTACGCTTGCATCCAACTTTTTCCGAAATCTCAAGCTTTTGTTCTATTCACCTTGCTTGCTCAGTAACCCAAATTAGACGCTTTTTGTTGTAACCCTGAAGAATTGTATAATCAGTTTGCCAATTTATTTAGCAAATTGCTTATTAGGATATGGAATGCAAATCTAATTGTTAGAATTAAATTTAGAATCGGAATATTTACCATGTATTGCATTTATTGTGAGCTCTCAATATTTCGGCACAGTTGCATGCGCCATGACACGAGTAAACTGTAGTATCTGCTGTTTACCGTATTATTATGAGCAGACGAAACGGTCTACCCTCTTCCTTTCACGTTTTTTGAAGAAACTTTGTGCCGCTGGCCTGGCAACCCCATCAGCGTACTCAACAAACATCAATAAATGCAAACCGAGCAGCACATGAGGCAGCAACTATACTAAGTCCACATTACTTTAACTACATCACGTCTATCGAGTAGTCAATTAAAGTTAGTAATAGGAGTTAGTGCGAAGCTGCCGTTTTAACGGAGAAGCCACTTTGAATTAAAATTAAACTGGCAGTGTTCAAAACTCGTGATTCAACATTTATACAAAAACTATAAAATATGTAATAAATTTAATAAAAATTTGTGGACGGGCCGTTAGCTCAGTTGGCAGTTTCTTGACCACACCTTGTGTTCGTGACCTTTTCTTGACTGTTTTTTCCTTCGCTGTTGCTGACACGTTCAAAGATTTTCTAGTAGTCGAATATGTTCTATAATTCTAGTGTTTGCTAATCTTTTGGTCTTCGACAATATGCAACTCATTAAGCACTATTTTCCAAAGAGGACTTACTTTTTTGTTGTGCCGCCTCTTTTCTACTAATGATACAGGAAGACTATTAATGTCTTATCGTCAGTACTACCGATAATATAGTACTGACGATAAGACATTGATAGTCCCTTTATGTTTTGTTATATTGTCCAATAAAGAGCAAATCACATACGAGCGGTTATTCAAATTATTGCAAAGCCGTTTCCCGTACATGAGATTGCAGCTACGTTAGCAAAAATGTACTTTTACTGCAGCGGAGATAAACGGCTGCTCTTATAACTTTTCAAAAGTAATTTGGGGAAAAGCAAAGTCACGCCATAAGGATAACTGATTATACATCCGTGCGTTATTACATCTGCCTGCAAATCACATGCCTGGAGGCTATTTTGCTGTGACTCGCAGTTACGAAGATGCTAATAATATGGAATGCATAGAAAAACTCAATAATTAATTCTGCAATCACTGGTTGAACCCAAAACTGTGACATCGCAGAACCAACAAAGTGGAGGGATTGCACTCTCGAAAAAAATAAATTTTCAGGAAAAAGCCATATCTATTCCAATTTATTATCCTACTGAAAAAGTAAGCTTCACAATAGGCTTTTAACTTGCAGCAGGCCAACCTTCACTGTGAACGAAGTAGAAAGAGATCTTGACGTGCGAATACGAGAAAAAGTAGATGACTTGGTGCGTGAAAAAAATTACGCTCTCGCTTGTGTAAAATGCATGTTTTCCATAGTCTTGGTCATAAGTTCATAAACAACACTAAATTAAGCAATTGATTTATATGCACTAGAATTAGAAAACACACTACACAGATGCTTGAAAAGAATGAACCTTTGAAAAAAGAGTACAACACGTTTAATGCTTTGCTTTATTGAATAGGTATAAAAATAAGGTAACTTTGGATGGGATTGTGACGTATCATGAAATGTGGGTTCTCTTCCACAATAGCAAACGTAATATGGCTGTACCCAGGTAAAATGCCGGAATAAAAGCCTAAAAAAGCTCTCCTATAAAAAATGGAAGGCAACTGTTTAGTGGACACTTCTTGGTACATTCTAAGTATAATTCACTATAGTTCTTAGAGATCCAGCTATCAATAACTGCTAAAATCTATTACAGAGTACAATTTCGAACACTGATGGTGAAACTCTCAGAGAAACAACCTTGACTCGTTAATCGATCTTCGTTATTATCGTTCCCCAATAATACGAGATCTCATACTGCTCGAAAAACCATTTTTATACAACATGCTTGCAGTTAGAAACCTAACGTGATTCTACGTACTTGCCAAATTTAGACTCAATTGATTACCTTTTTTGCCACTGTACAATTTCCTGCAAAGTAAAATATTTACCTCAGGCAGCACGGCAGTGGTGCAAAATGTCTTCATAGACTCTCAACAATCTTAGAGATCTATTGGAAAAGTATAAACGATCGTTTTTTTTGCTGTGACATAACTGTACAGATCATGGCGGGTCAATATAATACTTCGATTAAATTTATGCATAGTTTGTTAGAATAGAAGGATTTTGCATTCTCAAATATAAAGCAATTCCAAATTTTGAACCTGTACCCTAATATATTTAAAATTATTTTTTTTATTATTTACTTACACTCATGTAGACAACACATTACAAAGCAACCATCTCTAGCATCAGATACCGATAAGGGAGACAGTAACCCGCTCAGCCTACAACTACGTCCACCAAACAATCTCTTGATACCTGGATACTTACTTAAGGCTACTTACACGGATTGACACCCCCGCCAGTGTGGCTACACTGCGCTATCCTGAGCTGCTCGGGGCAGTGTAGAACATTGGGTTAGTTACTCGCTCAACAACGTTCATCATATAGCCTGTTTACCTCTAGAGTACATAAGGATAGTTACTTGCACTCATTGACATGCCCCGCCAGCGTGGCTACACTCCGTCGCCCTGAGCCGCCCGGGCCGACCATAAGACAGTGTCCTCTTTCAGCTCGCAACACGCGAGCTACTCTCACCACATGTTCTACGCAGTCTTTGAACAGGACAAGGTGCATTTCAGCGCGAGCCGTTGAATTGTACTCCTCAAGATATTCCTACGAAGTTATGGTTTAAGGTCACAAATGAAACATTAAAATAAACAGTTAAGTTCTTACACTATATAACGTAAATATACCTTCAAAACAACCATCAGCTTGTGCATGTCGGGTATTTCAGCGTACAATCTATTCTCCTTTGGTACAGCAGAGTTGATGAAGTCCCCGAATAGAAGTACCGGAGGATGTTCAACGATGGGGTCATCGGGCACGTCCAGTATGGGTGTCTGGAAGTTCTTCACGCAGACTGTACTCATTAAGTGATAAAAATAACTCTTGTCTTGAATGTTGATCAGACGGTCGTGGAATACCCTCAGGCATTCGTGGTAAAACAGTCTGAAATATGAATATCTCGTCTAAGCGTCTATCCATCGTAAAAAAATAACTACGATGTATCAATTAATTCTAAATAATTGTACGCTCTTTTTTGGACATTTTTCATAGGTGATAGATAATTGAAAAAATAGCATTTGAAAAAGACTATTCGACCGAACAAGATAATGAGATGGAGACAAAAGACAGTAATCCAGTTGTGCAAAGGAATATTACTGCAGTGGGCGGTGAAACGAGTGTCGATAGACGAATATGACAATATGCCTACGCGTCACATATTGTCATTGTCATATAGTCATTTATATTATATTCGTGAGGGAATCGATGCGGCTGTCGATCACGGATTTTATAATACTAATATTAAATAATACGCGGGAATACAAATTCAGTTGTACTAATCGTTTTGACGTTCAGATACCATTTCGTACCTTTTCTATAGGTATTTCAACACCAATGGATTTAACACTAATGTATAACCACTTATGAAGAAGCCCTATTCGGGAGTTGAAAATTATCTTATATACCCACTGTTTGTACAGTTTACATATTTGAGTCCACTTTCGACACAGTGTTAGATTAAGAATAAAGAGTTACCACTTGTGATCTCATGTATCGTATCTTAGATGTAATCTGACGAGTGTTTTAGTGGTCAAACGGGCGATATAACTGCAAACTAAACAAAATATTTTGAATAGCTACGGTGAGTTACGTTATTTTATAAGTAGGGCAACGAGAAATAGATGATATGACTACATCTAGCGCTAGAATTACTTGAACCTAAAACAGCACAAGGCGCGTTTCATCCATAACGCGTGTGATGTGTCAGTGCGAGAATTGTACGTATATATATTTAATAATTTCATAATGTACAAGAAATAGACAAATTAGGAAGTCCAGAAATTATAGATAAGTATTCTCCAGAGATGTTAACTACTAAACATATTTAGTAGGAATGGATTAGTAAATAAAACCTCTTAAGAAATGGTCACTGAACGTTGTAACACTAATTAAGTCAAATCAAATCACCACTTATACATTTCACAATCTATGTAAACCAAATCAATATTTTTGATGCGTCAATATGTTCATTTCTTTCTTGTTTTACTTTTCTATATTCTGGTCCCATGCCAGTGCTTAATTTAAAAATAATATTTGTTAAATTACTTCCATGGTTGTTAGTCATGCTTAGGAGCGAAAAAATCGTTTGCATTTGAAACATAACCGACAGGAGTTTCATAGATAGAGAATTTATTCAGCCTCCTAAACACGACAGCTATGGATTTTCAAACTAACTTTGCCAGTCGCTGCTCTTGTTTATTAGGTTTATTATTATAGGAGGCGATTAATTTTTTTAACGTGTGACTGCTTGGTGAGTAAACATACAGACTACTTCAAATTATAATTATAAGTTATCAAAAGCTAATATTTTAAAATTGTATACTAAATTAAAATGAAATATTAATAATTTGATTGTTTTTGTTAATGTGTGTTTGTTTTGCTTGTTTGACTTAATTGAGGACGTACACACTACACATTGCCTTATAACAAAATGTGTATGATTTTTTTACGGCATAAATTCTCTTTGTTGCTCCTAAAAAAACTGTATCACCCGGTTAACCACACAAGTTGCAGTTCCTGGAAAAGTAGGTAGATTTCTGCGAAATCTATTATATTATTGGCAAAATATGGCGAATCGCCATTCCATGGGTTAAATTCAAAATGCTCAGTTTACTCGCATATAATTTGCAGTTACGTACTAACACATGACACATTTAAGTGTGTTTTAATATTATCAGATAAATCATATTAATAGTTTCTAAACATAACTCGTAACTGCTTCGCGTAACTTCAAATAAATATGTAGTATTTCTGATGCTGTCTAGGAGCTAGTTCATTTTATTCCAACAGCTCGGGCAACTATTAGTGATCGACAACAGCTATCAATGCTCATGATGAACTCCACTGCAGACATAAAGAACGCCCATCACTAATATAAACACCAAACATCACTAACATAAACACCACTCATCACTAACATAAACACTGCCCATCACTAACATCAACACCACTCATCACTAACATAAATACCACTTATCTAAACACCTATCATAACTAACGATAGATTATTCGTTTACCTGAGCATGCCTTGCGGAGCTCGCATATATCCGGCATCGGCTTGCAGTACGCCTTGCATGGACTTGGACAGGTCACGCAAGTTGAACACGTAGTGAGACTTGGCTGGCGTCGGAAGAAGTTCAGCACATATTTTGTTATAGATCTCTACAGCTGCATTCACTATTGGCTCGCCCAAACATGAAACCTCGGGCACAAAGTCCTCCATGTGTCCAGTGAGGATTGCCTGTAGGTTAGGTTTTTTTTACATATTATTAAACTCTATATGAATTATCACACCATGACACAAAGAGGTGTGCTTAAACACCGAGATACCTAGTGAACCTGTAGGGCTATTATGTATCTCTGTTGCTTACAAATGTTGATTGAAATAAATAAAATGGCGACTCTTTGTCACTTTTGTCACCTCCAGTCATCAACTTACTAACATTTTTGCTTACTGAGTTGTCAAAACTGACACAGAACCGCCATTTTTCAAGAATTTCATTTGATATATATAATAGCCCTGGTAATAACTAGTTTATGTGAGTTTACAATCGGTCAAAAAATAAAAAAAATCAGTAAAGAAAACTAGTACTGCGTGTCTTTTGCCGCGCTAACATAATTTACAGTGGCTTATCTTCCATGGAAACAGACACCAACAATCTTCGCCTACATATTAAATTCTAATCAGTCTTTTGTATACCTATCGGTTGTAGAAAATACCGTACACATACCTTAAATATAGTTTTCATTGCTTCAGAATTTGGCGCGGATATATAGAACATCGCGAAATGACGCACGAAGCGAGCAGTCAGGGGGTTACGACCTCCACCAGGCGGTGCGCACGCGCATGACAGGACTACGTCCAGAATGTCCTTCCAATAGAGCTTATCTCTGTCGTATAACCCGCCGAAATCCAAGAACTGCCTGGTAGAGGTAACACAATAAAGAGTCATTACTATCTACCCACTTTATACATCATGTTAAATAGATAGTAAAAAATAAACAATACATTAACATAAACTCTACAAATACAATCTCTAAAAAATCTAGGTGTTAAGTGAGCAAGCGGTACCCAAACTATGAATGAACTGAGCTGCTTGAGAAAATTTAACTTGAACTTAATAAAGATTGAAAACAGAGATTTGACTCTTAAGAGATGTAAAACCAGCAAGGCTTGTGTTACGTGCAGTAGTGCAGCTTGAATTTTGAACTGAGTTGTATCATAGAGGTCAAGCAAGCGACTGTTATTCTAAGTTCTTCAAAACAATTGCAATAGCTTGTATATTTGTATTGGTCCAAAGAAACACATCATTTTATTGATGTTTCAGAGAAATAAAATTGAAGGTTTGTAATTCCAAATAAACAGCTTTTTACTTAATGCATACGAAAGTATTTACGGTACTTAAGGCGCTGTCAGCTGCTAGTGCGTGCGGACGTAGGTGAAATCAAGCAATTGCACCTCGTAAAACGTATAAAAATCATAAAAAATAAAGTTTACTATAAAAAAACCGACAAAACATTGCTATTTTATTACATGCATTTCATTTCAAATACAATTTCGAATAAAGACAAAACCTTTAAAACAGTTTAAAGATGAAATTAGTGGTATGTTTGATATTTTTTTAAATGTATCTGTCTGTTTGTTCCGGCTAAAATCTGAAACGGCTGGGCCGGTTTTGACGGTACTTTCATTGGCAGATAGCTGATGTTATAATGAGTAATTTGGGCTACTTTTATTTCATCATCATCATCATTATCCATCACCGCGCGGGTGAAACCGCGGGGCGCAAATAGTTTTATAATTTTTTTTAATGTACAACGTCGTCTACAGTTTTCAGATAAAGTTCAAACATGTTCAACACTTCTCCTTGTAAACCCACCGTGCTCTCTAAAAGGATACCAAACTAAAATTCTGGTTTACTAACCTGAGTAGTTCAATAGTAGGCTGCGCGCCATACACGTCTAGTTTCGGCATATTGACATCATCTATGAATATGATCACTTTTTTGCCGAGAGGTGCTCCAATCGCCTTCCGAGGTCTTTTATCCAGTCTCAATTCTATCACTTCCTTTATGAAAAAGAATCACAATTAGAACAATCCTACTATAATATTATAAACGCGAAAGTTTGTGAGTATGGTGCGTGAAAGTGCGAGAAAGAGAAACATCCATATGTTTGTTACTCTTTCACGCACCAACGGCGGGGCCAATTTTGTGTATCACGGTATGGTTTAGAGGTATTAACACATATGATACTTTTCATCATCATCATCATCATCATCATTGCCCATCACCACGCGGGTGAAAAAGCGTAATATTCTTGGGCAAAAGCATAGACTAAATAACAAGATCTCGGCCTACGTTAAGATCGTAATGATAACAGTTCTGTCAAAGTTTGATCTGATAGCTTTCAAAAGCAAGCTATAGTTTTGACAGCTCGATGCACTAGACTTACTCGGCGACCGTCAAGGGTGATGAAATGTATTGACAGTTTTTTCCATAGTGATTAATTTTATATTTGTATGTACGTACGAGTAGGTACTGTATTTTATTATTAGCGTTTACTGATTAATTTACTAAATATTTAAATTTACACATATAACCATGGTAATATTATATGACATTTTGGTATAAAGATAGATATGGCTTTGGAGAAGATAATAAGCTACTAAAAGTACTAATCCTGCACAGACGACGACGCGGTCAAACGAGACATAAGAACTGACGTTTCGACCTACGAAGAAATATAGTCAGGAAGCATAATTCAGAACAAATTCCACACAAAAAGTGGCCCTTCAAATCAAAACAACGTATGATTCCAAATACAAATTACTTCCGAGGTTACAAATAGACATGTTCGGTGATTGGTTTAAATTCAGAAGGAAAGCAGGGATTGGTTTACGCGCATGCTGCAAAGTCTACAATGACAGCAGAGTCATAGCGGCGTGGACGATGTTATGCAACAAGTGGACTGGATGTCTCGAGAAATATGATTAATTTATTAAGTTTTTGTCTAGAAGACATTAGAAGAGATTTTTCACAATGTAGTAAAGAAAGATTATGAAACATTTTAGGCTTATACATTTTACCAAAAAAAAATCGTTATTTGCCAGCTGGATGTTTTTCAGTGGTCACATAATACCTTCATTATCAATTTAGAAAATTCAATCAATTTATAGAATAACTTTAGAAAAGCACTGTGTTGATATTACTGACAAATTAATTAGCAACTCAGCTAAACCACTTTAAAATTTGCAAAGGGTGAATTTTCATTAGCTTGAAAAATTAAACGTGCTTTTATTTGACCAAACAATGAACGGTTTTTTAATGCTATATAGTTTATTTATTTATTTATTAAATCATGTACACTATCTTTACAGGGAAAACCTAATGCAATAGAGTACCTACTTTGTCACTTATAATAAAAACGTATATAAACAATTGTATTAGAAAATAAATTAAAAATTTAAAAAGTCAACTTCCTTAAATACTACATTGATCACCTAAATACAAAACCAAATATATATAAAAAATAGAATAACACAAGTCAATATTTTTAGGTATAGCTTAATATAAATAGCACCGTCCTTGCGAACTCATTCAGAGAGCAGTGAAACAAGTCTATAGTTTTGGCTACCTGATTCAGTGTGCGGATGCTGCGAGTCAGAGGAGCCTTGTTTATGAGGTTGGTTCTCCCTTTAGGAACATCGAACAGGGCGGGCCGCCGTCGTTTGTGTACAAATCCGTCAGGAACACTTAGCCGAATCTGCTCCAAAATGCCTGGATTTCCAATTTTCCCGCGGAGGACCTTGACCAAATATAGAGCTAGCGCTGCATCCCGTCTTACCTCCAGCTTGTTGTATCCAGCCATGCCTATAACAAACAAGGTTGTATACATCAATGGGTAGAACGGGTAGACGCTGTAGAGCTTCCAGTATAGAAATCTCGTGAATTTATTTTGGATGCGCTCTACCATTTGGCTATACTTGGCCTCGTGCGGGGCCCATATTTCCGAGTTAAATTCCAAGTGGCTTCTAACTAAGGCGCTGTATAGAGTCTTCACTGCTGTTATATTCGTGAAACTATTGGCCTGTCGTAGCACGAAACCCAAAGTTTGGAAGGCTCTTTTGCAGATGTTCCTCACATGGACACGGAAGTGCAGCGTATCGTCCAGATGTACCCCTAAATCCCTTACCGAGTCGACCCTCTTCAGCTGTGACCCCTTCAAATGGTACTGGTGGTGAAGTGGGGACTTTGCTCTACCAAAAGTGATCATACAGCATTTATTTAGGTTGAACAGTAGTCCGTTGTTTTGACTCCACTCCGCCACTCTATCCACGTCCCGTTGAAGCCGGTCACAGTCCTCGTTGTTTCTCACCGGCAAGAGTAATTTAAGGTCGTCGGCAAAAAGCAAACACTTCGCGTCCTTGACCACGGTCGGCAGGTCGTTGATCATGATGATGAACTCCAGCGGCCCCAGATTACTTCCCTGACTCACACCAGTTTTGGTAGAGTACGCCTCCGATCTGCATCCCGCGTAGTCTACGTACTGCTGCCGGTCCCCCATGTAGCTCGCGAAAAACATGAGCAACTTGGTGGTGCAGCCGATCGACGCCAACTTCTTAAGCAATACGTCGTTGTCGACTAGGTCGAACGCTTTTTTGAAGTCGAAGTAGGCGGCGTCGACTTGCACCCCCGCGTCGATGTGCGGCAACACGAAGGACATGGAGTCAAGGAGGTTACTGGCGGTGCTTCGAGCCGGCCGGAACCCGTGCTGCGCATCAGACAGCCATGTTGAAACCTGCTCCTGGATGCTGCGCTGCATGGCCGACTCGAACACCTTCGCCGCCGTCGACAGAATCGCGACCGGTCTATGCTCGGTTACATCTGTTCCTGAACCTTTCGGTATAGGAATAACTCTCGTAATTTTCCACCGTTTTGGAAAATATGATTGTTCCAAGCATGTGTTGTAAATATGCGCCAGCGGTTCCGCGAGTGGCATACGGCAGTCTCGCATTATGTAGACCGGGATCCCATCCGGGCCCGCGGAGCGTTTCGGCTTGAGTCGCGTCAGCGCGGCGCGCACCTCGTGCAGCGTGAGCCGCGGCACGTGCACTCGAGTCGCGCCGGCGCAGCTCGCCGCCTCCGCCGCGGGCACGTCCAGGGCCGCAGTCGAGGTGCCGTACACTGAGTGAAAGAACTTCGCAAATTCCGCTGCGCATTCTGTCTCCGATAGTGCTTTCCCGTTGAGTGAGATCCCCTTGCGGTTCACCCCCCCTCTCTTGGCTCTTACATAATTTCAAAATGACTTAGGATCTTCTGCTAGATGGTGCTCCACTCGTTTCTGATGTAGCATTTGAGCCTCCCCTATCATCCTCTTGACGTTTGCTCTACACTTGGAAAACACCCCGTAGTTAGACCCTTCAATCTTGTACTGCTTGTGCAGCCTTGCCTTTACTCGTAATTCTTCGATGATTTCCGCTGTGTACCATCTCGGGTACTGGTACCTTGTGTTTCTTCGCGGGGGCTGTTTTTTTGGAACACATTTCTCAAAAATCTCCCTTAACGCCCCGTAGAACTCATCCAGGGCCTGCTCCGGATCCTGCATCTCGTAGAGATGCGTCCAATCAACCGCCGCTATAGACGAGTACATCAACTGGTAATCCGCTTTACCGAAATTCCACTGTTGCTCGTCATCCGCTAGCGGTGGAGGCGCAGCTTGCGGGGAGAGTGTGGCGCGGGCGGCGGCAGTCGCGCGGCGCACCGTCACCGCGAGCGGCGGGTGCTGCACGTCGCGCGGCACCAGTTCCTCGTCCGCACAGCATACACACACATCCTCGATACCCAAAGACACTAAAACTAAATCCAGTATTCGATTATTGCTGTTACGCACCTCATTTCTCTGAACAAATTCGCAAAAGGCTGTCAAATATTCAAAATAGTTAATCACATTGTCACTGCAAGAATACATATTAAAATCGCCTACTACTATACATGAATCATATTTAGAACACCAATTTTCAATTATTCGAAATAAAATCATATAGTCCTTGTCATTGCTATTTGGGGGTATATAAATAACACTGCAAAAAAATAAAAAGTTGTTATTTTTAGAGACCGTTGCTCCGATAATTTCGAAAACGCAACTGTTCACCTTTATGTTCTCTAGCACCTTCACTCGTCTTAACTCTACATTGGGTGCGGCCGCTAAGAACACTCCGCCGTGCTTACGTCCATCCCACCGGTCGCATCGCAATATTTGGAACTGCTAACTGAACTTTGGAACTGCACTATTTCTGCGTCTTCTATCGACTCATTACAACCCGTCTCCGTGAAAGCGAAAAGATCTGAGCCCGAGCCCTCTATGTTACTGTATAACCGGTTTAACTTTGTTCTCAGCCCTCTTGCATTCTGATAGTATATTTCTATGCTGTTTTTAGTGCAGAGTCTGCGCGTTGGAGGCGCCGCCGTCGCGAAAGGGCTGGTTTGTTTTACGCATGATAGTCTGTCTCGCCGAATATACAATCCACTGTTTGATTTTAGCGTTTACGGGCCATACTTCCGGTGATAGGCACATTTCTTCGTAGGCCACGGGGATTCCAATTTTGTATGACTTGTAGTCACCCTTTGGGGTGAGTTCCGTCACTGAGCAGGTCCCGCCTGGGCACAGGTCACGAAGGTAGGCACGGATCTCTTCGGCGCTCGACGCCATGTTCCACAGATGACTATAGCTCCGCGGTTCTACTGCTCTCAGTGTCGTCACCGTTGGGCCTGCGGTACCACATAGAGAGGGAGGCCTACGGCTTCGTCTTACTTCCGTCCATTGCTGCTGGTCTCCCTGTCCATGTTCTATGGAATCGGAGCTCGGTGTCGATGATGCCGACTCCATGGTGCAGGATAGTTCCGCACCGCGTGATTGTACCACCTTTTTAATTGTGTCCTTCGCTGTACGTGGTGGCGCCACTGTCGCCTGAGTGATTATTTTTGCCTTTTTCGGCGTTGGCTTCTTTTTCTCCACCGGCTCACTGGTACTCGCTACCGGGATTTCCCTGGGCTGGTGAAGACTCTAAGCTTGCACGGCACCGGCGGCGGACTGGTACTTAGTGTGTAGAGCCTGTACCTGAGCTGAGTAGCTTTCCAATTTGGTGTCATACCCGGTCATGATTGATATAGCTAGTGCCAGCTGATCCTTCAACGAAGATACCTCTTGTCTTAAACTGCGGACCTCAGTTACTAGTTCAGCCGGGACATACTCTGCATTGCTCGTTATGTTAAGGAAATCCGTAGGCAGGGATATTTTTTTCCGGTGAGTAACATTTGGGTCGCGAATTTTCTTCGCAGCGCCGACAGGGGTGCTACTGTTGTCACCCCCTTTCTTCTTCGCGCAAAGACATTCTGGGCAAACCCACGCTCCTTGAGGCTGTGTCGTACTTCCGGCGCACAGAAGGTGGTACCGCTTACCGCAACCCTTCACTGAACATCTCAGAATATCCTCTGTATTTAAAATCTCCGTACAACAAGCCGCGCAGTTCATCACTAATCTTTTATTTTTTCAGTGCCCACTTGTGCAAGAACGCGGAACTAGGTAGGTTCCTGGACTTGTTGGTTCTAGAATGATTTTTCTAGTCCGCTACTTCCCACTAGATGGCGTTGTTGCCTCCAATATTGTCTTTGGTCCCACTGTCAGTTGCTGAAGACGTCAATGTCACCTTAGTGAACGTCACTGTCGCAGTTAGCTGGTCTGTTTGACAAGCTTCAAAATAAAAATAATGATGTGTCTTGCCGGTATTGTGTTGTGATGGTTTTCGTGCTCCAAATTTATGAAAATTCGAGAGAAAAACGACGGTACTTTGCTCTGCAGCCCTTTTGTTATTGGCTGGTTTTGAAATCCTCGTTAGCGTGTTTACATATGGTGTTTATGTGTGTGTAATTACTTTGAAATGCTAACGAACGTTGTTTAGGATTCCAGCGACTTTATTGGGTCCAAAACAGTAACAATCTTGTGGTAGGTACCTGGCTTTATTTCCTCGTTCCTTGGGCTTTGATTAGAGACCTTTTCGACGTCTCAACTCTTCTTCTTTCCAGTAAAAAACTTTAAAAATTTCGGGACACGTAACGAAGCAATGTTTACAGTTTAAGCGCACAAACTTTAGTTACTTATATTACATACCAACTGTAGGCAATCGTTTATTGTTCATTGTCTGTAGTATCTCTTTAGAGAGTAAACGCTTTGGAAGCACCAATTTGCGTTTTTGCTGAGTATTTGAAAGGTCACATAATAATGATTGATATAGTATATTATGTCAATAAAATTATTCTTACCTGATGTAATAGAACATTATTTGATTAATAAGTTCAAGTTCCATAGACTACATTTAGAAATTGTTTATTAGTTTGTTATTGCCGAGCGGTTTCTACACACATCAATCATAAAACCGGTCGCGCCAGTTACGAATCGTCAGACGCGGCTAAGGCCTCTTAGAGAGAGGTCAGAGGACGTATCGCTCTGACGCCCGCACTTACACAACTAAATATTATGGCGCTCAAAACTTCCTGATACTTATTGACGTAACATTTCTAAGTGGGATTCTAACAAATAATTTTATATAACATCTAGTGCATCAACAACAGAAATTTCATTGTTATAATGACATCGACCCTTGAGGGGCTAATATTTTGCTATTTACCAAATTTCTTATGCTTATAGTTGGTATCCAGGAATCCATGCTGGAGCCGGAAACTGGTAGCAGGAACTATGTGATGGTTAAGAGTAGACACACCGTGTTTGGGATCGTATGAATCGTCTTCGCGATACCTTTTTTCTAGCTGGTGACCAGCACCTGATGCTGGATCCAGAAACTGGTAGCAGGAACTATTTGATGGTTGTTTTATTTGCTATTCTCATCTCTTTTTGGTAGGTACATGAGTTAAATCTTACTTTTTTCTAGTCTATGCTCTTGTAGATAACATGTACTAGATTAATACTTATCATTTTATGTTAATTAATGTCGATATTAAAAATAAAATGTTTCCTGCGTGATATTTTATTTCACTTTTTTGACCTACGTCTATTTGTGACATAAAAACCAAAGTAGATTAAAAAACGATCCAAATATTAATGCGCGCTATTTTGGTCAAGCGGTAAGGCCACTGCCTCAGGGCGCGCTAGTAAGTAACTCGCTAATGTAAAATACCTAAACTCGCGCAGCGCTGCGCAGAATAAAGGTTCTTAAAGATGTTGATGTTTCTTCGGCACAAATCATCAGCATAAAAAGATAAATATGATATTTTATATAACATAATTTAAAAAAACAGTAGGTACTTACTGTTCCAACTGGTAGGTAGGTACTGCAGTTTTGTGTAACATGGACCATATTTTTTTTATTATCTATAATTTTATTGTTTTCAGTCAAAATAAAAACGTAGTATAACTATGCTGGTTTTCACAGGCAGTCATACTCTTGTTTTTGTAGCTTAAGTGCAGCTAGGCACTTATTTTGCCGCATTGAATCGGCAAGCAAGCGAGAATAAAACATAACAAGCAAAACCATTGCACATTACATACATTTCAATATTTAGTCCTGAAGAAAAAAAATACAACCCAAATTAAATAAAAATTGGCTGACTTTATTTTGCATAGTATTGACCATCTTGATTTGTTAACGTATTTGAACATCTTTGAATAATTCTAATTTTGCTATTATTTACTAGTAAAAGTGATCCCTAGACATATAAAACGTGTATTGTTTCTGCACCACTTCACAACGAATTCTGGCATGATGATCCACAAGGTGGGGGGGTGATTCGACTACCAAAATCGTAATTCTATCGTTACTGCTCAGCGTTTATTTCGAGCAGAATATCAAACCCGCAGTGCTCCAAGCGAGAATAGCATTAGAAGATGGATAGAAATGTTCGAGAATATTGGTTCAACGATTCAAATCCCAAACAGAAGTCATTTACGTACAGTTAGAGACGAAGAAACTGTTGAAGAAGTGAGACAGACGGTACGTCAAAATCCGTCACTTTCTTTAAGAAAACGATCGCAACAACTTCAAATTAAAAAATCGAGTTTGTGATTGAATGTGATTTTAAAGAAGGACTTGCATCTCAAAGCGTACAAAATCCAAGTAGTCCAAGAATTGAAGGAAACAGACTTCATAAAACGAGTTGAATTTGTGCAAGAGATGATGAATCGATTTAGGAATTTCGAAAACATCCTTTTTAGTGACGAGGCCAATTTTCACTTGAACGGTCACGTGAATAAGCAGAATTGTCGCTTTTGGTCTTCGCAAAATCCTCAATTAAAACACCAGAGGCCACTTCACAGCCCTAAAGTTGTTGTATGGGCCGCAATATCTTCAAAAGGCATCATTGGCCCCTATTTTTTTGAAGACATAAGAGAACGAGCAGTAACTGTCAACAGCGAACGTTACTGTGAAATGCTGAGAACTTTTTTGACCCCACAGTTGCAAGAATTTGCTGGATACAATTCGAGGACATGGTTCCAGCAAGATGGCGCTACTTGCCATACATCTGACCAGTCCATTGCGGCTGTTACGGAACTGTTCCCAAACAAGGTTATTTCTCGAAGAGGGTCCATTAACTGGCCTCCCAGGAGTCCAGATTTAAGTCCTTTGGACTATTTTTTGTGGGTATACTTGAAAAGCGTAATTTATCAAAATAAACCCGCAACTTTAGCGCAATTGAAGCAGAACATCGTCACAGAAATGGCGGCAATTTCGAGAGCAGTGTGTCGAGGAGTTATTGAAAATTTACGCGCAAGATTAGAGGAGTGCTTGCAGCGTGAGGGAAGACATTTGGATAACATAATTTTTGCTACTTAATTTTCCATTTAATAATCTTTAATAAAAATATAAATTTTTGTGTAAAATATTTGTACTTTTTTTTAAATTTTGGTTTCCGACCCCCCCTACCTCGGCTGAACACCCTGTATAACGTCTCCCTGTCTCACGCCTCTTTGCAATGGAATTGCCTTCGAACTCTGCTCCTGTACTCGGACTGACATGTTGGCGTTATTTTACACTTCGATATACGGATAGTCAATACGGCACCGCTGGAGAGACTCAAGCACTGCCCACGTCTCGATCGAATCAAAGTCCTTCTCATAGTCCTCAAACGCTAAACAAAGAGGCAAGTTATACTCTTCGGTCTTCTGTATAACTTGCCGTAGCATGTGGAAGTGGTTTATGGTACTATAACCTTTTTGGAAACAGGCTTGTTCCGGAGGCTGGAATTCATCAAACCTGTGACTGAGACGGTTCGTGATGACCTTCCGAAACAGCTTAGAAACATGGCTCAAAAGCGAGATGGGCCTGTAATTCTTCAACAAGGTGTTGTCACGTTTCTTAAAGATAACACCACCACACCCCTGTTCCATGCTTCTGGCATTGGTCCTTCGAGTAAGACGGTGTTAAAAAGCTTCTGAAGGACTTTAAGTACTGGTGTTCCACCCGCTTTCAGAAGCTCTGATGTGATACCGTCATTACAGGGCGCCTTGTTGTTCTTAAGTTCAAGGCCATCCTAATCTCATACATGCTGATGTCCGGGATATCTTCGGTATAATGTCGGGCCAGCTTGGCTCTCTTAAAACCCCACACCCTGTAAACCACGCGAGCACAGCAACACGATCGGTTATTTATTAAATAAACATTGACACAATTTCCTAGTATATATTTCGGTCTATGGACACAACATGAAAACACTGTTACATATTTATTCACAAATTAATTCAAAATGTTCTAAATTTGAAATAAATATGAGAACTTCAATAATAACATAATATAATTAATCCTGTTATCGGGAAATTGCAATACACTTTACCAATCAGTCATGCATTAAGTACGGGGAAACGTGTATGCGTTAATGTTACACCAATAGGGTTGTTGACCTTTTTTATTATACGTCAAATTAATCAGGACACCGAAATACACACCTAGCATATTTTTAAAGAATTCTAAACTAAAAAACTATGTTTTTATTTCAACTTTTAAAATTGGCTCTAAAACAATATCAATGGCGGCCGATACATCGTATGACGTCACTAAGGCAAAAACAAACAGTGTTGTGATTATAATTCGTTTTTCTTGCTTGGAGGTTGCTTGCTTGAACATGCTAATGGCGGGAAAAAAACTAACAATGACCATTATAATTTATTTTCTTTTGTGTTTATTCTCAAGTTGTGACGTGTAATAGTGGTAGATTATTAACCGTTGGTGTTCACAATGGTGCATTATTGTCAGTTAAGTGTATAAAATAATAAAACATAATTTTTGTTTTTTTTGACAATCGTGTTAGCAAGTTTTAGTAATGAATCCACGTGACTTATACAAAACAGTAGTTAAATAACTGACTTATTTCTTAGAGCAGACTTACATACTTAAAAAAATGATATCTCTGCAAGCAGTTACACAAATAAAAATAAATTATAGCCGTATAACCTCAAAAGAAAAAATCAACCCTTATCGGATCACTTTGTTTTCCGCCTGTTCGACTATCTGTCTGTCAAGATCCTTATTCATACATAAAAAGAAAAAACTTAAATCCACAAATGTGTAACAATAGTAATAAGAAGAAAAACGAATTTACTATTGAATATTATTATAAACTTAGGTATTTAATAACATACAAAAAATTAAACAAACTTATTATTTGCGGTTGCCGTTATAACCGTGTTTATGGATCAACAGTTAGTCCTTTGACATAGTACGTACTTAGTTTTAAAGCAATAATATTAGATGCTTTCATCATTTGCTTGATTCTCAATCTATTGATAAGGCCCGACACTATCATGTTTTTGCCGTTATGACATCATTTCCGCAGCTACTTCCGTTTTTGGTCATGTGACTTTTAGAAACTTTTATACACATTTTGTTTATTCAAAATAAAGTTAATCCAATGCATATTAAATATATTTTTTTTAATTCATTGCGTTATTTGCTCCAATTAGTGTTAAGTTCACTTTACATTATAGTTTATTTTTGACTGTGTCAACTACTCTATTATTGCTTCACCACACAGTATAATAAGCATAGTGAAGTACTTACTATTTTACACTGATTACAAATAAAAGTTTAGACGTATTGATCTTGACACTACGTATTTATTAGTATTAAAGAACTATACTACGAGTATATAACTATAATGTTACGTGGCGACTCGAGAATGGCAGGCGAGGTGTGGAAAGGTATTTACTATCCACACACACACACACACACACACACACACACACACACACACACACACACACACACACACACACACAGCCATAAGAAGGAGTGAAAAGGAAATACTACAGTGCAACAAACTACTCTTTATTGAACACCTTCAAATTACAATTAATCCTTCCTATACCGTGATAATTAAAACAAAATGATTTATGATTGAAAATGACGTATATATACGTCTCTGGGACGCAAAGGGTTAATACAGTTATATTCTATTATATTAATACAGTTGTAAATATCAGTTGTTGTGTTTGTATCTTTAACTAAAAATAACTATGAATATTTTTATTGTCTTTTAATTTATGTTATTTCACCGGTACATAGGGAAAAACATCTCAAGTGAACGAAACTGCACACACAGGACTTGGTAATGTAATTAATTAAAGTATATAATTGTAGATGTACTAAGCAATTTTCATTAGTATCTAAAATATTCTGGACAATAACTGCCCAGATTCTTTGTCATACAAGCATTAGAATCATTTTCAATCATTTTAGAACTGATAATACACTACCAATCATTTTGGAATTGATACACGACCAAATATTTTAGAATCTTCTGTGACAATTTTGATGAATGCGACAATTATAATTAGACAATTTTGATGAAATTTGGTATGAAGGTAGGTAACGCGCGTAGGATTAACACATAGGATACATTTCATCGTCATCATCCCTCACCAAGCGGGTGAAACTTCGAGGTATACACATATTTTTCAAGGTACTTTGTAATAAAATTTGAAATTTGTAATCTACGATTCTTATAAAACACAGATTACATTTCAAACCTCGCTTAGCCGAGTACGGAGAAATACTAGCACTTTTTGTTGGTACAAGAACTGATTCTGTTTAAATGCAGAAAAAGAAAAACATCTTTTCTCCATCAGGGTCAGGATAATAAATAAAATGATAATAGAAAATATTACTCTCCTTGATAGTTCAAAGATTAAATACGTATACTCCCACTACTGTGGAACCGATGCTCTATCGTATTAATATGACGAATAAAATAAACTCAATACCTGTGTACGTTGACTGCTTGTCTGTGCCGAAAAATTTAATATTACTGGTATATAATACCCAGAGCTCGCAATGTGATTCAACGTTTCGGCAGCAATACAGGTTTTGCCTACGCCTGAAATAAGCATCTGGGTTTACAAATTTGTTCTGTGTTTTGAATGGCTCGATGTAAATGTAGTATTATAAGAATCATCTTATTTCATTATTAGCTGCTGACTGGGGATAGTTATAGTGAAAAAAAGTGCGTTGAACAAAGCTAGTAGATGAAAACAAAAAGCAAACTGCAGTTCACCTTTTATGTCAAGTTTCAAGCCACGGAGAAGAGGAAGCAAAACTGAAGTGAACCTTACAATGACTTATTGTTGTATCGCTACCTTGCAGCCAGTGTCTGAACAATAAAACTACTTATATATTTGTAGATTCCTATTCAACCTCCACTTTATAGTAGGTCACGGATAGATTTCGACAAATTTGAACTACATCAGTGTGCATACACTATTTGAAGACTTGTAAGACTTGAAATAAAATTCTAAACTTGGACACAATTCCGATTTACTTGTGGTGTATTTTAAAATCATCAATTTAACTTGTGTATTATTATCATATGTAGACTTTGACAAGGTGGTAGGCCTCTTATGTTAGTTTGCTTTACCCATGCCAGATATGCTGCCGCAAAGTTGTAGAGCGCAAGCATTAACCATATCAGAGATTTGGAAGTTACTGTAGCATTTGAAATTACTGGGTGAATGAGTGACATGTGACAATGAGAGACTATACTACTATTATTTCGGGTTGACTAGACTAGATACTATAATACTATCCTTTAGCTTAAATCTCTGGTATATAGTGCCACTGTCATGAGCAGATGTGATCCTTGCCATTAGGCGAACGAATTGGCCGTATCGTGACGTGTAATAATAATAATTAGTTTTTAATTTTTACTTTATATTTATATTAGTTTTGCTTACCTGTATTTCCAGTGAACATGACTGGTTTTCCTGAGCCGAGTAGCTTCTCAAACAGATACCCGTACCGCACCGTGTCTATAGTAGGTACGAGGGTTTCAAAGAAAGGTTTGTTGCTATCGTATTCAAACGCAGGCTTGATCTCCGCCCAGACTTTCAGTTTGCGTTGTTTTGTGTCCATGAACATATCAAAAAAGTTGAACCCTAGCGGGAAACTGAGGAACGACGAGAATCGTTAGAAATGGCCACAATATAACCAAAATAACACAAGAACATATTCACTTTTGTATAAGAGAAACATTATATACACGAAAATCAATACTTGTAATTTCATTTTGTATACGGCGGTGAACGCTATTGTTATAATTGGAGGACGTTTATTTAATGCTACGGATATTTAAGTAGCCAGCGTAGCGTTTCGTAGCCATTTCGTAGTACGTACGTAACTGGCGTAGGTGCAAAAAACTCAGCAGATATTTATTCCTAAATACTCGTACCTTAAATTTTTAGTCTGTAAGTCGAGGCTTGAATACTGTTTTTTTATTAGATTTGATGGCATATTTTTCATTACATGTATGAGTATGAGTATAAGCTCGTAGCTCAGGGTGCTTTAGCGTGCGCTAGAGATATAACGGACGTGTAAATGCCACTTACTATTCAGCCTCTTCAAACGCCTCAAACTGTCTTTTAATGATTTCTTCCAATCCTTTTCTGTCATTCTCTAAAATATTCCCGCCAACACACCACACGTAACAGAATATGAAGCAGTGTGCGATGTAAGTTCTTATGGCAGGTTTGTCGGGAAATCTTTCGCCTGGTTCGGAGAGCAATGCGCCCATAAGATAGCATATAGCTGACACTTTGCTGATATCCACCTATATAATCAGTTTTATTATTATGAAATTCAGATAAACTATACAGATATTAATAAATAGAATCGCAGTGATATTCACAGCAACTAAAAGTATCGACGAGCGGTTTATGATAGGATTTTGTCTGTTGTATTTGTAGTGTAGATTTCTTGCAAGATTTATAGGTTATAATTATTGCCTAAGTTCCGTTAATTAAAAATAAGGTTATCTTTGAATTTCTTTTTATCAACAATATTTATTTTAAAAAAAAACCTGAGAATATTTACCTGTCTAATTCCAACCATACATTTGGTATTCACGTGCAAAAAAGCAGTATCGAGCATTTGGAAGAGTTCATAGAGAAAATCTGAGTTCTCCGAGTTAAAGAGATTTTTTTCAACTCCCTCTTCAAGCCACGAGCGTACATAGGGCAAGTATCCCATTTCATAGGGATCAATGTATACCATACCACAACGTGACACAGTGGCTGGAGACGCCTGTGCTAAATCGGCAACCTAAAAATCAACACACTGCTATAAATATTGCATAAACATTAATAGCAAATAGTATATTCCTTAAATAGTGGCAACGAAATCATGCCGTTCAGAATAAAAAATGTATCTTTACTTATAATAAAGGAGTAAAGGACAAAAGTAGTTGGTTGGTTGGTTGGTTGGTTGGGTGTTGGTTAGTACTTGGTTTTAATAATAAAGTAAACACGTATTGGAAAAAGCTCGCGTGCACATAGCTTTAGAGAGTATATCATTAAAATGATGTGACACTCAGTATCACCTTAAAATGTTTAATGAATATTGCTGTTATAAACGTGTATTCGTGGAAAAGCGTGGATTCCATAAACGTATCATACCTGACATACGTTTATAAATTACATTTATTAGAAAATTGCGGTGATGCTGGATATTAGTAAATTCACGTCGACTATTTTAAATATAATTTCCGTGAATTTTTGAATTGTGTTAAAATAACACGACCTAATTGAAAACGTTCATAATCTGTATTCGGTTAGTAGACATATTTAGGGGAAACACTACACAACTTTGAAAATAAATTTACCATTTCAATCAAATTTCTAGGAATACTGCTAAATCAGTAACATATAAATACAACGCCTCATATCGAAACTCGTATGGTTTATGGGAAAGTTTTTTTTTTATGCATAATGATATTTCTCTTAATAGTATTATATTAATGCCCGTTTTCACCAACATTTTAGGTAACACCTAAGCCATTTTGGTAACCCTTAGTAGTATAAAACTAACACCTAACTTGGCTTAAGTGTCACCTAAAATGTTGGTGAAAACGGGCATATATGTCTTATATATTATTAGATAATTTTATAATATAGCTTCTAACAATAATAACGGCTATATGAAACATGTCATATGTCATAAATACGAAAGTATATGTGTTATCACATCACGCTTAAAGGCTGAATGGACTCTTATGAAACGGAATAAGACCTTTTTGATACACAGGATTAGCACATAGTATTCAATTTATCCGGATTCAACAGGTGTTTCTCGAGGGGTCGCCATAACTTCTATCCCACGCGGACAGAAGTGAGTAGCGAAATATTTTATCTAATGTAATATCATCATTATCATTTTATCGAAAATTGGTATACACTTAAAACATCTTTAAATGTTTAAAACCAACAATTTAAATCTACACTAATATTATTAAACAGTAGTTGTTTGTTTGTATAAATTGAACACGCTCCAAAACTACTGACTGGTTTGAGAACTTCTTTCATTATTCATATTCTACATTATCTCTGGTGAACATAGGCTATATGTTTTTATCCATCATCATCATTCATCACCACGCGGGTGAAACCACGGGTCGCAGCTAGTACTAAATAATAGCAACTTGTACAGCCTTATTACAAAACACAAACTAAGATAGTCCCGACTTCAAACCACGTTAGAGCTGGTTTGAGCTTTCATATATGAAATTCCCTTTACCCATATCCGCCCGTCGACGTAAGTTACATTAAAAAAACTTTTATTTTAAGTAATCACCGACGAGAACAGGTTCAACCATGACTTAAATTCGGGACTGTATTTACTTAAAGTTTTTTTTATAATTTGGCGCGTAATGTCTATTTTGTGGGGCATTGTATTGCACTCGTCTCGTTGTATCAATATTTCGTTGTAATATCATTTCATTAGTACCAACCTCAAATATCATATGGACATAAGGAGTGAGCTTGATTCTCTCAGAGTTCGATAGACACAGCATCTTATTGTCATCGAGCACTGTGTTCATATTTTCTATCCACACTGCGTCCACAGGACCGTCGCATATCAACCATTGATGGTCCGGTTTCTCGCACTAAAACATGATATTGATAGCACAAACAATTTGCGAAAATATATTCGTATCGAAAGCGTCAACGTGTTATGCTTCGGCGTACAAACTATGAGTTATCTGTGTCCTATCTGTGTAATTACCCTAGATAAATGACAGTTTCTACTGTTTTATGTGAACGACACGTTACGTCACACTTACGCAGTTATTCGTGCTAGGCCCATTGAGTACAGAAATTACTCCTTCGTATATTTACATACTTGTTAGCACAATTCGAAATAGGCTAAGGTGATTTATTTCTCTAGCATCTTTCAAAGTAAAAATAAGTTTATAGTTATAAATAAATATTCATAAGCAAACTTATAATGTACATATACTGAGTCAAAAAACATGGCGGGGTTATGTCATGTGTAGTTGAGAAGTTGTTAAAGCTAATTCTGTTTTTTTCCTGTTTCGGGTGCTAGCGGCCCGGCCCGCGAGCAAAAACCTGTTGCTATTGCTTATGCAGTACCATTGAAAAATGTATTCATTGTTTAAAAAAAAAAATTACATAATATATTCTAAATAGAAATTTACTATAAAACCAAAAGGTAGTAGTTCATACATGTATTAACATGTATGAAGTGGCTCGGAACAAGTGGCCTCGGTGGCCTAGTGGTCATGGCGTCTGACACGGATTGTCGGTCGACGCGGGTTTGAATCCCGTTCGAGGAAGTGTATTTTTTACTAAAATTGCAATGTTTACTACTTTTCACTTTCAGTGATTGAAACCAACGTTTTAGTGTAACAAGATGTCCGTAGCACAGTCACCAAATAAGGAACTTGAAAAATTTGAAATGTATATATTATATAATGCTGAATACAGTCAACTAATAGAGATATATGCTAATGTAACTATTTAAAAAAGTACATATATATGAGGATTAAAATTCGAAAGTATATGCAACAAACATTTTACGAGTATGATATATTTGTTCGCCCTCTTCTTTACAGCTGACATCTCAATTGTTAAGAAGTGAAGTCATGTACACATGCAGGGGAATTAGTGTAATTCTTTATTAGTTAGCTTTAATACCCCAGAACTAAACTAGGTATACAATTTCTTATTCCTATGCATATAATTACTATTTCTAAGCTAATTCTAATTCCTTATTGCCACAATCACCAGATGCAATTTACAATAATATATACCTATACCTATTATAATTAACAATATATAATAACAAATATACCTTTTATATCTACTATAAACTTATTACTTACTTATTACTTAAATAAATACTTACTTACTTACTTAAAAAAAATATATATACCTATTATTCTTGGTCACGCTATAACTTGAGAACGACTTTACCGATTTCATTCATCTTTTAAATGGTTTCTAATACTTCGTAGAAGGTTTTTCAATTTTCTATTTGATGTTTTATTTTATTTTGAAGTAAATATAAGTATTTTATATACAGGATTATTGATGAGTCGACCTATTCCCGTTAACGGCGTGTAGTTTACATCGTTCCTAAATCTAACCGTTTTCGAGATATTTGAATTTAATTGTTTTATTTTTATAAGTTTTTATACGTTTTAGTTATCTACAACGACTTATTTATTAATTTTACGTACAATATTGGTTATTGAAATCCTACAGCATCTTATTTTACATGTAAAAATCAAATAATATTAGTAATAGTTTGGCTTACATATTTCAATTAAATTCAAATATCTCTAAACCGGTTAGATTTAGGATAAGGTTTTGCATAGTCAAATCAGTCAGAAACGATGTAAACTACACGCACTTAACGGGAATAGGTCGACTTACCAATAACCCTGTATAATTTAACTATCGACACAGTAAGATGTTTGCTTCACATATTTAGCTTTATGTATGTGGCACACATAACTCGTAGTTTGTACCCGTAATGTAACGGCAACGATATGGCAACGTTACACTTACTCAAATTTTTGTGCTAGGCTTGCCACCTGTGGCTTTAAAGCCTTGGCTAATATAATAAAGATATAATAAAGCTTAAGCTTGCAAAATATTCTGCCACGATGCATTAGTGCCCAAGCATTACTATGTTAGGATTCGAAGAGCACTGAATCTAGAGAAATTGGTGGATGAATGGCAGGGTGAGTGATGAGTACACACCACTAGTGCAGTGACACGTTAAATTTCAGCTTATACTCTGGACTATACTGTAAATATGTAACGTAGGTATTATGTTTACCATCAAGCTCCATTTGTCACTAACTGTGTTCTGTTGTACTTGATCTTTTACTTGAACATGTTACCAGTTATTTCGAATAATTTGTTTCTAATATGTGAGGTTTCGAAGTTGCCTCAGGACCAAATAGTTAAAACAACTATCATGAGATTTCATTTATACTAGGTCAGGCGATTTACGTGTATAACGGTAAAATTCCAAAAGGCAGTACATAATCTAAATGGATTTCATCGCTTTATACTGAATTGTTATGATTTTCTGTTATACTATCAGTAACACGCAAAGAAGTGGGACGTAAGGCGATTAAATATAACAGGCATAAGAATATTGAGATCGATTTGCGAAGTGACAAAAGTGGGTATAGTAATAAATGGGTATTAAAAAAAGCTTAACAACGGAACCAATGATATGCAAGTGAATGCGGTTATAGTGAATGGTATGACAATAGCTACAACACAGTATGAAGTGATGATCGTGAATAGGTAAAATTGAATAACTAAAGAAAAGATGAACGAAGCTTTAAACTCTACCTCATTACTTCACACTGTGATTGGGGATTAGCAAGCTCGGCTTCAATCTAAAATGTGTCATTTTCTAAGGATAGCTCAATTTTTGAGTGTATAGCTTCAGAGCCAGACGCCTTTCTAACTCTAGCTAGCCACATTCGACCGCATTCTCAATCACCAACCAGTGCCATAGCGGTTAAACGCTAGCATATCAATGAGATAAATAAAAAGGTTGTACGAGTATAGATTAGAGCGTACTTGCACAGCTGTCCTTAGACAAAGCGGCAAAATGCCGTCATGCCATTCCAACGTCTGCAGATTGACTTCTCCGTACAGCTCTCCAATGGTAAGGCTCTTTGGGTTCATTATATACTTATGCACTACATGGTTTTGAGGACCAGGAATATTGTTTTCACATAGCTTTGTATATGTATCTCCCAGTATCTAAAATAAGTAGGGTTTTTAGCTATCTTAAACTATACTACACATAGTTATACATTATGTATTACAATACAAAGTTATTAATTTAAGTACTTATTAAATAATATCGGTAAAATACAGCATGATCTCCATAATTATTCCAATGACAGATATATATTATTATGGTGCAGCTTCCCTAGAACTGAATCTGGAAACTGGAAACCTTCTATCAGAACTAAAATGACTTTCTTCCTCTGTCTTTATTTCCAGCTCGCTGCTTTTTGACGTGAATAAGTTAAATGACATCTATTATTGGAAATCGTTTATATATTATATGTTTGCGAGTGTATTTATATATATGTATATATATATATATGGTACGAGCAATTATTTCGGCGTTGGTTTCTGCCAGTTGATGAGAAGAGATGATAATCATCATCATCATCTCAGCCGTAAAACTTCCACTGCTGAACATATGCCTCCCCCATGATTTTCCAAAAGGACCGGTTGGAAGCGGCCTGCATCCAACGTCGTCCTGCGACCTTCATCAGGTCGTCTGGACACCGTGTCGGTGGACGACCTACGCTGCGCTTGCCGGTCCGTGGTCTTCACTCCAGAACCTTTGGGCCCCATCGGCCATCTGTTCTGCGTGCTATGTGCCCTGCCCACTGCCACTTCAACTGGCTAATCTTCTGAGCTATGTCGGTGACTTTCGTTCTTCTACGGATCTCCTCATTTCTGATTCGATCACGTAGAGAAACCCTGAGCATAGCCCTGTCCATAGCTCGTTGTGCGACTTTATAATCGTAAGTAAATGTAAGAGATCACGTTTGAGTGCCTTAAGTCATCACTGGTAACACACATTGGTCGAAGACTCTTGTCTTGAGGCACTGAGGTATTTTTGACGAGAAGACTTCGCTAAGTATCCGGAACGCTGCCCAGCCGAGTTGGATTCGACGATTGACCTCTATCTCGAAGTTGGACTTGCCTAGATTGACTGTCTGTCCCAGATGTACTCGTCAACAACTTCGAGAACTGAGTTCCCAACTGATATTGGGGTAGTAACAACATGGGCATTAGACATAATTTTCGTCTTATCCATTGAAGGCCTTCGAGCATTGTACTGAGGTCTTCCATGGATTCTGCCATGACTACAATATCGTCGGCAAATCGAAGGTGAGTGATGTATTCGCCGTTAATATTGATGCCAAATCCTTGCCATTCCAGAAGCTTGAAGGCGTCTTCCAATGTAGCGGTGAACAGTTTCGGAGATATAACGTCTCCCTGGCTCACGCTTCTTTGCAATGGAATTGCCTTCGAAGTCTGCTCCTGTACTCGGACTGACATGTAGGCGTTTTTGTATAAACACTTCAGCACTTCAATACACCGATAGTCAATACGGCACCGCTGGAGAGACACTGCCAACGTCTCGATCGAATCAAAGGCTTTCTCACAGTCCACTAACGCTAAACAAAGAGGCAAGTTATACTCTTCGGTCTTCTGTATAACTTGCCGTAGCGTGTGGATGTGGTCTATGGTACTATAGCCTTTTCGGAAACTAGCTTGTTCCGGAGGCTGGAATTCATCAAACCTGCGACTGAGACGGTTCGTTATGACCTTCGAAAACAGCTTATAAACATGGTTCAACAGAGGCATTTGTCTGTAATTTTTAAGTAAAGTGTTGTCATCTTTCTTGAAGAACAGCACCACCACGCTTTTGTTCCATGCTTCTGGCGTTGAACCTTCGTGTAAGACGGTATTAAAGAGCTTCTGAAGGACTTTAAGTACCGGTGTTCCACCCGCTTTCAGAAGCTCAGATGTGATACCGTCGTCACCAGGCGCCTTGTTGTTCTTCTTCTGTTTCAAGGCCATTCTAATCTCGTACAGGCTGATGTCCGGGATATCTTCGTTATAATGTCGGGTCAGCTTGGCTCTTGGGTCTTTGACCGAGCTGCTAACAGGTTTAGCGACCGAGGTGTATAGCTGTCCGTAGAAACTCTCTACCTCTCCTAATACTTCTGCTTTGGTCGACGCTACACTGTCGTCTTCTCTCTTCAGCTTTGTCAACTGGCTTTGCCCAATAGACATGTCTCTTGCAAACACTTTGTAGCCTTTTTCCTCTCTATCGTCTCTTTAATACGGTTTGTATTAAAGATCCGGATGTCGTGTCGCAAGGGCTTCCATATTCGTCTCTTGAGCAGCCTATATGCTTCAGCATCATCCGAAGATTGCAGTTTCAGTAAGCGTCGTTTAGCCATGAGGTTGAGGGTATCGTTGGAGAGTTTCTGTGGCCTATCTGTACGGTGGGGTTTAAAGTATTTGGAACCCACTGTATGGACAGTTTCTACTAACCTGTTATTGATCTCGCCCACTGAAGCGATGTTCTCAAGGCAATTGAAACGATTGGATAGCTCAAGTTGAAAGCTCTCGGGGTCTTGAATACGGGCACGAGTGGGTCGGAGCGTAGACTTCATCAGACGAGACCTCTCCAGTTTGACATTAATATTCACCGTGCCTCTTACCATTCGGTGATCACTACTGGTTTTAACCCTGTTGATCACGGAGACATCAGTGAATATTTGCCATTTGGTGGTCATAATGAAGTCAACATCATTTCTCGTGGCACCATCAGGACTCAGTTAGGTCCATTTCCTGTGAGGTGGCTTCTGAAAAAATGAGTTCATCATAAAGAGTCACTCTTTCTCCAGGAAGTTGGCCAACCTCTGTCCCCTACGGTTCCGTTGTCCATAGCCAAATTGCCCCACTTTCAACCCATCCTCGCTTCTCTTACCCAACTTCGCGTTGAAGTGATAATGTTTACACCTAAACAGTAACACCGTAACAGTTTACGCCTAAAATGCTGCTCTGAGTTTCGCAGCGATTTCTGGCTATCTATGCAATTTCGGCAACTATTACTGTAATATTATCCAATGTAAATTAATCTCTTTATAACTTTACGATGTTTCATTACTTATGTGATTAAAAAAATACATGCCACATCGACACTGGCGAGATGAAACCATAAGTATCTTAGTTTTAACTTCTATTGGCAGTCCCCAAAGACTACCTCGCATGTGTTGTTTCTATAACAAGCTTGCATAAAATTTGGTTAAAGACACAGTAGTCTAGGTTTATAAGACGGACCATGACTTAGGACATGAACACTGAAAACTTCAGACTTACATTTCAGTAATATTTATACGTTGGTAATATATAATAGTAAAACTACACTAAATTTATTTTGTACTAGAAAAAAAAACTATACTATAACATAAATAAACTATACTCACGTGCATTACGACGGTCTTTCCTCCTCCTGTGGGTCCAACCAGCATTACGCCCCATCGCACTATCATCGTCTCGTGGAACTGTATCACTTTACGGATCTGACATTCCTCTACCTGCAGCTTCTTTTCCAGTAAACATGTTCCTAGCAAATGCATGTTATTGTCATGTTAGTCCCAAGTGTTAAGACAAGTTTTGCTATAACACGTGCTATCTACCCTCTCGTGGAATAGCCAGCCTGCTACTTTCCACTGACATATCAAACCAATCAGTGCACCTGACGGTAAAAATTACTAGTGCAATTTTTTACTGTCAGATGCCTGGATTCACAGAGTATTTCAGAGAACATTTAAAAGAGGAATTTTTACGAACAGGCCTGCCCTTCTGCGAGTAGCCTGACGTCAGATTCGAACGAGTTTTTCATAAAACAGTTAGCAGAGACCTTACTTCACTTCGAAGTCTAGTGGATGAGTATTACGTTTGCTTTAACTCGTTTAACTCTGAAGTCTGGGGTCAATTCTACTTACTACACTTTACTTACACTACAATCGAAAAGTGGCTGGCTTTTCATCGTTGTTTTGTTGTGTCATTAAAACCATCTGGCATTAGTGATTGTTGATTCTTTATTATATAGATTCTGATATTTCAATAGAACGGGAACGCATATTCCACTAACGGCCGGTGGCAACGATCTATCTATCAACGGTTTTCCTTACTAGTGATTGATATTGACCAGAGATAGGTATTGACGTTATGTCGAATTTCTATCGGTAGTAAAGCAAAACTGTGGATGGCCAGATTATTAACATCAACCGTTATACATGTTCGTGAATCAAAATGCAATTACATCGAGTATTTGCAGTTATTTGATTGCACACTTTTCACATAGCAAACACTTTTCAGTTATTAGATTGTAACTCAAAATATGTTATGTATATGGGACCACATCGGTCGCCGAGGTCGATACGAAGGGGGGGGGGGGGATTGGTTCAAAGCTGCGGTGTGAAACGCAGCCCATGAAGCCAATCCTTACCTGGCCACCTGTCTGGTGAGCAGGTACGAAGTATGGTTATGGAAAGGAGCGCAGGTCGTGATGACATCCATAACAAGTCTAATATGTTACCTTCTCGTGGTGCCGCCTGTTATTGGTCTGGTCTCCTCAGGAACAGATATAACAGAAACACTAGGCGAAATTAATGTACACCCTCATCCCACCTACCTATTCCGATCCCCTCACCAACATATCCAATCCCATCACTTAGCCCCTCCCGTTCCTACTCTGAAAATTCCTTTCCGCTACAGAAGCAATGTGGTCAGGTTTCTGTGGTCTTGCTTTCCCATATAAGCGTGAAGGCAAGAGGGGGGCTGAATTTAGCATTGGTGGGCAGCCTTAAGCTCCTGCCAGGCGAGAGGTGGTGGTCAATGGGGTCTGCAGCCGGCGGAGCACGGAATACTGCGTCTGGTTGGTTGGTCTTCTTTGCACCGTTTAGGCTCGTAGATAACATGACCGCTACGTCTATACCGGACTGGTAGCCTTGGTGTTAACATAACTGTTATGCCCCCAGATGCGGGCTCGGTGGAGGGTGGGGAGCCAAGTAGGCGAATCAAAAAAAACATGGAAAATTTCGAAAAACCAACCAGAACAAACCCCCCCCCCCCCCCAGGGTCAAGGGGATGCGGTGCAGGATCTCGTGGAAGCGTTCGCCGCCCCGGAGACCTGCTCTGCCAACTGGACTGGTAAAAACGGAGGGCGTAGAGGACAAAGGGCAACCGGAGACCATCTCACCACTCCAAACCCAGTAAGCCTACAAGCTTCTGGGCCCAAACTTAGTAAAAAACAGAGACACAAACTCTACCAGAAACAACGGAAACAACAAGTAGCGAACCCGGAAGGACAAAAGCCGAAAGCTGGAGACCGTAAACCCAAAGCGCAGCTGGCAGGTGAACGGCCAACGACCGAAGACCCCAGCATGTCGAGTTCCGAGGGACAAAGGCGTAAAGCTGGAGACCCGAAGACGACAATGCGCTCGGATGGACAAAAGCCGAAGGCCGGAGACCCCGTATTCAGCGAACCAAAACCTGGGCCTAGCCCTAAACCGGATGGCAAGCAGACGGTGGACCTTTCAAAGGTGCCTACCGAAACTGGCCATAAAGGTTTGGGCTATACCAAAAAACATGACATCCGCAAGAACCGGCAAAGGCGAGCCAGCCAATGCTATCGCGAAGTCCGCACAGGCACCAGCCCGAACGGAACTGAGCAAGAGGTCGGGGATGGACGATACAGTTTTGCCGAGGGGTGACCACAAAAAGGCGAAACTTGACAGCTCACGTCGTGCTCCTGTCAGCTATGGACATCGTGCAGAACGATCTCTGTATAGCGATAACAGGGGACGACCATAAACAACTCACTGTTGAGCAAGCCAACGCAGTGAAAGGGTACCTGGAGGAGTGTATCATGGATGGTGCCAGGGACCCCGACAGCGACTTCTCCCCTGGCTTCAGAGGAAAACCCATCATCGCTGATGGTGCCCTGACGCTGTGGTGTGAGGATGACGCTTCACTGCGATGGGTCAAAAGTATAATTGCCGCTGCTGCCGAGATCATCGGAATGAAGGTCACGGTAAAGCGGCAAAAAGAACTGACCAGGAGAATAAGGGCGGCCCTCTTTATACCTGACTGCAGAAGGAGCGTAGAAGACACTGGTCTAGTGCTCAATAAGCAGAACAGATGGGCCCAAATTAACTCCTGGACAATTTACTCCCATAGCAAGCAATCGGACAACACAATGTTCCTAACTCTGGGAATCCCAGAGAACATTGTGCCGTTGCTTATGAACAAGGAAAGGCGTTGAACACACAACCTGGGGAACGTCTACGTGAGGTTCTACGCTGCTAATGGCTCTCTACAAGATGAGCCACCGCAGGAGATGCCATCAGCAATGATGGTTGATCCGATTGATGATTGAAACTGGGACTCGGCGGTACCAAACATAGAGACCCAGGCAAGGAGAACCCTGCCCCTGTGTGCTCGAAGAACGTGGCCCAGGCTGTGCCTCCGCAATCCTCTCCTATACCGTCAACCTCGCGGCTGATGGAGGGCAGGATCGTGGTTGACACGCCAAAGGGCAAGTTCTGGAGAGTGCCTAGGATGGTGGTAACGGATTCGTCGGAGGAAGAGGGAAACCTGGATGATGGTGACCCAAACCTCCACAATCTGTAGAGTCATACAAAAAAATCTCCAGCACAGCGAAGCTGCTACGGCTAACCTGCGCAGGGTGCTGGGGATAGACAACAACGAGACCATAGCCCTAATCCAGGAGCCGTGGATTAGAGCAGGGCGTGTGTGTGGTCTCAATGATCTGAAGGGTAAGTTAATACTCGACAACACCTGTACTAACCACAGAGCATGTATCTTTGTGCCACTTAACATAATAGCAGTGCCTATAACAGAGTTCTGTTCCAGAGACTTGGCAACAGTCAGGCTCCAGAATCCAGACGATGCGACGGACCTTGTAGTCGCCTCAGCGTACATGCCCGCTGAGGAAGATGCCCCTCCGAAAAACGTCGTGGATCTGGTAAGATACTGTGAACTAAATAAATTTAAACTAATTCTCTCAACAGATTCAAACGCCCACCACCCCATTTGGGGTATGGCTAAGAGCAACAAAAGAGGTAGAGAGCTAGTAGACTTCTTGTTTTCAACTAATTCTCAATAGCTAACAGGGGAGCTGAACCAACGTTTGTAAACAGTCGTCATCGCACCATCATTGATCTCAAGAGACACAGGTACGAAAAAGGCAAGGTCGGTATATAAAAAACTGATACGTTCCAGTCGCAGAAGGTCATGGCGTAAATACACTACTAACATAGAGTCTAATGCTCAGGCAAATAGAGTTAGGAAAATAATTGCAACAAACTCTAACCGAGACATAGGCTCACTCAAGAAACACGACAACACTTACACTCACTCTGTAACAGAAACTAACACTCTACTATTACAAACACGCTTCCCTGGGCGCCACATAACAAATGAGATGAGATGGTGTGAAGAAACTGTGGTGTCACCCACGGAAGCAGATTGGACAGTTGCTCAAACCGTGGTAACGGAAGATAGAGTTAACTGGGCAATTAGAACATTCTCTCCATACAAAGCACCGAGAGTAGACGGTATCTTCCTAGGTTTACTCAAATGGGGCGAGATACATATATACAAAACCCTTCTACAAATCTTTAGGGCATGCATTGCACATCGGTATGTACCGAAAGCCTGGAGAGAGGTGAGGGTTCTATTCATACCCAAACCAGGTAAACGAGATTACACAGATGCCAAGGCCTACAGACCCATTAGCCTAACATCATGCTTACTAAAAACACTAGAAAGACTGAGTGATAGGTACCTTAGAGACAAAGTACTGACGGAAATACCAATGCACCCAGATCAACATGCTTATTGTTCAGGCAAGTCAACAGAATCGGCACTACATAAGGTAGTGTCTAAACTAGAACATAACATTCAAACTAAGGCGTTATATCTAGGTGCTTTCATAGATATTGAAGGAGCCTTTGACAAAACCAGCACTACTCAGACACAGGGTTGAAACAACACTAGTGGAGTGGATCATTAACATGCTTAAGTCGATAGCTGTACGGATAGATCTTGATAGTTCGACCAAGGGAGTGGTGGCACGAGGCTGCCCACAAGGTGGTGTACTGTCGCCGCTACTATGAAACATGGTCGTGAATGATCTCATATCCAAACTCAACGCACAACGGTACTTCACGGTAGGCTATGCCGACGACCTTGCGATTCTCATACCTGGCCACTTTGCGAGTGTGGCCTGTGATCTTATGAATGACGCACTAAAGGTTGTCGAAAAATGGTGCATAGATAATGAACTATCAGTGAATCCTAACAAAACAGAACTTGTGATGTTCACAAACAAGATAAAGCTCGGAAATTACACTTTACCGAGCCTGTTCAAAATGCAGCTGAAACTGTCCGAAGATGTAAAATATCTGGGAATAACATTGGACAACAAACTTAACTGGGCCAAGCACTTAGATAACAAAATAACAAAAGCCAGCATTTCTTTTTGGCAATGCAAACGGATGATCGGTAAAACATGGGGGCTCAACCCAAAAATAACCATTATACAATACCGTAATCATACCCTGTCTAACATATGGGGCTCTTGTGTGGTGGCCCAGAACGACACAGAGCACAACCATCGAAAAACTGAAAAAAATCCAGAGGCTGGCATGCTTGGCTGCAACGGGAAGCATAAAAACGACTCCTACAACAGCAATGGAGGCTCTTTTAGGAATCACACCGTTGCACCTACACATCCAGCAAGAAACCGCAGCATCCGCGTTCAGACTAAAGGCTCTCATCTTAAATCTCTCATCATAAAGGCTTACATCTCTGGGAAAACGATAGTCTGTCGCGTCACACAACCATCTTAGACGAAGTAGCGACAGGCAATCCAATCATGCAATCAATATACGACAAACAGCACAAAGAATACTTCTTCACTAAAAGCTATAATATACAGTTACACGAGGAGCCTAGTGATAGCTCAGGGCTTAAGGAAGTAAGAATATACACAGATGGCTCTAAAACTACAACTGGCACCGGCGCGGGTACGTTCTCGGATGATTTGAACATTTATATAACTACAGGCTTGGGTAAACATAGCTCCATCTTCCAGGCGGAAAGTGTAGGGATGATCCAAGCGGCAACAGCAGCACTAAGGAGGAAGGTAACTGACTTTAATACCAGAATACTCTCTGACATCGCTGCAGTATTGAGAGCCCTACAACGGTACGATCACTCATCAGGGCTAATCAAACAGTGTCACAATCTACTGGAGCAAGTAAGTAAAACCAACCATGTTACACTCCAATGGATAAAGGGACACAGCGGGTCCAGAGGCAACGATGCGGCAGACGAGTTAGCAAGGAGAGGTTCCAACTTATGTCCAAAAGGACCGGAACCAGTGACCCCGTTACCATTCAGCCAAATCCGAGCATGGATACGTGACACAACCAAAAGGAAACATTAAGACTACTGGGCAAGTATCACAGATTGCAGACAGTCTAAAGAGGCCTTCCCGAAGCTCAACTCGAAGTACTCTAGAAAACTCCGCAATCTGAAACGTGACAAACTACGACGAATGGTCGGTCTTGTCACGGGACACTGCTCACTAAACAAACACCTGTTTATGTTAGGTGTTACAGACAGCCCCCTGTGCCGAGGGTGCCTGGAGGCAGATGAAACGGCCACGCACGTCATCCTGGAATGCAGCAGCGTGGCGTTACAACAGGCAGAACACCTCGGAACACCGAGGACCGTCCAGGAGGCCTGCACAGGCATCAGCGAGCTGCTGGCCTGCTTCGACGACATCGGGTGGCTGGACTAACGCGCACCACCCGACATCACGCACAAAGTGCCGTATCAAGACGGCATGGAAAATAGCCCGCCGACAAAGTACCAAGTAAGTACCAAGTACCACCTCGGACGCCTCGCCTTGAGAAAATCTTCCTGTTTTTGGAAGTTGGTTGTAAAATACTCAGTAAGAAGGTAGATTATAATATTTTAAGTATAGTATAAAAATATAGTGATCTCCACTCTTTTCTGAATGAAGTAATGCAATTTCAAAGTTTTTACTCGATTTAACCCTCTTCGCGAGGTTTACTTTCGTTGGTATTGAGTTAGACATGATTCTTAAAGCATGTTAAACAATAATAAACAAAAAACCCACATTCGCGAATCACTTCCACTCTTTTGCAAAATATAGGCGATATTTTGGCTGACTAATACGAGTAGTAAACATCAAACGACAATCGAACTGCCGTTGCAACGAGATAGTTATATTATAGAACTTTGTAAAATAGTAGAATTGGCTGCTTGAAATTGCAAACTCAGGAGACAAATTGGCTGCGAAATTAAATGGAAATCTCTGGAAATAACTATATGAAACTACATATATAGCATGAAAATCACATAGTATTTATTTGTTTTTCAATTTGTATCAAAGTTATTTAAATTAGTATGTTTTATCTGTATATTTAAATAATTTAGTTTCATTAAGCAGGCGTTAGCGCTTAAAACACCATTTATGATAAAAACAAAATTTTTTTTTTTTTTGTTTTTGTTGGATGATGAAATAGGATGGTTAAAATCAACTATATATACTACGCTTGGATGGTGCCTCAGTGGTCTAGTGGTAATGGCGTATAAAACGGACAGTCAAAAGACGCGGGTTCAAATCCTGTCAGAAAATTTAATTTTTATTTTGAGAACTTCATATTTAAATTATAATTAACACTAATCAAGATCCGTAATACTTCGATTATGATAAGATTAATTCATACGTTTTTGTGCTATACTATAGGCTTTATGACTATTAACTATTTAAATATTCATTCAATATTCAATTATTATAATCTGAAACTCTGAATTTAAAGTAAGTAAAATATAGATGTAGTAAGTAAGTAGATAAGTACCATATTAAACAGAAAAAAAACTACTTGTGATTCAATATCACAATAAGACATTATATATACATAGGTACATTTATATATACCAATGATTACTTTAGAATCTTAATCATTGATTAATTATAAATATATAAATAATTCTCCATATATAACTTACTTATCGTTTCTTCCATGACCCCGTAGTCTCTGTAGGGTAGGCTGACGCCCGGAAATAGATCCGAGAGTATGCCAGCGAACAAGATTGCATCTGCCGCTAGGAACTTGGGGAGATTACTATCATTGAGAGCGCACAGTAACGTCATTTCCTCGTGCTGGTCCGGACTGGCCCGTTTCAAAGCACCCGCCATTACCTGGAATTGCTTTTTATGAAATACTAGTTTCCACATGCATTTAAAATATTTCTTTACGAACCGGCTTGCCCTTTTTTATTTTCTTCTTCAACCAAATAATTTCATAATTTAATCACATAAAATGCATGCAACTTAATGCTCATGTGAAACGGTTTTCTTATAAAACCAGTGCCTGTATACCGGGCAGTATACATTTTCAACAAAATACCAACTCTGGCTAGCCGTCGAACCTGCGAGCTGTCGCTTCGAATGCAGACTCACTACCAACTAGGGTAACATCGTTATACATTTGATATAATGTTTACTATACAATATGTTTTATTTTTGTTTGACAATAGTGTGTCGCCCACAAATATCAAGATAACATTAATTTTGCCTAAACGCTCCGTTTCGACCAAGTAAAAATTAGATTGAAATTCGGTCTACTCACAACTTTGTACGCGAATAGACCCGCTAGACAAAATAATCAATTCAAAAAGTATTTGGATCGCGAAAGCATAAATAGTACTATATATAGTATATGCTTGACTCTGCGACTAGGATATAATTTAACTATATAATACAACTCAGTTTCCCTTATACAGTATAATATACAGTACCCATACTATTCAAACCATAACTCAGTATTGTGAATATTACTGCTTCGCAGTACTTCCCCGGACGAACTCATTCACAAGAATTCTACCTGCATGCTAGGTTGTGTAATATGTAAATATGATAAGCTGCTCTCTGTGCACGACATATTATTGTTAACCAGCTCCTATTTCACAAATATTTCCAAAGCCATATACAAAATAAAAGAAACGTCTGTCGTAGGTTTCTGGGCGTGTTGCGAAAAAGGTGATGACATCAAAAATAAAGAAGTAAGGCTAAGGAAACTACAATTGTGTGCATTTTTACAATAAAATCCCAAAACACATAACCGAGCTCACAGAGGAAAAATTCAAGTTCAAAAACGTTTTAATACATAAAGTCCGACATTATATAGAAGACAAATATGCTTGGAATACTCTACTTCTGGCAAGCTGCCATTCTGCCACTCATAAAATGTAATATTTGTAGTACCTAAGTAGAAACATTGTAAACATCTATATAAAAAGAATGGCCCCGATTTTCTTGTCGCTTCTTCTCGGTAGGGTTTTTTTATATTGTGGAACGAAGCGGTAGATTATTTAAAGTACATTATAATGAAAAATTGACGTTAATAAGTACGTATTTGATGCCTAAATTGAATAAAGGATTTTGACTTTGAATATGATCAAACAGTTCAACCCTTAGGCGTAACATGCTTTGTCTTGCTTTCACGCGTGACATTTACTGCAAGCGAAAAATTGACAGATAGATATTTTAACTACTCCGGGTCTAAGCCAAGTTTATTAATACAAGTTTAAACAATTTAAACATTATTATACTGTAGTCCAGTGTGTGGCATTTCATCTTGTAGGTTATCGGGTAATGTAGGTCAAAAGGCTAAGGGCATCTGGAAATCAATAACTAGGTAAAAGTGACTTTTTCATCACAATAATGAAGGAGTTAAATATCAAATCGAATGAATTTACCAAAACACTTTTCACCGCTCGCATGCCGAAATCGTAATGGTCCTGTTTCGAAAGCTGTTCGCTTGAAAGCTTGTACATTTGTACCATTTTCTTTGCCAAGCCTCTTGACGATTCAAACCCTTCAGAGTATAGGATGACTTCCGCAATTAACGCTGAAAAAAAATTACTTCCAGTTAATTTCGGCTCACTAATATTAAATGTCAATCAAAATCAGACCCCCTTTTTAGTAAAGACATATTGAATAGAAGAACCCATCCAAGTAGTAACTGCAGCAAACTTTGAATGAACTAAGTAATTAAAGAGATCAGAAAAAGAGTTTACATCTCTCATATTCGGTAAGGTGGTCCTTATTACCCCCAAATTGGGCTTGTAGGTGACCAATTAGCGCTCTAGGGTAATAATATAGCTAGAAAAGCCCTAGGGTGGTTTACATCTCTCATATTCGGTAATTACGTCCTTATTACCCCCAAATGGGGCTTGTAGGTGACCAATTAGCGCTCTAGGGTAATAATGTAGCTAGAAAAGCCCTAGCGCGGTAAGTAATTAAAAAAAAAACACTCCATTCTTTCAAAAAGTTCCCGTACATCTAACCATCATACTGGCAATAGACATCATGCATTCAGCCCAATGACAAAAGAGGTCGCTTCGCTATACAGCCTTGTCTTCGTATAAGTATAATAGTCATCAATTTTATTTTTGTAATGCCGGCTTTTTTCTACTTACCTCACAATCGAGATGTAAAGCAGAATAGTTAGCTCAGGTTTAAGCATCAATTGCACCCTCGAACTATAGGCGCACGAGCGCAGCGAGGGCGAAATATCTCGGGCTGCAATTGATGCCATACAGCCCTTGGCTACTAATCTACTATTAGTGTTGTGTGTCAGTTATTATACGAGCATGTGTGTGTGACAAAATATTTCAATGCCTACTCTTAGATTTCATCAAAGAGGTGGCAAGAGCTGCAATAACTTATTACCGCAAAATAAAAATATAAGTATTTTTTCTGTATAATTAAAATATAATATTCTACTACTAGGTTTTTTTACTTTATCCGTGAGGGAATGGCGATAAATAATGAGTCCTATAACGTGCGAATCGTTAAGGCCTGAGGCCGTAGCACAAATAATTTGCGAAAAAGTATTCGTATCGCAAACGTCAACGTGTCACGCTTCGACTTACAATTTATGAGTTATCGGTTGTTGAATAAATGACAGTCTGTACTGTTTCATGTAAACGGCATGTTTCGTTACACTTATGCATTTATTCGTGCTACGCCCACAGGAGACCCAACTAAATACGTGGTATACTTCTTGTTCAAGAAGCCGTCTTGGTTGATACCACCGCACTACCATATATTCTACCGCAAAGCAATAGTGCGTAAGCTTTACTGTTTTAGGGTAAAAAGAGCACAGTAGTAAGTGAAATTACTGCAAAATTAAATGTCTCAGGTTGATGAGCACAGTACAGTGCAACGCAAAACTACTGTTCTAAAATGTGGGTGACACTGCAACTGTTATGGGCAATCGTAGTGCCTACCATCACTGGTTGCCCCTCTAGTCCCTTAATTGTATAAAAAAATTGTATTTCAGTGAATTGTGAAACTTAAGTTTTGATAAACGCTCTGTAATCGCCCCGGCTGTAACCAGGAATTCATGAACTAAACGTGTGTGACTTTCCCTTGACCCGCATTGTATCGTTCGTCAATCAATACCTGTATTGCCAGCCACTGCAATATTGTACTATTCTATCGTCCATGCTCGGATAGTAAGTCAATAATCATTCGAAAAGCGCACTGTACAGAATTTTCCGCTTTATTAGTAGACAGAGATCTATTAAGTAAACTTAAGGCAGGGCGGGAAAAGCCTAGCACAGGCCGTCACGGTTTTTGTTTAATTTTCCCAGGTTTTTATTTAACCATGTTTTGGCGTCCAATAATGGTGCATTATTAACTATTCAGTGGTCGTAATGGTGCACGCAATGTTTCCTACATGCGTGCACGCACCATCAGTTGATTTTAAGGATGCAGTTTTCATCGTATGGAGATGCGCTAACAGCATTCGAGAAGGCCGAAGAAGAGGTGTCTGCGGCGGACTCGAAAATTCAGACGCATGAAACGTGGTATAGTTGTCAGTGGACATTATCCGAAAAGATTTATTAAATGTTTTATCCATATAAATTGGTATTTCGGCTTCTCAGACATCAACAACGCGAACGAAGTCGCGGGCAGTCGCTAGTAATATTAAATTTTTTATTAAAAATCCTGAACGTCATGAGTTATTGGCTAAAAACCAGCGAGTTTGCTGAAATGACATAATTGCACCTAAATAACTTATCGTTACATGTCAAAGAGATGCTTAGAGCACCTTATTCCGTCCGCAAGTCGTCGTTTGCGACCATGTAGTGTCCCACGTACATTCCAGTGCATTACTAAATTAGATTTATTTGTATTAATATAAATTTTAATGAATTGAAAGAACTATGGCTTCTTTTATCTTCTCTGTATTTTTCACTATACGCAATAAGCGTGACCTAGATATGAAAAAATATATTAGAACCAGTTGCATGGTCGATCTCCAACTGTTTCCATTTTACGATAAATTTGAATCGAACTGTTTCAATTCCATACACTTGTTTCATTCTCGCATGTGTGATGAAAAACAATACGTTCATCTCGCATGTAAGCGAACTATATCACACTGGAACTATATGTACGTTAACAGCCGTCGATCAGCAATATACGGTTTTAAATTAACTTTTGCAATCACTATACTTCGAGTTGAGAGAACATAGCGGGCAGCTCTCAATGTTATGTGAATTAAACCATGCAGATATCCACCACTCAATTGCAAAATGAAATATCTGCACTACATCTTATTGTCATTTATATATATTGCCAGACTATATTGTGCAAAAACAAATGTACGACACCAGCCATAACTAAGAGAAACGTAGAAAAGGTATGCGATATAATAAATACCCCCTCGGACCGCTTTACCTCAAAGCCAATCTTATGCTCTTAGTTCTCTTTTATACAATGTGACTGAAGCTGCTGGGGATTTCTCTCTCCCTGTAAGGGAATCCTAGGAGGGGTAGAGTATGCCTAATTACCTGGCTAAAGAGTTCAAAACGATTTTTTTTTATTATAAAAAGATGATATTTAATTTACTGTTTTAATATTTAGTAGTATATAATATTAACAGTTTCTTACAAAACCGCGTATGCTTACAACTATACACACACACACATCCATACACAAATCTTACGAAATAAAATATTATTTATTTATACAAATAAAATAATAAAAAATATACAAATAATACTCGTAAAATTCAAACAGAGAAGGAACTATTTATTTTAATGCACCCCGCCTAGAGTAATGGTTAGGGCACATACCATGTCAAAAACTACATAATAGTTGATTTTTTCTTAGAGAGCAAACAGCTATTTTTAAGGCGAGAGTATTTCTTTGAATCCAGAGTGAAGCAAAGGATTCTAGAGTTCGTCACTCGAGCTTAAAATAACCTTATTCCCGATGTGGAAACTCTACTTTATATTACCCTCTATGAGTAAATAAGTAAGTAATAATAATAACTTATATAACTGAATAGCAGGTTTATTTATTGACATATAATTACGAACAATTATACAAAAAATTGAAATATTTAGAGACTAATGTTTATATTTGAACAATTCTGGAAATGTATCTTAACAGTTTATTTCATTCTCATTACTTGAGGAAGACACAATTTTTTTATGATACTATATTATAACTGAAATTCGAATTTGAAGCAAACAATTTACTATACGAACGAAGGCAGTAGTAGCAATAGTTTTACTTCTTCATAGACTTTATTTTTATTCGACTCTCGGTTTCTTTACTGCCTGTTAACTACGAGTACTTGCGTTCATATAATGTAAGTGATTGATTTCATTGATGATTGGAACATTTACTTACAATATCCACATTTCAAATTCAAATCACTTTTAGTCCCTATGTATTAAAAAGCTATTTTGCTCCCTGTTTACGAGGAAAAAAAAATTAAAAACCCATTTCGAATAGATGTGATAAAAAGAAATATCGAATCTTACCATAGTCCGGCACCATCATAGAGATAGGTCGGAATAAGGCCTTCAAATTATCAGGGAGCTCTGTGCGGCCCGCGTACCCTGGATTCATGGTTATGAACGCAGCACATGAGCGAACTAACTTGATCTCGCGCCCTTCGAACATGAACCTGCGTGTAAAACAGTTTATATGTACACATTTTGTAACAGCATAGAAGATAATCCTGACTTAATATTTTAAATGCGAAAGTGAGTTAACTTGTTTATTAGTTTGTTTTTCTTCCACGCCCAAATTTCTGGACGTATCTGGATAAAAATTGCCAAGAAGATACGGTTATATACCGGGGAAAGATATATGTATGGTACTTTTCATCATCACCATCTATCACCACACGAGTGAAACTGCGATGCGCAGCTATAAGCAAAAAACAAATGGTTCGGGGATGGGGATTTGTTTTATTTCGTTTGGTACGTAACAAGAAAATAATATTTTATAAATATGCTCTGCCGAAAGGAAAAATCTATATCTATTTATATAAATACGAACCTCAATTTCTCCTGGTCACGCTATAACTTGAGAACAGATGAACAATCTCCCTTATTCATTTTTGTTGTGTTAATTATTGTCAGAAGAAGGTTCATATGAATTAAAAACAAAAAAAGATGGGAAGTTATGGCGAGGAGTCGCTAGTCAGGAATAAATTTGTGTTTTTGTACTAGTTTTACAGAGTAGACAGTACCACACCTTTGCCATTTATTCATCAGTAAAGCAATAATGTGCAAATATTACTGTGTTTAAATGCAGGGCAATGTTTCCAGTGAGATTACAGGACAAGAGATTTAACATCTTACATCTCATGCTGACAACGTAGAGATTGCCATGCAAAGTTTTAAACTGTTATATATTCAATTATGAATGGAAAACTTACTCTTCTCGTCAGAGATTTTGAACAAAGTTTTATTATAGACTGTGCAATACTGTAAATATGTCGGGTCAACTAGCTAGCTATTTTAAAGTAACTGAAATCCATTCCCACAAACCGATATAGAAAATCTTTACAGTACGTGCTCAGCCAACGTCACCGATTGACACTATTGTGATGTTTTCTAGATATTAATTGTTTAATAAGTGCATGATCACTAGGTCACCTGAGGCCGTAGCGAAAACAATTTGCGAAAAAGTATTCGTATCGCAAGAGTGAACATGTCACGCTTCGGCGAACAAACTATGAGCTATCTGTGTCACAGTTGCCCTAGATAAATGACAGTTTCTACTGTTTGACTAGAATGACACTCTACATTACACTTACGCAGCTTTATCCGTGCTAGGCCCACTGATGGTAAATGATGATTCGGTCGATGGTGGAATTACACCAGACCTAGAATGTCAACTAGCTCTTAAGGACAGCTGCCAGAACACACAATTTGATGTTTCGTGACAGTCGTTTTCAACGTCGAGGGTGGTAGCTGGTAAGCACTAAGTGGTCTACCACCGTGCTGAAACGGGTTTCATCATGATATTACCTTCAGCGGGTCAGGGATTGAACCAACGACCGCCTGGTTGGTGGATGCACCTTACTATCCCTGAACTATTGAACATTGAAAACCGGCCAATTTGGTCTCATTAAAAAGTTAAGTCTCACTTATATAACAACCAAATTAAAAAATAAACATGAAATCGGTTCGTAATTGATGAAGAATTTACGTGTAAGGATTTTTTGTGTGGGTATTCACACAACAAAGTTTACAGACGCAATAGAGAACCCCCTCCTTTAAGGCGCAGTCCAATCCTAATTTTAAAACAATTTTCGGTGCTTTACATAAGGTTGAGAATTGCTTACCAGAATGGACGACGTAATGCGAAAACTCAATTGAATATACGTGCTAATACTTTTTATATTTATTTTATTACAATCAAATAATTAAATTTTAATGGTAAAGGAGTCCTTAGTGCACTAGTAAATTTCGTTGGGAATTCGAATATGACACATTCATTGAAATATATTTGCCCATAATTGAATAAAAATGCTTTTTCCCACGAAGCATGTAAGAAAAATTGCAAAATTTAGGGAATGTTGCTGATTTTATCTATCGAGCCAAGTTTGCTCAATCGTGTATTGGCTCCCATACTTCATAAGGATGTATATTCAATTTACACTACAATTTTTTTCGAACTTCGGTTATTAGTTTTAAGCTTCGAAAAACTAAGTTTTCGCGAAGTCGAATCATGAAATTTGGAACTCATTTCGCCCTAAGCAAGTCTATTAAAAATTGTAAATAATAATCAGATATCACTACGAGTAAATTCACTGCAAAAAACCATTTGACCAGATAAATAAGTAATATTCATATATATGATAAGTTTTGTTCATTCTATTCTCCAGAATGTTATCTTAGTAATTGCTCTCAAAATCAAACTTAGAAACAAAATTTAAAAATAAATAATAAATGTTTTATTATTTTCCTTCATAGAAATATCACACAAAATAAGTTAATATTAATTTATACTTTGAAACTAACCGCAAAGATTTAGATATTTTTCTGGATCAATTAACTGATACTGACTTAATAAAACTATACCTTACGATACGACCAAGGAAATTATAAACTATATGTGTATTTATCGTTCGAATGCAACATTATAGTGGTCATATTTAGCCCATGCATGCAAACTGGATAATAATAATAAAAAATCTAAAGTAAGACTGAGCCTATTTAGAGAAGTTGTTAACATTACGTTTACATACCTCACATCCCCCTTTTCTAACGAGCAGCTTATCTCAAAAATAAGCGATGCCCGACTCACGTATGTAAGTTATTCAGCCGATGTTTTTTACCGTTTTTTTCCTTGGTTTTTTGCCAGGAACGGTTTTTGTTACCTGGATTGCCTGGCGACCTTCGCGTTCCTGATAGTGATGAGCTGCTGGGCGATGACAGAGAGCACTTCGATATCGATTCGATTGAACTCGTCGAAACAGCACCACGCGCCGGATGTGGCCAGCCCCGAAAAAAATCGACCCATCATCTTGTAGTCCAAGCCTGTTAAACGTTCGCTGCATTCAATGTGCGCCATATATAATATAATCTATCTAAATTTTTTTAAATACTAAAATATGGAACCGACTTCAACACTAAAAAGTGTGAAATAATTTGGTGAAGTTGGTACCATGATAGTTAAACTACCTCTATTATCACAATATTGTGCACATGGCACCGACTTCAACAAGTAATTTCACACTTTTTGGTGTTGAAGTCGGTTCGATTTTCTTTTTGGTAAATATTTTACTTGCTACTTAAATTACGGGATGGATTGTCATTGTCACCGTGAATGATGATGACATCAATCAATCATCAATCAAAAAAACGCTAGACCGAATTTGATGAAATTTTAATGGGACTACCTCGAAAGCATACTTTACCAACCAAAATAGAATTTTGAGAATCGGTCCACAAATGGGAGAGAAATTGGCAAACATACGCAAAAAAATACATAAACAATCGAACATACAACCTCCTCTTTTTTAATTTGAAGTCAGTTAAAAAATGAATCCCTATTTCTCTTGGTCACGTCATAACTTGAGAATGACTACCGATTTCAAGGAAATTTAACAGGGATATAATAATGTCTGATTACATCCCGGGGAAGAGCATACAACTTAGGATACTTTTCATCATTATAATCATCCATCATACGAGCGAAACCGCAGGACGCTAGTAATGAACAACAATCTTAATTTTACTTAAACACGGCTATAGGAAGTCCTCGCAGTGCAGCTTAACTTGGCGATCGTAACCGATTAACGAGTAAAGCAACGCTTGCTGCGGTCAGGAGTTGGATGGATGACCGCTAGTGGCATTATTCAACTGAGCGCTTCCCTGTTTCGGAGAGCACGTTAAGCCGTCGGTCCCGGTTGTTCGTCTTAGGAGACCAGTCGTTAGGCTATGTCGAAGGCTTTCGGGCGGCCTGACAACTTCGACATGGGTTGGCCACTATCCCATCCACCAAGCCCCACTGGGTCCGCGTGGTTGATAATGGCCCAACTCCTCTCTCTGAAAGGAAGGCTCAAGTCCCACCAGTGGGAATATAATGGGCTGATTATGTAGACGGCTATGTAGGGTGCAATTATAATTAAAATGGAACGCGATCCCATCGACCAATATGAGCCGATAACCACGGACTGCTCGAGCAGTTAACCAGTGATCATCATACACAGACAGCACATCAATATATATTGCAGTCATAGTCAATAGCTTAAAGCTGCCATTGATAACTGCTAGAGCAGTTGGTTTTAACAGCTCAACAAGTGACAATTCAAATGCGGTTCAATGCGAATAAAAAGAAGCAATGATGAGTTGAAGGTGGGACAATTTGGTAATGGGGAACGGAACCGTAGGGCACAGAGGTTGGCCGAGTTCCTGGAGAAAGGGGACTCTTGATGATGAACTCCTCCTTTCAGAAGCCACCTCACAAGAAATGGACCTGGCTGAGTCCCGATTGTTCCAAGAAATTAGATTGACTTCATTATGACCTCCAAGAGACAAATATTCACTGATGTCTCTGTGATCAACAGGGTGAAAACCGGTAGTGATCACCGAATAGTAAGAGGCACGTTGAATATTAATGGCAAACTCGAGAGGTCTCGTCTGAAGAAGTCTACGCTCCGACCCTCTCGTGCCTACATTCAACACCCCCGAGAGCTTTCAACTTGAGCTTTCCAATCACTTCGATTGCCTCATCGCTACAGTGGACGAGATAAACAACAGGTTAGTAGAAACTGTCCACACAATCATAATCATAATCATAATCATAATAATCATTTATTACATAAATAAGGCATTTTTTAACTTTAAATTACAGTGTAACACCTGGTTCCTAAACTAGGCTCCTGACCCGTGTGATAGGTACCAGGCTCTTTCATCGGAGATTAATCACAATGCCTATAAAAGAGATACATGTACTCTATTTATTACTAATTAAACTAACACTATTAATAATGTAAATGATTATCTTTATCTTGTTAAGTGTTATTTGTGTTTGTGATATTGTGTGGATGCTATTTTGTGGATGTTGTATATAAGTATCTTATTAATATTACTACCTACTATCAATATTGAAGATTCCTTATGTGATTACGGTAATTAACTTTTCTGTGTCAGTGTAGTTTAAGTTAATTAGTTTTTTAAATATTACTGTTTTAATCTCTTGCGCGCTCAGTGAGTAAATATTCATGTCTTTGTTGAGACTGTTGTAAAGGATTGGCCCTATAAAATTTATGAAATTTCGCGCAAATGCTGTTTTAACAATTGGTACTGTACACACGTTGTGCGAAACACGTTTCTTTTTTGTTGTTGAACAATGAGTTCCAAGTTCTTTAAAGCCCACCGTACAGATAGGCCACAGAAACTCTCTAACGATACCCTCAATCTCAAGGCTGAACGACGCTCCTTCAAACTGCAGTCTTCAGAGGATGCTGAAAGCTGAGAAAGTACGTTTTTTGATGCAGTTCTGAAAGCAGAACCTTTCACACTGCCTTTGTTTTTGAGTAATGTTAGCGTTTGCACTACATAAAATTTAGAATAATTTCGTCAGTAAGCCAATGCGATCAACATGTTAACTGGATTAATAATCTTGTTATGATACAGCATAACAGCATATGCATCCACGTTTTTCAAACAACAACGCGTACCTCCATAAACTGTCATAGTTATCAGATGGAACGATAGTGTACAAATATTGTTTCATCTCAAATACGGCACGTGCCAGTAGCAAAGGCTTTCAGCGGATCACGTTTAATTACTATGGATCGGAATATCGTTGTTTACGAGTACAGGTACTGGATGAAGATGTTATTTATTCATTACTTCATATTTTTTTATTATTTATATATTTATGATAGTGGGGAAGGCCTATACTCAGCAGTTGATGTCCTGCGGCTAAGATGATGATTTATAATATTAAAAAAATTTGATTCAGTATTTTTAAGTTATAAATTAAGAACCATTCAATTCATTAAGTTAATTTAGTCTTCTAATTTTAAATTTCATCATCACTTTACGACTTTGGTAATCATTTAAAAATACTGCTTGATTGAATAGGCCAGATTTTAGCGTATAACGTATGAGATGGCGATAATTCGATATAATTATGTATAGTATAGCTACGTACAATAAACATTACCACACTTATATTTTTACACTATTTTTCGGTTAGACAGGTAGGTATTGATTATTTTAATTGCCGGCTTCACATACAATTACACATACATACAGAAAGTGTTGCCCTTAAAATATCGACCCCTTTGTGTATATTGTACAGGAGTGTCGATTTTTAAGGTTCCGTACCTCAATAGGAAAAAGGAACCCTTATAGGATAACTTCGTTGTGCGTCCGTCTGTCTGGCTAGACCCTTTTTATCAGTAACGCATAGAGCTTTCAAGTTTAAAGTCATCAAAAAAGATGATAAAAAAGGTCTTACCGACAAACAGACGGACACATAGAAGACATAATTTATAGAAGTGTTTATAAACATCTGCCAACTCCATTGGGATATACAGGACATATAGATGATTTTAGTACAGATAATTAGTGTGTGAAAAGCAGTTATAACGCTTGATTTTTATTCATTTGGTGTTGAATACAATCAATACAATGGTATTTATAGGAGAAAAGAACAGTAATAATTAAGTTTAGTGTTCATAAGTAGCTCGGGCACATTAGGCGCTACGCAGACGACGGGGCGGGCCGGGGCGGTCAAGTTTGCCGCGAACGAGAGCGCTAAGGGAATCCCATACTACCAACGCACACATAAGTCAAAAAGACCGTGCCGCCAGTGCCCGCCGGACACTAGCGGCTTTATTGCTTCGCGGTCCAAAAGACCGCCCCGTCGTCGTCTGCATAGCGCGTAATCATAAAAAGTTTTTGGTAAACTAGAATAATTCTTCATTTGAAATTGAACATAAGTGCGCCAGATATTGCCTCCAAGCAGGTAGTGAGCTCCATATTATTGCGTTTAGGTTATAAAAGCTCATTATTATTTACATATAATACATACAATTAACATTTTTGAACGAAGTAAATAAGGTCACGCTCACACCTGCGGGTCAGGGTAACTTGCAATCATTGAAACTCAGAGCTGATAGACGTCATATTAACATTTAAGTGAAAAACTCCCCTTTTCGTTTGTATTGAGACTCAAATGTTATTATGTTATTAATGTTACGTTCTTATTTTTATGCGACTGAAACAAGAACTAATACAGAATGAGGTCTATCTAATGTACAACATGTAGAGTCAGGGTAGTAATGCACGTATGTAGATAAGCAGTTCCTGAACTCTACAACAGATGACTCTTTAAACAACGCTACTTTAAACATTTAATATAAAGTAACTCCTATTAATGGTGGTTGATCTCGATGGTGAGAATCTGCTATAAAATTAAATTAAATAGTCATACATGATGTCAAATCAGTATGTCCCTTATTTCCTAACTGCGGTGAAGTCCAAAAGGGGGGTTAGGTAGGTGTTTGCCCTGTATGTATGTATGTATGTGTATGATGATCAAAAATAAGGGTATATTTTAGTACACCCTTCTTTTTATATTTCCGTAGTCGGGTAAGCTTTTATGGTTTTAGTTTGTTTTCTTGTTTACTTGTTACGTTAATACATTTGCAAACTTTAGATTGGTTTTGTTTTAATGTTTGATCAAGTAATTATTGATTAGTTACATGGTTTAGTATAAAGAAAATAGTTCAATAATTATTGACCTTTATATAAAACTAATTTAGTATAAAACACTCTGTCATCAGTTAATTGGAAAGTTGTTAGTTGCATGTTGTATTCATGTTTTGAGATTTTCCAAGCTTACGGTCTTAGGAGCAAATAATGGCAGTCGTCACAATAGATATTAAATAGAATTCTTATAAAAATAAATTAATGCTCAACTGCACAAAGATTATTATTTTATACAAACCTATATTATTAAGAAATATTATCTCAACAAAGTCAGTACTGAGTACAGTCAGTACTGAGTAAACATTATCTTTAGGCCGTATTCCTTTTTGGGCCGAAATCGATCGCGTCGTTATTAACACAGCGGTTCCCTTTCAAGCTCACAATCATTGTTACCGAGTTGGACACGTCATTGATGACGTCACCGATGACGCACACGCCGCAACCACAACGCTTGCGGAAGGTTTTGCGGTTATTGCGATCGGTCACTTTCAAAAGGGATACGTACGTAGTTCTATATTACTCTGTGTCGACACACGCTACTGCGAATTTTTTTTCCACTGCCTCGCAGTTTCGAAAGCATAAGGACTCGATTTATTAGTCACTAGCTGCGCTCCGCAGTTTCACCCACATGGTGATGGATGATGATGATGATGAATCAAATATAGCGTATGTTACTCAGGCATAAAAATAAAGTTTAAAAATATTTTACAAAAGTTTTGAGTCTTTTTTTATAATAATAATATTTATTTCACCAAAATAGGTACAGAATATAAGCCTTATAATTATACATACAGCAATAAAATAATTGAGTACCTTATGTTTATTTAAATGGCTTGTAAATTTTAATCCAAAGTAAAGTTTTACCTTGTTTCACGTCTGCAGCACGTCTTTTACGTTGAATTCTTTAGCGTATTCCAGTATTTATTTCAGACACAGTTGTATTGCGTTTCATATTTTCTATCATTATAATCCTATTAATGTTATAATCGCGAAAGTTTGTGAGTATGAATGTATGGATGTTTTTACTCTTTCACGTTCATTGGGGATTTTGACACTAACCCCATACGGCCGGGCCAATTTTGTTGAAATTTGGTCTGGAGGTAGATGAGACGCTGGACTAACACATAGGATATATATATTAACATATAGGACTTATCATCATCACCATCATCCATCACCACTCGAATGAAAACGGGGAGCTTAACTAGTATGTTAATAATAATAAATTTTGCTTGACACCGAATATGTGGTTTTTTTTCACAAATTTTTCATAAACGCCGTTTAACGTTTTTTACTAGTGCGCACAGCAAACTTGTTCAGCACCGTACTAAAAGACGTTACTTAAAATTCAGCAACGTTTGTATGTAAGGTCGTACATGAATACACATTATGAGTAATAAATCGAAGTCACAAGCATTCAATCGTATGAGGCAGTAAAAATGTTTTTCGAAAGAGCGTCGTTCGCGACAACATCATTCGAGTCCATAACTTTCGAAACTATGAGGCAGTGAAAAAAAAATTCGCATCAGCGTGTGTCGACACAGAGTAATACGAAACTACGTACGTATCCCCTTTCAAAATATAATAAATGTATAGGATTAATGCGATATAATTCCATTCGGGATGGGCATTATAAAATGCCAAAGCGGAGCGTGACAGTCGTGAGCATTGACAGCACTTACTGGAACCACCCCTAGTCTCGTACATAAACAAAAATACTCTGATGTGATCGTATCATAGAGAGATAGAAGTTGACATAACAGAAATATTTTTTGTAAATAATAAATAAATATGTGTGATACAGCAATAGCACAGCCTTACAATCCATAAAATAATATGCCAATAGGTATAACCATTTCGTACCAGACCCATACATTCTATGCTATGACCGACCATATAGATGAAGTAAATAATATCTGCTTATTACTTTTTCCCTGCTTCTATATATTTAATTAAAGCTATTTGACCGTTTTCACTGACGCTAAGCTATGTAGCGAAACGAGTAAGATGTGCTATGAAGATGCGCTGCCGCAAAGTACCTGCGCGAGGAAGAAACGCGGGACTACTGTACGTACTCTGCTCTTGAAATAGCTACACCACTCGCAACCATCCATAGCACGCATCCATAGCACGCATTTATAGCAGGCATCCATATCACGCATACATAGCACACATCCATAGCATGCATCCATAGCACACACCCATACAGGCATCTATAGCACGCATCCATAGCAGGCATATATGGCACGCATCCATAGCACACATCCATAGCACGCACCCATGCAGGCATCTATAGCACGCATCCATAGCAGGCATCTATAGCACGCATCCATAGCACGCATCCATAGCATGCATCCATAGCACGCATCTTCTTTTCATATAAAAATCATAGCTTAGTTGAATCCGTTTTCACCAGTTTTATGCTATATGGACCAATAAAAATGATTGGTGGATATCACACGCATCCATAGCAACGCAGCAGCTCACATTTCTGGTGGAAAAGCACCCTAACTCCCCCCCGCAATTGGTTATGTTTAGATTGTTAGTTCTGTACTTGGACACTCATATTTGCGGCATCATGCAGACATCTCAACTCCCCAATATATCGCCAGTCCACTTGGCAACTCTGCAGAACAATTCAGGTTTCGACAGAGTCAAAGGCTTTCTCAAACTCCACGAATGAAAGACACAGTGGCTGGTTATACTCTTCGGACTTCAGTATAACCTGTCTTACTGCGTGTATGTGGTCTATGGTGCTAAACCATGGTTGGAATCCGGCCTGTCCAGGAGACTGGAATTCGTCAAGTTTTCTTGCGAGACGATTTGAGATGACCTTCGTAAACAATTTGTGGACGTGGCTCAGGAGTGAAATAGGTCTGTCGTTCTTGAAGAGGATTTTTTCGCCTTACTTAAAGAACAAAATGACTATACTCTTGCTCCACGCCTCCGGAGTCCTCCCACAGCTTATAACAGAATTAAATAACTTCTAAAGCTCGGCAATAAACAGTTTTTTTTTAAATTGAATGATCGTCATCTTAAGCTCATCTAGGCTGACGTCAGACAGTTCGTTGGTATAGTGACGCGTCAGTGTAGCACGGGAATCCTCTGGGCTGGTTTGGATCTTACAGCATGCGAGTCGTACAATCGGCCATATAAATATTCGGTCACGATAAGAATCTCCAACTTAAAAACGACGATTGTTCCATTAGCAGAATTGAGCTTCGTCAGGAGGGATCTACTCAAGTTACTGACGGTGTGGCTGAATGTTGTTCTCGTCGTGTGTCCATACGTCGAAAAGTCGCATTAGATAGTTTAGGCGTCGTACCCGTACGTTGCATCTGACAATATTTTGTGCCTTCATCTTTAAGGACTCCCACTATCTCTTGGAATTCCTTGCTTACGTCAACTGTTGCTTCCCACAGCGGCCTGAAGTAAGTTAGGTCGGAGCGTAGACTTCATCAAACGGGATCTTTCAAGCTTGTAATTGATTTAGAGAGCCTCGAACGAGTCGGTGATCGCTTCCGGTTTTGAACCTGGTGATCACGGAGACGTCCCTAAATATATGCTTCTTGTCCGTCATGATGAAATCCATCTCTTTTTTCGTAACTTGGACTTTTGTTTAGCTGCTTCTTAAAGGACGAAAACATTAAGTATAGCCCCTCCTTTTCTAAGAAGTTAATGAGCATTTGTCCCCTGTCATTCATACTTCCATAGCCGTGTGGACCAACTCTAGATTCACTACCGGTCTGTATACACATTTTGTCGTTATAGTCACATGACGACGTTGTAGTGAGTCTTTGTGGTGCAGTGTAAGGCTGAAGATATGTCTTCATACATTTTTTTGACTTCACTATCAAAATCTGTCGAAGTCGACGCGTAAACCTGTACAACCTTGAGATTATACCTCTCAGTCAGTTATAGGACTAGCTATGCTACCCTGCTTGACACAGTCGATATTTCTACAAGGTTGTCAGCAATAACTTTGTTGACAAGAAACTCCACGCTACCCTGGAACTGTTGGGTCGCCCACACGGTAGTAGAAGAGATGACCTGATTTCAGGGTTATAGCAAACAATATTTTCCGATACGCAAATAGAGACACGATAGATTCACGTTATCTTGCACATACATACATATTTGAACATATACGCTTTCTCATTCTTGCATTTATATTTTTAATAGCTAGTCTATCTTTTCTATTCACTGTCAACGTTCTAAACATAAGTTTAATATCTGTCTGTAAGTGTAATATGGCTGTCATTTAAAGTGAAAAAAATCTAAATAATTCTGCTAAGTGTGAACAATAAACAAGCTCAATAAGAAACAATAAAAAAATAATAGAGAGTATAAAAAAATATCTATACTGATATTATAAAAAGGAAGGATTAGTTAAGTTTGTTTGTTTGAAAAATTCTTTCAAATTTAGAATTCTACATTAAGCCTCATGAACATCGATTCATCATCATCATTATCCATCACCAGGCGGCGGTATTAACGGTATATACATTTATTGAAGAATCTATTCAATTGATTAATATTATTTTTAGATACGGCCCTGTAATGACGGCCAGGTTCCGATCACTGTTACCTTTTCGGTTGCATATGCTTCTGTACATACCCGTGCACTAAACTGTAACGGAACGGTTTCAGAAACGTGACCCTCACTGAGATGCGAGGGATATTTTTTAACCCCAGAAATAAAAGGTTTTATGTCTTTGATGCCTGTTTCCCTCTTTTTTTGCGTGTCTGTCCGCGGGCTTGTGCCATTCATTACGAATATTGAATCGTAGCTTTGAAAAGAGTGAGCCAGTACGATGGGTTTTTTGTTTTTTTTTATTTCATAGGAAGGCTACACTGGCACACACATGCTAAGGTAGATTTTAAGTGACTACATATGATATGTATACAGTGTCACCCGGAGTTTTAACTGGTATACTGCACTTTTGGATGATAATATGTCTTCTCAATTTATGAGATTTGCCAGATAACTTTTACAAAAGCTTTTTCTTTGTAGGGAATTTTCACATTGTGTTTTTTTATGACGTGATTATTATTAACTTTTTATCATAAAGTGTTTTTCCGTGTAGCATTATTTGATAATCGCATTTATTTTAATAGCCTAACATAACAGAGGGTTATTAATTTATTGCAAATATCCTGAAGCCTTTTTTTCTATTTCTTATTATTTTCGCATCAGCACTAATTAACCTAATACTAATACAAAATACAGATAAAGAAAGAAAAAACCATCACGCTTCGTATATTTCAAATTGGATAGTTCATTTCCACGAACTGAATAATCAGTTCGTGGAAATGAACTATCCAATTTGAAATATCCCGGATCAAATGTACGATATAAATCGTACCTTTGATCCGGGACCAGACTGCAAAATAATAATTGTAAACCTGAAATGAATATAGTACTGAGAACTGGCCTTTGCGCGTCGATTTAAATTTTCAGGCTGCATACGGTATTTTAACATGGAGCTAATAACATACCCTAAGGCGGTTTTGATTGGTTCTGTAACATATACATGTCTACACTATTATATATGCAATTGAAAATATAATGTAACCACAGTAACTATGAACATGGAACTGCAAGAAAGAGAGATAGTGCTTTGAAATAGTAGATTTTTATCCTATTAATCCTACTATAATATTATAAACGCGAAAGTTAGTGGGTATGATTGTGTGGATATTTGTTACTCTTTCACGCTCAAACGGCGGGGGAAATTTTGATGAAATTTGGTATGGAGGTAGAGCTAGAGGAGGTAGCGCTGGATTAACACATAGGATACTCTTCATGATCATCATCATCCATCACCACGAAGGTGAAAAAGTGTGATATGTATATGGCACAGCATAGGCAAAATTATAAGATCTCCGCTTGTCATCTGCTGTCTGTCTGACAAAGTTCAGTTCTGTCAAAGTTTGTGTCAGTTTCTGATAGCTTAGTCAAAAGCGCGCTATCATTTTGTCAGCTCGATACACTAGACGAGCCCGGCGACCATCAAGGCTGATGAAATGTAAATACAGTTTTTTCCATGGTGATTATTTTTTATATTTGTATGTATTTCCGTATTTTATTATTAGTGTTTACTATGAGTAATATACTAACTATTTAAATTTACTCATTTAATACTATTATAGCAATTGCGTTTGAGCATGTACATATTTTATGACATTTTGCTATAAAGATAGATATGGTTTTGGAAAAAATAATAAGCTACTCGAAGTACTAATCCTGAGCAGACGTATTCGCGGGCACCAGCTAGTAGTAGATAATTATTAGTAATATGTATTGGTTTATAGAGTTTATAGAGCGATCGTTAATTAAATCCCTTATTTGAATGACTACATACTGCAACTTCCTGCAACACCAAGGGCGTTGCCAACGCGCTGCCGACCTGTGGTTGATGTCGTCCTTTTTAAACAACCCCATATCTTAGCGCACAGAGAAATCATCGGCGGGAAGCTTCATCCAGATTTTGTTGTACGCGGAATAAATGTTCTTGAGAACCGTTGCGTATTTAAGCTGGGCTAGGTAATGAGCATCACTGTAGCTGTGATGAAGATACGGCGCAGCATACGCTCGAGGAGTCCCCGCTTGGGAGAGCGAGCGCCGTGAACTCGTCGTAGTAGTGGGGGACGACATCTCGCTTCCGTCATTGCTCAAGGCTATGGTGGAATGTGAAAGGTCGTGCAATGCGGGGCTAGACTTTAACGAACGGGTCATGTCACAGAAGGAGGCTGCGGAGAGGGAGAGGGAGATTACCTCTACTCTCCCGATCCGCGCCCGCAGAGCCGGGCGTAGAAGGAGGGCATATCAAGCTCTTCTCCATCCCCCATAACAGAGGTTGCGTTGATGGACACGGGGATATCCGTGGCCGCCAAAAGACTGCACCGCACGCGCCACCTCAGACCTCGAGGTGGTGCGTGCGCTGTTTCGCTGCGCCCCTTAGGAGTGCTGGGATGGAGTGACTCCTACTCCATCCCACCGGGATGGGGTCCTCATAGGATGGTCAACGCCACCGAAACCTCGGACGATTGCGATAGCGTGCCCGTTGTCCCGATATTAAGGCGCCCGGAGAAACACCATGTGGTGGTTTAGTCGGTATGGTCTGCTTGCTGTTATGGGTGCAGTTGGCACGTAAAGGACGAGTCCGACATACCCCGTCGAATCCACCCGGGTTGGCGGGGATAGTAAGTACATTCCCCACACGTTAATAAAAAAAGGCTAGGTAATGAGGGTGAACATCCCGCCGATGGCGACCGGTTCGCTGGTGGAAGGGAGGCGTAGGCATCAGATCTATCTCCGAACACTCGCCGTTGTACAGACGATAAAATACGCAGAGAGATGCAAAGTATCTCCAGAGACTTAGTATGTAAGTACAATAAATAGAAGTATAAGAAATATGATTTTCCGATAAGGAGACATAATCTAGATATATTTCAATAGTCCTTACCCTCCGAGCAATTGAAGACCACGCACTGTATAGCGAGTGATTTAGCCAAGTCCTTAGTGGTTTCTGTCTTGCCAGTGCCCGCGGGGCCAGCAGGGGCGCCGCCCAAGTCAAGTTGCAGTGCGCCCATGAGGCACAAGTAGCAACGATCCGTTAGCGGCGTTATTACCAGCACGCCTGGAATACAATCATACTCAGTAAGTATTTATACCGAATAACGTTTACATAGTAAGAGATGCTTTAGCGCTAGTTGCTGTATAATTAAAGAGCCAGTTTTAATATTCTTGTAATTTTTAAAGCACTAACGCCTGCTTATGGAGACCTAAGTTTGCAATTTTAGAGATAAATATACACTACAAATAACACTCAATCACCTAGTTTAGTAATTAAAAGTGTTGCTAATTGACACTATATTAAACATTTTGCAATTTGAGAGAGACTCGGATGGGATTTCAACCCGCATCGTCCGATAATCCGTATCAGTCACCATGACCTCTAAGCCACTAGGCTCGCCATCCACACATTGAATTTTAACGACATCAATTAAAGATTCACAGTAATTATCTATCCTTCCCCACACGACGGTTAAAATCAAATAGAGAGTTAAATTCGATGCTCGACGGCGAGCCTCGGTGGGTTAGGTTCAAGGCGTCTGACACGGGTTATCGGAAGACGCGGGTTCGAATCCCATTCAGGAAGTGTATTTTTCTTTTTCAAATTGCAAAGAGTTTAATATTGCGTTAATTGCTATTTGTGATTGAGTGTTACTCGTGGAGACATGTTAGGTCGGTGATGCAGTAAATTTTTGGGAGAGGTGGAAATAGATTACATGTATTATAAATATATAACTAGCTGAGTCCCACGGCTTCACCCGCGTGGTACATAGGTACATAGAAAAACATAAAAATCATAAATTGAGTCACTACTTAGAAGACAAAGATGCCTGGAAGCTTTCCACTTCTGCCTAGTAGCCAACTATTGAATAAATTTGTTATTTTAATACTACTCATATGTAACCTCAATGTACAAAGACTTGAAAAAATAATGGCCCACGAGTTTCTTGCTGTTTCTTCTCGGCGGTGGTTCTTTTCCGAAGACAGCGGTAGAATCATTTAAAAATTTTGACGTTCATAAGAGTGTCTATGATGCCTAAACTGAATAAAATAATTTTTGAATTTGAATTTGAATAAAAAATGATCCAGCCGTTCTTGAGTTAGAAATGGTTGCACACGACTTTGTATTATATATAGATATAATCAAGGGCGTCGCCAAGGGGGGGCAGGTAGGGGCCGCTGCATAGAGATTTAAAAACTGTAGCCAACTAACTAACTGCAAAGCAACCAAAGTCCTAAGGCCGTGCAATTGTTTTGCTTTGCCGATAAATCCCGCACATCAAAGGAAATAAGGATATGCAAAATCTATTGCACATAGCATAGATGAGTTTCTGACAAAAACCGATCTTAATCCAAATAAATGCGTTGGTTTTGGATTTGACGGTTATTCGACGATGTCAGGAAAAGACGGTGGAGTACAAGCAATCTTACACAAAAAGCACACCAAAGACCTTTACTTTCATTGCTCGTCCCACAAACTCAACCTAGTAATCAATGATTTGAATACGCTTCCTGAAATTCAAAACGCCATGGGAACCACCAAAGTTATTAAACATTTTTTTCTATGGGAATCTATTTTGAGGAGGAAGTTGATACCTAATATTTGCAGACTTAGCGAGACAAAATGGAGTGAGAAACACACAGCCATCAAAGTTTTCAAAGATAATCTTTACGCCCAGGCTAGCTGCTATCCTTATGCTTGAATATCTGTTACGAATATCTGCTGGAAGAGCTATCCTTAAGAGCCAATCGCTATTTTAGGTTTAGTATAATACCACCTTCGTATCATCACTTACCATAAAGTTAGATAGTGGTCAAACACAAGCGAACTGGCCGGTTGGCGCAATTGGTCCAATCCCTGTCTTCTGAGCCCCTGGTCCTGGGTTCGATCCCCGGACAAGTCAAACATTTTGTGCATGAACATGTCTGTTTGACCTGTGTCTGCGTGTGTATATGTATATAGGTAAGTATGTATATCAGTTATCAGGTTACTATAGCACAGGCTACGCCTAGTTTGGGACCATAATGCCCGCCTTCCACTGCGAGCGGAGCGGACCCATTAATGACTCCGTTTAACTCGTAACGACAAAGTCAATACAAGTGCTTCCACTAAGTAAGAGTGGCCCGAGCGGAGCGAGCGAGTTGAAAGAGTTTCAAACGAGGTCGCAGAGTTGAGCGGGTTCCTAGCGGACTCCTTACGTAGTCCGCTCGACTAGCAACACTATATTCCATACAAGTACTTCCATTGAAAAAGAGTAAAGTGGAGCGGCGTGAGCGGTGTAAACGGAGCCCGCTGCGTATGGTCTTTAAAACTAGTTTTGAACGGACTCCGCCGCCACCCCGTCCCCTTCCGGCCGACCCTTCCCCTCGTTCGTCATGCGCCGCTCAGTTTTCGCTGCGACGCTGATTTGATAGGTAGTTATGGAGCTCTTCATAGAAGCCGTGCGTCAGTATCCATGTTTGTGGAATACAAACGACAATGAATATCGTCATGGACAGAAAAAAGAAATAGCTTGGAATAATATTGTACGTTTAAATATACCGGAAATAAAAGACAATAAGTAAACAATCAACATTTATTATTATCTTATTACACTAACATTCAGCGACCTTATGTCGTCGTACGTGTGACGATCATAGGTATTAAGTTCCATTATTTACATATATATATATATAGACTAATATTCATCACTACTATTTATTTACTACACTGGGTAGGAGTCTTTAGATCGCACTTGTATTATTGAAATAATTACAAAATATATTACGAACATTGAAAGCTTCTCTTGTGCCTCGCAATCTGTCCATTCCTAATGGCCGAAAGTTGTTTTCATTATTATCCTCTTGTTGATAAATTGTTGAAGATGGCAATGACACTAAATAGTTGTGCAAAATACATGTCGCTTTTATTACTTTGTCGACTAATTGAAGTTTACATTCAAATGGTCGACGGTAAACGCGCCACCTACTGGACAATATACCAAACGCGTTCTCAACAACATTGCGCGCTCTGCAAAGACGATAGTTGAAATGTCTCTTCTCTTGGTTTTCGATAGTAGTGGATGTGGTATACTGTCTAAGCAAGTTCTTACGTAGTGCAAAAGCTTGATCTCCTATAAATACATATGGTACGTTTGGGCCATTATCCTCCAAAGGTCTATCCATAGGTAAATCCAACTCATTGTTTTCCAATTTCCTACCAAACACACTGTCATTAAGTATGCCACCGTCACTAAAACGACCCATAGATCCAACATCAATAACTATAAACCTTTTTTGAGCATCTACGACTGCCAATAAAATAATTGAATAAATTTTTTTGTAGTTAAAATAAGAACTTCCTGAATGTGGAGGACATTTGATCGGAACGTGTTTGCCATCGATGGCGCCAACGCAGTTTTTGAATTGCCAAATCAAATCAAAATCTTCTGCAATTTTTTCCCAATCCTGTTTTTTTGGCGTTTTCATATATATAGATTGCATTCTTTCCCATAGAGCAGTGCACGTAACGTTCACGGCTCTTCAAACTGTGACTTCACTCATACGATAATTGTAAGCTAGCGTTCTAAATTAATCTCCAGTTGCGAGGAACCTGAAAAAAATATAAGTACTTAATATATAAAATATAAGTAACTATTATTATATTCCCCCACTCACACACACACACACACACACACACACACACACACACACACACACACACACACCCTCTCTCACACACAACACATGCACGCACACACTTTCAAATCAAATCAAATTATTTATTTCAGAAGCATATCCATAAAGTAAAGTACATTAAAATTCTTAAAAATAAAATAACTAAAACGAATCAAATAAAAATAATAAATTAAAAATAAAAATCAAATCAAAAAAATATATCATGACATGCTCTAGAGTTAATTACTTTTAAATATATCCTGAAATAAAAAAAAATAACAATTACATCCTCTTTTGTTTCAGCTAAGACGGCAAAAGCAGAGTGGCAAAAATTGCGAGATAATCATCGAGACAGTCTGAAGAGACGAAAGGGTGGGAAATCAGGCCAGGCCACTGTTTTTGAAAACAATTGTAAATATGCACAAGTTATGGAATTTTTAATTCCCTACATGAAAAATCGAGACAGAACTTCTAATTTAATAAATTCAGAGTCTACACAAGACACCAACGCTCAACAATCCACACAAGTTACTGACACTCAAGAATCCACACAAATTACTAACTCTCATCAAACCATACCAGAATCCAGCCAAAATGTTCATGTTAATGGTGAATCATCTTCTATGGTTATATTAGAAGAATCAGAAAGCTCACTGTCAGCACAAAGAACAAGAAAAAGAAAGAACGATGATGATATTATTGGCATTATTAGGGATTTGGAAAACAATCATAAACAACGTCAAGAAGAACGAGACATAAGAAGAAATCAAGAGAAAAAGCATCCAATCGAAATATTTTTTCAAAGTATGGCCGAAACAGCGAAACCAATGCCAACTTTTATGCAAAATAGAATTAAAAGAAAGGTCCTAGAAATAGTTTGTGAGGCCGAAGAAGAACTTGAATCTTATAATAGGACTCCTACATACGGATATTCAACATCTTCAGCAGCATCCACATCCGATCAACAACATGCATACCAATCCTCAACAATATTTGAACAACTGTAACAGACATCATAATTTATACTTTAATAAGGTACCCAATCTAATTTCTGTTCACATTAAAAATATAACAATTAAAATCAAGGATTTCATTTCTTACCTTAAAGTTACCGCAAGCTTTTCCAGTGGTTTGATAGCTTTTCTAAAATTCGTATCTTGTTTCTTTATATCTTCTTCTATGAATGAAAATAATTCTTGAAACTGTTCTCTGTTGACTCTAAAATAATTTTTGAAATATTCATCCTGTAAGTCGTGGTACATTCGCAGTAAATCACCCTTTCAAGGCTCTTTCTCTAATGTGGTTGCTCAGCCAAAACCTTGGTTTTCGCCTGGAATGCTTCTTTTTCTTGTGATATAGTAGCAAACATTTAATTATTGTATTAAAATAATCATCGTCGCTAGAATCGTCCGACATTCCGAACACACTACACATCCACAAAAAGGTCTGACGAACACTGCGCCCGACATCGTCCGCGACGCCTCGCTCATCTGCCTCCGCTCATTTCCCGACTAGTTTCCGCTCGCAATTCCTCGCTGCCAATGGAAGGCATACACCCCTTTCTGGAAAAACTATTTCTTAAGTGGAAGGCAAAAACTATTTTGACTCTGCTTACTTCCGTTCCGCCTACCTATTTCCCGCTCATTTTCCTTTTGCAGTGGAAGGCGGGCATAAAAGATTGAGTAAAAAAGGCAAATAAAACACAAACATCAACCACAAAAACAAACAACCTCGCATTAACTGGGAATTTGTTTCTATTCTAAGGCTAAGCGCACATTGGAATCACAATAGTTTTAAGACAGACTTTCCTCACATAGATAGGTCTGTTTTAATACTAAAACCAAATTGTTTTGCCTATGACACGTCGCATATCTAAAACGAAACTATTTTGACTACTACGACGACGCGCACCGTCTGCGTCAATTCGTTTTCAGTATCAAAATGGACTTCATCGGTACTGTTGTTTTGCAATTACGAGTATACTTACATGAATTTGGCTTTTCTTCAGTCGACATTGCTCCCCACCTCAAAATAACGATCAGTTGCATTGTAACCTCAACCCTTCAGATTTTTTTAAATTGGCAACAGAATATTCCTTCACATTTTATAAAAAAAATACGGGCCTCTTTTCAACCTCGTCAATTAATTTTTCTACGAGTTCTTCGTCTGTAAACATGATGCGATGTGTGCACTCTCTAAACGCTCGGACAGGACTAAAAGAGAGGGGGGTACGTCACTAGACTGCTTTGTCTTTGATGTGCGTGCCGGCATACATACAAAACGGAAGCCGACAATCGTTAGTCAGACCTGTCGCCGTGCAAGTCTTGTAGGTAGACAATTTTGTCTGTGAGACATTTTGTTTGAAATTGCGCCTCTTCATAACTTTTGTGAAGCAATAGTCTGTCTTAAAACTATCGTGACTCAAGTCTGCGCTCAGCCTAAAACCCGATTTACACTTCAATAAGTACAGTAGCGAGTTAATTAATCAGTCAGATAAGTAACAAGTAGTAAGTTGTAAGAGCTTACAAACGTAGGCGGATAAGAAGTCATAAATTACCGTTTCGAGAACACTTACTACTTACTACTTCTCTACAAATCTATGGACTGTACTTTACTCGCCCGTCTACATGCCGGTCAGTCAAGTTGGCGAGGTGCGGGAGATGCGAGAGCTAGCCAAAAAATAGGATTGCAATCTATTCAACCCAATTTAATCAACAGATTACTACTTAACACGCTTTTTTCCGTTCAAACGACAATAACAACTTAACTCGCTGATGTCACAAGTTAACTCGCTACTGTACTTACAGGATGTGTAAATCGGGCTAAACATAAGTAATAATGCATTTATGGTTCTCTGACGACAGTCGGTTTCATTAGGTACTAGCTGCTCTCCGCGGTTTCACCCGCGCGGAGATGGATGATGATGATGATGATGATGAATCTTATATACTCCATGTTGCTCAGGGTGTATAATGTAATGTAAATGTAGCTTTCCAATGGTGAAATAATTTTTTTAAATCGGTCCAGTACTTTTTGAGCCAATTCGTTACAGACATACATAAAAATCTTTCCTCTTTATAATATTACCATATATATACAATACAAGTAAAACTACAAAGTTTGTAACTGCAAATCAAATAATTCAACAAAGGGAACTTTTGTTTCAGCATAGCAGTAGTCACAAAGCTTTGGGATCCAAAATTGTTGCGCTCAAATGTAGATTGCTGTAGTTTGGTATATTTCCGCTTCGTGTTACAACCACTAGGTCCTGTTAGCAACTTTTGTATAAAGGCTAAGTACCTATATAAAATTCCGTCTCTGTTGGTACGTAATTAATAAAAATATTATTAAACATTAATCAAACATCAAATATACCATACATAATAATACCATACAACATGTTGTAATGGTACTTCACATGGCTATTTGTGTTCGCTATTGGGTGTTGTATTTAGCAAAATATATGACGTTCATGCAAACATGCAAATATGGGCAAATACGACCGTCCACACTTGGCAGACATATAACAAGACAATTGACGGTTTGTTTGCCTATTTTATTATTTGACCCTTTGATGTGCCTCTAAAAACCGACAAGCGCACGGTAACGCGTATTTAGTATTTGCGTTATTTGTCAAATAGGCAAAAAAAGCAAACATTTTGGCAAGTAAACCATATGTGGATACATATAGTAATTGTTTGCCAAATATGCCAAACACACAAACAGCAATGTGAAGAACTGGCATAAGAGACATGGACAAACACATTAAGATATGACCATCATCCAATAGCAGAGAACAAAATGTTTGCTCATTACACGGGATTGAACCCGGAAACGTGCATTAAAAAGTAATCCTGATTACTGCTAACTATAGAAATATAAGAATAATTAGAATTAATAATAAGAAACCGCTCAGATATCCGACCATACACGTGTACAAAGATAGTGGAGTACTGAACGTTAGGCAACTCTTTATTCTTAAGATATCGCTATACGTCCATAAATCTGTTGTGGCCGTCGTTAATCACGACAAAACTGCAAAGCGAAGACCATACAAATTAGCTATTCCAAGCGTAAAAACTGGATTCGCCTGCCGTTTTGGGCAATCTATCAGAGTGCATGTCTACAACACAGTTAATAAGCTATGCAATATAAGTGGAAAGTCCATACAGGAAGTAAAAAAAAAACTTATCAAATACTTGACATCCATGAGTTATGATGAGACTGAAAACTTACTTCTTATAAAATGCTAAACTTTTTACAATGTGTCACAGTGTTTGTACAAATTGTGTATTGTTTATATGTATATATACTTATTAATCTGTATCTAAATCTTATTTAAGAAATTTATAATATATATTGTAAAGCGTCTTATTTTAGTTGTTTATTTATTTTTAATTTTGTAATTTAAGTTTATATAACTCCATCGATTTATTTGTTAATCCGAGGCAATCAACCATGTAAAATCAAATCGTATGTTATATACCCCGCGATACAGGCTTTGCCTAGTGCGGGAACCTTAGCTTTATCTATTTTTGTACCTTGAGTTCGTCATAAACATACTGTAATATACATTAGTTTAAATTTTATAAAACTGTTTTTGATGTTTATGATGCAATAAAATATTTTAATTTTTTCATTTTTCATTTTCATAGGTGCCGTCTAATTTATTGAAATACCTTGTTTATCTACACCTATGCTATAAATCCTCTAAGTTTCTGAGAGAGTTAGCTTATTGCCAACATTAAAACATCCCTTGTCATAATATCCATTATATCATCCAAACGAGTGCTATAATGTTGAACTAAATGTCATTATGCCCTAATACTTCTCTACTGCTAATCCTTCGCTTTCAATCCCTCTCGCGCAAAGAGGTTTACTCATCAAACAGACAAATTCTCACTACTCAATTGGACCGTGTTATGCCAAAACGTTCCAGCCCTCAGACAAGCCAAACTGAGATATTACGCGGTGTAGTAGCCGTGTGCCTAACCTACAGCATCATTGAAAGGCTTAACAGTTCGAGCTGATGGAAGTACCATGATTGTACACCTGAACGATAAGATATGTTTTATTATATGAATTTATAACTACATTATATGAACTTTTACCTATATTATATTAACATAAAAATTTATAACATGAACTTATACCTATATTATCTGAACTCATAACTATAATATTAAGTGAACTTATAACTATATTATATAAACTTAAGAGCAGTTGAACTCTTTACCCTTATCTACCATGAAGCGGTAATGTTTGCATTATTGTATTCCGGTATGATTGGTATGGTTGCGGCTAAAATAACAGGTTCATGAGATTTAACAACTTAATATGTAAGGGTTACGGGCTCAGTGCAGTTTGTCACTTGTGACGTAATGCATCTGTTATAGGCAAAAGTTGCCGCTTAACACCAGGTGATCTCGGACTTGTTTTGTAACCAAAAAACACTAAAAAATTAATATTAATGAACCGGTGTCCCAAAAACAGCGGAAGTCCAGAAATAGCACCCCTTGGGGTACCCGAGTCACCCCCCTGTATGTTCCGCGAATTTTTATAGTATTCGGGTTAAGAATTTTTTTCTAAATTTTAGAAAATTTTCCCCTTGACAATTTAAAAAAAATCTTAAAAGAGTAGAATACTTTTATTAATACTTTTATAACTATATATATATATATATACTTTTATAATTGTTACTGAATTGTCATGAGTTGTTATTGCAAAACATGCAAAACTACGAAAATGTTGTGTAAAGAGAAAAAATACGATCGGTAAATTATCACTTACATTTTCATGCCGAAACCATTTTAATACAGGTATTATTAATGTTGTAATTATATTTACCTCCAGCCCCTAAATATTCGTGTCCATAAACATAAACAGCGCTGGACATCCGCGCCACACAGTTGTCTATGTCTTCCTCCCAGTAATATCGTATCATTTTCAGCCATTCAAAGTCCGTCCTACAAATCAAACAAGAACTGAGTAGAGTATTTGAACCAAAGCTAAATGCTTATTAATCATATAAATTGCTAAATCGAATTATGCTATAATACGACACGTAATAAAAGTGACACAACTGAAATGCTTGCTAATGGTCGGAATCGCACTAATATGATCCCAATATCCCACTAATATTATAAATGTGAAAGTTTAGATGGATGGATGGATAGATGAACGGATGGATAAATTGATGTTTGTTACCTAAAAACGGCAGAACGGCTGAAGACGCGGGGTCGACCCGCGTCTTTCGACAATCCGTGTCAGACTCCATGTCCAATAGGCGACCGAGGCTAACCAAACGAGCATCGAATTTCAACTCCTTATATGATATTAACCTACGTATGGGAACCAAATGAAATCTATTGAACAGATTGCACAGCTTGACAGTAATATCCAACCGAAAGAAGAATCCAGCTCGGAAGCCATGGCGGTACTGGTTCTCTATTTGATTTTAACTGTCGTACGGAGATTCCTTTATATTTATAAATAAAAACAACTATATTCAAAGATTTTAAGAATAAGATATTTTTAGATTCATTTTTGCACCCGCCAAATGTAGAAAAAGTTAAACATCCTTCATATTTGTTGTGCCGATCGATATCAATCATTACTAACAGATTTCTCTTCTTAACATATAAAATTTGAGGAAGAACATGAAATCCAATTGCAAAGAAAAACTAGCCTAGTTTAATTCTAGTCGAACAAAATGTATTAAATTATACTAAAACCTAAATCTAACGCCAAATAAATGTTCTAATTTCAAATTGCAATTCATGCATCTTATGCACTCATGTAGAGTGTCAAGGTACAGTTGATTTCATAAATGTAAATCAAGTAAGACCTCTTAATCTTAGCCAACGAATTGCATTAGAATTAACAGCCTTACTTATAAACGCTGCTTAAAGTTAAATAACGTCACTTAGTACAATTTTGTAGTGCGCACTACTAAATAACGTCATTTAAAGTTAAGCAGCGTTTATAAGTAAGGCCCTAAATACATAACTAATGAAATTGCTAGCGAAAAAAGTTTATGTTAATAAACTGGACTAGTGTTTCTTTTTTATTGGAATTCACGATCTTCCTCAAGTTTTAGATGCTATGCTTATTTAATTTATCCTATGATTGACCATTTTGATCGGCATTATACACTTATGGAAAATTTATTTTCTTCATATGGCTCTTGGAAGTGACTATAAGGGGCATTTGTTTGGTCCATCCTGTAGGTATATGGTAGAAATGGTGTGGTAGAGTAGGTAAAAACGTGTCAGCTTAATTTACACAACACACAAGAGGACAGGAAAAAAATACCCTTATTATGCCTTGTAGAAAAAACATATAGATAGAAAACTCTTTATTTGTACACTATAATAAGATATAAAAGAGAAAAACATACGAGAGAAAAAATATAACATAGTTGTACAAAAGACGGTCTTATCGCTTAAAGCGATTTCTTCCAGACAACCTTTGTGTAGACGTCAGAATAGTATTGGATAGATATACATATTATCGTTGAATAGCCAGAAAAGGAAACACATTTGCCAATATAATGAATATGTCACTGGCAGCATTAAACACTAGTGTACAAATGAAGTCATTACTGCACGGTGCCGTCGGCTCTCTAGAAATTGCAAGCTTTACGCACATAGCTACGGTATGGCCAACTTTGCGAGCACACGTATATAATATACTAAAAAGGTATAATATGATTAAGAAAAATATATATTAACAAAACTAAGAATGTCTACTAAACAATAGTTCATCGACTACATTAGTGCGAGTCCACCAAAAGTTATCTTGCACGTCGTCTCGTCTCTCGACAAAATGACAGAAATAGATATTTTTAATAAAAATCTGTATAATAATGTTAATATTATTTCAGTCATTATTAATTAAGATCAAGTCGTTGGCTTGACACGAAGGCTTATTAATTTCTATTACAGTTGGAGTATCACCCAGAGTTGCGGCATGAAGTTCCGTGCAGTGACCCTGGCACGAAAATTTGCGTCAGGGTATCGTTATTGTATCGTTTTTATATACAGTACAAACTACTATTTATCTAGTACAGCTGTGGCACAGATAACTCATAGTTTGTCCTGTTTACGTCAGTGTTACGATTACGTTACGCTTACGCAAATTTCCGTCCTAGGGCGTCAGTACTGCTGCAGGCTCGTCACTTTGATACATAATTGTTAAGTTCCACTCCCTAAGTAATTTACTTACCATAGTGCCCTTAAAACTGCACACAACAGCTTATGAGGAGAATATCTAATTCTAGGTTGGCAATTAGCATGTTAAAGCACATAATATGGAAAATATATGCAATCAAACTTCAGGTGTATTTGAAAGTTTTGTACGCATAGTTTTACATACGCTTTGAATTCGTACTCAACCGGTCTGGTATTAAAACTTTACTATTATACTCACAAAAAACAACACAAAGTTTATGTTAATGTCTATTGAATAAAGCTACGCCATCCACCGTATCATCTGCGTCATTTATAATGATGATAATGGTAAAAAGTACCCCGGTCTACTGCAGCACTAAGGTAACTGTATCAAATTTCGGGATATAATCGGTCAGCCTTTTGGTCGTAAAAAGGTAACAGACAGACAGCGAGAGCTACTATAACATTGTATTATTGTGGATTAATCAATCAACCGAATAACTTAGTGTAGAAGCTTTTTTGTACAAATCAACATTTATTTCCGTACGTGGTGCAACTTGAATGCAACTTAAACAAACAAAAAGCTATCATTTTGAAAAGAAGCAATGCAAATGGAATGAGAATGATCGATATAACAGGTGTAGTGGGCAGTGGTGGATAGCTCGAACATTCTGTAAGAGAGGGATGCGGAGAGATTCACGGAACTGGTTAAAAGCCCTACCGGGGAGTACAACTAGTACAGTCGGGGCAGGATACTAACGCTCGCTGCACGTGTTTCGCGACCATATGCGAGATCGTATCACGCGCGTGGACGTCGATCGTGATCAGTGCACATAGAACTTTTCTGAACAAAGGAGTTATATCCATCCGCGTCAAGGCTGCCAAATCATTAAGGTCAGATATACATTTCTTCTCGTATTGTAAGAGGGTAGTGTCGATGCGAAGCGGTATTTCCAAGGCGAAAACTTCGTGAACACCTTTTGCCCACATTATTTGGGAGACTGTGAGAACGACCTAAAACATTATAAAAGTTTAACAATATATCATTAAATAAAATTATTTTGGTACACAATTAAACTAATTTGGGTAACAGTTATGGATACGAGTTTGAAACTAAGTTGTATAGCTACGCACTTTTTGAAACGCTTACGGTTATTCTTATTATATGAAGAGTGATATTATAGGATTGAAATTTTAAAATTTAAGAATTATCTAAGTGTTAATACGCATGATATAGAAACATCCAGAATTACGCTTTAATTAAAACACTTCGGGTGGAAATGATTGACTGGCTGACTGATTAAGTGACTGTCTAACTGACTCCCTGACTGAGCAGCTGACTTTAACAGTGAATGACTGCCTGATGTTTGTTATAACGACAGACAGACTAACTAACTGACTATCTATTTGACTGACTGACTAATTGAGACTGACTGACTATCGGAATGATTGATTTTTCTTCTGACTGTCTGACTAAGGGACTGGCTGACTGACTGCCTGTATGAGTAACGGTCCCTATTTATTAAAGAAATAGACAGACTAACAAACTGACAGACATACATATATTATATAGTTTTCGATTTTGCCACGCTGTAACCCCACAGCCGGCACGACCGGAGAAGTACCACACACTCCCACATAACGCCGACGTGAAGTAACATAGCTTGCTATTGCGTTTCGTCAGTTTGTGGGAGGTTCCAGAGGCCTGATTTCCCTCTTCCCCAATCTCCCTTTCCTTCCCTCTCCCCCTCTAACTTTTACACCTTCTATCTCTTCCTTCCTGACATCCTTCGTCAAAAGTCGGCCACGCATCCGACCTCTGGTATTGCGGATGTCCGTGGGCGACGGTATCACTTACCATCAAATGAGCCGCTTGATCGTTTGCCAACCTATCCCTAAAAAAATATATATTGACTGTCTGGCGTGTGTTGTACAAATAGACAGACTAATTTACTGACTGACAGACTAACTGACTGTCTAACTGAAGGACTGAAGGACTGACTGCCTGTCTGACTGCCTGACTGACTACCTGACTGACAGCCTGACTGACTGCCTCACTGACTGCAAGTTTAACTGTTTAATTGACATACTGTCTTTCTGACAGACTGACAGACTAAGTGACTGACTGATTAACTGACTGACTAGCTGCCTGTTTGAAATGACTGACTGACAGTATGACTGCCTGTGTGAGTAATTGCCTGATATTATTTCAACAAATAGATCGGCTAAACAACTGATAATTAATATTGATGGTCTGATGTTTGTTATTCAAATAGACAGACAGAGAAACTAGCTGACTTGTTGATCAATGCATTGGTTGACTGACTGACTGACAGTCTGAATGACTAATATTTTGGCTGAAGCCTCAGGCCTTCAGTGACTGACTGAATAATTACTTAACTGACTTTATTACTGCCCGACTGGCTGATTGACTGACGGACTGATTGAATGACTAACAGACTGCCTTACTGATTGGTTTTTCTTCTGACTGGATGAATGACTGCCTGACTAAGTGACTGGCTGATTGACTGCCTATATGGCTAACTGCCTGATATTATGTTAAAGAAATAGATAGACAGATTAACTAACTGACAGATTATAAGTTGATTGTATGATGTTTGTTACTGTCCAACTGACTGACTGACTGACTGACAGACTATTTGTTTGTCTGTCTGTCTGACTGACTCTATCTGGCTGACTACCTGACTGACTGACTGACTGACAGATTTTCTGACAGATTGAGTGACTGACTGATTAACTGACTGCTTTCTGACAGATTGTCTGTCTGTCTGTCTGACTGCTGAACTTAGTCTGACTAACTGGCTACCTGACTGCCTGACTGACTGAATGACTTTCTGACAGGCTGACAGATTGACTGACTGCCAGACAGATATATTGACTGACTGATGTTGGGTAAACTGATAGACAACAAAAAACAAATAGACTGACAGACATACTAACTGATTAACTAACTGACTTATTGACTAAGTACCTGACTGTCTGTATGATTGATATTTTTTTCTACTAAATGCCTAAGAGAATAACTATTTGACTGACTGACTGTTTTACTGTCTAATAGACTGACTGACCGACTGACAGCCTGACTGACTGACTTAAACTTAAACTAACTTAAATAATAATAATTTTTAGCCAGCAGCAATTTTCTTAATAAATCAATTATTACTCGTACCTGACGTGTTTAAAAAAGAAGTCTGGTGATTATATATTTAGAATTAGGCTGTTTAGTATAGGGTTGGTACAAGCACCATTGCCTACTTTAAAAATCAAAACGTGTGAAAGATATACAAGTATTTTTTTTTTGCAACAAGTACCACTTTTCATGATAATTATGTTAAATTAATTGAAAAATTAGCTTTTCAAGACATAAATCCTTCAATACAATATGTTTAATACCGCCGGAAATTCAAAATAAAGAGAAATTAGTTATTATTGTTAGTGTTAGTATTCAAATCAAAAAAATCAAATCAAAAATAATTTATTTGTTCAAGGCAATGTGACAAAAATTATATAAATGAAATACCTGGTTCCTAAACTAGGCTCATAAAGGCATGTGTGATAGGATCCAGGCCTCTCTCGTCGGTGAACCGATAAATCATTGCCATTAAATTCTATACACTTATACAATAAAAACATAAATTAAATTTAAAATAAAAAGAGAATTAAAATTAGTATAACAAATAAAAATATCATTAAACTTAGAATTAAAATTACATTTAAATATAGAATTCAGATTAGAACTAATATTAACATTTAAATTTAAATAAAAATCAGATTAATTTAATATATTAGTGTTAGTGTAAGTGTAAGCGTAAGTGTAAGTGTAAGTGTAAGTGTAAGTGTAAGTGTAAGTGTAAGTGTAAGTGTAAGTGTAAGTGTAAGTGTAAGTGTAAGTATAAGTGTAAGTGTAAGTGTAAGTGTAAATGTAAGTGTAAGTGTTGGTTATTGTGTTGGTGTTGGTGTTGGTGTTGGTGTTGGTGTTGGTGTTGGTGTTGGTGTTGGTGTTGGTGTTGGTGTTAGTATAAGTGTAAGTGTAAGTGTTGGTGTAAGTGTTAGTATTGGTGTTAGTATAAGTGTTGGTGTTGGTGTTGGTATTGGTGTTGCTGTTAGTGTAAGTGTAAGTGTAAGTGTTGGTGTAAGTGGTGGTGTTGGTGTTGGTATTGGTGTTGGTGTTAGTATAAGTGTAAGTGTAAGTGTTGGTGTAAGTGTTAGTGTTGGCGTAAGTGTTAGTGTTAGTGTTAGTGTTAGTGTTAGTGTTAGTGTTAGTGTTGGTGTAAGTGTTAGTGTTAGTGTTAGTGTTAGTGTTAGTGTTAGTGTTAGTGTTAGTGTTAGTGTTAGTGTTAGTGTTAGTGTTAGTGTTAGTGTTAGTGTTAGTGTTAGTGTTAGTGTTAGTGTTAGTGTTAGTGTTAGTGTTAGTGTTAGTGTTAGTGTTAGTGTTAGTGTTAGTGTTAGTGTTAGTGTTAGTGTTAGTGTTAGTGTTAATGTTAGTGTTGGTGTTAGACTTAGTGTTCGTATTAGTATTAGTATTATCAGTTATTTAAAATTGATTGCCACCGAAGTCTAAGGAAAGATACCAACTTATGTGTGATATCACTTCCAGAATATCGTTGTTCAGGATGACAATATGTTTTATCTAAGTGTACAACTGTTACTTTTATAACTTTACTAGCTGCGCCCCGCGGTTTCACCCGCGTGGTGATGGATGATGATGATGATGATGATGAAAAGTATCCTATGTGTTAATCCAGCGCCTCATCTACCCCCATACCAAATTTCATCAACATTAGCCCCCCCGTTTGTGCGTGAAAGAGTAACAAACATCCATACATCCATACATACAAACTTTCACGTTTATAATATTAATAGGATGATAAAGATCGAGGTTGAAAAGCAATAGGTTAGAGGGTACTCTACAAGACTTCTGGAATACCCAAGCCCAGTACCTTTCACGTGCCCAAGTCAGACTTTGCATAGTAAGATTTTTGATAAGCAAAGATTTTGATTTCTATCTAATTTTAATGGTATGTAAACTATTGTTTATCTTTTTAATCTAAGTATATTATAATTGAAAATAAGTGTTATCTATTATAATACATTATTTTCCCGATTCTGTTTGGGATAGTGATTTTAATTTTAATTAAAAAAGTTATTGAGTTATTGTTTATTTATAGAGCGCTGAATATGGTACTTTATACGATTTCCAAAGGGGATTACTTAAAACGAATTATGTTTAATCTTAATAGAAGACCGCCGAAATTTGCAGTGATACTGGCTACAATACTCCAGTGATAATAGTATTTAATGTATGGCTGCGTTTAAAGTGGTTCGGTTTTATTTCAAGAATTTATTTTTATGGCGAACTTTTTGTCGTTATCTATCGTAATTGTATTGCATTGATATTTTAAGTAATAGTATTTATTTATTACGTATTTAAAACGTTTTAAAGTTATATGGATCATGGAGGTTGCATTCTCCAAATAGAATAAACACTAACAGTAAACAGTTCGTTTAGTATGGTATATAACGCTCATAGAATATCATTGATGTATTTTGTAATTTTATGTATTACTAAACGTCATCAATTATTTTATTTTATAATTAGATCCATGGCAAAACTAAAAAAATACTTATATACATAAATAATTCAAAGTTTAAATATAATGAGGTCAATTTGATTTATACGAAGCACAACGGACATCACCCGAGAGCGCATTACGAAGTTAGTGAACGAGTATTCTGCATCGCTACATCGCGGAAGTTCCGGGTCTCTCTCGGTAATCCTTTTACATCACTTCAACTCTGTCTGGAACTGACACGCTCTCCGGTCGCATATTGTCGCATAAACTTTATATCATATCTACGTAGTATGAACTCTTTTGTACAGTTATATAAATAGGCTGCCGTAATTTCAATGTATCATCTTTAATAAAATATATGTGTAAAATATCTACGTAGTAATAAATGTATTAAGTTTAACTACACACGTTGCAGTTCCTGGAAAAGTAGGTCGATTTCTGCGAAATTTATTGTATTATTGGCCAAATATGGTGAATCGCGAGTCAACGGATTAATGAAATGTATGTTTTAAAACATCTACGTAGTATGAACTCTTTATATTGAACAGGTATTATAGATTGCAGTATTTTAAACGTATATTAATATTAATAAAAAATATGTTTTAAAATATCTATGTAGTATCAAGTAGTATGAACTCTTGATACTGAACAGATAGATATATAAACAGGCTGTAGAAATTTAAATGTATAAACATTAATAAAATGTATGTTTCAAAATCACAAAACAAAATTATCGTAAAAGACAGAAATAAATAAAAAAGTTAAACGTAGGTACAGCTTGTGACTAAGAGGTTTCATTGTTTATGTATAAAGCGTTGAGTACACTAACCATCATAGTCAATGGATGAGTTTCTATATTTATAAAGTGTCGACTACACTTCCCTTCGTATTCATTGGCTTCCTCCTTCTTCACTTTAAATGTTGGTATTTATTCAAATCATATGCAAACTTTAGTAATATAACCATTGATAGTCACACGCTTAGATAAATACATACTACAGGAGATATAATCGATAAATTAGCACCAGTGCTATACCGCTTTTGACGCATCTTTACTTCAAAGAGACTTTAGTGTAATGGAAAAAGTTGTGCCACGTAACTGGCTACTGAATTTTTACTGCGTAATTAGAATTTTTTAGTTACCTTACTCTAGTTAGAGCCTGTTGTAAAAAAAGATAGGCGAATACTTAAACTCAATATTCAATTTATATACGGCTTAAACACATTAAGATTCCGTATAAGTGCATTGTGACGCGCAATTATTTCTGCAATAATTGCCACCCAAAAAGTACTGAGACAGAACATTGACGGTTTACAGTTATTACATACTTGTTGGTAACATATCACATGGCTGTACAGTGGTGCATATTATTACCGATAAAATGCCCGTCTACGAAGTAGTATGTACGCCTCAAAATGCACTTAGGTCGATAGGATGATAGGTATATTGGGAACTGGCATACATTCAAGACGTTTGTTTTAGCATTATAAAGTTATCTGAATCTTTGAATACAAATTAGTAGTAGGTAGATTCTTACTTGATTAGGGTGCAACATAACCCATTCAACCCGGGGGCGTGCCACGAAGTCCTTGAGTGCATGTTTCATACATCGCTTCACAGAGGCAAACATAGCCTCTTCCACCTTTCCTAGCCAGTCTTCCACGTTACCACGAGCTTTCAGACCCTGGTGATGAGAAATCAAAAAGTTTTCGGTACAGTGTTGCTAAAATTGTAGATGACGAACAAACGAACCAGCTGTTTGACATGTAGAGAGGATGCACTTTACAATATTACTTTGACGGTCTGGACATTTAAATAAATTGCTAAGAATGCGGTTTACATTGTTTCCGTTTTTATTTAAAAACTTAAGTGCACTCTATTGTAAGAACGGACAATTGCTTTTCATAAAATGTTGTTTCAAAAGGTAAATGTTTTGGTTCTGAATGCAACAGATTTATAAGAATAGAATGTATTTCTTTAGTATTCAAAATTATTTAGATATGGTTGTTAGCGACCTCCCCGCTATTGGCCTTTTTGGCTTATATGTTCGAAAGTTATATTTGAATTTGGTAGCAATAGAATTGAATGTCATGTGTAATGTCAATATTTGGGCAGTCAAAAAAAAACTAATGAACAGTAACGAACAACCCAGTTACCTTATTTTCGATCCATAATAATGGTCAAGACAGGCAACATTAACGTTCTCCGATGCACTGCACAGCGATTACCTACCAGCTCGAGACAGAGTTGCTTAGGTATTTCCCTTTCTACAATGAGCTTCAACTTTAACACAGTAGTGCTTTTACACTACTTCTAGCTACACTTGCATCGAGACAGAATAACTGACATTGGGGTGCTAACGCCACCTACTCACTTCAAAAAAAGTTTGCTATCACTTTGAAAAATCGAAATCTTTTATGTTACGCTAGATTATACATAGTATATAGCCTTTTACTTGCTATTGATGAAATTATCAGACGATTTCGAGTAAACCATGGTCACCAATTTATACTGGTCGATGATAATGCGCCCACCCATCGAACTCAAGGAGTCAATGCTGCTCTCCGAGAATACGACATCACTAGATTAGACTGGCCTGCCGGCTCGCATGACTTAAACCCAATAGAGCACGCGTGGGATGCTCTTAAGCGGAATGTTTGGAACCGTCAGCCACGTCCCCTGACAGCGCCAGAACTCAGGGAAGGAATTACTTGATTCTCAGCATGCCCCAGGAGGATAACCAGGGATGGAGTTATATTATATTGAATATACACCTTTTATTAATAAATTGTTGACTTCAATTAAAAAACTTACATCAGCTATTACTATATTATTATTCAGCAAGCTAGTGATCACACACTTTTTTTGACCTGTGTACCTAGTGGTGGTCTAGATGGAAACTTTCAGAATAATATTACCACCTTAGTACCTTGGGTTCCAGTGGGAGGAAACCATGTAGGGCATCTCTCATAAGTCATCACCTGCCCCCCTAGCACGCAGCGGAGAGTAATAGTCTTTCCACCGTTTTTATCCACCTGTCAGTGGAAATATTGTCTTCTCCACCATACAGAGCACAGCAACCGGACTCGGATCTCGTAGACAGTATGTCCCGCTACTCCCGCTATAGAGCACGGACTCGTCGAAACGTGGATACTACTCTCTCCGATTGACATAACACGAAGAAAGGTTATCACCTTCTTTGAAGGTGGTGGATAAAAGTTTATACCTATTCATCCAAAAATGTTTCGCGCATATTATAATAACATTTTGTAGCGGGAAATGGAAACAATGGAAAGAAAATTACACCGAAGGTATATCCGAAATGTCACAGCCCCTTCGATTACCCAGATAATTAATTCAGGCACATATTTCGGGTCAATAAAGATATGGCGTTGTAATGCATTGCAGCCTCGAAATCATACGAATGGTTTGCCGGTGCATATCAAAGTTATTATTGTATTACTTTCCTATCTACACTCTGTGAAATACCTAAGTTAAATAATTCTAATTTGTTTTTAACCTACAATAGGTCCCCACTTCCATACGCATAATGAGTCTTAGTAAATGAAATAGGATACTACGTAATGATAGCATACGGTACTCAGAGACTTTTTTAAATTTGCTTTAAATGGCACCTACGAAGTACAAACCATAAGAATTGCTACTCCCGCCGTCTTTCTACGTGGATAAACTATCCTCTGGCGTTGCCGTGCTCGCAAGGGAGATAAAGATGAGATGGTGGAATAGATTTCTTTCCTCTCCACGGGGAGAAATACTCCTCTGCCCGTGCTAGCCCTGCTGCAGTTATAAAAAGAGCGATCTATGTGATGTCCGAAAATGGAAGCCATACAATAAAAAAAATTTTTGTGCGGTAAACATTTGCCGGCTGAAGTATCGATGCTAAAATTTTGTTAAACGCTACCCACCGCCTCTTCCCACTTTTATCGCCTATTTATCGCGATGACGTTCTACTTAGTCGGGGACGCGCGGTCTTAGTACTTTTCTACAGGAGATATTATCGATAAATTAGTACTAGTCCAATGATGTGTTATTCCGCTTTCGACGCATCTTTACCTCAAAGAGACTTGACAATGAAATGAATTTAGTGACATCGTGAATCACTAAATTCATTTCTACTGTCTCATGTTTCGAACTTGAAAGCGGCATAATGACGTTTTTAAATACACTTCGCGCTTATTATATCAAGGGCGATTCTCGGAATTCGACCTAAATATTTATATGTATAATATTTAGACAATTTCACAGTGCCCCGAGACCACAAAATGTAATATGACGCTACTCGTAAACGGATCGAGTGCAACCGCTCAAACGTCCGTGTTCATCCAATTATGCATCGTCTGCAAGTTTAATTACGAAGCACAGCTATATACCATTGAGGGAATCAAAACCATACATACAATTTGAAATTCAGTAATTGCGTTAAGATTCGGTTCACTGAAACGGAGATGCGCCGCAAACAACTAATAACGCTTACGGCCTTGCTAATAAACGTTGCATAAATTTAAATAGCGAAATATTAAATGCATACCACAATACAAGGTTTCAAGGTAGTAAGACCGTTACTTATGTTCAGTAAAACACAGTTTAGACGCCTAAAGAATCTTATGTAGGCTGTTTACGGGTAGTCGTTGCAGTTTTCTGGATACTAAGTCTTAGAGTTAGTTACAATAAGAGTTAATCCAGCAGCAACATCTTGACTATATAGCTCGCGAACATTGTAGACTAAGCTAATGAGTTTCTTTTATTATATGAATATACTTTGTTAGCTTTGCTTCTGGACCCAACCTCATGCATGATCCGCATGCTTCTAAGACTTTTTTTATATCCGTTGGTGACTAAAGAGCAGTAACCCAATGCTTGACACATTTTGAGCAATACGTATTGCTCGAGAAAAAAAATTAGCCATCCTTGTGTTGAGGGTTAATACTTAATAGACACATCCTCACGCGCGCTCTAACTGAAGCATTTCCAGATTTATGTTTGAATGTATAATGACCGTACCTTGCCCAAATTAACCCTCTCAGTTTCTGGTGAGAGCATTGCTATAATATCCGTGGTCAAGTCTTCCTGCTTGGCCGTCTTCGCCAGTCTTGCTTGAAGCATGTCGCGTGTTTGAAATGACATCTCTTTTTCCACTAACGTACCTAAAATACACAGTACGCATATAAAAAGGTCACAATATGCTCTTGAGTATTATTATTTCTATGCAAGTATAGGTCGATAATAATGTGTTATACATGCACTTAAAAACTATTGAACGAATGGTTACATACAAAACTGCCTTAATGTATCTATGTTTTTATGTACAATAAAGAGTTATCTATCTATCTCTATGATAGTACAGTGAGTAGTGACAGGCCTGTTGGTCTAGTGGTTAGTGACCCTGACTGCTATGCTATGATATGGTCGTGGGTTCGATTCCCACCCAGGACAAATGTTTGTGTAATGAGCACGATCAATTGTTCTGTGTCTGGGTGTAATTTATCTATAATATGTATGTATTTCGAAATATATAAGTATGTTTATCAGTTGTCTAGTACCCATAACACAAGCTCTGCTTAGCTTGGGACTAGATGGCGTTGTGTGATAGTTGTGGAACATTTTATAGTAATGAGCGTATATAAATATGATAATAAAGGGACTACTACCACCCAAAGGAAGATTTTTATTCCGGAGCAAAGTAGCCTTACTGCAGGTATTTATCTACAGATATTCAAAATCTCAGGCCAATAGGTTTTGTAATATTTGCGTTGTAACAAACATCCATACTAACATTATACACTTTCGTATTGATATTATTGAAGTGATTAGGGTATTTGTTGATTTCTAACAATATTCTAAGAATTTAATTGTACCATTACATATAAAAAAGCAGTGTTGTGTAGCTCGGTGACAAAAAATACTTAGAAAGATACACGACATGTTCATCTAAATAAAGTCTTTAAAAAATTTTTGTAGCGATTAATTTTTAATAGTTTGATCAAATATCTGCCCGAAGGAGTTAATAAATAAAGCTAACACAAACCTTCTTCTGTTATTTCCATTTCGCTCTCAGGTAGCCTCACACCGAATTCCAGTTTAGCGATTGCGTCGAAACACTTACGCAAGTGCGGCTGCACCGCATGCGGGTTGCGAGTCTGGACAACGGATTACCATGTTCAGTATACAACTTACCAACAATACTAGCACTTACGTAAGTGGTATGGACTGTATCTTTGTTATAAGATACCTATCAGTTTTTATTGACACCGAGAACTTAGAACTGTATAATTTTGCGTGCGTCCTTGCGCTTATTACCACGAGACATTAGTATTTATTTAACCCGGTAAGTTCAGTTGATACAGTGGTCTTACACAAGAGATCTACCCATAGATAGATACATACAATAGATAATGCAAATGCGTGCACTTCTCATATCCGAACCCCGACTAAGCGTCAAGGTTGACCGTCGCTACTGACAGTCCGCGCGCGTATGTTTTCGCAGCCGGACGGCTGCGAAAACTAAATTGCGTGATAATTAACTACAATACCCCAAAAATTTCGAGCCCCAAAGAGAAAGACATATTTCATATCACATGTAAGTTATTTTAAAATTATAATATGCATAAATTCACGTAATTTTACTTAATTCAATAAAAAATCGGCACGCTTGGTTTCAATACAAATCGTGATACTTGCATTATCTATTGTACTTACATATATTATATTTGTATACATACTTGTATCACAAGCAGCTAAATAGTCGGGATTCTTCGCCTCTCACGATTTGCATCTTTACGGTGAAGGCATATTTAGCTTTGGAATATTATTTTTAATCATCCTATACTAATTCATACTTAATTTATTTGATAATATTATTTCAATTTAGGTAATATTCCTCTAAAAGTTTAATTAGGTATTCAAATCGTAATAAAATACCAAATTATTATAATATAAACAGTATGAATAAAAACTTGAATTTTAAGAAACATTACCTAGTTTCAAGAATGAAACTGGTTATTGGGGTAAAGTGTATTTCTGTTGTTGGCGAGTGGAATGCAAGCAAAATTTTGAAACATGACAAGTCTGGAGCATCAGTAATTGTTGTTTGGCCAGATATTATGTACACTGACGGCCCCAAGAAACGAGTGACCTTTGATGATTGCACTAGAGTCCTACCGATATCTGTGAGCTACTGCAGCTACTCTGCTCGTATAGGTTGCGCTCCTAAGCTTTCCTTATATTTTGTGAAGTCTGAATGTGCAACTCACTTTAAACATTAAGAAGATATAAATATAATATGGTACGCTTAATGCACAGCGCAGCGTCCAAAATAAGAGTGTCTAAGAGTAAAAATATGACATGTCTATTGACAAGGTTTATTACCGATATATTATCGATTGTTGATCATTAATTTTTAATAATTCAGCTTTGTTTGCATATTATAACTAAAAATTCTTGTAACTAAAAGCAAATTATATAATTATTTTTTAAAATTTATTAGGAGAAGGTACAACTAGGCCCACCTGGTCTTTAAATTGATTACCTCTTCCTACAACATATGCATTTCCTCACAAGCTTAGAACTATAATACGCCCGTAACCCTGAGAGATTAAGTTGTTATATCTTATGTGCCCGTAATTTCGCTGGAAATCATACTCTAAAACTACATTGCAGTATTACAAACATTACTGCTTCGCGGTAGAAATAGGGAACGGTGCCATTACTTCCCAGGACGAACTTATTCGCAAAAGTTCTGCTGCTTTAATGATAAGACGTTATCTCAAAGAAGTACATTACCTGCGCCAAAATCTCCAGTAACTCATCATTGGATAAGAAGAAGAACCTTGGGAATGCTACTCGCTTCGTTTCCAAGTACGCTTCGAGGCACTTCATAATTTGGTCCAACATTTCGTTGTTCTTTACAAACTCTTCGTAGAGTTTGGGCTGAGTAGCTGCTGGCATAGCTAAGGGTACCTACAGATGTAATTACAAATTACAAATAAACGTATTATAAAAATGTGCTTGAACACAAAATGTCCATCATCGCTATCTTTTCTCTATTCATCTACTGAGGTATATAGTTCTTTATATAAACCGTAACTACCTGCGGGCCGTATCCTTCGTAAAGGGATGAATTTCCTATAATGTTTGTAACGTTGTAAAAGTTGCAATTTAGTGGGTTTAGCAGTTTACCTTTATTAGGTACTCTGCAATTGCGAAATAATTATTTCGAAGTAAATTTTGCGATCAAACAGTGAAAACCTGTCTTACAATCCTACCTCGTATCGTATCGTAAGATAATCTACAATATGCACGATCTATAATTATATACTAACATGTATGTAATACGTGTATGTATAATATCAGTACGACATATAACTATATACCATCAAAACTAGGTTAAGTGATGTTTTGTTCAGCATTTTCAGCTACACTAAAATGTTCATCCAAATCGGTTGTGTAGCTGGGACGTGAAAGAATAACACATCTATCCATCCATACAGACATACATTTCCGTTTATAATATTACTAGCTGCACCCCCCGGTTACACTCGCGTGATGATAGACTATGATGATGATTATGAAAAGTATCCTATGTTTTAATCCAATGCTTCATCTACCTGCTTACAAAGCTCCTTCAAAATCCAGCCTTTTGATCGTGAAGAAGTAACAAACATACAAACACACTAACTCACAAACTTTCACCTTTGTAATATTAGTGCTACAACTTCATCTACGTGGTATAAGATCCTACCTGGTAAAAGCTGGTCTTAAGCTATAAGCGACCCCTTCAGCACCACCCATTGAACGGAATGAACATTTGCCTGTTTATTTATTTTAGATATCTCCTCCATTCTAAATGTTACTTATATCGCGTTTCTTTGGATTAAAATAGTTACGAACACCTATTTATTCATGCGTACCTAATAGTAGTTTATGCAGCTGTCATATAATAGAGGGTATTAAAACATAAGTGTAGTTTTTTGAAACGAGCCGCAGGCGAGTTTCAACATTTGAATACACGAGTGTTTTAATACCTAATTATATGCAGTTGCATACACTACTTTATTTAATCTCATGATATTTTTGCTACTAAAGTTTTATCCAACAAAATATTACTCAAATTCGTAAGTACGAAAAAGCGCCAAAACTGAAAAAGTCTTCTTCTTCTTCTTGTTTGTATGGCTTGTGCGGCGTAACCACAATTTTGCCAATATCAGTGAAAAAGTCTGTTATTGGTATATTGGCTCGGAACCAGCGCGCTCACCACAGATAATGTGTACTTAAATTGAATTGAAACCTCCTTGGTCGGGACACATTGTACTTTAATAATTAAACAATTGTTTTAAAGCATTGTTTTGTTAGGAGAATAATGCTTTAATTAATTTTTTTAATTTTCTTAAAGAAGTATGTAAATAAAATATGCCAATAAAAGTCGATGGGACCGAAAGGTTCTGGAGTGGAGACCACGGACCGATAAGCGCAGCGTAGGTCGTCCACCGACACGGTGGACAGACGACCTGAGGAAGGTCGCAGGACGACGTTGGATGCAGGCCGCTTCCAACCGGTCCTTTTGGAAAATCATGGGGGAGGCATATGTTCAGCAGTGGACGTCCTACGGCTGTGATGATGATGATGGTGATGAATAAAAGTCTGTATTTCATTTCATAATTAGAATATTACCGAATGAGATTATATAAATTTATTTATAATACTAGTGGGATAACATATAAAGTATATAGATATAGAGCGCTAACAATAAATTGTAAAATTACCAAAAGGTACTTGATTATAAGATACCTTTGCAAGCTTCCTCATTATATCTTTCCACGACTTGTCAACAAGAGTAAAGAGCCTGGTCTCATTGGGTAACTGCCTCTGGATATCGGGCGCAGAGAATATAACTTCCAGGTATATCCAAGTTTGTTGGCACGTATACCATTCCTCCTACATGTGAAATAAATCGATATTAACATTTTCACCATTGTTTAATTATGAAATCGATTAAACATAACTGTTAAATAGTACCTAACTATTGAATACGGTTCTTTTTGTACTGTTTTGACAGAAAGGTGAAATCATTATTCAAAACTATACGTGATTAATAATACAAGTGTAATATGAAAAATTTTATACCGACTTCCATTCTATTTCTTTGATAAAAATAAGTTATTGGAGTGTATCTAAAAAAATAATGGACCGAATTTGATAAAATCTAAATGGAACCATACGGAAAGCACCAGCTTTATAACAAAACAATTTAAGAATTGGTTCACCCAGTCGAAAGTTATAAGGTATTAAACATTAAAAAACATACAGTCGAATTGAGTACCTCCTCATTTTTGGAAGTGTAGATAATATACTGAATCTCAATGAGAAATATTTTTATTTGGTTTATACAAGTGTCGACATTATAATGTAACAAACTACTGTAATAAACTTACGAGGGTCTTAGAAAAAAGGTCCAAATTTTTTGCCCATTCTTCAACCCTGCTCTTGATTGGTCCACAGTTTCTTGAACTAAGAATGGTGCTTATATAAATACTGCTCTCGTCCAAGGCCGTCTGTATCTCTTCGAGGCCCCCCAAAATGTACACGTCTTTAGCATCTTTATGTACTATCACTGGAAACTCAAGAGATGCCCACGTTTCTTCAACCTTTAACATAATACATTATGTTTTAGATTTTAGACGAACATACATCTAAATTATCATAGATGTACTCGTAGCATGTATATTCTCTAGCAGATAAAGTAGAGTTGGTCAAACGCTTAAAGCATATCGCGTATATCATATTGAATTCTATGTACCAAGAGTACGGCTCAAAAAATATTTAATTGTTTAATTGATTAGGAAATGAAAACCATTAATTAAATTTGAGAAGTGTGAATCTAGCGTCGTTGTCTACGACGTAGCATTGCTACAAGAAGCGTAGCTCTGAACTTGCTCGTAAGAAATTTCCGCCTAACTACCGCGTAGTGACTTCATCAACGTTTAGCTTGTTTCAATTTGAAAAATAATATAACTATGAATAAACTTAGATATGAAAACGTTTCCTGGTGTGTTTTCTTGACACGGTTTTAACTTACGGTACTTTTTTGAATCAACTACACTGGTAAATATATAGTAACTCAGAAAATCTATGGCTTTAGACTCTACGGCTAGGCTAATATAATAATATTGTACCAATGTTTATTTTGCAAAGAATACATTGTTTCTTATTTCATTATTTATGTACTGATTGATTGATTCCTAGCATATATGTACAGACATTGTTATATCCTAAGATCAAATGGTAGGATAAAAACGAAATAAAAAAACTTACGAGTTGATCTGCGTGTATGTCACTGGTCACTTTCTTGTTTAGCGGTCAACCAACATTTTTAACATTATGTAAGCCAATTTATTCTAATGTGAAACATCTTTACAGAATAACTGCGTAAGTGTAACTTAACGTGTCTTTCACATGAAAAAGCCAAACTTTCATTTAGGGCGATTGTGGTAGAGATGACATACTTTGTACGGCGAAGCTACGCTGTGCTACGCCCCGTGTACTAGTAAGTGTATCGCGGTAATTAACTGATCAAGTAGGTTCACTTACCTATAATTGGTAAAACTGGTAACACAGCCTACTAAGTCACTGTTAACAGAACGTCAGTGAATTAAAATAACATTGAGTAATACAAAATACTACAGCATTATAACAAGGTTACTAAGATAATACCTTCTTAAATAAACTAGAGTCTTTCTTTCTGGCTCTTCGCTAGGAAATCTGCCACCGCTTTCAATATTATCATTGTGTTGTAGTACGTGTTATAATTAATGATATCAAGGTACTATTATGTTGCCGTATGTGTTATAATTAATCAAATCAAAATTATGATTACCTTTTTGAGCAGAGTTTCAAGACCAGCTTCTGAACTGGCTTGCCCAGCCACCTCCATCAGTTCCTCCGCGTGTTGGAATGCGTGGAGATCCTCAAGCATTTTTAAGGTCAATACCGTGTCGGGAGTGAACCTCGTGTGTAAGATTTCCTCGATCTTTACCCAGTGGCGGGCCTTCAGTGCTGGATTACGGAGGTATGACATGACAGGTAGCTGTTAAATAGAAACAATACAGAAATCTTGCTAATTATAAACAACCAATACCAAAACCAACCAAAATAAACCACTACCAACTATTATCTTTATTACCTAATTTTACATGTCACCATAGGTCATAAATTAAGTCGATCTATTCCCGATAAGGGCGTGTAATTTAAATTGTTTCTGACGATACACCCTTTCCTAAATCTTACTGTTTTCGAGATATTTGAATTTAATTGTTTTATTATTTATTGCAACGAAATATTTGTGTAAGGGAATTAATCTCTTTGCAAATGCTACCATTGCTTTTCATAAAAGAAAACAATGCTACAATATGAATTATCTCTAGGTATAAATTTGAATCGTCTACAACGACTTATTTATTCATTTAACGTACATTATTGGTTATTGAGGTCATAAAGCATCTTATTTCACATGTAAAAATCAAATAATAGTAATAATATGGCTTACACATTTCAATTTAATTCAAATATATCAGGTGTTTCATAGTCAAATCAGGCAGAAACAATGTAAACTACACGACCTTAACGAGAATAGGTCGACTTAACCAACAACCCTGTATATGGGCGCTTGTTTCACCGGATCCTATGCTTGCCTGTAAATGTTATTGTTATAGGCGGAACTGCTCTCCACGAGATATGTTTGTTTAGTTTCAATTTGCCAGAATTTTCATACCCTAAATTTCCTTCAAACCTTAACACAGTGATTCTTTAACACAACTTCTTGGAGCCGGTATATTCGATACTGGATACAGGATTGATCATTAGTGTAAGTGGTGTACGTAACCGTTCTAGTTGAAATAAATAAATAAATATACTGGAGCTTCGGTTGTACCACCACGAAAGGATTTTGGTGAAGAGCTTAAAACTTTTTCTATATGATTTAATGACGAGAAAACTCCCTTTTTTGTCCGATGGTAGGCGTCACGCCTGTCAGTGTTAGTGCCGCCAATACAACGTTAAATTTCAAAGTAATGCGCAGCGCAGTACTGTGCTCAACGTCTTGATTTGTCCAATCAGATTCGACTAGTAATTTACCTTCAAACTCAAGCATATAATGCTTGCACACAACTGTTAGAAAGCACTTTTAGAAACTTCTCAAAAATTTACTAGAATGCAGAAGTTTCAACATAGCATGTTGCCTAATTACATCACAACGTCTAGGATTTTCGCTAAAGACAAGCGTACCTTACCTAAAGATATAGGGTATAATAACTATAAGGTCGTCTAAAGATAACTTAAATGCCTTATATCAACCTCATTAAAAACATACCTTTAACAAAAGACAAAGACATTATCAGCATTATCTACTTCAGTAAAATACTAGTAGATTATGCACCGAGGGAGTAAAGCAGTGTCTTACATCACGGGCGACATATTGAATGAGCGTTACGGGGAGCTTTGCTAGCCTTTTTTATTTTTTGCTGTATGCTGACTGTGGTGGCCGGTTCTATTTTCGAATAAACTCTCTTTACAATGCCCGTATCTACTCCGTACCTACTAAAAGTTTTCCTACAACTAACTTTCCAAATCTAAATCACTTTACGCCCATTGAAGTTTCATACAACATTACAGCCCTGGGGATGTAAAGCCTTGCTTTACGTCGAGATTGCGTGATATGTAATTGGATATTTTTGAGCAGGTAGTATAAAAACAATTTAATATTACCTTTTCTTTTATGATTTCTATTGTCTCCTTGCATTTGGGTACGATTTTATTTGGAGGCAGGCCTTTATCGAGCTGATTAAATATCTTCGCGTAGTTGATAGTGGTCGTCTGTATGTCATCGGTGTCCAATGTGAGGAACGGATTGTCATACCTATAAAGTTGTATATTACAATTTATTTTCCACAAATGCATTCTTTATCGTAAATAATAAGACAAATTAATTCTTGTCCCTAATTAATGATAATATTTTTCGCTATTTACACACGTATAGGTATACGTATATAGTTTTTGTTCGCTTTACAAAGTCACAGACAACATGCCATGTTCAGTTGAAAAATAAAACGGTCCTTACCACGAAAGGTACAAGTCGTTCCATTCTTTCGATGCTTTCCACAACATTTGTCTAAGTTTGACATCGTTTATAGTTTCGTCCAAGACTTCTATCCTCGCTGGAGGTATCTGTGAAATCAAAAATATTATAGCATTATCTTAATTGTTATCAATAATAATAATAATACATCATAGACTATATTTAAGTTACTTGTTGGACGTGTATGAAAATGTATAGGTATAATGTATACACAAATAACATTTTTGGATCATATTTAACTATTAATAATAACCGGCAAAACACTCATCTTAGCGATCGAATACGTCGACCCGAGTTTCGAGCATGTCCACGTGCCGCCGGGAGCTCGCAGACGCCACTGCACACTCGCCCTGATGATGAGCATCGGACATGCTCGAAACCCGGGTCTACGTATTCGATCCCAAACGTGAGTGTTTTGCCGGTTAGTAACAATAGTTAAACATGTGTCAAACTCACGAGAATTTCAGTACAAATAATTTTCATCTATTAATTCAATAATTCATCTATTCAAACAGACATATCATCATTTCTAATATTAGTGTAAAACATTGTATTTGCCAAAAATGGAACCGACTTCAACACCAAAAAGTGAGAAATAAGTTGTTGAAATCGGTACAAAGGTCGGTTGAAGTCGGCAAAAATTTTTTTCACGATTCATAGTGACCTGCCACTTACGGGATCGATTGTCAATGATGATTTTTTTTTTAAATCGGTCCACAAATGGGGGAGAAATCGGCTAACATACACATAAAAATACATACATGTGTATGTATATATACAAAAAAGGAGGAGGTTATATTTAACCTCCTCCTTTTTTGTAATCGGTTAATAAAAGTGACCAGACACAGCAATTTTTGGCTTCGAAATCACATGCTTCTATAGATTACTTGGATGGGCCTTACTATCTGTATTCATTATGTAGATCCTGGTTTGTTTTCACTCCAAGATAACCAAGCAATAGGTGCCATGTAATAAAATTGGCCGTATGGGCAACTAAAATATGTTAATGCCAGAAAAGTAAATAACAATAGAACGAAGTTTTGTTACGACTCTTACCCATTCGATTCATTTTGTGTGAAGAAAAATTACAAAAAGTAACAAGTAGTCGGTTAAATTATACGTTAATAATAGGAAGCCGACATAATTCTAAATTAAAATCAAACCTTGAATATCTTTTGCCATTCTCTAATCTGCTTATCTCTTGCAACGCATACGCTCAGCTTCTCCGATAGATCGGTAAGGGTTTCCATCACCTTTTCTATATCAGAGTTTTCGTTGTACAACCACGGTTGCTGAAAAATTACGATGTTTATGTAAAAAAACAGTTTAAAAGCTCGAAATAGCGTTGAAAGATCAATATAATATTGCAGCATAATTACAAGATTTTATGTGAATTGTTACAAGTGAATAAATAAATCATCAGCATTTGTACGCTTCTGATAAAATAGAGTATATGCATTAAGCATTGATAGTGTGGAACAAAAGCGTGCATATAACAATGAACTAATTTTAATACCTTATTTGTTGTACTATACATATGCAGAGCTATTATGAGAATTTTGTATCAAATATATGGTAGGCCGTTAAAATATTTGTTAATTTGGAATATACTGTAATAGGCATCACCAAATAGAAACAACAGAAGTAGATATTTACATTAACAGTTAACAGTTAACAACAGTTAATTTAAATAGTAGCATTTGTGAACCACCTCGACGCAAACTCTCTTTGAATCTAGACTACAACGTTCAAGCAAAGTTAAGGAGCTTAAGATAAGATTAATGCGTATAAGTAAACGTAATGCATATAGGTATCAAGCGTGTGAAATAATATTGAAGTAAACTTAAGTTGATATATTATAGTTGATATAGTTGATATATATAGGAAAAGTCAGTAGGCGCCAGAAACTTAGGTATGAACGACATCAGCATTATCGACATCGTTTAGTTGGCGTTGGTAACCTACCGGAATCTAAGTACCGTTACCGACACGTGGTTTTAATACGTACCTACGTTACGAGTAAACGTTATTAAAAATAAATAAATGACACACAGCATCTAAATAGTTTTAATACTATCCAATTGTCACAAGTAATGAAAGTTTGTTTCAATTTTTCATATTTCGAGTTTTATATTTCTGTTCCAATGCCGACATTTTACACATTCGCTCATATGTTTTCCTATTATACTACTTAAAATTCAAAATAGTTCTTACTCTAAACTAGTGTCTCCGTGAGCTGTAGACCTCGCGAGTGTGTCTTTGTATGGCGTAAACTAAATAACTATTCTCCGCGCTCCTTAAAACAATATATCTGACAAAAATAATCTGTATAATGATCGAGCCTGCTCCACAAACTATCACGAGTGTCGGTTAAGAATCGCGAACTTTAGAAGAGAACAGCGGGACATCCGGACATATGAATGCATTTCTGCCCAATTGCAGAGACGCTTCGCTCGTGCTTCGCACTCGTTCGATCACTAACCGATGTAACTATACCACCTCTCTCAAAAGAACGAACTACTCTCGTCATGTTTTGGCCAAATGATCGTCAACCCATACGTTATGTAAATATAAGTAACCTTGGTTCTTTTAGAGTTGTAGAGACTTTCAAGGTAATTAATGTGTGCATATATAAGTAATAAAAATTTTGTTTGTTATATAAGATTGAGGGCCCCATCCATCGCCCACAACTATGAGTGCCATCCAATGTCTGCACCCCCTTGGTGGGGAAAGGATAGGTATAGGAATGGTTAACTTAGTGTACAACAATAACCATTCAACTCTGCTTGATGGAACTTCAATTCTGTTGCACTAGCCTTGACTAGTATTGTAGTAAAAGGACTAATTGTCCTAAGTTTGTAAATTGGCACACAACAGTGGCCTAGCAACCAATACGATTATAAATCGGTGTTCTGTTGCACTAGCCTTGACTAGTAATGTAGCAAAAGGACTAATTGTCCTAGGTTTGTAAATTGGCACACAACAGTGGCCTAGCAATCAATACGATTATAAATCGGTGTTCTGTTGCACTAGCCTTGACTAGTAATGTAGTAAAAGGTCTAATTGTCCTAGGTTTGTAAATTGGCACACAACAGTGGCCTAGTAATCAATACTCAATACGACTATAAATCGGTTATAGTTTTATACCTGTATTATAAATACAGTCAGATATATCTCCTTGCCTCACAAGATGAGATAAAAGATTATTATTTTGGGGTTCAAACCAATCTGGTTATTCATGATAGTAATCAAGAACCATATCATACTGAGGTTTATTACAACCAAACTGTTTAACAGTTAAAGAAAGTTAATTTCATCTTGAAATAATAATTAGTTCTATATGTTTCATATAAATTATTTTCTCACATAGAACTTAGTATGTGTATAGTTTAAGAATAATCAATTCTATACTCATAAGTAACATCATGCTAGGGCTGAATAGTTTTATTCAGTTACTTGTAATAATATCAGTTCTCCTTTCTAATATATAGGAACAGAAGGGTAGGAAGTGATTAAATGGATTAGGGTAGGACTTCAACCTCCCGCGATCAATTAATATTAAACCCAACCATAATTCGATGATGTCGTGTATAATGTTTGTAAATGGTTCAATAAATAAATAACTCTTTGGCCGTAGAGCATCCTTTATCGAACCTATGTTCAGTGTGGGGAAAATTTCTCAGCGACGTGTATAGTACTTATGCTTGCAGTCGAAGCTTTCCAAATTAAGCAATCATGCGAGGGAGTTTATTAATCCCGGGGGTTGTGAGGCCCCAAAATCGCAACTAGCTCAACATTTATTACATACTTATAAAAGCACTCCAGTCTGATGAATTTATCAAACTATTGTCAGGTTAAATATATCACAATTTAAATACTTGAACGAATTAACGAAAGAAGGACTTAGGGTTTCATAGTTAAGTTCAATTAACAAGAATCTAATTTAATCAAGTCAAAGGCAACCAGTATTATCACAACCGAATTGATTATGAAATATGATTTCCGAGTCTTGGCACTCAATAAATGGTAATTGAACAGATACGCCTTAACTGCATTAACTTAATTATTCATCTTAAGAGACAGAATGATAACAAAGCTGGGCTGCAATACGTTACTTTGAAAGCAGATTACTTCCGGTCCCTGTTCATTTCTAACTCGTAAGTGAATCTATTTACGCTTAATTGCTTATCGATTAAAGATCAATATATTAAGTCAAGGCTATTCCATATACTCCCCATACATTCCTGTAAGAGTAATAAATTCCAAGCCAAGAACACACTGACCCCTAAGAGTCGCCTTATTTGCTGTAACTTTAAAAATATCTTGTGAATATTCTACCACCCGCTATAAAGCTTAGGTAAGGTAGGATAATATTAACTATTCCGTAAAATGATTAAGTCTCCTTCGAAAAATCTATAACAAATGGTGAATACGTCAAACATACTCATATTTATAATATTCCGCTAGATTAGGTAGTTTTAATTAATCGATGTGACAATCTCTGAAAATTGGTTAATTAAAGTTCAATATAATGTTCCAATGACATACCTATAAAAAGTTGTGTAACCATAAAACATAATATCAAATAAACAATGACCATCTCTGGAAGAAATTGGTTAAACAAAAGCACATAAATTCCCTTGATATACAATAGTATTCCGCCTGATATACCTAGAAAGTAGTGATCACGTCAACATATACACAACTATAATATACAGCAGGATAATATAAAACATATATGTAAGCATCTCTGAAAAAAAATGGATAGACAAGTTCATCGTATTTCCTTGTTATACAATAAGTGACTTTGTGATTATTTACTGTTAATAAATTAAATGTAGGCAAAGCAATCAGTCACCGATTGTATTAATTAGGATTTCCCATATCGGTTAAGCATACACAACGTTTCATCTTGAGAAATGATAGTTATATTAGAAATAATATAATTCAAAATATATTTTTTTTTTAGTAAGACAATTATTATAATTAAAATATAATTCTAATTTTATAGTACAACAGTTGGTTGCAAACAAAACCGATATGGTGAGTTTAAAATAACATGCCACAACCCTCCGAAGACTTCTTTTAGACTGTGAGTCGTCATGTAATTCAACCTGGAAATTTACCTAATAGTACCAATCTATTATTTAAACCTCACTACGCTTGAATTTACGTTGAATATTATTTCGTCGACTTCAGAAAAATGATTTGTATTTTGGAATAAAATAATTCAAGTTAAACATCCAATAAATAGTTACTTGCTTTTAAGATTCAACTACGTCGATACGTCCTAGTAAGTCTCGTTTAATCAATGGATAAAATTTACACATCTGTACCTACTCTAGTACACTACTAATTTAATACGTAATTTCAGTATTGACGATATTAAAATAATTAAATTCCATACGATAAATCTACATGACAACCCACAGTTCGGCAAACAGCTCTCGAACTTCCTGTGTTCTGGAAGAAACAGAATTATCACCCCCCAAATCGAAGAAATAACGCAATTATTACAACTATATAAAAAGGTACATTTTGATACATTTGATGAATGTTACATAAATACAGTACAACATAAATACAGTACAACTTGTATGTATTTTCAAGAGCCAACTCACAGCAACTTCATCCCTAAGTTTGTTGCAGTCCAGGAGCAGTTCCATGATATCCTTGCCAATCTGGCTCGCGAACAAGCCGGCAAGCTTACTGCGCGTCTCGAGGCGAGCGTCGACATTAGTGCGAAGCGTCCCTAAGGCTACGCTTAGTCCTGTTACAACAAATAGTATTATTATTATAAGAATTTCAAAGAAACTCTATTATAAGCCGTGAAACAAATCAATTATGTATCCACGTACGCTATCCAGCCTATTTTTTTTATTTTTTTATTGCGGGGCTTACAGCTATAATTACAGTATAAGGTTAAGAAGTTGCTTAATATAAGCCAATAACAAGCCTCCACAGATATATATAATATAACAAGTAATCGATAAAAAGGCGTACCCAAATATTCAGTCATATCATCCGGTGATATCGGTATATTGTACTCCCCCATAAGATCATACAACTCCCTTAAATACTCAAGCCGTTCTTCCAAGTACAACACCCTCGGTTCCAATTCGTCGAGCATAAAGTTAAATGCGACTAGCTCTCCCGCGGTCTCTGGTTCTTTGCTGATGTCTTCGTTTATTGTGTGTGCACCGGCCACTATCTCCTCGATACATGCATGACCAATACTGAAATTATGAAATGAAGGTTCCAATACGCAGCGTATTTGTATGTTTAAAACTTAGACGTAATGTTCCGACCGCCCGTGATATTTTCAGATAACCCTTTTTGTATTCCTATCATCGTAGTCTTTATGCAACAGTTAATACATACTCGTATACTCGTATGTAACATTTAAAAAAGTGTTTGGTTGAAATCAAAGTTTATTTGAAATCTTGAGAATGTATGCATTCATTCTCATCGGCGGATTGATGGATTATTTACTAAAACCGCATCTACTGGTACAACATAATATCATCAAACTGTTGCCTCATGTGACAGCCACTGGACGGATTGTGCGTTTTGATGGAAACCATGTCAATGCATAAAGTGAACTTACATATACTTAATTGTATACAAGTACATACGTAAATCAAAAACAATCGGACAAGATGCTTTAAATAATCAGCTTTCGTTTCGATAGCTAATATCTTAAATGTTTCGCTTATGTATCGCCAATAAGAGAAAATTTCACTTAGTTGACCTTTATTTTTTAGAGTATAGCAACTGATATTGTTGAACAAACTACATTGCCATATAAAACTTAAAGTTTTAAAGCTCTCGACGATTCCTGTCATGAGTGGACAGTTCAAAGGAAACACTAGGCTATCTTAGCACTAGATTGAAAATACACATAGTTTTGATATTATTTATGCGTGAATGTGTTATGAAGATACTCACTCGGGCGTCGTGCTTACGATAACGTCGAACAATCGCCGGGGCTGCGGCCTGAACAGCTCTTGGAATGGACACAGACAAAGGAAAACCAAGCCCAGTGGCTGGTACGGCACAACCTCCTCAATCAGCTCCATTTGCTTAACAAACTTATCACACAACTTCTTGAACTCATTTACGTCACGTTCGTTCTTTATTAAATCAACGTCCATTTCAATCGCCTCCTTAAAGTTGCACATAAAGCCTTTCATTCGCTCGATGAACATCCAAACGTATCCAAATCCATCTTTTATAGATTGAGGTATGAAAGCGATATCCTCTAGCATTTTCTTGTCTTGGTTCATGAGGAAGTACAGATGTGGGGAGACTCCAGCGGACCATTCCACTTGCTTCCCCATGATAGTTGGCTGGACAAATATTTGCAGTGAGCTTTCGTTAAGAAAGTTATGGAAGCTGCGGACGTGTTCGTCCCAGTAGTCGGTTATCTTTTCCATGTAGCTTGATATAATCTCCTCACTTGGATTAAGTTCGGTTTCCCCACTGGGGAGTACATAGGCGTCGACTTGGAATAATGCCCACTGTAAAGTGAGTTGCAGTTTTAATTAGTTATATTATTTTACGTACGTTTACCTATAAGAGAATGGTTTTATATTTCAGGTATCTAAAACACGGGTAAATTAACATTACTTCAAACATTTTGTTCAAAATAGCGATTTATTTCATGAAGAATAATTTTAAATTATTGGGAAATCAATATTATAACATTATCGCACTAATGTCTCCCTAATATTATTTTATGTGACGCAGGGAGATACACAAATCAGAAACCATCAAGACCCGAGATTAACATTGCTGTTCCCCACACAAAGACTTTCACCCCAGTCATGTAGGTATACCTCCTGAGTCTCCGTGCTTCGAAGGCAACGCCAATACTATAACTGAGCTGATAGAGGTATAAACTACCCATTGATACGGGACTTAAAGAAGAGCTTTTGTTCCTGATGGTACTTCTCTTCATACCAAACGTCAAAACTCATAGTGTGGTTTTGGCGATGAGCGGGGTAATAAAACATCCTACTTCCTACTAATCCTATTAATATTATAAACGTGAAAGTTTGTATGTATGGATGTTTGTTACTCCTTCACGTAAGAAGTACTCAATTGATTTTAATGAAATTTAGTATGTAGATAGATGAGGCGCTGCAGCCGCAGCTAGTAAATACTATTACTACGATTATAACCAACTGAAGTGCTCGAGGTAGTAATATGAGGCGTAAACCAACATCGTGCCAAAATTATTTAAGCCATTTTTAGAGTATTTAATTTAAAGGTGTATGGTACTAATTTATATGTATAGTTTAAGTTTTTAATACATACAAAAGTATGGATTCTATACCTTGCAAGTTTCAGTTTGTCGTGGCACCACTTCCAACACCTCATCGACCTCTGTCCCCAGCAATAGTTCCTTATTAGGCGTGAATTCAATATGAGTGCGCAGCATACCGGCCATCATTGCGTTTGACCGCTTCGTGAGTCGGTAAAGCATGTAGTTGGTCATATAGTCGTTTACCTTTATGTAACTGCAAAGGATATTGCTATTACCAAATTTATCTAAATTTACAGTTATCAATACTTTTAGTACTACTTACTTTAGTATGCAAAACCAACAAAGGAAAGAAAAACTTATAATTCCTTGTGAAATATCGGGTAAACGACATAATTTATTTGGTGTTTCTTTTAAAACAAAAAATATTTAATATTGCAAATTTTATAATATAAATTCAAAAATTGTGTATTTAATTATTCCTTTATAGAAACGTTTATAAGTAAGACCTTTACCCAACCTTTATACACCCTAGACCCACTTGCTTATAGCTTACCATAGCATTAGACCGTTTTAGAACACCAAGTTTTGATGTTTATAAAACGATACGCTATTGTACTTAAAACTTTTCAAATGATCCCAAACACTATAATATTTAGGCTGGAGTTCACCAACTAGAACTTAACCATTGATTACCTAATCGCCCCCTTAAACTTAAACAGTTGTTTAAACATGTCACGTTTTTCTTTGTGTTCACCATCTTTTTAAAGCGAACGTTTAAGTAATCGAGCGTTTTTGGACGAATGAGTCGTAAATGAAAGAATGGTATAATACTACTTTGAAAAGATGGTAGCGTATCTTGTATCATCTACATTTACCCGAGCTACATTCAAATATGGTAAGGTAATATTAATATACTACAAAATGTAATGCGTGACAAGTCAATGGTATGTTCACAAGTTGTATGTATTTCTAATTCAGCACCTTTTTTATGGTAATATCAAAGTTCGATTCGAAGTTCTATGTGTTTGTTTTGTTGGTGTCAGAGTTATTTTGTGGTAATTGAAATTAAAAATTCAAGTAAGTTTTATTGAAGTGATTATGGATGATATTATATTACAACTTTCATCAATAAAATCAAGTAATCCCAAGGCACTATGTTTGTATAAACGAAATCTTATAACGAATGCTTTTACGTCAGTTTCTTCTAAATACTTAATTGTATCCACTTTGGAAAACACGGGGTGCGTAAAATTCGCTCAATATCTTCCAAATCATTTACCTAACACGTTATCTTCTTCAAAAATATAATTCAGAGCATCTGACATTTTCACGTAAATAAACAATAACCAATGGTTAAACAAGGTCGCAGACATCGTTTAACTTAAACATCCGATTACGAAACTTAATCAATGGTTACTGCTTGGTGAACAAAAAAATATTGCTAAACGGTCATTTAAGAATTAAACGTTCGTTTACAGTTTAAACATGTGTTGGTGAACTCCAGCCTTAGTCATAATGTTATGTGAAAATGACAGGTATCACTCGAATGGAAAATTTTAATTGACCACAATATCAAAAAACAATTTTAAAGTGGAAAACCATACAAGCGCGTGAATAATACAGGAAAAGAAAATTAACTAAGATTAAAAGATGGAAAAAAGCATTGCGATAGACAATTTATACGTGGTCTTGTCACTTCATATATCCTATATGCACCCCAATGGCGAATTTTCTACCGACTTCCAAAAATAGGAGGAGGTACTCAATTCGACTGTATTTTTGTATGTTTGTTACTTCATAACTTTCGATTGGCTAAACCGATTCTCAAAATACTAAAAAAGTTTTGTTTGAAAGATGGTGCTTCCCGTGTGGTCCCATTTGAATTTCATCAAATTCGGTTCAGTAGTTTTTGAGTTACACTCCAATAACTGAATGGAATGGAAGTAGTTTTATACACATATGTTACTCAGTTGTTATGCAATGTTGAAGATCCCTTCCGTAAGGGATTCCATACAATTTATTTAAAAAATGCAACTCTCAATAACTTATTGAAATTAAAAATAGTTCTACATTATACCTTATTTTATTGTTGACATTTAAACTTTTCGCAAAGAAATTAACGACAACGCGTTTGTGTTGATCTAGCCGTGCAGCTAATAAAAGCCGCATCATATCTAAGTGAAAATTCAATTACCAGGCTAATCGCTCACAATACTTCCTCTTGTTTGCCTTCTCTGTGTAAGACATGCCACCAGTGGGCTTGCCTCTAATGATTTGCAAAGGAGGAACGTTCCTGTCATCGTATACGAAACCTTGGTTGTAAAGCGCCGTGTGACAAGCTTGCGTGATGATATCGAGCACAACCGTGCGGTATTCTTGCAGCTTCTCTCTTACGTATTCAATTCGCTTGTACTACAAGAAATAAATATACATATAAATATACACTCTATAGTTATTGTGAGTAATAAACACTTAAGTTAAGCGTTAAATATGTTTCTGCTCCTTATAGAAACCAAGTAAAACATTTTCTTGTTGTCAAGACCGTAAGATATTTCTTAGATATATATTCAAATATTCTTATAGTCGTATAATTATTTAGTCGAAAAATTATGTTGTTGAAATTCGTCGTTAACTTTACCAAGTCTTCTTTTGTACAAGTCGCCCTTATGAGTTCGGTAATACGTACAAAAAAATATTGTTACTGGTATAGATGCCGGCGTACCACATGTGTTGCTGTGACGTACGAGTAGTATTATGACCCAAGAATAATTATTTTGTGTATAAATATAAATAACTGTACTATAATTTTTTGTACCTCACCTTTTGTACCTTTGTTACCTGTACCTTCTCGGCTTACAAATTTAACTTTCATACCATCGCATATGCAAGGCGCCATGAAAGCCGACTTAGGAACAAAATGACAATAGCTTTTATGCTAGCTTTATGCTTCTATGCTAGTGTATGATAGCGATAGTTCTCCTCAACTTGTATGATTGCGAGAACATTGCATAATGTGAGTGTTTTTACACATTTCCGGGATATAAAAAAGTAATTATATGTTTCTTGTGTATTAGGTATTAATTTTACTATAACTTCTATTTAAAGAAGGTTTCTGGTATTACTTTGTTTACTGTCGACTTAGGTCCGTTTTCAATATTCTACCTTTTCAATATTCGCCGGTTTACCTTGCTAGAGATAGATATTTGACACTATTTGTATGGACGTTATGTCAAATTTCTATCGGTAGTAAGGAAAACTGTGGGTAGATAGAATATTGAAAACTGCCGTTAGATATCATATGCTCTCATAAGCTTTGTGTAATACGTACTTGCACTTCAATAAAGTAGAAGAAAGCCGTGTCCATGTCTCTAGTTAAATCCGCCCAGGTTTTCATATACATTTCACAACACATCGATTGTACGTTGAGCAAAGCTTTACCCAACACAGGGGTTAGAATAAACAAATTCTTGGCAATCTTTGCTCTTATCTTACTGTACTTTCTGAACAGTATGGACTTTCGCCACACATAAAACGCTTTCCAATATCGGTACACCTTGAAAAACTTTATCTGAAAGAGGTTTGTAAAAGTTCATAAGTGTTACTTTTTATTGTTAAATAATGCTAATTTTTATAGAAAAATAGTGGTGCCCTGCAGTTTCACCTGCGTGATGATGGCTGACGTTAATGTTTTTAAGCCCCCGCATGCTTGCGACAAAATAAAAAGATAATTATTCAAATCGGTCTAGCCCTTTTGGACATTTTGTGAGACTACGAGAAAAGCAATTGATTTTTAATAATAAAGAAGATTTACATCCGTCAATTTCACAAATATTGTGTACTCCTGTTCCCAAGCTCCCAGCTTTGTGAATACCATTTCATTCGTATAGTGGGTCACCCCGCATGGGCTGATTGTCAAGTAATTATTTTTGTCAATCTCTTCGTATGGCACCACTCTAAAAAGAAAACAAACTCTTTTCAATTTTGTGAAACGTATCATCAACGTAGCTTCAGACGCTTAAGGCAACGGTTTCCACAGAACTGCACGGCAATGCGTTAGTAACGTAGGTACATAACACAATACTGCTAGTCACCAAAAGAAATACTCAAAGTCAAAGTCAAAATCATTTATTCAATTTAGGCATCAAAGACGCACTTATGAACGTCAACTTTTCATTATAATGTACTTTAAACACTCTACCGCCGCGTTCCAAAATATATAGAGCCCATTGAGAAGAAGCGGCAAGAAACTCGGGGCCATTCTTTTTATATAGATGTTTACAATGTTTCTACTTAGGTACTACAAATATTAAATTTTATGGGTGGCAGAGAGACAGCTTGCCAGAAGTGGAGTATTCCAAGCATCTTTATCTTCTATATAATGTCGAACTTTATAGTAAGCTTTTTTTATTAAAACGTTTTTTACAGTCAACTTGAATTTGCCCTCTGTGAGCTCAGTTATGTGCTTTGGGATTTTATTGTAAAAACGCACACAACTTCCTAGGAATGACTTATTAGTCTTCGCAAGTCTAAAACTAGGTACAGCTATCCTATTTGTATTTCTGGTATTAAAAGTGTGGTGATCACTATTTAACTTATATTTATGTACATTTTTACGAACATTATTATATTTTCAAATACATATAAGGAAGGCAACGTTAATATATTGATTTCTTTAAATAAATCTCTCAAAGATTCACGGGGACCCATTTCGTATATAGCTCTAATAGCACGTTTCTGAAGGATAAATTTGTTCTCTATATCAGCCGCTGAACCCCATAGCAATATCCCATATGACATTACGCTGTGGAAATATGCAAAATACACTAACCGCGCCGTAGAAGCATCTGTTAGCTCTCTTATTTTACGTACTGCATATGCAGCAGAACTGAGTCTCCCAGACAGGGCATTTATATGAGGACCCCATTGTAATTTTGCGTCAATTTTAATGTCTAGGAAGACTGTTGCCTTGTCCATTACGAGTTTGACTCCATCAAGCTTAACGTTGGACTCTGAATATGGAACAGTAGGCAAAAAACTACTGATTTATGTAAGACCCTGATATATACTTACTTAAGATAATAAGGTGTGAAATACACATTCTCTGGATGGACGGCATATATCATGTACAAAAATCCACGTTTCGGATTATCTCTGATATAATTGATAACTTCCTTCTGTGATGCAACTTCTGGTTTGACTTTCAAAGGATCAGTGGTATAATCGTCTTTACCAGCGATTTGGGAGCTGCTCCGGTCGCGGATTTTAAGGGTTTTCTTCCTTCTTATAGTCGCTGAACAATAAGTAATTATCATTGCGTATCTAACACATATCCCACAAAAAGGAAGCGTGAAAACCACATTATATAATATATACAGAATAACAAAATATTTCTATAACAAAATTGAAAACGTACGAGTATGTAACATTTTAGTTACATACATAACATCTTCACACTGCATTAAAACAATACTGTAACGAATGGGGTGCTATACACTTAGATATTTCCTATAAACTTGCTAGATGTTAGTATTTATAACACGGGTATGAAAATAAATAGATAGAATTAACTGGATAACTGTATTCTATAACGCAAACGAAATATTGCAAAAATAAACTGTATTAAGAACCGGCCCTCAAGTCCAGACGCAGCCTCGTGCATTTCAATGATTATCATTTCACCTACAGTTTATTTGTATAACATTAAAGGTGAATTTGTGGTTGGAAAGCAACATAATGAACAATGTATAATTATGCTAGTAGTAAAATATAATAAATACTTTGGCTGCCACCATCGTCCAGCTGGAGCGGTTCAAGTTTCGCTTGCTTCCTCTCCCTTTGGTATCGGTCGGCCTGTGCCTCTGCAAATCCTGTCTGAGATGTTATGAAATATTTAATAATTAAATGTTAATAGGTTCAGGGGGTCGATTCCACTAATTAAATTGCAATCGAACCGTAGCTGAACGGCGACTTTTATGCGTTTTCTTATTCTGCTATTGAAAAACAGTCCAGCTGCAGTTACGTTTCTGTTGACGCCAGCGATCGATCATAACTTTATGTTCTATTAACTCGATAGATCATGAACGCGTTGTTAACTCATATTCGTTTATAGTAGTAACAAACATATAATTATAAAAAAAATGCGTTTATGTTATGTTTATGTGACGCTACAATCCAATTTGTCTATAGAAATAGTAGCATAGCTTTTTGCCAAAGTATAGAACGACAACCGAAGTTGAACTGCAGTTGCAGCGGTATAGATTGTTGTACGTTGTGAAATAACAGAATTGACCTCCAGGTTAGAAAGATAAAATAATAGATAGAAGACAAATAAATTAAAATATTGACACTAACATTTTAGATTAGGTACGATATAAACTATTGGTATGATAGTGATGATAAACCATCATCTATAGCTATAATGTATATATAATATATGTATGTAGCTATAATATATTATACGTCATTGCTGATGTCATCAGTCATGATGGTTGTATAATACGCGCTATGCAATGCCACTGTGCGCTATAGAACATAGACATGCGGTTTCATACGAATAACATCTGAATTATTCTGTTACATATAATTTACTTTAAAAATGTTTGTACGCATTCAGTGTATCATGTAAGTACATGTACATTTGTATTTTCTATCTGAAATAATTTAGAAAAAACATAAGTTATAATATTGAATCATTTGATAACTAAGCTTTTGTGAGGTTTTGAATTGGAGTGCTAGATATATTATATTCATGTCCGGTTTTGTTTCCTTAATCCATTATTTTGTGCGTTGACGCTATACTTATAACGCGTTTGCGTGTCGCACAGTAAAGATATAGATTGAGATATTAGTATAATATAGATTTTCATACAATGTATTAACATTGTATGAAAATCTATATTATATATATATAAATTAAACCCTATTTCTCTTGGTTACGTTATGACTTGTGAACTGATGAAACAATCTCGCTATAATTTTTTTGTTGTGTTGATTATTGTCCGGTGAAGGTTCTTATGAAATAAAAACCAAGCAAAGATGAAGGTTAAGGCCTAGTATTAAATAAAATAAAAGTTGTCATGCAAAACCATATAAATAACAACAATTCTAGAGAGTTTCGTGATAGTTTATATGAGCAAAATAAAACAAAATTAAAATTAACTAAGTACCTACTTAGGGTGAGTAGCAACATCCAAAGTTATAATAGGGACATATATATATAATATATATATAATAGGGAATGACACGTTACAGTCGAAAATAAATTACAATGTAATGTTAACTTAATCTGTTCGCATCAGGTCAATAGTGTCAATAGTGGTTGAAGCAAATAACTCAATTTAATATGCATTAGATTTAACTTTATTTTGTATAAACAAAATGTGTACAAAAGTTTCTAGAAGTCACGTGACCTAAATCGGAAGTAGCGGCTGAATAATTTCTTAGCGCCAATTTTAACTTTTAAATTTTAAAGTCATTAGTTTTGGCGTGATTATTGGAATGACGGTAACTTTAACTTTAAAGTTAGATGGGACCCCTAAAGATACTGTTTAAAAATATAATTAAGGTAGACCTACCAATGGTTCCGGTTGCTTCTTCACATATTCTATTTTTTCCAGTAACTTTTTGTGAGGCAAGTGAAAGGGAATATCTCGCGGTTTCCTGAAAAAGGTTGCACGTATTAGGTGGTATTATAGTTATTTATAATACTAGTGCGGTATGTTCGTTTTTACAGACGAGTAGATATACTTACCATAGTCACGAGTTTGTAAATACCATATTCTGCACGAGTGTCATACAATGTTTTTCAACACATTTGCGAGAAAACAACAGACAGAGAACATTTCAGTACAATTTGTAATGACACAAACTTTTTCATTGTACTATTTGTAATTTTAAATAACTCTCACAATTTTGGCGGCAAGAGACCGTTTTTTGAAATTTGCGCCTCTTTTAAAATATCAGGTAGAGTAGATTCCATATTAGTCAGTCAGTAATATCAGATTCCTACCTTGAAATCATATTATTATTTTCTCGAAATATCTCTGCCATAACTGGCCAAATTGATTTTCAGCTGTCCGTATGTTTGTTAGTTTGTTCGTTGGTCTTGCCGTACAGGTCGCATTTTATAATCAAGCTTGACGAAACTTGGTACGCCTGTTCTACTGAATTTCTATTCTATTGTAGTTCTTTCGAATAAGTATATATTTGTCGTCAGCAATATTTGAGTGAAACGGTACTTTTCCTACAATTTTTAGCAATTTTGGGATGTTTGCTGCGCCGCAATTTACCGACCGATATTGATAAAATTTAGTATACTTACAAACATTGGGTGGCTGACTTTCAAGAGGAATTTCGAATATGAGCATAATTGGTCATGTTGTTGCCGAGATAAAGACTTGAGAAGACTGCGTGCTCGCGAGGTCTGCTGTTCGCAGAACTACTAGTACTTATTATAAGTACTCCGACATCGTCCACGTAGAATTAGGAACTACCCCTTCAGTTGGGACAACAAATAGACGTCCTAGCTATCTCAATTCCCATGTCCAAATCCGTAGAGACATTGCGTGATAAGCGTATGTTTAACACTCAGTCATTCATAAGCAATGTCATTTATCTCATTTCATGATATAGGTACGAGTAGGTACCTATGTACCTAGTTTGTAATAAGACAGGTAATGTTTTGTCACAGCTAGACTTGAAATAAACTCGTATATTCACGGTACCTACTTGTAAATTGTTGTTAAGTTACCATTCTAGTAATTAATATTATTATAAAAAGGTCTATAATATATTCTAACATTATCCTTGTAAAATAAGTGGCTTCTAATTAAATGTAACTAATAGGACGGCCCGGTATTAATTTGTTTAGCGAAGGAATGGCCATCCTGATCGAGCCCGACCTGCGAACGCCAAATTCGACATTTACAAGCAGCAAGCGTTGCGCTTAACTTGCTGATTGATTAATCAGCAATTTAATCGAATCAATAATACATTTTGATTAAATCGCCAAGTCAAGCTTCGCTGCGAGCGCTTCATTAATACTTACTAATTTTAAATTTAGCTTATCAGAGTATATTGCAGTGCAGCAAGAATCTCAGTCATAAGTTCACTTCACGATACTGGTTCTTAACTCTGGTTACAGGTGAAAATTAATTGTTAGGTATCTACTCCCTTAGTGAGTAATTATTCTATTCTACTATTTCAAATAATAATGGAATTGAATGTACAATCATGGTATGCACATGTACCTAGGTATATTAGAAAGTACATTTTTGTATGATATTTGGTACATAAATGAGGGGAATCGCAACTTACCTACTGTAGAAAGTTGGCACTTGCTTCACGTTTCTCTGTAGCGTTTCTACAGCCGGCAGCGTAGAAGTATTTATCTCTCTCTTCACGCGACTGTTCATAATGAAAACGTAGATTTTAAAATATATTTGACCATCTACGTAACCAAAACATCTCTTGCATATATATAATTTACTCTATGAAAGAGAATCTAATAGAGATCTTGTAATGTAAATTGACAATTGAAATCAATCATAATATCAAGCGAGGTTACCAAGGATACCATACATATATCTCTAGTATATATAGGTATACTCTAATCTATGATAGCATATCGTTTCCTGTGTGCTTATTTGTTCTATCGACCGCATTTTAGCGAAAATGACTTTTAAATGCAGAATTGTTAAGGCTTAAATTTCAGTTCTATTGGTCAAGGAAGATATAAACCTTTTTTCTTCTAAACCAACATAAAATAATTTTAATTTTATTTGTGACACGTCACTCTAATGAAAATTTCGTGCTTGACTGTTCCATGTCCAGTGTTTGTTTTATGTCCTACTAGCGACTGCCCGCGACTTCGTTCGCGTAGTAGGCTAGGCCTTTGCCCTTTTTGTGCCTTTGGTGTGTTTGGAGGAACTCTGGGCGGTCATAAAAAAATAACATGTACCTAACATCGGTGTGTTTGGAGGGTTTTTCAAAGCTGTTAGAGTGGGGTCTCACATTAATTTTCATTATTTTTTTCGCCGGAATTGCAATATATTTTTTCTCGTAAAGGAGCCGCTCATAACTAGGATAAGTGCTACCTTAAAAAATCCGAAGTCGTCCATCGATAATGGAAAGTTAAACCAAATACGGTCAATAAACTCGCATACGCATACATATCCTGTATATAAGTTTAGTTAGGACAAATAAGCACGCAAAAATTAAACAGTCACTTGTCCTATCTACAACGAAGTAATGTTCTTACTCCACATTCGTTATTATATTTGAGCATGTTTGTTCTATCTCCACATAAAACCTGTAAAATAAGGTACCTATAGTTAATTTCAATCTATAGAAGACTATTAAAGCAATCAATCTTCCTCAACGGATGACTTATGTCATTTTTAATCTTTTGCTAGGTAGTATTACTTATATCGGTATGATATCAGAACTAAATAACTAAAACTAAAATCTGCTCTCCATTATGTAAATATAGTAGATCATGGGCTTTCTTTAGCTTCAGAGAAAAGTAATGTGGTTGTGTTCTCTAGAAAGCGGTCTATTTCTAACGTTCAAATTTACGTTAACGATCATTGCCTTATGGTTTGGAAACAAGCGAAATTTCTCAGTCTGATATTAGACTCAAGATTAACCGGTTCTCCTCACATAGAGGTTACGTTCCGGGAAGCGCCGTCAACGCTCACAACTGTCACGCCCCGGTTTAGCGTTCCGGTTAGAATGAATGCATGCAATGTTCAACCCAAGCGGAACGGTTATGCGGTCACAAAAAGCGCGGCAACTTTTCTGTCAAAAATCGATAGAATCCTATACCTACATTTGATGCTTGACAGTGACAGCTCGTACACGACTGCGAAAACCCACCTACGATCTGCGAGCGTTGTGAGCGTTTTCGGTGACGTCATCGATCATCATCGATCCGTGGTGATGGCGGAATCGCTCGACTACAGTCGGCTGAACAACAAAGATAGATGACATGCTGACTCTATCGCCGAGCAAGCTGTCAAAATCATTGCACGCTTTTGACTACGCTATCATAAACTGACACATCTTTGACAGAACTCTATTGACATAAAATAAGTCATCATTACGATCAGGGCCCCGTTTCATAAAGCTACAAGTAACAATTATTGTAAAATAAAATAGCAACATTGGCCTAAACTGGCAACATTATTCAGAACAAGTGTTTCACGTAGGGCATTTTCTACAATTGTTGATTTTCTGGCTACGATTACAAAGTTACAAATATAGACAAATTGTCTATGTTTATTGTTACATAATCTACGAGTCGAACAAGTGTTTCATTAAAGAATCGTTATTTGTCGGCACTAAATATATATATATTATATTAACTGTCGTACTTTTTTACAAGTCTACATAGCTTCAGAGTTAGGTAACTAGTAAAATCGTTTTATCCGCGGTGCATAAAAATAACTATGTATATAAACTACGATAAAGAATCTACGATAATCTAAATCCACATACATGTGGCAATTAATGGATTCCTCTGATTCCTCACCCATGACGGTCGTCGACACGTCTAGTGTATCGAGTTATCAACTTAATAGCGTGCTTTTGACTTAGAAATTGACATTGACATAAATAGTTTGGATCATTTATGCAAAATTACTTTTAGAACTAGGTATTTTATATAAAGTTTTTTTTTCCAGACATTGTCCAGACTCCTTTTTTACTCTAAACTACATCTATGAAATTAGTTACAAATTGTTTCAATGATAAATACAACTCAACTTTGTCTTAAAATAATACAATAAGTTTTACAAGTTCATATTTGATGTAGAATAAAGAAAAAGCACGTCTACAACTTCATCACTATCTCAGATTGGATATTCTGAGGGTTGGAACGTTTTGGCATAACACGGCCCAATTGCACGGCAGACATAGAAGTAGATTTTAGTATTCATAGCTGGCAATTCTACCAATTTATCAAATTGCAAAATCATAGGTAAGTATGTCACCGTTTGCCATGGGTTATTTTTTTTGGGTTATTTTGAATTTAAAGAGTGTGTATCTGTATAATACAAATTATTATCCGTATATTTCGTATACAATTTTATGGATTTGCTGTGCGGGACTAATATTTTGTTCAAGTTTGTGTGTAATGACTTTTTCTGTGATGATGCTAGTTTTTGTGCCGGTTGGATGTTTTGGACCTTTGTGGATACTTTGAATACTTATTAACCATTAAAGATTGCATTAATTACATAAAGCATATCATTTATTACTTATTACAGATTTACCTACTGGTTTTAGCAATTTCAAGGCAGTTTAAGTCTTTGTTGTATTGTATACCAATGTGATACTAATTTATATTACAGCTAAATTGATCAACCTTGGAAGGGCAACAATGTTGTGTTGGTGATTACATGTATAATTTAAATAGGTAATCAAATCATGTTTACATAAAAGTACAAATACCTACATGAATAAGATAGGTTTTTAGTATATAAATATATATATATAAATATATCTACAACACACACAAACACATACGCCATACGTATGTGTGGGTAAAGAAGTAATGTCTTCTAGAAATTACAGATGGCACTAATGTGCTGAAAATACTGGTTAACACTAATTGACGCCGAGATTGATCTCTATTTCTAGTATAAAAAGTTACTCTATGATTCGTACCATGACAACTTTAAAGCAGGCCTGCTCAGGCCTACTATTCAAGAACCGCAGTAAAACCGTTCACCTGTTGTCCTGACCAATGTCGTTCATGTTTCTTTTTGTTCAGCGTTCGGAAAACTAAAAATGAGGAATTTTTGCCACCAAAAAGAGTAAATTTTGACCCACGTCCGGACCATAGTTGTTTGTGATCGTTTTTTGACAGCTATGTATTTGACAGTATAATCATGCGATTTTAGGTATTATGCTCAGTTGAGCGTTCGAATCACGGGGGTTTCACTTCTTTACTGCCCTGTGGGCCTTAGAAAGATGTTGTCTATGGTTGTGCCACCAAGTATTACAACACCACAGTCATCTATGTTCTATTAAACGGTGGCTTCGTTATCTTAATTTCTATTAGAGCAAAGAGTTTGTGTAATCTCATATCGTTGTCTAATCATCATTTGTTTAAGAGTTGACAGACGTATGTTAATGGTGAAAATTACTATGAGCTAAATTATATTTAATTATCGTGTTTCTATTCCTATAATATATGTTTATACACAAATGTTGTGTAACTTCATTGGACGTTGTCATTGAGCAAAGATACTCAATCTCGCTCAGGTTATGTGTCAATTCGATTTTTCATGAAGAACGGGTGTAAACAGTATTATGGCTAGGCTACAGAAGGTGAAGTTGCAAGCACGACTGGACAGATCGCAGCCGGCACACGATACGGGTATGAGTTTAACATACATAGAGAAATTAGATAGAAACTAATTTTACAATACACGGAAATTCATGATCGAGTTGTAATGGCGACCTGTGGAGTACACTCATACGACACTGGTGAATTCTAATAAGGCATAAAGAGAGACCAAAAAGCAAGAGCGAGGCTATGTTTGATGATATAATCACATTGCCTGGTTCACGTGAGCTATGCAAAAATGGCAAAGGAGTCATGGTATGTTTTAAGGTCAGCTTTTGAAGAAAAAGGTCTAAACAACCGCTGCAGACTTTTGTCAAAGCTACACAACATATGTTCAACCAATGAGACTTGGAATGAAAAACTCAAATATAGAGTGACTATAGATTATGTGAAGACAAAGCTGTTACAAATGCAGGTTTCATACAGTGCAGTGCAGATCCAAGTACAAACACCAAAGATACTGCACTATTAACGGATAAACCACACTAAGCAAGAAACCTCTACAGAAAAAGGCACACATTATTGAATATTTTAATTTAATCTAGTCATGATATGATAAAATTAAAATTAAGAAATGATAATTCATTGTAAAATTTACGTAAATGAACCTTCTATTAAACCCCTTGTATTAATTACTTGATACCTATTAGCCCAAACGTTCTTCAAAACTTTTATTATCAATGTAAACACTGCGTTAAAAACATTACTGATATCTGTTTTTAAACTGTCATGGTCACTAATGCAAGAATTAACGTTAGAAACGGGATATTTACCATGTATTGTATATAGAGTATCATATTTGTATTTATCGAGACCTCACAATAAATACAATATATGGTAAATATCCCGTTTCTAACGTTAATTCTTATTACAGATATCTGTTTCACATAATTATGACTAATATGTACGTATTAACAGTTATTTAATACACATTAATTTATAGTTAGGTACTTACCTAAATAACAAAACGAAAATGTTTAATTAGAAATTGTAATCATGCATGTTTTGAATCGTCATCTCACAAAACATAAGTACTTTAAATATGTAAGGCAAACAATATGTATTACTCTTAATAAATTGTAATATTTGTTATTTTAGAATGTGTTCTTCAATAAATGGATTAAATTATCTTAAAATTGATTTTTAATTTATAAACCCTGGTTTACATAACAATATTTTAATAGATTAGATAGGAACGCTTATTGCCACCTCGATATGAAACAGCAAATCCCTATTTATCGATACCCGCGCGCTCATCTTCCACGTCCCTAATGCGTTCCACGTCACTATGTTACACATGGAAGACGAGCGCGCGACTATGATCCGTCAAAGTGGATGGCACTAAAAAAATTAAACGTCCCACTAACGTTCCGTTGTTTGCTATAGTGATTGCCATCTTTCTTTTGATATAGTCTGATTCATCTATGGTTCGAATAGGAAGTGGGCAAAAGTGGCAAAAGTTGCAAAAGTAACGTTTTTGGGCTTTACGAACGCTTTAACAAAAGAGCCATCAATGACAACGCCACCAATGCCCTCATAAGCTAAAAGGACCCACCTTATAATATCTTGGATATATAATTATATTAATCTCAGAGTAAGTATCAAATTAACATAATCTAATTTATCTATGATTGTATAGTCTGTGGTGGCACAGACTCTGTGGTCTGTGCTACTAATCTGTATGGTGGATGCTGGTTGTGTTTTTACATTGGCGCTATTTTGCGCTATAACTCCTAAAATAAGAGCAACGCAATGTAATTTTGTGACTGATTACTGATATCTAAAGTGGACTGTGCAGCTGTGACATAATTCAGTTGCACATTTCGTAATACGCGTGTCCATACAAGGTTGATACACAAACTAAATTTTCGTCTAAGAAAGCAACTTTCACCTTTCTCTATTTCTTATAAATATGAATAAAAGAAGTAGGTAATAAGGATTAAAATATCCACGAAAACAAGTATTTTTATTCAATGGATCATTCAACACAACTACACTGTTGTATAAAAACTTGGGATATAATATTTCAAGTCAAGCATATGTACATAAAATCATTGGATCCTGGAATATATTAATTATGTTGGAATAAACGACTCATACCATCTTCAGTTATTACCTTAATTAATTGAACAGTTCATAAGTACATGTGAATATTGCATAATTTTTGAGACTATCACTTTGAGACTACATAAATATTCACAAAAGTACTATGCTGTTTATTTATTTTAACAAATAATCTTTCATAACTTACGTATCTCTTCAAATGAGGTCACATTTACATCAATATTAAATAATATTGTATACATAAATATGTATACCAATATCAAACAAAAGAGTGATGTAGCAAATCTATTGTTTTATTTATTGTAATTGTTAACAGATAGTCTGATGGGTTCCTTGACTTGAATCCAGCCAGCTAGCTTCACTAGAAGTTGTTTCTGCTATATCCTGCTCTGGAATTGAATGGCCATGTATTACTATGCCAGTAAACTGAATGAGGCCTCATGTAGCACGAACCGCTGCAACATGAGGGTACCACCAGCTCCAACTGAACCGGCACCAGTGCCTCCGCCACCTGCCGAACATGCTCCTATAGTTGCTGACCCAGCACTTCTGCGAGCTGGGAATGGACTATCTTACTATGATGTATGTTTTTATAATTGTTAGAACATTTAAAAATGCTTGTTAAAAAATGAAGTAGGAAAATTTTCCTACTTCATTGTACTTTAACATTTAGACACTGCATGTACTCATACCTATAACCCTACATACAAACTTCATATAATATATTAATAGAAATCATTTAAAGAATTATAATAATGAAAATCTGTTGATTTAATCTAGAATCATGTAACTAGATTATTAAATTCCACCTTATATTTAACTATATCTCTTATTTTTTTGGAAATCTTACTATATTAATTGAATAAAGTCATTTACCAAAATTTTTGGTATGAAAAAATTATATAGGTACAACCTTACAAATAATCACATTGATTTATTTTTCAGAATGATGACTACTATTCCATGGTAAGAGGAAATAAATTCATGTCAGAAAGTGCATGCCAACACATCGTAATGAATGGTGGCATCAACTTTGTGGCCACTCAGAAAGTTGATGCTCCACAGGTATTGCAGACAACTTTTTAATTGGCTTATTTTTCACTTTCCAATAATATAACTCTAAATTGAAATCAATACATTTTTGCAATAGCCTGTTACTGTGTGCTAAGTGAAAATTATCTTACAACAAGAACTGGTCTTAAGTTCCCTTCTAGATTACAAGTTGCTAAATGCCTGTCCTAATGCTATGGTAGCTTATATGAGACAACATGGCTCAAATTTAAGCTTTAATTATTGAATTTACAGATACAGGCAGTTATAGCTCCACGACCTTTGGCTGCTTTGCCGTATCTCAATTGTGCGCAAGAGCGCCCAGACATTGAATATCGGGATGGTCAAATACTCACAGGCACATTAGATGCTCTGATTGACATGCTAAGACCAGGTGCCAACAAGACATTCAAATTCACTTTCATACTGTGCTCACGTCTCTTCATAAAGCCTCATGAGTTGCTTGGGAAGATCTGCAAACGATATTTCAAGAATTATGATCGCATTGTAAGTTGTTCATTAACATAAATATTTTGGCTTTACATATTGAATGAAGCTATCTCTTATGATACTTTCTGTATTTTAAAAATCATGTAAAGATCAAACTCATGCTTCATAATGCCAAATGTTAGAGCCCATGCTTCATGATCAGTTAGCCTGCTGCAGAAATTGGCTTATAAACCACCACAAGCTTAGAATGAAAATCTCTATTGTATGGTTTCAGACAGTTAATTTAACATTGAGATAGACGATTTCAATTTCTTTTCTATTCTATATCTTGACAGAATTTTAGGAAACTTACTTATTACTGGGGTAGTGTCTTTGGTTTGACTTGTAATAAGTTTATAAATATGTTACTTTTCGTTTTTAGAAGGAAAGGGGCAATGTGGATTGTGAGATGCTTCGTAAAGAACTTGAGGATATGAAGTCTCTCGTGATATTGTTCAGCGAATGGACCATTATGTTCCCCTATGATTTCCGTGATGACAGAGTTATGGCTCTTGTGCGAAGTATTACTGAAAGGTAATTTGTATTAAAAATACTTTTCAACTCATCATCAGATGACATGGCTAACATGTCCTATATTCTATAAGTGTAAGATGCCAAGAATATATTCTTGATTTTAATATTAATAATGTTAATTGTAATATAATAATTGGCCTATGCCTATTCCTCTTTAAAGTTATATGTTTGTTGCGCTTAAATAAAAGTAAATTCTAAATTATACTCTATCATACAACACTCATACTATGTAACAGCAGGTTCCCAATAAAATGTATAGCAAAAAGTTAAGAAAATCTGTAAATTATGTTTTTAATGTTTGTTTAATTGTATCTATTTACATTTAATATTCATTAAAATCTTAATAGATGTGCTGCTGAACATATGTCTGAGGTGCGTGTTGAGATGTCTACAACATTGGAAAAACTACTTGATAAATTAACTGCTTTGGAACAGTATGAAGAGACTTTGACGGAAGTACCGCAGATGTCATCAGTGGACCAACTAGCACAAGTAAGAAACATGATTTTTAACAATTATGTTTTTAAATGTAGCAAAAAAACATAAGACTCCTTTACCAAAACTACTAAATTCCTATGTCAACACCTGAAAATTAATGCAACCAAGGAAAAAAGCAAGAGCATAGTTCATAGTAGGAGCGAAACTCATATCCTCAATGGTTCATTTGAAAGTCTGTAGGCTCAGATATCATCCACTTCTAAAATGCCCAATCATTATAGACCATTAATTCAGTCATTCATTCATTAATGCTGGGTTTCTGAGATGCTTTTAATAGTTTATCCATTTGTTAGTTATCTGATATCTTATATGACTGAAATATGCAATGTGTGATTACAAAAATGTTGGCGATGAGTTGACCCTTATACATACATACCACATCATACAAGCAACCAATCCTTGGCCCCATAGGCACTAGAACATTGACATACCAAATCTATTCATTAAGTTAATCGTAGACATCTGCAGTGCGATTCTCTAAGAGCAAAGATCGTTGCATCTTTGACATCATCCATGCAACATTGGATGTGGAAAAGCAACCTTGTCAACAAGGGTGATTTCTTTTATTTGCCATATGGTGAGCTCGACACATCAATAAATCATTTCTTAGAAATTTGCATGGCTGCTCTGCAACAATGATGACAATGTTATGTCTGATGTTTTAGGGAGATATACTAACACTCGGCCTGACTCCAGTGGAGCTGGCTAACCAGCTGACCATCGTCGAGCTGCATCGGCTCTCGTTTGTTGGCCCTGAGGAGTTTGTCCAGACATTTGCTCCCCATGGAACGTCGCAGGCAAGCACCGCTGGCAAGAGCTCTATCAACTTGCATCACTTAGAATCAAAGTGCACACGCAACTTAGAGGGATATGCAGATTGGTTCAACAGGCTGAGTTACTTGGTTGCCACGGATATTTTAAAGGTAAAATGGCTATCAGGCTATTATATTTATGCTCTGCTACTTCATACCCAAGCTAAAGCGCATATGGACCTGCCTGGATAACAATGTCATAATTGTAGAGCGAGTGAAGCATCTCTGCTTTAACTGGCCAAATAGACTTTCATCTGCCAGTATGTTTGTCAGGCTGTTTGTCTTCCTATACAAGTCGTATTTTTCAACCAATCTTGACGAAACTTGGCATGCATGTTCTACTATCTAATATAATATTTTGGTCGTCGGTGATTTTGAGTAGAGGCGTTCCTATTCCTAAAAAGGGGGGAAATTTGCTGCGGCGCTATTTACCGACCGATTTTGATAAAATTAGGTACAAACATTAGGGACCTGACTCTAATGAGGAATTATGAATATGAACGTCAAGTGGTTTTCGAGGTTGTGAAGTACTGTGCAAAATTAACGCTATAAAACTGCTCGCGCGGTCTACTGTTCGCAGAACTACTAATATAATTGATGGTTGTTAGTTAATATAATTAATTATAATGGTGTTGCTTGGTTCTAGCTGGGCGTTGACATATTCAATTTTTTTTTCTATGACGTACTTGTCATGTAAATAGACTTTATTTAGCGAAATACACAAGTAAGGCTTGCGCTTATTTGTATGAACGTCGCCGAAAAACAGTAATGGTCATTCGGACTTGATTTACTACTTCTGCAACTGAGGTGGTATGTCTCTTGAGCAAGAGGCCATCATAGTTGGCTACCACCGTGGTACCCAAAAACTCTGTCGCGAACTAATATTCCGTTAGCGTTGCTGTGTTAGGGAGTTATTAAATGGGCGAAAGAGACGCGATAATCAATCTCTCTACGCAGATAATAACCACCTTAAACTTAATTTCTAAGCTCTGGGTTTGCAACTGTCATAGCGAGTGTTGCGCTTACCATCACATCTCTTCACTTATATTATAAAAAGTGAAAGACACCACCCAAAATACTATTGTAAGTATTTGACTATTAATATAAATACTCTAATACTTGAGTTTTATGACATGTGTAAATAAATACTCTTGTTTTATGCAGTCGGTGAAGAGCAAGTACAGAGCGCGCGTGATCGAGCAGTGGGTGATGACAGCTCGCGAGTGCTTCAATCTCGGCAACTTCAACTCCCTGATGGCTATTATTAGCGCCCTGAACATGTCGCCAGTCACCAGGCTGAAGAAAACGGTACGGCTTTATCATAGTTACAATCTCACCTGCTATTTCTGCTGTTTTGATGACGTTAATGTCACATCACAACCACTGATTTTAGAAGGGAGGGGATATGGCGCAATGCATTTATTCTACTGATTCGCATGTCGCTGTTTTTCTATTACGCTTCCCCACTGCACTTAAAACTTACAAATGAAACAATAAACTCATGTAATACAATGAACGCAACGCTCTCATTAGCTACTTATACCAATTCATTACAATGCACACTGACATATCAACCAATGAATAATACCTCCCGGCGCCGCCGATAGCAGCGGCCACACTACGCGACGATGCCTTATTTTTTTAGGAAGGACATAGAGCTTTTTGCCACTATGGGCATTAAAAGCGACACCAGACTGTGCGCGACGACATGGCGGCATTCGTTTGTTGAGTTGTAAACAATTTCATAACACTACCAGCAATGGATGTCTAAATTAATATGCTGACACTGGCGCGCCGACATTTACGATTCTAGCCAACTAGTCACAACCAAAAAACTTTTCAGTTAGTACCAAATCCTTCGTAAGATCGAATTTCACTCATTTACTTTATTTATTTATTTAGCCCGTTCAACTGGGTGAGAGATTTAATCTTTATAGTTGTATTGTTTGGCTATAGGATGTCCCTCAACTCAGTGTGCCTTTTGGCAAAAGCCAGTAGTTTCCATTGCTTCCAGTCTTGAGCAACTCTCCTCCATTTGGGTCCTGCAATAAGTTCCAGCTCATCTTACCAGCGCATTCGTTGTCGTCCTCGACATCTCTTGCCATCTCTTGGGTACCAATTTGTTGTAATTTGGCTCCACTGTTCTTGTGTAGATCTCAGCATATGTCATCTCCGTTCTTGGAGGTTTATTTTTCCAGGATATCGGTTAACTTGGTTTTTGCTCTTAATTCCACATTGTTAATTCCATTTTGCCTTCTTGTTCCTGTCATGCTTCGTTCCATACCTCTCTGGCACTTTCCTAATTTGTATCTTTGGTGTTTTGTAAGGGACCATGTTTTGCAGCCGTAGTTGATGCATGGAAGAATACAAGCATTAAATACTTTTCTTTTTATTGTCATATTGTGGTCTTTAGATTTTAGAATTTCCTTGAGACCAATATCTTTTCCACCCATTAGCAATTCTCTTATTCATTTCCTTAGTTGTTTGGTGTTTAGGTGAGATGATCTGGCCCAATTAACAATACTCATCGACATATCCTAATTGGTGTCCTTGAATTTCAATGGGTTCCATTTATAAGTTGGTCATCACTTTAGAGCTCTCAGTATAGTTAGAGTTTGGATCATCTTCCTTCCTTCCGAGTACCTTTGAACTTTTTTCTTGAATAACCAGATCGTCCGAAAATGTTTTAGTTTTCTTCCGTCTATGTTGAGACCTATTTGTTGCCAGTCAAAGTTGTGAAAGACATTCTCTAAAACTGCTGAAAACCACTTTGGGGACATTAGATCTCCATGTCTAACTCCCCGCAAGATCCGGATTCAAGCAGATCAAGAGCAAGAGTCTTGCTTTACTGTTTGTATATATCATTTTGATAATGTTAATGTTTCAGGTATTCTTTGCCTTTCTAAGCTCTCCCATATTGCCTTATGACTATTGCAATTAAATGTTTTTGCATAATCTATAAAGGCTATATATAGTATTTTCTTGAATTAATTATACTTCTCAATTATCTGTTTGAGTGTGTGGATGTAGTCTATTGTTGAAAAGTTCCGTCTGAAACCAGTTTGATCCAATTACTTACCGCATGAAAAAGGTAGGAAATTGACTATGCACTTCCGATTATATTATTTATGGTAAGCGTTGAACATTATTACTAGAAAATATTCTTTACAGTTATCATAACTAATAATAGCCGTGAACATAATTCAATATATAGGCAACTCATTCGCTGTATATTTGTTAATATCATAATTATTCTCTTTCATAAAAACTACATCTCACAAGCAGATGGGTGAAAGACAATCTTGCAACAAAAACAAGTTGTTTTAAAGTACACTTGAATCCAGCGTCTGTCTAACACAGAACATGTATTGAAATTAAATTGAACATGAAATTATAGCAAACAAATTGACTAACTGGTTGGCACAGTTGGTTGGTTGGTTGACCGCCACAAAATGCACACAAATCATTTTCATGCCTTTGACTTTCTATGTATAGGTGTGTATACGTATATATTATATAGGTTATTATATAATTTTGCATGTTACCATAGTACACATATGTATTGTACCCATGTTTGGGGCTTGAAAACCTTGTGTGGATGGTGTCCCATCTATATATATACATAAAATGAAATATATAAAATAAATTCCTCCTGGTCATGCTAGAACTTGGGAACGGATGGAACAATCTCGCTAATTCTTTTATTGTTGTGTTAATTATTGTCAAGAGAAGGTTCTTATGAAAGAAAAATTAAGAAAATATGGGAGGTTATGGGCGAGCCCGAAGGCCTAGCCAACTACGCAAACGAAGTCTCGGGCAGAAATTAGTATTATTTATAATAAAATTTCGTGTGTATCGATTTCAGTGGAGCCGTACGTCAGCTGTTTGCGGCCAGCAGCTACGGCAGCTTGAACTCTGCGTGGAACCCAGCGGCAATCACGCCAGGTATGTCTCAGTCTATGAACCACATTCCACTTTACATGCCACATAAACTACTTTAGTAATGCGGACTGGTGAAGCATCGTTCCGCTATGGGCCTAATCGTCTAGTTAGTATAGCCTAGGTATTAAAAGAAACACAGACATTATGTTAGATGAAACATGCTCCAGGAGTCTAAAAGCCTAGTCATTATAGCCTAAAAGCCTATTCAGACCTGAGCGTTATTCGCTACCGCTGTGGGTAGCGAAAAATACCACGCGGAACTCGATGGGTAAATAGTATGAAGTTCCATAACTGCAGCGAAACTTGTACCGCCTAGTGAGGCGGTATTTTCTCTTGTTTGGCGATACTAGTTCCCCCGCCCGCTAACCGTTGCCAACGAATATCTCTACGCGGTAGCGATATCCGCTTTGGGGTCAACGGTGAACTTAACGCATACCCTTTCGGATTTCTCTATCGCTCGCGGTAGCGAATAACGCCCGGGTTTGAATAGGCCTTAAGTATTGAAAAAATAAGATATTATTGAGGAAACATCTTCCACGGGCTTATAGCGTAGTTAGTAAAGCCTAGCTATTAAACGAAAAAAGAGCCATTGTTGTTAAGGAAACATCCTTCAAGGGCCTAGTACCCTAGTTAGTATACCATAGCTAGGCATAGAAAAAATAATATATTATTGAGGAAATTTCCTCCACGGGCCTAATAGACTAGTTAGTATAGCCTTGGTAAATACCAATGATACCTTGATAAATCCTTCAAGGGCCTAATATCCTAGTTAGTATACCCTAGCTAGGTATTGCAAAATAAATTATAATATAGAAGAAATATCCTCCACGGCCTAATAGACTAGTTAGTATAGCCTTGGAATCAAAAATTAAGAACAGACATTATTATTGAGGCAACATCCTTCACGGCCTAATAGTCTTGTTAGCAAAGCCTTTTAATGAAAAGAAAAAAAGAGGCATTATAAATGATTTTATTTTATAAAAAACGAGTCCTGCAGTAGCAAGGAGTATGAGCTCGAAGCTCATTTTAAGGGATATTATATCTGGAGGAACATAATATTTGCCGCCGAGTCCATAAACCTTTACTACCAGTAAGAACCTAACTATTGAAATGTCTGTTACCAGGTACAGGGCAGCACTCGCGGCAGCACCCACCGAAACGGCGGTGCCATTACTCTCTGTCACTTGTCGTGATCTGCACTTCACTAACCAAGCCGCGCCCTCAAAGTAAATATGCTTTTTAACCACACCCACACCATTAGTAGTCATCACAACAATGTCAATTATGGTAGATTATACACCGAGGGAGTAAAGCAGTGTCTTACGTCATGGACGGTATATTAGACTCTGAGTGTAATGGGGACTCTAGAGTTAATCCCTGAGCACAACGAGGGGTTCAAGCCGCCCAAGATGCAGACAGGCTTTGTCCTCGAGGTGATTACTGAGACTCTACTTTTCATACCTGCTGCTAGACAATAAAAACTCGGGGCTCCATATAAAAGCAATTATTTTAAAGTAGAAGAAAGAAATAGAACTAGAAAGAAATTAAAAGATGTCAAGTTATGGAGGGACAGAGAAATATATTTTTGTTAGGAACATTTTATGGTACTTGTGAAAATAACAACAAACACCGTCTTTTGTTCCTAACTCATTACAATCGGGCCTTTTTTTCTTCTGTGTGCTATTGGAGGTGACCAGTTTGATTTTCGAATAAACTCTCTTAACAATGCCCATATCTACTCTCGGCTGCGTTCTAGCAAGCTTTAGACCAAATAATGTTCATCCAAGATTTGATCGAGCGTTGCTAGAACGTCTTTTACCATTATCTGTCAATAACGCTTTTGACATATATAACTTAGGTCTTAGCTTTGTTGGTTTCAAACTAATTTGAGGTTATTAATTACTCTCCACCGGTCAAGTATATATAATTAGGCACTTCGAGTTAAGTACAAATGAATAAACCTGTCCATTCGTGGTGAAAATGTAACAAAATACTTTTATCACTATCACTCTGTCACCTTTTGACAGCCCACCAAAACTTGGCTTTTTTTTTTTTTTTTTTTATGTACAATAGGTTAGCGCTTGACCACAACTCGCCTGATGTTAAAAGGTATCATAATATATATATATATATTATGGCTGTCTCAAAAGGTAGAAATATTTTGGCCAGCCGGGACAAAATTTGTGCTGACAAGGTGTCGTGAAACGGGCGTGATCAAATCTTGATCCGTGCAAATTTTGTGGACCGGCATTTTTGCCAAATTTTGACTTGTCCTGGGGCTTGCTAGAACGCAGCCCTGTACTAAGAGTTTTGCTCCAAATTTTAACGTTTCAAATCCAAATCATTTAATCCCTTGGTAATTTCATACAACATTACATCCCTGGGGATGTAATCCCTTGATTTACGTCGAGTTTGCGTGATATGTAATAGGACATTGTCGAGCAGGTGGTATGAACAATTATTTTCAATAGCGAAATGACCGTTTGAATGCTAAAATTTACTTTTTATTATACTATAATTTCTTACATATATGTATATACATATATAATTCGGGAGATGTATGTTTAAGTCAAGTCAAAATCATTTATTCAATTTAGGCATCAAAGACGCACTTATGAACGTCAACTTTTCATTATAATCTACTTTAAAGACTCTACCACCGCGTTCCAAAATATATAGAAACCCACCGAGAAGAAACGGCAAGAAACTCGGGGCCATTCTTTTTATATAGATGTTTACAATGTTTCTACTTAGGTACTACAAATATTACATTTTATGGGTGGCAAAGAGACAGCTTGCCAGAAGTGGAGTATTCCAAGCATCTTTATCTTCTATATAATGTCGAACTTTATAGTAAGCTTTTTTATTAAAACGTTTTTTACAGTCAACTTGAATTTGCCCTCTGTGAGCTCAGTTATGTGCTGTGGGATTTTATTGTAATAACGCACACAATTTCCTAGGAATGACTTATTAGTCTTCGCAAGTCTAAAACTATGTACAGCTATCCTATTTGTATTTCTGGTATTAAAAGTGTGGTGATCACTATTTAACTTATATTAATGTAAATTTTTACGAACATACATTATATTTTTAAATACATATAAGGAAGGCAACGTTCATATATTGATTTCTTTAAATAAATCTCTCAAAGATTCACGGTGACCCATTTCGTATATAGCTCTAATAGCACGTTTCTGAATGATAAATATGGTCTCTATATCAGCCGCTGAACCCCATAGCAATATCCCATATGACATTACGCTGTGGAAATATGCAAAATACACTAACCGCGCCGTAGAAGCATCTGTTAGCTCTCTTATTTTACGTACTGCATATGCAGCAGAACTGAGTCTCCCAGACAGGGCATTTATATGAGGACCCCATTGTAATTTTGCGTCAATTTTAATGCCTAGGAAAACTGTTGCCTTATCCATTACGAGTTTAACTCCATCAAGCGTAACGTTGGACTCCAAATATGGAACAGTAGGCAAAGAAAACTTCAAACATTTTGTCTTTTTTGAATTCAGAAGTAAATTATTAGTTGAGAACCATTTAGAGATACTAGATAGAGCGTTGTTTACTTGAATTAGTGTGCTATCTTTCCTATCTACTTTAAAAATCAGAGATGTGTCATCCGCAAATAAAACAATATCACAAAGATCCTTGGCCATAAGTGGCAAGTCGTTAATGTAAACTAAGAACAAAAAAGGCCCTAAATGGACCCTTGTGTGTTTAGAAGTGGACGTCCCACTGATAATATAATGATCTTGATGATTTCATCTATAATTATTATAGTATTTATATTCAAAATAAATTCATGCAAATTCCAATATATCTAAAGATTATTTTTTTATCTTGAATCTGCATTGCAACACCTCTTCACAGCAATCCAAACAGTCACGTAGACGACATGAGTGATTTTGTTAGTAGTGATGTGTGTCGTAATGGTTTCTCCGAGACCGAAAAAAGGGGCCATTTTAAAAGTGTACATTTTGCTAGAAAAGTGTAATTGATGTAAAATAAAAGTGTAATTAATGTTAGTAGCTGTAAGAAATGTTAAAATTTACCATAAAAAGGAACCGACTTCAACACCAAAAAGGGTGAAATAACTTGTCGAAGTCGGTACCATACACACAATATTGTCATAATAGGTACTTTTGAACAATCATGGTTTTTAGTGACCTCCTTTAGTCCTCGCTTGCGCGGTACAGGGACGCGGAGGATGACGATAAATGGGGCTGAGAGAGCTGCGGGTGGCGGGGGCGCTTAGTGTGATATACACGAGAAGAAATGCGCAAAGATAGTTCCTAAGATTATCGTGTTAGTGAGATTGAGATTAGACGGCATAGTGGTTAGCTGTGAAGTAATAGTGATTTAGTAAATGAAAATTAATTGATGATGATACAATATTTAATGAACTAACTATGTATAAGCTAATTGGTAAGCTAATAAAATATTCGGTAACAAACTATTGTACTATTTATTACTTAGAATAATTATCAAAATTATAAGTCAGTCACTTATGTCCATATCAATATCGGTGGAACTTGATTCTCCACTTTCGAAGCAACAATCATCGGAATCATCAGAGTCGTCCTCACTGCTAATAATAAAATAAACAGCATCATCTCGAGTTCCATCATGTTTGCAGTGCTCGTCCTCGATTTTAATTGCATGGTCAACGCTATGCTCCCACTGGTCTACGGAATATTCAGCAAATAATCCCTGTAGTATATACATTTTTTTAATATATTTTTGGTCCAAATTAGAGTCCATACTTTTTTGTGCTAATTGTCCCTTAATATCACCTTATATCAACTCAGGGTTCAGGTTTGGGTGGTATGGAAACAAACGCAGCACTTCATGACTTTTCAAGAACTCGTAAATTTTGTAAACATCTTCAGTTTCTGTCCTTTTAATTAATTTTAATAAGTCTTCCTTTCTAAGCTCATCGTCAAAAGCCACGTCATGTTGTCGTAACCACGATTGCATGACTACTTTAGTAGAAGCCATAGTCGGATTTTTTTCTTCTCGAACCGAATGGTAAGCTGCGTTATCCATCACGATGATAGAACTTGGTGGTATATTAGGCATCAGCTTTTCATTTATCCATTTACTGAAATTCACGAAATTTATAAAATCGTGATAACCCCCTGTTTTAAATTTGGATTTAAATATCACAAGTGCTCCGTCTACAAATCCAGTTTGACTTCCACAATGTACGATGATTAAACGGTACCCTTTGCCAATATGAGATAGCACGACATGTATCAGATGCATGCCAGCATTTTGAAACGTTATGAGACGCATTTACATAAGTTTCGTCAAGACATAAAATATGTCTTCCTTCTCTACGAATCTGGTTTATAGTCCTTAGGTATTTCCACCTCCACGATGCTATATTTGGCTGATCAATAAGGATTTTTCTATTCCGCATTTCTTAAATTTAAAACCAAGGTCATGTAACAACAGCCTTAAATATTCCCTTCCGCAGTGTAATATATTCTCTTCTCTATGTTCAGCATTCAAAGTTTTCAGAGGAGGTATTTTATTATCAATTGTAAAAAGCTAAGTTTCTAAGTGAAAAGGAGTGGTTAGCACTCCTTTTTTAAAATTTCTATTTCCACTCTTTTTCTGCGAACTTGTTTTGATTTTTTTGGTGATTTGAATATTTCGTTGCGTTTCAATAATTTTCCTTGCACAATTCTAGATACACAGTCTTTCCCCATAGTCCGGTAACTTTCGCTACAGTTTTGTTTAATTTATGTCTTTAGAAATTGGGTCTATTTTATTTTTTCTAAAATATTCGTATTCGTTAAAAGCCATTTGCTTGCACTGACTGTTAACTTTATGTCCTAATGTCTTTCGATGCATCTTGAGAATGTAATCTCATGTGTATCTCTCACAAACGCGACAATGAACACGTGCGATCGCTGCCCGCGTAGCGGTCGAAATGAGCTTTAACAAAAATGCGCCCACCGCCCGCACCTCTCTCAGTCCCCTTTATCGTATATATACCCTAATACCCGCGCCCCTGTACCGCGCAGGCGAGGACTAAGATAAACGGCTAACCTATAATTACAGGATCGATTGTCATCAAATCATCAGCGAAATACTTTTCAGTTATTGGAATGTAACTCAAAAACTGCTGGATTGAATTCGATGAAATTTAAATGGGACCTCGGAAGTATACTCTACTAAACAAAAAAGATTCATCAAAATCGGTTCATATCCGACAAACAAACATAAAAATATATATATACGGTCTATACGAATTTAGAAACATCCTTTTATTGAAGTTGGTTAAAACAGTAATACCAACGGCACGGCTATGAATCTGTGTACACGAGTGACAAATAATTAATAACAATAATAATATGTGTGTTGTAGGTTGGGCGGCAACCGCATAAACTTCGAGAAGTGCTTAGTGCTGAGTCGTCACGTGAGCACTCAGCTGGCGAGCCGGCGACTAACGAGCGAGCACGCGGCCGCGCCACCGCTGCCGTCAGCACATCGCTCCGTGTGGCGGTTCCTCAACGATCGGCCAACGCTCTCGGAAACCGGTACGGTAACCGCATTAAGGTACAAGTCTGAGACCGACCGCAGGCTGATTGAACTGCAAGCGACACTACCGGTTTGTATTAATCTCTATGAAACTGATGCCGTGCGCGGCAACACTGCAGCCTGGAGCCGCGGCGCGCAGCGACCACAGGCTACAGCACCAGTGGGTGTGACGAACGCACAGAGTTCACATGTTAAAAATATCGACTTTTTCGGAATGTGATGAAGAGTACTAATGTTGTTGTTGGTCCTCCAGTTCTTTACGATACATCCAATCGAAATTACCGCAATAATTTGGCATTTGGAAAGCAATAGGAAAGTCATTGTGCAGTCGTGGCATGTCGCCGTGCTTGGAATAGAGGCGACCGTGACAGCACCTAGCTGCAGTATGGCCTCCGGTCGCAGACTGCGGACTTGTACCTTTAAGTGACCCAGAGACAGTCGTTCGCAATTGTAAATTTTTACGTCATTGCAGTATAAATTATCGTCTATAGAGGCAATTGAAGCCATTGTCATTCGCGACTACGTGATCAAAGGCGAATGTTGGAATTTTTGATTGAAGCCCATTTGACAATCGCGAAAGACTTAATCAATTGAACGTCTCGTTGTGCAATTGACAGATTTCGGTCATTCGCTCACTAGTCTAGAAACATGGCGGATGTGAATTCTACATCATCGTTCGTCTACCTTTTCTACTGGCCAGAAAGTATATGTGGGCGAGCAATATTTCGTTTTTTATGAGGTAGGTTGGCAAACGAGCAAGCGGCTCGCCTGATGGTAAGTGATACGTCGTAAGAGGTATTTGTATGGAGAAATCTTCGTTTATTTTAAGTTGATATTTTAGTAGGCTAGCATCGTTACACGTTAAAGTTTGTGGAAACAATTGATACAAAATTATAATAAGTAAATTTCAGTCAATTTTGAAGTCATCCTGCCTATCCCAGCTTACATTAACTCACTAACGGCCCGTCCCAATAATCTATCTTTCGCCGGTTTACCTTACTAGAGTTAGATATTTGACACTATTTGTATGGATGTTATGTCAAATTTCTATCGGTAGTAAGGAAAACTGTGGATAGATAGATTATTGGGATCCCCCATAAGTAGAAGTAGCTTTATCAGATATATAAATGAAAAATCCTGACGAGCATTATTCTATAAAATGGTCCTGATATGCTCTAACAGAGGGTTACGCAGCTGATGCGTGTATTAGCAAAAAACAGGGTGACGACTATGTAGTGCAGAAATTACCTTTGCCCATTAGACTCGAGGAAAGTATGTATGTATGTCTGTTAATCTACACCATAATACTAGTCGATGGCTAGTTTTAAATGCTATTCAACACATTATTTTCTCTATATCCTAGGATATATACAGGATTCCTTACTTTGAGTGAAAAACACCTTTATCTCTTTACCACTAGTATCACCCAGCGGCACCACCCGCGTAAAAAAAAGACATTTCAACAAAAACATTTTCCTTAAATAAAAATAATGTTAAGTCTGCATATAAGCTTCCTTGCCATTCCAAAGTTCACAAGAAACTGCAAGACAATTACGTATTTAAGGTTAAACGTTTTCCATACAAATTAAACTACGCATTTTTGAGTTCTCTGGAGCGAATTTAAAGTTATTGTGAGTTAACATTGTCCTAATTTGTACTCATATTTGCGCAAATCAATGATATAGTTAAACATCAGCGTGTTATCTTATTGTTTTACCATCGCCAAATCGTCTGATTTTACGTTTGTGTGGTTCAATTTTATACATATAGCTACATTATTATTGTACGTTATAATATCTTGACAGTGCAAGTAAGCTACGTTGTCAGATGGTGCGTGCTAGTAGAGTACATTTTCTGGGAGAGTAGGACCGCGCTATATCACGGCTTGAACGCGACGTTGCCACTCTGTGCGACATAAAATAAATTCATTTTCTTCCACTCAGTTCTGCTGTCTTTGTGTTACCAGACTCGAGCTGTTAGCTATTTTAGTTATTTTTTACGTTTGTGCACTACTTCCGATCGAAATGTATTAGTTGAGTGTTTTTGCACAAAATTAGTAATTACCATAACCTTCATTAGGTATATTATTTTACTGTTGATGTAAAAAAATGGAAGCTACCTAATGCTTAGATTTTTTTTGTTTCCAGCGACATTATCGACTCTTGTTATGCTTATTCCAAAATTACTTACATTAATTAATGACCTTGAAACACAAAAACCCAAATAAGAGAGTGCTAAAATAGTGAGTTTTTTGCCTGATATAGGTACTTATTAGATGACTCGAGTTACTTTTGACTATCTGCCACTAGCAACACTGGTTCAGACGTTTTGACAGTTTTCAATTTCATATTTTTCATATGTCATTATTACTGAAGTTGCAGTGGTGATGCTGAATTGCTGATATTTTATTTTATTCCGTGTGACTGACTTCTCGAGTAATATTCCATGTGTTATTTGTTTGTAGTATTTGTTGTTATTACGTTGTTTTTGCAAAAACTTTTGTGCGATATCATATTGTCAAATATTGTGCAAAATGCAATCTCAGAGATCCAAAGCGAGCTATAGAGCTCACAGATATTCTGGGCCTAAGAGAGGCCGTAAAGCATCCCGTGCTCAACTCAAGAGGTTTCATGGTGATACTAATACCACGTAAGTAATTGAAACTATTCCATTATATATTATGTACCTACTACATAATGTATTGAGTTTATTATTATTCACGACATTTTTTGCGATGTTCAAACTTTTCAATATACCTAGGTACTTACCTACTAAACCAATGCTTCTTTTTGATTACAGACATGAAGATTTATGGAGAAAAAAAACAAAGCCTAACGAACCCATCGAAAACGTTAAAAAAAAAACCAAGGTCAGCTGCGGATACCCAACATGAAAAAATGTTACTTTGTGTGCTACATCTCACCAGAACAACCCATAAAAGTAATAGAAATAGAACGAGATGAAGATTTTATTGCTGGAATGGTCCCGATACTGGTAGCATTTTAAAAAAAATGTGTTTTACCAGAAATTATTCTAAGAAGGGTTAAAAAAAATGCTAAGTGCTTAGATCTATGAATATACACTATTGAAATGATGTAGACTTTTATTTATTACACAAGTGTCTGCCCGCGGCCCTGCCCGTGTTACGTCTGTATAAAAAGTAACCTTAGTCACCCTCGGAACCCTATACTACTCAAAATCAAGACGATCCTTCGCTCTGTTACAGCAACAGAAAAGACATAGGGTAATAAAGTATAGGTATCTAATTCAGGTTGAGGCTTAGGTATATTAGAATGTCACTGATAATATTAGTATCTATTCATATCGTTATCTAAAATGACGAATAAAGGTTTCTCAAAAAACTAAAACATAAATGCCCAAAAATAACACGATAAGCCCAGGTTCGAACCATGCACCTTTGTTCCCATGCGAAAACGTTTCTACGGATAGGCTAATGGGAACTCTGTGAGATGGACGAATTTGTTAAATAGCTACTACAAATTCTTAATTTGTATGTGTGCGTGCCTAAGGATTATGTACTATTACGTAATCTGTGGTATAACAAGAGTTGAGAATTATTATCCATTTTCTCGAAATCCGAGTAATAAATAGTTTCAGTTATGTTTGTAGTGTGTTAATAAATAAAGATGAAGGGCGCAAAATCAAGCATTCTTATTTAATCCTCCCATATTTCATTAAAATAAATTAATATGCAATTATCAAGAAAACAGCGCCATCTAGTGGAATTTGTTTCTTAGCTGACCCTAACGTTTTACGTTAAGTAGTAATAAAAAAATATGATTTTTTGAAAAATGGCGCCTTTTTTCTAGTTTTGATAGCACAAGTAATCAGTAGTGCTATTATGTACCTCAGTTGCAAAAAAAATGGTAGCTATTTGTTACTTTTGTCAGCTACAGTCATCGACTTACTAACATTTTTGCTTACTGGAGTTGTCAAAAGTGACATAGAGCTGACTTACATTTCAACTCATTTCAATCAACATTCGGCAACAACTGAGATACGTAATAGCTGTTGAGCTGTCCCAGTGGTCAGAAGTAACCAACACTTCGTAATTATCGAGTTTTAGTGTGATATTGTGTTTAGTTTAGGGTTATATTATTATTTATAAAGATGTTATTCCTTTTGCAGCTCTAGAATTGGTATCGTTCGAACGCGAGCCGCCCGTTGACAATCTCGAGAAGGAACGCTTGAAGCGATTGCGTGGAGGTAGCTAAGATTACGTTTACACGATCGCGAGCGCTGTCGTGCCGCGAACATTCCACTCCGCTCGGAACAATCACTGGCAGAAGTATGTGTTCCAATTCTAACCGCACCACCCCTTAGTGATCCTTACAACCAACACCTACAAACACACCTTGCCTTATAAAACGTGGACTATGCACTCCTCTTAAGGCGCTGCCAAAAGCCAAATAGCCGTAAAATGATATGTTTTTCGTCGCACAGTTTAGACACACTGTCTGTTTAGTTACTGATACAAACTTGAAAAAATACAGTGCATATTTATAAAACTTATATAATAATACTGCACAATATTTATCCGGCACCTTGAAAAAATTCGCAAATAAAACTACAGAAAAATCTTTCGTTTTTTCTCAATATTTTGAGTTACTTAAGTTTAGTAAGCAGAAAAAAGGTAATTTATTAAAGTAAAGATATAACTTTTTTACCCTTGTGGCTTCTTTTATTTTTAAACATATTCAAACTGCGAAATAGTTATCGTGTTTACAGACACGCGCTTGGTCCTGTCACGGCCAGTGCTTCACCCGCCCAAATACCTAAAAGTTTGCTCCTGCACGGCCTTCAATCATGTTTTTGTCTCGGGACTGACTTTAGTCCACGTTTTATAAGGCGGATCTTGATCACATCACACGTTGACTTCATCAAAAACATTTAGTAGTGAATGAGACACTTCGCTGTAATTAACAATTTTTTTCTTGGTGTTGTGGAAAAATGTGACTACAGCCTTTACTATAGCTCTTCATGCAATGTATCCCGTGTCCAAAATTATTATTATAGATAGCAAAGTGAAAACTTTTCATTAAAAGCGATAATATTTTGAACAGTTGGTAGTGTATAGAGTTTACTCATAAGATTCGTTTGAGTCTCGTAGAGTGAGGTGATAAACTTGAGAATATTAACAGTAAAAAAAGTTAAATAATAAATTATTTTTAGCCACATTACATAAGGTAAATAGGTTTTAATAAGCATGTTTATGTGATCTTCTTATACGATAACGTGCACGAAAATTACAGTATAATAGTACAACGGTATAAATATGAAAAAAAAACGACTTGTCTTATGGCAGGTTTACACTGTGCGATCTAGCATGATAGCAAATGACCGTAAGTCTGTATCGGAAGGACAATTAAGCATAACGCCCTTGTGGCATGAACAAAGTAAAAGTAAAATGACCTACTAGTAAAACGTATAGAATTAAAAACTCCTTACACATAGGACTACCGAAACGGCAAATCGTCATGCCAGGTAAAAAGGTGGCACAGAAAATAAACCCTATAAGTTTAATTAAATTTTTAAGAACCACTCCATTCGTCTCTCTTTAAAACATTTCCAAAAACTCATACCAATTTTATTGGTTGCATATTGATTCTATTTTTAGCCATCACGCAATAAACAATTTTTTTACTATATATAAAAATAAACGGAACCTGAATTTCGTCCATTTTATTAGCAATTATTCTCGAATACATCCGGCACTACTTTCCCACCTATTGCTCATATCAAACTTAAGTAACTATAATATTATTGTACTTTAATGTACGTTAAGTAAGAGACATACAGATTGTACTGTTATGATATTATAATTTATTGAGCAGCTGGACTATTATGCATCTCAGTTGCAATCAAATGTTGATTGAAATGTAAGAAAATAGCGGCTTTATGTCACCTTTGTTAGCTCCAATCAACAGCATTACTGTTTATTGGAGTTGTCAAAACTAACTTAAAAATGCATTTTTTGTAGATTTTTATCTCCATTATCAACTTAACAGCTTAACTGTTTACTGGTGTTGTGGAGAGTTGTGAGATACGTAAAATTTCCAGACGTTTTACTATGAAGTCATTTTACTTCTGTTGTTCATCCCACAAGGGCCTTATGTGTAGATTTTCTTTTGAAAGGGACCTCTAATGAAGACCCACCTTCTGTGAACATAATACCAGTTGCTATCGTTTTCGAGTCGCTTGGTGTAAACTTGCTAGAGAAATTATACTTGTATGTTTTGGCCTCACTTAGCGAATTGAATTTCTAATATGTGTCTATATTCTTACTTATATAAAAAGGTAATCAATTAACGTAAAATTTTATAGTAGTACAGCTGTCGTGGATTGATCGAATCTTCATGTAACTATAGGATTTGCTATGTATGTTTTAAATAGTAAGTAACTGAAACTATTTATTTCTTATAAATGTATATGGAATATAATGAAGAGGCCATCTAAATACACAAGTTCCTTACTCATCAGTATTTACATTTTAAATGTGTCGCCATTTCAATGAATCTCGTTATAGTAGGGTAATGCTATTTGTTTTATTAATTTTATGATTTATCAGGAGTATTTAAACGAAAATTGATCTCATTTAAGTTTGATTTTTTGTCATTTTTTTATTTATATTTGCTGTATGTGTTGATTATTTACAACAGCATTGTGAAGTGGTTTACGTAAGTAACCCATACTGCAGCAGCTATATTCGGACATAATGTTCTTTTCATTATGTCTCACCAGTACTTTAGCAGTCTCCCTCCATTAATATGGGGTGTAACTATTATTTATTATATTTAAAGTATATTACATTAGTTTCCTTAGAAAACTTCTAATAATAGACTTGTAGTGTCATTTTAACATAAGTTTAGAAATAGAGCGTATGGTTTTATAGTTAATATAATGAGTCGAGATTATCTGAGAGTGTCGGCGTATAACGCGTTCCAAATAAGAATATGGTTGAAAATCCGGATTGGTCAACAACTATTTATGCATACGGTAAACTAAACACTGAAAATTAAAAGAATTAGTAATAAAATATGTACATAAGTATTTCTTCACACAACATGTTTTTCTTCCAATAAAATTGACGTTTTAGAATTTGAAGATGTTTACATGAACATATTAAAAAGTTAATTATTACATAGTACATAACTTGCAAATAATATATTGCGGAGCGCATAATTTGTTGGTACAAGTTCTTGTTACAGTATTGATTGTCTTTTAGATTACAATTTTAACTAATCTATTATTATGGTTTGGAAGATGTTTGTAACGCTACTTTTGCATGGTATCAGTGTTATATTACGTGCCGATCCAGTCGTATTCTTATTTGAAACTCATTAGAATGTACAATAACTTCGTAGGTAATATGGACAGCAAAATATAACTAGTAGGTAGTATGTTACAGTCGGAACTCTTCACGTTTAACTACTTTTGAATTACATAAAAAAATATCTTTTCTCTGCGGCCCAAAATTATACAAAGCCACTGGAACCGAGATCGTATTTGGCCGCTGTCAGAATAAGCTATTTTCACTGCGGTCCCAATTGGCCATAATCGATATTAGCGCGATAAAAGTCGGTCCCTTTCACCGTGAGCGTGATTACGATGGCCCACGCTACGTCATCGATGACGTCTTAACTGCCGCCATATTGACGATTACATGAACCATGCTCTACACCATAATCGTCGTGAGCGTTCTGTCAAAAGTGACAGGTGTTTGTTTATTTCTACAATGTATTTACTGGCGTCCCTTCTTTTTGATGTAAAAGTTGTAAAAGTCGGTCCATCCATTCCATTATTTCTTTTTAATCCACACACTACATAGTTAACCTTCACACTATGCACGATATTTTTATGAATTTATTTTTCGCGCGCAAATGGTTCGTTATTGCTACAACTTTGGTCCGAATTAAAAACACGCTTACAGTGCCACGAGCTGTCAAAATCGCGATATTTGTCTCGGACCAGCTTTGGTAGACGATAGCACTGTGAGCAAAATTATCGCAAAACGGACCACGGTATTTATCTAATTCCTGAAACATTCTTGATAATTGAATTAACATAATAAAATACAACTAAACCGATACCACTTGCAATAACTGATCAAAGTGTCGCAACATATGTAGTTAGAGGGGGTTTTTGTTCGACATGTTTGTTGTTCTAACCGGTAAAGAGTTATAACTGTAACCATATACTACCGATTGTATATATTTAATAGTAAATATCTAGAGTTCTGCATTTCAATACTAGTTTTAAGTTTACGATTGATATGTATGGGAAATGCGCAGTGCGTTTTATGCACGTGAATCGATAATTTAAGGCTAATAACTAAGTAAAGTTACTTATTACGAGTATAAGTGAGGTTTATTAAAAAAATAACTGTTTATAAATAGTATTATGAATGCTGCGTAATATTATCAATATAATACATCGTTTAACTCAGAAATTTAAATTCTCTTACCAAGATGTTAATGAAATAAAGCTCTACAAGCTTGTTGCCCCGTTAAGAGGTTTTATCTATTTTTAAATAACTAATTTTAAAATACCAAACGCATTTATGAAAAGTCCAACGAAACAAAATCGGAGACAAAGTTTACATTTTAATTATAAATTATATGAATATCGGAAATAATTTGTGATACTGGAGGATTTTATCTCTAATATTCTCAGAGGGCCTTAAAAAGGCATGTACTACATAACGAAGTAGCTATAGCCTACCTCGTATTCCGCCTAGTGCGAAAAGTATTGTACCTATTTCGATTTTATTTAATACGATTATAATCTCATGTCATGAAAACGAGCATATAACTTGAGCGCAGCCCAAATGTGACGACTAACGGCCGTTTTCAATAATCTATCTATCGCCGGTTTACCCAACTAGAGATAGATATTTGACACTATTTGTATGGACGTTATGTCAAATTTCTATCGGTAGTAAGGAAAACTGTGGATAGATAGAATATTGAAAACGGGCGTAAGCGTGTCGATTACTGTCAGTTAATCTACCGCGTTTGTCTGCAACTGTTTAATAATAAACACTATGTTTGTGAACTATTTTTAAATTACTAATGTTTCTCCGGAAAATATGTACTTAATTAGGTTAGTATGATTAGTGAGTGTGTGTGTGTTTTACTATTATGTATTTGTTTGTGTTTAGATAATTTGCTTTATTGTATTAAGATTGCCATGTTAATTTAGAAGTAGTGTATCGTCAATGTTTTGTCACTATAGTCTATCTATAGAATCAATAACCGTGGACTAGTCTTTTATTACAAATTAGCAGTGCTGTTTCGTATTCATGGATTGTGTTCACCTGATCTGTTTAGTTCAATCTCATCTACACGCTTAGTTTAGAGACAAGTCTGCATGTTTACTAACGTAACTACGTCTCACACACGTTACGTTAGTAAACCTGTATAAAATATGCTTTGCCGTACAAACATGATTTCTCCATTGTGAAAAACATTTTTTTGTAACTTAGGTGTAAATATTGATATGAAAGCTGTGGTGGTATTATATAAAAATTACTTAATGGAATTTAAAGTTTCATGTGCATAGATATTAGAAAGTATATAGACATGTGATCTTTATAGACAATATGTTATCTTATGTAATAAGCTAAATATCGTAGCTTGAAGAACATCATTACACTAGGAGGACTGGCTGTGATAGCACGAGTGTGACTAAGCAGCCAGGATTATCGTCCGACATAGTTAGAGATTGAGAAAATACGATATAAGTATCTCTGACCATCTGGTTACAGACCGCTTGTCGTTGCACCTAATAACATTTCATTTGTCCCGCCTAACGCGTGTGAAGCGAGTTGAATTGTGCGTGTGGATAGTCTCTTCAGTATCAACTGAGGGGCATTAAACAAAAATTACTTGGCGAATAGTTATATGAACACTCTTTCAACAATGTAATATTAGACTAGCCCTGTGTTTTGATATTGATTCAATATTACTCTCTTTGCACTACACAGTGTATTTGTGGTCAGCGTTTTCGCATTTTGCGATTTAAATATTATTGTGTTATATAAAAATATGTGTGTCATTCTTATTGATGTCATATCTATATATTCCATACTTTATCCGCCGATTATTATAATAGAGCCAGCGCTAGGCTTACTCGTAGTAAATATATAGGTAAATGTGTTTGATTTCGTTACCTAAATACATTCCATTCTTGACAGACTGAAATGTGTACTTAACTTTTCTTATGTTTATTTATACACTTAGTATGTAGAACAAAACCCAGTCGTATTTTAATATGTACCTAACACTAATACAGTATTGATGTATGCTTTAATTAGGTCCACTACAATTTTAAGTACATAGTTATATTGTTCCACACAAACAACAGTATAATTAATTAGATGTAAATATGTAATTGCGTCACTGCCGTTGAAATTCTAACTTATTTTATAGACCTGTCTAATTGTGATATACATACTAAAATTCTTAATCAATGAACCTCATATTTTAGTTTTCTTTGGGACTGATATTTATCCTGTGATATGCGTTTAATATTATTTTTACCTTCTACATTCCTTATTGTCTTATGTTATCTTTAAACGCAACTTAGATACAAAATTCGTAATCATAACTATCATACTCCTATATGGATAATATAGAAAAAATAACAATAAATTATAAATTCAAAGTAGTTTACTGATTATATACTTGTTATCTATCATATTAGTATAGTAATAAGTCTAATTGTCACAAATTCTAAAAAAAAAATTATTATACTCAAAAACCTATGCGATATATTAAACTATCATTGTATTAACTAACCATATTTGTTTTAATCAATAACCCTTGTCTCGTATTTGTTCTAGTAATTCAATGTAATATCAAAGAACATGTTTCAATATACATACAAAACATAACGCCTTTACTCTCAAGAGGAAGTCTTTGTAGAAAGAGTATAATAACTTTCCAATATCTACCAACATTTGTAGAATAACATATATATATGTTATTTTCTAAATGTTGGTGTAGGTAGATTAAAAGTCCAAGCAACTATTGATAATTTATTTAATAACTTTCATATTTCGTTATTTAAATAGATCCGACTGAACTTGAATAAATTTGAGTGTACATACCTACTTACATGATATATTTAACATTTAAAGCAGTTTTGAAAGCGACCCATTTCAACAAAGATTTAAAAATCGTAGAATGTAATTTCAAGTCTAATCAAATGATTATGCAATAAAATACTAAAATTACACTTAAATCAAAAAATTAAGATTAAGAATACTTAATATAACATTTTTGTTGATGATATATCATGCATATGATCACAAGTGTGGCAGGGCACATAGAACTATACCTAAAAATACTTTCAGATTATGTAGAATTAATTTTACAGAGAGAACAGGTGTTTAGAAAGAAATTTCTAGTTCCTTACTTAGTGACCTAGGCAAAGTTGTACGCAGCAATATATAAGTGTAAGATCCTAGGATTATTTTGTAGATTTTAATATGCAGTAATCTAGCACCTCATCGGGGTCCCATCTGGGTTCGTAGGCATTTTCGGTTTACAGACTTTTTTCCTACCTTCGGCGCTGCTGACGATCGTGCATGTAAAAGTGAAGTAACCGCACGACGATGACTTTGTGTAGTACGTATGAGAATACTGCTTCCTAATGTTGTTCTCATCGTCCAGTGATCGGGTCACTGACTTGGAGACTGACACGTATCGGTTGTCGTCTGGCTTGTGGCTGTAAAGTGACCGCAAGTCTTTTGGATGGACGCTTCTACCGTAGGCGGCGGGGTATGTGTACTTGATTTGACCAGTCCCTGGAGTCAATGTTACGGTCTGCGCTTGTGAGGGAGAGTTTTTGGAGCCCACCACGTATGTTTTATCCTTTGACGCCACGGATTTGACACTGCCAGTGAACCCAATCGGTATCGTGTAGCCGCCGGTGCCGGGGATGCGTTCTCCAGGTTGATAAGTTTTTCTTTCGTCCGGGTGTTCAGAGTTATCCTGTGTAATTTCGGCATCATGATCTGATAGAGAGCCCAACAATATATGTTGTGTGTTACCACCTGTTGTTTGTCGAACGTCTACTCCGTTCCGCCTTGAGCTGTGTAAAGATTGATGCGTCGCTCCTGGGTCATGAGAAAGCTCATTGTAATTATACTCGCCTTGTTCTACTTCAGGATCAACATTGCCTTCAGGTCCAAAACCGTCATCGACATCGTAATCCTCATTTTCATCCTTGTCAGTAGTATATTCGTAGTCAGCGTTGTTGGTACTGTAAGTCGGCTGGAAAGATCTTCTACTTTCTATAGGCGGGGAGCGAGTTGGAGTGATCGGTTCGCTGTCCGATTTATGGTGATCTGAATGCGTATGAACACTGTACTCAGTGCCTATATTTTTTTCACTTGTTTCATCTATCCTTTCTGTACTAAATTTGATATCGAAAGGTATGTCGGTCGAAGGAGTGACATCTGTCGAAGTAATGTCCCTGTCTGAACTGGATTCCGGTGGGCTTTCAGTACTTAAAAGGTCAACATTTATATTCTTGTTGCTTTCGTCATATACATCAATTTTCTCGAAAGGTAACCTGTTAGGGAATACAGCATCTTTATCTAAACTAGCTCCTGATTGTGCCGCCCCATTATATGTAATCCCGTATTTGAATGTACCACGCAGCTGTGATTGGGACATTCCTGTCCTACCGCTAGATTGAGCTGAAGCGGTTCCGCCACCTACAAATGGAGTTTTCTGCTGGTCGTGAGATGCTTTGTCTCCGTCTTTGAAAGGTGTAAATCCAATTTGAGCTTGTGATGAAGTACTACCTGGACCTCTTGCCTGTGCATCAGCCATACCTCCTTTGACGCCCCCGTGCACTTGCGAGTTAGATGAGTGCAAAACACCTTCGCTTTGTGATCCTGTCAGTATAGAACCGGTTTCTGAACCTAAATTTACGTTGGCTTGGGATTTATTGTTTCGGCCACTTCCTTGGGCATTGCTCGATGCCCCTTTTTTATCACCTGTTACTTCGCTGTTGGCGCCTTTATTTTCTCCAGAAATTTCGGCTTGCGCTGAAAAAGATCCACTGCCCGTATAAGCACCGTGAACATGAGTTTGTGCGCGACCCTTGTCATTTCCACCTTTAGACGCCGCTGTAGCTATGGTTCCATTTGCTCCTTGAGAAACGCTCGCTTCAGCTTCGGAATCATCTCCATCTATAGCTGTGGTATTTGGATCGATCACATTTTGTGGCACACCTATACAAGAAACAAAAAGCAAAGAAGGCAACATTAATAAAGAGAATCTTCTGTAGTAGTGTAGTTTTTTTACTCGCTGCAGACTGCGTCATAATTCATTGAGCATGTTACGCGGGCGCAACGCCGCTATTGATATAAACGAGTGGGTCATCAATGATAAGTGAACGGTCCGGTGTGCGGTGTATAGGGTGGTACAATATTGTAATTGTAATTTACCCTCGCCTGCTTACTGCTATATGTGCAGGGTTAATTTAGTATAAATAACGTTTAAAATAAACATTTTGCCTGGTTGTGTATTATATCATTATTCTTAATTATACATAGTATTTTTTATAAATTTTACGTGTTATGTATTGCAAATATATTGCTTTATCCTCATATTTTCTTCTCATTTTATTACTAACTGAAATAACGACTAAAAATTATTCACTAGCGATACTGCTTAACGATAGCAATAATGCACATCACTGCACCAGCCCATAAGACCCGCGAGTGGGTGAGAGAGCGAAATACTCACGGCTCAGCTCCCACGTTTTACGACCCATTCTGCAACGAGTATAAAAAACCCATTCTATAGTTATATGACTGAACTGTGAACGTGTGGGTGAAAATTGGAATATAGTCCCTTCAAGGATTTAGCAATTAGTTATTCTCCTGCACATGTGATATGGATAGACAGGCAGGTCGGACACTAACGTTTAGCCCAACAACCTGCATTTATCTCTGATATCTTCTGATTTTTATACCTCTGCCTATGAAATTGAAAGTTTTTAAACTGTATAGTTTGCAGTGTGATGTCTCCAAGTAGATTATTTAGAATTTTGGTTTTCGTATTGTTTTCGTTGGTTGTGGAATTCCATCAAGTAAATAATAAGTTTTTGAAAACAGGTGGTCGCTAGCCTCAGGTCAGGGGAGGGGCAAATCCACAATGCGCGGTGGATCACCGTCGACTTGTAAAAAAAATAGGCAATAGATAACAAAGAGTACAAATTGTGAGTTTTTGAAGTAATTTATATCTTAACGGTGGAGAGAGGGGCACCACTATCATGTTTCTGCCCAGGTTCGACAAATCGTAGATCCGGGGCTGGTGCTCCCTGATCCTTATACCTACTTTGATATCTCTGTAGCTGTGACCATGAAACTTTTTGAGTACGACCTTTAACCTGGAGCCAATACTCCACAGACCACTCAATTAAAATTATGTGCATGGATTTAAGAATAGGCTAGACATGAGAAAAGAGTATACTTTTTCTTTTTTAGGACTAGCTACCGCACGTGGAAACACGGTGCATATATTTTTGATCGCCGTCGTTCTTTAAAGTTTGATTTCAACAACACACTCCGTGGATACTACAGATACCAGACCATAGACGAAAGTCATTATCTATGTATAACTGTTCACCAGCTTTTTAGAATATATTTTAAACACTTCAAAGATTGTGCTATGTCATATCATACGAAGACCGGCTTGCCACACTCTTTAGCTACTGTTACGTCAAAATAACACTACTTTTTCAGATATGACAAAATGATGTCCCTCCACAAAAGCCTTAAAGGAAGAGTTGAAGTTGAAGATCATGACGTCCAACGATGTAAGCAAACAGAATTCAAGTCTACAAAGAAATTAAAACGGTATAACTCCGCTTCTACTGAGGTCGTTTATTTATTTTAATGAAGGCGAATGTGCTTTCGATTGAAATTTTATAGGTATGTGAACTTAGGCGATACGAACTCTATAGATTTATATTTGTTACGTCTGTAATCTTTATCTTTAGGTTAGTAATCGACATTTCGGTTAACAATTATTAACACTTGCAATGCATAATTATTATAACTTCAAAATCTAAAAGGATAAGAGATTTTTAACAATTATCAAGGAATCTCTGACAGTGACGCAATAGTGTACTCAATGGTGGCTTACGCGAACCGTAAATGAAACGAACGCATAAGTGTTGGAAATAGGTATTAAAACCATATATACATAGGTCACACAAAAACATTCCGGAATTGGCCAGTTACATATAAACAATATTTAAAAAGATATTACTACATTTGAAAATGGAACTCTTTAGCCGTAGAATAATGTTTGTTTCTTATGATTGTCAATTGTTTTCACATTCGGTCGTCAATTTAAAAATTGTGTGATCACTTTAAAATGGAATTAACTCGGCAAAATTTCATAGCATATTTTTTTACGGTTTTAAGTGTAATTTGACGGCTCAGCAGAGCCTCGTTCGGCTTCAATGTGCTTTTGGCGAAAAAGCAATATGCAAGACGACCATTTATAGCTAGTTTGCAGAATTTAATCGCGGTCGTGTCAATCTCCATGATGAAATTCGTAAAGGTCACCCGTGCGCCGCTGTGAATAACAAGAACATTGATGCTGTGCGCCGTATGATTGAAACAGGCTAATATGTGACCTACCATGAGATCCGGACATCTTTGGACATAGGCATGAGTAAAATACAGTCAATCCTACACAAACATTTGGGTGTGAGAAAGCTGTGTTCTCGATGAATCCCACACAATTTGACCGATGCTCAAAAAACAGACCGCATCACTTGGTGCCATGCTATGCTTGCCAGATACAACGAAGGGGCTTCAAATTTGGTGTGGGACATAGTAACAGGTGACGAAACATGGAATTAAAGCTATGATCCCAAAACGAAGCAGCAATCGAACGTATGTGTCTATAGAGATGAGCCGAAACCAACCAAAGTGGCGCGCGTAAAAAGTGCCTCGAAACGGATGATTGCGTCTTTTTTTAATAAAACTGGACACGTAGCCACTGTGGCTTTAGAAAATTGTCGTACCATGAATAGTGACTGACACGACCATTTACCGGAAATTATTGGCAAACTCCGTGAAATTAATGGTAAGCGCCGTATCATCTTGCACCACGACACTGCAAGCTCCCACACGGCCAGACAGATAAATGAGTTTTTGAAGGCGAAAAACGTACAACTTATGAGTCATCCAGCATACAGTCCCGTAAAGACCGTGTGATTTTTTCTGTTCCCAAAAATCAGGAACCAATTACTCGATCAACGGTTTTCATCACCAGAAGAGGCTGTCGAAGAGTATCAAAAACACGTATCTGACGTCACCACGGAGCAGTGGCACAAATGTTTTTAAAATTGGTTCAATCGTATGAAAAAGTGCATTGACACAAAGGGAGAATATTTTGAGAAACAATAAATTAATTTTTGACCTATAATAGCATTTTTTTATTATTGATTCCGGAAACTTTTAGCGCGCCCCACGTATACATGGCTGGGAACCATATTTTTTATCAAAATGCTATATAGAGCGGATGAACGAATGCTCCATAGAATACTAAGTAGTCAAGAAGGGAAGAGAATAAGCATGCTGAAATGGTTATGCGCTGGCCATATTTCCCGAAGTACTAACAAGTGCTGGATCCGACACGAGGTGAAAGTTCGACCTGCGCAATACTACTGGTATTTACGTGATGCAGACAGCTGATCGGTGTTCAGTGCATTGGAAGGGGCAGATAATTGTCGAGCGTTAAGGTACTGAAGTGGAGAGTTACTATAGTAATGATTAGGAAAGTTAGAATTAAGAATAGATCAATTTACCTGCATTATCAGTAAATCCAGTGCCCTGAAAAAATACAAAACATGATAAGTTATAACTAGTCAACATCAATCATTTGCAGTTCAACCAAATATATTGAATATAATTTTTAGTTATTCTTACTTCTAATACTACTTCTTACCCCATGATTGTCGTATCCGTAGTTACCAGATCCAGTTCCACCATACGGTCCATTATGTCCTGCTCCAGTTGTGCCAATACCATTATATGGACCGTTTTGTTCTCCTCCAGACGTGACCGTTGCACCATGTGGGCCGTTTGATCCTCCTCCAGATGTGCCAACGCCAGTAAATGGTCCGTTCAGTCCGTTGCTGGTTATGGCATTTCCACCATTAGATCCATTTGGTCCTGTTCCCGTTGGACCATATGGTCTGTTTGGCACCCCTCCGTTTATACCAGTACCACCATAGAGTCCGTTTGGCCCCACTCCGTTTGTGCCAGGTCCACCATATGGAGTTTCACTACCGGTGGTACTTGCTCCTCCGTACGGCCCATTTGATCCTTCTCCGGTTGTGATTCTTGGGCTGTAGGCTCCGTTCGTTCCTACTCCAGTTGTACCTGGTCCACCATATGGTCCGTTTGGTGCCCCTCCAGATGTACTTGCTCCATCATAAGGTCCGTTAAGTACACCTCCGGTAGAGCCGGGTCCACCGTATACCCCATTTGGTCGCAATCCAGATGTGTCCGTTCCACCATAAGGTCCTTTAGCGCCTCCGCCATTTGTACCTGTACCGCCATATGGCCCACTTGGGCCAAATCCTGTTGTACCAGTAGCACCATAGGGGCCGTTAGGGCTTCCTCCAGTTGCACCATTTCCACTGTAAGGTCCATTTGGTCCGATACTGTTAATGCCTGTTCCACTATAAGGCCCATTTAACTCGCCGTCAGGGGTACCTTGTCCTCCATATGGTCTATTTGGCATCCCTCCAGTTGTTCCTGTTCCACCATAAACTCCGCTAGGTCCTTCACCGTTAGAACCTGTTCCACTTAATGGACTTTTTGGTCCTTCTCCATTAATGCCATTTCTTCCATATGATCCATTTAACCCTCCTCCAGTCGGCGTTGCTCCACTATTAGGTACATTATGTCCTACACCATTTGCTCCTGTTGCACCATATGGTCCATTTAGTCCATCTCCATTTATTCCTGTTCCACTATAAGGGCCGTTTTGACTGTTACCTATCGTGCTTGTTCCACCATAGGGTCCATTTATTAACCCTGTACCCCCGTATGGTACATTTGGCCCTCCTTCAGTAAGACCAGACCCACCATGTGGTCCATTTGCTCCTCCACCAATTAACCCTGTGCCACCGTATGGTACGTTTGCTCCTCCTTCAGTAGGACCAGATCCACCATATGGTCCGCTTGGTCCTCCACCAGTTATACCTGCTCCGCTATAAGGCCCGTTTGGTCTACCTGTTGGTCCTGTGCCACCGTAGGGTTGGTTTGCACCTCCACCATTCATTCCAGTACCTCCATGAGATCCAATAGGAGTTCCACTAACAGGTCCAGCTCCACCATAAAGGCCATTTTGGCCTCCAGTACCTACTCCGTGTGGCATACCATTAGATCCTCCAGTTAATGTTGAAGGACTATAGGGTCCGTTAGGAACTGTGCCTGTTTCTGCCGGTCTAACACCAGGCCCCACACCGGGTTGTGTACTTCCACCAAGACTTAAGTACTGCGGGTTGTTATTAGGATCTACAACACAACAAATATAATTGAGACCACCAGGTCCTGTGAAGGGTCCATGCACTCCCGGATGTAATCCACCACTAGGAATTCCAGGAAAACTACCGAGTTTATTGATAGGCCCCACAATTCCTTTATTAGGATCATAAGCACCGTTGCCATACCCAGGACTTCCTTGCGCTCCGTTTGCATTTTGTAGTCCTCCTACACCTGTTCCAGGTACACCAATCTGATTTGGGCCGTAACCTCCTTGTCCAGGTACATATCTACTACTAATTCCAGGCGTACCCCATTGTCCATAAGCTCCGTTATTCCCTGGTATGCCACCCCCTTGTCCAGGTACGTAACCACTACCAGCTCCAGGAGTTTCTCCTCCTTGGCCCGGGCCATAGCCTGCACTAGTCCCAGGTCCTCCACCACTTTGTCCAGGCCCGTATCCACCACTGGCACCAGGACCTCCACCACTTTGTCCAGGCCCGTATCCAGCACTAGTACCAGGTCCTCCACCACTTTGTCCAGGCCCGTATCCACCACTGGCACCAGGACCTACACCACTTTGTCCAGGCCCGTATCCAGCACTAGTACCAGGTCCTCCACCACTTTGTCCAGGCCCGTATCCAGCACTAGTACCAGGTCCTCCACCACTTTGTCCAGGCCCGTATCCAGCACTAGTACCAGACCCTCCACCACTTTGTCCAGGCCCGTATCCAGCACCGGCACCAGGGCCTCCACCACTTAGTCCAGGCCAGTATCCAGCACTAGTACCAGGTCCTCCACCACTTTGTCCAGGCCCGTATCCACCACTGGCACCAGGACCTCCACCGCTTTGTCCAGGCCCGTATCCATTACTAGTACCAGGTCCTCCACCACTTTGTCCAGGCCCGTATCCACCACTGGCACCAGGACCTACACCACTCTGTCCAGGCCCGTATCCTGTACTAGTACCAGGTCCTCCACCACTTTGTCCAGGCCCGTATCCAGCACCGGCACCAGGGCCTCCGCCACTTTGCCCAGGCCCGTATCCAACACTAGAACCAGGACCTCCACTACTTTGTCCAGGCCCGTATCCACCGCTGGCACCAGGACCTCCACCACTCTGTCCAGGCCCGTATCCAGTACTAGTACCAGGTCCTCCACCACTTTGTCCAGGCCCGTATCCAGCACCGGCACCAGGGCCTCCGCCACTTTGCCCAGGCCCGTATCCAACACTAGAACCAGGACCTCCACTACTTTGTCCAGGCCCGTATCCACCAATGGCACCAGGACCTCCACCACTTTGTCCAGGCCTGTATCCAACACTAGAACCAGGTCCTCCAATACTTTGTCCAGGCCCGTAGCCACCACTGGCACCAGGACCTCCACCACTTTGTCCAGGCCCGTATCCAACACTAGAACCAGGTCCTCCACCACTTTGCCCAGGCCCGTATCCACCGCTGGCACCAGGACCTCCACCACTTTGTCCAGGCCCGTATCCAACACTAGTACCAGGTCCTCCATTACTTTGTCCAGGCCCGTATCCAGTACTAGTACCAGGACCTCCACCACTTGGTCCAGGCCCGTATCCAGTACTAGATCCAGGACCCCCACCACTTTGTCCAGGCCCATATCCCCCATTCGCTCCAGGTACTCCGCTCCCTTGTCCTGGCTGGTATACTCCATTTGCCCCAGGCACTCCACTCCCTTGTCCCGGTCCGTAGCCTCCATTAATTGCAGGTAGTCCACTCCCTTGCCCTGGCCCGTAACCTCCATTTGCACCAGGTACTCCGCCATTTTGGCCTGGTGCATATTCTCCACCAGTTCCGGGTGTATTGGTTCCTCCGCCACTTTGCCCGGGTATATATCCACCGTTAGTTTGTGGCGTTCCATTTTGTCCATACGCTCCATGTCCATTTCCACTAGGTGTGTAAGCTCCATTCTGCGATCTAAAGAACAAAGCGTTACAAAGTTATATAATCTTGTCATTTATGATAACAAATAAATCATATTATTTAATCGTGACTTACGAAACTCCTGGAACCCCAACTCCAACCTGGTGTGGCGTATAGGGCCCTCGTTTTAAGCTCTCTGCTTCCAAGTCTGATTTTGCCACACATTCATCACAGCTCGGATCGTATATAGTTTGACTCTGAGCTTGTCCCATCCCGCTATTACCACCTAAGGAAATAATATTTATAAGATGTACATCATATTAGCTATAAATTCATGTCATAGTTAAAATGTATGTCGTTTGCTCACTTCCACGGTTTCATGACCGGTTGGTCACGGCTAAACCATTAAAGAAAAAATGCCTTAAAGTTATTTTTCACCTTGAGTCACAAGCTGGAATGTCCGTGCAGTGAACAAGTCGATATTATCTCATTATATGCACAACCATGACTGACATACTGATATACCTACTAATGTCTGGTATACTAACTGACGCTTGCCCGGGACGAATCTGCATCAGAGTGCGCTTCGGCTTTTCCTTCGTCTTTTCCATTTCCTCGATCAATTGCCAGGTATTGAGACTGAGTCTGACCTCGGTACCGACCCCGTGGTGTGTGTACCTGACGACGCACTCGGACTACTCTTTGGACTGCCGTCCCAGAAACCTTGGCGTACTGATCCTTGATAACAACATCCTTCGCTTTGCAGAACATACTCTCCTTCCTGTCATTATCATCAAATGGCTTTACCTGTTACAAAAGAATAATTATAATTAAAACAATGGACGAAGTACTAAGCAACGTTTCCTACGTAAGACTTGCCTTGACCCACATGTATATGATCCGATTGTCCCATTTATTATAATGTACCAACAAGAAGTTGTGAAACATATGCCAAGGAACTTTGTTCAACCTTGACAAAAAGTTATCTTCCAAATACATAGTGAGGGAGCGATAAACAATGTTTTTTAAACAGTGTCGTACATTAGATTTTTTTGGTTAAGTCTTAATAATAATTTTATTAGTGCTATGGCTTGTTACCTTAATCAGTCTTCGATGAAATATCTTTTAAGTTTAACTCCTAGTCCTACTATAATATAATTTAAATAGTCATCCTGTCTTCAAAGCGAGGGGTCTCAAAATCGATCCCTGGGTGGGGTAAATATTTGTGTGATGAACATAAATGTTTGTACTCGGTTCTTGGCTGGTGTGATGTGGTAATGTATGTGAGCGACACTAAGAATCCTAGTGCAGGGGGGTATATGAATGTATATTATACTACTAGCTGACCCCCGCGGTTACACCCGCGTGGTGATAGATGACAATAATAAAAAGGACCTATCCTATGTTTTAATACAGTGCCTCATCTACTGCCATTACTAAAATTCATGAAAATTGACTCTGCCGTTTGAGTGTGAAGAAGAAACAAACATACAAACATACAAACACAAACTTTCGCCTTTATAATACTAGTGTAATTAAAAATATATTTTTCTACCAACTTCCAAAAAAGAGGAGGTACTCAATTCGACTGTTTTTGTGTTTTTTACCTCATAACTTTCGCCTGGGTGAACCTAGTCTCATTTTTTTTTGTTTGAAAGCTGGGCTACCCGTGTGGTCCCATTAAAATTTCATCAAATTCGGGACAGTAGTTTGGAGTTATACTCCAATAACTGAATAGAATGGAAATTGATTAAAATTTTTCAATTGTTACTCGTTTTATAAAATCCGGGCTGGAAACATATTATATTTTAGTAGGCGAATAAGATTCAGATTCTTGAATTAGCAATATGATAGGCAGTCCAAGGTATTTCCTTTGAATTTAATTCGCTGGCCCCATTTCCAGGTGATCCTTTTATCTAAAGCGCTGTCTACGAAATGATACAATTCCCGAAAGCGATTGTAATACTAAATAAATTATTTCAATAGAGTCAAGAAGCCATATCAATGTAAATCAATATAAAAGCCGCGCTTCTTAAGATTCTCAAAGTACTAGTTTAAAAGACACCACCACTCTCAGAATACCGTCTTTGCTAAATACCATTTTTAGCGTGGGGAAATTCTGTAGTACATGTTCAGGGGTTCAGTCCTACTACTAACCTAACTAAAAATACTTTTTCATGTACCTAGTAGACGTATCAGTAAATATTAATTTTATGAAGTATAAGATGTTAATATTATGAATATTATAACTATGAAGATAAAACCGACAGACGTCAAATTTTACTTATTAAAATTGCTCCACTTAGGTCGTTTTTAGTAGTACGCCTTCTGGTGCTGTTTTCAACTCAAAGAAAACGCATCGAAATAATCAAATTTCCAAATAAAATGCCAGGCTTTGTCACATCTGACATATGTCATACCAAACAATCCAAAAGCGCGTTAAAAACGAAATGAAATTGTAAATACAGGATTGCCCAATAAATAAATAACCTTCTGCACTTTCTTGATCCTGTTTTCCTTCCATTTCTAAATTATCCGTAAGCAGTAAGTAATAATCCTTCTACTATATTTTGTAAATACCAAGTTTCTCCATTTTTATTTAAAGTATTCTAAATACATGTTTATGCCAAGCTTTATCAATCCAATGAAAATGAAATTCGAAGAACTGGCATAATACGCTGGTCGCGTCATGTCCATAGAAAAAAAAAACTAGATTGATAGTCAATCACCGTCAATGATGATATCATCAAAATAGGCGAAACTTAACAGTTACTGGAGTGCAACTTGATCTGCTCGACCGAATTTGATGAAATTTAAATGGGACTACCTCGGAATACTCTACCAAACATTAAAAGATTCGTCAAAAGCGGTTAAAAAAGCAACTAAGTTATCAGCGAACACACATAAAAATATATGTACACAAGGTCGAATTGAGAAACCTTCTCTTTTTTTGAAGTCAAAAAATAACTACTTACCGACTACTGAAAAATCAAAATTCACGCTCTGAATGTAGGGATAAAACAAGAAAAAAGTCTCATCTGAAATTGTTATGTACAAACCATTCCATATGTACTAAATAAACAACTTACATGTAATAAATATTGTATTGTGTTTGATACATATTCATAATTGTGATCACAGGATATAAGCCATCGTATACACCCTACAAACTTTTTAATAGCATTACTTCGCTACTCACTTCGAAGTATATTTAGAAGTGATGACAAAAACAGGTACTTCTTTGAATTACTGAGTGTTTAAAACATGTGTTTACCTAAAAGTAGAAAACTAAATTGTATGCTCTTCAGTACATTTACAGCTAGAGCTTGGTTTTGTTTATATATGCGGCTTATTATTGTTGAATGAAAATACGTTAGGTAATAGGACATAATATTATTGTTATAATTCTAAAGTAGACACATAAGTAGGTTTCTTAGGTTAGGTAGATATTCTCGTTTCTAATCTAATTTATTCTTCGAAATATTGCATCATTATTAATCATCATCAATCGGCCAGACACAATAGAAATTTCAGTGTTATAATGACATCGACCCTTGAGGGGATATACAGATGAAATATGTTATATACAAACGGACTAAATACATAAAGGCTCTCATGCCGCAGAAATCTAAAGTTTTGCACTATTTGGTTAGCACTTTCCTCACTATTGGCATTGTAGTTTAAAATAGTTCATCATCAACCGAGCTGCTCTAAGTGGCTCTGTGGCTCTATTTAAATATCGAAAGGCACTTAATACATTGAGATAACGTTACATGCTATAAAGTGGCAGTCACGCCGAGCCTCTCGGCAGAAAATGCTCAGCTAGCTAGTCACAGAACAAGTAATTAAACTTAATTATACTTTAGTGCTCGAAATGAATTAGGTATTCAAATATTATAAAATTAATATTATAAATATTTATACACTGCACAAACACACATGTAAATGTCCTCCAGATATCACAAAACAAAATAATCGAAACTCTTTTGAAGTACCACTCCCTAACTCATACCAATATTCTTTACCAAACGACTAAAATTTTTAACTTAAAGCCACTTTACTATCACAATTCATGCATATTAATTTAAAAAAATACTATCACAAAAAATACGTACAAAAAAAATTACACAAAGTACCTATAACTTAGAAATTCTAATAAATTAAGGACAAGGGCTTCAAGAACCAAAATGTACGGTAATAGGAATATAATGCACGAAGGAGCATAATTTTAAAACAAGTTACCTAATGATCTTAGACTGTCAAATTCCTTTATTTAAAAAGAAACTAAAAAAACATATCTATAATAATATCTCTTAAGATATATGGGCTAACAATTAAAAAAACTTGGTTAGTTAGGTTAATTAGCTTTAAGTTATATAATTAAGAGTATCTCATTATAAGCGAACTATGTTCTTTATGAAAAATAAATAATCGTTAAACCTATAACAGTCAGTGTCTTATTTAAAATATAACTCGTTTTTGTTATTAATTAAAGTTGAGAAATACTGTAATTAACTAACTTATAACATTTTTACCGCTGAGTACCTTTTCGGACACATGTTTTGTACACAGCAAATATCCCAAAACATGACCGATAATATTTATGTGTAGGTATTACTTATATTTTTAACAATGTACCAATTTTTTTTTTCAGTCGTGACTGCTAGGCGTAACAACCAGTGCGCGTCCGTATTAACTTATTTGAATGAAACTATAGGCTTAAGCGCGCAATAATTATCTGAATTGGTGGACTCATTCGGCTTTATTAATTAATTTCTCAGACCCTAATGTTATAAAATATGAGACACTATTTCGTACAAACATTCGTTAAAATTCGCAAAGCAGTGGTTCATAGTGTAGCAAAACAAATTATCGTACAAAACAAAACAACTATTCGAAAAAAATAGGTATATAATAAAACAAAAGACGCTGAAAATAAACTTGGCACTAGCAAATGCACATTTCAAGATGACTATGATAATGGGAAGACCTTACTACAAGTAATATTAATTCGTCTGATAAAAAAGCAACTACGAGTATAACTATGAAAGCAGGTTAAAGAGATAAATAACTTACTGAAATAAACTTAAACCTCGGTGGTACAGGGTTCAAGTCGCTGATGCCGCAGGACTCGCTCAAGTCGGAGCCCGGGAGGTGGCGTTGGACAAGGTCCTCTACCTGCTGCCGTTCCACGGGCCACGCCATGCACCACTTGGAGTTCGGTATTTTGCATGTTAAATACAACTGAAATCAATACCGCACTTGTACACAGCGAGCAACAGGTGACCCGCCGGAAGTAGGTCAGTCTTGCACCCCCGGGTGCAGCTCAAATGTACGCCCTAACGATTTTAAGTAACAGAAATATTCAATCCCTCCATACCTACATGTTATTTAAAAAAATATCTCAGTTTTCCTTAAATATTCGCGAGCTTGTCTGAAAATAACAATAGTTGTATAAATTCATTCCCAAAATATATTATAATTGAAATAACTTACTTGTGGAGATGCTGAGGCATTGTTGACGGTAAGAATAGCTAGTAGGGTTCCAAGATATATGATCGGGCGATGTGCACGATGGTGCGGGTACGGCGAAGCCGAAGGAAGCGCAGCGCGACTCATGCCGTTGCGAGGGAACGCGGCGACGCTCTGCCGCGCTGCCGTCGCGCACCGTCCAGAGCCGGCCGTCTGACCCGGCCCCTGCATAACCCAAGATGAACTCGCACCAGATATAAGTTCACCCACCTAATTTCGGCGATAGCGAACTGATTTGCCACATTTTGACTCCAGTACTAGGAAGTAGTACGAGCTTAGATAGTACAAAGTTCCTTCAATTTATCTCGGTATATAGGTACGTTTAACACATCTTTGAAATAATCGGTTTGATTGCTGGATCAAGTAGCAGATTAAAAGTAATTAATGTATCAGCTTTCGTCAAAAATTTGTGATTTTTCCCTTTGTTTATATGTTTTCTCGTCGTTGGTTTTTAGGGTTCCGCAGTATAAAAAAGATTTTTGAATACGAGTTTCGGTGTGGGACTAACGCAGCAGAAACTGCTTGAAATGTCAATGCTGCGTTTCGAGAGGATACGGCTAACGAACGCACCTCGCGTTTTTGGTTAACAGCTTTCATAGTGGAAACTTCGACCTGAAGAACCACAAGGAAAATCAACCGCTAAGGTAAATCGATGAACTGAAAAATATTGTGGAAGCCGATCCGTATCACACTGCCAAGGAATTTGAACCAAATCGGTAACATTAAAAAGGAGAAAAGCGCGCGTTGAAGCTTGCCTTAACGTGTTAAACCGGTTCAGAAATGAAGGTATTTGGACCGAATTGTGACGTGTCATGGAGAATTGATTCTTATAGATAATCGCAAGCGGACAACGCAATGGTTGACCCCAGGTCAACGCTACAACAATGCCCTAAAGCTAAGCTAACCCATAGAAAGGTGATGGTAACAGTTTGGTGGTCACTTCATGGTGTCACTATAGCTTCTTCATATCCAGTCAGGCAATAACAGCAAATGTCTACTGTGCAGAACTCCGGACAATGATGGCGAAATTTGCAGAAAACAGCCCCGAATTGTTAATCGGTCTTTAAATGCATCATGATAACGCAAGCTCGACAATCAGTTTTAACACTATTAGATCTGCAGTTAGGAACCATCCGTCATCCTCCATACTCGCCGGATCTCGCCCCAACCGACTACCATTTTCTCCGCTATTTGGATATTTTTTTACAAAGAAATAATGTTTTCACTGGGAGCATTACCAAATGCACAATTTCCACAGTTTGTGGAGTCCAAGTCCCCAGAGTTCTATCGCAAATGTTTAAATAATCTTCGATTATATGATAGGAATGTATAGCTAACGAGGCTATTTACGCTTTCATTAAAAAGATATTATATTATTATTATTATTTAGATATTTCATTCAATAGATATTTATATTTTAACCTGAAAAAAAGTTCCAATTTTTCATTACGTAATGTCAAGTTTAACTTTAACCTCTAATATTATAATATATATATATATATATATATATACCCAAAAGCAAACATTTGAAACCATCAGATTCTGCAGAAAGGCATACGCAAGAGCAAATGGTCAACGAACTGGTAGCCGCAGTTACTGGCGCCTGCTCATAACGATTCAAGCAGACTTCAGCCAGCCTAGGTAGAGACCTCTACTGAGATATCCTGACACTTATCTCCCGCCCACTTGTTCGCTAATCATTTAGGTACCAACAATCTCCGGACTCGACAATGATGAAATTAATGATGGACACCAATAATACCTCAGTGTAATACCACCATGCTTGGACCACCGCATAAGACAATGTAACGTGCGCCGAGAGTGAGCTCTGACGGTATTCCAGCGGAGTTGTCCCCTATGCTGACTAGCTCAGAGTCTTAGAAAAAGTGGACGTCCTTCACCACGATATCGCGGCCTCGCATAACGCTAAGGTAAAGGAAGCGTATTTGAAGGCTTCAAAAGTAGAACTGATGACGCATCCGCCACAGCCCTATACCAAATTATTAGACCGCGCGTCCCCGAGTAAGTAGAACGTCATCGCGATAAATAGGCGACAAAAGTAGGAAGAGGCGGTGAGTTGGGGCGGAGGACGCTTGTCGGCAATCATTACGTGAATACCGGCAGAGCGGTCGGGGAAGGCGGATTTCATTTTACATTTAAAAAATTCAAAAAAGACAAAATGTTTGAAGTTTTCTTTGCCTACTGTTCCATATTTGGAGTCCAACGTTACGCTTGATGAAGTTAAACTCGTAATGGACAAGGCAACAGTCTTCCTAAGCATAAAAATGACGCAAAATTACAATGGGGTCCTCATATAAATGCCCTGTCTGGGAGACTCAGTTCTGCTGCATATGCGGTAGGTAAAATAAGAGAGCTAACAGATGCTTCTACGGCGCGGTTAGTGTATTTTGCATATTTCCACAGCGTAATGTCAGTGTAATGTCTTTGTATCTTTATCCTACAGAAACGTGCTATTCGACCTATATACGAAATGGTTCCCCGTGAATCTTAAGAAATCATTGAAGAATTATTATTATTTAGAAATCAATATAACGTTGCCTTCCTTATATGTTTTGTGTTTCCTTATTTGAAAATATAATGTAAGTTCGTAAAAATTTACATAAATATAAGTTAAATAGTGATCACCACACTTTTAATACTAGAAATACAAATAGGATAGCTGTACCTAGTTTTAGACTTGCGAAGACTAATAAGTCATTCCTAGGAAATTGTGTGCGTTTTTACAATAAAATCTCAAAACACATAACTGAGCTCACAGAGGGCAAATTCAAGTTGACTGTAAAACGTTTTAATAAAAAAAACTTACTATAAAGTTCGTCATTATATAGAAGATAATGATGCTTGGAATACTCTACTTCTGGCAAGCTGTCACTCTGCCACCCATAAAATGTAATATTTGTAGTACCTAAGTAGAACAACTTAACAAACTAAGTACATTGTAAACATCTACAACCCGGTCAGAATATCTGTGCACCTCGCTGGAATGCGGCGCCTCTCCCGCTTCCCCTGTCACCTCTCCGCGCACTCCCCGGTGCGACAGTACGGTTAGCATCTTCGTTGCCGATACACGTCCCGATAATTTTGATATTTTCGCTTTGTTGTTGTTTTGTTTTTTAATAATATTTAATTATTATTAAATTTAATTTAATTTAATTATTATTAAATTGTTAAGTTAAGACTGTTTACTGTTAAGTTTGGACTGGTTTGATTGTTATTAAATTTGTGTTAGCTGTTAAACTGAAGTCATGGGAAAAACAATACACAGCGAATCAAGAAATTTAATCTTGAAAGTGCTCAAGTTTTTTGAATCGAAGAAAGCAAATAAACAGTACACCATACCTGTAGACCAAGTGGTGAAACGAACCTGTGCTGCAACTGGGATATCTAAGAGGACTCTAATGAAAATTAAAAATGAAGCCAAAGTACAACCACCTACTTCGCCGGGCGCTAGTCCGACTCCAAGTACTAGTAATAATTTAGAAACCCACCGAGAACCAAAATTATCGACACCGGGTAAGAAGCGTAAACAGTACAAAAAACGCATCGAAGTAGATGATTTTGACATTTATTTGCGCAATACGAAATATCATCAACAGTTTTTATGCTGTAAAAAAAGAAATCCCAACTTTGAAGATAATTCTGGCAGCAGTTAAGAGAGATCTAAATTTTCAAGGTGGGAGAGCATATTTAAGAAATATTTTAATTAACAAATTGGGCTACAAGTTCAAAAAGTGTAAAAATATCCGTTGTGTATTGACACAAAAGCCGGACATCGCCGCATGGAGGGCTCGCTACCTACGCCGTATGAAAGAGAATAATAATAATAACATTTTTTTCTGTTTTTTATACTCCTTTGTATTTTTATACCAAACAGGCCTCTAAGTGTTGGCTACAGCCCCACTTATGCCTTTGTAAAGGACCGGATGAAATCCGAGATTTTGTTTTAAATAAAAGAAATAATAATAATAATACTCTGATTCTCCCTGGGGCTAAATGAGACCCCTGACCCCCGGCTTGCCTTAATTGGCCGTCTGGAGGTGGAGACGCAAGAGCAAGTAACAAAAAGCTCCAAGGGTGGAAGTGTTAAAGGGCATAACGCCGGTAGTAGCGCTTCAGTGAAACCGCAGCACACCTCTCGACACCCTTTAGCTAGCCACACTAACGTTGCCCTTTCTGTCACCATTCATGGTGGCCTTTATGGGGGGCCCGTTTAGTGGGTGGCAAGTCACCACCTGCCCAAAAATATTAAAATGAGACTGAATTTGGCAGTGCCGTAGTCTCTTCCATAGCCCACTATCTTTTTATCACTAATAAAATCATTTCAATAGCCTTGTCATTTTACCCATTTTTATAATAGATATACCATGTCAACATCCATCCAAAAGTTTCTGGTTTTTTTTATACTACTTTGTATTTTTTATACCAAACAGGCCTCTAAGTGTTGGCTACAGCCCCACTTATGCTTTTGTAAAGGACCGGATGAAATCCGTGATTTATTTTGAATAAAAGGAATAATAATAATGTTTATTTTCTTCAACATACTATAAAGTTTACGACATCATAAAAACCATCTACGTGTCGGTGATAGAGCCGATCGTGCTGTATGCGGCAAGCGCGTGGTCTCCAGCGACTGAGAAAATTATGACCAGAAACCAGCTGGACTCGCTGCAAAGAGGTTTCGCGCAGAAGATATGTAAAGCATATTGCACGGTCTCTCTGACATCGGCATTAGTCCTGTCGGGCCAACTACCCCTGGATCTTCGGGTTATCGAGGCTGCTACCCTTTTTAAAATCAAAAAGGGGTACTCCGAGGACAACTTACCACCAGGCAGAGAGGTGGAGAGCAAGGTGGGATATCGCGACAACCCCCACCCATCTCTACTCATAAGAACTGAGTATGAGTGCATCGACAATATGGATCCCGAAACCCTGAAGGACCACCACGTAGTCGGCCCCCAAATATATACCGCCGGCAGCAAGATTGAGGGGAAAGTAGGTGCGGCCCTTACGTGGTGGGACGAAGGCAGGGAGACCAAGTACTCCACCTTTCGAGCCCCATAACACCGTTTTCCAGTCGGAAATGTACGCACTCTTTAGAGCCGTTAAGATGGCGAGAGATTCGAGGAGGGACTGTGTCAACATTTTGAGCGATTCAAGATCGTCGCTCGATTTGTTGGCGAGTCCTGTTACCCTCTAGCTCTCGCGCTCAAGAGTTGCGTGCGTGAAATCCAAGATGCTGGAAAAACCGTGAGACTCTTCTGGCTGAGGGCCCATGTAGGTATCCCAGGGAATGAAAGAGCAGACGAGCTTGCTAAGAAAGCAGCACCCACTAAGAAGACGGCCGCTGACTATGACGAAGTGCCGTTATCGTTCGCCAGGAAACAGATTCGGGCGCTACGAATCCTCTAGTACAGGTTAGATCACGAAGGCTTTCCTTCCTACCGTCTTCTTCGCAAGACGAGTACTTAAGGACATGGTGCTAACACCTATCCATGTCCAAATATTGACCGGCCACGGAGGATTCGCAGCGTACCTACATCGGTTCCATGCAAAAGACAGTCCCTCTTGCGTCTGCGATCCAGCTTGTGACGAAACGATATGGCACATACTGTTCGAATGCACAAGATTTGGCCTGGAAAGGATGGATCTGGAATCTAGAATCCAGATCATGCTAGATCAATCCTTTCTCCCGACCATCATGGAGAGCCAGGCCTCTAGAACAACCTTCTTGGCATTTGCGAGCAAGGCTGCCAGAATCGCAGCGACGAGAAATAAGTAAGGCTGATTTGTGCTAAGTACATTAGAGCTGCTGGACGACTCCTTATTGGATTTGTTTTGTAAATTTATTTAATTAGAGATAAGATGAATTGTAAAAACAGGGAAAAAAAAGAGTAAAGGCCAAAAAAAGAGCAATAGAAGAAAAAAAAGGGGGAAAACCCAAAATATAAAAAAAAAACCTTTTACTGTTAATTATAAGATTTAGTATTAGATATGTTTAGATATTAAGTATTTGTTAGAAGTTAATAAGGAGCCGTTCATATATGAAAATATTTTATTTCACTTGATCTCGTCTAGGACTTTGAATACATTTAAAATGTTTAAAATTTAAGTTTAAAAAAAAACCTTATGTCTGTGGACCTTATGTTTGTGGACCTAGCAGCTATTAAAAAAAACCTTCCATATACTCTCCTATTAGGTATGTCTGATAAAAAATATTTAACCGTATAGGCTTTTAAAATATAATAATCATTAATATTTTAAGTAATTTCCCATGCAACATTTGTTTAAGCCATGCTTTAAAGTCCTGATTATCTTTGTTCACGTTTTATAATAATGCTGTATAAGTTGTCCCCCAATTATCCAATTTTCTGAAAAACTTTTATTATTTTTGTTTTCCTAATTATGCTATGTGCTTACTTAAAGTAACCGTCACTGCAGTGCAAGTACCGTAATACTCGTTAAATTTTTCGAGTCGGTTATGGTTAATCAAATAAAACTAACTACACAAATTATGGATTCAGTTAAAATTTTATTTTAAAACTATAAATCAACATGAAAATTTAAAGCAGTTCATAGAGTATATAATATAATATCCAGCGAATACAGTACAAAAAGACAATTAGTATAGTAATAGGTTATTTTAGGCCTAAATATTTGCTATATTTGCTTTTTGAGCGATGAAAAAATTACTAGCTAGGTATTACAACCTCGTTATCTCTGAGCTAACATTGGAGTCTTTCTTTTTGTAGGTATGAGTGGGATAGATGAAGTGTTGCGTGTAGTAGGTTGCGGAATGCGGCTCGGCCGGGCTCTTTCCAGCCGACACACGCCGATAGTAGTCCCCCTGCTCGCCACTACACTCACAAGCCAGCCTGCTTTCCGAACCGCTGCTCTCCAGATGGTACTTGGGGACCATCACCAGACTCTCCGTAGACTTGGTCGGCGGACAGTGACTGTGACTCCTTGTGTACACCGAGTAGTGATGTGGGGCGTTGTTCTGCCGGTGTGTGTGCTTCTCCTGCGGGACATGCTGGTATTCGTGATGGTTCTGCAGGCTGCGCCCGCTATGGCTGCGCCCGTGACTCTTAGATCGGTTGGCATGCTTAGTATTGGTGGTGGTGGTGGTGTCAAGGTAGCCGTACCCGAAACCGTAGCCTCCGAAAGCCTTCGTAGTTAGATTATCCCAAGATTTTGGTTTAACGTGCTGATGAGAGCTTTGGTACTGTATTTTGGGCGAAGATTTGGCTTCGGAGCGGTCATTATCCCAGAAGAGGGTATCACTGCTGAGAGACGTGCTGTAACTCGACACTGAATTTTCGCACTGAACGGTCGCATTGCTCGTCGCGTACGACTGCAAGCTGCACTGACTAGTTTGGGTGGACTCTGTCGCTAAATAGCGGTAACGGCTAGAGCAATGTCCTGATGAGCAAACTTTTTTGGGTCTGGCATGAGCTCCACTGTCCGGTTTCTGTGTTGACTTATCGACCTGTTGACATTTATCTTTACGTTTGTGTTCTTTAGAACAATCTTTCTTCCGTCTTGTTTTCTTTCTGCTGTTTGGAACGCAATGTGGATCGCAACAAGGGCTTGCGAGGTCGTACGCTTCGAGACTGTTGGCATCTTGATTGTTGTACGCTGGCATGCATGGTGCACAGCTGTGACTGTGGCTACTTCTGTGGCCTTTGCCGTGCTTTCCACTGCTAGACTTGACATACGTCTCCGATGCACGATGGCATTCGCCTTGAGCTTTGACCACGTAGTGATGGCAGTCGCGCCGGTTCCTCGGAGAACCGACGGTGATTACAAAGCTACCTGTGCGTAAATTAGGCTGTATAAGGCACGTGCCATATCGTGGATCAAGATACTGGTACATAAACACGTTTCCTTGCGGCGGTTTCGCGGCAGTGACATTTTCGCTAGAATGCGTCGGTCTACAGTAAGCGTTGTTTATATTTTCACCGATGGTGTTGTCTTCGGAGTCAGAGATCACATCCGACGGTGACGTCTTCTTTTTCTGCGAAGGAAGACTGTGTGTTTTCCAATTTGAGTCGAAAAGCTGTCTCTCTCTAACCGTAAGCTGTTCTAGTTCTCGCATTTTGGATTGAAGAGCTCTCTGGAGGTTGATATACTTGAGGTGTAGCTCGACTTTTCGGACGCAGTCCTCGAATATTACGACCATGCGCATGCGCGCGTCACAGTGATTGATGGCGTCCACGATGGCGGCATGGTCGGCGCGCTCCACATCCGCGCCGTTGATTGAAAGGATAACGTCGCCTTCTCGCATGCCTCCTGTTGCCGCCGGCCCTTCCGCCTCCACGTGGTCCACGTATGTGATTACTTCTATCTCTTGCTCCTGAAACCAAATAAATACCATTTTATAAATTTTACAATCAACATTTCAATAAAAAAGATATTAGATAGATGGCATCTAAGCGCAAATAAATCCGAATGACACTATACCTACTGTGCAAATATATTTATAACTATTTATAAATAATAAAATGATTGTTTATGTGTTTATTTGAATACATGTAGTGTCTTGAATACATATAAACTCAGGAGATGTAATACCTTTTTATAATGAATCCCATAGCTTTGGAGTGTAAACCCGTAGCTACCGTTTTTCTTTTCGACAATAATAGTCCTTCGGCGCCAATCCTCTTCGCTTTTCCCAGGTCTTTCGGATTTCATTGATTCCCTTATCTGTAACATAAGTTAAAAAAAGGTAAATACTAACCATGCCAAAAATTGTTAACATTATGACCTCACGAAATCTCATGCGCATATTTCAGGGAAAGCATAATTCCTCGGACACAACAAGATGATCTGGGATAATAAGGGCCATACCAATTATTATATACTAAACAGCTATATAGACCGGTCCGCAAGTTCATCCGCGTGGTGATGAAAGACGATGATAGTGAAGAATCAAAACCTATCTCTTACTCAGGAATAAAGTAGCTTTCTACTGGTGAAAGAATTTACAAAATCGGTTTAGTAGTTTTTTGAGTTTATGCATTACAAACAAACAAGCAATCAAATCTTTCCTCGATATCTAGATTAGAGTAGAAAAAAACTTATGAAAACACCAAAACGTGCCTTAATAATACATCATTACTGGTAGATACATCTTTGAAGTCATGGTCACGCCACGACGACAAGACGTAGGGGTTATTTCTAAATACCTTTTATTACTCTTTCATGTGAAGATTGTGAATGAACATGCTTATTTAGGTATAAGTATTTATTATTGTTAGTATTTTATATTGACACTTTGTATTAAATAAATGTATTGGAGCAAACCCGAATTTGTAACTACATAACCCTATGATTATGTCGCATTAGGCTAAATGGCATACCCATCTTTAGAAATTTTAATTCATTGGCTGATCCACCCGTGGTTTCACTTGTGTGGCCTAAACTTATTAGTAGAAATAAACTTAATACCTTGCGAAAAGATTACTTAAGCCAGTCATTATCGACACAAAAAAAGGTAAAATTAAGATAAGATTTAATTTGGCAGGTGCCGTCCATAGCTATATTTCTTGTCATTACTGTCCAAGTTGATATCTAACTACTTTGTCAACCTTTCATCCTAAGTCTTTCTGTTTTTAAACATGTTTGTATATGTTTTTTACCAAACAGGCCTCTAAGAGTTGGCTACAGCCCCGCTTATTGCTTTGTAAAGGACCGCATGAAACCCGTAGAATAAATGAAATAATAATAGGTAACACCACACAACGACCCATTTACAAAAAGTGAGGCCTTATTCAGTGAACTAAAGCAGCATAAAAATGTGTTACAGAATTTACTTGATGTGTTGATGACCTGTGTTCAGAAAATGCTGTTTACCGTAAATATTGTATTGTTTTATTTGTCATGGATTATTCATAGATATCATATAAACAGAGCGAATGTTGTGGGGTTATATTATAGAGGATTTTTTAATTCCTTTTCTTCTAGACATGCGTATGATTCCTTCGTAGACTGCACCATTATTTAACATCTGGGGACTGTGGCCAAATGCCTGCGTATCTAGTATAAAGATTATAAATAAAAAATAGAAGTAGATATGTCATGTTCTCCATCCATGTGCGACGTCATACTTAGCGAACCTTGCTTTTGCATACTTATATAACTATTGATATATTGCCTTTTTCACTAACACTAATCACTAATGAACATAAGTTCAATAGTGGAAGTAAGAATGATGGTTAGCTCTATGGCAAATGCATAAACACGATTGCACTTCGAGAAGTCGTGTCCTTCGCAAGATTTAGGAAGGAATTCCCTACAGTGATGGTTTTAAGGCACATTTTTGCTTTGACGAAACGTACTCGTTGTCGGAAACCTATTAGTAATAATTAATAATTAGCGTTTGGGCCACTTTTCCCCCCACCATGGGGCTTATAGATTAGATAGTTATTATTATTATTATTTTATTTAATTTTTAATTACTTACCCATTAGTAATATATTTATATTATATTAACGGGGCTTAATCGCGTTAGTAATAGTATTTATCTATTAGTAATATAAAGGTATTACTCACAGAATTATCCAAAGAGTCCTCCTTGGAATCGCTGTTAAGAAGTTTCTTCCCGTTGCTCATGGTGCTCGGACACCTCTCGTTCAACTTGGGCGAACTCATTGCTTTTGTTGGCAGTGTTAGTTAACCTATTCGATGATTTGTTAATTTTATTGTTACGTTGTTGATATAGGCGAACGAATCGCCATTTTGGACGATATTGTTACATTACTAAAGAGTGGAAATACGGATGAGTGGTGAGGGAAGTGTGCTCGTCAAGGCGGGAGAAATCTATAATTCGCGCATGCGTGCCGATTGGTACATGCGTACCTTAAGCGAGCGGTGATACAAAGCAATAGGTGGAAGGTGGAAAAAACAAAAAGTATGCGATATCGTGTCGGTAAGTGGAATGCATGCAGAATACACATGCAGTTACATAAAGGAACAACGTTGTCGTGACGCGTTGCTTTAGTCTTGTGGAGTTCTAGCCCTATAGGGCTGGGATTAAGATTCTAGTATATATCATGCAGTCAATTCTGGCCATTGGATATTTATTGTTACACAGAAAAACATTACATTAAGGGAACAAAATTTTAGAGAGAGAGAGTTACAATGGGCGGCAAAATCACTGAAAGTAATTTTTTCCATATTTATTTCATTCCATCCTCCTATCTTAGCATGGAATGTGTATAAAATGTAATTATAATTATTTTAGAGGAATTAAAGAATATGCTAACATATAGTATTAACAATATAAGAAGGATTTTATAATAGAATACATATAAATGACAAAAGAGATGTGACATTACGCCTACGGATAATTAATAAGTCTATTTATTCATAGCAATACGCACTGTTTTATTATAATATCTAATGACATGGTACTCGATAGGTGTCATACCTTTCAATAAAAAATACCTAATCTATAAGTATGTATACAAAAATAACAACATTAACATATAAACGTAAAGCATACAGGTAATCCTTTACCTTTACATTGGAAAAGTGAAGGGCAGTATGAAATGTGTTTTTTATTAATTTTATCGTTAAATATGTTTAAAGATGTTGAACTTCTAATTGAAGAAATTCCCTGAAAGAATAATTTGAAGGATCAGTTAACAAATACCACTTGAACAGTAAATTATCCATAAACATTACTGTCATGTGGAGGAATCTCAAGAACAATATTTTCTAATGACCTTGATGAGCGTTAAGGAAGTAAAAACGTCCTTTGAGACTAGCGCGATTATGAAGGATTAGATATTGTACAGAAAATACAGAATGTGGGTGTTCCAAGATGTAGAGGGAGCCACTAGAGCTTATTACGGAAGTGAGAGCCGTGATGGTACTTGCGCAAGCAAAATATAAATCTACTATAGATACATAAAGTGTGCAGTCACTCAAGCTAGTTAAGCTATTCTTGCGAGAGATCTAAATAGCATAGTCAAGAATGGGATTGTAACAGAGATTTAGATAAATAGTGAAATTTTAGTGATAATAAGGAGGAAGTACCTACCTATCTATGAAGCCTGTATCTACGTGAAGGAAGTAAGGAAGTGTATATCTGCGAGACAGTGTCTAAGGGCTACAGTTGGCATTCTGGTTTCAGTTATTCGGAATGGTTATACTTACAAGAGGCCTATATAACCTCAAGTAACATAACACAACCTTACCTAAAACTCTTATTACTTGTATTTGTATTTTAATCCGTTTTAAAAAATAAGTAGGTTATATATGTTCGTGTTTATGTATTTAATTTTTATTTTTGTGTATATTACCCGATTTTCCCTCCAAAATTCATTTTTTTTGTAAATTATACTTTCCAGGATGTGATGAACTTTAAATGGGATCACCAATTTAAATTTAATCAAATTTGGTCAAGCAGTTTTAAAATTATACTCCAAAAACTGAAAAGTGTTACTACGCTTATCTTGATGGTACTTATATCATCATTAACGGTGAATGACAATCGATCCCGTAAATAGCAAGGGTCACTAAAAAAGGTGAAATTTCTTTTACCGAAAAATGGAAATGAAATAACTTGTCTAAATCAGTAAGATGCGCACAATATTGTAAAAATAGATACCTTCTTTTGAACTATCATGGTAGCGACTTCAACAAGTTACTTCACACTTTTTGGTATTGAAGTCGGTTCCATTTTTTGGTAAATTGTTTTCTATTATATTCTAGAATACTCAGCTAAAAAAATTCAAGTAAATCCTTCATTTACATACTGCAACCGGTTCCACTTAACTTTAACAGGACAAAGTGTGTTCGCACATCTGCTTTTAACCGTTAATTATGTACACCATGCTCCTGAGGATATGCATTTACGTTGCAAAAGGCCTTTACAGCTTATTCAACACACTTACTCGTAACGTGAATTAACTTATTACATTGGTTTAAGCACCTCCATAAACCAAACTATAACACACACGTGCATAATGAAAATATAACCTAAGGTATAATAGAATTATCCCTACAAATTTAAATTAGCACCTTACTGCAAGTCATAGGCGAGTAAACAGAGCATTTTCAATTTAACCGGGTATACTAATTGTATAAAGATTATAATAAAGATAATATACCTACGTCTGTATTCATCATCATCCCCCACTGTTCATCATGTTTCCACTACTGGGACACGAGCCTTTCTCTCAGAGAGAGGAGATGGGCCATAATCCACCACGCGAGCCCAGTGCGGTTTGGTGGATAGGTTAGTGGCTAACCCATGTCGCCCGAAGGCCTTCGATATAGCCTAACGACTGTTGTCCTAGGACAAACAACCGGGACCGACGGCTTAACATGCCCTCCGAAACGCTCAGTTGAATAATGCCACAGCGGTCACCCATACAAGTCCTTGACTTGTTGGTCGGTCAGGATCGCTAAGTCGAGCCCCGCTACGAGCGCTTCAATACGTCTGTATTAGTGTCCCTACAGTATTTAAGGAATATTTGAACTTAAGGTCGGAATTTCAATAAAGCAACATAAACATTACTCAAGACATGTATATTAAAGTTTTAGGTTGAATAAACACATTAATTGCAATGCATAAAATAAATCAAATCAATCTTACACTCAGTTAAATAATTAGTCAAATTACTCAGGAAATAAACGTTCGTTAAACTCTACGAATAAATAATAGCAGGAAGAGTAACTGCCTTAAAAATTACCCAGTAAAAGTAGCCTAAATCAATAACATCGTTCACGCCGCTATGACTCAGCTGTCATAGTAGACGTTGCAGCACGCGCGTGGACTAACCCCTGCTTTCCTTCTGAAATTTAAGCCAATCACCGAACATGTCTATTTGTAACTTCGGAAGTAATTCGTATTTGGAATCATACGTCGTTTTGGTTTGAAGGACCATTTTTTGTGTGCTTCCTGACATTATTTCTTCGTAGGTTAAACTCCTTCGTTTAAAATGCTGTTGAAGTTTCGTAAACTCAAAGTAAGTATAACATAGTTTGCAATAATTACGTTTCTAAACAAAAACTGAAGGACCTTTTCTCAATGAGAAAAATATATTACTTGCTAGAAAAGAAAGAGTCTTAAATCTTTGACTGTTTATAAGTTGTTCTTTTTGAAAGTAAATATTTCATATGAAATATTTTTTTAGTTCTCATATTCAGATATCGTTAGTCTATTGTATATTTTTAATGAAATATAACACATTGAAATTTATAGAGAGAAAAATTCACATCCTCGGACGGAATTTTTCTCTTTATAAATTTCAATGTTTGAGATCGCTAAAGCAGGTGTTAGTGCTTTAAAAAGTAATACAATAGAAATATAACACGTTTAGTCTCAGTGAATATCCCGATATGAGTCGAAGAACTAAATATGACCTAATATCTATAATACGCCTTAAACTAGCGCTACAAAAACATGTACCTACTTTTTAAGTTTTTTGAACGAGTGTGTTAACTTTAGCATAATGTATGACGGAAGTGTTAGGGATGGGCACTGGGATTTCTGATATGTTGCTATGATTAAAAGATAGAAGATAAGGCAGCCCTATGGACTGTAGTCCAACTTCAGGAGGAATCACGGCAGCTCCATTTTCAACCTTCACTGGTATACTGTCCTTGGTATCCCTTTTGAATAGCTTCAGGTAATATTCATCCAGCGATCTTTTGTTTTTTGTTCCTGAATGTTTGTCTTCACCCGGTATATTGACGTTTCCTGTAAGCATCCATACTTTGTGTAAGTTCAGACGTGCGAACTAAGAGCAAACTTCGTTGCATCTTTGACAACATCCGTAAAAACAAATGACGACATGACCAGCCGTGCGATTCTCTAAGAGCAAACATCGTTGCATCAACAACCTTATGTACAAGGGCGATATCTCCTAAAGTATTTGACATCGGTGAGGTCGTCGACGAGTGCATCGACGAATCATTAGAGTATCGTACGGAAGGAACGTTGGAAAAGCAACTAAACCTTGTCGTTGACGAGCTCACCGATGTCAAATACTTTACGAGATATCGCCCTTGTACACAAGGTTGCTTTTCTAACGATCCTTGTCATGTCTTCATTTGTTTCACGGATGTTGTCGATGTTTGCTCTTAGAGAATTGCACCGCAGTATCCTACTTTGTATACTACCTAATTGTACCAGCGGTGGCCGCACGGACGGACGGATCGGTGGATACGTGGTTACGTATATCAGTGGTGTCTGCTACCACTGATAATAATAATAAGCAAGGTGCGTGCACTGCCCTTCCTAAACGAATATGGCTCACATTGTTTCCGTTCACAGATTTTGTTCGTTATAAAAGTACTTAAGCGTTAAATCAGGTCATCACTACTTGTGTTCGAAGTTTTGCATAAATCATGTCAGATTTGTCGTGCAACAAATAGACTTACGGGTAAATCTGTTGGGAGAGAACGAGTACCTAGAGGAAATACAAGGGTGTCACGCCCTACTCGACCCGGAAGAGAGACAGCCTGGTCGGAGCAAGTTACACTCCGCAGGATTTTGGGGTGTCTATCTTCGGCTTTCCTTCAGCCAATTAGAGCTACTATCCTATGTGTTAATCCAGCGCCTCACCAACCAAAGTTCATCCCAATCCGTTCATTCCTCTTTGCGTCATTGCGTAACAAACGTACATACATCCAAACTTTCAAATTTATAATATTAGTAGGATAGTATAAAAGAGACTAGGTAGGTACTTATCGTGCTACGAGAGTTAAAATAGAAATGTGACGTGCAGAAATAATGGCGTTTATTACATACTTTATAAAGGCGTTTTATTACATACTTCTGCAAGTGTCTGAAGGTTCCACCACAGTGCCAGATCGCTTCCTTGGAGCTGAAGTATGAAAGCGCTCACGTGTTAGTGTTGAAGGCCATTGTAGCAAGTAAAATTACTGCGTGAATAGGCTGACAGCCAAATGTTTCGCAATAATGAGTGGGAGATTTCAGCCTAATGTTGTGGGGCGCACAGCAACTGTCATAGGCAAGTGTGACGCTTGCCATCAGCCAATGGGCAACCATCCCTGCACTTCCTAGTATAAAAGTCAAAGTAGGTAACACGTTTACATAATTACAATGTAGCGGAAATATTCACAACTAACGGTCCTAAAAGTAAGTTGCACAAATTTGATTAATATTTATGAATCACTAGTAGCGCCCTGCCGTTACACGTGGTGTCAAGTGGTGATGAAAAGTACAAAGAATGTGTGTGAATGTAAACATGTCTTAATCCAGCGCCTCATCTACCTCAATATCAAATTTCATCAAAATTGATCCAGCTGTTTGAGTGTTAAGTTATGTCCGGCTATGTGAAGTAACAAACATACAAACACACTCACAAACTGTCGTCTTTATATATCAGTGTATTGGTGTGATACCTACCTAAAGGGAGCATCTCAGGTTGCGTTAGTTGGCCGAATGAAGCCCATATCGGTCCCATATTGGACACTGGAGCAACTCCAACAAGACTTTGGGCCGTCACATTTGTCTGAAAGGGTTCCGGTATACCACTCAAGTCAACATGTGTACCGTTTGTTTTGTATAGTGTTACAGATTCTTGATTTCCTCTGAAAAAAGTTCAGTCTTATTATATAAATACTACGATAATTATTGTGGTAGATAGATAGATAGTCAATACTTTATTGTTCACAAAAACATAACAATATGAAAAATTAAATGTAATAATTACAAAAATTGTGTCACAGTGGGCGGCCTTATTGCTAAAAATCAATCTCTTCCAGGCAACCTTAGGATGGAATGTATATTTAAAATTCATCGACATGGGAGCGTTTTTAAAACATAAGTAAACATGGATATAAAAAGCAATGGAAAAATAACAATAACATAGCGAGATAATACAAAAAGGATATAACAATACGTACTCTTGTAATATCATATTATTACCATGTACTAGAAAAGTGTCGTAGTTTTAACATGAGAAGGAATCACTCTCGCATAGGAGTTAGATCGTCGTTTAGTTATACTTATCATAAGCGTATAGTAAATACGTGTTTTAATAATATATTATTATCTCTATATGCGTCTCGTGTTCTTGTACAAAAAGGTAGGAATTAATTCGCAGTAGATATAGATATAGTCCAGTCGTTGGTCTGTTTGACCAAACTAACGAACCGTCGTACCATATATGTATGGATATGTCCGTAATTCCGACATTTTCCGTATGAAATTTAGCATTTTGTGATGAATATTACTAGCCCATCCCTATCACAGCAAAAAAGTAGGTATTCGGGAGTAGTGTTCTTTCATCTTTGACTTAAACTACTAAATATTAAGCCTAGCATATAGAGGGTTAAACAAACTTAAGTAAGCATTGTGTTGAGTCTTGTAAAAACTCGTTATTTTAGTTAAATAATAATATAAATAAGTAATTTAGGTATGTAGTAACATTTTATGCCTGTTTAATTTTTTTAACCGACAATTTGTAAACTAAACGTTTTATATAGGTGTGCTCAAGTGTGTAGACGGAAATGTCGACAGTTTTAAATACCACAATTATTAACCATTTTATTATATAAATTAATGGTGCTGTATTATACATGTTTCTTATTAAAGTAATATTCATATATTTGTATTTGTATTATAGATATTTTATCTTTCTTTATTCAATCAATACTCCGATAGGATACATAAGTACGTACGTATCTACGTACTGACCTACTATCGAATAATTCACATTCCAGACATGCCTATATTGGAATGTTCACAGCAATAACATGTTACCAATAATTAGATATCAAGTAGAGAGTGATTTTTAGCTATAGTGTAAGGATTTAGCATAATGCGTATCCAACTATCCGTGAAGGCATGAACCCATACGGCACCCAGGTAAAGCAGCCAGGTGGACTATGTCTAAGAAACGAGTTTCTTTTTGAGGATTATTAGTACGTAGTTAAGTGAAGCCCCTCACATAAAACTACAAATTACAAAGCGATATTATAAGTACGAGCCTAGTTTTACTAGCATCCAAGTGACCAAACGCTGTTCTATGATACAACTTTCAGTTACTAGCATTTTTAAAGAGGAAATTATATTAAATGTTTACATTGCTATATATAAATATTGTGTTAATTTTTCAATGCACTAACGCCTGCTTTAGCGATCTCAAACATTGAAATTATACTATAAAAATCACAAGGGTTGCGATGTCAATGCGAAAGTTCAAGTATTTCTAAATAATGCTTCTTTCGGTTGGATGGTACTGTTAACTGTCCAACTGTTAAGATGTCGCTCCGTCCCCGCAAGACGTTTAGTCAAATAGAGAGTTAAAATTGGATGCTCGGACTAGATTCTCGGTGGCCTAGTTGTTCAATGGCGTCTGACACGGAGAGTCAGAAGACGCGGATTCGAATCCCGTCCATCCCGTCCGAGGATGTGTATTTTTCTCTCTATAAATTTCAATAAATATTGTGCGAAAAAACGATATTAAAAAATATTTAGTGACACTTCCGCTGAAAAGAAAACAATGATTTTGGCCTATTTGGGGGGCGTGCACCACCCTCCCTCCCGCATAAAATGCTAATAGGAAGAATACAAAATAAAAAACACAAGAAACCCCAAATAAACCAAAACCGATTCGACACGTGTTTCGCCTCTACACGAGGCATCCTCAGGAGATGTTGACTCGTCGAGCGTCGGTCTAGCGCTTAGTTCCGCAAAGTAACGCCTGAATCAATAAATTATCTAAATATTGTGCGCGTCTAACGAGCCTAAGCCAGAATTGGTTTTGAGAATTGTTTTCATCTAAAACTATAAATATAAAAAAGTATAAATAATAAAAAAAATCGCTTACGTAGTGTTAAAATTGTCCGTCATGTTGTCTGTTCTGTTGGTTATGATGCCAACTTGATAAACAGTAGCATGTATAACGTACCTTGAAACAGATACATTTATATCAGGTATAATAATTATGTATGTAATGTAACTAGCTATAACAAATATAATAAAGTCAACCTCTTTGATTATACAATTAGCACAAAATAACTAAGCCAATTAGCTTTATTTAGATACATTTATAGAAGTGAGTTTGTACGCTGTATACACATCTACAGAATCACATGAACATGTGGCTACCTCTTAACATCTTAAGGGCCGAATGAAAAACCATAATAACCCACCGATTAATATCTTAGCAAACATACAAGTTATGCTACCCTACTCAATGTAGGATATCATAGACATCAGCTGTCAATGGTCACAAATAGTTTGGAACTTTTTCTGGCGCTCTGTAAGGATGACTTAAGTTCACCTCAAATAACTAAATAACGATTTTTATTTCCGGATTTTCCCCTAGCATTTCCAGATTGAAGACGATGGAAATATCCAGCCGTAATTTTCGGAATCTTATGCCACTGGGCAAGAGCACCATATAGAACATACCTATAGAAACTAGTGAGTAGTTCTCTTGAAAAATTAGCTTTTGAATAGTTAGTTAAGGTAATTAGGTAACTTACATATCTTTATCCGGGCGAGTTATATTGGCCATAGCATCATTGCCGACGTCATCAGTGCACGCCACCCACGTAAAGCAAAACGTTAGGCCCAAAATCGGACCCTGGAATTCAATTAGGTTCCTGTAGAACTAAGTGTAAATATTATTAACGAAAAAACATGAATTGCCAGTCAAATTATAATACTGAACGAATGAGATCACTGAATGAACAGAATAAAAGTTAGATACAAATTTAATGAAATGGGTTTAGCGATTTGGTAAATTATTATAACAATATATATTTAGTATCAGTATAAAAAGATTGTAAAGTTACATTCCACATACCAATAGCGTCATTTTATGGCTTATGCTATGCGACAAGGGTAAGAACACTGCGCAAAATGTTTCAACGGATCTCTTTATATAGTGGAAATTCGCAGGACTTCATGGGTTTAACGATACAATGTGATAATGCTAATCTTTATTGTTAGTGTAATTCACACCATTACTATAACCAATACTCTGAAATGATCCCCATACAGCTAGGCACTCTTGTATGTGTAATTAAGGATGTGGTTTTCTATTTAACAATAAGAGAGCTTAGAGGGCACTTGCTTTTTCCAATCGATGCGTTCACCGGTAAAGACTAACTCAGTAGCTATAAGATTTAATTGGTTTTCTGATTTTAGATTTAGCTTCTACTTCTTAGACTAAGTTTTTTATTGACACAAGTTATATATACTGCCTATACGAGTATTCTGCACGTTTATCAATTTTGCTAAGCGCTTAGTTAGAATAATTTTAATGTTGTTAGGTGATAAGTTGCAATCTAGAATGAAACTGTTCCAGCTTAAGATCATGGCCGAACAAATACTACAGCGTAACGGCATAAAAAATGAAATATACAATATATATATACCTCCAGCCATCTGCTACTATCAAATCAGCCAAACAAAATGTCAAGTACCTGCGAAACTGTCTCAGTAATATCTTAACAGGTATCAATGGATGTTATCTTTGGAATGGTGCAGCTCCGACCAGTGTGATGCTGGCCCGTGATAGAGTAGGTCTCTACCTACTTTAACCTAGTGGTAGAGTAGGTGCGTCTTGCCCGGAAGGATCTCTGTAAGCTCACACTCGAATCTGTTTAGTGACCTTTTCCAAGATGGGCTTGAATACGCCCATGGTAGTTGCTGGCATCGGTACTTTGGTAAGATAAGTTTTTTTACTAACTTTGGTATGCGAAAGTTGTATTTTCACTTGTAAATAACACAGTTTAGCATTAGGGTATGTTATACAGTAACTATGTACTCATTTTCTCAAAAAAATTTAAGTACTGTATTATATTAATTGTTTTCACTAAATTTGATGCTAGTATGCTCAGTTTACAGTGTGCGCACTAAAATTTAATTACTTTCTATGGCGATTTTTCTCAAGTAAAATATCTACAAAATAGAAAAATAAAATAATTTGGTTACCCAAAGGCCTAATACATCTCAATATATAATTACTTTTACTGACTGACTACTGCATCAACGCAGAGCCATAAAACCGGGGCAACAAACTTGAAATTTCGGCAGTTGAAGCCATAGATTTAATTTTTTTAAATACATCTATGGCTTACATGTAATGGCATAGATGTAATTAAAAATTTAATTACATCTATGGTTGAAGCCTTTTAAGTTGTAAGGAAGTATTTTCTGAAATTTCACCCTTAGGGGACAAGCGAGGGAGGCCGCTAGCGGGTCAACTCGTCAACTTGCCTATTATAGGTAGGTACCTTATAATACGCTATAGCCAAGATTTGCATTGCGAATTGTTGTATTTATTTGAGTAAAGTGATCTAGACTACTGCTAGTAGGTACTATTATGTACTTAATAATATTATTATTAGGTTAATTTAATATAATAGGTTAAATTAATAATATTATTAAAAGCCAGATATTAGTAAAATCGAATTCCTATAACTTATTTAAACATAATATATTAAACTGTCATGTTCTCAGTGAACTATCTCCGAGCAGTTGGAAAGTGGGACATAGCTTAGTAATAATTTCGTCAATAGTAGAGATGATAGTAAAGTATTATCTACACCGCGCTATCAGTTGAGAGTCTCATGTCACTGATAACGATATAGTTCCTAGCGTGCTCGTGGATGGTGACACGCTGAGAACTAAACATACTTGATGTCACTTAGTAACTGCATGTAATTATTACTCTGTCTCAATAGTGATAATAAAATAGATGATATAAACTTCATTAACCAGTTCTTTCTAAATCATACAATTAGATCGTCCGAGTCGTTAACACAGAAAAGCTAAATCTGTCGCCCGTCTGACTAATCTGGTATATAGCCGTTATCATTTCGATGCTAAATTGCAAATGAAGTTTCACTTTTGTCATACGTGCATACGAACATACACATCAAAAAGTTTGTGATTACTAGCATAAGCTGAAATGTTTGTTTAAGTTAAACTTTTTCAACCATTTCTAAATAAATTATTTATATTCAATATAATATAACTCCTCCCCTGGCTTAAACACATGCGGTGATCCTCCTGGCCATGCTGAGAAACAAGTTACCCGGCATTTCTTGGGGTAACCTGTCCCATTCTTGAATAGCGGCTTCCCTGAGCTCTGGCACTGTCTGGGGACGTGGCGGACGGTTCCTAACAGCTTGCTTAAGAGCATCCCACGCGTGCTCTATTGGGTTTAAGTCATGCGAGCCGGCAGGCCAGTCTAACCTACTGATGTCGATTCTCAGAGATCAGCATGACTCGTGCTCGATGGTCGGGCGCATTATCATCGACCAGTACAAATTTGTGCCCATGTCTGTATACATACACATAACCTCGATAGGGATCAAAGGCGTTCTAGCTAGTTAAATATATCGAATATGCAAAGTGATTGCAAACTTTTTTTATGTGTGTTGATTTGTCTAGCGCAGAAGCGGTAGTACGATTCATTGTCATAACAAACAAACACGTTCCATTGTCATAATTTCATAATAACTGTTTAACGTATGTATTCATTTAAAAAAATAAATTAACAGGTCATTAATCAACCGTTTAACTTACTTGCTATATAACGAACTACTCAGTCATATCATATCTCACATCTTTGCAGTTATTTTGCTTATTTTCGGCAAAATATATTTCTATTCAATATCATCATTGAGCCGAATTATACAACGAAATAATTTGAAGTAATAAATAATTCTATAACTCTTGAATAATTCCTGTAATTAGTGGCTATTTTAACAGTTATAAATGTCAGTTAAGGATGTTTAATTTTCTTAGAGATGACCTTAATATAAGTATTGTATACTATCAAGAGGAAGTCAGTAAGCAAAATACGAATAAAAAAGAAGAAAAATGGTATAACATTTTATAGCTACACCTACCGTATTATATTTTTTTTGTATTTTATTTATTGAGTATATTCTTTATTCTTAATTAAGGTTACTTAGAAGGGAGAGATAAACACTTATCAGCTTCTGACTAGAAAACAGTAAGTATAACTAAATCGTTATTTAATAATCAAGATACAAATCATATTGACCGGGCGAGCGTAGCGTCTCTGTTTAACTGGCCAAATAGACTTTCATATGTCCGTATGTTTGTTACGCTGTATGTACGTTTTCCTGTACAGGTCGCATTTTTCAAGCAATCTTGACGAAACTAGGTAGTTATGTATGTTCTACTATTCACTATATTTTTTACGTCGGCGACTCTTGAGTGCGCGGGTAATTTTCCTAAAGAGGGGGAAGCTTGCTGCGTCGCTATTTACCAGCCGATTTGATACAAGTACAATTTTAAACCGACTTCCAATCTATTCAGTTATTGGAGTGTAACTCAAAAAGTTATGGACCTAATTTGATGAAATTTAAATGGGACAACACGGGAAGCACCAGCTTTCAAACGAAAAATAATTTTGGAAATCGGTTCACCCTGTCGAAAAATATGAGGTAACAAATATAAAACAAACAGCTTTCAAACAAAAAAGAACCCTGAGAATCGGTTCACCCAGTCGAAAGTTATGAGGATTAAAAAATAATAATAATAATAATAATATACAGTCGAATTCAGTACCCCCTCTTTTTTTTGGAAGTCGGTAGAAAAATATAGTGGAATTGAGTACCTTCTCCCTTTTGGAAGTCGGTAGAAAATTTGGTACACATATTAGAGGTAAGTCAGGTATGACTTTAAAAGTAATTTCGAGTATGAGCATTATTGGATAAGTGGATTCCGAGATAATAGGTTCTGAAGTGCTGCGAAAAATTACCGCTGACAGTGCTCGTGAGGACTACTACTCGCAGAACTACTAGTAAATAAATTCTAATTCAAACTAGCGAAGGTAGGAACATAATATGTTTATCTACTAGGCATCACAATCTTCTTCACATCTGTGCTTCCACATAACCTGGAACGGAAGCAGCAAAAGACGCCGAGTTTCGCGTCGAGCTTTATGGTAAACTGTTATAGTGGCACCCATAGACCTTGAGGTTCTGCATATGACCAAGGAAAAGTAATTTGGAGTGCACTTATGGGAAATGGCAAATACTTTGAGTTTTTTACGATCGCTTTAAGCCTTACTCTAGATAATGCTCAGGAGTCAACTGGATGTAAATGAAAACAGCCAAATACAATGGCTTATGATATTGAGTTGCGTTTAGATTTTAACTCCCGAGGCTTACTGCTGTTTGATCTACCTATGGTATTGGAAAAAGACAGACGCAAAGACTAAAATATGACAGACGGCCTTACGGCCGCTACTTGGCTAGTACTGCGTAAAGTTTAATTGTTGTGCGCTGTGCTTAATGGCATTAATGAAATTTATTTCGCGTTTATCAGTAAAGCTTCAATTTGATTATTTTTTGTTGGAATTTTTTTTTTAGCTCAGCATTCTTGCTTTTCTTCAAATACATTCAATTCTTGCAAACCTTAATGATGGGAACAACCGCAGTTTTCATTGTAGATAAAAGTAATATCTTAGTCCCTCTACATAATATATATACCTAGATCTGAACTTTGAGGGTGCTAATGCCATTATAAAACAGTTATATGACAATGTTGTAATGCCAATACAATCTCCGCCAGGAGTTATACCCGTACCTTGTGTATAAAAAATAATGCGAACATTTTGCCAACAGTGCGGGGTTTTTCCCACTACCTATATAACAATAACTATATTGAGGTTATATGAGTAAAGTTTAGATTTTATTTTTTGCATATATTTTTAACATATTATTTGTCTGTATATCGTAGAACTATAAAGGCACAATATCACACATATCGATTTATTTTGGATAAACATTTAGTCTAGTATTTATCTCTTGCACGTCATCAAATGATTTCACACCGGGTATCGGTTGAATACGCTTTGAAATTCTTTTGCGATAACGGCCAGATATCACGGTTGTGTTTACACGGGTACACAATATGACGCTTTACTATATGCCTACTAGTATGGGTTTCCTATACTGGTTTGTAGTGCTATGGAGAATGCCAGAGCAAATCCTTTATTTTGGGCCATTCACTCAATCTCCTTTCCCCACACGAGGTCACCATTCAGGTGACATACTATGGTATGAGGTAGAACTAATATGTCCATCTTAGTAGGTTCAAATGCACTGTCAGATTTTTAGCTTATAGTGAGCTCAAGACTTGGTTAGTCAGGTAGGAATACAACCTCCATCGGATTATAGCGGACAGCAGATTTGTTAGCGAATTGAATTGAATACGGACCGGCAACGGATTGAATACCACGCACAACAAAATTTAGACTGCCAGTAACCTTCCCCAAAGAATTCCGAAAGAAAATTGCTACTTATATTTTTTCCGGGTTTGACCCTTTTTTTAGTTATATCTACTAGGAGAAGCGAGTATGTATATAATTTAATATAGGTATATAAGATTTAAAAAAAAATTTTGTTTGTTTTAGTTGCAGGCTACGGGACAGTTGGTCTTCATGACACTTGGAATAACTCAACATTTCTGCGTCATTGATTTCCTCAAAGAACTACCACTCCTTATTTACATTCGGATACTATATTTTCACAGTAAGTCAAGTTCTGATACAAATGTGCGGAAATGCTTTATTTTATTTGTTCATGGTCCATCCGCCACTAACGGCGGGTGATAATTGGATTGAAATGAGCGAATAATGTATTACTAAATTGCATTTTTTTCATATTTTCACTGATTTACAGTTTTAATGGAAAGTAGGTACATACCTATTATATTACCCACTAAAGGCCTATTCAGACCTGGAGCGTTATTCGCCACTGCTGTGGGTAGCGAAAAATACCACGCGGAACTCGATGGGTAAATAGTATGAAGTTCCATAACTGCAGCGTAACTTGTACCGCCGTATTTTCTCTTGTTTGGCGAAACTAGTTCCGCCGCCCGGCTAACCGTTGCCAACAAATATCTCTACCGCACGTAGCGGTATTCGCTTTGGTGTGAACAGTGAAATTAACGCATATCCTTTCGGATTTCACTATCACTCGCGGTAGCGATTAACGCCCAGGTCTGAATATGCCTTTATTTCTTCAATTACTAAGTAATAGTTTACTATTCATGGGTCACAGTATAGATACATCACTTGAAATTAGCGAATAATGTATTACTAAATTACATTTTTGATATTTTCACGTAAATACAGTTTTAATTGAAACGAAGTAGGTACCTATTATATTACCCATTTATTTCTTCAATTACTGGGTAATAGTTTACTATTCATGGGCCACAGTATAGATATATCACCTATGCTGTGTCTTGAATCAGTTTAGACCTAGTCTTAGACGAACAGCAATAATAGCATAGCTGTGTTCAATTTTGCTTTTGATTGTGATACATCGGTGATCTCATGATTCAAATATTATATTATGAATTCTTTGTATATATCATATCAATTCCTAAACACACAACTCATTTGTTATTAGTTTATTTAATGTTAACGTGCAAGTATCTACTAATATTTATTTGTCATGCTATAAAATCCAGAAACCATTACTTAAAAATACATTACATAATGCGAATAAAAATTAAACATATTTATGTATTGTACCTACAATACATAAATATGTTTCATTTTTATTCGCAGCTAATTATTTAGAGTAAGCAAATTTTATTACTCACTAGGACATTATAGTTATGAGATACGTCAACTGTGTTGTAACCGCACTAGTTTTATTTAATGTATTACTAATAATACTATATATATACTATTACTTTACTTTAAATTATTATTAGGCATTAAAATATTTTGTTTATGTTTATATTTTAATAGTATGTAGTTTAATATTGTATATATTTATTTTTAATTAGCTATTAGCACTTAATTCCTAGATGAAAAATGTTTATTTTATGTACCATCTACTTACTACCGTATTATTAAGAATCATCTCCATGCAAGGTTACCCGTAGGATATTCCTATAGCGATAAGCCCGCCAATTGCCCAATCTACTGTAGCGCTTTTTATTTTATTATGTGTTTTATAAGATTGGATAGGTATCATTAAATAATTTTTAATTGTATGTTATACATTACCTAAGTTATTAATTTATCATGGTAACAAATATTTGAAAATTTCACATCACTTACTTACGAGAGTGCATACCATGCATATTTGGTCTGATCAGACGAGCGATTCTGTAATAATTCGTCGATGCGCTCGTCGACGAATCATTAGAGAATCGCACGGCTGTTCGTCCGTGATCATGGCACTTGCCAACAACTCTTCCGTAATATACACTGTACTATCCAATAAATTATGTGAACATATAAATAGATTTATATTAATACATCACAAGTTCGTACCTTGTGGTTTACTATTAATATTAAAATTAACACGAATAAATGCAATGAATAAAAATGATGCTTATGTCTAATTAGATCCAAGCAGCTGCGGCTCCAGGATCAACATAGGTCAGTCTATCGACGGCATCGCGAATCAGGCGTTTGTTCTGCTGTCACAGGAACCTTTCACCGCATTCCGGACGTTCATTATCAACTGCACAGGGCTCGGCTTGAGCGGCTTGTGGGTAGTGACCAGTGTTATTCTTATAAGTGAGTTGTTTTTTATTATAATAATTTCAAAACACTACCGCCTGTTTAACAAAAAAAACTGTTAAAATTATACAGAAAACAGCCCTGGATGAGATTCGAACCTACATGCATGCATTGCCAGTCCAGAAGTTACTTAGCCAACAATGATTTTTAAGTCTATCGTCTACCCTCTCTTTTTATATATCTTTACAAAAATAATGCCAAATATATGCATAAAAATAAAACATATTCATTTTATTAATCTGTGCTACATAGAGCATTTTTAAATAACGTAAACCAAAAATACTTACGTTTTCTTTTCAAAATTTTCGATGTAGTCCTACGATGCTATTTGATTCCATGAAACTATCAAATCTCTTACTTGCCTTATACAAATTAGCAAGAGATTATGTTAGAATTTCGTTAAGTGTGAGAAAATCGCACCGGTTCTTTCAAGTCCTAGGTAGCTCTTTCATACACACTCTCCCCTACTGGTACTATGACGTTAACAACTATTTGGAAGACAATGATACTTGGATTACTCTATCTAAGTTTAACAATATACCATCTGCCACCAACGTATCATAAACATTGTACTAAACGCATTGTACAAACTACTTATTTGAAAAGAATGACTCCCGAGTGTCTCTTCATTTCTTTTCGACAGTGATTCTCTTATTTTGGAAGATGGCGTTACAGGCCTATAATTTATATATTTATAGTAACTGACGTTCATAAGTTTACTGATGATATGTAAATTTTATGAATAGTTTGACTTAAATTTTTATGTGTTTAAAAGGGACTATAATATCAGGAGACCTTTTAAGAAACTATCATAAATTAGAAGAGTTTTGTAATAAGCTTAGAATAATCATACTTACTACTGTACTCCCACCGACACAAAACGGCCAACCAAATTTAAGGTATAAGTGGTATGCAACATGACTACTTTTAGAGATGAGAGTACGGATCTTCAAAAATGTGACATTGGAACAATGAAACTTAGTGTCAAAAGTCACGTAAAAGTACGCGAATTGAGTGAACTATTTCTATTTGATACTACGTCATCAAAACGGCTATCGTAATCCACTATTATTTTAAGCTTGCTATATTGACGTGGTGGTACCAAATTTAATGATAAGGTTGAAACATTATTACTTTAAGAGGTGGGAGTAGGGCCACTGATCGCACTATCTTTACACGCAAATAATAAAATATAGCTACATACATCGCCAATTCAATCACGATCATACTTGTTTATTTTCAGTGGGCGGTGCGAAGAATATTCAATCAAAACATGTAAGATGGCCGTGGATAATAGTGACCGTTTCACAATGTGCTGTGGACTTGGTTGCCACTGTCACATACGCGAACGACTCCTTTCATACCAGGGTTAGTAGATATTATATATATATATATATATATATATATATATGTAACTCATAGTTTAAATTCTGAAGAAATTTCTACTTTTACATATTACACTGAGAAAGTAACGTGTCGAACCGTATTAACAGTTAATAAAATGAGTAAACATTAGGGGAGATTGTGGTAATGGGGATCACTTAAGTGAGAATCGAAATCAAACCAAATTTATTAATTAACTATTGGTTTGCTCTGAGAATAAACTTTACTTATTTATCTATCAATTGAGATCAATTCCAATTAGTTTGGCTTAGATTAGATTAATAAAGAATTAAATAAACAGTACAATTTAAAAATTTAATACCGACTTCCATTCTATACGGTTATTGGAGTGTAACTCAAAAACTAAAAGACCGAATTTGATGAAATGAATAAATGGGACTACACGGGAAGCACCAGCTTTCAAACGAATAAAGAATTTTGAGAATTTATTTATATATTTTATTTATAAGCTTTATTTATATATTTATTTTTATTAAAATTAGCACCGTTACAACGACTTCCACTAATGCAATTGATAATAATTATAACTAGTACGGCTTAAATTAACTAAAAATAAATATTTACACAATTAAATGAGTTAGTTTATCAAAATCAAAATCAGATGTCAATATAAAATAAAAACTACAATGAAAGTCTATATGGGAAAATAAATTAATTAAATGAATGTCAAATAATAAAAGATACATGTCAAATAAAAAAAAGTCATGACTAATGGAAAATGTCATTATTTAAAAATGCTGGAGAGTTTTGTGATGCTATCACTTCAGAGTAAGTCAAGCATTGTATCATAACATCTCTCCATGCACTCGCCAATATACCACACTCTGGATGAGCAGACAAGAGGGAATTTAGAGCAGCAAGCGATCGCGGTATCCGGGATGTCTCGTGTGCGACTGTTCTACATTTCGGAACTGCAAACAGTTTATGCTTCCTGTACCAAAGGTACACACAGGACATAAAGACGACACAACTGGCTAAAAAAGACAGCCGAATTGAGTACCTCTTCCTTTTTGGAAGTCGGTAGAAAATCAGGTTCGATCACCATTATTAACATCGACTGACAATGGTGATCAGCATGTGGACAATTAATTAAATTAAATTAAATTAAATTAAAAATCATTTATTTCAGACACAGTCGATCCAACTCACAATAAGTACATATACGATTAAAATTACACCATATTAAAAAAAAAGACGTGTGGCACTCGGAGACTGCCGCGGTAAAGCTATTGCATAGCTGTTTTTATCAACTTGTGCAATTATAATTATTTAACCAATGCCATCTAGAGGCGAGTTGCTGAACTAAAGAGACAAGCGTGATATTTCGAAAAGTCAATAAAAGTTCTGCTATTCATCGATAGATGCCAAATCAACTTATGCAATTATAATTATTTAACCAATGCCATCTAGAAGCGAGTTGCTGAACTAAAGAGACAAGCGTGATATTTCAAAAAGTCATTAAAAGTTCTGCTATTCATCGATAGATGGAGTCGGAGTGGGGGGTGTTAGGTTATTTTCGTTACGGAGTTTTTGGATTCGGTCTCCACGCTCAAGGCCCGCGATAGAAGCTATGCAATAGCTTAAAATTAATATAGATTTAAAATTGTCTACTTAACAATGGTGATAAACACATCATTGCGAACAGAGTCCCATCCAGTACAGTTGGCACGAGCCCAAAGCCCGCAAGAAGTGCACCGATACCATATTTCGTGATCTCTGAATTCGCCACATACAAGGTAATGTGGGCAACGGGTGTCATGTAGGTAATCGGAGTCACGATGGAGTCACTTGACTCCGATTGCCTACGTGGGCAAAAAAGGCTAAAAATAAAATGTTACGATTATATTACATATCACAGGTACAGACATAAAGATTTAGTCATTTAAGCACTACCTTCGGCTCTAGAACTTGAAAATTAGATCAAAATGGCTCGAAATCTTCAGACATCTATTTCTCTCCATTGCGTCGTACAAACAGAGGCCGTAAGCACAAACGTATGGTAAGAGCCATCGCGTCATTCATCGGCTTACAAACTATTAGTTATATGTGTCACATTTGTCCTAGATAAATGAGAGTTTGTACAGTTTCACTTGAACGACACGTTACCTTACACATACGTAGTTATTCGCGCTAGGCCCACTGGGTTAGACACAGTCCGCGCATGGGAATTACGCAAATCTAGCGTATTGCCAACTGACTCCGATTGCCTACATATGTAATATTAATTCAGATACTGTGGCACTTTTTTCGAAATCTAGTGAAAAAGGTTATTAGAAAAAGAACTACAATAATTGTTTTAATAAAATTAACTTTAATATAGTTTTTATTTTAAAACTGCTCAAGTATTTTAAAAGTTGAGGCATTTTTATAATCAACCCGCTTTCTTTGTAGCCCATAATAGTAGATATATACACTATAGATTTATACATAACATTGTAAAATTTATTGATTCAGGCGTTACTTTGCGGAAATCCATTATCAAAAAACGATATTAAAAAATATTTAGTGACACTTCCGCTGAAAACTTTTTCAGCGGAAGTGTCACTAAATATTTTTTAATATCGTTTTTTTTTACATAACATTGTATTGAAATCTATAAATTACTGTCATGTGAGTGTAAGGGATACAAGGTGTACCTACATATCCGTTAAAGTTGGAGTAAATAAGCTACGACATCCTTAACAAGTATTTCTTTAACAATCATCCAGACACTTTTCGAGGTTATGGACTTCATCGGCGGTACGGTCAGCGGCATAGGCAATGTGGAGCTCAACACTGCATGGGCAGCCTGGACAATGGTCCTCCTCTACTCTCGCTTCGTTGTGTTCTTCGTGATGAACGTGTTCCTCGTCATCATGATGGTTGTGGAATGCAATGTCAAACGGGACACAAAGGCAAGCACTGCTGTGGTAAGTTAATTATTTTAGAAAGTTCTGTACTGTAGTATTTTGACTTATATGGTGTTCCGTTAAGTCAGCCTTGCTCCCGATTTATATGTAATTATTTAAAAAAATGTTAACGCGAAAGTTTGTATGTTTGTTACTCTTTCACGCTAAAAATACTGAATGGATTTAAATTAAATTTGGTATGTAGATTGAATGGCGCTGGAATAACATATAGGATAGTGTTTCATCATTATCATCGTCATCATCATTCATCATCACGCATGTGTAACCGCAAGGCGCAGCTAGTTTAAAATAAAAACTCCTTCCACTACTGAAGATATGGAGTCCTTAAACGAGTTACTTACCTACGTTTGTAGATAAGTAACACGTTTTGTGTACTATAATATTATTCGCAATACTCAAAAAGACGTCTTTTCCTAAATCGATTGTGTAAATCCATATTCCAGCATTAAACAAATAATTGCCATCCAGTAATATCCAAGTTACGACATCGTTGACACCCTTATCACCGGGTACTGAGACTGCTGTTAATATATAGTATATATGAATACGATTTTTACAAGTGGCTTTAATACAGATTTTAAATTTTCAGCAAGTAGAAGCACCGACACCTGAGCCAGCACCTATAGTAGAGTCAGTCTCTATAGCAGCACAAACATCTGAACTAACGTCAGCACCTGAACAACCCGCTCCACTGACCGTCCCAGTTGCTGAGAGAGAAGAGAGCAGCGAGCAAGGGGAGGTAGATGATTCCAGTACACCCAGCGCCTACCGAGCTGCAGGCCGGATCCCGCGGGCTGGACTCAGTCAATCTTTTCGGAGGATGAAAGCATTTCTGTTCAGAAGGTCATCTACACCTGACCAACGCAGCAGATCACACCCTGACTCATTAGATGCATCACCGGAAAGGTAAGACATGTTTTTTTTCAAGTTATTACAAAATCTAGGTGCTGGTATTGAACACTACTTACAATAAGTATAAGCAGGGTGTTAGTTGGTAAAGTTCAAAAGATGGTGTAACAAAGGCTACACCTAGGTAGAGCACGAGACGTCCACTTGAACCTTCAACTGGAAGCGCACTTCCCTTAATGAAAGTCTTATACAATTATTATTATCGTTATTGTTATTCCTACCATATTTATAATAATTATTTTATGGTGAACAAGGATGAGGTAGAGATTTGCTGCTTAAAATATACCCGAATCTAAAACTATAATATAGTAATATTATAATTTTAGATTATATATATAGTGACTGCCCGCGACTGCGTTCGTGTAGTAGGCTCGGCCTTGGGCCTCGCCATAACCTCCCGTCTTTACTTAATTTTTTTTTATGTATGCTTACATTTACCTTTTACAGAGTAATAAAAAACATTAAAAATAGATGATTGAAATCGGTAAAGCCGTTTTCAAGTTAAAGCGTGACCAGGAGAAATTGGGGTTAATTTTTATGTATATACTAGCGCCTGCACGCGATTTCGTTCGCGTAGTAGGCTCGGCCTTCAACCTCAATACTTAACACAACAAAAAAGAATTAGCGAGATTTTTCCATCCGTTAATAGCTTGTCCAGGAGAAATTGGGGCTTAAGTTTATATTATAGATTCTCAAGTTATAGCTTGTCCAGGAGAAATCGGGGCTTATGTTTATATTATAGATTCTCAATTTATAGCTTGTCCAGGCGAAATTGGGGCTTATGTTTATATTATAGATTCTCAAGTTATAGCTTGTCCAGGAGAAATTGGGGTTTATGTTTATATTATAGATTCTCAAGTTATAGCTTGTCCAGGAGAAATTGGGGCTTATGTTTATATTATAGATTCTCAAGTTATAGCTTGTCCAGGAGAAATTGGGGCTTATGTTTATATTATAGATAAGATATACGACCTTTCTTACTCAACAGATCACCTCGACCCCAGCACGTGGAAATGCTAGTGGACAAGAAGCGCGCTGTCAACTTCCCTGAAAACCTGCTGTCTCTTCCGCAACGCCTGGAGAACATGATAGCTGAACAGCAACGAAGGCTCGACCAGACCATTATTGACACCGCTGGACGGAACAGCCCCCCGCGTGCTTCACAATCCCTTCCGCATCTCGACTCAACGAACCTAACGGATGCGCGCGGGTGACACTTTTTACAGAACATACGTGGTTTTATCCGTTGTTGCTCAATAATTATGAGATTATTTTTTTTACCAGATAGTGGAACAGACTTCAACACTAATAAAAAGTGTGAAATAACTTGGGAAGTCGGTAACATGATATTTCATAAGTACCTAATAACACAATATTGTGCGCATGGACTTCGACAAGTTATTTCACACTTTTTAGTGTTGAAGTTTGTTAAATTTTTGGTAAAAAAATGTTTCACCCTTTTTAATGACCCTTGCTACTTCGCAATAGATTGTCATTCACAATCAATTACGATTTCAGCAAGATAGGCGAAACACTTTTCAATTATTGGATTGTAACCACAACCAAAACAGCTTGGCGAAATTTTAATACGACCACCTCGGAGGAATAGGTACTCTACCAAACAAAAACATAATTCTAAAAATATCTCTGTAAAAAGTTATGCGTGGTCATACGTAAAAAATATATATACGGCAGCTTGAGAACCTCCTCCTTTAGGAAGTCGGTTGATAAATAATATAATGTAATAGCTATGAATGTCTATTTTGGGACAGGCGGCGTGGTACTACCGCAGAGCTGCAAGGACAGCTACCGTGGGCATACATCCCCGCATCGGCACATCGCATGCGCGACCAGCTGCCCCCTGATGAGGACCTCCCCCCGGTGCCGCTTCCAGATTACTCTGCCATACCATCATTTAGGAAAGCTTGTGAGTTTTTAATAGCTTAACTACGAGTATCTTAGAGCATTCAGAACATTATCTAAGTGCTATATTAGGCCACAAAGGAACTTATTTTGAATTACCTTTATTGTCTTTTATCATCAGCTGTCCATCGAGCCGCTTCGAGCCTGAGCTCACTGACGCAAAAAAAAGATTACGCATCGAACTCCACGCGACGTAAGTGTTCCACACTATCAACTAAATAATAATATCTAAGTGCGATTTGAAACTGGGCCAGGTCAATGGGTCATTCGCGTCAAGCACTACTAACTAACTGACTTGGACGCAATTTAAACACTATTTCAACTGAATTAGGCATGATTCAAGAAAAATATGTGCATAAACTTAAATTAATATCTGCCCATTATACCTACAACATTAATTACAGAGTAGTGGTTATCTTTTGTACTAAGTAATTTAGCAAAATTTTAAGTTGTCATTGCAAAGTCGGTAACATGAAGTCATTTTGTTTAACATGCTTTGTCTAACGAGGTACTATATATGATAAACTACTAAAATTTTGATCGAGATGTTTCGGAAACTGCAATGAATGAATGTACAAGAAGTAGTTTTATAACTGACTAACTGACCCGTCTGCGGCTTCGCTTAGTCTTGGCGTAGTAGAGGAAACGCCGCTTTGGTATCCCGAGGTCCTGATTCTGATCCCCACGTTGGACACTTATTGGCTTTTACTGACAAATAACATATCGATAGCAGTCGAAAAACAACGGAAAGATTAAAACCCAAAAAGACTGGCTGGGACTGGAACCATGGACCCTAGCATCTGGCGTGCAAACTCGTGGATTCAGCCACCAGACTTTGTATTGCTTTAGCGAAATAAGTTCTACTTATAACCTAGTCTTCAACACGGTCTTTTTAGCACTCTGATTTATTAGAGATGAAACATGGCTTAGAGTTAACTTTTCAGCTACTAACAGAAAAAAATGCATAAAAATCTGATCATATAGTTACCTATTATAACTTGTATTCCTGCAGAAGTATCCTTTAGTTTTATGGGATGAAAAATACCCTATAAAATCGACTGCCCGCGACTTCGCGTAGAAGGCTCAGTCATAGACTCAGCCATCGGCTTCGCCATAACCTCCCACCTTTTCTTGATTTTTTCTTTCATAAGAACCTTCCTTTCCGGATAATAAGAATTAGCGAAATTGTTCCATCCGTTCAGGCGTGATGCGATGACCAGGAGAAGTGGAGATTAATTTTAATATAAAGGATAGATATGTTACACCCTAATATAAGTTATCCTTTGTTCCACTAAGTACAACTAAAAGATCAACCAGTTGAACTTATTGGACAAAAAAGTCCAATTAATTCAACTTAGTGCTAATGAAAAATAATCATGTAATAGTTGAATTAAATGGACATTTTATGTTCACTGTTTCAAGTTACATTTCAATTCTGTCTCGTGGTTTCAGAGTGATGCGTGCACAAGAGACAGACAGACCAAAATTCTAAATAATATAGTTGTGACTTATAACAAAGTACATGTCGATTCTAATCTTTTTTAAATAAAAATGACTTGCCGAAATGTATAAAATCGCATAATTCCGGAACACTTCACATATTGAATAATTCTTGTTTGTTTGGTCGCTCTGAGACAAAGGGATGGTTTAACAATAAAAATAAACCATCTTCAATATCATCCATCACCACCCAGGTAAATTTACGGGGCACAGCTAGTTTTTAATAAATATTTAATGTACAGATTTGGCTCAGTTAGTTTTATATGATCAGATAGATAGATCTTAAAGGAACAATAATTTATATTTTCCAGTGTTCAAGAGATCGCGCTTTGCTACTACTGGGTGGCATCAACTAATTTATCATAGGGATTAATTGGGTAGGGGCCACGTTGCATCATATTAGATTGTAAATGTTAAAAGAAACCGGAGTATACTCGTAATACTCGTACGTTTCTACTTTACAGCGCCAATAACTCAATCTGATGTGTTATACTAGAGACCGACGCCGCGCATCCAGCCCGGGACCACAACTCACGCCACACAAGAAAAAACTCACAAATTATACAAAATCAGTAGAAAATAGTTTTTCTGCTGGTTCTGTACTTTTTCTTAGAGTATAGAATTCTGACTTCTGAGTCAGTAGTTAACTGTAAATATATAGACAATTTATATAATAATTATAATGTAAGTTAGAACATGTTAAGTTTTTAAGTCGTGAATTTTATTAATGTTGTGCAAAGTTATTCAGACGAAACTTTAAAGGATTTATTGTTGTAATTTACGTAAGATACTTTAAAAATTAAGAACTCTTTTGCACTTTGTCGTGCATTATGTATCAGCTTATGAATATTATTGTTTCGATTGACTTACTGCGATTTATACCCTAGTGTAAACTGTAATATTGTAAGATCTGTTCCATAATGTCAACGAGGCAGCTTTAAAATCTCCGGGAAATCGGAGATTTTGTTAAGTTGAAGAGGATAAATGAGCTATCGTATTGAACAAATCTGTTCTCTGTTGAACTTTGTAATGCAAATAAATTTATATTAAAACTTTAGCTAATTATTTATTTTTCTTTTTAGGAATTACCTGAGTAGACGCCATCCTTAAAGTTTCCCTTATTATCGGAACGCTCGTTGTGGGAGTCAGCCTAATCGTAACTGTTTAATTAAGTTACGCAAATCTGGCTGCGGTCGCGACTTGGATGGGTGGCGGCTAGAGACATTCTTCAACTGAGCGCTTTTAACTAGGCCATCAGTCGCGGTTGTTGTTTGCCCATAATATCAGTATTTCGGGTAGCCTGAAAATTTCTACTCATAGACTTAGGACCTACGAAGAAATAGATTATTATTTATTCGTAGCCTCGTGGTGGATTATAGGCCTCTTAGAGAAAGTTCATTGTCCCTGCATTGGGAACATAATAAGCTTAATACCTATGCTTTATCGGATTAGGTATATCTTTACAAAAACGTAATATGCATATATACAAATGTATGAAACTGTTACGGACAATGCTATATTCTAACAATGCAAAGGTTTACAAGAACAGGTCAAATCACTATATTCTATGCCAATCAGTATGGATCATGTACACGGTTTCTGTAATAGATGCAAGGGTCACGAGACAAAGACATACAGTGAACCGGTTACTGCCGAGGCATGGTGCGACGTATCCATGCATGAAGTACATAGTGGTGATCTGCGAGGGGATACTGAGGATCCTATTTGTGAGTCTTAGACGGGGAAAGTCGGCCAGTGGCAAGATTTGTAGGATAAAAGAGCTGGTCATCAATGAAGCAGTGACGACTACCTTACCCCTGATACCAGCGAACGACGGCGTAATATTCTCGGAAACCCAATAGCTTGAATACAAAAAGCTCCCTATACGCCATATCCAAAAAATATATAATAGGCCGGTGAGAAATTGTTCAGCATTGTACTGCATGGTGCATGATAATCATTTTCAATTACTTAATCGCAGAGTTTGTGCGACCATTTACGCAAAAGAAAACCTTTTCTGTTATTTATCTTAGATGCCACAAAATATTTTCCATAGATAATACTATATATTGGAAATAATAATTTTAGATATAGTCTGATTTATCTATGATAATAATAAAACTAAAACATTTTCCCAAAGACCTTATACTTACTCATAAATTAATCAGACTATATCTAAAGACACTTACTAACGTGTAAGGTCTTTGCATTTTCCAGACTCCAGCCAGTGTGCTTTCTACGCCAGGACACCATAGTTGAATGTATATAATAATATTTATCTATGATGTTTTCATCGTGTTCTTTTCCCAATATATAGTATTTATCTATGCTCACATCTAAAACGAAGTGTCTATATTCTCTTTGCTTCCGTCACATCATAATCCGTACATATATAATGGTATGTGGTACTCAAAAGTCATATAATATCTATTGCATACTAGCTGGTGCCAGCGACTTCGTCTGCGCAGGATTAGTACTTCGAGAAGTTTATTATCTTCTTCAAGGCCTTATCTATCTTTACACCATAATATATCAGTAAACAGTAATAATAAAATACAGTAGGTACTTACGTATAAATAAAATTATTCACCAGGTTAAAAAAACTGACATTATTATTTCATCACCCTTGACGGTCGCCGAGCACGTCTAGTGTTTCGAGCTGTCAAAATGATGCGTGCTTCTGACTAAGCGTGGACTAAGCTATCAGAAACTGTCACAAACTTTAACTGTCATCATTATGATCTCGACGTAGGCGGAGATCTTATTACGAGTATTTTGTCTTTGCTGTGTCCAAGAATATCACGCTTTTTCACCTGCGTTGTGATGATGATGATGATGGTGATGAAAAGTGTCCTATGTGTTAATCTAGCGTAACATTTACCTCTATACCAAACTTTATCAACATTGGCCCCGCTGTTTGAGCGTGAGAGAGTAACAAACATCCACACATCCATACCTACATCTATACTCTCAAACTTTTACGTTTATAATACTAAATAATATATATATATAGTAGGATATTAGCACTAACCACTGACCTCTATAAATGCTTTTCTTGTATATTTACCCGTTGTATACTTACCCGTATGTACATTATCTATGTACCTATATATTCCTTATCACAAATTCAAATTCAAAAATTATTTATTCAGTTTAGGCATCATAGACACTCTTATGAACGTCAAAATTTTTAAATGATTCTACCGCTGTCTTCGGAAAAGAACCACCGCCGAGAAGAAGCAGCAAGAAACTCGTGGGCCATTATTTTTTCAAGTCTTTGTACATTGAGGTTACATATGAGTAGTATTAAAATAACAAATTTATTCAATAGTTGGCTATTAGGCAGAAGTGGAAAGCTTCCAGGCATCTTTGTCTTCTAAGTAGTGACTCAATTTATAATAGGCTTTTTTCATTAGTATATTTTTCACACGTAACTTGAATTTCCCTTCAGTGAGCTCAGTAATGTCTTTCGGGATTTTATTATAGAAACGTACACAATTTCCTAAGAAGGACTTATTTTTAGTTTTCGTGAGTCTAAATTTAGATACAGCTATCCTATCCTTATTTCTAGTATTAATATTATGCATATCACTATTTATTCTAAACTTCTTTATATTTTTACGAACGTACATTATATTTTCTAGGATATACAAAGATGGAAGAGTTAATATATTAATTTCTTTGAACATTTGTCTTAAGGATTCGCGGGGACCCATTTCGTAGATGGCTGCCCGCTTTTGCAATATAAAAACTGTCTCTATGTCCGCCGCTGACCCCCACAGCAGGATACCATATGACATTATGCTGTGGAAGTAAGCAAAGTAGACCAGTCGAGCAGTAGCTATATCTGTCAATTGCCTAATTTTATGAACCGCATATGCAGCTGAGCTCGGTCTTCCAGATAGTGCATCAATATGAGGACCCCATTGTAATTTAGAGTCTATGCTAATACCTAGAAAGACTATTGCCTTGTCAATTTTCAATTTATTTCCGTCGAGTAATACGTTTGGCTCTATATGTCTTACATTAGGCATGGAAAATTTTAAACATTTCGTTTTCTTTGCGTTGAGAAGCAGGTTGTTTGCGGCGAACCAATTTGAAACAATAGTTAACGCGTTGTTGACTTGAACTAGTTCTCTATCTTTCCTATCTACTTTAAAAATCAGAGAAGTATCATCCGCAAAAAGAACTATGTCAGCAAGGCCCTCAACCAAACCACAAAGTACAATAATGCACGGTGGAAAAGATCTAGTAGTAGTAAGGCTAATAGTATCTTAATCTGTAGTAGCCAGGATCCGGCGGTAGGTCTTAAGGTGGCGCTCCATAAGTCTGAGGTCATCTGCTTTCATAGACCTCGGAGGGTGCCGTTTTCAGGTATAATAGTGGGAATGACCTCCATCGCTGTCAGGTCGATGCCGTAGTATCTCTGCATCGTACTTTAGTCACAGGGTCCGCCTTCATAAGCTATCTCCCAAACATGTGACAACGGCTGTTGCTCTTGATCGCCTACTACCGAAACTCGGAGGGAAAATAGACGCTGCCGGCACCTGTATATGGTGAGTGGGACAATGCCTGCGCTATTATGTCACTGAACTCTCAGGAGACTTCGTAGGACTCAGAGAATCATGGCGGTTAGGTGAGAGTATGCAGAGGCTACGGTACACTCACACACGGGGTGGCCGGGGCCCTGGTTGGATCCCTCCCGTGGGACATAGAGGATGAGGTTCTGTACACGATCTTCTACGAGTAGCTAAAAACGCGGGCGCGACAGGACGACCTCTGACCGGCCTCACGTGATGTGGCACAGTAGCGCACAGAAGCTGCCATGGCCTCCTAGAGTAAAAGGCTGGCCGTGGTAGGGGAGGACGGGAGCTGAAACTATAAGGTCTCTAGAGGCAGTCCGACCCGTACTCAAAACGCTGGCACATCGACATCACGGGTCGATTACTTTCTGGCTGACGCAGGTCCTCTCGGGGCATCGATGCTTCGAGAGGTACTTGTGCAACACGACCCGGAGGGAGATGACCCCAGTGTGCCCAGTGAGGTTGCTTGGAATATAATGCGTGGTACCGCAGCACGTATTGGAAGCGTGCCTGGAGGCGGCAGAAACGCGGCAAACCTTGGTCGCAGTGGTTAGAGCGGACAACTCCTTACCAAACATCTTAGGCATGGTCGATGGCGAGAGGTCATGAGCGGCGAAGGTCTCTTTCTGAAGACGATGGACGTGATGTCGCAAAGGAAGACTGAAGAGCGCGATAAAGAGATTAATCCTCTCTCTCTCCTTTTCCAGAGGGCGTGCGAGAGAGTACTGTCGAGGATGTGAGATACTTTTTGTGGAGCCGACTGTGACAGCAATAATTACCTGTTAGGTATAAAAAATAACTGAAAAATTAACATAACAAAAGGGCTAACAAAAGATTCGATGTCGAGAAATTATAATTCATCGAAGTTAGGGATTAATAAAATTAAAATTAAATAGTTGTGCCAAAAAGTTATGCCAAATGAATATTGTGCCTAACTACACTTGTGTATTATTAGGATAAGTGAAATTATGTCATTATATTAAATATAATATATTTAATATAATGACATAATTTCACTTATTATTTTACTTATTATAAAACAAAGTCGAGTTTGTTCCAACAATTCAGATTCAGATTCAGATTCAGATTTATTTATTGTTACTAGCTACTAACGCTACTAAACAATTATAACCAGAGAACGGCTGGACCAATTTTCATGGTTTGTTGTAATATAGGTTTTTGAACGACCTCTCTATGTGTCTATGGTGACATAGTTAATAGTACTACGCATTCTGTATTTTGCGTCTCTGTGCTCTCTCTGCCCTTCAGTTTTTACGATTGTAGTGACCAGTACTAAAGTATCTTATAGTCTGTGGTACTAAATTAAAACTGTCTGCTAATCTAACCCATGTTAATCCTCTTATTTCTTGTGTCGAACATTTAACAATATTTTATATAAATATTGTGTTAAATGGAGCTTGGCCTTTGTTTTATTTACTCCGAGCTACACCGCACTGACCTATAAATTATATTAGTCAACACTGCAGGTGTGATCCTCACTGAACCTTTTACAGTATTTGTATCCGTCCCGAATAGCAGAATAACAATTAACAACATTGGAAATATAGAAAAAAATATATATACTAAAACAATTTTGCAATACAGAATGTTTAACTGTCATAATCATCCCGTCGATACGGCACACTCTCCTCTTAAAAAGAACTTTTTTTAAATAAAGGTTCTATTGACGTATATACCTATGATTGTCAAATATTTATGAGTGCGTTCAGAAATTGATTTTGTGTAGGTATGTAATTATGTAATTCAGTAACTGATGATAATATGTCAAGCTGCTAGTTAAATATACAACAAGTATCAAAATAAAAAATGACTATATTAAAAAAACATAAAATCAATTGGTCTGACTGAATCATTTCAGATTATTCTGTCTATGCAATCAGAGCCAGTTTATTATACAGGGTGGTTTTTTGACATATATAAAAACTGATGAGTAATGTGATTCACGCGTCGATACTCAAAGGAAAACTTAAAGATGAGTTACTTCTCATTCCAAGGATACCAATGGCCCCAACCAATTTGACCTTTGAGTTTAATCGAATTCAGTTCCCGATTCGTTTCGCTTTTGCCATCAAAACACAAGGCGGATCCTTGACTTTTTTTGGTCTTAGAAATTTCATGTTTTTCTCATAGTCCGTTATACGTGGCATGTTCACGTATCGGCAAACCATCCGCTTTATTTGTACTTGCGCCTCATAAAAAAAAAACAAAGAACGTCGTATATCACAAGATTCACAAGGCGTTACAAAGAAAAACATTTGAACAGAATGCTTAACATGCTGCACAAAATGTACATAGTTTACTTCAATCATGTATTACTGACACGCTATTGATATACATACTTAATTTATGTAAGTACTTTTCTACCGACTTCCAAAAAAAGGAGGCGGTACTCAATTAGACTGTTTTTTTATGTTTGTTACCTCATAACTTTCGACTGGGTGAACCGATTCCCAAGATTATTTTATTGTTTGAAAGCTGGTGCTTCCCGTTGAGCCCCATTTAAATTTTATTAAATTCAGTCCATTAGTTTTTGAGATACACTCCAATAACTAAATAGAATGGAAGTCAGTATTACATTTTTCAAATTGTACTTGTTTATTTCTTTTTGTGTTCTTATCTTACTTAAGTATTCAAATGAATATTGATTTTCAATTCATTGTACTACTTTCATAAAATCACAAATTAAGTCAAGCTAATCTGTAACACGACATTAATTTACTGTTGGCGATATGAAGTTCGCCGGGTCAGCTAGTTTAGTATGACATAAAATTTTATGCAACAAAAATGGTTGTCTGTAAAGTCGGTTTACCTACTATAATTTTACGTGATAACGTCATAAGTCAAGCCGATCGTGCTTCTCTATCACTTGTACCACGCTCTCACTTGCACGCTCAGCTCACGCGGAACAGCAGGCCTAGACAAAAGATGTTTCTGTTAACGACTAACGCCGAACTACAACTCCAAACTGTATGGCGTTGACATTACCTGTGGAAAAGTCACGTGATGTCACGCTAAGTTCGTAGACGGGACCTAATAGCCTAACCTAATAGCCCAGCAGCTGGGCTATTATGTATCTCAGTTGCTAACAAATGTGGATTGAAATCTGAAAAAAATGGCCGCTATATGTCACTTTTGTCAGCTTCAGTGATCAAATTACTAACACTTTTGCTTACTGGAGTTGCCAAAACTGACATAGGGCCGCCATTTTTCAAGATTTCAATCAACATTTGTTAGCAACTGAGATACATAATAGCCCTGCCGGTAACGTTCTGTCTGTTGCGTGTGCGGAAAAACGCTTCTTGAATTTCGTCTAGACCTTCTGGACAACGAAAGCGACAATGAGTCATACTTTTTCGTGCGTGCAGCTGGCTTTATAATGGAACACAACACGTTCCGCTTAGTCCACAAATGTAGATAAATGTGTAAATCTAAAACTAAGAGTGAAGCTACTTTATTCTTATTATTACTCACGGCGAAAACCTACGCATCTAAAAGTATGTTCTAAATTTGAATACATTGCGAATTAATATCGAATTGCTTTAATTAGGAACAATTTTTTTAATTAGTTACCCAAATTTATATGGTAACGTTACCTATATAAGGTCTTTCTTAATTAGTGCACAATATTAAACGGGGTGGTTTGGAATCGATAACTAGTGATTAATCTGTCCGAATCAGCAAGACTCATTCGAGTTAAGTTTCATTCATAAATCTATTGTTATTTTTTGCGCTGATGCGGACGGGTTAAACTAAAAGAAAAAAATAACATATTATTTTAATTAATATGAACCCATATTCGCCGCACCACGGCTAATAACCATTGTGCGACTGAACGCACGACGCGACGCACCGCTACATCACAGAATAGAGAGCAGTAACTACACGAGACATAACTACCCGCTTAGAGTAGGTACTACGACGTACGAACGATGACCCACCCAGGACCGCCGTGGTGTAGCATAGAGAAATCAAGCTGCCTTCATTGATTTATGTAATGGACCAAGAAAAAAAATATTACACAAAAAATGGAACCGACTTCATCACCAAAAAGTGTGATTTAACTTGTTGAAGTTCCCTTGATTGTTCTTCGTCTTGATGACAGTCACTACCCATATAGGTGTAAAGTTGTCATCAATACAAATAAATCAAGCCCAAACACCAGGTAATTGCTGTAAATCGTTGCGGAGTCTTTCGGCTTTACCAGATCGGCTCCAGACCTATTAAATAGTATAATATTAAATAGTAGTACTTCATGATACTAAATGAAAAAAAAAATCAAACGCTTTAGTCTCCACTACGGTTTTTTAAAGTTCCCTTCGATTTCGCTGGGATGCCGTCATCAGATCCAACCAGGATCCTTATCATGTTACCAACGTTGAGATATCTCCTTTCCAATTAACACAGAGCCATCAAAATCAAAATCAAAATCAAAAATAAACGACGAAGTTATCGCAAACACACATAAAAAATATACTCGTATATGCACGGTAAAATTGAGAAACCTCCTCTTTTTTTAAGTCGGTTGATAAAAAGTTTATAGTTGAATTCTCTGGGCTCTATTCTATCCATATACCAGGTTTCATCGGAATCTGTGCAGTAGTTTTTAAGTTATGCGTGAGCATTGTGCATTGTGAGCAGACAGACAGACATTTTTTTCAAAAACGTCATATGCTTGTTCAGTAGGTAATTTTACGTCTTCTGATTCACTTTTTTTTAATTTGTCTTCCAAGTACAGAAATTTTGGCCTCTACTCCTTTATTATAAGTATAATAAATTTAAATAACTTTAAAAGTCAGACTATGGTATTGGTATATACATATACATATACAGGGTATCCCAAGAAGAAGTGATATGCTGAAGGTGGGAGGTGAGAGGACCTAAAGGGCTGTCTGAATCACCCCCATGTATGTTCCGCGATTTTTCGTATTTTTTTTTTTAAATTTTTTTGATTATTATTTGTGGTGACGTGAATTATTGCGGTAGATGCTTAATTTTTCTTGTGTGTTAAGCTGATAGATAGGCCAATTCAGTATGGTAATATTTACTATCGTTAGATCTTTGAATGAAATAAAAAAAAATTAATGCCAAGAAAGATAAAATTACCCAGTATGTTCACAACTACAAGGGCCCTTAAAAAATAAAATCACATAAAACAAATACCGTTTGACTTTTAAAAACTTGCTCTATCTATCAGGTAGCTACCCTGAAAATTTAATTTTATTATTCATACGGCTTCAATCAAAAAATGTAAATCTAAATGCAAAATTTTAATTTACATAATGATTAAGGTGTTTAATTACAATAAATTTTCAAAATGGCCCTGTTGCTCAATGCAAGTGCGACATCGCCGGAAAAAAATGTATTTTTAACGTCTGAATGCACTTCTATTATTTTTAATGGTTTCTTCTGCTACTCTCAATTTCCGGGTTACGTCGTGCAAATTGCGGCATTCTTTCGAGTAGACGAGGTCTTTGTAGTATCCCCATACCGGTCCTCTACCTCCCAGCTTCAGTATATCACTACTTCTTGGGACACCCTGTATATATTATTAATATTAATTATGTGTATCAGATTTATGATTCCACTCAATGATATGCTTAAAAATAACTTATATTTTTTCACTAATTACCCAATGCTTTTCATTGAGAAAAGTAAACTCTTGTAAGGCGTTTCTTGGACAGGACCGCCCAGTATGTTTTCAATTTTTTAATACTATCACTAGTATAAAAAAATTGCGCGAAAAATACTACCCGCGACTTCATTCGCGTAGTAAGCTCGGCCATCAGCCCCTCCATAATCTCCCATATTTCCTTGAGTTTTTCTTTCATAAGAACCTTCTCCTGACAATTAACACAACCAAAATAATTAGCGATATTGTTCCATCCGTTCTCAAGTTATAGTGGGACCTGCAGGGCTATTATGTATCTCAGTTGCTAAAAATTGTTGATAGTACAACAATTGTTGGTGATGGTACAACTCCAGTAAGCAGAAATGTTAGTAAGTTGCTGACTGGAGCTGAAAAAAGTGACATAGAGCCGCCATTTTACAAGATTTCAATCAACATTTGTTAGCAAGTGAGATACATAATTTTTATATACATATATAGAATAATATGTGAGTATATATATATATATATGATAGTGTAAATGACGAAAAGATGTCTTTGAATTCATGAGAAATGCTCCAGACAACAAGTATTTATTAATTAAGGTAACTATTTTATTTTTCTCGTTGGTGTGGTATAAAGCACTATGTATCACTAGATAGAAAGCGGTTTTCTCCCTTCGGTGTACAATGTACTATTTGTGCCTATTGCAAAAGCTGCATGAGATTCTAACATGTATTATCATAGAGGGTCCTATCAGACACAGAGCGGTTAACGCGCTCACGCGTTTACGCGGTCAGTTTTGCGTTCGATGTGTTGTATTACGTTATATAGATATTTTAAACTTATTATATTCTTAATACTTCGTTCTGTGAAAATGGGCCATGATAATCCGAGATACAGGATTTTATAGTAATAAACTGAAAAAACATTTACAGGAAGCGTGGATATCAATGAAACGTTATCTGTACGAATTGTTTACCTATTAGCGTTACGTTACTATTACTCATTGCAATTACACTTGACACAATGACACACAATTTAAACCTGCAGGTTTAAATTGTGTGTCATCTATATTTGTACCTATAGTCCAGTTGATATCTGATTGTATATGATCCAGACGATAATGATGTTTGGAGAATCTCACCATCATTCCGAACATTCCGACAGTCTTCACAACTTGAAGAGCGTCTCCAGGAGGAACATCTCCAGCCAGGACCGTCGAAATGACGAAAAATATAAATAAAAAATACAGCCCGTAAAATTTTAGATCAATAAATGTGTGTCAAGTGTGTCCATCAAATTTGTCTTCTTTATTTATTTGGTTTGTATTGTAATAATTCCCTGAGCAACCTTTCATCCGTTTCGACGTGTAGATGCCGCGCGAGCGCCTACATCGAAACTGGGTATGGACTCACTGACTTTACGGCCTGTAAATTTAGGTCGTGTTAGAGGGCGAAATTTTGTCTAAAATAAAAAAATACAATAAATGAATTTCAGGTCTAAGCACACTCTACAAGTTTTATACCAGACATTTTTTCGTTATCTATTACAAAAAAAAACTAATTTAACTGTTTACAAATCGATCGATATCTTGATAACGACGAACGGTAAAAAATGTATATGACTTAAACTACAGAGCATAAAAAAGCAATAAAAAACTATTCCATCACACTTTTCGTATCTCGACGGAGCGCTGAGTTATTGAAAAACTGAATTAAACGCTTTCTTCAAGATGGCGAAAAATGCAACAGAGAAATATTGGTTTGGTTTTTCAAGTAAGCTTTTGTTACCCCATGTAGTATCTAAATTCGGTTCCTATATTTTCCAAATGTATATATAGTGACTGGACTTCCTACTATAAAAAAAACCTGTAACCGAGCCAACTCTGTACATTAAATTATTTTATGCCAGTTAACTAAAAATAATATTGCATGTATTTCCAAAGTTTTTCATTGTAAAATATTTGTTATTGCTCAATGATGTAACAGCACAACGGTTTTTATCTTTAGGATAAGAATCTCTACAAAGTTCCATTACCAGGAATAGAGGCAGTTTGATGGTCCTAATTTAAATATTGATGCATGCCATTGTTCCACAATAAACCCCGTAAACCTGCTAATTCTATCGCCGACCACTCATACAGATAGCGTGGACATTATTACCGATAACAATTATCATGGCGCGATTAACGGTGATAACTTGTTCCTTCATAAACGAACACTAACTGAACATGACGTGTGTTCATTATATTATGTGATCACTGCCAATAATACAAAATGAATAAACCGAATACAAAAGTGCCGTCGAATCTTGTCCTGGCAGCTCAGCTTTCTAGCGGGATTACTGTTGTAAGTATGGATTCATGGGTTTTTTTTAATATTCAAAGTAATGTTGTAAATTGATCGATGTATAGGCAAATCATTGTTCTTGCACTGGAATTTGATGGTACGAAAATATTTTAAAGCACAGCGATTTGAAACCACAGTTCTACTAATTACAGCTTGGCGAACTTAATTATCTTTAAAAAGTATTTATATCTATTATACATACTTAGCAATTCAGGATAAACTTTACTTCCTGCTACATAATTCCTTTATCGTTTATCATAACATAAATATAGATAAACAAGCAATTTCAGCAACACAATAAAGCGTCCTAACTGCGTAAACATGTGCGCAGTAAGTTCAATATATAACAGGATGTTTTATTAGGCTAAATACTTCACTATAAAATGTTTATAATATATATTCCTCATCTGCATCACCAATATCGTCATACATTCAAAAGCCACGCTTTCACTTGCTTTACATAGGCCTACTATATAACTTTAAAACAGTACATTTCATTAATGTTTCACTATTATTTCTTATGTAGTAAAATGTTATACATAAATTATTTTAATTGAATATTTATTTTACTACTTGCCTCATAATCACATGATTTCTTCCGCGTATGATAAGCCCACTTAATTCGATCCCTTGGGTTGGGAGCGACTTAAATTGCCAAATCTTTTCAAATCGGGCCAAAACGTATATAAAGGTATAGTTAAGTACGAAGCTAATGTAGGCTAGGTATCTCAGTACGAAATTTCATCAAAATGAGTTCTACAGTTTAGACTTGAAGACGGACAGACAGATTAACTCACTTTCGCAATTTATAATATTAGCAATAGGATCTCAGACAATTGGGTTTAAGTAGAATTGTAATTTATATTAAAACTATATGTAGGTACCTGCAATACATTAATAACTACTGTGCGGCTCAAATCCTTTGATTACATGATACTACTAGGGACTATGGTGCTGACCTAATGGTAACTATGTAGGTACTCTAAAAGTACTATTTTATTGTGTATCCTTAGATAATTACATGATAGTTTAGTATAATCCTTAATACTGTAAGTATATCCGCATACCAAGTCACCTTATCAGCAATAGTACCTAAGGTATGTCGAACTACTTATATCTGTAAATATCGCAAACATTTTTATTATTATTTTATTTTTATCTTATGTTTTTAATATTCATACCATTACTGAAAATGTATAACTCAACAAGAAATTAGGTACATATACAGAAATACGAAACATACTTCCAATTACAGGCCTGTTGGTCTAGTGGTAAGTGATCCTGACTGCTATGCCGGAGGTCGTGGGTTCGATTCCCACCCAGGACAAATGTTTGTGTAATGAGCATGATCATTTGTTCTGTGTCTGGGTGTAATTTATCCATAATATTTATGTATTTAGAAATATATAAGTATGTTTATCAGTTGTCTAGTACCCATAACACAAGCTCTGCTTAGCTTGGGACTAGATGGTGTTGTGTGATAGTTGCGGAATATTTATTTATTTAATTACACGCCATAAAAATAATGCTTGAGTAAGAAATTTGTATGTAACATAGATATCGATCAACGTTTTTATAATATTCTAAGTGGTACCTACTTTATAAGCGAATAAATTGTTTCTTATTATCATAATATGTCAAACAATTTTCATCAAACATGCTCGTAAAGTGGCTCTTATTACATCGTTTTTAGACTCGGAATCCAAGATTTTAAACACATGTGAATCTTATTTTACCATTTCCGCACAAGTAAGTTATAGAATTAACCCGCTAAAATTAAATTTGTATCTCGTTGCAAGATATATGCATGTAAATGAAGCCATCTTAATTTAGCCGGGTAATAATGTATTCTTAAACGACTTTATTTAGCTGGACTTGTTAGTTTAATACTCTTAGTTAGTACAAAGAGTTTTAATGTGTACAGATAAAAATACTTGGTACACATTTTCAATAAACAAATAGAATTGTATTAACTATGAATAAAACTATTTTTATTGTATATAATTCACAACAAATGTCTTTCAATGACTTTAATTCACAATAATTTTAGTGATAAATATGAAAATATTCGTTTTATTGTATTTTTTAATTAAAAGGTTACGATAATAATACACGGCTGTTATTTCTTAGCATGTGTGATGAAAAATTTCGTATGACACGCGTGTGTAATGACCAACATTCCACATGTGTATCTTAATGTACTATTAACCGATTGTGGTGAAATTGAAGAGGACTGACTAGAAGCGGCGTCTTCAATCCTATCCAATAATCAAAATCCGTACTTATAATCCATCCAGTTAAAAGTCAAGGAAAGAACCTCATCCCCAATTGGAAGTCAGTTGAAAAGCATCACCTTTATATTACCTTTAAAGCACGCAAGCAAAACCGCGGTTCGCAGCTAGTTTACTGGTAATTAATAATTAATAATAATAACAAATTATTAATTAATCATAAGTATGATTAACTCTGAAGCGCTCGTAGCGGAGCTCGTCTTGCGAGCATGGTTGTCTGGAAGAGATCGCTCTGAGCGATAAGACCACCCATTGTGACACTTAATTTAAAGTTATTTGTGTGTTGTATTTTATAATGTGGTGTTGCAATAAAGAGTTTATCTATCTATCTATCTATCTCAAATTGGCGATCTTAACCGACCAACAAGTACCCTCGCTGCGTTCAGGACTTGGATGGGTGACCACTAGTGGCATTATTCAACTGAGCGCTTCCGTGCTTCGGAGATCACGTTAAAGCCGTCGGTCTCGGTTGTTTGTCTTAGGACAACAGTCGTTCGAAAACTTCGGCATGGGTTGGCCACTAACCTATCCACCAATCCGCACTAGGCCTGCGTGGTGAATAATGGCCCAACTCCTCTCTCTGAGAGGAAGGCTCGAGTCCCAGCAGTGGGAACAAAATGGGCTGGTTATGATGATGATTAACTCTTATAATTAATATCTATTATTCCAGGTGGTGTCCATTTGCTACATAGTTTTGAGTATATTGGCGCTCGTATACCGCTTCAACTGCGATGCAGTCGACCCGTCGAGTACAGACCCCGCCCGGTTCTTCTGGACAACTATTTACAGAGTTTACATACTAAGTAAAATAATTACCTGTGTAATTTTAACTTATACTGTTGATATTCTAGTATCCTTCGCCTCATTAAAATATTATATGCCTTTATCAAAGAATATATGCATACAGATATTTATACCAAGATACCTATATACATATATATACTATATATACCTATCGTTTGGGGTCGAAACTTTAGGTACATGGGGGCCGTCCGCTCTCAACTTGTTTAGGGATCTGGCGAAACGTTTGGTTGAGGCAACGGGTGACCGAAATGCTGGCGCCTACTTTGGGCAAAAACTTAGCATTGCCACGCAGCGTGGCCATGCCGCCAGCGTTTTAGCTCTTTTTCTTTTCTTTTCCCCCCACCCCATGGCTTATAGATTAGTTTTATTTCATTTTTTTTTTTATTTTTAATGCCTTGTAAATAAATAAAGATACCTAATAATAATAAAACAAATAACATCAGCATATTGCAGTGCAGTAGAACTCTTTGTAAATGAGTTAGTCCGGGAAGGTACCTACCTATTTCTAACTCGAAGCAGTAATGTTCGCAATACTGTGTTCTAGTTTGAATGGTATGGATGCTGGCGATATTACAGGCACATCACATGCACATTAACAATTTAATGTATTAGGGTTACGGGCGCAGAGCAGTTAGTTACTTGTAACGAAATGGATCTGTTCCAGGCAGAGCTTAACATACACACTAACACCAGGTGGGCATTGTGCTCGTACCGTCTCCTAATAGCATAAAAAATGACTAGCAGTGAAGAATCTAAAATGATTGTTTATTCTCAAAACGAAATAAACATACCTAATATTATATACCATAATTATACGATTTAAATGTGAAATATCTAAATATCGGTAATGTATGTATAATCGAAAATTGTATATCGAACTAAAATCGAATAAAGGAAGTTAAATATATTTCAATTACGAAAAATAAAATGTCATTTAGACTAATTCAAGATCGGGAAAGTTAGCCGTTTTTAACCGACTAAAAAAAGGAGGTTTCTCGATTCAACCGTATATTTATATTTTTTTATGTGTGTTCGCGGATAACTTCGTCGTTTATGAACCGATTTTGATGGTTTTTTTTTCGATAGTGTATACTTACGTGGTGGTTCCGTGTAAATTTCATCAAATTCGGTCAAGCAGTTTTTGAGTAACACTCCAAAAACTGAAGTGTTGATTTGTCTTGATGATATTATCATTCATGAAAAATAATTATTATCAAAAATAGAACCGATTTCTACACTACAAAACTTTCGAACTATCATGGTACCGACTTCAACAAGTTATTTCACACTTTTCAATTAGAAGTCGATTCTATTTTTTGATTAAAACAATTTTATCAGATACACTTGAAAATCAACTAAAAGGAAACCTTACCATACCTCATAGTTTGTAAGCCAAAGTGTGACTTGTTGACGCTTTCGGCAAAGTACTTGGACCGCGCGGCGCCAAGTTAGTAGAACGTCATCGCGATAAATATGCGATAAAAGTGGGAAGAGGCGGTGGGTGGGGGCGGAGCACGTCAGCTCCGTGGGGCGGAGGACGCTTGCCGGCAATTATGACGTGAGTGCAGGCAGAGCGGTCGGGGTTGGCAGTTTTTAAGTGTCAATGTTTTCTGTTGCGTAGGTATGCTACCAACAAAACGTAGATGCGACGTGTACTTGTTTATTGGCGATGTTGACATCCCTACACGCGTCTCGCGTTAAACCTGCGTGAATCGACGCTAGTAGGGAAGACGTTCTACTTATAGATATTTACTTACTTTGCTTACGGTACGAATACTTTTTCACTAATTATTTGTGCTAGGGCCTCAGTTTTTGAAATTTATTAACAGAAAATGATAAAGTATGTGTTTAGGTCCAGTAAGGGAATGTGCTATTATTTATTATTACCTTCTTAATAACTTTTAACGGATTTTTCAGGTGAAGATTGTACATATCATATAACCAGTACGGGATTGACGCAGTCGCATACCGTGTTCGTGTTTATGACGTTAACTCTAAGCTTCTCTACGGTGACCCTGATCACGGCTATCGTCTTAACAGCGCGTAAGTTTGTTCTCTTCATTTTAGTACTTTATGCGTTCATGCTATCTAGTCAAGTACATAGTAGGTACGTTTGATGTAAGGACACGCCCTTACTGCGATACCGCTGAACTACAGTCCGTAAAGAGAAGTGAAGTGGTGAGGAAACTCGAGTTCGTCAGTGCTAGATATTCAAATTGCTGCCACGAAACAATGGGCGTTTTCACATTGGACAATAACGATAACTGCACGATATCGTCTGACTGGTAGTTTGATATAACCACTACTAAATGCTTTCAGACTGTGTCGTTGTAGTTAACGTTTTCGTCGCCGACAGATTATCGTGCCGATATCGGGTGAGGACAGTGCGGGGTGAATCAGGATCGCAGGGGGAGTGGCTTGGGCGGGCACCAGCATAACACCCTGTTAGTTATATCGTGTCACATACCACCGATCGGACGATATCGTTGTCGTCCGAGCTGAGGAGTGTCGGTGTCGTTATCATCACAGTGTGAAAACGCCCAATAGTGCCCAACTTTACTTACTACGTGTTGTGTATGACACTGTAGCGATTGAAATTACTAAGTAAATGCGACCAAAGTTTCAAGGTGATGAGCGATTATTGTCAACTTTCAGGCAGAGTGGTGTCATGATAAAATCTTTTAAGTTAGTTCCGTTCATGATTGCATCCGGAATAATTGGTTACAGTGATTAACAACAAGGACAAAACGCAGTATATCAATGTGTACGTATACGCGTACATTGGCTCGTGGGTGGGCTCTTTGGTGGTGGACCTGACCTTCGGAACCCACCTCGGCTTAGACTACACGTATTTGTCTAACCAGCTGGTAAGAATAACTCACTATACACATAGCTAGTAGTCGTAGATTAGAACCAATCTGATTAAAGACGAATTATAGGACACATTTCATCTGATATTTTATTCAAGGTGTACAAGGCACTAAAAAGACATAAGTAAAGCTAATTTCAGACTACGCTAAACTATTGTACTATATAGTATAGCAAAGAAGAACCTAATGCTATAACTATATAGCATGGTATTCACATAACGCGATATTATCGCAAATATTTATAGTATATAGCAAGCTCAGTTGACCGGGATCTTTGAAGAGTGTGCACAGTTGCACAGCACACATCACGATCGAAACAATGGATTTAATACTGGATAGTCTTGAGATTTCAAAGTTTTTTGAAGTTTTAGTTATTGAGGATCATTTTCAAAATTATTATAGTATGTCCTGGCAGTCGCTCGTTTCGCTTGCGGGATGGCCGGGGGTGAGGGAGGAGGAAGAGGGCGGCGCGTGATATAGCACAGCATGAACTTAGCGCATCGCACCAATTTTATAGCGTTTAGTAAGCCAATAATATATAGTACAGTACAGTGTGAACGTGTCCATAACAATGTAAGGTGCGCAATATTGTTTTGCTATGAGCTATATACTATATGCTATTATATTATAGCGTAGTCTGAAAGCCGTTTAATAATACAATTGCAAAAGTTTAGAATTTTAATGAATGGATTTTAGTTACTGTTTCACGCCAAAAATTTACTGACTTTTCTGAAATTTTCGGACGCCCTTAGGCTAAACAAATAACTGTACTAGAGAGCTACACTACAGGGAATTTCCTTTCAGAGTCAGAAAACTTATAGGTACAGATTAGTGTATTACAAATGGTATAAGTTCGCGTATTATTTTTACCAAGTTGGTATTAATTTTTTTTTACTGGCCGGTAGGCGCAGTTGGTAGCACCCCTGCCTTCTGGGCCGCTGATCCCGGATTTGATCCCGCACAGGTCAAACATTTGTCTGCATGAACATGTCTGTTGGACCTGCGTCAGAGTGGGTATATCTTTACAAGTATGTATAGAAGTCATCAGGTTACCATAGGCCATGCCTAGTTTGGGACCTGTAGACCTGGTGTGGATGTTGTCCTACATATTATTAATATTGTTCATCAGGCAGGTACTAGTAGTTGTAAACAACTGATGTTACCTGCAACTGTATTCCACTTCACTTTAAAATGCTCTGGTAGTGTAATTACTCTGTAAAAGTAGTAGTAGGTATAAAAGCATTTACGCTTATACGCTTTTTTAGCTATGCTCATTAGTATCCCCAGTCTAAATCATAGGTGTGGATCTACATCCGTGGTTACATTTTCCGTATCTTCCGTATTTTTTCTTATTATAATAGTATTGATCGACTCGTGGATCCATTCATTGATACAATCTTTCATTTCATGACCCGTACGAATTTCTAACCATACTTTTTTGTTGGTCAAAGATATGGAATTGGAATAGGATGACAATAAGCCGTTGTGAACATTTAGGTACCAGAGTACCTCACCCATCTCCAACACCGGATGTATTTGTTCCGCGCCTCAAGCCTATAATGTTTAAAAGGAGTTATGTTATTGATATAGTGATGAAATTCGAAACTCTAAGACCAATAAGAAATGAAGTGGCTAGACCGAAGTAGGCGAATGCAAAATCAATGCAAGAGTGAAGTCCATGCTGGCATTACCTTATCATCAAGTCGTTTGTTTAACAGGCTGACAACCCAATCGGAAACTATGACCACGTTGTGGACGTGGTCCGACAAGGCGCTTTCTACCTCCTGGCAATATCTCTGAAAGGGTACGGGATCCACGCTATCAATCTAGTACTTATTCTGCTGATGATAGTCTTCCTCTACGACTATCAGGACATTTCCAAACGAGACGAGGTATGTTGCTTACTTTCTTTTGAATATATTTTACACTGGCGTCATATCGAGAAGTTTAGAGTTAGGTAATTCAACGCACATCAAGGGAAACCAAAACGCTAGCCCAATATTAAGACAGCTTCCTGCCCAAGTGACATTCTCAGCTTTTCACACTTTCTGCGGGACAATAAAATCAAGTCTATTAAGACTATTGAGTCTACTCGTAACCACGGTTGATGCAACTGGATCGAAACGTCCTGGTTAGTTAAAATTATGTTTTCATAAATAATCTGTACGCGAAAATGTTCCGATGTTCCGATTTTCTCTTAAAACATGAGCTTCAGTACGAGTCAAAAATAACATTAGTAAAAGGCTTTACTTCTGGGCGACTTGATTTGATTACCTCGCAGTACGCAAGTGTGAAATATGAATATAATCACGAAAGTATAAAAAGTTTCTCACTGATATATTAAAGGAAACCCTTTGAGGCAGTTACCAACGCCAGGACGTTTTTATGTTTGTAGGTGCGAATTCTGTCCTGGTCCGTCTTGGTAGCTACCACCGCAGTGCCAAGTCTCCTTTAATCTAGTTATAATAGTGATAAGTTGAACGGTACAGTAGCATGACACTATGTTTGCTGGGCGATTTGGACTGAATGACCATGCTTCGGAGTGATCAGCGCGGGCTGTGCCACACAGAACTTAACTTAGTTGTTTTCTGTTGAAAGACCAAGTACTGTTTGGTCTAATCTAATTCTCTTTTATAGTAAATTTTGAGGTTAGAAATTCCATTCAAATTCCTGACAAACCGAATGTTGTATTGAAATTCGGTACATCTACGTATAAAATAAAATTTTTAACATAATAAAATAAAAACATAATAATAAAATTACTTAGTATATAGTTTTTTATTATACCAAGGATTATACTAATGCTTTCGGTTAGGGTTGCATGACATTATGTCGAGCAGGTGTTATAAAACTAAACATAATAATATATTATTTTATGGTTTCAGCATTCTATACACAAAGTGGGAACGATCAATGCTTTCGAGTAAGTTATATTTTCAGTTATTCGTAATTTTTGCCATACCTATTGATATTTTTGGCTGACTATAGCTTATACAGACCAGTTTAATTGGGCATTTTCATAAATCCTATTTATCACAATGTTAATAATGTATACCTACATACATTCTGTGTACTAAATATCGGGAATTTGTCAATAAAACAAAAAATACAAATTATTCATCTAAATTTATTTTATCGCCTTCAAAGTAGGCCCCATCGCTTGCAATACAACATCTCCAACGCTTCACCCAGTCTTCCATACATTTTTCATAGGCTATTTGCGGTATGGCCTTTAGCTCATTCAGCGAATTTTCTTTTATGGCTTTTATCGACTCAAAACGTTTTCCTCGAAGTGGTAATTTTAACTTGGGAAATAAAAAAAAGTCAGACGGAGCCATATCAGGTGAATACGGTAGTATATCTACCTACATCTACACTAATATTATTAAGAGTAAAGATTTGTTTGTTTAAATTGAATAGGCTACGAAACTAGGTAGTCAAACTGGGAAAAACCGTGGCAATGTTTTTAAAAATACAAATTTAATTAATGTTGCATTAAATTTAATATTGAACTAAGTGATGAATGCATCATCATCAAATTGTCCGCCGTCTGGTGCGTGGGAGAGCGATAAGCGCCCTGCGAGCATAACAATAAAGTGCTTACAGTGATAGAAAGACTGGACGACTGGATGATGTTGCTGATATACCACCATCATCACCAATTTGTATAAAATTATTTCACCATTAGAATCCTACATTATCCTTGATGAACATATAAGTTTTGATACATTATCCATCACCACGCGGGGGAAACCGCGGAGCGCAGCTAGTTTTTTATACATTACTATGCAGTGACATAATTCGTAATTCAGCCGCTGACAATGTGCCTACTCTTAGCTCTCTCATTTTACTCTGCATTTTTTTCTAACTACTACTCTCCGTATTGTTTTTAAAGCCATCCGCTCGCGCCGTCTTCCTTCAATTTATATGTGTGTGTTTTATAGTTTTACTTGTAATGTGTACGTAAATATCTATATATAGGTACATGATTATGAATAATAGAAATATTACCTATATTACTTCCAAGAAATATTACTCCGTAATGCCTTGGCCACACCGAGGTTCAACGTCAAAGCCCAACATCGCCTTAACCCGTTGACTCGCGATTCGCCATATTTGGCCAATAATACAATAGATTTCGCAGAAATCAACCTACTTTTCTAGGAACTGCAACGTGTGTGGTCAAGCGTAACAAATTTTTTTTTTGAATTGGGTACGTTTGATGGACAAATTAAACAATATTTCAACTTAGATAAATTAGAGCCTAAAAAGTATTCAATTTACATTGGTATTTGAAGGTATTATACTAAATAGATGAATTACACAACGCGCTAATTATTCCGATAATTATTAATTCCGCTAACTCAAGATTGACGTTGACACTGCTACACTGTATTTAATGAGTGGCAATTTGGATTATATGAACGTATTGTATCATTTTATATTGAGTATATGTAATATTTTCCAGGACTTCAAAGATTTATAATATTTATTTAAATGGGCTCTGTAATAAAATAACCCCTTAGGGATTCATTTTTCTTTTTAATTCTTTTAAAGTTAATTTATTGATTCAGGCGTTACTTTGCGGAAATCCATTATCAAAAAAACGATATTAAAAAATATTTAGTGACACTTCCGCTGAAAAGAAAACAATGATTTTGGCCTATTTGAGGGCGTGCACCACCCTCCCTCCCGCATAAAATGCTAATAGGAAGAATACAAAATAAAAAACACAAGAAACCCCAATAAACCAAAACCGATTCGACACGGGTTTCGCCTCTACACGAGGCACTCGTGCGCTCTCTCTGCTCTACTCGAGCGCTCGACGAGTCAACATCTCCTGAGGTTTCTTTTGTTTTTTATTTTTAATTCTTCCTATTAGCATTTTATGCGGGAGGGAGGGTGGTGCACGCCCTCAAATAGGCCAAAATCATTGTTTTCTTTTCAGCGGAAGTGTCACTAAATATTTTTAATATCGTTTTTTTTTTCTTTTAAAGTTCACACGTGCGATCCTTTAGCTATCACGTTGCACACTGACAAACGTTGGTGTGGCCGCTTCAACGCGATAACTCTCGCATTAAATCTCTTTGATGTGCCTAAAAATACCGCCAGCCGATTTATCGACCAACTTCAACGGTAATGTTAATCCCGTTGTCGAATTATCGCGATTAAGGGTGGCTACATCTACGGTTAACGTTCAACAACGCGATAATCAACGGCGTTTCTCCTTGGTGTGGCCAAGGCCTAACATCTCTAAGTTAGAACATATAGGTACGATTCCTAAACTCACCTTACCACATTTAAAAAATACCTTGTTGCAAATTTACCTAAGTAACATTTTTGGTTTATTTTTCAGTCAGCCCCGCAGACACGACGAGAATTGGCCGCGTCCTGAGATGTACGCGGGACCACTACCCCGTGGGTAGGTGCCAAAGGCTTTTCGAATCTCTAATTATTTATTTTAGTACACACTGAATAATATGTATAAAGGCACATTCATTGATACATTATTAGGTGTGAGCTACATAATACCTAAAACTATACGTATGTAATCTAACGAACTATAATATATATATATATATATATATATATATATATATATATATATATATATATATATCGTTCTACAAAACACATAATCATTATACTCTAACGGTTGTGTAAATTACAAATCACTCGTCATTGCCAAACAAGTAAGTGTTCCACGTTTTGAAAATGTCAGCATACTGTTGTGATTTTTTTCAGAGTAGCAACTCAATACCTAATAATGATTCTCCTTCAAGTGTAATAGAACAGAAAGGATGGGTACAGTTTTTCTATAAAATGTATCTATATTAATTAAAATGTAAAGTAGGTACCTACTTGTATTTTATATTATCCTAGTACCTATCCGCTTGCGACTTATTTCACATGGAATAAGGTTATGGCGATCCCTCGGGATCCATGTTTCCAACCTTGAACAGAAACACGATCAATAATGTGTTGTAACTTCAACGACAGGACCTACGCCTAGTAATAGGCCTTGTCACAGGGTACTCGTACATCTATATAAAACTGGTGCAACGGACGTTGCTGTTTAATATTTTCTTTATATTTCCACAGACAATTGAACAACTCCTTTGTTGATGAGGACCCACGCTCGTCGAACCGCAACGATTACTACAATAATTCGTAAGTACCTACTATACAGTCTAAAGTAGCCGCTGAGATCACACTCTCCTAGTAGTAGAAACCGAAGACATATTATATAATCAGTTTATATATAAGTACCTATTTGGTATTAAGTCAGAGGTTAGTCAAGACAGAATGTGAATCGATTTAAATATTTTGATGTCTGTGGTTAGACCTCAATAGATTAAAACCCATTCCAGATTCTGCCATAAGTATCTGATATAATATCTGATTTAAATGGTACTAGCTACGCATAGATGATGAAGAAAAGGACCCTATGTTCTTCCCTAAGATATAATCTATCTCCTCGCCAAGTTTCATCGAAATCTGTACAGCCGTTCATGCGTGATGCGTGACCAAGAGAAATAAGGATTCATTTTTATATATGTATACTAGCGGCTGACCGCGACTTCGCTCACGTAGTAGGCTCGGCCTTCGGCCTCGCCATAGCATCCCATCTTTTCTTAGTTTTCTTTAATTATAACATTCTACTTACAAAAACTATAATTAAAATAATTAGGGAGATTGTTCCACCCGTTCTCAAGTTACAGCGTGACCAGGAGAAATAGGGTTTAATTGTGTACGTAGCGACAACGCAGCCGGGTGCAATACTTACGAAAATGTCAATGAAGTTAATGTATATACCTAGTTTTAAGAGCTTTAAAATAAATATTGTGTGTCACTACAATGTGCTCATCACCTTGAAACACTAGTTCTAGTGTCTCATTCACATGCTTCACACATACTCCAGGGCTTATAATAACATATTGGGCACACATTGACTTTAGTAAAATGGAATAAAATAATTGCAAACAGTACCGAACTCTAAGCAAAGGTACCGAAATTTTAGAAATGGCTATTAGTTTTGGCACTCAATCTACAACTTCCCAGGAAAAAAAGGTTTTTAATGCGAATTATTTTTCTACAGTCGTGCGCCAGGAAGCTTCCGACGCTCCGACTCGTGGCACCATCAGCATTCTTCGCCGCAAACAACCATTCAGCCGACCCCGTCGAGCTCTTCTTCGCGTCCATTCTCTTATTTAGAGGAGGTGCGCCGGCCAGTGCCGGTAAAACCACCCGCTTCGCCTGCGGGAGAAGGGTGGCGGGGTGCGTGGCCTCCTCCACCTGTACCGGCGCCGGACTACAGCCCGCACGCCGCTCGCAGGCTCAAGTCTGCACTCAAACCCAACTACATGTAGACACCCGTACTCAGAAAAGAACCATAGCGGAATAGACAAGAAATTGTCGTTAAATAGGAACCCACACAGATTTATGCAGTCATAATTATAAGCGGAGGTAATAACATCTTACCACCTCTGTTTCAAACATGACAACCCTAATATTAATAATATTAAGTAATTACGCAATAAGAAAACAGATACAATAAAAGTTCATGGTTGAATAAACTAAATGAGGTTTGCTATAACTACTCGTATTTACAGTTAACGCGTCCTTTAAAACATCGTTCATTCATTGCTGGTTTTGTTCAGGTTATCCAGGGTACATGTTTGCCAAAACTATTGCGAATAGCAATAGCATTTTGTACCTACCAACTTTGAGAATTTTTCAGAAACAGTTGTGTTCTCTTTATACTCTATCCTCCTATTTTTCAATTTAAAACGATGGCATATCGTAACGATATACTTATATAACCTAGCAATGTCGTGTATTGCACTACTACCAAACATAAGTAGCCCCACATATAAGTACCTAGTAACCGGATTTGCAGCAACATAGTCCGGACTTCAGCATTATCATGTGAGTCCAATAATTACGTAAACGTTGACTAATTTACGCCAACGACTCCGTGTTTTTTGTTTTTTAGTTACAGTTTATTTAAAGTATGTCTAAGTATTTATTTTATATTTTTATTTACTTCTATTCTATTTTTGTTATGTTTGTTGTTGTGTACGATGTACCACGAATATATATTATGTAGCAAATATCGACGTCAAGAAACTTACTTTAAGTATAAGAGAATTCGACGTAATGAGGTATAATCGTAAAGATAATGATTTGATGCTTAACTTGCAAATAAGTAGGTATTTTTTGCTTTCTTTTGCGAAGACTGCAGTTTAGGGCCCTGTAGTGCCTGAAAAAGCCTGGACTTTGTATGGTGGATGTAGTGCCTACAGTAGAATCACTAATCAATCAAATGTGACCCCGACATGATATTGTGACTTCCTACTATGCGAGTGCTGTGAATATCGGCAGAGAAAATCATCAAAATTGGGCAAATGCCGTTCTCGAGTCGAAAAGTCTGCTGACATACACACATCAAAAAAGTTTGTCATCACTGTAGCATAAGCTGATATAATTTTTTTAATTGAACTTAATTTTTAAATTTTATATTCCATATAATATAACTGCTCCCCTGGCTCGGACACATGCGGTGATCCTCCTGCATGGGCATGCTGAAAATCGAGTTATCCCGCATCTCTTGGGGTAACCTTTCCCATTCTTGAATAGCGGCTTCCCTGAGCTCTGTCACTGTCTGGGGACGTGGCTGACGGTTCCAAACAGCTCGCTTAAAAGCATTCCAAGCGTCCTCTGTTGGATTTAAGTCAAGCGAGCTAGCAGGCCAGTCTAACTTTGTGATGTCGTATTCTCGGAGAGCAGCAATCCAGCCAAGCCATTCCGAATGGTCTGAGTGCTAAGTTCAAGCCCAGAGGCGGCCCGAACTTCTGTTTTATAAACAAAGAACCTACAAGGACGAAGAAATCATAATATAATCTACAGTAATAAAAAAGATTTCGATTTTTCAAAGTGATCGCAAACTTTTTTGATGTGTGTATGGGCCTTCCCCTGCACACAGGCATTTAATGTTAATAGTATAATATGAATTGTCTGTTGCTCTGAATAACTCATTGGGAGATCCCAGTCGAGCCCGAAACACGCCATCAAACGTTATTTTCACAAATTAACTGCAGATCAATAGGTGACTTTTAACACAACCTTACATTAAAAAAACAGTTATTTAAAACTACCACACTCGTTTTTTTTTGACGTTAAAGACGATTGTGTATTACAAAAATACGACACTGATTGTTTATAGAAGGGTGTTTTGGAAAAACAACCAATGTCACATTCTTTTGAAGTTATTTTTATTCGCTTTATGGATACTTTGAATGTTGTACTTTAAGCTTATTACAATAAGATCAATAACCACCAACGTCCTGTTGAGATGTTGGTCCATAATTACTTTGTTTCTGGAAAAACAACCAAAGTACGTAATGCATCTAGCAAAAACAGCTAATGTCTAGTCATGGCAAGTCAAAGCTCAAATTTCGCGGTGATTTTTCAAGAGTTTTTTACAGTTTGCACAAGTTTGACAGTCAATATGTACATAAATAGAGGCCTTTCATGGTTTGTACACACGCTGCACAGGTTGCAACCAAAAAATGTGGTGACGCGATCGAGCTGAAGCGACTTTATTTGGAAAATTTACCCATACCTAGGTCCGAAGCACAAGATATACTTCGTCTGAGTGTTTTGTTAAAAGGCCTGACACTTGGGTATATTATCAAGAGCTATGTCGAAATCACAAACTATAAGATACTACGTATGTCGAAATGACCTCCTAGGTAGTCGAAACGACATTGATATCGATGAAAATGTTAATAGTGATGCCTGTGAGTGATAATGTGGTATGATTAAAGTTAAACATCTGTATTTTGTTTCACAAACTACCCTTTTCTAAACTTGGTAGTAATTTTTACTTTTATTTTTTTTGTAATTATAGCCAATTGTTGAACTCTGGCTGTTTTTGCTGGAAGCAAAAAAGTAAAGTAGAGGTGAGTAGTTTGTGTAAAGTATTTCTTTAAAATTATAATTTCGTAAAAAACGATGTTGCATAAATTTTTCATTTTAATGTATACCGTTTGCGTACCTATATGAAATTAAATAAAAAGGTTATTAGGATTCCAACATTTCCATTTATTTAAGTTATTTCAACTTCTTGTAAAGTTTTATCAATGTAATAATGTTTTTTTTCCAAAACACCCTTCTTTCACTCGTATAGAGGGCAGAAGGGTGTGTACCATACACCCTATGAAGACGTTTATTTACGTACAAAGGGCCTAATGTATAACTATTTTAAATTAGATTTGAATAAAAAACACTTCTAAAATTCATTGTAATTTATTTAAAACCCCTAAATATTGCAATAATGTGATAATATATTTTTAGTTATAAACATAAATAATAATATATAAAATTGTCATCATTAGATTACGCCAGTATATTTTATATCTAGTACTTAATTACTAAAATCGTTATAATAAGTTCATTTTATGTTCTGAAATTATAAATCTATACATATTTTTACACATATTTATATTATACTTAGGCGTGAAATTTACATTTTAGGAATCTCTTATTTATAAAATTGTTATTGCATTAACATTACATTTTTTTATCTTTATTTAAAAGTATAAAACAATGTTACATCTAACTATATAAAATGATTGTATAAATATGTACATTATAATTTATAACAGTTCTTACAAAAAATAGAGACGTAGTGTACGAACACATTTCAAGTTATCAGAGTATATATGAGGCAAAGGCACATTCCTTCTAGTAGTACTTTAGAAACTTAAGCTAGACTAAAGCGGTGTGCTTAGAGGTTAGAGGTGAGCTCAGCGAATATGGCATAATTATCCTAAAAAACTAGTCGATATGTAACGCCACGGGTTGTCACTGTGTACTTTTTCTGTAATAGTATGAATTGGGGCCCACACGAAGAACAGTCGCTAGCGATTTGTATCGGCAAGGGTGGTCTGTGAGATACTTTTTTCTGCCACAATATGTATTTGGGCCCGTGTGAGGAACAATCGCTAGCGAAAATGGCACGGGTTGTATTTGGTGTCTGCATTCAGTACTGTAGAGTGATTACTTTGACTTTTCCTCCTGTTTATATAAAGTCTGATCGCATTAACGTTTATGCAGGCGAAATGGTTAGAATACTTTAAATGCTCAAGTACTTTACTTTTACTTACTTTTAAGTTCTCATGCCGGAACGTATTTGGCACAAATATTCATGTCTGTGACCGCTGCATCAACTATAAACACATTTTTATAAATAAAAAGTTAAATTAAAAAGAAAACTACGAGTATCTCTACTATCGATATACTTATATTCGACTAAGATATTGCCAAATTAAAAAAAAATCAAGAGTGTAGACAGTATTGCTGGATTCTGGCCGGGGCAAACATTTGTGTGATGAGCAAATATATTTGTACTTGGGTCTTGGGTGGAGTGATTTTTAGTGCAGAGGCGAAGTACCCCGAGTAAGTAGAACGTCTTCGCGACAAATCGGCGACAAAAGTGGTAAGAGGCGGCGCGGTGCGGGCGGCGGACGCTTGCCGGCGATCATTACGATAGTGCCGGCAGAGCAGTCGGGGTGGGTACTTCATGCGATTCTAGCGCGGAATTCAGTGATTCCGCGGAATGATACTAAAATATAGATAGTCCAGGAGTCAACACATAGATTTGAATATTATGAAATAATTATTATAAATTTAACCCATCATAAAAATTCCCTATATTTGTGAATTACTCAAAATCAGTGAGTGAATATGGGTAGTTCAATTTAGTTTTTAAGAGGCAAGTATCGCTTAAAGGATTTCTTAATTCCCTGTCTGTCTATATATCCGTCAATATACCTATCCAAAATGTAGCCTTGCAAAACTTCAATTCTATACAAAATGACGTAATATAAATAGCGTTAACTCTTGGTTAATTTAATGTAAAACGCCAGCCACTTTTTTGAAACAGACAAAAATTATGGCTGCCGATGATCGGTAGAGTAGTTAAAAATGTGGAAATAGACCTCTCCAAGAATTATATAGTATATTAGTATCTGCGATATTTCTACTTATACAGAATACGCTCTTTCTACTATTCTGTTCATTTAATTTTATTATAACATTCTATTTTCCGCAAACCTATTCTAGAACAGTAATAATTTTATTGCAAGTGTAAAATAAATGTCAATTGAAATAAAATATTTTTATGATATGTTGGACCCTTATTATCTTAGTGTGTGCTCCTGTACTATTTTCTCCGACATTAATCGTGACATGCCTCCGTAAAGCGAGTAACCAAGTCAAATGTCAAATTTATTTTAAAATGTCATTGGTCTCTGTTGTGTAGGTATGCTACCAACAAAAAAGTCCGATCGAAGATTTGTTCGTAATGTTGACATCCCTACACGCGTTTCGCGCTAAACCTGCGTGAATCGACGCTAGTAGGGAAGCCATTCTACTTATAGATATTTACTTACTTTGACAGAAGTTTACACTCATACCTCTGTACACGTTATTTTTTGTTGTTAGCGTGGTTACCGAGCCCGCCCTTATTACGCGCTTATGCGTAATCTCAACTCTTGTCACAGAAGGTAAGGGGGCCCTCTTTACTAGTTTTCTACTGCAATGATAAGTTTACATCTATCCAACGTACCTCTAAGCGGACCGGTTGCTCTATGACGTTACCTTTACAATATATACATTAGCTAGTTACTCTTATAGCAAATATGTACATTTTATGAACATACATTAGGCCTTAATCGGTAACGTTACGATCTTCATAGTACCCGAGTGGAGTGAGCTACGCCGCAAAGGGGTGCGCGATATTAATTCCCATTTTCACCAACACCTTAGAAAACACAAAAGCCAAGTGTAGTTGACTGCTAAGTGTCACCTAGCTAGTTGTACTTAAGTTGTTTCCTAAAGTTGTTGAGAACGAGCATAAGCCGCGCTTCGTGTTGTTTTGAAGCTCAAACTTTAAGGCATCTTCCATTCGGATACTATTTGTACACATTTGTCAGACGTTATCTTCTTGTTTTTTGTTCGGAATGCTCTTCTCATCGGGCTCGGGCTGCGTGACCGTCGCAGGGTGTTGTTCGTTTTCATCGTGAGTTAGTTCGGCCGGACACACTTCCGAGGTGTCATCGGGTTGTTCCGTACGTTTCTCGGTTTGCGCCACGAACAGATGAGCGGACGGGTTAGAGGCGTCGTCGCCAGAGAAAGAGAGCTCGAATTGTGCCACTAATTGACTAAGCACTTTTTTGAGGTGATCAAAAGATTCTTTCTTGACAGGCGCATCGGTGGTCTCGATAACGGCTTCGCAATTTCCATCCTCGCAGTCATTAGCGAACTCACGGCGCATGGATCTGAGCTCGCCGACGACCACATTCAAGTCTTGGTTCGCGTCCAGTTGTTTCGTGAGGAAAGCACCTTCCTTGGTGAACAAGAAGACTGCGGGGATGGTGATGTCGCTTTGTCCATCACCTGACATGGCAAATATAGCGGTGCTTTCGTGTGATGAATCCGCTACGTTGTCTATTATGATAGCTAGTTTAGCGCCTGCTTGTTGCATGTTGCGTACTTTCTGCGCGAATGTGCATTGGCCGCGGACTGCGATGCCGAATTCCCCTTCGATTTCTGGAAACAATAACAAAAGGCAATGTTACTGTAGCTAGATGCTTAGCTGTAGTTAGACCTATAATTATTGTATCTAGTAAGTAAACAATTGTTGAACTCTTCGCTATGTAAGGTCGTGTCGTATATATGCATTAATTTTATCAACATATAACATTCCCACGTGATTAGTACATGTTACTATTGTTCTGTGACTGAGAAGTAAAAAAAATATGTTTTTGGACCTTTGTTTGTTTTGACCTTCAAAAACTCAGAGCTACACAGAATATATTTTTCTGAAAATATCAAAACTATTCCTATTAAACTATTGTTTTGCATTTTTGTAAACATAATCCGTATTCTATAAAACCAAAGTGACAGCTACAAAACTTTTAAACTATTTGAATAAACATTAAACAACTTAGTTTTGGTGTCCGCCACACAAGTGGGTAACTTGTGTGGCGGCCAAGTTTGAAAATCTGTCGCTAAGCACCTAACACTGTATTCCGGCAGCTGTCCTTGAGAGCTGTTGTTATTCCAGGTCTAGTGTGGTGTAATACCACCTTCCACTGCATCATCACTGACCATCAACTGATATAGTGAACAAATTAGCCTAAAAAGTGTAAAAAAGTTAATATTAAGTGTCTACAGTATAAACTGTTATTTATCTAGGGCAACTGTGACACAGACAACTCATAGTTTGTACGCCAAAGAGAGACACGTTGACGGTTACGATACGAAAAAAATTTCACAAATTGTTTGTGTTACGGCCGCTGTTCGAAGCCTCGATAGTGCACCTAGTTAGTTCTACGACGGTAATCACTTACTATCAAGCTGAACAATCTACTTTTCAGCACTAAAGCAAAGAAATGAGAGAAATCAATAATCCATCGAAGATATCAGCTTCTTCCCAGTACAACACTTGAGAAACTCTTCATCATTACGTATAAATATCTAATTTTAAATCTCAATCGAAAGCAGAGGTTAATCTGTCCGAATCAGCAAGCCTCATTCGAGGCAAGTTTCATTCATAAATCTATTGTTATTTTTTGTCCTGATGCGGACAGATTAAGAGGGTTTATCTGACTGCCTTTGCTTCATCCAATTTTCATCAAAACCCGTCTAACCGTTACAGCATGAATAAATAACAAAACATACACACTCACTCACAAACTTTGGCATTTATAATAAGAGTAAAATATAGAGAAGATTAAATAAACTTTGATAAAAAAGATTTGATCCGTTAAAATATAAACCTACGGTATTTAATTTCGTTACTATATTAATGTACCTACCTTCTTTGTTAGCGATGGCCGTGCATGCATCTTCTGGTATGGTCTTGACCACAGGTCCTGTGAACCGTACGTCACCCGACACTTCCGCCCCGAAGTGCGCGGGCCCTGCAGGGAACAATTTCCCATCCACGTGGACTGCACAAGCGACCACGCCATTCTCCAAGTCGCCCATAGAGTTCCATTTAGACATTTCTCGCATAAACGTCAGACCTTCTGCAGCGTCTTTCGATGATTTAGCCTGTGATTACGTTAAAAAGGGTCAAATTCCAGGGTATCTGTTGAAACTAGCAAAACAGATTCCAAAATCGCAATTTTTTTCGCAGTTCTAGTAGTATCTCTAGTTACTACCACACAGATTTCGATGCAATTTGGTATGCAGCTAGAATAAAGCCCGGAGCTTCCAACTATACGTTTTTTATCTCGATCCGTCACATAAACCCAAGCTGGCAGTTTGATCTCTCTATGATACACGGACTCATGTAAAACTGGGGTCTCTTCGTTCGATTATACTTCGTTTTCGATTTCACATAACAGTTTTTACAACAATACAAATCGTCTCGCTTATATAGGCGTGACGATTTAAATACCTAGGTTTCGCCATAGGGGTATGTTTTAGGTCACATGTAATAGGGGGCGAACCTATTGCCATCTACGGGGCATACATCTGAAACTTTGAAATTATTTGACAGAAAACACCATAGCTGTTCGACATAGGTATCGAACCCAGCACAACAAGACTTCCACTACTACATCAACACCGAGCGAGCGAAGCCGCTGGCGGGTCAGCTAGTATTTAATAAAGATATCAAGATCGAATCGGAATGATTAATAAAGATTATCCATTTAAATTCCAGTTTTGAAGTTATACATACTGTGTAAAATAAAGTAATATAGCAAGTCCATTACGTTCCCACTGATGTGACCCGAACAGTCCTCTTAAGGATTGCAGGTTAGAACCTCATAACTGGGTATAGACTCTTTTAGCCTTACTTATAAACACTGCTTATCTTTAAGTGACGTTATTTAAATTTAAGTAGCGTTTATAAGTAAGGCCATAAATCTTTTACAATGCGTGTGCTAGAAAAGAATGTTTGGTAAGCAGCCAAATCGTGCGCAAAGTGACACATTTTTAGTTTTCAGTTTTTTTAAGTTTGTTTTTACTTTCAAGTCAGCTCGAACAAATAAGATTTTTTACAAGAAAAAAACGTCTAATTAGTCAATTATAGATTTTCATTCATAATGTACATAAAAAAGGACACTTCATTAAACGTGTTTTTTCATTTTAGATTTAGCTTTTGATCAATAAATAAATACATTTAAATATTCGATAAATATGTTTTGATGAACGTATTTTATTTGCGTGTGCCTTTTTCCGATACGACACGGCGGCTATTTGCACATGCGCAGTAGTAGATATGTCGAGTACGCATGATTTTAAAACCAAAAATGCACATTTTACTAATGTCTTGTTTAGTTTGGAGTCGACCAGTGTTGAATCTGTTGAAAATGTAGAGTTCAAGCAACGAATCAATTAACATAGCCCCAGAATATGTTATTCAAGAAGTACAAAATGCCAACAATAGCCTCTTACTGGCTAGATAAAAAAAGATACTTAAATTCTCACAAGGACTTTTTGACTTTAAAACGTCATCAAGCTCCTGGAATGGCAACGACTTGGCATCAAAATTAACGGCGAGTACATCACTCACCTTCGTTTTGCCGACGATATTGTAGTCATGGCAGAATCCATGAAAGACCTCAGTACAATGCTCGAAGGCCTCCATCGAGTTTCCCAACGGGTAAGTCTTAAGATGAACATGGACAAGACGAAAACTATGTCTAATGCCCATGTTGTGCCTACCCTAATATCAGTTGGGAACTCAGTTCTTGAAGTTGTTGACGAATACATCTACCTAGGACAGACAGTCAAACTAGGCAGGTCCAACTTCGAGAAAGAAGTTATCCGTCTAATCCAACTCGGCTAGGCAGCTTACTGGAAGCTTCGCGAAGTCTTCTCGTCCAAAATACTCAGTAATTTATCTACGTGATCGAATCAGAAATTAGGAGATCCATAGAAGAACGAAAGTCACCGACATAACCCGGAGTTGGATTGGTTTATCTAGTTTACCAATGTCTCCTCTCTTTAAGAAGACTTCGGATTCCAGCAGTGAGAAAGTAATGAGCTGTCCATATTATTTAGGGCACTGAAAATATATGTAGAATGCAGGTGAAAGGAGTGTCCCTTCAAAGGAACTAAAACCTCCATATAATATACTAGTTGCGCTTCGCGGTTTTACCCGCATGGTGATGGATGATGATGAATCAAATATATAACGTACGTTACTCAGCCATTATGAAGCTTTCTGGTATACGATTTTTTTTAAATCGGTTAAAAGTAGTTGTTACGTTTTTACATTACAATTAAATGTTTCCCCTTTTTCTTAGAGTAGATAAGGAGTAATTAAACCAAGGTACGAATAATGTGGCCTAATTTGTACCGGCGTTACTATTGCATATTTTAACATGAATAAAGTTTTAGTTATTGTGACGTAACTGTAATAGTTAGACATATGGTATCGCGGACTTTTTGTAGATATTGATGTTTTCTACAAAACTGTACCACATCACTTTGCTCTGTTGTCAATAGTTTCCGCATACGCGATATAATGTCTTTTTGGTATATTTTTCACACCTTGGGTTACATTATCACAGTTTTAATACGGATCCTAGCTTTTTTGAAAATATTGTATGGCCTATGTTTATCAAGAATAAATGTAGGGTTCTAATGGTGAAAGAACTTATCAAACCGGTCCAGTAGTTTCGGAGCCTTCAAAAAATCAAAACTTTCCTCTTACTATATTTGTGTTGATGTAGATTTGACTTACTGTAGACATGGTGTATAGCAACTGCACTCTGCCGTCGGGTAGCGTGATCACAGATATGCCCATATCAGAGAGGGCGTGAATTTGACGAGGGTCGTTGAGCGGCCGAAGGCGTGCTGTAGGCCTGGCCGCAGTCGCGCCAAGAAGATGCCGCATTGGCTGACGGACCTTTGCTGCTACTAACGATGCCGTGTTAGGGCATGTCCTGGAAACAAGTTATAATCAGGATTAATATAGTAAACTATGATCAACTATTCGTTTGTTTATAAACATTATGTTTCTAACTTCACTGACCTACTATATGTTCGGATCATACATATTTTATCAGTAGTTATTCATTGTACTAAGTAGCTATACATCACACATATTCTTACGCATAAAATATAATCCATATATTAATTTGTAATACCACCACATTGTTGTAAAATGACCTACTCTGTCTATCGAGTACAAAACATATTAAAAAAAACAATGTAATTAGTAATTTATGGTCAATGATGTTGGTTTCTCAATTACCTACATTCTTATTCTATTATCTTATTTTCTAAAGTACATTACTTATTGTTACATTTATTAAGTTACTGTTTGTTGACCCATGGAAAAAAAACAAAAAAAATTAGAAAATAAGATAATAGAATAAGAATGTAGGTAATTGTGAAACCAAAACATAAATTACTAATTACATTGTTTTTTTTAATATGTTGTGTACTCGTAAGACAGAGGAGGTCATTTTACAAGAATGTGGAGGTATTACAAATTAATACCCATGGAAAAAAAACAAAAAAAATTAGAAGATAAGATAATATGATCAGCTACAAAAAAACAGCTGTGATACATGACAGTGCTAACTCTCCAAAATTCAGGTAAAAATATATTTTATTTTTGTTGGAAGTTAAGTACAGGTTTCTTGAGACAGTATTTGCTAAAATAAAATTACAAATATACCGAAGCATTCTCTTATTATTGACCGAGCGAGAAGCCTGCTTTAAGTGGCCAAATTGACTTTTATCTCCCCTTATGCTTGTTAGGATGTATGTTGGTCTTTCTGTACAGCAGGCCTAGACAAAATTCAAACAGACGTGTTTCCGCACACGCTACATACAAAAATGTGTCTACGAACTTAGCGCGACGTCACGTGACTTTTCCACAGGTAATGTCAACGCCATACATTTTGAAGTTGTCGTTTGGCGTTAACGATAACAGAAACATCTTTTGTCTAGGCCTGCTGGTCGCACTTTCAACCAATCTTTGGGAAACTTGGTATTCATTGTCTACTATTTAATGTAATTTTTTTGGCGTCGGTGAGTTCGTGTGGGGAGTACTTTTCCTCAAAAGGGGGAAGTTTACTACGGGGCTATTTACCCAACGATATTGATAAAATTTTGTACTCGCATTGTGGTACCTTACTTTAAAGAGGAATTTCGAATACAAGCATATTGGTCAAGTGGTTGCCGAGATGATAGGTTGTGAAGTTTAAAAACTGGACGATTTTGGTAATATTAATCCAACTACAGATAGTTCAAACTGCGATAAATTTCCGCTGACAAGACTGTGCTCGCGAGGTCGAACAGTAGTTCGCAGAACTACTAGTTCGGACACGAAACTGTAGCATTTATAATAATATAATTATGGTTCTCATAAAATTATTGAATACATGTAGACAATTCAGCTTCTTACATAATTCAATTCTAAGTATAGCACTTATATACTTTACGGGATCAGAGGCCGTAGCACAAACAATTTGCGAAAAAGTATTCGTATCGTAAGCGTCCACGCTTCACGCTTCGGCGTACATAGCAGTTAACTGTGTCACAGTTGCCCTAGACAAATAACAGTTTGACCAGTTTCACGTGAACGACACGTTACGTTACACTTACGCAGTTATTCGTGCTAGGCCCACTGTACGTGGTTATATTGCTTGTTTAAAAAAGTATGTTCACTAACTTTTTAAGTTTATCCTCGTCATCATCATCGATCTTCATAGTAAAATAGGTGGTATTCTTGCCCGTGGTGGCAAGCGACAGCGGTAAGAAATGGGCTTCAGTCGTGAGCACGTAATTCTCCAGTTTCAACGGTAGCTCATGGTCTTCGCTGAACATCATGTATAAATATTTGAACGTTTCAGCTAAAACGAATGAATCCATTCTGTCTTCGTGTTGTCTCGTTCTAACATCGTTGACGGCCGCGTAACCACAGGGGACGCGCGTGTGTTGTTGTAACGCTTTGAGAACGGTCTTGCCGACTTGTAAGTAGTGGTCGTCTTCGGTCGCTCGGTGCAGGAAGTAGGTGGACTCGAGGAACTCGGGTCGCAGAGGGTGCTGACCCCAGTGCACCTGTAGAGAATGTTTGAGTATACGGTCATACAAGAAATTGTAATGATGTATGTACTGTGCTGTAAGCTATATTTATACTTATATATAGCTATAATCATTACAATGGCGAATTGGCGGCTATGTAGTAATTTCTCTCAAATATGCTCAGAAATTAATGTAAGCGTTTTCAAACGACGAAATCTTTTAAAAAAGATTAATTTCAGTCGTTTAAACTGTAAAAGAAGGTATTACTCACGTAATACTCTCGGAACTCCCGTGTCTTTGAACTTTCGCTTAGAACTAGAGCGCTAGTGTGTTAAGCAAGACAATATTTTCAAAAGGACCACCAGATGTGGTCGAAACTATAGTCGGATCTATCGGACAAGTTTTACGTGAGTAAGTATTTATCAGTAAAAATTAGTGAAAACCACATTAGGTTTTATAACGTAATCGTCTTTGGAGGTATATGCACTTCAAAATCTAAACAAGTGTATCATTGTCAGGGCTGATCCTGCAAGGAAGTAGATAAATAATATAATATAATAGCACAATTTATTTAACACATACGTTTCTTCAATTTCCGCGCATTATTTGAGAAAAGTACTATACAAGCCTGCGCTGTAACCTTGGTGGATAAACGACACCGCTGCTTCATTCTCACGTTCATCCAGCAATTACTTTTTGCATGCCACTGCTGTAAGTCTCGACTGGAAGTTACAAATACTAGATATATATTATCGCATCTACGGCTTCAGATTCTAACAGATGCAACGATGCAATGACTTCCCAAACTTTAACAGTTTCTGTCATAAATCTAAAGAATCCTATACTTATTTGATGCTTTGACAGTGACAGCTCGCAACGACCTTTGATCCGCGAGGTTGTGGTCGCGACGTGAGCGTTTTCGGTGACATCGTCGATGACGTACGAGTTCGCTCACGATGAACGTGGGCTTATAAGGGAATGGGTGTGCGAACGCCGCGAGTGTTTTCGGCGATTACCGGAACGTACCCTAAATAAAATAAATTGCTTTTTAAACAAGCCTGTTTCATTTTAATTTACATCATTTCGCCCAATTTTTTTTGTTGAAACCGAGTATACTCGTCATTTGAACCGAGTTATTCGGACGAATACGAGTATCAAAGAACTCCCGAATACGCCGAGTATTTGGTAATAAACAAGTGCTCGGCCCATCTCTACATAGAACAGATAAAGGAATACTAATCATAATTGAATACAGTAAGAGTGAATTCTAAAACTTGGACCAGGAGTTGCGAGTTCATCTTCTATGTCAGTTGAAAAATCCAATTCAGAATTACTGCTGTCAGAATCTCCAACTCGTAGTATAAATTCCTTCGTTATTTTATCGATGACGTGGTCGATTTTGACGTAAGCTTCTTGGATTGTATTGACCTTGTCGCCTAGCTTTTTCATTTACTATTTCGTTCACTAACTCTATAACACAAGGCGCATTCCATCGTACATTTGTATTCTTTTTTTTCGTTTTTATAATCACACCTATTTTGACAGATATGTAAATATCGAAGAACTGAATCCTTTGTGCACGATTGTACTCCAGTACCATGCGGTGCGTGTGCGGGAAGCGACTGGCGGAGTGTGATTGTTTAGGGGCAAGCGTCGCTGCGTTGCTATGCTTACGCACGGCCTCTTACGCCGCACCTCATACCGCAATCTGATTGAGACCCAAAAAGTGTGTTCTGCGCATTGAAGATCATAGTTCAACTTACGTGCCGCGATCTGTACTTTAATACTAATAATACATGAGCACTACTTACAATACTACTTTAATACTAATTGTATTTTAGTACTATTATTATTTATACTTTTAATACTATTTAATAATAGATTGAAAGAGATGCTTTCGTCTGACGATAAGCGTCAAACATGTATAGTTAATTTGTAATACCCCTGAGAATCTAGGAATCAAATTTTTTTTTTGTTTTTGATACCATACCAACATACTCGTAAAATAAATGCATCTTAATTTATTAAGTTAATGACTTCACCAGTTCACATTTTATTTTAATAGCGTGATAATCGTCGTACTGCGAGATAATTATTGTACGTTATAATAACGAACACAACACAAAATCAAGATATAATACTTGAGGTTTAAGTGAACTGGTGCAACTCATTGTTACTATGGTATCAGTTATAAAGATATCAGTTTTCAGGTTTCTTCTAGTTCAGCAATATAACTCTCAGATATATTTTCTCTACTTTTACAATGTCATGTTATTCTGCCTATAACAGTTCCAACTTAACTTTCAAGTTTCGTTCATAAATCTTTTGTTTTAATTATCACGGTATATGAAGGATTAAGGCTATAATTTTTACACACTCTGATTAGAGCGAGTGCGGGTGATTAGTGATTAGTTCACATGAGTAGTGCAAGTAGTATCCAATTATGTTTAGCTGCTGTTAATTAATTTCATTTGGTTCAGATTTCAGTGGGTCCAGTGCCATTTCTCCTTCCTCAATACAACAAGCGAGAGTCCCTGCAACGCGTTAACATTAACTAACTAACTAAACAAACATGTCTAAAGTAAAGGAAAGGGTGCGAGGGATATGGCTACTTGCAATAGAACTTTTTTCTATTAACTTTACTTCGCTGATTACTAATCACTCGCACTAATATATTACGGTAACGTGTTTTGACCTAATCACTAAGCACTTGCATTAATCACCTGCACTTGCTCTAATCATAGTCAAAGTGGAATTACACGTTAAGCTAAATCGTTTACCTTAGATTGACGCGGAAGACAAGAGAATTTAGAGCAAAATTTATGGTACAATGCATATTGTACGTTGTCTTGTATAACGTAATCAGACATGAGATCGAAACGTTGCCTGTTTTGATCTGATGTTTATTAATGTCATTTAATTTTTTATGACGTGGTTTTAGAGCATAACAGCACCTATACAGTTTTTGAATAATTGGGAAAGACAAAACTGAGAAATGGCATTTATGGATTTTACGAAAATAAAGAGTTTTCTGTATTTGTATACAACACAACATATTTTTTTTGTATAAGCTGTGTTATCACACTAATTAACCTTGAGCAAATAGATAAGAGCGGTCTGAATTAGATAAACAAAACAATATAATTTAAATAAAGATTTACAAAATACTAATACTTCGAACTGTTTGTATTATTTTTGGTTTTTAAGCCTAAATAACCTGGGTCCCTTCGAAAAACGACACACAGTAACTTACTTCTATACCTAACAAACTCTTCGTAGTGTAGTATATGATAGTTAAATGTATTATTTATGTTAATCTTTTTATGTTGTATTAACCTGAAAGGTCGGTTTTGGTATATTTATTCGTATTGTCTGCTAGTTCGTAAAAGTATCTTGATTTTCCTGCGCCCCGCGATTTCACTCGCATGGTGATGAATGATAATGATGATGATGATGAAAAGTACTTTACGACCTATTTTCATACATACTGATCACACACACAAAATTTCGTAAGAATCGGTCAAGCCCTTCCGGAGGTGTTTTGTTACAAACACTGTGACACGATTTAAATTCTTATGTAACGAAAACCAAGAAAAGCTGGTAGGTTACCGTTTAAGGCCGGCCTTACTACGCGAACGTAGTCACGGCAGTCAGGAGAAGGTTCTTATGTAAGGAAAACCAAGAGAAGCTGGGAGGTTACCGCTTAAGGCCGGCCCTACTACGCGAACGTAGTCGCGGCAGTCAGGAGAAGGTTCTTATGTAAGGAAAACCAAGAGAAGCTGGGAGGTTACCGCTTAAGGCCGGCCTTACTACGCGAACGTAGTCACGGCAGTCAGGAGAAGGTTCTTATGTAAGGAAAACCAAGAGAAGCTGGGAGGTTACCGCTTAAGGCCGGCCCTACTACGCGAACGTAGTCGCGGCAGTCAGGAGAAGGTTCTTATGTAAGGAAAACCAAGAGAAGCTGGGAGGTTACCGCTTAAGGCCGGCCCTACTACGCGAACGAAGTCACGGCAGTCAGAAGAAGGTTCTTATGTAAGAAAAACAAGAAAAGCTGGGAGGTTAGCCCTTAAGGCCGGCCCTACTACGCGAACGAAGTCGCGGCAGTCAGGAGAAGGTTCTTATGTAAGAAAAACCAAGAAAAGCTGGGAGGTTAGCCCTTAAGGCCGGCCCTACTACGCGAACGAAGTCGGGGCAGTCAGGAGAAGGTTCTTATGTAAGGAAAACCAAGAAAAGCTGGTAGGTTAGCCCTTAAGGCCAGCCCTACTACGCGAACGAAGTCGCGGCAGTCAGGAGAAGGTTCTTATGTAAGGAAAACCAAGAAAAGCTGAGAGGTTAGCCCTTAAGGCCGGCCCTACTACGCGAACGAATTCGCGGCAGTCAGGAGAAGGTTCTTATGTAAGGAAAACCAAGAAAAGCTGGGAGGTTAGCCCTTAAGGCCGGCCCTACTACGCGAACGAAGTCGCGGCAGTCAGGAGAAGGTTCTTATGTAAGGAAAACCAAGAAAAGCTGGGAGGTTAGCCCTTAAGGCCGGCCCTACTACGCGAACGAAGTCGCGGCAGTCAGGAGAAGGTTCTTATGTAAGAAAAACCAAGAAAAGCTGGGAGGTTACCGCTTAAGGCCCTACTACGCGAACGAAGTCGCGGTAGTCAGGAGAAGGTTCTTATGTAAGGAATAACAAGATGGGAAGTTATGAAGTCGCGAGCAGTCGCTAGTACTTAAAAAAGCATAATGCTAAAACAAATAAGTTAATAAAATTTTAATAATTACATATGAGAAATTGTATAATAAACCTATGCATTATAATTATTTTAAAGCGGACACGCCCGCAACTTCGCTTGGCTACGAGATATTATATACGACCCAATTTTAACCTGCTCATTAGCCGCTTAGTTCGACCCAGACACAGTTTAAAACGTGGCACTCCTAGCCATTTCTATCCAGTCATATAAATGACGTATCCCTGAGTCTCAAGAGCATAAATATAAAAGTTTTACAAGTAGTAAAATCACAAATCTCTGTGTATTTCAAATTAATATTATGTAGTATATATTTATTATTTACCTCGACACAAAAACCCGCTACTGACGCAGCGCAGCACATCCATAAGTTATTCCAACACTATACCGTAGACATCCCGGACATTAGCCTGTATGAGAGTAGAATGACTCCCAAACAACTTAAGAATAACAAGGCGCCAGGTTAGGACGTAATTACTATGAAGTTCTAAGAGCGAGTGGTTGATCGATACTTTGGTGTCGTCCAGAAGATACTCAATTCCATCATCTTTGCAGGTACAACGCCTGACGCGTAGCACAAAATATGGTGTTACATTTCTCCAAAAAAGGTGAAAAGCCTATTTGAAGAATTATAGGCGTCGCTCATGAGCCACCTAAACTAGCCGGCTTCTGGCTTCGCTCGCGTGGCTTCGCGGGATACGACATCATCTCTAAAATAAAGTAACTCTCATAGAGTCAGCTATCTGGCAGTGTAGCCCCTTCAAAATCAGTTCAGCCGTTTTGAATATTAGCCGGATATGACAGTTGACTGACTGACATACAGTTCAGTAAGCTCTTTATAGACGTATTGAAACTAAATCACATTGTCTTATTTACACTTACTAAATTATTTTATAAGTTTTATAAATATTATTTAACATATATATATATACATGTGTGACATGGCGACTGTGTGACAAAACATGTCACACAGTCACCATGTCACAAAACATGTTACCTTTAAAAAAAATATACAAGAATACAATTAAGTGAATAACAAAGGGTAACAACGAAGGACACTGAATAAGTTATAATGGCATGATTTAACAGAATGCGGAATATATAAAAGTGAGTACAACTTGTTTATGGCATGATACCTTGGAGACTGTATCTAAGACTCCAGCTGCTAAACTTTAATGCAAAAAATCACATGAATCCATAACTTCGCTGATAAATAAAATGAGAACAAAACTCACAAACCAACTTTCGCAATTACATTATGCGAAGAATGAAGAAGTTTATATAATTCACTGTATCGTTTTGCACTTAAAATTATAACAAGGCAAAGGTATTACAAGATCAATTCAAATAACAGCGGTATCAATATCACCCCGGGAGTGGGGTTCTTGGGCTAATATTTTTTGTTACTTTTCAAGCCCTCCGTTAATCCGCACCTATCAACGTACCAACCTAGTACCTGTAAATACACGAGAGTGTGTGATACAATATCATCAATATGCATATATTGAAGTTTTCGTAAATCCACATTCGCTAGTAAATCAGGGCTCGCATTACATAGAAACTTGTGTCATAGTGATGGCAAGGGTTAACCTTATCCACTTCGATGACTCGAATCGCGCGCCTATCGTGGATCACCTATTTTAATGCACAAAATTTCCAGTGAGTAGTTATGAATGTAAGAGGTAATTATTATAAAAAAAATATAACAGACAGAGAAAAATTGCCTTCTCTATCGATAATGTTACAAAGTACACCTTAATTGTAATTTTCAAGAATTATCGAATGTAGGTATATAGATTTGGCGCAGTTACAGTTTTAATATATGAATAGAAGATGTATAGATTGTATAAAAACGTGCCATTTTTTGGACGAAATTTGTTGGATGTGACTTCGTGACAGGGTCCATAGTTAATACTAGTCTCTAAGGTAAGGCCTAACCTTTACTCAGAAGAATGCAAATAAAAATATTAATACTTATCATTGGTGAAACGTATACCGAGAGATCCGAGATATCCACAGACACGAATGTTCAAATAACTGAAAGTCCGAATGGTTTGATTTTCGACATTTACGAAAGTGTCAAAATGTACAAAGTTAAATGGTTAAAATGTTGCAGTGACGAAGTTAACGTTTCATCTATGTTAAATCATGCTTGTGTCATAATGTACGAGGGTCATTTGAAAAGTTCTTAGCCTAACATACTTAATGAAACCACATGATTTTGCGTTTATTTTTATTTTTCAACATACTCTCCTCCGAGCTCAAAACACTTTTTCCATCGACCCGGTAAGGCTTCGATACCCGTTTTTAAAAAATCTTCGTCTAACTCCTTAAAATAAGCGTCCACAGCGGCTATGACCTCTTCATTTGTAAAAAAATATTTACCACCTAAACATTTTTTCAGCTTTGGGAACTGATAAAAGTCGGACGGTGCTAAATCCGGTGAATATGGGGGATGAGGTAACAATTCAAAGCCACATTGATGGATTTCTGCCATGGATTGCACAAGGGTGTGAACGCGCGCATTGTCTTGATGAAACAAGACTTTTCTTCTCAATAAACCTGGACGTTTTTCTTTGATTTCTTCTCTCAAACGACGCAACAGGTTGCAATAGTAATCGGAGTTTATTGTTTCACCCTTTTTGAAATAATCCACGAGAATTATACCCTTTGCATCCCCAAAAAAGGATGCCATGACTTTGCCCGCCGATAAAACCACCTTTGCCTTCTTTGGGGTGGGCGATCCTGCTCTTTTCCATTGTTTCGACTGTTCTTTTGTCTCGGGTGTATTGTGGTGAACCCAGGTTCCATCCATGGTTATTAATCTTTCAACAAATTCTATTGGGTCAGCTTCATATAACTCTAAACAGTCGCGAGAAGTTGTGAGTCAGTTGCGTTTTTGTTCCACTGAAAGCAGTCGCGGTACCCACCGCGCAGACACCTTAGAGAATCCAAGTTCAGTAGTAATTATATGATGTGTTCGCTCAGATGAGATGCCTACATTCTTAGCTATTTCCTCGACAGTCAATCTTCGATCAGATAAAATTAATTTACAGATTTTTTCTTTGTTTTGATCAGTGGAAGCAGTCGAAAGCCGGCCACTACGGTGCTCATCTTGAATGGTCTCACGACCACGTTTCAACTCTGCCACCCAGTTTTTAAAAGTCGCATACGAAGGAACGGACTCACCCAAAGTAGCAGACATGTCTTCATGTATAGCTTTTGGAGTTAAACCTTTCAAATTCAGGTATTTTATCACTGCACGATGTTCAATTTTATCCATTTTCAAAAATAGCTCTGACTTGACTTACGGTATCACGTGTAAACGAACAATGAGTTACTGTGAATAAACTAAACTGTGCATACTTGTTGCTAAATAATGTAACTACAAAATGAGGGTAGTTTTAAAAAAACCAATGACTTTAACCATGTTAGGCTAAGAACTTTTCAAATGACCCTCGTACAATTCATGTATGTCAAGTCATGTCAGTGATTAAATGTTACAATAAATTAGTTACTAGATAATCATCTGTATTACACTAAATGACAAAATCGACGGATAAGAATTCATAATTTCTGGGCAAGGCGTGCACTAAGGTGATCCATCACATTAAAATTAGTTTTTATGAAACTTGGCAGCGTCAAAGCCTGAAGCTTTGAGAAGAAAACTACTTGATACTCTTAACCTTATTAACTTTTTTCAAGACCTGCTCTACAGACAAGAAATCATTTAAAAAAACATTACTTAAATGTCGAACCTAGAAACACAAGTACCGCATTTCTTCCTTTGTCAGTTCTCCCATCTATCATCCTGATTAAACACTTGCGTTGTAAGAAATCTTTAATAGAATTATCTTTCTGACTGCGTTTGAGTCGCTACTGGGAATCTAGTTGAAAATAAAAGAGTACAAGTATTATATAAGATGTAACAAAAAAATATACCTGAAAGTCTGTAGTGAACGCCTCTGGTATGAAAGTGTGCCGCTGCATGACTTGATAGAGCATTTCGTGCGTTTCGACCGCGGGTCGCACGTCGCCTAGCAGAACCTGCAGCCCCGGCCAGAAAGCGAGCAGAGCATCCATGAAGTTACGCGACTGCAAATGTGGTCTGCAAACAAATATACCACGCTTTAATATACAAGAAACGGTGCCTATATATTTATATATTCGTTTATTGATGGTTCATCAAAGTGACTCCCTCTCCCCTCTCCCCTCAGCCGTAAGCTGCTCTAATCGCCACCCCTATAATGATTACCTATCTTTTGTATTTTTAATGTATGTCACATTAAAAATACAAAAGTTTGCGAGTGGATTTGAAAATTATGTTTGTTACTTCTTCACACTGCTCATCTGGTTGATGAAATAGTTAGAGATAACTCATACCCAGGATCAAAACATTCTGCACTTTTTATTTAGTTTAAATGGGCAGTTTCAGATTGCAATAACCTTAGTAATATCACATAGTTTTCATAACAGTTAAAAAAGCTTTTAGACTTTATAAAAACAAAATAACGACGCTATGTTAAAACATACACAAACTTTCACGATTCACACTTATAGATTACTGAAGTTATTCACTTTAAAAACAAATATATATATATTAAAAAACCCTATTTCCCTTAGCCATCGCATCACAAGTGAACGACTACTGTACCGGTTTAGATGAAATTTGGCAAGAAGATAGATTATATCTATTATCCCGGGGAAGGACATATAATACTTTTTATAATCTTCATCATCCACCACCACGGGGGAAACCTCGGGGCGCAGCTAGTAAGATTACAAAAAACAGTGTATTGTAGAAATTGCAAAGAAACGCAGCATATATTGACCGCATAGTTTCGTATTCAGATATAAGATAATTGCAAAATCCTTTCGCTCCATCACAACGCTACAATCGCAAATGCAACTCAATGTTTAAAAATGTAATAACATACTCAGCTTCATTTGGACCATTGGCTATGCGCGAGACACTACAAACACGGATTTGCAAGCATTACAATGTTTTAGCAGAACACTGTATGAAATACATTTTGGTGTTATCCATCACTAATAGTTACTGGCCTGCCTGCCTGACCCAAACCGAAATTTACACCTTGATACACTGGGGAAAACAGCTGCTGTTATGAGCATGTGTGACGTGAATCATCCCACTAACAATATCTCCGAACTCACGAGCACATAGTTTTTATGTCTTACCTACCCAAAACAAAATTATATTAAATAGAGTAGAAAATGCATACCAAGCGACTTGTACAGGAAGACTTACATACAACCTAACAAACATAAGAACGGATGAAAGTCAATTTAGACAGTTAAAGCAGAGACGCTTCGCTCGTTCAGTCAATAATAAAGACGACATATTTGTATTTTAGTATGTGTGTAACGAATAAACTACAACCCCGGTTTAATATATCGATTCACCATTAGAATGCTACATTATCCCTGAGTAGCATATTTTGATTCATCATCATCATCATCATCTAACACCATGCGGCAGAAATAGCGCAGCACGGCTGGTATGCAATAATTTCGCCACCTCAATTTCTGTTTATTCATTAAATTCATCACCTGAGCATTCTAGTAAAGACAAATATCAAGCTTTTATTTATAAGCACAACCCGCATAGGAATTTTCGCCGCACATAATGGGGGTGTACTAAAAAAAACCACTATGAAGTATATTAATATCAGTTTAAGAAAATAACACGACAGTGCAATGGCACGATGTAAATATATAGTTTTCAAAAGCAGGTGAAGGAACTGTAAAAGATAGAACGTTAAAACTTATCCCAGAAAAAAGTTCGAGATAATATTTGACCTACCACGCCCGCTCAACAACCTCGCGTACGTTTTTGCACTAGCACAAATAATACATTCGTCCATTATCAAGTTAGGATAAATATTATAAAGGCGAACGCATAACTATGACCATCATTCTGTGTTACAGTATTGTTTATTAACTAAGTTTGGTATTTTTCTACCGACTTCTAAAAAAGGGGGAGGTACTCAATTCGACTGTATGTATGTTTTTTTTGTTACCTCATAACTTTCGATTAGGTGGACCGATACTCAAAATTATTTTTTTGTTTGGAAGCTGGTGCTTATTTAAATTTCATCAAATTCGGTCCAGTAGTTTTTGAGTTACGCTCCAATAAATGATTTTTACCAAAGTAATAGAATGGAAGTCGGTATTAAGTTTTTCAAATTACACTTGTTTTATTAACATTTGATATGTACTACGTCGTGGAGTTGCTAGCCTATCAGTTTACTATTTGATACTTTTGAGCGAGTGTACATAAATCAGCCATCCCAATTCCATCACCGAACGACCAGGCGTACTGTAATGCGCCATCGCTATTATGATAGATCTTATAGATCTACCTCTCTTAAGGTTTGAAGCATTTTGCTTCTATTTTAGACATGAGCGCTACTGATACCAAAACTGGAATTCCGTGCTTGAGACGGAGTTTCGTCTTAACGGAGTTCTAAGCTTATTCGTGATACATCTTATACAGTCGGAGAACATCAGTTGAGTTAGTAGTCAAACGCACAGCTATATAATTTAAAAAAAAGAGAAATGGTATTAGTTGATCAGCAAAGAATATTTAAAATGAATACTCGCAATTAATACAGAGCTATTTGCAATTTTCGCTTATGAAGTACCCACGAGAAATCAACAGGACGACTAAACCACGTGCCTAAGAATATGAAATAACATAAATGTACGTTTTAAAATAATTACAGGATAATAATTACATAATTACTCACCTGTGCATATGGACGGCCAGCATTACTGGACCCCTGCTGATGTATTTCATGACCGCATTGTAGTGTCTATTGAACCTGGCCAAGTATTTCTCATCTCCTAGCAAAATGTAAGCTTTCAGGCAGTATTCGTAGTAGGAATCAATGCCGGCGCCAACGCCGGAATCCTTGCGTACCCAATCACCACTGTGGATGTTGATCACAGTGCCCATTAGGTCCGACGTCCTAAAATGAACATAAAAAATAATTAAACACGGCGAAGAGTATATGAAGTACTTTTTATTTATATATATATATATTTTTTATTTTATTATTATATCAGTCCATTATGTTTCTACTGAAGCGCTCTCAGGGGAGCTTGACTTGGCGATCTTCACCGATCAATAAGTTAGCAACGCTTGCTACGATCAGGAGTTGGATGGGTGACCGCTAGTGGCATTATTCAACTGAGCGCTTCCGTGCTTCGGAGGGCACGTTACGCCATCGGTCCCGGTTGTTTGTCTTAGGACAACAGTCGTTGGGTTATATCGTTATTAAGGTATTCGGGCGGCCTGAACACTTAGACATGGGTTGGCCACTAGCCAATCCACCAAGCCTCACTGGGCCCGCGTGGTGTCTACGGTATTAAGCATACAATTGTGAATTTTTTTTTCATTCGTTTCACGGATTACATCCAGTTCATTACAAAGGCATTAGTGGGGCTGTAGCCAACACTTGTTTGTTATAAAATGTACAATGTAGTATAAAAAACAGATATTGTAGTTGATTAAATAACTTTAGTTATACCTATGCCTAATCTTCCAAAGCCGATCCATAGCTTTGTGTGCCTTTTGTTCGTAAACAGGGTTTCCAGTGAGTCGCGACAGTGCTGCCATCTCGAGTATCATAGTTCCAGCGCACGCAGTACAAGTCTCCCTTGAATCCGTCAATGTTTTGATGCCGTGCCGGAGGTTTATCTAGAAATGTATTTATTTTATTAATATTTAGTTCAACTATCTACTATAACACATCTGTTGGAGTTTAGTCTTTCATAGAGACATTTCCGCGTTTCCAAAATAACATTTCTAAACATAACAAACATCACGGAAAAAGTATATTATGAAATTAGACATTACATACGAGGGCGGGTCAATAAGTCCGTGACTTTTTGAAATTCTGACCTCTTTACTGAAAAAGCAACACTACTCCTGTCAACAGGCATCTGTCAGTTGACTCCTGTCAAAATTGGAACTTGCTGCGTCAGTTAGTTTGTGTTTGACAGCTATCTTTAGCAGACTACCCAGTAATTTTAGGAAGAAACGGAAAAAAGTGAATTTCGTGTGCTTATTAACGACTACTGTGCTCACGCCACAAAACTACAAGTATTTTTGAGGTCCAAATTGTCGGCGCAACAATTGTTGCGTGTATTTTTCACGCGCGTTTTTTATTTCTCTAATTTTTGAACGCGCCCCAAGAGTGAACCTAAGTGTGTAATCCTATAGTAGAATATATTTTCTTCATATTGCAACACTAAAAAGAACATAATTTGTCTGTGGACCGTGACAAGGTAAAACTTCAAAGTGTAAGATTTTCTGTGTTCGGCTGTAAAAAAGTGCTGAAGTAAGTAATGATTTATTTATGTTTAAATTAATGCTTTTAATACAAATTATACATTAATTTCATCTTGAATGTGTAGGGAATGTTGTTTATATGTGATTTAAGTCTGGAATCAATGAAAACATGAAAAAAATGTGTCAAGTAATGAACTTCCCATGTGCGCAATTTTGTGATCGGTTTTATTTTGTAAGAATTACAATTTCTTTTGAACGGATTTTACTTTTCCATTGTAAAATAACATACAGTTAATATCTTGAAGTAAATATAACCATTAACCATATGATAAATACGCCGTACCATGCCAGGATTGTTGAAAATCGAAGTTGAACTGAAAAAATCATAGTGATTACTAACGGCCGTTGGCGTACCTACTTAGTATTTGAAATGTATGTGTTGTTACCATAGAAACACACAAAAACATGGTTTGTTCACACGACGATGATCATTTTTTAATTCAATTTATCATAAATCTATGAAATCTGCCCTGGTACAATGAATTCCACTGGGTAGTAACACCAGAGTTTATTTCTGATCATCACTCGCCATCATCTATCCATCTCATAAACATAGTGAACTTCATCACCATCATCACCTCATTATAAGCAAGACTGATATAGTGGGTACCACCGGAGTTCATTTCTGATCACTACTCGACATCACCTGCCCTTCTCATAAATGTAGTAAACTTATTATTATCACCATCATCAGCCCAATATAAGCAAGACTGCCTTAGTGGGTACTATCAGAGTTAATTTCTAAACACCACTCGCCACCATCAGTCCCTCTCATAAATATACTATCATTTCAAACATACTATCTTTATACCAGCCTGTTCCTGTCCAATTATGTTTGTGGTCAAAGCACAATAAACAAATCACCATCATTATAATTATCATTATTTTATTAATAGTTGCAGTATGTAAATATTATAACTTTTGTTGACTCTATGCCTTTCCTTATGTAATATATTATTTAACCATGTTTTTACACATTTTAGATTATAAAATGCCTCGAGTGGGTCTCCAAAGCAACAGGCGTGGATGGGGCCGTGGTATAACCCAGGCCAGCAGCCAAGACCATCAGGCGTCTTCTTCTACTTCTGCACCAAGGTATGTTATTCAGATATGGACTTTTTATGTGTATGATTCAAAGACAAAGTGGTTTATTGCATTCATGAGTATACAAGGTGACATAAACAGTACAGGAACATACATGAAACCCATTTGGGTATAATTAAGGCAAGACCATCAGGTTTCCATCACTTCCGCACCACGGTATCTTATTCAGATATAGTCTTTTTATGTGTATGATTCAAAGACAAAGTGGTTTATTGCATTCATGAGTATACAAGGTGACATAAACAGTACAGGAACATACATGAAACCCATTTGGGTATAATCAAGGCAAGACCATCCGGTTTCCATCACTTCCGCACCACGGTATCTTATTCAGATATAGCCTTTTTATGTGTATGATTCAAAGACAAAGTGTTTTATTGCATTCATGAGTATACAAGGTGACATAAACAGTACAGGAACACACATGAAACCCATTTGGGTATAATCAAGGCAAGACCATCAGGTGTCCATCACTTCCGCACCACGGTATCTTATTCAGATATAGTCTTTTTATGTGTATGATTCAAAGACAAAGTGGTTTATTGCATTCATGAGTATACAAGGTGACATAAACAGTGCATTCTTGAAAGCCATTACCACACATATATTAATATTACCATTAGCAGCATACTGTTATGTGAACATTTGTTAGAATTGAGTGTTCGAAGGCCATTGATTTTACAAGTGTTTCTCATGAATGTATTATGATTCTATTAAAATTATTACATTAATTACCATTTCTTAAAAATCTTATTAGTCTTGATCAAGTAAAAATTACATTATAATTTAATTAAGTTCAGTTATCAATTTATTATTCATTCAAATTATAATCACATTTATCAACATTAAATTTTATTTTCAAAGTCTTTTCATATTTTTTTACTTCTTATTATTATTAGCAGAGCAGTAGAAACTTTTCTATATTTACTAATTTTATAAGGGGGAAGAGTTTGTTTGTTTGTTTAAATTGAAAGCTCCAAAACATGTCTTTGACCAATAAACACAAAAACTACTGGCCCGATTAGAAAAAAATCTTTTACCATTACAATCCTCCGATGAACATAAACTATATATTTTAATCATCATCATCATCATCATCCATCACCATAACAAATAAAGTCATAAACTACTAGACCGATTTGAAAAATTGTTTCACCATTAGAATCCTTCATTATCTCTGATGAACATAGACTATATATTTTAATCATCATCATCTCCATCCATCACCATAACAAATAAAGTCAAAAACTACTGGACCGATTTGAAAAATTGTTTCACCATAAGAATCCATCATTATCTCTGATGAACATAGACTATATATTTTAATCATCATCATCTTCATCCATCACCATAACAAATAAAGTCAAAAACTACTGGACCGATTTGAAAAATTGTTTCACCATTAGAGTTCTTCATTATCTCTGATGAACATGGACTATATATTTTAATCATCATCATCTTCATCCATCACCATAACAAATAAAGTCAAAAACTACTGGACCGATTTGAAAAATTGTTTCACCATTAGAATCCTTCATTATCTCTGATGAACATAGACTATATATTTTAATCATCATCATCCATCACCATAACAATTGATATCATCTTCCTTTCAGCCATGAGCAAGAATTGGGGCGCGCACGGGGACGTGGGCGGGGACGAGGACGAGGAAGGGGGGCATCTGCTCAAAGGTATAAAGTTAAAATGATTTAATTATTTTGTATGCAAAATTTGGTTTCTTATTTATTTTTTCCCTGCAGAGGGCACGAAGAAGTTGACGCGGCGTTGGCTGTGCAGGCTGTTCCAGCTTCCGGAACTAGAAGACCGTGATAAAATAATGATGATAATGGCGGTGATGGTCATTGTGATTAATGTACAAATTTATTATAATGTTGCTTTCTGGTTCCTACTAGGATTGCAAGTTTTGAGGATTATTTTATAAAAGCTTATCAATATGGACTTTAACAATGTTTTATGTTTGTGATGAAAATAGTGATATGAATACTATTTTTTTGGATGATGATGATGGTAGGGTGATGGTGATGAATTTACAAATTTAATATCTGTTATTTATGGTTGCTACTAGCATGTAAATTAATTGCTAACTAACTGTTAGTAAAGACCGTGATAAATTGATGATGATGATGGCGGCGATGGTCATTCTGATTAATGTACAAGTTTATTATAATGTTGCTTTCTGGTTACTACTAGGATTGCAAGTATTTAGGATTATTTTATAAAAGCTTATCAATATGGGCTTTAACAATGTTTTATATGTTTGTGATGAAAATAGTGATCTGAATACTATTTTTTTGTATGATGATGATGATGGTGGTGACGGTGATTAATGTACAAATTTTATATCTGTTATTTCTGGTTACTACATGCATGTAAATTAATTGCTGTCCAACTGTTAGTGAAGACAGTGGTACAAATGATAATGATGATGATGATGATGATGGCGGTGGTGGTGATTGTGACTGTTATTAATGTACAAATTATAATATCTAAAATTGCCTGGTTACTACTAGGCTGTAAGTAAATATACAAGAGTCGGGAGATGATGAAAGTAATTAAGATGATGATGATGATGGTGTTGCTCTAGATAAATGTATTAATTCAGTCACTGTTACTCTCTGGCAGCTACTTGCATGTAAACAAATAGCCATCTAAAGAATACAAACAATGATGGTTATGATGATGATAGCGGTGATGGATGATGGTGATTAATGTAATGTACATTTAACTGTTGTGACGCTGATGTTGGGAATGTTATTGTCTGCTTCCTAATAGCATGTATGCATGTATAAATTATTAAGAATCTGGTGATGATGACTGTATTATAGATGATGATGATGATGATGGTGCAAAATATATCATTTTAATTTTTAAGAGAATTTGTTTTATTTACCCCCAATATTAGTTATAGGGAACAAAACAATTGGGGAAAAATCTTCTATTTTTATTTAAAACCTTTATTTAATTTAAATAGTTTTCGTGTAAACTAACCATAATTTGGCAGCCATCTTGTCGAAACATTCGCTAGTTATGGCTAATTTTATCAAAAATTCGAAACTTTAGGAATTAATTTCTGGCTGATTGTTTTGGATATTACTTTGAAACTTAGATTTTATTAAAGTTGATCATTACTCTGATTTTTCTATGTAAAGACATCGATATTTTATATCAATATTAGTATACTGCTGACCCGTCAAAGTCACCATGTCTAATCCTAGAAAATGGGCTCCCAACGTTGAAAATAAATCATTCTAGGCTGAATTTTTAAAGTATCTCTTTATATTCTTATAAATATCAATAACCTAAGCTTAGGCTTCAAGGTAAAAATCATATTTTTGTTCTAGACATTCAAAATATTGATAAATATTAATTCGTAGTTCTGGCTTGGTGAGCGTTATATTTCGTGAAATGCAAATTTTTGTAGTCTGATTGCAAAATATTTTTCTAATATTTTTTCTTCTATAGATTAAAATATTTGAACGTAATTAGTTAGATACGTGTTTTTGCTATTTAATTAAAGCTAAAAACCTATAAGTTGACACTTTAAATGTTGAATTAAACATTATTTTCCATTTCAACTACGATTATTTCGGCTAGGTCAAGTTCGTCCTCGTGTGGCATAATATTTTACTAGTACAGTTAACACAAATGTTTAGGGAACAAATTCCTTGGTTATTCAACTATCTCTGACAAAAATTTCATCCCTTAACTCGCTATACGTATGGTACAAGAGCCGTTTGTTACCAACTCGGCGCAAACATACTGACGTGAGCGGGGGACGTCGCGCTGCGGCGCCCTCTGCGCAACTCGAACGGCGCGCGAGTCGTTAAGCATTATTTTTACGAAAAAAAACCATTACCGAGACCAAGGCTAAGCTTGATAAATACTATGGGGACTCTGCACCATCGATTTCAATGGTAAAAAAGTGGTTTACTGAATTTCGTTGTGGCCGTACAAGCACTGAAGATGCCGAACGTCCTCGACGCCCAGTTAAGGTCTCTTCACCGGAAACAATCGAAAAAAAATTACGATATGGTGTTGGCCGACCGAAGATTGAAAGTGCAAGAGATTGTGGAAGCCGTAGGGATCTCGCATGCCTCAGTGGTTTCAATTTTGAATGATCACTTGGGCATGAGAAAGCTTTCCGCAAGATGGGTGCCGCGTTTGCTCACAGTCGACCACAAACGCAATCGTGTAACAACTTCACGGGAAGGTTTGGCGTTGTTTAATCGCAATATGGAGGAGTTTTTGCGCCGTTTTGTAACCGTGGACGAAACATGGATCCATCACAACACACCAGAGACCAAACAACAGTCAAAACAGTGGGTTTCTAAGGGTGAATCGGCGCCAAAGAAGGCCAAGATGGGTTTGTCAGCCAATAAAGTTATGGCGACTGTTTTTTTGGGATGCACGCGGGATAATCCACATTGACTACCTTCAAAAGGGAAGAACAATCAATGGGGAATATTATGCCAACTTATTGGACCGATTCAATGACGATTTGAAAAAAAAACCGACCTCATTTGGCCAAGAAAAAAGTTCTTTTCCACCAAGACAATGCAAGGGTGCACACATGTGCAGTTGCCATGGCAAAAATCCATGAATTGGGCTATGAATTGCTCCCTCATCCGCCCTATTCTCCAGATTTGGCTCCGAGTGACTACTTCTTGTTCCCAAACCTGAAGAAATGGCTTGGTGGAAAAAGATTTGACTCCAATGATGAAGTCATCTCGCAAACAAAGGCCTATTTTGAGGACCTCGACAAAACATATTTTTTGGAAGGGATAAAAAAAATGGAGAAGCGTTGGACAAAGTGTATAGAGCTCAAGGGAGACTACGTTGAAAAATAAAATGATTTATTTATCAAAAGAACTGTGTTTTATTCCAAAAGTCACGGACTTATTGACCCGCCCTCGTATTATAAACATTCCACTTCTGGCAAGTAATTATCCATGTAATTAAAGAATATTAATAATATAATAATAGTATATTGTAAAAATCTAAATTAAGAACAATGCACCCTTTAGTGCAGTAGCTGCAATGATCTTATATTAAAAAGAAGTAGATATGGTACTCGCGTATAAATACGGCCACAACAAATATTACACAGTCATTTGTTGTTGAACGATATACGAGTATACTATTCGTCATAGATTGACGTCTAAGAACCTCAGCAAAATACGTTGTTGTATGCGCGAAAGCTGGGACAACATTGATTTCGCGTCAGTTCTAACATAACGCATCTACCTCTTTTTAATATAAGATCTGTAGTGGCTGTATTTATTTTGTAACGCGGCAGTAGATAGAACCTTTATTTTTGGGAAATAGACCAATAAAGAAACACTATTTAGTACCAACATGTTTGCACGAGTTAGGCTACGTTCCGGTAAGCGCCGAAATCACTCGCGGCGTTCGCACACCCATTCCCTTATAAGCCCACGATCATCGTGAGTGAGCTCGTACGTCATCGACGACGTCACCGAAAACGCTCACGTCGCGACCACAACGCTCGCGGATCGAAGGTGGACTTCGCGACAGCGTAACCGTTCCGTTTGGGTTGAACATTGCAAGCATTGGTCTATAGCGGAACGCTAAACCGGGGCGCGACAGGTGTGAGTGTTGACGGCTTTTGCCGGAACGTCCTCTCAGTGACTGTAAATGATGTCGGTAAGTCGCCACGGACTAGAAATTTCTCTTAGCAGCGGTCATCCTTATAAAGAGTCGCGCTAAGTTAACCTGTCGAGACTGATGGTACGTTTCACGCCAAACAATAAGCGTGAAATCTGATCTGATGATTTAAACATTATGGTTCGATATTTAGCAAAGTAAAGACATGCAGATTCAAGACGAAATGAGTCTCGTCTACGCACATATCCGCTTTTAAGGATAACTTTTACTTTGTATGACACTACACTATTATTTGGAGAAGAAAATGTTAATTCTCTACACATATCATAGTAAGAACACGTTAAAGAAAAAAAATACTTTAAATTAATCACAAGTTTCGAAGTCAAGGTACTGAAGGAAAATATACAATCCAGGGTAATTAATTGATTGATCAGTATGAGTACGTCTAAAATTCATACAGGTGCAAAACTTTGTTATATGGAACCACATGCATGATAAGTTAAAACTGTATTTATAAAATGATACTAAAAAAAGTCACGCTAGAGTTCCAGCTGTTTTTGTATTATACGAGTAATAAGTTAGAAAATTAGGCATACATTTAATAACCATATAACTTTTGCATACCATCAAGGTGGAATTGCGGAGTACTGTAGCATAAAATGTTACCAACTTTTTATTACCTGCCAAAGTCAAAGTCAAAATCATTTATTCAATTTAGGCATCAAAGACGCACTTATGAACGTCAATTTTTCATTATAATGTACTTTAAAGACTACCGCCGCGTTCCAAAATATATAGAGCCTACCGAGAAGAAGCGGCAAGAAACTCGGGGCCATTCTTTTTATATAGATGTTTTTACAATGTTTTTACTTAGGTACTACAAATATTAGCTCCAGTGTGTTGCCTTACAAAAGAGAACATAATAATGGTATCAGTAGGGCTACACTTTGACATCTTAATACACGAGTAGATAGATCCTGGAGTGATCAGTCCCAAGCTGTTTTAACCAAGTAATCCGAAATTTTATAATACTACATTCATGCAAATAAAGACATTTGATTTGAGTTGATGACTATAATGTTTAATTATACTCAATGATAGTGTAAGTTATAAGGGAAGTTCAGTCAATGAAACTAATGGGAAATAGTCTTACGAGTTCAGTACACCTAAATGTGTCACTGACCTAGACGGAATACATCGGAATCGTAATTATGGAACCCCCGACTTGACAGTTAATATAGAGCAAACAAGATTTCATTATTCTGTGTATATTTAGATGTAGAGGTCTAAGCACCAAATTACAGAATAAACAACACCTACTATGAAGAACTGCAAATTAATCATACTAACTGTGGTGTAAACATTTTAAAATATTATTAAAATTTTGTTAAATTAGCCAATTGTTTTCCCAGCCAGTTACTTCAGAACGGTCTAGAAAATTTACTGTATATTAGTAAAAAGTAGCTAAGATCATGTTAGTGTTGATTTTAACCCTTTGCGTCCCAGAGACGTCTATATACGTCAGGTTCATTCATACATCTTTTGTTTTAATTATCACGGTATAAGAAGGATTAATCATCTTAAATGTGATTAGACCTAACGCTAGATAGTTTAATGTATTTTAGTCAACTTTATTTCCGGTTTCATTCGTAATACCTCTAGTAAAATCTTTCTCTCGTGAACATGGTCGGCGTATTATTATAATAATACCATATGAACTTAAAATTGTTACAAAAGATTTACCAGAGAGATCAGTTCAAGGACCACTACGCCTGCGACCGTTAAATGACTACGCAAAAATTGACGCAATTAATTTAGCAACCGAATCACGAGCAAGCGTATAAATTAGTAATACCCGACGTATTAGATGTTAATTTCTGTCCAAAATTACATTTTATGGTATTTTACTTTTATAGCAAGTATTGGTGTTATTTTGGAAATGTAAACATATTAATATTGCGCATCAGTAGCCCAGAGACACCAAGAACATTTGTTGCCAATCGCATGAATCACGAAAGACATCTAACAGTGTTAGAACATAGCTAATTGTAAAACTAACTTAGTAACGTGATCTGAAACCTCAAACTGACCACAAATATTAAATCACCTAAGAAATAACTGAGGGCGAAAATTACAGTTACCTTAATATAAAAAAAATAGAACACGAAGTTTCTAAATGCATGCAAATCTTTATTCCATCAAAGGTCGTTGGTCATCATAGGGCCAGACACAATAGAAATTCCATTGTTATAATATAACGACTTATTATTATTCTTTGTAAACATCTTGTATGCTTATTAAGCGGATCTAGTGATATTATTTAATTTTAAAATCACATGTATATGTACTACCTAGATCCACTAGGTTTAAATAAATGATTGATTGATTGATTGATCGACTCTTGAAGGGTTATAATAATTTCATAACCCTAATATTCTTCATAAAATCATATAAAAATGTCAGGTTTTCATTTTATCCCAATCTAATGATATAATAAGTATATCTTAAGTAATCACTAAGAAAGTTTTTAGAGCTTGACCTCTGGGCGATACTGCATCTACAATGGTCGGAATTGGTGTATTGCAAAAATCCTACAAAAATAAGCAAGTTCTATACATTTCAGTTTAGTAAAAAATCCCAAGAAGCAACAGCTGAGTTTTTTAAAGTGGCATGATGCAACAAAGTAAGCGTTGTTATTTGTGACAACATTCCTCTTTGGGAAATAAGCGCAGTAAGTCGACGAAAACTACAGTTTTTTTATAATAAGTTTAGTAAAGTTTTGAAAGTACATGTATATCACATTCTTCACCTTTCCGTGCGGAATACCCGTAGAGGTGTTAAATGCGGGCAGAAGCCTGTTCCCGAGGTCTTCAGCCATCGCCAGCAGCTCACCGTTGTACCAATGAAGCACTGGGATGTCAGGCATGAGGGACTCCGCCAGTACATGAGCTGATAAGAGGCCTCTAAAATAATAAACATAACACATTAACATGCATGTAATTTTAGTGATAAAATTACAAGGAAAAATTGCGATAACTATTTATAACTTTATTATTTATTCAATCGGTGTTTGTCTAGACAGTCCAGACCGATTAACATTGCATTATTCTTAATTGATGATGTTCAGCAGTGGACGTACTGCAGCTGAGATTATGATGATAATGTTTTAAAAATTATATTTCAAAAAATACCGAAGAACAAAATAAATACTACAAAGAATTCTTGTTAATAATCTTTACTAGCTGCGCCCGCTGTTTCACCGGCGTGGTGATGGACGATGATGATAACAAGTACAATTTGAAAAATGTAATACTGACTTCCATTCTATTCAGTTATTGAAGACAGTTTAAAGGACAACTTAACTATGCAGTTGTTTTTTTTGTCAATACATCTATCTATATACGCCATGGTTAAGTATCCAACTGAATAGTTAAGTTTAACAAGCAACAACAAAAGGAGTGTAACTCAGTATTTTTTACTTGATTGACTAATGTTACTCATTTTGATGGTGAATTATGCATTCAAAGGTCACATTAGCTCTATACATAATGGCGACTGGCCCTGCCGGCAGCTGCCGGAAGACACGATTAGCTGTTCCACGACAGGTTTCAATCAGCAAGGTGGTAGGGCATTTTCTGGTGCCCCATCGCCATGTTGATTGTTTATTTCATGGCGACGTTACCTTCACCGAAAGCTTAAAAGGTATCGATCCAGCGGTGCTTAGATTGGCGGCCGATCCACATTACTGGTGAGCTATCACAGCTTCAAAATTATCAACTATTGAAGACATTTATGATAAGGAAAATTTCGGTCAAATGCGGTTACGAGCGAGTAGCTTAAAAAGCATGATGCCATCAAAACTGTATGCCTGATGTAGTGTTAGAAGAACAACAAGAGGCAACAGGGTGTCTTATAACATTTTTACTAAAGTGTATTGATGTAATATTAGTTATTATATTTAACAATACTCTAGTTAATGGGAACCGGGATAGTTGGTTATCATCATCAGAGAACCAAGAAAGATGACTGCCGCCAGCAGCGATGAGCCGCCCAAGAAAGAAGTAATTTGTATTACAACACCAAAATATATAGGTACTTCAATTACAACTTATACTAAAGATAGTAAGTACGATTCAATCAAGTGAATCGTTGACCGTGCCGAGTCGAGTCATTGGCCTTATCTCAGTAGTTTGCGAACGCTACTAAGCTAAATCACCCTTGACGTACAATATTTCTCGCGTTTTGTTAGTACATTTGTTGTTGATACTGATAACAACTACAGAAAACAACAATGAAGATAATTAACTCACCCCAATATTCGTATATTCGTCTCGAAGACAGAGACGATGATGTCGTGGTCGAAACTGACGTCTTTTATGACTAGTTTCATTGCTCGACTGAACTCGGAAAAGTCTCCCATCACGACCAAAGTGTCTAAGCTATCCACAAGGGTCAATGAAAAACTGAAACAAAACATGTTGCTTTATGAGTTGCTGAATTCTGTCTTCTACTTTTGTCGTTAGCATAAAAATAAATATTTCGGGAGATCGCCACGTCCATCGGACGCAAAATTTAAAGGTTTTCTGTACTCTATTATAGTCGAGCATTCACAGCGGAGTTTCCGTGAGCCTGGCATTTTTAACTTACTAACCAGGCTTAGCAGAGGAATTTTTGCTGCAGTCACGACTTGGATGGGTGACCACCTGCGCCATTTTTTTTTTAATTCTGCTGCTTACACCTTTGAGGATATATAGACGAAAATATTTGTTATGTTGTTTTGAAAACTAACATGTAAGTATTAGGGGCGATTTACTCAATACCGTTAGACTGATGTTTCACCTGCGTGGTGATGGCGGAATCACTCGACTACAGTTCGCTGAACAAAAAAGATGGACGACATGCCGACTCTATCGCCGAGCACGTCTAGTGTATCGAGCTGTCAAAATCATCTTTTGACTACGCTATCAGAAACTGACACAAACCTTGTCAGAACTCTATTGACATAAAATAAGTCATCATTACGATCTAAACGTAGGCGGAGATCTTGTTATTTTGTCTATGCTGTGCCCAAGAATATTAGGCTTTTTCACCCGCGCGGTGATGGATGTTGATGATGATGATGACGATGATGATGAAAAGTAGCCTATGTGTTATTCCAGACTATAATCTATCACTGAGCCAAATTTCAACCGGATCCGTTCAGCCGTTCTGCCGTGATTGAGAAACAAACATCCATATATCCATCCATCCACCTAAACTTTCACATTTATAATATTAGTGGGATTATAAATAATTTAAACTCAACTAACACTTAAAAGATATTAATTAAAAAGCGTCAAGCCCGACTAACATGTCCCAAACGAGTGTATGGCAGTTTTCCCTCGCAAACCCCGCACGATTTCTCTGTCTAAACGCCTCCTTTGGCCGACTGTAAGGCTTACATAGATTGTGGTATTATGGTGGAAGTATTAGGCAGGCATTCTCAGGCAAGAATAAGTGTAGGCTACATTAAATACTAATACTAATTTAGGCCATAGACTCAAGTAGTCAAAATACCACTTCGTTATTACTTCGTATCATATTGAAAGTTGCAGTTAGCTCCAAAGGTCTCCATTTAGCTGCGAATACAAACGCCTGGCTTGACCTATATTGGTATCGCCCCAGCCAGAGAGCGCCTACGAGGTCAAATCCATTCGATCAATCATCGCCACCCTGTGGGACTGGATTTGTGCATGAATACAAGATGATATAAACAAATTAAAACCTAAATCTCGTAGGCCCATTTGCTTCCCTTTCTGCAAGTGATCTTTTTTCTTCCCTTGCTCCAAATACAAAATGACTTAGGCTTATCGCTCGCGTTAATTTTAATATAATGTTATGTTATCTAATAAAATGGGCCGGTGTCTAGCTCCTCATCTGATTATTTTTTATTTGTGAATGAGTTCGTCCGGGAGAGTACTGCCACCATAAGTTCCTTTTTCTACCGTGAAGCAGTAATGTGCGCAATACTGCGTTAATTTTTTGAAGGCATGGGTGCCGGCGAAATTACAAGTACATGAGACTTAAGAACTTAATGTCTCTGGGTTACGGGCGCAGTAAATTAGTCACATGTGGGGGAAATGGATCTTGTCTATGCAACGGTTACCTTACCACTAAAAGGTGCCTCGTGCTCAAACCGTTGCCTAATGACATTTAAAAAAAGTAGGTACTTATATGCGGTCTAAGGTGGAGCATAATGGGGTAGTTGACACAGTCAAAATTAAATTACAATGTAATGTTAACTTAATAGTACTCGTAGTTGGAGCAAATAACTCAAATTATTTAACAATTTTTTTATTATACATTGCTATTACTTTATATTGAATAAACAAAATGTGTACAAAAGTTTCTAGAAGTCACGTGACCTCAAACGGACGTAGCGGCGGAAATTATGTCATAAGGGCAAAAACATGATAGTGCCGTCCCTTATCAACAGGTTGAGAATCAAGCAAGTGAAGAAAGTATTTAATATTAATGCTTCAAAACTAAATACATACTAGGTCAAAGGACAAACTGTCGATCCATAAACACGGTTATTGCCGCAACCGCAAATAATAAGTTAGTTATACATGTTAATATTAATTATATAAATATAATTAATTAAATAATATAAATTATAAAATAAGTTTATAATAATATTCAATAGTAAATTAGTTGTTCTTGCTATTACTGTTGTAACACAATTATGGATATCATATTTTTTTCTTTTTATGAATGCAAAAGGATCTTGACAGACAAACAGAGGAACTGACGGACAACAAAGTGATCCGATGAGGGTTCATTTTTCCTTTTGAGCTGCAAGACCCTACAAATAACAAATTATGAGGCTAAAATGTAGATTTATTTTTGTAGAGTTATAAACTTTTTTCAAATAGGTAGTTTGAGTCTCCTCTAAGAAAAAAGTCAGTCATTTTATTACTGTTTTGTTTATGTCACGTGATGCATTACTAAAACTAGCTAACACGAAAAAAAAAAAAAAGAATGCTTCATGATTTTATACACTGATACTCGTACACCATTGTGAACATCAACGGTTAATAATCCACCACTATTACACGTCAAAACTTGAGAATAAACACAAAAGAAAATAAATTATAATAGTCATTTTTGGTTTTTTCCCGCCATCTCATGTTCAAGCAAGCAAACACTGTTTTTGCCATAGTGACGTCATACGATGTATAGGCCGCAGTTGAATATTACTTTAGCGACAATTTTAAAAGTTGAAATAAACACATCGGTTTTTTTTAGTTTAGATTTTTTTTAAATGATTAAATAATGGTAGGTGTGTATTTCGGTGTCTTGAATAATTTACAATACATTAAAAAAGGTCAACAAACCTATTGTACATAAGGTACAATCCATCTTGATTCAAAGTGATACGAATTATAAATACTTGGAAAAGGGGTCGGTAGCTGTACTTGTACCTACTCGAACTTCTCATTCCTTATCTACATAATTAATGAACAACAAGACCCTTATTCCGGTGGTTGGTGCACAAATAAAGTACCTACGCAAGAATGAAGTGAGTTGTTGTCCCGTAGTTCTCATTTCGTCGGATTAAAATAGATTGTTTACAAACATTACCTTTAATTTAAACGGAATATAGTCCATTATCAGTTAGTTTCTGCTATCAACTACCTAATCATACTACGCATTGAAGATGTAGCTATATAAGTTTCATTGCACTACATAGACATTTAATTTGACGTACAGATACGGGCATATAGCCAATCAGCGCCCACCGCGTTCTCGAAACAGAGCGTAGGTACGTCGAAAACGTATATATTTTTGTAATCTTATCGCCTGCGCGTCCTAGGGCTACATAGTAGTTCCAATGTCATTGGATCTAATTAGATGATCCTACGGCTGGTATATTACCCATTTCATTTAATTGACTTGATGTTTTACTTCACCTTTTTAGTCGTTCGCGATTTTTGATTGGACGGAAGATATGGAGGTCGGGGCGATGAGGGGAAGATTGATGAAGCATTATTTTTATCGACGGACTTCAATCTAATTTGAGAAGCACACTAAGGACACAACATGTAGCGAAAAAAAACAAAAGGTGGGAGTGGAGGTGGGAAAGAGTGCAAAGTTTGCTGTAGCAAAATAGTTATGCACGGATATACAATTAATGAAATCCGGAAAATCTATCCTTTACAGTCAATTGTCGTTTTTACGAATAGGTATGATGAAATAACACATACAACAAGGATAATATCTCGGGGAAGGACATCGGTTTTATGTAGACTTTTTTTTGTGATTAAGCTCGCACTAGTTTGATGACGTTTCATAAAATACGTTTATAACACAAGCGTTTATTTCAAATCATATGAAAATGACTTATATACTACTGAAGTATAACATCTCTAAATTTCTGCTGCTTGGAGCTATTATATATTTCTATATATGATAATGAAATCGCTATCGTCTGCTTAGCAAGACTTTATATTGCAATTTTAGATAGAATTTCACATTCTCGGACGGGATGTGAACCCGCATTTTCCGACAATTCGTGTGAGATTTTAGTTAGACATCGTAATCTTAAGACTAGACCGATATTTCTGTCTCGGCTGTAGAGAACTTGGGTTTTTTTTTCGACCTGTATTTCGACATGCATAATCTTAACAGTCTTACAAAATTGTAACAACTACCTTATAACTACTTACATCTAACCTTGAAGAGAACTTGAGTAAGTCTTCGATACGGCGAAATGTTTTTTTCTTTAACATTAAACGATCAGTAGTTTGCGATAACACTGCTATGTCAGGATGAGTCCTGACATAGCAGTGTTAGCCTGAGGGCTCTGCTGAATTTTATCGCCATACTCGCTGTGAGTCTCTGAGGCTCAGTCCGGACAAGATGATACAGGACAGGACAAACAGATTTCACCACACAGTGATCGGTGTCGGTGTACTTAGAGCCTCTAAGTACACCGACACCTCTAAGTTAGAGGTACGCCAAGAACGCTTCGGCCGTAGAGGTCTGTGGCCCGAGCACGAACATTTGCTAAAGTTTTAAACTATCACGGTTGTTCTCTAAAGTTATATGATTATTAACGGGATATTTATTGTGGTAAGGTTGTGGAGTGAACTCCATTTACATGCACCATGTTCACGGGAAGACTTCTTCCCGTGAACATGGTGCATGTAACTGCGCCGAAATATCGGGAGTTCACTCCACAACCTTACCACGGTAAATATCCCGTTAATAATCATATAACTTTATTTGCTAAAGTGTACGTAAACGTAATAGTATCGTTGACGTATTCAGTACAAACTATCATTTATCTAGTACAACTATGGCACAGATAACTCATAGTTTGTACTGTATACGTTAACGATACGTAAACGTTACACTTTAGTAAATGTTCGTGCTCGGGCCACTGGACTCGTCTTTGGTAAAAGGCATATTAAGCAGTTTGCAGTATTTTATAACTATTATACAAAAATAAGGGGTCAGGGGTTTATTTAAATATTTTTGCCAATGGCAAGCCGTTGTTAGCAATTTATTTTAAGGACATTCATTAATATAATATCACATCTCTTAAATGAGTCTCCACATTATTAAAATAATATTTACTGCATGCTTAGGTTTTTATTTATATAATTCTTGTACTAACACAACTCCATAATTCATATGTGCATGTGGTGTGCACTTGTAGCAATTATTTTTATCAGTTTCTATAAATGGCAACATTCAATTAAAGGTGTTGATAAGAATATTTGAAACAATATTTCTCGATGAAATGTAGAACATAAACATTGTGGATGTAATGAAACATGTATTAATGTTATTAACAAAGCCGTTTTCCTAGAGTATTATACCATTTTGGAATGTTGGTTAGTTGCGTCAATTTTTAAAAAACTTGCCATACTAGTGTTCGTACTTTTTTTTTACACCACCATAAGTTAAAGTTGGTTAAAAGTAAAAGTCATCAAAAAATTTAGGGAATAAAATAAGTTTCATTAATTTTCGTGATAAAACAAGAGTTATTCCGGATTTTTTAAGAATTGTGGTAGATAGCAGTGCTATTCAGGTTGGCTATAAAAAACAAATATTAAAAAAATTGTAGTCATGGTAGTGAAAAATATCATAAACGGTCTTAATTTCTGAAGAATTTCATTTTTTTATTATAACTTAACATATATTTTTATGCGATATATTTTTATTTTCTTTTTTTCCCCTATTAGTCCGGGGCAGGTCTATCCTCCGGCGTTGGCTTATCGTTGAATTTTGGGACACGTCGTATATATAAACCATATATAAACCAAACACCGTATAACCACACAGCCTTATGTGCACCATGCATGGAAGTTTATTTTCAGGTAGAAATATATTCAATCAATCACATGCATACTTAAAAGATAAGAGGAAATCAATTATACTTTTGGTAGAGCTCCAAATGAGATTATCTATTTACTAGGCAATTGCCTTTATTTCTTTGCGTAAAAACCTTATTGTCAAACAATAATAATATATTTTTAAATATACAATATAGATACACAAATCCTATTCATTCCTACTATTCTCAAGTTATGCGCTTACCAATAAACAATGTCTAATGTGTCCTTATATTTTATAGATAGTAAGTATATGTTTTAATGTGTTTAGTATACTCTTAAAAGGTGTTATGTAAAGCCTAATTTTATAACATTTTCTTAGTATTTGTAATACTGTGAGCTATGTCCTATGTTAAAAACAAGAATTGGCAATTAATATTGACTTTCACGTTAAAAATAGGTGGAAGATTGGGATGGAAAAAATAAATATTATACAAAAAACTGACCTGAAGGGCTATTACGTACCTCTATCTTAGTTTCAATTAAAAGTTCGAATAACCGCAGTTTTATGTTACTTTTGTCAGCTCCAGCCATCATCTTACTACGAGTACCATTTTTGCTCACTGGAGTTGTCAGAACTGATATAGAGCCACCATTTTACGAGAACACTACAGACGTGTTTGAAGTACCGAGCGACATTCTCTGATCTCTACCCCACACTACCGGCGTGTCTAAGCAGACTTATTCAAGCGTTGTCGAACCAATGGAGATTCATAAAATGAGATCAGCAGGTTGCAAGTACTGTAACCAAGAGCATAAAGCTGGGGAATGTTGTCGATTTGCAAGAGCTAAATGTTATCAAGTACTGCTAAAAGATGGAAATATTGCAACTGGGTGTCGGAAAAGGCGACTAAGTTGAATCAAATTGATAATACTACAGTAGACAGATAAACTAAACCGCAAAAGAAGTAGATATTATGGGACTGTATATGTGCAGTATTGGAGATTATCAACCCCCTATATTTTCGAAAGTAAAGATTGTTTGGGTGAGCTTATTAATGGAAATAGAATCTGGAGCATCAAGATCTATTATATCTGAATCCACATTAAGAAAATTGTGGCATGTACCACCATCATTGAGACCTACGAATTTGAAACTTTGTTACCCGGCACGATCTCAAAGTTATTGAGTTGATGCCCGTATAGGTGGTGCTGGGTGATAAGGAAGCGCAGTGTGAGCTTGTAGTGATGTCAGGGAATAAACTTAGTTTGGGCAGAACCTGGTTTGACCCACTTGACGTTTTAATATCTGGGCTGTGCTGGTCTGAGGACATGATAAAACCACTGATGCTAGAATTTCCATCCATGTCAGAAACATATACTTTCTGATTTAGTACCTAGATATATAAACGCACAACCAGTGCAAATTCCATTGAAACAACAGGTAAAAGAAGCACTGCAACGGATGATACACAATGGTGTAGCACTAACACCAGTGAAATATAAAAAATGGGCTACACATGTATAAAAATTGTCAAGAAAGATGATGGTTCACTCGGGATTTCTGTTGATTATCGAACAACAATAAATGTGGCCATTGAAGTGAATACATACCCACTTCCTACATCCCAGGAGGTATTCAAAAACACAATACACACACATACGGACACCTACATGCACACATAAATAAAAGAATAGTTGTAATTAATTCATGAATAACATTAAATAAAATAGCTTTTGAATAAGAGAAACCACTGAATACTAGTATAAACTAGTTCGGGAGGCTATGGATTTATCATAACTGTGTATTTTTTTTGTGTCTAATGCATCAAAGGTCGCACGGCCAGACACAATAGAAATTTGATTGATTGATTGATTGTCTTCTTGATGATGTGACGACCACTGGCAGTAATATAAAGGAGCACACTCAGATATTTAGGAAGGTGTTGTCCAAGCTGAATGAAATGGGTATCCAACTCAATGTAGAGATGTGTATGTTTGCATTGATTCTATTACTTTTCTGGGGCACAAGATAGACACTAAATGACTTCACCCACCTCCAGCCAAGGTAAAAGAGATGAAGGAAAAAGCAACTCCTACTAACAAAAACACTCTGGACTCCACAACTTCTATGAGAAATTACTGCCTGACCAAGCAACAGTGCTAGAACTGTTGTAAAGGTTATTGGAATCAAAAAGGCAGTGGAACTGGAAAGAGAAAGAACAACTAGCATTTGAAAAAGACAAGGAGTTGATTTCTTCAGACCTTTCATTGGTGGGGTAAGATTTAAATAGAGAATCACTGCTGATTTGCAATTCATTGGACTATGGTATTGGAGCTAAAATTGATCATGTAATGGACAATGGGGTAGAGCAGCCAGTCATGATAGCTTCTCGGATAATGTAACCACATGATATACAGTATAGTAAAAAAAATAAAGAAGCACAAGCTATAATATTAGGAGTTACTAAATTTCATGAGTTCCTCGCAAGCTGTAAATTTTACATTATTGTTGTTCACAAACCATTAGTAGGTTTATTTAATCCTAGAAATTCTATCCCCACCCCAATATTTTCCAAGAATGCTCAGATGGCTATTGAAATTAGGCTGTATGACTATAATATAAAATTTAAGTCAGGGAAGCTTATTGGCAACGCTTATGACAGAACCTGCAAGAACCAACCTGGTGGCTGGAATATAAATGCAACTGAGAAAAAACTACAAATACCAGAGTGTTATAACATATACGGAAAGCAAACTTCACAATACCTAATACCTCATTTAATTCATAATTTACACAAAGATATATGAAATAAATTAACACAAACCGATATTAAAACAATATTTTATAAATGACTTAGCTTACGCATAAAATGACTGTAGATCGTCCTGTATCTGGGAGCGCGGTAAACGCGGTACCAACTATAAACCCCTATATCTACCTAAATAGTGGCAATTTTATTAGTTTATTTAGTTGTCTTTTATTAGTTACTTGTTTTAGGTTAGCAGTTATTTTGTTTTACGTTATATGCAGTAATTTAATAACCTATCTATTATAACTAGTTATTTAGGTAGTTACACTTTTTAACTGTTTACTCTGTTTTTGCAAATTAATAACGCTGTTATGAGGACCTAGTACTGCGACAAACCTTTACGAGGTTTACAGGCTAGTTTGCTAGTTAGTAAGCAAATGTATTTTTAATGTCATAATTTAATTAATAAATTAAAAATAAAAAATTAAATGTACTATTGCATATAACGATACTCTTCAGCGATGACGAGCGCGCATAGTAGCGTAGTGCATCCGCTGCCAATGGCGCCGGGAGTTAAGTATAAATAAATAAATAAATATTCCACAACTAACACACAACGCCATCTAGTCCCAAGCTAAGCAGAGCTTGTGTTATGGGTACTAGACAACTGATAAACATACTTATATATTTCTAAATATTAGTATATTATATTCTAGTTATTAGCGTTCATTGGTTAATTTGTCAGTGTGCATTGTAATGAGTTGGTTTAAGTAGCCAATAAGAGCGTTGAATTCAGTATATTACTTCATGAAATTTATTGTTTTATTTGTAGGTGGCATTTGGAAGTGCAGTGTACGTAATTGAAAAACTACAACATGCAAATCAGTAGAATAAATGCCTCGCACCATATCTCTTCCTAAATCCGTGGTTCAAACTATTATTTTCTATTAATATTATTTTAACCCTAACTAACCCTAAGAACTCGAATTCAGAAGTAGCTCAATGCAGTTCTAAAATGATATATGCTTTTTTTGACGTTAATGGGGATTAGCGGAAGAAAAGTTAACAAATTCCCAATGATGGGGATTGTCAATGGGGTTTTGTGGAATAAAACGATTACATTATAAAAAAGTTTATTTTTTCTAATAAGAAAAACCATTGCAACAAAAGACATACATACGAAAAATATTTACAAATTTTGGCAAATAATGAAATTATTTCTGTTTCGTTAATCCAGAAAGTTATGTGTATTTATTGCTTGAAATACTAGTAATTTCATAAGAATCTACTTTTAATCTGTCCACATCAGGTTCACGCTATAACAAAAGATTTATGAATGAAGTGGAGGCTTGCTGATTTGGACAGATTAATCATTGATAACTGGTGTTAGGCATAAGTATGTATACTGCTGGTATTCATTGTCATTAATATTAAATAAACATATTTTAATTTAAGTTATGTAAAACAAACATTTAAGTTTTAATAATTGGTAGGGGTTACAAATACAACTAATAATTAATTAGTTGATCATTATTTTTTTCTTTTTACAATACATACAAGCATTCTCACTTAACACAATTTATTTCATTTTCATTTTTTACTTTGTAATTTTTCAGGTAAATATTTTTATACATTGTCATTCTTAGTCATTTTTTGTTTTTTGCCATTTTAGCAATTTGTCATATTTATTGTATGTCATTTTTACATATAGACATTTAGATATTTCAATATTTGACATTATTATACCTTGAAAATTAACATTTTAGACCTGAGTTGCCTTACCCCTTTTAATTACCTTTAAAATATTAGTGACAAGTGTAAAGTGGGAATTAGTAAATTAATGATTTGCACTTACTTCCCAAGCACATCATCCATGTCTCCACGGCTTGGTGTGATGCCTTTCCATCTTCCTGTACAACTGAGTGGCATCAGTTCATCAGCGGGATAAGCATTGTCCATGTAGGCATTGTAGGCATGATAGAACATCTGCCTTGATTCTTCCCTGAATTAAAGGAGACCCAATTGAATCTTATAGGTTAACAAAAGCATTGTCGATATTGCTATTGTAGGTAAAGTAGATCATAAATATAATAAGAAACAAGAAAGAAAATCAGTTGTTCGCCAATTTTACTGGTTTTGTGATCTATGATCATGGTTTGGGTAGTTCCAAATATTTGATTCTTCACAGGATTACTACAAATCGGGTAGGTATAGGTATTATTCTATCAATATCGTTGGTAATGTATATCAATATCTATTTATTGAAATATATAAATTTAAGTAGGATATGTTTTCAATTTACAGTGTGTATAACGAAAACAAGTAAAATTTAATTAGCTATATTTATCAGCAACAACAATATCGTCATTCTATATGTACTCATATGTTTTACCTTAAATTAATTCTCTCCAGTCTAGACATACGAGCTCCTATACCTTCTTCTTCAGTTCTAACAGATATTATTGCTAATATAAACACTATTACGACTCGATATGCCATTATCACTTATTTTACCAGAAAATCAAATAACTATAACGATGTCCTAAATAATATGTTTAGAGTTCTTATCCTCAACACAAGAGCAAATATTTTAATACTTCTTGATAAAACGGCTGTCATTGATTACAGAAATACTTTAACTATTTAATTTTTCGTTTTAATTTAGTAATTTCACTCCGTCAGCACTGCAAACAAGCAAAATGAAGTAAATGACAAATATGACAATCACCACAGACTTGGTAATGCATACAGACTAGGTGCGTTCGTTTAGCTTATGAGGGCATTGGTGGCGTTTTCATTGATGGCTCTTTTGTTAAGGCGTTTGTAAAACTTTAAAACGTTATTTTTGCCACTTTTGCCCACACCCTATTCGAACGCTCAACTTACGAACGACCATAAGACCTAAAATCGCATTATAATGCTGTCAAATACATAGTTGTCAAAAAACGATCACAAACAACTATGCTCCGACCGTGGGTCAAAAAATTGCGCTTTTTGGTGGCAAAAATACCTCTTTTTTAGCTTTCCGAACGATGAACAAAAAGAGGCATGAACTACATTTTCACCCACAGATTACCTATTCGAAAGCCCCTTGTGAGCGTTTTTAGCGTTATTTTCGCCAAAAACGATCAGAAGTGATCTATTCGAACGCACTATACTCGTACGACAGTCACAGATCACTCGATTCGCTGGTACACATAGATAATCACTATCTAAACGGGCTGTTAGTATATTAATTTTATTAAGAACTGGATCAGCCAAGCACTACTTACTATATTATTTCTGTCACTTTTCACATGAGGTGAGGTAAACAGCTACAGCAAATATTTACATAATCACGCACACGAATGCAGAAATATGAAGCGTCTTCATAAACGAACGCATAAGTGAAAGCTGTACCTACACAAACACAAAACACGCACTCTATCAAAGAATTACTGTTTTACTCAAACTTTTAGTCGCTTACTAACACAAACAGTAGTGACGAGGTGTAAAAGATGATTAAATGAATGAAAGGATTTTATCTACTGTTTTATTATATGTTATGCTCATTCATAAATAATTATATTTAATGCATTTTTATAAGATTTTTTTCTTATATAGATTGGTGGGGTAGAATAAGGAAGAGATTAGCTGCTGCGAGAACAGGTAATATACGGTTAAAATATTTATATAAGGTCAGTTGGGGCAAGTGCCTTTATGAGTAAGCGCGCATGTCTCATCTCAATAAGTAATAGAGTTTTTAATGTCATTAATATGTACATGGTCAAACGCAATTGCTATAATAGTATTAAATGAGTAAATTTAAATACTTAGTATATCAATCAGTTAACACTAATAGTAAATTACATTACTTACGTACATACAAATATAGAATTAAACACTATGAAAAAAAACTGTCATTACATTTCATCACCCTTGGCGGTCGCCGAGCTCGTCTAGTGTATCGAGCTGTCTGAAATAATGTATCAAATATTTGGATAAAATCGTGTCTTTATTATCCATAGTTGACATTACAATAATAATAAAATGACAACCCAATTCTTACTTCTAAGTATATGTAGGTATAACTCTAAAGAATTTGCTATGTAACGCTGTCAAAATGATAGCGTGCTTTTGACTAAGCTATCAGAAACTCAACAAACTTTGACGGAACTGTCATCATTACGATCTTGATTAAGATCCACACATCCATACTCGCAAACTTTTGCGTTAATATTAAAAGGACGTTTTAAATTATTTCTTCTTTGCGAATTACGCGTGTTATACCGGCTTCAAATAATATAAACTACAAAACCAAGCTCGGGGAAGTGCGACGGTCCACTGTGGGGCAAGCGCTGCGAACCATGCTCTTGCCCCGACTCAGATTTAGTCAACATTTTCGTTCATGCTGCACCGCTAAGTTTACTCACAGACTAAGGTACATTATTAGTTTTAAACTAAATTCCAATTTAAATCGAGTGCATAAGTTCACCCATGGAATCAAGCAGTGTCTTACGACACGGGAGTTATATGATCCTATTTGGAGCTTTGGTTATTGGACCGCAACAAAGAATTAATAATTAATTAAGTAATGTAATAAATAGTAAATGTGGACAAAGTAGTTCATATATAGCCCAGATGAACCTGGTATAAAATTATTCATACTAACACTAGGCTAAAAATCCAAAGAAAAATATGTTTTTACTGTATTATTTTCAATAACGTGGTGCATCACTTCGTGGTTTGAAGTCGCTCATTAATTCGTTTTGGTTATAGGTAGACAGTAAAGCTGGCCTCAGACAGCCGGAATGGCTCTCTGGATTCATAATCTGGTATTCATAATCTTAATTCCGGCACCTTGTCTCACACATATCTTAAAAATCAGATTGATCAATAGTCTCGTGATTTCCGGCACATGCACACGTCTTTATGGAAGGGGAATGAATACTAATCGCATTATTTTTGGCTCTACATAATTAAAAAAAAGAAAAGCAAAGGCAAATACTCGATTAGTTCTTTAAATGTGAACAGAGTAAAGGAGAGTCAGTGTCACATTACGGCGAGAAAATTAAAACAGTACCCTGACAGATTCTTCGATTACAACAAAATGTCAGTCATGTGGCATCATATGATGAACTAGCTGACCCGCCAGCAGGTTCGCTCGCTTGGTTTTGGTGTAGTGGTAGAAGTGCCGTTTTGGACCCTCGAGATCAAGGGTTCGATCCCCCGGTTGGACAAATACTGTGTTTTTCTGAGAAAGAAAGATATTCTCAATAACAGTCCGGTGACTGGAACAGTGCCCCGTAGATGGATGAGATAGGCTCGCCCCATATTACATGATCACATGACCAAAACATATAATGCCGAAACGTAGGCGATGATAATACCGCCGCTTAACCCTTCGAAGATATACCCCATAGACAAAAGTATCGATTCACTCAAGACACCGCTAGACTGATGTTACCGCCCCGCGATATATTTATAGGCGAAACTATTTGTTATATTATGTTTAAAAATAACATGTAAGTAGTCAATATTAATATATAATAGTATTGCGGGTGATTCACTCAAGACCGCTAGACTGGTATTTTGACCTCCGTGGTGATGGCGGAATCGCTCTACTATAGTCGGCTAAACAACAAAGATAGATGACATGCCGACTCTATCGCCGAGCCCGTCCAGTGTATCAAGCTATCAAAATCATTGCGTGGTTTTGACTAAGCTATCAGAAACTCGCACATCTTTCACAGAAAATAAGTCATAAAGACAATCTTGTTTTTTTGTCTATGCTGTGCACTATGATATTAGGCTTTTTCACTCGCATGGTGATAAATTATGAAGATGATGATGATGATGAAAAGTAGTCTATGTTCTACTCCAAACTATAATCTATCTCTGTGCCAAATTTCAACCAGATCCGTTCAGCCGTTCTGCCGTGATTGAGTAACAAACATCCATGCATGCATCCATCCATCCATCCATCCATCCATCCATCCATCTAAACTTTTACGGCTTTTTTTGTCGGCACGGCGACACGCTGCTTTCACTTGAGCGGTGGGGCTACAAACATACTTCATATTCAAGGAGTAAAACGTATATATTGTTAATCACATTGATTATTTCATACTATTTGAACTTCTAAGCTGATATAACGGAGATTGAAATACATTTTCCTATGTTGGTGGAATAGTACGTTCGTAGGTACATTTGTCATTCCTAAACTTAACTATGAATAAGTAAGTACTTTAAGTTGCAACAAGTGAGATTTCTACTCAAGCGGTCACAATCATATAATTAAGTCTGTCACTGTCTTGTTTAAGTTACGTTCTAAATCTTTTTTGACGATTCAACTAGGAAAACACAAAAACAACGTATTAAGATTTTGTACACATTGCTTTCACTTGTGCATTATTACAAATACCCGACGGTTCATACTCTACCACTATTACAAGTTAATATTAGAAACACAAATCTAAGCAAATTAACAAAATGATCGGTTGGTTTTTTTTCCTATAATGCGATAAAAATGTACCATGCCTACTACCTTCTTATCTATGGACCACTGTTCCCCTTCCCTTCCTTCCCCCTTGGCGGGCTCGGCTTGGCAAGTTCGACAAACGCTATGTAGTCTGAGGCTATTATTTCATTGTATTCGGCATTCGTTTCGTTCGCTCTCTTTTCTTGTATTGGCTCTATTCGCTCTTCTCTGTTTATGTAAACACAGCACTTGACATTCAGCACAAACCCAGTATTATAAAGTAATTATCTATAGTTTATGCTGAATGCGAAGTGCTGTGTTTGAGTTCGTGTAAAACTTTCAACTTACAATTTTAGTGTCAAGTTGCAGGCAATTGTTAATACTGGTAAGTTAGCAAGTCCATTCTTGACTTTGCATTTGAAATTAGTTTTTCTAAAATCAAGTAAGTAATTAAGTATACCGTGGTCATACTTGGTTTGACCTAATTTTAAACCTAATTGTAGATTAAATAATAGAAAGGACCATAATATTAAACCTTTAATAATTTGGAGCCGTTTAAAACAACATTTAACGTTTTAGAAGAAATAACGAGGGTAGTTTAAAAAAATCTTGCCCACATAGGTAATTGAAATACCCAAGTAGCACACTGGCTGATTTAGTATTCAACTATACACTTATAATAATAAGTCATAAGATTAAAAATGTTTAAAGATTTTGGTAGCGTTTCCAAAAGGCGGATATGTTGCGTTTGGAAAAGTTATATATTCAATTATCTGTAAAAAGCACTTCAGCTATAATTAAATAAGCTGTAGGCTGTTTACTTGTTCAAGATCAATGTTTTAATACGTTTGCATCTGAAGAGTGGTGTATCGAAACCCTTATAATATAACGTTTGTAGCTGTTGTATGGTCTAAAATAAAACTTTTCTAAAACCTACTGGTTAACAGTACGACCGGAAGGTATAAAAACGTATAGAGCTGTACATTGTTCTTAAAGGTATCTCTTGTGACGCTCTTGAGTTAAATTGTGGTGTAATTGAATACCATTGTAAGGTTGTCTGTTTAAGATTGTAAAAGAAATGCTTTTCACAGCCTGTTGCTGCTTAAATTATGCTTAAAGGCCTATTCAAACCTGGGCGTTATTCGCCACCGCAAACGATAGAGAAATCCGAAAGGGTATGCGTTAATTTCACTGTTCACACCAAAGCGAATATTGCTACTGCGTGCGGTAGATATATAGGGGTAGAGATATATATAGAGTACTAGAGTAGTAGAGGTGGAACTAGTTTCGCCAAACAAGAGAAAATACCGCCTCACTAGGCGTTAAGTTCCCATCGAGTTCCGCGTGGTATTTTTCGCTACCCACAGCGGTAGCGAATAACGCTCATGTCTGAATAGGCCTTAAGTAGTAAATAATAACTCTTATTTTTATTAATCTTCTTATTAATTATTTACTACTTAATTATTATTTTTTTCAAGTGCTTTGTAATTCTCAAAGACTTTGAATGTATGAAATGTAATGTAGACTGTGTATGTTTCATGTGTTTGAACATACTACTAAACAGTTTTCCCATCTAAACAAACCACATAAGAGCTTGTTGTTCTTACTGACTCCATTTAACAGCTTTTATACCTATCTGGACTAAGACTGTCTTCCATTTACTTGAAGAGAATTCTGCAATATTTTTGTCACATTGCTAGGAAGGAAGAAGATAACCTCGAGAAACTTGTGGTGACTGGAAAAGTCGATGGCAAAAGATCTCGTAGCCGCAGTCCAACGTGTTGGTCTGACCAGATCTGGACCACTCTTGATACATCCATTTACGATGCTCTACACATATCTGGTGACCGAACACACTGGCGTAATATCTTAAAAGAAAGGACAATGGGTGGAGGAGATCATGACCCTCAAACATGAGGATTACGACTCAAGGAGGAGGATATCTATCTGGTGCTTACTTTCTTATTTCAGTTACTAATTTAAATCTAGTTATAGAAATATATTTTATTAACAATGGACAAGCCTGGTCGAAAAGAAAGCGAAATGGTGCAATAAAAAGAAAGTTGGCAAGAGATTATTTAGAATTATACGAACATAACAGTGACAATGTTTACGAATTTGGTCAAACATTACGAGTACCTGATGACGAGGGTTCCGTACACAATAATCCTGTCAATGTCGTTGATGATTTTGTAATAAAACAATAAAATACTTTCACAAGACTTTTATTGCTGTAAATAGCAGCTTATAAGTACTTTAGCAAAACTTAATACATCCTAGGAGGATTCCTAGAAATTAAATTTTTTTTTTCTAAATCACAAGTCATGATATTTCGTAAAAAATGGATCAATAAAATTAACTTAACATTATCTAAAATTCCAGTTTTAGTTAAATTCTAATTTTAGTTCATAATTCTGAAACACTACAATATCTTCAACAATTAGTTATGCGAGTTCGTAATGAGATATAGATAGAATAAAGAATTCTTAAACACTCGAATCTGAAATGTTTTCAAAATCATCCTGTTTCGCTTATAAGACTTTTTTACTTTTCAGTTGTTCTTTTTTTGTTCTTATTGTTGTATAAGAACTTTCTGCATTAGATATTTCATCTTCATTTAATTTTTTTATGCACTTAGTATGTTACAGCTTTCTTACACTCACTCGTGTCCTCGCTTGTTTATTCTTCCTATTCGTCTCTTTTACGTTTATTACATTTTTCTTCTTTAGATCTTTTATCTGCACTGCCCTCGAAAGTTTGAACACGTGTGAATGGCATAGCATTTGTGAGCGGAAAATTAAAAAAATAATAAAAATCTTATTATTGAAATTAGTTGAAAACCTACAAAAGCAATGAATAAATGTGTATTACGTCAATTTACGAGTGCATCATCGGTCCGTCTTTATACGTTTAAATTGCAAACACGACTGGTTGGAGGGTGTTTTTTGTATTGCTATAGGAACCCTAATTTGCTGCGAAAAGTAGCTATTGAAATTATAATATATTTCTTAGAAATATTAATATTCTTATTTCTTAGAAATATTAATATTTCTCAAGTAAATTGCGTCGCTGAATTGTAATGACTGTGATGGGGTAGGTGTTTGAAAATATTGTACACTATATTGATGGAATATAATAATACCTAGGTGTCTGAAATGATTAATTTAGAATGTTTTGTTTTGGTTGAAATATAACTATTCACATTAACTTTCTAAATAGTATTTTGGCTATTCTTAGTTCTGAAGCAACTAAAATAATTTTGGCAGATTTAGTTTTGGCAAGGTCTTGATATTGGTAGTATAATTCGCTTGTTAAGAACACCAAACTAAACTAGCGAACTAAAAATTATTTTTAGTAATAAAGTAAAACACCTCGTACTACTTGTATAGTGCCTATTTAATTTCTCTCAATCCTCTTCCTTTTCCCCCTTCTGTGTCTCAAAGCGTCTCTCAGCAAAAAGTCGCCATTTTGATCTCTCATCCAGGTGCATGAGACCGCCAAAGAGAATCTAGTCACTTCGTTTTACTTCAACTATGACCGGTCGGTGTTGCCAACCGTCAAGTCATTGTAATATTCATTATAATAATCAATATTATAAATTGTTATTAAAATGCAAACCTTACACTCGTCCATTCTGACCTCGTGTATGTCCCCATACACGAATTCAGGACAGAAGTACTCAAGTACCTTACACTCGGCGAAAGAACACCCTGGGACACAGACCGCAGAATCAATGAACGTATACAAAGTAAACATATTAATGAAACAATTAGACATCATAAAAATACAATTCATGTACTATATAGTTTAACAAACCCTGTTTACAATAACTCAATATACCAATAGTCCGCAAACCCATCCAATTCTTACGGAACTATTAGCCCTCAAACCTCAAACACATGCAATGGCATTGCAAACCCATCCAATTCTTGCAATACTGCTGCATAATGTTGTTTGGCAGTCAAGATAAATATAATAGCCATGCAAACCCATCCAATTCTTACAAAGTCATTACACTTAACTATACCGCTGGATAAACCAATATCTACCGTAAACCCATCCAATTCTTACGGTAGACGTCTTGCGAACCCATCCAATTCTCGCAGATAAACAAAAGGTAATAACCATTTCATTCTTGCTAACCCTTCCAATTCTAGCAAGAACAATTATAATTTATTTTTTTACTATTCTCCATATAATGCAGCCTAATAGAATATTAACAACTATTTATTGCACTGATAAATATAGTAAATACATTATATGTGGTATATTATTATAATCATTACTCTTGCTAACCCATCCAATTCTAGCAAGAGCAATCAGAACCTTTTTTTTTCTCTAATCCTAATATAATAAGTACAGCATAATAGAATAATTAACAAATTGTTATTACAAACACAAATATAGTAATACGTGAGTATATAGTTATTATCTTGCTAACTCATCCAACTTTAGCAAAAATAATCTCGGCACAACTCATATTTACAATTATAATTTTGTGTTACTAATGATTTTCATCTATAATTATTATTCACAACATCCCATTCATTTCTATAGTAAGGATAAGAAAGGTGGAATTTAATTGCCTACTGACAATTTGATTAAATAACTATTCAATTTACAACAGTGAATATTTACACTATCTACCAAAGTGTGTTTATACAGTCTTAAATTTTTACAACACTGCTTATTTTTATTATTATATTTTTTTTGGTATTACGCTCATTACGAGAACAATAAGAATAATGTATCCTCTGGTTTCTAAATTAACAAGATTATTTAACTATCCATATCGGAACCTGAGTAATGACTATGGTTCTCTATATATATATATCATTATTTACTTCAAGTGCAGCCACGTGAACCCAGGGCAACATTCTATCGGCAGCGACGGTCGTATTGCGTCTGTTTTTAGTGCCTAACAATCCTGGTATGGATGCTAGCCTGTGGCGATCACTGCCTAGCACCCTTATCACCCGATATGTTCTAATATATGATGGCATTAGTTTTGTGCTCTTTCCCTTATTATCAAAAGCCACTTTTGTAATTTTTACCAGATCGCCTTGATTATATGTGCGGGCTGGTTTCCTGCCTCTGTCATAAGCCGCCTTTAGTTTAGCTTGCTGTTCTCAAATTCTCTCTTTTACTTCTGACCTGATGTCCCTCAATTCATTATTTTCACGTATGTCTTGTCTGATCTCATTTAGTCTTGGATTGAGTTCAGCGTTCATTGACGTACCAAACATTACCCCGGCTGGTGATCTTCCGGTAGTTTTTTGAGTAGTGTTGTTTAAACCCCACTGAACTACACTAATCCTTTCATCCCATTCCTTTTCATCCTTGCCTAAATTCTGCGCTGTTAATGAATCCAAAATAGAACGGTTATACCGTTCTACTTGACCATTAGCTCTCGGGCTACAAACTGCGTTTAATACATGCCTTATGCCCTTATCCACACAAAAGTTTTTAAATGCGTGAGATGTGAAGCATGTACCACGATCACTTATAATACGATCTGGAAATCGAAATGTATAAAACACATTTCATAAAGCGCGCAACGCATTTTGTGTTTTTGTGTTCCGTACTGGCTTAATAAATACGAATTTTGTAAAAGCCTCTACCATGACCAACATGTGGGTATTGCCGCGCTTAGACCTTACAAAGGGTCCAAGATGGTCAATGTGGACGGTGTGAAAGGGGACGTCAACCTTTTCAATCACATGTAAATGCCCTTCCTTAGCATGTGAAGTTTTCTTTGCAAATGCACAATGAACGCACGCGTGGACGTACTTTTTTACGAATCTTGACATTTTTGGAAACCAATAGGCCTTTTTGATCCGTGAAAGCGTTTTCTCTACACCAAAATGCCCGGTATCGTCGTGGTTCATTTTACACAATTGCCATCTTGCACCCTTTGGTACTACCCAGCGAATATCGTTACTATCACCAGACATACTTTTGTACAATTTATTATCCTTGATGAGGTAGTTGTCCCTAATATATTTTAATCCATCTACATCTATATCTGAAGAGAGTATCTCTCTGATCCTACATATTTCGGGATCACCAAGTTGCAATGTCAGCAACCAATCATCGTTACTAATAATCATTACTGTAGGACAGGGGTGGGCAGACTTTCACTAATGGCGATCTATATCAATAAATTGAGACGACAAGCGATCGACTTGCAATAAGACAATATTTTTGTATGTTAAATCGTTTATTGTAGGTATTGCGCACATATTACTATTTAAACATACTTTTATTTACAATTAGAGAAGTACAGTTTCTTATTATACAAGTTAATAACTAATAACTACAAAAATTAGTATGAAGCCAATCACATGAACTAAGAGTGTTTTTATCAGTTTTCGGGCCTCTCTGGACCGATTTACTTAAAGGTCGATGCATGGCACTGCGTATTTTCTGCTAATTTCTCATAGGAAGGCACGTATTTACTAATTAACGTAAACAGGACGACAAATGTTCGTCGGTAAGTCGATTGCGGTATTTGGATTTAATTATTTTCATTTCAGAAAACGCAGATTCGCACAAATACGTCGACCCAAACAAAGCAGTTAATTGCTGTGCGATTTGTTGGAGACTTGGGTATTTTTCTTGGGTCAAAAGAGACCAAAAACTGATATCTGTTGCTTTAGCTTTTAGGTGAACATCTGAAATGATCTGTATCATCTCGTTTTCGAGAGAAGACAAATCCATGTCAAAAGTATTCGATATTTCAGAAGCAGTAATTTCAACATCCACACAAGAAAAAGGATAAATCATGAAAGAAACAACGTTCGTCAATTTTTGTAAGTCAGAAAAACGTCTTTCAAACTCGCTGAGAATATTTCCAAGTTCTGTTTCGTATTTATTATAATTTATTACGGCGCTTGCTTTTGCTTTCAAACACGCAAAATTTTTCAAGTCCTTTTTTTCAGTTGGTTGATCAGAAGCTGCAATTTACTTTTAAATGAGTTAATTGTGCTAATCATGTCCATAATAGTTTTATCTTTCCCTTGTAGCTCCAGATTTATAGAATTCAAATGACCAGTCACATCAGTAAGGAAAGCCAAATCACACAGCCAACTTTCATTTTTAAGAATCTCCGTGTCATCACCCCTTTGATCCAGAAAAGAAATGATTTCAGGTAGTAATTCTTGAAACCGTTCTAAGAACTTTCCCCGGCTCAGCCACCTTACGTCTGTATGGAGCAGTAAATCTGTGTGCTCAGATTCGTTGGCCTCCAATTGCACTTTGAAGAGGCGTCGTTGCAAGCTTCTGGCTCGTATAGAATTTACGATCTTCATAGTGATGCTCATCACATCTGCCATGTTCAGTACTTTCGAACACAACACCTGCTGATGAATGATGCAATGAAAAGAAAAAAAAGATGGGAAGTCGTCATTAGCTCTGCACAGTGCCACAAATCCATTAGTCTTTCCAGTCATTGATGGTGCTCCATCTGTTGTTATGCACACTAGTTTATACAGAGGCAGCTCGTAGTTTTTCGCAAAACTTAGAAAAGCATCGTATATGTCTGAACCGCGAGTGGTTTCTTTCAAAGGTATGATTGTTAAGAACTCTTCTTTAGACGAAGTATCTGGAAATGCCATCCGAATAAACACACATAGCTGGGCAGTGCCAGTCATATCAGTGGATTCATCAAATTGTAAAGAAAAGAATGAACATCTCATAATATCACTTTTTAGCTTTTGCTCGATATCACTGTTCATGAGCTCAACACGTCTAGTTACAGTCCGACGAGACAACTGGAGCTCTTTTATGGCAGACATGATTTCAGTTTTATTTTTAAAGTCGCCAAATAACGAATTTGCGCCTTCGAGAAATGCTTCTTTCAATACCTCGCCATCTTCAAAGGGTTTTTTGTGTTTTGCCAATATATGACATATTTTGAAGGACGCAACTGTCGCAGCTTCCGATTGTTTACTTGGCTTGGTAAACATAGCTTGCTCGGCCTTCAAGCTACCTTTCAGATCTTGAAGTTTTCGACGTCTTATTTCACTTTTGAGAGGAAAATCACTTTCGTAAATTTTATGCAAGGATTTATGATGCCTTTCTAAGTTGCCGCGTTTAGGCAAAGCTACTGAAGCTCGACAAACAAGACAGATACACTTGTCATTCACCATGGTAAATAAGAATTCTTCTTCCCATTCATCGTTGACATGATAAGTTTTACTTTTTTTTGGCGCACTCATTTTAAATAATAGTTACCAACTTCACTCTCTCCTTTAGTTACACTCAGTACAAAATATATTCATGAGCAGCACGAAGTCACACGATCACGAAAGTTTTTGGGAAACATAAACAAGTACAGAATCCAGAATCACGACACGACGTCTCATCGAAACCAAAATCTGTGCGAGACTGGCGAACACGTGCCGGCCGTCGGCAATTGTCAAAGCAAAGTAAATCGGGCGGCAAGCATAAAGCTAATTCGCCGCCCGCACAGGTCAAAGGACGCCGCCGCGCCGCCGCCGCCGCGCCGTTCAACGAGCCGACACCGGCACACGTGCACAGTACAGCCGCAAATAAATCTGGTGCCTTCTTATTTCATATCGACATTTTCGCAGTGAAAGGTTGTTTGTTGACAATATTTTCTTAAAGTTACGCGCGTGTAAAATAAAATGTTTTTATGAACGCACTTTAAATACTGGTATTTTGACTGGTGAAAAGACCACTGTTATTGGAATTAGCCCAACACGTCAGTACATTTTTAGGAATGTGTGCGATCGACCATAGATTCCCTTGCGATCGACCGGTCGATCGCGATCGACCGTTTGCCCACCCCTGCTGTAGGATATTGACCTAGAGCATCGACAGTATCAATTTCATCAATGGGGTTACGCGATAAAGCATCCACATGGGCCATTTTTGTCCCTGGCCGATACTCGATAGTGCAATGGAATTCTTGAAGAAGCAGCCACCATCGTGCCACTCGTGGTATTATGTATCGTTTCGTAAAGGTACTGCGCAATGCACTAAAATCTGTTATGACCTTAAAATCTTGTCCCAATAAATATATACGAAACTTCCGCAGTGAACAGACCACTGCCAAGGTTTCCAATTCATAAGCATGAAAATGTTTCTCTTCTGGAGTGGTCTGACGGCTATAGAAAGCTATGGGGCGGAATGATGTATCCTCTTGTGACCGTTGAAACAAGATACCACCTATACCAACTTCACTCGCGTCTGTGTGGAGCTCAGTCTCAGCAGCTGGGTCGTATATGCCTAAGACGGGTCTATCTGTTAACATACGCTTGAGAGTTGTAAAGGCTTCCTGTTTCTCATGTGCCCAACACCAGACCATCTCTTTTTTTAACAACTTACTTATCGGGTGAGCCACTTGAGCAAAGTAACGAATAAATTTGCGAAAATAGCCCACCAGACCCAGAAACTGTCGCACATTATGAACGTTATTTGGTTGAGGAAAATCAAGGACACAACGTATCTATTTGTCACCAGGTCTGACACCAGCAGCGCTGATCTCATAGCCTAGATAGTCAATTCTATCGCGTAAGAAGTCACATTTTTCTAAATTAAGTGTCATATTTGCCGCTTCTTAGAGTTGTAAATCCTTTTCTAATCTATCAAAGCCTTCACCCTTATTCTTCCCATAAATTAAAACGTCATCAAGATACGCAGTCGCGTATACGTATCGCGATGAACCCAGAACCTTGTTCATCATTCTCTGGAATACTGCGGGGGCGTTAGCGAGGCCAAACGGCATACGGTTAAACTCGTACTGACCGTCGGGCGTTACAAACGACGTCATATGTTTAGACGCTTCCGTTATAGGTACTTGGTAGTAACCTGATGCCAAATCAAGTGTAATAAAATATGCCTGCCCAGATAATCTAGCAATTTCGTCCTCAATGATTGGCATAGGATATCGCTCCTTGACCGTTATTGATTTAAGCAATCTATAATCTATACACATTTGTAGCTTGCCATTCTTTTTGCGTACCAAAATATCTGGACTGGCGTATTCAGATACCGACTCTTTTATAATTTCTGCTTCGAGCATATCATTGACCATATTACGTACTTCTTCGCGTTCCTTATGAGAGAGTCGGTACGGACGATATACTATGGGTTGATTACTCGTTGTCTCAATTGACATTTCAGTAACGTTAGTACAACCTAACTCTTTTAAAGTAGATGCAAAACATCTACTGTACCGATGAAGTATCGAATAAAGTCTTTGTTTATCGTGTTTGTTCACGTCGTCACCAACATTAACTAATTCTTCCTCAATTTTGGTGTGTTCTGCTACCTTAAAATCACAGTCATTAGGTTCTGGCTGTATTATTCGTTTTAGGACTTGTATCTTCAAATCACGACATATAGTAGTCCCTATTAACAATTGCAATGGTGATGCCACGGGTGCAACGGTAATATATACTACCCCATTCGTCACGTTATATATGCCTCCACAAATAGTAAACTGGCAGGTCGGTTTACCTACAACCTTACTACTGACAAGGATGTTACCATCTATTGAGAGATTGGTAAAAGCCTTAATCGTTCCCGGACCCTTTAAATCAAAATCCGCAGATGTGACTACCTTGATCGCCTGTTCATCACTCATGCCCAATGGAAAAGGCAGTTCATCATTTAAGTTGTGAAATGTAAATATTTCTGAATTCTTGTAAACAATAACATGCGAAAGTTCTGTGAATGACTGCCCTATTAAAACAGGTGATTCGAGAAATCTGTCATCAACTACATGAAATTTTTATAAATTTTAAGTTTTATACTAGCCACCACTCCGTCAATTTCCAATGAAGAATTAACACATCCACACGTAGTGACTACTTCATTACCAAATCCCTTCAAAGGAACCGAACCATTCTGACAAGTAAGCCCTAATGTGGATAATGCAGCTTTCGTAATAAGAGACACCTCACTTCCGAAATCTATGAACGCCATGACTTTTATTCCGTTGATAGTCACATTTTTGTTATACTTAGAGCTACGTTTTGTTGCAGAAATACACATAGTCTTAGAAGTAGTGTGGGTAGTTTCATTCTTATTATCAACTTTCTTAGGTTCAGCGTTGCATGTTTCAGATTTATGTCCATACCTATGACAAGAAGTGCACTTCACTAGTGGTTTAGGGCATTTCATAAAAGGGGTGACCACGCTCTTTGCAATTATAACAAAATAGCCCAGTATTGTGACCTGATGTACTGGCTCTATTTCTATTATCTGGATTATTTTGAGCGGGCCTACTATCTGCAATGAACTTTCCCCTAATACTAGAACGATCCATGTACGGTCTCGGTAAAACAGTTTCCTTACTGCTCACGAGAAATTGCAAAAGTGTTTCAGGAGTGGAACAACGTAAAGCGTCACTTAAGCCATGTATAATGCAATCAACTGCACGCTTGCCATGAATATCGCACCTGTTTAGTAATACTACTTTTTCGTAGTAATATACCTCAATTGGTTCACCAGGCTTACTTCTACGTTTAGGCATATCTTCCAGGGCTTGGCCATAGTTTTCTTCACAAATGCACTTAAAAGTTTTTCCTGCCACTGAGGCCAACTGTATAGAATGGTGTCTAGTCCCTCGAACCAAACCTTGGCCAGACCCTGAAGCTTTTGCATTGCAAAATGTATCACTGTTTTGTCATCCCATCCATACACGGAAGCACATTCAATAACTTTTTACTTAACCAAATGTCAGTTCTCTGGCTTTTAGAAGAAGGGTCAAAGTCTGGCAGTATATTTTTATGACTCAAATTAGTGTTTGAATGTGATGGTGCCGTGGGTGGCTGAGATGACGATTTCAGTGTCTTAAGTAAATTAATTACATCCTTAGTTGAGAAAGAAGGACTAGAAGATCTTTTAGTACGTTGCCTAGGTTGACTTATACTATCACCTTCGTTACGATCTGAACGTCCAGGGCGCGGTGAAGTCGCATGACCAACAGCGTTGCTCTTAGAACGTGCCCGACGTCCCGAAGTAGATTGCAAGCGGCTTCGCTCGCGTAACACGTCATCTTCCAGCCGCCTAATTCTTTCGCGTTCCAGTTCTTATTCCTGCTCCTTTTCCCGTAAGCTAAGAAATCCACCACGATCACGGACAGGACTTCGGCTCCGACAACGAGCACGACTTCCAACCGTCCCGGCACTGTGATGGCTCCGCATACGGCTCCGACTGCGTCTTGCCACGCCATCGCGAGACCTTGCAGCCGTGCGCTCGGGTGTCTCGAGATGCCGCCGATAGCCATCGTCATCGTGTGAGCCCATCGTGCGTGCCGTTTACACTCGGAAAAAGAAAATTAAATTTTACTTTTCTTAAAATCAAAATCAAAGCATTTATTTTGTATAGGCCTACGGGGCACTTACAAATTAACATAGTACTTATACATAAGAACTTATGTCAGGTAGCAATAATGCAAAATAAAAGGTTGATGTTTGGTTTAAAGCACTGCTAACTTTACATTATGTGCCTCAGCACCTCTTTAATGACAACGTTTTTTTTCATAACACTGTCCATCAGTAGTTAGTCAAAGGGTTATAAAGTTTACAATGACAATCAAACAAACCTTTGATAAAATTATATGACACCTAGAAAAGTTATTTATTGTATGAGCATTTGAGTACATACCTTTTCTGAAGGAAAGTAAAACACCTCGTACTACTTGTATAGTGCCTGTTTATTTTCTCTCAATCCTCTTCCTTTTCCCCCGTCTGTGTCCCAAAGCGTCTCTCAGCAAAAAGTTGCCATTTTGATCTCTCATCCAGGTGCATGAGACCGCCAAAGAGAATCTAGTCACTTCGTTTTACTTCAACTATGACCGGTCGGTGTTGCCAACCGTCAAGTCATTGTAATATTCATTATAAGAATCAATATTATAAATTGTTATTAAAATGCAAACCTTACAGTAAATTGTGGTAATTCTTATTCGGTTAATGCTTTAGTCCAAATTCGTATAATGCAATTATTTAATTTGCCCTTTCTGTTAAATTGTGGGTATGTTTAGTGCAAAAATCGTCATGTAACTTCGTACTCTCTTAACTAGTCTAAACTGATGTAAAACTACCCACTATTGAATAGAATGATTGGTTGGGCAATGTAACCATACGCGATCGGAATTAGGTACTAGGTATAGGTACTTACAGGAATGGCGGCAGGATGTGGATCCGGGTCTGGTCCGTAGGAGGCCGTCTTCTGGGTAGGTGGCCGCACTCCACTTGGTAGTGTCATGTCCTTTGAGCACTGGTTGGTGACGGGCGCGAAAACACGTGTTCGACGGTTATGGCGCGCGGGTGGAAGGAGGTGACGCGATGCCCTGCAGCGAGCGTAAGTCGTGACGTACGGTCGCGTCGATTATCGTAGAAGCTTTGGGTGACGCGGCGTGACGACGCGCCTTGTCTCATGATAACAGCGGGGACGTGATTGGTTGGACCGCTGAGTTCTGGTGTGTTCCGTCGCGCTACGGCGCGATCATCATCCCGCCGCGGCAAAGGTGGTGGTGTGGTGCTCAATCGATGGGCAAGCGGGCGATCTTGAGGACAGGGCGCTTCAAGATGCCCAAGGTCGTCTTGATTTCCACCACTCTGGTGACGCCATCCCTTCGTCTGTTTGATGCGGCCCATGCGCCAGTGTAGAGGCGGCACCTGGTCGTCCACTATCAGGACCAGTTCCCCGACTTGAGGTGGGCTAGATCGGTAAGTCCATTTGGAACGGGTTTGGAGGGTGTGCAGGTAGGATTTGGACTATGATCGCAAAAATTGTTGGGATAAGGATTGGACGAACTTGAACCTTTTTAATGCAGAAATGGCTCTGCCTTCTACCGAATACTCAGGTAGGGCTGTGAGTGGACGGCCTATAAGGAAATGACCCGCGGTGAGTACTTCTAGATCCGCAGGGTCAGAAGAGAGGGGGCTGAGAGGGCGTGAATTGAGCACGGCTTCAATTCGCGCTAAGAGAGTTGAAAATTCCTCAAATGTGAGACGTTGCTCACCAACCACACGATACAGTTATTGCTTAGCTGATTTTACTGCTGTTTCATGAAGTGCACCAAACCAGGGTGCCTTTGGTGGATTTAGCCAACACGTTATGTGCTGTTCAGAAAGTGTATGTGCTATATTATCATTATTGGCTGCGAGAAAGTCTTGTATTTCCCTAAGTTCATTCCTAGGTATGCCGCGCCTAGAAACGAATAACTGTAATGCCGCAATAATACTTCCGTGGACAGTTCCGACACCGGTTCGAGTAAGACCGCCTTCGTGGCGAGACATGTTATAACAAAGGTAGCCTTTTAATAGCTTGGCGTTCCTAAGTATACTGTATTTTATCCAAAATGGTCCAGCAAAGTCCGTCGTGACTTTGCTGGATACGGGCTGAATATTCACGCGGTCGGTGGGTAGGTCCGCCACGGGGCCCTAGGTTTAGCGCGGAAACGAAAACAATGCATACATTTGTATACTCGATGTCGAATTACGCGACGAGGTGAAAATGTCCAGAATTGCTGGCGTAAGAGTGAGAGCAGAGTGTCAGCGCCTGGATGACAGTAAATTTTATGACAATGGTCGATAATGAGATCAACTAGAGGACGTAAGCTGGGTAATATCAATGGGTGCTGAGCGTCGTAACGCAGTGCAGACTGAGTGAGTCGGCCACTCACTTTCAGTAAGTCGTTTTCCAAGAATGGTGAGAGGCGTTGTACGCGTATCGTGCACTCTTTATTGTGTCGTAAGCGATGTATGTCGTCAGCAAAGCTATTATGTTGTACTAAGCGCACCCTGGAAACCCTGGACCCACGCGTCAAACTGGAGAGGTCTCGTCTGATGAAGTCTACGCTCCGACCTACTCGTGCCCATATTCAAGACCCCGAGAGCTTTCAACTTGAGCTATCCAATCGCTTCGATTGCCTTGAGAACATCGCTTCAGTGGACGAGATCAATAACAGGTTAGTAGAAACTGTCCATACAGTGGGTTCCAAGTACTTTAAACCCCACCGTACAGATAGGCCACAGAAACTCTCCAACGATACCCTGAACCTCATGGCTGAACGACGCTCATTGAAACTGCAGTCTTCGGATGATGCTGAAGCATATAGGCTGCTCAATAGACGAATATGGAAGTCCTTGCGACACGACATTCGGATCTTTAATACAAACCGTATTAAAGAGACGATAGAGCGGAAAAAAGGCTCCAAAGTGTTTGCAAGAGACATGTCTATTGGGCAAAGCCAGTTGACGAAGCTGAAGAGAGGAGACGGCAGTGTAGCGTCGACCAAAGCGGAAGTGTTAGGAGAGGTCGAGAGTTTCTACGGACAGTTATACACCTCGGTCGCTAAACCTGTTAGCAGCTCGGGCAAACACCCAAGAGCCAAGCTGACCCGACATTATAACGAAGATATCCCGGACATCAGCCTGTACGAGATTAGAATGGCCTTGAAACAGCTTAAGAACAACAAGGCGCCTGGTGACGACGGTATCACATCTGAGCTTCTGAAAGCGGGTGGAACACCGGTACTTAAAGTCCTTCAGAAGCTCTTTAATACCGTCTTACTCGAAGGTTCAACGCCAGAAGCATGGAACAAAAGCGTGGTGGTGCTGTTCTTCAAGAAAGGTGACAACACTTTACTTAAAAATTACAGACCCATCTCGCTTTTGAGCCATGTTTATAAGCTGTTTTCGAAGGTCATAACGAACCGTCTCAGTCGCAGGTTTGATGAATTCCAGCCTCCGGAACAAGCCGGTTTCCGAAAAGGCTATAGTACCATAGACCACATCCACACGCTACGGCAAGTTATACAGAAGACCGAAGAGTATAACTTGCCTCTTTGTCTAGCGTTTGTGGACTGTGAGAAAGCCTTTGATTCGATCGAGATGTGGGCAGTGCTTGAGTCTCTCCAGCGGTGCCGTATTCACTATCGGTATATTGAAGTGCTGAAGTGTTTGTACAAAAACGCCTACATGTCAGTCCGAGTACAGGAGCAGAGTTCGAAGGCAATTCCATTGCAAAGAGGCGTGAGACAGGGAGACGTTATATCTCCGAAACTGTTCACCGCTACATTGGAAGACGCCTTCAAGCTTCTGGAATGGCAAGGACTTGGCATCAATATTAACGGCGAATACATCACTCACCTTCGATTTGCCGACGATATTGTAGTCATGGCAGAATCCATGGAAGACCTCAGTACAATGCTCGAAGGTCTCCATCGAGTTTCCCAACGGGTAGGTCTTAAGATGAACATGGACAAGACGAAAATTATGTCTAATGCCCATGTTGTACCTACCCCAATATCAGTTGGGAACTCAGTTCTCGAAGTTGTTGACGAGTATATCTACCTGGGACAGACAGTCAAACTAGGCAGGTCCAACTTCGAGAAAGAGGTCAATCGTCGAATCCAACTCGGCTGGGCAGCGTTCCGGAAACTTCGCGAAGTCTTCTCGTCAAAAATACCTCAGTGCCTCAAGACAAGAGTCTTCGACCAATGTGTGTTACCAGTGATGACTTATGGCACTGAAACGTGGTCTCTTACTATGGGCCTCATAGATAAGCTCAAAGTCGCACAACGAGCTATGGAGAGGGCTATGCTCGGGGTTTCTCTACGTGATCGAATCAGAAATGAGGAGATCCGTAGAAGAACGAAAGTCACCGACATAGCTCAGAAGATTAGCCAGTTGAAGTGGCAGTGGGCAGGGCACATAGCACGCAGAACAGATGGCCGATGGGGCCGAAAGGTTCTGGAGTGGAGACCACGTACCGGCAAGCGCAGCGTAGGTCGTCCACCGACACGGTGGACAGACGACCTGAGAAAGGTCGCAGGACGACGTTGGATGCAGGCCGCTTCCAACCGGTCCTTTTGGAAAATCATGGGGGAGGCCTATGTTCAGCAGTGGACGTCCTACGGCTGAGATGATGATGATGATGAAGCGCACCCAATGTATAGAGCTTCCTTTCGTTCGCTGACTGTAATGGGCCCAGCGACACGAGCGGCTCTGTCTGCAATTGTGTATGAATCGCTTTATACACGCCGTTACGCCTATAAGTTTGTCAAGTGAACTGAATCGTGTGAGCAGAGTCTCGTCGAGGTCAGGTACCGCTATGTGTGCTACGGCTTTGGCTTGAGGCCTGGTAATGCGTGATGACCTAATGCGGGCGGAAGGGCTGGCCGTGATTGTGGTGGGTCCTTGAGCCAGGACGGTGACCACCACAGGTCATGCTTCAAGAGATCTTGAGCTCACATTCCCCTGCTGGCGCAGTCTGCTGGATTAAGAGCTGAAGGTACATGTCTCCACGTGAGCTGCTGGATGGTACGGTTCGCTAAGAATGGACTAGAGCGTAAGCCCAAGTCACGATGGATGGATGATATATTTGTTTATGTTATTACGAACATGTCTCTCAATAAATTGATACACTTTGGTCTACAGGATACTATCAAAAATTATTGAAATTATAATAATGAATAAATTGAAAGCCTAATTTCGAAATTATTTCAAACACTATAATTATTGGTACTAAAGACATATGAATTTGTTTTAACACCAGTCAAGTGTGAACAGTGAATAATCACGAAAAGTAGGAATAGATACCAGCAGGGCGTGTATCTCGGTTGCTTACAAATGATGATTAAAATCGAAAATAAATGTGGCTCTATGTCACTTTTGTCAACTCCAGTAAGCAAAAATAACTAAGTTGATGACTAGAACTGATAAAAGTGACATAAAACCGCAAATTTTTTGAATACAGCTCCTGCATACGGCAATGAAAAACACTTTAAAGCGGCACTTCAAGCTTTGCTTCCCAAGCATAACCTTAAAAGAGATGATATTTTTATAATTAGCAAGCTGAGTAAGTTATTTGTATACATGTATTAATTTAAGTTATGACGCCTAATTCATGCTAGTTGGATTATTATAAACTTTTTACGTTACAGGTCCTACTGAGATGTATTCGTCAGAAGCTGTATTATATGCTTGCCAAAAAAATATGCATAATATGGGCATACATTTTATAGATTTATATCTATATCATTATCTTGGCAAGGGGCGCTTTCCACCCCACCGATCCCATGCACAAGGCTTATCGCACTATTGCATGGGCTACACTGACTCATCTGTATGACGATGGCGTAGTTGGTTCTATAGGTGTGACTTTACCGTCAAACAAAAATGACTTGATGTCTATGCGTAATATTATTGTTCCTACTGTTAATCACTCGGAAGAATAACAGAACTTGGAATCCGGGCTAAAACAGTTTATTTTATATCGAATAGCATGTCCTAAGGTGTGAGTGAAACAAAAGATGGCTGTTTATTTTAATTATTTTTGAACGTGTCACATGCAAAAAATGAGCAATGTAAAATGGTTAACTTTGATCATCTTATAATGCTAACAAATACAAAAGTTCTCTATCGAATACGTCAAATTACTTTAAGTCAACTTAATCAACAATCAACTTAATTTTGAAGTTTTATGTTCATCCCATTTCGAGAAAAGAAAATGAGGATGGATCGTCACTATCCAAAAATTAACATGTGACAACCTGCATGATAACGAAACAAAACAGTATTATATGTCTCTTTCCTACGCACTATATACGCATTTCATTTCTGATTTTAGCCCGGCTTCCATGCCCTGCCGTGCCATTCTCTAATGATTCGTCGATGCGCTCGTCGACGAGCTCACCGATGTCAAATACTTTTTTAGATATCGCCCTTGTACATAAGGTTATTTTTCCAACGTTTCATTTTGCAGGTGGAATACCACCCATATTACCAGGACGAAGATGTCGTGAAATACTGTCGTGAGCACGATATACTTAATGATACAGGGCTGCTCCCCGTTAGGGGGCAAGGACAGTAACGGCGAACACTGGCCGATCCGGCTGTGAAGAAAATCGCCGCTGAATTGGAAGTTTTACCAGCACAAGTGTTGCTGGTATGGAGCCTACAAAATTATATCGGTACTCTGTTCAAATTGGTGCATCCAGAACGAATACGTCATAACTCACAGTCATGCTATGGTATCTTAGTGTAAATTACGGAAATCCTACAGGCAGCGTAACCCAGCGGCGAGTTTTTAAACTTTTGATGCCAACATTTTTTTCATACGAACTTGATCCTGTATACCTACATACCCTAACCAAAGACCTTACACTTACTAACTAGACTGTGTACAGTCCCACCATCTTATCTGTTCAGGTGACAGCGTCGCTAGTGGATAATTTGGTATTGCAGCCTAAGAAATTCACCAAGAAAAAGGAGAATCAAAACATAGGGCAGTCTTTCAAGCTACTCTTTAATTTGCAAATTCTGCAATTATAATCCTACTAACATTATAAACGCGAAAGTTTGTTGTATACATATTATGTATATTTTAGTTCCAATTTTGCCCACCTGAACAGATAAGTTGGTGGCACTATACCAATAATTTTTGTTTAGCTAAATTGAGATCTTACGGTTAGGACAGCTATTTCCTTAAAGGCGGTAGGTTTCCGTGTAAAGTCCTAAAGGGGTCCTGGCGAGAGGGGTCCCGTTGGTAGTGTCTGACGTCTTGCCAGCTTAACTAATCATCGGGTTAAGTAGAAATGGTTGAAAATTTTATATATTGCTTTTTTTCCTTTACGTAAACGAATGATTCATAAACTTTGAAACTGATATAAATATTCTACTGTTTTACTTCGTTAATGTGTTATACTTTAAAAAGTAATTAATTAATACTGAGTAAAAAGTAGTACTAAAATGTTTGGGCCTGGTAATACTAAATGCAAGATTGTGGTATGTTGAATATTCTTTAGGGTAACCATGAATATTGTTGATCTAAGATTTTTTTGCAATTCCATATTCCGTAATACGTAGGTAGATACTACTGTCAGACTGTCTTAAATTGGAGATGTACCGGTCACCGTCAGAGTGTACCAAACGGCAAACCCAAAACTTAGTTTTTTAATAATATTTGTTTTATCGTGTCCTTTAACTTTGCACAGGGGTTGTTTGTTGTTAATAATTACATTTCTTGTATTGTAGATTTCCGAATAATGAAAACCAGAAATTGACTTGACCTGAAATTGAATTGGGAAAATGCACTACCTGGGGCCTTACTATGAGCTCTTAAAGCAGGACTTCTAGAAAACTGCCCGGCTTATTCGTACCATGACAACGTTAAAGCAGGCCTGCTATTCAAGAACCGTTGAAAAACCGTTCACCTGTTTTTTTGTATGGACTCTCGTTAACATGACGATCTATATCCACTCAGTTTATCAACTCACAAACATCTAGGCGTCTGCAATGTTGGTTAAAGTGAATTGTTAAAATGCCAGAGACAATTTGATCCATTCACTTTTGAGAAAACAATATTCAAACAGTTCACCTAAACGAGCATGCAATGGTATGATTTCATTCAAAACTGTTTATGCCAGGTTTAAGAACTGCACGGAACTTGCATGGTTTTTATGAAGCTGATAGTAAGGCCCCTGGAAAAATGTCAAAATCTGCCGTTTACAAAATGCATTTTAAATGTGACGACTTTATTCCTGTTTATACTAGAAGAATGCTAAAACCTGATGCTGTTCCGTCAATATTTCCTAAGGTAAAGAATAAATCATCAGAACGCGTTTGAAGATTCAAATATTGCAACAGCTTTTTCACATAATTTCTACTTCTACTGAAATGATTTTAATAAAATTTGCATGTCAATCAATATGTTGTATAAAAAATATTTAAACGTTTTAAAATCTTGGTGATGAGGGTCCGATGAGAAGGCAAAAGTAAAACTCTTCAACGATTTCTAGTAGAAGCTTTGATCTCACCACTCTGCGCTAGTCTACTCGTGTATACCATGTATTAACTTTTTTTACAGATCGAGCCCTGCGAAAAAATAGTAATGTTTTAAGCAATATATGTATAGGAGAAAGATAAACACCAAAAACGATAAAACTGCAAGAAAGTGGCAGAAATAAGATAATTACTACGGAAAGTGTTTGCACACAAATAGCATCTGCTGCAACTTTTGCCTCACCATTTAAAAATAAATTACGTCGAGATGTCAAAGTCTTACAACAACGCCTGAAATGACGTTACACAACACTTGATCCCTAAAATGTTTTTTAAAAATAATAAAAATAATGTGATAGTTATTCTGAAGTCGAACAGATGGTCCAATATAGTTTCAGAAAACATTCACACAAGATTAAATACGATAAAATCTAACACGTCCAAAAAATATTCAGATAAAATGAAACCGTTTATTTATCATTATAATAATATGATTATTCGGGTAAAGCCTATTAATTTTTGAGGAATCGTATCCCTTTACCTCACCCTGCAACTCTGTGAAGGATATGGGCGACGCATAAATGCGACCTGGATTTTATGGCAGAAATGATGGAGTTCTTGATGGATAGTAGTAGTAGCAGAGTGAAATGAACGTCGCTTTAATTTTTGATTCAATGGCCATTAAAGCTGGCAAACAATATGATAAAGGGCCAGACAAGTATTGGCGTAGCGTTGATTTAGGTGGAATATTGGCATGTGTTTCTGAAACATTCACGCAGTAAGCTAAATAAATATATACTTTGTTTTGATACACCTTTTACTTCAGAGGTTCAGACCCTTAACCCACGTGTAGGGTAAGTAATGTGAATTACAAAATATATACATACCATGTTTGGTTGTTTTTTTTACTTACAAAAATTAGGTATGTATATGTAGAGTAGTTAGTAAGCATCAATATATCAAGATACAATCGTTTTATACAAGCAATTTGTCCTGTATTCTGTTTGGTCATGGTCGCCACATTAGAAAGGGACACACTACCCACGGGAGCCCTCTCACGCGGACCGGTATTTTCGCCTAGTGCACAATCTAGTTAGTAAATGTAAGGTCTTTGACCCTAATCTATGGTTGTAATACAAAGTTTCTATAGGGTTGTAACTCTAAAATGAAAGAGTCCCATAATGTACAGCCAATAATACGCGCCCTAATAATGTCCGGGCAATAACTCACATTCAATATTCCGTGGAATGGCTTTGAATTATTGTTGGCTGTACAATAAAGGCTGTGAATTATTAGGCTGCGTTTTTTTTACAATGGCTGATATAGCTATATAATAATACGCGGCCAGGAAAAGGAATCCATTTAATGTACATGAAATATCAGGCTGTGCATTATTGGCCGTGAAATATGGGTCGGCCACTTATTTTACAGGGCGATAATGTACAGCTAATAATCCATGTACATCACAGACTAAATAGATATAGCACAGATAATAAAGCCTCGTTTTGCACGTTCCGGTGTCCAGTGTAGATATTTTTTGCAATATTAAAAAATTTTTGTACGCTGGTCAGTGTTATTTATCATAATTCTGGTGTTGTGTGGTCACCATTAAACCTAACGCCCCTCCTCGCTTCACTCGTTGCTTCACCTACTATGGCTTTAAGAATGTGCCAAAAAATAAGACTGAAGACAAAGACGACCTCATAAACATGGTGCTGCACCTAGGCAAATCAATTGGCTGCAACATCAACAAGTCAGACGTAAGAGACATTTAAAGAGTGCGAGAAAAGAAAGATGGACATAAAACACACCAATTGTGGTAGAATTCTCCTCCACTATTGTCAAGACTGACGTCCTGAAAAAAAGCAAAAACTACAATATCAAAATAAAAAGTAAACTCCGTGCTAAAAACCTAGGCTGTACGAGGAACAAAGAGACACCTGTGTTTGTTTCCGAGCAATTGACGGTGAAGAATTCGCGCCTCTTCTTTCTTGCCAGGGTCCTTGCTAAAAGTAATGGGTACAAATTCTGCTGGACGTCCTATGGTCGCGTGTATGTGAGAATGTTTGAAAATACTTCTATTATACTAGTTAAATCTGAAAATCAGATTCAGAGCCTACTTCAGGCTGCGTGACTATTGCAACCAAAAGTATGTACCTCTGCGAGTGTTCTACTGTACCCTTAAAATTATTGAGAAACCTAATACTACATTTAATTTTAAGAAGTTATTTTATATACTGATATATGCTGTTTTACACTACACATCTTTACTTAATATACATACACACGAAACACCTCTGTTCGTACACACTAAACAATACAACATTAATTTTATTACTCTCGCCAATTTGTCTTCTATAAACAAACCATATAACCCAAAAATACAATTTTTAAACTATTACTACACACAAATATACAAACTATTTGAAACCAAAAATGCACACAAAGCCCACTGGGACATAAAGAAATTTTCTTATTTGACACTACATGATGGATAAGTCTTTAGAAGCAAATGAATTAGACAATGCTGAAACTTCATTTTTCTTTGAGTGTGCTCCTACTGAACTTTGAAAAAGTTATGTGTTCAACCTACTGATATAACTGTAATAATGCAGAATATTAGAAGTGTTTACAAAAACTTTGATGACTTACAAGCTAATTTGAGTTTACTGAAACAGGAATCTGACATTATTGTATTAACAGAATGTAGACTTACTCAGAACAAACAAATTCCGTACTTTGTGAACTACTACTCTTTTATTACTACGTTTCATCTTAACCAAAACGATGGGGTTACTACTTACATAAAAAACACACACAAAGCTACGGTTACAGAAATAAAACTAATACATGCATCTTGTCTACAAATAAATATATATGATACAGTTATTCTATGTATTTACAGATTACCATCTACCGAAAATACTGAATTGTTTATAAATTCCTAAGACGCATACTTAGAAAATATAAAAAGATACGAAACCATTATCCTAGTAGGGGACATAAATATTAATACTTTACCTAAATCAACAGAAACTAGTCAAAAAAAGAAATAACAGATTACACTACTTAAATATGTTATCCATGCATGGCCTGCTACCTGGACATACCCGGCCTACAAGGATGCATTGCTGTCTCGACCACGTATATATTAAAATAAATAAAAGTAAGATCTCCGCCGTAGTTGCAGTGTTACAAACTACTGTTACTGACCATTCAATGGTCCTATTAAACCTTTCTAAAATTACAGACAAGAAATGTTGCAAATCAAAAGTAGTTGTTAATTATGAAAATGCACTGAAAACCCTGTCTGAACATAACCTTGTCAATTTACTGAAACTAAATGATCCTAATATTATATGTAAACTGTTAATAAAAACAATACAAAAATGTCATATGGACAACACAATTACTATAAGTATACCTCGAAGTAAACGAATATTAAAACCCTGGATTACACAAGGCATCCTACAATGTATCATAAATAGAAATAATATGCAAAAAAACTACGTACTGATCATCATAATGAAACACTAAAGATAACATATAGAAGATATGGGGGATGTAAGGGGCGAGCCAACATCTTTTGACCCAAGTCAACCTCACCTGCACGCGGTGCATCCTGCTGATCGACGAACAAGGCTCTGACAACCGACCGATGGCGGTATACCCATCCCAACAGGCGTCGCTAAATGCAACAGGCCGGTGACGGGCAGCAGCGTCACCGGTGCGAGAAGCTACGCCCTGCGATCGCCAACCCGCCTGCCCAGCGTGGCGATTACGGGCAAACTCCTCCAATGCAGGACAACAAAAAGCCACGGCCCCTAGTTCCCGGCGGCCCTGCTATTCCTGGTCATGGTGGCGACCATGGTAACGGCGGGGCGAGGGGTGCTTAGAATCTCCGGGCTACGGGAGGCCACCACAAACAACTGACCCTGGCGACGTATAACGGACGCACGCTAAGGCTTGACTCGCATCTGGCGCAACTCGAGGTGGAACTTGGGAAAATTAGGTGGCACATACTGGGGTTGAGTGAAGTCCGAAGAGAGGGGGAGGACACCTTAACCCTAGAATCGGGCCACCTTATGTACTTCCGAGAGGGAGACCAACAATCCCAAGGTGGCGTTGGGTTTCTGGTAAACAAGTCCCTTTCTGACAACGTTGTGGAATTGTCCAGTGTGTCGAACAGGGTAGCGTACCTTATTGTAAAGCTCACCGAGAGGTATAGCCTCAAGGTGGTGCAAGTGTACGCACCGACCTCGACACACTCGGACGATGAAGTGGAGGATATGTTCGATGACATATCGAGGGCTCTCCACTTCACTACAAAGACCCAGTACACCGTTGTCATGGGGGACTTTAACGCTAAAGTGGGAGTACAGAATTTCAGCGAATCGGTAGTAGGATGCCATGGCTTTGGACGCAGAAATCATAGGGGGCAAATGCTCGTCAACTTCCTCGAACGGGAGGGGCTCTTCTTGATGAACTCCTTCTTTAAGAAACAGCCCCAAAGGAAGTGGACGTGGCTAAGCCCCGACACTAGGACTAAAAATGAGATTGACTTCATCATGACGAATAAAAGGCACATATTTAGAGATGTCTCCGTGATCAACAGGTTCAATACCGGTAGCGATCACCGACTTGTCGAGGCTCTCTGAATATCAACTTCAAGGCGCAACGTGTCCGTCTGATGAAGTCCAGGCTTCGACCAACACTGCTCCAAACCATTGCAGGATCTGAAACATTCCAGTTAAACCTGGAGAACCAATTCGCTGCCGTGGAAACCACCACAGACGTAAACCAGAACCTCAAAAATGTGACTCGGGTCCTCAGGGAAGAAGGTACGAGATTTTGTTACATGCAGCGTAAGGGCCAGAAGTCCAAACTTTCAGAAGAGACTTTAGGGCTAATAAAGGAACGACGTGAAAACCCACCCATCACTTCGTCAGAAAAGCGGACTCCAAACCGAGAGATCAACAAGAACGTACGACACGACCTCCGGTGCTTCAATACTCTTTCGATCGAAAGAGCGATCGAGCAGAATCAGGGGTCAAAGGTGTTCGTACAATCTCTTGGAAGAAGCCACCTGACGAAGTTGACCACAGCTAGTGGAGAAGTCGTTGCTTCGAAGCCGGCAGTCCATTCGGAAGTGGAGGACTTTTATGGCCGATTATACGCATCGCATGCATCTCGACCTGATCCCGAAAATGATCCTAGAGCCACGTTAACACGCCATTTCACCGAAGACTTGCCAGAAGTCAGTATTGGTGAAATCGAGATCGCTCTTGGATAGCTTAAAAATGGAAAAGCCCCTGGAGAGGATGGCGTTACAACAGAGCTACTAAAAGCAGGAGGTAAACCCGTACTGAGGGAGCTCCAGAAGCTTTTTAACGCTGTCCTGTTCGAAGGGAGAACTCCAGAGGCGTGGAGTAGGAGTGTGGTCGTCCTGTTTTTCAAAAAGGGAGATAAGACCCTGCTGAAGAACTATCGACCCATATCCCTTCTAAGCCACGTCTATAAGCTGTTTTCAAGAGTGATCACGAACCGTCTTGCGCGTAGACTCGACGAATTCCAACCACCGGAACAGGCTGGGTTTTGGAGCGGATACGGCACCATAGACCACATTCACACAGTGCGGCAGATTATACAGAAGACCGAAGAGTATAATCAGCCCCTGTGTCTAGCATTAGTGGACTATGAGAAGGCCTTTGACTCGGTTGAAATCTGGTCTGTTCTAGAGTCCCTGCAGCGTTGCCAGATAGATTGACGATACATCCAAGTGATGAGATGTCTTTACGAAACCGCCACCATGTCCGTCCAAGTACAGAATCAGCAAACAAGTCCCATACCGTTGCATCGAGGAGTGAGACAAGGGGACGTTATTTCCCCGAAATTGTTTTCAAATGCAATGGAGGATATGTTCAAGACGCTGAACTGGAAAGGACGTAGCATTAATATCAACGGCGAATACATCTCTCACTTGCGATTTGCTGACGATATCGTCATCGTGGCAGAGACGCTGCAGGACCTGCAACAGATGCTGAATGACCTGGCTGACTCTTTTATACGCATCGGCCTACGGATGAACTTGGACAAAACCAAGGTCATGTTCAACGAACATGTTCTACCGGAACCGATTGCGATACACGGCGCCGTTCTCGAAGTTATTCAAAAATATGTGTACCTCGGGCAGACATTGCAGTTGGGAAAAAACAACTTTGAGAACGAGGTGAATAGAAGAATTCGGCTGGGCTGGGCAGCGTTTGGGAAGCTACGTCGAGTCCTTACTTCGCCGATTCCACAGTGCCTGAATACGAAAGTCTTCAATCAGTGCGTCCTACCCGTCATGACATACGGAGCCGAAACGTGGACACTGACGGTTCGAATGGTCCACAAGCTCAAGGTCGCTCAGCGGGCTATGGAAAGGGCTATGCTTAGTGTTTCTCTGAGGGATCGCATCAGAAATGAAGTGATCCGTCAGAGAACCAAGGTCATCGACATAGCCCACCGGATCAGCAAGCTGAAGTGGCAGTGGGCTGGCCATATTAGCCGTAGAACCGACAACCGTTGGGGTAAACGAGTTCTAGAGTGGAGACCGCGTCTCGGCAAACGTAGTGTAGGACGTCCTGAGGCACGGTGGAGTGACTATCTGCGCAAGACGGCTGGCAAAAACTGGATGCGAGAAGCCCAAGATAGACCTAAGTGGCGTACAATTGGAGAGGCCTATGTCCAGCAGTGGACTGCTACAGGCTGATGATGATGATAGAAAATATAGGAATTATTGTAATAACCTTCTACAAAAACTCAAAAGAAAATTTTACAAAGAACAACTTAATAAATCTACAAAAAGCAGCAAAATCTGATGGAAAACTGTAAATAACATAACTAATTATAAATCTGCAAAGACTCCGAATATACAGTTACTTGATACAAAGGCTTCACCTAAGGAGGCAGTAAATTTTGTAAATTCATTCTTCTCTAACGTGGGCAAAACTCTGGCTGAAAGTATCACACAACAAAATATTATTAACAACCATTCATCTTCTATAGCTTTTACTCGGCCTTATAGTCAAGTCTCATCATTTACTCTCTTGGAAACAGATCCAAAAGAACTCCATAACGTGTTTATGGGTCTTAAGTCTGGCAGTGCACCTGGATGGTATAACATACCTACAAAAATTTTAAAAAAGCTATCCAAGCATATTTTAATCCCGATCTTATGTCATCTAGTAAATCTATGTTTTATTAACGGAATTTTCCCTAATCTTCTTAAGAAATCGATTGTAACCCCGGTATATAAAAGTAGAGAGAGAGTTGACGTTAACAATTACCGACCTATATCCGTATTGCCATGTATCTCAAAAATAATAGAAAAACTAATTAATAACCGACTCTTACTATATCTAAATAAGTTGTACTTTCAACTCGCAATACGGTTTCAGACAAGGACTTTCTACTGAAGATGCTGTTGCAGCAATCTCTGACCTTATTGTGCAACAAGTTGATAGTGAAAATAAGTGTATGGCAGCTTTCTTTGACCTTAAGAAAGCTTTCGATACTGTGTCTGTAGATATACTTTTAAAAAAGCTGGAAAATATCGGAGTACGGGGGGTTCCGCTTGCCCTTTTGACAGACTATTTATGTGAACGTAAGCAAAGTGTTAAAATCGGTGAATTTGTTAGTGATGATGAGTCTATTAGCTATGGCGTGCCTCAGGGGAGTGTACTAGGGCGGTGTACGACTCTATTCCTGGTCTACATAAATGATCTTTGTAACCTTAAAATAGACCATGCCAAGATCTTCTCTTATGCTGATGATACGGCTATCGTCTTTACCGGCACATCCTGGCATGATGTTAAAAAAAGAACTGAGGAGGGACTATATAAAGTATCTCAATGGCTTACCCTGAATTTGCTAACCCTTAATGTCTCTAAAACAAACTTTATGACCTTTGCCTTTTATAATAACAGTCAACCTAATATTGAGTTTAGTATAAAAATACACAAATATAACTTTATTGACAAAACCTGTGACTGCCCTAACATCAATAAAGTGTCAACAATAAAATACTTAGGTACGATTCGATCAACGTCTGTCTTGGCATGCTCACATTGAACTTCTGATGAGTAGGGTTCGTAAATTGATCTGGATTTTTAAAATTCTACATAGTGTCGCACCTAGAAATTTAATCAACCAAATCTACATAACTTTAGGACAATCAATTCAAAATTATTGCATACCAGTCTGGGAAGGAGCTACCAAGACAAAGTTCTTGGAACTTGAAAGAGCACAGAGAGCTTTAATCAAAGTGATGTATTTTAAGCGATACTCTACAAATACACTATACCGAGATTCAGGACTACTGTCAGTCAGGAAACTACTCGTATATATTCTAAATGTCGTTTTAAAGTTACACAGATCTCTAGAGTACAACCCTAAAAATCTAAACAAGCGAAGAAGAGGTAGAGTAGCCAATAAAAGTACTGCTCGGACTCAGTTTGCATCGCGTCAGTATACCATGCAATCCGCTTACATCTACAATGCTATAAATGTAATTTTGGATATTTACCCTAGGTATAACTATAAATGCAAAAAAATCCTTAACGAATGGCTATTGACACTTAACTACGAGGAAAAACTTTTAAAAGTAGTTTCGTAACATTCAGTTATGCACACACAAACTACACACACACTTCCACACACACATACATACAATCACTCACACCTTCCTGGGTGCTCCTGAAATACTGTTAATCAGAAGCACACACAATCCACACATAATACTATAGCTAAAACATAAGTTTATAATTCTTATTCTTCTCGTTTATAATATAATTCTTTAACTTACATATTTAACTTATGTTATTTAATTACTCTACTAAATTTAATTTGCTTAATACGTTAACTTTTTCAAGCAATCATCGTGTACTTTCTTATTTTATATAACATATACTACGGAAGAGCGGGACTCTCTAACACAGGTATTTTTCATACTTAAAATAGGGTCCCAATCCTATGAAATGTATCATAAGTTTAAGTTTACCGAAATTAAAATATTTGTATTTGGCTCTTGTTTTTTTAGTTGGACAGTGAATCTCCAACTCATCTAGACAAGCGAGGCATGAAGATGAGATTCTATATTTTTCTATGGTTGGCATCTAATTATTGGCCGTACAATACTGGCTGTGCACTATCGTCACGGCCTAATTACAGCCGATTATATCACAGAATTCGACCTTAACACATTGACATTAATTAAAAGTGAAGCAATAGATATCTTTTTGAGGTTGGCCATCCTGTCAGAAATATAACAAAACAATACTTATGGTTCTATCTTGCCATAGGAAATCTTTTACCCGAATCAACGGGTAATTAAAATATGAACGGATTCCGTGGTTTTCTCAACAAAACTATCGAATTTAATGTTAATACGTTTAAGTGTTATGTGGTGTTAGTGATCATTAACATCTCTAGTATACATACTCTAATCTATGCTCACAGTTAATTTTCAAATTGAGCAAGGCACATTTGAATACACAGAATAATCTTAATGTTCAGAAGAAATACGGATACAATCTGCAAGTGAATCACTAAATTTAATGCCATACCTATATCAATAAAATTAATGATTTTTCAGTATAAAAGTTATTATTTATTTAATCAATCTAACTTCGAAAACATTAGTAATAATTTAATTATGAAATCAACTACTGTGATAAAACTAGTTATATTTTGTTAAATGTATACCTATAGATATTTTAAATTGTTATTGTTAAAATGTATATAGATATTTTATGTTAATGGTACAGTAGTTTATAGTATTCGTCTTATAATGTTTAATTTAATAGAATAATAATTTAATAATTTATATTATTATTATTACTCAAGTTTTAGGGTGAAACAGTTTTATCTGGGCATATTATGTTTAAGTCTGTGTGCGTGACCAGGCATGTAAATACAGCATACGTAACGAATTTGTAGCGCGCGTTTTGAGAATAGGTTATAAAAAACCTTTTTTCAATAGGTAATAATTCTATGCTTACATGTTATTTTTAAACACAAAAAACAAATAGTTTCGCCTATATACCCTTGAAGGGCTAAGCAGCAGTATTTTAATAGAATACTTTTCCTCATCATCACCATCCATCACCACGGAGGTGAAACCGCAATGCGGTAACATCAGTCTAGCGGTCTTGAGTGAATCGATACTTTTGCCTATATAATCCTCCAACAATATGTTTATGGGTTTATGATCATGTAACAGGGGGCGAGTCTATTACCATCTATGTGACACTGTTCCAGTCTCCGAACTGTTATTAAGAAAATCTTTCTTTCTTAGAATAACCCAATAAATGTCCAACCCGGGGATCGAACCATGACCTCGAGGTTCCAAAATAGCACTTCCACCACTACACCAAGACCAAGCGAGAGAAGCTGCTGGCCGATCAGCTAGTCGACCATTTTTATACACAAACTTTTGCATTGTTGTGGTACATCACTAACAGCGAGGCGTAAAGCAATGCTTTTGATATACTCAAATTAAAGCTTTAAAACCATAACTATTTACCATCACGTGGAAGTGATATGACGAAAAAAATATATATTTCTTAAGCCACATCAATATTTTGCTTTTAAATTGGTATTTTAGAAAAAAAAACGCCCACAAAGACTTACGTGTTAAATGATAATTCTTGATCTTTTACTCCTCCTTTAGTTGTTATTGATAGACAAAACACAGCACAACACGACATAGTTTTACTATGTAACACTGTAATTAGTCATCACCGCGATATTTCCATTTAATTTCACTTTTAAATATGATGCGTTTCAATATTGTGGCCTACAAGTCGGTCAAAAACAGAACATAAAGCGCGGCGTTGCCAATCTTACATTAGCTCTCTCGTTTACTCTATATGACGATCCATGTAATAGAAAGAGAAGCTAGACAACGTGTAGACAGAATGAACGACGGAGTGGCAACGCTCCGTCCATTGTGATAAACTGTAATTGTCTGCTTGTATAGACCAGATCAGGATCTTCTCTTATTCTTTGACATACTAACAAATTTTTTGCACAAGCTAACTAGAGAAGGCAAGCCAATAATAGTGGCTGGTGATTTTAATTTAAACTAGTTGACTCCGGATAATAATAATATAAAAAGAAATCTTGACATTCTTATTAATTTTGACTGCAGATGCGTTATTGACAAGCCTTCAAGAACACAAGGCGCTAGTTCATCGTGTATTGATTATTTGATTGTTAATTTCTAAGCTGCTTATGGAACGGTATTGGATCTGAAGCTTACAGACCACAATGTAATTATGCTTAAAATACCAAGTGAACATAGAAAGAAAATTCAGGCGAATGTTTCAATAAACACACGAATATTTTCTAAGAATCATTTCAGTTATTTTCATTACCTCTTTAATAAAGACTATCAAAAAATATTTGACCATATTTATAATGCAAAAAATGCAAATACCAAAAAGAAAAAGTGAAAATAACGCTAAAAGGCTCACAAGGGGCGTTCGAATTGGGAATCTGTGGGTGAAAATGTCCTTCATGTCTCTTTTTGTTCAGCGTTCAGAAAGCTAAAAAAGAGGAACTTGCTCACACCCTATTCGAACGCTCAAGTAAGCATAAGACCTAAAATTGCATTATAATGCTGTCAAATACATAGCTGTCAAAAAACGATCACAAACAACTATGTTACGAACGTGGGTCAAAAATTGCACTTTTAGGTGACTAAAATTCCTCCTTTTTAGTTTTCCGAACGCTGAACAAAAAGAGACATGAACGACATTTTCATCCACAGATTCCCAATTCGAACGCCCCTTGTGAGCATTTTTAGCGTTAATTTCGCTAAAACGATTACAAATACATTAGATTCGATTAGATCACAAATAGCCGCACTACAAGTACCTATATATTTTTTAGTCTATGCATGCTCCATGCAATAATGGTCTGTGCTCCATGCCATGATCGCCATATTGAATTTGGCGGTGCGTAGTCAGTGAGGATTCGTTCACTTTCGCACATTTTTTCATAAATGTAGTAAAATACTACAACGGTAATTTTGTGCTAAAGCACCACCTTGTAGGCCCTTTAAAATTTTCAAATGTATATTTCCAATTCTTGATTGTGTTTCGTTCATATTGTGTGATCAAAGAAATATTGTAAATTGTTGGCTCCACCATTGGTTGCATCGAAGACACGGAGTTGTGAACAGGCTATTCTATAATTGAGGTTTGGAGTCTGAAACTGAAACCTGATTCTCCCGTGTAGCAGTTTAACTTAAAATAGGTATGTAGTAATTTGAATATCTGAAATTTATCGGTGTTAGTAGTCAATTTTGTGCCGGTATTTAATTTGTTTACAAAGCCAAATGAAATATTATGTTTTACTAAAATAGTAAAATATTTATAAAAGGTAAATAGAATACCGTAAATATCAGGTGCAGAATTTATTTGTTCGTATCTGTGAATGATCAGCACCAAAATTTTGCTCCTAAACTTGGGAGGGTATCTCGTCATTGAGATTGGAAAGCTATTAGATGTTATTGTTTAGAATAATATTTGTTTCGTCGATCATTACAACATATTTGGGACATTTTACTTTTATCCTCGCTGATCTTTGAGTACCCTTATAGTACACGTAAAAATACATAGAACCGCCATTTTGATTCTCAGCGCCTCGCCAGGGGGAGAGGAGGGACTGGGAGGGGGGGTACTATTCACTATAAAAAATGTGACACTCAGGCTGCCTCTGACACCTTGGTGTCTCTCAAGATCTTCAGCAGAACCAAACTAACCTATTGTTTTGTTTATGTTTACAGGTGCTTACCACATAGAATGTGATTGTTGGCCACTATGAATGGAGATACTAATGGAATAATGGGAGAACCCATGAATACAGTAGTGTTTAATGAGCACAACACTATACCAGATGTGAAAAATGTTAACCCTGAAAATCTTGCCAATGGAGTTAGCTGTGAAAACAGCAATGATACTGAAATTAAAAATCTAGATATGGAATTAAAAGATTCTGTTGAGGCCATGAACACTGACAGTGCCCCTCTTGAAAACTCCCAGGGTAACTTAACAAATATTCCTGATGACCTTTCTAAAACCATTAACAACACTGATCTTGGCGATGGTACTGTTGACTCTCCAGATAGGAAGCCCATTAATCAACAAGATTTTAGTGATTTGAACAATGAAACAAACAGTAATAATGGTGTTTCTGAAGAAAAAGTTACATCAGAACAGAGTCTTGATAGTAAAGATGAATCTATGGAGGAGGAAATGCTATGTCATGAGGTTAAAAATAGTGAACACTCCTTAGAGCTTTCCAATGATATAAATATAAACAAAAATAATAGTATTTTGGAGAAGCAAGAAAACTGTAAAAATAGTGTGGATTCAAATAATAGTTCTGATGATTCAAGCAATTCTGAAGAGGATACTGCAGGAGATACAATGTCTGGTGATGACAACGGGAAAGATATGGGAGGCATCATCAAGCACAAATATGATGATGGAGATTCTAAAACAGAAACCTTTAAAATTGTGACTATTGATCAACATGTAAGTTTCTAAGTCTGGCTTTCCTGATGTTACAGATAATATTAGCAGTAAACATATTAATTTTACCTGCCTACTCATGGGAGAGCAAATCTAGGGCCACTATACTAAAAGTTCTGCTAGTTAGGATATTCACACACTTTTTTTAATCAATAGATTAGGCACAGTTTAGGTTTTTCATCTACAGACCTTAAGTCTAATATCAATCAGATTTCTAACTTAATTTATTAGAATATTAGATTATCTTAATACATTAGAATATTATAAAATGTCATAATTGAGTTTTTCTATTTAGGAATGATTTGAGTACAAACCTGATATTATTTTATTTCGTGTGCAACATGCATATGCAGAATTGCGGCTATCTGCAGCAGCCATAATCTAAGAAGTTAAAGTGCTTATTTGTAGGCATTTTTATAGATGGAAATGATCATTAATGTTGACTATCTTTTGGTTAGTTTCTGTGTTTGCCCTCTCAAATGTTTAGATTTGTCAAGTATGATATTATTTAATATGTTGAATATATCAATTAAATATCGCAATTCTATGGTCAAACCTTTTCATATGTTTTTTTCTAAGCATGTTGTCGATTTTGCTTGTTATATGCTGTTAATACCATTTCAAGAATTCCTTAAAATCCTTCTTGTAGTATGGACTCAGCAATTGAATATTCCAATGCAATCTGAGGACTGAATTTATTTGTACTTGTTTTTAACTGTCATATTATGATCATGCACCATCTATTGAATGAGTATACAGCCAACGGATTAATGCCATCTGAAGTTGCATGTAGATGACTGCAACTTCAACCGAAGTAACAGGCAGGGTGCAAGGGGATATTTATTAATCAATAATCACGCAATTATCAATTTTTTTAAAATCTATTGTAAATGATAATATGTATCAACGATACATATGTAAGATTACTTTAATTGCCAGAGCCATTTTATAAAATTGCCAGTAAGTAAATAAGAATGGTTTTTATTTTGGTTTATTTAAAAAGGGTTTTGTCCATTTGTGGTTTTTAAATAAATGAAAAATCATACACAAAATAGGAAGGAATTAGGGAAAAAAAAGGGTATTTTAATAAAATACTCAGTTATTAAGTTAAATGGCGAAACACAGGCGTTGAAAACACCGCTGCTTTTCCGTTCGAGGATTATATAGGCAAAAGTATTGATTCACTCAAGACTGATGTTACCGCCCCGCCTCCCTAAAAGTATCCTATTAAAATACCGCTGCTTACCCCTTTGAGGAGGCTATATAGGCGAAACTATTTGTTATATTGTGTTTAAAAATAACATGTTAGTGTTGGGGGCGATTTACTCAATACCGTTAGACTGTTTGTTTGATGATTCACCTCCGCATTGATGGCAGAATTGCTTGACTACAGTCGGCTGAACAACAAAGATGGATGACATGCCGACTCTATCGCCGAGCACATCTAGTGTATCGAGCTGTCAAAATCATTGCGTGCTTTTGACAATTAGGTCATTTCTGAGCGTTTTTAGCGAAAATAACGTTAAAAACGCTCACAAGGGGCGTTTGAATTGGGAATCTGTGGGTGAAAATGTTGTTCATGCCTCTTTTTGTTCAGCGTTCGGAAAGCTAAAAAAGAGGAATTTTTGCCACCAAAAAGTGCAATTTTTGACCCATGTCTGGAGCATAGTTGTTTGTGATCGTTATTTGACAGCTATGTATATGACAGCATAATCATGCGATTTTAGGTCTTATGGTCGTTCGTAAGTTGAGCGTTCGAATAGGGTGTGGACAAAAGTGGCAAAAATAACGTTTTAAAGCTTTACAACGCCTTAACAAAAGAGCCATCAATGAAAACGCCACCAATGCCCTCATAAGCTAAACGAACGCACCTTATGCGATCAGAAACTGACACATCTTTGACAGAACTCTATTCACATAAAATATGTCATCATTAAGATCTAAACATAGGAGATCTTGTTATTTTGTCTATGCTATGCCTAAGAAAATTGAGCTTTTTCACCCGCGCGGTGATGGATGTTGATGATGATGATGATGATGATGATGAAAAGTAGCCTATGTGCTATTCCGGACTATAATATAATATAATCTATCACTGTGCCAAATTTCAACCAGATCCGTTAGCCGTTCTGCCATGATTGAGTAACAAACATCCAGATATCCATCCATCCATCGACCCATCCATCTAAACTTTCACATTTATAATATTATTGGGATTAGTGGGATATAGGTGTAAAAATTTGTATTTAGATAGTTTGTCTAAAATAAAAGTTCCTTAATATTTTTTGACAGGGATAACTTAGAGGGGTGAAAAGAAGGATTAATCCTGCCTATACCGTGATAATTAGACTTTATGCTTAGATTAGATTATAAATAAAACAAAAGATTTATTAATGAAACTGACGTATATTTACGTCTGTGGGACACAAATTGCTAAACTTTGTATGGAACATTCTTTGTTTTTGAACCGATAAGTGTGAAATTTTTTATTTAAATAGACAAGTAAAAATAGTGTTTTTTTTATTTTTTGAAACTGATGACTTAGAGGGGTGAAATGGGGTGTGAAATTGTGTGCTAAATCGATCGTTTTTGAACTTATAGGTGTGAACATTTTTATTTAGATAGATCTTTTAAAGTAAAATGGTGGAATTTTGTGTGGAAAATGGTTAGATTTTAACTTTTAGAATTTTTGAACTTATACGTTCAAAAACATTGCACTGCTATAGTAGTGAACATTTTATTTGGGTACTTCATGTTATTAAATAATTAACTGCCAATACATTAACCGAGGCCAAAGAAGAAACAGTGTTCGAGCCACATGTACAATTGATCCGAAATTAACTTCCATTTGGATTTAAGATTGCAGGTCCTAAATAAAGTTTGTTTTGCAATGACAATTAAGTAATAAGGCACATGTACATAAGCTGAAATTTGCTAGAGTTGATTAGCGGCAGGACTATTGCTCCCACAGCCAGTTTTATGTGGCATGCTCACGTATGAGCTCTCCAACTAGTGTGGTCACTTAAGTGCCTGCTGCATTCTGAATTAGTGAACATCATTGTATAATGAATTACTGTAAAGAATGGTATCTACATGAACTTTTGTCATAAACAAACATAACACAGAGTGGCAGGCAACAGCCATGAATATCGCGCTATATTGTTACAATAATTAATATCTATAAAAAAGTACTCTATGGGAACAAAAAAAACTATAAGACATACAAAGATCTCGCCATAGGAATCAAGGTCATGGATTTTGGAAAAAAAAATGCGTTTATAAATTTAGAAAAATGTGTGCTTAACTCGGGAATCAAACCTGGTTGTACTGAAGGAAGTTTCCTTCAGTACAACCATATTATTCCTATATTGATTCTGTAGGTCATAAGCAGTAATTGTTGCAATGAAATGCCGTTTTTCTAACTAAAATTCATGGGATGGTTCGTAAGGACAGATTTTGGTATGACTTATAGTATATAGTTTCAGACTTGCCCACGCATCAAAATGCCCACATATTGGGTAATTTTTAGGCCTGAGAAAATGTTAAATTGTTGCTTCGTTTTATTATAAATCTTATCTTTAATCATCTAACTAAATACAAGAAAATAGCAGGGTACCAATATGGTTTACCATATTGGTTCAATTTATTATGTTTACAATAGAAATCATGGGTGTCACCGATTTCTCTACTCCACATATCCCAGAACCAAAACAATCTTATCCAAAATCAAGTTTGTATTGCGAAAATTATTTATTTATTTCAGCACTCCGATCAAGAAGTGGCATCCATTAATTTATCAGACTATTCTGCCTCAGACGGGGAGCTCAAAGCAGAATATACTGTCAGTATTGATTCAGACAGTGGTGATGATTCAAATGAAGCCAGCGGGTTTAATAAAAGCAATGAGTCAATAATTATAATTGAAAATGAAGGCACAGACAGCCAAAATAGAACTTCAAAAACTATTGAAGTTGAAGTTCATGAGATTGTTAGTGATAATGACAATGATGATTGTGTGGTGACCTCGGAAGGCAAACCTAAAACAACCGGGTATTTAGAGATCAAGAAAAAGAAAAGTTCTAAGGGTCTTTCAATTTTAAAAGCTAATGATAACCAAATAGAGTTGCGCCGTAGTAGTCGAGCAATAAAACGTAAAACATATGATGTTGACATTCAACCACTTGGGGATGAGTCTGATGTAGAAGAAGTAGTTTTGGAGGATCCACTGAGACGTAAATCTAGACATGTCAATTCTAAATCATTCGTGTATACAGCTTCCAAACAGGGCAAGACAGCAATGAATAAAAAAAAAGAAATCAATGTAGTCATTATTGATTCACCTGTTTTAGAGAAACCTTCATTGCCTCCCCCAAATAAATCAGCTGCTAATCCAAGCATACATCAAAATATATATCAGACGATATCTTCGCGTGGCACGAGTGTTACGCCCATTACAGTTAAGAGTACGAACTCGCAGTCAACACAGGCTTGCCAGACCTCTACTCCACCCCTTCCTCCGCCTCCACCTCCTCCACCTATACTACCCACTTTAACTGATGACATGTTTGTAGTTGAAGCACCTTCATTCATAGTTCCTTATGTTTATGAGAAACCTGCAGAGGTGCCATTCAAAGAGTTTGTAGACAAGTGGGGCAAGGAGCTAGCGGAAGAGAAAGCTAAAGAAGAACATGCAGTAATAGAAAAGAAAAAGGAAGAAAAGGCGAAACTTGATCAAGAGAAAAAAGAGAAGAAGGAGAGAGGTGAAGAAGTAGAGGAATCAGAAGAGGAAGTAGAGTCTGAAGAAGTTAAGAAGAAGAAGGCGGAAAAGGCTGAGAAAAGAGGTATGTCATCAAGTAATTTTTATCTTAATTGTTCACTGAGGCATAAAATTTATATTATTTTATTATTACAGAAAGACGGCGTCGCAAGAAAGAAGACGATGATGTATCATGGGACGGGTCTAGCACTGAAGAATCTGAAGATGAATCGATCAGTGATGAGGACAGTCAAACCACTATACTCAAGGATAAAGCTGATATTATTGAAGAAATCAAAGAAATCGGTGAAATAGTCCCTGATGCTACTCCCAAAAGCGAGAGCTATTTTGACCTCTTTCTTGGAAAATTCTTTATGAACATTGGTTTGAATCTTGTACAAGAATATGTCCAAACCGATTTACTAAATCAGCAAAAACGAAAACTACAAAGAGAGAAAAAGGGGGGACACGACACTCAGGATAGACTTCTATCAATAGCACTTTTGACGAAAAATTTAGAGCTGAGTCAGAAAACCAATGCCTCCCTCACATTCCCGCAGAAAAAGTGTGGGTTTTGTAGTTTCAACACAGAATCTGCACTAGCGCTAGCTCACCACCTGGAGACGCCCCACATGAAGAACAATATGTACACATGCAATTATTGCCCCTTCGAAACCCGAAGTCCACACGATATATTGTTCCATATGGAGAAAGGGCACGGTGTCAAGGCCAGGTTGGAGCGGGCTCTGGGGTCTCATCAGTGCGCGAATTGTCCATTCGAAGATAATGGCAAGGGCAAGCTTGCGCGCCATATCGTAGCATGTACGAAGAAATTCAAGCCCGAAATAAATTTGGCACCGCCTGCGGAATGGGAACACCCTGCTAAAATAGCTAAGGTGAGTTATAAGATTTGTATTTACTGCTGAAGTATAATCTGACCTTACTCGTAGCTGTTGCGTGTTATGTGAGATATTTTATTAATTTTCAGCTATCCCGCGCCCGGCAAAATATGGTGCCGTACCAAGTGACATCGCAGTTCGGTCGGCACCACGTCGATGGCACTGGTTTCACCAAAGTTCCGATTCCGATTGGAAATGCAATGGCTCCAATGTACCGGCCTCGAACCCGCGTCGCTAATCCGCGCGCGCCTATGAATATTCCAGCGCAGATGCGTCCTAGCGGTGTGCTCATACGTCAAGCTCCATCTCCACATCCCACCTATCCCCCTGGGGTGAGTTCACTGCATGATATACTAACTAATAATAATAATCATTTAATCATGCAAAAAGTGGTTACACATTACAATATTTGATAACATTGAATTAAAATACTACAATACTAGCTGCGCTCCGCGGTTTCACCCACGTGGTGATGGATGATGATGAGGATGAATCAATATAGCGTAGTTATGTTAGTCAGGCATAATATACCTAACTTTATACTCGTAAATGAGTTGTTTGAATCGGTTGAGTAGTTTTACGTGTATCCATTTTTTAGACACAAATAATCGCATATCTTTCCCGTTTATTATTAGAGTCGATAAGGATTAAAACCAAGGTATGAATAAAGTGGTCTGGTTTCATCTATGTTGTATATTTCAAAATGAAAAAGTATTTATTGTGACATAGGTAACTGTAATAGTTAGACGTATGGTAATGTAGACTTCTTTGTAGATATCTACTGTTTCTGAGGTCATACTGTTTCACAACTGTCAACAATACACCCCGTTTCAACTGCAGTTCGACTCCGGTTGCCGTTCGATAATTACCCAAAAAGCCATTCTACTATTTCTGTAGACAAATTGAAACGTAACGTCACGTTAACGTATCGTATAAACGCTACCATGTAATATACTAAACACAAATGAGTTAGCGTCGTGTTCAAGATCCATCGAGTTACCATAATATAAAATGTTATTCGATCGCTGGCGTCAATAGAAACGTAACTGCAGTTGCACTGTTTTTCAATAGCAGAATAATAATATGGGTGTAAATCAGCTACGGTTCGATTTCAGTTGGAACAAATTTTAGTAAGTGGAATCGGCCCCCTGTAGCACCTACATCACTTTGCTCTAATGTCAAAAGCATAGACAACAATAGTTTGATCACCGCGATATAAGGAAATTTTTTTGGTATTTATTTCACACCTTGGGTTACATTATCGAAGTTTTCATATGGATCCCTAACTTTATTGAAAATATTATATATAGCTTATGTTATAAGGGAAAATGTAGGACTCTAATGGTAAAAGATTTTTTCTAATCGGTCCAATAGTTTTGGAGCCTATTCATTTGTAAACAAACAAACAAATCTTTCCTCTTTATAATATTAGTGTAGATTTGTAAATATTGAATTAAACATATAGTGCATTAACGTCCGCACTAGGATTCCTGCTCTTGGGGTGGCTATATTATTAGAGTAGATAAGGATTAATACCAAGGTATGAATAATATGGTCAGAGGTCTAGCACAAAAGTACATAATATATAAACCTACGCTTTTATAATCGTAAGTATAATAATTAAGAAGCCACAGAAGCCAGACACATCTCAAATCATATTGTTTTATCGGTTTCCAGAATGCCAAGAAAACGCAACCGTCTTTGTCGATAACACCATTGCCGCGTCAACAAGTACCTGTTCCGGTTCAGCCACTCCAAGCCGCCAACGCGAAGGGATTCGTAATATGCGAGATTTGCGACGGGTACATTAAGGACCTTGAACAGTTGCGTAACCACATGCAGTGGATACACAAAGTCAAGATACATCCCAAAATGATATACAACAGACCGCCTCTCAACTGTCAAAAGTGTCAATTCAGGTAATATATATATCAATAACTGCGCCCCGCGGTTACCCTCGTGGTGATTGTTGATGATGATGAAAAGTATCCTATGTGTTATCCAGCGCCCTTTATGCCTTCATACCAAATATAATTAAAATTGGTCTAGTTGTTAGAGAAGAAGTAATAAACATACAAAAATGATCACAAAGTTACTTAATGTGATACTAGCCAATCCCGCGGTTTCGCCTAAAGGCCTTATTATCAACGCTTATGATCTTGCCTATATTAACTATATAAGGCTAGCTTGTACCAAAGCCCCAAAACTGTATACTTTATTTTATAATTAATTTACATACAGTGATGTTGTATGAATGACACTTTCTGAATTTAATTGTTATAAATTCAGAAAGTGTCATTCCAAATCATTCCTAGATGTTTTATGTAGGATTGTAATGAACAAATTATAAAATAAATATAAGCAACACATATATTTTTTAATATTTTATACTTTATGCAAATAATTCATTGATTTTCTGGACTTCCTGGGCACATCATTGCCTAATTTCATCACCCTCATTCAGTTTGTATGGGACTTGAAACCGAATCGAGATTCCTCGCAAAACAATTTGATGCTATCATTCTTGGGCCTTTAGTGCGCATGGTGGTCTGCACATTCAACACGACGAGCTCGGGTTTCGTGACAGGTCCATATATATTCCATAAAATTTTATAACAAATAAAATATTAGGTCCTTACATATGAAATTGGTGTTTTTTACGGGAGTAATATAAAGTATTTATTATTGCAAAATATATTTAATTAATCAAAGTAGGCACCGATTTTATCTATGCACTTTTGTCATCTCGTAGGTAGTTCATTGATCCCTTTACTAAAAAAACCATGGGGCAAAAATCAATAAACTCTTTAAGACGCGGTCCAACCCCAATTTTAAAATAATTTACGATGCTTTACGTAAGGTTGAAAATAGCTTGTTAGATTGGACGATGTAATGCGAAAATGCGTTAATTTTGTACGTTTTCTTTATATTTTTCGATATATACTAACACAATTGAAAAAACTGCTGGTTACTAATTTAGTACTATATGTTGGCTATGTAATACCTAAAAAATAATATAGTGTTATTGCTGAAAATTCTGAGAGTTTGGATGTGAAAGTTTATTTTTATGGACTTTTTTAGAATTTTTTACTGCATACAGCGAGTAATATTTATGAATTCTGTTCGGTTATTACCCTTTGCCTGTTCCTTTTCTAACCTAAGTATTTTTTTTATAGATTATTATCGATCTTTTCTTTACACTAAATGTTTAAAGATTCTGCTTTTTACTATTACCAGGATACGACCGCGCCTTAAAGGCGGTTTGGGTTGGACTGCCGCATTAGAGTTGAATTTTTTTACTTGTAAGAAGTTGTCCAAATTCCGTAAAAATAGTAATCTGTTGGAGCAAGATCTGGGGAGTACGGTGGATGTCGCAGACATTCCAAATTGTAGTTCATCTAACTTAGTGGTTGTTTGTTGTGCAGTGTGTGGTATTGTTTTGTCGTGAAGCAGCAGTGGCCTAGAGCGATTAACCCATCTCGGTTGTTTAGCAGCTAAGTAGTTCTTCCTTCATGGTTTGCAGTTGCTGACAATAGATATCTGCCGTAATCGTTTGGGCATTTTAGAAAGCTGTAGTGAACGACACCGGCGCTAGTCCACCAAACACTAACAAGTATCTTTTTCTGAGTCAATTTTCGTTTAGGTTCAGACATTGCGACGAGTGCTTCCGATTATCGCACAGTATCCACTTTTCATCACAAGTAATGATTCGATTTAAAATCCCTTCCTTATTGTGTCAGTTGAGCAAAGTAACACAGTAGTCGACGTGTGTTAATTGTGTGAATCGAACTTGCAAGCGATGCATGAGGTACTCATCGTTCCAGATTTTTATTTTACGGATTTGCTTCAAGTGGATTAATACAGTTTTATCACGTAACCCGAAGCCTGCAGCTATCTCTGAAGTGTTTTGTGATGGATCCGCTTCCACAATAGCCTTTAATTCTTCATTTTCCACTTTGGTCTCCGGCCGCCCACGGGGTTGGTACTGAAGGTCGAAATTTCCAGAACGAAAACGTTGAAATCAAAAACGTACCGTGCTTTCTTTTACGATACCAGCGCCGTACTCATCATTAATCCTTCGAGCTCTGGTGCCACGGTAGAACTCGTACTCGTAAATATACTGATATTTCATGTTTTCCACTATATAAGCGACGCCAAAGAAAAAAATATGAGGGAAAAACAAATGAATGACTGTTTTCAAAACTCAAATGTACCAGCTAAATGAATTTTGAATTTGGAATTCTTAACCAAAGAGGAGATATTTCAGATCAAAATGGTCAGTACGACAAAACGCTAATTTCATATGTAAGGACCATATACGAGTAGTAAAGTTATGTGATATTATATAAGTTTCAAAACTATGTAAGTGTAACTATGTAACTAAGTACTACAACTATGAAATAAATTATTAGGTATTTAGATAAATGCTAACACAAAAGTAAATTCTAACTTTGAAGTAATTAAGTTTCTAGTGATATTTAACATTTTTTCAATAAAATATTGTACGCAATAGGGAAAATCACGCCCATATTTCTATAGTTCTCGAGTTTTACCAGACTATGATTTTTTTTATTAATCTATGTCATAGTTTACCAATATCATAGCTTATGACATAGTTTGTAGACATGTAAAGCAATATTTGTATTTCAGATTCTTCACCGACCAAGGTCTAGAGAGACATCTCCTAGGCTCGCATGGTCTTGTAACAAGCTCAATGCAAGAAGCGGCGAACAAAGGCAAAGACGCTGGACGGTGCCCCGTGTGCGGCAGGGTTAGTACTGCATTATAACATAAAGCAACATATTAAACGCTGTTTGAAAATAATCGGCCCCGAGTTTCTTGCTGCTTAATAATTGACGTAGACAGATCTGACCTTATTGTTCTCAACTTGAAGGTTAAGAAACTCTTACTGTGGTCGCCATTTGTACGGGTGATGTTATAGGGTCAAGTTTGCGTCGCCTTTGATGCCATAATTAAATATTATGTTTAAATTTAGGATTCTATGTTTTTCATCTATATAATTTTATTCGATAACGTCCATGCTGACATATTTTTAACTGCAATACAAATATTTCAATAATAATCAATATGTGTATTGCAAATGCAGGTAGGTAATACATATTAACAAAATAGTTATGTGTGCATATAGTAAGGAACAGTATAATGTTCTTATCATATTAAATAAAATATTCGACCAATGTTCCGGTATCCTTTTATGTTCAGTTGTCATTTAACGGCCGCTGACAATAGTCCACAGTTTTGCTTACTATGGATAGTAACTTGACATATCCTTAACATCCATACAAATAGTGTCAAATATCTTTAGGATAAACCACCGATAGACAGGCTATTGATACCGGCCGCTAGTGTTCCTGGTAGTGTTTACTGGTTGCGAAGTAGCATCATGCAAACACCAAAATAACATTACATAATACAATATTCAAAGTCGCACAACGAGCTATGGAGAGGGCTATGCTCGGGGTTTCTCTACGTGATCGAATCAGAAATGAGGAGATCCGTAGAAGAACGAAAGTCACCGACATAGCTCAGAAGATTAGCCAGTTGAAGTGGCAGTGGGCAGGGCACATAGCACGCAGAACAGATGGCCGATGGGGCCGAAAGGTTCTGGAGTGGAGACCACGTACCGGCAAGCGCAGCGTAGGTCGTCCACCGACACGGTGGACAGACGACCTGAGGAAGGTCGCAGGACGACGTTGGATGCAGGCCGCTTCCAACCGGTCCTTTTGGAAAATCATGGGGGAGGCCTATGTTCAGCAGTGGACGTCCTACGGCTGAGATGATGATGATGAATACAATATTCAATGCTTTCACTTTTACTGCCACACGATAAAAGAAGATTTATTTACACATACATAATACATTTTTTTAAACATGTATAAGGTTCATTTCCCTAGCTATCTTTGAGAGCCAAAGTCAATTCTAGGTGTGGTGGTACCATCCTCGTGTTCGCTATTCCATTTCATTCAGTTAGCTAATTGTGAAATCCTTTCTTTGCAAATGCAAAGAGAATACATATGAAATATAAATGATATGAAATAAAAATATAATATTATGAAAACGCTTTTCGTCTATGGCCTTAGCAATATTATGGCCTAGCAATTTATTTGAATATGTTATACGTAAATTACGCATGTGTATACTTTCTGTTACATAAAAATATATTATTTTTTCAGGTGTATCAATGGAAGCTACTTAGTCACGTCTCGCGCGATCACAACTTGATCCTGAAGCCAGCGCATCTGTCCTATAAATGCACTGTGTGTACTGCAACTTTCGGCATGTACCGTCAGTTTGAGAACCACGTATACTCGGCGCACAGTGTAGTCGCCAAGAAGGTTATAGACAAGAAAACTACTGCCCCAGCACCCAAAGGCAATGCCAATGATAATGCAGCGAAACAATTGAAGATCAACGATGAGATTACCATTACCCCACAACCGATGAAGATGCCTGCTCCGAATAAGGGCTAATGAGGTAAATAAAGTAGTAGTTCACGAATTCACTGTTTTGTATATATTCAGTTTACAAAAGTATTCAAAATATAATACTTTGCGATCAGGGGAATTTTGTGCTAGAATATCTTGATTTCCAAGCTTGCGATTAGTTAATGAAAACATGTGTTAAACTATCTTAGTCGTAGGCTTCTACAACCAAAGTCCATCTTGATATCATCATGGGTAACACTGTAGTGTCATAATGAATAATCTATGTACATAACTGTCACTCTCAGCCGCGCGCAATTAACGTTGTTCTATAGCAGTGCAATAAAGTATGCCTCCAAACAGTAGTGTCCATGCTGTGACACTACATGAAATTAGGTGATTAGTTGAGTGTGGTTAGGAAAGTACCCGGAATTACTACCCCTAGTCTGACAAGTGCGATATATATCTCATACCATACCTTCATTATATATAAAACAGTTTGGGAAAAGTAAATGAAAAGAGTTCACTCAATCTAGAAGAGAAAAGATGATTGGCCAACTTTTAAGTTAAAGTGCCGCTTATTTCGTGTTTCATATAAAATTAATAGAAGATCGAGGCACAGGGTACAAACAAACGGTGCGCCGTGGGGTGATAAAAAAAAAGCGAGTTAGTAAAAGGCAACAGACACGATACAGGAGCCAAATAAAATTAAGTTAAAATAAGGCTGCCTTAAATATAAGGAATTGCAGCGAATAAAAGAGTCTGATGATATATAAACATAGAAAATAAAGTATACTAGGAATATCTACAGTGAATTCTCGCTGTGCCGACCTATGCGCTGTTAGTCATTTATCATGTTTTTATTTTTAGTTGCGAAAACTATTTTTTGTTTACATATGTTATGTTTATACAAACTGCATGTAGTTGCGAAGTAAGCTTTAATTACTCTTCTCTGTTCTATATTTTGTTTTCTTCAATGTTTTGCATTAAAACCTGTAGCGCTTAAGAAATAAGAAGCTGTGTTATTTATTTTAGCTGTGCAAATAGTTCTACTAAAAAATATATTATGAAAAGGTTAAATAATTTATGAAAGACTGCACCGTTTTACCGTATAAGCTACCAATTTTTTAATAAATAGATCATGATATACCAGATCTTAAAACGCCAGTTTGATTCTAATTGGTTGGGTAACAAAACATTTCAATCATCTGCAAACTGAATTCACCATAGCGAAGTTTTCTCTTAGCTTTGCCGCACTGCAATAAATTAATATATTTTAATACATTGTTTATATGTGGTGCTACCATCATGCATCGTTTTTATAACTTTCGGCTGACATGTGTTGCAAGTGATTTATGTGTTGTCTGCATGATATTCATTTGCATCGCGATAATTTTTATTTTTTTATACCGAACTGGGTAGCACTTGACCACTATCTCACCTGATGCTAAGTGATGATGCGATCGATGATGGAGCGCGCTTACCCAGAAGATACCTATGCACTCGTGTTTTGAAGATATCGTACTTAACCGGAAACACCGACTCAGGGAGGGTGTTCCATTCCCTAGCGGTTCGTATGATAAACGAAGAAGTAAATCGCTTCGTCCGGGTAAATGGAATATCTACCATAAAGCGGTGGCGCTTCTGAGTATCTCTGGATGTCCGATTATAGAATGGGGATGGCGGAATCAAATTGTGAAGTTCCATTGCACACTCACCGAAATGTATCCGATAAAAAACCGATAAACAAGCGACTTTGCGGCGATGCTCGAGACTCTGGAGTCTCTTGCGTACTAGGTGGTCGTCGTTAATGAGTCTCTTGGCTCTCCTCTCAATAGCTTCCAGTGTCTCCAGCTGGTATTTGGCAGAACCATCCCAAAGGTGAGAACAGTACTCCATACACGGACTTGGGCTTGATAAAGATTAAGCAACTGTCCCGGTGTGAAGTATTGTCTCACCTTAGCCAAAACACCAAGCTTTTTTGAGGCAAGCTGGGCTTTGGACTCAATATAGGAGCCGAAATTGAGAGTTGGTGTTAATGAGATGCCAAGAAGCTCGAAATGGTTACTTATCGGCACGGACACATCCCTGAAAGTAGGAGCCAGCTGGAAAGGGCTCCGTTTGGCGGAGAAAAGAAATTAAGTGCGAGTGTACATTAAAATGTGTGGGTTGTTTATAAATAAGACATTTTTAAAAAATATAAATTTCTAAACATGTTAATGTTTTATTGTGTGTGATATTAAGCATATATTTCATGAAAGTGTTTGTGAGATGTGATAAAGTTTTGCGAATGAGTATGTCGGGTTATATCAGGAACCTATATATTATATTAACCCGTCAGAATCGGGACTAGACCAGAAAGAAAGTTTATTATGGGAAATCTTGACCTTTTTTTAGTATTTTGACACCTTGTTAGTGTATAATATGTGACGATAAAATGTAGTGTAATAACCGAACTGTTTGAAGTAAATAATCACTCGTCAATATTAATAATATTATGGATTTTAATTAATTACTAACGAATGCCCGCGGCTACGTTCGTGTGGTAGGCTCGGCCTTCGGCCTCGCCTTAACCTCCCATATTTTCTTTCATAAGTACCTTCTCTTGACAATAATTACCAAAACAAAAAAGAATTAGCGAGATTGTTCCATCCGTTCTCAAGGTATAGCGTGATGGAGAGTAATAGGGGTTAATTTTTATATAATATATATAGATAGACTAGAGTTAGTAGTATCCATTTACGCAAATCAATTTTTTTAATTAACCAAAGTATGATTTATTGTGTGCGTTTCGAAAATATAATGAGTAGATAAATGACGAAAGATTTAATGTAATAATATATTGATATCTGGTGAAAATCGTATTGTGGTAGCATACCAACAATAATTTGTTATTATTCTCGTAATGCCAAGTGTCGTGCCTACCCGATAAAGTAGCAGTGTCTTGCAAAGTTAAAATTATATAGAACCAGAATGATGATAATAAGATAAATAGATTATGTGATAATAAATAAACTGTCATTCAACATGTTCTGTTCCCAATAAAACATGTATTTACACCCGCACGTTGGTTGTAACGCAATGATAACGCTTGTTCTAGGAACTCGTTAGACGCCGAGGATGGACTTACTGAGGCCAATCCGGGCTGCAAGCCTGCCACCGCTGCAAACAGGGATGCGAGTGTACATTCCAATAACGAATCCTCATTAGCACGTAAGGCTTATTGTAATACTACCCACATGTCTGTAAAGCCTTTACAACTATATAACTATCACATTTTAAAATAGACACTGGCAAGCCAGCATACACAATTATTTAACTTTACACAATTAATTGTTAATTATTTCCGACTGCTCGGATTGGAATGTATACTATGCACAACTGTATATTGGAGTCCCACATACACGCTAAAATGTACCTCGAAAAATTTAAGGATTGCTTAAATATTATGAGCCACGAAACAGAGCCCTAAATAGACGGCGATGAATCGTGGAAAGATTAAGTATAGGCTGCGAAAAATTCTCATCCCTCAAGGAAGTTATAACTGACAACATATATAACAATGTTATGGCACGTTTTAAATTTATCGTACTTATTATTTGTTCAATGTACGTGTTCGCGTTGTGATTCGGTATGATCAAGATATTTTGGGCGGCCTATACAATTAATCGGCGGAAAAGTCTTGTAGGTCTGCGTATCAAATAATTAAGAAATAACTCTTAAATTATTTTAAGGAATACCTCGGATTATACTTAAATTTATTTCACGTAAGAAAACGTTATCAAGAAGTCTATAAGATTTGTACCAAAATAGTTATTGATTTTGTTATATGTGACACCGTAAAACCATTAAGTATTCGAATCGCATAAAATTAATAATAATAAAGTAGTAGATAAATGGAATGCATGTTACATGACAGTGCAAACCTTTATCATAATAGTGAGTTTTCTTTATTAATATTATTTAGTAATACATATTTACAATATAAATTGTTCAGTGTGATATATCAGTGATTTCTCAGCACTTCGACGCTAGTTATAGGAAAAGTTATTATTATTATCCGCGGTATATTTGTATTCTATCAGGCGATTGATAACCGATATTTTAGTTATTTTTACCTGTTATGTATCTTGCCTGCCCATAGCAGTATCTTACATTGCTTTAAGGTTTAATGTAATGTGCAGCCACCGCGCAGCTTGGTTACGATAGTACTTCAGTTCCATTCGTGTTGTAATTTCACTTGCTATCCGTTCCTTTCAAAATTACTGCTTGCTTGCACACATAATATCTGGTATTATGTTGGTACCCACTGATGTGGAGTACTCAAAAATGTTTACGGGCAAATTTATAACTATGTAAATTGCTACTTAGTTAATGACATCACCCTCAGTTTTGTGGTGCTTAAAAATAGGATACCATAATCAAAATGCATAGAAGTCAAGAAGTAGTAAAAGTTGGACTCAGTAGAGTACTCGTTTCGTGATTGTTAGGTAAAAGAATAAATTTATAATGCTTTAAAATATCGGTAATCATTACTCAGATAGTAGTAGTAAACGGCTTATTCCAGAAATCCCCTTAACAGATCCCCTGCGAAGGGGATTTCTGGACTTTTTGTCCAAAAATCCCCTTGAGCGTCGTCTTATGGTGACGGAAGGGGATAATTGGACAATAAGTCTAGAAATCCCCTTAACCATTTAGTTGGACAAAAAGACCAGTGCTCCCCTTAACCAATTATTTGCAACAAATTTAAATAATAGTAATTAATATGGTAATCAAAAAGACTATATTTATTTTTAAAATTAATCAATACTAACAATTTTCATCGGGATATTTTCACCAAAAATCTATTATATATTTTGAATAATATAACAAATAATTTATTGATTCAGGCGTTACTTTGCAGAAATCCATTATAGAACGATGTCATTATTAATATTTTGTAATCAAAGTCTAAGTCAATATTATTCATTCAATTAAGGCATCAAAGACGCACTTGTGAACGTCAAGTCGTCCCCTTCGTAGGGGATGAGCTAAGGGGAATTCTGGAATAAGCCGTAGTAAACTATCTTGTATAAAGTATTTAAAGTAGCCCTACTTGCTATTCGAAATGACAACGTTAAATGTAGAATATGGGACGGGTACATTATTACTTTCATATATATACCAAATTTCTTGCCGATATTTCAATGTATAGAATACAAATTACACTTTATATTTTCTTTATCGTTCTGATAACATATTCTCAATTAAAATATTTAAATTATTTCTTGTTTAGGTGTTGGGCTATTATATTTATAATAAAACACGATATATAATACTTATCTCATGGTTGATTGAGTGTAGTCGGCGGAATTTACCTTAGTTATTGTATTTTTATATATTAAGTACGTAAGCAACGGCTGCACAAAAGGCTTCCTAGGGAAACTGTTGACCGCCGCTTGGTATATTATGAGTAGATGTAAGACAACACACCTAGCTTCTAAGATATGTATGAGTACGAACAATCGTACACGGACCTAGCCTGACTGATGGTCGAGTGTCGGTTTGAAGTTCGCCGGACAGTGGGATAAGCGGTAGGTTATAGAGTCGAAGTCTAAGAAAAAGTTCAAAAAAGAGAACTGTCTTATCAAAATAGATTCGAGTCGGCATTCCCGAAATCAGTCTGTTTGACGAAGCTGTGTCCGTCGGCTGACAATTGACAGTCGTCAAGGTCTGGTACTAAAATATAATATCTAAATTATTTGATGTTAAATGTGTAGAATAACCCTTAAGACTTGCTTTTGTATAGCACCTTGGCTACGCCAAAGTACATCGATTATTAGTAGTTTTGAACTCTATAGAAATGTTTAAGTCGTAATAATTTTGGACTGTGTATTGGTATAAATAATAATTATCATATTGATTTAAACCGTTCCAAAAATTGGCCCAATAATATTTATGATTACTATAATATTGGTTTATCCAATTCCTAAAATTGTCCCAACATTTTTTGTAACTATTATCAAATAAGTAATTCGCAAAATTGACCATACAATATCTATAACTATATTGTTTAAACTAATTCCCAATATGTATCCAACAATATTACGTTTTTATAGGGACACATTCATTTCTTTTTCATTTTACCTTTAGGGATGTCAAATGAGTGTGCAAGGGAATATTTATTTATAATCTATAGGTTGTTTATAGATTTTAGTAAAGTAAAATAAAAATGATTATAAGAATTTAATTCGACGTATCTCTCCATGTTATATTACTTACGATTTCATGTACCTAAATACCCGAATTTTTTCAACAAATCCAAAAATACAAGTCTGTTTAGTTCACTGATAATCAAAGGTAAATATTTTTTTGGATGATTTGTTATTTTCTTTCTTTTCTTATAATTAGGTATCCTTTGAAGTACCATTTGTAATAAAGATACCTTACTGTGCATGGGTGTTTCAATTATAATTTGTATACGTGATTGTTTTATTGAAAATATCACTTATCTTACTAGAAGAATGTGACTCATACTGATGCAATCTTTGTACCATATACCCTAGGCATAAGCCGCCTTAATTTATAGTTCACGTTTTATTGTAAGGCGAGTTCCAGCCCTGGAATTAGACTATTCTATGTAGACTTCTTAAACGCTTTCAGACTTCTTTGTTGTGGTGATTTTGATATATTTTATATCTCTATATGTTATTTTAATAAGTATGGCCTCCCTTTTATAGCACCATATAACCTTGTAAAACTTTTTTGGTAGGTACAGGCTACCTAATGGATTAACTAAGCGCTTGCCTTCTATTTCCATATAACCAATATATAAGCTACTATGGGCCTCATAAGTAACCTTAAAATCGCACGAGATATGCTTGGGGTTCCTCTACGTGATCGAATCAAAAATGAAGAGATCCGTAGAAGAACGATAGACACCGATATAGCCCTGAAGATTAGCCAGTGAAAGTGGCAGTGGGCAGGGCACATAGCACGTAGAACAGATGGCTGATGGGGCCGGAAGTTTCTGAAGTGGAGACCACGGATCGTCAAGCGCTGCCGTAGGTCGTCCACCGACAAGATGGACAGACGGCCTGATAATGGTCGCAGGACGATGTTGGATTCATGGCACTTCCAACCGGTCCTATTGAAAAAATATGGGGCAGGCTTATGTACGGTAGACGTCCTACGGCTGAGATGATGATGATGATGATTAATATATAAGCTACATCCACTGTAGGGCCATGTACATTACTGTACATGCAGAGACTGCATGGTCCGATCCCGAGACCTTATTTATGGCTACCCTCCAGTTGTTTATCGTCGCTGCGATTCCGGTGGTAGCTGAAGTAATATCAACAGCTGTAGTTCTAGCATTAAACCTTACATTAAGTAAGTTCAAATCTTTTATAAGACGGTGCGGTACTATGCGCACAATATTGTTTAAATAGGTACTTACTTTTAAACTATCATGGTACCAAGTTATTTTTGTTAGAAAACCTCTTTGTTTAATACTGTTCAAGAAGAAGAAACTATTTTTATTTGATTATTGTTTGATGTCAAATATGTCACTGATTTGTATTAACATTGAAAAATATCATTGATTATTTTCCTTTATATAAAATGAATTTTATTTCATAGTTTACTTCACATTACAATATTTACTATTTTATCAGGTTATGGGCTGTAATAATTATTAGTACCTATTTATTGTGTGAAGTTTTTCCCATGTATGTTTCAATAATGTGATATTTTTTTTTCTTATGGAATATTATTCTGTGAAGAAATAAATCGCTGGGTGTTTATGTGAGCATGGAGAACTTTATTAGCTCTTCAAAAATGAATACTACAATTGTAAGTAACTCACATATTTCTATTGAGGAACTAAAGGGTGTTACAAACTATCAAAACTGGAAATTTCAAATAAAACTTTTATTGATTGATAATGGTTTATGGGATGTTGTGTCGAATACTATTTCGGACCCCATAAAAGACCAGAGAGCATATGCCAAAATATGTTTGAATATCGAGCCGATTTGCTATCCGCATGTAAAGGTTTCCAAGACGGCGGCAGACGCCTGGAATAATCTAAAAGCGGCTTACGAAAATAGTGGCATAAGCCGACGATTATGTCTTAAAAGGAAGTTATCGCAGCTCAGATATGTTGGTCATAGCTCAATGGATCATTATTTAGGAAATATAATTTCTGTAACTCAGGAATTGGCAGACATTGGATGTCAAATAGAGGATGATGAATTAGCCGAAATGATGCTAATAGGATTACCAAATTAATTTGACTCATTGATTATGGCCATGGAAGCCACGAATATGAAACTGTCATCTGACTTTGTGAAATGTCAGTTGATACAAAGCGAATTTAAAAAGGGAACTTTGAATTCGAATGTGGAACCAAATGAGAAGATTCTTGTTGCAAAAGACAAATTTATTCCTACGTGTCATAATTGTCATGAAAAAGGGCATATTAAGCCAAGGTGTCCCAAATTAAAAAATAATTTGAAGAAGATTCCTGATAAAAGCTTGACGCCAGATGCATCTTCGTCTACAAAGAAGGGAAGTAGTGCAAATCTGACTTTATTATCTAGAGAAATTGCTTTAGTGAATAACATTTGTGACAGTAATAGTTGGATCTTAGATTCAGGTTGTTCTAGTCATATGACTAACCGGAAAGACTGGATGAAGAATTTTTCTGCCAGTAATAAATCTGAAATTACTACTGCAAATAATGATAAGATATACAGTGAAGGCGTTGGTGATATTACTGTAACGTTTGATGATGACATTGATAAAGTCATCACTGATGCTTTGTATGTGCCGAAAGTTGCAACTAATCTTTTGTCTGTTAGCAAAATTGCAGCAAAAGGCTATGTTTTATTATTTGATGCTAATAACTGTTATATTTACAGGAAGGATAAAGTCAATGTGACTGGTTCCAGCGTAGTAACAGCTACTAATGTGGACGGCATTTACAAAATTGATCAGAAAAGGGGTAGTTACGTATGTAAGAAAAACCAAGAGCCTAATATTAGCACTGAAGGTAATGCTTTTGTGTCCAACATTAATTCTTTGGAACTATGGCATCGTCGCCTGGGCCACTTAAGTTTAGCAGGTATGTTAACACTTCGTGATAAGTTAGCGAATGGTATTAAGTTTAACAATGGTGATTTGACACCTTGCACTCCTTGTTTTGAGGGTAAACAAAAGAGCAAATCATTTCCGCGTGGTCAGGCACATAGGAGCATGACTAAACTTGACTTAGTTCATACAGATATATGTGGACCTTTTTCGGTCAATAGTTGGAGTGGTTATCGTTATTTTATAACGTTTACGGATGATTTTTCGCGCAAAACGTTTATATATTTTCTAAAATGCAAAGATCAGATGACTGTCTTGAATACGTTTATCGAATTCAAAAATTTAGTTGAAAATCAAACTGATCTTAAAATAAAGCGGGTTAGGAGCGATAACGGCACGGAATACTGTAATAAAAGTTTAGCGAATCATTTTAAGCAATGTGGTATTATTCACGAAACGACAGTTCCGTATACACCTCAACGAAATGGCGTTGCTGAACGCTTAAACAGAAATTTAATGGAAAAAGTCAGAGCCATGTTACAAGATGTTTGTTTGGAGAAACAATATTGGGCTGAAGCGGTAAATACTGCGTGTTATTTGAAGAACCGTAGTCCAACTGCAGCTGTGAAAAATGCTACTCCTGAAGAATTATGGACTGGGTCTAAAGTGGATCTCAGTAATCTTCGAGTTTTTGGTAGCACAGCTTATGCTCTTACTCCACAACAAAAACGCAAAAAGCTTGATCCAAAATCTAAGCCCTATATTATGTTGGGATATTGTGATCATACCAAAGGTTACAGGCTTGGTGATCCAGATGATGGTTCGACATTGATTAAAGCTCGTTCTGTCGAATTTATTGAAAATGTTCGAGGTATAACCTACAAAACAGCAAATTCTTTAGAAAGTTCTAAAGATTTAACCAATACTGTTGAAGTTACAGTGTATCAACCCAACACTTCTCATGGACTTAGCCATGAATCTGACTGATGAATTTGCCACACCAGATGTATCATCAACGGATATTGATGTTCTAGATCCAATTGAAGAAGAATCTCATGTCGAAGGAATAATTACATCTGATGAACAGGAAGAAACTTCGTTGAATAATATTCAACCTGACTCACAAATTATGGATCAGAATATTTCAGACCAGGAAGTTGCATAAAATTCTAGACCCAAACGTGACCGCCATCCTCCTATTTGGTTCAAAGATTATGTAGTGAACGATTTCTCTGATCTAGCTTTGATGGGATGTAGTGAGCCTAAGTCATATAAAGAAGCGATTGAAAGTGAGAATAGTGAAGGTTGGATAGAAGCTATGCAAGATGAATATAACTCACTAATGTCGCATGGTGTCTGGGAACTTGTGGATCGACCTAAAAATAGTAATGTGATAAAATCGAAATGGGTTTTCAAAGAAAAAGTAGATCCAAGTGGGAAATTTGAAAAGTTTAAAGCAAGATTAGTTGCAAAAGGTTTTACTCAACAATATAAAGTTGACTATGAAGAAACATTTGCACCTGTTGTGAGACATAGCACTCTACGACTACTCTTTGCGATTGGTGTTGAAAATGATATGGACATTGAACATGTTGATGTCAACACAGCATTTCTTAATGGAGATTTACATGAGCAAATCTATATGGAGCAACCTACCGGTTTTCAAATTGAGGGGCAGAACAAAGTATGTTTACTCAAAAAGAGTCTATATGGGCTCAAACAAGCCAGTAGAGCTTGGAATGAAAAAGTTCATAAGGTTTTGGTTAACAATGGTTACAAACAGTTGAAGAGTGAACAATGTGTGTTCTACAAAGATAATTTGATAATAGCTCTATATGTTGATGATTTTTTTTATATTTAGCTCCAATGATCATCAAAAGAAAACGCTTTATGAATTGCTTAGTTCCAACTTTAATATAAAATTGCTTGGAGCTGTTACACAAGCTTTGGGTATGAAGGTCGAAAGGAACAGGGAGCAAGGGACTTTGAAACCGACTCAATCTGAATATGTGAAAAATATGTTGATAAAATTTGGAATGGATGATTGTCACAAAGTCGCAATTCCCATGGAAGTAAATTTTAATCCGCCAAAAGCTGAGAAGATTGATTCGAGGTTTCAATATCGGGAACTTATCGGGAGTTTGATGTATCTCGCTGTATGCACTCGTCCGGATATTGCATTTGTGTGCAGTAAGCTCAGCCAATATAACACTTGTTATAATGAGACGCATTGGGTTGCTGACAAACGCGTGCTACGATATTTATCGGGTACAACTGATTACGGACTCAATTTTAGGCGAGGTAGTAACAAATTAGAAATTTCATCCGACGCAGATTGGGCGGGGGATACCAACGATCTAAAATCTTATTCTGGTTTCGTGAGTAGATTTGGAATGAATGTGATAAATTGGCATAGCCACAAGCAAAACAATGTTGCTTGTTCTAGTACAGAAGCTGAATATTACGCTCTTGGTACGTCGGTAAAAGAAGCTAAATTCATACATCATTTTGTAAATGAATTGACACCGTTCAATTTATCGCGTGAGCCTATTGTTATTTATAATGATAATAAGAGCACACTCAAAATAGTTGAAAATCAATGTTACCGAAGAACCAAACACATTGACATACAACATCATTTTGTGCAAGAATGTGTAGAGCGTAAACTAATAAAGATATTTTATAAGCCATCAGCTGAGTTGGAAGCTGACCTATTCACAAAAGCCTTGCCAAAGGTTAAACACAATTTGTTTGTTAAGTGTTTAGGTTTAATTTAGGTTTCTTATATATATATTTTTTTGTTGTACTCATATGTATGGTGTACTCTTGCAATAATAGTTTTAGTTTACAACTTTATGATTGCTAGAGTAAGGGGCAGTGTTAGAAAACCTCTTTGTTTAATACTGTTCAAGAAGAAGAAACTATTTTTATTTGATTATTGTTTGATGTCAAATATGTCACTGATTTGTATTAACATTGAAAGATATCATTGATTATTTTCCTTTATATAAAATGAATTTTATTTCATAGTTTACTTCACATTACAATATTTTCTATTTTATCAATTTCACACTTTGGTGTTGAAGTCGGTTCCATTTTTTGGTATTTTTTTTCTATATAAGATACCTATATGACCTATATCATTATCAAACAAATATGTAAACTTACACAGCAATACACATGCCATCTTATGATGAATATTGATTAAGGTAGTGGTTGGACTTGTGCAGAGTCCGCCTGGGGAACCACCACGCCTTTGCCAGTTATTCAACAGTGAAGCAGTAGTGTGCAAACATTACTACGACGGCTGCACTAAAAGTATCGGGAATGGAATATTTCCACTGTTCCTGTCATATTAAAATATTTTTAATTGAAAACTCCTTGGTTTTAAAAATCGAATACCATTTATTTATTTAAAAAAAGATTATCTGTCTTGTCACAAGGTTTTGTCAAACTTGTTTAGTCGTTGAGAAAATGGAATTGACTCGAGAAAATTCAAGAGCGATGATTTATTATGACTTTCGAAGTGGTTTAACACAAAAACAGTGTGTTGACCGATGTTGATGATTTCTGCATTTGGTGATGAAGCCACATCCAAAACCACAATTTATCGCTGGTTTGCTGAATTTCAACGTGGACGTGTCAAGCTCAGTGATGATCCCCGTCACGGTCGTCCAAAAACTGCAGTCGCCCAAGAAAACGTTGATGCTGTGCGTAAGCTGATTGAGGAAGATCGACCTGTAAAATACCGCGAAATTCAGGCAATTTTAGACATTGGCATGAGTCAAATACAAATAATCTTGCATGAACAATTAGGTGTAAAAAAGTTGTTTTCCCAATGGATACCGCATTCGCTCTGTGAAGAGCAAAAAGCGGTTCGCGTTACTTCGTGCGTCAAAACTCTCAAAAGATTCCACGCAGGATCCTCAAATGCTGTATACAACGTATCAGGTGACGAATCCTGGATATACGCGTACGAACCCGAAACAAAAAACCGAGTTTGGGTGTTCGAAAATGAGTTAAAGCCAACAAAAATTGTTCTTTCACGGAGCGTTGCAAAAAAAGTGGTGGCCACGTGTGTCCCCAAAACCGGCCATGTTGCGACTATTCCTCTTGAGGGACAAAGAATGGTTAATGCAGAATGGTATGCTAGCATTTGTTTGCCACAGGTCGATTCTGAACTCCGTAAAGAGAACTGCAACCGCCGTATCATCCTCCATCACGACAATGCGAGTTCTCACACCGCGCTCAGAACAAAAGAGTTTTTAGAGCAAGAAAACATAGAATTATTAGATCATCCGCCGTACAGCCCCGACCTAAGCCCTAATGATTTCTATACATTCCCTAAAATAAAGAATAAATTGCGTGGACAGAGATTTTCATCACCTGAAGAAGCTGTGAACGCCTACAAAACGGCCATTTTGGAGACCCCAACTTCCGAATGGAATGGTTGCTTCAATGATTGGTTCCATCGTATGGAAAAATGTGTCAAATTTCGCGGAGAATACTTCGAAAAGCAATAAATACATTTTTAAATAGTAATGTTGTGTCACTTCCTTGATTCCCGAAATTTTCAGTGCCGCCCTCGTATATCGTTGAAGGGCAATGTTTCCAGTGAATTCCAGTCATTTCTCCGTGTAACAAGCACAGTACATTATCATGCAGGGTTTGAAACTTTCGTAGGTACTTTAAAATTCTGAACAGCGCTGAACTATAATTGGCACAGACTATGAGATACGATTATATATATAATTGGTAATAAGTAGGTATATAATTGCAAGCGTGACGCTTAATGTCAGGTGAGTGACTTTCTCGTCTCGTCACCGATACTGATAAAAAAACTATACCATTGCCTACAAATGAAATTCAAGACCATAGATTAGGTTCTAATTATTATCAATATTGTAATGTACTTTATGTTTATTTTATTTATGCTAAAAGTGCAATTTTGCTAAAGTTCTGGAGATTAGCGATAGATGTAGGAGAAATGCTATCAAACTAATGCAAGATTGAGGTTTTCATTTAATTATGGCCGTTTGAAGGATTTAGGTTACAGTTCTCCAAAAGAGCTTATATTTTACCAGTCTGTATACCGACGTAAGAAAACGTATTTGCTGTATATAGCAAGAATGGCGTAAGCAGACTGAACACACAGTTCATCTACGGCGCATTAGTGTGCAGCAAGCTAGAAAGTTCGATGTGTGTATGGAACCCGCATGAGGATAAATATATAGGTACTCCAGCTCGAACAAATACAAAAAGCGTTTCTAAGGTATAAGCATAAGCATAAGCATACTTGTATAAGCGTGAACACGGATATTATCCCTAGATGTATCCGACGAAGTTTTTATTGGGTTGTTTAGGCTACAACTCGTTGGAAGTCAGACGGGAGAAACTTACCGTAATGTGCAAAATTTTGCGTGGCGATATAGACGCACCTGGTCTGCTTGAGGAGCTGTGTCGATGTTTTGTATAATAATATGTATTGTATATCCAAATATAATCGCGGGAAACAGCACAGACTGTTTGCCGTGCAGTGGCCCATTCGGTTTTTCCCATCCCTCACACTTTTTTTCAACGCTATCCTGGCTGCCAACCCTGAATGTGATTTGTTTGAAGATGGATGGTCGGATTTAATGTTAGCGTGTTTGAGATATTGCGAAAGGGACGGATGACTGAATTTTATACATAGGTACTGACTATTAGTTTTTATTGACTAATTTAATTGATATCATTGACGAATTATTGTTATTTTATTTTTGTAATTATGTTTCATTTTAATTAATTAATGTAAATGGCCATGTCGTTTTAATTAATAATAATAATAATAATAAATAGATTCAGAAAAAAATTCTGCCTCGAATGGTCTGGGTCTCATATCGCTATGACGACAAAAAATTGAAAATAGGGTAATGAGTTAGTCTTCTCGGTACATCACTTTAATAGTACGTAATTTATTATATATTTCAAGTATCAGCATTTTTAATATCTGGAAATATACGGAACTTGGCTATCTCCAAAGAAGTCACTAAACTATGTATGTATAGGTACTTACGACGTTCTTCAGGTCTTTAAAATGAAAAGTCAATTGCTGTAAGTAGTGAAAAGCCTCTGGTACCTAATAACATGAACAAAAATATTTTCAATGCTGCTCATGAGTATTATTTTAACAAAACTGAGTTCCAAAATCATCTTTCAAAGAGAATTAAAAAGATATGTTTTTTTACCTTTTTAAAGTGTTTTGGCACTGGTGAATAGTTGCGTTTTGGCTACTTACAGCAAATATATTTTCTCCCATCGTATCGTCGCGAAGTAGTATTATTGTGTGTCGTATGCAGGAGACACGGAATAACATGTAAGTGAAAGTCGACTGTTATTTCTGGTTGTTTTTTTATAACTAATAGGATCGATTAGCTACCCTACAATTATTATCTCATGTTCAGTCAGAGTGATGCAGTTTAATGCGATAGTACATAGTACGTAGGTAAACTAAGCCTCCAATGTAATACCTACACCTTCAGATGCTTCATCACGGACTTTCCATCGTAACTGTTGTAGCAAATCAGAGGGCCACTAGAATGTCTTAAAAATGAAGTGCTGTAGAAGTCTTTGTGTTTGAGTTCGTCCGGAGAGTACCTACTGCTACCATACTTATTTCTTCCGTAATGTATATACTGTGTTCTGGTTTGAAAGGTATGGTTGCTTTCGAAGTTACAGGTACATGTGACTTAACAACTAAGTACATGTGGCAGGATTACGGGCGCAGTGCAGATCGTCATGACATTTGTGGTTTTCCTCACCTTCACCGAAAAGCTCAGGTCCCAGCTCGAGGAAGAATACAAAGCTGCAACTGCCTGGCCGGGTGCCGACCACCGCTTCCCCTGAGTGATGCGAGAATAGCGAAGTATGTAATAGCATTCAAACAAAACTATTCGAACGTTACGTCGACCTTGCTTCATTTGAAAGTTCTCTGAGATACAAAGGACGTTTTAGGACGCCGAGTCACTAAGGCACTGCAAGGCCTCCCGCCTTCCAATGAATTTCTACACGTGTTCCTAGGGGGTGCCATCAAGTTATTCCACTAACTTGAAAATATCTAATTTGCCGTCGTATACTACAACAGGGTCAATGCATCATTAAGGAACGAAACATCAGCTATGCATAATAGCTGTGTAATGTGTAGCGAATTCTATGTGAGGCTATGCATGTGTGTCATAATAATAGGTCATTGATACAACTATACGTTGAATAAAGTGGTGGCATCCCCGTCAGCAATAGTGGGGCTGTTGCTGCAGAGGGCGTCGACATCGAGCTCAGTTGTGCGAAGATGTTGCTGTGGTTGGTTCTGTGGCGGGCCTCTGCCCTTCTCCTCGTGATTGGATCTCTGAACATCGGCTTCTACTCGCAAAAACGCCAGTTCATGCCGTCGCATACCACTGAGGTATGTTACGATTGTATATCATGTTTAAGTTTTGAACTAAACTATTTACAGTTTGCGTATATTGTATAAATGCGTAAGTTTGTTTGTATGTCTGTCTGTTATGTTACCTTTTTACGATTAAAATACTGAAGTAATTCTTTGGAATACGTATATGATAATACATTGTAGATTATATTATATTATAGAATTAACAAACATGTACAGATTTCCTAAAATCATAAGTACGTTGATATTTGATTTAGCACAGGATATTGAAATTATTTTTAAGTGAACTTTAAGTGCCCACATATCAGTTTTAATTCGTAGTTAATCGCATATTTTATTTAGCATTCCCGAGATATTAATTTCCACATAGTTTTGGATTCATTATTTGTATATAGCACATAGTGGTGTTTGCTAAGATGATGCCACACACGTTTTTTTAAGGAGGAGATAATAAAATAGTGAGAAGGCTTCGGTGAACCTATTAGTTTGGAAATTAAATCGTCAATATCCCAGCACCAATAACTGTGCGATATGTGCCGAGACAACAGTTAATTACACAAAGTCGAATCCCAATTGAGCGAAAAGTGTTTAAAGCAAAAGCGTCAAAGTGACCCTTATCAAAGACAAGATGTATCATTCTCTAAGAGAAAAATATAATTGATGTGTTTTTCTTTATAAATAAACCTGCCATAGTCCCTAAATAATTCTTAGTTGCTCGAACTCCATTGCTGCTTGTTTATTGAAACTATTCACCTACTACTTTTCCAACCTTTAGTTATACAATCCGACTAACATATATCTGATTCTCCACTTACACTGTGGTACTCCTTGCGTGGTACGGCCGCTGCTGTCTATATCGAGTCGATGTAATGATGTCCGAGCGCATCGCGTTGATTGAATTGATGGATATGCTAAATTCGGGTACATCCCTAAACAGCTAGGGGTACATCCAACAAAGAAATAGAGCAAAATATTGAGTGGCGGTATTCTCCGTTCACGGATAGTTTCCTGCATGCCTACTCCGAAAACGAACTGCGTTTGACGGATTTCGCGTTTTCTACTGTGAAATTGAGTAATCACAAATACAGTCGAGGATGATGGCAGGTTTTTATTCATGGTGATTAATTATATTTGTATTTAGGTACTGTGTTATTACTTAGGTATTACTAGTAGATATGGGAACAGTAGAACAGTAGCGCTATTATGTATGTCAGTTGCTAACAAATGTTGATGGAAATTGCAAAAAATAGCGGCTCTGTCACTTTTGTCGGCACAGTCATCAACTGAAAAATTTTTTTTTGCTTAGCTATTATTATTAACCGGCAAAACACTCACGTTAAGGATCGAATACGTCGACCCGGGTTTCAAGCATGTCCGATGCTCATCTTCAGGGCGAGTGTGCAGTGGCGAGCCGGTCGCCACCCGGGTCGACGTATTCGATCCATAACGTGTTTTGCCGGTTAATAATAATAGCTAAATATGTGTCAAACTCACGAGAATTACAATACAAAAATTTTTTTGCTTGTCATAGACCCGCTAGTTTTGAAGATTTAAATCAGCATTTTTTAGCAACTGAAATAGATACATAATAGCCCTGCTGTTTCTATCCGAAAGTCGAAGTGTCCATTACTTTACTCACAGAGAAAGAAACTTTACTCATACAAAAAGAGAACAGAAGTGATATCTTTTAACTTAGTTGATGTTGTTCTGGAAACTCAATATTGGAAACATTATGCTTGGCACTAATTACTGAGTTGCAGGCAAAGAAAGTGTAAAATCAAAATAAAACAAGACTAAATCATTGAGCAGACGTCGTATCCTCGTATCCAGAAAACAACCCTGTCAGCTCAGCGCTTGGCTATGTTCAATTTCCTTTACTTGAAATCAAGTAAATGCATGGTGTAAAAACGTACAAAATTCATAAAAAAATAATGTGCACATTTGAATAAAAAAATAATCCGTCAATGTATGTGTATTTATAAATACTATTTTATGATATGTGTTTCAAAACAAATACAATAGAGAATAAAGGGAAAAACTGCTTTAAAGGTCAAATTAAGTAGTTAGTTTGATTTTTTTAATGTACTCTAGTATGTTAAAATAAGTTTGATTTCCGTCAATGTGTACTTAAAAGTCTTAAAAATGTCAAATGTTTTTTGTAGTTTTATTTAAATCGCTGCTTAAGAGAAAAACAGCTTTAAAATCCTTATTTTTTTATCGACATCATGATATATCATCATATAGCACCTTAAGTATTTAACCACAGTAACATGCAACATAGATTAACTAGGCGAACATAATGAAGCAATAGATGCCTTGTTTTATTTATCACCAACGTATTAGTAATATCAAAGCTAAGAGCTAACTCCATCACAGTTTTTATATTAATTATCCGTCGTAATATCAATTTATTTTAATGCAAAGTTCAATGGAACCGACAACCAAACAAAATGTTTGTAGATCTGTAATGTAACCATTGTTTCATTTGACGAAATCGTGAATACAGAAATTATTATTCATATTTCATCATCATCATCATCATTATCAGCCGGAAGACGTCCACTGCTGAACATATGCCTCCCCCATAGAACGCCACTTGGACCGGCTACTCGCTTCCTGCATCCAGCGGTTCCCCGCGGTTTTTATGAGGTCGTCGGTCCACCTAGCGGGGGGCCGGCCTACACTACGCCTTCCGGTGCGTGGTCGCCACTCGAGAACCTTTCTTCCCCATCGGTTATCAGTTCTGCGAGCGATGTGGCCTGCCCATTGCCACTTCAACTTGCTAATTTTGAGAGCTATGTCGGTGACCTTAGTTCTCCTACGGATCTCCTCATTTCGGATCTTATCACGCAGGGAAACCTCAAGCATAGCCCTCTCCATTACTCGTTGAGCGACTTCAAGCTTGTTAATGAGGCCCACAGTAAGGGACCACGTCTCAGTGCCATAAGTCATCACTGGCAACACACACTGGTTGAAAACCTTGGTTTTCAGGCTCTGAGGTATTGGGGACGAAAAGATGGATCGAAGCTTCCCGAACGCTGCCCATCCGAGCTGGATTCTTCGTGCGACCTCCTTGTCGAAGTTGGACCTACCTAATTGGACAGTCTGTCCCAGGTAGACGTACTCGTCTACAACTTCGAGTGTATCGTTTCCAACAATTACCGGTATAGGTGGAACATGGACATTGGACATGATTTTCGTCTTATCCATGTTCATCTTAAGACCAACCTGTTGGGAAACTCTACTGAGGTCGTTGAGCATGGTGCCGATATCCTCGAGCGACTCCGCCATTATAACTATATCATCGGCAAAACGAAGGTTAGTGATGTATTCGCCATTAATGTTGATGCCACATCCTTTCCAGTCCAAAAGTTTGAAAACATCCTCCAATGCGTTAGTGAACAGTTTCGGAGAGATGACGTCTCCCTGTCTCACACCTCTCTGCAATGGAATTTGTTCCGTACTCTGGTCCTGTAATCGGACTGACATAGTGGCCTTGTTGTATAAACACTTCAACGCTTCGATATACCTATAGTCAATTTGGCATCGCTGCAAGGATTGCAGTATGGCCCACTTCTCGATAGAATCGAAGGCTTTCTCGTAATCCACAAACGCTAGACACAGTGGCTGATTATACTCTTCGGTCTTCTGTATAATCTGCCGTAGTGTATGAATATGGTCTACGGTGCTAAAGCCTCTTCGGAAACCGGCTTGTTCGGGAGGCTGGAACTCATCAAACCTGCGTGCGAGACGGTTCGTGATGACTCTCGAAAACAGCTTGTACACGTGGCTCAAGAGCGATATGGGCCTATAATTCTTCAATAAGGTTTTATCACCTTTTTTGAAGAACAGCACCACCACGCTCTTGTGCCACGTTTCCGGTGTTTTGCCTTCGAAGATGACAGAATTGAATAACTTCTGGAGGACTAAAAGTATCGGTCTACCACCCGCTCTCAGAAGTTCAGTCGTAATTCCGTCCTCTCCTGGCGCCTTGTTGTTCTTAAGCTGTTTGAGAGCCATTCTAATCTCGTACAGGCTGATGTCCGGGATGTCTTCGGTATAGTGTCGGACTAACTTTGCTCTGGTGTCCTGAGCTGCTTCAGTAACGGGTTCGCGCGTCGAGGTATATAACTGTCGATAGAAGCTCTCAATCTCTCTCAGAATCTCAGGCTTGGATGAAACGATACTGCCATTTTCGGTCTTCAGTTTTGTCATTTGGCTTTGCCCAATAGACGAATCCTTTGCAAACAATTTAGAGCCCTGGTACCGCTCAATTGCTGCCGTAATACGCGCAGTATTATAAGCACGCAAGTCGTGTCGCATGGACTTCCAAATTCGTCTATTGAGTTTACCGTAGTCCGACATATCAACTGCGGACTGCAGTCTCATTTCGCTCCGTTCTGCCATTAGTTTCAGAGTTTCTTTTGAGAGTTTTTGAGCTTTCCTGCGGCGTTTTGTCTCACAGAATTCGGACAAAACCGCTTGGACAGTTTCCACCAACCCGTTGTTCAACTCATCCACTGTGTCGCATTCAGCTAAGCACTGAAAACGGTTTTGAAGTTCAAGTTGAAACTTTTCGGGGTTTTGGATTTGGTCACGATTTGGACGGAGCGTAGACTTCACCAGACGTGACCTCTCAAGCTTGACATTGATATTCAATGCGCCTCTTACGATGCGGTGATCGCTGCCGGTTTTTACCTTGCTGATCACAGAGACGTCATTGAATATGCGCTTATTGGTCGTCATGATGAAGTCTATCTCGTTCGTAGTGGAACCGTCGGGACTCATCCACGTCCACTTCCTGGATGGCCGCTTCATGTAGAAGGAGTTCATCATAAAGAGTCCCTCCTTCTCCATGAAGTCAGCCAGCCTCTGTCCCCTCGAGTTCCGCTGCCCGTATCCAAATGGCCCTACTCTCAACTCATCACGTTTTCTTGTGCCTAGCTTTGCGTTGAAGTCTCCCATTACAACAGTGAAGTAGGTTTCAGAAGTATGCATGGCCCTGGATATATCCTCGTACATACTTTCTACTTCATTGTCCGAGTGTGCCGAGGTCGGTGCGTATACCTGTATAACCTTCAGCGAATACCGTTTGGTTATTCTGAGTATAAGGAACGCTACCCTAGCCGACACACTATCGACTTTCACTACGTTGTTAACGAGAGACTTGCGGACGAGGAACCCGACACCACCCTGGGATTGTTGGTCTCCCTCCCGGTGGAAGAACAAGTTGCCGGAATTTAGAATTATCGTGTCCTGTCCCTGTCTTCGGACTTCAGATAATCCCATGACATCCCAGCGTAACTTGAGCGTCTCTTCCTCCAATTCGACCATCTTTTCGTCGGTCCTGAGCGTGCGTGTATTGTATGTTGCCAGGGCCAGGGGTCGTTTTTGGGATTGGTAGCCGGATCTCTGCCGGAGATTCTTCGCACCCCCTGCTCTACCGTTACAATGGCCGCTACCGTAGCCACGGATAGCAGAGCTGCCGGGAACTGGGGGCCGTGGTTTAATGTTAATTGTCATGGGGGGGATTTGCCTTAATGCACCACGCTTGGCAGGCGTCTTGGTGATCGCAGTGGATGTTGACGCAGACTGCGGGAAATGCTGCTGCCCATTTCCCGGATATTCCCTTAGCCGCCTCTTACGGCACCCACGGGAAAAGTTAGGGGGGGTACAATTCGAAGCCGGTACCACCACGGCAATATATATATATATATAATATTCATATTTACTGTTTTGAATTAGTGTTCTAATAGTTAGTATGGTCAAAACGGTTACCTATTAAAAGAAAAAAGTAGATTTCGTGTATATAAATGTCCTCGGCTACTGAGTTAATAAATACATTATTTATTATTATTTCCTGACTCACCATATTATTATGTGAAAGTTATGAAGATGGGCGTGGTGGGAATCGAGTTTTCCAGAAAATCCAATGCTTTAATGGCGGCTGCCCATTCCAAATAGCACGTAAAAAATTAAATCCCACACATGCTCGATTGAATTCAAGTCGGGCGAGCAGGCAGGTCAATCTAATCTTGAGATGGGGTATTCAAGAAGAGCTACGTTAACTAGTCCATCTTGACGTGCATTGTCATTAACAAACACGAATTGGTGTACATAATTGGTTCTATTTGGCCTGATAATTCCATCGATAACGGCTGATGTTTTGTTAAAATTCGCAATCTAATTATATTAAGATTATACAATCTTAATATAATTAGATTAGTGATTGTGCCGCACCAAAAATACACTGATTTAACATCTGTACACTAATAATTTATAAATAGGATAAATAATAAATATAGATTATTATCTATATTTATTATTTATCCTATTTATAAATTACATGAGACAGATAGATAAAGATAAAGAGACAGATTTGTATTGTTCAATAGATTTCCAAAACGAGGAGGTTCTCAAGTCGATGCGTATATTTTTTTGGATACTACTTGACTAATGTCAAAAATGAGTTCACCATTAGAATGCTACATTATATCTGAAAACAGGCTATATATTTGATTTATCATCATTAACATCCATCACCATACGAGTGAATGATTCATCACAATCATCCATCAACGCGGGTGAAACTGCGGAGCCCAGCTAGTATGTTATAAATAAGGTATAAATACTCAACTTCATTTCGAACGATTTAAATATATCACGGAAGTAGTTTACTTCGCGGGTTTATTGTGAAATAGAACAGCGTAACTTGCGTGATGTGGAATTAGGCATATACTTTCAGCTAAATTGATAACGTGTTAATTAACGGCCTTTTTAATTACTAGTGACAAGCTGCACGTACCACATTTATGTCCATGATTATGATATACGATAGGTAATACTGGTGGCCGTGTTCAGGAAAACGTATCAGTTGAAAATTCACACGCTATGTTGCACCTGCATGATATGGGTAAGCGACTGTGTTATTTGCTGATAATAATCCTCATTAATTTAGTTTTCTGGTATTGATAGTGAGATAGTAGGGTAAGCCAGTAGTAAACTGTATAGAAAGTGTGGGAGCTCATATTTTTGTGTAGGAAGTAAGCTAATTTTATCTACACTAAAATTAAAGGGGAAATATTTAATTGTTACTTTGTAATGGATAAACTCAAAAACTACTAAACCGATAAAAAAATATCTCACCAGTAGAAATCACCATTATTTCTGAGTAATATAATGATATATTTGATTCGTCATCATCATGCAGGGGAAACCGCGGAACGCAGCTCTAACTTTTTTATTTGGTATTCGAGGTATACAGGTCACTAATAACGTGATGCGTGAACAGAAACGATTCTAATAATTTTGATTAATATTTGGGAATAGTACGAGTATGTTTACGCTGCAAGTGCTTATTGTAAATTTATATGATTCAATAAAGTAAATATAATGTTTAAGTAACTTTTCATAACTGTTATATTTATTATTCATCTATGGACAATACGTTATAATATAGTTATAGTAAGCCGACAACCGACGGCGCTCCAAGGTGTTACGTGCGGGTGGGACGTATATTACAAGGGATAAATTATTTTCGGATCAATAAAGTAACTGTGATCAATCTTCCGCAATCTATTTTACCAGATACAGTTACCGCGGAAATACACGGACTGCTCGAGCAGTTAGCCAGTGATCAACATTCACGGACCGCCCTTGCAGATATAGTCAACAGCTTGAAGCTACCATTGATAACTGCTGGAGGAACTGGTATTAACTGCTCAATAAGTCACGATTTCAATTAAGGGGCGGGTAACGCGCGCGACGTGGAATGAAGAGCGCGAGCGGAGGTAACTGAGTGAGAGCAGTCGACAGCTCATGCAGCCAGTGTATGCCTGGCGACTGCTTGACCGCCAACCACCCGAAGCATTTGCTACTGGTCGAGTGGTTTCGTGTATGTGTGTACGTAGTCTTCTACGTACACACATACACGAAACCTGTAGTTCACTGTGCAGTCAAGCTGCTCGTGTATCTGGGGCCTTACAATATAATTTTATTTTCCCGTTTACATCTGTTATAATGTTATTACTTAGGTTCTTACCTACATGTTTGTTTTAAATTGTGCACTGAGTCGTTTTTTATCATTTAACTGACAAAATAAGCTAGCGTCTATTGTTATAGTTAGTTGTCATGCACTTGTGCGAACTAAAATACGCAGCGAAAACGCATTGTGTACAGACTTGCAGCGAGTTAATGAACTTATTGTACCCGTTATTGTGTTGCTAATGGATGATCGATCGTAATCTGTTTAGCAGCCATGTACAACTATTTATTAAATTATTATTATTGAATCACGCCATAGATCTACCATGCATTTATTCTCTATTTTCCAATTTCTCTATTTTCAGATGAACTGCTACGAGTATTCCAGACTCGGTAATCACAGATTTGGTAGAGCGTATAACGAAGGTAAATTTTAATATATTGAATAATTATCATCCAAGTTCACAAGATTTAGAACGCAGGTTGTAAACTGCATCTGAATCCACCGCCAACCTAAAATATGAACGTGTTTGTATGATGTATAAACTTAATTGAATAAACAATGACTTAGTGTATTTTTGTCTAGAATGGCGCTCCCGTAAACCAGCAGCTAAAATGGGTACATATTTTTCTACATCTTATCCAATGCAAGTTCTCAACGCCAACAAGATGATGACTCGAAGATTGGATAAGCTGTTTCCCAAAGAGGATGATCTTGTTAAAGAACACGCGAAGCTCGTACAGGACATCAACAGTCTGAAACAAGTGGTTTTCATCGCTCCATTTGACGATACTAGAGATGTGCAGTACGATGATTCTATTTTTCACGAGATAATAGAGACGTCTTCGACTACTACGATGCGGCCGACATCACCAAAATCCATCTTGAGAGAGAGGCCAATAAAATCGACGTCCTTCCCTATTATCTTCCTCGGTGGTGAGACCACTCGTCAGATTGTCAGAAGCCAGCCAATATCTTTTCCAAAGTCCTCCATTAACCTAGTGGGCACAACGACATCTCCGCCTTTGAAGCACCCATATCCTTTTGTAATGCACAACCCTTCCGAAAAACCAATCAGATTGTGCATGCCCACCATTCCTGCATATCCCGCGACCACAAGACGGCCTAGTCTTTGGGAGAGATTGATATCATCCATTTTACCAAGATCGAGGTTGAAGTAATGTGAACAAAAATAATTAGTGTTTAGTGATATATTTAAACAAGTTGCACTTTAAAGTTTAACACACAAAATAATTGGCTATCGCATTGTATTGTCAATATCAAAGTTACTAAGTTACCTAGTAAGTATTTTAAGTTTAATTATAAATGTAAGTATTGTATAATGAATAATCTTATCGTGCAATTATAATAGTAACTAGAATGTTCTAGCTGTTTTTGTTGGTACACGGAAGTCGCATACTTCCCGTTGTTATTTCATCGTTGTTGTTCTGAGCTGGGACGCACCGGTGCGCCGCGAGGGAAGAAGAACGGTGCACCTTGTTCAGTACACTATCGAGAGTAAACGAATGCGTGTATTGGAGTCGTTATTCGCGTGTCTTACCTCTCATTACCGATACCGATTATGTATTGTATTCTTTTTTCTGTTTTTCGCGTCAGAATGGAAAAGTTGAACGTCTTGTATGACGAAATAATTATTTTACAAGGCTTATATCACAATTGTCTCATTCCCGTGCGCTATTAGCGCAGCATAGAAAGTTAACATTTTTAATCAAGCAGTATCTGTTCTACATAATTAAATATATTATATTATTGCAGTATGTAAATGCGTGTTAGAGTGTAGCGTCGTAGAGTGAATAATATGAATATGTAAGGAGAGTTGAGAGAGATATGTTGAGGTGGTTTGGGTAAGAAGTAATTTATGCCTTTGGTATGTAGAAAGTATGAACAAAAGAAGCTAACAAAATAAGTATGAGCGTGAATAGAACGCTTGGAAAGGGAAACCTTTGGATACCATATGATCAGTTCTGGAAAAAGGTCAGGTTAAAACTACCTTAAAACTATAATCACGCTACGATAAAGAAGAGAATAACCCAAAAGGGCATGGCATGATCGTTGTGACGTGAAGTCCTCCGGAAAAGAGGACAAGTTTTTTGGCCAAGTTGTATTCTCCAAGTGGGCCCCCGAACACGCTCATTTGGTTTGTCGGACCCTCTACCAAACATCCTATATAAAATTAACCTCTATTTCTCCTGGTCACGCTATAACTTGAGGACGGACGGAACAATCTCTAATTATTTTTTGTCGTGTTAGTTATTGTCAGGAGAATGTTCTTATGAAAGAAAAACCAAGAAAAGATGGAAGGTTATGGCAAGACCGTAGGCCGAGCCTAGTACGCGAACGGAGTCGCGGGCAGTCGCTAGTATATTATATTTTAAAATTTTACTTCTAAGGGGCCGTCCATTAATCACGTGAGGCTCGAAATGGGGGGAGGGGGGTTCCGTAAAAATCACGAAATATCACAAGGGAGGGTTAAACAATACTAAAAAAACATCACGTGATTAATGAACGGCCCCTAAGGAGGGTGAATGTTATTGTAATGTAATTAATAAGCTTGTCTATCTTTATTTGCAATTCTTCATAGCTGTCATTATTGTGCCATTTCTGTCATTATTGTGCTAGATCACAAGAAGCTGTAATGAACAACGCTGGCGCATGTCCACCGCCAGAAACATCTTTTACTTAATTTTAGTTAGTAGGTTACTTAGTTTGCCTTCCTCGTTGAGTCTTTTTTTACTGTGTGCTGTCTGTGGTGACCAGTACGATTTAAGAATAAACCCTCTTCACAATACCCGTATCTACTCTGTACCAAGAGGTTTTCTACAACGGATCTGATGATCTGTTATGTTTATGTTATGTTTATTTTGATTAAGGATTAATCCTTCTTATACTGTAATAATTAAAACAAAAGATTTATAAATATAACTGAGGTAGGTATATTAACGTCTCTGGGACGCAAAGGATTAATTCCTTGGGATTTTCATACAACAGTACCTCCCGGGGATATTGCCTTACTTTACGTCGATATTGCATGATATGTAATTGGACATCATCGAGTAGGCCTACCATAAGCCCCTTATAGCAGGACAGTTAAGCGTTTTATTGAGCTGTCCTGCAAATTCGTACTATGGCGGACTCTAACAGGCCAGCCAACTATTGCCCACGTGACCTAGCCGGCCAGCAAAGGGCGGCCTGCAATTATATAATAATAATAATAATAAGCTTTATTCATTACAAACTTAACTAACTTAAATTAACAAACACATAACTTATGATATTTTGTTGTATAAGTTATAAATCCTTGAAAGTCATTGGCACCCAAACTAGAATTACTCTGTGGTATGGCATGCCAACGTCTTCCTCCTAGACAGAATACATACTTAAAATGTTATATAATTACAGATTATGCGATTTAAGTTATTTTGCAATACTAAAGAAACGTACATTCAGTTTGAAATTAGGAATCAAAGGTTGCAAATAAAAAATAATTGAAAAGTAAACATAGTTACTATGAGTTACTAGAAGAAGTATATAAAAAAAACTCATCTCGTATTTTACGCGCTCGAACTGTTTTAATTTACCCTACAGCTATGCCGCTATTATTTAGAACTCCCATAGTACTTCTAAGTGAGCATAACTAACACGACGGCGAGGTGTAGACGCGGCCATAATTCCAAGTTGAATAAATAAGAATTCACACTTGAAACACCGCCTTGGATATTGTAGGTAGATAATAATCATTCGGGTCGTTTCTCTGAGAATCCTAGATTGGATGTGTTCTAATATTATTACAAAATATTTGTACCTTGTGTAACTAATGTAGCTTGAAATTAATTCACTAAATGAATGTCACAAACTCTGCTGGACCCCTAAATCCTCTATATATATATAAATCCTCTATGAATATTATTATAACGTATTTTACAACGCCTGTGAATATATATAATCCAATACTTTATACTGAACTAATTTATAAATCAGATCATTAGGTTTCAATATAAGCTAATCTTAGTTTCAGAACATAACATAAGCCAACATAAATGAAAGAGTAAGAGCGTTATACAAAGTGGTAGAGCGTCATCTCTTTCACGCAAACTGTCAGAGACAATAATTTAGGGCCCTTCTTAGCCCTAGCAGTTCAAACGGATGTCAGTGAAATGAAGTTCATGGTACGATTTTTAGCAGGTAATTTGGGATCCTTTTATTGAACTGCTCGGAACTTGACAAATAATCTGAAAGTTTATGGTAGGCCCGCAGGTGGTATGAAAAGACTATTTAGTACTTGTATTCCTTTTGACAGTCTTATTAGAGGTCAATCCCGCTACTCAAAGTGTAGTGAAGGGACAAAATATGTAGAAATCTGAAGGAGCAAGGTATACGGCGGATGCATTAGCATGCACCTTATTTAAAATCAGAACACAACACAGGAATAAGAAGTAAGTATTGGTAAGTCCGTGAGGCAAGTAAGTAAAATCCAACACTTTACAATTGAAGTTACGTAATCACACATAATAATAATTGCTAGTTGTCACCTGCTAACAACGCCCGTCGTCAGCGCGTTTCATGATCTGAGACAGTGGAGAAAGTTAGTTTTTTTGTTAACTCGCGCCGTCTCAGGAATGTCTCATTGACGCACATAAGAACTATTACAGATATTATCTAATATCTTGTAATCTTACTGTGTACTTGGGAATAACAATTGGAACGAAGCAGCTTCCTTGCGTTGTGGTTTAAAACTGCTCTCAGCTTTGAGCACGTCTATAATTTATCATGTTTTAACTGAACTGACCAACCTATAACCATGATTAAACTTATACGTGTAAATATGGAGACTTTTGGTAATGTTGGCGATTGTTACAACTACCAACACGACGGAGAGAAAAGCTAGCTGCCATATATCGATCGCTAGTTAAGTCAAATCGACACAGGTCATGGGTCCGGAGGTATACAACAGGCTTCCTGAGAACTTTAAAGACCACGTTAAAACGTTACCCCGGCATCCAATTTAAATACCTATTAGAGTTTGAAAACTATCGTGAGTATCACATTATACTAATGTAAAGATACCGGCTTCACTCGCAATTTAAATATCTTTAAATCAAGACTAAAGCGCTGGCTTATCAGTCATGCCTTCTACAGCTATGCTGAATTTTTAAAGAAAATTTCAAAATGAAAACTTTTTGATATAAAATAATTTTATTGTAATTTGTTATTATCATAGGCATATCTATGAAATTTATATGAATGTGTTTATTTCTAATTAATTATTGATTTAATTTACTTATATTGAGGTATTTTAATTATTTAATATTAATAATTTTATATTAGTTATTGACTACATATATTTATTGTAAGTTACATACTGTACCGTAGGTCATCCATCGAGAAGTCGGACTGACGACCCTATAAAGGTAGCAGGGCGACGTTGGATGCTGGCCGTTTCCAACCGCTCCTTTTGGAAATTTGTGGGGCGGCCTATGTTCAGCAATGGACGTCCTATGGCTGAGATGATGATGACATACGGTATTACTACATAGTTTATGTACTGAATAACTGACGTGTATAGATGTATATCAATAAATGAATCTGAATCTAAATATGTTATTCGTAATGATGTGGCAAAACACCATTGAGAAAACCAAAGTTTTGGCTAATTAGGAAAAATCGTGGCGTTCCTAAAGAATAGTCTTTGTATAGTCGCCCTGCAATAAGATGTATACATTCCATAATTGAAATATGATACGCAGTACTACATTTACAAAAAAATATAATGATTATTTGAAGCTGTAAAATAATAAACATAACTTTATATTGGTATAATTTTGATGTTGATTTTAATGAATAAAAATGCTAAGGCACTTTTGAAAATTGCGAAATGTATACTGCTTCTCGTATTTTATTGCAGGCTGTACATAGGTGTTCGTAACGTTGCACGGGTGTAGGTAAGTAGTAAAAAATCATGGAAAGCTGTTTTTGTGTTTTCTTCGCCTATCGCCTTATTAGGTTCTAGTAATGTAACCACAACTTAACTAGAACGTAACTAATGGAGGATCCCAATAATTTATCTATCCACAGTTTTCCTTATTACGGATAGAAATTTGACAACGTCCATAATAGTAAATAGATAAATAACATAGTATAAAGATGCAACAGTAAGGAAACTAAAGCCTTACGTGATAATAAACTTACACGTGACCGCTCGTCTTGACGCGGCCTCACTACTGACAGTGACAGCACCGCGACAACCGCTTAGGGCTCTCGTCGATACGCATGTTTGTGTGAGTGAGTCGCTTCGAACCACAGACCATATAACCACTTGACTGCTCATTCGGCTTCCCCTCAGCTGCCAAGACTATGACAATAAAAAGCTAACGTATCGAACCAACACGTCAGTACCAGTTTGACTGAGCGTGGAGAACAAGCGGATGAAAAATAATTAAAACAAATTCAATTATGCCTTATTGTTCAGTAAAGTGGTACCGAAAAAACAGGTAGACATCCAGGTATGCAAAGGATGGAATTACATTTCACAGATAATTTTAGTTTATTAATTATTGGAAGAAAACAAAACACACAAATGAAGTAATTAAACAGTGACTCAAATATATAAAAAATATGGGAACGCGTTGATGTCTTTTGCCGTCCCGTACTGTTCTTTGCAGTTGTAGATAACGCCGTCTCTTTTATTCACTGGCACGTGTAAATTAGTGCGGTACTCCAATATTAACTGGCAATTTATCGATTGTATAAATCGACTGTGAGGAAAATAATTCTTCTATACAATATATTCATTATACACTCGAGAGCAATGAATCCGGGTCACTTAAAGAATGTTAAAAATCTCGGAAACTAAAAATGATAGGTTAATGCAATAAATTGTATTTAATAGACAATTTAATACTCCTTAAACGAAAGTAAAAAAAAATATGAGTCACCATACATTTTACTAACACAAAATTACATAAAGAAAAAAACTGCTGATCTCTCCTTAAAACTAAAATAGGAAACATGAGATTTTTGAACTTTATTACGATTTTCTTGAATTTTAATACTTCGTATTGCCTCCTCGTGCTTCCATTACTGCGTTTACGCGGTTTGGCATGCTGTACACCAAGTTCCTTATACGATTTTGGGGAATATTCTCCCATTCCACTGTGAGAGCAATTTTGAGCTCACGAAGCGTGATTGGGGGAGGGTTTCGTTGTTTTACGCATCTGCCTAGCTCGTCCCAAGCATGCTCGATCGGGTTGATATCCGGGCTGCGCGCTGGCCACTCCATACGAGTAATGTTCATCTCTTGAAGGTAGTCATTCACAATCCTACCTGTATGAGGTCGGGCATTGTCATGCATAAATATAGCATCCTCACCTAAATTGACCATAAATGGACCAACGTGATCATTGAGGATTTCTTCCACATATCTTTCGCTAGTTAAAGAGCCGTTTTCTATGATCACCAGCTCTGTGCGACTTTCAGAAATTCCGGCCCACACAAGTACAGACCCACCACCGTAGGCTACTTTTTCTTCGATGCATGCTTGCTTGAATCTTTCCCCTGGTCTTCGATACACTCTGTGTCTTCCATCGTGCTTGTAGAGCATAAATTTTGATTCGTCGGAGAACATAACTTTTGACCAATCTTCAATACTCCAATTTACGTGGCTCTGGGCATATCTTAGTCTTGAAATACGATGCCCACGCTCCAGTTTAGGGCCGTTTGCAGGTCTAAGGGGTTTTAAGTTAGATTCAGCAAGCCGACGTCTTACTGTCCATGCACTTGGGTTACTTCCTCCGAGGCGTCGAAACTGATTTGTGAGTTCAGTTCCTGTGAGAAAGCGATTTCGAAGCATGGTGTTCACCAAGTATCGGTCTTCTCGTGCTGTGGTACACCTGGTTCTGCCCGTTCCTGGTCTGCGTAGGTTAGAACCAGTTTCTTCGTAACGTCGGAGAACTCTTTGTACTGTTGACAGCGACACACCGACAGTCCTGGCTGTATCGCGCTGACTCCGGCCGGTTTCCAGCATTGTAAGTATTCTGGTGCATTCTTCAGGCGTAAGCGACATAATTTCAGCTTGAATAATGAATATAGAGCACTATCAACATGGTTTATGTACCCACATAAATGACAGATTACAAACAAAAGCAAAACCAAATGCTGTAATTTCGTAGTTCCATCTTCGAAAGTGGCCCTTTTTCAAATTTGTTTTTTTTATGATATAACTTTACAATAACTAAGAAGTTTTAAAACCTTCATTTAAGGAGTATTACATTGTCTATTAAATACAATTTATTGCATTAACCTAGCATTTTTAGTTTCCGAGATTTTTAGGATTCTTTAAGTGACCCGGATTCATTGCTCTCGAGTGTATATTAAGAGTGCGTAAAAATACAAATAAATATTCGGTGTTTTATTTATATATAGTATTGTTTTATTTATTTATACCTTCATGTTATCATCAATTACGTAGTAACATTAATATATCTTTATAGTATTAATTTAATAAGCACTAACGCCTGCTTTAGCGATTTCAAACATTGAAATTTTAAAAACAACAATTACAAGGGCTGCGATGTCAATACGAAAGTTTAAGTATTTCTAAATAATGCTTCTTTCGGTTGGATGGTACTGTTAAACTGTCCAATGGATGTCGCTCCGTCCCCGCAAGACGGTTAGTCAAATAGAGAGTTAAAATTCTATGCTCGGACCAGAACCTCGGTGGCCTAGTTGGTCAATGGCGTCTGACACGGAGAGTCAGAAGACGAGGGTTCGAATCCCGTCCGAAAATGGAATTTTTCTCTCTATAAATTTCAATATTTATATATCTTATCTAATAATAATGTAAATAAACACGCGAAATAAAACCCGAGTGTAATATGAAACATAATGATAATGGTCTTAAAATGAAGTACTATGGACATATACTTAATATATTTTTAAATAAAATCACTATACCTAGCACCTACTCTGTTTGTGCCTCTTTAGGTGACTATTTAGTTTGACTAATTGGATAATTCTACTACTTCTTCTCTGCCCAGCTGGTATCTTTTTATATGATTTAACACATAGTTATTTTTAACAATAACATGGAACCGGCTTCTAAAAGTAAAAAGTGCGAGTCGGTCAGAAATATATATAATTTGGAGGTCTCGTCCTTACATTGACAAATTTTACGGTAGTACAAATCCAGTATTGTATAGAATGAGGTGTTGTATCCTTGTATCCTAATGACTGTATAATATACAGTGCCAAAAAAGTATATAAATATAATCTAATTGTTTTTTTTTTAAATCATTACTTAATCACATTTTGTGTAAAGGCTTTGGATACTTTGTACAATTAAAACTATTTTAAAATTATAACGATGTTGTTTTACTGTGGTCAAAAATATATAATTATTTGATGGTGGTATTAAGTAAGTACTTACATACTGAATAATCAGTAAGAATACGATAAACAGTGATAACTATTTTTAAAACGCAAGACATACATACTCAGATCAATGTGTTCTGTTTCACCGTGAAACATCGAATGAATTATTAAGATAATTTCATTTATAGAAGTTTTTTTTACATAACCTTATTTGCTTAATACTTACATACATATTTCAGATCCTTGAACAGTTAAGGTAAACGATGATTTGTAGTGAACTTTATCGACAACTAAGGTGATTATATAATGCTGTACCACAACACTATTTAGGTACTATGAGTAGAGCTACATTTTGAGCCGGCCAATCAAAATCCTTTTTTGTACGTAGCCCCCCGACCCGCAGTGGTGACTTGTGTTCTTAGAAGAAATTGAACTACACGCAGTCAAGTGGTTATATGGTCTGTGCTTCGAACGGTAGTTTCCGTACTGTTTCTCTATATTTATACTGTGTAAATAGTGTCTTATGTCTATCTCTTGTAGCGTAAACCGACGATAGATAGATTATTGGCACCGGCCATTAAAGACGTACGTGACTGTTGCAAGACTGGCTATTTGAATAAAAATACAATCACTTGATGCAACTAATAATTACCAAAAACGACTACTGTCTACTTATAAAGGAATAAAACTGGTCAAGTGCGAGTTAGACTCGCTCACCAAGGGTTCCGTACATTACGAAAGCATCTCACATTATTTATCTACTAGGTAATGATGTATTTCTTTGTGATGTTGCACCACCGTCCATATCAGTCATGTATTCGCTATCCATCCAATGGTTGTCTGGAAGAGATCGCTTTTAGAGATAAGACCGCCCATTTGTGCCTAGTAGTTAAGTTGTTTCATTATTTTGTGATTTATTTGGTGCCAATAAAGAGTTTTTGTATTGTATTGTACTCGTATCATGTAGTCTGATATACTTCCTTAATATATCTTATATAAAATACGTATTTAATGTGGTTGATAGGTATATCATAAACATTATTTACGTATTCAGATTTTTACTTTGGTGCCTGCTGTAAGATATTGCTTGTAATCAAATTTCATGATTGAAGGTCAACGGGAAGTAGGTACCGTATAGGTTTTGATTCCCTTGTGAAATTGCAAAATATGCCAAAGTGCAACATAAATTAAAGTACAAGTTTATTTTTTTACAGCTGGCAGAGACCGTAGACCCTGAGTAATATATAAATTTCAACCTGATAAAGACCTTTACTGTCATATGGACAACAACGTGACGTCATATAAGGGTTCCTTTTTCTTTTTGAAGTACGGAACCCTGAAAACAGTAGGTAACGGTTAATAATTCACCAACTATTACACGTCAAAACTCGAAACACAAATCTAGGAATCCGTACAATGGTAATAATTATAAGCTTTCCTCAGCCATCCTTTAACGTACTTATATATATTTTTATACTTCTGTTTTATAATTTTCCAGACGAGGAAACGACTCCATAGAGCGCCTAGTCGTCCAAGGCAAAGTGGATGGCACCAGACCGCGCGGTAGATCACCGATGCGATGGACCGGCCACATCAAGTGTGCGGTCGGTGGTTGCATGCATGATTGCACCAGTATTACCGCTAACGTGCAAAAATGGCGAAACATCGTGAGGCGTATATTTTCTGAAGAAGAAGAAGACTATAATGTATATTTCTGGCGTTATACTACTAATTATTAAGAGTATACACCAGCGGTACCATTTTTGTGAAGATGGGGAGCTACCCAGGCCATCGTAGGATAGTATGGATTTGCTAAAAGGGATCATGTCAACTACGGAACGCGTCATCTCTGACCCATTTCTTGCATGTGACTTCGATCCTTTTGTGCACTCTAAAATATTAGTCCAGTCAAATTAGGATAAAGTATGGAAATAATACTGACAGTAGTAAATTCTTCTGGAATCGTTAGGATACACAGCTAGGAGTATCTGCCCGGCTTTGCACCGTTTCTAGTACCTACGGAACCATGTTAAATATTAGGTATAAACTTTAACAGGCTGTTAATTAGAAGAATTCAAAGAAGTTGGAATAATTTATTGTATTTATGAATATAGGCTTCCTTTATGTTTAGTGACTTAGAGTGAAAAAAGTCGTGCGACATACAGAATATTGGTAAGTTTTTTTTATTTGCAGCTCTAGGAAAGTTGCAAACTTAAAATTAAGTATTTATAAGCATCATAAACGTTCAGATAAATTTGCACAAATGTGCAAGTTACGGATCATATCTTTTCAACCGACTTCCAAAAACAGGAGTATTTTATCAAGTTGAAGTGTATATTATTTTTATGTATAATCACGTATAACTTTATTTTTTTATATTTTACACTGTAGTCCGATTTTAATAATTATTTCTTTGCTTGGTAGAGTATACGTCCAAGGTAGTCCGGTCAATCGGTTTTAGAGTTAAAAACCAATAACTGAAAAGTGTTTCATCTACCTCGGTGATATCGTAATTGATGTCATCGAGCTAGGTGAACCCTTTTCAGTTATTAGACTGTAATTAAAAAATCGGTAGACTGAATTTAATAAAATTTATATGGCATTACTTCAGACGTATACTAGAGTAAAAAAGAATTATTAAAATCGGACTACTCTGCATTATACATAAAAATATATACACCTCGATTTGATACAATACTCCTGTTTTTGGAAGTTAGTTGAAAAATACTTAGTAAGAAGGTAGATTATTATTTTAAGTATACTATAAAAATATAGTGATCGCCACTCTTTCCTGAATGAAGTTGTGCAAGTTCAAAGTTTTTACTAGTTCTAACCCTTTTCCGTAGGTTAAGTTTCTTAGGAATTGAGTTAGGCATGATTTTTAAAGCAAATTAAACCATAATAAAATAAAAAACCCACTGTCGCGAGTTATTTCCACTCTTTTGCAAAATATCGCCTAATTTGACCGGACTATATATACAATAAATGGGTGAATGTACGCACTGTCTTCTTAGCATCTAGAATCTAGCAATGTATGCTTAACCCTAACCGAGCCCAACAGTTTAATTTATTTTTCAAAACTCCCCTTTAGAAAGTAGATCGATTAAAATTTGATGAAAATGCCCGAAATTTCCCACATGAGGAACGTCAGTAAGGGATTTACGGAATGAGCGGCCATTTTAATGTGTACCTACACGAACATTGTCCATGAACCAAGTTACTGTTCCAATCCGTTCAGCTTTTACGACGGTAAATAGTACCTTATAGTTACATCACAACACTAACATAATTTCGCATTCGAATATTAGTAAAACATATAAAATATGTCATTTTATGATACTTAAGGTGACAAAAAGACAATATACTGCATTTTGTTTTATATTTGGTATAATTAGCAATAAACGATATGTAAACAAGGACTTAGTAACTAAACGTTAACAATCTGAGTCGACATTTTCTTCCAATTTATAAAAAAAAAACTACCAAGTTATTTAATAACATAAAACTAAATGTATATCTAATAAAATCATGACAAATACTTATTTCAATGTTGTGACTTTGTAGGTCTATTCCACTTTATTATTATTATCATCTTATTCCATTTATATCACGTTTGTTATCCTGTCCTTTACAAATGTTTGGTATAACATTATAAATAATAATAACAGTGTGAGGTGAATGGCTCATGCAGCATTATTAATGATGAAAGCCGTGCGATCCGTCGACTAGTTCGTCGACAAGGTTGTTTTTCCAACGTTTCTTGTCATCTCGTCATTTGTTTCACTGATGTTGTCAAAGATGCAACGATGTTTGCTCTTAGAGAATCGCACGGATGGTATCAGCTCAGATATCGGGATACTTGCTCGTTATCAAATATTAATCCAGATCACTTAAATATATCTTAAAATACTTAAGTAATAAGTTATAAGATATGGAACTTAGCTTCTATAGCTAGCCCGCAGTGATTCTGGGTCATCGAAAACTATTTCAATATAGATACATAATATTTGATTACAAACTGAGACTGCGAATCCTTCATGTGTTGCCTGCACGAAGGCTGCATAGATACGCTTAAACTTTACTACTAGTGGGGACAAATCGGTAGATTTACCACAAAGAAAACGTTTAGTTCTATTAAAGCTGCCAGAGTGAGAAAGCCAATATAAACCAAGGTACACGTGAGTCCAATTTTCCAGTCCAACTGGAACTTGTTGAGGGCCAGACTGCCATATAGAGCGAATAGAGTAGACAACAGGGAGATGGCGCTGTATGACAATCCGCTTGAGTTTATCGTTACCTGAGAAATTATTTAAATAGATTAATACGAGTAAATATGTTTTTATTGTCACATCGATTTATGCAAAAGGCCTTTATGTTATTCTGAGATAAAAACATTAAAAATAAGAGGTACAGTTACAATTAAACTAATAATCTCTAGCAGGAAAACTTTAGATGTAGGTGACTGTGGGGGACAATTTGGAAAATTGTTTAAAAGATGGAATATGAAGATGGAAATAGTTTCAAAATCGGGGAACACCAATATATTATTTATGTTGTCTTGCTTTTTAATTTGGCGTTCTTGGGTACTTCCAAATTATAGGTATTTTTAAGTTTTGTTTTTGACTTGTGCCGTATGGTGGATTATAAAAATGCAAAAAAATCTCAAAAGTAAAACTTATACATTTTGAGATTGGGGTGATGAGGTTGGTATTGCAATACTCGTTTTTGCTACTATTTAATAAGTTTTATTATTTATTGTCAGACTGCTAACGATCTAATATACAACACTAGTAGCATTAAAATATTACTATTACATTTTTCGATAGTTTACATATATTAATATTTAAAAATGTTTAATCATGTCAATCACAAATTATAGTAAATAAAGAAGATATAAGATAAATTATTTCATACAATTAATGTCGGTATTAGGCTAGTTAGAAGTGTTTCATAGCTTATAATCATGAAACTTATACTTTATGATGTAAACCACGTCTCTTATAGGCATCCTACTACGTCATTCTGATTTTCTTGGAGCAAGTCTTCGATTTCCAAATATCTATTTTAAATATTAACTATATACGTTATATTTTGTTATAAATATTTACGACATTGGAATGCAAAATTATCCTTTCTTGTCGGGTTGTTACTCATTTTGGAAATTTATATAATGATCAGTTAGATTGGATTTCTGTTTGTGTTTTGATGAATCCATGAGTATAAATTTTTTGTTTGTAAGTAGTTGTTATTACTTTTATCGAAGAAACTATTTGTTAATCTGTGCTATATCTTTGGTACTTGATTGGTAGTTCGTACCGGTAATTCATAACTTAATGTAGCTATTCTTTTGTTTGTATGTCCTCCCGTGCAATTCTTAATGATTCATCGTTGCGCTCGTCGACGAGCTCACCGATGTCAAATACTTTGAGATATCGCCCTTGAACTTAAGGTTGATTGATGATTTTCCAACGTTTCTTGTCAGCTCTTCATTTGTTTCACGGATGTTGTCAAAGATGTAACGATGTTTGCTCTTAGAGAATCGCACGGCTGTATTTGCTTAACTTTCTCTTTATTTCCAGCACTTCACATTGTTATTTTAATTTGTGTATTTGGCATATCACAGCTCGCAGCTCGGTCAAAGACCCAAGAGCCAAGCTGATCCGACATTATACCGAAGATATCCCGGACATCAGCCTGTACGAGATTAGAATGGCCTTGAAACAGCTTAAAAACAACAAGGCGTCTGGTGACGACGGTATCACATCTGAGCTTCTGAAACCGGGTGGAACACCGGTACTTAAAGTCCTTCAGAAGCTCTTTAATACCGTCTTACTCGAAGGTTCAACGCCAGAAGCATGGAACAAAAGCGTGGTGGTGCTGTTCTTCAAGAAAGGTGACAAAACTTTACTTAAAAATTACAGACCCATCTCGTTTTTGAGCCATGTTTATAAGCTGTTTTCGAAGGTCATAACGAACCGTCTCAGTCGCAAGTTTGATGAATTTCAGCCTCCGGAACAAGCCGGTTTCCGAAAAGGCTATAGTACCATAGACCACATCCACTAGCTACGGCAAGTTATACAGAAGACCGAAGAGTATAACTTGCCTCTTAGCGTTTGTGGACTATGAAAAAGCCTTTGATTTGATCGAGACGTGGGCAGTGCTTGAGTCTCTCCAGCGGTGCCGTATTGACTATCGGTATATTGAAGTGCTGAAGTGTTTGTACAAAAACGCCTACATGTCAGTCCGAGTACAGGGGCAGAGTTCGAAGGCAATTCCATTGCAAAGAGGCGTGAGACAGGGAGACGTTATATCCCCGAAACTGTTCACCCCTACATCGGAAGATGCCTTCAAGCTTCTGGAATGGCAAGGACTTGGCATCAATATTAACGGCGAATACATCACTCACCTTCGATTTGCCGACGATATTGTAGTCATGGCAGAATCCATGGAAGACCTCAGTACAATGCTCGAAGGCCTCCATCGAGTTTCCCAACGGGTAGGTCTTAAGATGAACATGGATAAGACGAAAATTATGTCTAATGCCCATGTTGTACCTACCCCAATATCAGTTGGGAACTCAGTTCTCGAAGTTGTTGACGAGTACATCTACCTGGGACAGACAGTCAAACGAGGCAGGTCCAACTTCGAGAAAGAGGTCAATCGTCGAATCCAACTCGGCTGGGCAGCGTTCGGGAAACTTCGCGAAGTCGTCTCGTCAAAAATACCTCAGTGCCTCAAGACAAGAGTCTTCGACCAATGGGCCTCATAGATAAGGTCAAAGTCGCACAACGAGCTATGGAGAGGGCTATGCTCGGGGTTTCTCTGCGTGATCGAATCAGAAATGAGGAGATCCGTAGAAGAACGAAAGTCACCGATACAGCTCAGTAGATTAGCCAGTTGAAGTGGCAGTGGGCAGGGCACATAGCAGGCAGAACAGATGGCCGATGGGGCCGAAAGGTTCTGGAGTGGAGACCACGGACCGGCAAGCGCAGCGTAGGTCGTCCACCGACACGGTGGACAGACGAACTGATGATGGTCGCAGGACGACGTTGGATGCAGGCCGCTTCCAACCGGTCCTTTTGGAAAATCATGGGGGAGGCATATGTTCAGCAGTGGACGTCCTACGGCTGAGATGATGATGATGATTTGGCCGTGGACCGTGGACGTTTATTTGACAAAATGTTAGCCTTAGTTGCCTATTTGACAAATAAGGCAAATAGTAAATACGCGTTACTGTGCGCTTGCCGGTTTTTCAAGGCACATCAAAAGGATCAAATAGGCAAATACGTCAATTATATGTTAATATTGTCTGCAAAGTGTGGATGGTTGTACTTGCCTATATTTGCATGTTTGCATGAACGTCATATATTTTGCCAAACACTACAAAACAACCAATAGCGAACTCAAATAACAATAATCACCATAACGTTTAAAGTGCCATCAAGATCTTAGTGCGGCACTATACTTCGCTCGTCCCTAGAATTTTCAAATCAAAAGTGAACTTTCAATCTTATACTCTCAGTATTTTTTCTTGCTGCAGCACCCCGACATAGTAAGATTTATATTCTACTACTACGCGACAGAATATCTGGCAACGTGGTGGTTCCAACCAAGCGACCTCTTACACTAATGGCATGCCACACCTCCCTTTAGTATTTATTTACTAAGTGCGGGGGCCCACGTAGTAAATAAATAGTATGATATTCTGTTTGGAGACGTGGGAGATAACATTATATCATCCGTATCACTACTACATATATACCTCTAAAGGATTAGGCATAAAAGAACAATAACGTAGTAGGTAACTATAAAACTTGTGAGGTCAATTGCAATATGTCACTCTTAATTCCTCAAACTGGCACCGCACGCTAAATTCGTCCACCAGTACTCCAGTTTTGGAGTTATGAGTGGCAAGCGGCTACTGGCGTCTGTATACACTGGCCATAATGAGAAGATTGCGTTACGGATAAACTGAATAGGATAATAAGCCAGAGCGCAGATGAGTCCGTAGTTTCGACGATCTGATATTCGGACGTAGGGCTGTGTCGAGACGGTTTTGCATTCAAATGTTCCGGGACCCTTTTGTACCGTTTACTTGGTAAGAAGTTGTGAAAAAATAAAATGGGACCTCGATAAGAAGGTAGTTTTACAAATGTAAGCCTATTGCTAGTTCTGTTTCTACGTTATTTTAGTTCATACCACACTAAAAAGAATATCAATCATGTTGATTTATTAGATATGACGAAATTTATAAGATATGAAGAAAATTGTCTTTTTCACACGTTGTAGTCAAGAATATCTCATGGGAATCGCTTAAGTTAGAATAACAGTGTTCTTTAATCTTACCCAATGGTTGCCTGGTAACGAGGGATAAAACAAAGACTTGATTAACCATGGCAATCCTAAGCACAGTAGGATGTCAAATGTGTTTGAGCCAATCGAGTTGCTTATGCCCATTGTTCCGTGTCCTGCGAATTTGAAGACATTAATTAATAAGCTAGAAAATATCTTACTCGCATTAGTTCCTCTTATAGTTCTACGTTGGAACTACTATTAAATTTTAACTCGCTTTACCCCATAATTTTAATGAATGGTAAAAATGGAACAACACAATCAATAGTTTTCAAATTGTCTCACTTTTTCATGTTCATACATTGTCCCCATAAAAAGTGAGACAATCTGTTCTCAGATTGTAGTTTTTGTATATGTAGAATCTTTCTAGATTTGATGAAATTTCCTTTTTATTTAGATTGATTGATTTAACGCTACGTGTGTCTTACATAATATTTAATATTATCTATCAATATTATAAAAACGAACCCCTAATTTTCATGGTCACGTTATAACTTGAGAACGGATGGACCAATCTGACCAATCTTTTTTTTGTTGTGTTAATTATATTCAGGAGAAGGTTATAACAGTAAAGAAAAGTCAAGAAAAGATAAGAGGTTATGGGGAAGGCCGAGCCTACTACACGAACTAAGTCGCGGGCTGTCGCTAGTTATTTTTACAGAGTTACGTTTTACAGCTTAGCTTCATGGCGTATTGACGTGAAGCCCAGAATAAAGCTATTGGTTGAAGTACATAACATTTACTAATTAAATAATAAGATTTCGTAGATGTTAAGACTCTAGTTCTTACGGTCATGTTATAGAATATCCTTAAAAATATCTTTTAGGTATCTGTTTGGTGTAACAAAACATAGGCGTTTATGTCCTAAACATGGTTAAAAAAATATATAATATACGACTGGTGTATACTGTGTAACGAATGATCGATTGGTATTATAAAAAACGATGAGACAGAATAAAAAAACATTTGAAGTAATTAGAGGAAATCATAAGCTCTATGTTTCTTCTTGTTTTTTATACTACCATAATTGTTATGCGTAAACGGAAAGTGTAAAGACTACCTTGCTGAGTGACGAGAACACTGGACACCGCCTCAGGCAGACTGGTCCCGGCTGCTAGAATTGTGAGACCTGTGATGCTGTCAGGGACATTAAGGGTGTCACCTGAAAATAATGTTAAAATGTTCTATAAAATCTATCTTTTATCTTATAACTGTAAACAGGAGCAACGCAAGACTTAGGTTTCATTTCACCTTTAGTAGAGTTTATAAAACGGATTTCAGCTTAAACGATTAAACGATCCCGTGGCATCGTACCGTGGGGTGCCGGCTTAGAATAGTACCCCAACTCTACCCGTAGGTGCCGTAGAAGGCGGGTAAAGGATGACAATCAGAAGGTAGGCAGCAGCACCTTCCCAGTATACCTTTTCAACCTGTGCTTTCCAGTATATCGTATAAGAAAAACGAACAGAACTAAAAAGTGTGCATGGCTTACAAAAGGCTTAAAAAATCATGCACAAAGAAACGATTTTTATACTTAAAAATAAAACTTGCAAGCTCTAACAATAAAATACTTGCTAAAAAATACAAGAGCTATAGCAAAGTACTTAGAAAATGTATACTTAATTCACAACAAGTACAAAGTATCAAATATATACGAAATAGCACCAACACATGTAAAGCCGTGTGGGATGTCATAAAGGAGAATATAGGAGAGATACAATCAGTTAAGCAAATAGTTAGCATTATTAAAAACCAGTTGACATATACGAATCCAGTTGAAATTACCGAAATATTTAATAAATATTTTATAGACATAACTAATAATACTAATTTTAATTTTCTATCAACTGGCATTAATACGTACATGCAATCGAGCATTTCATCATCTATATTTCTCCAACCATCTTAAAAACACAAACTTAGTAGGAATAGATGGCCTGAATACCAGAATAATTAAACTTAGTGCCCATTATATTTGTAAACCACTAAGTGACATTATAAATAGATCTTTTGAAGAGGGAAATTTTCCTGACATGTTAAAAATATCTATAGTGAAGCCACTTTTTAAAAAAGGTATCAAAACTGACGTGAAAAATTACAGGCCGGTAGCACTATTACCAGTTCTTTCAAAAATATTTGGTAAAATTATGTTGACAAGACTCCAAATCTATGTAACTACGCATGACATTCTTAAGCCAGAGCAATTCGGTTTCAGGAAAAATAGCACTACTTCCTTAGCATGCTTTAACGTTATAAAAGAGATCAAGGAAGCCATAGACGATAAAGTTCCTGTAATAACACTTATGTTAGATATGTTTAAGGCTTTTGATTTGCAACTACTGCTCTACAAACTTGAAAAATATAGTATTAGAGGGAAAGCAAACGAATGGCTCCATAGCTATTTAAATGATCGCCTACAATGTGTTGAGGTATCTAAAATCATAGGTCGTAAAAAATCAAATGTGCGATCAAACTTTAGACTTAACAAATTTGGAGTTCCACAAGGCAGCATTATTGGCTCGTTATTATTTCTTTTATATATAAATGACCTACCTAATATAACGAGACATAAAACAATATTATTTGCTGACGACACCACGATCATTGTAAGGGGAGAAAATAAATTGACATTCGAAAGAGAAATTATTAATACATTATTTTATATATTTAAATAACCTGCAAGTTAATCTTGATAAAACTAGCATAGTACAGTTTGGGACCTGTCGCCAGTTGAAGGAAAAATTGGAGATACAACATAATAATACTCCAATTGCAGAAGTTGAGACAGCACAATTTTTAGGGATTTGGCTAGATCAGCATTGTAATTGGAAGACACATATAACATGTCATGTTTGTGTGACAAATTAGATAAGTTTATTTATGCAATAAAACGGCTTAGACAAAGAGTATCTATTAATGCAGCACTGGGAGCCTATCACGGTTACGTTTCATCGGTTAATTTTGTGGGGGAACTCGGTGGATATACAGAAAGCCTTTAGGATACAGAAAAAATGTGTACGAGCCATCTGTGGAGCATGGAGTACGGATAGCTGCAAATCATAATTTAAAAGGTTTCACATACTTCCATTAGCGTGCATGTACATAAGGGACATTTGTGTATTTATGAAACAATATCCTCATTATTTCAAAAAAAAACATTCGGATACTCTAGCCAGGAATACAAGGTACAAACACAGACTGTATGTACCCCCATGTCGTCTGGACCTTGTCAAACGCAATGTTTATTATCATGGCATTACGATTTTCAATAAACTGCCAAATGACTTCAAAGATCTATCTTCAAACATATTTAAATTGAAATTAAAAATATGGTTATTAGACAAGTGTTTTTATGATGTTAAGGAATATTTGACTTATAAAAATTAACTTTGCTGACATTTCATATTTTACATTTTTAATATTGACATTAAAATTTAAGCAGACTTCTATGTGACTAATATAATTTCTATGTAATCTAAATCAGCTTGCAATTTTTTTGCATGATTACATTTTAGGTTTGACATTGTTATTAATTTTGGTAGGTTCATACATTTAAATACTTTATTTTAAAATAGTACTTAAAACTATTTTGCACGTCTTGATGAGGCAGAATGTAATGGATCCTTTCTATTTTAACTATAAGAACTACTGTATCTACATTTCTCGCAAATAAAAATGTTTTATTATTATTAGTATTGGCAAAACCCCCCAATGATTGACACAACCAGGCCGTCAGCCCCCAACAGCCCCGCTATTCCTGGCTACGGTAGCGGCCACGGTAACGGTGGGGCAGAGGGTGCTAAGAATCCCCGGAAGACGCCCGGCTACGACGACTACGACGACTGGCCCTGGTAAGACACAATATACGCACGATGAAGACAGACGAGAAGATTTATGAGCTGGAAGAAGAAATGAGCGGGTTACACGCACTGGGACGTCGTGGGGTTATCAGAAGTCCGAAGAGCGGGTGAGGACACGAAAACCCTAAAATCAGGTAACCTACTCTACTACCGGGTTGGCGGTCAACAGTCCCAAGGTGTTGTCGGGTTTCTCGTCCTCAAGTCCCTTACTAACAACATTGTTAGGATCGATTGTGTTTCCAATAGGGTCGTATACCTAATACTCAGAGTATCCAAACGATATTCGCTGAAGGTCATTCGAAGACGAAGTCGACGAAGTTTGTGAAGGATATGTATGAGGACATTACGGGCCATACATACCTCTGAAACGCACTTCCTTGTTGTTATGGGGGATATCAACTTGAAGTTGGGTAAGTGAAGTGATGATGAGTTGACAGTGGATTGCAATTCATAACAAAACTCTATAGTATGTTTCATAATGGATAACGCTCAAACTCTTATTAACCGTAATACCCAGTCAGGCTTTGGGAGTCCCGCTGTACAAAAGTTATTTTTTGGTCAGTGGAACTCTCAAAGCCTTATGCCTAAAAAACAGGATTTAGAACTTTTATTGCATCTAGAGAAAATAGGTATTTGCTTCGTTATTGAGACATAGCTTAACCAAGACAAAACGCTAAGGATTAATACCTACAAAATTTACAGAAAAAATAGACAAGATTCATATGGTGGAGTTGTAATCATAGTTCATAAATCAATTAACGTGCAATTATACCCTGTGAAAGGAAATAACTTAGGGATTGAGATAATCTGTTTACAAATTTTTAAATGCAAACATGTATTTATAGTTTCTGTATACTGACCATCCTCGATTACAACATCACAATGTGACTGAGATGATATGTTTGAAATGTTTAAATAAAATTCCATTATATCAGGAGATTTTAATGCCCACTACACAAACTGGTCCAACAATTGACGCTAGGGGAAAACAGTTACTAGATTCTAGCATAGATCATAACTTTGTACGAGTAACTTTATAGTGGCGAAACAACTAGAATAAAACTAGTAAACAGTGAACTTCAAAAAACTTCACCTGACATAACTTTTGTATCTACTGATATATTGCTAATTAATTTTTCATGGTATGTCAGTAGGGAACATTTTGGTAGAACCATATGCTAATAAAATTTTGTTTGGAATATGATGATATACCAACTTATATACGAACTTTTAAAATGACTACAAAAGAAAGATACGGCACCGGGTGAGGACGGCTTAACATATTCCATTTACCTTATGATGGAAAACAAATCCTTAAGATATATAACTTGATATTCAAGCACGCGAAAGTTCCTAAGCAATGGCGAATTGTGGAAATGCTACCTTTACCCAAACCAAGTCCACACCATTTTTCTATCTCCAAGTTCCGACCTATACCTATCATTGATTTCGTGTTTATGCATATTTCACACAATGCTATCTGCTATCAGACTCGAATGGTTCATTGAACATAATAAAATATTAGCGCAAACTACGTCTAGATTTTGACGATGCCAGTCAAGTAGTGCGCTTAGTGTCACAAATACAAAATAGGGTTTGCTAAGATGGTATCTACAATTGCATGCTTCCTGGACATAGATAGCGCATACAACAATGTTTTAATTGTTCAGCCCATTTTAACCCTAGACTCTTTGACCGTTGGAGCCAAATTGTGTAATTATCTTTACACCTTGCTTGTCTTAAAATTAAGGAAGATAACAGTGGAATTGGTTTAGTGAGATGGACGTGTAAAGGATTGGTTCAAGACTATCCCATCCCACCACTCTTTTCTTTAATATAATCACTTATATAGCGGAGAGTAGTATACGCTCTTTAGAGTATGCAGATTATTTTGTGGTCTATGTACAAAGTAAAAATATCCTAAATAGTGCGCTTGAACTAAAAAATGCTATAATTATCATCATTTTTGAGACAAAAATGGATTAGAAATCTCTTTAACCAAAACTCAATTATGTCTTTTTAGAAGAGGAGAGTAGAAAGAGAGATCGCATCACCGTGATAATAGGAAACAACACCGTCCTAGTCGTAGAATATGTTAGGTATCTAGGCGTCTGGTTCGAAAGTTCGCTATAATATTGTGGAACAAACATATTGATGAGATGCAAGCAAGTGCGTTAAGATCTATCAATATTATCCAAATTTTTGCAGGTGTTTCTTGGGCAGTACACCCAAAACACCTCCGTAGGTTTTATATATCTTTAATTACAAATAAATGCTTGTTTTATATGATAATGCTGCAAAAGTTCATTTATGAAATCGGTTAGAGTACTAAATATTGCATTGCGTGTTATAGGGGGTTTTATAAAAACCACACCTACCCATGTAATGGAATATGAACTGTGCCTCCACCCCATTTATGACGTAAGTATTTAGCAACTAAGTACTGCAATCCCAGTCTCGGCCTAACAATAGTGCAACAAAAAATGTTAGAGAATCTCGTAGAACTTAGTGACTGTTCTTATTATCGTAGATTGATAACTTCTGTGTGATAATTTGGTGTTGACCTTGAATCGTTTCTTTTTCTGTAGCTCTCCTCCTCAATTAGTTAACTCCATATCGAACGTCGTGATGTTCCCGGTCCTAATTAGGGCAGACTCGCCTTCACTCTTCGCGGTCTTTGGCTTGTTTCAAAGCATATGTGATTGTTGGGACCAGCTGTTGGGATACTTCATAGAGTCATCTTATTAAGTTACGTCCTCTTAGCCAGTCAGTTCCTCTTAGCCAGCTAACTTTCCAGTGATGACCAGTTCCTCCAGGTGGTAGGCCGGCTTTAAAACAACATATATAAATTGTCGTCCAAAATATTGGGGCACTGTATGGAAGCAATTGCGCAAATACGCTCTTTTCTTTCTGTAGTAAAAAATGTTTTTATCGTATCTTTCAAAGATAAAACTAAAAAACAGTTCCACTTTGCCTTTAGACAGTAAAGGGTGTATTATTGTCACGTGTAACATCGTAAATTGAAACGCAGTGATGCAATATAACTCCTGCTCTTTTAACTACATAACTATATTTTTTCCGCTCCGTCGTGCGGAAGTGGCGGAGAGATGATGTAACTGTGCTCCCCCCGAGACAGCAGGTAGTAAGCAGAGTCATTATCACGACGTCGTCATATGAGCTGGCTACTCGACGCCTGTTAGAAGTTTTCGAATATCGCTTCTCGCTTCGAAGCATCGATGCCACTTTTTCAATTTGATAATTTTTTACCCGACTTCAAAAAACGAGGAGGTTATATATACTTGTGTATTTTATATGTGTATGTAAGCCGATTCCTCCCAATTTGTGGACTGATTCTTAAAATCATTTTTTGTATGGTAGATTATAAGGCTCACTAAAAATAACGAAATATTTTTTTACAAGAAAATGGAACCGACTTCAATACCAAAAAGTGTGAAATAACTTGTCGAAGTCGGCACAATGCGCACAATATTGTGATAATAGGACTACTTTTGAACTATTATGGTACAGACTTCAACAAGTTATTTCACATTTGTTGGTTTTGAAGTCGGTTCCATTTTATTGCAAATTTTTTTACACTTACAAAATGATGTTTTTAATATAATAAACTATAAAAATATTACATGCTGTATTTTTATGATACCGATCAATTCAAATAAACATTGCACATAAAATTTGAGGATGACCATAGATGGATGGATAGCACAACATTTGTGAGTCGTATCGTAAACAATTAAAATACTTACGCGTTCAACTCTCGCTTCTTCTGTGCTACAGTTATATAAATAAATGAGAATTGGCATCTTAAGTTCTTATTTTACTTTTACAATGCGATTCTGTTACGCTGCCGAACATTACAAGGGCTAGGTACAAACTATTAACTTAAATAGTATATTTCATTACAAGTGGGGAAAGGCTGTCATTGCAAAGAGTTCCGACAAATGTCTACCCGAGCTGAGGCGCAGCCAAAGGCGAGGGTTGACAGTCGGAACAAGTTGCAATGACGGTTCCGCACGTGTACTGAACGACTATTATACAGTTGCGAAAAAATTAAGCAATTTAATAAAATAAACTCGCAAAGAAAATTTCTGGAAAATGGCGCCAACCGTAGAATATAAGCAGAGATTTTTTTTTCTTCACCCATTCTGGTAGGCAAAGGGAACTGTGAATGCCCATACAGCCAAGTCTTCAGTAGAATTTTTTATTGATATGAAATAAAAATGAAATTTAATGAGATGAAATGAAATGAAACCTAACAACTCATTCAATCAAATCATTAAATCTGATATTGAAACAAATTAGTAGATTATTTTTAGAAATATACGTCTTTGCATGAATCGTAAAAACTTCATGGTTGGTTTTTCTTTTTAAAAGACATTATTTTGACAGTTGGGAAAGAGAACGCACGAGTTCGGGAAAGGTAAAAAAAGCACGAGTATGTCATAGCCCACATCCCGAACGCTATACGTCCCTGCAATACGCCACTTTTTGAGCAACTGTATTAAAAAGTTTGTTTTAGTTGTTGCCGTATTGGGTGTTTAGGAAGAGTAAGCGAAGTTGGTCGGGCGTTCAAATGGCGAAGGTGGCGCCCAAATCAATGATGACGATCAATCTATGATTTTAAACAGCGCAATAAGCCGATGTAATCCAAATAAACTAACGCAAAATAATGACAAAAGTCAAGGAAAAGATAACGGGAAGTTAGATAGGTAAGTCTCATTATCAAAAGGTATAGTTGAAATGAAATGTGTGGAATGTGTAATGAGGTCTTTGCTTACCCAGTATAGTAATAATCCAAGCTACGAGATAGGATACTCCTCCTATCCATATGATGCACATGATGAACGTCACAGGATACAGGCGGTGATGTTGCCGGCAGTCAGGAATGCTGATCCACAGTAGAAGGTTTATAGGCCAGGTTATAATCCAGAACATCTTATTCCAAACAGATGTCTTCTCCCCAGGCCAGGACCACAGAGAGCTAACGCTGTCATCTTGAGAAAGTTGAAAGCAAGACTAACTTTAATGTTAATATATCGAAAGTGAAAAATAGATTTTTTTAATTAAATAAAGTAAGAATTAAATGCTATACATAGATTTAATATAGCCAGAGAGTTGTAGAGAGAGACATTAATCTGTTTACTCAATTGTCTATCACTAGCTGACCCGCGCAGCCGCTTACTTAGCCTGGATGCGATGCCACAGAAATAAATTGATCACACCCTTAAAGGAGAAATATCCGAAAATCTTTATTGTATTGGACACTTACAACATAATAGGCATCAACCGCCACTAAAATCTAATCTGCGTAAATGAATCAATCAATCAGTCAGGTCAATTATAGGTATAACTTATACTTTAATAATATAACGTGGAAAGATTTGTTTTTATTGTATCTTTTAAAGAATAAACTCAAAATCTACTGGACTGATATAGAAAAAATAATGGCACCATTAGAATGCTTGAAAATTTATATTATTCCTAAGTGATGTAGGTTATATTTTGATTTATTATTTTTTATTTTCATCATCCTTCACGAGGGGGTAAAACGTAGCCGCTGATATTATCTTATAAATAGGTAAGTCGCTCGTCGTAATACGATTCCCTTATTTTTCCCAGTTCTAAAGGAAACAATGATGTGTACAAGTACTAGGTTAAATAATGATGTGTAAAAATACCTGAGCCGGTAGAGTCATGGCGCCTCATTTCTACACCTTGTTCCAGATCATTATACTTGGCAGAACGGCTCGTACGTCGACTTGCGTCCAGCAAATGAGGTTTAGTATCTACAAATACGAGTATTGTGCTAAATGTATTTTTCCTTCTCCAATGTTCATAGGCAATTCCTGCATAATACCAATCATGAGTGACCACCTACTATGAGTACGACTCTTCCTTTTTTATTTTTACATTTATTTACAATATAAACAACAATATATTATGAACGGGTATTTAAAGAGCAGCGTTACAAAATGCTGCCTAACTGCGTAGTACTTCGTAGTAGGTAGATCTCTAATTAATTATATTTTCTATCGTGTCTATGTACGAGTCGGTAAGTATTAGGTTCTTACATACGAAATTGGCGTTTTAAATGGAAATAGTAAAGTAAACATTTTTATTGTATATTTTATGAATCGAAGTATGTGCGATTATTATCTATGCACTTTCGCCATTTTATAGGTAGTTAATTGATTCAATTGCTGAAAAAATAGTGGGAGCGAGAATCAAGAAAATCTTTAAAGGTGGTTTGGACAGCCCCAACGGAATTGATTTTTTTTATTGCAAAAAAATGTGTTGTAGCCAGATCTGGGGAGTATGGTGGGCGTCGGAGACATTTCAATCGCAGCTTCTCTAATTAATCCACCGTCTGAGTTCAACAGTGTGAGGTCTAGCGTTGTCCTGAAGCAGCAGTAGGCTAGAGCAATTGACCAGCGGTTGTTGAATAGCGCGCTTTTCCATCACGGTTTGCAATTGTAGACAATACATATATGCTGTAGTCGTCTGGCCAGATCTGTAGAAGCTGATTGCTTCTAATTAAAAACAATTTAATAAGCAATATTATTATGATAACAGTTATAAGAATGACCAAAATTGTTTAGTTGCATGTCTGTTTTTATTATACGGTAAATTTAGACGAATAATTTTCGTTTTATTTATGTTTATAATATGTGCAATTAATTACTTAATTGGCCAATATACTTTTTTTAACATAACTTTTTAACGTTAGCAAAAACAGAAAGCTGTATCTGCTACTGGTACTCAATTAATCCACGATGAGAAACAAATAAAAGATAATGTCTGAAAATAATCCTACAAAATAACAATAAATGCTCTAATGTCTCCTAGCAAAAATATAGCTCCTATAGCAAAAATAATACATTCGCGCGTTTTCCGTGATCATTCATAAACAATCCAGTGTTTATTACGCAGAGTTGATTATAAACTGCATAATACGAGTATGCATATATTTCAAAATTCTTGAAAAGGTTTCCGCCAGTTTTCAATGATATATACACTGTTAAATATTGAAAAGATCTGATTACATATTTTGATTGCATTGGAACCTTTTTCGCTGCCCAAGTTTCTTATTCTAGGTTAATAACAACAGTAATGTTCATTTAAATCATCCCATTTTCAGCGCTATCAGAAAAACTTGATGGTGCCATGATCTTGTATTTTCATCGGACTTACGCTACTTACATAGGAACAAAATTAAACAAAAGAAAGTAGTTTGGCTTCTAAGTGACAATAATGTTTATCCGCGTCAAGTATTAAAAAGTAACTTAGAAATGACACTTTGAATAGCACCGACCAATCTTCCTCGTTAGTTTCTCTATCCACGCGACATTGGCGAAATTGCGCAACTTCGTACAAGCCATATTAATAAAAAAAATTAAGATCAACTAAGAAATTACTTTTGTAAGCTCTACATTACGTCACGATACAGCGAGAATGTGTAATGAGTAATTCGAAGCTACCAACTTTTAATCGTCATTAGACAATCCTTTAACAAAGACCGCAAAGTTGCGTAGGTGTACTTATATATTCAGTAGACTCATAATTAAAATTGTTGTAATTACGATCTTTACAAAGTGTAAGTTTGTTATCAAATACTTACGAGTGTACCTACATACCTTTGTTGAGGAGTGGAGTAATTTCTGTATAAGGTTTTGGTTTGTTGATGTAGCAGCAACCACTTCTCACAAATTTACCTAGACGTCCATTAAACACCATCGCTGAGAACAGAAAATATACACATTCTTATTATTATTCTGTATGGAGACAATAAGTCTAGCACTGACGTCCCACACACAAAGGATGTTTTATGCATTAAGTATATATAATGATCGTTAAATTCTCCGATAGGCATACTCCTATAGCATTATTTTATTTCTTCGTAAGCTATTTCTAATATTTTATCTATTTATTGTTTGGATATTATTCGTACGACGTGCGTTTTGTTTTATACCGCCATATATAGCTTAAGGTTTATTAATTGTTATGTTTAGTACGTATTAGTATGGTTGCATTACTATGAGTATTATATTACGTATGAGTAACTCCAAACAGATGTGTGATACAGTTTCGAACATTATTTAAACTGACCCAATAACATTTTGTAGATGTAAAGTAGGATTAAATTTTGTCATTTTATCGCTAATTTATCATATAAAGATTGAATACTACAAGGGCGCAGGCGCGATAAAGAAACAAAGTTTTTGTTATTAGATTCCTAATATTGTGCGATTATTTGTTATCAATAAAACATTGCAATGTCGCTGTATGGCCATCCGGTACTGAAAGGGGATTGATTATGATATAATTAATGTGATTTTCGCCGAAAATTCTAAAGGGTTAAATGGATAGTTCGCATATCGCTAATTCAATATCATCAGCATACAGTTGCACAAGGCTGAAGGGTCATGCACGTTGCCCCGCCTGCCTAAAAATTACTACTTAACGGGGACATTTCACGGGATAAAAGTAGCGTATATTTTAAGGACTGTGTATGTACACACATGGGAACGGAAGGTTTTGGAGCAGAAACCAGAGACCAGTATGCGCAGCGTAGGTCGTCTACCGACTACGTGGACGTAGACTTGATGTCGAAGCACGACGATGGATGCAGGCCGCTTATGACTGATCCTATTTTAAATCTAAGGGGAGGCATATTTTGTTCAACAATAGATGGCCTGGATAGGATGATGATAGTAATATACACGCAAACTTTCGCATACATAAGTGATTCTAGTCAATTGATAACTCGCTATAGTAGTTTTTGCCCTGCTGTAAACCTCGGAAGCATCGAGAAAAAAAAATGCTTCGTGTAAAATCAATTCTCAAAATCAAATCTTTGCGTGACAAAAGTTTGATTTTGTTTATTAAACAAAAGTTTAAATGGAGATAAGTAAAACTTATCTCCATCTAAACATTATTTATATACGATACATACGATATTTGTTATTTAGCCCACAACTAAGGCTATTCCTTAAGTAAAATAATTCAAGAACATCATATTCATATAATTATTTTCGATTCTCTAGACTCCACATTATTACGTTTGATCTAGGTGCCAGCTAACGACTGAGTTAGCAGGATAATTTGAATTTGCGTAAGTGCTACGTGATCATATCGTTGACGTATTCAGTACAAACTATCATTAGTCTACAACAACTGTGGCACAGCTCAGACAAAATAAAAAAGTCAAGACAAAATTTTGTTAACAGAGAAGTGAGGCCGGTTTTCAAAACATGTAATGCGTGCTTCTTTGATGCTGCCATGACAATTCAAATTAAATTAAAATTGATAACAAATAAATGATAGTTAAAAGATATAAATTAAATGTTCATACAAATTTTACATGTTGCTTCCACGCGCCGCTATAGTTCGACTGACGAGTCAAGGCGTAGTTTCGTTCGTTGTTGTGTTGTGTATGTTTATTACACGGCGAGGCGTTATTTGTAGGGGTTACCAATAAGATAATTAAATAGTAGATTATTATTTTTCCTTTTTACAATACAATCATTCTCACTTAAACAATTAACACTAAATGTAATTTATGTTATTATTTTTGTATACTTCGTAATTTTTAAGGTTGTCATTTTTATACTTGGTCATTTTTAAAGTAGTCATTTTTTTACACCTTCATATTTATATTTCGACATTATAGCAATTTGTCATATTTATTCCATAATATTTTTACATGTAGACATTTATATACTTCGACATTTGACATTATTATACCTTGACAATTATGATTTCAGACCTTAATCGCCTAACCCCCCAACTACCGGCCTTACTTGTCTGTTCACAACGTTATGTATTGACTTTTTAATTTTGTCTGAGTGGCACCATAGTTTGTACTGTATACGACAACGATATGATTACGTTACAACTAGGCATATTTTCGTGCTAAACCCACTGCTTATTTTTCCAATTATATGCCCATAGTCATCATACATAATCACATCGTTAAATTACATTTCATTCCACTAAGTCAGATTGAAATCTTAAATTACTGGTACCAAATATGATGATCCTTGCTGATACTTACTCAATATATATAGCGTGTACATGAGTACTAGTAGGAGAGCCTCGTGCCAGTAAACTTTGTCATCCAGAAGAGTCAGGATCAGTGCCACCACTGCCACGGCGTACATCATGCAATCACGAGACACCGACCACCAATCCAGATCTATGGCCTAGGAAAATTACTTAAATATTGTATCGTTCTATAAACACATTGACACATGGTTTTTCTAATGGCTCTTCTTTAAAGGCCCATAACATCATCCCATTATATTCCCACTGTTGGGGCTAAGACGAGGGCCATCCTCAGACAAAGAATTTGGCCATAATTGTCATAAGTGCAGGTTGAAGGATAAAGCTCATAATATGAGGGCCATAATTATACACTACTTCGTAACTAGTGCTATATCACTACCTTTTATAATTCACAACAGAAAAAAATATAATTTACAAGCTACATTCATAGCTATTTGTCTACGAATTATGAGCATAAAGTAGGGATTCTCTAATCCCCGATAATTACACCGAGAGATAAAATTTGATCGCCTTCAGAGTTGCCTCGTACAATGCAGCAACAACTAAAAACTTGAACGTGAAAAAGGAGCTTATATACTCATACAAACACGAATTTACACGCTTGTATAAGGCACTTAAGTATACTTGCAATGTTTTTTGTAATAAATAGGAAGGAAGTCAATTGTCTTATTTTATGTTCTTATAATAATAATATAGAAGTAATATAATACTCGTGTGTATCACCAATAGAGCTGTTGGAAAGTATAAAGTACCTACATACAATATACACGAGACAAAAGAGAAACCTCGTAGTTTAACAAATAACAATTTAAACGCAGTAACGTGCATAAAGGTAGAACTATTTATTAATGCAAAGCAAACGATTAGGAAAGACAAGATCGCTACTTCAACTTGGTTATTACATAGATTGTGATATCTAGTGGTTAAGTATGTACCTATTATTTGCGTTATGGTTATTACTGATAGGATAAACACATAGATATGAAAATAATATGAAAACTTTCCTACTATGACATTCAAAGATCTGATTTTGATTTACGAGTAATTACGAGTCTTGTTTGTGGTAGTGAATGATTGTTGGGATTAAAGACGCATAATTCCGAGAAATCCTAGAATTCAAATAAGTCCTCTGCAGAGGTTTTTTTGTTTCCAGCATATGAACAGTTGCAATCATTTGGTCAAAGATCTTTATGCCTAGAGCTATCAATATTTGTGTCATTGTTTATTTGTCGCCTATATAATAAATATTTATCGTCATATTTTTTAACAATGATTCAGAGTTTCCTGTAGCTTCTCGGTGGTATGGTTTACTAATAATAAAACTACAGACTCTACTATACTAGATACAACTATAAACGATTGTTTATTTTTATAGTGCAGTACGGTAGTCTATTTACCTGAGAACGTGGTGGAAGTCTTTTAAGAGTCGTGCCAGCTAGACCACTTGTGCGGGAATTGTTAATTAAATATTTTTTACCAAAAATGTAACCAACTTCAACACCAAAAAGTGCGAAATAATTTGTCGATGTCGGTACCATAACAAAGTTTGTTTTGTGGTACTATGATGTTTCAAAAGTACCTATTATCATTATATTGTGCGATTAGTACCGACTTCGACACACTTTTGCCCTACGTTTACAAATGGAGGAGAAATCGGTGGACATACATAAAAAATACATACAGTCGAACACAGGACCCCCTCCTTTTTTTGAAGTTGAATAAAAATCGACTGTGAGAGCCAATGTTGATGATTATTATTATTATAATAAGATCGTACAATAAGAGTATCCATAACCCCAATAAATAATCTCAAGAACCGTCTGACTTATATGTTCCTTGCATCTTACGTACCCTGTTAGCAATGAGAGCGCAGCACGCAGGCACTGCCAGGACGTTGAAGACAGCCGAGCCAACAACGGCTCCCACTCCCAGGTCCCCTTCAGTGACGAAGGTTCCCACACAGTTGATGAAGAGCTCAGGGCTGGAACTTGCAGCTGCCATGAATGTGGCTCCGGCGATGTCAGCTTCCATGTTAAGTCCTGAACGTGAAATAATGTGTAATTATTCAGGTTTTAGTTGATATAAAGATAGCGTTCATAAAGAACCGAATTATTCCCTAAGTGTTGGAAAACGGCACACATTATTCCAATTTTCAAAGGGAAAATGTGAGAATTATAGACCAATTAGTATTTTATTCATTCGTATACGGATATTTGTATAACCACGTAAAACCTATGCTCTCCGAGAAGCAGCATGGTTTTGTAAAAAATAAGTCAACTGTTACAAATCTTCTTGAATACAAAAATTACCTTTGTAAAAGTTTCATTGTGGGAGGTCAAGTGGACGCAATATATACAAATTTTTCTCAGGCATTCGATAAAGTAAACCATAGACTACTTTGTAATAAACTAGCTTCATATGGTATTCAGGGTTTTCTGTTTCGATGGATAAGTTCCTATCTCAATAACAGAAGTCAACTTTTTGCTCTGAAGGGATATGTTTCATCTCCAGTGGAGTTAACTTCGGGTGTGCCTCAGAGACCTTTTAGGGCCGCTTTTCTTTATCATATTTATTGATGATCTCATCGACCGCTTGACATGTTCATGCCTACTATATATACTATATTATATATATATATATATACTATTTAATATCATCTCAACTGAAAATGATTGTGAAATTTTTCAATACGACATGAATATTGTATCCTATTGGTGTGAGATAAATCATATGTACTTGAACATTGATAATTGCTTCGTAATATCATTTGCGGGAAAACAGAGCAAAATTATCAACGAATATACAATCAAAGGGCAAGTCTTTACACGTTCTGATATTGTTAAAGATCTAGGCATACTGTTTGATGATAATCTCTTATTCAGACCTCACTATCAACATTTATTTATTTATTTTCTTAACTTACAACTATCATTACAGGTTTTTTTTTTTTATTATATATATTATATTTTTTATTAACATATTATTGCCAAATCAAATCAACTTCTTGGTTTTGTTTTAAGGTCCACTAAAGGTTTTAAAGAACATCGTAGTCTTCTGTGTCTTTACTTTTCTCTAGATAGAAGTATTTTAGAATATGGCAGCCCAATATGGTCTCCGCACTATAAAATTCATTATAATAACATTGTGCGTGTTCAGGAAAAATGTTTGACAATACTTTGTTATCGTTAGCATGTGGGACGCTCTGATTTAAATTATGAGAGAAGGTTGATGAAATTTAATGTTCAGTCCCTGAAAACGGGTAGAAAATACTTTAACTTTGTATACCTATATAAAATTATTCACTCTATAATTGATTCCCGTGATTTGTTATTTCAAATACCCTTAATACAGAGTACGCAGAGCCAATGTCACTAATCTGTTTGCACTTTAAATCTACTAAAATAACACATCTTATTTTAACCCCATTGTAAGAATGACTCGTCAATATAATGAGCTGGTTTTAAATAACCCAGAATTAGAAATTGGTCAGCTACATAAAAACTGTTAAAGATATCCTTCATCTTAAACCCGATGGTTCAGACACAACGGCGGTGTTGCGTCTGGAAAATCCACCCCGCTTAATGTTTTAGATTCTCGATTATGTATAATATCATATAAATATCTGCATTAACCTGTTGGTATTCGTCTGCAAAGATCATTGCTTTGCAGGTGGATACTTTCAATCCCATATATCTCGGTACTTTTTGTTTTTCTAGATACACATATATTTAGTTACAATCCAGTAAAGAATTGTATTAGCATCTATTTATAAGTGAGAAATTGATTGTAATTTGTTTTGTGTATCATAAATAAATAAATAAAAAATATGCTCGAATGCATAGAGGAAACGAACTCCCTATGCTCGAATGCTACATACGAGTAGATCTTAGATGGAAGAAATTCAGTGAAGAGTTTTACCGGAACCGGAAACGTCAGAAAGGTCACAGCAAGTCAAATTGCGGGTTTGCTCATGATATACAAATAATTGTCTAAAATCGTCAATCTTATTATGTTCTCTTCTCTACTCGCCTATAGAAAGTGCATACACTGCTGTGAGTGTACGATCAGCGTGTTTTGCTCATCCACCTACGCAGTTTCCCGCCCTCGACCAGCTAGTGCTAGTGCTGCAGGAGTATCATCTATTAACACTGATGACGTAACAATATTCCGGTACGTTTGTCGTATTATTTACGATAGGATTCTAATTCTTACTGCTAAAGTCTTATTTGAACTTTGAATCAAAAGTACATTGTGGATTGATTTATAGATTAATCGAGAGCATTTCCAAGCATTGAGATGTGATCTATCTTCATATCATAAAACCTATGCCTTAGGCCTAAGGTGTAATAATTTAAAGAATTTTGTATCTGACAAAAGTGAAGAAAAGACTCATTTCACGCATAATTAAGTAACAGTAGGGTTTATTAGTAATTTAATTTCATTGATTATACTTACGGTCGCATATAATTTCTATGGCAGGAACAAAATACTGCTCACACACAGTTCCCAAGAGCACGAAACAGTAAACGGCTATTACACAGTGTATGAGAATGAATCCCTGCAGAAAAAAGATGTGTTTAAACATTATAACAATATATGTTTAGTAATATTAAAAGGGAATTAACGAAACATGTACGCATTGTCGACATCCCACTTCGCAGTGTGAGGCGGGATGCAGCGACGAGCGCACCGCACTCAAGATCCTGAAGAAGGCATAGTCCAGTCAAATTAGGATAAAGTATGGATATAATTGTGACAGTAGTAGATTCTTCTGGAATTGTTAGGAAACACAACTAGGAGTATCTCCCCGGTTTGCACCGTTTCTAGCACCTACGGAACCATGTCAAATATTAGGTATAAACTTTAACAGGCCTTTAATTAGAAGAATTCAAAGAAGTTGGAATAGTTTATTGTATTTATGAAAATAGGCTTCCTGTATGTATAGTGACTTAGAGTGAAAAAAGTCGTGCGACATACAGAATATTATAGAATTTAAAAAATATTCACCTCGACTTGATAAAATACTCCTGTTTTTAGAAGTTGGTTGATACTTTAAGTATAGTATAAAAATATAGTATAATAATATATATCGCCACTCTTTCCTAAATGAAGTTATTCAAAGTTTTTACCAGGGACTGATTTGGTTACCCATTTTTAGGGTTTAACCCAGGGTATTTTAACAGGGTTAGTAAACAACCTAAGCTATAAGTGTTACCCTTTAAAACGGTAACTTATTTTATTGAATAACCCTATTAAAACCTCTTCAATTGGGTTACCCTTTGGTAGGGTTGTTGTCGCCGTTGGTTTATAGGGTTAGTAAAAACCCTATCGCTGTGGGTTTTTACTCTCAGCAGTAAGCCATGCCTATGGGTTACCCTTTGAACTGTGTTAACACGGTAACACAAGGGTTACCCTAATTTGGATACCAATTTGTAGGGTATTTTTAAAAGGTTAATAATTAAAAACCCGACCCGTAAGTGTTACTCAATGCAAGGGTAACCTATCGTATTTGGTATTGTTGTTGTAGTCCAAAGGTTAATAATACTTAAGCTGTGCGAACAAGTAAGCCGGCGGTATTTGGAACAAAAAAGTGATGTTGCAATTTTTTGTTATGTTCACAGTTTACTCACATATCACGGAAAAAGATGTTTTAGTTTTATGATTATTTATAACTATTTACTTCTGGTTGCTGTCATTTTATTATGTAAATGATCTTAACTGTTTTGTTTTTTAATGCTTAAGAGCCTTCATTCTGCGCAGCGCTGCGCGAGTTTAGGTATTTTACGAGCTACTCCTTAGCGCGCCCAGCGGCAGTGGCCCCACCACTCGAGCAAAACAGCGCCGCATTCATATTTTGATCTTTTTGTGTCAACTTTGGTTTTTATATCACAAGTAGATGTAGGTCAAAAAGTTTAAATTAAATATCACGCTGGACTCGATTTATTTTTAATATCAACATTATTTAACACATGATAATTATTAATCAAGTGTTTGTTATCTACCAGAGCATAGACTAGAAACAAGTGAGATTTAACTCATGGAACTACCTGCTACCTACATTTACAATAGTGCCTGCTACTTGTTTTCGGCTCCTGCATCATGTCGAGGGCCCCAAGTCTCTTACCCATTGAGCAATTACCGCACTATTGCGACGCTTCTACGACTGATACGGAATTTTGTATCTTTGAACTTACATACAAACATACGTGCACACTACTACCCCGAGGCCGAGTATTTGGCATGGCGGTGGTACACACCAAGACGAGTTACTCATTCGGCAATAATTTGAATGAGCGTAACCACAATGTGAACAGTGCGCCCTACTACTACCCAAGGCAGAATCTCTTGTACTGCGATGGTACCAATGAAGACGAGTTGTTGAATTGGAAATAATTAATTTAGTTCCAATACATACATGCATGTATAGACACAATTATAAGTACACTGTGCACACTACTACTTTCATTCAAAGTAACTGGCCCAACAAGACGGGTTACTATTTGGGTATGATTTCATTAGTGACAATGCCTTCAAGCTTTAACACAATATACGTGCACAGCGCACACTACTACTTACTAATCAAAATAACTGGCATTGCGGTGGTACCCAACAAGACGGTCTACTATTCGGATTGGATTTAATTAGTTACAATGACTTGTGGTACCATATAAGACGGGTAACTATTCGGAAATGATTCAATTAGTTACATACAATGCCATTAAGCCTTAATATAGTATACGTGCACAGTGCACACTACTACTACAACTAAAAGTAACTGGCATTGCGGTGGTACCCAACAAGACAGGTTACTATTCGGATTGGATTTAATTAGTTACACTGACTTCGAACCTTATTACAATATACGTGCTCAGTGCACATTACTACTCCGAATCAAAATAACTGGCATTGCGGTGTTACCCAACAAGACGGGTTACTATTCGGGTATGATTTCATTAGTAACAATGCCTTCAAGTTTTAACACAATATACGTGCACAGCGCACACTACTACTTTGAATCAAAATAACGGGCATTGCGGTGGTACCGAACAAGACGGGTTACTATTCGGATTGGATTTAATTAGTTACAATGACTTCGAGCCTGAATACAATATACGTGCACAGCGCACACTACTACTTCGAATCAAAATAACTGGCATTGCGGTGGTACCCAACAGGACGGGATATTATTCGGAAATGATTCAATTAGTATAGTTGCAATTCCTTCAAGCTTTAACATAATATACGTGTACAGCACACACTACTGCTTCGAATCAAAATAACTGGCATTGCGGTGGTACCCAACAAGACGGGTTACTATTCGGATTGGATTTAATTAGTTACAATGACTTCGAGCCTTAATACACTATACGTGCTCAGTGCACATTACTACTACGAATCAAAATAACTGGCATTGCGGTGGTACCCAACAAGACGGGCCACGATTTGGGTAAGATTTCATTAGTAACAATATCTTCAGGCTTTAACACAATATACGTACGCAGTGCACACTACCACTTAGAGGAAAAAAGTCCTCGATAGTGTATGTCTATCTCTATCTCTCTCTATCCATTTTAATCGTACTTTAAAAAAAAAGATAAAAAATCATTATAGCCATTTGTAAAATATCTTATGAATAATTTTATTAGGTAAGTATTGCAAACAATGTTTTTCCGTAGGTATAAAAAGAAATACACTTACATAACGACTAATCATACTCGTTTTGAAACATAAAACTATAATTTGATTTAGTCATCCAAAATACAAAAGTCCCAAATCACAATCTATTCGCAAGACAAATAAACTCTCGCCGGCGTTTCGATCTCGCCCACAGTTGCAGGCAATGCTGAGATAGCAATATATTTTCTGAATACCTACAACGCGAAAATAGTGATCGCTCGGCGATTCTCTTATTCAATTTAGACAACGCTACCTTCACGATCAACAACCCAAAGGATAGGGTAACCCATCACCAAGCACAGGGTTTTTAAAAGTTACAAATACCTCTTCATACGAATACCCTAAGCAAAGGGTTACCCTATGAGGTAAAGGGTAACCCTACCATAGGGTTATAAACAGTTACAAATACCTCTTCAATTAAAAATCCTAAGCAAAGGGTGACCCTATGGCTGGGTTTAGGGCAAGGTAACCTATCTAATTGGTAACCTCATAAAAATGGTTTTTGTTAAATGAAAAACCCCTTCGATAGGCTTAACCCAAAACCGGGGTTGTACGGTCCCTGGTTTTTACTCGTTCTAACCCTGTTCCGGAGGTTAGGTTTCGTAGAAATTGAGTTAGGCATGATTCTTAAAGCATATTAAACCATAATAAAATAAAATAAACCCACATTCGCGAACTGTTTCCACTCTTTTGAAAAATATTGCATAATTTGACTGAACTAGCAACGTAAGAAACAATTTTCGATCGTGATATCGACAACCGTTAGTTAGTTAGTATATCGTTAGTTTTAATCGTTAGTTTATCGTTAGTCTCATGTTGAGCCCTTTTTATTCTTACAAAATTATAATTAACCTGATTTTAATAACTTTATTAGAATACTAGGTTCAATACAATTTTATATGATTAGATTATTTTGTTTCCTTGCTTTTAATTTCTCAAAGAACGAATTATCCGGTCCTTTACAAAATCTACTTAGGGGGCCGCAGTTCAAATTGTGTGGTCTGATTAAGTGAAACTATAATATTTAGGTAAGAATGAGTATATTTATCTTTGTCTGCGAGATTTTTCAAATAAAGTATTTTTTATAAAAAGTTAAACAAATATAGAGATTATTAAATTAAATCATAATTACATGTTGTCTTTGGTATCTGTTGAGTCCATCAGAAGGGAACTCCAGAATAGCTGCTGGTGTGCAATTTCTCCCATCTTTTTCTATTAATCCCAGCAAGTGGCGGCGAGAAGAGCTGTCTGTATGTAAAGATATTATTCTTAGTTATTGGCCCGTTAATATTTTTTTAATTTATAGTTGTTAATTTGGTACCTGTTTTCTCGCAAGTTTTCTTATAACTATTTTATACTTTCTAGTGTTATAAGGGCAAGTTATGCATGGGAAAGATGACTTCTATCCATGGTCTGCCTAATTTTCTGTTAAGGCTTAATTCTTAATTGTACAAGCTCAGATTGGTTACTACAATACAATACAATACATTAATACTTTATTGAACACCAAGCTTATAAAAGAAAACAAATAAGAATATTTTACAAAACAGGTTGTACAATGGGCGGCCTTATCGCTATAAGCAATTCCTTATAGGCAAACTTGGGATGGATAGAAATTTATTTAAGTTAGGATTGGCGCATGGTGGTGTTACATGGAAATAAATAAACAATTTTAACTTAGTGCATAGATCATTTTAAAAAAAACCTTGTTACCATATTACTTTTCAAAATATTTCGTTTGCTCAGACACAATCAAATTACATATAAATAACACATACATACACAGATTAGGTACATACATATATAATAATATGATACATAAATACAATACACACATACATACAATACATATTTATTATATACTCGTATATATATAATATAATATAAACATACCTACTATAGGATCAGTTAATAAATAAAGAAATTAGATTTACAATGCTATATACAAAATATTCAAAAGTTATGACTAGCAGCCTAAAGACATGTAATGCTTCTTTACCATATTCTTAAATATATTAATTTATTGAGCGTGTCTAATATCAACGGGAAGAGCATTCCACAGACGGGCAGCTCGAATAGTAAAAGAATTTTGATAAAAAGTTGTCGAGGAAGTAGGGGTTTTCAACTGACGGGTACAGGAAGAACGAAGAGAAAAATCATTAGAGAGATGGAGAAATTCAAAACGTTCTTTAAGATAAGATGGTCTCGGAGGGAAGAACAGAATATTATAAAGAAGGGAAAGGACATGTAAATCCCGGCGACGTCGGATGGGTAACCAATTGAGCTTAGACCGGAATTCAGATACATGGTCATACTTGCGCAGACCAAATATGAATCTGATGCAAAAATTTTGTATGCTTTCTAGCTTATTTAACTGTTCCTCAGTTAAGTCCAGATTGCAGGCGTCAGCGTAGTCAAGTATTTGAAGGAGGAGGGACGGTGCTAACGCAGTTTTGGTGGCAGTATGGAGAAAGTTACGGAGTCTTCTAAGTGATGCTGCTGATGCAAAAACCTTTCCACTGAATTCAGAAAGTTGAGGTTCCCAAGATAAATGACAGTCAAGGTAGACACCCAAGTTCTTGACCGTTTTGCTTAAGGATGTAGTATTGCCGTCAAAAATAACTTGTGGGAGGCAGAACCAGTCAATCTTAGATATCATTCTGGAACTTCCAATTACAATAGCTTGCGTCTTTAATGGGTTTATGTTGAGACCATAAGATTTACTCCACATTCCAAATCTTTAATTATTGTATCGATAGCAGTGTGTAATTGAACTTGGTTACTACTAACATATTTACTACTTATAATAAGTTGAGTTATACCACGTTACAGTAAGAATAGCTACGACGTAGTTAACATTAGCTTATTAAAGTACCCTAATTAATAATTTTTCACAGTACGTTATGTATTATTTCTACTTTACTACAAATTTACAGTTGACATTCTATACAGGTTTTACGATTTCAGGAGCGGCAGCAATGTTCCAGAGAGTACTATTTAGTGCAACAATGCCCTTCTGTCCTCTTCTTTAAAATATGATTGTATGTGCCCCTTAGGCTAAGAAACAAAAAAAATATTTGAAATAGAAATTAGAATACATCGTATAAGTGCCCCTCAGGCCGAAAAACTGTGCCCCTCAGACTAATAAATAATAAGTATAAAGTTTTCAAAGTGCCCTTCAGACTCACCAATGTATGGTGTCTAAGGCTAGTTAACTAAAAAAATAATCTGTCCTCCTGTATTCCTCTAGTACGTATAAAAAAAATTACAAGGTTAAATAATATAAATAAAGAACACGGACCTACTTGTTGTCTGGGTACAAAAGCAAAAGTTGCAATATGTCAAAGGATGATGGAGAGAAGCATGCTGGGTATCGAAATATCCGACAAAATAAGTAACACAATTATTAGAAGCAAAACTAAAATACCGGACGTAACAGAAAGGATACGACTCCTAAAATGGAAATGGAAGGGCCATATATGTCGGTTCGAAAATACAAGATGGACAAAAAGAGTCACACAATAGATTCCGAGAGACGGTAAAAGAAGCCAGGGAAGACCAAAGAAAAGATGGAGAGATAAATTCACAGAAAGATGTGGACCGGTTTGGATGACGAAGGCGAGAGAGAGAGACGAGTGGAAAGTCTTAGGGGAGGCCTACGCCGCAGAGGCAACTTCTACAAGTAATTAGGTTATTTTTATATAGAAATATATGTTGCTCATTTGTAAATTTGTAGTAGCAATAAAGGCTTTTTTATTTTATTTTATTATATACAATCATTAATTAGGTTAGATGGGGTTTAACGTTACAAGTAGGACTAAATTTAATACATATCTTTAATAGTCCAAGCTGCGCACATGGTTCCCTCTTAGGACTTAATGGTAGATTAAATTTATGGTTAAACAGGCCTTATGTTTAAAAGAGTCACTAACCCATACCCACCCGTCGACATTAGTTCACGTTAGTTTCATTCATAAATATTTTGTTTTAACTAATAACGGGCGAGGACAGATTAAGAACCCAAGCTTTATACATCCTGTACCATAAGAATAAATAATTTTATTACTAGCTGACCCGCCAACGGCTTCGCTCGCGTGGCCTCGCAGGAAACGGTTAATTACAGTGTTTTTACTATCCCATGGGAACGGAGGCTGTCTTTTTATGTTTATTATATGATATACGTGTTCAAAAAATAAACAAAAGAAATATTGTAATCGACTTCCTCATTCCTAACATTATTGAAGATAATTAATTAATGAAGACTGGACAGAACTTGATCAATTTTACATTGTTTAAATGATACCGCAAGAGAAGCACAAGCTTTCACACATAAAATACAGTCGGATTGAGGACCTACTCCTTTTTGGAAGTTGGCTGAATAGTCGCAGTCGCTAAAGGGTAAATGGTAGCAATTTATTCTATGAATACCTGCACACTTTTTTATATGTAACTAGCTGCACCCTGCGGTCACACCCGAGTAGTGATGGATGATGATAATGATTATGATAACAAAGTATGGTGATGAATGATGATGATGATTATGATAACAAATCTGTTATTCCAGCGCCTCATCTATCTGCATACCAAATTTCATTAAAATCCATTCTGTAGTTTTTTTGCGTTAAACAGTACAAACGTCCATTCGAGTACATATAAGATTTCACGTTTAGAACATATAAAAATGTGTGCAGGTATTCATAGGATGTTGTTCTTTATAGTTCTTATTCACCCCCGTTGACCCCTATTTTGTAAATATAATCGCATTATTTGATGAATCATAGTTTTTGTTACAGAAGCAGTATGTTTTTATTATAAATGATGAATGATGATGAAAATGTACCATATATGTTATTTCAGCGTCTCATCTATCTACATACCAAATTTCATTAAAATCCATTCAGTAGTTTTTGTGTGAAAGAGTAACAAACATAAAATGGATGGATGGATAAATATCCATCCATCCATCCATCCTATAATACTATATATTATATATATATAGATAGAGGGATATTCAATCTAAGTAAAACACCCTGCAAACGTCATACAAGACCCGTACTCCTGCACTCGGCGGCCAGCGGCAAGTAAATAAGTAAGAGGGCAGAAATGTATGCAGGTAAGTACTCACACGCGATACCCGTCCTGTAAAGACCACACGAAAAACCAACAATTTAGGGAGCGCAGAGCAATGTCATTAGCAAAAGCAGTGGTAGCACGAAGGACGTGCCTTTTAAAGTATCTTAATTCATAATTGACATTTTATGTGGGTTTCTATACCGATATGGAATAAATTATCTTAATTGCATGATATGCCATTTTGGCGCTGGAGCAAAAACACAAAAAAACACGTTTCTTGATTGTTAGGTTAGGATGTAAGTAGTAATAACACATACGGTCCGTAGTCTCGTACGGAACCGAAATAAAATAAGCTTTTGTTTTGCACAAAAACACCTAAGTAAATATATTCTACCATAAGTAACAGCTAACGATAGTTTTACGGTAATGAAAACTGCGATTACCAATGTTACCTGCATTAAGCTGAAAGTCTTCGGAATTTCCTTCACGTATCGCAACATCTGTTAGGAAATAAAAAGATGGTATCGCGAAGAAAAGAACCACTCTCACACCTGTAGCAAACCTATACTTGCGCGGGTTAGTCCTTATCAACATGTTTGCCATTAGAATACACAATTATTTAAAAAACAATGACTAGTATTTTAATATAACTGCTAATTTTAGTGTTAGATTTTGGTGCAAGTCAATATCAAATGAAGAAGTCGTATATTTTGCTGTAGGCACAGCTTAATAGCATTAGCACTGAAATCTTTAAAAGCAGCACATAAATTGGCATAGAACGAGTTGTTATCACGCAAGACGGCGCAGTACTGCAACGGAAGATTTCTTACAGCACTTGATGTAAACATTCGGTCTATCGGTATACTACATTACTAATGCAACGTACACACTATTATCGACGTTATCGAACGGTAAGTAAATATTGTTGCCGGTTTAGATCATTACAGGTAGCTCAGAAATGATAAAGACATATCATAGTACTTCATAATCTATATGCTGTTAATACTTACTTATTTGTGTTTCGCAGTGTACGATTCCATTGATAAGTGTCTGATGTTAATAAGTAAGTTGTATTAAATCCACAAATATGTAACGCAAATTTAATTATGTAGATAAACTCACAATACCACAGTACAAAAAATAACATTAACACTAAATACGATAATTTTGTCAACAACAACAATAGGAAAAATGGAAAAACTTAGAATTAAGTGTCATAATAGGCGGTTTTATCTCTCAGAGCGATTTCTCCCAGATAACCACGCATGGAAAGATATACGTATAAAATTTACGGCGGTGTACAAAACAAGTATAATTTAGAAGACTTCTGAATGTAGATACAGGATATATATACATAAACAAAGCATAACACTAAAATAACATACTTATAAATATTATATATCTAAATTACACACATAAAGGTATGCATTTATTTCTCTAAAAGAATTCAAGAACCACATACAAAAGAATTTATGACTTAGCATTAACAATGACATGTAACTATCTGTACATATAAATAAAATTGAAATGTCTGTTTGTAATTTAACATTAACAGTTTCTCAATAATTATGAATTTTTCATTTCAGCATCATCCATCACCACGCGGGTGAAGCTATAAAAGTTACAAAAGTGCAAAATATAAAAGTTACCAAACACAATTTTGATTACCTTATCAATAAGCGGATAGACACAGACAGTCCCCCTGTTACCGATGGGGGACATATGAAACTGTTTAAATCTTTAAACTTACCGTCTGTCTTCTGGCCGCAGAAAAGGGGACAGATGGTTAATTGTATCACCATTTGTCCCCCTGAAGGGACCGAGTAGGAGGACAGATATTAATAACACAACAAAAGTTACGTATAGCATATTGAACAACTTCTGTTTACTAGCTGGCGTATAAATAATTTATCTTCCCACTTTTTAAGCACCATACAGGGTGTTTGGTAGAGGGACCGACAAACCAAATGAGCGTGTTTGGGGGCCCACTTGAAGAATACAAGTTGGCCAAAAAAAAATCCCCGACACCCCAATTTTTTTTTACTTTTTTTTGTGAATTTTCTCGTTTTCTCCAATATTGTACCCATTCACCACCAAAACATTACCCCCACATACGCTCATTTGGTTTGTCGGTCCCTCTACCAAACACCCTATATAATTCTTTCTTTGAATAATTTGAATAACTTTTACTATAATATCATATTAATATAATTTTGTATGCTTTATGCGCATCCCAATGAATGATCAGTACTTGTAACAATTTAATTTAGGGTCCGATTATGGCTACATTCTTCTTCTTCTTAGGGTGCCTTTCCACTACTGGAGATTGGCCTTCATCCTTCTAAAATTTTCTTTGTTCAAGGCAAGTCTGAACAGATCTTCAGTCCTTTTTATCTCGGTCCATTGTCGCATGTTGCCAGGACACTTTTCTTCTACCAAGCCGTTAGCCTGCATCATGCGTAGCATGCGTCGGTATGCCCACATTTCCAACGTATCAAATTTTTTACGGACAATATATTACTTGATTGTCCAAGATTCACACCTTAGAGTTCAACTGACCATAATGTAGGATTGCAAGATTCTGGTGCGGAGTTGAATAGAGAGTCTTCGCGTAGTGAGCACTTTGCTCATTTTCATAAATGATGTTCTCGCAATCTCTATTCTAACTCCTAAATATCTCCGTCTCACTCTCACAAGAGTCAGTTAACCATGATTCTAGATACCGTTATTTGTTAACTCTATCAAGACTGACTGGCCCACAAGAATTCAGGACATAGGCACTATAGAAAGTACCATAAATTTCGTTTTCGTCATATTCATGCTAAGTCCCACTTTTTCACTGTACTCGAATACGTGGTTCAGTATACTTTAAAGGCCACATTATTATGATAAAGAAATTTTATGAAGATTCTCTCCGTACTAGTTAGTCTACAAGTCTACCAGTCCGTACAAAACAAGATGCAACAAACTATAATACATTAATAGAGTATTTTAATTTGATAATCCCACTATTAAACAACTGTACCGTAATTCGAAACCTAATTATACATGAGAGTAGCGTACTCGACTTCCGTTCCGAACAAGTCATGCTGTGATTGGTCCGCCCGATCTCCTCGCCCAATCAGCGTCGACTCCGCCCCTTCCGCTCAAATGTCAACCATCACCCCAGGTAGTGCGCCTAGCGCAACTTGGCTTCATTGGCGTTTGGATTTTCATCCGGAGCAGTCGTAAGTACGAAATATTTACTTTACTGACTGCGTCATGCTGGTGAAAGTTCAGGTAAAGTCCTGAACCAATTAGTAAGTTCATGTGCAATTATATATACTTACTAAAAATATTTTAACGGTGTTACCGTTCGCTTCAATACTAATTATGTTTTATTTATAGCCAGTGCTATCGCTGGTTCTAGATATAAATGAAATATTTTAACTGTTTCACACTGTTTCAGTTGAATTTTAGATTCTTTAAATTGATAGTTATACTGGTCCAGCCCCAACGATGGAAGAAGCGGAATAAAAACAGGAAAAAGAAGATGATAACCTACCAACGGTATCGGATTCAAGTGTTGGTTCGTAGTTTAGCTCCTGCTCATCACCAAACCGTGAGTAACACTTACTATTTTTCATCAACTATAATATAATCGTGGTAAATTACAATCCAAGTTACAGTCATTCTGACTTCTACTGCAATTTGAGCAGACCCAAACATGTGTGGGTAATCAAACGAGGATAAGCCCTACTGAGCACCTCAAATTAAAACCACTGAACTTTCAAATGGTTAAAGCGTGTAATAATCTTAGTTTACGCTTCAGAAAAATAAAGGTTATGTAGAACAGCTCATAGAACCACAACCTTTTGAACAATATTGTAATAATGTCCAATACTATAAAACTCAAACACTTCTATCTCCAATGTTATGAGTTCATTAGCTATGGTGTGATCCCCATAATGAAATCAAACGCTACGCTTACTTTACGCTTTGCTTAACCAGTCGAAGTCGTTCACTCGTTAGTGAAAGAGTCGCACAAAACCAGACTTAAAACAGTTTAAATGGTTTCTTAGATGACATGCAATCGACTGATTAATGTTCCAGATTGGCTAAAATCTGTTAAAGCACATTCTAATACGAACATGTACAAAGAAAACTTCTACATTCATGCACTTTCACACCAGGTAAAGTAGCAAAACTGAAAAATTCGATGTTATTTAGGCAGAGCTGGTAGAATAACATATATTCTCAGGTCGCGTTTTGGCTTATCTTCGAATATATCTTAGTCTTTTTAGTCCCTGGACTATATGTAATTGTTAAACAACCTACATACGAAATATTGGCCTGGACCTCTGATGAAACAAAACGCAATGAAACACATCTAAAAACTCTGTTTTAAACTATCACGGTTGTTCTCTAAAGTTATATGATTATTAACGGTGTATCAGTCTTCCCGTGAACATGGTGCATGTAACTGCGCCGAAATATCGGGAGCTCATTCCACAACCTTACCACGGTAAATATCCCGTTAATAATCATATAACATCTAAAAACTGCATCACAAGATAAGTTTCTGAACAACACGGGCTAACTGCCACTACCCTACCACATTGCTACGTCAAAGTAGGTCAGTCTAGAAAGTGACACAGCACACGCCAATGTCTGTTTTGCTTGAAACCCGGGTCGACATATTCGATCCCTAACATGAGGGCGTTGCCGGTGTAACTAACAAATTTTACAGCCCGACAAGAGGCATAATTCCTCCTCATCCCATCGGGATAGGACAGGAAATCATAATATGGAAGCAACGAAATAAAACGAAAAGATTCTGACTCGAAACCCTTCCGTGCCAGGCAGCTACCAAAAAAGGTTGCAATCACTGGTTCTCAAGAAAAATTACTCGTTGAAAAAGGCTTGGGGCTCCGCTCTATATTCTAAACGTAATAAATGGCTTCCGTACACCATTCAAAAAGCTCAAGAGGCTTAGTTTGCATCGAGATAGGTGATAATAATAAAACATGCATACAAGCAGCCCTTCGTGAGGGTCATTAAGCAAAGTTAAACTCATCGAAGAATGCTTGGAGCTCCGCTCTACATTCTAAGCATAATAAGTGACTATAATGTGTACCACAAAACATCATTGCATTTGTCGAGCGACCGTAACAAAAGTTAAGCGCATCGAAGAATGCTCGGAGCTCCGCTCTACATTCTAAGCATAATAAGTGACTACTGTGTACGGTTCAAAAAGAAAACGTTATTTCTTTTGTCGAGCTACCGTAACAAAGCTAAACGCATCGAAGAATGCTAAGAGCTCCGCTCTGCATTCTAAGCATAATAAGTGACTGTATACCGTTCACAAAGAAACGGTCATTGCTTTTGTCGAGCTACCGTAACAAAGCTAAATGCATCGAAGAATGCTCGGAGCTCCGCTCTGCATTCTAAGCATAATAAGTGACTGTATACCGTACAAAAAGAAACGGTCATTGCTTTTGTCGAGCTACAGAACGCATCGAAAAATGCTCGGAGCTCCGCTCGACATTCTAAACATAATAAGTAACTACTATTTACCATTATACACGAAATTGTCATTGCTTTTGTCGAGCGACCGTTACAGCAAAATATCTAACTAAATTGAAATGAAAGTGGTTGACGAAATGCACACTCGAGGTGTCATAAAAATGGGAAGCCAGTCTTTTCCAAGCTGTTAGCAATATTCTCAGACTTAAAGGCAACGGCACACCAAGACCGTTTTTGGGATCAGAAAAACTTGAACAAGTACCTACGGTGCTCTCTTAAAATTCAGATTGATTAACCATGATTGCGTGCTAGTTTCTCCAAGAGAAGACTGGATCGAGCATTGCGTGCTACTTTCTCTAAGAGTAGACTGGATGGCCAAGGTCGATCTTCCTCTGGACCACTTGTCGGTCGATTCAAACAATCGCCGTTTCCTTCAGTTCATTTACAATGACTATTTCTAGACTATTTTAGTTTATATACGAATGTATATCTTTTTGCAAAAATATCAAAAATATCTGCTTGCAATCTGTCTTTAGCTCAGTGCCCCAAAAACATGTGCGGTTGCGAGCATCACAAAAATTCTGACACTGAGCAAGGCTGGGGATAATTCTAATAATAATTTGAATTCCTTCTGACGCATCAGATACTACTAATACTGCAAAACCTTATTGTATTAACCGTGAATATATGCGAGTACCTCGTTTACGCATCCTCGTATTCGTTGCAAAATATACACAGAAATGATTAGTTATCCTTAAAAACCTACTATGAACTAGAGTAAGATCAAAGCTCACAGCTCATGGAAAAGCTATTTAATTTTGGAAGCTCTGTTCCGAGTGGTATTGCCAAACAGTGATCTACTACAAAACTAACAGACAGTTTTTGTAAAGTGGGGCAAACAAGAAACCTATCTTTTTGCCTTTCGCCAAGCTTACGAGTGATCACAATGTCTGCACAATCGACAGATTAGATTCCCAAGGTCACTGTTACGCCCCACCGGCTGACTTGGAACTTCAGAGTAGGGTTGGGTTTATCCCCCGGCATACCATAAGAAATACTAGCCGATTTAAAACAAATCAACAGGAATTTTCCTGATCGCTGAATTACAGTGAGAAACAGTCGTCGCATTAGCAACCCGATTTAGACCTCACGATTACTCAGTTACCGATGCTATTAGGTATGTTTTATTCTAAACGATTCAATGTTTTTCAAACATTGGTACCGCTAGGTATTGTTTTTTTTTTATGAAGGCTGTTAAATAGATCGTTGGATTACCCCGTTCACGATTACAAATCTATCCAGAGTTCCAACAATGCCGACCGACTGGTCGGCTTCCTGTGTGGGTGACTAACCATTGTCGCGTCCGATAGAAATGATACAAAAAGTTTGTACTCGTAGATGTACGAATGTATCAAAATCTAAGCGACTATAATGCAAGAAAATGTTTAGGCTTATCTGCTCCTTGGAGAAAGTTTAGCTTGGAAAAATTACCACTCTTCGTGAGATAATTACCCAGGAAACCAACAAAAACCCAAGTGGTCTAATCTTGCAAGATTCTTAACCAATCTTATTAAAACGACCCTTAGTATATTTTTAATTCACAAATCTGGAATACTTACCTCATGCATTTTTAAGTCGAAATTATAATAATACTTAAATATAAATATTTAAAGCTAAAATCACTATTTTAGCCAAGGCGACCGCGACCCCCAACCTGGAAGTCGATACCTTAATAAATCAATAATTTTATTCAGAACATTTGTGAAGAAAATAGTTTTTATCTACCTAACTCAAGGGACATAGTAGTATTACGATTTTGATGACGTAGTATCAAATATTTCACTCAATTCGTGTGCTTTGACGGGACTTTTGACACTATATTTCATTGTTCCAATGTAAAATTTTGAAGATCCGTACTCCTATCTCTCAAAATAATTATATTGCAACCTTACCATTAAATTTGGTTGACCGTTTTGTGTCGGTGGGAGTACGATAGTAAATATGATTAATCTAAGCTTTTACAAAACGCTCCTGATTTATGATAGTTTCGTAAAAGGTGGGAGTAGGCCTCCTGGACCAGGATGAATACTCTAATTTTCACACTCACTGCGAAACAAAACAAACAATCGACTAAAACAAATCATAGAACCAAATAGGACTAAGCATATTTGTAAAAAAATAGCATTCTATTTAAAATAGCATTTTATTTTTAATAGAGCAATTTACCTTTAGGTATATTTTTTTTAACTTCAATAAGTAAAAATATCTAAAGGTAATTTGCTTAATAAAGTTAGTAAAGACGACGGCAAGATACGATGATGATGCATCGTCCCATGGAAGATGGGACAGCCCCTGCTTTGGAATGCTACATGTGTGGATACACATGAAACACTGGCGCTGTCTCATCCCCCGGCGATGATTGATCGGACTGGCGCAGCTGCGACATATGTCTACTTAGACAGCATGTACATATTTGTGTCGATTGGAGTCGAAACATTAGGCCCGTGGCCGTACGCTCTCAACTTGTATAGGGATCTGGCCAAACGTTTGGTTGAGGCGACGGGTGACCGAAATATGTGCGCCAACTTTGGGCAAAAAATTAGCATTGCCATCCAGCGTGACAATGCTGCCAGCATTTCGGCCAGTTTTCCCTATGCCATGGGGCTTATAGATTAGTTTTTATTTACACTTTTAATATTTTGTAAATATTTTGGCCATATTAAATAAATATGTACTTCTTAAATATCGTGTTAGGAAATAAAATAAATGAAAAGTGTAATTCAACACATTGCTGGACACCAAACTCATAATACTCCATAAATAGTAACACCCGAAAATATATATTTTTTTCATAAGAACCGAAGAAATAATACGTCAAATATTTTTAAAATAAACAAAATTTCTTTTACGGGATTTCTAGTCAAGTCAGCACACAGCCCGTTTTCCTAGTATATATATAGTATAGTATATGGCCCATTCAACCAGCGGGCTCAGTAGATCAATAACGTGGCAATTCCCGTCAAATCCTCAGGCTAAGGTTAATTGTTAATTAGCAAAGTTTTTGTTTTATGTATGTGTAATGAAAGTATTATTTGTAGTAGACTCTTTAATTGAGGTTTGATATATAAGTCCAGTTTAGGAAATACTACGTCCTCTTAGGTGTTTGTCTCTAAGTTTCATACAAATATTTGTTTCTTCTTATTATTGCCCGGCCGGCTAACACATTATTGCCCTAGAGACACAATGACTTACTTTCGATTAAAATTGCATAGATTAGAATTGAATAGATTGCATGACATACAGTGTGAAAAGATAATTACATACTTGTTTAGTTAGTTATTGATATTACTATATATGCAGTAGTGCTAAATAATTCCCTACATTTTTACAAAATTAATTAATGGTAATTACACATAATATCAAATATGATTATTCCATTTTATAATCTAAATAAATTTAGATATCTTCGAAGAGGGCACGTAAATAATACTAATCCCATGTCATGGCTGTCAATAAAAAATATTCCACATCTTTAATCTGTAGATTAGCTGGCTTGGAGTGTGTGAGGAACTTTCCATTCTCGTGTTTACTGTGAACTGTCAACACACATGGCATAACAAGTACATATCCTTTATCAGTACAAACAAAATTGATAGGCTACCTGATGAAGCGACGTAAGTAAGATGTAAGCGATGTAAGGAAAAATCATGCGTCTGATTGTGTCCAGTTTTAAAATAACAAGTAAATTACATTTCACTCTCGCCTGATGACAGAAGATTTGGTTATATATGTACACCTATATAAAATACTTTGTTTTGGAAACTCTAACTTGTACGAGTATAAGTCAGGAAGGAAGTTTTTCTACGTGGAAGGTTGTTCAGTAATCAATCGACTGGATACCAACTATAATTAATAGCTTGGAGTTAATGTGTTTAGTCATCTGTCATCGGTTTCTAATTGCTAATTGGTGAATTTCTTTTTAAAAAAAACGATATTAAAAAAATATCTAGCTCGACGAGTCAACATCTCCTGAGGATGCCTCGTGTAGAGGCGAAACACGTGTCGAATCGGTTTTGGTTGATTTGGGGTTTCTTGTGTTTTTTATTTTGTATTCTTCCTATTAGCATTTTATGCGGGAGGGAGGGTGGTGCACGCCCCCAAATAGGCCAAAATCATTGTTTTCTTGTCAGCGGAAGTGTCACAAAATATTTTTTTAATATCGTTTTTTGATAATGGATTTCCGCAAAGTAACGCCTGAATCAATAAATTAATTTATTTTTTCCATTTCAGCCGTAGGACGGCCACTGTTGAACATGTGCCTCCCCCATAATTTTTCAAAAGGACCGGTTGGAAGCGGCCTGCATCATACGTCGTCCTGCGACCATTATCAGGTCGTCTGTCCACCGTGTCGGTGGACGAACTACGCTGCGCTTGCCGGTCCGTGGTCTCCACTCCAGAACCTTCCGGCCATCGGCCATCTGTTCTGCGTGCTGTGTGTCCTGTACGGCTATTATGTAGGTATTTCAGTTGCTAACAAATGTTGATTGTAATCGAAAAAAATGGCCGCTCTATGTCACTTTTGTCAGCTCCAGTCATCAACTTACTAACATTTTTGCTTACTGGAGTTTTCAAAACTGACATAGAGCCGCCATTTTTCAAGATTTCAATCATTATTTGTTAGCAACCGAGATACATAATAACCCTGCAGCCCATTGCCACTTTAACTGTCTAATCTTATGGGTTATATGACGTTCGTTCTTCTACGGATCTCCTCATTTCTGATACCATCACGTAGATAAACTCCGAGCAGAGCCCTCTCCATAGCTCGTTGTGCGACTTTGAGCTTACTTATGAGGCCCATAGTAAAAGACCACGTTTCAGTGCCATAAGTCCTCACTGGTAAAACACATTGGTCGAAGACTCTTGTCTTGAGGCACTGAGGTAGTTTTGACGAGAAGATTTCGCGAAGTTTCCGGAACGTTGCCCGCCCAGCCGAGTTGAGCTTGACGATTGACCTCTTTCTCAAAGTGTGGAATTAATGAATATATGAGACTTTTCCATAACAATAACACTCAAGTCATGTACTACTATTATACTGACACTACCTTCAACAAACCATCAACATGGCATCCAGGCTGATGCACAAATTGGCGTGATGTCCTGAGTTATATGGGGTCCGAATGATTTTGTAATGTTGATGTTCATATGCATACTGCATGCATTCTAGCTGATTAAGAGCAGTAGAACTGTTTGTTAATGAGTCGTCCGAAGTAGTACTGCCTCGATACCTTTTTCTATCATGAATCAGTAATGTTCACAATACTGAGTTTTGGTTTAAAGGTATGGTTAGCAGCTAAACTACATACACACTAGACTTTAAAACTTAATTTCTCAAGGTTATGGGAGCAGTGCAGTTCGTCAGTTGTGAGGAAATTAATCTGTTCTGGGCAGAGGTTACCACTTATCAGGTGGGCCTCGTACTTGTACCGTTTATTAATAACATAAAAAACATGCCAAGGGCAGTCCTGTATATACGATTATTTCAAACCGGGACAGAAACTTGAAAGTAGCGCCTCTCTTCAGCGTTTAAGAGATAAATTACTTTAGAAAATCCCAATTTTAAGGCATTTATTAAAATACATTCGCGACATCAATTCAAAAGTATTTCGTTTACTTCCTGATGGATAATTGTTTACAAGGTAGAAATAAGGTCATTGGACACTACTGCAACTGTGGGATTGCGGGAATGCGAACCCTTGGATGCTGTGCCCATGTCATGTGGATTATTGGGTACAAGCCTTGGGCTCGCCATTAATAAAACCCTATCCGACCTCCGTTAGAATTTTTGGATTATGTAAGTAGTTAGGCTAGATTCAGACGATGATGATTAATCTTGCATTGGGTGTAATTAAATCAAACACATATAGGTATTCTTATCGATTCATTAAATAAATGTATTTGTTTTATTCTGATTTCGACAAACAACCTGATAACCCACTCGAAGCAAATATGTAGGTATGATACGTGTTACATAATATAATAGAACTACCTATATTTAGGTGTCACACCTAAGTAGGTTATTTATTATTATTATATTACCTACAAAGTTTTTTAGTTTGGTATTGTACTTAGGCCCACTTGCACGTTTGCTCGGGTTGTATAAGTCTACGAGTTTGTAAACTTACGTTAGTCATACCAATTTTTAACTTTCATTTTGCCTTGCACGACTATAAAAGATCACCGGTTTTGCTAAACTCAAAGAGAATATAATAGAGACTAAACTGACATTTGTAATCTTTAGATGGGAACATTGAATTGTCTATGCGCTTATATTGTAATCTGACCAATAATGAATGAATCGAAAAAAAGGCAAACTTATATCTATCTCTTTAGCACTACAGTACAATGTGTATAAACTTTCTTGTTTATCCTTTGTTGTATGAAATTTGACGACTTTTTATTCTATACGTATTGTCTCGTGTCATTTCGTCCAAAGAGTACATTATACAGCAGAATGACAATCTATTTGTTTTGACACAAAACTTCACTAACTCTAGTTAAAGACGTAACCCTCTCTCATTGCTGGGTTAAATTTCAAGAAATAACCTCAGATTTACTCCTAACCTTTAATGGTGCAAGCAATGGTGCAATGCAACTCTGGATCGTGCAAGTGTAACGTGACCCCCCCCCCCGAGAGTTCCCGCCTTGCCGTGGCGGGGGGGGCTCAGTAGCCGTGGCTTGGGTCACCACGGTGAAGCTAAGAGGAACCAATGGGCCTGCCAGTGATAGACGATAGCTGGCGGGCCCGAGGTGGGACCGCTCCTATGGGCTTTGCCCTCCAAGTCCACACGGGAGCGGTCACTGTAGGTAGCGGTGGTGTATGGGCGCCACTGCCACTGAGGCGGACTGCGGTGTCGTATGGGCGGCACCGCGGCTGCTGAGAGTTAGAAGCCGCGGCGGAAGAGGAGTGCCGGTATAACGGTGAGCCGCTCTCCCTGCCTTCCGCGGCCTTGACGGGGCCGCCACCGTTAGATGGCGGACGCGGTGGGGTCGCAGGGGAAGAGGACTGTCGGTATTGAGAGGCGCCGCTGTCCCTATCCTCTGCGGCCGAAGTAGCAGGCGGTGGGGCTACTCACCTGACCCATCGTAGGGGGACTAAGGGCGCCCAGACTCGGGGGAGTCTGGGGTCCATTTTCGGGCTTGGTCCCCCGTGGCGGTTGCGGACAGCCGCGGCGGGTACGCGGTCGTGTGTGAAATCTGTCCCGCGTTCCCGCCAAAAGCGCCAGTGACGGAACACCGCAGAGGTTTGGTGGGTATGCTGCCCTTCTGGCAGAGACTCCCACATAACCACCGTGCTCCCCCCGGGGCCGGTGGTATCCTTAAAGGATTGCTATATATCATATGCTGTTCTCCGTAATCTATATTCTTGTCAAAATAGTATCTGCGTTAATGAATCAGTCGCTCAATAAAAGATTCATTTTTACATTTAAACAATTTACCCCCTTCATTCACACATTTCGCACAATAATTTCTTGTCTGACTCAACAATAAACCACCAACATGCAAATCATTCAGCTTACAGTAGTATTTAACTTATATATATATATATATATATATATATATAATCTACATACTAGCCATGTCTCCACTATATATACCATTCACTCTTTGACTGACTGTTCTATTAACTAGTCCTGGATCGAAAGTAAAACTTTTAATATCAGACACACTGCAAATAAATACATTTAATTTTATAGAGCTGAGCTATTCGTTTCGATACATTTTGCTTCAAAAACCTTTACACACTCATACCCTCCTACTAAGATTCCTTTAGGACATGGTGTCCATGCAGAATAACGGGTTATAACATCCAAGATAAGATTCGAAAAATAAAATCATCTTTCATCATCACGATATTTGCGACGGAGTATCGAACCGAGGACCCTCGCTTCGAAGATAGGGTCGCTACCAATTAACCTCAGTGTAATAAGTAAGTCATCATCATTATCAGCCCATTATATTCCCACTGCTGGGACTCGAGCCTTCCTCTCAGAGAAATCAGAGAGGGAGTTAATAAGGAAGTACCTATACCCTATAACCTACAATCGGGCTAAACTATGAAGTCTATTTAGCTGATTGTAGTGACGTGATACATTTCAAATTGTATCAATATTAGTAATTCGTGTAGTGAAATAAACAAGTGTCAATCGTAAATACGCAGGAGCTGAAGCCGTTATTGATTATTATTATTAAATATATTATGTATTTTATTACCGTATGTAATAAATGCAATTGCAGTAAATATAGCCCGTCTAAATTATAAAACTAGAAAACAGTTTCTTATTCTTAGATTATATATACCAGTAATTTTTAATACTTCATTATTACGCTATTCAAAGTACGTCATAAGGTATGGCCTGAAAGCAAGATAAATAATTACAATATGTCAAGTCTGACGGTAAGTTGATAGCTGTATTATTCAGTTCCAGCAAGTATCCAGTGGTTTATTTATCTCAGTTTGTTTTCCACCTTCTTGGGTTACCGTGTTGAGAACAATCATAATGGTGATATGCGGCATAGTTTACTACGAACATCCGAGCTTAAATAAGTTAATTAAACCTAATTGTAAGAGTCGCGTGCCGACACCAGCGCGCTGCCGCCAGAAGGGTCGCTAAATTGACACTTGACCCCACGGATTATTCAAATCAGAGCTTGCAGGATCTTTTACACTCAGATGGATGGATTACATCTCAGTGTGCGTCACAAAAAAAACATTATTCAGGCCAGAAGCAATCAAATGTGCTTTATCTTTTGGAAATAAGTATCTTATGCTACCGAAGATCAGTAGAGATTACTCTCTTAGCAAATACTAAAAATCAAGGATCTAAAAAATCGATATAGGGCATTGAACTCGATTATTGAATTACATTATGCTATTCGAGTGTAACGTATAATACATAGTGTGTGCGAGCGAGTGCAATTAGGTGGGCCGGGGCGGAGAGTGGACGATGCTCAGTCCGGGAGTCACTCTCGCACTGCGCCCGAGCGCTGACCGACGTACGCGTTTTATATGAAAATAAATAATTGGTCTCCGTATTCTTCTTTTGACGAGCTCTCCGGCGGGTCCATTATGTTCCTTTGAGCGCAAGCTGTGGTATTCGAACGCCAGTGGCGACGTCCTCGGTCGCCTGTGACGCTTCATTCAGCACCTCACCAATATGAACGCCTCCGATCGAGGTACGACACATGTCTTACATTTTTAGAGGAAGACCGACGTGGATTTTTTATATTCCCTAGAGCTATAGAGATCCTGCTGCCAGATAAGTGTGCGTGTACTCGCCCAACAAAAGGTTATTCAGAAGGAGGTCGGAAGTGCGTCCCATTCACGGTGAACGGCTAGTTCACTCACCATTGCGAATTGAATCAAATGGAGCCACGAATAAGATTGTACCAGCGTTCCGAGTGTCGGTTATTGATAGTGAATGAAGTGCTCATAGTCAGCGTGGTCCAGCCGACGTGCCCGCCGCCACCACCGTCTCCCTGCTCGTAAGTAACGGAAGAATGACCTAAGCTGAGATATCATGGATAACTACACATCAGGTAAGATTATGCTTTCGGTTTCCGTTATCATTATAATTTTCAGTTATCATACATATGCATTGTTTACTACGGGTATTGATCACCGAATTTACTCATTATATGGTAGCAAGTTAAGGTCAAACTCGAAGTTTCCTGTGTTATTGTTTTGTGAATACTCAGTCAGTGGTCCCTATTGAAATGGTTCACAAAACGCGGGCGTGGTTGCTGATTCTACTCTGATCGTTATTAGTAGCGGACTATAAACGAATTAGTGTAGACTTCAAACATGACCGCTTTGCGGAGAACCGCACCTTTGTGAATAAACTTATGACTGACCTACCTCAATCTCCGTAAAAGATGTATCTCCAAGTTATAAATGTATTCAAATTTACTCTTTAGCTATATTGTATATTACCTACGTAGTATGTTACTTTCTGGAAAAATATATTGTATTTAATATAAAGATGCACATATATGTCTGGACATGTATATAATAATTGTGTGTAAGGTATTCTTACTTGGGGACGTGAGTTGGTGCATTGGTCATTCATGACTATTTACATTTCAAACATGATGATTGATGTTAAATCGATTTCTGCGAGAATCGATTAATTGCAGCCTATCATTATAAACTTGAAACTACTCTATTTGTTGTTTTTTCACGTGACTCGGTCGTGGGTAGGTAATTGCTGAACTGTTAAATATGTACTACATGAAAATGCCTTGAGGAATTATTAAGAGGCTCTAGGCACGTAACAGCTTTTCTCGGTCCTTTTTGAATGTGTCGTTTTATGAACAAAATGAACGTTAGACAACCATGTAGATTGGGTTGGAGAGGGTTTGGTAAAGTAAATTTGCCGCTGTACCCATTAGCCGCAGTTAGGCCGACGATCCTAAAGTTAGAAGGGGGAGGCATGAGCTCCGACTCGGCGCCTCATCCGGTCAGTCCTCGCGCAAATTGTCAATTGGTCGACGTCGTGAACTCAGGGCTGCCAGCATGCAAAGTTGATCCGCCATCTTCATGTGACCTACCGGTGCCATTGCCCAAAATCATAGTTCCATCGCACTCCACGCCAATCATCTTATTACAACATGTAGCGATAAAGTTAACTCTGTAGGCTAATTCAGAGCTATAACTATGTTTCAGTCGTGAATGATCCCGATCATTCAAATGTTCAATGTCTAAAATCATAGCAAGAAGGAGCACTCGGCTCTAAAGACGGCTTATGCGACGTTAATGTGGACTTCCTGCCTTCTTCTTTGATCTGTCAATTTCCTCATAGTGCACTCGATGATATGCGAGGGTCTAAACGAGACATGACACGCACAATTTGGCTCATGTACTTTGTAGATAGATAGATGTAGATAGAGGGAATTACTGAGTTGATGCCGTGACACGTCTTATTTCTGAAAAGCAGGTAATTCGCCGGAAGAGCCTTATGCAGTACTACTGCATAAGGCTCTTCCGGCGAATCACCTGCTTTTCCAGTAGTTATAGTTTCCGACTATTTATTTCATTTCAATTTACTTTTAGTTTTTAACCGGCTTGTTGTATTCGTGATTGACATATCTTCAGGAAGCGCTAATAGTCAAATTGCAATTTTTTGGCGAAGTGGATATATATAATACACAAGAAATAAGAAGCAAATAGCTGTATACACGAAAAATTTATAATTTTTATAATCTTCATTATTATTTATAGATGATCACTGATCACTCAAAAGTCAGTCTTAAGCAATTCTTTAAGTTTTATTTAATAGTTTAGAGAACACTTTGTTCTTTATTGTTACAATTTTCCATCATGAAAGGCGTGTCCTGCCAGGTGATTTATAATAAATAATTAACTAACTAAATACTACAGATGTAATTATCTAACTAAACATAAATTAATAGTTTTAAAATAGTAAATAAATTATCCTAAAAACAAGTTTCTTAAGTAGTTGCTACGGGTCAAACAATTATATTTATTTTATGAATATAAATCTAAATGAGAGAACAGGCAACTAATTATGAGTTTAAAACTGAATTGATTAACAAACAGTATCATGAGAACTAAGAGATTATTGAAGCCGAAATGCGCTGTTATAATGTTTCCTGAATAGAGAACAATCTTCGTACAAACAAATATTTAGGTATTTAAGTATTATGAAATAGTAGATTGTATCATAAGGGAGCAAAATAATATTTTTACGGCGAGGGCGCTTTTTTGAATCCAGAGCGAAGTGAGGGATTCTAGAGTAGTTCTTTAGTAGAATCCTGAACGTAGCGAGGGATTCAAAGTACGTCGCCCGAGCCAAAAATATATTTTGCGCCCGAGTGATACACTCTACTTTTCATCACCCACTATGAGAAAATAAAAGCGCCTCATATTTTATTGTAATATTATTATTTAATAAAACATAGAGTAACAACTAAATTGAAATTAAATAGTATCCTTTATTAAAACAACTAAAACTTATATTTACATTTGAGACATTTTCGCAATTATGAAAATTTATTGTTAAAGTTTTATTAGGAATAGAGATTGTTGTAGATTTTATATTCTGCGTGTTTGAAATGTCCGAATCTGGATCATTTTGAGGAAAATGTGACGGTGAATCTCGTTGTTTGGATGTAGATAGGCGCGGCGACAGTGGTATGGATGGATTAACTGAAGGTTGCAATTTAATGTTTTCCACGATGCGTTCAGATGTTTTCGCCTTGTTCTCAATGGAATCTTCTATATACCCTTCTGCTACAGCACTCGATTTCCATCCTGCATGTCGCTTGAGAACAGTTAAGTCCGCTCCAGTATCTGCCAAAAGGGTAGCAGAAGTACGACGAAAACAATGTCCTGTATACAGTTTGATATCTGGTAACTTCAAATAAGTAGGAATTTCTTGTGGCATGTTAGAAATTTTATTTTTTCCCATCACTTGTTTGAAGCACTTGCCATTTTGATAACGGATGAAAAACCGATTGGTCTTCATAGCAGCAGGACGCAGGTCCAGGTATTTCTGTACAATAGTTTTGTATTCTCCTCGTATTACAAAGGATCGGTCAATTTTGTTTTTTGTATCGGTCAGCTTTACTAACAGTAAATCATCCGAGTGATTTTCGACATCATCAATAGTTATTTTTAAAAGTTCATTGCCACGACAAGCTCCATATAATCCGAAAATTAAAGCCACCTGTAACAAAACCGAATGTGAATAAGACAAGTATCTATCAAAGTACAGGTTACAATAAAATGTGCATTTTTATACACTATGATTATATTTTACTAATCCACCGTAAACATAGTTACCTACTTACTTTTACGGCAAGAAAGACTTTGTCGGGTGCCTCATTAAGGAAAGTCTCCACGTTTTTGACTGAGAACACTTTGGACTTTTTAGGTTTAAATCCATCAGACATCCTCTTCAGGTACGCTATTAATTTCGAATATGTGTCCAGTTTTACATCGTTATTAGAACTAACTGTTGATTTTAGCATTGAGTATGTACTCCAAAGAGTGGAAGGTTGTTTAGTTTTGGCTAAGTACTGGAAGTAGGCCAAAAACACAGATTCTGAAAAATTCTTGGCGCTTCTTGCATTTCTCCATTCAATAAAATTACCATAGGCTTTCATATATTTCTCCCGGGATTTTGCAGGTAATAGATTATCCATCACATTTCTTGCGTCAGTTCTAATGCTTTCAGGAGTTAATTCTATACTTTCACTGTCACTTGAAGAACTCATTTTTCAAAACAAAACAAAACAATGAATTTCTAACAATCCGTGAAAATTTACGAAAACGCTGGCTGTAGTTCGCGCTTTTTTAATTTGTTTTTTTTTTTCATTCATCCGGCGGCTTGACTATGGGCCGTCGTACCAGCCAGTCTTTATTCAAACAATATTTGCGTTCGATTTCTTTGGTGCTGAACACTAAAATGTTCCAAATTCAAAAAGTGCGCGGCAAAGATAATTGCGGCGCACTTATACATAAATATATATACAAACTCATTACTGCCCGCTAAAACTTTCTTATAGAAAACACCACCTTTGGGTGCACATAAAGGCGAACCAAGTCGTCCTTTTCGAATAGATGGGATGAAAAATATATCGAGGTATTTATATAATTTTAGGGCAATAAATTTAATGATACAATATTGAATAAATACGCAATCATACTAATATTATAAAGATGAAAGATTTGTATGTATGTTTGTAATGAATTGGCTCAAAAATAACTGGACTGATATAAAAAATTATTTCAACATTGAAAAGCTACATTCACCCTGAGTAACATAGGCTAATAAGATTCATCATCATCATCATCCATCACCGTGCGGGTGAAACCGCGGAGAGCAGCTAGTCGTAAATAAGCTAGTACGAGTATTAGGAGGAGCCTCTATATCTATAGTATGCTGGCTGGGGGTAGCGCTACTAAAACAGTGGTATGTTTTTACATTTTTACCAGCCGCTTTCATTGCTTGTACGCTGCCTCGCTCACCCGGATTTCCGACTCTATAAAGTCGTTATCTAGCTTTGGGTTCTCTAGAATATGTGGTATATTTTTTTAGTGTAAAGAAATTTTAACATACATATATACATATATTTATTTTCGTATATATTATTTTTATATAATAGCCTTGTTTAAAAGATACAACGAAGTGGCTTATAATTATAACAAACCACTGAAATAACATCGCAGTTCAAAGCAGCAGATTGGGTATCCTGTCCGAGGACAGTGATTTTGTCTGCCTGAAACATTTCGTCTCCAAACGGAAAACAGATCAACTAGCGAAAGTATCTAAAGGGTGCAAAAGACTGAATTATGTCGGTGTGACAAGAATAGTTAATTGCCTCGTAGAAAAAGTTTTACCTTTTAGCTCTTTACAGTACCTACTGCAAATGTCATGGGTAGATGTGATTCTTGCTAATAGAAACACTTGCTCGTTTATTAGTATTATCTCTAGTTCTTTAGTACTCCGTAGGGATTGAAGATAGAGAATATCCCTCTACTGTCAGTAGCCTCGCTAACGCTTTTGTTGGCATGTCTGCTCTATTGCGTTAGCGCCAATAAGACTCAAAAGACCAATGTCTTGACAAACACAGTCCACACACGTCCGTATACATAGTCAGCCCACGTGACCATCAGCCACACGACTTGCCCATTTCGTTGTTTTGATATAAAACAATAATATACTCTTGTCTTTAAATATATATATATATATTTATTGATATACTTAGTATTACTAGGAAGCACTTTAGAAGCAACGATTAATATGTTCGCACATAAAGTGGCATTTAATTTACATTGTTACTTTCAATACAAAATTATTGTTAAGTAGGTATTAGATTTATTTATCTATAAGTATCATTACAATTCTAGATTCAGCAATAGAACAAATTTAAGTAAATATAATTAGTACTCACGGGATGTAGATCAAGATTCAATTGCTTTTGGAGTTCCCAATATTTCGGCGCAGTTACATGCACCATGTTCACGTACGGGTAGGCTGAAGATGCGGATGGATGTGAAAAAAGTTCAAAGTTATTTATGAGCAGCAAAAACGGTGTTCCCTCTTTCCCACTCTTTTAGTACGGATACTACTGGCACTCGAACTCGATTGTAAGTCTCGACATCCCTTGAGTATTAACTATAACTTAGTCAACAACCACGAAAGTCTAAAACAGAAAAAATTTACTTTAAAAAAATTCACTTTTTACTTTTACTTGTGATAAAATTTTGCTTAGCTCGTAGTGACCCTCATGTGTGAATAGCAGACATTTGTAAGGTATTTTTATAAATATTTATAGGTAAAGTTTGGTCACTTGTCGACTCTTCCAGCCACTAGGTCACGAGCATATTTCGAAAACACCTGATCCCCAGGTGCTCAACATTTCGTATCAACCCCTCTGTCGAGGGTAAATAGATGTCGATACATTTAATAGTACAGGATCCATGGATAATTTTCCGTGAGTAGCTTCATTTTTATGAGACGCCCAACAATATTGGTTCTTAAACTGTAAGTTTTTGATGTAATTATTATTATAAATAAATAAATAAATAAATAAATATGCTGTACTAAAGTCGATTGTGGTGAATTATGAAAATCAGCTGGTTAGTAATCATTTTAATGACTGCATTATCGATACATATTGGAAGGAGAGAAATCGTTGATCAAACCATAGATTTTGTAGGACAAATATTTTTTAAATAATTTAGATAATTATCATGAGATTTAACAAAAAAAAAACAGTTAGTAATACATTTTTGAGAATCATTAAATCGACATATTTTGCTACCTCTGTTAGCCACTACAATCGAGAATTTTCGCACAGGAAATTGTTGGGCGTCTCATCAAAATGAAGCTACTCACAGAAAATTAGCTTGATAGTAATCATGTGCGAAAAATGGACCATGGATCCTGTACTAAAATGTTCACAGGAAACCAAAGTAGCTGGCGCTTATCTCGGCTAAAGATTACGGAGTAATTGTACTATTACTTAATCTGTGGTAATATGGCCAGCTATTTAGGCACCTTACGTGCAAAGGTTGAAAATAAACTTTGCAAGTATGATAAAGTTATTCATTACTAGCTGCGCCCCCGGTTTCATCCGCTTGGTGATGGGTGATGGTGATGATGATGAAAAGTACTTTAAGTTCTATGCTCATATCTACTGAATATACAAACAAAATTTCATAAGAATCGGTCAAGCCGTTTCAGCGGAGTTTTGTTACAAACACTGACACGAACATTTAATCTAGTTAGATTTTTATGTTCATTTAAATGTAATCAAAATTGGAAACCTATTCCACCAACACCGTATTGAATTGTAGCTTCTTTTATACGTTTTCTGATCACTTGCAGTTACTATAATAATATATATAATAGATATACCATGTCACCATCCATCCAAAAGTTTCTGGTTTTTTTATACTACTTTGTATTTTTTATACCAAACAGGCCTCTAAGTGTTGGCTACAGCCACTTATGCCTTTGTAAAAGACCGGATGAAATCCGTGATTTATTTTGAATAATAATAATGTTTATAACAATAATTATTCGCGTTAGCAGAATATCTTTATATTATTGTTTGATTACGTTAGCAGAATATAAAGATATTCTGCTAACGCGATAGAGTAAGAAAGATCGCGACGCTATTATATTCGAATATTGTAGCGTTTATATATATATTTTACTCTTTTATCATTAGAATGCTACATTATGCTTTGTAACATAGACATATTTATTTTTCCTATAAATATTAATAATATGTATGTAATAATAATATAATGGTAAAAGAGAAAAAGAACGACACCAGGAGTCTGACTGCAGTTGCAGCAGAATAGATTATTGAACGTTGTGAAATAGGAAAATTGGCCGCCAGAACTAAATTTAGTTCTGAAGGTTGAATTTATGTAGTGCCTCATAATGAACTAACATAGCCGAGTGTATAGATTTTACGACGAGTAATAGAACCGAATATTGAATAAAATGGCTGCTGTTTAGTTGGGCTACAGGAAAAATGTAAAGTAAGAAATCATCTGTCATTTTGAGATCTCTCGTATCGTATGTGACACCTGGCACTTGTTAAGTCTATCGTAGCTCTATTTTAAATCATTAAATCAGTAAATTAGTTATGTACCTAAAAGTAATTACCTACCTATATCCAAAATTAAATAGCATAGACACGTGGATTATTATAGTTATCATAATAATATAGAGAAAAGAATGTGTTTCAGCAGTTTTGATACACCATTTGTGATGTTTATATTCAACAATATAATGCAGTAAAAATTGCAAAAATACCATTTACATCTCATATTCGGTAAGTAGGTCCATATTACCCCCAAATGGGAATTGTAGGTGACCAATTAGTGCTCTAGGTTAATAATGTAGCTAGAAAAGCCCTAGGGCGGTAAGTAATTAAAAAAAACACTTCGCTTTTTCAAAAAGTTCGCGTACATCTAACCATCATACTGGCAATATACATCATGCATTCAGCCCAATGACAAAAGAGGTCGCTTTGCTATTCAGCCTTGTCTTCGTATGAGTATAATAGTCATCAATTTAATTTTTGTAATGCCGGTTTTTTTCTACTTACCTCACAATCGAGATGTAAAGCAGAGTAGTTAGCTCAGGTATAAGCATCAATTGCACCCTCGAACTATAGGTGCTCTCGCTCGGGCTGTAATTGATGCCTTACAAGCCCTTGCCAACTAATCTACTATTGTGTCTAATTCACAAGAATGACGGTTCAGCAACGCATGCACCATAGGCCATGAGTTTCATTACACGTCAGGTTGCTATAAGTTGTTATAGTGAAAGCATCAAAGTCATTGAGTTATTAGAAAGAGTAATATGTGCGGCACCGCCTTGAAGTGGAGTGGTGACAAATGCAAACAGTAGCAAGCAACGCTTGACGTCATTGCATAATGTAATGAATTACGAGTTAACAATGTTTCAAGGTTTTCTAGAACTTAATCGAGATGTATAATCGATTTTTTTTCTGTTGACAGAGTGCTAGTTAAAATTAATTTGCGTCAAGAAATCAGAAGTTCTCTAGAAACCCTTATAAAATATGTTCTCAGCCGTTCAGACCCCAACGTTGGGCCCAGTGCCATTTACTAGATCCACACGTTGGACGAGTGGCGTTGAGTCCTATGTAGGAACCAACGCGTGGAGCCGGCGTTACAGTTATGTCACAATAACTACTTTTGCAAAATATGCAATTGTATCACCGAAAAATCCCTAGATCGGGTACGCTGCGGAAACTATGGACAATAAAGTACACAGTGATGTACACTACACTTTTTTAGAGGGCATCAATATCTACGAAAAGTTCTGCATTATTTTACTGCATATCTATTACAGTGTCATAATAACTACTTTTTTATATTAACGTATGCAATTGTAACGCCAGTAAAAACTTACCTAGAGACTACCTTAGTATTAATCCTTATCTACTCTAATAATAAAGAAGAAATATTTCATTGTTTGTTTGTTTGTAATTCAAACGCAAAAACTACTTAGCCAATTAAAAAAAATCACCAGTAGAAAGCTACATTACACCTGACTAACATTCACGATATTTGATTCATCATCATTATCCATCACCACGTGGGTGAAACGACGGGGCGCAGCTAGTAAAAATATCACAATCACAATTTTTTAATTCTTTTAAATATATTTTGTTACTAGCTGAGCTCCGCTGTTAATTTGGAATTATAAACATACACTTAAATTTTATTTATCTGTATAGATGGGTGCACTTAAAGTAGTGATGAAAATTTATTTTCGCAGCCCATGTTCCGATGTAGTGTCATTGAAGGCCGTTTGTCCACCGCCACCGTCTCCGGGACGTCACCGACCACGAGATGACGGCGCCGATTTAGCGATACATACATTTACTATGGCCGTGTGACCTCCGCACGCTCGTCATCCGAGCGCCGTCATCTCGCCCGCCGTAATATCGCTTAGTTCAGTGCTACCGCTAGAACTCGGCCTGAGATTGTGACAGGCCGAAGTGGCGGCAACACAAAAAACGTTGGAACTTGTCCATCTACGCCAGCGTCGTCGTAATATGCAAACGTAGTAGTGGACATCCTATACTAGTTAAAAAAAACTTCACGTCATGCTGCCGCAACTTGTCGTGAAGTACCTACATAAAATGCTCCTGTAAGTAATGTAGGTATCTGTCACGTATTATCGGATGAATCAAAAATTGTTTGCATCGCCTTCGCCTTCTAACGTACAACAGCAGAGGGAGAAATTGTCGTCGGTTGGACGCATCCATTCCCTAGTTTCTTCTACGCACTGCCACGCACGAAAACTAAGGTATGTTCGCCTATATATTAAGGACCGGTTCCTAATAAGGGCCATCCATTAAAAGAATCCCGCTAACGAAACTAATAGTGCATTCGAATAGACCCCTGTTGGTGAAAATAACGCTAAAACGCTCACAAAGGCATTCGAATTGGGAATATGTGGGTGAAAATGTCACTTACGTCTCTTTTTGTTCAGCGTTCAGAAAGCTAAAAAAGAGGTATTTTTGCCACCAAAAATGCAATTTTTGCCCCACATCCGGACTCCAGAGCATGGTGTTTTGTGATAGTTTTTCGACAACTATGTATTTGATAGCATAATCATGCGATTATAGGTCTTATGCTCGATTGAGCGATATGTGGCCTGCCCATTGCTACATTAGCTGGCTTATCTTCTGGGTTATGTCGGTGACTTTAGTTCGTCTACGGATATCCTCAATTTTGATTCGATCACTTAGAGAAACCCCGAGCATAGCACTCTCCATAGCTCGTTGTGCGACTTTGAGCTTGCTTATGAGGTCCATGGTAAAGGACCAAGTTTCAGTGCAATAAGTCATAATTGATAACACACATTGGTCAAAGATTCTTGTCTTGAGGCACTGAGGTATTTTTGACGACTTTGAAGACTTTGCGAAGTTTCCGGAACACTGCCCAGCCGAGTTGGATTCGACGATTGACCTCTTTCTCGAAGTTCGACATGCCTAGTTTGACTGTCTGTCCCAGGGAGTTGTATTCGTCAACATCTTCGAGAACTGAGTTCCCAACTGATAGTGGTGTAGGCTCAACGTGCGCATTAGACATAATTTTCGCCTTGTCCATGTTCATCATAAGTCCTACCAGTTGGAAAACTCGATACAGGTCTGCGAGCATTGTACTGAGGTCATCCATGGATTCTTCCATGACTACAATATCGTTGGCAAATCGAGCGTCCAATGCAGCGGTGAAAAGTTTCGGAGATATTAAATCTCTCTGTCTCACGCCTCTTTGCAATGGATTGCCTTTGAACTCTGCTCCTGTACTCGGACTGACATGTTGGCGTTTATGTATTGGACATGTGTTTTATGAAAATACATAATTCTAAAAGTCTTATTCTGCATTAAAGTTTAATAAAATTTATAAGGCTGTCTTGTAAAGGTAATAAGGTATATTTATAACCTTGTCAATTTCTAAAAAAAATATCAATAAAAACGTCGGGAATGGCAACAATAACTGTATCCCTTACGATGGGAATAAATTAATAAAAACATTTAGTTTCGGAAATACTATCATTAAAGAAATGAGCCTTATTGAGATAATCCGTTCCTAATAAGGTCCATTAACGAACTTTATAAAAACTGTTTTTTTTCAATAATTTACTTTGTGACAAGATTTTTTTCAATGTTCTTCATATATGAGCAATTTGTATATTTAAAAAGTTTTTTCAACTGAAATAATTCTATATCAGATTTTTAAAAATTTGCAAAAACTTGTTTGTTATTAGGCGAACAAACTGATTGAACCACCGAGATCGTCGCGGTGGACAAACGATCGACGCCACGCCAACTTGATCTCGGCCAGAAATAATCTCGCTCTCGGTGACGTCCCGGTGACAGTGGGGGGTGGATAAACGGTCCTCATGAAATTATGGCATGTTTAATACTTCATCAGACGAACGACCTAGACTCAATAGAAATTTCATTGTTATATTGACAATCGACACGTGAGGGGAATCAATTTACAATCGAAACTCTTTATCAGATTACCGTTCGCTTAATACTCGTATGATACACCAAAGTGTTTTGCAATACGCTCCTCCCAGTTCTCATTTCCTAACTAGGAAATCTAGAAATTTGCAATATTCAAAAAATCAGATTCAGGAGTAAAATTATTTGGAGCATTATGTGATTGTGTTTCATTTTCAATTTCAATTCTGTTTCATTCCACCATACAAATAATAGAGTGGAATAAAATAGAAAACAGGATCGATTCAGACATACATGGTACTGATAACATGACGAAACCATTTTCTGTAATCGTGAAGGCAGGAATGCAACACGACTTAACATCTGGTATACCTACTATACTATCGCGCTGGTTTTCAGTAGGAATTCATTAACCGACATCGCACACAACCACATAATAAAAAAGTTAACATATCAAAAGAATTATTGACATGGCTTCAAAAATTTGGGTAAATTTAATAAGTTTTGGAAAATCCTATTACCCGTTTCCATGCGTACTATCGTTTACCACTAGTTTTTTTGTTTGTAATTACAGTTACTGAATTATGTTTTAAGCACTTGACAAGTAATTAAACGTATAATTCCTGGTTTCTGTTTAATAAGCGAAATTATTAAAAGTTCATGCCTAAGGGAGGATCCTTAATGCACCCGTCTTCTTTTTTATCTTCTTGTTTGCCTCTTCAATTGGTCCTAAGAGTCAAAGATATACGTTATGTGCATACGCCGTATCATATCAAGTAAATTGATCTATTGATTGATCCCGTAAATCAACTTTATTGTCACTGACACCGAGGTTAATCAAAGGTCGAAACCTAATGAAAAACTAATAACTGGATCAGTTTATTCGTGATTAATTATCTCTCTGGGAGGGATAATATAGTGTATAGGGAAATTTTAATTAAATGACGCTTTGGCGCCTACGCAATTGTACTGTTTTTCGAATAAGGTTCTGTAACTTTTATGTTGTTGCGATGATAAGGCATATACTTTTAAACGCACGTAATTATTTTTCACCATAACGGTATGCTTCAACCATACACAAGGAATATTCTTGTCACTTAGTAACTTTTTAGATACAAATACTAGAGACTATTTTTACAAAATATGATGTTATAACATAATTATAAAAAAAATTTAGGTATGTAGATTTGAGTGCTCCCGACTTGTCTACTAATGCGATTTTATTTTAAGCATTAACATTACATACATACGTACGTATATATTACCATTCACTGAGACACGTGGACACGAGAATTTGGATGATATTTGGAATGGGTATTGTTTAAAATTTTTCGAATATGGTCTACTTTTTATCTCAAAATGTCCCTGTGGAATAGTCATTATTCGCTTGGCAAGAGCTATTCTCTGTCTATTTGTTACATTTTCATAACTAAATGACTTCACGGATATTTATGAAATGTAGTATACAGTTTAAAAGTACGTTACAATAATTAAGTTAACCCCGAGTTTCTTGCCGCTTCTTCTCGGTAGGCTCTATATATTTTGGAACGCGGCGGAAGAGTCTTTTAAGTACATTATAATGAAAAATTGACGTTCATAAGTGCGTCTTTGATGCCTAAACTGAATAAATGATTTTTACTTTGACTTTGACTTAAGTATTTTATTTAATTTATTATTTTTTGATAGTATAGTATTTTAGTATCATATAAATAAAATTGTAATACATGTGTAATACAGAATACAAGGTTTAAAAGTATTTTTATGTATCTAGTTATATTTACTTTGGGCCCGTTGGAACAAGGCGCATACGAAATATTAAGAGCCTGGACCAAACGTTTGGTTGAAGACATATTTTTTTATTATTATTTATGCTTTTGTTACAACAAATGGGTCCATGACATTGTTTGCATTTATATTATAAAGATTTAAGCATTTTTTTTATAATTACGAAACGAACACAGAAAGAAAGTTTTTACTTAACTAGCCTTAGACACTATAGAATAGAATACATTGGTGAAGGCCTGAAGGGCACTTTGAAAACTTTATACTTAGCCAGAGGGACACAGTTTTTCGGACTGAGGAGCATAACAACGATATAATTATAAGGGTGTGAAGGGCACAATTTTTTTTTAAATGCTTAGCCTGAGGGGCACATACAATAATATTTTTAAGAAGAGGCCAGAAGGGCATTTTTGCAAATGTATTTTTTGTACACAAGCAGACTTTTATTTTTTTCTAGACAGACATATTTGCGCAGTATTATATCATACATATTCAGCGTGAATATGCAGACAGCGTTCTGGGCACTTGCCCTACAAAAAATAATATACTACATATGTTTGGTTGCTCTTCATTCGTGTTCTATTGTGTCTAAAAGTTTTGGATGTTTATAGAGAATTAATTACTTTAAAGGTATTATTACTAAATATTAAAGCCATTATTATTTATAATATTTACGATATGGAAGATAAGATGGATGTGTATTAAAATTAATTATGTAACTACGTATTCCATATGCCGACCAAAAATGACCCTTATATTTAGCCCAAGTACTTTGGTTTCTGATCGAGTGTACCGTTAAAAATGACAATTACAAAATTATTTAAAAAAAATTAAAGAATTATTGAGTGCTTAACATTGCTAGCATAACAGAATTATTTAAAAAAATCTGATCCGTATCTATTTAGACATACCAACCCAAATGATCTAGTACTTAAACCTATCACCGATACGAATGAAAATGAGCAAAACACAAGGTAAGTAATAATTGACTAAAATTGTAAACATTGCAAATAATATTAATTCGTCAGGTGTAAGATCAAAATACAATTTAATTAACTAATAAATAGTAGAAATAAAACATAGAGTACTTTTATTAACATCTTGCGGGTGAAACCTCTTGTTGCTGCTAGTATTAATATAAAAAAGAATGCGTGACAAATACGTAACATGACATCTTGACGAGATCTAATCGTGTAGTCGTAGGTTTATTAATATGCATGTTGTCGTAGGTTTGTTGTGAATATATATAGCGGACGGTGGCCCGCGTGGCATGCGACTTCTCGGCTTGCACATAGGCGAGCACGCGGCGCTTCATTCAACTCTCGGCTACATATAGCATACATTGTAACGATACATAGTGCAAACCTCTACTTCCTTAGATATAACTGTAAATCGAGTAGTATACTATTGTATACAATCATGTCTAGACTTGACGTAAAAGATCAATAGGATATTTATAACCGAGGTGAAATTCATTTAGTTATGTAACTTCTTTGAACAATTTTACTATCAATCCTGATTCATTACTTTGTCGTATAGGATAGTAGTCAAAGACCAGTTTTTTATCTCTAGAGCCAAAACGTTTATGAAATAGAATTCTTTTGTGCATTTTTGCAACACTGAGGTTTTATAGAGATACACATTTATCTTTAATGTCTTTATGACGACCGACACTATATTTGAATTGACAAACTGCATCAATTATGATCATACGGTATCGGTTGCTGAGCAGCAACAACCTTGGAACAAACCCAAATTGTTTTGCAAGGTGGTTTGCGTTTATATATATTTAATTATTTATATAAAAACATTTATTAGTAATTAAAATTTGAATAAAATAATAACAATAACTATCTAATCTATAAGCCCCATGGTGGGGGGAAAAGTGGCCAAAACGCTGGCGGCATTGCCACGCTGGATGGCAATGCTAAGTTTTTGCCCAAAATAGGCGCCAGCATTTCGGTCACCTGACGCTTCAAACAAACGTTTCGCCAGATCCCTAAACAAGTTGAGAGCGGACGGCCCCCATGGGCCTAAAGTTTCGACCCCAAACGGCATAAACATGTACATTCTGTCTAAATACACATATTTATGACGTTTGAGGTCTTCCGCTTTAGACGCGGCAGCGCCAGCCCGATCAATCGTCCCAGGGAGATGAGACGGCGCCAGTGTGTCCACACATGTAGCATCCCAAACCAGGGGCTGTCCCATCTTCCACGGGACGATAGTCATCCCATCTGGTCTCTTGCCGTCATCCCGCATCAATCCGTTCGGTTCCAAAACTGACGGGACTCCAGCACTGACAAATGCCCGACGGATGATATCATTCAAGCTGGCGTGCCGCGGTATGCGCCCCGCGCTCTTTACGCATGAGAGTGCGTGGTGGCCGAACCGATCCACCATTTCACCGCAGACACAACGGTGAGGGACCTGGCAAGGGGCACCTACTCGTAGGGATACGGCTATTCGGAAAGTATTGTTGTCCAAAAGATTTCCAACATTTTTAGACGGCAAAGCATGTAGCCAAAGCCCCGACTCCCATCGAGTAACAGCTAACAGGCGAGCACGCTCTGCGGAAGAACTAGTTGAATTGATCAGGTTTTCAAGTTCTAACTCACAGAGTGGCCAGTCCCACTGCCTCTGAGAAGCAGGAGCTTTGGGCAGGGACTGACTTGGACAAGCTATTTTCCAGTTTTCTAAAGCCTCAGTCATATAACTAATTTGAATAGAAGGCGATAAAATTGCCTTTACTAACTTTTGAGTACTGAAAATTGATGAAAGGAATGCGGGTAATGCTACACTAGAAATTTTGCGAATACCGAGACCTCCACACCTAACAGGTAGTGAGGCCTGGCGCCAAGTGCGATCGTCAAAATGTGTGTTAAGTATGGTAGTGAGCGTATCCCTCTGGATGTTGTCAAGTTTTTGTAAAAGTAAAGGATGATTCCAAAACTGACAACATCTAAGAGAATACATAAATTTAGGGACAAAAAGGCAATATCGAATAATAAAATAGGCCATGTGACAATTTATTTTTAGTAGGCGGTCCGAAACTGAGTTAAAGTTTTGAATTTTGTCATCAACAAAATCTTCAATTGACTCGTCTAGGATTGGAGACCCTAAGAGGCGAAGTGATCGATTATCTAATATTTTGATATTGGGAGCAATTCGTTCAAAAATGTTTACTATCTTATTTCTTAGTAGTGTTGTAGAATTTGGAATGAAAAGTTCGCATTTTGAAAAAAAGAGAGCAAGACCTATTGAACTAAATTCTGAAATTAAATTTTGTAGGTCTTTAAGAACAGTGTCAACATCTCCTCCTAGGGACCCATCATCCAGGTACCAGACATTAAATTTCGATTCAAATTTTTTGATGATAGGGTGGATTGCTAGGCTAAAAATAGCTGGTCCAAGTGGATCACCTTGTTGGCATCCTACTTCTGAAGATAACAAATTGTTTTTGTATATTAATTTTGAAGGTTTACCATAACATTGCCAAATGAAATTATATATAAAAGGGATTTTATTTTTAACTTGTGTCAAAAGAGTGTTTCTATCAAGAGAATTGAAGGCGTTCTTAATATCAACCTTCAGCAACACTTCACATCCTTCATTTGTTAAAAATGTTCTTAGGGCATGTACCGCCGCCTCACAGCCACCCTGTGAACCAAATCCCAACTGCAAGGGTGAAATTCCTTGCAGAGAGATTGTTTGATGTGTTTAACACAAATTTTAGCAGTTAGACGACGGTACACTGTTCCAATTTACACTTTATATATATATTAGAGAGGGACTTTTATAATATTTTGTAACTAAGATCTTCCTGCACAGAGCCAAAATCATTCTCTAGTTGCTGCTATACGGGAAAACGTTCACGAACTATCCAACACCGACAAGACGGCCGTCATGCAAATGGCGGCACCGCTTTTTGACGTTACGGTGTCAAATAACGCTCTCTAGGAAATCGCGCCATTATGTTTACATATACAACGTTCTAGCGACGTCATACACCGCTGTATAGCGGCCGTTTTAGGACGGTACCGCTATCCGAGGAAACCAGAGCTTTAGAGAATCGTATGGCAGATAAGTTTTGCATCAAAGTATTCTGTTGTCAATGCTAAATAACAACAGCTATAAATTTAAACTTTGTTTGTAATAAACATCAAATATATTTTGTTTTTATATGTTGAGCTGTAAGGTTATTTATGCAAATATGAAAGTTCATGTTTCATGGCTTTGAGCGTGACCCAGCTCAAACTTGACAGCTTTAGCTTTATTAATTGTTTTGAAATAATGTACTGGGACATATTTATATAAAACATCATGATTGTAATAATGTAGACTGACGCCCGCTACAACATCGTAGCACGCGCTACGAGAGTTTATTAATATTTTGAAATTCTGTTTAACCTAGGCAGTTGCGTATTATTTTAAGGCTTTTTACGCATATGCTTATGGATTGCTAGATATTATTATCTTGATGGTTAACATCGCATTGTCAGATCATGCCGTGAAACAGTGTCTAAGTTGTACTATCACCCATCCTTACAAATGCGAATATTTTAGAATCTACTTCCTCGCGCAACAGATTTGAGAACCGAGATGATTTCTACCCAGAAACTACACATGGGTGTTGTTTTCGTTTCGGAAGCCCTTGGTGTAGGCCTTTTACGGTTTATGCTTAAAGGGCGCTACATATAGTCTAATATTTGCTTTGTGACATATTGCGCAGTAAAAGTTGCCAAATATTACTACATTATGCTGTTACATTGACGCAGTTAAGCTGCAGTTGTACTTATCTCAAGACGAAAGCTTGGTAAAGATTTATATCAACTGCCGTGCGATTCTCTAAGAGCAAACATCGCTACATCTTTCACAACATCCCTAAAACAAAAGACGGGATTACAACAAACTTTGGAAAAACAACCTAATGTACAAGAGGGATATCTCATAAAGTATTTGACATCGGTGAGCTCATTAGATCATTAGAGAATCACACGGCTGATAAATATCTACTACGTCAAGCAATTCAGTCAATATTACATGAGCAGGCACTTAGATGGTCAGACACAACGCGGTTGAAGTAACACACTAGAATGGCAACTGGATCTCATGTCTTCATGACAATCTTCAATGTTAATTGTAGTCTGGCCGGTTGGGTCAGTTGGTAGCAACTCTGCCTACTGAGCCGCTGGTCCTGGGTTCAACCCTCGCCACATGGCTTTTTGTCCTGTATATATTTTTATTATGTGACTGTACCATATCTTCGATTACTACTACATAATATTATGTGTAAGCAATATTTGTTTTACTTAGCCACGAGAATATTCTTAGATCATAGTTTAAATAAGTCTATAGTTTATATACATCCCGTACTTTGTGTATTAAAAACTAATGCATGGAGAAATAATGCTGTTATCGAATATATACTACTAACTATGTATAGATTCAGGTACAACAATTCCAACATCTTTCTGTATCCAGCTACTGTGCTCGTATTGTCAAACACTATTTTTATATACTTAGTTTCATGTCTTGATGTTAAATAAACATACTATATTTATTTATTTATTTATTATGTATTCAGTCGTCAGTTTACCATAGTACAGGATCTGCCTAGTTTGGCACATGAAGACCTTGTGAGGATATTGTTGTTATTATGTTGAGGATGGAATCTAGAGAGGCGGGCACTAGAAAATTCCTACACGATTTGCATATCAAAAGCTCAAGCACGAGGAAGGAATCGAACCAGCTACTTGAAGACAGTGACTCTTAATTGCTTTCCACATACAAAATAGGCTCAACTGTAAGTTGCAAGCCCTAATTTATTGAATTGCAAATTTTAACTTTAGTTTCCATATACGAGAGATTTGCAAGTTCGTCAGAAATTATCCTCAATTCTTTGATACAGTTGAAGATTGCTATACCGGACCTTACGATTAAAGGCACAAATAAAGACTAGCCCTTCCAAATTCAAACTTAAAAATGTGTAGTTCAGGCACCTATATCATGACTATAAAAATATATAATAATATCAAGAAACATCTAAGAGATATTGAAAAAGATTCAACTTTTTTCGATAGTCTTAAAGGATATCTTATTAAAAAATGCTACTACTCGTTACAAGACTTCTATAAGACTCAGTAGCAAAGTATTTAATTTCGCTCACTTTAGAACTAATTTTAATAAAGATAATAGTTATTAAACTTTAGTCCAACCCAGAGTCCAATAAACTCTAGAGTACCCACCAGGGTTTCATGTTATTAAATTATTAAAATTACATATTAAATTATTTAAGATCTATTGTACACATGAAGATGGAGAAATAAATGATTATGATTATGAAAAACAAAGGAAAAACAGGGGTAAATTAATTAATTAATCAAATTATGAGTAAGAATCTTAGTATAATGATGGTACATACTATACCTATTCTACGAGTATAGTAATATTTTATTATTAAGAGAAAAGATTTGTATTTTTTATGTTTATAGCGAATAAATTGAAACATTACTGGACCGAATTTAACTCACAATTTACTCGTAAACATGGCGCTTGCAACTTTGCCGAAATATCGAGAGCTCACAATAAATACATGGTAAATATCCCGTTTCTGAAGTTAATTCTTGAAATAGTGACCATTTCAGTTTAAAACTTCTATTACTGGACCGATTTCAAAAAATCTTTCACCATCAGAATGCTACATTATCTCTGAGGAACTTAGGCTATATAAAGGGTGGGCAGGCATTAAGGTCACTCTTGAAACACATATAAAAATACTGATAATACTTAGAGAGTTTATTCAAAAAGTACCTGAGTAAATGAAGTAGTAATGTTAAATATATCATTAATGTTATTTATTTCTTGAAAATAAAAGAGAAACTTAAGATTATCAAAAACGCGCCGGCACGTTGCTGTCGATATAGCCGCCATTTCCGCTCGAATATTGCTTTTTAGGCAGTTATTGTCCTTGGTTATTGGAGAGACCTTATTCTCACAAAAAAGAATCCAGTGAGGACAAGTCTGGGCTCCGTGGTGGCCACTCGATGTTACCTCTATTTGACTTTACCGGGAACAGCTCCTGTACGACCTCCATGCTGGCATTAGACGTGTGGCAGGCATCCTGCATCCATTGCAGCACAGCAAGGACTGGCCTTCAAAACTCTTGAAGTATTTCCACATAATGGTTTGTATTAACTGTTGACTTTACTTAAAGGCTACGTACGGAGGTGTGACGTTGAGATTTTTCAAAGAATTAGGCCCAATGAGCACTTTTGCTGAAATGGCAGCCCAAATCGTCACTTACTCGCAGTGACACACACATGCTTGCGCGAAGGGAAAGTGGGCTTCGTCCGAGAAAAGGATGTTCCCGAAGTTGGAAAATCGCTCTAACATCAAGGTGGAAAATGACGTACTTTTTGTACGGTCATCATGGGAAAGTACTTGCACCAACTAAATCTTATAAGGATGAAGCTTCAAATAAAATCTCAAAATTCGCCTTAACTGCTTTGCAAAATCATCAAAGTTGCTGAACCTCGAGTAGAGAGTTCTGCAACAGATCGATTAACCTCCTGAATCGCCTTTGATTCATCATCATCATTATAATCATCCATCACCACGCAGGTGAAACCTCGGAGTGCAGCTAGTATTTAATATGATAAAGGCGAAAGTTTGCGAGTGAGTTAGTGTGTTTGTATGTTTGTTACTCCTTCACGCTCAAGAGGCTGGAGTTTGATGATATTTGGTATGTTGATAGATAAGGTGCACGTATAACACATAGGACTTTACATCATTCTCATCATTATCCATAACCACCCAGGTGAAACCGCAGGTTCAACCGCTAGTCATAGCTTATCTTGCTCACGCAGTTGTGTTTATTCCAGACATGTACTTGCGCAACTGCACACCGCCCGCGATCGACGATTTCCCAGCGGGATTCTTCACGGAGGCGCAGCGGCAGCACGGCGCCATTGTCATCCATGCTTTCATATCCATATATCTCTTCCTGGCACTCGCCGTTGTATGTGAGAAGTTCTTCGTGCCGGCAGTGGATAGAATATGCCATGGTGAGTTATCAAACGTTTAGAGGATCAATTGCCAACATATTCAAAATGATTCCGGTCAGCGAATACGTGATCTCCGAGTGGTGCCATTTAAGTTACATATCTGGTAGCCAAGTCACCCCCAGTTGTAAGAAAATACCAATATAATATAAATCCCTACTATGACTACTATTTATTTCATCACATGAAGAGACGTATTCTTACTATCCTAATATTAATTCTAACTAATATTATAAACGTAAAAGTGAGTTCGTTTGTGGGTTTTTAATACAGTTGCTCAAAAAGTGACGTATTGCAGGGACGTATAGCGTTCGGGATGTGGGCTATTACATACTCGTGCTTTTTTTTACATTTCACTAACTCGTGCGTTCTCTTTCCTAACTGTCGAAATAATGTCTATTAAAACGAAAAACCAACCATGAAGTTTTTACGATTCATGCAAATACGTATATTTCTAAAAAGAAGCTACTAATTTGTTTCAATATCAGATTTAATGATTTGATTAAATGAGTTAGGTTAGGTTTCATTTCATTTCATCTCATTAAATTCCTTTTCATTTTATATCAATAAAAAAATTCTACTGAAGACTTGGCTGTATGGGCATAGTTAGTTCCCTTTGCCTACCAGAATGGGTGAAGAAAAAAATCTCTGCTTATATTCTACGGTTGGCGCCATTATCCAGAAGTTTTCTTTGCGTGTTTATTTTATTAAATCGCTTCATTTTTTCGCAACTGTAATAAAAATAGTCGTTCAGTACACGTGCGGAACCGTCATTGCAACTTGTTCCGACTGTCAACCCTCGCCTTCGGCTGCGCCTGGGCTCGGGTAGACATTTGTCGGAACTCTTTGCAATGACAGCCTTTCCCCACTTGTAATGAAATATACTATTGTTACCTTATCACGTCTAAACGGGTCGTAATTAATTTTTAGCAAGAAGATAGATTATATCCCGGGTAAGGAAACTTTTCATCATCATCCGTCCCAACACTGCGGGTAAAACTGCAATGCGCAGTTAATATAAAATATCCTTTAAACACTGTTGTAAACCTTGACAAGCCGAGGCTTGCGTATTTTTGCAGGACGAGTAGAACGTTATATATTTCAACCAAACAAGGTACATTCGGTAGGTTTATTCAGCAATTGTCGATATTAAAAGTTATCACCGAATCTCTATTTTTTCTGCCTCGAAGCTGTCGTATAAAACCAAACCCAGGTCAAAGGTCCTTGAAGCACGTGAAATTATGTCCATATACGACTTGATATCTTTGTATTGAAGTGACGAGCGCAGTACAGCGCTGTATGAACATTAACCTTAACCTAACATTACGAGTATAGATATGGCTAGACTGCAACTGTCTACGGTGTGTTACTTACCATCAGAAGAACGAATTACTTATCTGGATACATAGTAGTAAAAAAGTGCTCCCTATGATACACCTATCTTTATTATATTTATATGTCTTACTATACACCTATTTGATACCGTCGTTAAATTAACTAACGCCTCTTGCAAAACTCTGTCTTGTGTGTCTGTGCTGAGCGTGTTAGTATTTGCATTGAAGGAGCGCTGTATTAAGTCACTAGAAAGTGCATTCACTGGGTGAATGACACTCAAGCATTCATACAATATATCAATAAATGATGTGTTTATTATTTCCAGCGCTGAACATGACGAATGATGTGGCGGGTGCCACCTTCATGGCGGCTGCGACGTCAGCTCCCGAGCTTTTTGTAAACGTCATTGGCACGTTCATCACTGAAGGTGACATCGGTGTCGGCACCATCGTCGGCTCCGCAGTCTTCAACATTCTTGCGGTAGCAGCCTGCTGCGGCATTGGTGCTGGAATGGTACGGCTATTATTTGAATCAATGATCTTATTTTAAAAAGAGGTAGATGCGTTATGTTAGAACTGACGCGAAGTCAATGTTGTCCCAGCTTTCGCGCATTATAACAACGTATTTTATTGACGTCATTCTATGTCGGATAGTATATATCGTTCAACAACTAATGTACTTGTACGTGTATCAGCCACATTGTTGTTGCCGTATTTATACGCGAGTACCATATCTACCTCTTTTTAATATAAGATCATTTATTTGAATACTTAATTTTATACGAAGAAACCCTTTAGACTACCAAACTAATCAAGATTGCCGGGAATGGGCTAACTATGGCTGTCGTTGATTTTGTTTATTTTTCATAGATTTGTGTTTCGTTGAGTTTTGACGAGTAATAACGGTGGATTATTAGCCAATAAGTATTCGTGACGATGCAGAAGTGACAAAGTATACGAAATCATAAAGCATTGTTTTGTGTTCTGTTCAACCTCCATAGAATGTTATGATAATTTGACTTTGTTAGAGACTGACTTAATGACACATTCAATCGTGCCTGTTTTGTGACTTTAACTTCTTGTATAAAAAAATAACTCGATGCTCCTATTAATTATTATTTACATTGTGCGATGACTAAGTCAATCAACATACCGCTATATTCCACCGAATCCCAAAAAGGGGGACGTACCCAATTTGACTATAATATTTTTATTATGTGTGTTACCACAAAACTTTTTACTAAGTGAGCCGACTTTGACGATTCTTTTTATTTAAGAGTCAAAGTCAAAGTCAAAATCGTATATTCAATTTGTTTTTGTCAATTATTCATTATAATGTACTTAAAAGATACTATCGATCGCCACGTTCCAAAATATATAGAGCCTACCGAGAAGAAGCGGCAAGAAAATCGAGGTCATTCATTGCATATAGATTTTATACAATATTACTTAGGTAGCTATTATTATATTTTATGGGTGACAGATGACGACCTGCCAGAAGTGGAGTATTCCAAGCGTTTGTCTTTTATATAATGTCGGACTTTATAATGTTTTTTATAAATTAAAACATTTTTAAAGTCAAATTTAATTTTACCTCTGTGAGCTCAGTTATGTGTTTTGGGATTTTATTGTAAAAACGCACACAATTTCCTAGGAGCGACTTGTTAGTCTTCGCAAGTATAAAACTAGGTACAGCTATCCTATTCTTATACCTAGTATTAAAAGGGTGGCGATAACTATTTAACTTATATTATGTATTTTTTACGAATAAATCTCTCAAAAACTCGCCCATTCCACATCTCCCATTTCGCTTACCCACATCGGACCAGAGAGCAGGTAAAAAAATCTTAGCATCGGACCTATTTCGTATATAGCTCGAATAGCACGTTTTTGTAGGATAAAGGTGGTCTCTATTTTATCCGCTGAACAGCTGTCAGCTACTGGTGCTATTCACATTCCTTTTTGGATTATTTATTTATCAGTAACATCGGGTCTTGAAATTTGAGTAGGTATCTTCCATGAAAAGAATAACAGAAATTACAGAATAAGTTCCCAGGGTTGTAGATTTATTCCTGTTGTAGTTATATTAGAAAAATACAGTAAAACATGTAATAATCTCAAGGGATTTCGTCGCACTGACAAAAAATACCCACAGTTTAAATAGTACAGTAGAAGTGTTACTAAATTGGCATCATCCTGTGACATACTTACCTTATAGGTTGCGTGTCGTACGAGCCATTGTGATCGTAAACACGCTCGCACTTCCAAAAGCCGAATCTCAACTAATGTTCCCATTCGTGATACGAGTACAATATCTGCACTGTTATTTGTGAAATAGAGTGACGATGAGAGAGAGACAATAAGCTTTGACTTCTGGTGGCTAGATTTAAACGAGAATGCTACAACAGTATATCTTTGTAACGTACAGATTCTATGGATAAACGCAGGTTCATTCATCACAGTAGTCAATAGACATTTCATAAATCAGAACATAATTTACTGTGTAGTTTCATCCTTTTGAATATCTTGTTGGGTGACGCTGTAATTATGCATATGAAACTGAATGGTTGATTGTACCGATTCCAAAACTTCCTGTAAGTTTCAACATTTGTTGAGTTCTATTTGCTTCATAAACGTGTTAGGTCGCTGATATTATGATAAACTTATTCGTCTTTCAGGTCGTGCCATTAGACTGGTGGCCTCTTACTCGAGACTGTCTCGCTTACGGCATCACTGTATCCATACTCATCTGCATCATGCACGATGAGTATGTCCAGTGGTATGAAGCATTATTCCTGGTCATGTTATACGGAGTCTACATCTGTATAATGTATTACGACAAGTCTATTCAGAATTTTGCAAAAGGTAACAAAGATTTGGATCTGTCATTGTTTTTATTCTGTACCAGTTTGTTAAATATCTTGTGTGTTTTAACAGGTAGCTGGGAGTGCGTATCGAACATGTTAAACAAACAAAACAATATCATTGGTACGTAAATTTTAATTGTTTCATTGATATAGCATTCATCTTCCAGTTGACGTCGATTTAAGCAATTTGTTATTTTTTTTACAGAAGTGAAAGAAGCTAAGCCACCGACTACTTCCAATAAAAACGATATATCGCCAGATCATCATCAACAAAACGGAAACGTTAAAAGTACATTGCCACTTCATCAAAATTTTATCGAGAAAACCAGCGGCCCTTCTATGGACAAAATTGAAGGAGATCTTGGAAAGACTATTAATATTGACATCGAGTCGAAAGGAAATGAGATGGAAATAGCTTGCTCGGAGGGAAATGCCAATGAAGTAGTTCCAGATGATGCCAATAAAGAAGCTGGTGATGACTATCAGCATTCTCTTTGGAAATGGCCAAGTGGCAGAAGTTGGCTGACTAAGGTAACTTGATAAATACTCTTTGAAACATAATCTTTATGAAGAAATAATAAAAATATAATTTGTCTTTAAACTAATATTTCAGTCTACTTGGATAGTGACTTGGCCTATCCACCTGGTGTTCCTCTTCACTATCCCAGATTGTGAAAAGCCTCGTTTCAAGAACTGGTTCCCGCTAACATTCATGATGTGTATCGTTTGGATCGGATCGCTCTCTTACATCGTCGCCTGGATGATCACTATAATTGGTAAGATTTATAAGTCATCAACACCAAGATACTGCTTCATTGAAGACATCACTCTTAAATTTAGTTTGTATATTATTCACTATCTTATTTTCTTTGATGGTCCAAGTATAACGTACATAGGACATAGGAAAAATGCGCTTCGTTATGTGGCGTTTTTTCCGAACACATATGGCTCTATTAAACTGGCAGTATTATAACCAATTACCAAGAAGGAGGTTTTTAAAATTTTGCGTATTTTTTATGTTTGAATGGTTGCGCTCAGCGGTTTTACCTGCGCCAAAAAAATAATATATAAAATATGTAGGGAGACGAACACAATAAAAATAAATATTTAAATAGGCCTATCCATTTTTTAATTTTTGCGAGACTTAAAAACAGCAATAGAATTTTATATATATATAAGAAGTAGACCTCACGTAATCTTTCATTGGATATTGTATATAAATTGTACAAATAAATGAAAACAAAAAATATATGATAATTTTTGTGGCATATGGTGTATGTTCGGTAAGACCTAATTTTTATTTACGCGGATAAAGCTTTTGTTTTACAATAATTATATCTAGATGACGTCATTATGAGGTCAATCAGCTATTTTGTTTATTGAAATAATGAGTTCTTAATTTGTAACTAGTATGTGGGTTAAAATATATTTATTTAATTAAAGTTTTTACCTGTCAAAAAATATATATTTAAAATAAGACTTAAATTATTTATTAGTAATTAAAAATAAATAAAATAATAATAATAATAACTATCTAATCTATAAGCCCCATGGTGGGGGGAAAAGTCGCCAAAACGCTGGCGGCATTGCCACGCTGGATGGCAATGCTAAGTTTTTGCCCAATATAGGCGCCAGCATTTCGGTCACCCGACGCCTCAAACAAACGTTTCGCCAGATCCCTAAACAAGTTGAGAGCGGACGGCCCCCATGGGCCTAAAGTTTCGACCCCAAACGGCACAAGCATGTACATTCTGTCTAAATACATATATTTATGACGTTTTATATTTACTAGTATGTTATATTACCACATAGATATTGTATCTATACACCATTTGTTTGTTTCACCTACTCGCTCCTACATCCATTTAACAAATTGTTTCGTCATTGCAAATGCTTTTTTCAGGTGATACTTTGATGATACCAGACTCTGTGATGGGCATAACATTCTTAGCGGCTGGTACTTCGGTGCCAGAAGCCGTATCGAGCGTAATAGTCGCTAAACAAGGTATTGTTTTTAATTTACTTACAATTATTATTATATAAGTACCTAACACTAAGAGATGAGCTGCAGAAGGTGGAGAAAGGGATACAGAGATCTGAAGAACAAACTCAGTAATATGTTTATAATTACTTTGATTAATCCATACAAAGTTATTCCAAGTTCAATAGGTGGATAACACCCGTTGTTGTAAATTATTGTTTGATGATGTAATAATTTTAAAATTATATACTTATGTATCAGGTAACTGCTGCATAACTAATAAATATTTATTAGGGGTGGATAGGTAGGGTGTAGGTAGGGTGGACTCGTGGATTAATGGGACAAGCCGAAGCTGACGTCCATGATGATGTCACACAAGTGAGCAGCTACGGAGATAGCTAATAAAATAAAATATAATTTAATTAATATATATTTTGTTTGTCAAAGTTGTAATACCAAGCCGATGCAGGAATATGTGCGGGTCAGCTGTACAATAATAACCCGTTTCAGTAAAGCATATTTAATTTTAAATATACCTATTAAGATTTATATTTATTTTATTCTCTATATATTTGACACGCTACTTGTAGCAAAGTAGTAGATAGATAAAATTAAAGTAGTCATTCTATCTAAAAAAATGTTATCCGGTACAGTACTAGGAAGTATGAATATACAGGTGTCCGAAGTTGAAGGGTATTAGAAGAACGTAAAGAGAAGTCGTGTGAAAGAATGAAAATCGCTCTTTGAGATATGAAGGAGATGTAGGTATAAAGAGGATACTATAGAGAAGGGATAAAATATAAGTATTACGGCGCAGACGAATAGGTGACAACTGTATTTATGTAGTGGTCTGAATGTTTAATTAAAATCATAGACGAAATGCGTAATATTGTAACGATAGTGTTGGAATATGTATGACAAAATAAATCCGTCCCACTCTAGTAAGTAGTATGAGAGTATTTCTCTTTCTTACGTATTTACACAATAACAGCCCTTATAGTTTCATATAATATTTAAGTATGAAGGGCACAGTTCAGTTAGTTACAACTCTGCGTTCCGCCTGAATAGAACTCTGCAGTAGAGTGCGCACACACCTCTCCTGTTAAATAACGATACAAATAAATTAATCTTTATAAATCGTTAATTACGTCTTTCATTGGTCACCCTAATCTAATAGATAGTAATTTCGTCGAACATTTTGGTGATATACGTGAGCTCATCTATCATGTCGATAGTTGAACTCGATGTATTTCTTGATTATCTGTGACAGATATTCACTTACAATTCTAAGCACTAGGTTAAAACTGAAACACTGTTATCAAATATCGTTGGCGCAAATTTCAACTTAATTGTATTTCATGTTATAAATAATGGTTATTGATAACAGGTCATGGATCAATGGGGATCAGTAACTCGATCGGTTCGAACACCTTCGACATCCTGCTGTGCCTCGGACTGCCGTGGCTCATCAAGGCTTCGCTTACCCCTGCAGAACCGGGACACTATTGGGTTAGATTAATTTTTACGTTTGTTTTTTACAATTTTGGGCGTGTTTTTTTTTTTGCGAATGAACTATATATATTGCACTTGCGAATATATTTGTACTAAGTAAGCTTGCATGCATTGCGAATCGTTTACGGTATCTATTTTGTACTTGTTGACTTATATGTCTTATATCAACAGGTGAAGATAAATTCGATGGGTTTAGAATACTCAGCCATATCACTGCTGTCGACGTTGCTGCTGCTGTATTTGACCTTCTGGTTCAACAAATTCAAGCTAGACGCAGCGGTTGGGCGCGCCTGCCTTGCCATGTACGCCATGTTCCTCGTGCTGGCCACTCTAATCGAGCTGAACGTTTTCTTCCCTGTCAACGTGCGCACGTGCAGGCGTAGTGAACTAAAATCTTAAGACTCAGACTCGTGTGTCGTAATGGGAAACGGCGGTAGCGGCGCCACAAGTACCTAAACCACAGATATATGTATACGTACAATAGATAACGCAAATGCGTGTAGTTCCCTGTCTGAACCTCGACCAAGCGTCAAGGTTGACCGCCGCTGCTCACAGTCCGCGCGCGTCTGTGGTTGCAGGCGGACGGCCGCGAAAACTAAATTGCGTGTTAATTAACTGCAATAATCCAAAAATTTCAAGGCCCAAAGGCAAGAACATATTACCTATCACAAATAAGTTATTTTAAAATATATTATTATACTTAATTCAATTCATTGATAAGTCGGCACGCTTGGTTTCAAAACAAATCGCGATATTTGCGTTATCTATTGTACATAAATATCTAAGACCTAAACCCTACGAATAACTCTTTCATGATCTGACATCGTGTGTTGTCGTACGAGTGTATTTGAATGCGTCTTTCACAGCACGGGTTGGTTGCCCATCACTTTAGTAAATAGTCGTACTTTTGTGCTGTTTACAGATTTTTCTAGATGTAATCTATTTTGTAATTGATTTTTCAAATTTTATAATAATGATAAGTATACCCTTTTGATTCTTATTAAGTTTATACATAAGTTTATTTACATATTTTAGAATAATTTGTTATAATGAATACCAAATACAGCTGTTTTTATTCGTTATATATACAAAACTCAGATGATAGTTTACACTATTACATACATTATTTTTGTATTAGTCTTCGCGTGTTTTTGCATATAAAGATTTATATGAACATATACAATGTTAACTCTGTATGAGGTTTACATTTTAGTAGATGAAGTAGGCGTATTACTACATCTATGTATATGACAATATTTGTGCATGCATTTACATTGACGATACGCTGTACATGACCTTACATTACCGACGAATCTCATCAAACGTGTTGTTGTAAATACATGTTGTACGATGTATTGTTATTGCATTAAGATTTATTAAATAATATATATATAGATTTTGACGTTATACTGTTTTATTTTTCTTCTACCTGTACCACGCAATAGCTATATAAGTAGAGTGCACGAAACTACCTGCTACATTGCAAAAAGCTTTGTCATCTAGGCGCTGTGCCCACCTAAGCAATGTGACACGTGATCTGGCAATTGATCTGACATGTAACTTGCCACTAGCACGAATATTTAAAGCAATTGTATGGAGGAGCGCCCATTCGCGTGGCGTAGCATGTCACGTCCTGACGTGCCACTCAGCATGCTACTAGTAAAACAATGAAGTGACGCGTGACACGAAACTTGTTACTAAAATGAAGGAAGATCTACCATTTAATATAAAATTTATTCATTTATTCTTGTTTCCCTAAATCTGGTCTACTGTTAAAGAGTTCAAGTGACTCACGTATAGTGTTAGTCTTGGGGAGAACTTACTATAGAAATGATCCTATGAAGTAAGGTCTTAAAGTAGACCAGGTTTATATTTTTCGACTACCTCGTTTCCTTATTTATACGTATTTTTTCATCCATAAAATCTTAAATGTATGAGGATATATATAATTCCTTCAAAACCATGTATGTGCCACCAGAAACGTCTTCGTACCTTTGGAATACTTACCTATTCAAAATTTGTCAATAAACAAGAGCTTCATGATCTTCATCAGACGACATAGCTGTACTCTAATATAATAGTACATTATGGTGCTAGTGTGTAACATTGGTGATTACCGCCGAGGCGCTAGGCGAGGGTCTTAAGAGAGCCGAGGACGGTAATCATCAATACACACGTGTATCATAAAACGTTTTTCAACACACCTGTGAATAAAATAACAATAAAAACTCATTTTATTTAGAGATTAAAAGTTTATTTAGAGATACAATTAGTAAATGTGCAGTTAATAAAATTATAATTAACTGTTTTTATGGCTTAGCGGTCTCATCACATAGATTATTTATTGAAATACTTTCATGTTCAATTGTAATTTGAGATGGCTCATTATTCGTGTAGGTAGGTGAAATCCAATCATTGGATGTACTTGGTGTTTCGTCAGTAGGAAGCGCCTCAGAATCAAGTTTAATTCTATTTGTGATTTTTGCACAAATTTCCTTCTTGTTTTGTATGATTCTGCTACATTGCTAGATCGCCACCCACCATGACGCTTCAAAGTCATTATATCAGCTCCTGAATTAGCCAGCAATGTAGCTGAAGTTCTTCTGAAACTATGTCCAGTCTAGCTCTCAGCATCGGCTAAACCTAAAAACTTATTCGAAAACGATTTCTTTAGGCATAGAACCAAATTATACCGAATATACATTATACCGAAGATATCCCGGACATCAGCCTGTACGATATTAGGATGGCCTTGAAACAACTTAAGAACAACAAGGCGCCGGGTGATGACGGTATCACATCTGAGCTTCTGAAAGCGGGTGGAACACCGGTACTTAAAGTCTTTCAGAAGCTCTTTAATACAGTCTTACTCGAAGGTTCAACGCCAGAAGCATGGAACAAAAGCGTAGTGGTGCTGTTCTTCAAGAAAGGTGACAACACTTTACTTTAAAAATTCAGACCCATCTCGCTTTTGAGCCATGTTTATAAGCTGTTTTCAAAGGTCATCACGAACCGTCTCAGTCGCAGGTTCGATGAGTTCCAGCCTCCGGAATAAGCCGGTTTCCGAAAAGGCTATAGTACCATAGACCACATCCACACGCTACGGCAAAATATACAGAAGACCGAAGAGTATAACTAGCCTCTTTGTTTAGCGTTTGTGGACTATGAGAAAGCCTTTGATTCGATCGAGACGTGGGCAGTGCTTGAGGCTCCCCAGCGGTGCCGTATTGACTATCGGTATATTGAAGTGCTGAAGTGTTTGTACAAAAACGCCAACATATCAGTCCGAGTACAGGAGCAGAGTTCGAAGGCAATTCCATTGCAAAGAAGCGTGAGGCAGGGAGACGTTATATCTGCGAAACTGTTCACCGCCTTCAAGCTCTTGGAATGGCAAGGACTTGGCATCAATATCAACGGCGAGTACATCACTCACCTTCGATTTGCCGATGATATTGTAGTCATGGCAGAATCCATGGAAGACCTCAGTACAATGCTCGAAGGCCTCCATCGAGTCTCCCAACGGGTAGACCTTAAGATGAACATGGACAAGACGAAAATTATGTCTAATGCCCATCTTATGTCTACCCCAATATCAGTTGGGAACTCAGTTCTCGAAGTTGTTGACGAATACATCTATCTGGGACAGACAGTAAAACTAGGTACGAGTAGATCCAAATTCGAGAAAGAGGTCAATCGTCGAATCCAACTCGGCTGGGCAGCGTTCCGGAAATTTCGCGAAGTCTTCTCGTCTAAAATACCTCAGTGCCTCAAGACAAGAGTCTTCGACCAATGTGTGTAACCAGTGATGACTTATGGCACTGAAAGGTGGTCTCTTACTATGGGCCTCATAGATAAGCTCAAAGTCGCACAACGAGCTATGGAGAGGGCTATGCTCGGGATTTCTCTACGTGATCGAATCAGAAATGAGGAGATCCATAGAAGAACGAAAGTCACTGACATAGCCCAGAAGATTAGCCAGTTAAAGTGGCAGTGGGCAGGGCGAATAGCACGCAGAACAGAAGGTTCTGGAATGGAGACCACGGACCGGCAAGCGCAGCGTAGGTCATCCACCGACACTGTGGACAGACGACCTGATAAAGGTCGCAGGACGACGTTGGATGAAGGCCGCTTCCAACCGGTCCTTTTGGAAAATTATGGGGGAGGCATATGTTCAGCAGTGGACGTCCTACGGCTGAGATGATAATGATGAGAACAAAATTTGTTTATACCTATAGGCTGACTGGTACATTTACCATTCTGGTAATTTAGAAAGAAACGGTCAGTTTTTGCTTTTTGTCAGTGACCGCAAATTTTCATACTTCTTAACAATTTCATAGAATAGACAGTGTATGGTGAATGACCTCGCTATTTTATTTTACGTGATAGGTATCTTCATTCTGGCCATGGTTCTTTATGTTTTTTACGGTTATATTTGTTAATTCTTGTATCCTATAGTCACCAGTTACACCAAATATTAAAGCAACCTGAAAAAAAAAAAGAAACAATAATTAAGTTCAACACACAACACAGGCTGAAGTCGCGTAGATATTTAAAATTAATTTAACTTACTTAGATAAGTAGTAGTAGCCAGGTATTGGTTATCTGGAGCAACTTTTATAAATTTTTCAATATCGTCAGATTCAACAGGATCAGGAAAGGACCTTTGATTTCTTGATTCTAAATCCATCGGATAGTCTCTTTAAATAAGCTGACAAATTAGAGTATGTTTTTAAGTCCACTCCATTCTTTGTTCGGACTGTACTTTTTAACATAGAGTATAAACACAACAAAGAGCTAGGTTTGTACTTAGAAGATAATTCTTTAAAATACGCCATGAACACATTTTCTGAAAAAGACTGCGTATTCTTGCTGTTATGCCATTTTATGAAATTTTGATACGCCAATAGATATTTTTCCTTGGAGTTTTCAGGTAGTAAACTTTCCATAGCGTTAAGTCACATCTTATATCGGGCGGTGTACAACATAAATCATTTTCTTAGCAACTAGTTCTTGTAGACATTTAAATTAATAAATAACTATAATTTCAACAGTGAAAACGAGTTGTGTAAAATGTTTCGCTATGGCGGGAAAAATTAATCAGTTTTCCTATGCGCGCGCATTGCGATCAGTCACAGACTAAAAGGATGAGGTTTTTTTTTTTATTTTTCGCGCATAGGGTTTGCGCCTATTCTGCCACGTACAAAATGGGGAATTTAAAGTTTTCTTTTATTACAGAGAAAACAAAAGTTATATTTGAGTGAAAGTTTTATTTATTAAACACGTACGAGTTAAAATTATCTATTTAAATAAGAAGTTGCATGAAATGAACAAGCAATAGCAACATTAATTTATTTGTTCTATTGAACATGATCTTTTTTTTGAATAAATATTTTTTAAGAACAAAGCACCTTTAACAATAAAATTTTAAAAATTCTATAACTCACTAGTGAGTGAGTTATAGAATTTCGCAATGAAAAAGTCACAGTTTGATTATGGGTGTCATTCTGTGCCTAATTGCGGTGACCATAGAGCCACTTTATGAGCAAGTGTGTTGAAATATAATATATGGGACAACATCCACACAAAGGTCTTCAGGTCCCAAACTAGGCAGCACCTGTACTATGGTAGGTAACCTGATGACTGATATACAATACAATAATACTTTATTGAACACCAAGCTTATAAATGAAAAAGAACTTAGAGTAGTTTACAAAACAGGTTGTACACTGGGCGGCCTTATCGCTATAAGCAATTTCTTACAGGCAACCTTGGGATGGATAGTAATTAATATAAATTTGAATAGGCGCATAGTGGTGTAAAACGGTAATAATTAAGCAATATAACTCAGTGCATGGTTCATTTTTAAAATAATTTTCACCATATAATTTTTTATGATATATTGTTTACTCAGACACAATCAAATATAGCCATAAATAAATAACACATAAATTAACAAGATAGGTTTAAATTATTAATTAAATTACATATATAATGTGATATACACAATATAATACATACATACAATACATATCAATATATATATATATATATATATATATATATAATATACTAAGCTTAATACCTACTGTAGGATCTACGCTCTATCTATCTAGGCTTCTACGCGAACTTATATTTTCCAAATAGATACACGCACAATGCCGCCGAGCTTGACTAACCCTCTACCAAACACCCAGGCCAGGGTCATTATTCGCTATGACCATTCCGACTTTGGCTTGCTATGATATCTTCAAGGAATGATCGCGAAATTTATACAATTTTGCGATCATCCCTTGAAGATATCGTAACGAGAGTACAAGCGTGGTGCATTACGTAAAGGGTAAGTATAATTATAAATATTCCTACTGCTAACGTTGAGGGCTATCAAAATATATGACTATATGATATTAAGTTTAGTGCGTATCCGTAGTCAGCAAAATGGCTGAATAGTTGGCAGCATATCAGCCACTCCCTGTTGCCCCTTGAACCACCTGGGTGATGTATATAATACTAAAATGTTTTGTCAGTTTTCATCTTTTTCCAGCGTTGCGGATTCCTGGCAAGGCAGAAGGCACTCCACATTTTGGTTTTACAATCTCCCAATAATAATTGTATAAAAAAATGTGTTATATAAAACAAAGTTGAATAGTTAATGTTTTCGCCATTTAATTTAAACATAAAGCTTGTGGTAATCTTATCTTACAAATTTACGTAATGCAATAATACATTTTAATTACCCGGTGACTCGCGATTGGCCATATTTGGCCAATAATACAATAGATTTCGCAGAAATCAACCTACTTTTCAGGAACTGCAACGCAAATACATACATAAATATAATAAAAAATAGCACACTAAAATAAAGATACTTAAATTATAAAATATTTTTGGGGTCGCTTTATACAAACAAGTTACTTAACTAGTTCTTATGTATGTAATTTTATAGAGTGTTGTTGTCTGGGCGTCCGAGAAGATCACACCGACTCTCGCTCGTAGATTTCTGTAATTAAATATTTTGAAGGTAAGTTTATTTCACAGCTTTTAATATTTCATAAGTCCATAAATAAGAAATAAACTAATATCCAGAGTATCATATCAGATAAAATAATTTAAAACAGTTGATAATTATTTTAAAATGTTTAATAAAAAAATGTTATCTATTTCTTTTAATATAATTAAAATAAAAATAAATAATATTGGTTCAGTTTGCATTTAGATATACAAATCTATTTTTCTATATATGTTAAGTATAAGGAATATAAATCATTGACAATTTTATTTGACATGTTAGAAATCAATATAATAATATAGAATTACTTATTGACGTGTAATTAAATAATATATTTTAATTAACCATTAGATGTATCGGTAATTTAGTTGGTAGGTACTACACGATTAAACGGTAGGTACTCAAGACATGAGTCTTTTACCAATATGTGCTACCAGTTATGACTTATGGCACTGAAACGTGGTCTTTTGCTATGGGCCTCATAAGTAAGCTCAAAGTCGCACAACGCGCTAAGGAGAGGGCTATGCTCGGAGTTTGTCTACTGATCGAATCAGAAATGGGGCGATCCGTAGAACAACGAAAGTCATAGCCCAGAAGATTAGCCAGACCGGCAGTGTTGGAAAATGTTTTATTGGTATACAACAAGTAAAGGTATTAGATCAATAACAATCTTAAGAAAATATTTTTTGTCTGTAGCCATTCTGGATTTATTATGATTATATTTACTGACATATAGTGACCGACCGAAATTTCGGTTTTGGCCAGTTAAGCCAAAAAATCTAGTTGCGGCTTTAGTTTCGGTTTCAGCCACAATATAGGCGAAACTTTCGACTCCGCCGAAACTCGAGAGTTAGTGGTTTTTTTTTTTAAGTTCCACGAGTAAGTCTTGCATATTCATGATATAAAAACATATATGTTACGACTTTGATGATTGTTTTATTTTATTTAACACTATTTAAACTGGATTCTGTGTTTTGTAAGTCTGTCTTTATACATATATATGTATATTTATATACACATATATATGTATAACTACATAAATCAAAAAGAACAGTAAATTTCAGTAAACATTCGTTATTTTAAATAATTATTAATAAGTATTCCAGCGCCACATCTACCCTACCAATTACCATACCATACCAATTTTCATCAAAGTTGGTCCAACCGGTTGTGCGAGATGAAATAACAAACATAAAAACACACTCCCAAACTTTCGACTTTATAATATTAGTGTGATTTTTTCCTTGTCGTACTAAAATATGCACAGACACGACCTCCGTTAAAGTTTGAATGTGTAGATATAGTAACCTATCGACAGCTAGGCTCGCTAGGTCTACGGGATACGATGCTTCAAAATTTAGTTGGCTAATGTAGTTAATAAATTAATCTAGCTTTATAGATAAAGTCTAAAAACGAAACCTAACCACGTTGCTAATGAGAACCAGGACCCGATATGGTTGGCTTTTACAGACTCTGTGCTCGATTTGCCATTACTACCTGCTTAACAGCAGATCCTCGCAGAGTTCAGTTCTAAAGGGTCACTATGAAGTCAAAATTTCAAATCTCTGGATGCTTCCATTACTTAAACGGCACTTATGAAATTGCTCGCAGGTTATATACGTACTGCATAAGGAACACGAACAGATGACCGTAACTGATCCAGATCACGTGCATGAAGTTCGATGTCGTGATGCGTTAGACGTGGGCACGTGCAGTGTGGGTGCTGCACTGGTAGGAATCGGTGAATGATCGGTGTCAGCAAGTCTCGGTGGACCTATGGACAAAATTGAATACTGTACCTGTAGCTAATTAATTTCGTTAGAGGAGTAGTTAACACGACCGAACGCAATTTACAGATTTTATTTCTTCTAGACACTCGCACATGTGTTATGCCTTGGGCTTAGAAGTACGTCCTTCCCTATCGTATTAGATTTAATTAAGTCAGAATTATGTTGAAATAGGCATTGAGAAATAGTGAATGCATTGTTGAAACTCAAGGGGAACTGACGAGAGAATACTATAACAGTTTCTTGATATCATAATATGTATACTTTTACCTTAGACTTTAAAATGGTAATATTTTACCAATAAACACTTCTAAAACTTACTTTGTCATCTTTGCAGCCAATAACGAAAAGAAAGATGAAAGTATTAATTTTATAAAAAGGTAAATAGAGAAACGCTACAGAAGAAATACCATGAAATGTGTAGGTCTGATTATTGATAGCAAAATTAACATGGAATGCACACATTACCTTCATAAAGCCAAAAAATTCTTCAGATACACTTTAGTAATGTAGTTAGTTTAGTTACTTTGTTTTTATTTATAAGTCTTCCTAAAGTCCATGCTAATATTTATAACGCACTAGTCAAACCTCGTCATGAATAATTAATGGAAATATGGACTAATGCAGCAACCACAAATTCAAAACATACTAAACATATATATACTAAAAACATACTATGAAAAAAAGCTGGACTATGACACAAAGCACATGGATTTAAAATATTTAAAACTATTATTTTGGTTCATCATCATCATCATTATCAGCCGGAAGACGTCCACTGCTTATACAACATAGACCTACCCCATAGAACGCCAATTAAACACTTTTATTATTTTGGTTCGTAAAATAAAAAAAGAAGAAATAAATTTATAATTAACTGTTACATCAAAAATAAAAACTTACTTAAAAAAAAGAAATAATGTCTTTGAGAGAGCTAAATTTTACAGTAACCTACCTGGTAACATAAAAGTCATTAAATCAATGACAACTTTCAAAAATAAAAATTAGTATCCTATGGAAAATAACTTCTACTACAGTTTTTACAAATAAAATACAAATTTAAACTAGGTCTATATATACCTAGTACCTATATAGGTACATACGAGTATATATCATATTTCTATAAGAAGAAAGAACATTGTACCGTCTTTTAATTGATTTTTATTTATTTATTAAGACATCTAAGTTCTTTAAGCTTACTTTATGTCTTCAAGTCACCTTTCATTTGATTATGTGCTTTCATTATCTTCCATAGTTCTATTTAACCGCAAAGAGATAAATATAATGATTAGAACATGAATGCTGAACACTTCAAGTCCGGCTACTGTGATGATCCAACAGGTTAAGGTGGCATAACTTATTCTTATTTACTAGATATTTATTCCACAATTACTTTTCAGCAAAGGAGTCTTCAGTGAGACAGATGCCAGATTCGCATTGAGGAATAAATATCGAAAAAAAAACAACTATACACTGTACTATGTTATCGTAGCTTAAAGGAGGATCATTAGGTTAGTGTAAGCCACGAGAGGCCACAATTATTTTCAGCAAAGGAGTTTTCAACGAGGCAGATGCCAGATTGAAGATAGAGGAAAATCTAGTCAAATAAAAAAGAGATAGCACACGCATGGGCATTATTGGGAACAAAAGCATTAATAGTTTAAACGGGACGGCGCAACAAATCTAGCACATGTTGCACCATATTATTTTGATTATAAATTTATTTGTAATTCCGCTATTTATGTAATAGGATATTGCCAATGTTTGGTAATTTAACGCATCCCTGGAAGAGAACTAGTTTTCGCAACACAGGGAATCCTACCGCGTAAATTAGTGGATGAACTCTTGTCTAGATCTTAAGTTATTTAATCAATAGTTCGAATATAATTATGTTACGTATGTCACATAAAAAAAATACATGTTGTTTCTCAAAATGAACGGGTTCGATTCCCTGTTAAATTTAAATTTTCTAAGTATCTATCCAGTTTTATAAAAATTGACTTTTTGAGCATGTTTTGGTATTCTCTACACTATAAATATTGCCATCAACGCACAGTTGAAAAAAGTAAATATATAGGTAACAAGAATCTTACCATTGAAGGATTATTCGGATGCGTGAAATAGGAAACGATGACTCCCACGAAGACGCACACTACCATGCCTACCATGGTGTAATACAAGTAGCTGAGACGGTAGAGGAAGAATGTGCCTGACCTGTACAAATACAAACTTCCGTCACTATAAATAAGTCGAGCAGTAATCTACACCGTGTATAAAAAGACATAGCAAACATAACATTTACGTGGAAGATACGCCTTTCTTACTTTGGTGATGTGAATTGTTGCGAACTCTCAATACGTATTATTCGCTTTCCGGAGAACTACCTACAAATACCTACTGGTTAAGCAATATCTTTGAACTCGGGTTATATGGGAGCGTTAAGTTCGCAAATCGCAATATCGACCTAAAGCAAGGCATTACATTCCCGGGGCTGTAATGTTGTATGAAACTCCCATGGGCGTAAAGAGATTTAGATTTGGAACGTTAGCTGTAGGAAAACTCTTAGTACGGAGACAGCATACAGAAAAAAAATGAAAAGCTGCGATTATACTATAGGCATTGTGATTGTTGTGTGCCGCGTTGCTATGGGTTACACACGACCCCTCTCTGCGCATTCAAGGTGTTTGGTGTTATTTTAACAACTTACATATTATGTTTAAAATTTTTAACATGGTGCATGTAACTGTGCCGAAATATCGGCCACTCAAAAATCAACTAAATCGTGGTCTAGATCTCGTGAGTACTAGAAATTATAATTTAGTTAACAACCACGAAAGTCTAAAACAGTTTATTTATAAAAAGTTCCTTACAAAAATATTACACGTCCCTCTATAACGGGACTAATGTGTCCGATTTGAATATTAATTATTAATTTATTTTACTTTTAACTAAATAACTGCTTTTTAGCTTGCTGTGAGTTTTTATTGTCTCCCACTAGGTATGGAGAGTAGAGTGTGCACCTTGAGGATAAAGCCTGTCTTCGTCTTGGGCGGCTCTAACCCCTCGCTTCACCCAGGACTCTACATAACTCCATCGTTTCGCTCGGGAATTAATTTTCAATCACCTCGCTGCACTCAGGGATTAACTCAAGAGTACACTCAGGGTTCAATATACCGGCCGAGACGTAAGACGCTTTACTCCCTCGGTGCATAATCTGCTATTGAAGGTCCAGAATATTGAAGAAATATGTTTTGCAATAAATTAGTTACATGTATCTCAATTATAAAATTTAGATTAAGTTTATAACAATTGATCTAAGGTGGAAGTGCATAATAAATATTGATCTACTACACATTTCATATTAACCACAATTAGTAATTTCTTAATTAATTATATCATTCAATTTTAAGCATCTCGTGAATGAAACCGCCTTGGCTTTTAATACTGTAATGCCATATATACAGCCTCGAAGCGGTAGTGTGCAAAAAGGTGAATATTTAATTTGAAATGAGTCTATATTTTCATTCTGTCTTTATGAGTCATAATTTATTTATTTATTTATTTAACAATTGTACTTATAAAATAGGCACCAGTAATAATACATTAGATGTTATAGGTATCGATATAAATACATCCTTAGGTCCCACACTAGGAGAACCTGTGTCGTGGGATCTAGTCTCTTTCGCTTTCATGATATAGTAAAACATTGTTCATACTTTACAGTTGCACATGTTAACATAGTACCTAGGTACCTATGATTATAATGTTGGAAAGCAATGTGTGCTTATGTAGCGGTGTTTAAGTGATTTTGGGTGTGAGTGTGTGTGTTTGTTTGTGTTTCTTTGTGCGAGTGTGTGATTCATGTGTAGTTATTTAGATACGTATGCCAGGTAGTAATCAAATGTCAACAGCCAATAATAACCTCTCATTCTATGTGTATATTTATGTTCGTTTATTAAGTAAAATATCGTTATATATATATTCAGCCGATTGTGTTCGGAACAATTTGTGTGGGGCCTGGTATATCTCGATTTGGCTGGTATCGGGTTCCTTGCAGTTATATACGATACGGATATTTTTGTTTAGTTTTACCAGCCGATTGACCAGGCCCCTAGTGTTATGTTGGTCCTTTTATAAGGTTTTCAGTATCTTCATACCCCATATCAATTGCATAGATACTTGTAACAACGATAACATTTCAAATACCTACACCGGAGGTGTACTACAATAGAACTGAAAATAAATTCAGCATTCTTAAAATATATCTGTAGACTGGTATATTATAAAAACGAACCCCTATTTCTCTAGGTCACGCTATAACTTGAGAACGGCTATACCGATTTTGCAAATTCTTTTTTTGTTGTCATAATTATTTTCAGGAGAAGTTTCTTATGAAAGAAAAACCAAGAAAAGATGGGAGGTTATGGCGAGGCCAAAGGCCAAGACTGCTACGCGAACGGAGTCTCGGGCAGTCGCTAGTTATAGATAAATAACAACTGCCCATATATCTAAGAAAACTTATTATAGTCAAATTTTCTAGTCTCTAAGTGTTCGTGTTTTAAGTAATATGGGGAATTCTAAATCATGCATCGCATAAACCAATAATCAAATACTAAAAGTAATTCGCAGCATAAATCTATGTCTATATATGTATAGTGTATACCTATCAAATTGAGCTGCGTATGTGTCAGCAGAAGTAGTGTGAAAAGTGGCGTTGGACGGGCATCCCTCCACTGACACTGGTTTGGGCATGATGAAGATCTCACCGCGTATCATAGCTGCCTGGGTGCCTAAAGAGATCCATCCGACGAGCATCGTGGATGTTATACCTCCTACCAAGGCTCCCTGAAACGATCAATTATTCTATACAAATATAACCACGAACGATTTATTACCGCATGCCACCATGAACCGCTTCTGTGAGGTGTCAGACGGTAACATTAAATGTTCGCTTATTAATAATTTCTACAATTAAAATAAGTTTATTTGATTGCGTTCCTGTTACTAGCTAATTATTTAAGATTTTTTTTCCTTTTTATTTATCAATTTGATATTTTTTATTTTATTTTTTATTTTTATCTTACATGGAAAACAAACAGCTGCTTATCTGCTTATGGGTCTAAGATAATTAACATTAAAAAGCCTAAAGAAGTTTCCGCTTATAGACATATCTAACACTGCGGTCCTAATTGGCCATAATCGATATTAGCGCGATAAAAGTCGGTCCCTTTTACCGTGAGCGTGATTACGATGGCCCACGCTACGTCATCGATGACGTAATAACTGCCGCCATATTGACGATTACATGAACCATGCTCTACACCATAATCGTCGTGAGCGTTCTGTCAAAAGTGACAGGTGTTTGTTTATTTCTACAATGTATTTACTGGTGTCCCTTCTTTTTGATGTAAAAGTCGGTCCATCCATTCCATTATTTCTTTTTAATCCACACACCACATAGTTAACCTTCACACCATGCACGATATTTTAATGAATTTGTTTTTCGCGCGCAAATGGTTCGTTATTGCTACAACTCTGGTCCGAATTAACAACACGCTTACAGTGCCACGAGCTGTCAAAATCGCGATATTTGTCTCGGACCAGCTTTGGTAGACGATAGCACTGTGAGCAAAATTATCGCAAAACGGACCACGGCATAAGTAAAGTATCCTACAAAAGAATAAAATCAGCATGTAACTTACAGAATAATAATTAGAAAAAATTTATCAAATGTGCAATAAATAGTAATAATAATATTCAAAGCATTATAAATCAATTATAGAAAATGCAATAAATTGAATCAATAAAATGCTAATTGTGTAAGAATTGGTAGTGGTAACTCCATATTGTCATGAATCCTCATGCAAAAAGTTTGTAAGACCGTCATGAGACCTGTATGTTTGGGTCTGAGTTTATGATGACTTAATTATTATTCATTCTTATGAATAGCGAACAAACGAGGCGAATTAAAGAAAGGTGCATTTGACAGAAGTGTGAATGTTAAGATGGATGTATGGAGTAACGATATTATGGACGCGATAAGGAATGAGTATATCAGGACGTTGAAAGATTCCAGTGACGGAAAAATATAAGAGTATGTGATATGTTACCAAAAAGAGTCGTAAGGTATAACAAAAAAGTGTTGAGTTACAGTCAGTGTGAACTGATACATGCATACAGGACCATAGGAAGGTAGAAGAAGTCATATATACAGCATTAGCAAACCCTGCGAACTCCGTTTCGCCACCAGATGGCTTCGTTTTATGTAACATTCCGTTTGGCGCCATCTACTTAAAATATTGGTTTGTAGTACATGCTATGTATCAGAGATAGCGCTGTATGTGAAAAAAGATTTTCCAGCTTTTCTTTTTACATTTTTCCTGAATTTATTTACTATAAACTTCACGGAGCCCGAGACCTTTCCAACGAATGCAAAACCGTGGAAATCGGTTCGTGCGTTCTGGAGTTATAGCCTCAGGAAGGAAAACCCGACTTATTTTTATATAGTAGATAAAGGTTTATATTTGTATGAAAGATGTTAGTCCTGGCAGAATTAAAGTCTTCATTGACGAAGTTTACTCATACATGTTCTGCCGCCCACAATTAACGTGATGTGATAAAAAAAGAAAAAAAAGGGAGGGTAAAAGATTTGAAACTTAGTTGAAGTGCAAATAAACAAATCACATTAGGTAAATTTATATTTCACTATTGAGTTGAGTTAAAATTAAACAGAACATCAACTGGAAATTAAATAAATAGCCGCAGTGGTGTGCTCAAACTATCACTAAGGCTACTTACCGTTGCGTTGACCCACGGTAAGAACAATCCCATGGAGAACAAGCCTAAAAGACTGCCTGCAGTGATTCCCGCTAAGCTCTTTCCAGCTTGTATCATGGCTCCCATTTGCTCCACTAAAAATACTAGCCCTACACATACTACCCCTGTAAATAGAAGAGTTGTTATAGATTAATATAGAAATTATAATTAATGCATTATAATAGGTATCATTTAATCTATCTAAATTCTCTATAAGCTTGATATTAGTTAATCTAATCGAGTAGGTGTATCAAACAACTGCAAAATATGCATACAGGTTCGAAGCAACTAGTACACTGTATCCGGAAACTGTATAAAATTATATTAGCACCAATGAATTATTCATTGAATTTTACTAACTAGCGTGCTTAAATATATAGAATTGAATACAAACCAATAACGACAACGATTATCTTCATTATAAAACTGGCAGTGCGTTCTGTTATAGGCTTTTTGTAAGCTGGTCTAATGAGATCCTCAAATATTACTCCACACATAGAGTTTAAACCAGTGGACATGGAACTAAAATATCAAAGAAATTCAAATATCTCGAAATCGGTTAGATTTAGGATAGGGTGTTGCATAGTCAAATCAGTCAGAAACGATGTAAACTACACGCCCTTAACAAGTCTAGGTCGACTTACCAATAACCCCAAGGCCTTTATTAATAAACGTTGCGTAAACTTATATTAGGCGTAACATGCTTTGTCTTGCTTTCACGCGTGACATTTACTGCAAGCGAAAAATTGACAGATAGATGTTTTAACTACTCCGGGTGTAAGCCAAGTTTATTAATAAGGCCGTGTATGATTAGCAACGGACTAAGTGATGATGATGGATGCGGTTATGGTAAGATAAAGTACAGGCACTTATATAATCAGAGCCTATTTCTACTGTATCGTGGAAATAGTTATTTCTATTCAATACAGATCACGGCACGGTTTACTGTCTCCCCCGATTATTGTACTATGTTGTCAATTTGTTGAAATTATAGTCACTATTCAGTGAGAACAACTACACAGTAGACAGTCGCTAAACGATTAAAATACGTGACGAAAGACTAGAATAAGGTTCTAAAGACATTTTAACTAAGAAGTTGAGGGACGCACAAGTCGCCAAACAACAACGTGCCCATTACAGCTGCAGTGTAAGCCACATATGTAAGCCTTAATGTTCTGTGCGACCCTTCGCAGTTCACGTCATTTTGAGAATATCTGGCACTGCAGCTGTGGAGACAGACGCTGGCAGAAAAGGCATACCGAATGTCTCTGGAGATAAACAAATCTTCGGCAAGAAGTATGTAAGCGTATATGTATGTATATGTTGCATCTTTGAGGAGAGTAGTATTGTAACAATATCAGATATTCATAATTATTATCATTAAGTAGATTAAGATTAAAAGGGTACTGAGGTAATTAAAATCACTGTGCATTTGAGACCTAAGACCCAGGTGACGATTTAAACCTGTGCCAATTGGAACTTGAACGATTTGAGCAACACTGCAGCTATAATGGGCAAAATAGTTGGCTGCTTTGCAGTTGCAGTCTCACCCTTCTAAACCATTCTCTTCACCATTATCTCTTGTGTATAGTATTTTTATAATATATACAGATCTTGGTGTAAGAAACGGTGCAACCATACAAAAACTTTATTTTATTAAAATACGAAGACCACATACCTTAATGCTGCGCTAAAAACTCCGCTCATAAATATTCCTGGTAGGGCTGGAACGGATCCGGTTATAGTCATAACGAAATATGGTAACAGCTGATCACTTTTCCTGATCGCTCTAGTAGTGAGAGGGTCGCAATCGGCGAAGGTAGCATAAATAACTAGACCCGTGTAACAGCATAGAGACACAATGAGGAAAATACCTGCTGCCATTATAAATATTGTTCTAAAATGAAAAGAAAACGATTGTCTTTTAAAGTATATAGTACTCAAGTAGTCATAATTTTAACTTAAAATTGTTTGGATTTTGAATTACGTTTATTGTTTGGGCTTATTATATTACTTCCCATCAAGTTCACGCTAATATCATAATCAGTTCTATACGTCCGGGCTTAAAAACGAACCCCCAAAAGTTAGGGTAGCTGTGGTTTGATTAGACATAACAGCCTGCATTCTCGACGGCTCTTCTCCACTGGACCTGGAGGCCGAGGTTCTCTCCACTGTCTTTTAGCGTAGAACGCGGAAATGGAAAGACAATCTTCGTCCGGCCCCACGGTTGAACGGACGCCAGGACAGTAGTTCTGTCATCTCTGAGCAGATGGCTGGCCGTGGGCCAATGGAGGGGAACCGACCGCTACTGGAAGAGCGGGTTTGTCGGAGGGACGTTTACTTTTCGGATGACGCAGGTCCTTTTGGGGCATGAATGCTTCGGGATGTATCTTGTATAAGTATATATAATAGCACGGAGGGTAGTGACCCTTGCGTGCCACCAGGGCAGGCACATCACGTAATGGAGGTGTGCCCAGGGGCGGCAGAATCGCGGCAGTCCCTGATCGCAGTGGTGGGAGTGGACCTCTCTTTACCGACCACGTGATGTCACAGAGAGAGCTCGAAATGCGCGAGAGAGAAGTGAGAGGACACGGAGGCGTGCTATCCGAGCTCGCACTCAGTCCCCGCTAGGAGGGCCTGGGGCGTTGGACGTCTGGCACCCCTCATCTAGAGGACTGAGATGAGGGGTGTTTTGATCTATTTATAGTAGCTGGAACCATATGGGGCGGGAGGGGTTGGGATCTTTCCCTCCCCCAAGGTCGGTCTGCCCGGAAACATCGGGGGCGGACGTCGGCAAGATAGGGGGCTTTTTTGCAGTCGTTGCCGAAGGATATCGTGAGGCTATAATCAGTAGTTAGTTAGAGTCGGACCTGACCCCCTTACTTTCCCCGGTGATCAGGTATGCGTAAATGCATTTTCCTCACGCAAAATACATAGGAGACACTGAGCTTTTCATTTACAATGAACATACTATTCCTTTTCAAAGTTTTTATAACACACATTTTATAAGGGCAGACTTCGTGAAGCTTTGATACATATTTTATACAATACCTCAGATCTTAAAAACCAAGGTTTTCAACCAGTGTGTGTTGCCAGTGATTACTTATGGCACTTTGACTGTTAGCCAAGCTCATTGCCAAGCTCATTACCAAGCTCAAAGTCACTCAACAAGCAATGGAGAGGGCTATGCTTGGGGTTTACCTGCGTGATAAGATCCGGCATGAGAAGATCTGTAGAAGAAGTCAGGTCACCGACTTAGCTCTCAAAATTAGTAAGTTGAGGTGGCAATGGGCAGGTTACATCGCTCGCAGAACTGATAACCGATGAGAAAGAAAGGTTATCGAGTGGCGACCACGCACCGCAAGAGGTAGTGTAGGCCAGCTTCCCGATAGTGGTGGATCGACAACCTCATCAAAACCGCGAGTAATCGCTGGATGCAGGAAGCAAGTAGCCGTTCCAGGTGGCATTCTATGGCGGAGGCATATGTTCAGTGGACGTCTTCCAGTTGATAATGGTGATGACATTTTATTAACTTTCAGGTTATTTATTTGAAATTTGAGAAAAAAACAATTAATATTGAAAATGTAGTATTCTACATTTTCAATATTAATTGTATTCAATATTAATTGTTTTAATATTAGTTGTTGACCCAATAGTCAGGGTCAGTATTACAAATTTTACAATTCATGTCTTAAGAACTCCTACGAGACGGAAGTGGGTGGTACTCTTTTTTCTAATTCGGTCATTTCGTATTTTAAGAATAATGCAAGCTCCACTACAAACAGTTAAAAGGAGGGTGTTGTGTAATTACGTAGATATATATATATATATATATATATATATATATGTATACAATTGGTAAGTAAATAAAATTAATTTTCTATTTCTCTATTATTTTCTCATACTTACATTCTAGCTCGTCTCAAAGAAGATAATGCCAAGCATCTCTGCACCATTGCCTGGTTTACAGAACAAGAAGCCAACCAGCTGAAGTAATTACCGAATACAGTCGACCAAAAAGTATGTCTGATTGTAGGGTCAAAATCCATACTGCAAAAAGGATCACAATTTAATACAACAATATTTGTGGTCTTTCAATTGGATTATTATTTTATGTACGGTTACATACAATGTACTTACTTGAAAAATTCAAGTCTATCTCCTTTTTTATTTATGTTAACTACTTCATGAAAACCACCGAGTCTCCAAGTGCCATATGCCAGTACGAAAACTACTCCAAAATACATGAGTATTGTCTGAAGCGTATCAGTCCATACCACAGCCTTGAGACCCCCCTGGAGACCGCACAATACATAAAAAACTATTGCAAGACAAATAGTTCAAGCAATTGAACGTCTGATTTACTTGACCTCGATTCTAGGAGGTCTAGACAGTGAAGCAATTCATTAGATAGCTGGGGGTAAAGTCAATACGTGTATAATAAAAATAATATCACAACTCACCAGTGTTGTATAGAAAATACATACGACGCACACTATAGGTGTGATTAAGTGCAAGTTTATACCAGTAACTGAAAACATGTTAATTATGTCTCAATTAAAATGAAAAAGCTATTTTTGAAAGGAATAGAACATATCAAATTTACCTTGGCTAAAGGCTAGTGCTGGCACATAGACTACTATAGGAATGTATAGTAACATTTTGATAATAAATATTATAGATCCAAGAAGTCTCACTTTTTGGTTAAACCGTAGTCGCAAATACTGAAAAAAAAAGGTAAATGTGAACGTAAACCGTTCTCGAGATTACGACGATGGGTATTCAATAGTAAGGCGGGCATCATATGCATATGAAAAAAATCGAATGAGACTTATAATTTATTATGTTTACATGCTGATGAGGTACTATAGTTTCAAATAAGAAATGATCGTACACAACAAGTAGTTCAAACCTACGAGTACGTTTCATCAGTAAATAAGAATGTAGGTAGGTAGTAGGACACGTGTGAATGCACTCCAACATCATTACCTCATATGTGGAAGTAATTTGCAAATTGTAGAATACTGGCAGGTAAACAATAGCTATGGTAAGTGACACCGCCCATTCTGAAAGAACCACGGTCCATAGCTGCGTTCCATAGGTGTACATTTCAGCTGGTAGACCCAATAATGATATACCCGATATATAGCTGAAAATTATAAAAATACTATGGTAGATATATCTCATCTATTGAAACCTCGAGCACATTCTGACTTTCGCTTTAATAAATTATATTTCATTAATATATGAGCATAGAATTTATAATACCTTGCTATCAGTGACATCGCTATAGGGAATATGCCCATCGTCTTGCCGCCCATGAGATACTCAGCCGTAGTGTTTTGTTTCTTCTTCGCGAAGAACGCAAAATATACCCCAATCAGAGCCGAAAAGAGAAGCATGGCTCCGAAGACGAGATAGTCCAGCCAGTCGAAGTATACTACCGTCATTTTTTTACTTTAGCTCGGAACGTTTGTAGTACACAGATATCGCGCGTCCGTCCACTGTGACACTTCAACTCCATCTCAGAACGCAATCACTATTTACCGAGCGGACATGCGGCTGTAGTGAGCTATATTTATCCTTGGAAGGATCACTGAGGGATGAGGCTAGCTAATTGACCAGTTACCGGTGCCAGCGCATCTTGTGCGCCGACCCGCTTCCATCTAATTCTCGCATTACTCACGTGTGCTCATTGTATTGGTAACCTACTCAAGTAAATACATTAATTCGCAGAATGTATCGCGGTAAGAAAATAAAAGACAATCTGCTACTTAAATATTTATTTGCTAAAGTAATACTTCTGCTAAACTTAACTTTGTATTTAGTAGAATGCTTTTCACATTATCTAGTAAAAATGTATATTGAACGTATACGTATTTATAGCGATAATGATGTAATCGTCTGCATTAGTGACAAACATAGGTATTACTGGATAATGTAAACATTTTTCTTCGAATCAATGGTTAAGTCAAATAATAAGCCTGACTAGATACGAAATAAAGAAAAAAACATTCACCTTCATAAATTAATAAATAATAATATAATAATCTAAATAATATGTTTTTGTGCTTCCACAAAAGGGGCTTACGATTAGAATGAGTAAATAATTATAATAGTTATTAATAAACTAATTAACATTAGTTGTTTTACATTTATTAGGGGTACAAGACTACTTTTCGTAAGTATCGTTTAAATTTTAGGTATTTTTTTATTATGCTAACTAAGATTGTTATTTGTAAAACCAACAATGTATAGGTAAGTCAGAGGTAACACGGTCTTGAAATATGAGATAATGTTATTCAGTATTTATAATAATAAAATAAAGCAGTATTTACTTATTTTGTTATAGGTAATAATCAATATATCAAAATAATATATTTAATGTAAAAGAAAGATAACAATAATGTACCGTTTGGTTTTGCCAATAACTTGTGATCCGCTGGTACCGGGTTCAGTAGGTATATTTCTAGACCCTAAGTTTAAGTAATAAGAGACAATTACACTTTTCTCATATATTTGACGCTTTTGCTTGTTTCAAGAGTTATAATTATCTATGAGTGTTCAGAGTTTAATCATAGGTTCCAATATGATGTGTAAGTTTTTGTAGATTCTGCATATATTACTTGAAGGATATTTAGTGAGCACGTACATGAGTAACACACAAGTAATCACGCACATTAAAACGAATAAGTATAATATAATATCTTATATACATCGCTTAATCATATCAGTAATTTGACACATAAGAACTTGAATTAAATATCCTTCATGTGTCAACTCGTGACAACAATAAAATTTCTATTGTGTCTGCCGTGCGATTCTGTAATTATTCATCGACGAGGTCTATTCCACTTTATTATTATTATCATCTTATTCCATTTATATCACGTTTTTTATCCTGTCCTTTACAAATGTTTGGTATAACATTATAATTAATTATAACAGTGTGAGGTGAATGGCTCATGCAGCATTATTAATGATGAAAGCCGTGCGATCCGTCGACTAGTTCGTGGACGAGCTCACCCATGTCAAATACTTTGTGAGATATCGCCCTTGTACACAAGGTTGTTTTTCCAACGTTTCTTGTCATCTCGTCATTTGTTTCACGGATGTTGTCAAAGATGCAACGATGTTTGCTCTTAGAGAATCGCACGGCTGGAGGTTTGACACTTGATGGAATATAAGACATGCAAAAGAAGCTGTATTGTACCTATACTACGATACCAACTTAGAATTTAAGGTACAGGACTCTGCATTTACTTCTATAAGATTAATATCGTAATGTATCTATCAATCAACATCATATCATTAATTAGATTAAAAAATTTATATCGCAACAACATTGAGAAAACATCGATATTAAATTCAATTACACATTAAATAACATAGGTGCGACACTGATCTAATAATAATATAAAGGTAATAAATACTAACTTAATTAATAAAGTTTGACCTTAACATAACTAATTTAATGTAAATAAAACTCTAGGCCGAAGTGAATGGTTGAAAAATACCTTATAGGAAAATATATAGTAAATATATATGTGTACAGTAAAGTAGATAAACCTCCATGCTACATGTTTCATGCCACGGTTAACGGTTTCAGAGATTATGAATCGAGACTCCTACATACTTACGTAAATGGAGATATCAGTGTACATATAGATACATACATTTATAAAGTGTTGTACTGCAATCAAAAGTTTAGTTGTAAGATTAGATTCCTAATAAATATTCACTGCAACTCGCAAACTACACATTTATCAATAACAATTACTATTTAAATATTACAAATATATGAAGACTTTATTACCATGTAAAAATATGCCTCTGATTTACCTAAGTACGAAATCATGCATTACAATAAATAATGTGAATGAGTGAATGAAATCCGTAGTTCAGAGTGCCATGCCGGAAAATGTGTGAGTGTATATGCATTACAATGTAACTAGTCTATACAGTAGTTAACATCCGGCCGACTGTGTCAGTTTGAGGAGCGTGTTCTCACATTGGCGTATATATAATCGAAATAACAATTTTTATCTTGAAGGCTGACAGCTTATTTTTAGTAATGCTTGGTAGCCTCTTATGGTCAATAGCGACATGTTCACATGTTATAAGACCTAAATAAATAAATATGTATACATATTACATCAAATAGAAAAGGGACTATTTCTTTTGAATTTTTTTTGTCACATAACATTTAGTGCAGATCAACAAGCGAACTAATGAACTCTCCCTTCAATATTAATTAAATATCACTGTTATTTACTTCAAAATGGAGTTATAAAGATCACGTTAGACACAATTTACTATTTATGATTGAGAATAAAATCCGCATCTGCTATTTACAGCCCAATCGGTTAGTAAACGGTTTATTGGAATTTTATCTATATAAGTAGGTAGGTAAGTGATGTGTAACTGGTTGGTCTGCGCCATAAACTGGTGTCCGGGTACCTAAATACGATGTTTGGTCTGCACTGTACCCAAGTCTCAGTAATTTGAATGTTATGATATAACGGATGATATAATAAACCGATGCTACCTGGGCCCTAAATAAATAGAAATAATGTTCAACAATCAATGTTACTTAGCTACAACAATGAATGAAAACTCTTGTAACAGTGTAGCGGTACTTAACTATACCATCTATATAAAATTGGTGCAACGGATAGTCCACTGTGCAGAGGATGTATTGGAGGGCGAGACCGTGAGTCACGTGCTGTTGCAGTGCACGGCTACGGAAAATGTACGGAACACAACCGGACTACTTGAGGATCACTATAGTTCATCATCAGTCTACACACCCCAAATATCACTGGAGCAGTTGTGCCAGCGATCCAGGGTCATACTCCGTTATATTAAGGAGTTGCGATGGCTCGGGTAAAAGCTGGCGGGGGAATTCACAAACAAACCCCAAGCGGGACGACAGTGCACGATTTACTGCCCCCAATAAGAAAAAGAATAAGATAAGTTGAGGAGAATATATTGCCAAAGTTTTGTGATGTTGTTTTTGTGATGTCATAATGATAAATCGTAATATTTGTGAAACAGCATAAGTACCAATACAACTTTAATTCCGTCAATGTGCTGCAATGCCATAAGTTATTCATAATCCCGATCTAAATACCATCATGTCTTACGTTACGTTGGAGGATTGGTTATTTATAGAATGTACTGGATATCAAATTAGATAATCGAATGTAAGTGAAAAAATATTACATACTAGTAATATCCGTCAGCGCCAGCTGTCAACCAGCAAGGCTATAACATTTTTAATGATATTGCGACGCAATGAGAACAGGCTGCGAGTCTATTTGAAGAATAGACGTATTACAGCCGCGCATTGTGTGATAGCCGATATAAAGGTTATTTGACTTCAAAAGGAATACAATGGTTGCTACGGATTATCATGCTCTAAACGACTAGATAATAATACTTACCTTTCTCAACCTAGTACTTAAAACTAATTCAGTAATCTGCACTCATTCCACCTTAAGATATTTTCTTAATAAGTAAAACTTGATTTAAACAATGTGAAAGTATCTAGATTCTATCAGTTTACATTTTAGTCGTCATCATAAAAGCATGTGCATTTAGAAAACATTAATACTTTTAAAGCCAGTTAGTAGCAGAAAGTGTTGCTAAAATGTGAATCTTTAAAAGCAATACGATTTACGATTAAAGTTTCTACTTCAAAACCTATTAATCAAAGGAATCATTAATACAACTACACAAAATATGACATGAATTTAACTAATCCTTCTTTTCTCTAAAATGTACAACATTTTGACAGAATGGTGTTCTCTTAAAGACATCTACGGAGTACTACGAGGATGACGACTCTACAAACAAGAATAGTCATAGTAAAATTGTACTTACTCTCTACTAACTGTTAACATTTTATATAAATACGCAGGTTAAACATTCTCTATTTCGTCATTTCATCTCGTCCAAATTTTCCACTTTAAGTAGGTATACATTAGATCTCTAGTTTAAAGGAGTAAATACTTTCTTCTACAAATGATTATACATTGAACTAAAAACCTATATCCTTTTCCAAATGACATTTCAATCGCTCATCACAGATTTAAATCACTGAGTCCCGTCGAATCACTTCTGTAACACACCTTTAGTTAATCATCACGTGTACTTCTATTCTAAAGCTACAGTGCCACCTCTACTCGATTATATTTTTAATAACATAGATAGAGTTATATTTCGAAAACTAGGTGTAAGTATATTGAACATCCAGTCATATTCATTTGTTATTATAAGTAGTACACGATACCAATTCGTATAATAATAGAATCAATATATACAATATTCCTAATTTTATATTCTGATTGATGTCGATAAGATGTCGTCAATATCGGCAGTACCTAATGTTGAAATTTGTCCAGTCTACGTTATCACTACTACTGTATAGATTCATTTAACTAGAAGACACATTCGAAAACAGAAAGACAAATTCAAATACCTCACTGATAAATGGGTGCTATTTTAAATTTGAAACAAAGCCGCGAGAGACCCACGTCTCGCGCAAAGATTATCTACTTTTCCTGAAAGTTAGAGAGAGAAAATATCAACTGCCGATAAGCTTATTCTTGATCAAACCACTGTTTAATTCCAAATTTAACCATCATCTATGCCTAACCAACCTAAATTATTGAAATGTGTGTATAATTACAACAGTATCATTACTATAATTCAAATTATGTAGTAAAAATAGACTAGACCATTTCCCACAGTTATGTGTGCCTAGTACGAAAGTTTTCGTGAGTGTAAAGTAATCACCGTTCGTCAAGTCACGTATTGTACACGTATACAGTACAAACCATGAGCTATCTGTGTTATAGTTGCACTAGGTAAATGATAGTTTGTATAGAATACGTCAATGATTCGATTACGTCACACATGCGCATGTTTTCGTGCTAGGCCCGCTGTAGCATCCCAGTAGAGTCTTGGTAACTTTCAGTTCATTTAGAGATCAGAAGGAGAGAGGTCGAACCGTGAGCGACGTCGGTCGCGGCTAGTTGACGGCAACTGCCCGGAATTAGACTTCTGTATTGAAGCAGAGCGAGGCCGAGCCGCTAACTCGGCTTTGTTCTTCTTAGCTTGCTTCTCTGCTGCAGCCGCTTGTTGTTTGCTCTTCAGAGAAGAGATTGACACCACTACGTCAGTGCTCACTCCTTCATGCTCTGCGCAATCAAAGCTGTGCTTTAATTTTGTGTATGGGCATGTAAATATACGTAAAGTAAACGGAAATAAACTATTTTTCATAAGCCCCAAAGCATACGATTATAGTCATTAATAAGCTACAGATATACGTAAAAATATTTTTTTACTAACATCTTATTTGCCAAAACACTCTCAAAGATTTCCAGCAGGAGTAGTTTTGCGCGGAACTGTACTGTCCTCGTCACCCCGAGATATTAGTTTTGAGTGAAGAGAGAAATGTCACTTGCTACAATGCCCTTCACGCTCTAATCAAGTATTCACTCTAACTGCATAGTAAACTGCTTCGCAGCAGAATGTCTGGTGCCGCAGTGGTACTAACCAAGAAAGCGTCTAGCGCAAAAGGCCTATCAAATAGGAAATCGGGTTCGCTTGGCTTTTAAAATCCCTAAATGCCTTACAAATTCCCAAGTTAAGGTAATCTGTCTATCTTATTCTTTCTCAAGCCCAACCTTTGTCACGATGAAAATGATGCCTAGACTAGCTTAGGAATATAACGTAATCTTTCTTAGTCTAAAGTCTTTAATAATATCATTGCTTACCAGTACGTTTGATAACTTCACCGGCGTTGTTAAGAAAGAACTTAGCCTTAGATTCCTTAGACTCCTTGTCGTCCTTTGATTCCTGTTAAAATATAAAAAAATAAATCAACATCTACCTACCCGTGTAGCCAGATTTTAGGCTAGCTCCATTTCGTTTAAGATTTGGCTTTGATTTTTGCACACATATAGGGTTGACCAATCCTCTTTATTTTTGGTTGTACAACGGAGTTAATCAGGCTAATAGGGTCTGACTGATCACAGTTATACCCTAGTCAGGGCGGTTGTACAACCAAAGATATTAAAGTGGGTATTCGACAAAGAGAGGCATATTAATCAGTGAGACTCTATTAGCCCGCTTGATCTCGTCCTTATCCTTATAAGATGTACCTTTGTGTGCGTACCTAATAGTAGTCGCGTCTTACGTTATCAGATAATTGTAAGCGATAATTGTATTTTTTGAATGTTTTGGAAATGCTTTATGTATGTGTGGCGCGGATAACTTCGTTTTCTATGAACCAATTTTAATGATTGTTGCTTTTGTAGAGTATACTTCCGAGGTGGTCCCATGTAAATTTCATGTAGTTGGTCCAGCAGGTTTTAGTTACACTCAAGTAACTGAAAAGTGTTTCGCCTATTTTGATAATATTATCATTGACGGTGGATTACATCGATCCCGTAAGTTGCAAGGGTCTCTAAAAGTAAAAAAAAAATGTTCACCAAAAAATTTACCGATTTTATCAACACTAAAAAGGGTTAAATAACTTGTTAACGTCGGTACCATGGTTGTTCAAAAGTGCCATAAATGTATGCGCATGGTACCAACTTCGACAAGTTATTTCGCCATTTTTTGTGTTGAAGTCGGTAATTTTTTTGGAAAAACTGTTTCTTCAGACGTCATTAACGACCACGCTGTTTTTTTTCACTCTAATAGTTGCTATTGGTAAAATATGGTTAAACCTTCAAATAAAACGTATTTACAAAACGTTTTTCACAAGCAATACAAACCCCTGATTTGGTATGAGATTTTTTCTGAAGTCTGAACATGCTTTCGGGAACTGACTTCTATAAATACCTAAGTACATGTTTATTGACCACATATGCATATTATATCCTTGTATACATTTAATAAAATACATGTTACCTTTTAAGCCTGTTTGCCCAGCACAAGTATGTGTCTGAACATGCTTTCGGGAACTGACTCCTATAAATACCTAAGTACATGTTTATTGACCACATATGCATATTATATCCTTGTATACATTTAATAAAATACATGTTACCTTTTAAACCTGTTTGCCCAGCACAAGTATGTGTGGCTCCATACCTACTCGGTCTTAGGCTAGAAGGGCTGTTAATATGTGTAATGTTCTCTATTCAATTAGATGGAGTAAAACGCATTTCTTAGTATTAGTTACCTTTGATTTGGTAGATTTGGAAGCAGAGTCAGTGCTTCCGCGCCACCACAGTCACTGGATGTCACAAAAGCCCCGCCCGGGCTCTTTGCCGGGGGTAGACACTTCGCCGTCAGCGCCGAGTTCACCATCCAGCTTAGGCGATGCAGTGCCAGATGTGGCACCCCTGGGATGGGAAATATATAGCTAATGATGACAATAGTTTGGCACCCCTGATAGCGAAATCAACAGCCGAGATTTTGCTGTAGTTCCCCATGCAGAAAGTGATGCAGCTAAGTTAACATGGCCTTTTGTTTTTTTATGTATGTAGTTAAGTTAATACCCAAATATTAGCTGTGGTATATCAATAATTCATCTCTATAATCTCAACAAATCTAGAACAAAATTTTAAGTAGCTGCTACACCTTAGGGAGTCATGCAGTTTGGTCAACAACAATGATTTAATCGTGTGACACCAAGCCAAGGTCACCAAGATCAACCAACAAGAATTACCTGTGACATCTCTAGTAATCGTACAAATTAGTTGGTAACCGAAATCTCGATACAGTATACTTTAAATATTATCTGTGGATTCGGCACAATTCTGTAAACGTGACACCTCAGGGTCTGCGTATGTTAGTAATATGGTATGTTTTTAAATATCTATCATGTTCACAAATATTACAAATATTCAATTTATCAACGGGATAGTTACCATGGATGAACCACGGATGAACTGAACTGTTAATCCATGATCGTGGTGCTTGCAACGGTGCCAAAATATCGGAAACTCATAGAAAATATAAATGGTATATATTTTCCGTTGATAATTTAAATATTTCTAATATGGTATGTAAATATTACATATCTCAATGGCACTTTTACATCAGTCGGTTTAGCCGTATTCGGTTACAACTATGATACATAATTTTCGTGACAAATCGTGACAAGCTTAATCCACGCGGATGAAGTCGTAGGTAGTTCAAGTTGCTAGTTATTCAATAAGTGTATAGCTCACGTCATGTCGACGCGGACAGTGTTGCTGTTGGCCTGGTTGCGCATGGCCAGCGTGGAGACCATCGGCGGGCGCGCTGGCTTGTTCGCGAGCACACGCTCGATGTCCACCATCACGGATGGCGTCAACTGAGGCACAATCTGGACATATACGGAATACTCTCTTGAACACAGAATTGAAGATATCCCTAAATTACATACTTAAAAAAGATTACGAGAAATGGGAATACGTTTTGTAATGGCTTCATATTTTGATGAGTTTGGGTTTAGACAACTTTAGAGCCTTGTTTAACACATTCGTCTACATGGGTGCTTCAGGTCGAAGTTGTATAGTAATAGGTAAGTCTGAATTAAATAACTACATGTAATATTTAAAATTCTATATATATATTTCTGAGATTGTATTGAGGTGATATTCAAGCTGGGTTTAGCGGTCAATTTTAATGAAGACTCCAACCATTAAAGCTCGTTTCTTTTAGAGGGCTTTCAGACTGTACTTAGCTTATAATGACAAATACTGATTAGCATACACTAATGAATACTTAACGATATGCTATCAGACTAATATTATAAATGCAATTTTTGTCAGTTAGTATGTGCATGATCGTCACATCTTCACACTAAAAACGTTTAACGGATTTGTTAACATACTTAAATCTTAGTTAACATACCCAGGACTAAAAGAAGAATAAAATTTTCAGGTTCACATGGAGTCATGTTTATGCGGGCTACGTACCTGATACAATCTAAACGGTGATGATACGCGTTCAGTTTGGAAATCAAATCGAAGCCATCATAATAAATATTTCTCACTACCTGCAGTGCGTGGATGTTCTCCTTCAGCTGGGCTACGCTGGTAGCTCCCAAAAGGAGGCAGTTTACTGATTCGTTCTTCAAACACCAAGCCACAGCCAATTGGCTCATGGAGCAATCTGTTTCATCAAGGTAACATAAGCAATTAGAAAATAAGTTTATTTTTTAACTAAGTACCATCAACCACTACATTTGTATCGTATTATTATACTTACATTTCACACAACGCTATCGCTATTAAAGTCAGTAACTGTATGCAGTTATATAACAGTAAAGTTTCACAAAACCATATTTTTTATAATATGTATAATTTATGTTTAAATGTCTAATCACAGCAGAGAGAAGATATTTGAAAAATAACATAAAAATAAAAAATTACTAGATTTAAATTAAACATAATTATTTATGATAATAATAATTTATTAATATGGGACAACATCCACCCAAGATATTCAGGTCCCAAACTAGGTAGAGCCTGTACTATGGTAACCTGATGACTGATTACATACTTATACATACATATTATACACCCAGACACAAGTCAAACAGACATGTTCATGCACACAAATGTTTGACCTGTCCGGGGATCGAACCCGGGGCCAGCGGCTCAGAAGGCAGATGTTGGCCCTACCAACTGCGTCAACCAGCCGGCCAAGTTATATAATACATTAGCAAAAGTGTTGTATGAACGTACCAAGAGAACTGGCCAAATTGGCGAGATCGCGAAGTTTGTCGCCGTATGTACGAGGCTCTTCTCCAGCTAGCTGTTCCTTGCTTCCAGAAGTTGGCAGCTGCTAAAGATATTCAAATTTCAGTCCAAAAATATTTTTTCAGTAGAATTAAATTTATCACCATCAGCACATCGGATTAATGAATTTGTGTGGCGTATGAAGCAGATCAGACCAAGGTGATAAAAGCTTGGTGGAAATAAGTACAATTTGTAAAAAATGTAACCGGCTTCTATTCTATTCAATTATTGGAGTGTAACTCAAAACTACTATAGACCTAATTTTATGAAATTTAAATGGGACCACACGAGAAGCACCAGCTTTTAAACAAAAAACAAATTTCAGGAATCGGTTCACCCAGTCGAAAGTTACGAGGTAACAAATATATATATTTTTTAAATACGGTCGAATTGAGTACCTCCTCCTTTTTGGAAGTCGGTAGAAAAATATAAAATAACCGAGGTTTTCAAAATTATCTGTGCAATTTCGAATGCCGGATGGACAAATGCATATTGTGAACATGTTAAGTGTTTTTTTAATATTATCAGTTCAATGATTACCAATATAAGCACAATCACACAAGAAACGTTGGCAGCATTTTCCAGTAGGTACATACATAAGTCATTGGAAATATCATTAATTTCAAAACTGTAACGTAATAAAAAACTAAAGGTAACACTTATTTCTATTATCATGCGATTAAATATAATCAAACCAATATCAATATTAAAAAACATACTTCAGGCAAGGCCAGGTCCTCCTCGCACCAACTGAAGGTGCTATACTTTCTGTTGAAGCGTGACTTAGCAAACAAAGCCGTTACGTCTTCCGGAGCCAGCCCTTTGCCTGTAGTGAGAGCTGACCAGACCATTGTTCCTGTAATTACACAAACATGGAGATGGCGAGAAAAATCCAAGTGGCTATCGTCGATTTTGTTTAACTGTTCTATATTTGCGTTCCTTCGAGTGTTGACGAGTAATAGTGGTGAATTAACCGTTAACCCGTCGCGTGTCGAGCGTACACCATGTACAAAAAAGTGCTAAGCCAGATCGCGCGTCGAGCGTACACCATGTACAAAAAAGTGCTAAGCCAGATCGCGCGTACACTTAAATGTATACACATTTTTATACCTCTGGTTTGTAACTAATTGTATCGGATCAAATGCACTCCGGTATAAACTAGCTTTGAGTTGACTATTCAAGGGTAGTACTTTTAATTGAACTTAGAAGCGTAGTTCGGAAAGACACAGAATGAAGTAGACACTGGGCGGGTTGTTCGTTCGGATGTTCGTAATGGTGCAGGAGTATGGGCAAGATTAACAAAATCATGAAACGTTCTTTGTGTGTTTTCCTCGTTAAACGATTTAAACAATTTTAATAATGCATCATTGTACCAAGCACAGCGTTGAGAGGGGCTCATTAATGCCTAAATTTAGGTAAAATAGGTATGATACGAGTACACTAATCAATATATTATCTGACCCTATTAGTTGCGAAGCAGCCCGTTTGCTACTGGATATAGGTATCTATGCACTAATCATTTCGTCTTGAACGCATAAGTTTACTAGTAGCTATTTTGCAGTAGTAGTTATTAAGTTAGTTTAGAACTAGTAGTATGGTTAGGGTACGATGGGACTGACATAACATATTGTGTAAAGCCCCCTACTACTATAGAAGAAAAAAATTCGGCGTTTTACTAGAACGTGGCTTAGACAGGCCAATGACGTATTTGTGCGTCTGTGACTAAACTCTGACTACTTTAACTCTTTCGTCCCAGAGACGTAAATATACGTCAACATACGTAAATATATTCATAAATCTTTTGTTTTAGTTATCACGGTAAATGAAGGATTAATAAAGTTGTCACTTGATGCAATAAGTATTAACATTATTTAACTTAGGATCGAAAATTGCAAACGTATTGCTTACATAAAGCAGTAGTTCTTGTTTAAAAGACACCTATGCCTAATAAATAAAAGGACTTATTGACCTAACCCTTTGCGTACCGGAGAACATTAATGTAAGTCAGTTTCATTCATAAATCTTTTGTTTTAATTATCACGGTATATGAAGTATTAATAAATAAGTTTAGACTACATCCAAATATTTTCTTTTAATGAGCTCTTTTAAATAAAATACAATCTCAGACTACTATTTGAATAAAGTTATTTTGCGCATTTTATCATTAAGAACTACGGCAGCAATGGTTACTACAATCAACACAAACATATATATATATATCTATATGCGTAGATATGGCGTAGATATATATAGTATAGAGATATATAAACGATATCGATCATTTGATAAAGAAATTAAAGTTTAACTATAGACGTTCAAAGCATTTTGTTTTTGTCTCTTTTCACAAGTTTATTAAATTGCAATTATGGCATGAGACATACCTACGCCGATCTTGTGGTACAGCTCAGGCATGTACAGTTCCGGTTTTTCGCGGCAGAACATATGATATTCAGTTTGCTCCACTATAGGAGTCACGCAATTGAACTGCCTGCAGTTTGTGTAAGCATCCATAATCTAAAAAATAAAACGTATTATAATGCCTTTCATTACTAGTGATATCAAGAATTTATACAATTTACCTCAGATGGAGACCAACGAGCAGTACCCCAATACGATACCCATCCTTTGTTTATGACGAAGTTCATAGCGCGAACTACCTCTGTAAATATTTTTTTTACATATTATTCATTACATAATTTCATTAATGATACACTATTTGAATGTATTATACACGGCAATTTAGTACGTTACTCTACTAGACACCATAGAGAATAGAAAAAGCTCATTAATAATCGTCTAGTGTCTGTTTCTGATGCTCTGACTATCGTAATAAGACAATAAGAAAAGGCCAATTCTTATAGGGTAAGGCTATAAGGAGTTGTCCAATAAATACACTTTACTAAGTTCTCACGGGCGGGTGGCTAAGTTGCCGAGTATTAACTAATATGTTGGAAATTAGCTGACCTTCCATCGGGCACAACGGATCAACCTTGTGTAGCAAAACAACGTCGATATAATCCACTAGAAGCCTGGATAATGATGCTTTCACGCTCTCAAAAATGTGCTTACGAGACAAACCCCTCTCTACCGACCTGATAACATACATAAATATGTACTCACATGTTTACAACCATTAATAGCAAGCAATTCGGCTGTAAGCAAAGTATTTTCAAAGCATTGATTAAAGTGCATGAAAATAGCGTTTAATGCATCTATTTGGTAGAGCAAAGTCAAATATTTCATAGTTTACTAACGTAGTGTGTTACTTTAAGTTAAGTGTTACTTTACATGTGTTACTTTAAGTTTAAGTTTAACTACTTTATGTTAAGAGATATGGAGAATTATCGGGTCCTTACGAACGCGTACGAAATTTAACAAACTATTGTGAAATAAAACCAGAATATGTCTGCTATTGACATTGCCATACCAACAATACTTTTAGTTAAATAGTGTATATGTATAAAAACAGCAACAAGCAAGCGTATTTATGATGTATGCATGTTTACGAACGTGCACTGCGGAGGTACTGATGGTGGATCGCCTTTTTCGTTTTTATAGCTTCATTATTAATGATTAGGTAAAAAATATTATGTTAGTTTTGTGATAGTTATGAAAAAAAAGAAACATTAATTAAATCATCTAATATCAGACAGTAAGCATATATTTTATTAACAATAGTAGTAGTGTATAATATACATGTTGCCTTGTAAATATCGACAGCCGTTGTCAATTCTGCAATAACTTTTAACTTCAGCTTCAGATTATTCAAAAATATTATTGCGTACACAAAATTTCGATCTAAACATAGTTTTGTATTCATATAGGCAATTAGATTCAGTATAGATCAGATATAAAGTTAAAGTCAATTGACAATATTTTTTTGTAAGTAATTTGAAATGTATTATTAGTTTGTACGTGAATCTAATATTCATACATATGTATTCATCTATTTCTGTACATTCAAGAATCAGCCTACTAACCAGCTACAATTGCTAATTCATAAGAAGTAAGCCCTTTAAATCTAGAGCAACAGCTGAATCCAAGGGACATAATAAGAAAGAATATAACTTTTTATTGGAAAACTAAAAAATAATCAAATCTTGTTCTGATTTTTGAATATAAAATGTGAGCAAAAATCCAACATCCTGACATTGCATACTGCGATTTCTTGAATACGAAACTAAGAGCTTTTTAACAGCCTTTATCTATACTTCAGGCATGTAATGTTTGCTGGTAAAAACTGTGCGTGATAAAAACTGATCAAACTCATCGTCGTTGAATGAAACTTACGACGATCTACTGCAGCTAGTCGTATTGCTTAAGCATTATAAAACCACACACGTGTGTGTGCTATAAGTTTGCAAGTTATTTTCTTCTCGATAAGCTTCAAATTTTAAGAAAGACGAATGCCTGATACTCCTGATAATTGATAAACTTGAAATATATGTATTAAACATACAACGTGTAACAAAATGATGTAGTAATACTGAAAGAAGTGTGCATATCTACCTAGCCAGGATTCACATGGCAACTTATCAAGACTTAAATCTTTTATATTTTTTATTTATAAAAAGTAAAGAAAAACATTTTTCGGAATTTTTGGACAACCCTATTATATATGCCTATTCTTGGAGTGGTCTATTCAATATATGCTCTGCAATCACCACGCTACCTATTTATTTCCCTCCGTCCCACTACCCTGCATGCGCCCTGTAACCGCGACGCACCTCAGCCCAGGCCCAACATAGGTCCTTTGTTTTCATAGTCTACGTTCTGGAAGTCATTGTCGTCTTTGACCTAGTTTTTCAGGAACGACCCTGCTTGAGTATTTTTGTAAAAAATTACTAAAGTTAAAAGTTACTAAAGTTCACCATACTTTTACTCGGAATGTTTACTACTTCCTGGGACGCAGTATCTAGTTAGGTCCCTATTGTATGCCAGCTTCTGCGTGTATGATTTTAGTATTACTACACCTTTTTGTTACACGCTGTATAACTCGTGAATTCCACTTTTCTTATACATACACGTAGATGTATATAACTTACGTATCTAATCTAAGTTTTTGCAGAAAAAATAATCCGACATTCATCTTTTAACCTATTTTATTTTGTTTCAGGTAAAATGCAATTGTAGTAAGGTGATACAAATTCGTTATTAGTTCAACTTTAAAATACAATCAGAGTTTTGTTTCAATTTATATTCAACTCACTACTTCGTCTGTCAGGTTGAATCGTGTTTGGTACTGTGAGGTGGTAAAAAGGATAGGTGAGTAAGTAAGTAAGTGGTGAGTTGTGCTTTGGTGTACTGGTGAGTCGGTAGAGCACAACTCAAGAGGTAAGCAGTCTTACCAACATGAACGCTTTTGCATCACCCTACGTTACAAAATAGCGGTATAACTCTTACAAAGGCGCTCAAGATTCAAAATGTATATATAATAGTCTGAGATATTCCATAGGTACATACTTTGTGCTCCAATAGATTTTTGTAGTTATTATAACACTTGATCTCCTTACGTTTCTCTTTTTTAAGATTCTGCCAAGCTCTGCTTCGCCTTTTGCTGTGAACATGTAGTTTTTATTTACAAGCCGTAGTTGGTTGGTATGTTAATATCATCACGCCTTTCCGAAGGAATTTGGCAGAGGTATATACACACTTAATAGGTACATTTTGCCAGTTTATATCAGTTGCTTTGACCAAACCAAAAAGAACTATCTCATATAATACGAGAGGAGCTTGTTGCCATCTTTTTTCGATACGATATCCATAAGTGAAAGTCAATTACAGTTATAAAATTGCAGGATCGCATTAAGTTATAAAGAAAATGCATAATAATGAGCATGTGTTCATATGATGTTCTCGTACCACTGTCGGCTTCTGTTACTACAACAATGCGAGTTATTATATAAGTATAAAAATACAATTGTGTAAACTTACCGCAATGAGCTTCAGAGAGATCAAACAGATTGATTCCATTTTCGAGCGCTGTCATTACAACATCCTCGGCATTTTCCTCGTTCATCATAGTCCATATGCCGAGGCCGACGTTAGGTACTCGCAAGCCTGACTTGCCGAGACTCTTGTATCGGAGCCCTGGCGTCACGGCCGAAGCCACGGCGGTGTTGTTTCCCATGTACGACGACATGTGGCGAGACATCGCCATCTCCCCCGCTGACATAAACAGTTACCAATAGGTATATATAGAAGCAATACTCTTGTAATGATAATGACTTTCTTATAAACTAAGCTAAATTATGCCCAACTACCCCCGCATGATAACGAAATATGCTTAAAATTTGACAGTTCGTGTTCTCGAATGTTTACAACTAAGCTAAACTACGCCCAACTACCCCCGCATGATAACGAAATATGCTTAAAATTTGACAGTTCGTGTTCTCTAATGTTTACAACTAAGCTAAACTATGCCCAACTACCCCCGCATGATAACAAAATATGCTTCAAATGTGACAGTTCGTGTTCTCGAATGTTTACAACTAAGCTAAACTACGCCCAACTACCCCCGCATGATAACAAAATATGCTTCAAATTTGACAGTTCGTGTTCTCGAATGTTTACAACTAAGCTAAACTACGCCCAACTACCCCCGCATAATAACAAAATATGCTTCAAATGTGACAGTTCGTGTTCTCGAATGTTTACAACTAAGCTAAACTACGCCCAACTATCCCCCCATGATAACGAAATATGCTTCAAATTTGACAGTTCGTGTTCTCGAATGTTTACAACTAAGCTAAACTACGCCCAACTACCCCCGCATGATAACAAAATATGCTTCAAATTTGACAGTTCATGTTCTCGAATGTTGAAAACTAAGGTAAACTACGCCCAACTACCCCCGCATGATAACGAAATATGATTAAAATTTGACAGTTCGTGTTCTCGAATGTTTACAACTAAGCTAAACTACGCCCAACTACCCTCGCATAAACGAAATATGCTTCAAATTTAACCGTTCGTGCTCACGAATGATTAAAACTAAGCTAAACTACGCCCAACTACCCCCGCATGATAACGAAATATGCTTAAAATTTGACAGTCTGTGTTCTCGAATGCCGATAGTCTTGTATAACGAAACCATGCCAGAACGATTTAGCCTTTTCACTCAAAAAATACTCTTACAATTCAATTCAAGTCTGTATATGAAAATAATGTTCTTTTTTTGTTTCCCTCACATTTACTTTGGACTGCCATGGCTTTTCATCAATAAAGTACTTTGTTATATCACAAATGTATTTCACATGATGGGCGTGCTGTTAAAATTGATATACAAAATAATATTTATACGTTTGGAGTATTTTTATGTTAATTTTATTTAACTATATTTATATTTTCTGATATGAAGTACAGAGCTACATCGTAGCTGCTATTTCAGATTTCCTGAAGCCAAAACTTGCAAAGTTCCATTTGATGATTACATTTAATTGAAAAGTAGCGATAATTGCAATCGTTGACAGTATCTTAAGCACTTTCCAGTTTTGTACACAATCAAACATGCATGAAGTTGAGTTGAAAAAGTATGACACTTCATATCTGTGTTACCAGATTGTATAGAACAACTTATTCAAAACTTGCAAAATAAAAATAATGTTTACGTACAGTCGCCTGCAATAAGATATATACATTCTGTAATTTTCTAAACCATACTGTACCAGATTTTATAATAATGTAGATAAGGATTATTTTGAACAGTCAAATAATATAAATAACTTCATTTTAGATTACTTTTTTTTTTTTAAGAAACATAATGCTGAGGCGCTGTGGAAAATTGTGAAATGTATACATCTTATTGCAGGCGACTGTACGTACTAAGTACACAAAACCTCGGTATCGTATTGTTTGGCTCAACTCAATCAACCAATTTATCAATTAACTTTGATAACTTCTGAGCTGATACTTTATCAAGCTCTACATTATGTAAAATCAGTTTCCAGTTATATAAAAACAAGAACTATTTTCTCTTCCCTTACGTGTCACTTATCGATAGCATAACAAGAATAATAGAAGCAAGAGGATGTGCTCATGAGATCCACTACAGCACTTGAAATGTTAACGGGTTATTTGTGGTCATTTACAGGCTGACCTATTCTCACGTTACATCATTGGAAAATTGCATCAAGCTTCAAATGAATGATAGCAGGCCATTGTCACGTCATACAAAGGGCTCAGTTATATAAGACAAGCGTAGCGTCGTGTTTATATCTGTTTCATAGTGTATCCATCAATACTTATATATAACAAAACTGTTACAATTGAAATTTTAGATGGTTATTATTTTGTTTAAATCTAGTAGAATCCAACATAGATTGTAAAAAAGTAAAACACTAGAAAGAGATGCAGTTTTAAAATAATATTATAAGTGTTTTGGAAAGGGTGGCAGAAAAATCGTTTATATATTTGATATTTTTTATGCCACTGATTTAATGGCCATGTGTCGTGTACGCTACAACAAGACTTGTCACAAGCAACGCTGCATATTTACCGCACGACTCGACGACGCTCTACGCAACGCGCTCACGCTGCGTCTCCATATTATAACTAGCCTTTAGTGCGTAATTAGCGTGCACATTGTATTGGTCTCTGATCATATTCGTTGGTTTTATTAACTGCGATTACGCTTGAACTAAATCAGCAATGATTACGTTGCTTATCCAGCTCTACTTAGACAGCACCACGCATGCTGGCCAAAGATCTAAGCGAAAATCATCGCCGAAGTTTACCACTTCGTATTGGCGAGGAGACCCTGACTGGGAAGATTACACACGCGTGCGGCGGCAGGCGGGAGACACCAGGTTTCGGCGGTGGGAAGAGGACCTGGCTCCACCGGTCCCTGGGTAGTGGACGGTGGAGGCCATCCGCCCGGCCCTCCAGAGGTGGGTGAGATGGCATTTTGGGTCGTTGACCTTCCGATTAGTGCAAGTGCTCTCCGGATATAAGTTTTTTTTCAGATGTTTCCGGAAATAAATGCAAATCCTGCTGGACTGCATAACTGGAACCCGACCCCAGCCTGTCCCGAATGTGGAGCGCTTGAATATACAGCGCTATCTCCTGCGAAACGGTGATGGCGGAGAAGGAGGCTGCGGAGCGGGTCAGCGAGAATGATGTACGAGCTGACCCACTCCGGAGCAGATGGACGGGGGAAGGAAGAAGGCAGTTCTTACGATCGTAGTGAGGTCACTGGCGGAGATTCAGGTCATTGTTCTCTGGCTGGCACGTCCTTACACGTATAAGAGGTGGCCTTGGTGAGCAAGGTCACCCCTGTGGCGGAAGGGAAGTGCACATAATTTCCCCCAAAAGAAATTTTATCCGGCTCTATGCTAGTCTTATATACAATTTTTATACAAATCACTACATATAATTCTGCGCTGGTTAGTACCACCGCAGTGCTTCTATCTCAAAACATTAGTGTAGAAGGGCACTGTAACAAGTGAAATATTCATGGAAGTAGGTATATAGTACGTAGCACGCAGCTCTTTCACATTTCCTTGATTCAGTGTATTTCTTATCCTATAGCATGCTTCTGACGATCGGCCGTGACCAAGACATGTATCTATGTTACAGATCAGAAACCCTTCTAAACTTATAACAAATATCATCGTTAGTTGTGCGCACGTTTCGTACTGTCAAATACACAAAAAGAAATATGAATCATAAGTAATTCATCATCTGTTATGAGTTTAAGTTGTATTATTCACTCTAGTCTTACTAATTACTGTTTTTGTCTTTATTTGTGTGTGTGTGTGTCAAATAAATGCATTTCATTTCATTTCATTTTTCATTTATAAAAGCTCTGTGCCTTCTTAGGACGCGTCGGCTTAGATCGCTACGCGACGAGTCGTGGTGTCAGATATGTCCGAGTGGACAAAGACAAGTCAACACTTGAGTTTCTGCCGTAATCTGCAATTACAGGCACAGTGTTACAGTGTGGCGTAATGTTACAAACTTTTAGAACCACAAAAGTTTATATAGTAGACTTACATAAGGTATTGAATAGTAGTCAAAGGGAAGAAAGGGAAGAAAGAAGAGAAGAAGAAAACATTCAAAGACTTTAGAAAGATAAAAATATTCACCAAAGGGTCGTAGGGAACTAATCGATGATAAGTAAATTTGCATTTGGCCAACGGTTCCCTGATGGCACGTTTGAATTGGCAACTTGCCAAGAAAGTAGGTGACACTCCAAGCTCACTCAACGCATTGATTATATAACAAACTGAATAAGGTAGACAGCTGAGATTAAACAGAGATAGCATACAATACTTGTGAATACAAATTCACAAATCATCTTGTTAAATTAAAACGATAACATCATTGCAGCGTCATGCCATTAGAATTCATAAACAGTATAGCCAGCCTGAAGCTTCTAAAATTACGCGTTAGACGCTTCTTAGGCGTGCTTCATATTTTATATACATATTTTAAAAGCCGCGACTGCGGTGGTCGTATAGCAATATAAATATTTTTTGACTCACCTTGATCTAGCATCTGCTGGGAATGAGCACTAAAATCGTCCATACAGTCCAGCGATGCGATCGGAGCACGACATCTAAACAATGCAGATATTTTTCTATTTTAATAACGGATCTGTGCTTTTATTTCGGATGATAGCCGCTTACTAGATCGAGTTTTCAATCATAATGTTAGTGTTGTATTGGCGTTATTTATCATTGAGTTGTTTAGGTATATTCTTCTTCTAAAATTAAATTTCAAATTTTCTTTATATGAGTATAAATCAAACATGTTTAACAAAAAATAAGACAGCAAAATATCAATTTTGATTAAAAAAATTGGAAAACAAATCAATGTAAGAATTTCAATCAACTGAAACTATAAAAGATATTTTAAAAGTCATGTTTAACTACCTATGGAAAGCTTAAAAATAAAGTTTTATTTATTGACCTTAATTTGCATTAAAATTTAAAATATTTTTCATGTTAATGATGTACGATGTGTTATTTTGTTGAATTTTGTATGAAGTTAATTAAAACAATTACTTGTTCATAATATGTATCAATTTCAAGATTGCTTTTAATTGAAATTTTAGATATGTACTAAAATGTTAAATAATAATATCATGATTAAAAAAGGAATACTCTCAATTCAATTTAGTTTCAGCCAATGTCATAAATGATTACTTCTGATTTTCTCTTTAAGTAATTAAATAATAATACTGTGTTATATTAATTTTACAATCAAGACTTGTTTGTATATAATAAAGAAATCGTTACGTTTCTTTTCGATTCCCTCTGTACCTCCTTATAAATAAACAATTATAAATATTTTTTTAAACTTTAAAGATTCTTCGTAACTTCTTTTGTAGATATAGGTTTAGGCATAGTAATATAATGTAAGATGACAAGATTATGAACCTACTACCTAATATTTACAATGCTACAGCTATGGTGTCAATGGGTATGATTTCTATGTCTAACCTTGGTACTATACCGTGTTCTAATCTAAATGACAAATCTATAAAACCTATGTTAAGCTAACGAATGATGCCTGCTATGCAGTATAGGTGTTAAACAACTTACCGGCATTGAATTATGATCTGTATACTTCAATGATATACAGTTTATAATCTACTGTGCAATATTATATCATGCTTCTTATGTTACCAGCGGTACTTCCTAAGGATGTTAAAAATAAATAATGTGGTACATTTTATAGCTCTAAGATATATATAAGTACCTATCGGCTATTAACAGAAAATATAGCACGTGCGCAATCAAAAGGGTCATATAAAAATAGGAAGACTACTTTAATCATACAGCTTTTTGCTTCTTTTAGTGAATATCTAAAAGAAGCAAACCCTATATAAACTTATATAAACTTATCGATTTTCCGTGCTATATCTCTAACTCTGGTAATTAACTATTTTAAGAGTAAATTCTCAATGTCATACACATTAAGTTGTTATTACGGTAAGTGGCTCTACAGTTACTGATACAGGGTCTTTGGAGATGGGTAATCAATAGTCGGTCGTCAAGCGGGAAAACGGAGGTTAACAGAGGGTAGTGATACAAAGCGACAGGTGTGATACGACAGCAAGGATATTTTGATCATCTTACCTTTTTCTGTCGGTGACTTAAAATCCCCGATGGTCCAGCATGAGATAAGCCAAGCCGTTGTTTTCTGATACTCTATAGTTAGCGTGGTTTTGGGACTAGAAATTTAATCCTTAATTTGGTGTCAATGAAAAATATGTAGTCAACATCCATGTTTATAAATTACTATTCGGTTTAGCTTCCATTCTTCGTAAGCTTCACGATTTTAGTTTTATTGTTCGTATTGTGACAATATACCAATAACCAATCTAACTAGGAGTATCTATTCATAAACTGTGTTTGTACCTATAACATGCGTCGATCGCGGTGCGCGATGTGTGCGGCGTAGTGCTCTCTCTGCTTACTGGCCACGGGAGAAAACGTATCAACATCGCCTTATTAACAATGTTCTGATTGTACCTATATCTTAAATCAATATTCTATCACTCCATCCACTGTATGTCCGTGACCTTGGTTTCAGTCAAAATAGATTATAGTACTTGACTTCAACACAACAATAATTCTTAAAACGTTCTGTATGTAACAAGCTTATCAAAGAATTTAAAAACAGATGATGCTGGCCGCGTAATTATACGATTGCTCAACCGCAACTTGCAACGAAAATACTGGTCTGTCTGTCTGTTTGAGTAGATCCTATGATGAGACTAGGCACGCAATGGAGGTTGGGCAAAAGTTACAAAATGCGATGTTAATACGTGTCCTCTGAACGGGCGTCACGACAGTATTCCAGTTACCGGTATATGGTGGGCATGGGGTTGGAGTCGACGCTGACGCTGTCGGGCAGGCCCATTGGCGTGTGCGGTGTACAGCGGCTGATTGTAGACTCGCTGCGAGACATCTGCGAGCCTTCCTTGCAGCCCTCGCCATCCACCTCGCTCCCTTTGCCTTGCATCTCGTGTCTCCGCATTCTGCTCCTATTTTATGACCGCATCTTATCTCCCTACAAACATCTTATCTGTAACGAAAGGTTCGCGAGCCTCCGGAGCGCTCGGACCGCGAGTAGACCGGAACCCGCTCTACAAACGTACGCAAGGGCTCGTCAACGTACACGAGGAGACGGGAAACATAGAAAAGCATGCAGGTGACACAACCTAGGGGGCTACAGTCCTCTAATGGAACGCGATACTGAGCGTTTCACGACCGGTACGTGACATAAAGAAAATATAAATAGCTAAACATCGATTGGAACACGATGGAAAGTAAGTAAGTGGGCGAGTACCTACGTCATAAGGTCTGTAAGAACACACAGGTAGAAGGGTGTGCGATAGGTGAGGTTGTTTGTGGATACACTCACCAGGAAACACGATGTCAATGAGTATTCAATTAATTCAATGTATTCACAAGGTATTCAAGTTTTGATGCGGTAACACGGCGTATCATGCGGGAAATCGTACTGCGGCCGGGGGACTTGCAAAGGGTAGGGCAAGCTAGCGGGGGTGCGGACGAGGAGAGTAGTATCCATCGCGCATGTCTTACAGCGCACCCTCCTATCGACCTAGGTTGCAACACGCGCAGTAAAAGTCTAATAATGAATTCATGTCGATGCAATTTTCCCTCGACCTTAACCTTAGTGACATTCTATGTAACACTTAAGATCGATAAGCTCACCTTCAAACTTGTATAATAATGAATAACTTGGATTGCCACTTTCACAAGTGCGACGGAAAATAATAAGTTTACCTGCTGCGATTATAAAATTTACTTAAACAAATAATCAGAAATAATAAAAACCTTTGTCTTCATATACATCAATCGGTACGGTCAATAATGGATAGAATGTATGTGATGAACATTGTATCATAAAGTATGGTAAAAATTTTAACTTTTATACCCAAATTATTTAATCATCAAATTTGTGACAATATATACAATAATAAACATAATGGTGTTGGTTGATCCTTAAATTAGGGGTGTAATTTCAAAACCCCCTAAATTGACTTTGGACTCATTTACATATTATTTTACCAAAATAAAGGTTTAAATGTTACTTTCAATATGTATATACGTTTACTTTCATAACCCACTTAAATACACAGTAAAATCATTCTAAACAGTAATATTAGTAGCAAACTCCGCTAAAATGCCCTGCGTTACAATCAAAATCCTCTAAAATGAAATCGACCAATGACAGCGCGGCATTTGAGTCAGATGACTTTTAAAATAGTATGGCGATTTTCGTTATGTTGTTGATAGTTGCTCGCGGTTTTTAATTGAAATTCACAAGAAATAATGGAAAATTTAGTGGAGTTCATAAAAAAATGATTCTAAGTATGGTTGGTAACGTTCACGCGATCCACAATCTTGGAAACGAGAACAGTAGCGACGAAAAAGTTGAGTAAAATACTACCTAAAACTAACTAAAAAAGTTCGTTGAAAAGTTTTATGCAACATGTAGTAGTGTAATATTTAGGTACTCCAAAAACGGTGTCTGTTATTATTTTTAATAGTATTTAGATGTCGCCATCAAGTTTTTATTCAGTATTGGTGATTAAAATCACGATGATATTTTGTGAAGGCGCGCTCGTACCCTGATTATAGAAAAAGCAGAATTTTTAAACACCTAGTGTAACGAAACAGATCAATAGTATATTATGAAAAAAATACAAATGTTAGAAAAGGAATAGGAAGAGAGTAATAACCGAATAGAATTCATAAATATAACTCTATTTCAGCAGAAAAAAATCCTGAACAGATCCACAAAAATAAACTTTCACTTCCAAACTCTCAGAATTTTCAGCGATAACACTTTATTTTTTTTAAGTAATACTTAGCCAACGTATAGTACTAAAGTAATAACCAGCAGTTTTTTCAATTGTGTTAGTATATATCGAAAAATATAAAGAAAACGTACAAAATTAATGCATTTTCGCATTACATCGTCCAAATCTAACAAGCGATTTTCAACCTTACGTAAAGCATCGTAAATTATTTTAAAATTGGGGTTGGACCGCGTCTTAACTTTTATTTATACACAAATCTGCACTGGGCCCACTCCCTTTTCCAGAGAGGAGGCCTGTCCTGTACTAGGTATATTAAAAAGGTTGATGATGATTATATTTAAGATGAACTTTTGTGTATTTATTAACATACAAACATTTTTTGCATTAAGATATTTTAATAGTAATGCGCATTTTATTTTTCATTTCTTGATTTTTTACCTTAGGTATTTAAGGTATAAAATAGTAAACAAAGTTTACTGATTAGTATTCCGACTTTATTGCATAACGTCATTCTCCGAGCAATATAAGATTAGATGCTAAACCCTCTATGGTATGATCGTTGATTTTCAAAACCCGATAAAATGAAAAGTTGCTTTCAAATTCCTCTATAGTAAATTTTAATCTTTAATTTAAATTTTAATTTTTAATATGTTAGATTTTCCACGTTTTTGGGGATTGCCAGGACATGAAAAACAAATTAATATGAAATATTGCCATTTGCATTAAGGTTATCACAACATATTCAAAATAATCTTACTGTGAAAAATTTCCTCACGGTGATTTAGAGGTTTTTGAAATTACACTTATTATTATATTATATTACAATTATTATATAATTTATCTAGTTCTCGTCTCAGTAAAGGTATTTTACTAATACATATAGCGGTCAGTACACATACCTACTTATCTAAACAAGATTTAGACGTATCTCTTGGGTTGACGACTTTCGTGTGAATTATAGCTTATATTTAATACTTGTTTGTCATTTTTAATTTTTTTCTTGCTTCGTAATATCTTATTTATTGCTTGTAACCTGTACCTATCTGTCACGGGAGGGTGAGGACTCGTCTTCATAGCACGGGGAAACCTAGTTTGAATTCCAGATTTCTACTCATACTATCATAATAGTATAAAGTATTCCTATTGAAACTGTATTAAACTCATCATTGATATTATGTTTACACATCATGTAACTGTTTGTTGAAATAAAGGATTTATTATTATTATGTACCTTAAACTGTCGCGTGCACACATGAGATTCGTTAACTATATAACACGAGTTCTTTCGACATTCGAAGAACTTGTTAAATTTTTTCCCTTACCCGTGTAAAGTTGCCATATTTAATATCTACATTTTCCCTTGAAAGCGTTAGTAGGATTTTGCTATATTTAACATTTACAAACATTTTATTCCAGCTTCATATTAAGTACCTCAGAGTTCATTAGTTATATTATTAGTAGATAATAACTGAGTAATCAATTATTCTAGTTATTACATTTTCAGATGTGATGATTTCAGACAGCAATTGTCACTTACCCAAAGAAGACATGAACCTCATGACTATAACGAACAAGAGTTCGTTATAGTCATGAGGTTCATGTTTATTGTTAGCCATAACTAAAATGAAGAAGGAAACATATTTAGGAACTCTTCACTCACCGTTCTCTTTCATCTACATAGTAATAAGTAGGGTAGGCACTCCTCACTATCATGCTCCAATCGAAAGACATACATGCTACTTACCAGAGACTCACAGGCCAAGGCAATTTTATTAGCAGTGTTGCAGTCATTCTTGTCCTCCTCACCGACGCTGTAACTGCAGATTCATTGTTTTATCTAAAATGTTTACTGTACCCTGGGCATGATGGTGCACGAGGCAGTTCCGCGTCTGCCGGAGGTGATCGTGCCTGCGGGCTGACGTCGCTGGCTGAGGCCCGCCACTCACCAACCACGCTGCCAGTGCTGGCGCTGCACCCACCCTCTTCGCAACCGCCGACACTTTCCACCGATTCATCTGTGCCCATAATTATCGGAGGTCATAAAAAGATACGTAGATAAACATACGATACTAATTATAAAAATCTGTACAGAAACTATTGGAAGTGTGAATGCAAAAAAGAAGAATACTTTCAAAAAGATAATATACCTATAAAATTAACATTTGTAGGCCTCACAGCTGTATATTATTAGACGAGTTTAAAAGTGTAAAAACATTCGAGGCCGAGGCATTAGTTGGTGAATGAAAATGGTTTAAAAAAGGAATTGAGTCTTCAAGAGAATCTCTTAAAGAGCAAAAAGAAGATGCTTGAATTTTGACATTATTTTTATTGAGCCTTTTTGGTACCTCTCTTTTGTTCTTAGATTGTGAGTCAAATCGAAATAATTTCGCCGCTCTATAAAATTAATTACCTTACATCGGAAAGTCAAGTTGAAAATAGGGCTAAATATTGAATAATAGTCTACAATATAAACAATAGTTTCATTAAAATTGATAGTCTACTAGCGAAGCGAAGTGGCCTAAGAGGCTTACCATTTCCCCTTTCACATCCTTCGGCCTCTATTTGTGGGAATGTTTCTAAAGTAAACCGAATGCCTGGTTGCGGCCAAGGCTTGATTATTTTCTCGATTCACATGCAGAATAAAACCTGTTTTTGGCAATAAGTTTTCTATTATTACTTTCAATATATTGTTCTCGTTTATTTTTTTTACTTCAACCAGCTATCCATTCATGAGTATATTTGAGACATAAATACAATATTTGATTGGCCTTCCATCCATCCTTGTCTAGCCGTATTAAAAGAGACAAATTTTTTAACACCAAGTTTAAAATTGTCTCTTTTTCAATAATGACAGTTATGAGTTTTCATAGTAATTTAACCCTTAAGCACTACATAAAATTGAAAATAAATTTATTGACTCAAGACATTACATGTTTATAAATGTTGTTGGAGCACCTGGTTCCTAAACTAGGCTCGAGAACCGTAATATAGGAGCCAAGACTCTTTCATCCGAAACACAGAAGACAGTCTTAAAGGTAAGACAAATTGATATGTCTACAAACATAAACTAACAGTGAGTGTGTGTGTGTGTGTGTGTGTGAAGGGAGTATATGTGTATGTGCTCATATGTGGACATTGGGTTACGTAGTTATTCATAAAGTTAATTTTAAATTAGTTTTAGTTTATTTTTCTGCAAAAAGGAACTTTTCCGTTTCATTGTATTAAGTGTACTACTTAAAATCTCGAAAACAGCTTTTTTACATTTATAGGACGTAGCAGTAACTATTGGTGTCAGCTTATATACAGTGTTATAAAGTTAAGGACCTCGACACTGTGGAAATGTAGGTGCAAAGAAAGTGTTTGCAGGGTTATATGCAGAGCAGACATGCCGTGTAGTTCGTTTGTGTTTAGGTGCAATTAAATCAATTTTTATTGACGAATGCATAACCATTTCCTGAATGTATAGTTGCCTAACAGTGAGTACTTTACATTCACGGTATCGTTCTACTGTTAGATATCTATAGGGACGTTTGGTTACGCACTTAAGTACCTATGCTTCTTTGGGCTCTTTCCAGTGGCATTACAAAGGTAATATTTGTGCCACCCTAGGACGTTATACATTATGTTATTAGTGATTGGCAAAGTGAGTAGTAAAGCATTTAATGACAGTTATGTCTGCGCAGTTATTAATATTTTTTAAAACTGCAGATAGTTTTCGAATTCGCTGCACGACCATGTGCATGATGCATGTGCTGTTTAAAAGTACGTTTGTCGTCAATAATAACACCAATATATATTAAATGAATCGACTCTTTGTATAGCCGAGCAGTTACGCTTGATAAAATTTAGATCTCCTGGGTCTTAGCTTTGTGTAAGCATATATACTATTTTGTGTTTCGTTAACTGAAATGTCTTTGAGATAAAATGAGACATACTCGTATTTGGTTTTATCTATGTTCAGAGTAAGCAAATTGTTTCTTAACCAGGTTGTAATTTTGTTGAATATCCTTTGTGCAGTAGCAAACACATCAGTCCATCCCTTTCCCTGCACCACAATGGCAGTGTCATCTGCATATGTACTGCCTTGATCTATTGTCATATTGCAAAGGTTGTTGATGTAGAGCAGGAACAGAGTGTGACTATGCTGCCCTGCGTAATTTCCCTATAGTAATAGTTTGCCACAGGTGGAAAATGATATTAGATATAAGATTAATTTGACATTATACACTATATGTAATAATAATTTTAATGGAAATAAATTCAATTTAATTGACATTAATAATTATATAAAAAATTCTTCTTGACAAAAGATAATTACTATCTTTCTAATTATTATAAAAGACAGATAGCTGTGTCGCTATCATATTTATTTGATATTACAGCCAAAAATTTGGCTACCAAGGTTGCTTCTATTGAGCATTTTGACATTTTTAATTCAGCCACATGCTTGGCTACTAATGACATTGTACATAATTTAAATTAGTGCCTAAGACAATAGAGACAACTTTTTGCATTAAATCAATCAATATTGTTCATCAGAACATTCGAGGTATGATGGGCAAAGAGTTGGAACTGGAATTGTTTGTAGATGATAGCAAAATATATATTTTTTGTATTACTGAACTGAACACATTTTCGGCCTATTTCTGTACTACCTACGCTAAGTAATATTTTCGAAAAAATTATATTACATCAATTAAAAACTCATTTTAGTGCAAACAGAATTTTCCATAAGAATCAATTTGGGTTCACAAGGAATCGCTCTACTATAGACGCAGGTATAGAACTTATAAAAGATGTGTTTGATGCCTGGGAGAACTCTCAAGATGCTTTAGGTGTTTTTGTAATTTATCTAAGGCATTTGACTGCGTCCGACATGATATACTTGTCAGGAAATTACAACACTACGGTATTAGGAACATGGCTCTCAACCTTTTGACTTCATATTTAAATGATAGAATTCAAAGGTTTGACATAAATGGTAAAAAATCGCCCGGCTCTATAATCTCAATGGGCGTTCCACAAGGTTCAATACTAGGGCCATTCTTGTTTTTAATCTATATTAATGACTTACCTTACTATGTAGAGAAGAATCACGAGATTGTATTGTTTGCAGATGACACTTCACTGTTATTTAAATTAAAAGGCAGTTTTTAAACTATGACGATGTTAACAATGCATTAGCTAAAGTAGTGAATTGGTTCAATACAAATAATCTTCTCCTCAATGAGAAGAAAACTAATTGTATAAAGTTCTCGACGCCAAATGTGAGACAAGTAGAATCCAATATACAATTGAATGGAACAGGGTTGGACCTTGTGGAGTCAACGGTCTTTTTAGGAATTACTATAGACGCTAATATGCAATGGGGTCCCCACATAAAAAAAATTGTCTAGTATGCTCAGTTAAGCGGCTTATGCTGTTAAAAAAATTAGACTATTAACTGATGTAGACACAGCTAGAATAGTTTATTTTAGTTATTTCCATAGCGTTATGACTTATGGCATACTGCTCTGGGGATGTTCTGCAGATATTAATTCCATTTTTATACTGCAAAAAAGGGCTATACGAGCGATCTACAGTTTAGCTCCCAGAGTTTCCCTTAGACAGAAGTTTAAAGACATAAACATTCTAACTATTGTCTCTCAGTTTATCTATGAAAATCTAATGTATGTGAAGAAAAACATTAGCAGTTTTGATAAAAGGAGTGATGCTCATTCCATCAACACGCGAAATAAGCACAAGCTATCCGTACATGTAACGCGTCTCCACAGAATAAGTCATTCTTTTATGGGACAATGTATACGATTCTATAATAAAGTTCCCAATGTTATCCGAGATTTGCCTATTAATAAGTTTAAAATTACTATTAAAACTAAACTCTGTCAAAAAGGTTATTACAAAATTTCGGATTACTTGGAGGATAAAACAGCTTGGGACTGATCACTCCAGGATCTATCTACTCGTGTACTAAGATGTCAAAGTGTAGCGTGTCTTGCCCTACTGATACCATTATTATGTTCTCTTTTGTAAGGCAACACACTGGAGCTAATATCTGTAGTACCTAAGTAAAAATATTGTAAAAACAAATATATAAAAAGAATGGCCACGAGTTTATTGCCGCTTCTTCTCGGTAGGCTCTATATATTTTGGAACGCGGCGGTAGTCTTTGAAGTACATTATAATGAAAAATTGACGTTCATAAGTGCGTCTTTGATGCCTAAATTGAATAAATGATTTTGACTTTGACTTTGACTTTGAACACTGGCTTAAAAAGAACCAACTCTTATTAAATTTTAATAATCATCAAATTGCTAGCGCCTTCAACAGAGAAAAATCTACACGTGGTGGCTCTTTAATTATTACAAAAAAATTTATTAAACTCATAGAACGAAAAGACATTGTGAGCCTATCTGTTGAACGAGTAATAGAAATGTCCTGTATTGAGTTTGAGCTGTTCCTTTTTCTATGTGTATACAGACCTCCATGATCACCATATAATGATTTTGAAAAGTGCATGGAGGAAACATTAACTAAGCTATCTAATACAAATAAATCAATGATTATCTGTGGAGACTTTAATATTAATTTTCTAGAAAATAATCAGGTAGTGGATAAACTTTTGGTACTGTTTAAATCTTATAATATGTACAATATTTTCTTGGAACCTACTAGGATAGCAGCCACAAGTTCCACCTGCATAGACAATATAATATTTACTAATCTCAAACCTATTAAAAATTTAATTATAAATAATCTAGAATCAGACCCACTGTGGTCAACTAGCAGTGTTTCCAAGAAAAACTAACAAACCCCAAAGCAAATATGTTAGCTTTGTTCCAATAAATGCAAGCCACCTAGAATTGTTAAGAAGTAATATATCCCGGAAAGTGCCAGAGTTGCCCAGTCACAATGACCCAAATATATTATATAACTCACTGTTCCATCTTATCAGTGATGAATTTGGCAAAGTGTTTGTACCAAAAACAATATCTGTTGGTAATCGTGCTAGGTTTAGTGAATGGGCAACTCCAGGAATTTATAAAAGTAGGCAAAAGTTATATGAATTGTACCATGAAAAATCGCATAATCATAATCCTGTATTTTTGGAATATGTCAAACGTTATTCTAAGTTATTTAAACGAGTCTGGTCCTCAGCTAAATCTATTTATTTAAAATTCTATTAATAAAATAAAAATGACGGAACATTATAAACAGTGAAACTGGTAGAAATACAGTGCGTAATCGAGACTTTCGTTTAAAAATTAATAATAAAGATGTAAGAGCGGATTTGGAGGTAGCGGCCGAGTTTGAGAATTTCTTCACTAATATTCCTTCCTTAACAACCAAAACTCTTAAATCTTCCTCCATTTCTGCTGAGATCTTACTTAAACAAAGTGTAACTGAATGTGACACAACTTTTAAATTTTCAGCAGTTAATTGCAAAGATATTATAAGTAGTTTCAAAAGTCTTGATGCAAATAAACGGCAGACCTATGGGGTCTTTCTGTGAAGACCGTTTCTTCAATTATAGATGTCATTGCACCCAATCTAGTAGCTGTGTTTAATAGTTATGTTGCAAGTGGTGTATTTCCTGACCTAATGAAGCACAGTAAAGTGGTTCCTTTATTCAAATCAGGTAGTACTACTGATCCAACAAATTTTTCGGTCTATTTCTGTACTGTCTACGTTAAGTAAGATTTTCGAAAAAATTCATCATCATCATCATCTCAGCCGTAGGACGTCCACTGCTGAACATAGGCCTCCCCCATGATTTTCCAAAAGGACCGGTTGGAAGCGGCCTGCACCCAACGTCGTCCTGCGACCTTTCTCAGGTCGTCTGTCCACCGTGTCGGTGGACGACCTACGCTGCGCTTGCCGGTACGTGGTCTCCACTCCAGAACCTTTCGGCCCCATCGGCCATCTGTTCTGCGTGCTATGTGCCCTGCCCACTGCCACTTCAACTGGCTAATCTTCTGAGCTATGTCGGTGACTTTCGTTCTTCTACGGATCTCCTCATTTCTGATTCGATCACGTAGAGAAACCCCGAGCATAGCCCTCTCCATAGCTCGTTGTGCGACTTTGAGCTTATCTATGAGGCCCATAGTAAGAGACCACGTTTCAGTGCCATAAGTCATCACTGGTAACACACATTGGTCGAAGACTCTTGTCTTGAGGCACTGAGGTATTTTTGACGAGAAGACTTCGCGAAGTTTCCGGAACGCTGCCCAGCCGAGTTGGATTCGACGATTGACCTCTTTCTCGAAGTTGGACCTGCCTAGTTTGACTGTCTGTCCCAGGTAGATATACTCGTCAACAACTTCGAGAATTGAGTTCCCAACTGATATTGGGGTAGGTACAACATGGGCATTAGACATAATTTTCGTCTTGTCCATGTTCATCTTAAGACCTACCCGTTGGGAAACTCGATGGAGGCCTTCGAGCATTGTACTGAGGTCTTCCATGGATTCTGCCATGACTACAATATCGTCGGCAAATCGAAGGTGAGTGATGTATTCGCCGTTAATATTGATGCCAAGTCCTTGCCATTCCAGAAGCTTGAAGGCGTCTTCCAATGTAGCGGTGAACAGTTTCGGAGATATAACATCTCCCTGTCTCACGCCTCTTTGCAATGGAATTGCCTTCGAACTCTGCTCCTGTACTCGGACTGACATGTAGGCGTTTTTGTACAAACACTTCAGCACTTCAATATACCGATAGTCAATACGGCACCGCTGGAGAGACTCAAGCACTGCCCACGTCTCGATCGAATCAAAGGCTTTCTCATAGTCCACAAACGCTAGACAAAGAGGCAAGTTATACTCTTCGGTCTTCTGTATAACTTGCCGTAGCGTGTGGATGTGGTCTATGGTACTATAGCCTTTTCGGAAACCGGCTTGTTCCGGAGGCTGGAATTCATCAAACCTGCGACTGAGACGGTTCGTTATGACCTTCGAAAACAGCTTATAAACATGGCTCAAAAGCGAGATGGGTCTGTAATTTTTAAGTTAAGTGTTGTCACCTTTCTTGAAGAACAGCACCACCACGCTTTTGTTCCATGCTTCTGGCGTTGAACCTTCGAGTAAGACGGTATTAAAGAGCTTCTGAAGGACTTTAAGTACCGGTGTTCCACCCGCTTTCAGAAGCTCAGATGTGATACCGTCGTCACCAGGCGCCTTGTTGTTCTTAAGCTGTTTCAAGGCCATTCTAATCTCGTACAGGCTGATGTCCGGGATATCTTCGGTATAATGTCGGGTCAGCTTGGCTCTTGGGTCTTTGGCCGAGCTGATAACAGGTTTAGCGACCGAGGTGTATAACTGTCCGTAGAAACTCTCGACCTCTCCTAACACTTCCGCTTTGGTCGACGCTACACTGCCGTCTCCTCTCTTCAGCTTCGTCAACTGGCTTTGCCCAATAGACATGTCTCTTGCAAACACTTTGGAGCCTTTTTTCCGCTCTATCGTCTCTTTAATACGGTTTGTATTAAAGATCCGAATGTCGTGTCGCAAGGACTTCCATATTCGTCTATTGAGCAGCCTATATGCTTCAGCATCATCCGAAGACTGCAGTTTCAATGAGCGTCGTTCAGCCATGAGGTTGAGGGTATCGTTGGAGAGTTTCTGTGGCCTATCTGTACGGTGGGGTTTAAAGTACTTGGAACCCACTGTATGGACAGTTTCTACTAACCTGTTATTGATCTCGTCCACTGAAGCGATGTTCTCAAGGCAATCGAAGCGATTGGATAGCTCAAGTTGAAAGCTCTCGGGGTCTTGAATATGGGCACGAGTAGGTCGGAGCGTAGACTTCATCAGACGAGACCTCTCCAGTTTGACATTAATATTCACCGTGCCTCTTACCATTCGGTGATCACTACCGGTTTTAACCCTGTTGATCACGAAGACATCAGTGAATATTTGCCTTTTGGTGGTCATAATGAAGTCAATCTCATTTCTCGTGGAACCATCGGGACTCAGCCAGGTCCATTTCCTGTGAGGTGGCTTCTGAAAGAAAGAGTTCATCATAAAGAGTCCCTCTTTCTCCAGGAAGTCGGCCAACCTCTGTCCCCTACGGTTCCGTTGTCCATAGCCAAATTGCCCCACTTTCGACTCATCCTCGCTTCTCTTACCCAACTTCGCGTTGAAGTCCCCATAACAACTAGAAAGTGCGTTTCAGAGGTATGTATGGCCCGACTAATGTCCTCATACATATCCTCCACCTCATCATCCGGGTGCGACTTCGTCGGTGCGTATACCTGAATGACCTTCAGCGAATATCGTTTGGATACTCTGAGTATTAGGTATACGACCCGATCGAAAAAATTATATTACATCAATTAGAAACTCATTTTAGTGCAAACAAAATTTTCCATAAACATCAATTTGGGTTTACAAAGAATCGCTCTACTATAGACGCAGATATAAAACTTATAAAAGATGTGTTTGATGCCTGGGAGAACTCTCAAGATGCCTTAGGTGTTTTTTGTGACTTACCTAAGGCATTTGACTGCTTCCGACATGATATACTTGTCAGGAAATTACAACACTACGGTATTAGGAACATGACTCAATCTTTTGACTTCATATTTAAACGATAGAATTCAAAGGGTTGACATAAATGGTAAAAAATCGCTCTTCAATCTTAATGGGCGTTCCACAAGGTTCAATACTAGGGCCGTTCTTGTTGTTAATCTATATTAATGACTTACATTATTATATAGAGAAGAATCACGAGATTGTATTGTTTGCAGATAACACTTCACTGTTATTTAAAATTAAAAGGCAGTGATTAAACTATGACGAGGTTAACAATGCATTAGCTAAAGTTGTGAATTGGTTCAATACAAATAATCTTCTTCTCAATGAAAAGAAAACTAATTGTATTAAGTTCTCGACACCAAATTTGAGACAAGTAGAACCCAATATACAATTGAATGGAACAGGGTTGGACCTTGTGGAGTCAACGGTCTTCTTAGGAATTACTATAGACGCTAAATTGCAATGATTTAAAAAATGTCTAGTAGGCTCAGTTCAGCGGCTTATGCTGTTAAAAAATTAGACTAACAACTGATGTGGACACAGCTAGAATAGTTTATTTTAGTTATTTCCATAGTGTTATGACTTATTAATAATTTATTTTTTTATTTTATTAATATTTGCAGAACATTCCCAGAGCAGTATGCCGCTCTGGGGATGTTCTGCAGATATTAAATCAATTTTTATACTGCAAAAAAGGGCTATACGAGCAATCTACAGTTTAGCTCCCAGAGTTTCCCTTAGACAGAAGTTATAAACATTCTAACTGTTGTCTCTCAGTTTATCCATGAAAATCTAATGTATGTAAAGAAAAACATTAGCAGTTTTGATAAAAGGAGTGATGCTCATTCCATCAACACGCGAAATAAGCACAAGCTATCCGTACATGTAACGCGTCTCCACAGAATAAGTCATTCTTTTATGGGACAATGTATACGATTCGATAATAAAGTTCTCAATGTTATCCGAGTTTGCCTATTAATAAGTTTAATTTTAAACTTATTAATAGGCAAAAAAAAACTAACCGCTGTCAAAAAGGCTATTACAAAATTTCGGATTACTTGGAGGATAAAACAGCTTGGGACTGATCACTCCAGGATCTATCTACTCGTGTACTAAGATGTCAAAGTGAAGCGTGTCTTGCCCTACTGATACCATTATTATGTTCTCTTTTGTAAGGCAACACACTGGAGCTATTATTTGTAGTACCTAAGTAAAAACATTATAAAAACATCTATATAAAAAGAATGGCCCCGAGTTTCTTGCCGCTTCTTCTCGGTAGGCTCTATATATTTTGGAACGCGGCGGTAGTCTTTAAAGTACATTATAATGAAAAATTGACGTTCATAAGTGCGTCTTTGATGCCTAAATTGAATAAATGATTTTGACTTTGACTTTTGACTTTGACTTTGCGGGACGCCATATTTAATTGTTGATGGATCACTAATGCACTCCCCCAACCTAACACTTTGTGTTCTCCCAGAAAGGCAATCCTTCAAAAGATTTAATTGAGTTCCTCTGATTCCGTACTTTTTTAGTTCTAGTTTGGAAAGAAGCAACGGGATAGACACGATGTCGAAAGCCTTTGCTAAATCAAGAAATATAGCAACTATTTTCTAAGTTTTGTCAAGGTTGTCAACGAGAAATTCAGTTAGTTTCAGTACTGTGTGAGAAGTAGACATTCCCTTACGAAAACCGTATTGGTTCGGTGATAACAATTTGTTGTTTTCTAAATAAGTAACTAGACGATTATTAATTACCACTCAAAGTTTTTCGAAAGGACGTCAAAATCTAAATAGGCCGATAGTTGCTGTTTTTTTTTTTCATCTTTGTATATATTGGAATAATTATAGCATGTTAGAGTACTTTTGTAAACTGACCAGTTTTTGGTACTTTTAAATAGAGGGCGACCCTATTACTCACACAATTACTACCTAGTAGTACCATAGCATAGTAGTAGTTGATGAATCCTACTACGTTGCCAATACCGCGGATATGCTTTTTCAGAGTTGTAAACGCAATATAAACTCCGTATGGATAATTTATTATCTGCTGACTAGCTGATTATCCCGTTACATGTTGTTAGTGTGATGCAATATGTCCAGTTTAAGTAACAGTAACTATAAGTTTCACGTTCAAGGGCACAAACGTTCTTATTGCAATAGATGCATACACTTGACATCGACATCCCATTCATTAGTGTTATTATACATGGGACCCATGCGGACGTATATACCTACTCCAAGTCTTAACGACTTTAGTGTGAGCGACTGTGAAAATGTATAACTTGTGTTTTTGTGTGTTGGAAAGAAGAAAGTGAGAAGACTGTGTAAGTATTAAATCATGAATGAATACAAAACTTATTTTTAACTAATTAACCATTGTACATTACTATGCATTTTTAGAGAATTATTGTGGTGTTCATTTTTGATTGCAATAAGCGGCGCTCTATCGTGTTTACGTATAAAAACTTTGCTGTTCGTGAAAAAGCATTAATCATATGCATACATAATCTTCAGTTTTGGCCAGTTCACGGGCCAAAAATTTTGTCTTCTAGCTTTTGGGGTAAGTGTCTCTGATACATAAATTGGCAGGCGTTGCCCTGTAAGGCATAGGCTAGATGTATTAATCTGCAGGCCTACCATAAACTTTTAGATTATTTGTCAAGATCCCAGCAGTTCAATAAAACGATCTCAAATTGACCTGCCAAAAATCGTACCATGAACTTAATTTGACTGATATGCGTTTGACCTGCTAGGGCTAAGAAGGCCCTAAATTATTGTCTCTGACAGTTTGCGTGAAAGAGATGGCGTTCTACGATTTTGTATAACTCTTACTCTTTCATATATATTGGATTATGTTATGTTATCAGCCTTATATTCGGTAATTATCCGATTTATAAATTAGTTCAAATATTATTCACAGACATTGTAAAATACGTTATGATAGAAGTATTGAGGGTTCCAGCAGAGTTTGTGTGAATTAATTTCAAGTTACATAGTAGTACACATAGTACAAATATTTTGTAATTATCTTAGAACACATCCAATATAGTAAACAACAGTTTGAAGTGGATTCTCAGAGAAACAACCCGAATGATTATTATTTGCCAAGGCGGTTTGAATTCTTATTATAGTTTGAATACTTGGAAGTACTATGAGAGTTCTTAAATAGGTGTTAATATATATTGAAATTTATAGAGAGAAAAATTCCATACTCGGACGGGGTTCGAACCCGCGTCTTCTGACTCTCCGTGTCAGACGCCATTGACCAACTAGGCCACCGAGGTTCTGGTCCGAGCATCGAATTTTAACTCTCTATTTGACTAACCGTCTTGCAGGGACGAAGCGACATCTATTGGACAGTTAAACAGTACCATCCAACCGAAAGATATAGTTCTGAGATGTTAATATGTAGTTCTTAAATACCCATAGGGACATAGCTATGGGCTATAATAAAAAAGTTCAAGCGCGTGAAAATATGCGAAGACTTTTTTATATACTTCTTCTAGTAACTCAAATAATTCAATAGCGTTCCACATTCTTATACGATAGGTAGTAAAATAAACTATTTTTCACAAATTGATAGAAATTCACAGTTTTTAGGTTTAATAGGTCACAAAAAGTTGCTTTAGCTCGACTGCTTTATGTGACAGATATGCAGGTTACTTTGATGGATATGTATTTAATGTTAAAAACACATCATGGCACCCTAACACCAGATCAATCGCAGGGCGGCCTTTGCTAGCCGGCTAGGTCACGTGGGCAATAGTTGGTTGGCCTGCTAGAGTCCGTCATGGTACGAATTTGCAGGACAGCTCAATAAAATCCTTAACTGTCCCGCTATAAGGGGCTTATGGTAGGCAGGTCATCAGATTTAGATTTCTTATATTGCTTTACAGTTTTTAGTAGGCTGTCTTTGGACTGCGTATTTGAAAATTCCACAACAATTGTCGATGTGGGGGATTCTGGTTTCGGATGTAGTCGATATATTATGTCCTTGAGGTCGTTTTTCTCTTAACTAAAATCAAGAATTTTAGTAAATTTTGGAATGCCTGTAATAGATTTTATTTTGACTCCTTTGGAGTTTTAGATACCTACATTTCTTATTTCTATAGATGTTTTTTAAGAAAATCTCTAAGTTCTCATATTTTTCTTGACAGTGAGCCATTTGTACCGCCATTGTTTTCCGATCCACATCAAAATTGCTTATATGAGATTCTAACGCTTTTACATGCTTGGTGTGACATCCTAAGCTATTTTCGAGATCCAGTTTCGATTGATTAATTTGCGCAGTCATGTGGCTATCGACTTTTTTTTTGTAGTGCTGTAAAACTATTTTCTATTTTGTCTAGCCTCTCATCCTGCTTTCTGCTCATGTCTGCTAGTATTTGTCTCATCTCGTCCTTAAAATTGATAAAGTCATATTTCGTCAGTGACTGCTGCCGTGGCAACCCCTCTTTTCCTGCTCAGAGTCCTGCTTGACGGTTGCCTTCTATCCTTACTCTCTGGAGGGGATCTGGATCTCCTGAATGTTCTCATGAGTGTACAAGGGAGCACACACTTGGGTGGCGCTTAGTTGCGTGCGTTAAAGTAGGACACTATTAGTATTAGGGGGGCCTTACACTTTATAAGGGACAGGAAAATAATTACCTATGTTCCACTTACCCCGTAAGATGTTTACTGACTTTTTGTAAAATATTAATTTGCGGAGCTTCAGATGAACACGACCACCTTCTGCGGTAGTTCCGACGAAAGTGGATATATACATACATATATGTTTATACTAACTTTACCAGCCGCTGCTTGCGTTTATTCGATCAGTAGACTAGACCAATATCGATTTAAATCGAAGAAGTTTGACAAAATAATGCTATTCGAGATACGAGTATATACGAAATTTGCCCCCGCCATTTGCGAAATTTTTTAAAGAAATCAATATATAACTTTGCCTTCATTATATGTATTTGAAAATATAATTGTATGTTCGTAAAATTTACATCAATATAAGTTTAATAGTTATCACCACACTTTTAATACTAGAAATACAAATAGGATAGCTATACCTTCTTTTAGACTTGCGAAGATTAATAAGTAATTCCTAGGAAATTGTGTGCGTATTTACAATAAAATCCCAAAACACATAACTGAGCTCACAGAGGGCAAATTCAAGTTCACTGTAAATACGTTTTAATAAAAAAAGCTTATTATAAAGTCCAACATTATATATAAGATAAAGATGCTTGGAATACTCCACTTCTGGCAAGCTGTCACTCTGCCAACCATAAAATTTAATACTCGTATTTGTAGTACCTATGTAGAAACAAATATATACAAAGAATGGCCCCGAGTTTCTTGCTGCTTCTTCTCGGTAGGCTCTATATATTTTGGAACGCTGCGGTAGTCTTTAAATAACATTATAATGAAAAATTGACGTTCGCATAAGTGCGTCTTTGATGCCTAAATTGAATAAATGGTTTTGACTTTTGACTTTGACTTTGAATTATGATATGAATTTAATACATTTAGATATTCATCAACAGCTTATCACAGCGCTCTGCGATACCTAAGTACAGGCACAGATAAACGAAATATAAGAGATGGTTATTTTTATTCCTTACTAGCTAAACAGCGGCTTCGCTTACGTTTAGCTTGGTCTATGGGACACGAAGCCACAAGCCAAATAAACTGGATTAGGTTTGACATTTTTACAAATCCTTTCTTGATGGATGCTTGCAACTTATAGGCATTAACTGTTAAAATGTCTAGCCTGTAGCCTAAGGGTAGTTAAGACAAATAAAAAAAACGTGAGACATTACATATTTATTACATTACTAGCGACTGCCCACGACTTCTTTCGCGTAGTAAGCTCGGCCTTCGGCCTCGCCATAACGTCCCATCTTTTCTTTCATAAAAACCTTCTCCTTCAAATAATAAACACAACAAAAATTTGCGAAATTGCTCTATCCGTTCTAAAGTTATAGCGTGACCAGGTGAAATATAGGGGTTCATTTACATATATAAAATATATATATAGATAAAAATTTGGCTTAATAGAAATTTTATTATATTATGCATAGATAGAAAATAAGAGGATTGTTACATTTACGTCTTAGACGAATTTGATTTTTGATACAAATCACGTTACAATGAAAACCATAACTAAGTTTTAAACTATATTCGAGACTATATACTAAACGGGAAGACTTCCCGTGAACATGGTGCATGTAACTGCGCCGAAATATCGGGAGCTCATTCCACAACCTTACCACGGTAAATATCCCGTTAATAATCATATAACTTTAGTGAACAACCGTGATAGTTTAAAACATCGTTTTGTATTAACATAACAAATAACTAAGTTAACCAGGACTAATTTTAAAGAAGTTTATTGAGGCAAACTAAAGCAGCAATACAATCAGTCGATCCGTCTGTAAAACAAACTAATGCTTACCTCTACGCGAGCCCAGACGCGAAAGATTAATAAAAATTCCGTCGTGGTCGCCGATGCTTTGACTAGACTGTGGTTTGGGTAAATGTGCACTGCAAGATTTCTTGATTACACTCTGCTGTAAAAACATATTATATTAAAGTAACGTATATACACAAGTGATATATCTGTACAATAGATAATGCAAGTACGAGTATCATGATTTATATTGAAACCAAGTGTGCCGACTTTTTAATGAATTGAATTAGATACGTGAATTTACGCACCTGTGATAGAAAATCTTCCCTGCATTACGGGGTTCGAAACTTTGCGCTATTGCAGTTAATTATCCACGCAATTTAGTTTTCGTGGCCGTCCGGCTGCAACAACTGTGTGGACTGCTGAGCGATTCTCTAAGAGCAAACATCGTTGCATCTTTGACAACATCCGTGAAACAACGACGAGATGACAAGAAACGTTGGAAAAACAACCTTATGTACAGAGGCGATATCTCATAAGTGTTCGACATCGGTGAGCTCGTCAACGAGCGCTACGACGAATCATTAGAGAATCGCACGGCTGTAAGTAGCAGCAGCTAGCCTTGACGCTTGGTCGGGGTTCGGACACGGGAAGTGCAAGCATTTGCATTATCTATTTAGTACAGTCGAATAAGGATTTCACCCGGAAAAAAATTACGAAAATGGTTGAAAAAAGTTTAGAATTCCTACAAGTTGGATTTCGTTGATTTTTTCCTAAGATTGCTATTTCCTAATTAATAACCAAAAGAGGGCGAATCTTGTTTGATTAACAACTCGTTTATTTTCATTTTCCCATGAAAATTTGTAAAGACAAATCGTTTGGAGGGGGTAAAGTCTTATCATTGCATTATCTTTACCTTTTTGTTTTTTCAATTTTACATGGTAAACTGATACTAGAAGTTATTTGAATTTAAAATTCATAAAATTTTGGTTTATATGAATTTTTGTAAGACCGATATTTTTCGATTTATACCTGAGTAGCGGTTAGGGTAAAATGTTAACAACAATAACACTGATCTGGCGAAACGTTTGGTTGAGGCGTCGGGTGACCGAAATGCTGGCGCCTATTTTGGGCAAAAACTTAGCATTGCCATCCAGCGTGGCAATGCCGCCAGCGTTTTGGCCACTTTTCCCCCCACCATGGGGCTTATAGATTAGATAGTTATTATTATTATTATTATTTTATTTAATTTTTAATTACTAACAATAACACTTAAGGCGCGATCCAACCCCAATTTCAAAATAATTTACGATGCTTTACGTAAGGTTGAAAATCGCTTGTTAGATTCGACGATGTAATGTCAAAATGCATTAATTTTGTACGTTTTCTTTATATTTTTCGATATATACTAACACAATTGAAAAAACTGCTGGTTACTACTTTAGTACTTATATGTTGGCTACGTATTACCTAAAAATAATATAGTGTTATCGCTGAAAATTCTGAGAGTTTGAACGTGAAAGTTTATTTTTATCGACATATTTAGGAATATTTTCTGCAGAGAGCGAGTAATATTTATAAATTCTGTTCAGTTATTACTCTTTGCCTGTTCCTTTTCTAGCCTAAGTATTTTTTTTATAGATTATTAACGATCTGTTTCGTTACACTAGATGTTTAAAGATCTGCTTTTTACTATTATCAGGATACGACCGCGCCTGAAGTTAAAATCTTGATAAAAAAATTGTTTTAAATACATATTCCTCCAATTTTGGTTTATTAATTTTTTTTGATACTTGCGATATTTAGCTAGTTTTTGTCTAAATTTTTAATTTAAGCTTTTATTTAATCGGTCCAACGAAAATTAAATAAAGCCAAATTTGTAGAAAACTTAATTCTAAACAATATAGTTTTTTGAAGAAGTTTTCATGTGAAATTTAAAATAATAGAGTTGTTAAACAACAAAAAATCACCCCCTCTTTTATATCGGTTGTAAATCAGAAAATATCGATCTTAGGAAAAAAAATACGGGGTCAAAATTTTAGTAAATTAAATTCTAAACAACTTTTGTAAACTATTTTCGTGTTAAATTAAAGATCGAGTTATTCAATATACAAAATCAACCCTTAAAATTAAGATGGTGGATGACACAACAGATTGAACCACGCAAAACAAACTTTAGACTGCCAGTGACGTCCCCAAATAATTCCGAAGGAAAATTGCTACTTATAGTTGTTTCCGAGTTTGCCCCTTTTTCTAGCTAATTTGACTGGGTTTATTGTACTTAAATATCTGTGACACACGCCTAATTAATAGTTGCACTGATATCTAGAGATTTAAAGTTCTACGTGACACTGCACTGCTTTTTGCACTGCGAATTGGCTGCTTACAATGCTAAGCTCCAGGTTAACAAAAAAAAAAATCTAACCTTTTTAGATATCGAAAGTATATTAAGCTTAAATTGTCATACTTAGAATGGGCAGCAATAAAAGGTGACTGGGGATTTTCGTGTAATTTAAAATTAATCGAACTAACTAACATCTCTGTTCGACCTGTATCTGGGTGTGTATGTATAACAAACTATTAAATACGTATATAATAAATACATTCTTCTAATCTACACATTTATGGGCTTTTTATATCATAATAATATATATGACTATATATATATATGTGTATTATTACCTAACCGTGCAATATCCGTGTATGTATGTAATTGATGTACGGATAACTAAGTAATGGTCGTTACTCGTACTTTGGTTTTGTTTTGGGTCCCTACCCTGTAAGGCCGTGTAGTGTCAGGAATAGAAGGTCGGCTGTGACGCCAACGTGCTGCCTGCCGCTGCAAGTCACATAGTCTGTGGTGGGACCAAGATGTGTTCATTCCTCGAAGTTCTTCTACATACTCCGCAATCTTTAACAAAAACGGACTGTGATCAGTTTAAAAGTGGCCTATCAAAAAAAACTGAATGAATGTTTGTTGAAAATTGTTTAGTCAGATTTGTATATAAGCTTTGAAATAATCAAGCGCAAGCAAGTTTTAATATATTTTAAAGCGCATAAAGTAGGCACAGCATAATGTTACATGAAAAACAGATACCTGTGTCACGTATGTACTTAAAGCTTCGGAGAGCTCACATGACAATTGGCATTTGTTGTGATCTCTCTAAAGCCTTATTTGGTTTTGTAAAGCATTGTATTTCGATGCCCAGCAAGAAAACATAATGTAAAACTTTAACCACCCGGCTACATAAATAGATAAAATCCGTTATAAGCATCTTCAATGACGTCTCATTTATCAAAATCGGTTGAGCCATTGAGTAGTTACCAATGGACACAGGAACATACATCCAAACATACAGGTCAAACACATACCAGTGACCCTCCCTTTGGACTTCACCGCAGTCGGTCAACAAGGCTTAGTTCGTCAGTACAAAAAAATATTTCTTCAAGTTCAACAGTATTACATTTTAAATATATTTTAGTATATGATCAAATTTTCATGATTTATCTACCTCACGTTTTTGTTCCTCCTCTGCCTCGATTGCTCTCTGATGGAGTAGTTCTATATCTAGCTGGGCCACTTCTTCAGCCTCTCTTGCTTGGCATTCTTTTTCCTGTAAATAACGATTACAATTTTTATAACCGCTATTGGACCGCAATACAGTTAGGAATTCTTCATTACCGCTATAATGCTAGTTTCGGGACTCATCGGAGAATGGATTTTTGAGTCCCTTGTTCCCAGACCGTGGCTGACACGGACTTGCCCACAGTGGCAGATTCCTCGAATATTTAGTGTGAAAGTGCCATTATTAGTTAGAAGCTAAGGCTGTGTTGTAGGATCGTGGTCTGTAAAGTTACTGGCTGGACTAAATAGCCACTTGTATGTCTCGGGTAGCACAGTACAGTGCAACTCAGAAGAATTTAAAAGATCGGCTGCCTTATAATCTATCTTTACGGAGAATCGGAATGGGCTTCATTTTGACATTTGAATGCCATTCTGGGCGTAACCCTGCAAGCCTGCAACTGGCTGGAACCATCAATGAGAATGAGAATGAAGTGACAAATCATTCTCATTCAAGGACAATAAGGCGGCCGGTCCTGCTGCTGTCGCCCGGCATTACTAATACCATCCGGTAAGCTGTATGTCCATCTCTTCGTAATGACAAGTGAATTCGAGAACTCGTTTTATTATTATTATTTGTTTATTTACTGACCTTTTGCACTTGGCGTTCATGTTCAATTTTCTGCTGCTCAAGCTCTTCTTCGGGAATCGGTGGCGTTTCATCGCCACTGGAGCCGTGTTTCGCTCCTAAGGTCCAAAATTAGATTTTAACGCGTTAGTTAATGTAAGCGTCACCTTCGTAAAATAAAGGAAACACAACGCCATAGTAATATAGAAATTTACCAGTAGGAGGGTGATACGAAATCCAAAATTGATGAGCCAGCTTTTATAACTGCCGAAACACTGTACACTACTAATTGAGTAAATGTTAAGGGCTAAATATTAACTGAAGCACGTATAACACCGTGGAAACTTATTCATAGATGTTTATTTTCATGGTTATCCGAAGTGAAGTTGCGTATGGAACGCTCTGGCAACAGTCCAAGAGATTCAGTTTCTTTAACCTTGTGGGTTAGAGTAACATTTCAGGCAAAAATCTAAATAAACTTCAGAAGTATTTTCCATATATAATGCTTTCTTACCTAATGTGAAGTCTAAAGTGAAGTTTCATACACGAATTAAATACATCTAATATTGGCATAAATATCTATTAGTTTTCATAGTAATGAAATCGCGACCAGTCGATCATAGCAAACGGAAAGTGCGCAAGCGCAGTGATACTAATAGTTAGTTTTGTTTGGTGTGGGCTACGTATATTTACTACTTCCGCTAGTGTAAAATAGACGCCTATACGTTTTCAGTCGCTAAATGTGTGTGCAGTATCTATATTTCTATGTATTACTTGTCTGTCCGTGTGTCTTCCTATCTAGTCCTATCTATCTAATCTATTTCTATTTGTTTGTAGGCATACCACGCAAAAACTACTGGATGTATTAGTTAAAGTTTACTGAAATGTGATCATCAGGGCATATCAGATTTACCTATGTTTTATCAAAATTAATCTGACCGAAAAAAAATTATGAGTTATGAATAAACCTAGAGAAAATTACTTAAATACAGTGGGCATAGAGACTTGTAGGATATATTAGGCGAGTTGCTTTAGACATAATATTTATTGACACTGTTTATGTAAGTAATATATGTGTACACAACAAGTATTATAGTTTGTTCCATAAATTTCCAATAGATGTGGTTGTGCCTGTTTAAAAAGGAGCAACCACTAGGTATACAGTGTTACCACTAATGTTATAAGCACATCAGCTTAGAGAGTTACTTTCCAGGAATATACCTTTCAAAAAAATCAAATCAAATCAAATCAAATCAAAACCTGGAAAATTCAACAACTAATCATAATAAACAGAACAAAGAATAAAACTGTATGTCAAAGTCAAAGTCAAGTCAAAATCATTTATTCAATTTAGGCATCAAAGACGCACTTATGAACGTCAATTTTTCATTATAATGTACTTTAAAGACTACCGCCGCGTTCCAAAATATATAGAGCCTACCGAGAAGAAGCGGCAAAAAACTCGGGGCCATTCTTTTTATATAGATGTTTTTACAATGTTTTTACTTAGGTACTACAAATATTAGCTCCAGTGTGTTGCCTTACAAAACAAAACATAATAATGGTATCAGTAGGGCAAGACACGCTACACTTTGTATCTTAGTACACGAGTAGATAGATCCTGGAGTGATCAGTGCCAAGCTGTTTTATCCTCCAAGTAATCCGAAATTTTGTAATAACCTTTTTGACAGAGTTTAGTTTTAATAGTAATTTTAAACTTATTAATAGGCAAATCTTTATTGTATTCTTATGTACTCGTGTAACTTATACACCGGCTTCATGTTGAGCTAATTGAGAAGTTACCTTCGAACGTAGATCGATTTCACAGTAACATCAAAGAAGAAGACTTCTTTGATGTATGTACATGTAAACCAAATAAAAATAAAGGACAAAGGACATAGGTACATACCTAACAATCAGCAGTAACACCACACACCGTAGTTCTAATCTAATACTAATTCTGTGGTAATACTACCATATAACTAGCTACTGTCAGTGATGTTCGCTATACTTCGGGAATGTTCCTGGGTATACTCTATAAATGTCAATTCCAAAGGGGTTTGAACCTATCTGTATGAGACGCTGGCATAGTGTTGATCGAAATTTTGCGGAATATTATCGGAAAATTTTCAAAACAGGCGCGCACTATGAAACATATGTAGATAGGTACTTATATCGAAAGTATTAAAATAAATCTGTGTGCGAAAAGCGCCATATGACATTAAGCAAGCGCAAGGTTTTCAAGTTACCAGAGGAATAAATTAGGATTTTTATCCAAAGGTATCTTTATACATGGATTATCTCGAAAACTTTGCGCTTTGACTTTACGTCACAGGTCATGATGTGATCTTATTTTGGTCCAGATACGGTAGGATCGCGTAGGTGGTGCCACAGATTGAAAAGTAATGGAAAATAGCATAATTAAAAACCGATTTAAATTTTTGATGAATTTAATAAAATATTTGGTAGTGATTCGCTTGTTCAAAAAAATAACTAAACTAAACTACCAAACTAAAAATTGATTATGGTGGTCCTAATTCTGTTAACAATACAATCCAAAATCATTTAACACTTAGAATGACACTTCACACACTACACTACACTTAGAAGGTTAGTTTAGCGAGCACCAAGTTACGTTGCAACTAAACTGTCTAAAATATGCCCACAATTAAAGAGAAATGTCCAATTTTAGTGTTGTTAATCTAAATGTTATATATTTGGATTTGAGCCTAAACAAAATAAGTACTGCCATAATTTAGAGATTTTTGGTCAAGAGAATGCTTACAGAATCGATACCTCTTGTTTACTCAGAGAACGCTCACGGCGGTTATGTTCCTTATTATAATGCATGAGCATTTCGTTCTGCCATTTCATTGCTATTCTGAAATCTTGTCATCACCTTTAAAAAATAATTTCATTGGCTACATGTTGGTGAATTTCACTAAGAATGTAACGTTTTTTCATTAATACTAATAATAAAAGGTCACTAGATAGTGTATAGAATATGTTACATAATTTTCACACGAATCACAATATTTAGTACTAGCTGACCCGCCAGCGGCTTCGCTCGCTTGGTCTTAGTGTAGTTGTGGGCCCGCTGCTTTAGGATTTCCAGGTCCTGGGTTCAAAACCTGGGTCAGCCCGTTAATGTGTTTTTCTTGCAATGAAAACCACATTAATCGATCAATCTTTATACCTAGCAGTCTGTAGACTGGAACAGTGCCCCATAGATGGCAATAGGCTCGCCTCCTTTTACATGGTACTTACCAACAAAATATCATCCTTCTGGCGAAACGTTGGTGTTTCAAAAAACCGCTGCCTACCCCTTCGCAGATGTAGGCGTGGCGATTCGTCATGTTGTATTTAAAAATAACATTTATTTCAAAATGTATAGTATAAAGTACTCTTGCGGTAATAATGCAAAAATAAAAATACGTGTTACATTCTTAATTACACAAATGGGTCCCGATTCTGCTCCAAAACGACTGTCTGGTGTGCTGAAATTTAAATATGGCTGGACTTAGTAGACAGTGGAAGACTTCAATATGACCGCGACTTAACTCTTAAATACCTACCTACGTACTACTTGAATAAAAGTCTCACTTGGTGTATGTCGGAGGCCGGAGCACGGCAGTGCCTCCGCCAAGACAAGCAAAAAAGTGGCACGGCCGTACCATCCTTTTCTCGAAGCAGTTCAGGCCATTTTCGATGCCATATAACTTCGTTGTGGATAAAACTGAATTTTTAGTAACCAAACAGGCATTGTATAAACACGGTATATTTTAAATTTCATTCAATTTGAACCAGTAGTTTAAGAGTTATAAATTCACAGTTTCTTAATCTTGTCACTCACTAACTGACTGACCGATCATCAAAACTTTAAGGCACTTCCAGCAGATACAGAAGCTTCAAGTTTAGAATAAAATTAGTGTTTAGTGTATAAATCGAAGCAAAAAAAATACAATTTCAGTCTAGTTTTCTAGAGTCACCAACTGCATAAATATCTTTGTATTCCCATATAAATATGTTATTACGTAATTAACTAACCTAAGAAGATCTTATAGTGATCATATTTGCTATGTATCTAGGTACTATTACATGTAGGTTTCGGAGCTCAATCAAACACGAGACGTTGGCAGTGACTCACTCGTATATTATCTTTACATTGCTACCCTACGCCACCTACCCACATTGTTAACATATCAATCCTTCACCCTTAAATCTAAGTACTAAAACTATGTAAGACAAATACCTCATACCATAATTGCTACCCTAGTTATAGTAGGTCTTTATGCCTATCGTAAAACGACAATACGGACACTAGCAATAGTAACTAGGAGAGACTTAATTAGTAATTAATCTAGTTAATCTATTATCTATTAATTTTAAGTTTCATAAAGTACAGAGTATACGGATACATTAACTTAGACATCGAAAGGTACCTTCAAACAAAGCGCTTATGAAACTAGACATTAATACATTTGTGAATGATTAAGTATTAAGTACGTATAGTAAGGTACCTAGTCCGTTATGCCGCTATAAATATTACATGCGATAAATCTTACTACAGATAGCTTGTATACGCAGATACATTTAGTACATATTATATAAATACCTGCCTTATTACCTACTCTTATTAAGTAGGTATACATTTAATCGATTTCAAAGCCGTACTTAGTTACAAGTTTTCTAGGAGGTTTAGGCGCGTTATCAATGCTTTGACGGCTTGGCACGGCGACGGGAGGTGCTGCAAGAGGTGTATGCACTTTATCATTATCATTATGAGCGTGTACTTCTGCATGCAACTCTTTCGCCCTCCCTGAAAACGTGGATGACGCCGAGGGCAAGCCCTATCCAACCACGGCCTGTGCCTCGCGCGGCGAGCACCCGGGTTCGGCCACACCACCAGTTTCACCAGTACCTTCCGATGGGAAAACGCAAGTGCTCCTCCGCTTGATCTGGTCGATATGCCTATGCGCTGCCGAGCCATCGTGTGTTTGTACCGTATAGTTGCTTCTACCAAGGCGATCAACGATTTGCCCCTCCGACCATTTAGCGTTTTAACCAAAGTTCCTATACCACACGGAGTCTCCAGGATTAAGTTCCCGCCTACCCTTTCTATTTTCAGCCATAGTTAGTTCTTTATCCCGTAACTTACTACCGTGCTCAGGCCTCATAACATCTAATCGAGTTCTTAACCGCCTGCCTTGCAACAATAACGCGGGACTTTCTCCTGTGGAGCAGTGTGGGGTATTATGATATACTAATGAGAATCTCTGTATGGCTAACTCGGCATCAATACCATCACGCCGCGCTTTCCGCATCACGCCTTTTATCATCTTTACGGCATTTTCAGCCGCGCCATTCGAAGATGGATGGTAAGGAGCCGTAAACGCTTGATATATGCCGTTACTTTGCAAAAAGTCTTTAAACTGCTTGCTGCCAAAGGGTGGCTCGTTATCTGACACTACCTGTCTAGGAATACCCCACCTAGCCCAAGACTCTCGTAATTTAGCAATTGTAGCATCCGCTGTCGTACGCGTCATTTTAACGGCCTTGACCCATTTGGACCTCGCGTCTACCGTGACCAGATAGGTCTGACCGTCGATCGGCCCAAGAAAATCTAGATGTACTCGTTCATATGGAGCACTCGGCCAGCGCCACGGCGCGACCGGTGCGGTGGCCGGGGCAGGTGCCACTGCGGCGCACGTACTGCAAGCCTTACACTGCTCAACCACGGCCTCGTCCAATCCAGGCCACCGAGCGGGCATAGGCCTTGGTCTTGACTATGCCCATATGAGCCCCGTGCAGTTCCCGTAGCACCGACTGCCTACACGATTCCGGAATTTCTACATATAGCTCATTCCTCCGGGTAAAATACGGCTCGAGCTGTTTTATGTCGACTTGGCTTGGCCAGCCGTTTTGTATGTAACCGTATACCCGACTTAATAAGGGATCTCGCGCCGTTTCTTTTCTTATTTTATTATTATTTAGTAACATTGCCTCATTCGCAAAATGCAGGTATGTTTGTTCGGGCGGTTCGTCTTTCGTTTCCTCTGTGACAGGTAGCCGAGACAAAATACCTGCGCCGTTACTACTAGTGCTTAAGTATTCAATTTCAAAATCGTACGCAGAAAGAATAAGAGCCCACCTTTGCATTCTACTCGCTGCCATTGTAGGGATACCGCTCTGCGGTCCAAAAATGCTAACTAACGGCTTATGATCAGTTTTTAGCTTAAATCTTCTACCGTAAAGGTACTGATGGAACTTTCTGACACAATACACAATGGCTAGTGCTTCTCTATGTATCTGCGCGTATCCTTGCTCGGCCTTGGTGAGTTTTCGCGAAACATAAGCCACCGCCCGCTCCGCACCCCCCTCATCACGCTGAGATAAGATCCCGCCAATGCCAACGGCGCTCGCGTCGCACGTGAGCACTAGGTCGCGCCGCGGGTCGTAGTGCGCCAGCACGCGGCTACTCGCCAGCAAGTGCTTCACACGGTCGAACGCCCGCGCATCCCTTGGCGACCATTCCCATCGCACACCATGCCGCAGTAACTCGTGCAGTGGGTGAAGTATGTCGCTTAGATTCTTTACAAAACGCGCGTAAAAGTTTACCATACCTAAAAATTACTTTAGCTCCGATATTGTACTAGGATTCGGCATGTTCACTATCGCACGAATTTTCTCTGGGTCTGGTCTAATGCCATTTTTATCAACAATTAATCCTAAATATTTAACCTGTTTCTTTAAAAATGAGCATTTATCCTGTTTAATTTTTAGCCCTGACGCTTCTAACTTTTGTAAAAGTGTTTCAAGCGATTGCAAATGTGAGGCCCTATCTTTAGCAGTTAGAATTATATCGTCAGCGAAACATTGTACTCCCGGTATATTCTTGACGACGTTACTAATAATACGCTGAAAAATACCACTACTAGAGGCAAGACCGTATACTAATCTATTATACCTAAGCAGTCCTCGATGGGTATTGATAACACAAAACTTTTTTGAACGCTCTGACAAACAAATCTGCGCATAGGCCTGTGACAAATCAATTTTTGTAAATTCCTCCCCGCCAGCTAGGTTCGCCAGCAACTCATCTATCCTCGGCAGCGGATATCTATCGACCAGTAATACAGGATTAAGTGTTACCTTCACTCTTAGGTACTAAAACTAGTGGTGTAGCCCAGTCCGAGCAGTCGACGGGCTCGACGACGCCGTCCGCGTCGCGCAGCATAGTATCCAGCTCGGCGTCGACGCGCTCGCGCAGCGCGAAGGGCACGGGTCGCGCGCGGTGGAACACCGGCGTCGCGCCCTCGCGCACCCGCAGCGTGGCATATAGTGGCGTATAGTGATCATATTAATATTAAAAATCTTTTATATTTGAAATACAATAGATTGACTTGGCCATCGCATGAAAACACAATGTATTTCATAAGTCATACATATTACATTAACTAAGATTGTTTAGTGCGATTGCCAAGTCAATCTATATTATTAGATTTTTAATGTTGTTATGGTCACTATGAGGTCTTCTTAGGTTAGTTAATTACGTAATAACTTAAGACAGAAGGTCTCATAAGTAGGGACTGAATAAATTACCCACTTGGTATTACATGGATCTCACAACTTATTACGGTAGATGAACTGACTTGCGAGACTTGGTTTTTTAGAAGTTTTGTTTTGATTTCATTTAATTAACTTGACAAGAAAAGAAGATGTGGAAATTTAACCAAAAGAGACAAAAAGTGAGAACGCCACCTCTGATTCTATACTACTTTTATTGACTTACTGGTTGATTCTGATGGAGATATGTGGGATCCCGGGTACACCTTAGCACTGCGGCTCAGCAATGTACTGCATTGTATAGTAATATTGGGCGATTCTGAGCATCGGATCGAGCGGTGATGAGATACAGAACGCTGCCTGCTAGTGAGAGGTTCAGAGTGTTGTCCGCTACGGCGAGATGATCCAAAGCGCCGTCTGCTACGGCTAGACTGTCCAGAACGCTGTCTGCTATGGCGAGACAATCCAAAGCGCCGTCTGCTACGGCTAGACTGTCCAGAACGCTGTCTGCTATGGCAAGACGATCCAGACAGCCGTCTGCTACGGTGAGACGATCTAGAGCGCCGTCTGCTACGGCTAGACTGTCCAGAACGCTGTCTGCTATGGCGAGACGATCCAGACAGCCGTCTGCTACGGTGAGACGATCGAGAGCGCTGTCTGCTACGGTGAGACGATCCAGACAGCCGTCTGCTACGGTGAGACGATCTAGAGCGCCGTCTGCTACGGCGAGACGATCCATACAGCCGTCTGCTACGGCGAGATGACCCCGAGTGCGACCGGAGAGGTGACCGAGAACGTTGACTACTACGACGAGATGATTGCGCTCTCTTATCGTTCTCGCCATCTTTACTTTGCTGTGGTTTCATGTCTAGAAACATTAAACATTAACACGCATTGTGATAAACCAAAACATAAACAAATCTTTTTCTTTCCATTCTCCACGAGTACGCTGATAAAAAGAAACGAAAAGGAACTCAGCGCAGTGTGGTGTGTCCACAGATATGTAGGCAAGCGAACTTACTTTCGGAAGTGAGAAGGACAAATACGCAACTGATGTGACGTCATGCTAATGAGATGTTTAGCATATCGTTCCCCGACTTTAATCTGTCATATATAATATGTTAGCTAGAAGTTATGATAATATATAGCATAATAATTAAATATGTAGTTATTTAGTTTACAAACGTCATAGGTCTTAGATTATTTACCTAACCTAAGTTTCAGTTAAAGTAAACTTTAAGAATATGGCCGGTGATTAGAAGAGAGAATCAAACAAACTGTTCCACTCCCGTGATTACTCTAAAACACACAAATACAACATAAATAAGAATAAAATTCAAATCAAAAACAATATAACAAATACGTACTTAGTTATTTGAGTTATATATGTGTTTAATTTCAAGATGGCTAACTAACGCAATAATAATTAGCGTTAGTAAAATAGTAATTGGTACAAAAGACATTTTTCGCCATCTTGTCATGCGAAAGAATATAAGATCGTGATAGATCACCGTGTTTGGTTCGCATTTAATAATTGGGTAAATATTTAAATTTTCTGCTTAATGAAGCGGAATCTACTCAAAAGTGGAAAGTGAGTTAGAAGAGTTTGTTAGAACTACATTTGATTCTATACGACTCAATTATACAGACTTACTGGTTGCATTCGGGCTTTCTGGTGGAGAGAAAGAGCCCACGTAGCGCTTTGGGCTGCGACTCAGCAATGGATTGCATTGTATGTTACTGGATGGTGCGCAATAGACCTTCTTGCTGCTGCGAAATGATTTAGAGCACTGCTTGTTGCAAGGAGACGATTCAGAGCGCTGCCTGCTACGGCAAGACGATGTAGAACGGCTGCTGCTGCTGCTGCTGCTCCGAGATGATCTAGAGCGCCCCCTGCGACGTGGTGTCCGAGAACGCTGCCTCTTGCGACGTGGTGACTGCGCTCTTTCACCACTTTCATCTTCATTACTTCGTTGTCGCTTCCTGCCTATAAAACATTAGAATTAACAGTAACATTTGCATTGCGATTAAGCAAAACTTAACAAAGTGTTCCGCAGGGCTATTATGTATCTCAGTTGCTAACAAGTGTTGATTGAAATCTAGAAAAATGGCACCTGTATGTCAGTTTTGACAACTCCAGTAAGCAAATTGTTCGTAAGTTGATGACTGGAGCTGACAAAAGTGACATAGAGCCGCCATTTTTTTCGATTTGAATCAAAATTTGTTTGTAACTGAGATAGATAATAGCCATGCTAGTTATATTCTCAACTAGCTTTTGCCTACGACTTCGTCCGCGTAGGGTTCTAGATATGAATTATTGTACCATTATAGAGCTATGTTCATGGCTATTGCCCGCCACTACAAGTGGTATTTGACAAAAGTTCAAATTAACTTGTAAAGCCGTGTGACTTATTAATAGTCATCGCGAAACAAAACTTAATTGGAACTTTTTGAATTGGACAATCATAAATCCAAACGGAAGCTTTGAATTTCGGATCAATGTATCAAATGTACGCGCTGCACGAAGTCTGTTTATCTTTTGGCCTCACTTAATATATTGGCCTCTATAATATAAAATGTGTAAATACAAATTTGCACAACTTTAAGTTCAATAACACAGAATTCTCCACAAAAAGTTTCATCCTTAAATTCACCCCCTAAGTAATCCCTATCACAAAATATTAAGGAACACTTAATATTAAAGATACTCGTATCTTTATACTAAATTTCATACACATAAGTTCAAAAACAAAGAATTTTCCATACAAAGTTTCATCCCCTTTTTCGCCCCAAGTCATCCCTGTCAAAATATAAGGAACAATTTTTTTTAATTTTAAACGAACTATCTTAATACATATTTTCACACCTATAAGTTCAAAAACAAAGGACTTTCATAGTAACGTTTTCTCCTATTTTTAACTGACTTCAAAAAAAAGGGAGGTTTCTCAATTCTACCGTATATATTTTTTATGTGGGTTCGCGGAAAACTTCGTCATTTATAAATTGATTTTGATGATTCTTGTTTTATTTGATAGAGTATACTTCCGTGGTGGTGGTCCCATATAAATTTCATCGAAACAGGTCTAGCCGTCTTTGAGTCATAGTTCAATAACTAAAAAGTGTTTCACCAATTTGATGATATCATTCACGGTGTATCCCGTGAGTGAACTGAAATGGTGAAAAAAAAAATGCACGCAATATTGTGTTAATAAAATATATATAAAAAAATGAACCCGTTTGAGATTTAATTTCGTAAAACTCTGTTTTAGTACTCCCACCAGGACAAAAGCCTGCAAATTTCAACTCTCTATAGTGGTTTAGGCTGTGCTTTGTCTGTCAGTCAGTCAGTCAATCAGGACTTAGATTCTTAAATATGTATTGGAATATATATAATTCCTGTTTTTAATATTGATTTATACTAAGCTAAGTTTGTCTAGTCTATGCTATTTTCATATTATTTACATTTACTTTTTGACGTTGTTTTCAAATACGTCACTGTCTATTAGTGTGTCATAATTCCTCTCCATCCAAAGATTGTCTGTAAGAGTTCGCTTATAAGCGATAAGACCGCCGGTTGTACAACAGTGTCAATAATTTTAAATAATTTTGTTTTAATATACAATACAGTTATCTATCTATCTATCTATCTATATTGATGAATACATTATACCACAGAATAATAACTAGATTATACTGATAAAAGTATAACTATGTATACTCAGTGTAGATTGTGGTTTTTAAAGGAAGATGTGACGCGCATAAGGGGACGTGCGACGCACATCACTAAGATATCCAGCTCAGAAGGCCCACACTTAGCTACTAACGGCAGTTCAAAATGACAATGTCTACCTCACAGAATTCGCCCTATTTACATAGGTCTATATATCTATGGGCTACCTGATGTGACGTCATGCTAATATGATAATCTGAATTATCTGGAATTATCATTGAGAAGCTTGAATGAGAATGATTAACATATTGCTCACCGAATGGAAAAAGGGATTGCCAATGAGTACTCAGTTTGAGTTACATTTGGAAATCGCATTTTCTTCCGAACGGTACCATTGTACCCCCACCCCCCAGCCACGCCAGCCACGGTGGGTTGGAGGACCTCAGTACCACAGTAATAATTACCGTTTCAGTACCTATCAATTTTTAGGTGTGGTTCAAAAGTTATTTGAACTTAGGTAAATTTTAGTCTAAATCAGATTTCTGGCATAACTTCTCAATTGCAGCCAAAATATTAGGTCTGCTACTGCCTTTTTTTTAAATAAGATCAATAGTGAGCCACTCTACCCTTACACCAATTAGAGTCACTCTTCTCGAAAGTGACTCTAATTGCTGTAGAGCAGAGTGACTCTTCTCTCTCATATAAAACTAGGATCTTGATTAATTGGTCGGCGCGCATGAACTTCTATGATACTGCCTACTTTATAACTATAAAATATAACCAGCACACCCGTGCTTGTATTTATAGGTACTGGGGGTAGGGCGGAAGAGGAGTATACCCGTATTCTTATTTTTGTAATACTGCACCGAGAGTAATTTATACGATACATAATGAAATATATGTTATTTTTAAATATAACATTACAAATCACCCGCCTACATCCTCGAAGTGGTAGACAACGGTGTTTGAAACACCTACGTTTCGCCAAAGGGATAATAATTTTTTGATCCCATGTAATAGTAGGCGAGCCTATTTACATCAATGGGGCACTGTTCCAGAAACCATAAGTACTGCTATTTAAAACTTCTTTGAAATTTCTTTGTCAGAAAAACTTAAAAAAAGAATCCGACCAGAGTATTTAACCCAGGACCTTGAAATCCCAAAGCGGCGCTCCCACCACTACAGCAAGACCAAGAGAGCGAAGCCGGTGGCGGGTCAGCTAGTAATAAATATACATATGTTATTTTTTTCTTTACTTTTATCACTTGTTATCGATTCCAAACTTAACAAAGACCTTATATAACCTCGAAGGCGTAGTTACGCGTAGTAGGCGTAGAAGCAGCGGTGTTTTGAACGCCTATGTTTATATATGTTTTTGGTTTCTTGTAACAGGGGGCGAACCTATTGCCACTTGCAGGGCACTGTTCCAGACTTCCTTACTGTTAGTGAGAATGTATTTGTTCGATAATCCCAATAACTGTCCAAACCAAGAATCGAATCCTGGGCCTCGAGGTTCCAAAATTGCACTTCCACGACTACACTAAGACCAAGCGAGCGAAGTCTCTGGCAGGTCAGGTAGTTTTCGAATACAAGTCCGTGGGTGTCTAACGCAGCTGAAACTGCTCGAAATGTCAATGCTGTGTTTGGAGAGGATACGGCTAACAAACGCACCTCGCGTTTTTGATTGAACCGCTTTCGTAGTGGAAACTTCGACTTGAATAATGAACCACAAGGAAGACCAGCCACTATGATAAATAACGATGAATTGGAGTAGATGGTGGAAGCGATCCGTACCAAACTACCAAGAAATTAGCGGCGTGGTTTGATGCTAGCATAATAGGCGATAGGCGAAACTTGCAATGAAACAGCTCCGACTTATCAATCGATCTTCACCATTATTGGTTCATGAGTGATCATAAAACAGATTGGCGAGCAGTCTGAGGTCTTGCTCACGCAAGACCTCAGACTGCTCGCCAATCTGTTTTAACACTACTAGACCTCCACAAAACTCTCCGGATCTCGAACCAACCAACATTTTTTTTTAACCACTGACTGACTGACTGACCGAAATGTTTAGGTATGTAGGAGCAATGGGGGGTATAGAAGATGTAGGGGAAAAGTGTAGGGGGGGTTCTGAAACCGAGAGGAAAAATACTGGATGAGCTGAATGTGGAAGTGTGGTGGAACAGGTCAACGGCTCTCGGAAACTATAAAAGATGGGGGGTAGGTGTCAAAACTAAAAATGAACAAAAACCTGGGCAACTGCCAAAAATTTAAAAAAAACATACCTCCCAAACAAAAGACGATCGCTCCCATACAAAATGTAAATGCGTACAACTCCTAAACCGTTTGAGATAAGTATAAAGTGTTTGACCAAATGTCATAGGGAATCGGAAGGGTAATTTGTTAAAAGTGTCAAAAATTCAAGATGGCGGATTCAAAATGGCGGCCGAATTGAAAGTTGGTCCGATACGGCTCAAAATTCAAAATTAATGATTTGCTCGGAAAAAAAACCTTTTCAGGGAGTAGTACAAAATGTCTTCACACAGTTTGTAGATTCTAGGTCTCCAGAGTTATATCACAAAGGCCTGAATGATCTTCCAGAATCGTATAGATAACGAGAGTAAATACTTTAAAAAATAAATACTTAGATTGTACAAAAAAAAACTATTTTGCAGTACGAAATAGCAATTTCATACTTTAATCCTCATATGTTTGTTATATGTCCCTGTTATGAATCCCTGTTTATGTATACAAGGAAATTTTTTGTACTTTCTACACGCCATACGAAGACAATAAGGACTTATATATATTTTGTGTACACATTTTCACTAAAATTGGACACAGTCAAACATTTTCTAACGCTACATCTATATTTCAAACAGAGAGATCCATATTATAAGAACATAATATAAGTCACATCTCTACCTAAAAAACATAAAATTGTTATCAGTGATACAAATTTGGCAGTCATATTTTGTAAACGTTGTAACGTGTATCGTCGTTTTATTTTATTTCATAATAACAACAAAATCCACACCCCTTATTATAATACAACAATTTCTTAATTAACTATCTTACGGCCAATAAAGGATTTACATTTAATATTTTTATTTTTTTTATAATAAGTCAACTCTTTTCGAACGAACTAACAAAATAAAATGAACAAGGGGTAACAAGTACATAATTATTATCTAATTAATAATCATAATTTAGTTTTACTAGTGTTAATTTGTGTAGTGCAGTAGTAGGTTAGTAGAAAATGTATATTGTATTGGTAAATAAATTAAAGTACGTGAATATAAATAATACGTTGATACATGTATAAAATATACATATAAATATATATATATAATAAAACGTAGATAGATAGATAGATAGATAGATAGATAACAATTTATTGAGACACCACATTTATGACTGAATATTATAAAATAAAAAACAATGCTAAAAACTAGGTGCAACAATGGACGGACTTATAGCTCTGAGTGATCTCTTTCAGACAACCCACAGGTACGTACTTAGTTACAAAATTAAACGTAACAACAATTTTAAGAATTTCGTACATACATAATATAGGTAAGTTGTTAAGTCTCATGTGCCTGTGATTTGACCACCACCCGAAGCACAGTAATGCGAACATTACTTGATCAAGGATATTTTATAAGCTATATCCATTCCAAATTTCATCTAATCCTACATGGAAAAAACTCATTTCGTATAACTTGTTAAATTGGTTTTATTAACGATTCCCTTGCTGATTCATTTATTATCTTAGGTACAAAGCATTGTTTAATGCAACTCGAATACCTACCTATTGTTGACAATGAGATTTAGCAAGAAGAACTTTGAATGATTCGCAACTGTTATAAATTGTCTAGCAATGTTATGTAACTTATTTTTGCTATATCAGTAATACAATTTGAGAGGCTGCCGTTAACTGACACTGCAAATACTATTAACTAATAAATACTTCGTTCATAGAAGAATTACATAGGTATAGAAGGTAGGTTTCCTAAAAAGGTCTTCTCAAAACTCGCGCTACAAATTCGCTATGTGTGCTGTATTTATTTTCCGCGTCACGCAGAGTCACTATATTGTAGAGCCAGTATTGCGCAACTAGATAATGTACGACCCGTTTTGCACGCTCCGTCCGAAGCCATATACACGGAATACAGGCTGTACAATACCGGTTGTGCAAAACTTGGCTGTGCATTCCAGTGGTCGCACATTACTGCCTCCCGTCACGCACACAGATGCAAACATAATATGCTCAGTTAAAACTGTTTTTCCCCAAAAATTTCCCTAAATATTTCTATAAAGTATGCTTAAATTTCGAAAGAAGATTAAACAAGTTTTCAATCTGTATATAAACTTTTTAATGAAACAAAATAGGTTTTAAATAATAAGGCCAGGTTTGATTTAGAAATAACGTAAATATCTTAAGCTGGGTATCCACTTGCGCAGCCTAGTGGCGAGCTGCCTCATCCTGAGCGTGCCGCGGGTTGCGAAAAGTACATGCGTCTCCACTTGAGCACACAAGAGCGGCAAGCCTCAACCCGAGCCACGATTTTCTCAATTCCTCATTAACCACCATGGTTGACGCACGTAAAGTCGCTGCAGCATTAGTAGTAATTAGTCACTACAAAAGGAAGCAACATAAGAAACGGAAACATGGTGGTGGATGGCGGATTAAGGAAATATGTCGTCAGCGAAATGTTCATGCAAAACATTTGTTGTCAGATATGACCTTTGAAGGCGTAGAAGAAACTATTAAAAATTTTACCAGAATGAACTCTGAAACCTTTGAAGATCTATGTATCAAGCTTGAACCAATAATTGGAAAAAAAATACATCGTTTCGCAAAGCAATCACAACAAAAGAACGACTGGCCATTACCCTGAGGTTTTTAGCAAGTGGTGATTCGTTTGTTAGTTTGCAATACCTTTTTAGAGTGTCAAAGCAATCTATTTCAAAAATTGTTCGCGAAACATGTGATGCCTTGGTAAAAGTGCTCAAAGAATATGTTCAGGTATATTAAAAATGCTTTATTAATAAAAAATTTAATAAAGTACAAAGTTACAATAATGACAGAGTAGTAAATTGTTCAGTATTTCCAGTAGAATCTTGTGACTTCACAGAAGTTTGCCCATATTGTTGGGAATTTTGTACGTTCGCAGAAGTTTGGCCGTACTGTTGCGTGTAGTATCGTTGTTGTCGTGTACCTGGTAATATCCCGGTATCAGCTTGAAATAAGATATCCATTATAGCTTTTTTAACGTGTGCTAAAGTAATTGGATCATATTTTCTAAGTTCTGCAGTAATATGTTTACCAAACGTATCATAACTATCATCTGTATAATTTAACACATCCATAGCTTTATCTAGATCTATATTATCTTCACAAGCATCAGTCATTTTTCATTGATCTTTTATTTGATCTTGAAGATCAAATAAAAGATCAATGAAAATCTTCAAGTTTCGGGCTGCGTCTGTTGTTGATCATCGCGGGGCAAAGATGATCGCTCGGAAGAAGAAGTTTCACGCATCGATTCATTTTCTTCGAATAATTCTTCATTCTGTAAATTAAAATAAATAAAATCATCAAATAATGTTTTAGCAGTACGATAGCCTAATAGTAAAATATGTGACATAATTTTCAGATACCATCATCAGAAAAAGAATGGTTAAAAGTAGCACAAGATTTTGAAAACCAGTAGCATTTTCCTCATTGTGTGGCTCGATGGCAAACATATTATTCTTCAATCACCAATTAATAGTCACGGAGAATACATAAATTATAAAAAAAATCCCAGCATCGTATTGCTTGGCTTGGTGGATGCTAATTATAATTGTATGTATGTAGACGTTGGATGTCAAGGACGCATATCCGATGGTGGAGTCTTTAAAAACAGTGCATTGTACAAATCATTGGAAAATAATGAATTAAAATTACCAGCACCCTGTAAATTACAGAGCCCATATTTGATTAAAGTGCCCTATGTTATAGTAGCTGACAAGGCATTTGCTTTAAACAATTAGGTATACTATGAAACCGTTTGAAGGAACCCCAGACAATGGTTCTCCAGAAAGAATATTCAATTACCGTCTATCTAGAGCACGAAGGGTAGTAGAAAATGCTTTTGGCATCATGAGTTCTGTATTTAGAGTGTTAAGAAAACCAATGTTATTGGAACCAGAAATTGCTACGAAAGTGGTACTGGCTACTGTTTATTTGCATAACTTTTTACGAAAAACAAGGGCAAATATTTATACACCGCCAGGAAGTTTGGACTCTGATATCGATGGAAATTTCGTACAAGGGTCGTGGAGGAATGAACCAGATTTGACTTCTTTTGTGCCTTTACGTGCAATTCCTCGAAGGTCTACAAATGACGCAAAAGCAATTCGGTCACTCTTGGCTACACACTTCGTTACAAATGGATAAATAACATGGCAACATAGATATTAAATATAAAATATAATTAGCACTAATCACTATCCGAATCAGAAGAAAACATTATGTACGTTTAAACACTGCGAGGTTCTGTTCAGAAATGAAAGAAATAACGTAAGAGCACGCCACGACACGACACATAAGTGTGCACACTCACCGTCACGACAGTAAGCACCACGACACGCCACGACACGTAAATATGTTTCCGCCTTTAGCCCAAAGCTTACTGACCCCAGATACTTACAGAAGGCGATGGTTCTGAATTTGTTGTGTCTCTTGCTGCAGAAGGCGACGATGTGTCGATAGACATTGAGTTTTGAGTCTCACGGGGAGTGAACTTGTCAGCCAAGAAGTAAAAGTGCTCATAAGCGAACCATTTCGATATATACACCTCATTACGATCTAGAATAAAAATCATTTTTAGAGGTACACACGTGAGTAAAATGAGTATAAAATAAATGACAAGAAATATACAACTAATTTTCAAAAACCAATGAATTTTTACCTGATCCCGTGACGAGACTTTTTTATGCCGAGATTTTTCCCTCCGAATAGATCCACAAAGCAAAGTATTTTTTTTTTACTTCGGAAATGGGTAGTTTCGTTTCCTTGCTTATTATTTTCCAAGAATCTTCTTTCAATTGTTTATTATAATGATGCGGTGAAGTTGGATCCCACAAATGTCGGTGGTTTTCATATAACTTAATTAATTCGATACATATATTCGATATGTATCATTATCCATTTTGCCGCGTTACGAGCACACGTACGTCCGTCGCCACTGAACGCACGCCTCACAATGAGGCGTCTTTGACCATGGCCATTTACCGACACGATTTGGCTCGCTACGCAGCCGCCTCGTTTGGTTCAAGTCGCGGCAAGCCTCGACTCGCGGCACGGTCTCCACTAGATCTGACTCGGGTCGAGGCAGCCGCTCGGCCCGAGGCTGCCTCAAATACCCAGCTTTAGACTTTGTTGATGTGTGCAGGCTCCACTAATCCTCGTCAAAAAGGTAAATTAGTTTGAATTAAAAAAATTGAACATGGCCTTTCTTCAGTCAGTTCGCCGCTAGTGTTTATATATATACTTTCCTAATCTGTGACCGCATGTAAACAAAAGGAATTCTTATATGTCTTCATAGTAGGCTTCATACGACGCCCGCGCGGTCAGAGCTGTCATTCCGGTGACAGAGAAACCAGCAAAAGTTACAGAAAAAAATGAATGGATTTGTGCGTTGAAATTATGCCACAACTCTACTAAGAGTTCTTAAGCCATTATTTGAACGATTAAATCGGTCTAAATTAATACAAAAAATTGTGAATAAAAATTAGTTCGCACGGAATGTGTATTAATTTTTTCCAGTTTTAATCAGTTCAGTTTGCTTTAATTATATAGCGTTATATTCTCTTTGGATATGATATTATTTAGTTTCAGGGATGTTTTCAGGGCTCATATATATTATATATCTAATATTTGTATGTTTGTGTGAGTGAGATTCTTCATTCCACCGTACTTCTAAATCGCTTTGACCGATTTCAATGTAAATTGTATCGTTAGAACCCTTACATAATCTCTGCAAACATACGATAAGATAAATCATGAAAACGTTAAAAACCAAAATCATTAATAAAAGGCGATTTATGAGAGTAAAAAAAATGGAAAGAGATACTCTCATTCCAACAATCAAAATTTTGTTTGCTGCAGACAACAATCAAAACTAGATTCAAAATAGTTTTAACAATATTTTTCATCTTTTTCGTTAAGAGATAATCACAGTCTTATCTCATGATCAGTGGTGATCTTCTTGATGGTGGAGTAAGCTTGCCTAAATATACCTTCATTCACTCACGCATAAAAGAAATGTGAAGCTAACATTTTTATCCCGAAAAGTTCATAGCTCTGAGCATAACTGGTTAGCCTAGGTTTCAAAATAGTTTCCGTGCCTCGGTGGCCCAAAAACATGAGCTATAAAAAAGTGACTCTACTTAAGTAGATTAGAGCTGCTGGACGACTCCTTATTGGATTTGATTCGTAAATTTATTTCATTAGAGATAAGATAAATTGTAAAAAAAAGGAAAAAAGAAAAAATGAGTTAAGGACAAAAAAAAAGACCAATAGAAGAAGAAAAAAAGAAAAAAAAAGAAAATCCCTAAATACCAAAAAAAAACAAACAAACCTTTATCTGTTAATTATGAATTTTAGTACTAGATAAGTTTAGATATTAAGTATTTGTAAGAAGTTAATAAGGAGTCGTCCATATATGAAAATAAAATCACTTGATCTCGTCTAGGACTTTAAATACATTTAAAACGTTTTAAATTTAAGTATCAAAAAAATTATAATATCTTGTATTACCAAGGGCACGGACCTTATGTCTGTGGACCTAGCAGCTACTAATAAAAACAAAATATCCAGTGACGATTATTAGTAAACGCTATATTTGACACTCCTTGCTTATTTATCCTGCATGTGCCTATACTGACCATATCCGCACATGCGGTACAGCATGTACAACAACTTTTTAGGGTTCCGTACCCAAAGGGTAAAACCGGATCCTATTATTAAGACTTCGCTGTTCGTCCGTCTGCCTGCCTGCCTGTCTGTATTTATGTCCGTCGGTCACCAGGATGTATCTCATGAACCGTGATAGTTATACAGTTGAAGTTTTCACAGATGATGTATTACTGTTGCGCTATAACAACAAATACTAAAACTGGTCAAATACGAATCAGACTCGGGCACGAAGGGTTCCGTACCATTATTTATAAAAATATAAAAAAAATCATGTCTGATGTTTGGGAGATTTATAGATAATGGAACCCTTCGTGCGTGAGTCCAACTTGCACTTGGTCAGTTTTAGATAATGGTACGGAACTGTACGTGCGCGAGTTTAACTCGCACTTGGCCGGTTTATAATAAGGTTTTGTAAATACCTACAGTTAGTTCTTTGTAAGAAGGTACCTACATACTTAGATAAATTTAAGTATGCGCTTTAGGAATAAATTATGTGAATAACTTAACTTTTAAACGTATAAAAAATATTGTTTCAAAATTTTAATGAGAAACAAATGAAAAACACAAAACAGCGCAATTATTTCAGCAGGTACCTGGTTGTGAGAAGTCACATTCAATTATTTAATGCTTCTTCGTTGTTAAGTGCAGAAAAAGGATAAGTTTGTTTTTTCTTGTATCGATTACTTAATTGTGTAAGCTTTTTTGCTTTATGCCACGCCATGATTTGTGTCAAGATGAAATGTTACAAGCAGTTGGCATGTTAGAAAACGGTGCTATTCAATGTGTCGTTATTGAGGCTCTGGGCACAAGTCAAAATGTAATATCCAGGCTGTGGTCACTTTATTGCGCTACTGGGGGTGTGGTGTAACGGCACACGGATATAGATATAGATATCGTGTTATCACTATAGTATCTATTTCTAATAGGATCGGTTTCTACAAATTACTACCAAAAGGCGACCTAATATCACAACCACTTATTCTTATTCTTATTCTGATTGGGGGCGCTAAGTCCTGCACTGACGTCCCGCTTGGGGTGTATTGTGCATTTCCCCCGCCAGCTACCCTAGCCATCCCAACTCCTTTAGATAACGGAGTATGACCCTGGGTCGCTGGCACAACTGCTCCAGTGATATTTGAGGTGTTAAAACTGATGTTGATTTAGAACTATAGTGATCCTCTAGTAGACCGGTATTGTTCCGTATATTTTCCGTAGCCGTGCACTCTAGCAGCACGTGCTTCACGGTCTCGTTCTCCTGCAAACATCCTCTGCACAGTGGACTATCTGTTGCACCAGTTTTATATAGATGGTAGTTGAGATTGCAGTGACCTGTGATAATGCCTACCATTAGGCGGAGGTCCTGTCGTTGAAGTTTCAACAAATTGTTAGTTGTGTATCTGTTCAAGGTTGGAAACATAGATTTTGCTTGTTTGCAGTCCTTTTTGTTATCCCAAGTGTGTTGTTGTTCTTTTTCAGTAAAGCGACGGAGTATATTACGTATTTCCATCGCTGAGGGTTTGCAGAGATCATTTACATCTCCACTTACCTGTTTCTTAGTCGCATTTTTGGCGAGGGTATCTGCTTTCGCATTTCCTGGGCATGAGCCATGCCCTTTTGTCCATGCTACCACTATCTTATACTTGTTTGATAGTTTTTGTAGAGTCGCGTGACACTCGGCTATCATTCTTGACCTGGTTACCGGCCTTCTGAGTGCATCGATGACCGCCGCACTATCTAGAGTGAATGCGATTAGTTTTCTTTCCACAGGTGATGATATGGAGCCCACCTCGTCTCTATATGGTATAGCTTTTGCTCCTAACAGTAGGCCCATAGCCTCTGCTTGTGCTGGTGATGTGGTCTTATTTAAGGCCTTTGAATCTGATATACCAAGTTCCGGCGAGAAATATCCACAACCAGCTCCCGCTTTATTTTTCGCCCCATCCGTAAACATGTTGTATGACGGTGAACAACCATCCAAAGCAGTCTTCTCAGTGACCAGCTCGTACTTTCTCTCATCAAGGTGCGTGCTGACTATCCTGTCAGTGCCTTGTGATGATTCTGGGATAATTTTTGTCACCTTATGTAAAATTTTACTATGGTGTGTATCAGGTCCGGAGTCCTTCCACTGGCCCGTAGATTTTATTCGTAGCGCTGATGCCATTGCTTCCTGCTGTATGTGAAGATGCAATGGCGTTAGGCCTAAGATTACATCTAGGGCTGCCGACGGTGTGGTCTTTGTGCATCCGCTAATAAGAGAGCAAGCTAATCTTTGGGTTTGCTGCAGTTTGGCTATTGTGGTTACCAAATTTGTTCTTGGCCACCACACTACACACCCGTAGGTGAGGACTGGTCTCACAATGACTGTGTATAGCCAGCGGCACAGCTTTGGTTTTAGTCCCCAGTCTTTTCCTACTGCTCTTGTGCTCTGCATGAGAATATTTGTTGCTTTTCTGGTAATATGTTCGAGATGTTTTCCCCATTAAAGTTTACTATCCATCCAAATGCCCAAGTACTTAACTTCCTTACTTAGAGTTAGCTCTTTGCTAAATAGCGTAGGTAGTTTAAGTTTGGTTACCTTTGTTTTACGTGTGAATAGTACCATTTCTGTTTTATTTGGGTTTACTGATAAATCGTGTCTGTGACACCATCCCTCGACAATTCGAAGTGCCATCTGCATTTTTTCGCAGAGAGTAGACTCGAATAGCCCCGATACCATTATGGCCAAATCATCTGCGTAGGCGATAGTAACTATTCCATCTTTGTTTAACAATTCTACGAGTTCGTTTGCTGCGATTACCCATAACAAAGGTGATAGGACACCACCCTGTGGGCATCCTCTCGTTACTCGACAGCGTGTGATGCTAGAGTTTTCTAATGCTTGCGACTCTATTGGAGAGCATGTTAGTCACAAACTTATTTACTCTGTTATCCACGCACTTGTCTCTTAGCCCGATCTCGATGCTGGAGAAAGTGGTTTTATCGAAAGCTCCTTCAATGTCAATGAAAGTGGCTAAACAGGATTGCTTATTCTCCAAAGCTGATTCTATTTTGTTCACCACATGGTGGAGAGCAGTCTCTGTAGATTTTCCTGATTGATAGGCGTGTTGATTTTTGTGGATAGGATTCTGCGCTAATGGTCCACTCCTTATATATTTATCACAGAGCCTTTCCAAGGTTTTTAATAAAAATGAGCTCAGGGTTATAGGCCTATAAGACTTTGGATGCGTGTAATCTGTTTTTCCTGGCTTAGGTAGAAAAACTACCTTGACTTCCCTCCATGACTTAGGTATATACTTCCAGGCTAAGCATGCTCTAAATATCGCCAGGAGGTGGTTTTTGATCTTGGCCAGGCTCCATTGGATTAATGCAGGAAAAATACCATCGGTGCCAGCTGCCTTATATGGTTTGAAAGTACTCACCGCCCATAGAAGAGATTCTTCCGTAACTATAGAATTCGCAAAAGCCCAATCATCGTTATCGGGCTCGTTCGAAGTTTCGGTTTCCCATCCTTCATTGTTTTCCAAACAACAGTCAGGAAAATGAGTTTGTAAGAGGAGTTCAAATTGCTCCTTTTCCGATGTTGTATAGGTGCCATCGGGCTTCTTCAATGTACCTAGTTTTACCTGAGTGTCACTAGATACAAGTTTTCTAAGTCTCGCCGTCTCACTCTCTGATTGTATAGAGTTGCTATACTTTTTCCATGAATTATTTTGACTCTTTTGCACCCCTACTTTGAGTTTGTGTCGTGCTTTTCTGTACTCCTGCCAATCACTCTCGTGATCGGTGTTCATTGCCCTATTGAAATAGTGTCTTGCCTTTTTCCTCAGCTTACTGAGTTCCTTGTTCCACCATTTGTCTTTCGAGTGCAGTATTTTACTGTTTTCTGTTTTTAAAGGACATGATTTATTGTAGCTACTTATCATAGAGCGCACTATGATATCCAGGTTAGCTTCTATGTGTTGAGGCTCTATTTCTGTGGTAGACTCTACCTGTGGCACTGTTTCCAGTGCCTTTTCTAGTGTTTCCTTGAATAGGGATCTATCAGTTTTCTTAGGATTTCTGTAGGTTCGCGGTTTATGTTCCTTTACTTGTAGGCTGAACCTGATTCGTCTATGATCCGAGCCAGAGAACTCCTTTGATGCAACTCGCCAGTTCTCAATGGTGTCGGCAATCTCCCTTGTCGCTATAGTTATGTCAACTATAGTTTTGGCCCTAGAAGTTACAAATGTGGGTTCAGAGCCTCTGTTCAGAACGTTTAGATTATGCCTTAGGATAAAATCTAGTAAATCTTTTCCTCGTTCATTTGTGTCTGTGCTACCCCAGACGGAGCAGTGGGCATTTGCGTCGCAGCCCACCACGCATTCTAGATTGTTTTTTTCACAGAAGTGCATTAATTTTTCAAGTGCTTGAGGTGGCGCTTCAGCTTCGATGTCCATGTAAACTGATGCTATTATAACACTTTCGAGCCGTCCATGTAGGCCCGTCTCTAGTTTGACTACCGTAAGATCGTCGGTACACAAGTGTGTCACCAAGGATGCTTTGTATGGATTCGGTACGTAAACAAAAGTCCGAATTTTCCTTTGAAAGGGGGGAGAGAAAACGTTACCCCTTAGGGCATTATAACCACTCACCTTACTACGGCTTAGATAGGGTTCCTGGACCAGTGCTATCGTGTTAGGTTGCTCCTCCAGGGTTCTTCGCAAAGCGGCGAAACCTGTGACACTGTGTTGGAGATTGGCTTGGATGATGTCAATATTACTAATGACGCCCTGTTTAGTTGTACTGTCATCCATTCTGTTGGTTGTGTTTTTTGAATTGGAATACGAATTGCTTATATTATCAGTATCCATCATTAAAAATATTTAAAATACCTGATTACTTATTTTACTAAAATTTGTTGCAGCCGAGTAGCTTGAAGAGCAACTCTACTGCTTTTTATTTGGTAAGGTCAAGGAGGAGGCGCCTGCAATCTCTGCATCCATGGAGGATGCCGGCGAGAAGATATTTAGGCTCATTATATCGCCACTGATATCATCCTCGCCGTCATCGTCCTCGCCCAGCAAACGCTTCACGTCCTCCTTTGACCAACCCAAATCCTCAGCAAGCGCTGCGTCTGATGCGGCGACAGGGGTCACCGACGCTACGTCGCCGCCCTGAGCAGCGTCCGCAGCGCCCGCCCCCCCCGACGTCGCCTCCACATCGCCCCTGAGTTTTACTCCTCTCACCTTCACATACATTGTCGCCGACAGGTAGTGAAGGCGACAGCCCTCACGCTGGAGGTTTCCCAGATCCTCTGGTGGCACACCCATTACGAGGATATGATTAAAGCTATCGCCTATAGGGCGCGATTCATGCGTGAAGAGCTGCCACCTCTCCACACCTACTCCAGGATTTTGTGCGATAAGCAAGTTGAGCAAAATATCCGACCGTTTAGCCAGATCTTGCCTACCTCGTCCGAAATCTGGTATAAAAATGACCCCAGTATAATACCTAGGTACCTTGCTTTCCGGCACAACCATGTATCCACCTGAGCCCTCCCATAACGGTGGTAGATGCTCCACCGTTCTGGTGAGCCAAGTGAGCGCATAGTCGTCTCGGGCCACATATCTGACCCCACCGCGAAACGTTCTCGGCAGGGCCGTAAACCTAGGCAGTACAGTATTCGGGCTGCCCGCGTTAGCCAGAAGGGTTCCGATGATCTTTTCATCGATGACCTTCCTCAGGTGTATGGAGCGAATCTCATCCATCTGCACTCGGTTCCGGTCTAACACAACAACTTTGTGTGCCGCCCTGACCGCATCCGCGTACGATGCCGAGACCGCGCCTCCACCTTCTTCCGTTTCTTCCGGCCCGAGAAGGTATGGAGCCCCCGTCGCGATAGCTGCAGAGGAAGTTCCACCATCCAGGCGAGCCTTCTTATCGACCGCTACCTGGCTGGGTGACACAAGGTCTGAACTCCGCTGCCTCTTCGCATTACGTGTTACCTCATCCCCCACGTCCGTCTGTTTTACGTCCACAGTGCCCGCGGCCCGGACCACCCCACCATCATCCACTGCGCGCCCTTTCTTTCCCGTTTCCTCGCCCTGGTCATTGACTAGGGTTTGGTTTGGTACGGAAGGGCGGAGAGTCGTACGTGGGGCAGCCGTGCATTCCGGCGCCTCACCATCAGCCACTGCGCGCCCCTTCTTTCCCTTCCCCTTTCTCCTGCCCTTGCTTTGAGCTGGGGTTTGGTTGGGTACGGAGGGGGGGCGAGCCGTACGTGGTGCGACCGTGCGAGGCACTGCGTTAATCAGGGATTCATTTCCCATGTCAAGGAGCGCAGAGGCGTTAACCACAGCATGCGGGATGGCGCGTGCCATGCTAGCGACGACAGCCGGCGCGAGCGCCGACATGCCAGGCAAATGCAGGACGCCTTCCCTCTGCTGCCAGTAGAGCGTGTCCGCCAGTTCGGCTTCGCGCCTCCAACGCTCCCTTTGTTGTACTTTGCGGTTTTTACCGCGATAGGCGCTTTGCAAGTTCACGGTAGGCTTGTTAGGCTTCCCGATCCCTCGCCTGTTACCTCCCTCCAACTCAGCGTATGGTTCCGCCGCCGCTTCTCCCTGTCGTTGCAGCTGGTCCCTCTTGCGCGCGTTGTGGCGCTCCACGGGGTGACTGGCCTTCTCCACTGGTCCAGGTTGCAGCGCCTCCGTTGTCATCGGTCCAGTAGCAGCCGCGGCCGGCGACGCCTGGGACTCCACCCCGCCGACGCCTTCGGTAGTCAATTTCACACTCTCTGGCCCGGGAACCAGAGGGCGCCGGGCGCTAGCCGGATCGCATGGCATATCACTATCAATATTACTGTACATCATTTTAATGGTTCTGTGGAGCAGAAATGTTAGTGAGTGGGCGCAAAAGCAATGGTGTAAGCAGTTGCCCAAGCAGCTTACCCCTGATTTTTCGCATATCGCTTGAGAAGAAATCACCCCAAGAAACACAGAGGGTGTTTTGCCCCCAAGCAATATGCCGGCCACAGGCTGCCGCTGGGGAGGAATGCAAAGCGCGGTGTATTATCGGATGAGATAAACTACCGCGCCCTTATTCCACCCTGGGTGCCCTCCCTCTTTATCCGGGCTTGGGACCGGCTCCGTACTAGTGATTGTGCTGTAAGCGAAAGCAGTGCCAGCGGATGGAAATCAATAACTAAGTATGAAGGCGAGGTTACTAAGTATGAAGGCGAGGTTACTAAGTATGAAGGTGAAGTTACTAAGTATGAAGGCGAGGTTACTACGTATGAAGGCGAGGTTATCACAACCACGCAACTAGAGCAAATGCTTCAGGAGGGCCACCGCTGGTAAGCGACCAAACCGTGCGAAGACGGCTGCATGAAGTCGGTCTTCAAGCTCGTAGGCCGCTGCAATTCCCAGCACTACGAAGTGGCAAAATTAAAGAAAAATTAAAGAAATAAAAAAATACCCATTTATATCTAAATTTTAAATACATTTTGATTATTCTCCTATAACTTAACAATAACATTCTATTATTCAGGTTCTATGACAATAAATAATATATTATATATATTTAGATATATATTTTAATGCCGAGTGCTGTCAGTTTGCTGGACACATTACGACTGTCCGTTTCGTGAGAGGTTTCAACCTGATTGTTGCTGGTTAGTAGTATCTGTTTTAAGACTATAGCAGTGTCATTTTTGATGAAGATTGGTTAAGAATCTTGAAGACCACTAGACCAATTGGTTTTTTGTTGGTTTCCTGGGTAACTATCTCACGAGGAGTGCAATTTTTAGTGTTATTATTACTTCTAATTTTATAATTAATTTGTTATAATTAATTGGACTGGTAATGATAATCAGTATTTCTACCTAGTAAGGTATGACTATTTTTGTTGACATATTGTAACTTATTTGAATTAATAAAATACTATGACTATATTATGACTTGAGGCGAGGGTCTGTAACGACAGCGCCGTTGGTCACCAATCTCAGCAACCACTGCGCGGTGCGAGTTGCGATCTCGTGCGTGTGCGCGACACCGCCTCCGCTTACTCGACTCAGCAGAAATTACTCACACGCGAATCGCTTGGCTTTCAGAGCTGCTATCTGCAGTTTAGATTGGATGGAAATATTTTCTACACATGGTCAACATGCGGAGAACTTAGCGAAGTCGATAATAAATATAATAAATAATAAATTTAACACATGTTTCCCGTTTAAACGTAAAAATGTAAAAAAACAATCTTGGGTCACAAAAGATTTGCTAGACTTCAAAGATCTTGGTTGTTGGAGAGTAACTCAAAAACAACTGAACCGAATTTGATGAAATTTAAATGGGACCACACGGAAAGCACGCAGAATTTTGAGAATCGGTTCATCCTATCGAAAGTTATAAGTACAAACATAATAAAACAGTCGAATTGAGTACCTCTTCCTTTTAGGAAGTCGGTAGAAAAGCTTCCAACATGTAAAAATTCAACATTTTGCGGAAGATAGCATGGGTTCCCTCGCTAATGAGTGATTGAACAATATACTATAAAGTAGGGACAATATATGAGCATTCCGGCGACAACGATGGGTCACTTGAGTTAAGAACGGAATTCAAAGACATGGTCATATTTGCGAAGGTCAAAACATAATCCGTAAGCAGAAACTTGTAAAACTCGTTTAAACTTATTGTATAGTTCTTTGCATATCGATCTTTTCTGATCAAATAGCCTTAAAACCCTCAGCCATGATAAAAAAAAGTTATGTTAAAATTTCGACTCCAAATTGGTTTCTATTAGACTTTTGACTGGGTTACGAGCCAATACTGGGATAAAAGTTTGTTAACAGATGATTGTAAAACCAACTTTTATCCACTCAGTTTATCAATGAGTTGACAAGATCAAGTCAAATACAAAACAGGACTAAGATTGAACCTTGTGGTACTCCTTACATCCCTAACTCATGATACTTTTCATCATCATCATGCATCACTATGCAGATGTAACCGCGTGGCGCAGCTAGTATTTAGTGAAGTGGTTTTAATAGAATACTATTATACTCCGCGATTGTGTAAAGAGTGGTAATTATAATGATGATGAAAAAAAGGAGCATAAGTGTTTATCTACGGTATCTGTATTAATCACTGCGAACCCTCATATCTTCAAAGTATCGGCAAATATTGTTCAAAATTTGCAAATCCCCCAGCGTGAAGGAATAAAAAATACACAGACATACCAACACACCTACAAGATTTCGCATTAAGGCGACGGTTAATGTTCACTAGCGCCACACAACACTCAAATGTCATAACATTAAATTCGATAGTTTTGTTGAGAAAACCACTCAATCTGTTTATATTTTAATTACCCGATAATTCGGGTAAAAGATTTCCTATAGCAAGATAGTTATGTGCCCGTCTGTAGGACGAGTTATAACTATGTAAGCAGCAATGTGCAACGCTGCAGTCTGGTGCATGATTTCTCCGAATGTTGTTACTGATAAGCCCGTGACTCTGTAGCTCTAAGTTTTATTTTGAATCAATTAATAAACGCATGTCTTTCTGCGACGACGTGTTTCTTTCACGTCCTTTAAAATAAAAAGTTAGTTTTTAAAAACATATTTTAAGCTCCCGCAAACTTATCTGGCGCAGCCGGTAGGATCACCAGTTACGAGTTAAGACTCGCGAACGTTACGTGTGTCAATTTCCACCGTTACTGCGAGTTTTCGTGCAAGAAGGTGATCCTGCGAACCAAATAAATATGTTAAGTGAGGCGAGCATGCTGATTGGTGGGTGAGTAAGATTTTTCACCATCCTTTCCTGCACCTTTTGTTATTTATGGAATCGAACTTCTTCCTTTATAACTGTTATCTGGTTTTCATTTTAAATCTTTGAAAACGTGAGACTTAATTATAGAGATAGAGAATTTTGTTTTATCTACCTGGATGAAATTATAGCGTTGAAGTATAATCAGTAATAAATGTTATCAAATTGTATGAATTATTGCAATTATTATTATTAAGTTTTGCTTTAGCGTTTCTCTTGTTATATTTTACTTGTTTTGTGTGTTATATTTAAGTGTGTAAAATGGCTCAGCCCCAGGCAGCAATTGTGCTTATACCGAATGAACTATTGAAACTAATTCCGTTATTTGATGGTGATAAAAGACAATTAAATCTGTATTTAAGAAAATGTGAATATATTATAAATAAGTACCAAGGCTGTCAAGCACAAAATGTGTATCTCATGCATGCGTTAACGAGTAGACTCATAGGAAATGCTGCTTCACTCATTAGCGAGCGCGGAGATGTAGAAACATGGTCTGAATTAAAGGAATTGTTAATACAACACTTTGGCGATCCTCGGAGTGAGGAATGTATCGCCATTGAGCTGGAATCAATGAAAATCGCAAATAATGAAAGTTATCTCGATTTTTGTAACCGAATACAATCTGTTAGGTCCGTTTTAATATCAAAAGTAAACCAAATAACAGATGCGGCATTAAAACAAAGCAAAATAACCATTTATAGTAATACGTCACTTAACGTTTTTCTATATAACCTACCTGAACACATGGTTAGGATAGTCAGATTGAAAACGCCTGAAACTCTTGAGGAGGCACTAAGCACAGTAATGGAGGAAGTAAACTTTCACGAGCAATATTCGCTACGCAATAAATTAAACAATAAACCTTTCATAACACATGCCCCTAACACAGGCAGTGGTTTTAGATTCGGTACTCCAAATAATGCACCCATACAACCCACAGGGTTTAAACCAAATCTAGCCCCACAAAAATTTAATTTTGGTATTCCACAGTACCCACAAAGAAATGTAATGCCAACATACACTTCTAACGGTCAGAATTTCGGTTTCCGAGCACCACAACCAACAGGCTGTAGGCCCCTACAACCAACGGGCTATAGGCCCCCACAACCAACGGGCTATAGGCCCCCACAACCAATGGGTTACAGACCCCCACAGTTTGGTTTTACTCCTCAATACGCTATGCACCCTCAACAGTTTGGAATGCGCCCTCACAATTTTGGTAACGCACCCCCTCAATTCGGTTATAGGCCACATCTCGCAAAACCCCATAATAATCAAAACACTGATGTTTCGATGAGAACAGCACCGCCCATGAAAACGCAGCAAGGCTTCAAACTTAACGAGATCGAGTTAGATCAATATCAATCAGAATGCTATGAGCCTTATGCTCATGAGTATGACTATAACGAAGGTACTTACGATTATTCAGAAGTGCAGTTCCCAACCGACGACATCAGTACCCCAAACGTTTTGGAAACGATTAACGAACCTAATGATACAGTAAATGAAAATGTCGAAAATGTTTACATACAAAGCCTCAATCCACAAACGAAGTGATAAAAGTCAATTATTGTGACCCTAACCTAAAGCTGCCATACATATATATACCTGAGATCGATGCTAAATTTATGATCGACACAGGTAGCATGCGATCTTTTATGAACCCAGAGAAAGCTTATGAATATTTCTCACATGCAGTACGACACGAACCATTCAACTTCATAAGTACGCACGCATCTAGCGCACACGATGAAGTTATAGAAATTCCCTCATTGCCATCATTTAATAGCGCTGAAAATCAAAAGTTTTATTTATACAAGGTAGATGCGCGGTACGACGGTGTATTAGGTGATGACCTCTTGCGAAATATGGGTGCTGTAATTGACCTTAAGCATAATATCCTAAAAATGAATACAATATCTATACCAATCATTCATAATAAAACCGATTATGTAGTAAATTTAGCCCCAAGATCAGAACAACGTGTGAAACTTCCCACTAACATGTATAAGGGAGAAGGGATATTAGAATATAAGGAATTTTGTAAGGGTGTAAGAATGCCTAGTGCGATTGTGACATGTGACAATGGATATGCGACTACTATAATACAAAACACATTAGAAACAACTATGCAACTAACTGTAACAAAACCTTTTAAAATTATAGAGCATGAATGCAATGAATGTGTCGTTCATTGTATGAATGACGTAGAGATGAAGGATGTAGAAATGGACATTTTATTAGAAGAAAATCTGAAAAATAAGTTAAGAATAGATCAGATGAATGAAGAAGAACGAAAGGCTATTTCTGAACTTTGTAATGAGTTCAAAGATATATTCTACTGCGAACGTTTACCATTAACATTCACGAATCAAGTAAAGCATTTTATTAGGACGAAAAACGAAGACCCGGTGTATGTAAAGCCCTATAGGCAATCTCCTGCACAAGCCGCAGAAATAAGAAGTCAGGTTGAGAAACTTCTAAAAGATAATGTAATACAGGAATCTTTCTCTCCATGGAGTGCACCTGCTCATCTTGTGCCCAAAAAAATAGACGCTTCTGGTACAGTTAAATTCCGCATGGTGATTGACTATCGACGCCTTAATGACTTGACAGTTGACGATAAATACCCTTTACCAAACATAGTTGATCTTTTTGACAAATTAGGAAAAAGTACATACTTTTCAACGCTTGATTTAGCTTCCGGTTACCACCAAATTGAGATAAATGACGCCGACAGACAAAAGACCGCTTTCAGCACCGAATTTGGCCATTTTGAATTCTCAAGGATGCCGTTTGGGCTCAAAACGGCCCCAGCGACATTCCAAAGAGCGATGGACAATATCTTAAGAGGTCTACAGGGCATTCACTGCCTTGTTTACCTTGATGACATCATCGTCTTCTCAGCAAGCTTACAGGACCACATACAAAAATTACGCACAGTTTTTGACCGACTTAGACAGACTAACCTCAAAGTCCAACTAGACAAATCGGAATTTCTGCGAAAGGAAGTTATGTACCTAGGACATACAATAACCAAGGACGGACTTAAACCAAACAATGACAAAATTGAGGCCGTATTAAATTATCCCCTTCCAGAAACGACAACCCAAATTAAAAGCTTTCTAGGACTAATAGGTTACTATAGGCGATTCATAAAGGACTTTGCCAAGGTGACACAACCACTGACTAACTGTTTAAAGAAACGGAATAAAATCATCATAGATAAGAAATATGTAGACGCTTTTGAAAAATGTAAGGAACTTCTTACAACGGCCCCCTTACTACAATATCCTGATCATGACAAGCCCTTTGTGCTGACCACAGATGCCTCGACCGTGGCTTTAGGAGCTGTACTTTTGCAAGGTCAGGTTGGTTCTGACAAACCAGTAGCATATGCGAGCCGAACCTTGAGTGACACAGAATCAAAATATAGTACCATAGAGCGCGAACTCTTAGCCATTATATGGGCCGTAAAGCATTTCAGACCTTACCTGTACGGACGTAAATTTATAATTTACACTGACCACCGACCCTTAGCCTGGTTATATTCACTGAAGGAGCCCAATAGCAAACTGACACGATGGCGATTACGCTTCCAAGAATATGATTTCCAAATTATTTATAAAAACGGAAAGCAGAATACTAACGCTGATGCTCTCTCCAGAATTAAAATTAATGCATTAGGTTCTGACGATGAAACTAGTTCTATGGCAGTTAACATTGACAAAAAGGAAAAACGACTACAAAACCATTTAGATGACATAACGAAGCAAATTGTAAGACTTTCCACTGAAAGACCCATACAAGACAATTCTGACACCATCTCAGTTTCTGATTCCTCAGCAACAGTATCAGTAGAATTTTTAGATATACCTGACCCAAAAAGCTACCCCTTGAGATCTGATGAGGACTCTACAATAGAAACAGTTCACTCGGCCCTTTACTTAGAATATAAAGGTATTCCAATCCTTCAGGAAGCCATTGACACCAAGCCTAAACAAATTTTAATTTTTGAATGGTACAAGAACGATATACAGGTGAGTAACCTGTCGCGAGATAAGCAAAAGGTTTTAGAAGTTTTCTTACCTATTAATAACGAATATCTAATTAAACAATTTCTAAAAGAATACGTCAAACCCAAAGTCAAATACTTCATTTATTACGAAAACCCCGAACACAGAAAGCTATTTTCAAAATCCTATTAATATTATAAACGTGAAAGTTTGTATGTATGGATGTATGGATGTTTGTTACTCTTTCACGCACAAACGGGGGGGCTAATGTTGATGAAATTTGGTATGGGGGTAGATGAGGCGCTGGATTAACACATAGGATACTTTTCATCATCATCATCATCATCATCCATCACCACGCGGGTGAAACCGCGGGGCGCAGCTAGTTAGTAATAAATTTGTTTAAACAAGGAACGATAGAGCTGTATGAATGTACTGAGCGAGTGATATATGTAGAAGATGAAAATGAGCAAAAAGCAGTTGTTTTAAAGCATCATGATGGAAAGACTTGCCATAGAGGTATAAAAGAAACTATGGCAAGAATAAAACGAAACTATTACTGGAACAACATGCAGGAAGTAATAGCAGCAGTTATCAATTCATGCGAAGCATGTCGTAAGATGAAATATGATCGAAAACCAATTAAACCTACCATTCAATTAACTCAAACGCAAGACGCCCCTTTTCAACAATTATTCATAGACCTTTTTACCATAGAAAACATATATTATTTAACGGTAGTTGACGCATTTAGCAAGCTCGCGCAAGCTATAGAGATCAGTAATAGGTCTACTGGAGAGGTTGTAAGAGCTTTAATTAAATATTTCTCCTTCTACGGCATACCTCGTAAAATTATTTGTGATCCCGGTAGTGAATTTAATAATGAGTTAATGCGAGAGATGGCAGCAATGTACAAAATTGATCTACACATATGCACACCGAATAACCCTAACTCAACAGGCATTGTCGAACGATTTCATTCGACCATCATAGAGATTTATCGTTTAGCCAGGTATGAGCAAAAATGTACAGATGCGGCTTCGGTTATGACGTACTGTATCATGGCATATAACAATTCTATACATTCGAGCACAGAATTAACACCGTTTGAAATAGTCTTTGGCCATACCGATTCCAGTAAAATGTTCGACGTAAACTTTGAGAAAGCTTATACACAGCAGTTACTTAAGGATCACGCCAAGCGAACCAAATATTTGTATCAATACATAGCAGATAAAATGTTGGAGAGAAAGGAGAAGGTTAGAGATAAGAAAGGAGGTGAAACCGATATAGAGTTAGAACATGGAAAGGTAATATTTGCGAAAGATGTTAATAAAAGGAAAAGTAAAGATAAACCGCGATATCAAAAAGCGATAGTGAAGGGACCTACAGAACGTAACATCGTACCGATAGAAATAGGAAAAAGATTAACAAAGGTTCCTATTAAAAATGTCAAACGTCCTCCACAGGTGCTGCTGGATCATAATGACTCTCATGACCCCAAACCAGGCTCTTCATCATCAAAGAATTGAGCACAACCCTGGAATACTACCGGTTAAAATAGGACAGGCTTATAAACAAAATGATCAATGGACAGTAATTAAGGTATTAGATATAAGCGGTGTAGCTGTCGACATAGATTTCCACGTAATGAAATATGATGAATTTAGCAAATTAGTTGACTCTAATAAGAATTTTGTTAAGGAATTTCTAGGGATTAGGACACAATGTGAATATTTACGCGATATTACTATTTTTAAGTTAAGTCAGTTGGTTCCATCTCATAGACGTAAGAGAGGGTTGATTAACCCACTTGGATCTTTAATTAAAGTTATTTCCGGTAATTTAGACCATGAAGACGCTATTCGTTATGACACTTTGATTGCAAAAATTAAAACGAAACAAATAGCTTTTGACTAGAAAATAACTATGTATACTGAAATAATTAATCACCTTATAAATAGTACAGAGACCTTATATGAGAACTCATTAATTTTAGATGAACGATTGAAAAGAATCGAGAGAATTGCTACATCGATAGCTGACAAAGAAAACAATTGTCTTTACACCACTTATGCTTTAAATATGTTCCATATGTTCATGAGCGTTTTTAGAACGATTTATATAACACTAAATGAGATAGAAACAGCATTAAGCTTTAGTAAGGTATCTGTACTACATCCGACTATCATTAATTCAACTAAATTGTTAGCTGTACTTAGATCTATAGAACAGGTTGATTATGTAATGTATGAAGTCACCGAAACCAACTTGTTGAAATTAGAGAGTATTATTAGTGTCAAATCTTATACAAAGCAAAGCCAGATAACATTTATAATGGAAATCCCGTTAATTGACAAAGCTATATATAACTATTACAAACTTTATCCTATCCCAGTTTTTCACGATTCCCTGAATAATACTTTAGTAGTGTTTCCTGAATTTCCATACCTTATGGTGAAAGACTTGATATACCTACCAGTCACAAAGCCATGCCAGAGAGCTGCCTCCGAGGATGAATTTCTTTGCACCGACAATAACGTTAACGCTAACTTCGCAGCACCAACATGTATAGAACAGCTTATGAAATTCCAAACGGATTTAACTTACTGTGTACCGTATGCTGTCGATATAGAAGATGTCAAGGTTCAGAGGATAGGTCTTGGCAGCTGGATTATATTTTGTGAAAAACCTACCGTTTTGACAGAAAAATGTGGCACTGATTATACCCGTGAATACACTATATGGTACATATATGCTAACAGCGAAAGAAGAATGTCAAATATACATTGGTTCAGTATTGTTGAGCTATAAGAAAAGTATGCTCAACGAACTGCAGTTTCATATAGCCCCGATGACCTCCTTACCTGAATTTTCGCCGAACGTTTCCATAAACCTGAAAACCATTGACATCAAAGGTATAAATTTAGAAGAACTTCGACAACTTTCACAGATCCTGAAAATGAAAGAGAGCGTACTATATAACGAAAGTGAAGAAGTGGACATTAGTGGAATAAGTGTGAAAAGTGCCAGTGTTGCAACTGTCTTACTGTATATTGTTTTAGCTTTAAGTGCTCTATGTTTTATATTGTACCGTTATAAATTAAGATTTTTGCGAAATAATCGGAACCCTGCGTCCAATTCCGCGGAACCCGATAATTTCGCACTTGGTGAGGGAGGAGTTATGTGCCCGTCTGTAGGACGAGTTGTAACTATGTAAGCAGCAATGTGCAACGCTGCAGTCTGGTGCATGATTTCTCCGAATGTTGTTACTGATAAGCCCGTGACTCTGTAGCTCTAAGTTTTATAATCTAAGTTATTTTTAAAAACATATTTTAAGCTCCCGCAAACTTATCTAGATATACCATAAGTATTGTTTTGGAAAGCCGGGTCCGCAGCGCCGATTTTCTAAACAAAACATGTTATAAAATAAGTTCGCAAAACATGTTAGCATAACCGCCCGTCCACTGTGCCTATTGTTGTTATTGTTTTTGTTTCATTTCTAATGAGTTCCGACGAAGAAGACGTGCAAGCTGTTATAGCAATAGTAGTAGATTTAGTTCTCTAAATAAGAAACAGAAATAGATTCCGGGTCTGACTTTACCTGCAACCTCGTTCGTTCAATATATAATATGATAGAGAACAAGAACTGATTATTTTCTTTATTCTACTCCATCACAAATGCCAAAGAGAAGAGAATTGTCATATATTATAATTATTTACGCTCTTCCAGCGATGACGTCTTGCTCTACTGAGCACTAACACAAAATGCGTCACTTCCCCTCCCCGCAGGCTAGGAAAAATGTTAAGTCACGCCCCTATTTGGTTGGCAAACAATGTTTTCATGATCAGATGAAAACACGGTGCAGCGGACCCGGCTATAAGGTCAGATCTAGCTGGATGGCCAACCTCAAAAAAATATTTATTGCTTTACTTTTAAATGTCATTTGTATGAAAACTATCCTTCTGGACCTATGTAAACAGGAAGAACTCTGTGGTATCAAGTTTCTGGGTCGTAATACTGGGGTTGCTCGCGTTAAGAAATTTTGAGATAGTGGCGTTCAAAAAGCCACATAAGAAGAAGAAGAAGAAGATAGTGGCGCTCCTTTTAATTTGTTTTCTTTTATGCTTTTAGTACATGTCATATCGGCGGTTCTTTGGTAAAGAACTGATGACTAACTACGAACTGACAAAATAGTTTTGGCTTCAAATTCCGCCAAACATCGCTAATTGCTTAATTATTTTCTTAAAAATAATGGCCAAAGTTACTATTTACGTGCCCTTTACGCTATGATGTTATTTGCCAACACACACGATATAAGAATACTACGTACTTATACATTCAATACTACAGGCCATATGGAAATTACGATTTTAAATTTTCTTGCCTAGCTGTAGGTACGGTTGGTTGGAGTCCCTACAGTTACTGTAGTAGTAATAGTAGTAGGTTAGGGAGGAGACTACATAGTATACTAACCTATGGTGTAGTTATGCATTACATATCTGTGGTTGTGTGGATTATGTGTTGTGCATAGAAAAACTTTGTATTGTATCTGTGGTTTCTGTCTGTGTCTATGGTTGACGCCTTCGATTTATTGAGGGATGAGAATTTCAGTTTTTAGCCATTTTTCAGAAACAAATTGTGTTTTAGTGATTTTTTTTACTATTTAATATTTTATTTTACAAATGTATCCTCTTAGAAGTGAATTAGTGTATATTATTGGTGAACTTAAAAAAAATCGAATGCATCTTCTATTTCCCATGCGCATGAAAGAAATGTCAAATTAAAAGAACCAATTTTTTCGTTCGATATGTTTCGACAATGTAATGCTTACAAAATGAGTGAATTTATTGATAATCGCGGATGTTAAGTGAAATAGTGTAGCAGATTATAATTTTATAAAGTGGGAATGAAACGAACAAAAGTGCTGTGATACAAGCGCCGTTTTAAAGACAGCCGGCAGGCTCGTCTTCCACATACCATCAGAAGTATTGTAAAAATGAACAGTCGAAGTGTAAGCGATAATCTCGTAAATTTCTCGACTGAACTAGCGACAACGCTGAATCAAATAGATTCCAAAGAGTCCTTGTTGAGTTTTCCATTTGACCATCTGTATGCTTGCCACTCGGAAAGCGCATCCGATCCCAGGCAAAACCTGCACTTGGGTAGAGAAATAGAGATCTCAACTCACTGTGGTCTTCCTCACCAAGATAAGCATGCCACTCAGAGACTTGCCTCACTGGAGAATCAAAACAAGAAATTGAAAGATCTACTTATCTACCATCTTGATTTGATACAACAACAGAATGACCTAATGACCAAAAGAGAAAAAGTCTTCCAAGCTTTGAAACAAGAAAATGATACTGTAAGTTGCATTATGTTCTCAAAGCTACCAATATTTTATAACATCTGTTAACTTGATAGTTGGGAATTTTGTTAACATATGGTTGGTTCAATAATTTGAAATTCGGTGCCTATGTAAATTGTCTAATACAGCCCATATCAGATTTGCAAATAATAGCTGTGTGCAGGTACAATAAATTATGGTCATGATAGTTTAATATAAGGGTAGTTTCATAATCAGCAATAAGCCATTTTATATATCTGTTACCATATGTTTATCACTTATAAGAAATTATACTGTATCCATGACATTAGTTCCAAGTTGTATACCTTATAGTAGGGTTTTTGAGCAGATGTCTGCTTTTGTGGACCCCACAATAGTGCTAGATGTTTTAATGGGTCTTAGTGGGATTGGAAATTAAAAAATTAAAAGGCTCTATAGAAATAAAATGCTGGGAAATGCTATGGCTACAGCGTCTGGCACTCGGATGAGATGCTTGGTTTGTCATAATTTACCTGAGTGCATATATACAAGGTGGGGCAAAAATAATCACCCTATTCGAAAACCCTATCCTGGCCAGATCACCCGATTTAACCATTCCAGACTAATTTTAATGGGGTTTTGTGAAGTCGCCGGTATATCAACAATCCTCAGACTCATGAATTCCCTATGAAGAATATTTGCCAAGAATGCGAAAATCTGTCACCCGAAGTTCTGGAAAAATGGTGAAAAATGCCATAAAATGAGCCCGTATGGTCATCAACTCTGGCCGTGGCCGATATCATTTTCTCAACTTGATGGAATAAATTCTAATGGCTTAAATAAATAAATTTCACAAGCAGAACCAAAGTTTTTCATTAAAATAAAGAACATTGGGTAATTTATTAATGGTGTTAATTACCTGGTGTTAATGCTTCACTGTCACTAGCAAATACACCTTAATTCCTGAGTTCTATCCCAAAGCTGGGCTTGTCTTGGGTGCTTTGCTATAAGTGTTCTGGAGATAAAAAGACATAGCCTACCCCTGTTGTGTTCTTGCACCATCTGTGTATATTTTGATCAAATTATGCATCAACAAGACATAAAGCATTATGCACTTTCACAAGTAATCCATATATATCATCATTATCATCAACCAGTATCAATCCACTGCTGGACATAAGTCTCTCCTAATGCATGCTACTGTACCCGATCTTTGGTTTTTCTCATTGAGCTACTACCAGCCATCTTGCATAAGTTGTTGATCCTCCTAGTTGGAGGATGTCCTACACTACATTTGCCAAGATGCAGTCTCCACTCAAAAACAAGTCTACCCCAACTGTTATTTTCTTTACAACTAATATGACCAGCCCATTGCCACTTCAGTTTGCTAATTCTATGGGCTATGACAGTTTATACCTTGCTTCTTTGTTAGATAACTTCATTTCTAATCTAACCGTTCAATGAAACTTGTATAACCCTCTCCATAGCTCTCTAAGCAATCTAAAATCAGTCAATAACAGGTGTGTTCGTTTAGCTTTTATAGTATTGGTGGTGTTGTCGTTGATGGTTCTATTGTTAAAGCATTTGTAAAGCTCAAAAACATTATTTTTGCCACTTTTGCCCACACCCTATACAACACTCAACTTAGCATAAGACCTAAAATCGCATGATTATGCTGTCAAATACATAGCTGTCAAAAAACGATGTTGTGGGTTGGGTGGAACGAGTTTGGTGGGGTGCTCATCCTTTTCGGCGAAAAACACTATACAATGCAATTATTTGAAGTCATTTTGCCTATGCTACTTTTCTGTTAGAATCTTGCAGTAAACTTTCTTTGAGATTATTTGATTTAGTGCAATACAAATGTCTTCGGATTATTTCTGGGGCCATGAAATCTTCTCCTATCAATGCTCTTCGAGTTGAATGCATAGAGCTCCCTTTTTATCTTTGTCAGTATCTTTCTGATCGTTTTTTTTTTCATGCTGCTCAAGTTTCTAATCATCTAATTTTGTATGAGTTAATTTGTCTTAGTAATTTAGTTTCATCCTCTCGTTACTGGCGTCACAAGGATCCTCCATGTATTTTGAATTCACACAATAAATTATCTAATTTGTCTCACTATTTATCAATTCTGCCGTCCACCAACTAAAAGGCAGCTAAGTGCAAAAAGTAGTTTTCGAGAAAACAAAAAAATAAGTGGGAATTGATGTCTCTCGAAAACTATGCTGCCTAGAAACAAGGTTGTAAGTTATATATGTAGGCATAGTCTTTGTGCATAATATGTGATATATTTCATCAATTTATATTTATAACATTTTATTTAAATTCATTTTCTAACTTTTAGCTAAGCATTTTTTTTTATTATTACAAAATATACTGCTCTATAAGGCCGCTAACCATACCTTAACTGCGTTATAGCAAAGCAATTTCTTGTAGCCGCCACGTCTTGTACTTATAGTAAAGTTATCCAAATTATACTTAGTTATAAAGCAGTTAAAGAATTTTAACAGACTTATAGCCTAGTAACTAACACATGAAAGACTAACTTTGCTTACTTAGAAAGCAGTTATGGGATTTTAAACGCTTTATAGCTCGGTATTGCAAAACATATTTTTACACTGGTTCTCCTATTGCTTAACTAGAAGGCAGTTAAAGACATCTCGCTCGCAATTAACTGCCTTTTAAGTCAGCACTTGCGGGTAAAAAGATGAGAAGTTAAAAACTTTTTTATGAAAATCAGAACTTTATTTATTAAAAAAGAATAGACAAACAGTTTTTTTAAGATTAATTAATCGAGTAGGTAATTTTATAAAATAAGCCATTTAAGTACCTAATTAAATGGTTTATTTAATAAAATTCTACTTTAGGGTGGAACTTTACAAATAGCTTATTATTAATTAAACAAAGGACAAATTGTATTACACTAACTTATGAAATAAACATATCACAATCAGAGATCAATAATTGCAAAGTTGAAATAATATAATTGTGCGTAACACATAACGTCGTAATCAATTAAATATTAGACTTTACATTAAAAAAATATATATTTGGCCATTTTTATGCTTAAATACTAATTTAAAACTTTAACAAAATGAGTAAATCAGATTAGGTAAATAAGCAATTATACCTAGTAACACTCGTGTAGTATTATCAAAATAAAGTAAACAAAAATATTTAATAAAATATATAAAACAACATTATTCTAAAGGCACTTTTTCAGTCTTTATGTTTAATACATATCCTAGTCTGTTTCTAAAGTTACGTTCCTTTTGTTTTTCTTCTGGTTCAATTCAGATGTATTATGTCTTTCAATGATCGGTAAATTTTGCCAAAATAACATCTTATGCTTAGGTATAATTGGCGATAACTTTGTTAAAAGATTAAGCTTTCTCTCCTCATCTATTCCTTTCGGCTGCGTCCGAAATGTCAAAACAAAATGCGGGTTTTTCAAGTATTTATCGTTTAAAAATTTAAGAGACACATATTCCTCATCAAAAGCTTCCTTATAATGGAGATCAAAACTTCCTCGTTTAAAACACACTTGAGTCATATTTTTAAGATACGCTCTGGGACTTGAATTATGTATACGTCGATCTGATATGTTACCTACGTAGCTTACAAAATCTTGAGGCTGCATGGATTTAACCAGAACTTTACCATTATTTGCTGAGGCCACTGCATTTTCAAAGTCTGTAAAATCATAAATGGTCTTTTTCCGCTTCATCGATAATTCGACTTGATGGTGAAATTGATCACAGCTCATAAATGTGTGACCCGGTTCGAAATAAAATAGAGTGATAGTTTTTGTGGCTATTAAGTCACTATTGATGAGGTCGATTAGCATAGAAAACAATAGCCAGTTTTTATTTTGAGATGTACAATTATCAAGCCACAAATGGATTGATTGGATATCTCGAAACTTAAGTAAAAAGCTGTAATAAGCACTCATGATATCATCCTGTTTACGGCCTGCTATACCATCATGCCATATGGCGGCTAAAGGTTTCACATCCCTTGTGATTTTTCCTACTGGTGCGAATGTCTGGTTATATACTGTAAGTCTAGGACAAAAAATTACAGATTTAAATGTATCTAGTCGTGGTAACATAATTACTTTTTCTTAGTCGCTACTAAAATATATCTGTTGAGTATTCTGTTCCAAAGTTTTGTGTAAATCATATAATTCTCTTGCCTTTTTATACTTGTCATGGTGTTTTGCCCATGTCAAACATGCATTACAATCGGGTATAGCTTGCGTGCGAACATTATGGTTTGTATCAAGACTATGCAATCTGTAAGATTCGCATATTTCGCATTCCTCATTTCCTAGTCGAGCGAACGATATGTTTAGACTCTTTAGATGTGATCGGTATAACTCATAGCCCACTTTGTATTCTGGATATTTTGAACAAAAGTCAGAATACATAAACGTAATATTGATTTCACTGGGCAAATAACGACGATGAGGAGCGTGTTCACGACGATAGTGCGGTGCAGCTGGATTGAAAGATGCAATATGTTCCGTAATAATATCTCTATTAAAAGCTGGAGTCTTTACGTGCCTGCCCCGTTTATCAGTATCTTTGTCAGGATTAAGAGAATTAAGCAATATTTTATCATTTTTTTTGCAATAACCTAAAGTAGTTAAGAAAAATACTTTGCATACCTTCATTAAAACTCCATCACTCCTTTGTAAAGTAAAAGCTCTTTTTGCATTTCTCTTAGGCTCCTGACCACATTTTCTCTTAGGAACTGCTACCGTATAATTACTTCTTATAAATAATCTTCTTTCAGAATGTGTCATCATCCAATACTTCTTGTTAATATCCAAACGTTCCTCAGGAGTAAATATAGTTGAACAACATTTTGTACACTTCATATCACAGCCTGTTTTTACATTGTACTTACTTCTTCGTTCCTTTTCCTTCTCAACTAATCTATCTTTCAAGCTGGTATCATATTTCTTTCTCTTTGTGGAAGATGGTGGTGCTAAATTTACTAAATCTGCAGAAATAGAGCAATCAATAATAGATAAAGATGTACATCTTTTCTTAGGTAACCTATGTCCAATTATAATCTCTTCTGTTCTTGTGAATTCTTGAGTATGTCGTCGCGTTATTAATTTTTTGGGAAACGTTTTAGTTATTGATGTTTTCCTTTTCAATATTGCAATATTGCATGTCATAACCATATTCGGTATCATCACTAAAAACTTCGTCACAATATGGTTGGTAGTCCTTATCCTTAACGGAGTCATCACTGTCATAATCTAATATTTCTGGTATAATGCAGTGAGGAGAAGATGGCATCGGAGAAGGAGAGAGTATCGATTCGTGGCAGTATAAAAAATGTGTTTCAAGCTGTTGAGTTAATGTTTCTACTGTAAGCTTTAGAGTTTCTTCTGATTGGCTATAGTTATATGTGATTTGTGTTTCATTGAATTTTTGAAACACTTGTGATGTCATCGAGTAAGGTTCTTTGTAGAGAAGATTAACTAAATCGTTATTGTTCATGCGGACGTACATTGATGCTTTTTGGCTAATATTAGAGCAAGAGGAATTAGATGTAGATGGCATGCTGTTAGTTTCAAGGCGTTGAGCAGTTGGAAATTCCTTGTCCACCAACACACTATTCATCATAGTTTGGATCCTTGATGATACACAGGAACGTCTAAAATACAATGAAATATAAGCAGTTAACTAATGAACCAATTATACTACACATCTCTTTCGCACTAGTAGGTATAAAACAATCAACAATCGAAACAGATACCTACAACAACAATTACGATGAACTCAGAAACAGTAAGTAGGTACTTTAAAACCCTTTTACAATACGAGTAGGTAGGTACATAATGAAAACTAGCAGCACGCGTTTTACCTGTGCAGGTATTGCGGAATACATAAAAATGCATGGTAACAAGAACAGGTAGGTAGGTATTTATAAAGTTAGATAAATTAAAATCCATTAATTCGTTTTTGCTTAAAAGAGTTAGAAACATCCAAACATTCTTTCGCATTTATAATAATATAACAAATAACTATTATATTATATTATATATAACGATAAATGAAATAATAATGTTAGCTTACCTAGTTTGCCTATTTTGCGCCATTCTCGTAATTGTGGCGCCAAAAAGGAAGAGACGCGCCACGTCCGTCCGCTACGAGCACCCGAAGTGAAAAGGATGGAATTATAGCCTGAGCTGGTCAAACGCAAACGCAAATCACAAGCGGTTAACTGCTATTTAGTTTAGTATTGTCGTTTAGCTGCTCTCTAGCGATTGATATTTAGCTCATACTAATTTCAATACATAACTTAAAAGCCGCTATTGGCGTATAACTGCTTTCTAGTGTAGTTTTTCTTTATAACTGCTCTATAGTTAAGGCATGTTGTTCAAGTGGATATTTGTATGACACAATACATGAAGGTAGTTAAAGGCGCTTAGCTGCTTTTTAGTCCAGAATGACTATATGACGTACTTTTAGTTAAGTAAATTTATAAAAAATGATACATTAATTTGCCGTTAAAGTATGTTAACGTCTTTCTAGAGAAGTATTGTGACTTAGCCACTTTTTAACTAAGGAAGTAACGAAATTTATGTGGTTTAACTGCTCAGCAATGTTCTGTATCTCTAAAATTATGAATCATAGAAAAATGATTCTTATACCAAAAGATAGAGCATCGAAAGTTGTATAAGCCTACATTAAAAAGTGAAAAACGACCAACTGTGGCTTAACGGCCTTTTAGTTAGTGGACGGCAGAATTTACTACTCAACCCATTTTTACTGTTCCCTATGAGTGTTTATTTTTCAGAACTAATATTATTTTAAATTTTGGCATTGATAAGAACTCTCCTGCTTCACATAAAAAGTTTCTTGATATTTTAGATCGTTCTTGGGCAGGTTGGCTTTCGATTTTTACGGATGCGTCTTGGTTAACGAGTAATGGTTCTGTCGGAGCTGCTGTTTAGATCTCTAGGTATCGTATTACATTTAACTTTAAATGTTCATCTATCTGTTTATTCAGGTGAATAAGTGGCAAGAAGCTTGTAAATATGTCGAATCTTATAAATTAATTAATTGTATTATATTTTCGGATCCTCTTAGTTGTTTACAGGACATTTATAAATTTCCATTTCATGCCAAGGATATGTAGCACACTAATTTGAAAATTAGAGAAATTCTTTATAGATGTTATTTAGCTCGTATTGAAGTAGTTTTAGTTTGGATACCAGGCCATAGCAGCATTCAAGGTAATAAAATTGCGGATAATTTTGCCAAGCAGGCTATTGATTTGGTGCTGCAATCATACTGCAACTGTTTTTCTCGCGATTTACGTGCAAAAATGCAGTTAAGTGACAAATGGTCGAATATTTGGAATCAAACAAGAATGATCAAAGGTAGAAATTTTAGCTTAATTCAGCCTACCATACCTTCAAAACCTTGGTTTTTTAAGTTTAAAATGCTGAGAAATCGGTCACATCCACCGTAATTTGTCCACAATGAAATCATTGCTGAACCAATTTCACAGACGCAAAATGGTTGTGCATTAGCCAACAACCTTATCTTAAAATCATCTCCACCTAGCGAAAACATGTTAGAAATACTGATTTCATTGATCATAAACTTAATTACGACAAATCCCCTCCCCTTACCATCCAACGTTGCTAGTAAACTTGCACAATTAGTCTCTCTATCCAGCTCACATCATGGATCCAGTGTCCATAATGCAGTGGAACACCCAGCCACCAAGCATGCGACGAAAGAAGCATGAACTGGTTCACTTAATTTCAAGATTCCACCCATCAGTCATTGCCATCTCTGAGACATGGTTAGTCCCTGGCTCTCACTTTAGAGTGTCAGGATACTCTTGTCTGCGAGATGTCAGGGCTGACGGGTACGCAGGATGTGCTATATTAATAAAGCGCTCCCTGCTCTTTACTCAAATTCCTCTCAACTCCCACCCCCCTGACATCAACATTGTTGGAGTCAGATCCTTGGATATCTCATTCATCTCTATTTATATCCCTCATCCCAATTCCCATTTATTAATCCCTGACATACTATTATTACTTTCATCTATTCCTTCTCCCCTGCTGGTAATGGGTGACTTTAACGCCCATCACATACTTTGGGGTTCGAGTCATTTATTTATTTATTTATTTACTGGAAGACCAACAGCTATATAATATTATAACAGAGACGGTAGAAACATTATGCCAATTATAGGTCCTCACGGATAGTTGTTACATAAATTAATACTATAACTAATTGTGAACACGAATAACCGCAACGCAGTGCGTAGGAGATACCTCAATTAAATATATCAGCCAAAAAACTCTTTGCTCATCAGTAGCCTAGCGGACGCTATGCTTGTACAAAACAAATCAATATCTAAGCGTTTAGATAAGTTGTTAAAGTTGTTGCTTGCTCTCCACACATATGAATTCTGTCTATAATTACTATTGACAGCCGGCACACTTAAAGGGGGATTAAACCTCAACTGTCTTGAATGACCTAGTAAATTTATTTTATCTAACAGACCGGGACAATCAACCAAGTTAGAGGTAATCTTAAGAAGGTATGTTATATCTGTGATTTCTCTCCTCTTAGAAAGGAAGAATATGGAATTTTTTACACAAATCATGGTAATTTTTGGATTGAAATGGAGTTTTTAAACGATAACATAAATATTTAATGAATTTTATCTGTAAACGCTCAATTCGTACGATATACTTGTCATAATGATGGTTCCATATTTGCGATGCGTATTCTAACATGCTTCGCACAAAAGTATAATATCTTAAAAGTTTTAGCCTTATTGAACGATGCACATGTTCTCATTAAAAACCCTAATGATCTGGACGCTCTGGTCACAATATTTTCAATATACTCATCAAATACCTAACAATTTAGAATCATGAATAACCTCGAGGTCACGAACGGCGGAGCTTTTCACCAAGAGTTGATCTTTGAGGGTGTATGTAGTAAATATATTACTTTGTTTTCGCGAAAAAGTAACAACAGTGCATTTGGCAGGATTGAGATCTAATTTATTTCATGTCATTCTGATTTGTTTGGTCTTTCTCGCCTAGATATTTTTAATGATGTAAATCTATGTGTAGTCAATGATGGCTCTCCTACCCATAGAGTACACCCTTCCCAATATCTGAAAAGTGCTGTTGATATTTCATTATGCTCCCCATCACATGCTTCATTACTTTCTTGGAAAGTTCTCTCTTCTAAATATGGAAGTGATCACTTCCCTATCATCATATCCATCGCTAATAAGGTATCACCTCATAGCAAGCCAATCCATCTCTAAAATACAAACATTCATCTGCCGACTGGCCTTCTTACTTATCCACTCTTGACCTCAAACTAGATGCATCTCTTATAATTCCTTTAGATATTCACCCCCTTACTTCATATAACATATTTTTAGAAAGTATCACTGCCTCTGCTGATCTACATATACCTCTTAAAAAGCCTGTATAGAGATAGACCTTAAAGATTGTATAGTCTCAACACCATGGTGGGACTCTGAATGTACAGCAGCAGCATTGGAAAGAAATAATAATAAACCATTTATTTTGCATTAATATATAAGGTTTCCCACATTAACTGATATCCTGCCTCTTGGAAAAGCGTGAGCTGTGGACCAGGAGGCAGTTCTCCCTTAACCATTAGACAGTGGAAAATATTATAATATAGGTACTTAATTTCAATAGTTTACATAAAACGGTTTTTACATTAATTTCTTGTCCTATGATGTAAACGTATGTATGCGCGCATGTTTGAGAGGATGCCAGCGTGTGAGGGAATGTTTGGTGTGAAGCTGCGCGCGTGAGGTTTGGGTGTGTTTTATATGTCACGTTTACCTAATATACTATATTTAACTATATACTATAATTATATATTTAACTATTGTTATTAAATCTACACTTTACATAATTACTTAACAACTTGAAATAGAGTTTCCGTGTCTGTATAGTCGTAATTCTTCATCCAGTCTAATATTACTTGTTTCAGTTGAAAATAGCTCAATTTCTTTATTTTTAATTGTCGATCAATTTTATTATAAAGTCTAGGTGCAAAGAAAGGCAACTGAACATATACAGGGTGTTTGGTAGAGGGACCGACAAACCAAATGAGCGTGTTCGGGGGCCCACTTGGAGAAAACAAGCTGCCCAAAAAAAATCCCCGACGTCCCAATTTTTTTTAACTTTTTTTTGTGAATTTTCTCGTTTTCTCCAATATTGTACCTATTTACCACCATAACATTTGTAAAGTATGTTTTAGACCGGATGTTTTTAGTTTTTACAAATTTTACAAATGTTATGGTGGTAAATAGGTACACTTTCGGAAAAAAAGGGAAAAATCACAAAAAAAAAGTTAAACATATTGGGGGTTAAAGTTAAACATTTTTTCGGCCAACTTGTATTCTCCAAGTGGTCCCCCGAACACGCTCATTTGGTTTGTCGGTCCCTCTACCAAACACCCTATATATAATTCTGCTATGACTATGCAAAACTTTTATAACTATCAACAAGCTGCAGCGCTAGTCTTAAAAAGTTAACCTCAGAAAAGAAAAAGAATGGGTGGATTGGCTTTTGTGAACTCTTGTCTCCCAAAACCGCTTCATCTCTGGTCTGGAAATAAATAAAGAGATTCAGGGGTTCGTGTAACTCGGAAAATGTTTCAGCCAATGGACCCTTCTTCATGGTTAGAGGCCTTTTCGGATAAAATAGCCCCCCCGTATCTTATCCCTTCTCTGTCAATGAATTGAACTTAGCACTAGACGGGCTGACTGACACTTCCTCAGGTATTGACGGTATTCCTTACTCCTTTATTGTTAAATCTTCTCCTAAATGAAAACAGACCTATCTTTCCCTTATAAATATTTTTTTCGAGTATGGCGTAATCCCTAAGCAATGGAAATCTCAGATCATTATTACTATTCTGAAACCTGGCAATGACCCCTCTGATGTAAACAGTCGAAGGCCCATAGCACTGTCTTCCACTTTAGCCAAGATAGTGGAGCGCCTAATCAAGCAGAGACTTGAATGGTTAGTGGAAAGCAGGTCAATGCTGGCCAAGTCTCAATTTGGTTTCAGAAAAGGATTTTCTACCATGGATAGCCTGGGTCTGCTCACTACTGACATCTACATTGCGTTAAAAGAGAAAAAATATCTTGTTGGAGTGTTCCTTGACATTGCTTCAGCATATGATAATGTTCTGCTTCCAGTGCTCAGGAGTAAACTCACCCAGCTGAGTATACCTGAGAAGCTTGTCCGCTTCATTTGCAACATGTTGATGGAATGTTCTGTTACAGTAAGATCCTCTCATCAAAGCCTTGCCCCAAAAACTATCTGGAGACGCTTACCCCAAGGATCAGTCTTAAGCACATTACTCTACAGCCTTTACACCTTTGACTTGGAGACTTCGGTAAACAATCTGAATCCTAGACCATAGAGTAAGCAGAATGCCGGTTAAAATCAGCCTTATCGTATCTCAATGATTGGTTGTTTGAACATGGCCTATTCTTATCCGCATCTAAAAGTAGTGTTGTGGTTTTTACCATGAAGAGAATCATCCCTTCGATTGAATTACGTATAGACCAAGAAATAATCCCTCAGGCAAATCATGTAAAATTTTTAGGCATTAAGCTGGACTCAAGATTGACTTGACATTTAGATTAAATTTCACTAAAATGTGAAAAGCATGTTAATATTCTTCGTTCTCTTTCAGGAGTGTGGTGGGGCTCTCACCCATACTCTCAAAAGCTACTCTATAATGCAATAATTCGAAGTCACTTTGATTATGGCTCATTTCTTTTAAATTTGTGCAACAAGTCCGGACAAGACAAATTATTCTAAATTCAATCTAAATGCCTGCATATAATCCTTGGAGCTATGAAGTCTTTACCTATCAATGCCATGCAGGTCGAGTGTGGGGAGCCTCCATTGAATATTCGCAGACAATTTCTTGCTGATAGATTCATTTTCAAATTAATTCAGAATTCTAGCCACCCTATTATTCTTAAATTAAACCGTCTCTTGGACTTATGTAATCCAATCACTCCTGATTCTATTCTCTGCATTCTACAGTGTTTCATTAAATTCACCAAACATCCTAATCCTCTCATGCAGTTCCCCCTTAATACACTTTTTCAAATAGCTTATGAAGCTCTCATCTTCCAACCCAACATACTGTTACACTTTGGAATTGATAAAGATTCTCCTAATGCTCGTTGAGAGAATAGGGAATAATTATGAGGGATGGCATTTTATATTTACTGACGCATCGAAACTATCATCTTCTTCTTCTTCTTGTTTGTATGGCTTGTGCGGCGTAACCACAATTTTGCCAATAACAGTTAGCGGGGATAGGAAGGGCAACAAACGATGGAGAATGATCGGTAAGCAGCGAGATGATCGGTAGTTTTTCAACCATTTAACATTTTTGCATCTGAGGATACTTTATCTGATGCAACTTTTATAGGACAATACAGGACGGCACAAAATAAATACTATGTATTGAACTACAATGAAGTATACTATGTATTGAATATAATAAAAATGACTACACAAAAATGTTAGTTTCCTACAAACAATTATGATGAACTACAATTTAATTTTATTAATTATGATAAACATACTTTAAAATATAAATGTGTTTGGTAAAAACGAGTGATAGAAGAGAACTCAGATTAGCAGGGCGAGATATGAATGATGGTAACTTGTCGTACAAAGAATACCGTAATCTCGAACAACTGAAACTATCATCAGATAGTGAAGTTGGATCAGCAGTATGGATCCCTGCAGCTAGGATAAGCTTGACCTTCAAAAGCCCACCATACTCTTCAGTATTTACAGGAGAATCAATTGCTCTTCTAGAAGCCATACTTTTCATTAAATCACATAACCATCATAATTCTATAATCTTTACTGATTCCAAAAGTTGTCTTCAAGCTCTTCTTTCTAACCCTTTTCATTCCATTGCCCGGTTCCCAGTAATTCTCAGTATTAAACAATCCCTCTTTGAATGCCATAACCTTGGTCTCAACATTGTCATTGCCTGGATTCCAGGTCACTCTGGAATACCCGGCAATGAAACTGTTGATTCTTGTGCAAAAATGGCCTCTCGTATTGGATCTCTTGAACACTACAACATATACTCTCATGACACCATTTTCCATGAACCACATGCAGCCACATAATTTTCCGGAACATATTTGCAAAACATATATAGAAATTTAATGCAATTAATAAAAAAAAAATGCCCTAAAATTTACTCTTACAATTTGTAAATATTTATTAAGAAATTATAATAAAATAACATAATTTGATGCAATAATGTAAATGTGACAATCATACTGGCTTAGCAATTTTGCTAAGATAGACCATGTGGTTTCTTGAAAGTATGCTAGGAGAGAGCTCCCTGCTAGTTGTAAAGATGGGTATTTCTGAGATTTAAGGAGGCAGTTGATGTTAATTCAGATATGAAGACCTACATCTAGGTTCTGTATCCGCCAGACCCCTACAGGTCCATACTATAATAAGTTAAGGTTAAGGAGCATATAATTCACCAGTGAACTAGAATGAGATTGGTTCTGGATTGATGTGGGGATGCAAAGAGTGAGTGTGAGAATAGTAAGGTTTTTTTAATAAATGCGAACTTACTATGCTAACTTTTGTACATTTGCTATGCCTCAACTCAAGATAATTAAGTCTTTTAGTTATATCAAGTGTAACATTTCTATTTAATCAAAGTCAAGTCACACTGCCATAAATTTGTCTGTCCTTAAATCACTGTCATGTCTAAGTCATGCAAACAATTTCTCACCATGACACCTGCCACTCATGAACCGAACCAGAAATACTCAAAGAGAAAGTTGGGATGCCATCAGCAATCTGAAAACTGGTATTATGGTATGCAGCAACAACATCCCTATCGAAATCATCAAACCTTGTGGACATCTTTCATTTTATCTGCAATAAAATATGGCAATCTGGTACCTGGCTACTGAGTGCACTCACTCCCTCTTTATCCCGATAGCATCCCAATCCCAATTCGGTATGCTAAAAAAAATTAACCTATGCCAATTCCGAAACCATTTCGAGATTTTATGTTACAAACCCTTATTTTTCTACTCTGACCTTTTAAAACGATAAGATGCCATTTATTTTAACAAAAAACGATGAAATAATTCGACTTTCATTGACCTCTAAATGACGTCACTTTTTTGCACTTTTGTTTTGATTGAATAGAGACTTACGAATTAGTAGGTGTCACTGTCAAGTGTTCTAGTTTCTTTTTTTTTACTCGCGTGCTTTTCTTGGCTCCTCAACGCAACTACATATTTGTGCAAAAAAGTGACGTCATAGGATTCAAATTTTCAAAAAAATATTATAAAATAACTACTGAATATAAAACAAAAATATTGAAATTAGTTTCTTATAATGACCTAATCTACGAAATAAAAATATAAAAAAAAAACTTTACATACCGAATTGCATAAGAAGGGTTCAACAAGAAAATGTAACTACCACCTTATTGCCCTTAAAGCTTTGGCAAACCGCAGGGGTGTGGCGGGGCTGTGGCGTTGCGCGTCCTATTTTGGAGTTTTTATTTACTATGGAAGGCATAATGTGTCGTCATACAGAACACGCCAAAGTTTGTCGAAGTCTTTTATGTTACTGTAGCAAAATCTTACTGCATATTCTTAATGAACGGCTTATCAAAAGAAATAGCCCAAGAACAAGCAGTTTTCGTTATAGGAAAAGGGACAGGAGGACAGATTCTGATTGTACGACAGGTTATAGAAAAAGCCAGAGAATTCAACTTCCAAAAGTCCAAGGACTTTCCAAAATCGTTAGATTCTGTTAAATGGCCACTGCCACACGAAAACTCTCGAAGAAATGGTAGTTCCAAAACATCAACAACCTAAGAACTATGAATACAACATAGCCTTAGTAAAACTAGTCAATGCCACTTTGGGTATATATTGCATTGCAATGCCGAAAGCTGGAGTCAGACCGGGATGCATCCTATCCCCTCCGCTGTTCAATGTTTACTGAAACAATCACACTTGAAAGTTGAACTGCTGGTGTAGGTTCCTATCGGTAAAAAAATATTCATCAGAAAACCAAATTGATGAAAGTAGACAGAAACACTGCTCAGGATACAACCGAGTTAACAAACTGTGTAGTGGTTCCATCGTATGCGCACTTAGGTTCTCTGGTGACCAATAATGGAGGCTTAAAAGACGAGATAAAACGGCGCATCGCCTTCGCACGGTCGGCCATTGACAAACAGTCGAAAATATGGCTACATCACTAGGACTACCAAAGTCCGGTTAGTGATAATCTTAATTCTTCCCATTTTTTTATATGAAGTCAAGATCTGGACTGTCAAATAAAGAGAGCGTAAAAAGATCGATGCGTTAGTGTTGAACGTAGCAGTGTAGAATATTTGCTTTAGTGGAAGCATTCTGCACACCATGAAACCTTATCTCTTCTGTCCACTGTCTAAACCACTTCCAAAATTAGCCAAGTCTCCTATTTAAGTATTGATGGTCATAATCATAGAGTTAACCTAGTTTAACATATGTAATATCATAAAATATATTATTTTAGCTCAAATCGAAAGTGACGCCGGCACAAAGTGGTGTAGAACGGAGAGCAACTGTGGGACGCCACTCGATGCACTCTTCTCCACTTGTACATGTGCCTGTTACTGCAACAGTTACATCCTCAACTTATAAGAGTGATTTGCCGTCATCATCACAAGTAAGTAGCTAGTTAAAACAGTTCATTTATTACTATCAGATAACCTAGTTTTTATTTAGAGTAAAATACCTAAGTTAAAAAAAAAGTATTGATACAATAAATGTATGTTACCCATGTCAAGCATTGCACATAGTGTAGATATTTCATGCCACCAACACTAAACTAACTGCATACATATATATATTAGTTTAATGTAGTTGGTGACACTGAACTAACTATTCAAATTGGTTTCAGTGGAATTTAGCTAAAGTTATTTTTTTAGTTGTAGAACTACAAATTTCTTACTCTTCTCTTCTAATCACCAACCATATTCTAAAAGTTTACTTTCATTTCTCCTGCAGTTTATGAAACTATCATGTAACAGATACTGGCAAATGCGACACTCAAAACAAGTCGCAGAGGCCATACACAAAGAATCTAATCTAAATATATTCCTTTCTTTTATTTGCAGTCATTCTATAGCAGCTTTAACGAGTTGTTAACAAGTGATGAGCACAATCCGGTGCTGAACCCGTATCTCTACAGCAGTGAGCTCAGCACACCGAAATCACTGGATTCATTTGATTTACGCCCCGATACTGAAACTGGTACATATATTAATGGTATCTTTTAAAAAACTGCTTTATTACTAGGTGGGGTTGTCTTATCCAAAAAAGTATACAGTGGATTACGGCTCCTGAGAGAAAAACTGAGTTCCAGCATTGTGAATGTAATGAGCTGTCTCTGCTGCGTTTTAGCCTTCCTATTTGCAGGATCCTTCAAATAAAGTCCATAATATTTTGTGTAATTAACTGTATATGATGGCTCCAGTGTCCTAGAGGGGTTTGGGTTTTGGGGTTTTATTATCGTTACTTAAAAACATGCCAAGAGCTAAAGGTGTGTCGTTTCATGCGCAAGAAAGATACTTTTTACTCCACAGTGTAGATGGTAGTTCAGGTTGTAGTGACCCATGATGGTAGTGGTAACAGAGTCCCGTGATGAGGACCACAAGTAGGCTTAGGTCCAGCGATTGCAGGTTCCTCTGCTTTCGTTCCTACATCTATTTGTGCTTAAGATGCTTTTGGCCTAGGAAGGCCGTTAAAGCACAAGCAAGTTCTAACGTACAAGAGTGGGAAATAAATTTATATTGTTGGTAATTATTGCGTTTTTAACCATAAAAGGTCAGAGATTAATTACATAAAATATTATGAGCTGATTTCTTCATTAATAACATAACCCTACTAGTAATAGTCGAAGTTAGTTTATTGATGTTGAACTACATACATCTAAAGTGCTTATATTATATATTACACAATGTGTTCTTTTTATTTCCAGATCTACAAAGTTTTTTGACATCGGAGTTGGGTTCAAGTACATTCATGCCATCAATTTTAGAAGGGACTACTGTGCCTGCTGATACATTCACCATGATTGATAACAAGATGCCTGTCACTGAAACTAAACGGGCCGCGAGCGACAGTAAGCGCTCGAAAAAAGAACATAAAACAAATGAGAATAAACCCGTTAGCAAAACAAAAGATGATACTATTTCACATTACACTGTGTCCACACACACTGGTAGTGCCAAAATTCAACGGAATCGCAAGAGAACGACGGGGATCGGCAGTTTAAGTCGAATGCCTAAAACAAAACCTGCACCCAAACAAGAGAAAAGTAAGCATGGCATGTTTTGCAATATAACCCTATATTTCACTTATACATAAATACTAGTTGACCCGCCTGCGGGTTCGCTCGCTTGGCCTCGCGGGATACGGCGGCTTTAAAATAGAAGTAACCTTTATTATTCAATAACTTTGATATTTGGGAACCGATTGACATGAAAAAAAACTAAGTAAAAAATAAACACTTACTGTTAAGTGACGCTTACCACTATATATTAGTGAAAACCGCATCTAAATCGGCAGTTGCTGAGATTAGTGTGCACAAGCGCACAGACAAACAGACAAAAATTCTAACAAATATATTTTTTTATTCTATTTCCGTTTATAAATTATAAATTCCGTCTCAATAATATATTTCCTCATAAGATCTTCCATGTACAGACAGCGACCCGTCACATTTTTATTATATGTATAAATATAACTGCCGCCACTATTTCCATTTTCTATTTCTAGTTATACAAACGCAATAACATCATTACTGTGTAAGTTTTTAATAAACCTTTATAAATCAACAAGATGTCAATTAAAAACATAACATTGATGATGGTAGTTTTGTCAATAAGGAATGGCAGTGAGTCCACTAGCGTTATCAATTGAATACCTTGACTGTAGCTCACAAAGTCTTCTACACCCAGGAATGTAACTCACCATGAAATATTTATTTCTATAAATATATATTTATTATTGTATATTTATAGATAATATATATTAATATATATTTATTATTTATTATTGCATATTTATTTCTACAAATGACCCGTCATAAAATCGTGTAAATCTTTAGTACCTAATACCTAGGATGTGTTGATTTAAAATTTTTTAAATGACAATCTTTATTGCTATTTTAAGTTTTACTTTGTCTATGAACCCCATCAGGTTGTACTTTTTTATAATGGCAGGGCAAACTCAGTTTATTTCTTGTATCTGCTCTAAATAGTCTGTGCTAACGGCTAGAGTCCCAATGAGTATGAAAGTTATATTGATTGCTACATATTCGTTTACTTTTGCTTTTTTCAGGTACCATCTACGACAATGATATATTTAGCCTTAATAAACAATCTAAAATGAACACCTATGGCAAATCCAAAAATAGCACTATTGGTCTATCAAGATTCGGATACACTGCTTTGGAAGCAAGGCTGCAGCTGATTGAACCCACTCCATCTGGGGAAGATCCTTATCAAATTGGCGAAGCTGAAATGCGGGAACAATCTCCTATACCAAAACTTATTTTACAAAAACCTAGTCAAGACAGGACAAGAGTGTCAGTTGGCGGGGTAACTTCGACGATCACCTCTGTAACAGGAACGCGCCGAATTTACGATACTATGAGTTGCACAACGACAGGGGCAACCAAGAGCAAACGCGCCAAATACTCCACAGACCGCTATAGTACATCCAATATGCATGTCCAGAGTAAAAAAGATTCTGCAAATATATCATTTGATGATGAACCTGAGCTAGACGTTGAGAAAACTGATAGTGAAAGTGATTGGCGGATTTTCACAACAAGCAAGCCGAAAGAAACGAGCCTTTGTGACTTTTCTTATGGAGAAACTTCGGCTAATTTAGTGAATGTACCATTGGACATCACCAAAATGGAATTTCCGGACCTTTTTGAGCCGGGCCCTGTTAATGCAGATAGTGTCGAGATAGAATCAGCCACGGAACAGAACGTTTTAGAAAAAAACAAAAAGCGGGCATCTAGAACTACCAGCTTAGCAGGGCCACATAAACAGGTTAGTGTTTGTTCAACGTCATTACTATTAAGGAAAGGTTACACTGGCCAACACACATTTTAAAGTCTGAGTAATGCATGTCTCCTTTTTATTCCTTTTGAAATATAAGACATTTTAGGCTAAACCGAAAACGTTTGCTTTTGTAGCTAAGTTTACAAATACAATATGAATAATTATTGTGCTTTTTTTCATATATACTTATGTACAGTATTACCAGCCTGCATCATCCCTCTGCTGGACAGATACCTAAGTTCCTTCTTTTCAATTTGGCTTGTTTTGTTGTATTGCTTGTAGTTGCGTTACGTTAAGAACTTTTAGGTTATCATGGAAAAAAGATTGGTATAATGTCAGTTCAATCCTAATACTGGAGGGCGAAATCATTAATAGTGTTTTTAGAATAAACCTGTTAGGAATTGTTTTTATGAACTTGATTATAAAAAAATAAGTTCTGCTAAGACTGACAAATCTTTGACTCGTCGTCATAATCAACCGCGATACTCTTATTCCATTGCAGAAAATTGGTCTCGCACTTAATGTCGCAATGAACAGCTATTTTGTCAAATGCATCCATCGGTTCCTCTCAACTCTCAATGTCGTCGGTCCAAGTTCCAATTTAGTTGGGAGCCTATCCTCGTCTCTTAGCTTATGATTGCCACTTGAGGACCTCTCTTTTCTACTAGTCAACAGTGAAAGGAGGTTAAACAAACGACTAATCGGCGTACACACTTCCATTTTAATAATATTTTGAAACATTCAACAAATCATCTATCACCACGCATGTGAAACCGCAGAGCGCAGCTACTATAATATAAGGATGCTGCCGGCCATTACGTTAGTTTAGTTATTGGAAAGAACAGAGGTTCAAAAATGTACGCGGTTGCATTTCAGGACTAGTGGGCCTAGCACGAATAACTACGGAAATGAAACATAACGTATCGTTGACGTGAAGCAGTACAAACTGTCATTTATTGTGGAGAACTGTGACGCAGATAAGTTATAGTTTGTACACCAAGGCGTGACGCGTTAACGCTAACGATACGAATATTTTTCGGAAATTGTTTGTGCTACGGCCTCTGTACAGTACAGTGCTATAGTTAATAAGCGTAAGTACCCATTGCGCTATAGAGAACGTAACACTTTCTGTTGTGAACTAGTACGTAATGAAGGCCGTTTCGGCACATTCGGCTGGATTGGTAATTGCTAACTTTTAAACACGCTTTACAGCTGCGTAAAAAACCCAATTTAAGCAAAATATTACATACATACGGATATATTTCGGCGAGTCTGCATTGAAATTACATAACTTTATTTGATCATCCCCATTTTAAGATCGGACTACCAGAAATGCGTCAATTTGCCATTGTTATATGGTAGATCTACCGCCTGTACGGATGGGATATTTTGATTCCACATTTATGCAATGCCAAGAACCAGAATTCATTCTCTGATCATAGATGTGTCAAAAGTTACACTTTTTAATTTTTCAAATCATTAGTTGCCTTAAAGATACATCTTGCACCGCATCATCGCCTAAAATCAGACGCGATACTGATCAAATGCAAGCCTAATTGAATATTTATAAAATGATGGATTATTCCCTTCTTCTAGAATAGGTTTAACGAGCAGTTTACAGGTCATCATAGGGGTGGCGATTAGTGCAGCTTACGGCTGCACTAATGGTCATTGCTTCTTGATTCCATCTTCGCTTTCCATCAGGCGTGAGGGACACTTTGATGAAAAATTATAAAAAAAAGCTAGCTCGTTCATAGAACATACAACGTATTGTTTAAGTACCTACTTGTTAGAAATGAAGTGAGCTTGGCACTACGATATTTTAATTTTTTCATTAATTGCCTTTAAAGTACTTTTTTCGGCGTAGACTGACGAGACTGAGATGGCGTGCGTCTGATGAGAACCAACCACCACGCCTGCCCATACCAGTTGTAATGCCACCCGGAGATATCAGTGGAAATTTTGCGTGGTAATGCGTTGCGCTCATCACCCAGAGTCATTGGTTTTTAAATTACATTCGACAGTAATTTCTATTGCTGAGTGCCTCTCATGCCCTGACAATGTAATGTATATTGCGGCGTGGCAGATGATTTGGTGCTGCGGTAGCGCATACTTCGATGTTATCTTTCGTAAGAGGTTTAGTAGACCAAGTATAAGTGGATATTCCTCGCTTGTTATGACTAATGCAGTATCGAACAAAAGTCGCTGTATTTGCATACATATGACCGTCATAGAGCTTTAGAAGTATTCAAATTATCAACGGGATAATTACCATGTATATTTTTTGAAAGTTTCCGATATTTCGGCACTGTTGCAAGCGCCATGATCACCGATAAACTGAGGAATTGCGGGTCGGTAAATGTTTACGAGCAGACGAAACGGTCTACCCTCTTCCGTACTCGTTTGTTATGCGAGGAAATATTGGAAACTCTCAGAAAATATACATGGTAATTATCCCGTTGATAATTTGAATACTTCTAATGACCATGATAGTTTAAAAACTTACGTAATAATGCTGTTGTTGTTAAGCGACGAAGTCATGATTTAGAAGCTGAATTATTATTAATTAATTTATTCTGTTCATAAATTAATATTTAAGGTAAGGTAACATATTTCATCTGCGATCATGTATTTCGTTGGCCTCTTCATGCAAAAGCATTAGTTAATCATTGAGATTATAAACTCTGCGAATAAAGATTTTCAAAAACAGCAATTTATAACATTTCGTAATCTTTTAAGGTACCGTTTCTTTACTATCTTATTGTCATTAATTTTATGTGTAGTTAGTTTTTGTTATAACTTTTCTATTATTACAAGTGCTATGCAGTCTACAAAAGCAAACTATAAAAAAATAAATTTTTATACGTTTTGTTCGATATGCGTATTTGATATTTATTAGCCAACTTACAGAGATGCAATAGGGTATTTGACTGTATTAAATATGGCTTGAATACCAGCTATAGTAAAAGTTAATCTCTTGAAATAACTGTCAATTATCGTAACTAGTTTGATATGTATTGAAATTATATAAATAAATTTGCCTGATAAAATGAACCAGAAAATAAGTTGCACTGGTATTTAGATATTCACAATGACAAGAATGGGTTTCAAATAATATAGGTATAGCTTTAGAGTAGGTTTTAAAATTTTATAGTAGTAGTATTTTAAATTTGGTCTATTAAATTTTACTAAAAACGTTTACAAGGTCTTATGCCCGTTTTTACTAACATTTTAGGTGACGCGTTAGCCAGTTAGGTAACAGTTAGTTGTACAAAAATGTCACCTATGTGGCTTAGGTATCACCTAAAATGTTGGTGAAAACTGGCATTAGACTTACAACACATTGCCATGGTAATAAATCTTTTCCAGACAGGGCTTTTCTTTGATTACAACTTACCACTCTCACTTACACGTCAACATTACTTATGTTTTGAAATTTTCAAACGTAGTTTTAATATTATATGACTAATTTCCACTACATTTTTAGGAAACAGTTTCGGAAACGAAACGTGGTTCAGAGAGCAAACGCGGAAGAAAACGTGCGCATTCTACGGCCGCTTCAGTTAAACGCGGCGATAGCACGCAACAGAAAGCTCCAGCTAAGCCTAGAGCACGCCGAGGTAATAAGGAGAAACGAACCAGCCATGTGCATTATTTTTAAATTAGTATATAGATGTAGTTGAATAATATGTACATATACTTACTAGAAAACAAAAAAAAGCCATCACTTTTTATCATTAAAGCGTTACGTGGTAAGAAGACACCAGTACCAGGAATGACGACGAAGAAACATTACCACACCTGCATGGGTGATCCGGACCTATCGTGGTATTTCGGCGTCGACCCCGATATCAAGAAAGAAGACTGCGATCCTACTGATAACACGACTTCCAATGTTGAGGTATGTATCTTGTTTCTTAAACAATGACACCTCAACGGTAGTAAGGCTCAGGCAACCTAGCACTAACTAAAGCCTGAGCTTTCGGTGAAGGTAAAATGAAATTAAAACGATATTAAAAAAAAATATAGATTATATATGTAATATATTTAATATGTTTTAATAGCCACTTTCGTTTGAAAAATGTTTTTGGTAGAGATGCAGCGTGCACCACCCTCTCTCCCGTTTAAAATGCAAATAGGAAGTATACAGATTAAGCAACACACAAAACAACCCCAACAACCAAAACCGATTCGACACGTGTTTCGCCGCTACACGAGGCATCCTCAGGAAATGTTGATTCGTCAAGCGCTAGACCGACAGATACGGGCACTCTCTAAATTAGGTCCTGCGGCTAATATTGAGACCATCGCTATTCTAGGGTTTGTCTTCCTGTCTACGGCTGCACATCAATTTGTCATTAGCTAAAAGATAGAAAAAAACCCTAACCCTGCGTTTGCACGTGAGACCCTAAAAAACACTTTGTTTTAAACCTATTTTGGCAACGCGACAAAGCCCTAACATTGTTTTGTAAAATTTTACACGCTCTGAGCAATATTAAACGTTTGCTAATTTGTGTTTGATTTAATTTTTCTCGTCTATAACACGATCGGGAGAATTTTAAATGACTTATATTATATGATGAACATATTAATTCTATATTTATTTTTAAAATCACTAATGCAATAATTAACTTTAGAAACGAAATTTTTACCATGTATTGTATTTCATAACAGCTCTTGCTATTTCAGCACAGTTGCATGCGCCATTTCCACGATTAAACTGAAGTATCGAGACTATTAAGTATATATAAAAAGCTTTTAACAAATACATTACACGTTAAACATCCCTTTTTTAAAAATTAATTTTGAATGTGTATTCCGCACGTGTATCGATCAACACTTTTAATCATGTGCGAAAGTAGTTTTAAAATGGTATATCATAAAATAATGACATTTTAAAATGCGATGCTCCTAATCGGTCCATACTTTCATTGCAATGTTGGCTGCAATGGTGTTGCCAGCAATGACAGCATTACAATGTAATAACAATATGGTGAGTATTGTCTGGCAATATAGCCAAACATACCAAGTATTTTGCCCTCACTTTAGTTTTAATTGTATGTGTTCATGTGTAGTTAGGTGTACGCCCTGTAAACGAATAATCTGTAATATTGGTTGGATACTCCGGCCACGTTTTGTATAGGCGTATAAGGTACTTCATGCGTGCATCTCTTTATGATGTAGGTAACGGAAGTTTGCTCACAATGACGCGATTAGTTGCTACATTTTATGCAATCTGGTGGTATTTTGTTTAGTTATGCTTTAAAGGTTGATAATTTAACCGTCTGACACATAAATAGGGCCCTAGGTTCTAAAAGCGTCTAGGTAACTTCTATTTCTTTTAAGATATGTTTCCGACCGTTGGACAATATTGGACTCGTTTTTTTACATATTTCATTGGTGATGCTATTTATTAGATTAGTATACATTTAAAGCTAATTTGTCCTATAAATTATTATAATATCTCAAACATGTTTAGGACATAATATCTTCATTAAACTTTTTAAAGATATACAATACTAACATTGTAAAGATAACATGAGGGTCTTATCTATATCATTTCTACAATACTGTCTGAATATATTAAAAATATGAGAAAATAAAACAGAAAACTCTTAACTCCATCGTATGTAATCTACTCATCAGTACTGAACATCAAGCAATTCGTACGGCATTGCTTATCGAAAAATCATAGCAAATTTTTTAGGAAAAAAAACAAATGTAGACCGACTTCTACACCTATTTAAATTCTCTTTATATTTTCAGCGTATGTATTTGTTAATTTGTTTCGAGAAGTGCTGAATCAATTTCCATAAAAATAATCATCAAAATCAATTTTATTATTGGCGAAATAACCGCGGAACAAACATATAAAGAAACAATTCCATTAAGCGGTTTTTAATTAAAAAATTGCGTATCGCTCATTAGTGACGTGATCTGAATCGATCCATATACACAAACTAAAAAAAACTCAGTTCTTAAACTAAATTGTTTGTTAGTATTTGTGCTAACGCTACTTTTACTTGGTTGTCGGTGTAAGGTTAATCGCACGTCCCGTCCTATTATTTGAAATTCGATATAGTTTTTGTAAACAATATATAATATTGGTGTAAAATAGTACGAAGTAATTAAAAAAAACAGAAATACTTAACTATAAACTTTACTCAAAGAGACGACACGTGACCAAAGTGCTCGCCTATATTTTCTTGAAATATTCAGCATCGCAACAGTGGCCTCACGTTTCCTTTAATGTCGCCAAACATACAACACCGTTCATCGATCGCAGAAAAATTTACAATATACATGTGACTCGATATTCTTTCATCATCATAATCAGCCCATTTTGTTCCCACTACTGGGACGCGAGCCTTCCTCTCAGAGAGAGGGCCATAATCCACCACGTGGGCCCAGTGCGGTTTGGTGGATAGTTTAGTGGCCAACCCATGTCGATTCAGGCCGCCCGAAGGGCCTCGACATAGCCTAACGACTGTTGTCCTATGACAATCAACCGGGACCGACGGCTTAACGTGCCCTCCGAAGCACGGAAGCGCTCAGATGAATAATGCCACTAGCGGTCACCCATCCAAGTCCTGACCGCAGCAAGTGTTGCTTAACTTGTTGATTGGTTGAGATCGCTAGGTCGAGCTCCCCTACGAGCGCTTTGATATTCTTTAGTATCTTTTAAAAGCATATTTGTCAATTTCATAAAATATCTATTATACAATGTGTAACAGAAAGGTGTAGTAATACTGAAAGGTTTGCCTAATATAGGTATACGTAGTCCGGATTCACATGGCAAAGTGTCAAATTTTATATTGCAATTGTTTTTCATACAAAGTTATAAAAGTCCAAATTTTTTAGAACCCTTACTAGACATGCCTATTCTTGGACTTCATTGGGGTCAATGCGATCTCATTCAGTTTCGTCACCCTATCCTGCATTCGCCCTCTCAACGCGCCGCACCCCAGCCCGGGCCCCGCTTAGGCCCTTTGTTTACCTAGTCTACGTTCTAGAGGTCATTGACGTCTTTGACCTAGTGTTTCAGGCATGAACTTGATTGAGTATTAGAAAAACTTATTGTTGTATATTTGAAGTAAATACATTTTGGATTACCTGTGACATACTAATTCCTTGTGTTTAGTTTTACTCATTCGCGATCGGGGATTATACCTACTCAAAATATTCGAATGCGAAGCAAAATTTAAGTTTTTCAATGTATAAATATCTAGTATTTGATTCTCGTCGTTGCAGGTACCACGATGGCGTGAAAAACCCTACACCAGTCTTTACAGTTTGGAAGGCACAGAAAATTTGGATGACAAAGTCTTCGAAAAACGGCACCAAAAATTGGAAGCCGAGGAGCGGAGGCAACTCAGGTTAAATTTAAATCTACTAATACTACGAATAAATAATGAGTCAGGAAATTCAATTCAGAACACATTCCACACAAAAAGTGCCCCTTCAAACCAAAACGACATATAATTCCAAATACGAATTACTTCAGAGGTTACAAATCGACATGTTCGGTGATTGGTTTAATTTCCTTTCAATAAATGAATCGGAGCAAGTCAATAATAAAACAAAGTTATTGGACAATGTTTATTATTGAATATTTTTTGTGTTTTGGCTACTTTTTACAATTCGAAGAACTCTATGTCTCGCGAAACATGATTAATTTATTAAGTTCTTGTCTAGACATTTCTAATTCGTGGTCAACCATGTTAATCTCACAATTATTAATATTATTACTCAGAACATACACTTTACTAGAGTATTGTGAAACTTGTGTTCCTTAAAAAATAAACCAATGACAGAGTTTCTTTATTTGCAATGTAGTGAAGACAGATTCTGAAAATATCAACGACTATACATTTAACGAAACAAAGATGTAATGGTCGTTATTCGCCAAGCGACTGTTTTTCAATCCAATACCGTTATTATCAATTATTTTTGAAAAAACATTGTGTGGCATTATTGACAGATTAATGAGCAACTCCGGTAAATTCCTTAAAAATTTGCATAAGGTGAATTTTCATTGCCATTAAAAATTAAACATGCTTTAATTCGACCAAACAATAAACAGTTCTTTAATGCTATAGTTATTAACCTACATTAGGTACATTACATACCAGCTGTAGGTAATCGTTTATTATTGTTAATAGTTCATTTTCTGAAGTATCTCTCAAAGATGTTATGTTTATTCGGGACAAATCATCTGCATAAAGTAGCTTAATATCATATTTGATGTAATGATAATAGAACAGGAAGTATGTACTGTACAAACTGCTGCAGTTTTGTGTAACATGTTACATATACCATTTTTTATAATTTATAAATATCATCTCGAAATGAACGGAGTATACTGTGCTAGTTTTTACAGACATCCAATCAAACTCTTGTCTTTCTAACTTACGTGCAGCTAGGCACTTATTTCGCATTGAATCGCTGTTGTAAATGAACATTTTATCGAGCTACATTTCGATATTTAAATCTGAAGAAAAAAATACATTCTAAATTAGCTCAAAAATAGACTGGCTTTATTTTGCATAGTATTGGCCATGTCGGTCGCATTTGACCATATTTGCATGTACCTAACTACGTATATTTTTGCTACTTATTACTAGTAAAAGTTATCCCGCTTGAAAGAAAAATGTCCGACTGATGACGTACAGAACACGACTTTTGTTTGGGTCCGTGTTTGAACGCAGTTACATTTCCTGACTATTACTTATTCGTAGTACTAATACTAAAAAACTTCTATGCATGTTTCTATCTACATATATGTAAAAGGCCGAGTTTCTACTTCTAGTCTATTGGCATCTACTGAGAGTACACTTAAAGTCAAATTTAAAAAAGAAAAATATAACTCAAACAACAGTTACGGATGGATTATCTATCTAGTCCAAAGGAGAATGCCCAAAAGCAGGTCCCCTTTGTGTCGGAGTGTCCGAACAAAATATTATTCTAAAATAAATTTTTTTTTTCTACTCATTTGTCGATCACGTATTTTTTTTTCAATCCCGGCACTAAAATTTATTACTTAGAGCTACTATTTTGATAAATTATATATTTCCGGTGATATCAATACTACCAACCACAGATTCAATAATGTGCACTGCAGTATATCCATCTTCAAGTTATCAGTTAGTTAAAGTTCCCATTCTTTTAGTCAAACTAAAATCAATTTTAAATAGCTGTATTTGAATCCGTTACTATTTCGTACAAGTTGTTATATTAGTTTTACCTTTTATCAAAATGGTAGCAACATACCATACCGATGGTATTGACGACTATTCTATGGACTAAAAAGTTAAGTATCTCGATACTGTTCATTGGTGTCTAGAATGCAACGGAGATCGGTTACCAGCTTACAGCCGGTATGCCACCTGGCATTTGTGGATGTACCATAGTAGCAAGCAAAACAATGTTATAATAAATGTAAGTGGGTGGAAAACATATTTGATGCAATAAAGATTTATAGTAGCCACATACTGTGACGGCGATGGTATACAATGGCAGCTTTTGAGTCCAACGCGTTCTCTACATGAGGAGGCCCAAGTCGGAAAAAGGGCTGCTCGGCCGTCGAACAAAAAGCGCTGACTAAAAACCCCGCGATACATTTGAAAATAGTGTATAAGCATAAAAACGTTTACACATTTCCACATACGATACACAGTGTATATTCAGAGACAGTTTATAGATTAACGAATCTAACTCTGGCTACGTGACTCTTTAGTTGGGTATCTCTAAGTAAGCGGACCTAAGTGTGATTATTCAGTATTTTCTCTTTATATCATGTTTTTTGTTAGCGCATAGAGGTGACATGTAAATTATTTTCAGATAAGTAACACTTTAAAATTATAAATGCGAAGTTTTGTTTGTAAGTAAGTTTTGTTTTCGTGTCATACTGCAATTGTTGAGTTTGGATGCAACTTGGAAATGACATAGCTTATTCCCATGAATAACATATTGGGTATCTTCATTCAAAGAAAACAATATCGCAGGATTAATTAGCCCGAGTTCAGCAGTGCTACTGTATCTAAGTTGCAACCAATAAGTTTTTACAACTCCAGTAAGAAAAAATGTTAGTAAGTTGATGACTGGAGCTGACAAAAGTAAAGCCGCAATTTTTTTCGATTATAATCAATATTTGTTTGCAACTGAGATACATAATAGCTCTGCGGGGCGCAAATAAGAATTAAAAAATAAGAATGATCCTTAGAAATATTACATTTCTATACAACGAGGTGTGTTATGTCGTGTGTGTTATCATCTTTTTAAGATTAATCGAATATTATGGATATGTTGTCAGTTTTGTTGGCGTTCTTGCTAGCGTATTATTTAAGTTTGCAAAGTGAAGTATTAATATTGAAATTGTATACCTGCAATGCGTGGTTTAATGTGATATTTTTAATTATATTTCCGCTTGCATTTTATTCCTGAATTCATCTGCGACTTACGACAACGACGTGATGAATGAAATGAAATGGTATGAGTAAAGTTGCGATTCTATTGGTTTACATTGCTTATTGTATTTAGTCTAATCTTGCAGTGATTGCCGCTGTCCAAATTTGATGGCAGCATAGCTGAGACGGTAGAAGAGAAGAAGAATCTACGTACATGTGTGAACAACAAACATCTCACGCTGGCACCTCAAAAGTATTCCCATAAAGTTGACGATCACTGATCTTTCTTTGATAAGCTGTTGTTTTAGAATCCAGCTCGATAACAATCAGATATAGTTAATAGCCGTGGAAATCTATTCTTTTTGATATTGCATTGTTTTCGTCCGATCTTTCCAGATCAGGTTTGTAGCGGAGATAAATCAAACATTTTGACTTTGATAATACAGTCATCACAACTTTTAAAATATCTGATGAAAATGTTCAATGGCCTCATGATATGACATTTTAAAGTCATCACGACTTTCGTACTAAAATATTACCGATATATTCTTGACAACACATACCTGGGAGATTCACATTGCTGGCGTACACTACTGGACTCTTGATCACTTTGATGAACGTTTCTATACGCGTTTGGATCATTGCTTGCTGATTGCTAATTGATGAAATAGCGTGCATGTTTCTGATGTTTCGTTTCCGGTAAAATGGCTTAGGACGAGCGTGTTTATTTCAGATGGCACATGCGGCGTGTTCGTGAGCAGAGACACGTAGAGAGGCTGCGGCAAAGGCAGCGCGATCCTTGGGGTCCTAATACTTCACAGCAGCACTCCCGTGGCGATTACACCGTGTGGCCACAGCCGATACGCGACTTGCAGTACATCGAGATCACAGATACACTTCCGGTTAACGCTTTCGGTGACGAGCTGCCTGATCTACCAACCAAGTGAGTAACCTTGAGTAGGAGCGATCATATAGGCTAGTTTCAGGTGGCCATCGTGTCGCAGTTTTGCTGTTGTACACTGCCGTCTCGCAATGGATAGTCAAAATCGTATTACATAAGCACCGACGCCCTGTAGTGACTGTCTTATAGTGACATGTTCAGAATTGTCCGTAAAACTAAATCTTGTGACTAATTGTATTAGAATGATTTAATGCACTAACACCTTCAAATAAAAATGTGCAACGCTCAGGTTTGGAATTATTTTTATATTATTTTCCACAAATACAGTTTCATAAATTTACACCGCACCAACATAATGGACTGAAATCAGTTGTCCCACTAAGTATGTATTTACGATGTATGAGAATTGTATCGCCTCGCGGTCAAATGTACACTGACTAACGTCACATGTTCCGGGGAGCTTTTATAGCAGACTGAGTTCCCGGCTACGCCAATGCTTTCCCAACAACCCTTTATGTTTAATAAAAACTTTCTGTTACTAATAATGACGCTTGCCGTACAAGCACACCCAAGTCAAGTTTCTAATATGTACGCAACAGTTTCCAACTTTTACTTTTCTTTACCAATCAAAGTTTCTGGGTTTGTACGGTTTCACGTCGTCATAAATATATTAAATGATTAGTAAGAATTTTATTATACTTTTCTAACGAAACACATTTTTACCAAGAGCAATCGTTACGTAAGTAACGAATTTATCAGAATATCTTTTGATATCTGTGTTTCCCAATGATTGACCACTTATTTAAGAATATGGACAAGACAAAGGCTATGTCAAATGTCCATGTTGTGCCTAGGACTTAGATAGGCAACGCCTACCGCAGTTTTCAAAGTAATTGATGAATACGTCTAGCGAGGACAAAAAGTCCAACTAGGCAGATCGAACTTCGAGAAAGAGAGGCTCCTATAGGCTAGTTTCAGGTGATCGAATCCAACTCGGCTGTGCAGCGTTTCGGAAGCTTCGCAAAGTCTTCTTGTCCAAAATATTTCAGTGCTCCAAGACCAAAGTCTTTCACGGTGTCATGTATGTTACCAGCGATGACTTTAAGGCACTAAAACGTGGTCTCTAAGTAAGCGCAAAGTCGCACAATGAGCTATGGAATGGCTCGAGGTTTTGGGTAGATCCGTAGACGAACGTAATTCACCGACAGTCTAGAGGATAAGCGAGTTAAAGTGGCAGCAGGCAGGGCACAAAACAAGTGGGCCGAAAGGTTCTGTAGTGGACCATAAACTGGCAAGTGCAGCACAGGTCATCAACTGAGGTCGTATGTCCGCCTGGTTTGGGCAGATGTCCTGATAAAGGTAGCAGGACGGCGTTAATCGCAGGCCCCTTCCATCCTGTTATTTTTGAAATATATGAGGTAGGCCTATGTTCATGTACTTTATTGGAATCGGTGACGAGACGAGTAAATAGCACACCTAATAAGTGTCACGCTTACTCACAACTGTTCAGGGTCATTCAGAATTTAAAAACTACATGAGTTCCTATGACAGGGAGGAAGATGATGACGATCCTTTAGATGGTATTACAGGTAACATGTGTTAAGTTTCAGTTAATCCTAACAATACCAGAATGAGTAATCCGCCTCTTTACTGGTTATTCGGTTTATTTGTATTTTTTTGGGTTACTAGGAAACGGTACAAGCACGAGGCCCACCTGGTGTTTAGTGGTAACCTCTGCCTAGAACACATGCATTCCCTCAACATGCCCCATCCATCCTGTTCTTTTGTAAATCTGTGGAGGAATGCCAATGTTATGTTTTTTTTGCAATCGGTAGCGAGACGAGTAAGTTGCTCACGTGATGTTAAGTGTCACACTTACCCATAACAGTTCAGGGTCATTCAGAATTTAAAAACTACATGAGTTCCTATGACAGGGAGGAAGATGATGACGATCCTTTAGATGGTATTACAGGTAACATGTGTTAAGTTTCAGTTAATCCTAACAATACCAGAATGAGTAATCCGCCTCTTTACTGGTTATTCAGTTTATTTGTATTTTTTTGGGTTACTAGGAAACGGTACAAGCACGAGGCCCACCTGGTGTTTAGTGGTAACCTCTGCCTAGAACACATGTATTCCCTCAACATGCCCCATCCATCCTGTTCTTTTGTAAATCTGTGGAGGAATGCCAATGTTATTTTTTTTTTTGCAATCGGTAGCGAGACGAGTAAGTTGCTCACGTGATGTTAAGTGTCACACTTACCCATAACAGTTCAGGGCCGTTCAGAATTTTAAACCACAAGAGACGACCTATGACTGAGATGATGAGCCTTTAGATGGGAATAGGTAATGTATGTGTTGAGTTTCAGTTGATCCAAACAATACCAGAATGAGTAATCCGCCTCTTTACTGGTTATTCGGTTTATTTGTATTTTTTGGAGTTATTAGGAAACGGTACAAGCACGAGGCCCACCTGGTGTTTAGTGGTAACCTCTGCCTAGACCATATGCATTTCCTCACAAGTGACATTGTTGATAAGTCTCATGTGTATGTAATTTAAATATTTAAACGGCTTTTGTAAGGTCAGCAATTTCGGGTAAAATGTTGCACCAGGTGGTGAGGTATCTCTTGCAAGGGTCTGTCATGATTAGTACCACTGTGCGGTCAGATGTTCTGTTTCTGTGCGGAATTAACTGTACCTAGGTTTTAACGACACGCTACAAATGAATTATGTGGGTCTAGCACGAATAGCTACCGTAAGTGTAACGTAACTTTCGTTCACGTAAAACAGGTCAAACTGTCATTTATCTAGGGCAACTGTGACACAGATAACTCATAGTTTGTACCCGAACGCTTACAATACGAGCACTTTTTCACAAATTGTTTTTGCTACGGGCTATGATATCCCAGTTAATCAATTTTAACTCTTATGGAACCAACGGTTATGATCAGAAATTTTGTATTAGTACTTTAGTGCCTTATCTTATTAAACCAAAGTTATCTAAAACTTTTATTCCAGGAACTTTGTGCTTCCTTGGGTCCGGACTTCCAAACCTCTGAAGAGATCAAAAAGATCGAAAACGCTTCACTGACATACGGCCCACACTCCACTTGCGGAGACGCCATTGAGCGCGCCCGCAGCGGATGTGTCGGTACCTACTTCTACATTAGAGTTAAAAGAAACATTACCCTTAGATTTGCCCATGTGTACAGAACAAGAAACCCCAAGTAGCTTATTTAACGAGGACTTGTTTCAAAGTGCCTCACTTATTGATTTATTGCAGGCATCCCCAGATGTCAATATGTCGTATTATATGTCAGATGACGAACCACTCGCGCTTCCACCGCTGCTTCCAATGCTCCCGGATCCAGAACTCTCGCCTCCCCGTTCTGTCAACGTATTTGATATGATTAGCCAAGATATGTTACTAGGAAGCAGTATGTCCAGTTCGTCGAAACGCTCTTCCACCGAGGTTACTTATGCGTCTCAATACGCGTCATCTTCGATAGCGCCGTTCACTTCAGCGGGTGACGTATTTTTACCTACTTTGCCGATTACCACGGCTTCTAATACATTCGTGAAACCTCTGAACACATTTGTTGAACCATTACCACCGGCCCGAAATGCGAAGACTGTAATCAAGCCGAGTTCTCGGCATGGCAGTCGGTCCACCACTCCGGTAAGACCTGCGAGCCCAAAGCCTGCAGAAGCGAGTTCTCCATACGAATTTGTCGATGAGCTCGCACCTATTCAAAAACTGGCGTTTAGTCCATACTCAACGAGCCGTAAGCCCTCTAAATCCAAAACCACGGCGAGAAATTCAACTAAAAATTCGTCAAGTAAATCTATAGGTTTGCATACGCTCGTTGAAACGCCGAGCCGTTCATCATCTGCGAAACATGGACGTTCTCGCTCCAAAGGGAAAACCACATTGTCTACTTATTCTTCGAAGCGAAGCGCATTCGTACCGGTAACATCTCGCGGCGGAACCACCAAGTCTACTGCAACTACACATACCGCTACACGACCAGTCGGTAGTAACACCGACTCAGTCGCTGTCAACACGGAAACGGTTACGCGCACTACATCAACGGTAACACGGACTGTCAGCTCAGATTCGATTGAGGACTATTTGAATTCTTTCAAAACTGCAAAGGTAACGAAGTCAACGGCCAGCAGGAAACAATCTACTGTAACATATGCTAGTTCACGTTCAGATTATTTACCTACATCCACTATAACTTCATACTCAAGGTCTAAAACACCCGCGAGTATAATATCGCCAATGGAAAGTACATATTCCGTACCGGCATGCAAGATAACATCTCGCAGGCCGCCTCTGCATTCCAGCGGGGCTACTCACCGTCCCGTGGCATCGTCGGCTCCGGATGACGCTTGGGAACAGTTTCGACTAAATCATATTCAAAGCACACAAACAACTGCAGCTGACGAGACGGTTCCGTCTCGACCGATATCGAATACGACCACTAAGAGCAGAGTCACATATCCTGCGCGGATCACTCAAAGCATGCGCACCGCCACTAACGTGCACACGTATGCTACTTCTACGATAACCGGTACTACCGCATCATCTCGCGCCCATTCTCACAGCGCTTTTACACTGCCATCTAACACTTCTACGTATACTCCAAGAAAGTTCCCGTCCGCAAAGTCGGCCCGATCCCGCAAAGTGCCAGTCACGACCGAATCGCAAACTTTCGCTATTCTAGACGGCAAAGGGTCGTATACGACTCTGACGATCTCTTCAGATTTCACTACTACCACTTGCAGTTCCATTGTGGTCACAGAAAGTTCTAGTACTGTTACTGCTGGCTTCAGCACGCAGACTCCATCGAAAACTACTGACTCGATAGTCCGAACCGGGAGCCATATGTTAATATCTTTGCCGAACAGTAAAATGAGCCCTAGTACTAGCGTTGGCTATCTCCTGTCTCCGCCATTGGGATCTGAAATAATCGCTCGGCGTCCTACCATGTCGGCTACGACTCAGGGCACTGTCGCCACGACAATCGGAACACATACAATAACGACGATTAGTTCAGAAGCAATGAATAGAATTCGAAGCCGATTGATAATACCCGTAGGACATAATGTTCCCAATTCTGCGGCCACTCTCTCGGCTTCAACGATCTCGACCGATTCCAATAGACAACGTGGTCCGGTCACAATTATTGCAAATCAGCGTATAACAGCTGCATGCCCTCGCGACATCTTTGGAGCTTCGACGACGGCTGCTGATGCCGAAGTGACGCCTACTAGTCGGACTTTGTTTTCCCCGTCGCGTGGCATGTATACTCTAACCGCTCCCGTCTCATCACACTTGGCTTCCGGGACGTCTTCGGAAACCGCGACCCGGACTATCAATCGAGTGGTGATACCGGTGATACCTAGCTTACACGTAACGTCTATTCAGAATTCGGCTACTACTGCGACAATCACTCACTCTACTACTACTCCTACGTACCCTGCGGGGCACACCGCAGGAACGTATCTTATCGCCACAGGCATGGCTTCGTCGAGTTCGCACACCGGAGGCAAGACGGGTCGGCCCTCACGTGTAATTATACCGATCATACATAATACAAGTGCCACTTTGACCTCGACAACTGTTCCGAACGTCACTACTTCTCCATTTTCGGGGACATCCGGGGAAAATACCCATACTTCGTCGATGAGCTGCGTAGATGTACATTCGAGGCTTCGGAATCGGTTGATCGTTCAATCCTCCACCACTGAGGGTTGTCTGTCTGGTACGACAACACCGATAACAGCTTACACAATTACCAGAGCTCGGGCTCCTCCGAACGTATACGCCATCCCCTCTACGCACTCTACCTATACGTCATCGACAAAATCCTCTGTTCCCACTACTCTGAGTCCGGCGACGATGACCTTGATTTCGTTTGATAAGCCCTCGGCTGCTCCTGCTACGGCGATCAATTCTCAAAATATTGTGGTTCCGCGCCCCAGTCACAGTGCTCAGTCTTCATCTATGACTTTCAGTTCGTTGACGACTGGGACACCTACACTCGCAAACTCTGGGAACCGTTATGTTATCAAGTTAGCTTCCTCTGCTAGTGGACCGATGAACACAAGCTGTACGAGTACGGTGACCGCTGCCGTTACTACGCCTATAACTACCGCCGTCGTCAGTCCATCGGACCACCGCTTTGCTGAACCACAACCGGTTTCGCGACTTCGAACGTTCCCTGGACCGCGCACTTATTCCGTGGCCCAGCGTTCATCGGCAGGAAATGTACCACAACGAGCACCCTCACGCACTGTCATCCCTCGCTCGCCTACTAAGAAAGTTATCATGAATCCTGCTCCCCTACAAATATTTGCCGATGTAGTGTGCCCACCGACGACTACACAAAGTCATACTACCGCTTCAGATCACGCCAAACCACGTTTTACATTAACACATAGTGCCGGTAGCTCAAATGTAGTAGTGCCTCAATACAAAAACACAGGGAAAAAGTTGTCAAGCACAGCAGTGCATCTCAACCCGGAGAGACCTAGTTCGCGGTTATCAGGTACTCGCTCGTCCTCTGACAGGTTTTTACTTAACCGGTCATTGGCGATGTCTTCACCGCGGCGATCGACGCCTAGCAGCTCTCACAGTGAGAGTCAGGTCGCACACACTACGAGCTCGACGACACACCGTACAGGCCGTCAGATCCGGTTCACTTATGCTGACATGAGGTCCCACGGAGTCCGCGTAACGCCTGCCCCAGCTGCCGCAGAACCAGCACAGGCTGCCAATACTGACCCACGTACCGCTCCAAATAATACACCGTCCACATCGGGTAAATAATGCGACTACTTGGGCCACCATGTTTACATGACGCTATTAACTTTACTAGTACCAACTAGATATACGCAGATCCAAGAAAAGGAATGATTATATCGTGACCAGATCATAGAATTGAACATTTCATGAAATATTCAAATGTCACTGACCAGATCATTCAATGTTCAACATTCAACAATTTGGTCAGCGACGTTTGATCATATCATTAATGTAGGGTGTAATGTTTATACAAATGTTGATATGATGAACTTCGACATAGCATGTTCTTATTTAAATGGTAAGTTTTATTTGCGATAAAATACAAGAGGAACTAGGTAACTAGATAAAAATGAGCGATTGAGTTCAATGACAACAAAATCTTTAGGCCTACACATAGATTACAATTTGAAATGGCAAAGCCATATAGGATTTATTTGTAAAATAACTAGCACAGTTATCTTATAGTCTATACATTTTAGCTGAAAAAGTTAATATACAAACTTTACTTGTATCGTATCATGGTTATGTCGCTTCTCGACTGAGGTACGCTATTATTTTCTGGGGGAACGCAACTATTTGGGAAAAAGTCTTCAAATGTCAAAAACGTATTCGTGCCATGTGTGGTTTGGAAGAAGCTGTTTCACATCCTATAACCCTTCAAGGGCCGATGTCATTATAACAATGAAATTTCTATTGTGTCTGGCCGTGCGACCTTTGATGCATTAAGCAAATAAAAAAAATAACTATGCTTTCACTATACTGAAACCATATATACATTTATTTCATGAAATGTTAAATTTTTTGATCTGGTCATGATAAATATACATCCCGATATGCACGACACTTGACAGCAATCGCTGTCCAGTAACAACGACTCTTGGCTAATTCGGAATACACCAACCGTTACCCTCGCAATAGAGCTACATGTTTTTAACCTATAAAACAATAAATATGCCCTTGTATCATGATTACCTCGCATACCTATTCAACCACCGAAACTCCTGCATATCGCAGTATGAACGTGGTAACGGTCTGACATATAATATCATAGCAAAATATATATAATGGTGTATGTTGGAATAATTTTACTCGACTCAAGGAAATAGCTTACATCATTAGGCTCTCTAAAGTATATGCAATCAAGTGTCATATTGGATAATTGGTATAAAATTATGTTGTACGTGATATCTGTAAATAATTATTCACGTTTAATAAATACATATTGTTCAATATGATGATACATTATTATTTAACGAATATTCCTGGACTTGACTTTGTGTAAAAGATATATAAAAGATCTTTGAAGACAGTAGTTATGTTAAACTTTTACAATGTTATGGATAATACATAGTGCGTAATACACGCATGAGCATGATTACGTAAATGATGTAAATACTCTTTGTCTAAGTGATATGTGCTGGGTCTTTACTTAACAAAAGAAACGAATCGTTTTTGCTACGATTAACTTATTACATTTTTTGCTTGAATAAAGCTGTTGAAACGTAATAAGTTGTTTCTTCACATGGGAACCTGGGGTTAATCCATTGTGTATTTATACAAGTTAAATAACGCACTGAGGGATAGAGATTACGCATAAGATATTTATTTCCCATAGATTTTAAGGTCCTAGTGTCAGTGGAGTGATCAGTAAAGTGAACTTGAAAGTGATTAAATAATAAATTAGTATTTAAGAAAGTGTATTGACACAAGTGCGGTTCCTTTTTGAAAGGGCAATTGGTTACACATAGCCAATATACGAACTAGTGTTTGCAGTTTCGGTAAATGATCGTCTAAAACGGTCGGTTTGGAACAATACTAAAATGAAATGAAAGATTTCTATTAGTAAATATTAAATATGTTTAATATGATAATATTATTTTAAATTTAAGTGTTGCGTTTGTAACTATTTTGGTAGAATTAAATTTGAAAAAGTATGCAAGGAATTAAATAGTAAAATGGAATTGTTTAAAATATACCTACATTAAAGACAATGTTTGCTTGGGAAGTGCTGCATACAGTGCTGAAACCTTCACCAGAATATGCTATAACTATTGCGCTGTTCATCATAGTTATTATAGTAGGTATTAGACAGTAGTTTACTAAAAGTATATGTAACGTAATTTGAAAATGTGGTATTTAATGTAAAATATAACAGACCATCAGTTGAGTTCTGAGGCTAGGATAGGTACGGTAGGCACGATTAACTTACGACGTATCGTCATCGTTAACGTACAGCGCATCATGCAAACTATCAATTTTCTGTGTCACAGTGTACCAGTTAAGTGATAGTTTGTACTGAATTCAATTATTTTTAATGATACCATTACTTTATTTTCCACAAGAAATCTGTGTTAAGACACTGACAACAACTAATCGAGTTTCTTTGAAATACTTTCTAGCATGTACAATGTAAATAGAACAAACGAGAAATACTACAATGTTTAAGGATACTTCCAACTTTTTATGGGTTACGAAACATGTCCCAAGCATTTTGACTTTATAGATAAAAAAATACGGGCTTATAAATGCTGCTTAAATTTCAATAACGTCATTTAGTGCGGCGCGGAATAATTATGTTGTACGCACTACTAAATAACGTCATTTAAAGTTAAGCAGCATTTATAAGCAGGGCCCTTAAACCTTGCGTAACTCAAATATTCTCTTTTTTTAAATTTTAGCTGCTGTCAGCTTCTTAACCCTATAGTAATGTAGTCTATGAAAATCGTAAATCATGTAACTGTCAAAACATGTAATCGATGTCTTTGTAAAGGAGTAGAAAATATAATGAAATATTATAGTATTATGAAGTGTTTTAAATTATAGTACAAGTCGGTTGGAATCGAAGATTGTAATGAAGACAGATTTAAATTGTCCGGAAAACCGTTCGAACGTAGACGATGATTAATTTGAACGTTGGAAATACAGATCTTGCATGAGAATTAATGATTGCATGAACATTGTTACGATTGTGTTCCGAACACAGTATGGACATTTTCCGATCCAAGTAATAATCATTAGAGTGCAACTGGTCAGTTACCTCCCGTAAAACTTATTAATATTCGATGTACAATCCTGAATATATAGGGTTTGGTAGAGGGACCGACAAACCAAATGAGCGTGTTCGGGGGACCACTTGGAGAATACAAGTTGGCCAAAAAAAATCCCCGAACCCTAATATGTTTAACTTTTTTTTGTGATTTTTCCCTTTTTCTCCGAAATTGTACCTATTTACCACCATACAATTTGTAAAAACTAAAAACATCCGGTCTAAAACATACTTTACAAATGTTATGGTGGTAAATAGGTACAATATTGGAGAAAACGAGAAACATCACAAAAAAATTTGGGGTGTCGCTCATTTGGTTTGTCGGTCCCTCTACCAAAAGCCCCGTATAAATGGAATTATTTGTGGCCGCAAAGAAGTTCATCTGACGGACGATATCGTTAAAATGACTACATTGGAAGTTTACTGTATCTATGCGATTTGGAGCGTTGTTTTTGTGACTTCGGTGGTTTATATCTTTTTATTGAATGTTGTATGTAATAGTATGTTATTGTGTTACAATACAATTAATTGTCGGATGCTTTCATCGTGTGTATATATTTTCAGGTCGTTAGTATGTAGTAACATGTAACATGTGTGATAATCTTGTTAGTTTACTTTAAATTTTCTAACTAGTTTATCCATAAAAGTAACTATAATTTAATTACCTTATAATAATAATTACGTTTTTGTTGCGTTGTACAGACTTTGACATTTCGGAACTAAGTAGCAAATGCGCTTGGTCTTAATTTTACATTATTATTTGTAATACCTTTTTCGTCGAGCACCTTTTTTGTATTTCTATTTTTTTAAGACTGATAATTTACGGCTCTAAGCGATCGAATGCGTCTATTTGTTATTTGTTTTTGTGCACGATGCACTTTAATTTAGTTATTGGCTTAACTTGCACTTAGCTATATACGTAGCGTAATATTGTCAATCTTGAATTTTAATGTAATTGTCAGACACTATACCAAATAGACATAATTACAAGTCTTAGATTATATATAAAATATCTTCCCACATTATAGTGACATTTGCATAACTAATAATAATAGTAGACAACGTTGTACATCAATGGATTTATGGATATAATTTGAAGTAGATAAAACATATAATATAATTAATGTAGTTCTACGAAACATATTAGATGACAGATTATGTGTCTATAAAAGTTAAACACTTATGTGCTAAATGTAATGTTTGATATAAGATCTCATTAAAATATTATGCTATACCTACAGAATAATGCTTCATAATACTTAGGGAGACTGACGTCACACATCACCAACAATGATGAATTTCAAGTGGTAAAAAGGTAGCATATTGAAAGTCGATACTAGCATTATGCTAATGTTGGTGAAGTGTTCTGTAGTTGGATATAGGACGAGCCAAGACGTGGCCGGCGAGGTGATTGTTTCGGTTCGTAGCGCGATTCTTTAGATCAGCAAATGTATTAAATGTCCCACTCGCTCGTTGCCACGCTAGCGAGTCCTGTACATCGTGTTGTACATGAGCTGGTATATTGTATGTTTATCGCTAATATAGAGGCGCAAGGCGGACCGTGTTTTCATTCATTCAACGTAGTATGTACCCATTTAACCGTAGTTAAAAAAATCTAAATGTTGTCTTAAACTTGTATTGTTATTATTAGAAGTTTCATCATTGTCTATGATCTATTCGCCATACATAGAGATCACATCAACATCACACACTTACCCCGAGGAAAGCTGCTCGCTTGCGTTGTATTCTCTACGTATGGTGCGATTGATGAAACAAGAATGTCCGCGTTTATAATGTCAGTAGTCCGTTTTGAATTCATTAGAAATAATCTGTATGGTGTTTAAAGTACATAGTCATATTTTGCTTCTTTATTCATAACGTTGAACCGCTAAATTCATTTCTTAGTTTAATTTCTCGCCGGAATACTACCCGCATTGCGTCGGCTTACTGGTTCGTCATGAATGTTGTATGAGTTCAAGAATCGGGTCCTATAAGTAGCAACATAAGTAATAAACTAAATATAAGTATCCAACAGTATAACATAAAAACAGTTAAAAACCTATCTTGTCACTCCACACAACTTTGTCGGACTATGTTGGAAATGTTATACCGCAATTAAACCCATGCTTGTTATTGTCTTTAGCCGACTTTGTTTATGGACACAGCAGTTTAGGTCGTTTTATACAACCACTACCTTAGTTTTGGATTATTTGCGGTAACAGCTCGGTAATTCTCAGCTCTATTACCTTTTATATTCTTGTTATATTCGTTATCTGTCCATCTACTATTATTTCTCTACCACGATAACAATTAAAATCAGATGATAGTTTGCATTCGGGATGGCGGCGCCATATTTTTTGTCTATGTGACTATGTATTATTATTATTATAAGTGTCCTCGCGTACCATCAAATAACTTTTAACCTAAACGTAGTTGAATCTGCTGATGTATCTACTGAGGAGTAATCAAAATGGCTCACACAAAAGATTAAGCATCTGACAAAAATATTGTACCGTTTGGCTATTCTTCGGTAGTTTCGTCAATTTCGCCATTCCCTTGATAACCAAACTGGAAAAATCATCTGTATATGAACTTTGATAACACTTTTGGGATAACTATTCTTGAACTCATCCATAACCATAAAACATACTCGTATATTATTTTGTATAGTATTTTGTAAACCCTAGTACCTAATTATATCACTTCGATTTTTCTATCCATCTAGCAACAAATACCAATTATTACGTATAGTCAAAGTTAATCTATCTGTCCACGTCTAAAGAGCATTTGAACTCAGTCGAGACGTTTCATAAGCTCGTGGTATACATTAAGCCGAACGAAATAATAACCACTTTATCGCTTTGCGATACCCGTTTTTCTAATAATATTCCCACCGCACTGCCTTTCCCAATTTTGTTGCCTATTTGTCGCGAAGACGTTCTTCTTACTGGGGGCCTCGCGCTCCAAGTACTTTGCCATCGCCCTATAATTTTACTTGCTAAAGCGTCCTTCAAATCTTAACAATTAATGCTTGCAGGCGAGTACCAACCAGTCAAGTAAAAAAAAAAAAAATATCGTACCAACTTCCAATAACTTACAACCAGCTAGTGATGCATTTGCTGTCTTCCGTTATCGACGTAAATAAGAAATAGTAGTTTGTATAAAGATCACCTGTTACTAATAAAGTATTTATGTCCGTACAGTATGATTCATATTTATCTTAAAAATTATCAATCATCATAACCGATTCTGATGTATGTTTTAAGATCTGTATTATGTACCATGCCATATATAATAAGTAAAATTTCGCCAAGAATTCACTTTCTTGTTGCTGCGCCATTTTATTCATTGAGGTCTGATTTAACCGTTAATCGAGATCAATAAAACCAAGTTAATAGTAAACGAAATCATTCCCATGAAGATTGTTGCGCAATATAAAGGACCTCTTATGTTTTTTATATTATATTGGCTAGAATTTTATCCAGCCCTTGAGTTATCGCTTTAACTGCGTTTAGATTGATTTGGTCATGGTCTGTTACAATGGTGAATTGCGACTTCCACAATTTTTAGTATTATCCAAAATGTGATACAAAAACCATATTTTTAACAAATAAACGTTCGTCTTCCTTAGGGTTTTGTCGGTAGATTAGTATCGAGATGTCCATCTTGCATAATATAATATTATCTTATAGTTTTATATATGTAATATGCAGATATAAATAGAATCTAGTAGAACACGCGATATTCACAAAACAGGAAATCATCGCCTGCAGGCGGTTGCACTTTTGTATAGCTGTACAAATACCTATATTTTATTTTTATAATATGACAGCTTTTACTGTCATTCCATAAGTAATTGTACCAGTTACCATGTTGGTATAAGTTTTGCTTATACCATTATATACGACTGGATACATAAAATTGGTATTTGTTGTTGGTTTTTTTATTTTATAGTTTTCCTGTAGTGATTATAGTATAGTTTAACGGTCGCATTTATGTTTTGCATAATTAATCTCATGAAGGTATATTTAAAGAACTTTATGTAGTACCTATATTTCAATTCAATACAATTTAAGAAAAATAATGTGATAAATAAAAATAATAAATGCAGAACCTCTAAGACTACTTTTTATTTATTTCTGTCTAACCGAATTTACTGGTGTGTACCCTATTGTATTTATTAAAACACAACCTGCTGCCCAAGGCCCCATGCTCCGGTGAGAGACAAGTAACCTAGGTTATTCCTGGGTGTAGGCTATCGCATTCTGAATTTCACTCAATTTCGTTGAGGCGTTTCAGCGTAAAGAAGAATAAAAAGTACAAAGTCTTGAAACTGGTACCCAGCGGATCCACCAGAATTTCAACAACAAAAATATTCAGAATAATCAGTAGTATCGTGATTCCCGGTGGCAAGCAAACGTCTTTATGGAAGTAGAATTCAAACTAATCGCATTGCTGTATGCAAATTAAACTGAAAATTAAGATTCCTAGGTATTATTATATAGGCCTGCCAGTAGGGTATAATAACAAGAGCTAGTTATGTCGGAATATCCTCCCAGGTAGTTATCAAAACCACATTGATCGAGGTTTTGATTTGATTTGATTGATTGATGATAATAATGATGCCTGTTAGAAATAATACGGCATCATATAAGATATGTTTTTTTTATTACTCAAACTACCCTTATCTAAACTTGGTAATATTCTAAACTTTTACAAAACAACTATTTTTTTTTGTTGAAACAATATGTAAAGGAATTAATTCATCTCTTGAGCTCCCGATATTTCGGCACAGTTACATGCACCATGTCATAGATAAATCAATGGATGTTATCTATGACCATGTCTAAAATTATACCATTATATGGAAGTTGTTAAAATAACACCAAACACCGTGTTTTGTTCCAAAATAATTACCAGTCGCGGCACGTAACTTGAACTATGACCGCAAATGAGCAGAGGGGCCGCCGTGCGTAACCATAGCTACGCGTTACTGATGAATTACAACTATGTACGCATGTTGGCTTTCAAGCCCTCCCCGAAGGGAACCGTTCTGAATTTTGGGATGAAAGTATCCTGTGCCGGGTGCCCTACTACGTAGTATGCAACCAAATCATGCCAAGTTTAGTTTGAATTCATTCAGTAATGTCGGTGTGATGCGCGGCCAAACAGATCAGATAGATATAAATATAAAAATTACAGTTTTGGCTTCAGTGTCGATTACATAGTGTCTAAAACACAAAAAAATAATTGTTCAGAATTCGTACCTACCGTTACAGGTTCGTTATTTTCGTTATTAGTACCTACAGATATAGATTTTACTACTTTCTTTTACAAAAGGAATATGTATTTTTTCGTGATATTACTTATATAAAGTATGCGACTCAAACAAGTAGGTATTTATTTTTAATGTTTTTTTTTAAATTTAACAAGTAGAAAATGAAGGAACAATATTTAATGAAACACGTTTTTATATTATTTCGAATTATTTATTGCCATTCCTAAATAAATACACAATAAAAGATAAAAGACCACGAAAAAATACTTGATAATTTAAACTATGATAATATTTTTTAATTTATGTTTCGTTTAATTTACGATTTTTTTGGAAATATAATGTAGAATATGATTTAATAACAGATGAAAAAAATAATTAAATGCTGTTTTTCCTAAATCCAGTATAACATGTATATCTAATAAAAACACAAAAGCTTACCTACGAATATGTTTTTCTTGTCTAGATCTGAATCTGATCTGAAATTTCAAACGCCATAGGACAAAAAACAATTAACAAAATTGGAACCCACTTCAACTAAAAGTGTGAAATAACTCAACCTTTTTAGTGTTGAAGTCAATTACTATTTAAAAAAAAAATGTTTGTGGCTTTTTATCCTTGCTACTTACGGGATTGACACCATCATCATTCACCGTCAATTACCAAAGAGAATATAATAGAGATCAATTACGATATCATCAATACATGCGGAACAATTTTCAGTTTTTGCATTGTAAAATAAACAAAATAGCTTAATCGAATTTGATGAAATTTAAATGGAGCCACCTTGGAAGTATACTCTGCCAAACAAAAAATATAAACATAATCGGACTACCTACTCTGTAAAAAAGTATGCGTATAAAGAACCTCTTTTTTTTAAATCATTTAATTGTTTTACTGTGAGTACTAAATGGTAAAGGGGAATATCTATAACAATAATTTAAGAGTACTGAACAATAGTTTAACATATAAATAACTGCAAATCCCGTGGCTATTTCTGCTTGAAATTCACTTGCAATCAAATTTTATAATCCGCTAGCTAGATAGCGCAAGTCTCTTCTCAAATAGATTCGTGGATTATTTTCGTGGTTTATTTAAAAATACCTTGAAGCGGCTGCCTGAACGCAGCTGGTTCAAACCCCTCTGGCTTTTGTTTGGGAAAACTTTCGAGGTTCCCTATACAGATCACCGAGACCTACCTTTTTAATTTCCTTTACAATCTTTTTCAAACCAATTGCAAAATGGCTACATTACAATTAGTACGAGTATTTCACAATACGATACAGTCACGTTATGAGCAATAACATCACACGTGACTCTTCGAACATTGTAGGCTCCGTTTCGAAAGGAATAATGTTTTCTGGAAAATCACCGCACTTTCTTATAAGTCACGTTTCACGGTTTTTATGATAATTGTCCTATTAATCCTGTTCCTTAAGACGCGGTCCAACCCCAATTTTAAAATAATTTACGATGCTTTACGTAAGGTTGAAAATCGCTTGTTAGATTGGACGATGTAATGCGAAAATGCGTTAGTTTTGTACGTTTTATATTTTTCGATATATAACTAACACAATTGAAAAAACTGCTGGTTACTACTTTAGTACTATATGTTGGCTATATATTACCTAAAAAATAATATAGTGTTATCGCTGAAAATTCTGAGAGTTTGGACGTGAAAGTTTATTTTTAGTTATATATAATGAAAGTTTATTAACCTAAGTTTTTTTTTCATAGATTATTATCGAACTGTTTCGTTACACTCGATGTTTAAAGATTCTGCTTTTTACTATTATCAGGATACGACCGCGCCTTAAGTTGTAATTTGATACACAAAGTAAATTTATGTGATGATAATAGGTATATGATTTTATATATTTTGTTAAAAGGTAGTACTTAAGTTGAATGTTACTCGCACTATACCATCGCAAAGATAATTAATTCGTAGTACATGTACGTAAAACTGTCAATTTCTATGAAAGCGCCTTTTCGTGAGGCTGTACTACCAACTACAAAGTTTTGTTCATGCAGTGGTTTTGCTGGTCACCTTATTAGGTTAGGTTGTCTTATAAAGGTACACTTAAACTGGCAATTTCAATTACTGCGTCTTGGGATATATCTGTCAAAGAAGACGTTGCCAAACACCAAGTAATGAGTGGAGCAGTATTGACAATATCTTCCATGGCAATACTAAGTATGCTTTAGCAAAATTGCTGCTAATTGCTCCATATTTCACGTTTTGCTATACATATTGCAGATATGAAGTGCATTTAATACATCCCCATTGATGGGGAATGTCAATGGGTATTTGTGGAAGAACCCATAAGTGCTGACTGACTTCTTTTCGAAGTTCGGCACAATGTGACAGTGGTGACTATTCTGCAAATTGTTGTTCAATAAATCAATATATTCATAAATGTTAAATTGGTTGTTTTTGTGATATTGCACAATACCAGACAAATCGGCAGCTCTGACGATGTACTCACCAAATAGGTACCTGTATACATATATAGAAAACAGGTTTAGAAAGCTCAAACATACGTTTTATGCCGTTAATATTACAAGATTTTTTCGTATGAAAAAATAAGTTACAGTATACCTATGTTGTGAACTATACTTGGCCCGACCGTGGGCCAATCCAATAGGTTTTTACGAATAGCCTACTCGAGTCTTCAGAAGGCGGGGCCCATAAGCGCCTTCAACGAACATTGGCTACGATATACGAAGCGCTAAAACTTACTTGAAGTTAATAAAATAATACAGGTACGGAGAAAAAAACTTGAGTTACAATCTTAGTTTAAAGTTACCTCCCTCACGCATGAATGTCATCTGCATCTCACTACGCTTAGCACGAATTTTTCACGATTTTTTAAATTTTTATTCCCGTGATCGTATCGTTTAAGTATACAGTACAAACTATACTTTATCTTTTTGTGTATTGAAATTCTCGTGAGTTTGACACATAATTAACTATTATTATTATTAACCGGAAAAACACTAACGTGAATCGTGATCGGATACGTCGATCGTTCTGCGAGCTCGCCCTGAAGATGAGCATGAAACATGCTCGAAACCCGGCGTATTCGATCCTTAACGTGAGTGTTTTACCGGTTAATAATAATAATAGTTAAATATACTTTATCTGTCTAACCGTTCAGCTACGATTCGATTGCAATTTAGTTAGTGGAATTGCCCCCCAATTCATACCACTAAAATGTAAAATCACCCTCAACCTAAAAAACAACCCACACCTGTACTGCGCGTCACGTGGTGAGGTCACACACGGCATCTAGCCGACCAGTACCAGTGGAGCAAGACCCACAACAAATACAGAAGTTTACGAAATAACCTACATTATGTTCTTTAAAGTATTTAGCTGCGCCCCGCGGTTTTACTTGCGTGATGATGGATTTTTATGATGATTTTAACCACCTCTGTATTCAGGCGTACCTATAAAATAAAAGAGTCAAGCCGCTTTCGAGATTTTGTGAGTAACGAGCCGCAATGGATATTTATGTTTAAAACGAAGAATATTTGCTCAGGTATTGTGCAAAAGTCTGGCTCCGATATGATCAAGTGGGAACCTTTTTCTGCGCTTTGTCTTTAATTTTATACCTCCAAATGGATCTTGCCTAATACTTATGTTACTAACACCCCTGATCTGAATTTAAATCTTGCTGAATATTCTACTACAAGAAATTGACGTTAGGTTCCAACTTTAATAGTGAGCGAATGGACTGCATTATACTAGGAGAATGATGGTGATTTAATAATTTTATTGACTAGCGATCGAAGCGTCTCTGCTGTCGTGTGCTGTCGAAATTAAATAAATTGAAAGAGTTAGTTTTACTGAAGCGCCAGTTACTGACTGATTTTGATAAAATTTTGTACACACATTCGGTACCTGGCTTAAAAGAGGAATTATAATTATGAACATAATTGGTCAAATGGATTCCGATATTATAGATTTTGAAGTAGGTACCTACTGCGAAAACTTGCCGCTGACTATGTGCTCGCGAGGTCTACTGTTCGCAGAACTATACTATAGACGTAATTTTCTTAAAATAAAAAATATATATATATATATATAAACCGTATACATAAATATCGTAATAAATATTTTAAGAGTATTGCTAAGCCAGACTAGGATCATTGCACCTCCAAAAATTTTTAGTAGGCAGTAAGTACCTTTATACATATAACAGTCTACACACAAATTTTAATAACTAACAACATAGATTCATAGATACCACTTACTTTAGCGGCAAGAAAATTGTAGTCCGGAGCTTCATTAAGAAACCGTGAACAATTTGGACTTTTTAGCCCAATTGACATTCTTTTTAGAAGAGAAGAAGATATTTCTTTTTTAGCGTATGTCTTAATATGCGCACGTTATGTTTTGTTTTTAAAGTAGCTTTCAACAATGAGTAAATACTCCACATTGTAGATGATCGCCCCGACTGTGATAAGTCTAAAAAATAAGATAGCAACACCGTCTCCGAAAAACTGCTTGCGTCCTTTGTAAGTCTCCATTCATTGAAGACATGGTATGCTTTCAGATATTTCTCGCGAGACTTCTCAGGTAGGAAACTTAATTCTGCATAACTAATATAACTTGTTGTTTTAACTCTTCCGGTGTTAAAATACTGTTCTCGTCGCTAGTTTCACTCATACTTTACGATTATTTTAATATCTTTTAACTTATGCAACTCTTTACTCATAAGAGGTGTTTTACAAAAAAATGCGCGTTAGCAAGATGTTCAACGTTGAAATATGATACATTGTCTTTATATCTAAACATCACCATTGCATGAAAACTATACATCATTTCACTATCTTCAATAATGTCAGAGCCAAATTTGAGTACTTGACTTATTTATTTAATAATCCTCATTCTTCTGGTGTTCGTTTCGGCAAAAACACACAGAGACCTTATTTGAGAGCTCGAATTTGCGAATTCTACTGAATATAAAGCACTATAAAAAAATATGGCACAAGAAATATCCCGTACTGCCATAATGTCAGAATAGATTTTTGTATTTTACCTTACAAGCAATGAAAAAAAATCACATTAAAAAAGATTATCGCGCAAAAACACTTCTAAAAAAGTCGAGACGGGAAATGAGACGAGGATTACAGAAGTTTCCACATCTAGTGATATTTTAGGATCGATAGAAATGGTGAGTAGGTATAGAATATGACATATATTTAAATTTCATGTTTGTCAATATCACGCGTTACGAAATCACCATAAGTTTATAATATAATATAATATTTTTTATATAATTATGGTGACATTAATCATTTCTGGTTAGTCGTACATTATACCATTTTTTTAGGGTATGGAGTATACTGATGACAACAGCTCGAAATCACAACAGCTTGCGCTACCTAGTGAAGATAATATGGTAACGATTTAAGAAAATACTCTTTACTTATACAATAAAACCTATTACTTATTTAAAAATTCTATACATAACGTTTCATCTCCTTTTTAGAATCCTATCACTGAAGACATACACGAGCTTGTTGTTACTAATGAATCTGATGAATCAAATAATGATTTCGCGTTAGAATTGGAAAGTGTTCCTGCTTTAGGTGAAATAATGGTTAGTATACCGTAGTATAAAATATACTCCTTATTGTTTATAAAATAATTCAGCCCAGGAGTCCAATTCTGTTATTTGACAACGTTCAACAATATATCCCGCTGCAACTGCAGCTCGAATCCGGTGTCGTTCGATACTTTGGCAAAAAGCCATTCTACTATTTCTGAACAAATTGAATTGTAGCGTCACATAAACATAACATAAACGCTATTTTTACTAATTATGTGTTTGTTACTACTATAAACAAATACGAGTTTACAACGCGTTCATATCTATCGAGTTAGCAGAACATAAAGTTTAGATCGATCGCTGACATCAATAGAAACGTAACTGCAGCTGGACTGTTATTATTCAATAGCAGAATAAGAAAACGTAAAAAAGTCTCAGTTCAGCTACGGTTCGATTGCAATTTAATTAGTGTAATTGATAATGCTTATTTTATCATTCACAGAATAATGCCAATATTCAAGGAAACAGAATGAAAGAAGAAGAAGAAGAAAGCTCATTCAATGCCATTGCGCGAAATATATTTTTAAATGCCTGTTCTATATATTGACGATGAAACGTTAACTATGCGTATACATAAAATCTACCTTTATTGTATTTTTTATTCCTCAATACGTTTAGAGATTACATTTAAAAAAATAACAACAAATTAACATTCAAAACAGGCAAGCATAGATACTTACCTGGTAAGTGTAATTAATTACTTACTTGTTTTAAATATAAATTTGATAATTTTCCCACTCACTTTTTTACATGAAATAGTTATACATGTATGGTACATATATATCACAGACCGTAAGTTCATAACTAATAAGTTATGTAAGTTTATCTTTTTATTTTTATAATAGATACTCTATCATATCTATTAGAGCATATATGAAAACGTAAAGTAAGTTTGTGTACCTACTACACCACGGTGCTTTATAAAAACCTTCAAATAAATCTAAGTTCCCATGGTATAGTACAAGTATATCACGGATCAAGACTATTTAGTCAACACGTTCCCATGCGCCCGCTCCGCTGCTACACATAGAATAAGTAATAGTAGTTGGCTGCCGAAAAAACCTAACATGGCGCGGCGTCAAAATGTAATAGCGCTCTTAAAACTTCAATAAATTACTCGTACATTAAAAGACATAAGTATCTTTTTTGCGAAATTTCTTTAGTTAGTACGAAATTCCGAACGTGTTTGTTTTTGAGGTCGAATTCATAACCGGTACTTAGAAAGGGCTGGTCTTTGTCTCTCTCTCTCTTTCTAATGCGGGAAAGAGATAGAGTGTGAATGTTTCGAATTGTATTATTTACCCAAGGCTGAATAAGATATTCGCGGCTATCTGAAAAAATAATTAAAAAGATGATTTGTCTCACTCAGTGAACAAAATCGCATTGTGCTCTCTGATTTCAGGCAGCAAAACCTACATGTTTGAGCTACTGAAGTGAAAAATTCATTACTCGATACATTAATAGAAGTAAGAGTTCTTTATTTGAAGTTCAAGTTCTGGGCGCTCTACTATTGGCTTATTGCTTAACTTCTACAGGCGTACTGCTTACCATCAGGCGCACGACTTGCCCGTCTCTTCGCTTTATATTATACAAATTGGAACGTATCGATATATAACGGTACACACATATGCAGGTTAGTGATGTAACGATTAAACACCTATAACCTCAGTTCATATACTTATTTAGAAGTCTTTGGTGACGATATAGGGACATGGCTTGATGTTCATAATGCACGCAATAGAATTTGCAACTCTGATCTGTGCATTTGCATATTGGAGGCAAAGAGAATATAAACACTTCGTTTTAATTGCAGGCTTTAACTGCTAGAATTATTCAAGAATTGATTTTTTTTCTAAACCTAAACTACGAGTATAATATTATAAAGAGGAAAGATTTGTATGTATGTTTGTAACGAATTGGCTCAAAAAGTACTGGACCGATTTCAAAAATTCTTTCACCATTGGGAATCTACATTCACCCTGAGTAACATAGGCTATATAAGATTCATCATCATCATCCATCACCGCGCGGGTGAAACCGCGGAGAGCAGCTAGTTCGAACTAGTTACTAGTTCTAACTAAAATAAAACATTGATACATTGTCATATCATATTCGTACGAATATCTGTATTACCAAGGAGCATTATGATCTTTGGTATTACAAAGTAGGCATTACAAAGTAGGGTATCTTTGGTATTACAAAGTAGGGCAGGTAGACTACACTGAATTCTAATCTAAAGAAAAAAAAGAATAATTTCCAAGTGTAAACTTTATTAAAACATAATTAAAGAAAATAAAGTAATGACTAGGAACGTACATAATAATTACGAAAGTTTTACAACATATTTATGTGGACGAAAAAAATGTAATAATTTACAAAAACCGGTGGACTCCGATACCAAATCCTCACAGTACTTTAATTAAATAAATTCTTTATTGCAATACAAACAGCGTGGAAAGTTTAATGCTAAAGTATTTTCTACCAGACATTATACGTTGTATGGAAAACACGCAACTATACTTACACAGAAGATACTTATACCTATAAGGATACACAATCATTTATATTAACGTTTACGAATAAGTATATCTTAATGTTATTGTTGCGTTTCTCTTCTCAAATCTAAGGTTACATAGCATACTGGTAAAACATGCATAGAACACACAACTGAATAAATACACCGAAACAAATATTTTTTATAATACATGTTATCTATAAATAAGTAGTTACTAGTTGTTGGCGTGCGTAATGTTTGTAATTTTTAGAAAGCTAATATCAAAAACAGTAATTCAAACATTGCAATTGTAGAGAGATAAATTCCATCCTTGAACGGGATTCGAACCCGCGACTTCCCCCAATCCGTGTCATCGAATTTTAACTCTATCTGATTATAACTGTCGTATGGGGACGAATTTATTTCTATATTACAACGTTTGATAACGCTAAGCAGGCATTAGTGCTTAACAAATCATATTCTATTAATCAGTAATTCAATTTGGCACTATTGTCTCGCCATCATAGGATAGGATGTCCATTTAGAAAAATCTTCAGCTTTTCAAATGGGTCCCATTACAGAAATATTGTAATTGAATGCTGATCATTTGACTGCAAATCTGACGCGATGCAAATTATATTTTACTTGCCGAATATCAAATGCGTTCCATTAGGGAGTACAAACAGTATAGCACCATTAAAATATAATGTTCTAGTTTCTTACTTCGAATATGTAATTTTCGTAATTTCATGTAGAAATATATTTTGGCACGTGTATTAAAAACATCTTTACACAAGCGAAACATTCTAAGTCGTCCGAGTCGTCTATGCTGTGGAAACGTTAGAAAATGACAACGTTATTGGTAGCACACCAAATATATAGTAATAAATCTTTTGTTACATGTTCATAAATAACCAAAATTAATAACAAAGTATAGAAACGATAACGCAAATTACGTGTCGACTATGTATTAGTATTATACCTCTTATGCTATTATACTATAAACTAACGATACGTATCGATTATATTAGATTACTACAATAAAGCTACCGTGATTATTTCTCTTACACAATATACAAAAATCTATAAATTATAACAAAACAATATGTAAAAACTATAACAAGCAAAAAATTAAATTGATCGTAATATTTTTTTTCTAAATTCTGTGTTCATTCTTTAAACATATGATGGATGGTAAATATCTGGATTCCATCAGCATCTTTACTCAGCCATTTTTGCATATCAAATAAAACAATAAACTGTGATTTATAAATCCAACCACTCACAGCAGTAAACATTTTAGTGTAACACATGAAATGTAGCTCTTTAATAATCGCTGAATAATATGCATTATAAGGTATTTGTCTGTATCAAAATCATGCATTCATTAAAATAGTATATTATGCAATTAGTGAATAAAGCGAGGGCCATAGATGAATCACGAGTAAGTGAAGGATTCTAACGACTACACCATAGAAAATAAGTTCATTCCAAATCAAAGTCAGTGATAACCAAAGTAGTTTAAAAAGCCGTATTGTTTGCACAGATCGAAGTGGTAGGTTACTCGTTGCTTAGCTGGTATTGTAAAGTCACATGACCGAAACGAATGTGGTGGTTAATTTAAAATTTATAAGCATTTGTTATGACTGAATTTACAAAGAAATCGAGTCGGCTATGAAAAATGCAATAACTGTTAAATTATTTCAGCTTTCATTAAATGTATTATGAATATGTAAAACCATTTAATACAACACCCACACAGAAAGTGTCTCATTACTCGTTCATAAACGGGTTACAAAGTTCGTCATTTTTCCCTTATAAATGTGCGGCGGGAAAAGTTATATGGAATTTCATTTCTCCCCTCTGTAGCAGGGTAGAAATGTTGTATGAAAATCTTTTTCTGCCCTGGTAGCGTTCTTTTGTTTTTTTTAGCAGTGAACATAAAAATAATACAAACGTCAAATCTCAAAAAAGTTTTATATCCAATACTTAGAAAAGAGGGTAGGCATTATTTTATTGTACTCGATTTTCAATTAAAGGAGTCTAGCAACATTTTTCTGCACTAGGAAAAAAAAACACGGCGGCCATTTGATAAGTATTGTTAAATTTTGTTTTTTAATAATTTAACAGTACGCTTTTAAATATTCAAAATATCATCTGATAGTGAAAGTGGCGATTTTATAATGATGAAGTTACCATAGAAAATATGTCATTGATTTCATACAAAATGCTCCAGACAACAGTTATTAATGAAGTTAAATATTTTATTTTCCTCGTAGGTGCTAAAATAAAGCGCTTTGTATCACTCGAGAGAAAGTTGTATTTCTCCCCTTGGTGTACAATGTACTATTGTTTATTTTAAAATGTCAAAATTTGAATACATTTCGAAATATGAGCTACGGTATCATATATGCAATTTTTATACAAGTTAGTATTTTGTATTGCTACTACGAGCTGTTAAACATGTCAAACCATAGCTGCTGTATTAACAGCTTAGTTGCAATACAAAACAATAAAATGTTTAAAAATGTATATTTGATACCGTAGCATATTTATTTATTTTATTTATTTATTTAAAAACACACATACAGCTATCATCACAGGCTTAACCTAATACAATAGTGTAGTTATAGTTATATATTATATATTTTATATATTATAGTTATATATTTCAAAATCTAGAAAAAAGATTTACATTATAAAAGAAACAAAAAACCGGTCAAGTGAGATTCAGGCTCTCGCACGAAGGGTTCCGTACCACTATCTATGATAAATATTTCAAGTTTCTTCCTGATAACGTTTAAGACTGAGAAAAAAATCACGTTTGTTGTATGGGAGTAAATATTATTTTTATTTTAATGATTTATTTTTAAAGTGAATAATATAACTCAATATTCTGTAAATATTACAAGCGTGTACCTGTGGCCGTTATCAATATCGAGCAAAAACGAGCAACAAAAATCACGTTTGTGGTATGAGAGCCCCCTAAATGTTTATTTTATGCTGTTTTTTTAGTATTTGTTGTTATAGCGGCAACAGAAATACGTGATCTGTGAAAATTGCAACTATCTAACTTTCACTATTCATGAGATACAGCTTAGCGACAAATGACATTTACATTGAGCAACCAACCATGAAAAAATCAATAGGAAAGACCAGCCCTCCGCTCTACCGATTAGTGGAATCAGTACTCGAAGAGATTAAAGACAAATTAGAGGACGAGTTATCCTTCGACGACCCAAAATTAGCCCTATTAAAAACAATCACTGCTGATAGAATTTACGCAACAGGAGCCGTGAAATCGGGTCACTCAAAACCCAAAGTTAGACAAATCGTCACGGAGTATATCCAGGCATATTTCAAGAGTGAAACACTACGTCCGCGAGAGACCAACCTGTCCCTCCAACTTCGAAGGGATGCGGGATTATCTAAACCTGATCCACCATCAAGAGAAAGATCAGTGTCACCAGAGAGATTAGCACCCCTCGATCAAGCGGGACCATCTCGACCTCAGCCTGAACACCGACAGGAGGAAGATGAAGACGACATGGAAATTTATGATGACGAGATCGAGCCAGACCCTATTGCAACAGATCAATCTAAGAAGTTCCCTGCACTCCCCCGCATCCCCTGTCCACAAACTTACTTCATCGGGACATTGAGATACAAATACTTGAACAGTTCATACATTACTGACAGAGCAGCGTTCCCCAAGCATTGGAATGCCTTAAAGAATTCATCTCCTGAACAGGCTTGGCATTCGTTAAATCAGACAATGATCCCTTTCCTTAATAGTCGATGGAAGACCCAAGGGGTGGATATAGGGACTACGGAGACTCCTGTTGACAATTACAGCTACTATGACTTAAAGGCTTCCATTATCCAAACCCTAAAAGAAGCACAAATTTCGAATGCAGAGAGTCACAACTCTTTAGCGAGCCAGGGGGGAACAGGAACTAGTACTAGCGAATTAAATATGAGGCTTGAACGAAGCATAAGTCGACTAGAAGAATCCGTCAGAATAATAACTTCTTATTCAACCAAGACAACAGGAAGAGAAGTGTTTTCACCAGCGTCAGCCTGCATATCTCAGCCGAGACTAGTGGGGACACCAACACCAACCCCCCGAATTCACCGGGCTGATTCCACAGAGAGCGAGGAGGATCTTATAATAGAGTGAAGGTCCCAACCCAGTTCCTTTCTAGCTATCTCACAGTTAGTGACAGAAGGACAGACCGATGGGACGGATAGATTTACACTTTGGGTAAGGACTCCTAATAATAACGTTTTATTTCTTAATATATTTAATACTCGTACTATAAACTTTAATTTATGTTGTTTTAAAAGATATGCTCAAATATTTTAATAGTTATAGCATTTTTTATAACCGACCCGATTTTTTGCATCCCGGTGTATAGTAGATATTTATGTTTTTTAAATACAGTCGAATACCCTATGATACATTTTTATTCAGCGATTAGTAGGCATCAGGAGATTAAATCACTTTAGGGTAAGTATAGCCTCATCTCATAGTTAACGCAATATCTCATTAACTCGTCAAACTCATCCAGTGATGTTTCACCACGCTTAACTTTGTCTTGGATGGACTCTAAATCATTGAGGAATTTCGTTTCGATGGCACGTATCTGGCTAGTGATGTGCTTCATGCCATATCTGATCTGGTAATCTGCGTGTAGTTTGTACAACGAGTGCTCACGCCCCTCCTGAAAAAAATGTTATAATATATGCGATTATTGAAAAATAGTTATGCGTGTAACAAGAACCTGCTTTTTTTGCGAGAGAAGCCCGAGCTAGCTGAAGGTTCTACTCTATTGAGTCTATGAATCCTGAGCGTAGTAAGGGATTCAAAGGCACAATGTAGAGATGATTTATGCCATATCCGTCCCAACGAAGTTCGGCCCTCAAAACAAAATCTGCTTTCGTCCCACATTGTATGCCCTATTCGGCCCAATTCAAATTTTAATCTAATAATTCTTGTTTCGCTTTACTTTTCAGCAACACGTTCAGCCCAAGTATTTTCTCTAGGTAAATTATAATAATTTAAGTACATTTGAAGCAAAAAGTTCTTTTATTTTGATCTCGCGCGTGTGTGTGACACAAGAGATAGCCTCCAGAACAAGAGGCCTAACCGACTATCACAGGGTTATAAGTAAGTTAATATAATAATAAAAAAGTATTATCTCGAGTAATTGGTTTTCAATAGTTCCCAAAAAAACGTTCAGTTGGGAAAGTCAATGTTGATGAAAGGAAGTGATTTTTTCTGTGGAAATATACCATCTTTACTTAGAAATACGGGATATACGTGAGTAACCCCGTATTTCTCAGGTTTGCAATAAACTTATTACATTATTTGTGTTTCGTATAAACATTTACAGGACTCCCAAAATATGCTGGCCTTGTACCTATCGTTTAGCCATGGGGAGCCCAAGCCCGAGGGTGCCGAGAAGGCGATATGAGATATAACAATAATAATAACAATATTTAAAAAAGTCGCAATCACAAATTTGTGTTGTGTTCCGCCATCAGTGACCAGGTTTTAGCCTTCCCCCAATTCCCGAATTGCCATAGTGTCGGCGAAAGTTGGAACAGGATTCGTGTTAAGCGCTCTACATCCTGGCAGGCGTGATATTGTAGGGCGGGGTTCAAACCCGGTGACCACTGGCCATCCGCTAGTTACATGGGGAACCCGAACCCGGGCTAACCAGCCAATGAGAGGCTGTCCCGCCAACTGGTGTATAATCCCGGGAAGCATTATCGTGCCGGTTAGTGATCGGACGTGGACCCAGCAGTGCCTTCCGGGGAGGACCGGGGGCCCTTCCGTGCCCCGCACTAGCTTATCACACAACCTGCAAGTATGAGTAGCAAATGCTTAATCCGTTTTTTTCTCCTCTTTTTGGCGATTCTGTTGCGGTACCAGGCGGTACCAGAACCCTACAAAAACAATGTTTCAATGTGCCGAACAAATAATAACAACAACGGACAAGAGTCCGCTGAGTAACACTTGTCATTATTCCACTTTACAATAAATCCACTTTATATGTGTGTGTGGAGGGCCGCAGCCGACGAAGTTTTAGAGCAGTATCTTACGGCGGAAGTAATCATCTTGCGAATTTTTAACGCCTACCATGCCGAATGGCTGGGTTCTCCAAAAACAGATGTGCCCGGAACTACTGCCCGCATCTTTGCCATCGCTTATGGTTTTACTCAACTGGTCACAGGGTTCACCCGCATACCGGAGAGAGTAGGTAGGGGCCATGGCCTCTCTCTGTTATACCTTCTGCTGACCACACACCAGGAGAATTATCGGATCTCGATCAAGGCCCCTTTGGGTTCTCAGACCATTGTCTGATGTCATCCAAGGTGGGCCTTGCTATTACTAAACGGACTGGTCCCAGTGGGAAAAGAAAGGTGTGGAGATATCAGTCAGCAAATTGGGATGGATTGCGTGAGTTCTACGCGTCCTGCCCTTGGGGGTAGATATGTTTCTCATCGGACGATCCCAACATATGCGCAAATTTGGTTGCCGACTTGGTGTTGCAGGGATTGGAATGTTACATTCCCCACTCCGTTATCTCAATCGGCGGCTCAAGTCAACCATGGTTCAATAAGATGTCTGCTGAGGCTGTTGACCAAAAACAGGTAGCTGGTAAAGCATGAAAATCAGTTAAACACTGTCAGGATCCTAAAAATTTCGATTGAAAAAAGAAGACTAAATGCCATCTCCTGTTCCCTCAAAAAGGCTCGCGAAAGCAAAGTTTGGACACATCGATACAATTGTCAAACGACTATACTTACGACTATATAACTTTCCTACTGGAACGCGGGCATTTCTGTCACTCGCTAAAGCTAAAGGGCAACTTCTGTCGACCATCCTTTTTATGTCTGAGCACAATCAATAAACAGTTAGCCCGCCCACATTGCAAACGATAAAGCCCAACTTCTGGGCAAAATCTTTGCATCCAATTCTACACTTAACGACGGCAGACCCCGCCAACTATCCCACTGTGTGGTACCTTTATGAATGAGGTCTGCTGTACACAGAAAGCGGTTCTTAGAGCTCGCAGCTGATGTTAAGAAGTCACGGTATACCTGCAATCGTGCTAAAGATTTGTGCTCCTAAGCTGTCTCCAGTTTTAACCCGTCTCTTTATCCTCTCTTACCGTACTAGCTGTGTCCAGGATCGTAGAAAGTCGCACTAGTTCATCCTATCCCGTAAAGAGGTCATAGGACATCCCGTCCAACCCATAGCGATAAATTCCTTGCTTTCAAAGGTACTAAGAGACCGAATTATATGCGCAGCATTAAATTCGTCGTCGACGGTAGCTGCTCAACCACCAAATCTATCAATGCCAGTGTGCCACAAGACTGCGTGGTGTCTCCGACACTGTTTATCCTGAATATCAATGACCTATTGTCATAGCACTGGTGACGCCAGATATACTGGCGGTGCAGGTGTCCTCAGATCGTCAGTGGAAGATAGTCAGGTCGGACTTGTGTCTTAAGTGGAGACCTCCTTGGAGCAAGTCTCTGAATGGGGACGACAAATTTGTCTCCAATTTAACCCCGCAAAGCCACAAGTATGTGCACTCTCTGCCAAAAAACCTCTTTTGCCCCTGCGCCACAGTTCTAAGGAACACCCCTGAAGATCTCTAGCAGTATCGGGATCCTTGGCGTCGCCATATCGAGCGACGTGCAGTTTAGGGGTCACCTGTGGAGAGCAAGGCCAAACTTGCCTCTAAAAAGCTTGGTGTGCTAAACCGATCCAAACACTACTTCCGCCCGCAGCAACGGCTTGCGCTTTACAAAGCACAACTCAGACCTCTTATGAAGTACTTCTTACTTTTATGGGCCGATTCACCCGCTTACCAGATTGACCCCTAGACTCCATCCAACGTCGTGCGTCTTTGTATCCTCGACGATCTCATGCTTAGAGACGGTATGGAATCGCTTAGTCTCCGGAGAGATCTCTCTGCGTATTCTAGCGTCTGTACAACGGCGAGTGTTTCGAGGAACTATTTGATCTGATGCCAACGCCTTCCTTTTACCACCTCACCATTCGGCAGGATGTTCTCCCCATTACCTTGAGCTACCCAGCTTAACTTCGCAACGGTTCTCAAGAACATATTTTATTCCGTGTACAATCCGCGAATCAATTAAACCGCGTAATCTGGATGAAGCTTCCCCCCAGGTTTTCTCTCTGCGCTACAATATGGGTTTAAAAAGGGCGTTATAAAAGTCCATAGAGGTCAGTAGCTCGTTGGCAACGCTGTTAGTGTTGCAAACGTCTATAGGCGACAGTGACCACTTTCCACCAGGTGGGGCGACTGCCTATGTGCCTATTTTTGTCAATAAATATATAAGTATTGTACTTATAATAAAAATAAATAAATATTTTAAAGAAATGTGAGCCAGAAGACGTAAAATTACTGAACAAGAATATCATGATTTAAAAAAATGGCTGTAGACAGGCATTTTTTTCAACCACGCAAAACTTGGTAAAAAATAAACTTTAATGAAAAAAAATGCAACACATGTTATTTTTAAACACAGGATGACAATTTGTCACGCCTATATATCCTCGAAGGGGTAAGCAGCGATGTTTAACAGCTGCATTTCGCCGCATATATTTTTGGTCCCACGTATTGCCATATATGGGGCCACACTCCGGACTGCTAAGGAGAATTTCCTTGTCAGAAAATCCTAATATATGTCGAACCCAGGACACAATATTCCAAAACAGCGCTTCCACCACTACAAGAGTTAGCGAGCGAAGCAGCTGGCGGGTCAGCTAGTATTGTAATAAAAATCGTATCTTTTCGAAATCATTCGAAACTCACCACGTTAGGACTCACTGTGTGCTCTGATGCCTTTGCATTCGGAGTGAAGATAAACGGCTTGAAGAACGAGATGGACGGGTCCGCAGTCCCTGTGAGCCAGTGCACGCTCACCTCTTCGTTCAGGTTAGAAACCTGAAAAAATACAATTTTTAATACACTGCTAAAGAAATAAAATTGGACAATAAAAGCAAAGAATTGAAAATTAAACTATATAAGTTTATTTAGTTTATTTCTTTTGCATAGTAATACATTAAACTAGGCTGATCCTCTTTGCACATTGCAACACCTTTAGGAGGTAGTATGTTTTACATGTACCTATTGTCAACCTTAAGCAACAAGACCTGCAATGTATATAATTTAACGTGACACATACGCAATATATGATTTATATTTTAGATAATAACTAGCGACTACATCACTACACGCAACACGTAGTAGGCTCAGCCTGAGGCCTCAACATAACCTCCCATATTTTCTTGGTTTTCCATTAATAACAACCTTCTCCTGACAATAATTAACACAACAATAATTAGCGATATAACGCTAATAATTAGCGAGATTGTTCCATCCAGTCCCAAGTTATAGCATGACCAGGGGAAATAGGGGTTAATTTTAATATACGATTATATAGATAATAGATGGTATATTTTTTCAGACTCAAACTTAGTTTGAGTTTAGTGACTTTACTAGTTTTGGTGCGGAATGCAGACACAAATGTTGACTGATCTGATTGAAAAACGGCTGAGGCTCAAACAAAAAACAACGTTGAAATTTTAGCATTGATGGCGTTTTTGTTGCAATCGCATTAACTAAGGAAGGATTATTGAAAATTTAATCCATAAGTGGCGAATTCAATGTATTTCGGCGCTTCGTACCCAATAGACCGAACGAGTGCAGCCGGTTTTTCAGAATCAGAATTCTTCAATGGGCACAATAAATGAGAATGTTACACTAGTATATATATAAGGACTTTGATTATTAGTTTAATATTGAACAGGATGGTTCGGAAACGATAACTGGTTATAAAAGTACTTTTTTTTCAGGTGGTAGGCTTAGGCCGCGGCGTGTTACCACCCACCAGACAAAGCCATGCCGCCAAGCGGTCGCGTTACGGCATGATGTTTGGTGAAGCCATTATGGGAAACGGGTCGGAAACAGTTGCGCTTATTACTATAGCTGGTCGTGATACATTGAGGGTTAATTTACCTGGCAGCCAATCTTGGAGAGCAGCGGGATCCGAGGCACGGTTCTCCGTTGGCCGACCGCAGATAGTTGGGGGCCCAAGTAGTGAGCCAGCCACTCATGAAAGGCTGCCTCGCCATCTCGCGAAAAATCCTGGAGGTGCGCCATCGTGCTGGTTGGCGACCAGACGAGAGGTCCCGATGGACACCTCTGGGGGGGCTCGGGCGTCCCCGCGATCTCCAGGATTGGTTTCCATAGGGTGGAAAAGCCTAATTTGTGTCACGGGTTGATAATATGCGCCTCGTTTCCACTTCCGTTTCCCTTTACCTATCTTCACTCCCCATAAAATGAAAGGCAACAAAAACAGAATAAAGGTCCAACAGCGGAAGCACGTCCTCTCTCTTCAAGTGCACCTCTTAAACATTCGAGGCTTGCACTCCAATATCGACTCAGTCCACCACCATCTTGAGACCGCAAAACCGCATATTCTGTTCCTCACGGAGACGCAGATCAAATGCCCAGCTGACGCTGCATACCTTGCCTACCCGGGCTATTTTTTTGAACATAGCTTAAGGGCCAGAACAGGAGTTTGTATGTATGCTCGCGATGACATTTGTTATCGACGTCTCCGTAACCTTGAAGACCCCAAATTTTCCATCATGTGGGTTATGGTGGACAACGGCATGGAGAAGATACTTTATGCTAGTGTCTACCGTTCGCACAGCGGAGATGAGGAGAGAACCAGGCTCACAAACTACCTCAGTGAGGCAGCTGACGTGGCCCAACAGAGGTATCCTTCTGCTCAATTAGTGCTTCTGGGGGATTTCAACGCCCACCATCAAGACTGGCTATACCCATAGCAGAGCACAGACCACGCTGGTCGAGAGATGCGTAAGCTTGCCTTGACGCTAGACCTCACTCAGCCTGTCCAAGGAGCTACAAGGATTCCAGATGTTGATGGCCACACAGCCAACTGCTTGGACCTTCTGCTAACAACAGATCCAGACCGCTACTCGGTGTCGGTTTCATCACCCTTGGGTAGCTCCGACCACTGTCTGGTGAAGTCTGTGTCAGTCTACTCCCCGCCCGATCCCAGCCCAAAAGGCACCCGGCGATACAAGTCAGCAGATTGGGATGAGATGCGTAATTTTTTCTCGTCTTATCCTTGGTGGAGGGTTTGTTTTTCTTCTAGCGATTCCTCAGCTTGCGCGGATGCTGTGACAGAAGTGTTACGACAGGGTATGGAATATTTCATTCCATTTTCTGACATCTCGCTGTCCAGCAAAGCTCGACCATGGTTTAATGCCAAATGTGGAGATGCAGAAGCGTCAAAACATGAGGCCTACTTAGCCTGGGCTGATGCTCGAACCCGCAAATCTAGAGATGTACGTGAGAAGAAGAAAGCATTTAACCTTGCCGCCAAGCCTGCAAAAAAGCCTCAAGATGGCTCGCTTCGACCACATACGCCGGACAGGGAACAAACTTGCTTCTTACCCTTCGGGTAGCAAAGCGTTCTGGTCCCTGGCGAGGTCGATCGAAGAGAACTTCTGCCGTCCCTCACTGCCTCCGCTGCTGAAACCCGACGGCTCACTAGCGCATACTGCTGAAGAGAAAGCAAATTTATTTGCCACTCTGTTTGCAGAGTCTTCACGTCTAGATGCTGGTAATGCTGTACCTTCTAGTCTGCCAAATTGCGGGACGCTAATGTCAGAAATCCGCATTCGACAGTCTGAAGTCCGCAAAGCGTTGCGCAATCTAGACGTGAACAAAGCTAGTGGTCCAGACGGTATACCAGCTGTAGTCTTGAGGATGTGTGCGCCAGAGTTGACTCCTGTATTTACTCGCCTCTTTCGCTTGTCTATGACGACTGGTCAAGTGCCAAAGTCCTGGAAGCTTGCAAACGTGCAGCCCGTGCCCAAAAAAGGTAGTCGCGCAGACCCTGCTAATTACAGGCCTATTTCAGTCACTTCCATACTATGTAAGACGTTGGAACGTGTACTGAACCACAGGCTCCTGGCATACCTAGAAGTGAACGATCTTCTCAGTGACCGACAATACGGATTTCGCCGAAACCGGTCTACTGGGGATCTTCTAGCGTATGCCACTCACATCTGGAACTCAGCCTTCGAGAACCACGGAGAGGCGCTTGCTGTCTCTCTCGATATCTCGAAGGCTTTTGACAGGGTCTGGCACGATAGCCTCATTAGCAAGCTTCCTTCACTTGCGTACACCGAATCCGTCATCGGCCGAAGTATGCTCAGGCGTCATCGGCCGAACTCGGCCGATCAAATCAAATGTAAGTAAATGAAAGAGAGCGCATACACTGCTACTACCGACGTCGTCCGATGACGCCCGAAAACGGACGATCAACTGACGAGTCCGAACGTGTTTGGATTTTTTGTCAGTTTTACCGGCTTCTTTCTGCAATCGAGTCGTTATTTGGATCAAGAATGGATATTGAAAAATTAATTACTTGCATTTATAACAGACCGTCACTGTGGGACAAACATTCAAAAAGTTACAATAATCGAGATATTGGGAAACGTCTATGGGATGAAGTTGCTTCAGAAATGGAATACCGGTCGCAGATATAAAGAAGAAATGGAGTAACCTGAGGGACCAATTTCGCAAAGAGTATAACAGATGTACTCAACCAGGTAAATCTGGCTCAGCGGCGGATCACAAATCATCTTCGTGTGCATATTATGATTTGTTATTACTCCTTGCGAAGCAAATTGCTCCAAAACCATTAAATGGAAATTTGCCTGAAGGAAGCGCGAGCCAAGAACATCAAGATGATTCGGAATCATCTCAGTTTTCTGTGTTGTCATCGGAATCACAACCACGAGCAATACCGCAGGTCGAGCATTCACCTGTTTCACGACCAGAAACTTCAAATTTGAGCCAGTCTGAAAATTTAACAACATACTCCGTTACACACAAATCCTACTCGTGTAACTGTAACGCAAGCTTATCGTTTCAACTCTTCAACTGGACGTATTATGAAACAGCGAAATACTGACGTCGAACAATTTACAGATCGAAAAACGAAAACTTCAATTATATGAGTCCAGGTCAGCTGATAAGTCAGCAGAAGACCCTGATCGAAACTTTTTGTTAAGTTTACTTCCATACTTAAAAGAAGTGCCACGCAATAGAAAACTCTTGTTCAGCGGAAGTTGTTAGACGTGTTTATATAGGAAGAAGAAAGAAATTAACCTCAATATTCTCCCGTAAGCTGCTATTATTCTGAAGAATTAAGCCACCCTGCTTCTCGTGAAATGTCATCAAATGCGTCACTTCCGACATACGTTGTTAATTTTAAGGAGCCTTTGTCACTGACTACGAAACAAAAGAGAAAGTGTCATTGGCACTTTCTCACACATCCACATCTGCTCAGGGCCACTTGCCACCAGCCACAAACTATAACATATCATCAAATATGTCACATCCGACAACTGCCCCGAGCCTTTTCTCGTATGCAGATTTAGATATGAACCAACAGTAGATAATTTTCATTTCACTATGTTGGAATAAGTTTTATTAATACTATTAAATGTTTTGTATTTTAATTTAAATAAAACCACTTAAAGTTATGTATTTTTATTTTTATTGAACATACCTATTTTAAGACCTAAGTTTACTTTAAAAATAAATTGTTTTTACAAAAATATTGGAAAGCCTTTAAGTATAATTATTGATATCTATGTATTTTCATTACAAAAGAACTGTTTGAAAGCTTCACGAATATTATAAGCTTCGGTCGTACTTCTGTTTTATCCTCTAGAAGCAAAGTTGCTTCTTTGACCTGAACTTCTTGTTTGATCTGTAGAATAACTGTGCCTTGGTTGTCCTTCTTTGTCAATAATAATGTTGTGTAGTAAACAGATACATTTCACTGAGTAGTTGTCTCTATGCATTTAGTTAAAATTCAATTTTTGTGTTATTATACCAAAAGCGCATTCAATCACTACTCGGGCGTTAGACAATCGTTCGTTGTAAAGCCTTTCCTCTTCTCCAAGGTTTAAGTGGGTAGGCTTCATCAGCATATACATTCCCGATAGTTTGTATTCTGCTTTGTAATAAGTGGTTCAACTGCGTTTAAAATGTATTGAAATGTACCATAACTCATTCTAAAATATTCAAAGAATTTGATGGGTTGTAATTGTAACTCCTCAAAAAGGTGATGGAATTCGCCCAATTGCTTCCTGTGTATAAATATTTTAATAACCCACTCACGCCGACGTCGACTTCGACGAACAAAATTGCGATATACATTTTCTAAAAAATATATTTCTTCGAAATCCTCCATTTTTAAAAACACGTCTGTACTCTGTAGTTGTACAGTTCAGACTTCATAAGTTCCACCGACAACAGCCGTTATCGTCTGCAGTGTATTCAGTTGAACGTCCGAGTTACTCGTCCGAGTAGTTCTGTCCGCCATCGGCTGACAAAATCGGTTTTGGTGTACGCGTACCGTAAGAACCACAGTGCGACTCGACGTACGACTCGACACACCGCTACATCACAGAATAGATAACAGTAATCCAAGTCGCACTGACGTTCTTAGGCGTGGAGCGGCGAATATGGGTTAATAATAATAAAAAATATATGTCATAATTTTCTTTTACTTTTATGACCAGTTATCGAATCGAAACCGTTCAATATTGTGCGCTTATAAATAAAGTCCTTATAGTATAGTACTCGTAGTACAAAAATAACAATTAAATTAATCAAAGAAACATGCTCGTGTCCTTATCAGCAATATTAATTATTACGCTTAAAACCGGCTAGGACTCGCGTAATATTTACCGGAAATATTCTCCGACCAGTTTCGAACTTATTTGAAGTTCTTCTTCTGGGAGTCACTCTTGTGCACAGCGGCGAGCGCGGGCCACAGCACGTAACTGGCGCTGCGACGGTCGCGCTGTGTCTGTAAGTTTTTTTTCCGTCGAACTGTCACTTACGTCAATGTCACTTTCAGTGTCACTGTCACTACCGTTTTTTAGTTTATAGGGCTGTTGACACACCACACTTGTTGAGTCGACCTCACGTTTCCAGAGCTCCGAGGTCATCTTGTCAATGTTCAACACTGGTATCCAGGCCGGCGGTATATTCCACCTACGATCCCGATTGAAATTAGGGTGACGTCTTATTTCGATGGCTTCTCGTACTTTACGCGGGACGAAGAATTTCTCCCGCGCTAATATAGTCGCCTTATCGAACCGAATATAATGTCTGGCACCTGCGATCTGAGAGTGCTCTGCCACCGCCGACCTTACGGTATCCAAGTTTTTGACGCTTCTTATATGTTCGGTTACTCTGGTAGAAACATTGCGTCGGGTCTCACCTATATACGACTTTCCGCAATCGCATGGGATCTTGTAAACACCAGGACTGTTAAGGGCATCTTTGTCCTTGGGTGATCTAAGAAGCTGTCGCAGCTTCCCGGGTGGACGAAAAATCGTTCTCATGCCCAACTTCCGTTTTAGATAATGCCCAACTTTGTCAGTCACTCCCTTCACAAAAGGCAGATAGACTGGAGACCGTTCCGCTGTAAGTGGTCGTTGTCGATTACTTTTATTGGCCCATTGAGTACATTGCTTCCAGACAAAACCGTTTATCTCCAGGACGCTCCTAACATGATTAAGTTCAGCGTCGACGTGTTGAGGGTCACAGATCTGTAACGCTCTATTAATAAGAGACCGGGCCACGGACGCCAGTTGTGACTGATGGTGGTGTGACTCTGCTCGCAGGTACCTGTCTGTGTGTGTCGGTTTCCGATATACGGAGTGCGACAACCTACCATTTGGTTTCAATATATATAACGTACGTTTAATATAATATACATATACTTTATTCATAACATATCCGTTCTTTTTAAATTGAAGGCTTTTTGGTATGTGTAAGACCCGTGATCGATATCAGAGTTTCCGATGAGGTTTTTTTAAGATTTATACAACTGGCACCATATCTGTTTCTAAGGCATGATGCAAGCCGCTTTGCTCATTGATATCAGGGACCAAAATAAACATTTAACCTGAGGATACACATCTTCAGTTTAAATCTTTTATGTTCGGCCCTGCTACCAATCAGCAAAGCGGCGACGACGACTAAAGTAAGTTAAAAGACTCGCCGTTAGTTTTTTTAAATCATTATAATAGTCAAACCTGACTGCCTTGAGTGGGAAAGCCAACTTCACTAGTGCGGCAAATTAAGCTCTCTTTATTTCTCAGAATGTTCATCATATCTCGGACATCGAAGCCAGACGACGATTCGCGTAGCAGCCTTTCACCTTCTCGCTGGCGAATTTCATCGCCACCCGACGAATAGCAGGCTGTAAAGTTGAACTGTCCCTGTTTCGTGAATAAATAGGTCGGTAAATATGGTTTATTTAAAGAATAATATTTTTTTACATTAGCTTATAATATTATGTCATATCCTTATTTTAAATAATACTAGCGACTGCCCGCGACTTCCTTCGCGTATTAAGCTCGGCTTTCGACCTCACCATAACCTTTCATCTTTTATTGGTTTTTCTATACACAACACAATAACAAACACAACAAAAAAGAATTAGCGCGATCGTTTCATACGTTCTCATGTTATAAGAAGACCAAGAAAAATAGGGGTTCATTTTTATATATAATGATAGATAGATAAATAAAAAAATAAAGAGGAAAAATTTGTTTGTTTGTTTGAATTAAGGCTCCGAAAACAATGGAAGGTTTGATAATTCTTTCACTAGAATCCTATATACATGATAGGATTCTGGTATGATATCATATACCTGATGGACATAGGCTATTTATTATGATTCATCATCCTTCATGACCACGCGGGTGAAACCACGGAGCGCAGCTATTGTATATAATATAAATACATATAGCTAAAGAATTTTGTCACCAAAATTCGTTCAAGAAGTGGTAGAACTACCAAACAAGAAAATCGTCGCTTTTAATAGTGTTCAAAAATATTACATATAACGAACATAACGAATTATCAAAAAATAAAAGGCCCGTCATTTGAAAAAGACAATAGAACGTAACTTAGAACGACTACTACTATGGGTTGGCCGTTTATCAAGGTCCTCGCTTGCGCGGTACAGGGGCGCAGGGGTATGATGACAAAGGGAATTAGGGAACTGAGAGGTGCGGGCGCTGAGCGCATTTGTGACTTTTGTTATAGCTCATTTCGATGATCGATCGCTACGCGGGCAGCGATCGCACGTGTTCATTGTCGCTAACGCTTTGTGAGAGATACATATAAGATTACATTCTCAAGATGTATCGAAAGATATTCGGACATAAACTTAAATTGTCAGTACAAACAAATGGCTTTTAACGTATAGGAATATTTTAGAAAAAATATACTGGACCTATTCTATGGAATTTCAACAAGATATAAATTTAAACAAAACCTTAACAGAACTTACTGGACTATCGGAAAAGACTGTATGTAGAATTGTACAAGGGAAATTATTGAAAGGCAACGAAATATTCAAATCACCGAAAAAATCTATAAATCGCCGATTTTACAAATGGAACGGTTAGAAGAAAAGTCACTCAGTGTTATACAATTGATAAAAAAATACCTGCTCTGAAAACTTTGAATGCGGAACTTAAAGAAGAGGATATTCGTATTACACTGCGGAAGGGATATTTGAGGCTGTTGTTACATGACCTTGGTTTTAAATTTAAGAATGCGGCGAAAATACGGTTCTAAAAGGAAACTCCGTATTGAACAGCTAAATATAACATCGTGGAGGTGGAAATACCTAAGGACTATTGAACAATTTCGTAGAGAAGGAAGACATATTTTATATCTTGACGAAACTTATGTAAATGCGTCGCATAACGTTTCAAAATGCTGGCAATGCAAGGATTGACATGGTGTGCTATCTAATATTGGTAAAGAGGACTGTTTGATCATCGTACATTGTGGAGGTCAAACTGAATTTGTAGGCGGAACACTTGTAATATATAAATCCAAATGTAAAACAGGGGATTATCACGATTCTATGAATTTCTTGAATATCAGTAAATGGATAAATGAAAAGCTGTTGCCAAAATTCTATCGTGATGGATAACGCAGCTTACCATTCGGTTCGAGAAGAAAAAAAGCAGACTATGGCTTCTACCAAAGTAGTTATGCAATCGTGGTTACGACATGACGTGACTTTTAATGATGAGCTTAAAAAAGGACGACTTATTAAAATCGATTAAAAAGACAGAAACTGAAGATATTTACAAAATTGACGAGTTATTGAAAAGAAACGGACATGAAGTGTTGCGTTTGCCATTGGACCACCCAGCCCTGAACCCTATTGAGTGTGGTGATATTAAGAGATAATTAGCACAAAAAAGTATGGACTCTAATTTGGACCAAAAACTATATATTACATGGATTATTTGCTGAGTGCATATGCAGTAGAGAAGTCGAATCGGGATGATGCTGTTGATTTTATTATTAGCACTCAGGACGACTCTGATGATTCTGATGATGGCTGCTTCGAAAGTGAAGAATCAAGCTCCACCGATATTGATATGGACATAATTGACTGATTTATAATTGAATATCATTAATTAAATTAATTATAATTGATAAATTATTCTATGTTATGTAAAATAGTACAATAGTTTATTACCAAATATTTTATTTACTTACCTATTAGCTTATACATAGTTAGTTCAATCAAATATTGTATCATGATCAATTAATTTTCACTTCACAGCTAACCACTAGGACCACCAGCGTAGGTCGTCCACCGACAAGGTGGACTGACCGATAAAGGTAGCAGGACGACGTTGGATGCAGGCAGCTTCCGTCCTTTTGGAAATTTGTGGGGGAGGCATATGTTCAGCGTCAATAGACGTCCATATCTTGGTCATGGTTGTCTGAAAGAGATAGCTCTGAGCGATATGACCGCCCATTGTGACACTTCATTTTAAGTTTTTTATTTGTTTGTTGTATTTTATAATGTGGTGTTGCACATATATATATATATATATATATATATCTCTTAGGAACTATCTTGGTAAATTTCTTCTTTTGTGTATCACACTAAGCGCCTACCGTCCGCACCTCAGCCCCCTTCGTCGTCACGCCCACGCGCCCCTGTACCGCGCCTTCGAGGACTAAGATAAACGGCAAATATATACATATACATATATGTATATATATATATATACATATACATATATATATATATGTGTATATATATATATATATATATATATATATGTATATGTACATAGTAGCATGCAATTTTTAATTATTATGGAACGTAAACAGTTACATCCTCAGTCTGTTTTGTTTTTAATTCCTTCTAGTGTTGTAACCAATTAATTACTTATTTTCACCAGCTTCAGTCGATTTTATTATTAATTAAATTTTTTGTAGTGATATTTACTGGAAAGAATGAGCTTGGAATAAAATTTGGAACTGGAGACACTGATTTCTATAGAATAACTTGTCTCTAACAAAGCGGCACGTAACTTAGCACCGCACGCGCACTGCGCATTCTTTCGTTCGCCATCATATTAAGTTGACTGCGCTCGTTTATGCTTGATTTTGTTTCTAGACTCCGCTTTGCTTATGGACTATTTCTGTTCAATATCACGTTTACCTTGGCTCTTCTATTTTAGACATTGATTTAAACACAGTGATTTGGACAAAATTTTGGTGTATGTTATATCTCTGTTATAGTCTGTTTGTTTGTTGTCAACAGCCAGTCACGCGAATTGGTTGTGAAGTTAACCGGATACTTCGAATAATCGGTTAATGGCGGACCTTCATTGCCCATAACGCAAGCCTAAAAAGAGGAAGAAAAGCAAACCTGTAACAAGTATTGAAACATTCGACGTAGAAGCTATTTGAAACCACGTGTATGCTTATTACACAAGAAATGAATACATTACTGTGAGTAAATTACTGATATCAGCAATTTACTGGCCTGAGAGGTTGGCCTGTTTAGTGGCAGTTCTAACTCTTTAATAACAACTATGAAGCAAATTGCATTCAAATACAAGAACATCGACAAGAGGAAAATTATGATGGAACGATATGATTTAATTTGGGACAGAGTATCATTCTTGAGGGAGATGAATAAAATCACAAATTGGGAAAATGTCATATTTATTGATGAGACTTGGCTGAACTCGAATCATAACGTGCTGCAGTCGTGGACAGACGATACCAAGGCATCTTGCGCAAAAGTGCCAATGGGAAAAGGTGGACGCCTAATACTCTGCCACGCCGGATAAGCCGGGGGAGGTTTTGCGAATGATAATTTACTTAGCTTTGCTTCGAGTCTAAGAGTACAAAGCAATATCATGAAGAACAGGACGAAAATAAATTAACATAAATTCTCCCCGAACAGAGTATAATCATTATACGATCTGGTCACTATCCGTCAAGAAAATTTGGTTTCCTCATGAGAAAAGTTGATTCCCCTAATTGTGAGGTATGTGGTACATTAGATGATGTGTATCACACCTCTTGATGGATTATACCAAGTACAGCGCCGAGAGAGACTCATTTGTGCATAAATTTAGATTATATAGGTATGATACGGGTACACTAATCAACATATTATCAAACCCTAGTTGCGAAGCATCCCGCGTGCTATTGGCTATATTTATACTACTAGTACATAGGCACTGGTGATTTCGTCTTGTATGCATTAGTTTAAATTTAGTTAACGTAGTACTAGTAGTAAGGTTAGGATACAATGGGACTGACATACCATTTTGGGTAAAAGTCCCCAATGAATATAGAATGAAAAAATAAAAAATACATTATGGACATTGCATCATACCATTCTGTTCAATTAGATAAAGCAAATACTCAAGCAAATAAAAAGGCTGATTTAGTGGAATGGCATACAAAGGCAAGGCGTTGAAGCTGACATGAAACTGTTGAAAGCTGAATTGCTGGTACTGGCTGGAACTAGTAAAAGAAAATAAACCTGCGATACTAAAATATCTGTCCAAGCGGTTGGGTCCGAATTCTGTGAGACCAAACGCCGCAAGAAAGCTCAAAAACTCTCAAAAGAAACTCTGAAACTAATGGCAGAACGGAGCGAAATGAGACTGCAGTCTGCAGTTGATATGTCGGACTACGGTAAACTCAATAGACGAATTTGGAAGTCCATGCGACACGACTTGCGTGCTTATAATACTGCGCGTATTACGGCAGCAATTGAGCGGAACCAGGGCTCTAAAGTGTTTGCAAAGGATTCGTCTATTGGGCAACGCCAAATAACAAAACTGAAGACCGAAAATGGCAGTATCATTTCATCCAAGCCTGAACTTCTTGCGAGTGTGTACTCAACCTAACGCATGAAAATTGGAACTTAATGGTCACTGCATTCCTATACCATATGTTTATGGCACAGAAACGCAGCGAAGACGAACAATAAAACTGCCATGCTTGTTTATTATAAAGGGTGGTTAAATTTTAAGGACCGATGTTGATTTTGAATAAAACACAATTTATTTAGGAAATTACTGTCATTGATTTTTATTATGATAATATTGGTGTGGTTCAATTATTTATGGAACAAAATATAAATGCCGCGACCTCGGCGGCACACCTCCATCCAATGGTCCAAATTTTCGATGACGCTGAGGCATAATTGAGGTTCTATGCCGTTAATGTGCCGAATTATCTCATCCTTTAGCTCTTGAATTGTTGCTGGCTTATCGACGTACACCGTTTCTTTCAAATAACCCCTAAGAAATATACATACAAACCTAGTACTTTTTTCTATAGAAAACTCAATGAGATCACTCATACAATCGAATTTGCAATAGTGTAAAAAATTAAGTAAACTATACGAATATGTGTAATAGCTGCGCTCCTCGCCAAACATTTGCTCGCATTTTTCATACATTAAACAAAAAAAAATCGCCTGGCTGGTAATTACGAGTAATTTCAGGGTCAAATAAAAGATATGATATTATATTTCGCATTGCATAAAAACAGGTAAATTACCTGCCCATCCCACAGCCCCATTCGGTAAGCAAATCCCTGCACGTCTCGAGATTGTCTATCAATATTAGTTGTTATTGTAAGGCCATTGGAGATGTTCCTCCATCCGGTTTTAACTCTCTCAGCAACCCAATGTTTGCCGCTGGTCTCAAGCACCCAGGCCTCATGCGGATCAGCGATTAGGAATGAGTTATGATAGCAGGTACTTTCATCATGCTCTGAGCATGGTCCACCCTGGCCGTATATTTCCAAGAGTATTATAATTATATCCAATGCTTCCTTCGCTGTATCTCCTCTTTCAAGCCCCAGTCTGAAAATAGTTACAATGCTCTTTGATTTAGTCCATCTCAGTTGTTATCTTAGAACAACAGTTGTGCAAGAACATGACACTGGTAGAGCCACAGAAGATGAAAAACAGTCATTAGACGATGGCGTACGCTATGGAGCGGTCTGATAATTTTGACAACAGGGCTGACCACTACTAGCCTATTCTTCAACCCACACTGAACCCGCGTTCTTCGTAGTAAACTATGAACCATAGACAAGCATTTCTCCGAGTTTTACTTTTTGCGTTTTAAACAGTTATTTTTACACAACTGCCCAACGGAGGTTGAAGAAATGTCTTAAAAATGGTTAAGAAGCCAAGAAATGTATCACAGATTAGTCTAGTTAGTCCGACTATGGCGTCTTTTACATACAAATAGATTCCCCAATTTCCTTTCTAGATATTGACACTAGTGCCATAGATATCGACTACTAGCATGTCCCTTTCTAGTGGTGTTCTTCAAACCCAAAGAAAGTAACACATGCAACTACTTGTTAACTGCAGAAAGGTGCGGTATATTTTTTTATTATCGAGCTAATGACCCTAACATGATCAGGGGCCTAGGTTCTGTGTTCTCTTTTATCGTCCTTCTTCTTACAGATTCTTATAACTAATTCCATACTATATAAACATTCCTTACTAATTTTATATCTATTTCTTAATATCCAAGTATATATATATAGTAAATATATATAATTGACTTATGTACATAGCTCTACGACGAAATAATAGTCAGGAACTGTAACTGCGTTAAAAAAATGACCCAACAAAAGTCGTGTTCAAGTAGGGGGGGCTTAAAAGTCGTGTTCAGTACGTCATCAGTCGGACATTTTTCTTGCACACTTCATATCTTCGCGTACATTTTCATTTTTATCAATGTGAACTTCAGTTGTGGATCATCATGTCAGCATTCGTTGTGAAGTGGTGCAGAAACAATACACGATTAAAATGTCCAGTGATCACTTTTACTAGTAAATAATAGCAAAATTATAATTATTCAAAGATGTTCAAATACGTTAACAAATCGAGATGGTCAATACTACGCAAAGTCATATATATAAAGTCAGTAAATTTTTATTTTATTTAGGATGTATTTTTTTCTTCAGGACTAAATATTGAAATGTATAATGTGCAATGGTTTTGCATGTTATGTTTTATTCTCGCTGCACTTAAGCTAGAAAAACAAGAGTATGACTGCCTGTGAAAACCAGCATAGTTATTATACGTTAATTTTGACTGAAAACGATAAAATTATACATAATATGAAAATTATGGACCATGTTACACAAAACTGCAGTATCTACCTACCAGTTGGTACAGTAAGTACCTACTGTTTTTTTTTATTATGTTATAAAAAATATCATATTTATCTTTTTATGCTGATGATTTGTCCCGAAGAAACATCAACATCTTTAAGAGCCTTATATTCTGCGCAGCGCTGCGCGAGTTTAGGTATTTTACATTAGCGAGTTACTTACTAGCGCGCCCTGCGGCAGTGGCCTTACCGTTTGAGCAATAATTATATAGTAGTATATATTATATAATAGTGCGCATTAATATTTGGATCTTTTTTTATCTACTTTGGATTTTATGTCACAAATAGACGCAGGTCAAAAAGGTGAAATAAAATATCACGCAGGACACATTTAATTTTTAATATCGACATTAATTAACATAATATGATAATTATTAATCAAGTACATGTTATCTACAAGAGCATAGACTAGAAAAAAGTAAGATTTAACTTATGTACCTAAATGAGATATCAAATAAAACAACCATCACGTAGTTCCTGCTACCAGTTTCCGGCTCAAGCTTGGATTCCTGGATACCAAGTATAAACATAAGAAATTTGGTTAAAAGAAAAATACTAGCCCCTCTAGGGTCGATGTCATTATAACAACGAAATTTCTATTGTGTCGAACCTTTGATGCACTAGATGTCATATAAAATTATTTGTTAGAATCCCACTTAGAAACAGTGGCACCTCAATAAGTATCAGGAAGTTTTGAGCGCACTAATATTTAGTTGTGTAAGTGCGGTCGTCAGAGCGATACGTCCTCTGACCTCTCTCTAAGAGGCCTCAGCCGCGTCTGACGATTCGTGACTGGCGCGACCGGTTTTATGATTGATTTTTAAAACGTGTGTGTGTAGAAACCGCTCGGCAATAACAAACTAATAAATAATTTCTAAATGTAGCCTATGGAACTTGAACTTGTTAATCAAATAATTTTCTATTACATCAGGTAAGAATAATTTACATAATATACTATATCAATCATTATTATGTGACCCTTCAAACACTCAGCAAAAACGCGAATTGGCGCTTCTAAAGCGTTAACGCTCTAAAGAGAACAATAAACGATTGCCTACAGTTGGTATGTAATATAGGTATATATACTATATAGCATTAAAAAAACCGTTCATTGTTTGGTCAAATTAAAGCACGTTTAATTTTTCAAGCTAATGAACCCTCTGCAAATTTTAAAGTGGTTTAGCTGAGTTGCTAATTAATTTGTCAGTAATATCAACACAGTGCTTTTCTAAAGTAATTCTATAAATTGATTGAATTTTCTAAATTGATAATGAAGGTATTCTGTGACCACTGAAAAACATCCAGCTGGCAAATAACGACTTATTATTTTTTGGTAAAATGTATAAGCCTAAAATGTTTCATAATCTTTCTTTACTACATTGCGAAGAATCTCTTCTAATGTCTTCTAGACAAAAACTTAATAAATTAACCATATTTCGCGAGACACACGAGATTTACGATTGATTTATTATTAAGTTGGTCCAGTCCACTTGTTGCATAACATCGTCCACGCCGCTATGACTCTGCTGTCATTGTTGCAGCACGCGCGTAAACCAATCCCTGCTTCCTTCTGAATTTAAACCAATCACCGAACATGTCTATTTGTAACCTCGGAAGTAATTTGTATTTGGAATCATACGTTGTTTTGATTAGACGGGCCACTTTTTGTGTGGAATTTGTTCTGAATTATGCTTCCTGACTATTATTTCTTCGTAGACATAGCTATTTATTTTTGTAAATAACTTTTTTACATATTTTGATACAATAATTTAGGAACTTATCTCTAACATCTCAAAAGCTGAACCTTACGTTCCACTACCTAGTGTGCCAACCACATGTGTTTCTTTACACCATGGCTTGCACCACACGGATACGTCATGTATGTTTACGTAGATATTCTTTGAATCCGGCATAGACTTGGTGCCATCTTTCTCAGAAAAAATGTTTTTTGCTAACTAACCAAACAATAAATTAATTTACTAATAATAATAAAATCTGTTTAATTTCTCTCTACATAAGTTATTATTGATAAGGTAACCCCTAATGTTTTAACTTAGGTTCCAGCTGTTTTGTGACTGAGTGACAGATTGGTGCTCGAAGTAGGTTTCTGAAAACCTGTATTAAGTCATGAAACACAAATATAATTGAAGAGAGAAAAGATTTAATGTCAAGAAGGAATAGGGCGCAAAATCTTAAGGAAATCACGAGCCTAGGCAAATGAATCCGGAAACATATGAGGAAAGACAGGAAAAATCAAAACTCTAGAAAACCATAGCTCAAAACCGGAGGCACACGGAAAGCTTTTAAGGAACTTCACGAAAAGGGGAAAGAATGGATTCTACATTTAAGACATAAAGATTGGTAAACTTCTACACGTAGTACAATACTGAGTATAGCCAGATTACTACCGCTTGTTATAGTCAAGACAGCCAAGCATAGCGTCGCCCGATGGAGGACCTAGACTAGAAAATATGACAGAACATATCAGCGAAGTACCAGAAATACTACAATTGGAAGTAGAGAAGGCTATAAACAGCCCAAAGACAAATAAATCCCCAGGTCCTGATAGAATTCTAAATGAGCTCATGCAAGGAACAGTAGATGAATTAAGTCCGATACTGACAAAGATCTTCAACGAGATACTTTTTACCAGTAACATACCTAGCCAATGGGCAGGAAGGTCCAAAAGACGATATTGGAAATTACAGACCCCTATCTCTTATTTCAAATATATACAAGGTTTTTGCGAAAGTCATTCTGAATAGAATATCAAACAGGCTGGAGGAAAATCAACCAGTTGAGCAGGCAGGGTTCAGGAAAAAGTTCAATACCATCGATCACATATATATATACACCATGTAACAAAGAGGGTGGATCATCGGTGGCTGGGGGACGGGCGACCTCAGTACCCATCGATTTAACCCCCATGTATGTTCTGCAATAATCAGTGGTTCAAAAGTTATTTGGACTTTGGTATAATTTTAGTCAAAAGCAGATTTTAGCCTGAACTTCACAATTGTAGCCGAACTATTAGGCCTGCAAACCTACTTTTTTTTTTAAACACGATCAATAGTGGGCCTTTTGTACCCCTACATCAATAAGAGTCTTAGATTTATAAATATCCAAGTAAAAAAAATAAAGGTATTTTTTTTTCCAAATCTTAATATTTACATTAACTTTATATGGTTATAAAATAAAAAATTCACTTATTATTTTTTTCTACAACCTATCTTAAAAACTACAGGCTTTTATGAAGAATAAACCCTGAAAGTTTCATTCGGCTAGAACTAGGGCATCATGTTGAAAAATGTACCTGAATATTCCATGTGCCAAAAATCCGTGATTTTTAAAGCCAAAAACTACTTTAGAAGCTTTAGGTATCGCGGTAACAGGTAGCTGGTTTGTGTCAAAAAAAAGGATAGCTAAATAAAAACATTATGTCTCGCTCTTGCACCGCTGTGATTGGCTGATTAGGTGGCATGGTATTTTTACAATCGTTTTTTTCTTGGAAGGACTTATTATTTTATGAGTTATTAGAGATACTATTGTAAGCTCCTTAGTCGTTTATCGTCTGCCATTCTGCTCTTACCTGTGCTACATTCCTACCCAGTGTCTTAATTAATACTTTAGATTTGGCTTGTTTATTGGACTTCGATACTTGCTAAGTGATTTGGATTATTATTACTTTGGAACGAAGACTCTGCGTGATTATTGGACTTTGATACTTTGTTTGTGATTTGGACTGTTGTTACCTTGGAACGAAGACTGCGCGTTTATTAGACATAAGCATGCCTTATTCTCCACGGGACTATGCAGAAATGTACTATTGTTACGGTGCAGCCCAAGGAAATGCCCGAGCGGCTGCAAGAATGTACCGTGAGCAACTGATTCGTAGAGGTGGCTCACAACCCGAGGTATACCCTGACTCCCGTGTTTTTCTACGAGTCCGTAACGCGTACATGGAAGGTCGTATACCTGGTACTTCTCGGCCCGAAGGAGTGTCGAGAATCGACCCAGATCGAATCGAAGAAGTATTGGAAGAAGTGCGAAATGATTCATCGACAAGTACGAGAGCAATCGGCCGTCGTATAGGCCTATCTCACATGTCTGTGCACAGAATCCTGCGAGCAGAGGGCATGCACCCATACCATGTGAAAAAAGTTCAAGATTTACTACCTGCGGACTATCCACGACGAGTGGCCTTTTGTCAGGACATGATAACTAGATGCGACGCAGATGAGAATTTTTTTGACAACATAATGTGACAGACGAGTCAAACTTTAGCCGGAGTGGAATATTTAATATGCACAATTACCACTCCTGGAGTATTGAAAACCCACATGCGATTCGCCTCCACAGTTTTCAACACCAGTTCAGTGTTAATTTATGGACAGGAGTATTCCACAAACAGCTGATCGGACCGTTCGAGTTACCAGCCAGATTAAACGGCGACGCGTATTTGCAATTTTTACAAAATAACTTGCCTGAAATTTTTGGAAGATGTGAACTTGTCTTTACGTAGCCGCATGTACTTTCAATGCGACGGAGCTCCGTGCCACTTCGCACGGAATGTAAAGGAATATTTAAATGAAAATTTTCCAGGAAGATGGATAGGCCGTGGGGGGCCAATAAACTGGCCCCCAATGTCGCCAGACCTCAACCCTGTAGATTTTTTCATCTGGGGATATTACAAAGAGATGGTGTATAAAAACGAATACACTTCTATCGAACAATTAAGGCTAAAACTAAGCCAGGCCCAAATGAAGATTAGGGAAAAGGAAGACTCATACCGCAGGCTCAAAAGAAACTTTATAAAAAGATGTAGGCTATGCATAGCTAATAATGGAGCTCATTTCGAACATTTATTGTAAATAAACCATATTACCGGTTCAAATTAGTTCTTTTTATTTGACTCATTCCTTTCCTTTTGTATAGTAGTCTTGTTATTTTACTTATTAACATAGCGTACAAACATTGATTTTTGGCACTTTAAATATTTAAGTACATTTTTCAACATGATCCCTTAGTTCTAGCCGAATGAAACTTTCAGGGTTAATTTTTCATAAAAGCCTGTAGTTTTTAAGATAGGTTGTAGAAAAAAATAATAAGTGAAATTTTTATTTTATAACCATATAAAGTTAATGTAAATATTAAGATTTTGAAAAATTATATTTTTACTTGGATATTTATAAATCTAAGACTCTTATTGATGTAGGGGTACAAAAGGCCCACTATTGATCGTTTTTAAAAGAAAAAAGTAGGTTTGCAGACCTAATAGTTCGGCTACAATTGTGAAGTTCAGGCTAAAATCTGCTTTGACTAAAATTATACCAAAGTCCAAATAACTTTTGTACCACTGATTATTGCAGAACATACATGGGGGTTAAATCGATGGGTACTGAGGTCGCCCGTCCCCCAGCCACCGATGATCCACCCTCTTTGTTACACCGTGATATACAGTCAAACATCTAATACAAAAATATAATAAGTACAACAAACCTATCTATCTAGCCTTCATAGGTTACGCCAAAGCCTGCGACAGTCTAAAACAAGAATTTGTATGACAAAGTCTTGGAGAGCTGGGAATTTATAATGTTTATATAAACATCATCAGAAACATCTACAGCAAAAGTAAAGCTAGTATCAGGTTGGAATCCTAAGGGGACACTATTCCAGTCAACATGGGAGTCAGACAAGGTGACCCACTCTCAGCAAAGCTGTTTTCAGCAGTGCTAGAACAAATGTTTAGGAAACTAGAATGGGATCACCTAGGACTAAACATAAACGGATCGCGAGTGAATCATCTTAGATTTGCTGATGACCTGGTTATATTGGAAAAGAATCCGAGAGTACTGGACTCAATGATACAGACCAGATAGAAGTCGAGAAGTGCCAAAAACTACTACAATATGTAAAGAAGTATGTGTATCTGGGCCATATTGTCTCAATAAGTGATCAAATGTCCAAAGAAATTAATAAAAGAATTGCCACTGGCTGAAATAAATTCAGGAAAATCAAGAAAAGAAAATGACTTTCGATTATATTCTTCCCTGCGTCACTTACGGCTGTAAAACCTGGGCCTTGGCGGTAAATCACAAAGACAAACTTTAAAATGCTAGCCATAGAAAGAAGTATAGGACTAAGGCTTAAAGATAAGGTTACGAATATAGATATCAGGCGGAAAACGAAACTAACAGACATCCGGCTACGTATCGATTAACTGAAATGGAGATGGACAGGCCATATGCTGCTACGCTGTAAACTTGAAAAATGAAGTAAACAGGTGACTGTCTGGTATCCAAGAGCTGGACGTAGGAGCAGAGGCCGCAAAGTGAGAATATAGGAGGATGAGCTGAAAATGACCCTAGGTCCACTTTGGCTAAGAGTTGCGGCAGGTAGACAACAGTGGAAGATGATGGCGGGTATATGTCAGATATGGTAGTTGTGGAGATCTGTATTGTGCGCGTATGATGTGCGAATTCAGAGTTGAACGAAAAAAAACGAGAACTATTATTAGGTAAACTTAAGGTCAGCCATAGATCATGTGGGGTTTCAAGTTTTTCTGTCTCAAGAAACAAGGTAAAAAATCTCGATTATCAAGATAATCTAGAGTTTTAAGCCAAGATGACACAACCTTTATGCAGCTTGTTTATTGTAATGGGAAGATTGATCAGTTTTTATTTGTCTTATTGTATAAGTAAGGGCCAAGAAAGCCGAAAACAGTTCAGATGTAGTGTAGGGTATCCTGATCAGGGACTACCTATGTATTCTGTATTCATATGAATTATGTGACGAAATTAATGAAGTGAAATAAAGAAGGTATGCTGTAATTCTAGCAAGTGACAATGTTGGTACAGACTAAATGTATGTTGGTTTGAATACTAATACGAGTAATTTATGTACCGAACTAAATCCATCCCCAAAAGTCGCTTGACAGTTGGGTCGCCATCTCCCTGGTAGTTATTGGTCCACACTGCTTCATTACCAATAGCTACATTTTTGTCGTTGGCCCCCATCTCGGCACCCCACATCCATGCAGGCTTGCTCAGGATCACATCATTGATTGGACCCAAGCACTCATTGATTGTGATATAGGTGCACTGAAAAGTATTATTAACTGATTACTTTTATTTCACAGATAAGAATTTCTGTCCATTTCGGAAGGGAGGACTGTACTAAGATCTGAATACGATGTAAGTGACGCCGCGGGTGCTTTAGCTGGTTTAATTATAACATTCATTCCATGTAAAAAACTAATATTCTACAAACATCCTGTTAGAATTGAATTAGACGTGAATTTGAAAAAGACTAAATTCTTTATTCATTCATACAAATAATGTTCACAGCTCATTACAGAGTGAGGTTGCTACGAGAGTTTGTCAGTCAAGGTTGTTATGGCAGCTTATTGTTTGAGGTACATAATTATATTTATAACAAAGAGAACAAAATAAGGAGCGTAAGATACTTCAATTGTTGACTTCCTCTTTGTACAACTAAACTTAAGCAAAAATTAATAGATTCATGTGTTAGTTTTTTTTTTCACACTGTGGAAATCTATATGACGTACACAGTACGACAGTCATAAACTCTTGTGTGCTGATGAATGCCTGAGGTAAAACACATGTGGCAGAGATTATGGTGGAGTGAATTGCATGTGTTTCTACTCTTTATACCTATTCATTATGGGAGAGTGGTGTACACTGAATTTTGGTATATGTTTGTTACTTCTGCATATTGGTGGTCGGGGTTAAATGGATATAATTTGAAAAGGATATATATTTTATAAGCCGTGGGGTGCTGGCTTATAATAGTACCCCCGCCCCCCACCCAACTCTACCCGTGGGTGCCATAGAAGGAGGCTAAGGGATAACAATCAGAAGCAGCACCTTCCCGTTATAAAATCTTAACACTGCGCTCGCCAACCCTGCCAAGTATGGCGAGTATTGGCAAAACCTCCCAATGATGGACACAATAGGAACCAGGCCCCCAGTCCCCGGCAGCCCCGCTAATCCTGGCTACGGTAGCGGCCACGGTAACGGTGGGGCAGAGAGTGCTAAAAATGCAGACGCCCGGCTACCGTCCCCAACGACGACTGGCCGAGGACAGACGAGAAGATTTATGAGCTGGAAGAAGAAACGAGTAGGCTACACTGGGACATTGTGGGGTTATCTGAAGTCCGTAGAGCGGGTTAGGACACGATAACCCTAAAATCAGGTAACCTATCTCCTAACCTCTATTACCGGGGGATTACCGTAGACTTATGGCACTGAAACGTGGTCTCTTACTATGGGCCTCATAAATAAGCTCAAAGTCGCACAACGAGCTATGGAGAGGGCTATGCTCGGGGTGACTCTACGTGATCGAATCAGAAATGAGGAGATTCGTAGAAGAACGAAAGTCACCGACATAGCCCAGAGTCACAGACATTAGCCAGTTAAAGTGGCAGTGGGCAGGGCACATAGCACGCAGAAGAGATGGCCGATGGGGCCGGAAGGTTCTGGAGTGGAGACTACGGGCCGGCAAGCGCAGTGTAGGTCGTCCACCGACACGATGGACATACGACCTGATAAAGGTCGTAGGACGACGTTAGATGCAAGCCGCTTCCAACCGGTCCTTTTGGGAAAATTATGGGGGAGGCATACGTTCAGCAGTAGACGTTCTACTTCTGAGATGATGATAATGATAGCTTACACTCAGGATTAACACAGACACCAGACATATGGTGGTTCAATAGGATTACAATTAACCATATTATGCTAAGAGGATGATGTAATATATATTTTTGAGTTTATCACAAATAGCAACCATAGCTAGATTTAGAACTAGAAGTTTCACCTTATGTTTTATAAGTACACGCCATTTAGTAAGTGGGTATAAAATAGAACTATTTAATAGAAAACAGTCCAGTAGTTTCATAGGGACTCAATCACACTATCTCAGCATCATACATTTCGAGTTTAATTTGTTTTTCAATAATTATTGTAAAGCAATTGTATTTTGGCCTTCATTTAATACTCCTGTGGAAAGTTACAAACTCTAGAAAAATCACTCTAGCATCCAAAATAATCTTAGTTTGTTCTGTTCTGTTGGTAGGTATATTTAAGTTAAACTTTGTGATTGAGTTTATAAAAATTTAATTTAGCTTCATGTGATGTTTTCAAAATAGCTCATAACAACTTTTATTAAAGTAGCTCAACAAAAACAATATATTTAAGTGAGTGACCTCATATTAATTAAAGGCTGTAACGAAGTGGCGCCACCGAGCGAGTAGTACCGAAAAGCCGTCAGAGTTCTACAACTTCTTAGTAAACCACTGCATGTGGCTCAGGGTACCGAGAAGCACGGTGTAATTGGATAGGGATCAGCATATTCACAAAGACAGTCTGTCTGTGCAGCTTGAGGGACACTGAGCAGCACCATTGTCGTTCGTTGACTATTCAACGAACGATCTTAAGGAATCATTATGAAACCCAGTAAACTGTGACTCTCCCCATTCCCTCATTCCATTAACCCCTTCATCTCGAATTAATTAAACACATGTAAGTTAACATGTATTCTTTATTTAATTTCACCTCTCCTGGTGAGAAGCCTCCGAACAGAGTGAGCCCAGATATAGACATCTCACGAGCAGTAATGTAAGCATTGCACTGGTCCGATCCCTCCAGGGTGCAACATTACAAGGCTTTGACATAGAGTAGGTGTGGTGGGGCTAGTGCCCCACCACTGAGATAGTTCTCACTTGATGTGTCGAAGATCATCAGAGTACACAGAGAGATGACTATCTCTAAAGGTCGTCGTAACATGACAATGTGATTAGGTGCTACACAACTGGTTTTCAATTTAGAGCTGAACAGGCAGGAGGCATCACAAGGTCCTCACCAGAATTCTATGTATGTTACTCTTCAAAAGGCCAAGATAGAGGTGGTGATCAACGCAACTGCCTTGTGATTGGTCTCTACCAACAGCGGTAACGGGTAATTTTATTTGAAACATCTGCTTTACTAACTATACCGCCCTTTTTCTCATTGTTCATAGTTAAGGTTTATTTTATACTAGCAATTGCCCATGACTTCGCGTAGAAGGATCGGCCTTCGACCTTGCCATAACCCCCAACCTTTTCTTGGTTTTTTCTTTCATAAGAACGTTCTCCTGACAATGACAAACATAAAAAAAGAAGTAGCGCGATTTTTCCATCCATTCTCAAGTTTTGAAAATTGCCCGATTTTTTCCTTTAATGTTATAAAATTGTCACAAATACCTACTTTTAACTTTTATTTTTTTTATTCTGAACTCATTACCTACATGAAAACATAAATCAAACAGCATACATCAACCTAAAATGCAAATAATATTATAATATTCTTTTATGATTACTAATAATAAATACCGCAGGGGACTTATACCCTTTTGCATACTATTGACATAAATGTATTTGTGTTTCATTCATATTTTTTTTTTGTTTTAATTATCACAGTATAGGAAGGGTTAAAGGAAAAAAAGAGGTAATTATAAAAAAAATCTAAAAATTGGAATATCTCGAAATCAATGAGACTTTATTTCAGCAATTTTTTTTTGTGGTATATACCTAAGGGTAGCTATATTTCCAGTGTCGCTGTGGCATATTCTTTTAAGAACAACCTGTATATAGATGACACAACTGTCATGTACACTAAATACCTTAAGTGCATTGTCTTTTCTGAAGCCACCTTTGATGAAGACCACTTCTTGAACTTCGTTATGTGGCCTATCCGAATTTTTTCCAAAAATAACATTACCAGTTTTAGTATAGGGCGGCATAATCACAAAAGTATCGCATGACTGTGGTGGTGCCATATTATTGTTTCTGAAATTCAGGAAAACAGATAAGTTCAAAGCTACTTTCACTGTGCAGGCAGAGTGCACCGCTATACTCATAAATTGCACAATACTGTTCAATTTTACTCATGTACTATTGAAGAGGTCCTGTTCCCGAAATCTTGTGGTTCGTCTTTGAATTAATATTGTAGTTGTTTCGCTTTTTTGGTTGGTAAAATGTATGAGACAAAGAGAGCTATATATGTTCTTGATATATAATCCAAAATCATAAGCCGGAACATGAAAAAAAAATTGAATTTTGCGTTCCAATTCGGCTTATTAAGTATCTAAGCACAGTAAAAATATAGAGAACAGTACGGAAACTACCTTAACACATTCGAAATGTCCCAATGACATAAACATGCGTATCAAACGTGTTAGAAACTATTTCTACATCTTTACCTTTTATATATTATAATCTAAAATATCTAATGTCACACTTGACTGACTGCTATCATCTTATGTTATGTTGTTCTTACAATTATAAATATTGCTTATAAAAACATGTTTTTTTATTTTATAAAAGTGGTCACTCACTTATAAGGATTAGCGATCTTTTTAAAAATGCCACGTGTATATTAAAGGTGCATTCGTTTAGCTTATGAGGGCATTAGTGGCGTTTTAATTGATGTCTCTTTTGTTAAAGCGTTCGGAAAGCTCAAAAACGTTATTTTTGTCACTTTTGCCCATACCCTATTCGAACGCTCAAATGAGCATATGACCTAATATCGCATGATTATGCTGTCAAATGCATAGCCGTCAAATAACGATCACAAACAACCATGCACCAGACGTGGGTCAAATTCCTCTTTTCTAGCTTCCCGAACGCTGAACATAAAGAGGCAGGAATGACATTTTCACCCACAGATTCCCAATTCGAACGCCCCTTGTGAGCGTTTTTAGCGTTATTTTCGCCAAAAACGATCAGAAGTGATCTATTCGAACGCACTAAAAGTAGTATACGGCTGTTTGAACTATGCCAAAACCGGAACTATAGTTTTTTAAACATCCTGCTGAATTTTAAAGGTAATAATTAATTGTTTTAAAATTTAATTGTCTTCTTGTATGATCTATCATAATAAATTCGTAAAACATAACACAAAATACAAATCTTAGATGGCTGGCGGCTACAATAGGTTATAATATTATTATGAAATATATCGTCATTGGTCGTTTTTATTATTTTTGAGGGATTTGAAGCGAATAGTGCTGACAAAATAGAAATCCAAGATGGCGGCTGGGCGAAATTATCATCTTTTTCGTCATGGGTCTCGTTTTCATGGTTTTCGAGGGTGTTGAAGCGGATAGTGCTGACAAAATAGAAATCCACGATGGCAGCTGGACAAAGTTATCATATTTTTATACTCTCATACTTATTCTGATATATATTTTTAAATCTTAACAATAATTTTCATTCAATTTCTTAGGTTCAAACTTTATAGAGTTTAACTAAATAATGTACTTAATATTATGTGTAAGTTCATACTTTACAGTGCAACCTTTATACTATAAAATTTATAGCATGTGTGTTCATGATACCTGTAATGCAATATCTCCATTGTTTTATTTTTGCTAATGTGTATGTGGAAATATGTTCTAGTTAGGTATATTGCGAATACCAGCTGATATTTATTGTTTAAATGTTTATGTCAATGTTTTCTATATTGTTTCTAATGTCTGAATAATTTCCAATTTCTATGTTAAAGTAACAGCACTTTACAAAATTCCTTTTGCTATTCTACGAGGATCATTTGAAAAGTTCTTAGCCTAACATGGTTAAAGTCATTGGGTTTTTTTATAACTACCCTTATTTTGTAGTTACATTATGTAGCAACAAGTATGCACAGTGTAGTTTATTCACAGTAACTCATTGTTCGTTTACACGTGATACCGTTAGTCAAGTCAGAGCTATTTTTGAAAATGGATAAAATTGTACATCGGGCAGTCATAAAATACCTGAATTTGAAAGGTTTAACTCCAAAAGCTATACATTAAGACATGTCTGCTACTTTGGGTGAGTCTGCTCCTTCGTATGCGACTGTTAAAAACTGGGTGGGAGAGTTTAAACGTGGTCGTGAGACCATTCAAGATGAGCCCCAAAACTGCCAGCCTTTGACTGCTTCCACTAACCAAAACAAAGAAAAAATCTGTGATTTAATTTTATCTGATCGAAGATTGACTGTCTAGGAGATAGCTAAGACTGTAGGCATCTCATCTGAGCGAACACATCATAAAATTACTACTGAACTTGGATTCTCTAAGGTGTCTGCGCGGTGGGTACCACGACTGCTTTCAGTGGAACAAAAACGCAACTAGACTGTTTAGAGTTATATGAAGCTGACCCAATAGAATTTGTTGAAAGATTTATAACCATGGATGAAACCTGGGTTCACCACAATACACCCAAGACAAAAAAAACAGTCGAAACAATGGAAAAGAGCAGGATCGCCCCAAAGAAGGCAAAGGTGATTTTATCGGATGCAGAGGGTATAATTCTCGTGGATAATTTAAAAAAGGGTGAAACAATAAACTCCGATTATACTATTGCAACCTGTTGCGTCATTTGAGAGAAGAAATCAAAGAAAAACATCCAGGTTTATTGAGAAGAAAAGTCTTGTTTCATCAGGACAATGAGCGCGTTCACACCTCTGTGCAATCCGTGGCAGAAATCCATCAATGTGGCTTCGAATTGTCATCCCCCATATTCACCGGATTTAGCACCGTCCGACTTTTATCTGTTCCCAATGTGAAAAAATTTTTAGGTGGTAAACATTTTTTACAAAGAAGAGGTCATAGCCGCTGTGGACGCTTATTTTAAGAAGTTAGACGAAGATTTTTTTTAAACGGGTATCGAAGCCTTACCGGGTTGATGGAAAAAGTGTTTTGAGCTCGGAGGAGAGTATGTTGAAAAATAAAAATAAACTTAAAAACGTGTGGTTTGTATGTTAGGCTAAGAACTTTTCAAATGACCCTCGTATTATATCAATTAATATTCTATATCCTTAAATTCTATTTTTCTATTTTCTACGCACATCCTTATTTTATTTTTGTATGTTCTGTTTTAAAGGAGGAAGGTGTTACACCACGTATATTGCTGACCTAGGGGCAAACCCCTCGAGTTCATTCATACACTGTCAGCATTATATGTTCCTATATAATCCGCGCTTTCCAAGTTAAATTGCCTTTTGTATTGTGTTCTTCAGTGTATCTACTAATTGCTCTTAAAGCCGTCTTGCTGCCAGTTCAGAACAGTAAAGTGAAGTGCAAGAATTTATTCCTTTATGTAAAAATGAAATAAAATAAAATAAATGTTTGTGTGTGTGAATGGTTGTTTTTTTTAAAACAACCAGGAAGAGCCACACAACAGAACACTTTAACAAAAGAGCCATTAATGACAACGCCACCAATGCCTTAAAAGCTAAACGAACGCACATATGAATGTTGAAATTTCATGCGTAAAACGGTTAAAATGGCTGCATATCAATTGGCGGCTGTCTGGGGCACCTGACTAAATTTAATTAAGTGAATAATTGCATAAATGCAATCACTGAGTATCACTGAGTCAATATCACTAAAGTCAGCACCTAATATCAACACTACGAAAATACATTGTATTCATTTTGTAATATTACTTTGAAAATAAAATTATGCTTACCTAGTAATACTTTGTACTGAAGCCGGCTCTCTCGGTAGAGAGTAAGATATTCCTTGAGCCGGCTATAGCCTTTCGGAAAATATTTAACCAGACAGAAAACCAAGCTTGTAATTCACTGAGCATTTAAAAAATCATGTAAAGTTTGTTTGTTTTTGTTTTGGCAAACGTTTAAAACATTATTGCCAGTGTCACGTCAAAAGAGTTATTGAAAGAAATAAAATAAACGATTTTTGAAATTAGGGCAATCTGAAACAAAGGAAAATATCTTTATGAAACTACATACTACTTCTACTTACATAAATATATATATCTACAGGGTACCTATTATATTATTACTTATAGGATGCTTTGTTGAAGTGGGATGAAACTAATGTTAAGCAATATACAAACTAAAGTTTTATGTTATTTAAATGTATGAAAGATGCTATTATGTTAACTGAGGTGGGGTTGATGTCACACAAAAGGTTATCTATATGTACAGGTAGTGGAAATTTATGATCAACAAGAGATGAATATAATGCACAATGGTCAAATTTGGAATAAGAAAAAAATATATGGTTGAGGTTCATGTAAAGTTAACAAAGAGAATAGGAGATAAAATAAAACACTCAAAGAGAAAAAACACGTGTTGCCAACAGTGCTTGGCCTATTATCCATAGAAATAATGTATCCTAACGGAATAATAATATCTAATATAATCTACGAATAAATAATAGTCAGGAACTGTAACTGCGTTAAAAAAATGACCCAACAAAAGTCGTGTTCAAGAAGGCGGGGCTTAAAAGTCGTGTTCAGTACGTCTTCAGTCGGAAATTTTTCTTGCAAGCGAGCACACTTAAAATCTTCGCGTACATTTTCATTTTTTTCATTGTGAACTTCAGTTGTGGATCATCATGCCAGCATTCGTTGTGAAGCGGTGCAGAAACAATACACGATTAAAATATCCAGGGACCACTTTTACTAGTAAATAATAGCAAAATTATAATTATTCAAAGATGTTCAAATACGTTAACAAATCGAGATGGTCAATACTATGCAAAATAAAGTCAGTCAATTTTTATTTAATTTAGGATGTATTTTTTTCTTCAGGGCTAAATATTGAAATGTATGTAATGTGCAATGGTTTTGCTTGTTATGTTTTATTCTCGCTGCACGTAAGCTAGAAAAACAAGAGTATGACAGCCTGTGAAAACCAGCATAGTTAAACGACGTTAATTTTGACTGAAAACAATGAAATTATAGATAATAAAAAAAAATGGACCATGTTACACAAAACTACAGTACACAGTAGTTACCAAAACCTACCTACCGGTTGGTACAGTAAATACCTACTGTTTTTTTTTAATAATGTTATATAAAATATCATATTTATCTTTTTATGCTGATGATATATCGCGAAGAAACATCAACATCTTTAAGAGCCTTATTCTGCGCAGCGCTGCGCGAGTTTAGGTATTTTACATTAGCGAGTTACTTACTAGCGCGCCCTGCGGCAGTGGTCTTACCGCTTGAGCAAAATAGTGCGCATTAATATTTGGATCTTTTTTTTATCTACTTTGGGTTTTATGTCACAAATAAACGTAGGTCAAAAAGGTGAAATAAAATATCACGCAGGACGCCTTTTTTAATATTGACATTAATTAACATAATATAATAATTATTAATCAAGTACATGTTATCTACAAGAGCATAGACTAGAAAAAAGTAAGATTTAACTCATGTACCTAAAGAGATGAGAATGAGAATAGCAAATAAAACAACCATCACATAGTTCCTGCTACCAGTTTCCGGCTCAAGCATGGATTCCTGGATACCAAGTATAAGCATAAGAAATTTGGTTAATAGCAAAATACTAGCCCCTCAAGGGTTGATGTCATTATAACAATGAAATTTCTATTGTGTCTGACCTTTGATGCTTTGGATGTCATATAAAATTATTTGTTAGAATCCCACTTAGAAATGTTACCTCAATAAGTATCAGGAAGTTTTGAGCGCACTAACATTTAGTTGTGTAAGTGTGGGCGTCAGAGTGATACGTCCTCTGACCTCTCTCTAAGAGACCTCAGCCGCGTCTGATGATTCGTGACTGGCGCGACCGGTTTTATGATTGATTTTTAAAACGTGTGTGTCTTGAAACCGCTCGGCAATAACAAACTAATAAACAATTTCTAAATGTAGTCTATGGAACTTGAACTTGTTAATCAAATAATGTGCTATTACATCAGGTAAGAATAATTAACACAATATACTATATCAATCATTATTATGTGACCCGTCAAACACTCAGCAAAAACGCGAATTGGCGCTTCCAAAGTGTTTACGCTCTAAAGAGATACTACAGACAATTAACAATAAACGATTGCCTACAGTTGGTATGTGATATAGGTAACTATATAGCATTAAAAAAACAGTTCACTGTTTGGTCAAATTAAAGCACGTTTAATTTTTCAACATAATGAAAATTCACCCTCTGCAATTTTTAAAGTGGTTTAGCTGAGTTGCTAATTAATTTGTCAGTAATATCAACACAGTGCTTTTCTAAAGTAATTCTATAAATTGATTGAATTTTCTAAATTGATAATGAAGGTATAGTGTGACTGTGACTACTGAAAAACATCCAGCTGGCAAATAACGACTTATTTTTTTTTGGTAAAATGTATAAGCCTAAAATGTTTCATAATCTTTCTTTACTACATTGCGAAGAATCTCTTCTAATGCATTCTAGACAAAAACTTGATAAATTAATCATATTTCGCGAGACATACGAGATTTACGATTGATTTATTATTAGGTTGGTCCAGTCCACTTGTTGCATAACATCGTCTACGCCGCTATGACTCTGCTGTCATTGTAGACGTTGCAGCACGCGCGTAAACCAATCCCTGCTTTCCTTCTGAATTTAAACCAATCACCGAACATGTCTATTTGTAACCTCGGAAGTAATTCGTATTTGGAATCATACGTTGTTTTGATTTGAAGGGCCACTTTTTGTGTGGAATTTGTTCTGAATTATGCTTCCTGACTATTATTTCTTCGTAGAATATAATATCTTTCCTAGTATATATATTGGTCTATGCTAATATCGCCGTTTCTCATACATAAAGTAGCCTAATGTAGCCGAATTTCAGTTGCCGTAGCCTAAAGTAGCCCAAAGGTCAAAATATCAATACGAATACAATATTTTTCCAAGTATTTGCTGAAAATGTATTAAAAATGTATACTTTCATTGCTGGTACAATGCTGGTATGGTAGCTTTTCCCACTCCATCACGATGTTTTAGATATACCGTGTTTACCCATTTTGCAAAGAAACGTAACACTACATAACTAAAGTAATAAACACAATAATCGCACCGGATAAGTCGTTTGTACGAAGCGAACGTTATAATACATAACTATAATTTCTCAGAACTAACCCTTTGCGTCCCAGCGACGTATATATACGTCAGTTTCGTTCATAAATATTTTGTTTTAATTATCACGGTATATAGCAAGAAGGATTAATCAGTACAATACAAATAATTAATATAGTCATTCTGGGTATTCCTCGAAGAATCATGACCATGTATATATAAAAATATGCATACATTACATATTTCACACACACACACACACACACACACGCACACACACACACACACACACACGCGCGCGCGCATTTTTAATTGCGTGAAATATTGTATTTTTTTTCTTAAATGTATGCTTAATTGCGATTTGGCTGACCTTGCTCCAGAAGTAGCCTAAAAGGCGACCAGTCGCCTTTTGGATTTATTCCTCGCCGATTTCCGTTCCGAGAAGCCCAAATGGCGAAAAATTGCCTACGTTGGCAACACTGCTGTTAAGCACAGACCAAAGACAATATAATATAATTCTTCTTCTTCTTCTTCTTCTTGTGTGGCTTTTTAACGTGGGAAGACGTTACTCTGCCAGTGTCATGTTCTTGCACTCCAAAAGTTTTTGGCGGATATTTTGCCCTTGTACTCCCCCAACCCTGAAGGAGTGACCAATGACCATTGTACGGTACGGAATCAAATGAAAGTAATATGAATATCAAAGTATTAAAAACTGGTTTCGCTTTTACAAACGTATATTATTGGTTTTAATAAAATTACATAACATATAGTTAAATAAATGGTGTGAAAAAAAGCGATAATAGAGAGTTAATATCAGTAGGCCTAGCGATATCAGAATTAAGTTTATCATACAAAGAAGAACTTAACTTAGGAAATGAAAAGAAAATGTGATTTAAAGTACCGTCATCTAGGCCACACTCACAAAGCGAATGATCCCTGACCCTGATTTTAGGAAGAAACATGTGAGAACAAACGTGACCTAAGCGCAAAGAATTACGGTGGAAGTGACCCATTTCTCAGCATTTTTAAACTTAAAAAACCAAGCTTCTGAAGGTATGGTAGGCTGAATTAAGCCAAAATGCCTACCTTTGATAATTTTTGTTCGATTCTAAATATTCGACCATTTAAAACGTAACTGCACTTTTGCAGAGTTACGGAAATCGCGGGAAAAATAGTTGCTGTATGATTCCAGCCCCAAATCGGTAGCCTGCTTAGCAAAATTATCTGCAATTTAATTACCTTTAATGCCGCTATGGCCTGGTATCCAAGCTAAAACTACTTCGATACCTGCTAAATAACATCTATAAAGAATTTCCCTAATTTTCAAATTAGTGTGTAACATATCCTTCGCACGAAATGGAAATTTATAAATGTCCTGTAAACGAATAAGAGAATCCGAAAACATGATGCATTTATTTGCTTTATAAGATTCGACATATTTACAAGCTTCTTGCCACTTATTCACCTGAATAAACAGATAGACGAACATTTAAAGTTAAGTGTAATACGATACCTAGAGATCTAAACAGCAGCTCCGACAGAACCATTACTCGTTAACCTAGACGCATCAAATCGAAAGCCAACCTGCCCAAGAACGATCTAGAATATCAAGAAACTTTTTATGTGAAGCAGGAGAGTTCTTATCAACGCCAAAATTTAAAATAATATTAGGTCTGAAAACTAAACACTCATAGGGAACAGTAAAAATGGGTTGTATAGTAAATTTATAAATAGTGTGAGACAAATTAAATAATTTGTTGTGTGAATTCAAAATACATGGAGGATCCTTGTGACGCCAGTAACGAGAGGATGAAACTAAATTACTAAGACAAATTAACTTCTGTAAAATTGGATGATTAGAAAATTGAGCAGCATGAAAAATAAAACTATCAGAAAGGTACTGACGACGAAGATAAAGAGGGGGCTCTACGCATTCAACTTGAAGAGCATTGATAGGAAAATATTTCATGGCCCCAGATATAATCCGAAGACATTTGTATTGCACTAAATCTACTGGCAAAGGATTGAATTCCAAGCCCAAAAAAGATGCATTAGAGCAATGTTTCGTCTACAGAAGACTAACACCTGTAAACCTTATTTTCATAACCATAAACCTTACCATGTTTATATATTCTCGAAATTGCATCATATGTTAAAGCGAATCCTAATCTATTATGTCGTTGGTCTGACGTAAGTACTAATACTCGTAGCAGACGAGATATAACTAGACAGTATCCACCTCTGGCTAAGACTGCTCTAATGCGTAATAGTGTTTTCTGCATGGCTCCGATCATATACAATAAAATTCGAAAAGCCATTAGGGAATTAAGATATGAAGCCTTTAAAAATAAACTAAAGAAACTGCTTTCTGAAAAGTGTTATTATGAGATTACTGACTTTCTAAATGATAGGTTTGACATGAATTGTACTTAATATCTGACATATAAATAAATTCAAACTATGTTGTACTACTATATTATATGCCTTTTTTATTTAAATTATATATGTACCTACGTCATACCAGGCAAGGACATGCGCTCCATATGTTTAAATGTGTAAGATCTTGCATACTGTTTTGTGTGTGTATATACCTACCATGTGCTGACAAATAAATGAATCTTGAATCTTAACTGGTGGAATCAGTAATGAGCGGCCTCTATAAATTTTACTGCATCACGCAAGTCATTGTAAATGTTTGAATTGTAGGGACTCTAATACCGATGCGTGTTCCACAAAGCATTTATTTTTGATGTTTAATGATGTAGCCAATTATTGGATAAAGCCGCTTTCTCGCGATAATAGTTGACTCGTAAGAGTATACTATGACAGATTAGCCTACATCCTAGTATAATATGATCGCGAACATTATTTTCCTTTTTGAAGGCCTTTGATCGATCGAGACGTGGGCAGTGCTTGAGTCTCTCCAGCGGTGCCGTATTGACTATCGGTATATCGAAGTGTTGAAGTGCTTGTACAATAACGCGAACATGTCAGTCCGAGTACAGGAGCAGAGTTCGAAGGTAATTCCATTGTAAAGAGGCGTGAGACAGGGAGACGTTATATCTCTGAAACTGTTCACCACTGCATTGGAAGACACCTTCAAGCTTCTGGAATGGCAAGGACTCGGGATCAAAATCAACGGCTAAAACATCACTCACCTTTGATTTGAGGACGATATTGTAGTCATGGCAGAATCCAAGGAAGACCTCAGTACAATGCTCGAAGGCCTCCATCGAGTTTCCCAACGTAGGCCTTAAGATGAACATGGACAAGACGAAAATTATGTTTAATGCTCATGTTGTGCCTACCCCAATATCAGTTGGGAACTCAGTTCTCGAAGTTGTTGACGAATACATCTACCTGAGACAGACAGTCAAACTAGGGAAGTCCAACTTTGAGAAAGAGGTCAATCGTTGAATCCAACTCGGCTGGGCAGCGTTCCGAAAATTTCGGAATCAGAAATGAGAAGATCCGTAGACAAACTAAAGTCACCGACATAGCCCAGAATATAAGCCAGTTGAAGTGGCAGTGGGCAGGCCACATAGCACGCAGAACAGATGGCCGTTGGGGCCAAAAGGTTCTAGAGTGGAGACCATGAACCGGCAAGCGCAGCGTAGGTCGTCCACCTTCAAGGTGGACTGAGGACCTGATAAAGGTAGCAGGATGACGTTGGATGCAGGCCGCTTCCAACCGGTCCTTTTGGAAATTTGTGGGGGAGACCTATGTTCAGCAATGGACAATCTACGACTGAGAAGATGATGATGATGATGAGTAAATGGCACTGTAAAACAACATATAATAGCTCCATCTATTTAAAATTACGAACACTACTTGCTTCGTTGTTACTCTAGAAGACATGTTTATTAGAGTTCATAGACACCACTGGATGGCACTGTATAGCAATATATTATAGCTCCATCTACCGAAATTTATTAACACTACTTGCTTCGTTGTTGCTCTAGTATGCTAAGTAGTGTTTACAGACGGCAATAGATGGCACTGTTATTGTTTTTATTATGGCGCCATCTACTTAAAATTACAAACACTACTTGCTCTGTTGTTACTCTAATATGTGAAGTAGATTTCATAGACGGCAGTAGATGGCACTGTATAGCAATTGAGTATAGCTCCATCTACTAAAATTTATGAACACTACTAGATTCGTTGTTGCTCTAGTATGTTAAGTAGTGTTTAGAGACGGCAATAGGTGGCACTGTAATTGTTTTTATTATGGCGCCATCTACTTAAAATTTCGAACACTACTTGCTCTGTTGTAACTCTAATATTTGAAATAGATTTCATAGGCAGCAGTAGATGGCACTGTAAAACAATGTATAATAGCTCCATCTACTGAAAATTACGAACACTACTTGCTCCGTTGTTACTCAAGTATGTTACTTAAAGTTCATAGGCACCACAAGATGGCACTGTATAGCAATTTATTATAGCTCAAAATTTATGAACAATACTTGCTTCCTTGTTACTGTACTGTAATACAGACGGCAATAGATGACACTGTAAAAACAATTATCACAGGAAGCTCTCGCACTTTTATCACAGTATAATCTACTGTGCTTCCATGGTCTATAATCCATCAAAGGTCGTTGGTCATCATAGGGCCAGACACAATATAAATGTCATTGTTATTGTTGTATCTCAAATTAAACAGCAAATTAATTTATTGCGTTTTATTTAAATACACGTACAAAGCTCTGCCGGATTCCCAACCACAGAAGAAAGAGGACCACAGAGTATACATTCAACACTCACAATAACAGATAACTTATAATAAGATTTGGAACCCGTTCCGATACCACATTCTCCCACACTTGTCTGAGGCAGCAACACCTTATCAAGAAACTTGACAATGTAATTCATTAGGTTCAGGACCTTACAATTTATTTAATAAGAAATAAAATTTAACTTTCATCTAGTACCTGAGAGCAGGTTACCATTTGGTTAACATGACGTTTCCATTTAGACCCATCTACATCTACTATATATGTGACATCAGGTATAGATTCTGCAACAACTAAACCTTGAACCCATGGCTTGCTATCCTTTCTATAATCTCTGATCATAACCTTTTGTCCAATCTCAAACTTTATAGTTCTTGTTCCCTGGTCCCGTTTCTCTACTCTTTCCTGCACTATCTCTGCCAATGGTGGAGGGCGTAGGAGACTAAATCTACTGTGTATCTCCCTTCGTAGCATTAATCTGGCAGGTGATACTCCTGGGGTACGTTGTGGTGTACTTCTATAGTCTGACAGGAACAAGTTAATTGCTGCTGGTATGGTATAACCACTTTCTTTAATTTTAGCTTACTGCCGACTTGGTTTCCACGAATCTGCCGCCCCATTAGTCACCGGGTGGTAAGGTGCAGTGAAGGTGTGCTTAATTTGGCATTCCTTACAAATATTTTGGAACTCTACACTTGTATATGATCTACCATTATCGGTAACCAGGTGAACAGGATACCCATATCGAGCAAATAACCCTTCAATTGTTCATCTGCTAGTAATATCAGGCATATCAAAAATTTCAGGCCATTTAGAATAGCTGTCTACAATTATTAAATACATCTTATTAAAGAATGGTCCTAAATAGTCTGCTTGAACTCTATACCATGAAGAAGGGGGCACAGGCCATGGTTTCTGGGTTTTACAAGGACTTTTACTATTTTGTAAACAAATCATAATTTTTTTGTGATATTATCAATTATTGAATCTAAATTGGGCCTCCAAAAATATGATCTTGCTATTCTGTTATGCAATTTCTTTCATCCGAATGATCCCAAAATGACTTTTGTGTAATTCTTTTAAAACCGCTTGTCTTATCACCAAGGGAATTAATATGCGATATCTCCAAAATAAGCAACCTCTATCCAAATTCAACTCATTTTTCCGGTTATAAAATGGTAGTAACTCATTACAGATGTGTCTTTTTTCAGGCCAGCCATCTGACAGAAACATAATAATTTTAGACAAAATTGGGGCTTTTTGGGACTCAATCTGAATGGTTTTCCAATTTATGTTTTCATATTAGATTCTTTTACATAACAATTAACACTGAAATCCTCATCATGACGCAAGGTATTTAAATTAATATTATTATCTTTACAATTTGTTGCTGTCCTTGACAAATAATCTGCGGGGTTTAATGAAGTTTTCATGTGTCTAACTTTGTAGTTAAAAGCTGACAAGAATATAGCGTAATGTTGTATTCTTTTTGCAGCCATTTTTGGAATGCTTTTTGTTGGGCCAAAGATTCGCACTAATGCAGCATTGTCAGTTTCTAATTCAAAGAATCTACCATAGATATAGTTATAAAATTTGGTTATTCCATAAACTATTGCCATGGCTTCTTTATCAATAGTTGAGTATTTTTGTTCAACACTACTTAGTTTTTTACTAGCAAATGCAATAGGTTTAACTATACCATCAGTATCACGGTTTGAAAGTACTACCCCTAGACCAGTCTCTGAGGAGTCACAAGTCAAAATTAGAGGTAGGCGAGCTTGAAATGGCTTACACTTTGACAATTTTAGTCTAAAATCCTTTTCTTTTAATTTACCCAATACGTTACAGAGAATTTCTTTCAAGTTATGTCCTTTAATGTAAATGTTGTCGATAAAAACAATTGTGTTTTGGATGTTTTGTAATTGTTTAGTCATTAGACGTTGAAATGCTCCTGGTTCTGAACTCACACCATATGGTAAATAATTATATTTATAAGTACCTGCCTCTGTTACAATAGTAGTACAATCTTTGCTTTGCTCACTAATCGGAGCATGCAAGTATGCTTCTTTCAGATCCAGTTCACAGTAGTATTCGCCATCTTTCAATACATTTAATATCTCTTCCACATGTGGAAGAGGTAAGTGGTCAGTCTGTAGGCATGGGTTGACTGTTAATTTGTAGTCTCCACAAAGGCGCACCGAGCCGTCTGGTTTTAAAATCGGTACTACTGGTGTGCCCCATTCATTTTGTTCGACTGGGCTGATTCTACCATTTTCTAATAACCTAGTAATCTCATTATTTACCTTGTCTCTTAGAGCAAATGGTACCCGCCGTACTGGCAGACACTTTGGTTTGGCATACGGTTTTAATTTTAAAGTGATTGCCTGACCTTTAACATTTCCCCAACCTGGACTGAATACTTCTGCGAACTGTGTTTTCACAAGTTGCTGTGCATCTGGAACAGTTTGAACACTATTAAAACCAATATTAAAACTATTTTGAACATTTGGAGGCCACAAATTTAACTCATTTAGCCAATCTCGCCCTATTACCCGGGGAGAATCATTTTGTACAATGAAGAGTGTTAATTTCTTATCTATCTGGTTAAATTGTACAGGTACATTCGTTACCATACCTAATGGACGAGTGACAGTCTGATCAAATTTTTAAACAGAACATTACAGTTGTACCTGAAACTTGCTTAAAATTTGTAATTTGTCTTTCATTGACATTACAGTAACATCAGAACCAGTATCTAATTGAAAAGGCATGTTATGACCATTTATTTTCACAGTAACATAATGTGGGGGTATTCTACTTTCACTATTAACTGTATAAGTCTGACATTCTTCAAAAAGTCTGTTAAAGATCCTTCCGCGTTATCTTCATCCGCACCTTTAATTTTATCTGAGTCGTCCACCTGTAATACATTTGCTTGTCGTTGGTGTTTGGGGCACATTTTGTAGATATGGCCTTCCTGGCCACATTCTGAACATTACTTTTTCTTTAAGTTACAGTCTGCTTTCAAATGATTTGTCTTTCCACAACAGTCAATACTTACATGTAATTTTTTAACACAACATAACTAATAGTTTCGCCTATATATCCTCGAAGGGGTAAGCAGCGGTGTTTTCAACGCCTACATTTAAGATTGTTTTTTTTGTTTGTGCCCTAAGTTTGTGTCGCTCGCTATTATTTTGACAGCTCGATACACTAGACTCAAAGGGGATGAAATGTAACTATATATAGATAATTTTTTTTTAAATCTCACTTCACTAAATTGCGAAGAAAGACGAAAACTTAATAAATTAATCATATTTGGCGGGACATAAAGTTCACTGAATTTTAAAAAGTAACCGATATAAAAAAACCAAAAAAAAAACGTTGTTTATATTATTGACTTGGTCCAGTTCACTTGTTGCATTACATCGTCCACGCCGCTACGACTCATTTGTCATAGTAGACGTTGCAGAACGCGCGTGAACCAATCCCTTCTTTCCTTTTGAATTTAAACCAATCACCGAACATGTCTATTTATAACCTCGGAAGTAATTCGTATTTGGAATCATACGTCGCTTTTGTTTGAAGGACCACTTTGTAACGATGTGGTATTTTATGGGTCACTCAAACGATGTATTTAGATAAAGTTTTATTTAATAATAAGTACAGACAAAATGCAAAGCAATGACAAGTGACGAAGTATCTTATGCAGTGTAGGATTACCACAGGGTATATAGTATGCTAACATTTTTTACAACTAATTGAGCGGCACAGATAAGTAAGTGTTTATACATTATGATCTATTCTCAACATCTTCTTTTTTTATACAAACTCAAAATAAATGAATATCTGACTCAGCTTAAAAGTTATTAACAGACAAAAGTATAAAAAATTACTTATGTTTATATAAACATTGACTTCTAACAATTGATCTAATAATGAAGCTTAGCTTACAGTTTTCAAATGACATGATATGATATATAATTAACAAAATGGTATTACTCAGTAACAAATTTAAGAGCTTTATATTATTCACATCGCAACAGTAAGGTACAACAATATTTTAAAGTTATTATGTTTCACTTCCTTTAAATAACATTACTTACTCTATCTGAAATCGTTTAGGTGATTTGACCAGTCTACCAGTTTGTGTTCTAAATTCTGATTTGTCAATTCTAGGACTCTCCATTCTCTTCCCTTGTAGATTTTTATCTTTTTATTATCCTTCACAGGTACACTAATCTTCATTTCAGAACTCTGCTGTTCTTCTTCCTTGTCTACATTACTGACAGGTTTCAATATATGTTGGTGGTTCCTGCGGTAATTCGAACCATCTGGAGACTCTATTATAAAAGATCTCGGCTCTTCACATTTATTTAATATTTTACCTGGCATCCATCTAGAATCTGGGCTCTTTTTATACAGTATAGTATCGCCTTTTTGTAGTGGAGGTAAAATTTTAGCTTTTTTATCATAATAAAATTTTTGTTTATTTAAATTTTGTTTTTTAATTTTAACATATTCTTGATGATTGACTACTTTTGGTTTTAAATGTTCCAAAATAACTGGCATTTGTGTTCTAAGCATACGTGACATTAGCAACTGTGATGGTGATGGCAGACTTCCTCTTGGTGTTGTTCTATACTGTAGCAATGCCAAATGGGGATCAGTACCAGATTCACTGCACTTGCTTAGAATACGTTTAACAATTTTCACACCTGACTCTATTAAACCATTGGAACGTGGTAGATGGGGACTTGATTTTGAATGTTGTATGCCCCAATCACAAAGAAAATCTTTGAATTCTTTTGAGTTATAGGGAGGACCATTATTACTCATGATCTCCACTGGAATTCCGTGACGGGTAAAAATTGGCTTAAGAGCATTTATTAGTACTTTAGCACTTGTTGTACTAACATTAGCTATTTCTATTTAGTTGGAATAGTAATCTTCGACAACTACAATAGTCTGACTTTTAAATTGTAAAAAATCTATGCCAACTTTTTTCCATGGAAAAGTGGTAATTTTATGTGACATTAAAGGCTCTGGTGCATTAACATTTCTATGAGATAAGCATATTGAACAGTTTTGCACCAAATTTTCTATATCATGCGACATTCATGGCCAATAGACGATTCCTCTTGCGAAGCTTTTAGACTTTTCAATGCCTTGATGTCCACTATGAATTATCTTCAATATTTCTGGTCTTAGCTCTGAAGGAATTATAAGACTGTTACCTTTTAACATGAGGTCTCCTATAGCATGTATGTCGTGACGATAATTCCAATAAGGAGAAACAAGCTGATTGACACTTGATTGACTTTATAGTATTTTTTGAGAAATTGCATTGACTCGTCTTTCTTTGTAGCCTCTGCAAGCCATCGGATGCGTTCTGCTGAAATTGGTAAGTTGTTCATCAATAGGTTCACATGAACAACTACATCCTGGTCAATTTCATCTTCCTGACATTCTGGTAAGGCAGCACGGGACAAAGAATCTGCAATATACATCTTGGAGCCTGGTTTATACTCCACCCGTAAATAATAGGCTTGTATTCTCATCATAAGTCTTTGGAGACGTGTAGGGACTTCAGCTAATGGTTTTTTAAATAATGTGATAAGTGGACGGTGATCTGTTTCAACATTGACAACTTGGCCATAAATATATTGATGGAATCGTAGACAGCCAAAGACTATGGCATATAATTCCTTTTCTATCTGTGCCATTCGCTCCTGGCTAGAAGTAAGTGTTTTAGATGCGTAGCAAATAGGGTGATTATACTGTAGCAATACTGCACCTACAGCTGACTGACTTGCATCAACTGACAAGACAACTGACTTATTGACATCATAATGAGCTAAAACTGGTGCCTGACATATTATTTCCTTGAGACGACAAAATGTTACTTCATGACATGCATTCCATTGCCATAGACTTGACTTTTTAAGAAGATTTCGAAGTGGTTCAGTTTCAGAAGCCAAATTCTTTATGAATGCACCTAGGTAGTTTAATAAACCTAAAAATCTTTGTAGATCCTTCAGACATGTTGGTGATGGCATCTCTTTGATAGCTCGCACTTTATCAGGATCAGGCAACACACCATTTTTTGAAAATATGTGGCCTAAATATTTTACTTGATTATGACCAAATGTACACTTACTTTTGTTAAACTTCAAGTTGACTTCCTGGGCCTTCTGGAGTACTCTTTGGAGATTTACATTATGTTCTTGGAGTGTAGAACCATAGACAAGAAGATCATTAGCATAGACAATAACTCCTGTTAGTACACCAAATGTTTCTGTCATGATTCGATGAAATAACTCAGGTGCACAGTTGATGCCGTAAGGTAAACGTTTGAATCTATAACGTCCGAATGGCGTGTTAAATGTACATAGCATAGAACTGGGTAAATCAAGACTTAAAGCCCAAAAACCGCTGCTTGCATCAAGCGTTGAAAAATATGCTGCTCCATGAAGCTTCGAACGAACCATATCGACAGTTGGTATTGGATAATGTGATCTGCATATAGCTTGATTGAGGTTTCTTGGATCAAGACAGACTCTCAGTTGACCATTCTTTTTCTAGTGACCAATAATATAACACTTTCTACACTTTGCATTAAGTGCAGGACACTTGTGACGATGAACCTGCCCACAACGACCACAGTTGTTTGAAGATTGTGACTTTGACTGCGACTTGAATGTTGACTTTTTGAAAGATGAATTATTTCCTCGCTGGACTTGTTTTGCATAGTAGACATTGGCTGCTTGACCCTTTAACTCTGATGCTTGTGACTGTGACTGAATAAGAGCTTTTGACATTGAAACAGCTTTATCAAGTGTTAAATTTTCTTCTAATAGTAACTTTTCACGGACAAAATGATATTTCTCATGTAGATTGCATATAAAAATGTCTTTGACAATTCTATCTGTCAATTGCCCAAATTCACAAGACTTGCTTTTATTCCTTAAATCAGTGATAAAACCTTCTATACTCTCACCTTCAGATTGTTTCCTTGTAAAAAATTTATTACTTTCGTAGGTTACATTCGTGTTTGGTACGAAATAATTATCGAAACATTTTATTAAGACATCGAATTGTACTGTCTCTGTGTCGAGGTCGAAGGTATTGAAGATATCAAGTGCTTTTTCACCAATAAAATGGAGGCAAACGGCCACTTTCCGATCATCGCTTTCATCACTTAACTGAACAATACTTTTTCTTTAAGTTACAGTCTGCTTTCAAATGATTTGTCTTTCCACAACAGTCAATACTTACATGTAATTTTTTAACACAACATAACTAATGGTTTCGCTTATATATCATCGAAGGGGTAAGCAGCGGTGTTTTCAACGCCTACATTTAAGTTTGTTTTTTTTGTTTGTGCCTTAAGTTTGTGTCGCTCGCTATTATTTTGACAGCTCGATACACTAGACTCAAAGGGGATGAAATGTAACTATATATAGATAATTTTTTTTTAATCTCACTTCACTAAATTGCGAAGAAAGACGAAAACTTAATAAATTAATCATATTTGGCGGGACATAAAGTTCACTGAATTTTAAAAAGTAACCGATATAAAAAAACCAAAAAAAAAACGTTGTTTATATTATTGACTTGGTCCAGTTCACTTGTTGCATTACATCGTCCACGCCGCTACGACTCATTTGTCATAGTAGACGTTGCAGAACGCGCGTGAACCAATCCCTTCTTTCCTTTTGAATTTAAACCAATCACCGAACATGTCTATTTATAACCTCGGAAGTAATTCGTATTTGGAATCATACGTCGCTTTTGTTTGAAGGACCACTTTTTGTGTGGAATTTGTTCTGAGTTATGCTTCCTGACTTATTATTATTCGCAGCTTACTTTAGTATTATTATCGTTTCTAAACCAAAACAACTTTACCTGCGTGGCTACGGGTAAAAGATGGATCACCAATAGACATTTAGATCACCACATTTCAACCTTTTTAGGTATGCAAAAATAATTATGCTTACCTATTGTGAAACTACCAATAGTAATTATAAAGACTCAAACTTTAGATTTGGTTTACTATTAAAGTTGTGCGAGGTATAATTGACAATCTTTATTGTGTTATCCTCTAGTAATAACGATGTTTCATCTTCTTAGCATATTTGCTGAGTCATTCCACTCGTACCTGTATAGGTATGTACACCATATTCCCGCTCTCCGCTTGCATAAAGATGCGTTCTAAGCGGCCTGTAAGGAAGAATCCGCCGATTGGAACACATTGAATTATGAATAAAAATTATATCTATTGTATGTACATACTGTTACGACTTTCCTTTTTCAATGGTTCTCATAGAAAATACTTGGCAGAACACGGCTCTTGTTTTGTACATAAAAAACATACATTGCAAAATGTGGTCTTTGTACAAATTGTTAGTCTGCGCGAACACAGTTGACAATATATCTTGGTATTCGTACAAATATACAAAAAATATGGTTGTCTATAAATTCGGTACGTGATAACGTCATAAGACAAGCCGAATGCTTACGCTGATCGTGCCTATCTATGGCTTGTTCCGCGCTCTCGCTTGCACGCTCGGCTCAGGCGGAACGTGACAATGAGGCTTACTTTTACGTGCGTTTTGGCGCAAACGTAACGGCGGTTTTATTCGAGATAAAATTGTTGTTGCGACTAGCTGTCCTCCGCGGTTCCACCCGCTGATGATCAGGGTTAATGTAGTATTGTAAAGGTGACATTATATTTCAATCCGGTCTAGTAGTTCCGGAGTTTATTCAATTCAAACAAACAAATCTTTCCTGTTTTTAATATTAGTATAGACGAGAATGGATGTTTTAAGATACGAGTAATGTATTCAATAGACACGTTTCGCATAAACGTATGGTTAGGTGCCGCACTGACATTAATGCAAACATGCAGTCACTGAAATAAATAAATCAATTATGAGTATGTAAAAGTAAAGACGCTGATGTATTCGGATCCATATAATTGTTCACAGGTGATGCACTACACCACTATGTACTAGTAAGAACTTAACACTCCATTAGTTTCGGCTCAAGGTTCTGATTTGATTAGTGAAACAGAAATAGCTACTACATGTAAGATGTTTATCTCTTTTCTACTTTGGATAAATGCATATGTTTTGTTTCATTTAGCAAATTGGATTCTAAGTTTACACAGAACAAACGTAAATATTATGAAAGTGAAAGTTTCTCTGTATTTAACCCTTCTTTTACCGTGATAATTAAAACAGAAGATTTATGAATGAAACCCAAGTAAATTTACTTCTCTGGTAGGCAAAGGGTTAATATTTTAATTGCGGTTAAACGGATTTTGATGAAATTTGCTTTATTAATTTCTGATGATGATGATTTTTTAATAGTGAATTTGTTTCCAGCAATTATATCACACTACGATATCATTGTTGGCCGCACTATCACTGACCATCAATTAATTTAAAAAATGGGGTGTGGTCATGCAAACTGCCGTGTGTTATATGTGAACACGTTTCTCCGAGTCTAAAGTTATAAGTACTAATTGCAAATCTCCATACGCAGCAAAATAACCTCAAAATGGCAGCGCTTCCCCCCCACCCCTCGCGATTCATCACTATTATCGTTTATCACAATGAATTCCTTGATCCTTTAGCTATCCAGTGGTATAATTTAATTTTAGGTGTATAGTATAGATTTGAAACTTCAACGCCAATTTGTATCCCACGATTTTGTTATCATTAGGTTTTTTTGTATTGTCCCCGTATGGTAGCAAATTTAAAGAATTTAATGGTTTTGTTACAGGAACGCCACAACAAGTTATCTGCCCGCAAGCAAGCCCTCACACCGACTACTCCCCTTTTCCGTTCACTGGCCACATCTCCACTGGGGAAACGCAATCGTACCGCCGCTGGCCTCGCCGCCACCCCTGACAGAAATAGGTAATTTATGTCGTATTTTATGAGCATAAGGCAAGCCGGAGATGGTTTTCTGTATTGTTATACTGCATACACAATTCGGAGCGGTGTGAAGTAATTGTGTGTGCTGTCTTGATACTAATTCAAACAATACAGAAAAACCGTCTCTGGCATGCCTCCACCTCTGGTGTTTGTGTGTTTTCAGTTTAGCTGACCTCCCTTGACTGTTTAAATTCACACTCATAGTTTAACTGCCACTCATATTACGAAGTAATAGATAAATATGGTTTAAACTAAGACTCATTGATTAAACTGCGGATGATATTACGGTTAAAATAGCAAAATCAAAAAGGCCAATTTTGTGCAGTTCCATGCAGGTAATCATTACATATTCCTGCGTATTTGTAAAGATATATATCACTCATATAAGTATTTGAACGGGTAAAAATATCTTTTAAGAAACGACGTCAAGGTTTAATCGATGCAATGTGCAAATGAGTGCAGACCGTAAGGCTATTTATACCAGATTTCAGACATCAGAATCGGTTCACTAGTTCAAGCGTGAATGAAGGATAAAAACGACAAACCGTTAAAATAAATTTTTTAGTGTATTTAAAATAATAATTACTGTACTTTTACCACGAGGCATTAGCGATTATGCTCGCTAGCGACTTCGTAAGAGTTTATTATTTTATTATTTTAGTTTTTACTAGTTTATTTATTATTATTTTAGTTTTTACTTACTATTTTTTTTTATTATATTAGTTTATTATTTATTATTTTATTATTTTACTAGCGACTTCGTAAGAGTTTATTATTGAAAATGTACGAGTTTAATCAAAAACTGTTTGATGCTCGTTTATTTGCTATCGATGGAAGAAAGTATTCGATAGCAAGCGTTTCAAAAATGTGCATTTAATAAAGCCTACACCTTAAGCCTAATAATTGAGTAGTAATGTTTTTGCCAACTTTATAGTACTCGTATATTCTGTCCGAAATCACCTATAATAGAACTATTATATAATTTATTTATTCCGGCGTTACTTTGCGGAAATCCATTTTAAAAACGATATTAAAAGAATTATTTAGCGATACTTCCGCTGAAAATAATGCTTATGGCTGAGATGCAGTGTGCACCACCCTCCCTCCTGCACAAAATGCAAGTAGGAAGTATACAAAATAAACAACACTAACGGCTGGGTCGCTGGGTGGTAAGACTTCTTATACCGAATGAGAACAAAAACAGCTAGTAGAATCAAATTTGTAGGATTTAATTACTTTCAATATGATACAGATCGATGATGATCGCGCATCATCATTTTTCTAACGACGCTCTAACGTACTTTTTTGACATTGACACATTAGTGTGACGTTTGCTATGATATTTACACAGTGTTGGACTACGACGATTTGAATACGTAACATGCCCCCGGCCTTGGAAGCTCTGCTCCAATGTTGAGTTCATGCTTCTTCTTCATTGAGCAGGGGACAAATCTTGGTAAAGGCACACCTCACGACGCCTGACGTTGTCTGGATGTCTGCAACGCGGGATATGCCGTCCTTGTAGTAACCATAACAATAATGTCACACTCCAATGGATAAAGGGGCACAGCGATTCCAGAGGTAATGAGAGGCTCCGGAATGACGTGTGCAGGACCAGAACCAATGATCCCCCTACCTTACAGTCAAATTCGTGCATGGATTCGCAAAAAAACTAAGGGCCAGCAGCAGGACTACTGGGCAAGTATCGAGGGTTGTAGGCAGTCGAAGGAGGCTTTTCCGATTCTAAATCTGAAATTCTCCAGAAAACTCCTCAATCTTAAAAGAAATAATGTACGACATATCGTCGGAATTATGACCGATCATTGCTCCTTAAACAAACACCTGTTTAATCTAGGTGTTACAGACAGTCCCCTATGCAGAGGCTGCATGGAGGCGGAAGAAACAGATGCGCATCTGCTCATCAAATGCTGGAGCGTGGCGGCACAAAGGGCAACAAACCTCGGCTCGCCGAGGACAGTGTGGGAAGCCTGCGCCAAGCTGAAGGAGCTGCTGGCTTTCCTGGGCGACACTGGGTGGACCATATATTTTTTATATTTGACAAGCAATTTTGATTAGCTTATTTATGTAGGTATACCATTATAATAAATACCTTTGGATAAGACCGTTTATTTGAATTGTTCCTTGTTAGTACACTTTTAGAATAAAATTGCATAGGTAAGTATTATACCTACTTATTATGACTTTTATTCATAGGCTTTTTGAGTAACATAACTATCAGTCATTGCCCGTGGTCCACCTACATAGTTCACCTAAATGTACCAGGCTAGGCTAGAATTATGTTATGTAACCCACATTCAATTCATTGTTGCCTACTAAAAATGCATTTATTTAAAAAACCTAGTGAAGCCAGTACATCACAGTGTTACTCATTAGGAAATATATTCTTAATGTGTCCCACTATTTTAAACCTACATTATACAGTCTTCCAGTAGGACATGCTGGCTGTAAAACTAAAAATGTTTCATTGTAGGTATGTAACAATCGAGATGTAATGTGTATGCTACGCTGCTATTACAGGCAAATAGAAAATTGTAAGAGACAAGACATATTGTTGGTTGTTTATTTGTACCATGTACATACTAACTAGAAATAACAGGTACAGCATATACTTTATTCAATGAAATTCTATATTATCAAACCGGAGATTAAATACAAACTGGTATGTACCAAGCTATTTTCCCCCAATGATAATTTTCATAAGGTAGGACCTAATATTAATAAATGTGGACATTACACACATCACCACCTGGCCCTAAACTAAGCAAAGCTTGAGCCAGATTACAGATATAGTATTTTTGGTTTGTAAATACATACTTATGCCTATAGAGAAACACCCAGACCCAGAACAAACATCAATGTTAATCACATAAATTTAAATCAACTTGAAATAATTAATTGATAAATTATTTATATGATCTACAATGGTAGATCATATAACACACTAGCTGCGTTCCACGGCTTAACCCGCATGATGATGAATCAGAACTTATACCCTATACTTATTCATCAGGCATAATGTAGGATTCCAATAATGCAAGAATTTTTCAAATTGCTCCACTAGTTTTGGATACTACTTATTCAATTCAAATAAACAAATCTTTCCTCTTTATAATATTAGTATAGAATTATAATTTTCCCTAAGTATTTATTAGCTATAACACTTAGACAGTTCATTAGTAGCTAGTAGTATTGGGATCCAAACCTCTGGACAGAAACAAGTATGTACAAATATAAAATTTTAATATAGTTAGGTATATGTATAGAGGTAATAACAGTAGGTATAACAATTTACTACAACTTAAAGTACACTAATATTATATACTTACAGTTTCAGTTATATTGAAGTATATTGCAATTAAGAGCTTGTCCAGAAAGGGCGAATTCACCGCGATTCTCTCGCGCGTATTACGCGCGACCGTTGTGTCCACAAGGTGCGTACCAACGCGCGAGCATTTGGGGAGGAATTCAGTACGAAACATGGAGTTGAACGAAGCGGTCTCAATGTGGTTAGCTTACCGTCGCTGGAAGAGACAGAAACGGAGGGAAAATAGAATGTATTTAGTACATCCAATTCTTAATAATAGAATGACACATAGTATGTTTGAAATTTTGTATCCGAAATTAAGGAAGAACAAGGACTTGACTTCCAGCAGACAACTGCTCGGAACAGCGGCTTGGGCGACCGCTCAGCGCAGATATACGGGCAGTTGCTCAGCGCAGCAGCACAGCGCAGCAGTTTGGGCATCCACTCAGGATACCTGCTCGGGACAGCTGAAAAACAAATTAATGTGTTAATATCTGTCGACGTACTACGATAAAATTCTAGACTTCCATCACCCGCACCACAAAATGCAATGAAAACAAAGAAAAACATTCCATGCCTTACATACATCTCACTCGCACAGTTTAGTGATATTTTTCTTTATTTATGCATGCCAAAGACAACTAGCGCGTGATATCAATTTGTGAAGATTAACTGTCGAATGTCTCAACAAACTCACGATACCACCTTTGCATTCATCACACAAGGTAATCTTTGGTGTCGATTACTCCGGACTTGACTTCCAGCAGACAACTGCTCGGGACAGCGGCCTGGGCGGCCGCTCAGCGCAGAAGCACGGGCAGTTGCTCAGCGCAGCAGCCCAGCGCAGCAGTTTGGGCAGCCGCTCAGGATAACTGCTCGGGACAGCTGAAAAACAAATGAATGTGTTAATATCTGTCGACGTACTACGATAAAATTCTGGACTTCCATCACCCGCACCACACTATGCAATGAAAACAAAGATAAACATTCCGTGCCTTACATACTTTACCAAGATCTCACTCGCACAGTTTGGTGATATTTTTCTTTATTAATGCATACCAAAGACAACTAGCGCGTGATATCAATTTGTGAAGATTAACTGTCGAATGTCTCAACAAACTCACGATACCATGATACCACCTTTGCATGACACCACACAAGGTAATCTTTGGTGTCGATTACTCCGGACTTGACTTCCAGCAGACAGCTGCTCGGGACAGCGGCTTGGGCGGCTGCTCAGCGCAGAAGCATGGGTAGATGCTCAGCGCAGCAGCCAGTTTGGGCCGCCGCTCAGGATACCTGCTCGGGACAGCTGAAAAACAAATAAATGTGTTAATATCTGTCGACGTACTACGATAAAATTCTAGACTTCCATGACCCGCACTACAAAATGCAATGAAAACAAAGAAAAACATTCCATGCCTTCATACATCTCACTCGCACAGTTTAGTGATATTTTTCTTTATTAATGCATACCAACAACAACTAGCGCGTGATATCAACTTGTGAAGATTAACTGTCGAATGTCTCAACAAACTCACGATACCACCTTTGCATGACACCACACAAGGTAATCTTTGGTGTCGATTACTCCGGACTTGACTTCCAGCAGACAACTGCTCGGGACAGGGGCTTGGGCGGCAGCTCAGCGCAGAAGCACGGGCAGTTGCTCAGCGCAGCAGCCCAGCGCAGCAGTTTGGGCAGCCGCTAAGGATACCTGCTCGGGACAGCTGAAAAACAAATGAATGTGTTAATATCTGTCGACGTACTACGATAAAATTCTGGAATTCCATCACCCGCACCACACTATGCAATGAAAACAAATAAAAACATTCCATGCCTTACATACTTTACCAAGATCTCACTCGCACAGTTTAGTGATATTTTTCTTTATTAATGCATACCAAAGACAACTAGCGCGTGATATCAATTTGTGAAGATTAACTGTCGAATGTCTCAACAAACTCACGATACCATAATACCACCTTTGCATGACACCACACCAGGTAATCTTTGGTGTCGATTACTCCGGACTTGACTTCCAGCAGACAACTGCTCGGGACAGCGGCTTGGGTGGCTGCTCAGCGCAGAAGCACGGGTAGTTGCTCAGCGCAGCAGCCAGTTTGGGCAGCCGCTCAGGATACCTGCTCGGGACAGCTGAAAAACAAATGAATGTGTTAATATCTGTCGACGTACTACGATAAAATTCTGGACTTCCATCACCCGCACCACACTATGCAATGAAAACAAAGAAAAACATTCCACGCCTTACATACTTTACCAAGATCTCACTCGCACAGTTTAGTGATATTTTTCTTTATTAATGCATACCAAAGACAACTTGCGCGTGATATCAATTTGTGAAGATTAACTGTCGAATGTCTCAACAAACTCACGATACCATGATACCACCTTTGCATGACACCACACAAGGTAATCTTTGGTGTCGATTACTCTGGACTTAACTTCCAGCAGACAACTGCTCGGGACAGCGGCTTGGGTGGCTGCTCAGCGCAGAAGCACGGGTAGTTGCTCAGCGCAGCAGCCAGTTTGGGCAGCCGCTCAGGATACCTGCTCGGGACAGCTGAAAAACAAATGAATGTGTTAATATCTGTCGACGTACTACGATAAAATTCTGGACTTCCATCACCCGCACCACACTATGCAATGAAAACAAAGAAAACCATTCCATGCCTTACATACTTCACCAAGATCTCACTCTGTAAAGACAACTAGCGCGTGATATCAATTTGTGAAGATTAACTGTCGAATGTCTCAACAAACTCACGATAACACCTTTGCATGACACCACACAAGGTAATCTTTGGTGTCGATTACTCCGGACTGGACTTCCAGCAGACAACTGCTCGGGACAGCGGCTTGGGAGGCCGCTCAGCGCAGAAGCACGGGCAGTTGCTCAGCGCAACAGCCCAGCGCAGCAGTTTGGGCAGCCGCTCAGGATTCCTGCTCGGAACAGCTGAAAAACAAATGAATGTGTTAATATCTGTCGACGTACTACGATAAAGTTCTGGACTTCCATCACCCGCACCCCACTATGCAATGAAAATAAAGAAAAACATTTCATACCTTACATACTTTACCAAGATCTCACTCGCTCGGTTTAGTGATATTTTTCTTTATTAATGCATACCAAAGACAACTAGCGCGAAATATCAATTTGTGAATATTAACTGTCGAATGTCTCAACAAACTCACGATATCACCTTTGCATGACACCACACAAGGTAATCTTAAGTGTCGATTATTCCGAACTTGACTTCCAGCAGACAACTGCTCGGTACAGCGGCTTGGGCGGCCGCTCAGTGCAGAAGCACGGGCAGTTGCTCAGCGCAGCAGCCCAGCGCAGCAGTTTGGGCAGCCGCTCAGGATACCTGCTCGGGACAGCTGAAAAACAAATGAATGTGTTAATATCTGTCGACGTACTACGATACAATTCTGGACTTCCATCACCCGCACCACACTATGCAATGAAAACAAAGAAAAACATTCCATGCCTTACATACTTTACCAAGATCTCACTCGCACAGTTTAGTGATATTTTTCTTTATTAATGCACACCAACGACAACTAGCGCGTGATATCAATTTGTGAAGATTAACTGTCGAATGTCTCAACAAACTCACGATACCGCCTTTGCATGACACCACACAAGTTAATCTTTGGTGTCGATTACTCCGGACTTGACTTCCAGCAGATAACTGCTCGGGACAGGGGCTTGGGCGGCCGCTCAGAGCAGAAGCACGGGCAGTTGCTCAGCGCAGCGGCCCAGTGTAGCAGTTTGGGCAGCCGCTCAGGATACCTGCTCGGTACAGCTGAAAAACAAATGAATGTGTTAATATCTGTCGCCGTACTACGATGAAACTCTGGACTTCCATCACCCGCATTACACTATGCAATGAAAACAAAGAAAAACATTCCATGCCTTGAATACTTTGCCGAGATCTCACTCGCACATTTTAGTGATATTTTTCTTTATTAATGCATACCAAAGACAACTAGCGCAAAATATCAATTTGTGAAGAATAACTGTCGAATGTCTCAAAAAACTCACGATACCACCTTTGCATGACACCATACAAGGTAATATTTGGTGTCGATTACTCCAGACTTGACTTCCAGGAGACAACTGCTCGGAACAGCGGCTTAGGAGGCCGCTCACCGCAGAAGCACGGGCAGTTGCTCAGCGCAGCAGTTTGGGCAGCCACTCAGGATACCTGCTCGGGACAGCTGAAAAACAAATGAATGTGTTAATATCTGTCCACGTACTACGATAAAATTCAGGACTTCCATCACCCGCACCACACAATGCAATGAAAAAACATTCCATGCCTTGCATACCAAGAACTCACTCGCACAGTTTAGTGATATTTTTTTTTATTAATGCATACCAAAGACAACTAGCACGTGATATCAATTTGTGAAGATTAACTGTCGAATGTCTTAAAAAACTCACGATACCACCTTTGCATGACACCATACAAGGTAATCTTTGGTGTCGATTACTCCAGAAATGACTTCCAGCAGACAACTGCTCAGGACAGCGGCTTGGGCGGCCGCTCAGCGCAGAAGCACAGGCAGTTCCTAAGCGCAGCAGCCCAGCGCAGCAGTTTGGGCAGCCGCTCAGGATACCTGCTCGGGACGGCTGAAAAACAAATGAATGTGTTAATATCTGTCGACGTACAACGATAAAATTCTGGACTTCCATCACCGCCACCACACTATGCAATGAAAACAAAGGAACACATTCTATGCCTTAAATACTTTGCCGAGATCTCACTCGCACAGTTTAGTGATATTTTTCTTTATTAATGCATACCAAAGACAACTAGCGCGAAATATCAATTTGTGAAGATTAACTGTCGAATGTCTCAACTATCTCAAGATACCATGATACCACCTTTGCCTGACACCACACAAGGAAATCTTTAGTGTCGATTACTCCGGACTTGACTTCCAGCAGACAACTGCTCGGGACAGCGGCTTGGGCGGCCGCTCAGCGCAGAAGCACGGGCAGTTGCTCAGCGCAACAGCCCAGCGCAGCAGTTTGGGCAGCCACTCAGGATACCTGCTCGGGACAGCTGAAAAACAAATGAATGTGTTAATGTCTGTCGACGTACTACGATAAAATTCTGGACTTCCATCACCGCCACCACACTATGCAATGAAAACAAAGAAAAACATTCCATGCCTTAAATACTTTGCCGAGAACTCACTCGCACAGTTTGGTGATATTTTTCTTTATTAATGCATACGAAAGACAACAAGCGCGAATTATCAATTTGTGAAGATTAACTGTCAAATTTCTCAACAATCTCACGATACCATGATACCACCTTTGCCTGACACCACACAAGGAAATCGTTAGTGTCGATTACTCCGGACTTGACTTCCAGCAGACAACTGCTCGCAACAGCGGCTTAGGAGGCCGCTCAGCGCAGAAGCACGGGCAGTTGCTCAGCGCAGCAGCCCAGTGCAGCAGTTTGGGCAGCCGCTCAGGATACCTGCTCGGGACAGCTGAAAAACAAATGAATGTGTTAATATCTGTCGACGTACAACGATAAAATTCAAGACTTTCATCACCCCCACCACACTATGCAATGAAAACAAAGAAAAACATTCCATGCCTTAAATACTTAGCCGAGATCTCACTCGCACAGTTTAGTGATATTTTTTTTTATTAATGCATACCAAAGACAACTAGCGCGTGATATCAATTTGTGAAGATTAACTGTCGAATGTCTCAACAAACTCACGATACCATAATACCACCTTTGCATGACACCACACCAGGTAATATTTGGTGTCGATTACTCCGGAATTGACTTCCAGCAGACAACTGCTCGGGACAGCGGCTTGGGTGGCTGCTCAGCGCAGAAGCACGGGTAGTTGCTCAGCGCAGCAGCCAGTTTGGGCAGCCGCTCAGGATACCTGCTCGGGACAGCTGAAAAACAAATGAATGTGTTAATATCTGTCGACGTACTTCGATAAAATTCTGGACTTCCATCACCCGCACCACACTATGCAATGAAAACAAAGAAAAACATTCCACGCCTTACATACTTTACCAAGATCTCACTCGCACAGTTTAGTGATATTTTTCTTTATTAATGCATACCAAAGACAACTTGCGCGTGATATCAATTGGTGAAGATTAACTGTCGAATGTCTCAACAAACTCACGATACCATGATACCACCTTTGCATGACACCACACAAGGTAATCTTTGGTGTCGATTACTCTGGACTTAACTTCCAGCAGACAACTGCTCGGGACAGCGGCTTGGGTGGCTGCTCAGCGCAGAAGCACGGGTAGTTGCTCAGCGCAGCAGCCAGTTTGGGCAGCCGCTCAGGATACCTGCTCAGGACAGCTGAAAAACAAATGAATGTGTTAATATCTGTCGACGTACTACGATAAAATTCTGGACTTCCATCACCCGCACCACACTATGCAATGAAAACAAAGAAAACCATTCCATGCCTTACATACTTCACCAAGATCTCACTCTGTAAAGACAACTAGCGCGTGATATCAATTTGTGAAGGTTAACTGTCGAATGTCTCAACAAACTCACGATAACACCTTTGCATGACACCACACAAGGTAATCTTTGGTGTCGATTACTCCGGACTGGACTTCCAGCAGACAACTGCTCGGGACAGCGGCTTGGGAGGCCGCTCAGCGCAGAAGCACGGGCAGTTGCTCAGCGCAACAGCCCAGCGCAGCAGTTTGGGCAGCCGCTCAGGATTCCTGCTCGGAACAGCTGAAAAACAAATGAATGTGTTAATATCTGTCGACGTACTACGATAAAGTTCTGGACTTCCATCACCCGCACCCCACTATGCAATGAAAATAAAGAAAAACATTTCATACCTTACATACTTTACCAAGATCTCACTCGCTCGGTTTAGTGATATTTTTCTTTATTAATGCATACCAAAGACAACTAGCGCGAAATATCAATTTGTGAATATTAACTGTCGAATGTCTCAACAAACTCACGATATCACCTTTGCATGACACCACACAAGGTAATCTTAAGTGTCGATTATTCCGAACTTGACTTCCAGCAGACAACTGCTCGGTACAGCGGCTTGGGCGGCCGCTCAGTGCAGAAGCACGGGCAGTTGCTCAGCGCAGCAGCCCAGCGCAGCAGTTTGGGCAGCCGCTCAGGATACCTGCTCGGGACAGCTGAAAAACAAATGAATGTGTTAATATCTGTCGACGTACTACGATACAATTCTGGACTTCCATCACCCGCACCACACTATGCAATGAAAACAAAGAAAAACATTCCATGCCTTACATACTTTACCAAGATCTCACTCGCACAGTTTAGTGATATTTTTCTTTATTAATGCACACCAACGACAACTAGCGCGTGATATCAATTTGTGAAGATTAACTGTCGAATGTCTCAACAAACTCACGATACCGCCTTTGCATGACACCACACAAGTTAATCTTTGGTGTCGATTACTCCGGACTTGACTTCCAGCAGATAACTGCTCGGGACAGGGGCTTGGGCGGCCGCTCAGAGCAGAAGCACGGGCAGTTGCTCAGCGCAGCGGCCCAGTGTAGCAGTTTGGGCAGCCGCTCAGGATACCTGCTCGGTACAGCTGAAAAACAAATGAATGTGTTAATATCTGTCGCCGTACTACGATAAAACTCTGGACTTCCATCACCCGCATTACACTATGCAATGAAAACAAAGAAAAACATTCCATGCCTTGAATACTTTGCCGAGATCTCACTCGCACATTTTAGTGATATTTTTCTTTATTAATGCATACCAAAGACAACTAGCGCAAAATATCAATTTGTGAAGAATAACTGTCGAATGTCTCAAAAAACTCACGATACCACCTTTGCATGACACCATACAAGGTAATATTTGGTGTCGATTACTCCAGACTTGACTTCCAGGAGACAACTGCTCGGAACAGCGGCTTAGGAGGCCGCTCAGCGCAGAAGCACGGGCAGTTGCTCAGCGCAGCAGTTTGGGCAGCCACTCAGGATACCTGCTCGGGACAGCTGAAAAACAAATGAATGTGTTAATATCTGTCCACGTACTACGATAAAATTCAGGACTTCCATCACCCGCACCACACAATGCAATGAAAAAACATTCCATGCCTTGCATACCAAGAACTCACTCGCACAGTTTAGTGATATTTTTTTTTATTAATGCATACCAAAGACAACTAGCACGTGATATCAATTTGTGAAGATTAACTGTCGAATGTCTTAAAAAACTCACGATACCACCTTTGCATGACACCATACAAGGTAATCTTTGGTGTCGATTACTCCAGAAATGACTTCCAGCAGACAACTGCTCAGGACAGCGGCTTGGGCGGCCGCTCAGCGCAGAAGCACAGGCAGTTCCTAAGCGCAGCAGCCCAGCGCAGCAGTTTGGGCAGCCGCTCAGGATACCTGCTCGGGACGGCTGAAAAACAAATGAATGTGTTAATATCTGTCGACGTACAACGATAAAATTCTGGACTTCCATCACCGCCACCACACTATGCAATGAAAACAAAGGAACACATTCTATGCCTTAAATACTTTGCCGAGATCTCACTCGCACAGTTTAGTGATATTTTTCTTTATTAATGCATACCAAAGACAACTAGCGCGAAATATCAATTTGTGAAGATTAACTGTCGAATGTCTCAACTATCTCAAGATACCATGATACCACCTTTGCCTGACACCACACAAGGAAATCTTTAGTGTCGATTACTCCGGACTTGACTTCCAGCAGACAACTGCTCGGGACAGCGGCTTGGGCGGCCGCTCAGCGCAGAAGCACGGGCAGTTGCTCAGCGCAACAGCCCAGCGCAGCAGTTTGGGCAGCCGCTCAGGATTCCTGCTCGGAACAGCTGAAAAACAAATGAATGTGTTAATATCTGTCCACGTACTACGATAAAATTCAGGACTTACATCACCCGCACCACACAATGCAATGAAAACAATAAAAACATTCCATGCCTTACATACTTTACCAAGATCTCACTCGCACAGTTTAGTGATATTTTTCTTTATTAATGCATACCAAAGACAACTAGCGCGAATTATCAATTTGTGAAGATTAACTGTCAAATGTCTCAACAATCTCACGATACCATGATACCACCTTTGCCTGACACCACACAAGGAAATCGTTAGTGTCGATTACTCCGGACTTGACTTCCAGCAGACAACTGCTCGGGACAGCGGCTTGGGCGGCCGCTCAGCGCAGAAGCACGGGCAGTTGCTCAGCGCAACAGCCCAGCGCAGCAGTTTGGGCAGCCACTCAGGATACCTGCTCGGGACAGCTGAAAAACAAATGAATGTGTTAATGTCTGTCGACGTACTACGATAAAATTCTGGACTTCCATCACCGCCACCACACTATGCAATGAAAACAAAGAAAAACATTCCATGCCTTAAATACTTTGCCGAGAACTCACTCGCACAGTTTGGTGATATTTTTCTTTATTAATGCATACGAAAGACAACAAGCGCGAATTATCAATTTGTGAAGATTAACTGTCAAATTTCTCAACAATCTCACGATACCATGATACCACCTTTGCCTGACACCACACAAGGAAATCGTTAGTGTCGATTACTCCGGACTTGACTTCCAGCAGACAACTGCTCGCAACAGCGGCTTAGGAGGCCACTCAGCGCAGAAGCACGGGCAGTTGCTCAGCGCAGCAGCCCAGTGCAGCAGTTTGGGCAGCCGCTCAGGATACCTGCTCGGGACAGCTGAAAAACAAATGAATGTGTTAATATCTGTCGACGTACAACGATAAAATTCAAGACTTTCATCACCCCCACCACACTATGCAATGAAAACAAAGAAAAACATTCCATGCCTTAAATACTTAGCCGAGATCTCACTCGCACAGTTTAGTGATATTTTTTTTTATTAATGCATACCAAAGACAACTAGCACGTGATATCAATTTTTGAAGATTAACTGTCGAATGTCTTAAAAAACTCACGATACCACCTTTGCATTGTCATGTGTGGTGTCCCACACAAGGTAATCTTTGGTGTCGATTTCTCCGGACTTGACTTCCAGCAGACAACTGCTCGGGACATTGGCTTAGGCGGCCGCTCAGCGCAGAAGCACGGGCAGTTGCTCAGCGCAGCAGCCCAGCGCAGCAGTTTGGGCAGCCGCTCAGGATACCTGCTCGGGACAGCTGAAAAACAAATGAATGTGTTAATATCTGTCGACGTACAACGATAAAATTCTGGACTTCCATCACCCCCACCACACTATGCAATGAAAACAAAGGAACACATTCTATGCCTTAAATACTTTGCCGAGATCTCACTCGCACAGTTTAGTGATATTTTTCTTTATTAATGCATACCAAAGACAACTAGCGCGAAATATCAATTTGTGAAGATTAACTGTCGAATGTCTCAACTATCTCAAGATACCATGATACCACCTTTGCCTGACACCACACAAGGAAATCTTTAGTGTCGATTACTCCGGACTTGACTTCCAGCAGACAACTGCTCGGGACAGCGGCTTGGGCGGCCGCTCAGCGCAGAAGCACGGGCAGTTGCTCAGCGCAACAGCCCAGCGCAGCAGTTTGGGCAGCCGCTCAGGATTCCTGCTCGGAACAGCTGAAAAACAAATGAATGTGTTAATATCTGTCTACGTACTACGATAAAATTCAGGACTTACATCACCCGCACCACACAATGCAATGAAAACAAAGAAAACATTCCATGCCTTACATACTTTACCAAGATCTCACTCGCACAATTAAGTGATATTTTTTTTAATCATGCATACCAAAGACATCTAGCGCGTGATATCAATTTGTGAAGATTAACTGTCAAATGTCACAAAAAACTCACGATACCACCTTTGCATGACACCACACAAGGTAATCTTTGGTGTCGATTACTCCAGACTTGACTTCCAGCAGACAACTGCTCGGGACAGCGGCTTGGGCGGCCGCTCAGCGCAGAAGCACGGGCAGTTGCTCAGCGCAGCAGCCCAGCGCAGCAGTGTGGGCAGCCGCTCGAGATACCTGCTCGGTACAGCTGAAAAACTAATATATGTGTTAATATCTGTCCACGTACTACGATAAAATTCTGGACTTCCATCACCCGCACCACACTATGCAATGAAAACAAAGAATAACATTCCATGCCTTAAATACTTTGCCGAGATCTCACTCGCACAGTTTAGTGATATTTTTTTTTATTAATGCATACCAAAGACAACTAGCACGTGATATCAATTTGTGAAGATTAACTGTCGAATGTCTTAAAAAACTCACGATACCACCTTTGCATTGTCATGTGTGGTGTCCCACACAAGGTAATCTTTGGTGTCGATTTCTCCGGACTTGACTTCCAGCAGACAACTGCTCGGGACATTGGCTTAGGCGGCCGCTCAGCGCAGAAGCACGGGCAGTTGCTCAGCGCAGCAGCCCAGCGCAGCAGTTTGGGCAGCCGCTCAGGATACCTGCTCGGGACAGCTGAAAAACAAATGAATGTGTTAATATCTGTCGACGTACAACGATGAAATTCTGGACTTCCATTACCCCCACCACACTATGCAATGAAAACAAAGGAACACATTCTATGCCTTAAATACTTTGCCGAGATCTCACTCGCACAGTTTAGTGATATTTTTCTTTATTAATGTATACCAAAGACAACTAGCGCGAAATATCAATTTGTGAAGATTAACTGTCGAATGTCTCAACTATCTCAAGATACCATGATACCACCTTTGCCTGACACCACACAAGGAAATCTTTAGTGTCGATTACTCCGGACTTGACTTCCAGCAGACAACTGCTCGGGACAGCGGCTTGGGCGGCCGCTCAGCGCAGAAGCACGGGCAGTTGCTCAGCGCAACAGCCCAGCGCAGCAGTTTGGGCAGCCGCTCAGGATTCCTGCTCGGAACAGCTGAAAAACAAATGAATGTGTTAATATCTGTCCACGTACTACGATAAAATTCAGGACTTACATCACCCACACCACACAATGCAATGAAAACAAAGAAAACATTCCATGCCTTACATACTTTACCAAGATCTAACTCGCACAATTAAGTGATATTTTTTTTAAACATGCATACCAAAGACATCTAGCGCGTGATATCAATTTGTGAAGATTAACTGTCAAATGTCACAAAAAACTCACGATACCACCTTTGCATGACACCACACAAGGTAATCTTTGGTGTCGATTACTCCAGACTTGACTTCCAGCAGACAACTGCTCGGGACAGCGGCTTGGGCGGCCGCTCAGCGCAGAAGCACGGGCAGTTGCTCAGCGCAACAGCCCAGCGCAGCAGTTTGGGCAGCCGCTCAGGATTCCTGCTCGGAACAGCTGAAAAACAAATGAATGTGTTAATATCTGTCCACGTACTACGATAAAATTCTGGACTTCCATCACCCGCACCACACTATGCAATGAAAACAAAGAATAACATTCCATGCCTTACATACTTTGCCGAGATCTCACTCGCACAGTTTAGTGATATTTTTCTTTATTAATGCATACCAAAGACAACTAGCGCGTGATATGAATTTGTGAAGATTAACTGTCGAATGTCTCAAAAAACTCACGATACCACCTTTGCATGACACCATACAAGGTAATCTTTGGTGTCGATTACTCCAGACTTGACTTCCAGCAGACAACTGCTCGGGACAGCGGCTTGGGCAGCCGCTCAGCGCAGAAGCATTGGCAGTTGCTCAGCGCAACAGCCCAGCGCAACAGCCCAGCGCAGCAGTTTGGGCAGCCGCTCAGGATACCTGCTCGGGACGGCTGAAAAACAAATGAATGTGTTAATATCTGTCGATGTTCTACGATAAAATTCTGGACTTCCATCACCCCCACCACACTATGCAATGATAACAAAGAAAAACATTCCATGCCTTAAATACTTTGCCGAGATCTCACTCGCACAGTTTAGTGATTTTTTATTTTGTTAATGCATACCAAAGACAAGTAATATCAATTTGTGAAGATTAACTGTCGAATGTCTTAAAAAACTCACGATACCACCTTTGCATTGTCATGTGTGGTGTCCCACACAAGGTTATCTTTGGTGTCGATTACTCCGGACTTGACTTCCAGCAGACAACTGCTCAGGACAGCGGCTTGGGCGGCCGCTCAGCGCAGAAGCACAGGCAGTTCCTAAGCGCAGCAGCCCAGCGCAGCAGTTTGGGCAGCCGCTCAGGATACCTGCTCGGGACGGCTGAAAAACAAATGAATGTGTTAATATCTGTCGACGTACAACGATAAAATTCTGGACTTCCATCACCGCCACCACACTATGCAATGAAAACAAAGGAACACATTCTATGCCTTATATACTTTGCCGAGATCTCACTCGCACAGTTTAGTGATATTTTTCTTTATTAATGCATACCAAAGACAACTAGCGCGAAATATCAATTTGTGAAGATTAACTGTCGAATGTCTCAACTATCTCAAGATACCATGATACCACCTTTGCCTGACACCACACAAGGAAATCTTTAGTGTCGATTACTCCGGACTTGACTTCCAGCAGACAACTGCTCGGGACAGCGGCTTGGGCGGCCGCTCAGCGCAGAAGCACGGGCAGTTGCTCAGCGCAACAGCCCAGCGCAGCAGTTTGGGCAGCCGCTCAGGATTCCTGCTCGGAACAGCTGAAAAACAAATGAATGTGTTAATATCTGTCCACGTACTACGATAAAATTCAGGACTTACATCACCCGCACCACACAATGCAATGAAAACAAAGAAAACATTCCATGCCTTACATACTTTACCAAGATCTCACTCGCACAGTTTAGTGATATTTTTCTTTATTAATGCATACCAAAGACAACTAGCGCGAATTATCAATTTGTGAAGATTAACTGTCAAATGTCTCAACAATCTCACGATACCATGATACCACCTTTGCCTGACACCACACAAGGAAATCGTTAGTGTCGATTACTCCGGACTTGACTTCCAGCAGACAACTGCTCGGGACAGCGGCTTGGGCAGCCGCTCAGCACAGAAGCACGGGCACTTGCTCAGCGCAGCAGCCCAGCGCAGCAGTTTGGGCAGTCGCTCAGGATACCTGCTCGGAACAGCTGAAAAACAAATGAATGTGTTAATATCTGTCCACGTACTACGATAAAATTCAGGACTTCCATCACCCGCACCACACAATGCAATGAAAACAAAGAAAACATTCCATGCCTTACATACTTTACCAAGATCTAACTCGCACAATTTAGTGATATTTTTTTTTATCATGCATACCAAAGACATCTAGCGCGTGATATCAATTTGTGAAGATTTACTGTCAAATGTCACAAAAAACTCACGATACCACCTTTGCATGACACCACACAAGGTAATCTTTGGTGTCGATTACTCCAGACTTGACTTCCAGCAGACAACTGCTCGGGACAGCGGCTTGGGCGGCCGCTCAGCGCAGAAGCACGGGCAGTTGCTCAGCGCAGCAGCCCAGCGCAGCAGTGTGGGCAGCCGCTCGAGATACCTGCTCGGTACAGCTGAAAAACAAATGAATGTGTTATTATATGTCGACGTACTACGATAAAATTCTGGACTTCCATCACCCGCACCACACTATGCAATGAAAACAAAGAATAACATTCCATGCCTTAAACAAAGAATAACATTCCATGCCTTAAATACTTTGCCGAGATCTCACTCGCACAGTTTAGTGATATTTTTCTTAATTAATGCATACCAAAGACAACTAGCGCGAAATATCAATTTGTGAAGATTAACTGTCGAATGTCTCAACAATCTCACGATACCATGATACCACCTTTGCCTGACACCACACAAGGAAATCGTTAGTGTCGATTACTCCGGACTTGACTTCCAGCAGACAACTGCTCGGGACAGCGGCTTGGGCGGCCGCTCAGCGCAGAAGCACGGGCAGTTGCTCAGCGCAGCAGCCCAGCGCAGCAGTTTGGGCAGCAGCTCAGGATACCTGCTCGGAACAGCTGAAAAATAAATGAATGTGTTAATATCTGTCCACGTACTACGATAAATTTCAGGACTTCCATCACCCGCACCACACAATGCAATGAAAACAAAGAAAACATTCCATGCCTTACATACTTTACCAAGATCTAACTCGCACAGTTTAGTGATATATTTTTTTAATCATGCATACCAAAGACAACTAGCGCGTGATATCAATTTGTAAAGATTAACTGTCGAATGTCTCAAAAAACTCACAATACCACCTTTGCATGACACCACACAAGGAGATCTTTGGTGTCGATAACTCCGGACTTGACTTCCAGCAGAAAACTGCTCGGGACAGCGGCTTGGGCGGCCGCTCAGCGCAGAAGCACGGGCAGTTGCTCAGCGCAACAGCCCAGCGCAGCAGTTTGGGCAGCCACTCAGGATACCTGCTCGGGACAGCTGAAAAACAAATAAATGTGTTAATATCTGTCCACGTACTACGATAAAATTCAAGACTTTCATCACCCGCACCACACAATGCAATGAAAACAAAGAAAAACATTCCATGCCTTACATACTTTACCAAGATCTCACTCGCACAGTCTAGTGATATTTTTTTTATTAATGCATACCCAAGACAACTAGCGCGTGATATCAATTTGTGAAGATTAACTGTCGAATGTCGCAAAAAACTCACGATACCACCTTTGCATGACACCATACAAGGTAATATTTGGTGTCGATTACTCCAGACTTGACTTCCAGCAGACAACTGCTCGGAACAGCGGCTTAGGAGGCCGCTCAGCGCAGAAGCACGGGCAGTTGCTCAGCGCAGCAGCCCAGCGCAGCAGTTTGGGCAGCCGCTCAGGATACCTGCTCGGGACAGCTGAAAAACAAATGAATGTGTTAATATCTGTCGACGTACAACGATAAAATTCAAGACTTTCATCACCCCCACCACACTATGCAATGAAAACAAAGAAAAACATTCCATGCCTTAAATACTTAGCCGAGATCTCACTCGCACAGTTTAGTGATATTTTTTTTTATTAATGCATACCAAAGACAACTAGCACGTGATATCAATTTGTGAAGATTAACTGTCGAATGTCTTAAAAAACTCACGATACCACCTTTGCATTGTCATGTGTGGTGTCCCACACAAGGTAATCTTTGGTGTCGATTTCTCCGGACTTGACTTCCAGCAGACAACTGCTCGGGACATTGGCTTAGGCGGCCGCTCAGCGCAGAAGCACGGGCAGTTGCTCAGCGCAGCAGCCCAGCGCAGCAGTTTGGGCAGCCGCTCAGGATACCTGCTCGGGACAGCTGAAAAACAAATGAATGTGTTAATATCTGTCGACGTACAACGATAAAATTCTGGACTTCCATCACCCCCACCACACTATGCAATGAAAACAAAGGAATACATTCTATGCCTTAAATACTTTGCCGAGATCTCACTCGCACAGTTTAGTGATATTTTTCTTTATTAATGCATACCAAAGACAACTAGCGCGAAATATCAATTTGTGAAGATTAACTGTCGAATGTCTCAACTATCTCAAGATACCATGATACCACCTTTGCCTGACACCACACAAGGAAATCTTTAGTGTCGATTACTCCGGACTTGACTTCCAGCAGACAACTGCTCGGGACAGCGGCTTGGGCGGCTGCTCAGCGCAGAAGCACGGGCAGTTGCTCAGCGCAACAGCCCAGCGCAGCAGTTTGGGCAGCCGCTCAGGATTCCTGCTCGGATTAGCTGAAAAACAAATGAATGTGTTAATATCTGTCTACGTACTACGATAAAATTCAGGACTTACATCACCCGCACCACACAATGCAATGAAAACAAAGAAAACATTCCATGCCTTACATACTTTACCAAGATCTAACTCGCACAATTAAGTGATATTTTTTTTAATCATGCATACCAAAGACATCTAGCGCGTGATATCAATTTGTGAAGATTAACTGTCAAATGTCACAAAAAACTCACGATACCACCTTTGCATGACACCACACAAGGTAATCTTTGGTGTCGATTACTCCAGACTTGACTTCCAGCAGACAACTGCTCGGGACAGCGGCTTGGGCGGCCGCTCAGCGCAGAAGCACGGGCAGTTGCTCAGCGCAGCAGCCCAGCGCAGCAGTGTGGGCAGCCGCTCGTGATACCTGCTCGGTACAGCTGAAAAACAAATATATGTGTTAATATCTGTCCACGTACTACGATAAAATTCTGGACTTCCATCACCCGCACCACACTATGCAATGAAAACAAAGAATAACATTCCATGCCTTAAATACTTTGCCGAGATCTCACTCGCACAGTTTAGTGATATTTTTTTTTATTAATGCATACCAAAGACAACTAGCACGTGATATCAATTTGTGAAGATTAACTGTCGAATGTCTTAAAAAACTCACGATACCACCTTTGCATTGTCATGTGTGGTGTCCCACACAAGGTAATCTTTGGTGTCGATTTCTCCGGACTTGACTTCCAGCAGACAACTGCTCGGGACATTGGCTTAGGCGGCCGCTCAGCGCAGAAGCACGGGCAGTTGCTCAGCGCAGCAGCCCAGCGCAGCAGTTTGGGCAGCCGCTCAGGATACCTGCTCGGGACAGCTGAAAAACAAATGAATGTGTTAATATCTGTCGACGTACAACGATAAAATTCTGGACTTCCATCACCCGCACCACACAATGCAATGAAAACAAAGAAAACATTCCATGCCTTACATACTTTACCAAGATCTAACTCGCACAGTTTAGTGATATTTTTTTTTAATCATGCATACCAAAGACAACTAGCGCGAAATATCAATTTGTGAAGATTAACTGTCGAATGTCTCAACAATCTCACGATACCATGATACCACCTTTGCCTGACACCACACAAGGAAATCGTTAGTGTCGATTACTCCGGACTTGACTTCCAGCAGAAAACTGCTCGGGACAGCGGCTTGGGCGGCCGCTCAGCGCAGAAGCACGGGCAGTTGCTCAGCGCAACAGCCCAGCGCAGCAGTTTGGGCAGCCGCTCAGGATTCCTGCTCGGAACAGCTGAAAAACAAATGAATGTGTTAATATCTGTCCACGTACTACGATAAAATTCAGGACTTACATCACCCACACCACACAATGCAATGAAAACAAAGAAAACATTCCATGCCTTACATACTTTACCAAGATCTAACTCGCACAATTAAGTGATATTTTTTTTAATCATGCATACCAAAGACATCTAGCGCGTGATATCAATTTGTGAAGATTAACTGTCAAATGTCACAAAAAACTCACGATACCACCTTTGCATGACACCACACAAGGTAATCTTTAGTGTCGATTACTCCAGACTTGACTTCCAGCAGACAACTGCTCGGGACAGCGGCTTGGGCGGCCGCTCAGCGCAGAAGCACGGGCAGTTGCTCAGCGCAACAGCCCAGCGCAGCAGTTTGGGCAGCCGCTCAGGATTCCTGCTCGGAACAGCTGAAAAACAAATGAATGTGTTAATATCTGTCCACGTACTACGATAAAATTCTGGACTTCCATCACCCGCACCACACTATGCAATGAAAACAAAGAATAACATTCCATGCCTTACATACTTTGCCGAGATCTCACTCGCACAGTTTAGTGATATTTTTCTTTATTAATGCATACCAAAGACAACTAGCGCGTGATATGAATTTGTGAAGATTAACTGTCGAATGTCTCAAAAAACTCACGATACCACCTTTGCATGACACCATACAAGGTAATCTTTGGTGTCGATTACTCCAGACTTGACTTCCAGCAGACAACTGCTCGGGACAGCGGCTTGGGCGGCCGCTCAGCGCAGAAGCATTGGCAGTTGCTCAGCGCAACAGCCTAGCGCAACAGCCCAGCGCAGCAGTTTGGGCAGCCGCTCAGGATACCTGCTCGGGACGGCTGAAAAACAAATGAATGTGTTAATATCTGTCGATGTTCTACGATAAAATTCTGGACTTCCATCACCCCCACCACACTATGCAATGATAACAAAGAAAAACATTCCATGCCTTAAATACTTTGCCGAGATCTCACTCGCACAGTTTAGTGATTTTTTATTTTGTTATTGCATACCAAAGACAAGTAATATCAATTTGTGAAGATTAACTGTCGAATGTCTTAAAAAACTCACGATACCACCTTTGCATTGTCATGTGTGGTGTCCCACACAAGGTTATCTTTGGTGTCGATTACTCCGGACTTGACTTCCAGCAGACAACTGCTCAGGACAGCGGCTTGGGCAGCCGCTCAGCGCAGAAGCACAGGCAGTTCCTAAGCGCAGCAGCCCAGCGCAGCAGTTTGGGCAGCCGCTCAGGATACCTGCTCGGGACGGCTAAAAAACAAATGAATGTGTTAATATCTGTCGACGTTCTACGATAAAATTCTGGACTTCCATCACCCGCACCACACAATGCAATGACAACAAAGAAAAACATTCTATGCCTTACATACTTTACCAAGATCTCACTCGCACAGTTTAGTGATATTTTTCTTTATTAATGCATATAAAAAGACAACTAGCGCGTGATATCAATTTGTGAAGATTAACTGTCGAATGTCACAACAAACTTACGATACCACCTTTGCATACACCACACAAGGTAATCTTTGGTGTCGATTACTCCGGAATTGACTTCCAGCAGACAACTGTTAGGGACAGCGGCTTGGGCAGCCGCTCAGCGCAGAAGCACGGGAAGTTGCTCAGCGCAGCAGCCCAGCGCAGCAGTTTGGGCAGCCGCTCAGGATACCTCCTCGGGACAGCTGAAAAACAAATGAATGTGTTAATATCTGTCGACGTACTACGATAAAATTCTGGACTTCCATCACCCCCACCACACTATGCAATGAAAACAAAGGAACACATTCCATGCCTTACATACTTTACCAAGATCTCACTCGCACAGTTTAGTGATATTTTTTTTAATCATGCATACCAAAGACAACTAGCGCGTGATATCAAATTGTGAAGATTAACTGTCGAATGTCTCAAAAAACTCACGATACCACCTTTGCATGACACCATACAAGGAAATCTTTGGTGTCGATTACTCCAGACTTGACTTCCAGCGGACAACTGCTCGGGACAGCGGCTTAGGCGGCCGCTCAGCGCAGAAGCACGGGAAGTTGCTCAGCGCAGCAGCCCAGCGCAGCAGTTTGGGCAGCCGCTCAGGATACCTCCTCGGGACAGCTGAAAAACAAATGAATGTGTTAATATCTGTCCACGTACTACGATAAAATTCAGGACTTCCATCACCCGCACCACACAATGCAATGAAAAAACATTCCATGCCTTACATACTTTACCAAGAACTCACTCGCACAGTTTAGTGATATTTTTTTTTATTAATGCATACCAAAGACAACTAGCACGTGATATCAATTTGTGAAGATTAACTGTCGAATGTCTTAAAAAACTGACGATACCACCTTTCCATGACACCATACAAGGTAATCTTTGGTGTCGATTACTCCAGACTTGACTTCCAGCAGACAACTGCTCGGGACAGCGGCTTGGGCAGCCGCTCAGCGCAGAAGCACGGGAAGTTGCTCAGCGCAACAGCCCAGCGCAACAGCCCAGCGCAGCAGTTTGGGCAGCCGCTCAGGATACCTGCTCGGGACGGCTGAAAAACAAATGAATGTGTTAATATCTGTCGACGTTCTACGGTAAAATTCTGGACTTCTATCACCCCCACTACACTATGCAATGATAACAAAGAAAAACATTCCATGCCTTAAATACTTTGCCGAGATCTCACTCGCACAGTTTAGTGATTTTTTATTTTGTTAATGCATACCAAAGACAAGTGATATCAATTAGTAAAGATTAATTGTCGAATGTCTCAAAAAACTCACGATACCACCTTTGCATGACACCACACAAGGAGATCTTTGGTGTCGATTACTCCGGACTTGACTTCCAGCAGAAAACTGCTCGGGACAGCGGCTTGGGCAGCCGCTCAGCACAGAAGCACGGGCAGTTGCTCAGCGCAGCAGCCCAGCGCAGCAGTTTGGGCAGCCGCTCAGGATACCTGCTCGGAACAGCTGAAAAACAAATGAATGTGTTAATATCTGTCCACGTACTACGATAAAATTCAGGACTTCCATCACCCGCACCACACAATGCAATGAAAACAAAGAAAACATTCCATGCCTTACATACTTTACCAAGATCTAACTCGCACAATTTAGTGATATTTTTTTTAATCATGCATACCAAAGACATCTAGCGCGTGATATCAATTTGTGAAGATTTACTGTCAAATGTCACAAAAAACTCACGATACCACCTTTGCATGACACCACACAAGGTAATCTTTGGTGTCGATTACTCCAGACTTGACTTCCAGCAGACAACTGCTCGGGACAGCGGCTTGGGCGGCCGCTCAGCGCAGAAGCACGGGCAGTTGCTCAGCGCAGCAGCCCAGCGCAGCAGTGTGGGCAGCCGCTCGAGATACCTGCTCGGAACAGCTGAAAAACAAATGAATGTGTTAATATCTGTCCACGTACTACGATAAAATTCAGGACTTCCATCACCCGCACCACACAATGCAATGAAAACAAAGAAAACATTCCATGCCTTACATACTTTACCAAGATCTAACTCGCACAATTTAGTGATATTTTTTTTAATCATGCATACCAAAGACATCTAGCGCGTGATATCAATTTGTGAAGATTTACTGTCAAATGTCACAAAAAACTCACGATACCACCTTTGCATGACACCACACAAGGTAATCTTTGGTGTCGATTACTCCAGACTTGACTTCCAGCAGACAACTGCTCGGGACAGCGGCTTGGGCGGCCGCTCAGCGCAGAAGCACGGGCAGTTGCTCAGCGCAGCAGCCCAGCGCAGCAGTGTGGGCAGCCGCTCGAGATACCTGCTCGGTACAGCTGAAAAACAAATGAATGTGTTAACATATGTCGACGTACTACGATAAAATTCTGGACTTCCATCACCCGCACCACACTATGCAATGAAAACAAAGAATAACATTCCATGCCTTAAACAAAGAATAACATTCCATGCCTTAAATACTTTGCCGAGATCTCACTCGCACAGTTTAGTAAAATTTTTCTTTATTAATGCATACCAAAGACAACTAGCGCGAAATATCAATTTGTGAAGATTAACTGTCAAATGTCTCAACAATCTCACGATACCATGATACCACCTTTGCCTGACACCACACAAGGAAATCGTTAGTGTCGATTACTCCGGACTTGACTTCCAGCAGACAACTGCTCGGGACAGCGGCTTGGGCGGCCGCTCAGCGCAGAAGCACGGGCAGTTGCTCAGCGCAGCAGCCCAGCGCAGCAGTTTGGGCAGCAGCTCAGGATACCTGCTCGGAACAGCTGAAAAATAAATGAATGTGTTAATATCTGTCCACGTACTACGATAAATTTCAGGACTTCCATCACCCGCACCACACAATGCAATGAAAACAAAGAAAACATTCCATGCCTTACATACTTTACCAAGATCTAACTCGCACAGTGTAGTGATATTTTTTTTTAATCATGCATACCAAAGACAACTAGCGCGTGATATCAATTTGTAAAGATTAACTGTCGAATGTCTCAAAAAACTCACAATACCACCTTTGCATGACACCACACAAGGAGATCTTTGGTGTCGATAACTCCGGACTTGACTTCCAGCAGAAAACTGCTCGGGACAGCGGCTTGGGCGGCCGCTCAGCGCAGAAGCACGGGCAGTTGCTCAGCGCAACAGCCCAGCGCAGCAGTTTGGGCAGCCACTCAGGATACCTGCTCGGGACAGCTGAAAAACAAATGAATGTGTTAATATCTGTCCACGTACTACGATAAAATTCAAGACTTTCATCACCCGCACCACACAATGCAATGAAAACAAAGAAAAACATTCCATGCCTTACATACTTTACCAAGATCTCACTCGCACAGTCTAGTGATATTTTTTTTATTAATGCATACCAAAGACAACTAGCGCGTGATATCAATTTGTGAAGATTAACTGTCGAATGTCGCAAAAAACTCACGATACCACCTTTGCATGACACCATACAAGGTAATATTTGGTGTCGATTACTCCGGACTTGACTTCCAGCAGACAACTGCTCGGGACAGCGGCTTGGGCGGCCGCTCAGCGCAGAAGCACGGGCAGTTGCTCAGCGCAGCAGCCCAGCGCAGCAGTTTGGGCAGCAGCTCAGGATACCTGCTCGGAACAGCTGAAAAATAAATGAATGTGTTAATATCTGTCCACGTACTACGATAAATTTCAGGACTTCCATCACCCGCACCACACAATGCAATGAAAACAAAGAAAACATTCCATGCCTTACATACTTTACCAAGATCTAACTCGCACAGTGTAGTGATATTTTTTTTTAATCATGCATACCAAAGACAACTAGCGCGTGATATCAATTTGTAAAGATTAACTGTCGAATGTCTCAAAAAACTCACAATACCACCTTTGCATGACACCACACAAGGAGATCTTTGGTGTCGATAACTCCGGACTTGACTTCCAGCAGAAAACTGCTCGGGACAGCGGCTTGGGCGGCCGCTCAGCGCAGAAGCACGGGCAGTTGCTCAGCGCAACAGCCCAGCGCAGCAGTTTGGGCAGCCACTCAGGATACCTGCTCGGGACAGCTGAAAAACAAATGAATGTGTTAATATCTGTCCACGTACTACGATAAAATTCAAGACTTTCATCACCCGCACCACACAATGCAATGAAAACAAAGAAAAACATTCCATGCCTTACATACTTTACCAAGATCTCACTCGCACAGTCTAGTGATATTTTTTTTATTAATGCATACCAAAGACAACTAGCGCGTGATATCAATTTGTGAAGATTAACTGTCGAATGTCGCAAAAAACTCACGATACCACCTTTGCATGACACCATACAAGGTAATATTTGGTGTCGATTACTCCAGACTTGACTTCCAGCAGACAACTGCTCGGAACAGCGGCTTAGGAGGCCGCTCAGCGCAGAAGCACGGGCAGTTGCTCAGCGCAGCAGCCCAGCGCAGCAGTTTGGGCAGCCGCTCAGGATACCTGCTCGGGACGGCTAAAAAACAAATGAATGTGTTAATATCTGTCGACGTTCTACGATAAAATTCTGGACTTCCATCACCCGCACCACACAATGCAATGACAACAAAGAAAAACATTCTATGCCTTACATACTTTACCAAGATCTCACTCGCACAGTTTAGTGATATTTTTCTTTATTAATGCATATAAAAAGACAACTAGCGCGTGATATCAATTTGTGAAGATTAACTGTCGAATGTCACAACAAACTTACGATACCACCTTTGCATACACCACACAAGGTAATCTTTGGTGTCGATTACTCCGGAATTGACTTCCAGCAGACAACTGTTAGGGACAGCGGCTTGGGCAGCCGCTCAGCGCAGAAGCACGGGAAGTTGCTCAGCGCAGCAGCCCAGCGCAGCAGTTTGGGCAGCCGCTCAGGATACCTCCTCGGGACAGCTGAAAAACAAATGAATGTGTTAATATCTGTCGACGTACTACGATAAAATTCAGGACTTCCATCACCCCCACCACACTATGCAATGAAAACAAAGGAACACATTCCATGCCTTACATACTTTACCAAGATCTCACTCGCACAGTTTAGTGATATTTTTTTTAATCATGCATACCAAAGACAACTAGCGCGTGATATCAAATTGTGAAGATTAACTGTCGAATGTCTCAAAAAACTCACGATACCACCTTTGCATGACACCATACAAGGTAATCTTTGGTGTCGATTACTCCAGACTTGACTTCCAGCGGACAACTGCTCGGGACAGCGGCTTAGGCGGCCGCTCAGCGCAGAAGCACGGGAAGTTGCTCAGCGCAGCAGCCCAGCGCAGCAGTTTGGGCAGCCGCTCAGGATACCTCCTCGGGACAGCTGAAAAACAAATGAATGTGTTAATATCTGTCCACGTACTACGATAAAATTCAGGACTTCCATCACCCGCACCACACAATGCAATGAAAAAACATTCCATGCCTTACATACTTTACCAAGAACTCACTCGCACAGTTTAGTGATATTTTTTTTTATTAATGCATACCAAAGACAACTAGCACGTGATATCAATTTGTGAAGATTAACTGTCGAATGTCTTAAAAAACTGACGATACCACCTTTCCATGACACCATACAAGGTAATCTTTGGTGTCGATTACTCCAAACTTGACTTCCAGCAGACAACTGCTCGGGACAGCGGCTTGGGCAGCCGCTCAGCGCAGAAGCACGGGAAGTTGCTCAGCGCAACAGCCCAGCGCAACAGCCCAGCGCAGCAGTTTGGGCAGCCGCTCAGGATACCTGCTCGGGACGGCTGAAAAACAAATGAATGTGTTAATATCTGTCGACGTTCTACGGTAAAATTCTGGACTTCTATCACCCCCACCACACTATGCAATGATAACAAAGAAAAACATTCCATGCCTTAAATACTTTGCCGAGATCTCACTCGCACAGTTTAGTGATTTTTTATTTTGTTAATGCATACCAAAGACAAGTGATATCAATTTGTAAAGATTAATTGTCGAATGTCTCAAAAAACTCACGATACCACCTTTGCATGACACCACACAAGGAGATCTTTGGTGTCGATTACTCCGGACTTGACTTCCAGCAGAAAACTGCTCGGGACAGCGGCTTGGGCAGCCGCTCAGCACAGAAGCACGGGCAGTTGCTCAGCGCAGCAGCCCAGCGCAGCAGTTTGGGCAGCCGCTCAGGATACCTGCTCGGAACAGCTGAAAAACAAATGAATGTGTTAATATCTGTCCACGTACTACGATAAAATTCAGGACTTCCATCACCCGCACCACACAATGCAATGAAAACAAAGAAAACATTCCATGCCTTACATACTTTACCAAGATCTAACTCGCACAATTTAGTGATATTTTTTTTAATCATGCATACCAAAGACATCTAGCGCGTGATATCAATTTGTGAAGATTTACTGTCAAATGTCACAAAAAACTCACGATACCACCTTTGCATGACACCACACAAGGTAATCTTTGGTGTCGATTACTCCAGACTTGACTTCCAGCAGACAACTGCTCGGGACAGCGGCTTGGGCGGCCGCTCAGCGCAGAAGCACGGGCAGTTGCTCAGCGCAGCAGCCCAGCGCAGCAGTGTGGGCAGCCGCTCGAGATACCTGCTCGGAACAGCTGAAAAACAAATGAATGTGTTAATATCTGTCCACGTACTACGATACAATTCAGGACTTCCATCACCCGCACCACACAATGCAATGAAAACAAAGAAAACATTCCATGCCTTACATACTTTACCAAGATCTAACTCGCACAATTTAGTGATATTTTTTTTAATCATGCATACCAAAGACATCTAGCGCGTGATATCAATTTGTGAAGATTTACTGTCAAATGTCACAAAAAACTCACGATACCACCTTTGCATGACACCACACAAGGTAATCTTTGGTGTCGATTACTCCAGACTTGACTTCCAGCAGACAACTGCTCGGGACAGCGGCTTGGGCGGCCGCTCAGCGCAGAAGCACGGGCAGTTGCTCAGCGCAGCAACCCAGCGCAGCAGTGTGGGCAGCCGCTCGAGATACCTGCTCGGTACAGCTGAAAAACAAATGAATGTGTTAACATATGTCGACGTACTACGATAAAATTCTGGACTTCCATCACCCGCACCACACTATGCAATGAAAACAAAGAATAACATTCCATGCCTTAAACAAAGAATAACATTCCATGCCTTAAATACTTTGCCGAGATCTCACTCGCACAGTTTAGTAATATTTTTCTTTATTAATGCATACCAAAGACAACTAGCGCGAAATATCAATTTGTGAAGATTAACTGTCAAATGTCTCAACAATCTCACGATACCATGATACCACCTTTGCCTGACACCACACAAGGAAATCGTTAGTGTCGATTACTCCGGACTTGACTTCCAGCAGACAACTGCTCGGGACAGCGGCTTGGGCGGCCGCTCAGCGCAGAAGCACGGGCAGTTGCTCAGCGCAGCAGCCCAGCGCAGCAGTTTGGGCAGCAGCTCAGGATACCTGCTCGGAACAGCTGAAAAATAAATGAATGTGTTAATATCTGTCCACGTACTACGATAAATTTCAGGACTTCCATCACCCGCACCACACAATGCAATGAAAACAAAGAAAACATTCCATGCCTTACATACTTTACCAAGATCTAACTCGCACAGTGTAGTGATATTTTTTTTTAATCATGCATACCAAAGACAACTAGCGCGTGATATCAATTTGTAAAGATTAACTGTCGAATGTCTCAAAAAACTCACAATACCACCTTTGCATGACACCACACAAGGAGATCTTTGATGTCGATAACTCCGGACTTGACTTCCAGCAGAAAACTGCTCGGGACAGCGGCTTGGGCGGCCGCTCAGCGCAGAAGCACGGGCAGTTGCTCAGCGCAACAGCCCAGCGCAGCAGTTTGGGCAGCCACTCAGGATACCTGCTCGGGACAGCTGAAAAACAAATGAATGTGTTAATATCTGTCCACGTACTACGATAAAATTCAAGACTTTCATCACCCGCACCACACAATGCAATGAAAACAAAGAAAAACATTCCATGCCTTACATACTTTACCAAGATCTCACTCGCACAGTCTAGTGATATTTTTTTTATTAATGCATACCAAAGACAACTAGCGCGTGATATCAATTTGTGAAGATTAACTGTCGAATGTCGCAAAAAACTCACGATACCACCTTTGCATGACACCATACAAGGTAATATTTGGTGTCGATTACTCCAGACTTGACTTCCAGCAGACAACTGCTCGGAACAGCGGCTTAGGAGGCCGCTCAGCGCAGAAGCACGGGCAGTTGCTCAGCGCAGCAGCCCAGCGCAGCAGTTTGGGCAGCCGCTCAGGATACCTGCTCGGGACGGCTAAAAAACAAATGAATGTGTTAATATCTGTCGACGTTCTACGATAAAATTCTGGACTTCCATCACCCGCACCACACAATGCAATGACAACAAAGAAAAACATTCTATGCCTTACATACTTTACCAAGATCTCACTCGCACAGTTTAGTGATATTTTTCTTTATTAATGCATATAAAAAGACAACTAGCGCGTGATATCAATTTGTGAAGATTAACTGTCGAATGTCACAACAAACTTACGATACCACCTTTGCATACACCACACAAGGTAATCTTTGGTGTCGATTACTCCGGAATTGACTTCCAGCAGACAACTGTTAGGGACAGCGGCTTGGGCAGCCGCTCAGCGCAGAAGCACGGGAAGTTGCTCAGCGCAGCAGCCCAGCGCAGCAGTTTGGGCAGCCGCTCAGGATACCTCCTCGGGACAGCTGAAAAACAAATGAATGTGTTAATATCTGTCGACGTACTACGATAAAATTCTGGACTTCCATCACCCCCACCACACTATGCAATGAAAACAAAGGAACACATTCCATGCCTTACATACTTTACCAAGATCTCACTCGCACAGTTTAGTGATATTTTTTTTAATCATGCATACCAAAGACAACTAGCGCGTGATATCAAATTGTGAAGATTAACTGTCGAATGTCTCAAAAAACTCACGATACCACCTTTGCATGACACCATACAAGGTAATCTTTGGTGTCGATTACTCCAGACTTGACTTCCAGCGGACAACTGCTCGGGACAGCGGCTTAGGCGGCCGCTCAGCGCAGAAGCACGGGAAGTTGCTCAGCGCAGCAGCCCAGCGCAGCAGTTTGGGCAGCCGCTCAGGATACCTCCTCGGGACAGCTGAAAAACAAATGAATGTGTTAATATCTGTCCACGTACTACGATAAAATTCAGGACTTCCATCACCCGCACCACACAATGCAATGAAAAAACATTCCATGCCTTACATACTTTACCAAGAACTCACTCGCACAGTTTAGTGATATTTTTTTTTATTAATGCATACCAAAGACAACTAGCACGTGATATCAATTTGTGAAGATTAACTGTCGAATGTCTTAAAAAACTGACGATACCACCTTTCCATGACACCATACAAGGTAATCTTTGGTGTCGATTACTCCAAACTTGACTTCCAGCAGACAACTGCTCGGGACAGCGGCTTGGGCAGCCGCTCAGCGCAGAAGCACGGGAAGTTGCTCAGCGCAACAGCCCAGCGCAACAGCCCAGCGCAGCAGTTTGGGCAGCCGCTCAGGATACCTGCTCGGGACGGCTGAAAAACAAATGAATGTGTTAATATCTGTCGACGTTCTACGGTAAAATTCTGGACTTCTATCACCCCCACCACACTATGCAATGATAACAAAGAAAAACATTCCATGCCTTAAATACTTTGCCGAGATCTCACTCGCACAGTTTAGTGATTTTTTATTTTGTTAATGCATACCAAAGACAAGTGATATCAATTTGTAAAGATTAATTGTCGAATGTCTCAAAAAACTCACGATACCACCTTTGCATGACACCACACAAGGAGATCTTTGGTGTCGATTACTCCGGACTTGACTTCCAGCAGAAAACTGCTCGGGACAGCGGCTTGGGCAGCCGCTCAGCACAGAAGCACGGGCAGTTGCTCAGCGCAGCAGCCCAGCGCAGCAGTTTGGGCAGCCGCTCAGGATACCTGCTCGGAACAGCTGAAAAACAAATGAATGTGTTAATATCTGTCCACGTACTACGATAAAATTCAGGACTTCCATCAACCGCACCACACAATGCAATGAAAACAAAGAAAACATTCCATGCCTTACATACTTTACCAAGATCTAACTCGCACAATTTAGTGATATTTTTTTTAATCATGCATACCAAAGACATCTAGCGCGTGATATCAATTTGTGAAGATTTACTGTCAAATGTCACAAAAAACTCACGATACCACCTTTGCATGACACCACACAAGGTAATCTTTGGTGTCGATTACTCCAGACTTGACTTCCAGCAGACAACTGCTCGGGACAGCGGCTTGGGCGGCCGCTCAGCGCAGAAGCACGGGCAGTTGCTCAGCGCAGCAGCCCAGCGCAGCAGTGTGGGCAGCCGCTCGAGATACCTGCTCGGAACAGCTGAAAAACAAATGAATGTGTTAATATCTGTCCACGTACTACGATACAATTCAGGACTTCCATCACCCGCACCACACAATGCAATGAAAACAAAGAAAACATTCCATGCCTTACATACTTTACCAAGATCTAACTCGCACAATTTAGTGATATTTTTTTTAATCATGCATACCAAAGACATCTAGCGCGTGATATCAATTTGTGAAGATTTACTGTCAAATGTCACAAAAAACTCACGATACCACCTTTGCATGACACCACACAAGGTAATCTTTGGTGTCGATTACTCCAGACTTGACTTCCAGCAGACAACTGCTCGGGACAGCGGCTTGGGCGGCCGCTCAGCGCAGAAGCACGGGCAGTTGCTCAGCGCAGCAACCCAGCGCAGCAGTGTGGGCAGCCACTCGAGATACCTGCTCGGTACAGCTGAAAAACAAATGAATGTGTTAACATATGTCGACGTACTACGATAAAATTCTGGACTTCCATCACCCGCACCACACTATGCAATGAAAACAAAGAATAACATTCCATGCCTTAAACAAAGAATAACATTCCATGCCTTAAATACTTTGCCGAGATCTCACTCGCACAGTTTAGTAATATTTTTCTTTATTAATGCATACCAAAGACAACTAGCGCGAAATATCAATTTGTGAAGATTAACTGTCAAATGTCTCAACAATCTCACGATACCATGATACCACCTTTGCCTGACACCACACAAGGAAATCGTTAGTGTCGATTACTCCGGACTTGACTTCCAGCAGACAACTGCTCGGGACAGCGGCTTGGGCGGCCGCTCAGCGCAGAAGCACGGGCAGTTGCTCAGCGCAGCAGCCCAGCGCAGCAGTTTGAGCAGCAGCTCAGGATACCTGCTCGGAACAGCTGAAAAATAAATGAATGTGTTAATATCTGTCCACGTACTACGATAAATTTCAGGACTTCCATCACCCGCACCACACAATGCAATGAAAACAAAGAAAACATTCCATGCCTTACATACTTTACCAAGATCTAACTCGCACAGTTTAGTGATATTTTTTTTTAATCATGCATACCAAAGACAACTAGCGCGAAATATCAATTTGTGAAGATTAACTGTCGAATGTCTCAACAATCTCACGATACCATGATACCACCTTTGCCTGACACCACACAAGGAAATCGTTAGTGTCGATTACTCCGGACTTGACTTCCAGCAGAAAACTGCTCGGGACAGCGGCTTGGGCGGCCGCTCAGCGCAGAAGCACGGGCAGTTGCTCAGCGCAACAGCCCAGCGCAGCAGTTTGGGCAGCCGCTCAGGATACCTGCTCGGGACAGCTGAAAAACAAATGAATGTGTTAATATCTGTCCACGTACTACGATAAAATTCAAGACTTTCATCACCCGCACCACACAATGCAATGAAAACAAAGAAAAACATTCCATGCCTTACATACTTTACCAAGATCTCACTCGCACAGTCTAGTGATATTTTTTTTATTAATGCATACCAAAGACAACTAGCGCGTGATATCAATTTGTGAAGATTAACTGTCGAATGTCGCAAAAAACTCACGATACCACCTTTGCATGACACCATACAAGGTAATATTTGGTGTCGATTACTCCAGACTTGACTTCCAGCAGACAACTGCTCGGAACAGCGGCTTAGGAGGCCGCTCAGCGCAGAAGCACGGGCAGTTGCTCAGCGCAGCAGCCCAGCGCAGCAGTTTGGGCAGCCGCTCAGGATACCTGCTCGGGACAGCTGAAAAACAAATGAATGTGTTAATATCTGTCGACGTACAACGATAAAATTCAAGACTTTCATCACCCCCACCACACTATGCAATGAAAACAAAGAAAAACATTCCATGCCTTAAATACTTAGCCGAGATCTCACTTGCACAGTTTAGTGATATTTTTTTTTATTAATGCATACCAAAGACAACTAGCACGTGATATCAATTTGTGAAGATTAACTGTCGAAAGTCTTAAAAAACTCACGATACCACCTTTGCATTGTCATGTGTGGTGTCCCACACAAGGTAATCTTTGGTGTCGATTTCTCCGGACTTGACTTCCAGCAGACAACTGCTCGGGACATTGGCTTAGGCGGCCGCTCAGCGCAGAAGCACGGGCAGTTGCTCAGCGCAGCAGCCCAGCGCAGCAGTTTGGGCAGCCGCTCAGGATACCTGCTCGGGACAGCTGAAAAACAAATGAATGTGTTAATATCTGTCGACGTACAACGATAAAATTCTGGACTTCCATCACCCCCACCACACTATGCAATGAAAACAAAGGAACACATTCTATGCCTTAAATACTTTGCCGAGATCTCACTCGCACAGTTTAGTGATATTTTTCTTTATTAATGCATACCAAAGACAACTAGCGCGAAATATCAATTTGTGAAGATTAACTGTCGAATGTCTCAACTATCTCAAGATACCATGATACCACCTTTGCCTGACACCACACAAGGAAATCTTTAGTGTCGATTACTCCGGACTTGACTTCCAGCAGACAACTGCTCGGGACAGCGGCTTGGGCGGCCGCTCAGCGCAGAACCACGGGCAGTTGCTCAGCGCAACAGCCCAGCGCAGCAGTTTGGGCAGCCGCTCAGGATTCCTGCTCGGAACAGCTGAAAAACAAATGAATGTGTTAATATCTGTCCACGTACTACGATAAAATTCAGGACTTACATCACCCGCACCACACAATGCAATGAAAACAAAGAAAACATTCCATGCCTTACATACTTTACCAAGATCTAACTCGCACAATTAAGTGATATTTTTTTAATCATGCATACCAAAGACATCTAGCGCGTGATATCAATTTGTGAAGATTTACTGTCAAATGTCACAAAAAACTCACGATACCACCTTTGCATGACACCACGCAAGGTAATCTTTGGTGTCGATTCCTCCAGACTTGACTTCCAGCAGACAACTGCTCGGGACATTGGCTTAGGCGGCCGCTCAGCGCAGAAGCACGGGCAGTTGCTCAGCGCAGCAGCCCAGCGCAGCAGTGTGGGCAGCCGCTCGAGATACCTGCTCGGTACAGCTGAAAAACAAATGAATGTGTTAATATCTGTCCACGTACTACGATAAAATTCTGGACTTCCATCACCCGCACCACACTATGCAATGAAAACAAAGAATAACATTCCATGCCTTAAATACTTTGCCGAGATCTCACTCGTACAGTTTAGTGATATTTTTTTTTATTAATGCATACCAAAGACAACTAGCACGTGATATCAATTTGTGAAGATTAACTGTCGAATGTCTTAAAAAACTCACGATACCACCTTTGCATTGTCATGTGTGGTGTCCCACACAAGGTAATCTTTGGTGTCGATTTCTCCGGACTTGACTTCCAGCAGACAACTGCTCGGGACATTGGCTTAGGCGGCCGCTCAGCGCAGAAGCACGGGCAGTTGCTCAGCGCAGCAGCCCAGCGCAGCAGTTTGGGCAGCCGCTCAGGATACCTGCTCGGGACAGCTGAAAAACAAATGAATGTGTTAATATCTGTCGACGTACAACGATAAAATTCTGGACTTCCATCACCCCCACCACACTATGCAATGAAAACAAAGGAACACATTCTATGCCTTAAATACTTTGCCGAGATCTCACTCGCACAGTTTAGTGATATTTTTCTTTATTAATGCATACCAAAGAGAACTAGCGCGAAATATCAATTTGTGAAGATTAACTGTCGAATGTCTCAACTATCTCAAGATACCATGATACCACCTTTGCCTGACACCACACAAGGAAATCTTTAGTGTCGATTACTCCGGACTTGACTTCCAACAGACAACTGCTCGGGACAGCGGCTTGGGCGGCCGCTCAGCGCAGAAGCACGGGCAGTTGCTCAGCGCAACAGCCCAGCGCAGCAGTTTGGGCAGCCGCTCAGGATTGCTGCTCGGAACAGCTGAAAAACAAATGAATGTGTTAATATCTGTCCACGTACTACGATAAAATTCAGGACTTACATCACCCGCACCACACAATGCAATGAAAACAAAGAAAACATTCCATGCCTTACATACTTTACCAAGATCTAACTCGCACAATTAAGTGATATTTTTTTTAATCATGCATACCAAAGACATCTAGCGCGTGATATCATTTTGTGAAGATTAACTGTCAAATGTCACAAAAAACTCACGATACCACCTTTGCATGACACCACTTAAGGTAATCTTTGGTGTCGATTACTCCAGACTTGACTTCCAGCAGACAACTGCTCGGGACAGCGGCTTGGGCGGCCGCTCAGCGCAGAAGCACGGGCAGTTGCTCAGCGCAGCAGCCCATCGCAGCAGTTTGGGCAGCCGCTCAGGATACCTGCTCGGGACAGCTGAAAAACAAATGAATGTGTTAATATCTGTCGACGTACTACGATAAAATTCTGGACTTCCATCACCCGCACCACACAATGCAATGAAAACAAAGAAAACATTCCATGCCTTACATACTTTACCAAGATCTCACTCGCACAGTTTAGTGATATTTTTTTTAATCATGCATACCAAAGACAACTAGCGCGTGATATCAATTTGTGAAGATTAACTGTCGAATGTCTCAAAAAACTCACGATACCACCTTTGCATGACACCATACAAGGTAATCTTTGGTGTCGATTACTCCAGACTTGACTTCCAGCAGACAACTGCTCGGGACAGCGGCTTGGGCGGCCGCTCAGCGCAGAAGCACGGGCAGTTGCTCAGCGCAACAGCCCAGCGCAACAGCCCAGCGCAGCAGTTTGGGCAGCCGCTCAGGATACCTGCTCGGGACGGCTGAAAAACAAATGAATGTGTTAATATCTGTCGACGTTCTACGATAAAATTCTGGACTTCCATCACCCCCACCACACTATGCAATGATAACAAAGAAAAACATTCCATGCCTTAAATACTTTGCCGAGATCTCACTCGCACAGTTTAGTGATTTTTTATTTTGTTAATGCATACCAAAGACAAGTGACATCAATTTGTGAAGATTAACTGTCGAATGTCTTAAAAAACTCACGATACCACCTTTGCATTGTCATGTGTGGTGTCCCACACAAGGTTATCTTTGGTGTCGATTACTCCGGACTTGACTTTCAGCAGACAACTGCTCAGGACAGCGGCTTGGGCGGCCGCTCAGCGCAGAAGCACAGGCAGTTCCTCAGCGCAGCAGCCCAGCGCAGCAGTTTGGGCAGCCGCTCAGGATACCTGCTCGGGACGGCTGAAAAACAAATGAATGTGTTAATATCTGTCGAAGTTCTACGATAAAATTCTGGACTTCCATCACCCGCACCACACAATGCAATGACAACAAAGAAAAACATTCTATGCCTTACATACTTTACCAAGATCTCACTCGCACAGTTTAGTGATATTTTTCTTTATTAATGCATATAAAAAGACAACTAGCGCGTGATATCAATTTGTGAAGATTAACTGTTGAATGTCTCAACAAACTTACGATACCACCTTTGCATACACCACACAAGGTAATCTTTGGTGTCGATTACTCCGGAATTGACTTCCAGCAGACAACTGTTAGGGACAGCGGCTTGAGCGGCCGCTCAGCGCAGAAACACGGGCAGTTGCTCAGCGCAGCAGCCCAGCGCAGCAGTTTGGGCAGCCGCTCAGGATACCTGCTCGGGACAGCTGAAAACAAATGAATGTGTTAATATCTGTCGACGTACTACGATAAAATTCTGGACTTCCATCACCCGCACCACACAATGCAATGAAAACAAAGAAAACATTCCATGCCTTACATACTTTACCAAGATCTCACTCGCACAGTTTAGTGATATTTTTTTTAATCCTGCATACCAAAGACAACTAGCGCGTGATATCAATTTGTGAAGATTAACTGTCGAATGTCTCAAAAAACTCACGATACCACCTTTGCATGACACCATACAAGGTAATCTTTGGTGTCGATTACTCCAGACTTGACTTCCAGCGGACAACTGCTCGGGACAGCGGCTTAGGCGGCCGCTCAGCGCAGAAGCACGGGAAGTTGCTCAGCGCAGCAGCCCAGCGCAGCAGTTTGGGCAGCCGCTCAGGATACCTCCTCGGGACAGCTGAAAAACAAATGAATGTGTTAATATCTGTCCACGTACTACGATAAAATTCAGGACTTCCATCACCCGCACCACACAATGCAATGAAAAAACATTCCATGCCTTACATACTTTACCAAGAACTCACTCGCACAGTTTAGTGATATTTTTTTTTATTAATGCATACCAAAGACAACTAGCACGTGATATCAATTTGTGAAGATTAACTGTCGAATGTCTTAAAAAACTGACGATACCACCTTTCCATGACACCATACAAGGTAATCTTTGGTGTCGATTACTCCAGACTTGACTTCCAGCAGACAACTGCTCGGGACAGCGTATTGGGCAGCCGCTCAGCGCAGAAGCACGGGAAGTTGCTCAGCGCAGCAGCCCAGCGCAGCAGTTTGGGCAGCCGCTCAGGATACCTGCTCGGGACAGCTGAAAAACAAATGAATGTGTTAATATCTGTCGACGTACAACGATAAAATTCTGGACTTCCATCACCCCCACCACACTATGCAATGAAAACAAAGAAAAACATTCCATGCCTTAAATACTTAGCCGAGATCTCACTCGCACAGTTTAGTGATATTTTTTTTTATTAATGCATACCAAAGACAACTAGCACGTGATATCAATTTGTGAAGATTAACTGTCGAATGTCTTAAAAAACTCACGATACCACCTTTGCATTGTCATGTGTGGTGTCCCACACAAGGTAATCTTTGGTGTCGATTTCTCCGGACTTGACTTCCAGCAGACAACTGTTTGGGACATTGGCTTAGGCGGCCGCTCAGCGCAGAAGCACGGGCAGTTGCTCAGCGCAGCAGCCCAGCGCAGCAGTTTGGGCAGCCGCTCAGGATACCTGCTCGGGACAGCTGAAAAACAAATGAATGTGTTAATATCTGTCGACGTACAACGATAAAATTCTGGACTTCCATCACCCCCACCACACTATGCAATGAAAACAAAGGAACACATTCCATGCCTTAAATACTTTGCCGAGATCTCACTCGCACAGTTTAGTGATATTTTTCTTTATTAATGCATACCAAAGACAACTAGCGCGAAATATCAATTTGTGAAGATTAACTGTCGAATGTTTCAACTATCTCAAGATACCATGATACCACCTTTGCCTGACACCACACAAGGAAATCTTTAGTGTCGATTACTCCGGACTTGACTTCCAGCAGACAACTGCTCGGGACAGCGGCTTGGGCGGCCGCTCAGCGCAGAAGCACGGGCAGTTGCTCAGCGCAACAGCCCAGCGCAGCAGTTTGGGCTGCCGCTCAGGATTCCTGCTCGGAACAGCTGAAAAACAAATGAATGTGTTAATATCTGTCCACGTACTACGATAAAATTCAGGACTTACATCACCCGCACCACACAATGCAATGAAAACAAAGAAAACATTCCATGCCTTATATACTTTACCAAGATCTAACTCGCACAATTTAGTGATATTTTTTTAATCATGCATACCAAAGACATCTAGCGCGTGATATCAATTTGTGAAGATTAACTGTCAAATGTCACAAAAAACTCACGATACCACCTTTGCATGACACCACACAAGGTAATCTTTGGTGTCGATTACTCCAGACTTGACTTTCAGCAGACAACTGCTCAGGACAGCGGCTTGGGCGGCCGCTCAGCGCAGAAGCACAGGCAGTTCCTCAGCACAGCAGCCCAGCGCAGCAGTTTGGGCAGCCGCTCAGGATACCTGCTCGGGACGGCTGAAAAACAAATGAATGTGTTAATATCTGTCGAAGTTCTACGATAAAATTCTGGACTTCCATCACCCGCACCACACAATGCAATGACAACAAAGAAAAACATTCTATGCCTTACATACTTTACCAAGATCTCACTCGCACAGTTTAGTGATATTTTTCTTTATTAATGCATATAAAAAGACAACTAGCGCGTGATATCAATTTGTGAAGATTAACTGTTGAATGTCTCAACAAACTTACGATACCACCTTTGCATACACCACACAAGGTAATCTTTGGTGTCGATTACTCCGGAATTGACTTCCAGCAGACAACTGTTAGGGACAGCGGCTTGAGCGGCCGCTCAGCGCAGAAACACGGGCAGTTGCTCAGCGCAGCAGCCCAGCGCAGCAGTTTGGGCAGCCGCTCAGGATACCTGCTCGGGACAGCTGAAAACAAATGAATGTGTTAATATCTGTCGACGTACTACGATAAAATTCTGGACTTCCATCACCCGCACCACACAATGCAATGAAAACAAAGAAAACATTCCATGCCTTACATACTTTACCAAGATCTCACTCGCACAGTTTAGTGATATTTTTTTTAATCCTGCATACCAAAGACAACTAGCGCGTGATATCAATTTGTGAAGATTAACTGTCGAATGTCTCAAAAAACTCACGATACCACCTTTGCATGACACCATACAAGGTAATCTTTGGTGTCGATTACTCCAGACTTGACTTCCAGCGGACAACTGCTCGGGACAGCGGCTTAGGCGGCCGCTCAGCGCAGAAGCACGGGAAGTTGCTCAGCGCAGCAGCCCAGCGCAGCAGTTTGGGCAGCCGCTCAGGATACCTCCTCGGGACAGCTGAAAAACAAATGAATGTGTTAATATCTGTCCACGTACTACGATAAAATTCAGGACTTCCATCACCCGCACCACACAATGCAATGAAAAAACATTCCATGCCTTACATACTTTACCAAGAACTCACTCGCACAGTTTAGTGATATTTTTTTTTATTAATGCATACCAAAGACAACTAGCACGTGATATCAATTTGTGAAGATTAACTGTCGAATGTCTTAAAAAACTGACGATACCACCTTTCCATGACACCATACAAGGTAATCTTTGGTGTCGATTACTCCAGACTTGACTTCCAGCAGACAACTGCTCGGGACAGCGTATTGGGCAGCCGCTCAGCGCAGAAGCACGGGAAGTTGCTCAGCGCAGCAGCCCAGCGCAGCAGTTTGGGCAGCCGCTCAGGATACCTGCTCGGGACAGCTGAAAAACAAATGAATGTGTTAATATCTGTCGACGTACAACGATAAAATTCTGGACTTCCATCACCCCCACCACACTATGCAATGAAAACAAAGAAAAACATTCCATGCCTTAAATACTTAGCCGAGATCTCACTCGCACAGTTTAGTGATATTTTTTTTTATTAATGCATACCAAAGACAACTAGCACGTGATATCAATTTGTGAAGATTAACTGTCGAATGTCTTAAAAAACTCACGATACCACCTTTGCATTGTCATGTGTGGTGTCCCACACAAGGTAATCTTTGGTGTCGATTTCTCCGGACTTGACTTCCAGCAGACAACTGTTTGGGACATTGGCTTAGGCGGCCGCTCAGCGCAGAAGCACGGGCAGTTGCTCAGCGCAGCAGCCCAGCGCAGCAGTTTGGGCAGCCGCTCAGGATACCTGCTCGGGACAGCTGAAAAACAAATGAATGTGTTAATATCTGTCGACGTACAACGATAAAATTCTGGACTTCCATCACCCCCACCACACTATGCAATGAAAACAAAGGAACACATTCCATGCCTTAAATACTTTGCCGAGATCTCACTCGCACAGTTTAGTGATATTTTTCTTTATTAATGCATACCAAAGACAACTAGCGCGAAATATCAATTTGTGAAGATTAACTGTCGAATGTTTCAACTATCTCAAGATACCATGATACCACCTTTGCCTGACACCACACAAGGAAATCTTTAGTGTCGATTACTCCGGACTTGACTTCCAGCAGACAACTGCTCGGGACAGCGGCTTGGGCGGCCGCTCAGCGCAGAAGCACGGGCAGTTGCTCAGCGCAACAGCCCAGCGCAGCAGTTTGGGCTGCCGCTCAGGATTCCTGCTCGGAACAGCTGAAAAACAAATGAATGTGTTAATATCTGTCCACGTACTACGATAAAATTCAGGACTTACATCACCCGCACCACACAATGCAATGAAAACAAAGAAAACATTCCATGCCTTATATACTTTACCAAGATCTAACTCGCACAATTTAGTGATATTTTTTTAATCATGCATACCAAAGACATCTAGCGCGTGATATCAATTTGTGAAGATTAACTGTCAAATGTCACAAAAAACTCACGATACCACCTTTGCATGACACCACACAAGGTAATCTTTGGTGTCGATTACTCCAGACTTGACTTCCAGCAGACAACTGCTCGGGACAGCGGCTTGGGCGGCCGTTCAGCGCAGAAGCACGGGCAGTTGCTCAGCGCAGCAGCCCAGCGCAGCAGTTTGGGCAGCCGCTCAGGATACCTGCTCGGGACAGCTGAAAAACAAATGAATGTGTTAATATCTGTCGACGTACTACGATAAAATTCTGGACTTCCATCACCCGCACCACACAATGCAATGAAAACAAAGAAAACATTCAATGCCTTACATACTTTACCAAGATCTCACTCGCACAGTTTAGTGATATTTTTTTTAATCATGCATACCAAAGACAACTAGCGCGTGATATCAATTTGTGAAGATTAACTGTCGAATGTCTCAAAAACTCACGATACCACCTTTGCATGACACCATACAAGGTAACCTTTGGTGTCGATTACTCCAGACTTGACTTCCAGCGGACAACTGCTCGGGACAGCGGCTTAGGCGGCCGCTCAGCGCAGAAGCACGGGAAGTTGCTCAGCGCAGCAGCCCAGCGCAGCAGTTTGGGCAGCCGCTCAGGATACCTCCTCGGGACAGCTGAAAAACAAATGAATGTGTTAATATCTGTCCACGTACTACGATAAAATTCAGGACTTCCATCACCCGCACCACACTATGCAATGAAAACAAAGAAAAACATTCCATGCCTTAAATACTTAGCCGAGATCTCACTCGCACAGTTTAGTGATATTTTTTTTTATTAATGCATACCAAAGACAACTAGCACGTGATATCAATTTGTGAAGATTAACTGTCGAATGTCTCAAAAACTCACGATACCACCTTTGCATGACACCATACAAGGTAATCTTTGGTGTCGATTACTCCAGACTTGACTTCCAGCAGACAACTGCTCGGGACAGCGGCTTGGGCAGCCGCTCAGCGCAGAAGCACGGGAAGTTGCTCAGCGCAGCAGCCCAGCGCAGCAGTTTAAGCAGCCGCTCAGGATACCTCCTCGGGACAGCTGAAAAACAAATGAATGTGTTAATATCTGTCGACGTACAACGATAAAATTCTGGACTTCCATCACCCCCACCACACTATGCAATGAAAACAAAGAAAAACATTCCATGCCTTAAATACTTAGCCGAGATCTCACTCGCACAGTTTAGTGATATTTTTTTTTATTAATGCATACCAAAGACAACTAGCACGTGATATCAATTTGTGAAGATTAACTGTCGAATGTCTTAAAAAACTCACGATACCACCTTTGCATTGTCATGTGTGGTGTCCCACACAAGGTAATCTTTAGTGTCGATTTCTCCGGACTTGACTTCCAGCAGACAACTGCTCGGGACATTGGCTTAGGCGGCCGCTCAGCGCAGAAGCACGGGCAGTTGCTCAGCGCAGCAGCCCAGCGCAGCAGTTTGGGCAGCCGCTCAGGATACCTGCTCGGGACAGCTGAAAAACAAATGAATGTGTTAATATCTGTCGACGTACAACGATAAAATTCTGGACTTCCATCACCCCCACCACACTATGCAATGAAAAAACATTCCATGCCTTACATACTTTACCAAGAACTCACTCGCACAGTTTAGTGATATTTTTTTTAATTAATGCATACCAAAGACAACTAGCACGTGATATCAATTTGTGAAGATTAACTGTCGAATGTCTTAAAAAACTGACGATACCACCTTTCCATGACACCATACAATGTAATCTTTGGTGTCGATTACTCCAGACTTGACTTCCAGCAGACAACTGCTCGGGACAGCGGCTTGGGCAGCCGCTCAGCGCAGAAGCACGGGAAGTTGCTCAGCGCAGCAGCCCAGCGCAGCAGTTTAAGCAGCCGCTCAGGATACCTCCTCGGGACAGCTGAAAAACAAATGAATGTGTTAATATCTGTCGACGTACAACGATAAAATTCTGGACTTCCATCACCCCCACCACACTATGCAATGAAAACAAAGAAAAACATTCCATGCCTTAAATACTTAGCCGAGATCTCACTCGCACAGTTTAGTGATATTTTTTTTTATTAATGCATACCAAAGACAACTAGCACGTGATATCAATTTGTGAAGATTAACTGTCGAATGTCTTAAAAAACTCACGATACCACCTTTGCATTGTCATGTGTGGTGTCCCACACAAGGTAATCTTTAGTGTCGATTTCTCCGGACTTGACTTCCAGCAGACAACTGCTCGGGACATTGGCTTAGGCGGCCGGTCAGCGCAGAAGCACGGGCAGTTGCTCAGCGCAGCAGCCCAGCGCAGCAGTTTGGGCAGCCGCTCAGGATACCTGCTCGGGACAGCTGAAAAACAAATAAATGTGTTAATATCTGTCGACGTACAACGATAAAATTCTGGACTTCCATCACCCCCACCACACTATGCAATGAAAACAAAGGAACACATTCCATGCCTTAAATACTTTGCCGAGATCTCACTCGCACAGTTTACCGAAATTTTTGTTTATTAATGCATACCAAAGACAACTAGCGCGAAATATCAATTTGTGAAGATTAACTGTCGAATGTTTCAACTATCTCAAGATACCATGATACCACCTTTGCCTGACACCACACAAGGAAATCTTTAGTGTCGATTACTCCGGACTTGACTTCCAGCAGACAACTGCTCGGGACAGCGGCTTGGGCGGCCGCTCAGCGCACAAGCACGGGCAGTTGCTCAGCGCAACAGCCCAGCGCAGCAGTTTGGGCTGCCGCTCAGGATTCCTGCTCGGAACAGCTGAAAAACAAATGAATGTGTTAATATCTGTCCACGTACTACTATAAAATTCAGGACTTACATCACCCGCACCACACAATGCAATGAAAACAAAGAAAACATTCCATGCCTTATATACTTTACCAAGATCTAACTCGCACAATTTAGTGATATTTTTTTAATCATGCATACCAAAGACATCTAGCGCGTGATATCAATTTGTGAAGATTAACTGTCAAATGTCACAAAAAACTCACGATACCACCTTTGCATGACACCACACAAGGTAATCTTTGGTGTCGATTACTCCAGACTTGACTTCCAGCAGACAACTGCTCGGGACAGCGGCTTGGGCGGCCGCTCAGCGCAGAAGCACGGGCAGTTGCTCAGCGCAGCAGCCCAGCGCAGCAGTTTGGGCAGCCGCTCAGGATACCTGCTCGGGACAGCTGAAAAACAAATGAATGTGTTAATATCTGTCGACGTACTACGATAAAATTCTGGACTTCCATCACCCGCACCACACAATGCAATGAAAACAAAGAAAACATTCCATGCCTTACATACTTTACCAAGATCTCACTCGCACAGTTTAGTGATATTTTTTTTAATCATGCATACCAAAGACAACTAGCGCGTGATATCAATTTGTGAAGATTAACTGTCGAATGTCTCAAAAACTCACGATACCACCTTTGCATGACACCATACAAGGTAACCTTTGGTGTCGATTACTCCAGACTTGACTTCCAGCGGACAACTGCTCGGGACAGCGGCTTAGGCGGCCGCTCAGCGCAGAAGCACGGGAAGTTGCTCAGCGCAGCAGCCCAGCGCAGCAGTTTGGGCAGCCGCTCAGGATACCTCCTCGGGACAGCTGAAAAACAAATGAATGTGTTAATATCTGTCGACGTACAACGATAAAATTCAAGACTTTCATCACCCCCACCACACTATGCAATGAAAACAAAGAAAAACATTCCATGCCTTACATACTTTACCAAGATCTCACTCGCACAGTTTAGTGATATTTTTCTTTATTAATGCATACCAAAGACAACTAGCACGTGATATCAATTTGTGAAGATTAACTGTCGAATGTCTTAAAAAACTCACGATACCACCTTTGCATTGTCATGTGTGGTGTCCCACACAAGGTAATCTTTGGTGTCGATTTCTCCGGACTTGACTTCCAGCAGACAACTGCTCGGGACATTGGCTTAGGCGGCCGCTCAGCGCAGAAGCACGGGCAGTTGCTCAGCGCAACAGCCCAGCGCAGCAGTTTGGGCAGCCGCTCAGGATACCTGCTCGGGACAGCTGAAAAACAAATGAATGTGTTAATATCTGTCGACGTACAACGATAAAATTCTGGACTTCCATCACCCCCACCACACTAAGCAATGAAAACAAAGGAACACATTCCATGCCTTTAATACTTTGCCGAGATCTCACTCGCACATTTTAGTGATATTTTTCTTTATTAATGCATACCAAAGACAACTAGCGCGAAATATCAATTTGTGAAGATAAACTGTCGAATGTCTCAACTATCTCAAGATACCATGATACCACCTTTGCCTGACACCACACAAGGAAATCTTTAGTGTCGATTACTCCGGACTTGACTTCCAGCAGACAACTGCTCGGGACAGCGGCTTGGGCGGCCGCTCAGCGCAGAAGCACGGGCAGTTGCTCAGCGCAACAGCCCAGCGCAGCAGTTTGGGCAGCCGCTCAGGATTCCTGCTCGGAACAGCTGAAAAACAAATGAATGTGTTAATATCTGTCCACGTACTACGATAAAATTCAGGACTTACATCACCCGCACCACACAATGCAATGAAAACAAAGAAAACATTCCATGCCTTACATACTTTACCAAGATCTCACTCGCACAGTTTAGTGATATTTTTCTTTATTAATGCATACCAAAGACAACTAGCGCGAATTATCAATTTGTGAAGATTAACTGTCAAATGTCTCAACAATCTCACGATACCATGATACCACCTTTGCCTGACACCACACAAGGAAATCGTTAGTGTCGATTACTCCGGACTTGACTTCCAGCAGACAACTGCTCGGGACATTGGCTTAGGCGGCCGCTCAGCGCAGAAGCACGGGCAGTTGCTCAGCGCAGCAGCCCAGCGCAGCAGTTTGGGCAGCCGCTCAGGATACCTGCTCGGGACAGCTGAAAAACAAATAAATGTGTTAATATCTGTCGACGTACAACGATAAAATTCTGGACTTCCATCACCCCCACCACACTATGCAATGAAAACAAAGGAACACATTCCATGCCTTAAATACTTTGCCGAGATCTCACTCGCACAGTTTACCGATATTTTTCTTTATTAATGCATACCAAAGACAACTAGCGCGAAATATCAATTTGTGAAGATTAACTGTCGAATGTTTCAACTATCTCAAGATACCATGATACCACCTTTGCCTGACACCACACAAGGAAATCTTTAGTGTCGATTACTCCGGACTTGACTTCCAGCAGACAACTGCTCGGGACAGCGGCTTGGGCGGCCGCTCAGCGCAGAAGCACGGGCAGTTGCTCAGCGCAACAGCCCAGCGCAGCAGTTTGGGCTGCCGCTCAGGATTCCTGCTCGGAACAGCTGAAAAACAAATGAATGTGTTAATATCTGTCCACGTACTACGATAAAATTCAGGACTTACATCACCCGCACCACACAATGCAATGAAAACAAAGAAAACATTCCATGCCTTATATACTTTACCAAGATCTAACTCGCACAATTTAGTGATATTTTTTTAATCATGCATACCAAAGACATCTAGCGCGTGATATCAATTTGTGAAGATTAACTGTCAAATGTCACAAAAAACTCACGATACCACCTTTGCATGACACCACACAAGGTAATCTTTGGTGTCGATTACTCCAGACTTGACTTCCAGCAGACAACTGCTCGGGACAGCGGCTTGGGCGGCCGCTCAGCGCAGAAGCACGGGCAGTTGCTCAGCGCAACAGCCCAGCGCAGCAGTTTGGGCAGCCACTCAGGATACCTGCTCGGGACAGCTGAAAAACAAATGAATGTGTTAATATCTGTCCACGTACTACGATAAAATTCAAGACTTTCATCACCCGCACCACAAAATGCAATGAAAACAAAGAAAAATATTCCATGCCTTACATACTTTACCAAGATCTCACTCGCACAGTTTAGTTATATTTTTCTTTATTAATGCATACCAAAGACAACTAGCGCGAAATATCAATTTGTGAAGATTAACTGTCGAATGTCTCAACAATCTCACGATACCATGATACCACCTTTGCCTGACACCACACTAGGAATTCGTTAGTGTCGATTACTCCGGACTTGACTTCCAGCAGACAACTGCTCGGGACAGCGGCTTGGGCGGCCGCTCAGCGCAGAAGCACGGGCAGTTGCTCAGCGCAACAGCCCAGCGCAGCAGTTTGGGCAGCCACTCAGGATACCTGCTCGGGACAGCTGAAAAACAAATGAATGTGTTAATATCTGTCCACGTACTACGATAAAATTCAGGACTTCCATCACCCGCACCACACAATGCAATGAAAAAACATTCCATGCCTTACATACTTTACCAAGAACTCACTCGCACAGTTAAGTGATATTTTTTTTTATTAATGCATACCAAAGACAACTAGCACGTGATATCAATTTGTGAAGATTAACTGTCGAATGTCTTAAAAAACTCACGATACTACCTTTGCATGACACCATACAAGGTAATCTTTGGTGTCGATTACTCCAGACTTGACTTCCAGCAGACAACTGCTCGGGACAGCGGCTTGGGCGGCCGCTCAGCGCAGAAGCACGTGCAGTTGCTCAGCGCAACAGTCCAGCGCAGCAGTTTGGGCAGCCGCTCAGGATACCTCCTCGGGACAGCTGAAAAACAAATGAATGTGTTAATATCTGTCCACGTACTACAATAAAATTCAGGACTTCCATCACCCGCACTACACAATGCAATGAAAAAACATTCCATGCCTTACATACTTTACCAAGAACTCACTCGCACAGTTAAGTGATACTTTTTTTATTAATGCATACCAAAGACAACTAGCACGTGATATCAATTTGTGAAGATTAACTGTCGAATGTCTTAAAAAACTCACGATACCACCTTTGCATTGTCATGTGTGGTGTCCCACACAAGGTAATCTTTGGTGTCGATTTCTCCGGACTTGACTTCCAGCAGACAACTGCTTGGGACAGCGGCTTGGGCGGCCGCTCAGCGCAGAAGCACGGGCAGTTGCTCAGCACAACAGCCCAGCGCAGCAGTTTGGGCAGCCACTCAGGATACCTGCTCGGGACAGCTGAAAAACAAATGAATGTGTTAATATCTGTCGACGTACAACGATAAAATTCAAGACTTTCATCACCCCCACCACACTATGCAATGAAAACAAAGAAAAACATTCCATGCCTTAAATACTTAGCCGAGATCTCACTCGCACAGTTTAGTGATATTTTTTTTTATTAATGCATACCAAAGACAACTAGCACGTGATATCAATTTGTGAAGATTAACTGTCGAATGTCTTAAAAAACTCACGATACCACCTTTGCATTGTCATGTGTGGTGTCCCACACAAGGTAATCTTTGGTGTCGATTTCTCCGGACTTGACTTCCAGCAGACAACTGCTCGGGACATTGGCTTAGGCGGCCGCTCAGCGCAGAAGCACGGGCAGTTGCTCAGCGCAGCAGCCCAGCGCAGCAGTTTGGGCAGCCGCTCAGGATACCTGCTCGGGACAGCTGAAAAACAAATGAATGTGTTAATATCTGTCGACGTACAACGATAAAATTCTGGACTTCCATCACCCCCACCACACTATGCAATGAAAACAAAGGAACACATTCCATGCCTTAAATACTTTGCCGAGATCTCACTCGCACAGTTTAGTGATATTTTTCTTTATTAATGCATACCAAAGACAACTAGCGCGAAATATCAATTTGTGAAGATTAACTGTCGAATGTCTCAACTATCTCAAGATACCATGATACCACCTTTGCCTGACACCACACAAGGAAATCTTTAGTGTCGATTACTCCGGACTTGACTTCCAGCAGACAACTGCTTGGGACAGCGGCTTGGGCGGCCGCTCAGCGCAGAAGCACGGGCAGTTGCTCAGCGTAACAGCCCAGCGCAGCAGTTTGGGCTGCCGCTCAGGATTCCTGCTCGGAACAGCTGAAAAACAAATGAATGTGTTAATATCTGTCCACGTACTACGATAAAATTCAGGACTTACATCACCCGCACCACACAATGCAATGAAAACAAAGAAAACATTCCATGCCTTACATACTTTACCAAGATCTAACTCGCACAATTTAGTGATATTTTTTTTAATCATGCATACCAAAGACATCTAGCGCGTGATATCAATTTGTGAAGATTTACTGTCAAATGTCACAAAAAACTCACGATACCACCTTTGCATGACACCACACAAGGTAATCTTTGGTGTCGATTACTCCAGACTTGACTTCCAGCAGACAACTGCTCGGGACAGCGGCTTGGGCGGCCGCTCAGCGCAGAAGCACGGGCAGTTGCTCAGCGCAGCAGCCCAGCGCAGCAGTTTGGGCAGCCACTCGGGATACCTGCTCGGGACAGCTGAAAAACAAATGAATGTGTTAATATCTGTCGACGTACTACGATAAAATTCTGGACTTCCATCACCCGCACCACACAATGCAATGAAAACAAAGAAAACATTCCATGCCTTACATACTTAACCAAGATCTCACTCGCACAGTTTAGTGATATTTTTTTTAATCATGCATACCAAAGACAACTAGCGCGTGATATCAATTTGTGAAGATTAACTGTCGAATGTCTCAAAAACTCACGATACCACCTTTGCATGACACCATACAAGGTAATCTTTGGTGTCAATTACTCCAGACTTGACTTCCAGCGGACAACTGCTCGGGACAGCGGCTTAGGTGGCCGCTCAGCGCAGAAGCACGGGCAGTTGCTCAGCGCAACAGCCCAGCGCAGCAGTTTGGGCAGCCGCTCAGGATACCTCCTCGGGACAGCTGAAAAACAAATGAATGTGTTAATATCTGTCCACGTACTACGATAAAATTCAGGACTTCCATCACCCGCACCACACAATGCAATGAAAAAACATTCCATGCCTTACATACTTTACCAAGAACTCACTCGCACAGTTTAGTGATATTTTTTTTTATTAATGCATACCAAAGACAACTAGCACGTGATATCAATTTGTGAAGATTAACTGTCGAATGTCTTAAAAAACTGACGATACCACCTTTGCATGACACCATACAAGGTAATCTTTGGTGTCGATTACTCCAGACTTGACTTCCAGCAGACAACTGCTCGGGACAGCGGCTTGGGCGGCCGCTCAGCGCAGAAGCACGGGAAGTTGCTCAGCGCAGCAGCCCAGCGCAGCAGTTTGGGCAGCCGCTCCGGATACCTCCTCGGGACAGCTGAAAAACAAATGAATGTGTTAATATCTGTCGACGTACAACGATAAAATTGAAGACTTTCATCACCCCCACCACACTATGCAATGAAAACAAAGAAAAACATTCCATGCCTTAAATACTTAGCCGAGATCTCACTTGCACAGTTTAGTGATATTTTTTTTTATTAATGCATACCAAAGACAACTAGCACGTGATATCAATTTGTGAAGATTAACTGTCGAATGTCTTAAAAAACCTCACGATACCACCTTTGCATTGTCATGTGTGGTGTCCCACACAAGGTAATCTTTGGTGTCGATTTCTCCGGACTTGACTTCCAGCAGACAACTGCTCGGGACATTGGCTTAGGCGGCCGCTCAGCGCAGAAGCATGGGCAGTTGCTCAGCGCAGCAGCCCAGCGCAGCAGTTTGGGCAGCCGCTCAGGATACCTGCTCGGGACAGCTGAAAAACAAATGAATGTGTTAATATCTGTCGACGTACAACAATAAAATTCTGGACTTCCATCACCCCCACCACACTAAGCAATGAAAACAAAGGAACACATTCCATGCCTTAAATACTTTGCCGAGATCTCACTCGCACAGTTTAGTGATATTTTTCTTTATTAATGCATACCAAAGACAACTAGCGCGAAATATCAATTTGTGAAGATTAACTGTCGAATGTCTCAACTATCTCAAGATACCATGATACCACCTTTGCCTGACACCACACAAGGAAATCTTAAGTGTCGATTACTCCGGACTTGACTTCCAGCAGACAACTGCTCGGGACAGCGGCTTAGGAGGCCACTCAGCGCAGAAGCACGGGCAGTTGCTCAGCGCAGCAGCCCAGCGCAGCAGTTTGGGCAGCCGCTCAGGATACCTGCTCGGGACAGCTGAAAAACAAATGAATGTGTTAATATCTGTCGACGTACAACGATAAAATTCTGGACTTCCATCACCCCCACCACACTATGCAATGAAAACAAAGAAAAACATTCCATGCCTTAAATACTTTGCCGAGATCTCACTCGCACAGTTTAGTGATATTTTTCTTAACTAATGCATACCAAAGACAACTAGCGCGAAATATCAAATTGTGAAGATTAACTGTCGAATGTCTCAACAATCTCACGATACCATGATACCACCTTTGGCTGACACCACACAAGGAAATCGTTAGTGTCGATTACTCCGGACTTGACTTCCAGCAGACAACTGCTCGGAACAGCGGCTTGGGCGGCCGCTCAGCGCAGAAGCACGGGCAGTTCCTCAGCGCAACAGCCCAGCACAGCAGTTTGGGCAGCCACTCAGGATACCTGCTCGGGACAGCTGAAAAACAAATGAATGTGTTAATATCTGTCCACGTACTACGATAAAATTCAAGACTTTCATCAGCCGCACCACACTATGCAATGAAAACAAAGAAAAACATTCCATGCCTTACATACTTTACCAAGATCTCACTCGCACAGTCTAGTGATATTTTTTTTATTAATGCATACTAAAGACAACTAGCGCGTGATATCAATTTGTGAAGATTAACTGTCGAATGTCGCAAAAAACTCACGATACCACCTTTGCATGACACCATACAAGATTTTATTTGGTGTCGATTACTCCAGACTTGACTTCCAGCAGACAACTTCTCGGGACAGCGGCTTGGGCGGCCGCTCAGCGCAGAAGCATGGTCAGTTGCTCAGCGCAACAGCCCAGCGCAGCAGTTTGGGCTGCCGCTCAGGATACCTGCTCGGGACAGCTGAAAAACAAATGAATGTGTTAATATCTGTCGACGTACAACGATAAAATTCTGGACTTCCATCACCCCCACCACACTATGCAATGAAAACAAAGAAAAACATTCCATGCCTTAAATACTTTGCCGAGATCTCACTCGCACAGTTTAGTGATATTTTTCTTAACTAATGCATACCAAAGACAACTAGCGCGAAATATCAATTTGTGAAGATTAACTGTCGAATGTCTCAACAATCTCACGATACCATGATACCACTTTTGCATGACACCATACAAGGTTATCTTTGGTGTCGATTACTCCAGACTTGACTTCCAGCAGACAACTGCTCGGGACAGCGGCTTGGGCGGCCGCTCAGCGCAGAAGCACGGGCAGTTGCTCAGCGCAGCAGCCCAGCGCAGCAGTTTGGGCAGCCGCTCAGGATACCTGCTCGGAACAGCTGAAAAATAAATGAATGTGTTAATATCTGTCCACGTACTACGATAAAATTCAGGACTTCCATCACCCGCACCACACAATGCAATGAAAACAAAGAAAACATTCCATGCCTTACATACTTTACCAAGATCTAACTCGCACAGTTTAGTGATATTTTTTTTATTAATGCATACCAAAGACAACTAGCGCGTGATATCAATTTGTGAAGATTAACTAACGAATGTCGCAAAAAACTCACGATACCACCTTTGCATGACACCATACATGATTTCATTTGGTGTCGATTACTCCAGACTTGACTTCCAGCAGACAACTGCTCGGGACAGCGGCTTGGGCGGCCGCTCAGCGCAGAAGCACGGGCAGTTGCTCAGCACAACAGCCCAGCGCAGCAGTTTGGACAGCCGCTCAGGATACCTGCTCGGAACAGCTGAAAAACAAATGAATGTGTTAATATCTGTCCACGTACTACGATGCAATTCAGGACTTCCATCACCCTCACCAAACAATGCAATGAAAACAAAGAAAACATTCCATGCATTACATACTTTACCAAGATCTCACTCGCACAGTTTAGTAATATTTTTTTTAATTATGCATACCAAAGACAACTAGCGCGTGATATCAATTTGTGAAGATTAAATGTCGAATGTCTCAAAATACTTACGATACCACCTTTGCATGACACCACACAAGGAGATCTTTGGTGTCGATTACTCCGGACTTGACTTCCAGCAGACAACTGCTCGGGACAGCGTCTTGGGCGGCCGCTCAGCGCAGAAGCAAGGGCAGTTGCTCAGCACAAAAGCCCAGCGCAGCAGTTTGGGCAGCCGCTCAGGATACCTGCTCGGAACAGCTGAAAAACAAATGAATGTGTTAATATCTGTCCACGTACTACGATAAAATTCAGGACTCCCATCACCCTCACCAAACAATGCAATGAAAACAAAGAAAACATTCCATGCCTTAAATACTTTACCAAGATCTTACTCGCACAGTTTAGTGATATTTTTTTTAATTATGCATACCAAAGACAACTAGCGGGTGATATCAATTTGTGAAGATTAACTGTCGAATGTCTCAAATACTCACGATACCACCTTTGCATGACACCACACAAGGAGATCTTTGGTGTCGATTACTCCGGACTTGACTTCCAGCAGACAACTGCTCGGGACAGCGGCTTGGGCGGCCGCTCAGCGCAGAAGCAGGGGCAGTTCCTCAGCGCAACAGCCCAGCGCAGCAGTTTGGGCAGCCACTCAGGATACCTGCTCGAGACAGCTGAAAAACAAATGAATATGTTAATATCTGTCCACGTACTACGATAAAATTCAAGACTTTCATCACCCGCACCACAAAATGCAATGAAAACAAAGAAAAACATTCCATGCCTTACATAGTTTACCAAGATCTCACTAGCACAGTTTAGTGATATTTTTTTATTAATGCATACCAAAGACAACTAGCGGGTGATATCAATTTGTGAAGATTAACTGTCGAATGTCTCAAAAAACTCACGATACCACCTTTGCATGACACCATACAAGGTAATATTTGGTGTCGATTACTCCGGACTTGACTTCCAGCAGACAACTGCTCAGAACAGCGGCTTAGGAGGCCACTCAGCGCAGAAGCACGGGCAGTTGCTCAGCGCAGCAGCCCAGCGCAGCAGCCCAGCGCAGCAGTTTGGGCAGCCGCTCAGGATACCTGCTCGGGACAGCTGAAAAACAAATGAATGTGTTAATATCTGTCGACGTACAACGATAAAATTCTGGACTTCCATCACCCCCACCACACTATGCAATGAAAACAAAGAAAAACATTCCATGCCTTAAATACTTTGCCGAGATCTCACTCGCACAGTTTAGTGATATTTTTCTTAACTAATGCATACCAAAGACAACTAGCGCGAAATATCAATTTGTGAAGATTAACTGTCGAATGTCTCAACAATCTCACGATACCATGATACCACTTTTGCATGACACCATACAAGGTTATCTTTGGTGTCGATTACTCCAGACTTGACTTCCAGCAGACAACTGCTCGGGACAGCGGCTTGGGCGGCCGCTCAGCGCAGAAGCACGGGCAGTTGCTCAGCACAACAGCCCAGCGCAGCAGTTTGGGCAGCCGCTCAGGATACCTGCTCGGAACAGCTGAAAAACAAATGAATGTGTTAATATCTGTCCACGTTCTACGATAAAATTCAGGACTTCCATCACCCGCACCACACAATGCAATGAAAACAAAGAAAACATTTCATGCCTTACATACTTTACCAAGATCTAACTCGCACAGTTTAGTGATATTTTTTTTAATCATGCATACCAAAGACAACTAGCGCGTGATATCAATTTGTAAAGATTAACTGTCGAATGTCTCAAAAAACTCACGATACCACCTTTGCATGACACCACACAAGGAGATCTTTGGTGTCGATTACTCCGGACTTGACTTCCAGCAGACAACTGCTCGGGACAGCGGCTTGGGCGGCCGCTCAGCGCAGAAGCACGGGCAGTTCCTCAGCGCAACAGCCCAGCGCAGCAGTTTGGGCAGCCGCTCAGGATACCTGCTCGGGACAGATGAAAAACAAATGAATGTGTTAATATCTGTCCACGTACTACGATAAAATTCAAGACTTTCATCACCCGCACCACACAATGCAATGAAAACAAAGAAAAACATTCCATGCCTTACATACTTTACCAAGATCTCACTCGCACAGTTTAGTGATAATTTTCTTTATTAATGCATACCAAAGACAACTAGCGCGAAATATCAATTTGTGAAGATTAACTGTCGAATGTCTCAACAATCTCACGATACCATGATACCACCTTTGCCTGACACCACACAAGGAAATCGTTAGTGTCGATTACTCCGGACTTGACTTCCAGCAGACAACTGCTCGGGAAAGCGGCTTGGGCGGCCGCTCAGCGCAGAAGCACGGGCAGTTGCTCAGCGCAACAGCCCAGCGCAGCAGTTTGGGCAGCCACTCAGGATACCTGCTCGGGACAGCTGAAAAACAAATGAATGTGTTAATATCTGTCCACGTACTACGATAAAATTCAGGACTTCCATCACCCGCACCACACAATGCAATGAAAAAACATTCCATGCCTTACATACTTTACCAAGAACTCACTCGCACAGTTTAGTGATATTTTTTTTTATTAATGCATACCAAAGACAACTAGCACGTGATATCAATTTGTGAAGATTAACTGTCGAATGTCTTAAAAAACTCACGATACCACCTTTGCATGACACCATACAAGGTAATCTTTGGTATCGATTACTCCAGACTTGACTTCCAGCAGACAACTGCTCGGGACAGCGGCTTGGGCGGCCGCTCAGCGCAGAAGCACGGGCAGTTGCTCAGCGCAACAGCCCAGCGCAGCAGTTTGGGCAGCCGCTCAGGATACCTCCTCGGGACAGCTGAAAAACAAATGAATGTGTTAATATCTGTCCACGTACTACGATAAAATTCTGGACTTCCATCACCCCCACCACACTATGCAATGAAAACAAAGAAAAACATTCCATGCCTTACATACTTTACCAAGATCTCACTCGCACAGTTTAGTGATATTTTTCTAAACTAATGCATACCAAAGACAACTAGCGCGAAATATCAAATTGTGAAGATTAACTGTCGAATGTCTCAACAATCTCACGATACCATGATACCACCTCTGCCTGACACCACACAAGGAAATCGTTAGTGTCGATTACTCCGGACTTGACTTCCAGCAGACAACTGCTCGGGACAGCGGCTTGGGCGGCCGCTCAGCGCAGAAGCACGGGCAGTTGCTCAGCGCAGCAGCCCAGCGCAGCAGTTTGGGCAGCCGCTCAGGATACCTGCTCGGAACAGCTGAAAAATAAATGAATGTGTTAATATCTGTCCACGTACTACGATAAAATTCAGGACTTCCATCACCCGCACCACACAATGCAATGAAAACAAAGAAAACATTCCATGCCTTACATACTTTACCAAGATCTAACTCGCACAGTTTAGTGATATTTTTTTTTTAATCATGCATACCAAAGACAACTAGCGCGTGATATCAATTTGTAAAGATTAACTGTCGAATGTCTCAAAAAACTCACGATACCACCTTTGCATGACACCATACAAGGTTATCTTTGGTGTCGATTACTCCAGACTTGACTTCCAGCAGACAACTGCTCGGGACAGCGGCTTGGGCGGCCGCTCAGCGCAGAAGCACGGGCAGTTGCTCAGCGCAACAGCCCAGCGCAGCAGTTTGGGCAGCCACTCAGGATACCTGCTCGGGACAGCTGAAAAACAAATGAATGTGTTAATATCTGTCCACGTACTACGATAAAATTCAAGACTTTCATCAGCCGCACCACACTATGCAATGAAAACAAAGAAAAACATTCCATGCCTTACATACATTACCAAGATCTCACTCGCACAGTCTAGTGATATTTTTTTTATTAATGCATACCAAAGACAACTAGCGCGTTATATCAATTTGTGAAGATTAACTAACGAATGTCGCAAAAAACTCACGATACCACCTTTGCATGACACCATACATGATTTCATTTGGTGTCGATTACTCCAGACTTGACTTCCAGCAGACAACTGCTCGGGACAGCGGCTTGGGCGGCCGCTCAGCGCAGAAGCACGGGCAGTTGCTCAGCACAACAGCCCAGCGCAGCAGTTTGGACAGCCGCTCAGGATACCTGCTCGGAACAGCTAAAAAACAAATGAATGTGTTAATATCTGTCCACGTACTACGATAAAATTCAGGACTTCCATCACCCTCACCAAACAATGCAATGAAAACAAAGAAAACATTCCATGCATTACATACTTTACCAAGATCTCACTCGCACAGTTTAGTGATATTTTTTTTAATTATGCATACCAAAGACAACTAGCGCGTGATATCAATTTGTGAAGATTAAATGTCGAATGTCTCAAAATACTTACGATACCACCTTTGCATGACACCACACAAGGAGATCTTTGGTGTCGATTACTCCGGACTTGACTTCCAGCAGACAACTGCTCGGGACAGCGGCTTGGGCGGCCGCTCAGCGCAGAAGCACGGGCAGTTGCTCAGCACAAAAGCCCAGCGCAGCAGTTTGGACAGCCGCTCAGGATAACTGCTCGGAACAGCTGAAAAACAAATGAATGTGTTAATATCTGTCCACGTACTACGATAAAATTCAGGACTTCCATCACCCTCACCAAACAATGCAATGAAAACAAAGAAAACATTCCATGCCTTAAATACTTTACCAAGATCTTACTCGCACAGTTTAGTGATATTTTTTTTAATTATGCATACCAAAGACAACTAGCGGGTAATATCAATTTGTGAAGATTAACTGTCGAATGTCTCAAATACTCACGATACCACCTTTGCATGACACCACACAAGGAGATCTTTGGTGTCGATTACTCCGGACTTGACTTCCAGCAGACAACTGCTCGGGACAGCGGCTTGGGCGGCCGCTCAGCGCAGAAGCACGGGCAGTTCCTCAGCGCAACAGCCCAGCGCAGCAGTTTGGGCAGCCACTCAGGATACCTGCTCGAGACAGCTGAAAAACAAATGAATGTGTTAATATCTGTCCACGTACTACGATAAAATTCAAGACTTTCATCACCCGCACCACAAAATGCAATGAAAACAAAGAAAAACATTCCATGCCTTACATAGTTTACCAAGATCTCACTAGCACAGTTTAGTGATATTTTTTTATTAATGCATACCAAAGACAACTAGCGGGTGATATCAATTTGTGAAGATTAACTGTCGAATGTCTCAAAAAACTCACGATACCACCTTTGCATGACACCATACAAGGTAATATTTGGTGTCGATTACTCCGGACTTGACTTCCAGCAGACAACTGCTCGGAACAGCGGCTTAGGAGGCCACTCAGCGCAGAAGCACGGGCAGTTGCTCAGCGCAGCAGCCCAGCGCAGCAGTTTGGGCAGCCGCTCAGGATACCTGCTCGGGACAGCTGAAAAACAAATGAATGTGTTAATATCTGTCGACGTACAACGATACAATTCTGGACTTCCATCACCGCCACCACACTATGCAATGAAAACAAAGAAAAACATTCCATGCCTTAAATACTTTGCCGAGATCTCACTCGCACAGTTTAGTGATATTTTTCTTAACTAATGCATACCAAAGACAACTAGCGCTAAATATCAATTTGTGAAGATTAACTGTCGAATGTCTCAACAATCTCACGATACCATGATACCACTTTTGCATGACACTATACAAGGTTATCTTTGGTGTCGATTACTCCAGACTTGACTTCCAGCAGACAACTGCTCGGGACAGCGGCTTGGGCGGCCGCTCAGCGCAGAAGCACGGGCAGTTGCTCAGCGCAGCAGCCCAGCGCAGCAGTTTGGGCAGCCGCTCAGGATACCTGCTCGGGACAGCTGAAAAACAAATAAATGTGTTAATATCTGTCGACGTACTACGATAAAATTCTGGACTTCCATCACCCGCATCACACAATGCAATGAAAACAAAGAAAACATTCCATGCCTTACATACTTTACCAAGATCTCACTCGCACAGTTTAGTGATATTTTTTTAATCATGCATACCAAAGACAACTAGCGCGTGATATCAATTTGTGAAGATTAACTGTCGAATGTCTCAAAAAACTCACGATATTACCTTTGCATGACACCACACAAGGAGATCTTTGGTGTCGATTACTCCGGACTTGACTTCCAGCAGACAACTGCTCGGGACAGCGGCTTGGGCGGCCGCTCTGCGCAGAAGCACGGGCAGTTCCTCAGCGCAACAGCCCAGCGCAGCAGTTTGGGCAGCCACTCAGGATACCTGCTCGGGACAGCTGAAAAACAAATGAATGTGTTAATATCTGTCCACGTACTACGATAAAATTCAAGACTTCCATCACCCCCACCACACTATGCAATGAAAACAAAGGAACACATTCCATGCCTTACATACTTTACCAAGATCTCACTCGCACAGTTTAGTGATATTTTTCTTTATTAATGCATACCAAAGACAACTAGCGCGTGATATCAATTTGTGAAGATTAACTGTCGAATGTCTCAAAATACTCACGATACCACCTTTGCATGACACCACACAAGGAGATCTTTGGTGTCGATTACTCCGGACTTGACTTCCAGCAGACAACTGCTCGGGACAGCGGCTTGGGCGGCCGCTCAGCGCAGAAGCTCGGGCAGTTCCTCACTGCAACAGCCCAGCGCAGCAGTTTGGGCAGCCACTCAGGATACCTGCTCGAGACAGCTGAAAAACAAATGAATGTGTTAATATCTGTCCACGTACTACGATAAAATTCAAGACTTTCATCACCCGCACCACAAAATGCAATGAAAACAAAGAAAAACATTCCATGCCTTACATAGTTTACCAAGATCTCACTAGCACAGTTTAGTGATATTTTTTTTATTAATGCATACCAAAGACAACTAGCGGGTGATATCAATTTGTGAAGATTAACTGTCGAATGTCTCAAAAAACTCACGATACCACCTTTGCATGACACCATACAAAGTAATATTTGGTGTCGATTACTCCAGACTTGACTTCCAGCAGACAACTGCTCGGGACGGCGGCTTAGGAGGCCACTCAGCGCAGAAGCACGGGCAGTTGCTCAGCGCAGCAGCCCAGCGCAGCAGTTTGGGCAGCCGCTCAGGATACCTGCTCGGGACAGCTGAAAAACAAATGAATGTGTTAATATCTGTAGACGTACAACGATTAAATTCTGGACTTCCATCACCCCCACCACAGTATGCAATGAAAACAAAGAAAAACATTCCATGCCTTAAATACTTTGCCAAGATCTCACTCGCACAGTTTAGTGATATTTTTCTTAACTAATAAATACCAAAGACAACTAGCGCGAAATATCAATTTGTGAAGATTAACTGTCGAATGTCTCAACAATCTCACGATACCATGATACCACTTTTGCATGACACCATACAAGGTAATTTTTGGTGTCGATTACTCCAGACTTGACTTCCAGCAGACAACTGCTCGGGACAGCGGCTTGGGCGGCCGCTCAGCGCAGAAGCACGGGCAGTTGCTCAGCACAACAGCCCAGCGCAGCAGTTTGGGCAGCCGCTCAGGATACCTGCTCGGAACAGCTGAAAAACAAATGAATGTGTTAATATCTGTCCACGTACTACGATAAAATTCAAGAATTTCATCACCCGCACCACACAATGCAATGAAAACAAAGAAAAACATTCCATGCCTTACATACTTTACCAAGATCTCACTTGCACAGTTTAGTGATATTTTTTTTATTAATGCATACCAAAGACAACTAGCGCGTGATATCAATTTGTGAAGATTAACTGTCGAATGTCTCAAAAAACTCACGATATTACCTTTGCATGACACCACACAAGGAGATCTTTGGTGTCGATTACTCCGGACTTGACTTCCAGCAGACAACTGCTCGGGACAGCGGCTTGGGCGGCCGCTCTGCGCAGAAGCACGGGCAGTTCCTCAGCGCAACAGCCCAGCGCAGCAGTTTGGGCAGCCACTCAGGATACCTGCTCGGGACAGCTGAAAAACAAATGAATGTGTTAATATCTGTCCACGTACTACGATAAAATTCAAGACTTCCATCACCCCCACCACACTATGCAATGAAAACAAAGGAACACATTCCATGCCTTACATACTTTACCAAGATCTCACTCGCACAGTTTAGTGATATTTTTTTATTATTAATGCATACCAAAGACAACTAGCGCATGATATCAATTTGTGAAGATTAACTGTCGAATGTCTCGACATACTCACGATACCACCTTTGCATGACACCACACAAGGTAATCTTTGGTGTCGATTACTCCGGACTTGACTTCCAGCAGACAACTGCTCGGGACAGCGGCTTGGGCGGCCGCTCAGCGCAGAAGCACGGGCAGTTGCTCAGCGCAGCAGCCCAGCGCAGCAGTTTGGGCAGCCGCTCAGGATACCTGCTCGGGACAGCTGAAAAACAAATAAATGTGTTAATATCTGTCGACGTACTACGATAAAATTCTGGACTTCCATCACCCGCACCACACAATGCAATGAAAACAAAGGAACACATTCCATGCCTTACATACTTTACCAAGATCTCACTCGCACAGTTTAGTGATATTTTTCTTTATTAATGCATACCAAAGACAACTAGCGCGTGATATCAATTTGTGAAGATTAACTGTCGAATGTCTCAAAATACTCACGATACCACCTTTGCATGACACCACACAAGGAGATCTTTGGTGTCGATTACTCCGGACTTGACTTCCAGCAGACAACTGCTCGGGACAGCGGCTTGGGCGGCCGCTCAGCGCAGAAGCTCGGGCAGTTCCACACCGCAACAGCCCAGCGCAGCAGTTTGGGCAGCCACTCAGGATACCTGCTCGAGACAGCTGAAAAACAAATAAATGTGTTAATATCTATCCACGTACTACGATAAAATTCAAGACTTTCATCACCCGCACCACAAAATGCAATGAAAACAAAGAAAAACATTCCATGCCTTACATAGTTTACCAAGATCTCACTAGCACAGTTTAGTGATATTTTTTTTATTAATGCATACCAAAGACAACTAGCGGGTGATATCAATTTGTGAAGATTAACTGTCGAATGTCTCAAAAAACTCACGATACCACCTTTGCATGACACCATACAAAGTAATATTTGGTGTCGATTACTCCAGACTTGACTTCCAGCAGACAACTGCTCGGGACGGCGGCTTAGGAGGCCACTCAGCGCTGAAGCACGGGCAGTTGCTCAGCGCAGCAGCCCAGCGCAGCAGTTTGGGCAGCCGCTCAGGATACCTGCTCGGGACAGCTGAAAAACAAATGAATGTGTTAATATCTGTAGACGTACAACGATAAAATTCTGGACTTCCATCACCCCCACCACAGTATGCAATGAAAACAAAGAAAAACATTCCATGCCTTAAATACTTTGCCGAGATCTCACTCGCACAGTTTAGTGATATTTTTCTTAACTAATAAATACCAAAGACAACTAGCGCGAAATATCAATTTGTGAAGATTAACTGTCGAATGTCTCAACAATCTCACGATACCATGATACCACTTTTGCATGACACCATACAAGGTAATTTTTGGTGTCGATTACTCCAGACTTGACTTCCAGCAGACAACTGCTCGGGACAGCGGCTTGGGCGGCCGCTCAGCGCAGAAGCACGGGCAGTTGCTCAGCACAACAGCCCAGCGCAGCAGTTTGGGCAGCCGCTCAGGATACCTGCTCGGAACAGCTGAAAAACAAATGAATGTGTTAATATCTGTCCACGTACTACGATAAAATTCAAGAATTTCATCACCCGCACCACACAATGCAATGAAAACAAAGAAAAACATTCCATGCCTTACATACTTTACCAAGATCTCACTTGCACAGTTTAGTGATATTTTTTTTATTAATGCATACCAAAGACAACTAGCGCGTGATATCAATTTGTGAAGATTAACTGTCGAATGTCTCAAAAAACTCACGATACCACCTTTGCATGACACCATACAAGGTAATATTTGGTGTCGATTACTCCAGACTTGACTTCCAGCAGACAACTGCTCGCAACAGCGGCTTAGGAGGCCACTCAGCGCAGAAGCACGGGCAGTTGCTCAGCGCAGCAGCACAGCGCAGCAGTTTGGGCAGCCGCTCAGGATACCTGCTCGGGACAGCTGAAAAACAAATGAATGTGTTAATATCTGTCCACGTACTACGTTAAAATTCAAGAATTTCATCACCCGCACCACACAATGCAATGAAAACAAAGAAAAACATTCCATGCCTTACATACTTTACCAAGATCTCACTTGCACAGTTTAGTGATATTTTTTTATTAATGCATACCAAAGACAACTAGCGCGTGATATCAATTTGTGAAGATTAACTGTCGAATGTCTCAACAAACTTACGATACCACCTTTGCATACACCACACAAGGTAATCTTTGGTGTCGATTACTCCGGAATTGACTTCCAGCAGACAACTGCTCGGAACAGCGGCTTGGGCGGCCGCTCAGCGCAGAAGCAGGGGCAGTTGCTCAGCGCAGCAGCCCAGCGCAGCAGTTTGGGCAGCCGCTCAGGATACCTGCTCGGGACAGCTGAAAAACAAATGAATGTGTTAATATCTGTCGACGTACTACGATAAAATTCTGGACTTTCATCACCCGCACCACACAATGCAATGAAAACAAAGAAAAACATTTTATGCCTTACATACTTTACCAAGATCTCACTAGCACAGTTTAGTGATATGTTTTTTATTAATGCATACCAAAGACAACTAGCGCGTGATATAAATTTGTGAAGATTTACTGTCGAATGTCTCAAAAAACTCACGATACCACCTTTGCATGACACCATACAAGGTAATATTTGGTGTCGAATACTCCAGACTTGACTTGCAGCAGACAACTGCTCGGAACAGCGGCTTAGGAGGCCGCTCAGCGCAGAAGCACGGGCAGTTGCTCAGCGCAGCAGCCCAGCGCAGCAGTTTGGGCAGCCGCTCAGGATACCTGCTCGAGACAGCTGAAAAACAAATGAATGTGTTAATATCTGTCGACGTACAACGATAAAATTCTGGACTTCCATCACCCCCACCACACTATGCAATGAAAACAAAGAAAAACATTCCATGCCTTAAATTTTTAGCCGAGATCTCACTCGCACAGTTAAGTGATATTTTTTTTTATTAATGCATACCAAAGACAACTAGCACGTGATATCAATTTGTGAAGATTAACTGTCGAATGTCTTAAAAAACTCACGATACCACCTTTGCATTGTCATGTGTGGTGTCCCACACAAGGTAATCTTTGGTGTCGATTACTCCGGACTTGACTTCCAGCAGACAACTGCTCGGGACATTGGCTAAGGCGGCCGCTCAGCGCAGAAGCACGGGCAGTTGCTCAGCGCAGCAGCCCAGCGCAGCAGTTTGGGCAGCCGCTCAGGATACCTGCTCGGGACAGCTGAAAAACAAATGAATGTGTTAATATCTGTCCACGTACTACGATAAAATTCAGGACTTCCATCACCCGCACCACACAATGCAATGAAAAAAAGGAAACACATTCCATGCCTTACATACTTTACCAAGATCTCACTCGCACAGTCTAGTGATATTTTTTTTATTAATGCATACCAAAGACAACTAGCACGTGATATCAATTTGTGAAGATTAACTGTCGAATGTCTCAAAATACTCACGATACCACCTTTGCATGACACCACACAAGGAGATCTTTGGTGTCGATTATTCCGGACTTGACTTCCAGCGAACAACTGCTCGGGACAGCGGCTTGGGCGGCCGCTCAGCGCAGAAGCACGGGCAGTTCCTCAGCGCAACAGCCCAGCGCAGCAGTTTGGGCAGCCGCTCAGGATACCTCCTCGGGACAGCTGAAAAACAAATGAATGTGTTAATATCTGTCCACGTACTACGATAAAATTCTGGACTTCCATCACCCCCACCACACTATGCAATGAAAACAAAGAAAAACATTCCATGCCTTACATACTTTACCAAGATCTCACTCGCACAGTTTAGTGATATTTTTCTTAACTAATGCATACCAAAGACAACTAGCGCGAAATATCAAATTGTGAAGATTAACTGTCGAATGTCTCAACAATCTCACGATACCATGATACCACCTCTGCCTGACACCACACAAGGAAATCGTTAGTGTCGATTACTCCGGACTTGACTTCCAGCAGACAACTGCTCGGAACAGCGGCTTGGGCGGCCGCTCAGCGCAGAAGCACGGGCAGTTCCTCAGCGCAACAGCCCAGCACAGCAAGTTGGGCAGCCACTCAGGATACCTGCTCGGGACAGCTGAAAAACAAATGAATGTGTTAATATCTGTCCACGTACTACAATAAAATTCAAGACTTTCATCAGCCGCACCACACTATGCAATGAAAACAAAGAAAAACATTCCATGCCTTACATACTTTACCAAGATCTCACTCGCACAGTCTAGTGATATTTTTTTTATTAATGCATACTAAAGACAACTAGCGCGTGATATCAATTTGTGAAGATTAACTGTCGAATGTCGCAAAAAACTCACGATACCACCTTTGCATGACACCATACAAGATTTTATTTGGTGTCGATTACTCCAGACTTGACTTCCAGCAGACAACTGCTCGGGACAGCGGCTTGGGCGGCCGCTCAGCGCAGAAGCATGGGCAGTTGCTCAGCGCAACAGCCGAGCGCAGCAGTTTGGGCAGCCGCTCAGGATACCTGCTCGGGACAGCTGAAAAACAAATGAATGTGTTAATATCTGTCCACGTACTACGATAAAATTCAAGACTTTCATCACCCGCACCACACAATGCAAAGAAAACAAAGAAAAACATTTCATGCCTTACATACTTTACCAAGATCTCACTCGCACAGTTTAGTGATATTTTTCTTTATTAATGCATACCAAAGACAACTAGCGCAAAATATCAATTTGTGAAGATTAACTGTCGAATATCTCAACAATCTCACGATACCATGATACCACCTTTGCCTGACACCACACAAGGAAATCGTTAGTGTCGATTACTCCGGACTTGACCTACAGCAGACAACTGCTCGGGACAGCGGCTTGGGCGGCCGCTCAGCGCAGAAGCACGGGCAGTTGCTCAGCGCAGCAGCCCAGCGCAGCAGTTTGAGCAGCCGCTCAGGATACCTGCTCGGAACAGCTGAAAAATAAATGAATGTGTTAATATCTGTCCACGTACTACGATAAAATTCAGGACTTCCATCACCCGCACCACACAATGCAATGAAAACAAAGAAAACATTCCATGCCTTACATACTTTACCAAGATCTAACTCGCACAGTTTAGTGATATTTTTTTTTAATCATGCATACCAAAGACAACTAGCGCGTGATATCAATTTGTAAAGATTAACTGTCGAATGTCTCAAAAAACTCACGATACCACCTTTGCATGACACCATACAAGGTTATCTTTGGTGTCGATTACTCCAGACTTGACTTCCAGCAGACAACTGCTCGGGACAGCGGCTTGGGCGGCCGCTCAGCGCAGAAGCACGGGCAGTTGCTCAGCGCAACAGCCCAGCGCAGCAGTTTGGGCAGCCACTCAGGATACCTGCTCGGGACAGCTGAAAAACAAATGAATGTGTTAATATCTGTCCACGTACTACGATAAAATTCAAGACTTTCATCAGCCGCACCACACTATGCAATGAAAACAAAGAAAAACATTCCATGCCTTACATACTTTACCAAGATCTCACTCGCACAGTCTAGTGATATTTTTTTTATTAATGCATACCAAAGACAACTAGCGCGTGATATCAATTTGTGAAGATTAACTAACGAATGTCGCAAAAAACTCACGATACCACCTTTGCATGACACCATACATGATTTCATTTGGTGTCGATTACTCCAGACTTGACTTCCAGCAGACAACTGCTCGGGACAGCGGCTTGGGCGGCCGCTCAGCGCAGAAGCACGGGCAGTTGCTCAGCACAACAGCCGAGCGCAGCAGTTTGGACAGCCGCTCAGGATACCTGCTCGGAACAGCTGAAAAACAAATGAATGTGGTAATATCTGTCCACGTACTACGATAAAATTCAGGACTTCCATCACCCTCACCAAACAATGCAATGAAAACAAAGAAAACATTCCATGCCTTAAATACTTTACCAAGATCTTACTCGCACAGTTTAGTGATATTTTTTTTAATTATGCATACCAAAGACAACTAGCGCGTGATATCAATTTGTGAAGATTAAATGTCGAATGTCTCAAAATACTTACGATACCACCTTTGCATGACACCACACAAGGAGATCTTTGGTGTCGATTACTCCGGACTTGACTTCCAGCAGACAACTGCTCGGGACAGCGGCTTGGGCGGCCGCTCAGCGCAGAAGCACGGGCAGTTGCTCAGCACAAAAGCCCAGCGCAGCAGTTTGGACAGCCGCTCAGGATACCTGCTCGGAACAGCTGAAAAACAAATGAATGTGGTAATATCTGTCCACGTACTACGATAAAATTCAGGACTTCCATCACCCTCACCAAACAATGCAATGAAAACAAAGAAAACATTCCATGCCTTAAATACTTTACCAAGATCTTACTCGCACAGTTTAGTGATATTTTTTTTAATTATGCATACCAAAGACAACTAGCGGGTGATATCAATTTGTGAAGATTAACTGTCGAATGTCTCAAATACTCACGATACCACCTTTGCATGACACCACACAAGGAGATCTTTGGTGTCGATTACTCCGGACTTGACTTCCAGCAGACAACTGCTCGGGACAGCGGCTTGGGCGGCCGCTCAGCGCAGAAGCACGGGCAGTTCCTCAGCGCAACAGCCCAGCGCAGCAGTTTCGGCAGCCACTCAGGATACCTGCTCGAGACAGCTGAAAAACAAATGAATGTGTTAATATCTGTCCACGTACTACGATAAAATTCAAGACTTTCATCACCCGCACCACAAAATGCAATGAAAACAAAGAAAAACATTCCATGCCTTACATAGTTTACCAAGATCTCACTAGCACAGTTTAGTGATATTTTTTTATTAATGCATACCAAAGACAACTAGCGGGTGATATCAATTTGTGAAGATTAACTGTCGAATGTCTCAAAAAACTCACGATACCACCTTTGCATGACACCATACAAGGAAATATTTGGTGTCGATTACTCCGGACTTGACTTCCAGCAGACAACTGCTCGGAACAGCGGCTTAGGAGGCCACTCAGCGCAGAAGCACGGGCAGTTGCTCAGCGCAGCAGCCCAGCGCAGCAGTTTGGGCAGCCGCTCAGGATACCTGCTCGGGACAGCTGAAAAACAAATGAATGTGTTAATATCTGTCGACGTACAACGATAAAATTCTGGACTTCCATCACCCCCACCACACTATGCAATGAAAACAAAGAAAAACATTCCATGCCTTAAATACTTTGCCGAGATCTCACTCGCACAGTTTAGTGATATTTTTCTTAACTAATGCATACCAAAGACAACTAGCGCGAAATATCAATTTGTGAAGATTAACTGTCGAATGTCTCAACAATCTCACGATACCATGATACCACTTTTGCATGACACCATACAAGGTTATCTTTGGTGTCGATTACTCCAGACTTGACTTCCAGCAGACAACTGCTCGGGACAGCGGCTTGGGCGGCCGCTCAGCGCAGAAGCACGGGCAGTTGCTCAGCACAACAGCCCAGCGCAGCAGTTTGGGCAGCCGCTCAGGATACCTGTTCGGAACAGCTGAAAAACAAATGAATGTGTTAATATCTGTCCACGTACTACGATAAAATTCAAGAATTTCATCTTCGCACCACACAATGCAATGAAAACAAAGGAAAACATTCCATGCCTTACATACTTTACCAAGATCTCACTTGCACAGTTTAGTGATATTTTTTTTATTAATGCATACCAAAGACAACTAGCGCGTGATATCAATTTGTGAAGATTAACTGTCGAATGTCTCAAAAAACTCACGATACCACCTTTGCATGACACCACACAAGGAGATCTTTGGTGTCGATTACTCCGGACTTGACTTCCAGCAGACAACTGCTCGGGACAGCGGCTTGGGCGGCCGCTCTGCGCAGAAGCACGGGCAGTTCCTCAGCGCAACAGTCCAGCGCAGCAGTTTGGGCAGCCACTCAGGATACCTGCTCGGGACAGCTGAAAAACAAATGAATGTGTTAATATCTGTCCACGTACTACGATAAAATTCAAGACTTTCATCACCCGCACCACACAATGCAATGAAAACAAAGAAAAACATTCCATGCCTTACATACTTTACCAAGATCTCACTAGCACAGTTAAGTGATATTTTTTTTATTAATGCATACCAAAGACAACTAGCGCGTGATATCAATTTGTGAAGATTAACTGTCGAATGTCTCAATAAACTCACGATACCACCTTTGCATGACACCATACAAGGTAATATTTGGTGTCGATTACTCCAGACTTGACTTCCAGCAGACAACTGCTCGGAACAGCGGCTTAGGAGGCCGCTCAGCGCAGAAGCACGGGCAGTTGCTCAGCGCAGCAGCCCAGCGCAGCAGTTTGGGCAGCCGCTCAGGATACCTGCTCGGGACAGCTGAAAAACAAATGAATGTGTTAATATCTGTCGACGTACAACGATTAAATTCTGGACTTCCATCACCCCCACCACAGTATGCAATGAAAACAAAGAAAAACATTCCATGCCTTAAATACTTTGCCAAGATCTCACTCGCACAGTTTAGTGATATTTTTCTTAACTAATAAATACCAAAGACAACTAGCGCGAAATATCAATTTGTGAAGATTAACTGTCGAATGTCTCAACAATCTCACGATACCATGATACCACTTTTGCATGACACCATACAAGGTAATTTTTGGTGTCGATTACTCCAGACTTGACTTCCAGCAGACAACTGCTCGGGACAGCGGCTTGGGCGGCCGCTCAGCGCAGAAGCACGGGCAGTTGCTCAGCACAACAGCCCAGCGCAGCAGTTTGGGCAGCCGCTCAGGATACCTGCTCGGAACAGCTGAAAAACAAATGAATGTGTTAATATCTGTCCACGTACTACGATAAAATTCAAGAATTTCATCACCCGCACCACACAATGCAATGAAAACAAAGAAAAACATTCCATGCCTTACATACTTTACCAAGATCTCACTTGCACAGTTTAGTGATATTTTTTTTATTAATGCATACCAAAGACAACTAGCGCGTGATATCAATTTGTGAAGATTAACTGTCGAATGTCTCAAAAAACTCACGATATTACCTTTGCATGACACCACACAAGGAGATCTTTGGTGTCGATTACTCCGGACTTGACTTCCAGCAGACAACTGCTCGGGACAGCGGCTTGGGCGGCCGCTCTGCGCAGAAGCACGGGCAGTTCCTCAGCGCAACAGCCCAGCGCAGCAGTTTGGGCAGCCACTCAGGATACCTGCTCGGGACAGCTGAAAAACAAATGAATGTGTTAATATCTGTCCACGTACTACGATAAAATTCAAGACTTCCATCACCCCCACCACACTATGCAATGAAAACAAAGGAACACATTCCATGCCTTACATACTTTACCAAGATCTCACTCGCACAGTTTAGTGATATTTTTTTATTATTAATGCATACCAAAGACAACTAGCGCATGATATCAATTTGTGAAGATTAACTGTCGAATGTCTCGACATACTCACGATACCACCTTTGCATGACACCACACAAGGTAATCTTTGGTGTCGATTACTCCGGACTTGACTTCCAGCAGACAACTGCTCGGGACAGCGGCTTGGGCGGCCGCTCAGCGCAGAAGCACGGGCAGTTGCTCAGCGCAGCAGCCCAGCGCAGCAGTTTGGGCAGCCGCTCAGGATACCTGCTCGGGACAGCTGAAAAACAAATAAATGTGTTAATATCTGTCGACGTACTACGATAAAATTCTGGACTTCCATCACCCGCACCACACAATGCAATGAAAACAAAGGAACACATTCCATGCCTTACATACTTTACCAAGATCTCACTCGCACAGTTTAGTGATATTTTTCTTTATTAATGCATACCAAAGACAACTAGCGCGTGATATCAATTTGTGAAGATTAACTGTCGAATGTCTCAAAATACTCACGATACCACCTTTGCATGACACCACACAAGGAGATCTTTGGTGTCGATTACTCCGGACTTGACTTCCAGCAGACAACTGCTCGGGACAGCGGCTTGGGCGGCCGCTCAGCGCAGAAGCTCGGGCAGTTCCACACCGCAACAGCCCAGCGCAGCAGTTTGGGCAGCCACTCAGGATACCTGCTCGAGACAGCTGAAAAACAAATAAATGTGTTAATATCTATCCACGTACTACGATAAAATTCAAGACTTTCATCACCCGCACCACAAAATGCAATGAAAACAAAGAAAAACATTCCATGCCTTACATAGTTTACCAAGATCTCACTAGCACAGTTTAGTGATATTTTTTTTATTAATGCATACCAAAGACAACTAGCGGGTGATATCAATTTGTGAAGATTAACTGTCGAATGTCTCAAAAAACTCACGATACCACCTTTGCATGACACCATACAAAGTAATATTTGGTGTCGATTACTCCAGACTTGACTTCCAGCAGACAACTGCTCGGGACGGCGGCTTAGGAGGCCACTCAGCGCTGAAGCACGGGCAGTTGCTCAGCGCAGCAGCCCAGCGCAGCAGTTTGGGCAGCCGCTCAGGATACCTGCTCGGGACAGCTGAAAAACAAATGAATGTGTTAATATCTGTAGACGTACAACGATAAAATTCTGGACTTCCATCACCCCCACCACAGTATGCAATGAAAACAAAGAAAAACATTCCATGCCTTAAATACTTTGCCGAGATCTCACTCGCACAGTTTAGTGATATTTTTCTTAACTAATAAATACCAAAGACAACTAGCGCGAAATATCAATTTGTGAAGATTAACTGTCGAATGTCTCAACAATCTCACGATACCATGATACCACTTTTGCATGACACCATACAAGGTAATTTTTGGTGTCGATTACTCCAGACTTGACTTCCAGCAGACAACTGCTCGGGACAGCGGCTTGGGCGGCCGCTCAGCGCAGAAGCACGGGCAGTTGCTCAGCACAACAGCCCAGCGCAGCAGTTTGGGCAGCCGCTCAGGATACCTGCTCGGAACAGCTGAAAAACAAATGAATGTGTTAATATCTGTCCACGTACTACGATAAAATTCAAGAATTTCATCACCCGCACCACACAATGCAATGAAAACAAAGAAAAACATTCCATGCCTTACATACTTTACCAAGATCTCACTTGCACAGTTTAGTGATATTTTTTTTATTAATGCATACCAAAGACAACTAGCGCGTGATATCAATTTGTGAAGATTAACTGTCGAATGTCTCAAAAAACTCACGATACCACCTTTGCATGACACCATACAAGGTAATATTTGGTGTCGATTACTCCAGACTTGACTTCCAGCAGACAACTGCTCGCAACAGCGGCTTAGGAGGCCACTCAGCGCAGAAGCACGGGCAGTTGCTCAGCGCAGCAGCACAGCGCAGCAGTTTGGGCAGCCGCTCAGGATACCTGCTCGGGACAGCTGAAAAACAAATGAATGTGTTAATATCTGTCCACGTACTACGTTAAAATTCAAGAATTTCATCACCCGCACCACACAATGCAATGAAAACAAAGAAAAACATTCCATGCCTTACATACTTTACCAAGATCTCACTTGCACAGTTTAGTGATATTTTTTTATTAATGCATACCAAAGACAACTAGCGCGTGATATCAATTTGTGAAGATTAACTGTCGAATGTCTCAACAAACTTACGATACCACCTTTGCATACACCACACAAGGTAATCTTTGGTGTCGATTACTCCGGAATTGACTTCCAGCAGACAACTGCTCGGAACAGCGGCTTGGGCGGCCGCTCAGCGCAGAAGCAGGGGCAGTTGCTCAGCGCAGCAGCCCAGCGCAGCAGTTTGGGCAGCCGCTCAGGATACCTGCTCGGGACAGCTGAAAAACAAATGAATGTGTTAATATCTGTCGACGTACTACGATAAAATTCTGGACTTTCATCACCCGCACCACACAATGCAATGAAAACAAAGAAAAACATTTTATGCCTTACATACTTTACCAAGATCTCACTAGCACAGTTTAGTGATATGTTTTTTATTAATGCATACCAAAGACAACTAGCGCGTGATATAAATTTGTGAAGATTTACTGTCGAATGTCTCAAAAAACTCACGATACCACCTTTGCATGACACCATACAAGGTAATATTTGGTGTCGAATACTCCAGACTTGACTTGCAGCAGACAACTGCTCGGAACAGCGGCTTAGGAGGCCGCTCAGCGCAGAAGCACGGGCAGTTGCTCAGCGCAGCAGCCCAGCGCAGCAGTTTGGGCAGCCGCTCAGGATACCTGCTCGAGACAGCTGAAAAACAAATGAATGTGTTAATATCTGTCGACGTACAACGATAAAATTCTGGACTTCCATCACCCCCACCACACTATGCAATGAAAACAAAGAAAAACATTCCATGCCTTAAATTTTTAGCCGAGATCTCACTCGCACAGTTAAGTGATATTTTTTTTTATTAATGCATACCAAAGACAACTAGCACGTGATATCAATTTGTGAAGATTAACTGTCGAATGTCTTAAAAAACTCACGATACCACCTTTGCATTGTCATGTGTGGTGTCCCACACAAGGTAATCTTTGGTGTCGATTACTCCGGACTTGACTTCCAGCAGACAACTGCTCGGGACATTGGCTAAGGCGGCCGCTCAGCGCAGAAGCACGGGCAGTTGCTCAGCGCAGCAGCCCAGCGCAGCAGTTTGGGCAGCCGCTCAGGATACCTGCTCGGGACAGCTGAAAAACAAATGAATGTGTTAATATCTGTCCACGTACTACGATAAAATTCAGGACTTCCATCACCCGCACCACACAATGCAATGAAAAAAAGGAAACACATTCCATGCCTTACATACTTTACCAAGATCTCACTCGCACAGTCTAGTGATATTTTTTTTATTAATGCATACCAAAGACAACTAGCACGTGATATCAATTTGTGAAGATTAACTGTCGAATGTCTCAAAATACTCACGATACCACCTTTGCATGACACCACACAAGGAGATCTTTGGTGTCGATTATTCCGGACTTGACTTCCAGCGAACAACTGCTCGGGACAGCGGCTTGGGCGGCCGCTCAGCGCAGAAGCACGGGCAGTTCCTCAGCGCAACAGCCCAGCGCAGCAGTTTGGGCAGCCGCTCAGGATACCTCCTCGGGACAGCTGAAAAACAAATGAATGTGTTAATATCTGTCCACGTACTACGATAAAATTCTGGACTTCCATCACCCCCACCACACTATGCAATGAAAACAAAGAAAAACATTCCATGCCTTACATACTTTACCAAGATCTCACTCGCACAGTTTAGTGATATTTTTCTTAACTAATGCATACCAAAGACAACTAGCGCGAAATATCAAATTGTGAAGATTAACTGTCGAATGTCTCAACAATCTCACGATACCATGATACCACCTCTGCCTGACACCACACAAGGAAATCGTTAGTGTCGATTACTCCGGACTTGACTTCCAGCAGACAACTGCTCGGAACAGCGGCTTGGGCGGCCGCTCAGCGCAGAAGCACGGGCAGTTCCTCAGCGCAACAGCCCAGCACAGCAAGTTGGGCAGCCACTCAGGATACCTGCTCGGGACAGCTGAAAAACAAATGAATGTGTTAATATCTGTCCACGTACTACAATAAAATTCAAGACTTTCATCAGCCGCACCACACTATGCAATGAAAACAAAGAAAAACATTCCATGCCTTACATACTTTACCAAGATCTCACTCGCACAGTCTAGTGATATTTTTTTTATTAATGCATACTAAAGACAACTAGCGCGTGATATCAATTTGTGAAGATTAACTGTCGAATGTCGCAAAAAACTCACGATACCACCTTTGCATGACACCATACAAGATTTTATTTGGTGTCGATTACTCCAGACTTGACTTCCAGCAGACAACTGCTCGGGACAGCGGCTTGGGCGGCCGCTCAGCGCAGAAGCATGGGCAGTTGCTCAGCGCAACAGCCGAGCGCAGCAGTTTGGGCAGCCGCTCAGGATACCTGCTCGGGACAGCTGAAAAACAAATGAATGTGTTAATATCTGTCCACGTACTACGATAAAATTCAAGACTTTCATCACCCGCACCACACAATGCAAAGAAAACAAAGAAAAACATTTCATGCCTTACATACTTTACCAAGATCTCACTCGCACAGTTTAGTGATATTTTTCTTTATTAATGCATACCAAAGACAACTAGCGCAAAATATCAATTTGTGAAGATTAACTGTCGAATATCTCAACAATCTCACGATACCATGATACCACCTTTGCCTGACACCACACAAGGAAATCGTTAGTGTCGATTACTCCGGACTTGACCTACAGCAGACAACTGCTCGGGACAGCGGCTTGGGCGGCCGCTCAGCGCAGAAGCACGGGCAGTTGCTCAGCGCAGCAGCCCAGCGCAGCAGTTTGAGCAGCCGCTCAGGATACCTGCTCGGAACAGCTGAAAAATAAATGAATGTGTTAATATCTGTCCACGTACTACGATAAAATTCAGGACTTCCATCACCCGCACCACACAATGCAATGAAAACAAAGAAAACATTCCATGCCTTACATACTTTACCAAGATCTAACTCGCACAGTTTAGTGATATTTTTTTTTAATCATGCATACCAAAGACAACTAGCGCGTGATATCAATTTGTAAAGATTAACTGTCGAATGTCTCAAAAAACTCACGATACCACCTTTGCATGACACCATACAAGGTTATCTTTGGTGTCGATTACTCCAGACTTGACTTCCAGCAGACAACTGCTCGGGACAGCGGCTTGGGCGGCCGCTCAGCGCAGAAGCACGGGCAGTTGCTCAGCGCAACAGCCCAGCGCAGCAGTTTGGGCAGCCACTCAGGATACCTGCTCGGGACAGCTGAAAAACAAATGAATGTGTTAATATCTGTCCACGTACTACGATAAAATTCAAGACTTTCATCAGTTGCACCACACTATGCAATGAAAACAAAGAAAAACATTCCATGCCTTACATACTTTACCAAGATCTCACTCGCACAGTCTAGTGATATTTTTTTTATTAATGCATACCAAAGACAACTAGCGCGTGATATCAATTTGTGAAGATTAACTAACGAATGTCGCAAAAAACTCACGATACCACCTTTGCATGACACCATACATGATTTCATTTGGTGTCGATTACTCCAGACTTGACTTCCAGCAGACAACTGCTCGGGACAGCGGCTTGGGCGGCCGCTCAGCGCAGAAGCACGGGCAGTTGCTCAGCACAACAGCCGAGCGCAGCAGTTTGGACAGCCGCTCAGGATACCTGCTCGGAACAGCTGAAAAACAAATGAATGTGGTAATATCTGTCCACGTACTACGATAAAATTCAGGACTTCCATCACCCTCACCAAACAATGCAATGAAAACAAAGAAAACATTCCATGCCTTAAATACTTTACCAAGATCTTACTCGCACAGTTTAGTGATATTTTTTTTAATTATGCATACCAAAGACAACTAGCGCGTGATATCAATTTGTGAAGATTAAATGTCGAATGTCTCAAAATACTTACGATACCACCTTTGCATGACACCACACAAGGAGATCTTTGGTGTCGATTACTCCGGACTTGACTTCCAGCAGACAACTGCTCGGGACAGCGGCTTGGGCGGCCGCTCAGCGCAGAAGCACGGGCAGTTGCTCAGCACAAAAGCCCAGCGCAGCAGTTTGGACAGCCGCTCAGGATACCTGCTCGGAACAGCTGAAAAACAAATGAATGTGGTAATATCTGTCCACGTACTACGATAAAATTCAGGACTTCCATCACCCTCACCAAACAATGCAATGAAAACAAAGAAAACATTCCATGCCTTAAATACTTTACCAAGATCTTACTCGCACAGTTTAGTGATATTTTTTTTAATTATGCATACCAAAGACAACTAGCGGGTGATATCAATTTGTGAAGATTAACTGTCGAATGTCTCAAATACTCACGATACCACCTTTGCATGACACCACACAAGGAGATCTTTGGTGTCGATTACTCCGGACTTGACTTCCAGCAGACAACTGCTCGGGACAGCGGCTTGGGCGGCCGCTCAGCGCAGAAGCACGGGCAGTTCCTCAGCGCAACAGCCCAGCGCAGCAGTTTCGGCAGCCACTCAGGATACCTGCTCGAGACAGCTGAAAAACAAATGAATGTGTTAATATCTGTCCACGTACTACGATAAAATTCAAGACTTTCATCACCCGCACCACAAAATGCAATGAAAACAAAGAAAAACATTCCATGCCTTACATAGTTTACCAAGATCTCACTAGCACAGTTTAGTGATATTTTTTTATTAATGCATACCAAAGACAACTAGCGGGTGATATCAATTTGTGAAGATTAACTGTCGAATGTCTCAAAAAACTCACGATACCACCTTTGCATGACACCATACAAGGAAATATTTGGTGTCGATTACTCCGGACTTGACTTCCAGCAGACAACTGCTCGGAACAGCGGCTTAGGAGGCCACTCAGCGCAGAAGCACGGGCAGTTGCTCAGCGCAGCAGCCCAGCGCAGCAGTTTGGGCAGCCGCTCAGGATACCTGCTCGGGACAGCTGAAAAACAAATGAATGTGTTAATATCTGTCGACGTACAACGATAAAATTCTGGACTTCCATCACCCCCACCACACTATGCAATGAAAACAAAGAAAAACATTCCATGCCTTAAATACTTTGCCGAGATCTCACTCGCACAGTTTAGTGATATTTTTCTTAACTAATAAATACCAAAGACAACTAGCGCGAAATATCAATTTGTGAAGATTAACTGTCGAATGTCTCAACAATCTCACGATACCATGATACCACTTTTGCATGACACCATACAAGGTTATCTTTGGTGTCGATTACTCCAGACTTGACTTCCAGCAGACAACTGCTCGGGACAGCGGCTTGGGCGGCCGCTCAGCGCAGAAGCACGGGCAGTTGCTCAGCACAACAGCCCAGCGCAGCAGTTTGGGCAGCCGCTCAGGATACCTGTTCGGAACAGCTGAAAAACAAATGAATGTGTTAATATCTGTCCACGTACTACGATAAAATTCAAGAATTTCATCTTCGCACCACACAATGCAATGAAAACAAAGGAAAACATTCCATGCCTTACATACTTTACCAAGATCTCACTTGCACAGTTTAGTGATATTTTTTTTATTAATGCATACCAAAGACAACTAGCGCGTGATATCAATTTGTGAAGATTAACTGTCGAATGTCTCAAAAAACTCACGATACCACCTTTGCATGACACCACACAAGGAGATCTTTGGTGTCGATTACTCCGGACTTGACTTCCAGCAGACAACTGCTCGGGACAGCGGCTTGGGCGGCCGCTCTGCGCAGAAGCACGGGCAGTTCCTCAGCGCAACAGTCCAGCGCAGCAGTTTGGGCAGCCACTCAGGATACCTGCTCGGGACAGCTGAAAAACAAATGAATGTGTTAATATCTGTCCACGTACTACGATAAAATTCAAGACTTTCATCACCCGCACCACACAATGCAATGAAAACAAAGAAAAACATTCCATGCCTTACATACTTTACCAAGATCTCACTAGCACAGTTAAGTGATATTTTTTTTATTAATGCATACCAAAGACAACTAGCGCGTGATATCAATTTGTGAAGATTAACTGTCGAATGTCTCAATAAACTCACGATACCACCTTTGCATGACACCATACAAGGTAATATTTGGTGTCGATTACTCCAGACTTGACTTCCAGCAGACAACTGCTCGGAACAGCGGCTTAGGAGGCCGCTCAGCGCAGAAGCACGGGCAGTTGCTCAGCGCAGCAGCCCAGCGCAGCAGTTTGGGCAGCCGCTCAGGATACCTGCTCGGGACAGCTGAAAAACAAATGAATGTGTTAATATCTGTCGACGTTCTACGATAAAATTCTGGACTTCCATCACCCGCACCACACAATGCAATGACAACAAAGAAAAACATTTTATGCCTTACATACTTTACCAAGATCTCACTCGCACAGTTTAGTGAGATTTTTCTTTATTAATGCATATAAAAAGACAACTAGCGCGTGATATCAATTTGTGAAGATTAACTGTCGAATGTCTTAACAAACTTACGATACCACCTTTGCATACACCACACAAGGTAATCTTTGGTGTCGATTACTCCGGAATTGACTTCCAGCAGACAACTGCTCGGGACAGCGGCTTGGGCGGCCGCTCAGCGCAGAAGCACGGGCAGTTGCTCAGCGCAGCAGCCCAGCGCAGCAGTTTGGGCAGCCGCTCAGGATGCCTGCTCGGGACAGCTGAAAAACAAATGAATGTGTTAATATCTGTCCACGTACTACGATAAAATTCTGGACTTCCATCACCCCCACCACACTATGCAATGAAAACAAAGAAAAACATTCCATGCCTTAAATACTTTGCCGAGATCTCAATCGCACAGTTTAGTGATATTTTTCTTAACTAATGCATACCAAAGACAACTAGCGCGAAATATCAATTTGTGAAGATTAACTGTCGAATGTCTCAACAATCTCACGATACCATGATACCACTTTTGCATGACACCATACAAGGTTATCTTTGGTGTCGATTACTCCAGACTTGACTTCCAGCAGACAACTGCTCGGGACAGCGGCTTGGGCGGCCGCTCTGCGCAGAAGCACGGGCAGTTGCTCAGCACAACAGCCCAGCGCAGCAGTTTGGGCAGCCGCTCAGGATACCTGCTCGGAACAGCTGAAAAACATTCCATGCCTTACATACTTTACAAAGATCTCACTAGCACAGTTAAGTGATATTTTTTTCATTAATGCATACCAAAGACAACTAGCGCGTGATATGAATTTGTGAAGATTAACTGTCGAATGTCTCAATAAACTCACGATACCACCTTTGCATGACACCATACAAGGTAATATTTGGTGTCGATTACTCCAGACTTGACTTCCAGCAGACAACTGCTCGGAACAGCGGCTTAGGAGGCCGCTCAGCGCAGAAGCACGGGCAGTTGCTCAGCGCAGCAGCTTAGCGCAGCAGTTTGGGCAGCCGCTCAGGATACCTGCTCGGGACAGCTGAAAAACAAATGAATGTGTTAATATCTGTCGACGTTCTACGATAAAATTCTGGACTTCCATCACCCGCACCACACAATGCAATGACAACAAAGAAAAACATTTTATGCCTTACATACTTTACCAAGATCTTACTCGCACAGTTTAGTGAGATTTTTCTTTATTAATGCATATAAAAAGACAACTAGCGCGTGATATCAATTTGTGAAGATTACCTGTCGAATGTCTCAACAAACTTACGATACCACCTTTGCATACACCACACAAGGTAATCTTTGGTGTCGATTACTCCGGAATTGACTTCCAGCAGACAACTGCTCGGGACAGCGGCTTGGGCGGCCGCTCAGCGCAGAAGCACGGGCAGTTGCTCAGCGCAGCAGCCCAGCGCAGCAGTTTGGGCAGCCGCTCAGGATGCCTGCTCGGGACAGCTGAAAAACAAATGAATGTGTTAATATCTGTCCACGTACTACGATAAAATTCTGGACTTCCATCACCCCCACCACACTATGCAATGAAAACAAAGAAAAACATTCCATGCCTTAAATACTTTGCCGAGATCTCAATCGCACAGTTTAGTGATATTTTTCTTAACTAATGCATACCAAAGACAACTAGCGCGAAATATCAATTTGTGAAGATTAACTGTCGAATGTCTCAACAATCTCACGATACCATGATACCACTTTTGCATGACACCATACAAGGTTATCTTTGGTGTCGATTACTCCAGACTTGACTTCCAGCAGACAACTGCTCGGGACAGCGGCTTGGGCGGCCGCTCAGCGCAGAAGCACGGGCAGTTGCTCAGCACAACAGCCCAGCGCAGCAGTTTGGGCAGCCGCTCAGGATACCTGCTCGGAACAGCTGAAAAACAAATGAATGTGTTAATATCTGTCCACGTACTACGATAAAATTCAAGAATTTCATCACTAGCACCACACAATGCAATGAAAACAAAGAAAAACATTCCATGCCTTACATACTTTACCAAGATCTCACTTGCACAGTTTAGTGATATTTTTTTTATTAATGCATACCAAAGACAACTAGCGCGTGATATCAATTTGTGAAGATTAACTGTCGAATGTCTCAAAAAACTCACGATACCACCTTTGCATGACACCACACAAGGAGATCTTTGGTGTCGATTACTCCGGACTTGACTTCCAGCAGACAACTGCTTGGGACAGCGGCTTGGGCGGCCGCTCTGCGCAGAAGCACGGGCAGTTCCTCAGCGCAACAGTCCAGCGCAGCAGTTTGGGCAGCCACTCAGGATACCTGCTCGGGACAGCTGAAAAACAAATGAATGTGTTAATATCTGTCCACGTACTACGATAAAATTCAAGACTTCCATCACCCCCACCACACTATGCAATGAAAACAAAGGAACACATTCCATGCCTTAAATACTTTGCCGAGATCTCACTCGCACAGTTTAGTGATATTTTTCTTTATTAATTCATACCAAAGACAACTAGCGCGAGATATCAATTTGTGAAGATTAACTGTCGAATGTCTCAAAATACTCACGATACCACCTTTGCATGACACCACACAAGGAGATCTTTGGTGTCGATTACTCCGGACTTGACTTCCAGCAGACAACTGCTCGGGACAGCGGCTTGGGCGGCCGCTCAGCGCAGAAGCTCGGGCAGTTCCTCACCGCAACAGCCCAGCGCAGCAGTTTGGGCAGCCACTCAGGATACCTGCTCGAGACAGCTGAAAAACAAATGAATGTGTTAATATCTGTCCACGTACTACGATAAAATTCAAGACTTTCATCACCCGCACCATAAAATGCAATGAAAACAAAGAAAAACATTCTATGCCTTACATAGTTTACCAAGATCTCACTAGCACAGTTTAGTGATATTTTTTTTATTAATGCATACCAAAGACAACTAGCGGGTGATATCAATTTGTGAAGATTAACTGTCGAATGTCTCAAAAAACTCACGATACCACCTTTGCATGACACCATACAAAGTAATATTTGGTGTCGATTACTCCAGACTTGACTTCCAGCAGACAACTGCTCGCAACAGCGGCTTAGGAGGCCACTCAGCGCAGAAGCACGGGCAGTTGCTCAGCGCAGCAGCACAGCGTAGCAGTTTGGGCAGCCGCTCAGGATACCTGCTCGGGACAGCTGAAAAACAAATGAATGTGTTAATATCTGTCCACGTACTACGATAAAGTTCAAGAATTTCATCACCCGCACCACACAATGCAATGAAAACAAAGAAAAACATTCCATGCCTTAAATACTTTGCCGAGATCTCACTCGCACAGTTTAGTGATATTTTTCTTAACTAATGCATACCAAAGACAACTAGCGCGAAATATCAATTTGTGAAGATTAACTGTCGAATGTCTCAACAATCTCACGATACCATGATACCACTTTTGCATGACACCATACAAGGTAATTTTTGGTGTCGATTACTCCAGACTTGACTTCCAGCAGACAACTGCTCGGAACAGCGGCTTGGGCGGCCGCTCAGCGCAGAAGCACGGGCAGTTGCTCAGCACAACAGCCCAGCGCAGCAGTTTGGGCAGCCGCTCAGGATACCTGCTCGGAACAGCTGAAAAACAAATGAATGTGTTAATATCTGTCCACGTACTACGATTAAATTCAAGAATTTCATCACCCGCACCACACAATGCAATGAAAACAAAGAAAAACATTCCATGCCTTACATACTTTACCAAGATCTCACTTGCACAGTTTAGTGATATTTTTTTTATTAATGCATACCAAAGACAACTAGCGCGTGATATCAATTTGTGAAGATTAACTGTCGAATGTCTCAAAAAACTCACGATACCACCTTTGCATGACACCATACAAGGTAATATTTGGTGTCGATTACTCCAGACATGACTTCCAGCAGACAACTGCTCGCAACAGCGGCTTAGGAGGCCACTCAGCGCAGAAGCACGGGCAGTTGCTCAGCGCAGCAGCACAGCGTAGCAGTTTGGGCAGCCGCTCAGGATACCTGCTCGGGACAGCTGAAAAACAAATGAATGTGTTAATATCTGTCCACGTACTACGATAAAGTTCAAGAATTTCATCACCCGCACCACACAATGCAATGAAAACAAAGAAAAACATTCCATGCCTTACATACTTTACCAAGATCTCACTTGCACAGTTTAGTGATATTTTTTTATTAATGCATACCAAAGACAACTAGCGCGTGATATCAATTTGTGAAGATTAACTGTCGAATGTCTCAACAAACTTACGATACCACCTTTGCATACACCACACAAGGTAATCTTTGGTGTCGATTACTCCGGAATTGACTTCCAGCAGACAACTGCTCGGGACAGCGGCTTGGGCGGCCACTCAGCGCAGAAGCAGGGGCAGTTGCTCAGCGCAGCAGCCCAGCGCAGCAGTTTGGGCAGCCGCTCAGGATACCTGCTCGGGACAGCTGAAAAACAAATGAATGTGTTAATATCTGTCGACGTACTACGATAAAATTCTGGACTTCCATCACCCGCACCACACAATGCAATGAAAACAAAGAAAACATTCCATGCCTTACATACTTTACCAAGATCTCACTCGCACAGTTTAGTGATATTTTTTTTTAATCATGCATACCAAAGACAACTAGCGCGTGATATCAATTTGTGAAGATTAACTGTCGAATGTCTCAAAAAACTCACGATACCACCTTTGCATGACACCACACAAGGAGATCTTTGGTGTCGATTACTCCGGACTTGACTTCCAGCAGACAACTGCTCGAGACAGCGGCTTGGGCGGCCGCTCTGCGCAGAAGCACGGGCAGTTCCTCAGCGCAACAGCCCAGCGCAGCAGTTTGGGCAGCCACTCAGGATACCTGCTCGGGACAGCTGAAAAACAAATGAATGTGTTAATATCTGTCCACGTACTACGATAAAATTCAAGACTTTCATCACCCGCACAACACAATGCAATGAAAACAAAGAAAAACATTTTATGCCTTACATACTTTACCAAGATCTCACTAGCACAGTTTAGTGATATGTTTTTTATTAATGCATACCAAAGACAACTAGCGCGTGATATAAATTTGTGAAGATTAACTGTCGAATGTCTCAAAAAACTCACGATACCACCTTTGCATGACACCATACAAGGTAATATTTGGTGTCGAATACTCCAGACTTGACTTGCAGCAGACAACTGCTCGGAACAGCGGCTTAGGAGGCCGCTCAGCGCAGAAGCACGGGCAGTTGCTCAGCGCAGCAGCCCAGCGCAGCAGTTTGGGCAGCCGCTCAGGATACCTGCTCGAGACAGCTGAAAAACAAATGAATGTGTTAATATCTGTCGACGTACAACGATAAAATTCTGGACTTCCATCACCCCCACCACACTATGCAATGAAAACAAAGAAAAACATTCCATGCCTTAAATACTTAGCCGAGATCTCACTCGCACAGTTTAGTGATATTTTTTTTTATTAATGCATACCAAAGACAACTAGCACGTGATATCAATTTGTGAAGATTAACTGTCGAATGTCTCAAAAAACTCACGATACCACCTTTGCATGACACCATACAAGGTAATATTTGGTGTCGATTACTCCAGACTTGACTTCCAGCAGACAACTGCTCGCAACAGCGGCTTAGGAGGCCACTCAGCGCAGAAGCACGGGCAGTTGCTCAGCGCAGCAGCACAGCGTAGCAGTTTGGGCAGCCGCTCAGGATACCTGCTCGGGACAGCTGTAAAACAAATGAATGTGTTAATATCTGTCCACGTACTACGATAAAGTTCAAGAATTTCATCACCCGCACCACACAATGCAATGAAAACAAAGAAAAACATTCCATGCCTTACATACTTTACCAAGATCTCACTTGCACAGTTTAGTGATATTTTTTTATTAATGCATACCAAAGACAACTAGCGCGTGATATCAATTTGTGAAGATTAACTGTCGAATGTCTCAAAAAACTCACGATACCACCTTTGCATGACACCATACAAGGTAATATTTGGTGTCGATTACACCAGACTTGACTTCCAGCAGACAACTGCTCGCAACAGCGGCTTAGGAGGCCACTCAGCGCAGAAGCACGTGCAGTTGCTCAGCGCAGCAGCACAGCGTAGCAGTTTGGGCAGCCGCTCAGGATACCTGCTCGGGACAGCTGAAAAACAAATGAATGTGTTAATATCTGTCCACGTACTACGATAAAGTTCAAGAATTTCATCACCCGCACCACACAATGCAATGAAAACAAAGAAAAACATTCCATGCCTTACATACTTTACCAAGATCTCACTTGCACAGTTTAGTGATATTTTTTTATTAATGCATACCAAAGACAACTAGCGCGTGATATCAATTTGTGAAGATTAACTGTCGAATGTCTCAACAAACTTACGATACCACCTTTGCATACACCACACAAGGTAATCTTTGGTGTCGATTACTCCGGACTTGACTTCCAGCAGACAACTGCTCGGGACATTGGCTAAGGCGGCCGCTCAGCGCAGAAGCACGGGCAGTTGCTCAGCGCAGCAGCCCAGCGCAGCAGTTTGGGCAGCCGCTCAGGATACCTGCTCGGGACAGCTGAAAAACAAATGAATGTGTTAATATCTGTCCACGTACTACGATAAAATTCAGGACTTCCATAACCCGCACCACACAATGCAATGAAAAAAAGGAAACACATTCCATGCCTTACATACTTTACCAAGATCTCACTCGCACAGTCTAGTGATATTTTTTTTATTAATGCATACCAAAGACAACTAGCACGTGATATCAATTTGTGAAGATTAACTGTCGAATGTCTCAAAATACTCACGATACCACCTTTGCATGACACCACACAAGGAGATCTTTGGTGTCGATTATTCCGGACTTGACTTCCAGCAGACAACTGCTCGGGACAGCGGCTTGGGCGGCCGCTCAGCGCAGAAGCACGGGCAGTTCCTCAGCGCAACAGCCCAGCGCAGCAGTTTGGGCAGCCGCTCAGGATACCTCCTCGGGACAGCTGAAAAACAAATGAATGTGTTAATATCTGTCCACGTACTACGATAAAATTCTGGACTTCCATCACCCCCACCACACTATGCAATGAAAACAAAGAAAAACATTCCATGCCTTACATACTTTACCAAGATCTCACTCGCACAGTTTAGTGATATTTTTCTTAACTAATGCATACCAAAGACAACTAGCGCGAAATATCAAATTGTGAAGATTAACTGTCGAATGTCTCAACAATCTCACGATACCATGATACCACCTCTGCCTGACACCACACAAGGAAATCGTTAGTGTCGATTACTCCGGACTTGACTTCCAGCAGACAACTGCTCGGGACATTGGCTAAGGCGGCCGCTCAGCGCAGAAGCACGGGCAGTTCCTCAGCGCAACAGCCCAGCGCAGCAGTTTGGGCAGCCGCTCAGGATACCTGCTCGGAAAAGCTGAAAAACAAATGAATGTGTTAATATCTGTCCACGTACTACGATTAAATTCAAGAATTTCATCACCCGCACCACACAATGCAATGAAAACAAAGAAAAACATTCCATGCCTTACATACTTTACCAAGATCTCACTTGCACAGTTTAGTGATATTTTTTTTATTAATGCATACCAAAGACAACTAGCGCGTGATATCAATTTGTGAAGATTAACTGTCGAATGTCTCAAAAAACTCACGATACCACCTTTGCATGACACCATACAAGGTAATATTTGGTGTCGATTACTCCAGACTTGACTTCCAGCAGACAACTGCTCGCAACAGCGGCTTAGGAGGCCACTCAGCGCAGAAGCACGGGCAGTTGCTCAGCGCAGCAGCACAGCGTAGCAGTTTGGGCAGCCGCTCAGGATACCTGCTCGGGACAGCTGAAAAACAAATGAATGTGTTAATATCTGTCCACGTACTACGATAAAGTTCAAGAATTTCATCACCCGCACTACACAATGCAATGAAAACAAAGAAAAACATTCCATGCCTTACATACTTTACCAAGATCTCACTTGCACAGTTTAGTGATATTTTTTTATTAATGCATACCAAAGACAACTAGCGCGTGATATCAATTTGTGAAGATTAACTGTCGAATGTCTCAACAAACTTACGATACCACCTTTGCATACACCACACAAGGTAATCTTTGGTGTCGATTACTCCGGAATTGACTTCCAGCAGACAACTGCTCGGGACAGCGGCTTGGGCGGCCACTCAGCGCAGAAGCAGGGGCAGTTGCTCAGAGCAGCAGCCCAGCGCAGCAGTTTGGGCAGCCGCTCAGGATACCTGCTCGGGACAGCTGAAAAACAAATGAATGTGTTAATATCTGTCGACGTACTACGATAAAATTCTGGACTTCCATCACCCGCACCACACAATGCAATGAAAACAAAGAAAACATTCCATGCCTTACATACTTTACCAAGATCTCACTCGCACAGTTTAGTGATATTTTTTTTTAATCATGCATACCAAAGACAACTAGCGCGTGATATCAATTTGTGAAGATTAACTGTCGAATGTCTCAAAAAACTCACGATACCACCTTTGCATGACACCACACAAGGAGATCTTTGGTGTCGATTACTCCGGACTTGACTTCCAGCAGACAACTGCTCGAGACAGCGGCTTGGGCGGCCGCTCTGCGCAGAAGCACGGGCAGTTCCTCAGCGCAACAGCCCAGCGCAGCAGTTTGGGCAGCCACTCAGGATACCTGCTCGGGACAGCTGAAAAACAAATGAATGTGTTAATATCTGTCCACGTACTACGATAAAATTCAAGACTTTCATCACCCGCACCACACAATGCAATGAAAACAAAGAAAAACATTTTATGCCTTACATACTTTACCAAGATCTCACTAGCACAGTTTAGTGATATGTTTTTTATTAATGCATACCAAAGACAACTAGCGCGTGATATAAATTTGTGAAGATTAACTGTCGAATGTCTCAAAAAACTCACGATACCACCTTTGCATGACACCATACAAGGTAATATTTGGTGTCGAATACTCCAGACTTGACTTGCAGCAGACAACTGCTCGGAACAGCGGCTTAGGAGGCCGCTCAGCGCAGAAGCACGGGCAGTTGCTCAGCGCAGCAGCCCAGCGCAGCAGTTTGGGCAGCCGCTCAGGATACCTGCTCGAGACAGCTGAAAAACAAATGAATGTGTTAATATCTGTCGACGTACAACGATAAAATTCTGGACTTCCATCACCCCCACCACACTATGCAATGAAAACAAAGAAAAACATTCCATGCCTTAAATACTTAGCCGAGATCTCACTCGCACAGTTTAGTGATATTTTTTTTTATTAATGCATACCAAAGACAACTAGCACGTGATATCAATTTGTGAAGATTAACTGTCGAATGTCTTAAAAAACTCACGATACCACCTTTGCATTGTCATGTGTGGTGTCCCACACAAGGTAATCTTTGGTGTCGATTACTCCGGACTTGACTTCCAGCAGACAACTGCTCGGGACATTGGCTAAGGCGGCCGCTCAGCGCAGAAGCACGGGCAGTTGCTCAGCGCAGCAGCCCAGCGCAGCAGTTTGGGCAGCCGCTCAGGATACCTGCTCGGGACAGCTGAAAAACAAATGAATGTGTTAATATCTGTCCACGTACTACGATAAAATTCAGGACTTCCATAACCCGCACCACACAATGCAATGAAAAAAAGGAAACACATTCCATGCCTTACATACTTTACCAAGATCTCACTCGCACAGTCTAGTGATATTTTTTTTATTAATGCATACCAAAGACAACTAGCACGTGATATCAATTTGTGAAGATTAACTGTCGAATGTCTCAAAATACTCACGATACCACCTTTGCATGACACCACACAAGGAGATCTTTGGTGTCGATTATTCCGGACTTGACTTCCAGCAGACAACTGCTCGGGACAGCGGCTTGGGCGGCCGCTCAGCGCAGAAGCACGGGCAGTTCCTCAGCGCAACAGCCCAGCGCAGCAGTTTGGGCAGCCGCTCAGGATACCTCCTCGGGACAGCTGAAAAACAAATGAATGTGTTAATATCTGTCCACGTACTACGATAAAATTCTGGACTTCCATCACCCCCACCACACTATGCAATGAAAACAAAGAAAAACATTCCATGCCTTACATACTTTACCAAGATCTCACTCGCACAGTTTAGTGATATTTTTCTTAACTAATGCATACCAAAGACAACTAGCGCGAAATATCAAATTGTGAAGATTAACTGTCGAATGTCTCAACAATCTCACGATACCATGATACCACCTCTGCCTGACACCACACAAGGAAATCGTTAGTGTCGATTACTCCGGACTTGACTTCCAGCAGACAACTGCTCGGGACATTGGCTAAGGCGGCCGCTCAGCGCAGAAGCACGGGCAGTTCCTCAGCGCAACAGCCCAGCGCAGCAGTTTGGGCAGCCGCTCAGGATACCTCCTCGGGACAGCTGAAAAACAAATGAATGTGTTAATATCTGTCCACGTACTACGATAAAATTCTGGACTTCCATCACCCCCACCACAAAATGCAATGAAAACAAAGAAAAACATTCCATGCCTTACATAGTTTACCAAGATCTCACTAGCACAGTTAAGTGATATTTTTTTATTAATGCATACCAAAGACAACTAGCGGGTGATATCAATTTGTGAAGATTAACTGTCGAATGTCTCAAAATACTCACGATACCACCTTTGCATGACACCACACAAGGAGATCTTTGGTGTCGATTATTCCGGACTTGACTTCCAGCAGACAACTGCTCGGGACAGCGGCTTGGGCGGCCGCTCAGCGCAGAAGCACGGGCAGTTCCTCAGCGCAACAGCCCAGCGCAGCAGTTTGGGCAGCCACTCAGGATACCTGCTCGAGACAGCTGAAAAACAAATGAATGTGTTAATATCTGTCCACGTACTACGATAAAATTCAAGACTTTCATCACCCGCACCACAAAATGCAATGAAAACAAAGAAAAACATTTCATGCCTTACATAGTTTACCAAGATCTCACTAGCACAGTTTAGTGATATTTTTTTTATTAATGCATACCAAAGACAACTAGCGGGTGATATCAATTTGTGAAGATTAACTGTCGAATGTCTTAAAAAACTCACGATACCACCTTTGCATTGTCATGTGTGGTGTCCCACACAAGGTAATCTTTGGTGTCGATTACTCCGGACTTGATTTCCAGCAGACAACTGCTCGGGACAGCGGCTTGGGCGGCCGCTCAGCGCAGAAGCACAGGCAGTTCCTCAGCGCAGCAGCCCAGCGCAGCAGTTTGGGCAGCCGCTCAGGATACCTGCTCGGGACAGCTGAAAAACAAATGAATGTGTTAATATCTGTCGACGTTCTACGATGAAATTCTGGACTTCCATCACCCGCACCACACAATGCAATGACAACAAAGAAAAACATTCTATGCCTTACATACTTTACCAAGATCTCACTCGCACAGTTTAGTGATATTTTTCTTTATTAATGCATATAAAAAGACAACTAGCGCGTGATATCAATTTCTAAAGATTAACTGTCGAATGTCTCAACAAACTTACGATACCACCTTTGCATACACCACACAAGGTAATCTTTGGTGTCGATAACTCCGGAATTGATTTCCAGCAGACAACTGCTCGGGACAGCGGCTTGGGCGGCCACTCAGCGCAGAAGCACGGGCAGTTGCTCAGGGCAGCAGCCCAGCGCAGCAGTTTGGGCAGCCGCTCAGGATACCTGCTCGGGACAGCTGAAAAACAAATGAATGTGTTAATATCTGTCGACGTACTACGATAAAATTCTGTACTTCCATCACCCGCACCACACAATGCAATGAAAACAAAGAAAACATTCCATGCCTTACATACTTTACCAAGATCTCACTCGCACAGTTTAGTGATTTTTTTTTTAATCATGCATACCAAAGACAACTAGCGCGTGATATCAATTTGTGAAGATTAACTGTCGAATGTCTCAAAAAACTCACGATACCACCTTTGCATGACACCATACAAGGTAATCTTTGGTGTCGATTACTCCAGACTTGACTTCCAGCGGACAACTGCTCGGGACAGCGGCTTAGGCGGCCGCTCAGCGCATAAGCACGGGAAGTTGCTCAGCGCAGCAGCCCAGCGCAGCAGTTTGGGCAGCCGCTCAGGATACCTCCTCGGGACAGCTGAAAAACAAATGAATGTGTTAATATCTGTCCACGTACTACGATAAAATTCAGGACTTCCATCACCCGCACCACACAATGCAATGAAAACAAAGAAAAACATTCCATGCCTTACATACTTTACCAAGATCTCACTTGCACAGTTTTGTGATATTTTTTTTATTAATGCATACCAAAGACAACTAGCGCGTGATAACAATTTGTGAAGATTAACTGTCGAATGTCTCAAAATACTCACGATACCACCTTTGCATGACACCATACAAGGTAATCTTTGGTGTCGATTACTCCAGACTTGACTTCCAGCAGACAACTGCTCGGAACAGCGGCTTAGGCGGCCGCTCAGCGCAGAAGCACGGGCAGTTGCTCAGCGCAGCAGCCCAGCGCAGCAGTTTGGGCAGCCGCTCAGGATACCTGCTCGGGACAGCTGAAAAACAAATGAATGTGTTAATATCTGTCGACGTACAACGATAAAATTCTGGACTTCCATCACCCCCACCACACTATGCAATGAAAACAAAGGAACACATTCCATGCCTTAAATACTTTGCCGAGATCTCACTCGCACAGTTTAGTGATATTTTTCTTTATTAATGCATACCAAAGACAACTAGCGCAAAATATCAATTTGTGAAGATTAACTGTCGAATGTCTCAACTATCTCAAGATACCATGATACCACCTTTGCCTGACACCACACAAGGAAATCTTTAGTGTCGATTACTCCGGACTTGACTTCCAGCAGACAACTGCTCGGGACAGCGGCTTGGGTGGCCGCTCAGCGCAGAAGCACGGGCAGTTGCTCAGCGCAACAGCCCAGCGCAGCAGTTTGGGCAGCCGCTCAGGATTCCTGCTCGGAACAGCTGAAAAACAAATGAATGTGTTAATATCTGTCCACGTACTACGATAAAATTCAGGACTTACATCACCCGCACCACACAATGCAATGAAAACAAAGAAATCATTCCATGCCTTACATACTTTACCAAGATCTAACTCGCACAATTTAGTGATATTTTTTTTAATCATGCATACCAAAGACATCTAGCGCGTGATATCAATTTGTGAAGATTAACTGTCGAATGTCACAAAAAACTCACGATACCACCTTTGCATGACACCACACAAGGTAATCTTTGGTGTCGATTACTCCAGACTTGACTTCCAGCAGACAACTGCTCGGGACAGCGGCTTGGGCGGCCGCTCAGCGCAGAAGCACGGGCAGTTGCTCAGCGCAGCAGCCCAGCGCAGCAGTTTGGGCAGCCGCTCGAGATACCTGCTCGGTACAGCTGAAAAACAAATTAATGTGTTAACATATGTCGACGTACTACGATAAAATTCTGGACTTCCATCACCCGCACCACACTATGCAATGAAAACAAAGAATAACATTCCATGCCTTAAACAAAGAATAACATTCCATGCCTTAAATACTTTGCCGAGATCTCACTCGCACAGTTTAGTGATATTTTTCTTTATTAATGCATACCAAAGACAACTAGCGCAAAATATCAATTTGTGAAGATTAACTGTCGAATGTCTCAACTATCTCAAGATACCATGATACCACCTTTGGCTGACACCACACAAGGAAATCTTTAGTGTCGATTACTCCGGACTTGACTTCCAGCAGACAACTGCTCGGGACAGCGGCTTAGGCGGCCGCTCAGCGCAGAAGCACGGGCAGTTGCTCAGCGCAGCAGCCCAGCGCAGCAGTTTGGGCAGCCGCTCAGGATACCTGCTCGGGACAGCTGAAAAACAAATGAATGTGTTAATATCTGTCGACGTACTACGATAAAATTCTGGACTTCCATCACCCGCACCACACAATGCAATGAAAACAAAGAAAAACATTCCATGCCTTACATACTTTACCAAGATCTCACTCGCACAGTTTAGTGATATTTTTCTTTATTAATGCATACCAAAGACAACTAGCGCGTGATATCAACTTGTGAAGATTAACTGTTGAATGTCTCAAAAAACTCACGATACCACCTTTGCATGACACCACACAAGGAGATCTTTGGTGTCGATTACTCCGGACTTGACTTCCAGCAGACAACTGCTCGAGACAGCGGCTTGGGCGGCCGCTCTGCGCAGAAGCACGGGCAGTTCCTCAGCGCAACAGCCCAGCGCAGCAGTTTGGGCAGCCACTCAGGATACCTGCTCGGGACAGCTGAAAAACAAATGAATGTGTTAATATCTGTCGACGTACAACGATAAAATTCTGGACTTCCATCACCCCCACCACACTATGCAATGAAAACAAAGAAAAACATTCCATGCCTTAAATACTTAGCCGAGATCTCACTCGCACAGTTTAGTGATATGTTTTTTATTAATGCATACCAAAGACAACTAGCGCGTGATATCAACTTGTGAAGATTAACTGTTGAATGTCTCAAAAAACTCACGATACCACCTTTGCATGACACCACACAAGGAGATCTTTGGTGTCGATTACTCCGGACTTGACTTCCAGCAGACAACTGCTCGAGACAGCGGCTTGGGCGGCCGCTCTGCGCAGAAGCACGGGCAGTTCCTCAGCGCAACAGCCCAGCGCAGCAGTTTGGGCAGCCACTCAGGATACCTGCTCGGGACAGCTGAAAAACAAATGAATGTGTTAATATCTGTCCACGTACTACGATAAAATTCAAGACTTTCATCACCCGCACCACACAATGCAATGAAAACAAAGAAAAACATTCCATGCCTTACATACTTTACCAAGATCTCACTCGCACAGTTTAGTGATATTTTTCTTTATTAATGCATACCAAAGACAACTAGCGCGTGATATCAACTTGTGAAGATTAACTGTTGAATGTCTCAAAAAACTCACGATACCACCTTTGCATGACACCACACAAGGAGATCTTTGGTGTCGATTACTCCGGACTTGACTTCCAGCAGACAACTGCTCGAGACAGCGGCTTGGGCGGCCGCTCTGCGCAGAAGCACGGGCAGTTCCTCAGCGCAACAGCCCAGCGCAGCAGTTTGGGCAGCCACTCAGGATACCTGCTCGGGACAGCTGAAAAACAAATGAATGTGTTAATATCTGTCCACGTACTACGATAAAATTCAAGACTTTCATCACCCGCACCACACAATGCAATGAAAACAATGAAAAACATTTTATGCCTTACATACTTTACCAAGATCTCACTAGCACAGTTTAGTGATATGTTTTTTATTAATGCATACCAAAGACAACTAGCGCGTGATATAAATTTGTGAAGATTAACTGTCGAATGTCTCAAAAAACTCACGATACCACCTTTGCATGACACCATACAAGGTAATATTTGGTGTCGAATACTCCAGACTTGACTTGCAGCAGACAACTGCTCGGAACAGCGGCTTAGGAGGCCGCTCAGCGCAGAAGCACGGGCAGTTGCTCAGCGCAGCAGCCCAGCGCAGCAGTTTGGGCAGCCGCTCAGGATACCTGCTCGAGACAGCTGAAAAACAAATGAATGTGTTAATATCTGTCGACGTACAACGATAAAATTCTGGACTTCCATCACCCCCACCACACTATGCAATGAAAACAAAGAAAAACATTCCATGCCTTAAATACTTAGCCGAGATCTCACTCGCACAGTTTAGTGATATTTTTTTTTATTAATGCATACCAAAGACAACTAGCACGTGATATCAATTTGTGAAGATTAACTGTCGAATGTCTTAAAAAACTCACGATACCACCTTTGCATTGTCATGTGTGGTGTCCCACACAAGGTAATCTTTGGTGTCGATTACTCCGGACTTGACTTCCAGCAGACAACTGCTCGGGACATTGGCTAAGGCGGCCGCTCAGCGCAGAAGCACGGGCAGTTGCTCAGCGCAGCAGTTTGGGCAGCCGCTCAGGATACCTGCTCGGGACAGCTGAAAAACAAATGAATGTGTTAATATCTGTCCACGTACTACGATAAAATTCAGGACTTCCATCACCCGCACCACACAATGCAATGAAAAAAAGGAAACACATTCCATGCCTTACATACTTTACCAAGATCTCACTCGCACAGTCTAGTGATATTTTTTTTATTAATGCATACCAAAGACAACTAGCACGTGATATCAATTTGTGAAGATTAACTGTCGAATGTCTCAAAATACTCACGATACCACCTTTGCATGACACCACACAAGGAGATCTTTGGTGTCGATTATTCCGGACTTGACTTCCAGCAGACAACTGCTCGGGACAGCGGCTTGGGCGGCCGCTCAGCGCAGAAGCACGGGCAGTTCCTCAGCGCAACAGCCCAGCGCAGCAGTTTGGGCAGCCGCTCAGGATACCTCCTCGGGACAGCTGAAAAACAAATGAATGTGTTAATATCTGTCCACGTACTACAATAAAATTCTGGACTTCCATCACCCCCACCACACTATGCAATGAAAACAAAGAAAAACATTCCATGCCTTACATACTTTACCAAGATCTCACTCGCACAGTTTAGTGATATTTTTCTTAACTAATGCATACCAAAGACAACTAGCGCGAAATATCAAATTGTGAAGATTAACTGTCGAATGTCTCAACAATCTCACGATACCATGATACCACCTCTGCCTGACACCACACAAGGAAATCGTTAGTGTCGATTACTCCGGACTTGACTTCCAGCAGACAACTGCTCGGGACATTGGCTAAGGCGGCCGCTCAGCGCAGAAGCACGGGCAGTTCCTCAGCGCAACAGCCCAGCGCAGCAGTTTGGGCAGCCGCTCAGGATACCTCCTCGGGACAGCTGAAAAACAAATGAATGTGTTAATATCTGTCCACGTACTACGATAAAATTCTGGACTTCCATCACCCCCACCACAAAATGCAATGAAAACAAAGAAAAACATTCCATGCCTTACATAGTTTACCAAGATCTCACTAGCACAGTTAAGTGATATTTTTTTATTAATGCATACCAAAGACAACTAGCGGGTGATATCAATTTGTGAAGATTAACTGTCGAATGTCTCAAAATACTCACGATACCACCTTTGCATGACACCACACAAGGAGATCTTTGGTGTCGATTATTCCGGACTTGACTTCCAGCAGACAACTGCTCGAGACAGCGGCTTGGGCGGCCGCTCAGCGCAGAAGCACGGGCAGTTCCTCAGCGCAACAGCCCAGCGCAGCAGTTTGGGCAGCCACTCAGGATACCTGCTCGAGACAGCTGAAAAACAAATGAATGTGTTAATATCTGTCCACGTACTACGATAAAATTCAAGACTTTCATCACCCGCACCACAAAATGCAATGAAAACAAAGAAAAACATTTCATGCCTTACATAGTTTACCAAGATCTCACTAGCACAGTTTAGTGATATTTTTTTTATTAATGCATACCAAAGACAACTAGCGGGTGATATCAATTTGTGAAGATTAACTGACGAATGTCTCAAAAAACTCACGATACCACCTTTGCATGACACCATACAAGGTAATATTTGGTGTCGATTACTCCAGACTTGACTTCCAGCAGACAACTGCTCGCAACAGCGGCTTAGGAGGCCGCTCAGCGCAGAAGCACGGGCAGTTGCTCAGCGCAGCAGCCCAGCGCAGCAGTTTGGGCAGCCGCTCAGGATACCTGCTCGGGACAGCTGAAAAACAAATGAATGTGTTAATATCTGTCGACGTACAACGATAAAATTCTGGACTTCCATCACCCCCACCACACTATGCAATGAAAACAAAGAAAAACATTCCATGCCTTAAATACTTTGCCGAGATCTCACTCGCACAGTTTAGTGATATTTTTTTTTATTAATGCATACCAAAGACAACTAGCACGTGATATCAATTTGTGAAGATTAACTGTCGAATGTCTTAAAAAACTCACGATACCACCTTTGCATTGTCATGTGTGGTGTCCCACATAAGGTAATCTTTGGTGTCGATTACTCCGGACTTGACTTCCAGCAGACAACTGCTCGGGACATTGGCTTAGGCGGCCGCTCAGCGCAGAAGCACGGGCAGTTGCTCAGCGCAGCAGTTTGGGCAGCCGCTCAGGATACCTGCTCGGGACAGCTGAAAAACAAATGAATGTGTTATTATCTGTCGACGTACAACGATAAAATTCTGGACTTCCATCACCCCCACCACACTATGCAATGAAAACAAAGGAACACATTTCATGCCTTAAATACTTTGCCGAGATCTCACTCGCACAGTTTAGTAATATTTTTCTTTATTAATGCATACCAAAGACAACTAGCGCGAAATATCAATTTGTGAAGATTAACTGTCGAATGTCTCAACTATCTCAAGATACCATGATACCACCTTTGCCTGACACCACACAAGGAAATCTTTAGTGTCGATTACTCCGGACTTGACTTCCAGCAGACAACTGCTCGGGACAGCGGCTTGGGCGACCGCTCAGCGCAGAAGCACGGGCAGTTGCTCAGCGCAACAGCCCAGCGCAGCAGTTTGGGCAGCCGCTCAGGATTCCTGCTCGGAACAGCTGAAAAACAAATGAATGTGTTAATATCTGTCCACGTACTACGATAAAATTCAGGACTTACATCACCCGCACCAAACAATGCAATGAAAACAAAGAACACATTCCATGCCTTACATACTTTACCAAGATCTAACTCGCACAATTCAGTGATATTTTTTTTAATCATGCATACCAAAGACATCTAGAGCGTGATATCAATTTGTGAAGATTAACTGTCAAATGTCACAAAAAACTCACGATACCACCTTTGCATGACACCACACAAGGTAATCTTTGGTGTCGATTACTCCAGACTTGACTTCCAGCAGACTACTGCTCGGGACAGCGGCTTGGGCGGCCGCTCAGCGCAGAAGCACGGGCAGTTGCTCAGCGCAGCAGCCCAGCGCAGCAGTGTGGGCAGCCGCTCGAGATACCTGCTCGGTACAGCTGAAAAACAAATGAATGTGTTAACATATGTCGACGTACTACGATAAAATTCTGGACTTCCATCACCCGTACCACACTATGCAATGAAAACAAAGAATAACATTCCATGCCTTAAACAAAGAATAACATTCCATGCCTTAAATACTTTGCCGAGATCTCACTCGCACAGTTTAGTAATATTTTTCTTTATTAATGCATACCAAAGACAACTAGCGCGTGATATCAATTTGTGAAGATTAACTGTCGAATGTCTCAAAAAACTCACGATACCACCTTTGCATGACACCATACAAGGTAATCTTTGGTGTCGATTACTCCGGACTTGACTTCCAGCAGACAACTGCTCGGGACAGCGGCTTAGGCGGCCGCTCAGCGCAGAAGCACGGGCAGTTGCTCAGCGCAGCAGCCCAGCGCAGCAGTTTGGGCAGCCGCTCAGGATACCTGCTCGGGACAGCTGAAAAACAAATGAATGTGTTAATATCTGTCGACGTACTACGATAAAATTCTGGACTTCCATCACCCGCACCACACAATGCAATGAAAACAAAGAAAAACATTCCATGCCTTACATACTTTACCAAGATCTCACTCGCACAGTTTAGTGATATTTTTCTTTATTAATGCATACCAAAGACAACTAGCGCGTGATATCAACTTGTGAAGATTAACTGTTGAATGTCTCAAAAAACTCACGATACCACCTTTGCATGACACCACACAAGGAGATCTTTGGTGTCGATTACTCCGGACTTGACTTCCAGCAGACAACTGCTCGAGACAGCGGCTTGGGCGGCCGCTCTGCGCAGAAGCACGGGCAGTTCCTCAGCGCAACAGCCCAGCGCAGCAGTTTGGGCAGCCACTCAGGATACCTGCTCGGGACAGCTGAAAAACAAATGAATGTGTTAATATCTGTCGACGTACAACGATAAAATTCTGGACTTCCATCACCCCCACCACACTATGCAATGAAAACAAAGAAAAACATTCCATGCCTTAAATACTTAGCCGAGATCTCACTCGCACAGTTTAGTGATATGTTTTTTATTAATGCATACCAAAGACAACTAGCGCGTGATATCAACTTGTGAAGATTAACTGTTGAATGTCTCAAAAAACTCACGATACCACCTTTGCATGACACCACACAAGGAGATCTTTGGTGTCGATTACTCCGGACTTGACTTCCAGCAGACAACTGCTCGAGACAGCGGCTTGGGCGGCCGCTCTGCGCAGAAGCACGGGCAGTTCCTCAGCGCAACAGCCCAGCGCAGCAGTTTGGGCAGCCACTCAGGATACCTGCTCGGGACAGCTGAAAAACAAATGAATGTGTTAATATCTGTCCACGTACTACGATAAAATTCAAGACTTTCATCACCCGCACCACACAATGCAATGAAAACAAAGAAAAACATTCCATGCCTTACATACTTTACCAAGATCTCACTCGCACAGTTTAGTGATATTTTTCTTTATTAATGCATACCAAAGACAACTAGCGCGTGATATCAACTTGTGAAGATTAACTGTTGAATGTCTCAAAAAACTCACGATACCACCTTTGCATGACACCACACAAGGAGATCTTTGGTGTCGATTACTCCGGACTTGACTTCCAGCAGACAACTGCTCGAGACAGCGGCTTGGGCGGCCGCTCTGCGCAGAAGCACGGGCAGTTCCTCAGCGCAACAGCCCAGCGCAGCAGTTTGGGCAGCCACTCAGGATACCTGCTCGGGACAGCTGAAAAACAAATGAATGTGTTAATATCTGTCCACGTACTACGATAAAATTCAAGACTTTCATCACCCGCACCACACAATGCAATGAAAACAATGAAAAACATTTTATGCCTTACATACTTTACCAAGATCTCACTAGCACAGTTTAGTGATATGTTTTTTATTAATGCATACCAAAGACAACTAGCGCGTGATATAAATTTGTGAAGATTAACTGTCGAATGTCTCAAAAAACTCACGATACCACCTTTGCATGACACCATACAAGGTAATATTTGGTGTCGAATACTCCAGACTTGACTTGCAGCAGACAACTGCTCGGAACAGCGGCTTAGGAGGCCGCTCAGCGCAGAAGCACGGGCAGTTGCTCAGCGCAGCAGCCCAGCGCAGCAGTTTGGGCAGCCGCTCAGGATACCTGCTCGAGACAGCTGAAAAACAAATGAATGTGTTAATATCTGTCGACGTACAACGATAAAATTCTGGACTTCCATCACCCCCACCACACTATGCAATGAAAACAAAGAAAAACATTCCATGCCTTAAATACTTAGCCGAGATCTCACTCGCACAGTTTAGTGATATTTTTTTTTATTAATGCATACCAAAGACAACTAGCACGTGATATCAATTTGTGAAGATTAACTGTCGAATGTCTTAAAAAACTCACGATACCACCTTTGCATTGTCATGTGTGGTGTCCCACACAAGGTAATCTTTGGTGTCGATTACTCCGGACTTGACTTCCAGCAGACAACTGCTCGGGACATTGGCTAAGGCGGCCGCTCAGCGCAGAAGCACGGGCAGTTGCTCAGCGCAGCAGTTTGGGCAGCCGCTCAGGATACCTGCTCGGGACAGCTGAAAAACAAATGAATGTGTTAATATCTGTCCACGTACTACGATAAAATTCAGGACTTCCATCACCCGCACCACACAATGCAATGAAAAAAAGGAAACACATTCCATGCCTTACATACTTTACCAAGATCTCACTCGCACAGTCTAGTGATATTTTTTTTATTAATGCATACCAAAGACAACTAGCACGTGATATCAATTTGTGAAGATTAACTGTCGAATGTCTCAAAATACTCACGATACCACCTTTGCATGACACCACACAAGGAGATCTTTGATGTCGATTATTCCGGACTTGACTTCCAGCAGACAACTGCTCGGGACAGCGGCTTGGGCGGCCGCTCAGCGCAGAAGCACGGGCAGTTCCTCAGCGCAACAGCCCAGCGCAGCAGTTTGGGCAGCCGCTCAGGATACCTCCTCGGGACAGCTGAAAAACAAATGAATGTGTTAATATCTGTCCACGTACTACAATAAAATTCTGGACTTCCATCACCCCCACCACACTATGCAATGAAAACAAAGAAAAACATTCCATGCCTTACATACTTTACCAAGATCTCACTCGCACAGTTTAGTGATATTTTTCTTAACTAATGCATACCAAAGACAACTAGCGCGAAATATCAAATTGTGAAGATTAACTGTCGAATGTCTCAACAATCTCACGATACCATGATACCACCTCTGCCTGACACCACACAAGGAAATCGTTAGTGTCGATTACTCCGGACTTGACTTCCAGCAGACAACTGCTCGGGACATTGGCTAAGGCGGCCGCTCAGCGCAGAAGCACGGGCAGTTCCTCAGCGCAACAGCCCAGCGCAGCAGTTTGGGCAGCCGCTCAGGATACCTCCTCGGGACAGCTGAAAAACAAATGAATGTGTTAATATCTGTCCACGTACTACGATAAAATTCTGGACTTCCATCACCCCCACCACAAAATGCAATGAAAACAAAGAACACATTCCATGCCTTACATACTTTACCAAGATCTAACTCGCACAATTCAGTGATATTTTTTTTAATCATGCATACCAAAGACATCTAGAGCGTGATATCAATTTGTGAAGATTAACTGTCAAATGTCACAAAAAACTCACGATACCACCTTTGCATGACACCACACAAGGTAATCTTTGGTGTCGATTACTCCAGACTTGACTTCCAGCAGACTACTGCTCGGGACAGCGGCTTGGGCGGCCGCTCAGCGCAGAAGCACGGGCAGTTGCTCAGCGCAGCAGCCCAGCGCAGCAGTGTGGGCAGCCGCTCGAGATACCTGCTCGGTACAGCTGAAAAACAAATGAATGTGTTAACATATGTCGACGTACTACGATAAAATTTTGGACTTCCATCACCCGTACCACACTATGCAATGAAAACAAAGAATAACATTCCATGCCTTAAACAAAGAATAACATTCCATGCCTTAAATACTTTGCCGAGATCTCACTCGCACAGTTTAGTAATATTTTTCTTTATTAATGCATACCAAAGACAACTAGCGCGTGATATCAATTTGTGAAGATTAACTGTCGAATGTCTCAAAAAACTCACGATACCACCTTTGCATGACACCATACAAGGTAATCTTTGGTGTCGATTACTCCAGACTTGACTTCCAGCAGACAACTGCTCGGGACAGCGGCTTGGGCGGCCGCTCAGCGCAGAAGCACGGGCAGTTGCTCAGCGCAACAGCCCAGCGCAACAGCCCAGCGCAGCAGTTTGGGCAGCCGTTCAGGATACCTGCTCGGGACGGCTGAAAAACAAATGAATGTGTTAATATCTGTCGACGTTCTACGATAAAATTCGGGACTTCCATCACCCCCACTACACTATGCAATGATAACAAAGAAAAACATTCCATGCCTTAAATACTTTGCCGAGATCTCACTCGCACAGTTTAGTGATTTTTTATTTTATTAATGCATACCAAAGGCAAGTGATATCAATTTGTGAAGATTAACTGTCGAATGTCTTAAAAAACTCACGATACCACCTTTGCATTGTCATGTGTGGTGTCCCACACAAGGTAATCTTTGGTGTCGATTACTCCGGACTTGACTTCCAGCAGACAACTGCTCGGGACAGCGGCTTGGGCGGCCGCTCAGCGCAGAAGCACAGGCAGTTCCTCAGCGCAGCAGCCCAGCGCAGCAGTTTGGGCAGCCGCTCAGGATACCTGCTCGGGACAGCTGAAAAACAAATGAATGTGTTATTATCTGTCGACGTACAACGATAAAATTCTGGACTTCCATCACCCCCACCACACTATGCAATGAAAACAAAGGAACACATTTCATGCCTTAAATACTTTGCCGAGATCTCACTCGCACAGTTTAGTAATATTTTTCTTTATTAATGCATATAAAAAGACAACTAGCGCGTGATATCAATTTGTGAAGATTAACTGTCGAATGTCTCAACAAACTTACGATACCACCTTTGCATACACCACACAAGGTAATCTTTGGTGTCGATTACTCCGGAATTGATTTCCAGCAGACAACTGCTCGGGACAGCGGCTTGGGCGGCCGCTCAGCGCAGAAGCACGGGCAGTTGCTCAGGGCAGCAGCCCAGCGCAGCAGTTTGGGCAGCCGCTCAGTATACCTGCTCGGGACAGCTGAAAAACAAATGAATGTGTTAATATCTGTCGACGTACTACGATAAAATTCTGTACTTCCATCACCCGCACCACACAATGCAATGAAAACAAAGAAAACATTCCATGCCTTACATACTTTACCAAGATCTCACTCGCACAGTTTAGTGATATTTTTCTTTATTAATGCATACCAAAGACAACTAGCGCGTGATAACAATTTGTGAAGATTAACTGTCGAATGTCTCAAAATACTCACGATACCACCTTTGCATGACACCATACAAGGTAATCTTTGGTGTCGATTACTCCAGACTTGACTTCCAGCAGACAACTGCTCGGAACAGCGGCTTAGGCGGCCGCTCAGCGCAGAAGCACGGGCAGTTGCTCAGCGCAACAGCCCAGCGCAGCAGTTTGGGCAGCCGCTCAGGATACCTGCTCGGGACAGCTGAAAAACAAATGAATGTGTTAATATCTGTCGACGTACAACGATAAAATTCTGGACTTCCATCACCCCCACCACACTATGCAATGAAAACAAAGGAACACATTCCATGCCTTAAATACTTTGCCGAGATCTCACTCGCACAGTTTAGTGATATTTTTCTTTATTAATGCATACCAAAGAAAACTAGCGCGAAATATCAATTTGTGAAGATTAACTGTCGAATGTCTCAACTATCTCAAGATACCATGATACCACCTTTGCCTGACACCACACAAGGAAATCTTTAGTGTCGATTACTCCGGACTTGACTTCCAGCAGACAACTGCTCGGGACAGCGGCTTGGGCGGCCGCTCAGCGCAGAAGCACGGGCAGTTGCTCAGCGCAACAGCCCAGCGCAGCAGTTTGGGCAGCCGCTCAGGATTCCTGCTCGGAACAGCTGAAAAACAAATGAATGTGTTAATATCTGTCCACGTACTACGATAAAATTCAGGACTTACATCACCCGCACCACACAATGCAATGAAAACAAAGAAATCATTCCATGCCTTACATACTTTACCAAGATCTAACTCGCACAATTTAGTGATATTTTTTTTAATCATGCATACCAAAGACATCTAGCGCGTGATATCAATTTGTGAAGATTAACTGTCGAATGTCACAAAAAACTCACGATACCACCTTTGCATGACACCACACAAGGTAATCTTTGGTGTCGATTACTCCAGACTTGACTTCCAGCAGACAACTGCTCGGGACAGCGGCTTGGGCGGCCGCTCAGCGCAGAAGCACGGGCAGTTGCTCAGCGCAGCAGCCCAGCGCAGCAGTTTGGGCAGCCGCTCGAGATACCTGCTCGGTACAGCTGAAAAACAAATTAATGTGTTAACATATGTCGACGTACTACGATAAAATTCTGGACTTCCATCACCCGCACCACACTATGCAATGAAAACAAAGAGTAACATTCCATGCCTTAAACAAAGAATAACATTCCATGCCTTAAATACTTTGCCGAGATCTCACTCGCACAGTTTAGTGATATTTTTCTTTATTAATGCATACCAAAGACAACTAGCGCAAAATATCAATTTGTGAAGATTAACTGTCGAATGTCTCAACTATCTCAAGATACCATGATACCACCTTTGGCTGACACCACACAAGGAAATCTTTAGTGTCGATTACTCCGGACTTGACTTCCAGCAGACAACTGCTCGGGACAGCGGCTTAGGCGGCCGCTCAGCGCAGAAGCACGGGCAGTTGCTCAGCGCAGCAGCCCAGCGCAGCAGTTTGGGCAGCCGCTCAGGATACCTGCTCGGGACAGCTGAAAAACAAATGAATGTGTTAATATCTGTCGACGTACTACGATAAAATTCTGGACTTCCATCACCCGCACCACACAATGCAATGAAAACAAAGAAAAACATTCCATGCCTTACATACTTTACCAAGATCTCACTCGCACAGTTTAGTGATATTTTTCTTTATTAATGCATACCAAAGACAACTAGCGCGTGATATCAACTTGTGAAGATTAACTGTTGAATGTCTCAACAAATTCACGATACCTTTGCATGAGACCACACAAGGTAATCTTTGGTGTCGATTACTCCGGACTTGACTTCCAGCAGACAACTGCTCGGGACAGCGGCTTAGGCGGCCGCTCAGCGCATAAGCACGGGAAGTTGCTCAGCGCAGCAGCCCAGCGCAGCAGTTTGGGCAGCCGCTCAGGATACCTCCTCGGGACAGCTGAAAAACAAATGAATGTGTTAATATCTGTCCACGTACTACGATAAAATTCAGGACTTCCATCACCCGCACCACACAATGCAATGAAAACAAAGAAAAACATTCCATGCCTTACATACTTTACCAAGATCTCACTTGCACAGTTTTGTGATATTTTTTTTATTAATGCATACCAAAGACAACTAGCGCGTGATAACAATTTGTGAAGATTAACTGTCGAATGTCTCAAAATACTCACGATACCACCTTTGCATGACACCATACAAGGTAATCTTTGGTGTCGATTACTCCAGACTTGACTTCCAGCAGACAACTGCTCGGAACAGCGGCTTAGGCGGCCGCTCAGCGCAGAAGCACGGGCAGTTGCTCAGCGCAGCAGCCCAGCGCAGCAGTTTGGGCAGCCGCTCAGGATACCTGCTCGGGACAGCTGAAAAACAAATGAATGTGTTAATATCTGTCGACGTACAACGATAAAATTCTGGACTTCCATCACCCCCACCACACTATGCAATGAAAACAAAGGAACACATTCCATGCCTTAAATACTTTGCCGAGATCTCACTCGCACAGTTTAGTGATATTTTTCTTTATTAATGCATACCAAAGAAAACTAGCGCGAAATATCAATTTGTGAAGATTAACTGTCGAATGTCTCAACTATCTCAAGATACCATGATACCACCTTTGCCTGACACCACACAAGGAAATCTTTAGTGTCGATTACTCCGGACTTGACTTCCAGCAGACAACTGCTCGGGACAGCGGCTTGGGCGGCCGCTCAGCGCAGAAGCACGGGCAGTTGCTCAGCGCAACAGCCCAGCGCAGCAGTTTGGGCAGCCGCTCAGGATTCCTGCTCGGAACAGCTGAAAAACAAATGAATGTGTTAATATCTGTCGACGTACTACGATAAAATTCTGGACTTCCATCACCCGCACCACACAATGCAATGAAAACAAAGAAAAACATTCCATGCCTTACATACTTTACCAAGATCTCACTCGCACAGTTTAGTGATATTTTTCTTTATTAATGCATACCAAAGACAACTAGCGCGTGATATCAACTTGTGAAGATTAACTGTTGAATGTCTCAACAAATTCACGATACCTTTGCATGACACCACACAAGGTAATCTTTGGTGTCGATTACTCCGGACTTGACTTCCAGCAGACAACTGCTCGGGACAGCGGCTTGGGCGGCCGCTCAGCGCATATACAAAATCACGACAAGGATTGACGTCACCACAATAACGAACTCTGAGATGTTGACTCGTCGACGGTTAAAGGCAGAGTGAGCCACGACCGCTCTGCGCGCCGCCTTTTATACTTTTCGGTCTACTAGGCTATTTTCGTCTCTCTATATATATATATATATATATATTGTTGCTAACAATATATATATATATATATATCGGCGCGGATACAATAATCAGCCAATAATAATTAGTATATAACAATTAGATTTGTTAAATTGATTTATTTGAATTGATTTATAAAACATAGATTCATACTTTTGAAATTGTTTACAGCTAAATTATTCCAATTAAAATTAATAATTTAATTATTCTCAAAATAATTTATTACGATGTTCAATTAATTATAAAACATGCCATCACTTTGTATTGCAATCTTAATGTTTTAAACGACCACGTGCAAAAATAGGATTTCATCCGGTCCTTTACAAAGGCATAAGTGGGGCTGTAGCCAACACTTCGAGGCCTGTTTGGTATTAAAAAAACAAAGTAGTTTAAAAACAGAAACATTTTGGATAGATAGTTACATGGTAACCTACGAGTACATTACAAATAAAATTTGAAAAATTTAATATCGACTTCCATTCTATTCATTTATTGGAGTATATCTCTCTAAAACTACTAGACCAAATTCGTAGAAATTTAAATGACCACACGAAGGACCAGCTTTCAAACAAAAAAATTGAAAATTGGTTCACCCAGTCGAAAGTCATGAAGTAACAAACATAAAAATAATAATACAGTCTCACTGACTACCTCCTCCTTTTTTTGGAAGTCTGTAGAAAATGGCTATTGATTGAAATCTAATGATTAGTGATAAGGGAGATAATGGGCTATAGACGAGACTACGGCACCTGTCAATTTCAGTCTCATCTTAAAATATTTAGGTTACTTGCCACCCACTAAATGGGCATTTGTTACCATTGATGATGGCTCTTATGGGGATAAGAGCCATCATCAATAGTAACAAAAGGGGCAACGTTGGCGTGGATGGCAAAAGGGTGTCGAGAGGTTTGCTGCGGTTTCACTAGAACGCTACTACCGGAGTCATGCCCTGTAACATTTCCACCCTTGGAACTTTTTGTTACTTGCTCTTGCGTCTCCACCCCCAGACGGCCAATTAAAGCAAGCCGGGGTCAGGGGTCTCATTTAGCCCCAGGGAAAATCAGGGTCTACGGTGTCACAGTATAAAGATGCAACAGTATGGAAACTAAGCCTAGTTGATCAAATAATTATCTATGCCCCATTGAAGCCATAGGGTTCTCACTTTTAATGTTTTAAAGTATTGTTTTTTTTAAAATAAAACATTCGTTGTTCTGCTGTAGACATTAAATCTAGTTAATTTCGTTTCGTTTTCTGGCGTCGGTTAATCTTGATAGTTTAAAATACGGAAAAATGTTTAGTATTGACACACAACTACTTGTAGATCTTAGGATTTTTTTTAGGTTTACTACACTAACATATAATTATGGCATAACCTTTTACAAGTTTTGGCGGGAGCGTACGTGAGTCTCGGTTTGGCGCGTGGTAGGCGCTGCAGGTGGCGTGGGTGCAGTGCTCATGAACTCTGTTTTCGGGTGTTTGTCACGCATTTTCAGACTGAACCGTACTGCGTTTCAACCTCAGAAATGCGTTTGATACCTTGTAATTAAAAAAACATTACATAAAAAATACTTTTATTCTTCATAAATTACAAATTATAGACTCCAAAAAAAGTTGATAATTTCGCCCAGCCGCCATCTTCGATTTCAGTTTTGTTAGCACTATCTGCATCAACGCCCTCGAAAATCATAAAAACTACACCCAGTACGATATAGTTCACAATAATATAATAATCTATTGCAGCCGCGATCTGAGATTTGTATTTTGTGTTATGTTTTACGAATTTATTAAGTTTTATGATCGATCATACAAAAACACTATTACAATTTTAAAACACATAGCAGTCAGTCAAGTGTGACATTTCATATTTTAGATCATATAAAAAAGGTTATGATGTAAAAATAGTTTGTAACACTCACTACTGACTGCACCGCGAGAACCGCTTAGGGGTCTCGTCGATGCGCATGTTTATGTCACTGGGCCGTTTCAAACGATTGAAGGTAGTTTCCGTACTGTTCTATATATCTACTGTGACGGTGTCGCCACTCACCGACGGCTCGCCACAAAGCCCCTGCGGTATTATTATTTCTTTTTTTTCTCGTATTTTATCCAGTTTTTACAAAGACATAAGTGGGGTCAATGTAGTACCTACATAAACAGCATTTGAAATGAAGGTGAAATGGTATAGCTATTGCTAAAATTAGTAACATAGTAGGGCTATAGATATGAACTCTTAAATCATAAAAGAAATGGCTATTGATGAGACTAGTTTCAGTCTCATTTTAAAATATTATTATATATATATATATTTTGACAGGCCTGTTGGTCTAGTGGTTAGTGACCCTGACTGCTATGCCGGAGGTCGTGGGTTCGATTCTCACCCGGGACAAATGTTTGTGTAATGAGCACGATCATTTGTTCTGTGTCTGGGTGTAATTTATCTATAATATTTATGTATTTAGAAATACATAAGTATGTTTATCAGTTGTCTAGTACCCATAACACAAGCTCTGCTTAGCTTGGGACTAGATGGCGTTGTGTGATAGTTGTGGAATATTTATTTATTTATATGTATATATATATATATATATATATACATATAAATAAATGCTATATATAAATGAATGCTACATGAAAATAAACAATACATTACACAATTACCTACGCAGTCTATCTCTCATCTAACTACACAACTTTAATTTATTTTAATCACACCTATCCTCGCATACACTATTTTTCACAGATATACCTGTGATTATGTTATATTATTTATGTATTGCTTCAAATTTTTTTAATTATTGTTTAGTATTTAAGTATTATTCCTTTTGTACAAAGTCAGCATACATTCTATAATTATTATAACCTTTTAAAAAATTATAAAATCCATGTAAAGATCATTGGAGTAATTATAAAGGAAGGGACTAAATCTCACGACACAGGCCATCCTAGTGTGGGATTCAGTGATCATCACCCAACTTACGAGTACTATATTATAATATATAAGCCAAAAGATGTAATCTATTTTGTAAGTAATTAGCATAAGTTTTATTTCCTAATAAACGTTTCCTAGTTTCCTAATTAATTTCCTAATATATATTTAGGGGGCCAATAAAAGGCCCCACAAGGGCCACCATCAATGGTGACAAAAGGGGCAACATTAGTGTGGATGGCTAAAGGGTGTCGAGAGGTGTGCTGCGGTTTCACTAGAGCACTACTACCGGCGTTATGCCCTTTAACACTTCCACCCTTGGAGCTTTTCGTTACTTACTTTAGTATTATTATCCTTTCTAAACCAAAACAACTTTACCTGCGTGGGTACGGGTAAAAGATGGATCACCAATAGACATTTAGATCACCACATGTCAACATTTTTAGGTATGCAAAAATAATTATGCTTACCTATTGTGAAACTACCAATAGTAATTATAAAGACTCAAACTTTAGATTTGGTTTACTATTAAAGTTGTTCGAGGTATAATTGACAATCTTTATTGTGTTATCCTCTAGCAATAACGATGTTTCATCTTCTTAGCATTTGCTGAGTCATTCCACTCGTACCTGTATAGGTATGTATACCATATTCCCGCTATCCGCGTGCATAAAGATGCGTTCTAAGCGGCCTGTAAGGAAGAATCCGCCGATTGGAACACATTGAATTATGTAACCTAAAAATTTTAATTGAATTTTAAAGTAAATTTATTGTTATTTAGCATAGAATTAGTTAATTATAGTTAAGAAATATAACATAGTGTTCGTATAGTAGTGCGGGTTCATCGGCCAGTAAATTTGTGTCGTATTTATACAACCTGGACTTGACGTTTGGATTGGAAACAGCTGTTACGAAAAACGACAGACTTAAATGTTGGATTCCTAAGCCAGCTTTTCCCGGGGAGTATTTGTGTTCAATATTTATCTAGGTACTCACATCACAGGACCATGACACAGGACTCACTTTAGTGAGCAACGTCGAGATACACACAAGGTCCAGTTTGGCCTCACTTTGTTTGACTAATTAGTGGAAGCAAAGTTGATGGCGAAACATTGACCACATACAACACCACACTACAATTCATATAAGTTCAGACTCAAAGTTCCAAGGTGTAGCTGTTACATACAGTTTGAGAACAAAACACTAGTGCTTTGAATATACTTAAACACAATTTATATATTTTTAACAGATTGGCGGAGGATAGACAACAAAGATGCCTGTGATGACTAGAAAAGTCACAGCTAGAGATTTAGAAGAAAAGCTCAGAGTGACACTCGTAGAACTAAAAAAATATAAGGACCTGTCTGACAAATTACTACAAGAAAGAGAAGATAGTGAGATTGAAGTGAACAACATAGTGCAAAAGAACTCTGATCTAAAATGTGAACTAGCTGATCTACACACAAAGTTATCTGACTCGATTCATGTAAATGAACAGCTCAAAGACATTGTTGTATCATTCAAACAGTGTAGTGACACCTACGAGCAGGCCTTAAGCCGCATAACTGAGCTAGAATTTGATTTGAAAAGGCTTATCAAGAAATCCTAGTGTTAAAGTCTTCTAAATTCAATGAACGGACAGCTGACACTGTCAGTCTATACAATGAACTGATAGGTAGTGGCATTGAGTCTAGTGGCCCTCAACCGATGGCTCCCATAGACCTAACAAGTGATCACTCATTATGTAGTAATTCAAATTTTAAAAATCATAAAAAAAAAAAAATTTGAAAGTTAAAAAAATTATACGCAAATGCCAGAAAACACTCAAAAAACGCAATTATTTTCTCAAAAATGTAGATTTAATCAAAGAAAAGTTACTCTTAGAAGAAAAGCTGCAAAGCTGCACTGATGAATTGAAAATTACTAAGCGTTTGTATGATGATGACATTCTGAAGCTCCGCTCTGACCTGCTTGAGAAAGAAAAAATCTTTCAAGATATTTTTTCTGGCTACATATTAGCTCAAAACCATCTGAGTGAACATTATAAACAAGCAATTGGGCTGATGGACCTGGTTACTAGTAATGTGGAAAGTGTGAGAGACATTGAGAGGAATAGCCCAAGCTCTCACAGTCAGTCACTGTCTAGAGCTGGGTCTGATTCAATAGAAGCTTCAAATGATAAAATCATCTTATCAACGGACCAGGGGGAGGTTGAGAATGTCATAAGTCGAAATCATATTTAGAGAGTTCTGGTGTTCTCAGATGCGATTGGCAGAAATTTTGGATCACTATTAGGTAACTTGCAGCACTGTTCAGTAATAAATCACTGCATGGCTGAAGCCTCCTATGTTGAGATTGAAAAGAAAATCATGGCTTCTGAAATAGATAATACCAGAATAGGGGTTGTCTATCTAGGGCAAAGTTTAGGTATTGACAGAAAAGATATTATTACTAGAACTACCTCGCTTCTCAAACTTAATGCTTTTAAAATAACGCTAATATCTTTTCCATACTCGAATGTGCTAACAAAAAGACAGAATGAGCACATTCATTCATTAAATACATTAATGTATAATATGACATGTCGTCACAGTGACAAAATTTTATTTTTTGATTGTAATAATTTTATTACTAATTTTAAGCTGACCCGGGATAGGATGTACCTACCTAAGAGATATAGGAATTTAATTGCTACTTTAGTAGCATATAATATTAACGCAGTTATAGGAAATATAACGAAGTGTTCAAATGACATAACAGTACTAAGTACAAGTACTAATAATATAAATTGTTTAAACTTTTAAGTAAGACAAAAGAGAAACAATCTGATATGACATTGTATTATTAAAACATTATTAGTTTCTCTGGCAAAATACTTGACATTGAACTTCATTTAATAAATATCCTTTTGATGTGTTGTGCTTTACCGAAACATGGCTTAAAAAAGATATGATGTTATTTAATATAAGTAATTTCCAGGTGGCTAGCTCGTTCAACCGCACATCCGCTGAAGGAGGAGGCTGTATTATATTAATTAGAAACAATATCATGTTCAAAGAGCGGCATGACTTAGTCGGATGTGCGATAGAACGTGTCTGTGAGGTAGCTTGTGTAGAGGTGGAAAAGCATCTAGTGTTGTGTGTATATCGACCACCATATGGTAAAGAGAATAAATCAAATTTTCAAAATTTTATGGATACAATGGAATCAATTTTAAAGAAAATCTCTAAATGTAACAAACAAATCTATATCTGTGGTGACTTCAATATCGATCTATTAACAGATTCATCAGAAAAAACAAACCTAATTGCACTGTTTAAATCATTCCATTTGAATTATTTATTCTTTGAGCCCACTAGAATAACTGACCATTCAGCTACCTGCATAGACAATATTTATTCAAATTGTAAGGCTAAGGAAACTACAATTATGACCGGTGTTATGTCTGTTCACAAGGGCCTTGCGATAAAATTTAATGGCAATAAAAACATGAAAAAGATGATAATCGAACATAGGCCGTTAACAACTAGTAGGCTCGGAAAGCTTCAGCAAAATATTGAAGCAAAACTTTGCATTGCGAATCTTTCGGAAGATTATAACCTAACGATTATTATTATAGATTATTATCTTTAGTTAGTACCGAGATCAATGAAGTTTGTCCAAAGGTTAAAATGTGTACAACTGGGAAGTTAGTTTGGTGACTGGGCTACTCGAGGTATTCGAAAAAGTAGAGATACCATGTATGAGTTATATCATAAAAAAACTATGACATCTGATAAAGTTTTCCATAACTATGTCAAAACTTATTCAAAATTATTTAAGACTGTTTGTATGCGTGCTAAAGCTTTGTTTATTAGAGATAAAATTCGGAAATCGAATAACAAAATAAAAACAGTTTGGAAGACTATAAATACTGAGACCGGCAAAAATAAACCAAAAGACATGCATGTGTCCTTGTAATTAACAATCAGTCTGTCTCAGAACAAATAAATGTAGCAAATACTTTTGATAATTTCTTCTCTAATTTACCACTAGAAGTCACCAAGTCACTGAATTCTTGCCCCAATGCAGCAGAAGCTATTCTTAAAGCTAATTTCACGAACGAAGTACCTAGTGTTTCTTTTGAATATACTTCAACTGTCGAAATTATAAAAACATTCAAATGATTAAATATAAAGACTACTGAAGACTTATGGGGAATGTCAGTAAAAATTGTAGAGCCAATTATTAGTTTTATGGGTCCTATTTTGGCCCGCTTATTTAATCTTTGTATAGATAGAGGTACCTTTCCTAATTTAATGAAATATAGTAGAATCACTCCAATTTTTAAGGCTGGAGAGAAAACAGACCCCTCAAATTATAGACCAGTATCTGTACTACCAATTTTGAGTAAGATCTTTGAAAAAATTATGCTCAAACAACTTTTGGCGCACTTCAAAGAGCATTCAATACTGCACGAAAATCAGTTCGGCTTCCCGAAAACAAGATCAACTAAGGATGCCGGTGTGAAGTTAATGACGTATGTCTTAAAGGCTTGGGAGAGCTCACATGATGCTATTGGTGTTTTTTGTGATCTCTCTAAAGCATTTGATTGTGTGGAACACCGTATACTGATTCGAAAGCTTTTCCATTATGGTATTCGTGGAGCTGCGCTTGATGTCATCGAGTCATATTTATCTGACAGGATGCAAAAGGTTGGCATAAATGGTGTAACATCTTCAGGATCTATAATTAAAATGGGTGTTCCATAAGGGTCCATTTTAGGGCCTTTTTTGTTCTTAGTTTACATTAACGACTTGCCACTTATGGCCAAGGATCTTTGTGATATTGTTTTATTTGCGGATGACACATCTCTGATTTTTAAAGTAGATAGGAAAGATAGCACACTAATTCAAGTAAACAACGCTCTATCTAGTATCTCTAAATGGTTCTCAACTAATAATTTACTTCTGAATTCAAAAAAGACAAAATGTTTGAAGTTTTCTTTGCCTACTGTTCCATATTTGGAGTCCAACGTTACGCTTGATGGAGTTAAACTCGTAATGGACAAGGAAACAGTCTTCCTAGGTATTAAAATTGACGCAAAATTACAATGGGGTCCTCATATATATGCCCTGTCTGGGAGACTCAGTTCTGCTGCATATGCAGTACTTAAAATAAGAGAGCTAACAGATGCTTCTACGGCGCGGTTAGTGTATTTTGCATATTTCCACAGCGTAATGTCATATGGGATATTACTATGGGGTTCAGCGGCTGATATAGAGACCATATTTATCCTTCAGAAACGTGCTATTAGAGCTATATACGAAATGGGTCCCCGTGAATCTTTGAGAGATTTATTTAAAGAAATCAATATATTAACGTTGCCTTCCTTATATGTATTTGAATTTCTGTTTCACTAGTCAAATCAGAACCTTGAGCCGAAACTAATGGAGTGTTAAGTTCTTACTAGTACATAGTGGTGTAGTGCATCACCTGTGAACAATTATATGGATCCGAATACATCAGCGTCTTTACTTTTACATACTCATAATTGATTTATTTATTTCAGTGACTGCATGTTTGCATTAATGTCAATGCGGCACCTAACCATACGTTTATGCGAAACAACGTGTTTACTGAATACATTACTCGTATCTTAAAACATCCACCCTCGTCTATATTAAAAACAGGAAAAATTTGTTTGTTTGAATTGAATAAACTCCGGAACTACTAGACCGGATTGAAATATAATGTCACCTTTACAATCCTACATTAACCCTGATCATCAGCGGGTGGAACCGCGGAGGACAGCTAGTCGCAACAACAATTTTATCTCGAATAAAACCGCCGTTACATTTGCGCCAAAACGCACGTAAAAGTATGCCTCATTGTCACGTTCCGCCTGAGCCGAGCGTGCAAGCGAGAGCGCGGAACAAGCAATAGAGAGGCACGATCAGCCTAAGCATTCGGCTTGTCTTATGACGTTATCACGTACCAAATTTATAGACAACCATATTTTTTGTATATTTGTACGAATACCAAGATATTGTCTATGTTCGCACAGACTAACAACTTGTACAAAGACCACATTTTGCAATGTATGTTTTTTATGTACAAAACAAGAGCCGTGTTCTGCCAAGCATTTTCTATGAGATCCATTGAAAAAGGAAAGTACTACCAGTACATACAATAGATATAATTTTTATTCATAATTCAATGTGTTCCAATCGGCGGATTCTTCCTTACAGGCCGCTTAGAACGCATCTTTATGCACGCGGAGAGCGGGAATATGGTATACATACCTATACAGGTAAGAGTGGAATGACTCAGCAAATGCTAAGAAGATGAAATATCGTTATTACTAGAGGATAACACAATAAAGATTGTCAATTATACCTCGAACAACTTTAATAGTAAACCAAATCTAAAGTTTGAGTCTTTATAACTACTATTGGTAGTTTCACAATATGTAAGCATAATTATTTTTGCATACCTAAAAAGGTTGACATGTGGTGATCTAAATGTCTATTGGTGATCCATCTTTTACCCGTACCCACGCAGGTAAAGTTGTTTTGGTTTAGAAAGGATAATAATACTAAAGTAAGTAACGAAAAGCTCCAAGGGTGGAAGTGTTAAAGGGCATAACGCCGGTAGTAGTGCTCTAGTGAAACCGCAGCACACCTCTCGACACCCTTTAGCCATCCACACTAATGTTGCCCCTTTTGCCACCATTGATGGTGGCCCTTGTGGGGGCCCGTTTATTGGCCCCCTAAATATATATTAGGAAATTAATTAGGAAACTAGGAAACGTTTATTAGGAAATACAACTTATGCTAATTACTTACAAAATATATTACATCTTTTGGCTTATATATTATAATATAGTACTCGTAAGTTGGGTGATGATCACTGAATCCCACACAAGGATGGCATGTGTCGTGAGATTCAGTCCCTTCCTTTATAATTACTCCAATGATCTTTACATGGATTTTATAAATTTTTTAAAAGAAGGTTATAATAATTATAGAATGTATGCTGACTTTGTACAAAAGGAATAATACTTAAATACTAAACAATAATTTAAAAAATCTGAAGCAATACATAAATAATATAACATATCTCAGGTATATCTGTGCAAAAATAGTGTATGCGAGGATAGGTGTGATTAAAATAAATTAAAGTTGTGTAGTTAGGTGAGAGATAGACTGCGTAGATAATTGTATAATGTATTGTTTATTTTCGTTAAATGTAGCATTCAATATTATATATATGTATAATAATATTTTAAAATGAGACTGAAACTGGCAGGTACCGTAGTCTCGTCAATAAACATTTCTTTTATGATTTAAGAGTTCATATCTATAGCCCTACTATGTTACTAATTTTAGCGATAGGTATACCATTTCACCTTCATTTCAAATGCTGTTTATGTAGGTACTACATTGACCCCACTTATGTCTTTGTAAAAACTGGATAAAATACGAGAAAAAAAAGAAATAATAATACCGCAGGGGCGGCTTTGTGGCGAGCCGTCGGTGAGTGGCGACACCGTCACAGTAGATATATAGAACAGTACGGAAACTACCTTCAATCGTTTGAAACGGCCCAGTGACATAAACATGCGCATCTACGAGACCCCTAAGCGGTTCTCGCGGTGCAGTCAGTAGTGAGTGTTACAAACTATTTTTACATCTTAACCTTTTTTATATGATCTAAAATATGAAATGTCACACTTGACTGACTGCTATGTGTTTTAAAATTGTAATAGTGTTTTTGTATGATCGATCATAAAACTTAATAAATTCGTAAAACATAACACAAAATACAAATCTCAGATCGCGGCTGCAATAGATTATTATATTATTGTGAAATATATCGTACTGGGTGTAGTTTTTATGATTTTCGAGGGCGTTGATGCAGATAGTGCTAACAAAACTGAAATCGAAGATGGCGGCTGGGCGAAATTATCAACTTTTTTTGGAGTCTATAATTTGTAATTTATGAAGAATAAAAGTATTTTTTATGTAATGTTTTTTTAATTACAAGGTATCAAACGCATTTCTGAGGTTGAAACGCAGTACGGTTCAGTCCGAAAATGCGTGACAAACACCCGAAAACAGAGTTCATGAGCACTGCACCCGCGCCACCTGCAGCGCCTACCACGCACCCAACCGAGGCTCACGCTCCTAGGGATTAGTCATTTAAGAAGTCCTAAGTTATTGTAAAACGCATAATTCTGGTTTACTTAAATTGCTTGATAGGTATCAATGATATAAATGGATTGAGATTTAAAGGGTTGTTTAGTTAAATACATAGAAAACGCGTTATTGGTACACAAAATTAATATGAGAAGGTAAAATCTAGCAATTAAAACAAGGTCAAGGTACAAGGTCTGTATAGGCGGGGTTAGCACTAAAATAAATTGCTTCCGGAGAACTTAGTGTGCTGACAGGAATAAATCAATAAATGTAGTAGTTATACTGGATTAAGATTTATTAGACGATGGCAATTGAGGTGGGATTGAAAAAATAAAGTAGGATAAGTGTATTAACATTAAAATAATTTTGTAGAGAACATTAATTACTAGCTGCGGTTCGCGGTTTCACCCGCGTGGTGATGTATGTTATTGAGAATGGATCAAATATAGCGTAGGTATTTTACTGAGACATAATGTAGCTTTACATATTATTATACTCGTGAAATGATTGTTTAAATCGTAAAAGTAGATTCACGTGTACCCATAATCTAAAATGAAATAAACCCTCATATATCTTTCCTTTTACTATCAGAGTAGTAATAGTTATGTTGACGTCCTCTCTATGGAACTGGGGGGCGATTCAACTATATATACTATATAACTTAATACATTTATTGATTTATTCCCGTCAGCACACTAAGTCCTCTGGAAGCAATTTATTTATACAGACCTTGTACCTACTTGTTTTAATTGCTAGATTTTACCTACTCATATTAATTTTGTGTACCAATAACGCGTTTTCTATGTATTTAACTAAACAACCCCTTAAATCTCATATCCATTTATTTCATTGATACCTATCAAGCAATTTAAGTAAACCAGAATTATGCGTTTTACAATAACTTACGACTTCTTAAATGACTAATCCCTAACTTCCGACTAAATACTTATTTCACGATTGCAGACTCTATTTTTAAGGTTTCATGGAACGCGCGCGCAATTGACGTAACCTTCAATTTTAACTGAGCTAGTTTTTTTTTTATATATGTATCCTAAGAAATTTTGACTTGAACCTCACAAATACTAACTTCGCCGACACGTAATTACTCTTTCAAATAATCTGTTATAGAATAAAATAAACAATTTAGGTTTGATAACAATATTTAGATATTTATTCCATGTTTTTTTTTATTTTTTTTTTATTTAGGTAATTTCCTAGGTATTCAATTTTGATTTAAGATATTAAATGTCATTATCTTATATGAATACCTACTACTATATCTAAAAATTGATTTGTCATTTATAATGCTAACCCCGCGTTAATTTCAATTTACCATAAACATATTTTAATTTCAATAATAATTTATAACTATCCTATGACCCATTCTAGATATGTACCACACTCACATATACCTTCATACGAATATAATCCAATATGAACCTACCTTATTTGTTTATCACGGCAAAATTGAATTAGTACTAGTTGTGAATGCTTTAAGAAAGGTTCATTAAAATTACATTTTAGTTTATTAATCCAGGTATTTTACTCAGTAGAATAAAATAAACACATTTACTTATTGAAAACGATACATGTACTTTTACTTGTTCTAATCAAATATTCACAAAATATATCACGAATACTGAATATAGGAATAAAGTAAGCTATACGTAAACGTTACTAAATAGCGGATGCGTCTACTTTCGCGTAGGTACCTAATAGACGATCGTGTCAAGTAATACCTAGTACGATAAAACGAGAGCGATAACCTATACAACTGTTTATTTCAGATTGGCATATTATTCGGCTGATATCATCAAAGTGAAACAATTTTCATTTAAACAAAATTATATATGATTTATGTAAGTAAGATATATTAAGTCTGTTAAACTTTAAAACCTAACAAACCCCGAAATCACAGAACATTATCATGAGCGATTTATTATATCTCTCTCTATTTTCACACCGCATGTATTCGATATGTCATGACGCGTATTCACTAGTATATAGTTTGAATTGAATATCCTAAATCAGAGGCCATTGCATAATTTCGCTAAGATAAGATACGTACTATAAAACGCTATATCGATTGCCCTTTCCTATTTTCTTATTCAACAAAAATCCTTGATTTACTGAAATAAATTAACAGGTATTTGATTTAATTTAAATGTATTATTAATATAATGAGTGATTTAATTAATGTCAACAAAACAAGTACATTATTAAATCCCTTTTCCCTCTAAATATATACTTCACGCAAGCCTACAATTTTCTACATACTCTTGACACCGTTTACTAATATTTGAACTATGGCGGTTGGCTTCCGTTCACTTGGCAACCACTTTCATGTTATAAAAAGCCACCCCGCCATCTGTGAGCCGCCTAGGTAACTTCTACTCCAAGTTAACTTTTATAAAGCCACTACTTGAGTATTTATTTTGATACCATTCAACATTATTTATATCTCTTTCTAATTTTGAATTGATATTTTGTTTTAAGATTACATACACTAAGAACGAGTTTCATTCAGTAGCAGTAAATAAGTAGGTACAGAGTAATTTATTTTATGTATAAAATGAGATATCACCCCCCAGACCTTTTAACCTCACTAGTTTTATACAATAACCTCTCGTATACTATTGTTTTAATCCTTTAATTAAATATGGCCGGTGTAGTTAACTTATTTATTTATTAGTTGTCTACAAATACGTATGTTTTATAATGATTTAATCCCAAGTTTCTTCTCACAGCGCCACCTATCTAAAACCCATGTACCTCACTTTCTCAACTACAGCCCCCAGCAATTAAAGATATTTTTCGCGCCATCTATCTAATGCTTATAAAACTAACATCAAAAGGCATGGTAATGCTAGTTTACCTAACTGAAGATCACGTCATCCATTCGATACTGCTAGCCGCGCCATCTATCTAACCCCCACAGTACTAACACATATATTCGCCGATTGTTGATATTTCACCTGATGAGGCTAGCTATCTTAGTTCCGTTGTTTTTCGTAAGAGGTCGTTTTTAGACAGTAGTTTAAAATCTAATCATTTTCTATTCCAAAACGGCCATTTCATATCCGATGAAATTGGTCACAGAATAAATAACAGTACTTATTTTTCCGCATTTAATCAATCGTTAATACATGTTATGTTTACGCGCGACATGGCCTAGCACTGTTTCGTATGTATAAGTACCTACATGGTGTATACTCGACGGGTTAGATATTTCACACAATGCCTTTTTTCCATTTCACGTCAACAAATTGTACCGACTCAGATTCTCGTAACTAGCTTTTTAACCAACTTCTTATTACTTACTTACATACTTCCTAAATAAGACATAATCATTAATTACAATTTAGAAGAATCTCTCGCCACTTTCGAACTTTTGTACGGCAGTGCCTATCAGTTGTAATGAGTACCTAATGTGTCAATAATTAATTTACCTAAACATCTCTAAACGACTCTAATCCTTGTCACGGCACTACCAAATTGTAACCCCCCTCTATATTCTTCTTTTCTTCTTTTTTCTTAAATCTTAAACTATCTATCTATCTATATATTTTGTACTCTATAATAACTACTTGTAATGACCCACCTCTAATACCTACTAACTATCGCTGACCTAAGTTAATTACCAGAACCCTGAGCGTAGCAACCACTTCATTCATATGTTAACTAACTGTAATTTTCTAACTCAATTCGAGTCAACGCGGTACCTACATCATATGAATAGGTTTTAACCTCCCTCCACCTGACGCCTAAACTCCTGGATGTTCATAACTTACTGCTTTACCGGAATTACTGAGCTTGTTCCATTAGTTTTATTGGCATTTAAAGATTTTGATAATAGATATTAACGGAGTTACATTAAATAAATTGATTCCAATAATCGTCAGCTGGCTAAAGTAATACCTAGTTCCGAATGTTGATTAAATACTAGTGAGTATTTACGAATCTGTGAGTCGGTATTCCGATTTGGCTATGATTTCGTCTAGTGGCTACCTACAGAGACCCTGCGTATAGACGTAGTCCGTAACCCTGGAACGTTAAAGGCTGTGTGAGATATTAACAAATCGAACTCTTCACTGATCGGTACTTACCTATAATTACGCATCTATATCTACCTACCATTAGCGCGGCACTAATATAATTAATCAGAGTTAATATTGTGGATTTGAAATATCAAAATATCTTTGATGGTACATCTATTGATATTATATACCTATAGCGGTTCCTTATAAATTTTTGTTTGCTTTTACTACAAATTGCGATAAAAATTTCGATATATTCAATTGTAGCTTATCTGTTGTTTCCTAGTACTGGTTATAATAAGATAAATCCGTTAAGTTAAATCTGTGAAAATGTCTATACACATTAGATAGTTGTTACGCGAGTTTAGCATATCGCCTCCCTTTTAAACAATTTATTTTGTATAACTATATTATTTCCTAAAACCTTTTTAAAAATTTGTGTATAAATTTGTTTGTACAGATAATTTCCTTAGAAATATTAGATTAGTTTTATTAAGATATTTTTTTATTTTATTTTTTATTTATACTTTAGAATGTGAAGTCTATTATTCCTAAAGAAAAGGAACTTTGGTACCCCCGGGCTAACGACCAGCTTGGGCTGGCTTAAGAGTACTCTTTGCGGTTACCAACATTCACCAATTATACCAAAGTCCCCTTCAAAAAGTGAGTTATAATATGGCCATATTATCCCCCTTATTCATATACCTACTTCCTCATAAATTTTAAAGTCCGTAGCTTTTAGCACGAAACTCCTAAATACTATCCTAGCTCTGCATATATTTATTTTAATGTTTGGTAATATTTTTACTTCTGTTACATAGTATGTATTCATAATTTTTCTCTTATTTGCTACTCTCTTACGCGGATTCGTTTAAGATTTAATTCAGGTATTTTTACCTATTCAAGTATTTTGCGTAATATAAATTACTTGTTTTGCTCTTAGAATTTCGTAAGAACCAAATTGTCCGAAAAGCCTAATCTAGCTCAAACATAACTACAATGAATTTAGTAGTAAAATATCAGTATCTCTTGATATTAATGTAGGTATTTAATTAGATGTCTGCGGTATGCAGAATTTCCACCTTTCTCTGAAATGGAAACCCACACACCATGGAACTGCTTTTGCTCGTCCATACAACCAATTTAATACATAATGATTTATTTACTGGTTACGATAGTTTATGTTAGGTATGAGCTAAACATTGATGTGATAATACTAACTGAGGTCAATGTATCAAAGCAAGTTGTTTCTATGTTTGAGATTGGTGGCTATACAATGCACAGTAAATTGCGTTATAATCGTAAAGGTGGAGGTATAATTGTATACGTAAGAAATACTCACATATTTAACACAATAAACCACACCTTTAGCCACTGTGAGTCCATTATAGGCCAGTTAACTACACAACATAACTATTCTGCTTATATTTGTGCTGTGTATAGACCACCAAGTGAAAGCAAGCACTTATTTATAAAAGAAGTGAAATATTTATATATGAACATTATATCTCAAAAATACGACACTTATTTATTAGGAGATATAAATATCGACTTAAAAATGAACAATGGAATACAGGAACATTACGTTAGTAGTATGTCTGAGTGTGGTTTAACGAGTGTAATTTCCGACTACACTAGAATTGAAAAACTCGGTGATAAAATAACGCAAACATGCATAGACCAAATATTTGTAAGATCGCATTCGTTAGACGTTTACTCGGCCGCGCTCGGAACGGTTCTGGCAGACCATCGCATGATTATAATGTCATGCATAGGAACCCGGTTATCGCAAATACAGGATGATACAATAAACATTCAACTAATAGATAACAATAAAAATAAATCATTACTGACCGAACTTGACTGGAGTGAAATAGATGATATAGAGTGTCCTTTAAAAATATACGAACGAATAAAAATAAAATTTAATAATTGTTATGGCAAATCGGCATATTCGAAGAAAATAAATTTAAATAGTAAAAGGAGCATTAACCCGTGGATAAATACAAGAATAAAAAGTATGTGCGAAAAGAAAGATATATTATTTACACAGTGGAAAAATGACCATACGAATGCTACATTGAGATTAGAGTATAATAAGTTCAGAAATAAAACACGTAAGTATATAGAAACCTCCCGAAACAATTATTACTTAGATCTAATTAATAAGAACAAACTAAATTTGCGTAAAATGTGGCAAATACTTAATACTTTGTCAGGGCGTAATAAATCATCAGTTGACAAAGCAATTTTAAGAGCCTTTAGCAAAAACAAGAGTGACATAAAAAATATAGCTGATAACTTTGCACGTGAATTTAGTGAATGTGTAAAGAAAATTATGCACAAGTGTGACAAACGCCTTTTAATTGAATCGGATTATACGTACCCACAAAATAAATCTATGTTTGTCAAGAAAGCATCGTTAGAAAATGTACATACAATTATTCGTAATTTAAATTCAAATAAAGCACCGGGAATAGACAACATTAGGTGTATCGATGTCAAGTCTATTTGTGAAAAAATGTTATGGGTCATAGTTAAGTTGATCAACACTAGTATGGCTACGGGCAAATATCCTCAGGATCTGAAAACCGGAATCGTAAGACCTATATATAAAAAAGGTAGCCATAAAGAGTACGGTAATTATAGACCAATCACCATACTACCAGTGATAGATAAAATAATAGAAAAATTTATATGTAAACAAATACAAGACTTTTATGCAAAAAATGATGTACTTTCCAATTCACAGTTTGGCTTTCAACGAAATAAATCTACTTCACAATTACTTTCAAAATTTACAGACGAAGTTAATCAATACCTCAATGACAAAAATCATGTGATACTTTTGTTTATCGACTTTAGCAGGGCATTTGATATGCTCCGACATAAAACTTTACTTCAAAAACTTGATAACTCTGGCGTTCGAGGTCCTGTTTTAAAATGGTGCCAAGATTATCTCAGAAGTCGTAAATATTGTGTGAAGGTGGCAGATACGTACAGTGAAGCTATCGAAGTAAGTGAAGGAACTGCTCAAGGTTCAGTTCTGGGACCTCTGCAGTATTTAGCCTATGTGAATGATATGGAACATGTAATCAATCATTGCACAATCTACCAATATGCAGATGATACTTGTCTTCTAGCCTATAGTAAAAACCTTAGCACAGCCGTAAATAACATGCAAGACGATTTCACACGAGTTGTAAAATGGTCACATGATGCTGGTCTTATTCTAAATACGTCCAAAACAAAAATAATTCATGTCCGATCGAGTCACATAAAACATAAAGATCCCTTTAGAATAATTGCACACAATCATAATTGTCTACATAACACATTACAGTGCAATTTGAGTAACTGCACATGTGAAGAAATAGAACAGGTATCTTAATCTCCCGTGTACCTAGTGCTAATTGTGTACCTAAGCACCCATCACGACTATCGAAATAGCCAGGCTGTGAGCGGGGTACGGGGTAAATACCTAATAGTGTAATTTTTAATGTCACCGAGTACGGTGCCGTTTTTATCAATGAACTTTTTTGACGCGGTCTCGCTCTGCCGCGGTTTCCTTCCTGCTCTAAATGTTGCCACTGCTATAAAACTGTATTAAAAGTCTCATTTCACCCCAAATTTCCATCATGCATTTCTTTCTTTGACCACTGGTATCCCTATTTACTTTTTTTTGTTCGTTTTTGTGAAGAATCTAGACTAGGCATAACGAATTAATTTATTATTTAGTTTGTTCGAAAGAAACTTTCCTTGTTGTTTATTTAAAAGTTCCAATTACTTCAATTATTTATTCCGCTTAATTTATTAGTTAGTTTTACAAATCGATATTGTAACTAAATACTATACTGTATGACTTTAGGGTGATGTTAAGGTGAATATGGAGATTCATCCCCTAAAACGACAAGTTTCTGTTACTAATGTTTAAATAGGTTAGATATTATGTTTGGTTTTAATTTAAATTCTTTATTATGATACTTATAAAGTTTCTTGTATATATTAATGCGTGAATGAGCGGAATTCTCATACTCTTACAAAAATCGGTCCCGACTCGCCAACCGACCCGTCGTCTGTCTAATTTAAATATTTGTTGTACATCTAAGCAACTTGTTATGTTTTCTTAGCTTTACACTAGATATCTAAACGCATGTATAGATAGTTGACGCCTAATAATACGTAAATCTATCGTTTCCTCCTACCGACATTATCCTACTTCTCTCAAAATCTAGAATACCCCATTATCCGAATATTGTGGGCAAAATCTTATATTATTGTGTAACGTTATTTATTATTACATATAGTGGGTATAACTAATAGATTCGATACCTTTACTTTGAAGCTTTCCTTCATTTCGAGGCGCAAATATAACGTATTGGCGGAAAAACTTAAAAATGGTTGACAGTTGATTCATTTTGTATGGAATTTTCTCTACTTCGTTGCTATTCTACAATAATTTACAAGATTCCTTTAATAATTATTCTCATATTTAGCCGTACGGATTTATTTGTGAATGTGCGGAATACCTATTCAAGGTTGGTTCCATCACACTAGCCCATAAATATATGAAAGGCGTCAGCTATAACAAAACAACGTCCTCAGGAAGCCTCCAGACCCATGCCGCGAGTCAATCTACTAACTTGCGATCGATATAAATATGGCACCTAACTTTCCTTTTCGTGGTGTTTAGTAGCTGTGACAATCACGAATGTAAACAAGTCTCCATATTAGTACGTACATATACAGCCACTTTAAAGATAACTATCGCGGGTAGCGTTAATATTTTAGCTATTCGAAGAGTGTTCTTATTTTCCACAGCTCATTACGTGTCTAAAGCACTGCATAGTCCTACGATGTAAAGGCAGTCGCTCTATGATACAAGACACGATACCTCATCAGATCAGATATAGTATCTCATACCTATGTATTATATTATCTCATACTTAAAACAGAGTGGTAAAATTAAATTAACAATGCACACCTAGAATAGAAACAGTGCGTTTCGTTACAAAAATATGGATTGCACCTACCAGATTCATCCCAAGCTACTCGCTGTACACGACTCCAAGGTCCCGGCGGTTTCGATGTCGACGGCTGCCACGGTGCCAGAGCTGCACTCAGAGTCTTGGCCCCCGAGACCGGCCGCGGGGATCCATTAGTGATTCCAATTCGGTAGACCAGGGGATCGGTTGCGACGGGTAAATCCCACTTCTGAAAATGTAACACCCATTACAATAAAACAATAAAACCAGATTATGCACATGTATTCCATAACTTGAAACTCAAATCTATATCAATTACATTCAACTGAATTTACAAGATGTTAAGTAACAATTACATTAAAGCCTACATAAACACCATATCAGTAACATTGGAAAGCTCTATTCGAACGTAGACAAATTGCACAAAAGTAACGTTACAGTAAGCAGATTACACAGAAATATACTTAGCTTATAATTATCCTTAATACACATTTCTAAGTATTTTGCCATCTGGCTGACTCTGACAAGACGATACCAGCAACTAACTCATAGCGATGTCTTCCGCTGGGATTTCCCTTCACCGCCGCCATTTTCTTGGCGGGACAATGCCACGCTCTTCATTGGCTGTTGGAGGCTACCTCAAACCACGTGATTCCCTCCATTTTGGACTCGCGGAAGTACTTCAGTTCACGTGGTTACCGCCATGTTTTACTAGCGGAAATGGTGGTGTATTCTTTTATTTGTTCTCGGACTCGCGGAAGTACTTCAGTTCACGTGGTTGCCGCCATGTTTGACTAGCGGAAATGGTGGTGTATTCTTTTATTTGTCACACTAATCTATGAATAAAATATTGTTTTTACATTTATAAAGTACACTCACTCTTATGGCTTGTATATTTGCCTAAATATATGACTGTAAAAAGAGCCATTTTTTGATTTGTTATGCAATGATAATAGGATCTATACTTTTCTTCTAAATGATAACACCATGATCACAGAACAATATTACCGGGGGAAGAACGCCGACTTCATTAAAAAAAGTGGGGTGTAGATTTCAAGTTTTAGTAAAAAGTTTAGGGGGTACGACATAGTTGTCGCGATTCAAAATCTCACATGCAGGATATTGAAATCCGTTTCTACTTTTAATTTAGGCTCTAATATATTTTATAAGCTTTATATAAGTGAAAAAGCTGGTAGGTACATTAAATGAAAAGCAAGTATGGTACTAAGAAGACTTTATTGATGAATATGCTCTCGGAAACAATCTTGTAAACATTGTTTATTACAAACGAATCGGTTATGAAATTGAATTAAATCTTTTGATTCTAGGTACGTAAATAATATAAAATGATTTAGGTGCTTATTTTAACAAGTGGTTAAAGTCTGGGTTTGTTTTTATTATAAAACAATTAATTAATATAGAAATTCTTAAACTTATTCATAAACGTAGATGTGTTCGAATGTTGCACAAAATAATTTAGTGCATGGTCCAACCTGTGGCGGGAAGTTATAAGCTTTTCGCAGCAATCGCAAATTTGACTGCTCATTGTCTTGATTTTTATCACTAACTAACTTTTGCCCGGGACTTCGTACGCGTTATTTTTTATAGATTTGAATTATTTTAACAATATAGAGCTATGTTCATGGCTATCGCCCACTACTATGTGTAAAATTAAGGAACACCATTTTTTTTATTTTAAATTAACTATTTGAATACAAAGTTCAAAAACAAATTACTTTCATACAAACGTCTTCACCCATTATTATTAGGGCTTGAATATCGAAATACTCTTTCTTAATACACCACCTATATCCACCAAGACAAAAACATTCTCCAAAATTTCAAGTTTCTACTATCAGCGGTTTAGGTTACGTGTTGTCTGTCAGTCAATCATTCAGGACTTTTGATTCTTATATAATATATAGATAGACCCCATTACTTGTATTGGTTCCTAAGCCGTTGGAAATATGAAAACTAGTTTAGGAACCAATATGAGAAATGAAGTCCACCTCCCAATAATTGTACTGAATCCCATACAAAAGCATTCTTTTTATTCTTTAACTTAAGATGTTTAAACAACTTTAACAGTATTAATAAAGCTACAACATTTTTATTAAAATTGCAAAATAAGAAAAAATATAAAAATAAAAGTATTAAGCTAACAATGTTTGTATTTATCACCTTAGCCGAAATGCTTTGCTATAGAATATAGTACTAGCTGTTACTACATGGTATTACATGGTAATGTGTACCTTGACAACATTTATTTGTGTTGAAGAATATCTATTTTTCTTCTGAGAGCAGATTTAGTAGACTCTTCTGTGAACTGCCGATTTCTCAAGATGCAAAACCTTTTAATACAGATAAAAAATATACTGTTTATCATATAATTTTTATTACACTCATAGTGGTCTGCACAATTGCTGAGGAAACTGAAATCTATTGATTCTGTTAGGATGTATTTAACATTTTTCTTTATATTTTTTTTATATGCTTCGTTTTCTAAATATGTATTCATGATTGTTGCACCACTTTCTACACACGCAATGAATTGCTTAGAGGCACACATTAGCGACTTTTTTATATCGTCATACTCTTTAAAGTCAATAAAAATGTGTTCATCCAATTGCGTCTCAGACACAAATATTTTTTTACATTGTTGGCAGTTATTATTTGGGTTGTTTTTAATAATAAAGCCACAGACATATGCACATGCCTGCGTTTCACCACTATTTTCTTTAATTACCTCTTCAAACGTGTAGTGAATGTTACATTCTATAGCAGGTTCTGCCTCAATGGCATTTTTATTGCATATGTCTGTGGTTGGTGTCAACAATGTTTTATAGTTTGATATGTAAACATAATTTTCATCCTTTTCGCAGTTTCCTACAACAATGTGGGACAAGTTGCTTAAGATTGCAGTTTTAAGCCCTGCAACAAACTGTCCAGCAGTTGGGTTTGCGTTGGCTCCACAGTTGCCTCTAATGCACCCGAATAAATTTTCTAGTTGAAATCTTCTAGTTGCTAAACTATTAATGTCCTTATACTTATTATGTAAGTTTCTTCAAACCCGTTCCAGCCCGTTCAATGTCCAAACCCATCCTTCCTGAGATGGGGGTGTTCTTCTGCATCCAAGGAATTTAATTATTTTTTTTAAATCTTTCATTTCTTTATAGTATTCTATGTGCATACTATTATTCTGCATGTTGGTGGCGGTTTCCCTCTTCTCAGATCTGGAGTGTAGGCATTCACACTGTCAAACAGTTTGTCTATTTTTGCAATGACATTTGCAGTTGTTGTTGCTTCTGTTGATAACTCTCCTGAAAATAATATAATATTAATTTTTTCTCACAATAAAATAAAATCTTTAATCTTAATAATTACAAAAAAGAAAATGCTTTAACTGCTTACAAAGTTTACATATAATTTTGAAAACTTCAAAAAAAGCGATACACCCAGTGACCGTATCAGGTGATTTTTATACAAATCTCTACAACCTATTTCATCTAGTATTCTAGACTCTATACTTCTGGCTCTAGAATCTAAGGTTAGTGTCCGTCTACCGTCCGGTACCACTGCAGTTATAGATATTACGCCTCAGAGCTGTAGTCTGTGTAAACATCTTGGGGTGACGAACACTGGAGTGCAGGCCAGCGCATAATTATGAACATTGAGAATTATCATCTGGGTAGCCCTGCAACTGTCATAGGCAGGCGAGATGTTTAACAAGAGGCAAACTACTGACACAGTATCAACTAAGCCAAATATCTACATATTATTAACAAATAAATAGTTATTCGGGAATTAACGAATTTCGTTTCAAAAACCATTAAATAAAAAACATTTATACTTAACATCACAATCACTGAAAATAGGATATCCATTACTAAATAGAAAAATATTTAATTAATCTGGGTAAATTGAAAATCTTTATCATAATTACTTAATGTATACAGGGCCCTTTCCATGTGTCAATATTGGAAAGTCTGAAACTACAGGACATACAAAGATCTATTCTTAGAAACCGTGACATTGATTTTATTCCAAATGATACCAAAGAATAATCATTAATAACCTTGTGATATTTTTGCATACATCCCTGCAGCAACAGAGTGGCTCAAAACTTGAGCAGCAAGTTTTACCTTCATCTTCTGTTTTGTATGTGGCTCCAAATGTTCTTGTTTTAAGCTTGGGGCAAATACAAAATTAGGATTATTATTGTCAAGCTCATAGAACTTTTTAATGTGGCTCCATTTTGCTATACCTGTAAAAAGTGACATGTGCTTAAATTATTTATATTTAATATTTAATTAGTTCATCAATAGTAGATTGTTGTACCAAGCAGAAAGTAAGTTATGATTGCACCAAGTGCTTATTTAACAAGCACTTAGACATAAAGAATATCATAAAAATGTGAAATCTATTATCTTACCAGTTCCACATCCGCTTCCAATAGACATTGGACATTCTATATCATACTTCAAGAATACATTTCTGAAGCATTTTAACAAATGTGGAGTGTCAAAAAGTGTTACTAGTTCTTGCTTTTCAATATCTATGTATGGTCGGTCCACAGATGCACCTAATATACTTAATGGCTTTTTATTTACTCCATCAGAATCACAGACTGTGGCAGAGATCTCCAACCCAGCGTTGAAATAGTGATGCAAAACCTGAAATGAATATAAAATTACTTTGGACAATCTAAAATACAAAATAACTGGTACGGGTCTGAAATTGACAAATTTATAATGACCAATGGAAGTAATCTGGATCCAGTGCCTCCCTGCAACCTTTTCGAGCCAACTTACGCAGCTTGTGCTTCAAACTTACTAATCCACTGTCATCAATTTTTCACCTATGGATTTGTTCATTTCTTATTCGATCTTGCAGAACACTGAGTATGGTGAGAGCACTACATTGCGACACAGTACCATATCATTATCAGAGCATACCATATCGTTATCAGACGATGCCATATGGTTATAAGAGGATAACCGTGATTGCATGCTACCTACTGTAACAAAACAATAGATTCTGCAAAGTAGCATACCACAGTTTTTGTACTAAAAATATGATGTAAGCAGGTTATATTTTATGTGATATACTTTCGTTCCAAGGGTGGCATATTCTTAAAGAATAATACCCTGTTTAAAAACAAAAGATAACCCTACCTTTATTTTAACATCTCCTGTTTAATGATACCACACATAATGGGGAATTAAAAAATATTTTTGTTATTCCTAGAGGCCACCATATTCAATTTAATGTGATGTAATTTAGCCTGTAACCAGCAGACACACAAGACGCTTCTAAGATGATAATACATACACACATACTGGTCAAAACATAACCTTGCCTTTGCTTCGCCATAGTCGGGTAAACATTGCTTGAGAAAGACTAAGAACTTTGCTCACCTCCTTTACTATAACTGCCAGTCTATCAGCAGTCACAGATCCACCAGAGAAGTAAAATGCAAGTGGTTGTTTTACTCTCTTTCTAATGCCAGCAACCATAAAGACAAGAGCATATGATGCTACTTGTGGTGTTCTACCCTGAGCTGCATGGTCTTGGAAACCTTCAATTAAGTCTTGTTTTTCATTGTAATACAAGTGTTTTTTTATTGACATTTCGTCAAACATTAATACATGCTCATTTTCAGACTGCTCCTCATTTTCTTTTACTTTTTTCTTCAAAACTTTGAAGATCTGCTCATTTATTCCAACATTGAGTTGAAATTTGTTTAATAGACATTTTAATGTGCTTGGAGCTGGCAGGCATACCATTCTTCTTAATAATTTATAACATGTTTAGACCTTTTGAAGTCTCAGTGCTACAATTTTTGAATTTGTATCCCATCTGCGGCCTTTACCTGCTTTCTTAAAGTTTCTCATTTCGCCTTGCAATAATAATGCAAAATTTGGTAAATATCTGACTTTTCATGAGAGAGTTTACTGAATTACTTTTAAAAATCTTGTTGATAAATGATTTGTTGTTAAATTTCTTTGCAGTCTATAAACTTTTTTCATGTGTTTTCTGCACTTTTCAAATAGGTACTTATTTTTCCTGCTTAAGTCCGATTGCTTGGTAGATTTTTGCATGGCAGAAGGTTCCAATTGATTCTCAATATTTATTGGAGGAACAATTTCACAGTCCTTTAGTAAACCACCTTGTAGTGGTACCGGCACCTCAGTAAATATCCTTGCTTTTGGCTGGTTTATATTGAGGAGACCCACATTTTCTAATAGAGGCTGTGACATCCCGGATGTACTTGCTATAGGTTCAAGTATAGAGCTTGATCCAGATATGTCTAGAACTGGGCTTGTAAGCATCTGAAATATTATAAAAAGCCATACTTTAGGTAGGTACTTCTATAGTATACTCTAGGAAGATACGTAATTGGTTTTATCAAATACTACGAAGAAATAATAGTATTTCTTCGTAGATCAAATAGGACTAATCTCAGCATAATACTAAATGCTTTGACAATCCATAGTGGTTTACAGATAGTGATGAAACAATTCAAAAATAAAACCATATATGATCAAATAAAACTTGTAATCTCGAGTGGAATTTTACTATTCCAGTTTTATTGAGTAAAACCAATATAAATAGAGCTCTACTTGATATCCCCACGTATTCCTAACAAGAAGGCTTTAGAGGGACAGACAGACAAACAACGAAAGTAAGGATTCCTAGAATTCTAAACTTATTAAAATATCATCCGATAATGGCCATGTTAACAATTAACATAGGTATGTATGCTGCCACTTCTACTTGGTTACAGTGACACTAACTTGTAAACATTTTTGCTTATTTCTGATTTAATCTAACAGGTAAATTGTGATACTAAAGAAAATGGGTAGAATCAAAGAAATTATAAAGTAGGTATGAAATAAAATTATTCACTAACCTCATCAGATTCCTCATTTGGTGTTGCAGATTTAAATAACCTTCTGTGGTTATTAACAATGAAGGATGTTTTCTTAAAATGCCTATTACAGAGCCTCAGATTATAAAACAAAAGGCAGATGGAGCGCGCCGAACTCGCGAGTGTCGCCACCTTTATAGTTATGTGTGCGTGACAACGAGCCACTGCACTGTACGTACACGTGCATCTGTGTGCGTGCACAGTTACAAGATAATGAAAAATTAACTCCCTCATTTTTGTAACAAATTGTTATAATATTGGAAAGTTAAACGTTCTGTTGTAACATACAGTACTAAAGTAATATATGGATAAAATAATGGTTATTAATAACTAAATAAATTACAATAAATAAAGAAGGTTCGGTAAATATATCACAATTCATTGTTTAATTGTTTTTGTTTAATATTTTAATAGTATCCTACTTTTCTAATTATTACACATATATACGACAGTTTGTGAGAATGGAAGTACGTATGTATGGATGTTTATTTCTCTTTCACGCAAAAACGACTATACTGATTTGGATAAAATTTGGCACACAGGTAGTTTTTAATCTAGATTAACATACAGAACATTCCATCGGCTCGCCCATCTCGGGTTCCGAACAAATTTGTAGGTAACAAATTATTTCAGATTTTGCTCTTCACAGACTTTGGAGATTAGAGGCCATATATATTTTTTTCCTTTATTTGTTCTATAAGACCTAGCTTTTTGCCAAATTTAGTGATTCTAGGTCAACGGGAACTACCATATTATGGGTTTTCGACCCAAAACCTATAGGGTACTTCCGGTTGACCCAGACTTGTCAATTTAGGCTAAAAGCATGGTCTACAGCACAAGTAAACTCAATATCTATATAATAAAAAGACTTCAATATCTGGTATAAATTTCAACTTGCTAGGTCCACCCGTTTCTGAGAAAATCGGTGGTGACACACGGACAGACAGACTGACAAGAGAGTGATCTTATAAAGGTTCCCTTTTTACCTTTTGAGGTGCTGAACCCTAAAAATGGTGCGAACGAGACAAGTATTCGCATTTTCAACTTTATTAAAAACCTGACATAAACAGTATTTTCTAAGAAGACTTGAGGTTTTTTGGGAAAAAAACCGTGCGAGCGAGACTTATAAAAAAATATTCGCATTTGCGATATTAAAAAACAAACTTTCGTTACATCACTAACCCCTAGACCTTCTAAATGTAGTTTTACCAATAAAACGGCTAACTAATTTAAATAAATACTGGCAACACAAGCGAATGACTGTCGAAGTTTTGTGTTCCGAGTCACATGTAAAGTTATTATGTTGATTAAAAATTATATAAGCCAAATAATTAATAGTTATCTGTGAAAGGATATTCCATCTTCTTTTTTTTCTTTTTGGGAACAACTTTTACAGTGTTTAATAACACAAGACAGTATTTTTTACATTAAAATTACGAACCAGTCGTAACATGTTGCTTCGGACAAGTCGCGTATAGCACTAGCGCGGGTTTGTATTTGCTTTTGAATTTGTATTCGCTTTGGTGGCGACGCTCGCGTGTTCGGTACGCTCCATCTGCCTTTTGTTCTATAATCTGAGTACAGAGCATTCTATGTTCTGCCTCAGACAAAATACAAGTCAAGACAGAATGTTGTGAACAGAGCAGTGAGGCCGGTTTTCTATGCATGTAGTGCGTGAATCGGTGCTGCCATGATAATTTAAATTACCCCATAAAAATAACGTTATCAAATTATTAACGTTATAAATTTAATAAAGTTGTAACGTTATTAGTTTTAATATAATAATAGGGTTCCTACATTAGGTGTCGGTAAAAAGTAGTGGCATTGGGTAGTAAAAGAGAAAAGACAAAGAGTTTCAGAAATAAAATTACTCGGTGTAACTGCTAGTTTTATTTAAAAACCTTTATGCTTAATTATTTTTTTGTACGCTTGTCGTTTACTTTGCACTGATTTAGAAATACTTTCTAATTTAGCAATATGGTGGAATCTAATGTTTAAATATTTCTCAATTACACACCGTATTAAATTAAGTTTATGTTCCTGCCCAACATATTCATGTTTTGACTCTAAATTGATAAAAATCTGATTGTTTCCAATGAATTTCTTTAATATTTTCAAGACTATAGTTTAGTGTTGATTTTCTGCGGTTATTGCAATATTTTCATTCAATAATTTTCGAACAACTGCTTCACAAGTGACACAAATGTCAAAAAGATCCTTAGACGGGAAGCGGAAACCGTCTTTGTTTTTTAAACTAATGAGCTTGTGAAAATAAAGTTTCTCATCAGTCTGCAAGGCATCTTAACATTTAGAGCATTTTATGGTTTTAACAAGATAGTGCACTGTACTTCCAGATATGTAACCAATTATCATTTTTCTGTAGTCACCATAATATGAATTGTCATGTAAACAACTGGCCCAATCAAATGATTCATTAACAATTTCATTAAGAAGTTGCAACGAAGAATTTTCAATTGTTTCTTCTTCTTCTTCGTTTCTATACGACGATGAAGTGCTATTTATAATTTTAGTTGTTGAAGTGCAATTAAGTATTGCTATGTGTTCTAAAGGAACACAATTACTTTTTGCAAGACATTTTAATTCTAAATGACATAGTATTTTTTGTAGCTTGCTTGTAAACTGTCTTACGTTAGGGTTATCGTTGAACCCTCCATGCATCCTAATAGACGTAAATAGAATCTCCAAATGATCCTGGCTTAATTTATAAGTAGATAAAAAAACAGCCTTTTTTCATATTCTATGTACTTCGTATAAAGCGCTTTTAAACTTTCAATATTTATTAATGTACCTATGAATCCTGCTTTGCATTTTTCTTCTACGACTGGTTTATAAAATCGCGTGATGAATAAGACTGGTCGACCATCTCGTATAACTTTCCGCATACTAACTACACACAACAACATTCAATATAGATACACCCTAAAAACAAAAGACTTCAATAAAAATATGGTTTATTTTTACAAAAATAAATAACCGCCTTCAATATGTACGAAATTGAAAATTCAGTGTGAAATTAATGCAAGTCCATATTAAAGGTATCAGGTTTCAAACAAAAAAATAATTGTTCAAATCGGTTTATAAATAACGGAGTTATGAGGTAACAAGTATTTAAAACAATAGAACCTAATTGCGAACCTACTCCTTTTAGATGTCGGTTGAAAATAAACTAAAAATAAAAAAAAAGAATTGCCTATTTTTTTTTAATTTGCTTTCAAACCACGGAACCGGTTTTGTATAAAGATATTGCGTCGAGTGTCATACAATATTATATTTAAAGAAAAGTCTAATTGAGAACCTACTTCTTTTTTGAAGTCGGTTAAAACACGTTGATAAACTATTATAAAAACGTACCCGTTTTAACGTAACATATATACTAAATATTAAGATTACCCAATAATAGGGTAAACCTTACAGGCTTTACCATGGCAACACTTTCTATGTTCCAAGCAATAACCTTTATTTTTATTTTTATTTATTTAAAATATTGCTTTCCAAGTTACTTACGTGTGAAATGTGATTCCATCCTTCTTTTTATATTTTGATGTTTGTTTTAACACCGTTTCACGACACAATTCGGCATTTTGACTGGTAAATTTGTTGATTTAGTTTACGTGTTGCTTCCACGCGCAGCGATAGTTCGACTGACGAGTCAAGGCGTAGTTTCGTTGTGTGTGTGTGTGTAATTGTGTATGTACACGGCGAGGCATAGTTTTACCGGCTTCACTTTTCTGTTCACAACATTCTGTCTTGACTTTTTTATTTGGTCTGAGTGTTCTGCATGCAACTTCGCTTGAAATTCGTGTGAGTGCCATGGGCCATGAGGAAAACAGTACTTCGCCCATAACTCACAACTGAAAAATAAAATAATTTGTGTGTAAAGTAAACCATTAGTCAGGGTGTAGCCTTGGGGGCGCTGAGGGAAAAAAAAAATTTTTTTTGGGGTCAATGACCTCAGGGGAGCGGTCAGTGACCTTGCCCGAGGTCACTGACCTTGAGGTCAAGGTAAAAAAAATATAATTTTTCTACCAAAAAAAAAGTTTTCTCCTGGGGTCGAAAATGAGGTTAGCTCACCTTTTATGACGGAATCGATTTTGTCATTAATTACACTGATTTCCACTTATTCATTTTAGCTATTAATTCTGCTATCTGTGAGGTAAGTAGGTCCTCCGGCATTTTTCTCTTCTGATCTGACGCGTCTTTATTCCGACGATAGCAGGCGGCGTGGAGGATTCTTGCGTAGGAGAGCGCTACATTGTAAATACTGACGCAACTGTTTAATAAATGTATTTTATGGCAATAATGGCACTATTGTTAGTTTCAGGTATAAAATATATCAAAATTTTAAATATAAATCGCAATGATCGCAAAAAAAATAACTTTTTTTTTAATATTATTAGGTACTTAGCCATGGATACAAAGTCATTCAGCCGAAATAATAAATGTATGACATCTTGAGATAAATAATTATGAACTAAAAAATGAATGACACAAAGATTCAAACAACTTTATCTAGATTTTTCCTACGCTATTTGTAACAAACTTAAACACAGGCATAAAATATGATACATTTGACAACAGATGGGGCCTCATGTTGCCTATCTGCAAATGTTAAATTGTTGAGGAGATGGGTATAAATATAAAAATGTATATTGTAAATCAGTGATTTTACGAAACCAATTGGAGTAAGTGAAATCGTACAGCCAATATTATTCTCTTGTTTACCGTTATTTAATAATAACATATTTATTACTAGTGATAAAGTTAAAGCAGATTGGTCAATTTACTTTGGTAAGGTATGCAAAACAAATAAGGAATACACAAAGTTGCGAATGTGGCAGTTTGAAAAGTAGACTGTTGTGCGGCATTCCACATTTCTATGAGGGTATTTAATGTAAACTAGCTAAAGTACAAAATTTTCTAAGCCAATTTAAGCTAAAATTAAATAAAATTGTTCAGTACTAGCAAAAACTGTTTAAGTTCAATCTTAATACTAAGTACACAAGAAAGCGATACAATATACGGTATATTGTATGAAGTTAAACCATAAGTACAACAACAGTGCGAAAGTCACATCATTTAAAAACATCTATTCGCTTTCATCAGCATCTGGTTCAGGAAATGAGTCCCTTATCATTTCAGAACAGGGAAGGTTTTTGTAAAAGTCATGATACATCCTAGGCATTTGCATGTCAGTACACAGATTTACCAGGTCTCGTATTTTCATTGACGATATTTTAATTTTTTTTCTGTGTATGCTGCAATAGGATATAATGGAACCTTCCCTATTTTTTATTTAGTTCTCAGACCGTAAATGGTTCCATTTTAGAATAGTTATCTTTCTAAAATATTTAATGATTATATATAATTTTGTTTTATTTAATAAGAATATAAATGAGTAAAATGTCGCCGAGAATGACCTTTGGTCGTATCTCGATTCTTTTTCATTTTAGTGACATGATTTACTATAAAATGACGTTCATGGAGGTTTGTTATGTTTCGAAATTCACAATATTTTTTTCTCTCACATCTTGAGGAACGTGTCAACAACATTTATGTTTAGGTATTCTCGAACATCGGGCTGGTTTTATCGGTCTTAATTTAACTATTTTCCCTTTCCGTGTATATACCTATATTTCGCCTTTTAAACGTTTATTCTTTCTTCATTTATTTTCCATGTGCCTACCAAACCTTCCTCTTTTTTGGATTATCTTGATTATTAGGACCGTTTTCCTCTATATTCTCTCTATCTTCTACTGGAACTAAAGAGTCCCTTTCATTGTCATTTTCTTCATTTATCATTTCCCTGTTTTCTACCAGCAATAAAATAAACTCTTCATCTTCATTGTCTTCATCCATATTTTCTCCATTCTGTATTAGTAATAAGTAACATCTTTGGCTTACATTTCTCTCATCTACCTTTTCTGTATTTTCTCCTGGCAGTAAACTATACCTTTCATCTTCATTAAATGATATTATTGATGGGGATACATTTTTGTTGTGTTTTTGACCTTTTTTATTCGTTTTGTGACTTTATTAGTTTTATTTAAATTTGACTCATCATCACTTGAACCATGAAAATGTAATCATTTTCGTAGTTAGGATCCTTCACGGAATTTTCACTGTCAAGTTGTGCTTCACCTAAAATTTTACAAGCTTCACGTATTTCTGGAGACATTTGGCGTATAGAAGTAAATGGCGGTGAAATAGATGTAATATTTTCTTCAGCGATCGGACGTGTCAAGGGTTTTAGAGGAGAAAACAATGCAGTCTCTAAACATTGTTTCGCCAAGTTCGTATTTAGTATGGTATGTTAAAGGTGAACAAGTTGTAGCTTCTATTGATTCCACTACAAATTTGACAGCTGCAAAATTATTTATTTTGTAATAAACTATTTATAAGTAACACTACACACACACTCACATGCACACCCTCTCTCTCTCTCTCTCTCTCACACACACACACCACAAACACACATGAACAGATAAATACTTTAGAGTTTAGAGAATTATGAAATAATGGCATAAAGTGAAAATGTTGCGTCAATTTTAATGCCTAGGAAGTCTGTTGCCTTGTCCGTTACGAGTTTAACTCCATCAAACGTTGGACGTTGGACTCCAAATATGGAACAGTAGGCAAAGAAAACTTCAAACATTATGTCTTTTTTTTAATACAGAAGTAAATTATTAGTTGAGAACCATTTGGATATACTAGATAGAGCATTGTTTACTTGAATTAGTGTGCTATCTTTCCTATCTGCTTTGAAAATCAGAGATGTGTCGTCCGCAAACAAAACAATATCACAAAGATCTTTGGCCATAAGTGGCAAGTCGTTGATGTATACTTAGAACAAAAAAGACCCTAAAATGGACCCTTGTGGAACACCCATTCAAATTATAGATCCCGAAAATCTTACACCATTTATGCCAACCTTTTGCATCCTGTCAGATAAATATGACTCGATGACATCAAGCGCATCTCCACGAATACGAATATAATGGAAAGGCTTATGAATCGGTATACGGTGTTCTACATAATCAAATGCTTTAGAGAGATCACAAAAACACCAATTGCATCATGTGAGCTCTCCCAAGCATTTAAGACATACGTCATTAACTGCACACCGGCATCCGTAGTTGATCTTGCTTTCGTGAAGCCGAACTGATTTTGGTGCAGCATTGAATGCTTAATGAAGTGCACCAAAAGTTGTTTGAGCTTATTTTTTTCAAAGATCTTACTCAAAATTCTAGGTGGCAATTCTTAATATCTAGGTATTCAATCAAGCAATTAAATGGACATTTATATATAGGCCATTTATTAGTCACATATATATTTTTGTAATATTTTTTTCCAGCAACAAGAATGTTGGCTGAAAGTTCAGGAGTAACAGTTAGCTGAGCAATAGCTGTGGGGTGTGAAACAGTACTAAGAACAATATCATTGTTCGATGATAACTCCTTAAGGCAGATATTCTCAGCTATATGCAAGCGTCGTAGAGTTAATGGGGGTATGCCATTTTCTATTTTCATAGAGTTAATTGGTATAGTACGCATTGCTCCGCTAACTACTCTCAATCCTATATTTTGAATTACATCAAGTTTTCTTAGCAAATTTACACTAGAATTTGTGTAACTAAACTACCGTAATCAAAGTGACTTCTGACAATGCTCTTATACAACATGCTTAGTGTCTTGGGACTGAGCCCCAAAATGTTCCTGCCAAACATCTTAAAACATTTTATACTTTTCATAGCATTTTTACAGATATAGTTGATATAATATGTTTATCGAATTTCAGTTTGTCATCTTTTATAACACCTAAAAACGTATGATGATCAGTGATAGCTATGTTGTTCTAAGTTACTTTTACAGTAGAGTGAGCTGATGGATCTTTGCTAAGTACCAAAACTGAACTTTTATCAGAGCTAATGTCTAATTTTAATATTTTGTTGTAATAATGTTGTAAATGATTTAAAGCAGAATTTATATTATTCACTGCTACATTCAGATTTTGATTTTCACTGTAAATAAGTAGGTCATCTGCAAATTGTAAAATCTTAATATTTGAGGTGTCAATGTAGTCATAAATTTGCTATGTATACAAGTTATACAACAGAGGTGATAACTAATGATAATAATAAACTAATGACTCATGAAAAGATGTGTTTAAAATGTCATATTTTAGATATTGTTTAATTAATATTCCAACTCCATTATGTTCATTAGTGGAGTTTTTGAAAATAAAATTATCTAAATTAAATTTGGGAATTTTGCTATTACTTTTAAGCCATGTTTCATTTAATAGGCATATGTCAACATTTTGTTCATTAATAAACTTGTTTAGTAAGTCAATTTATTGATTCAGGCGTTACTTTGAGGAAATCCATTATGAAACACGATATTAAATAAATATTTAGTGACACTTCCGCTGAAAAACAACGCTTAAGGCCGAGTTGCGGTGTGCACCACCCTCCCTCTCGCACAAAATGCAAAAAGGAAGAATACAGAATAAACAACACACAAACAACAACCCAATCAACCAAAAATGATTCGACACGTGTTTCGCCCCTACGCGAGGCATGCTCAGATGTTGACTCGTCTCCGACAGTGAGAGAACAACGTAAAATCGCCCGCTTCTTCTTCTTCTTCTTATGTGGCTTTTTAACGTGGAAAGACGTTACTCTGCCAGTGTCATGTTTTGGCGGATATTTTGCCCTTGTACTCCCCCAACCCTGAAGGAGTGACCATTGTACGGTACGGAATCAAATGAAAGTAATATGAATATCAAAAGTATTAAAAACTGGTTTCGCTTTTACAAACGTATATTATTGGTTTTAATAAAATTACATAACATATAAATAAATGGTGTGAAAACAAGCGATAAAAGAGAGTTAATATCAGTAGGTCTAGCGATATCAGAATTAGGTAAGTTTATCATACAAAGAAGAATTTAACTTAGGACATGAAAAGAAAATGTGATTTAAAGTACCGTCATCTAGGCCACACTCACAAAGCGAATGATCCCTGATTTTAGCAAGAAACACGGGAGAACAAACGTGACCTAAGCGCAAACGAATTACGGTGGAAGTGACCCATTTCTCAGCATTTTTAAACTTAAAAAATCAAGGTTTTGAAGGTATGGTGGGCTGAATTAAGCCAAAATGCCTACCTTTGATCATTCTTGTTCGATTCCAAATATTCGACCATTTATCATTTAACTGCACTTTTGTAGAGTTACGTAAATCGCGAGAAAAACAGTTGCAGTATGATTTCAGCCCTAAATCAGTAGCCTGCTTAGCAAAATTATCTGCAATTTCATTACCTTTAATGCCGCTATGGCCTGGAATCGCCCGCTTATATAGTATGCAGGTTCCGCCTCTTAAACTTGTGAATGAAAGAATACTACGTGTCGGCAAATATTGACTTGACAGTGAAACTACCAAGAAACTACATTCAAAAAAGTAAAATTTTGACAGAAACTTTTGATGACATAGATATTTGTAAAATTCAACTCTTTAGTTCTGTTAGGTACGGATAGGTGGCAGCAGCTGCTGAGCGTTCCGTATAAAACGTTTTACACTGCGGTCCCAATTGGCTATAATCGATATTAGCGCGATAAAAGTCGGTCCCTTTCACCGTGAGCGTGATTACGATGGCCCACGCTACGTCATCGATGACGTCTTAACTGCCGCCATATTGACGATTACATGAACCATGCTCTACACCATAAATGTCGTGAGCGTTCTGTCAAAAGTGACAGGTGTTTGTTTATTTCTACAATGTATTTACTGGTGTCCCTTCTGTTCGATGTAAAAGTTGTAAAAGTCGGTCCATCCATTCCATTATTTCATTTTAATCCACACACTACATAGTTAACCTTCACACTATGCACGATATTTTTATGATTTTTGTTTTTCGCGCGCAAATGGTTCGTTATTGCTACAACTTTGGTCCGAATTAACAACACGCTTACAGTGCCACGAGCTGTCAAAATCGCGATATTTGTCTCGGACCAGCTTTGGTAGACGATAGCACTGTGAGCAAAATTATCACAAAACGGACCACGGCATTACTCTTATCCTCATCTTATCTTCTTTTTTTTTCTTTTTTTTTTTTATTTATTTAACAAAAGTTCACAGCTTTTATTATTGTTTCTTATAATTAGTAATACATAGTCTGTAATTGAGCCAAGGAGAACTCTCACTTTGTAAGCTAAATTATATAAAAAAAAATATTGCAAGGGATATAGCATAGTTAATATTATTATATCACATGATAATTTCACAGAAATAGTTTGTGAACAAAGTACATAGGTGTCAAATGAATATACAATAAAATACAGCGCAAGTGTAGTGTATGTGTAGTGTAAGTGTCGTGTTGTGTGTGTTTGTTCTGTAGGAAAATAGTATTTGTTCTGAGTAAAACAACTAATCAGTGCTTAACACAACCTAACAGTTTATGTTTTACATAATACCGCGGGTAACCTACAGTGCAGGCAAAATTCATCAACAATAACATAACATGACATAACACTTTTACAACAATGTACAATAAATAAGCGCAAACAATTATTAAAAATAAGAAACATATTTTAACACACAGTAATATATAGGTACTTATGTTTAATTTAAGTCTTAATAAATATAGGTATATATGTATAAACAAATAAACAAGTACCAATTACAATTTTTATTACACACCGGTTAACAGGGGACTTACTATGAGCTCTTAAAGCAGGACTTCTAGACAACTGCCCGGTTTATTCGTACCATGACCCCTTTGAAGCAGGCCTGCTAAACCTACTGTTTAAGAACCACCTTAAAAACCGTTCACCTTTTTTTTTGTATGGACTGATACTACCATCACGCTCTAAATCCGCTCAGTTTGACAGCTTACAAACGTCTAGGCTTAGACTATATACCTATATAGTCTAAGCGTCTAGGTGTCTGTAATTGTCAGTTGTTAGAGTTCACTAACTTTTTGATTTTGAAGCAAGGCGATTTTTTCTGTTTTCAGTAGGTAGTTATTTGGTAGTTATTTCGATCATCTGAGGTAAACTGAGGTTTTATCAAGGACTGCTATTATCGGAAAACTTTTGGTGCTGAGTTTTGAGTAATTTCAGCCATTATTACCGAAAACAGAGTATTCGTTTTGAAAAACGAATACTCTCTTGAAGTAATCTACATTAGCTATTACTTGTGCATTTTGTAACTTTTACAAATTAACTCACAAGCTTGTTCGTAATCACCATAAACGTTGTCGAAATTGCGGAACCGTGCACAACACAAGTCAAATAAACAAAAGACATCTGCCTGTTTAGGTTTGCATTAATAGGTCTTGTGTATGTTTTTTTTAGATGTGTGATGAATACGAGTTATTTGAGTATTTGGAAAGCGAACAACGCATGGAAAAAAGAAATAGACGGCTCCAAATGAGACAAACAAATGATCCATTGGAATGGGAAGATGAAGAATTTATTAAGGAATATAGGTACATAAGTAGTACTTTATGCTGAATTTATTGAATTGATATTAATTTTGTTGTGTTATGAAAAAGTCTTGTTTGTAGGTTATCACCAGATCAGGTGAGAAGCCTGTGTGAAGAGCTAGAGCCTATAATGAAGACAAACCCAAAGAGATCAAATGATTTAACTATAGACACAAAGGTAATTAATATCCAAGCAGAAAGTCAGTCACTACATGTGTAAGTGTTTATGCTTAGGTGTATTATTTTTACACAATTGCCTAAAAGAAAAGAAGTGTCATGTTTTTAGGACTAGCACTGGACCTGTGTGAATATTATTTTGTCAGCTGCAATCTTTGAACTGAAATAATTGAAGTGTAAACTCCAGACATTGGCTAGGTTTAATTTTGAATAGCGACTTTCTTTTATGGTAATGATTCTGACCCATGGGTTAGTTACTCACTGAGCCTATATGAAAAAGTAGATAATAGTAACTTAGACCCTGCAGTGCGAGCTTGAATTGTTGACAGGATAATATTATATAATATTCAGACTTTGCAGACCATTTTGCACTTTGGATCAACCAGAGATGCAGGTAAAACATTTATAACTAGTATTTTAAATGTTACAGACAATACTTGGATTTATCTACAAAAATTGTGATTCTTAAATTGATACAATAAATAAAACCTTAGATTAAAGTAACAGTTTAATACCTACTACTAACAAAATGTACTGAACAATATAATCAATGTATAGGTATGGTTATCCATATCATACAGATCTTTAGTTTAATTAATACTACTGATTTAATCCTATGTATAAAATGTAGTAAGATATATTTGGTGTCAGTTAAAGAGATCTACTTAATAAAGTCATTAGAATATAATATCTTATAACTGCTTAATGCTTATCACACCTCACACTAATATCACAAATGTGAAAGCTTATATGCTTGTAACCACAAAACCAAAACTGGAGAGATTTTGATAAATTTTGATTCAATTTTATCCGAGTAATAACATACTATATATGTTATATATATATAATATGTATGTTATTACTCGGATAAAATTGTAGAATAACTTTAGAAGTGTTTCTCGCAGAAGTGGCTGCATATAAGGAATTTAATGCGACTGCAGCTGTGAGCAGAATTAGACAGTATAAATGATGTCTTTACATGTATCCAAGAAATCCATATTTAATATCAATAAACATTTTCACAGATTAGTCCTCTTAAAATTCTAGGTATTGTAGCATTCTAGCATGTCACTGTGACATAACTTAAGCAAGAATTTAGGTGAAATAATCACTGAAAAAACCTTCCTAATTTTGGTTGCCTTTTTATGTATTGTAACTGTAATAAACAATATTTATATCAACACTAATGATATTGATAAAGTAATAATATTTGATATTTTATAAACTTGAAAAATCTATCCATTGTTGTTTGCTATAGAACAATATATATTCTTGTTATTTCAGATTTGTAATGCAGATATGGAGATAATCAGTGTGGATGCAAGTCATCCTGGTGCATCACATGATTCATTTATATGGAATAATCATCCACTTCAACCATATTTGGAGAATTTAAGCAGTAGAGAGGCATTATGGCTCCTAGGTAATATTGTTTCTTTTATGATTGGTTATCAATAAAGAATTTTTTTATTGTATTGTTTCATAAAGTAAGAATAAATTTTGTAGTAATAACTTTAATACTTACTACAATAATTACTTGTCAGGGGTTTTTTTACATGTAATCAATACAATTCCAAGGAATAATTTAATTGCTTTATTTAATATGCAATTTCGAATATTTATAAATTTTAAAAATATGCAGGTTCGTCTCTTACTGAGGGTGAATGAGAATAAAATATTCCATCTCCCAAAGCAAATGAAACAGTTTAAGATGTATTGCACAATATATAGTCTGATTGACATACCTACATGTAGAAAGTTCTACTACAAGCAAGCTATCTTTAATTTGTGTATAGTCATAGTTTGTCAATAAACATTTTTTTTTCAATATTTATAGATTTTTTTAATTAACTATTAATCAACAATTAACACACTGAATTATTTTACACAATTATCAAAAATATAAAGAGACTTACAACATAACATAAAATTTTTAGATTATGGCCTCTGTGGAATGCAAATCAGGGGCGGGACGCTGCTATGGTAGTTGCATGGCTCCACTTTTTCGTTGATATTAGCGCCGTCTATTAAAATGTCCGTGGAAACTAATATTCTCGTAGTACTCTAGTATTGCACCGATGGCGCTTTTACTAAACAGAGATTCTTAATGACTTGTCAAACAAATGTCATGTCAAATATTTTCAATCTTGTCGGTTACAAATCGCTCACTTGCTGCGAATTCCTGTTCGTTAGGCTTGGTAGTTATTTGTTTTGAGTGATTTTTGAGTTTTTACGGCTGTGATAATCACCAGAAAGTGCGGTTGAGTTGAGACTTGTTCTCCTCCCGTCTTTCTCATAAACTTTCCACCACAAAATTGTGTGGTTGAGTTGCGATAAAGACGCTTTAGTGACTATTTAGTGATTGTTTCAATACCAACTATAATGCCGAGACGGTGTGCCTTTGGATGTACACCTACACGTAAGTTTACTACTTCAATCGAAGTTTTCGTATCTTCTCACATTCAAGGAAGGAGCCTTGCCGAACAACACATTTCATATATCTAGAAGTCAGGAGATAACCGAAAGTTATGTGCCGCGACACATCCACATAGCCTCACGGCCAAATTATCTTTAGAAACACTAGAGGAAACGCGTTCCAGTAACATTCACGTAATAACCGAAAATTTATATCCGGCTAATTCATACAGAACACTTGTCCAGCTCACCTGGACCTTTATATATTGTTTCTTAATAGTACACTACAAATACTATTATATATTGGCTATTTCAATTCAAAGAGACTCGGCAATTGACTCCTCATATATTATGCTAAATATTTATAAAAGGATTCATTAAAATATTGCTTTATGTTTTACAGGGGGTGTACTGCATGTGTTTCCGAACCCCATCAAATTTCCTGAGCAGTTCAAAGCTTGGGTTAAAGTTTTAACTGGTGAAACTGAATGTAATTTTGATTATAAATCAAAAAGAGTTTGTGACCGGCACTTCGTAGAAAAAGATAGGAATCGCAATAACCGGCTGAATGCTCTAGCTGTCCCAACACTTTTCTTACCTGGTAAGTACTAGAAAATTGATAATTTTCTGAAGCTCTGACATTGAATATATTCACACATTGCAGTAAAAAGAAAAGATACACTGTTATTAATTATTTTCCAGAGCACAATATGTGCAAACCAACAAGCATCTCATAATAAAATCAATGCTATATTTTATTATAAGTGAGTATTAGTAACTTTAACTCATTTACATTGTTTTCCAGGAAAAGTTGTTGGAGGACAAGCCTTATGTGCATCAACAAGCACCACATCTGAGATGCCTTTAGCTCAACATCAAGAGACCAATGTTGCATGTTTGAAGCAAGGCACTAAATCTCAGATGCCTTCAGCCCAATGTCAAGAGGCCACCATTGCATGTTTGAAGCCAGGTAAATTTACATAATATTTTTTGTAATAAGTACTATGATGCAGGCATTTAGGTGTGCAATATTTACTACTAATACTACCTATAACCTAATATGATAATTTGTAGATTCCTAGTTTTGGATGTCACACTAATCCTGTATTTATCTAACCAACTACAAAAAAGGTTTTTCTGTTTTAACCCGTACTCCTATGTCTGTGATTTTCAAAACCCTCAACCAATTTTGATACAAATTTTAGATTTGTCTTTTGTAGTACAGCATGGTAACTTTTTTGTACTTATTCATAAATAGCTGCGCCGCGCAGTTTCACCAGCGTAGATTCGGTTTATAGTGGCTCCCTCGGGAACTGTTCCTTTTTCCCAGATGAAAAGTAGCTTATGTATTAATCTAGGATACAAGCTACCTTAATTCCAAATATCATCCATTCAGCCGATCTGGTTTGAGTAACAAACATCCATCCATCCAAATTTTCATATTTATAATAGTAGTAAAATTCACTTAATGCATTCATGTACATTATTTATCTAAGTCTAAGATTTTATATAAATGTAGATTATTGTAGGTACAAGTACATGGACCCTGTTAGGATGTTTGCAAATACTTACCTTATAATATTATTGACATATCAATGCAGCATATTGTTTCAATTGTTTTCCAGGAAAAGTTGTTGGAGGACAAGCCTTATGTGCATCAACAAGCACCACATTTGAGATGCCTTTAGCTCAACATCAAGAGACCAATGTTGCATGTTTGAAGCAAGGCACTAAATCTCAGATGCCTTCAGCCCAATGTCAAGAGGCCACCATTGCATGTTTGAAGCCAGGTAAATTTACATAATATTTTTTGTAATAAGTACTATGATGCAGGCATTTAGGTGTGCAATATTTACTACTAATACTACCTATAACCTAATATGATAATTTGTAGATTCCTAGTTTTGGATGTCACACTAATCCTGTATTTATCTAACCAACTACAAAAAAGGTTTTTCTGTTTTAACCCATACTCCTATGTCTGTGATTTTCAAAACCCTGAACCAATTTTGATACAAATTTTAGATTTGTCTTTTGTAGTACAGCATGGTAACTTTTTTGTACTTATTCATAAATAGCTGCGCCGCGCAGTTTCACCAGCGTAGATTCGGTTTATAGTGGCTCCCTCGGGAACTGTTCCTTTTTCCCAGATGAAAAGTAGCTTATGTATTAATCCAGGATACAAGCTACCTTAATTCCAAATATCATCCATTCAGCCGATCTGGTTTGAGTAACAAACATCCATCCATCCAAATTTTCATATTTATAATAGTAGTAAAATTCACTTAATGTATTCATGTACATTATTTATCTAAGTCTAAGATTTTATATAAATGTAGATTATTGTAGGTACAAGTACATGGAATGTTAGGATGTTTGCAAATACTTACCTTATAATATTATTGACATATCAATGCAGCATATTGTTTCAATTGTTTTCCAGGCAAAGTTGTCGGAGTGCAAGCTAATGTTGCATGTTTGAAGCAAGGCTCAACATCTCAGATGCCTTCAGCCCAACATCAAGTGGCCATTGTGAAAATGGGTAATGGGCATGAAATCAGGTAAATACTTAATACTCAATTCTTTTTATATTTAGCAGTATTGTTGGTAGCACCCACACTTATGCAGTTCAACAACCAAAAAGTAAGATTTTTGATTAGTTTATAGGATTTTCTGAAAAGAAAACGGAACTATGATCACTTGGTTTGTGTGTCTGTCTGTCTGTCAACTAAAAAACCCGCTGTATTGTTGATATTAGGTGCCTGCTTCTTCAATAAAATACTTTTTAACTGTTCTTCCTTTATTTCACTTTATATTTTACATATTACATCTATAACATGAACTTACTGCGGAGGACGCCATGACTGAGAGAAGTCTATACTTATTTTATCTATGTCTAGGGAAGGGAACAAGACTTAGTGATGTGCATTGTATCTTAACTCTCTCCCTCAATGCACATCTTCATACCTAACTCATACACAACATTATTTATCTGATTTTTAGGTAATGGTTTAGTTAACATGTCTGCGACTTGAAATTTAGTATTAATATATTTTACAATTATCAGACCTTCCTCTACTTTCTGTTTTACAAAGGTATATTTTATATTCATATGTTTTAATCTCTTTTGATAAGGATATTTTACAGTTTTCATGGCACTTTGATTGTCCTCATACACAATAACATTTTTAAACTCTACATTTAAATAAACAATAATTTTACTAGCCAACAGGCTTCTACTACAGATTTACACAAAGAAACTAATTCTGCCTCTGTCGTACTGAGTGCTACAGTTGATTGTTTTTTAGACCTCCATATTGTATTCCTTCCTGAGCACAAAAACTTTGAAATTCGTTTGAGATGTACTCCGTACCATTATCTGAGTGTAGTTTCAGCAAGTTAGTATTAAAATGGTTTGTTGCATAATAATAATAATCTTTAAATTTACTAAACACTTCAGACTTGTTTTTAATTAAATATACAATGACAAAATGAGTAAAGTCATCTATGAATGTCACAAAATACTTATTATCCTCTCTCCCTGAAGAGGTAATTGGCCCACAAACATCTGTGTGCACAAGTTCTAATGGTTTACTTGCTCTATACCCTTGTTTATTAAAAGGTTGTCTCGTCATTTTGCTTAAAAGACATGGTTCACATAAATTACGTTCAATTTTAAAGTTTTTCAAATCACCCAAGCCAGTTACTAAATCTTTCTGTGCCAAAATGTTAATATTTTTCAAACCTAAATGGCCAAAACGCCTGTGCCACAAATTAACTTTATTATTATTATCATTTGCCACAGAATAATTACAATTATGAAGTACAATTTCCATTTCTATAGTGTACAAGTTACTATTAGCATTTCCTATCTATTAGAAAATAATTTTTATTATAAATTCTTACCTTTCCTTTACAAAATGAAACTTCCAAACCACTTGATTCCATTTTAGATACAGACAATAAGTTCTTTCTCAGCTCTGGAACATAATAGATATTTTTGATAGTACAATTATTTTCCTTTTTACCAACAAAACACTTTACTTTAATATTACCTACTCCTAAGGCCTGCAATGACACACCATTCTTTGCTGCAGCAATATTTTTAGGTTGTTTTAGCTACAAATAGTCCACAAAAAAATCTTTAGTATTTACTAAATGATCAGAACACCCCGAATCAATACACCATACTATATATTCACTCTTACAGTTATTCACCTCATTATTCACATATTCACATTGAAACGCACAGTCATCCTTTTCCGTATTATATGCTTGATGCTCTCTCCATTCTTGACCTTGCCTGTAGTATATATATTATATTTGTTGAACTATTTTTGTAAATCAAAGTTTTATTGAACGCAGCCCTTAGCTGTCATTGATGTGTTACTGTAGTATGTATAATCTGTGTTTTCTCTCTGGCCAAAAGTCCCTCCAAATATGTAAGCGTGGATTCGCAATTATAAGAAATAAAAGTGTAAATAGTGTTTTATTTCATCGGCCTCTGTTATAAATCTCAAAAGCAGAGCGTGGTTGATCAAATAATGTGTAAAAATGTCAACGGGAACGTGTAACTTCCCTAAACTAAACGACAACATTTCGTTCTCGAACTGGAAATTCAGAGTGAAAATTTTGTTAGAAGAAAGAAATCTAGCACATATCTTAAACAAATACGATGTAGAAAATAAAGAAAATGTTGAAAGCGATGCGAAAGCACGCTCAATAATCGTGCAGTGTCTGAGTGACCGATATTTAAATATTATCAAAAAATGTACGACGGCGGCCGAAATGCTGGCTTCGCTTGAATCGGTATTCGAAAGACGAAGCGTGTTCAATAAACTATTTCTGAGAAAGAAATTAATAGCCATGAAGTGCACAAACAGCCAAAATCTGCAAGATCATTTCCTGCAATTTGATAACCTTATTTCACAATTAGAAACGGCAGGAACTACAATGGAAGATAGTGACAAGTTAACACATCTCTTTCTCACATTACCAGAGGAATATAATACAGTTATTACTACACTAGAAACTATGAGCATGGAAAATGAGCTTACATTTGATTTTGTAAAATCAAGACTCTTAGATGCAGAGCTCAAAATGAAAGAGAAGAAGAATGTTGCAGTAGAAAGCAGTTTCTATAGCTGCTATAAATGTGGAAAAGAAGGTCATATGGCGTACCAGTGAGACAAAAAAGGAGAAAATACTCAGCTGGCAACTCAAAGAGGCAGAGGAAGAACAAAAATGAGAAGTAGAGGATATTCCAGATTTAGAGGAAGGTCTCGTGGACATGGACATGTTGCTCAGGCAAGTGAGAAAAGTTATGATGAGATGTTTGTTGCTCTAGGCACAGAATGCTTAGTTCACGAAGAGCCATCTCAGATTATTTTTGTTGTGGATTCTGGAGCAACACATAACTTTATCCAAGAAAGGTATGCTAAATTAATGACTAATGTGACAGAATTACAAGTGCCAACTCAAATAAAAATTGCCAATGGTCAAATGTTATGTGCAAAAAGGAAAGGTTATTTAAAAACTTATTACGATGGTACACCAATCACAATTGAGGGCCTTATAGTAAGTGGCATTGAACATAATTTACTATCGGTGAATGAACTGATGAATAAAGGCAAAAGTGTGACATTCAAAGATGGAGAACTTATAATAAAGTCGCCAAATGGAACTTACTATGGTACAAGGGATGGAAAATTACATATTCTAAAATTAAAGTTACAACCTGAAGAAAAATATGAGTGTCACTACAGTAAGGAAGAGCTGAGTAATGATTATCTATGGCATATCAAGCTAGGCCATATTAATCGTAAAGGGTTACAGCTTATGAATTTACCATACAGCACAGAGGTGTGTGACGTTTGTATGAGGAACAAGAGTACTAGATTACCATTCAAGACTGTTACAAAGTTACAATCAAAGAATATAGGAGACTTAATACATACAGATGTAGCTGGACCTATGAAAACAGCAACAAAAGAAGGTTTTAGATACTACCAAACAATACTGGATGATTACTCACACTTTACACAAACATACTTACTAGTACACAAATCTGAAGCTGCTGATAATTTAATAAAGTATGTGAGAGAGATAGAAACTGAAAAAGATGTGAAAGTTAAAAGGATTAGATGTGATAATGGTGGGGAGTATTCATCAATTAATCTTAGAAGATTTTGTGAACAACGAGGAATAAAAATCGAGTACACTATACCATACAGTCCTCAAATGAATGTGAAAAGTGAAAGACTGAATAGATCAATTTATGACAAAGCAAGGACTATACTAGATGAGTCAAACTTACCAAAAGCATTGTGGGGTCATGCCATCTTGACAGCTACATTTATGATTAATCGCTGCCCATCAAGTGCTATAAACTTTGAAATACCAGCAGTCATATTTGAGAGAGAATTACAGCTCAATAAATTAAAACCGTTTGGTTGTAAAGGATGGATGGTCGTACTGCCAAGAAAAGACAAACTTGATCCAAGAGCTAAAGAAGTCAGAATGGTTGGATATGCCAGAAATGGTTATAAGGTATGGGATCCTATAACTGACACTATTACTGTGACTAGAGATATACGTTTCAATGAAAGAGATTTCAAATACAAACCAGTTCAGATGGAAAAGCAAGATGAAAACTACTATTATGAACACACTACTATAGAAAAAGATGATGAGAAAAAGAAGGAAGAAGAGAGGAAAAAGGATGAAGAACAACAGAACATAAATGAAGAACAATTGAATACTGATAACATAAACAATGAAAGTACTAATAATAATACAAGGAGTAGACGGATAATATGTCCACCTAAACATTTAAATGACTATGAGATATACGAAGCTTATTGTTTGCTAAGCAATGAGGAAGATCCTCAAGAATACAAAGAAGCATTAAGAAGTGGCTGGGAGGAAGCAATAAAAACAGAAGTACAAGCATTGGAGAAAATGAATACATGGGTAGAAGCAGACCTACCAGATAAAATGAGACCATAGACACAAAATGGGTGTTTAAAACGAAGGAAAATAACTTAAAAAAGGCTCGACTGGTGGTGAAGGGATCTCAAAAAGATAGAAGAAAAAGTGCTCTCGCTGTCACTCTATAAGAGAAGTCCTAAATGCTATGGGCTAATGTCAAAATTTTTTGTGCTGCCTTCCACAAAATCTCTGAAACGTCTATTGGCTCAAATTGATTTAAAACCTGGAATAAACAATATAGTTTTTCAAAAACTGAAGAAGACCATCACAAGCCTGGATACTGCAGATCGTTTATGTACTATCATATTTGATGAGATGTTCATTACTCCTCAAGTACATTATGACTCTGCAAAAGACGAGCTAAAGGGATTTTCAAGCCATGCCACAAACAACATAGCAAACCATGTTCTTGTGTTTATGGTGAAAGGTATAAAAAAAACTTTAAGCAGCCAGTTGCGTACTATTTCACCAACAGTTTAAACAAACTTGAATTAAAAAACATTATAAAAGAGGTTATCACCAATGTTCAAGAAAGTGGCTTGATAGTTTTGTGCAGCGTTTGTGACCAAAGCTCAGTCAATGTGAGTGCAATCAATGATTTAGTTGGAGTCACTAAAGCAAAATATTTAAGAAAAGAAGAGGAAGTGACTCATGATTTTTTTGAAGTCAACAAAAAGAAAATCATCCCAATTTATGATGTTCCTCATTTAATAAAGGGATTGAGGAATAACCTATTAACCAAAACTATGGTATATGTGGATCACGAAGATGGAAATAAGGAGAAAGAAGTAAAATGGGAATACCTTGAACAACTATATGCAGCGGACAAATCATTCGGAGAGCTGAGATGTCTTCAAAAACTTACCGAGGAACATATTATGCCAGACAAAATTAAAAAAATGCGAGTAAAGAGTGCAACTCAAATTTTAGCCATAGTGTTGCAGTTGCTACTGAACATTTAACAGCTAGAGGAAAGTTACCCAGTAAATGTAGAGACTTGATCCCGATAACTTTGTTAGTAGACAATGTGTTTGACAGCTTGAATGGTAGTAGCTTTATTATCCCAAATGGAAAAATTTTCAAGGGTGAAACTACCAAGGGTCAACCCGTAAAGAAAAATTCTCCTCACCATCAGCTTTGGAAAAAAGCTATAAAATATTTTAAAAGCATGAAATTTGTGTCATGCAAGAAATCAGGTAATAAACTCCAAAAAATTGAGACAGTTGTGCCGTGTGTAAAAAACTTTGTTAAAACAATAGAAGGCGTTCAGCAATTGTGGAAGATAATATCACAGAAATACTGTTTTGACTCCATGCTGACACGAAATTTTAATCAGGACCCAATTGAGAATTTCTTCGGAAACATCAGGAATTGTGGGGCAAGAAACACAGCGCCCAATGCTATTGCGTTTGAGGGTGCGTATAAGTCGTTGCTTCTAAACAATTTTAACGCGCCTCACTCAGCCCAAGCCAATTGTGAAAACGATGTTAATGATTTTTTACAATCGGTGGAATTTTTCGTAACAGAAAAAGCGATTGCCCGTACTACTGATGTTTCCGAAGAAATACCATTAAGAAATGAATTTCTTTATGAAAACATTAAAGAAACTGATTTAGGCCAGAGAACCTATGTGTGCGGTTTTGTCTTGAGGAAATGTCTCAAAAATGTTATAAAAAAATGCAAAACATGTAGAGAAAATGTTATATGCACCAAAAATACCGAAAATAATGAATACATAAGAGCAAAGGAGTATTGCTATAACAAAAAGTCTCTTTGTTACCCCTCTCAGCAGTTGGATGATTGTTTCCAAGATATTCAAAATATATGTGTTTCACATTTGAAAAGTGAAGTACCAAAAGTTGGGCTTAAAAAGACAATTAAAATGTTTGTAGATATTTTTGTCAATTTCCCATTTGAATGTGAAATACATAAAGAAGTCTTAAAAAGGTATTTTGAGGAAAATACGATAAATATTATAATTTACAGTTGGTGTAGATCTATTAACAGAATTCTAGCAGGAAAACTGACATATGATGGTGAGGATGAAATGAAACGCGCAGCCCAATTGTATTATGATAAACATAGACATAATAAAATAAGAAAATAAACTTTTATGTAATGTATGCTCTGTATTTTTTCATTTCATTCGATACTTTTACAGTAATGTAAACAGTATGTTTTGTTGGTATTGTTTTAATAAGAAGTTAAGAACTCTTATGAATCAAGCTCGCCCAATTCGCAACAAAACAGAATTGTTTACTAACTGATAACTTTTTAATGCATGTATTGTGATCTTAACAGTATTTTTTTTTATTTCTATCAATTTCTATTACATGCATTTCATTGCATTCTATTCGTTTTTTCCCAGGAATAATGAGAATCTTGATTTTGTAACTATCCTGCGATACATGCATTTATACCCAAAAGCTATTTAAGAAATGGATAGGTATAATATAGATAAAGGTAAAAATATAAGTGAGTAAGTAGCTATAGAACTACAGCCTTAGTTCCTCGGATATGATATCAGAGGGCGACACTTGTAGGGTGACAAAAAATCACGTGAGCGGGTTCTCTATTCCCCCTTACTTATTTTACTCTATGATGCAAATCCTAAAATAACATGGACAATGTAAGACCTACACATTCATAGAGGTGATAAAAATCGACAAAATATAAAAAAATAATATACTGGGTGGCGCAAAAGTACTGGCACTAAAGAAAATACTTTTTTTTTTATTTGACATATCCTGTCATTCTGTTATTGTAAATTGTGTAGTGAACAAATGTAAAATACACTGAAAATAAACATGAACCGTTTTACTCCCCAAGAACGTGGAATAATCGTGTCAATGTTCTTACGGAATAATTCATCAGTGATAAAAACACAACGTGAATTTCGTCGACGATTTTCCCACCGTCCAGCACCGATGGGTCGCACAATTCGACGCTTTGCCACACGCCTCGAAGCAACTCAACAAAGGATAGACCTAAGTCTGGGAGACCAAGGACAGGCCGTTCAACTGAAAATATCGATGCTGTGCGCGAAGATGTAGATGAGTGTCCAGAGACATCAACGAGGCGACGTGCCACGCAATTGGGCATTTCCAGACGGACCCTGCAGCGTATTTTGGTGACAGACTTAAAGATGTTTCCGTATAAAACTCAAATGACTCATCAGTTGCTGCCTACTGACCACCGAGCTCGTCTAGAATACAGCCAGCGCGTCATAAACCTAAACCTTGAAGAGGATGATTTTTCTTCAAAATTGGTTATGAGTGACGAAGCGCATTTCCATCTCTCAGGGTATGTTAATAAGCAGAATACTCGGTTCTGGGGCACTGATAATCCGTGCATTATTCAAGAAACACCTTTACACCCACTAAAAGTTACTGTATGGTGTGGCATCTGTGTTGACAGAGTAATCGGACCCTATTTTTTTGAAGACGCTGGAGGCAATGCGATAACTGTCACTGGAGAACGCTACAGAACCATGTTACGTGAGTTTTTGATACCCAGTTTGGACGAATTGGGGCTAGAGCAGATCTGGTTTCAACAAGACGGCGCTACGGCACACACAGCGCGCGACACTATGGACTTACTGAGGGACGCTTTTCCAGGCCGAGTTATCTCTCGTTTTGGCGATTTGCCTTGGCCTGCAAGATCACCCGATCTGACCAGTCCAGACTTCTTTCTTTGGGGTTTTTTGAAATCTCGGGTGTATGTGAACAAGCCACAGACTCTCGCAGCTCTAAAAGAAAACATTTATCAAGAAATAAGGAACATATCGCAGGAAGTGTTACGGCTAGTTATGCAAAATGTCATAAATAGGGCTCAGATGTGCATCAACTCTAGAGGTCACCATTTAAAAGACATCATCTTTAAATCCTAATGGTACGAAATTTAATGGCACAAATATACATTTAAAATTACCTTAATCAAGTTTTCTAATTTAGATTTTTTTTTATAACTGAATCAAATTGAGTCTTTACTTTTGCGCCACCCAGTAGAAATATGTAGTAGACGTTTTGCCTCAATCACAGTCGAAATAATTGCTTTTTAACAAGTAACAGTAACACATAATAAAATAACATATGTATCAATAGCATTAAATATAAATAAAACATCTTCGTAAATAAACTATCTTGATTCAATAAATAAAAAAATAACAACGATCCATAATAATATTGATATTAATAACATGTGTATTTATTGTATCAAGAACTAAGTTTAATTGAGTAAGGCGTATCTATAAAATGCCAGTGACAAATGTTTTTATTTTGAATACTTTTCTAGTCAATATTTGTTGTACAAACCAAATCAAAAGCAACACAATTTTAACTAGCGTAAAAATAAAATCTCTCGTTTGAGGATTCCGTGCCCAAAGGGAAAAATGGGATCCTATTACTAAGAGTTAGCTGTCCGTCTGTCACCAGGCTGTATCTCAAAAACCGTGATAGATAGACAGTTGAAATTTTCACAGATGATGTATTTCTGTTGCCGCTATAACAACAAATACTAAAAAACAATAAAATAATATAATAAAAAAATATAAATATTCGGCAACAGAAATACAACAATTGTGGGTGCAAACCGGCCAAGTACGAGTCGGACGATAATTATAGAAAATGGTAATGAACAACTCGCACTTGGCCGGTTTATTCTACAGTAGTGAAACAAGTCAAGCAACACTGAAAGTATCACTTGCTAATAAATGTGCTAACTAATTATTTTCATTGCAGGTGATTCTGGGTATCCATTACGAAAAACTATGATGACACCTATCTTAAATACGATTCCCGATTCACCAGAAGCCTACTACACTAAACTTCATGTACATGCAAGAAATTCCATAGAGAGGACAATTGGGGTTTTAAAGGCTCGGTTCCGGTGTCTGCTTGTGCATAGGGTGCTGCATTACCAACCGCAGGTTGCTGGCTGTATTGCAAATGCATGTGTAATTTTACACAACATTTGCAATGCAGCTAGTTTAGCAGTACCAGAACTGCCTGAAGAACAGACTCGACAAGAAGCATTTATGCAACTTTCTGATACAAATATTGACACAGCTGGCCGACAAAACCGGCAACTACAAATTGGCATTGCCACGCAGCGTGACCTTGTTACTCGCCTGTGGGACCTTCACCGGACAACCTGAAATGTAAAATTGTTTATTTATGTATATATTTATTATATGCATTATATAAAGAAGTTGTAATGAACACTAAAAACTCAATTTTTTTGATTTAATAAATGACTGAATTTATATTGTATTTGCCTATTCTTCTTTTTATATACAAAAAATATTTTAATTATCACATTACAAATTCAAGTGCGTTTGTTATTCTATCAAACAGCAATGTTAAACAGTTAATATATTTTTTATGCAGATGGGCCAGAGAGTGACATGCTATTTATTTTCCTGAATAAGCACAATTCTTTATAGTGATATTGAAAATCTAACACCTCTTTAGGGCAGAAGATAGCGAACAATTAACAAACAATAAATCATCCATCACCATGTGGGGCACAGCTTATTTGTAATAATTTTAGTAGGCCTCTAGCCTGTGTGGTGATAGGTAATAATAATAATATGGGGCAATATCCACAAAGTCTGCCTGAGCCTGTACTATGGGAACCTGATGACTGATATATATATACACAACCAGACATGTTCATGCATGCAAATGTTTTACCTGTCCTGGGATCGAAGCCGGACCAGCAGCTCAGAGGCAAGGGATGCTACTATCTGCCAACTGGCCAGTCAAAACCACAAATTCTACTTTTGAGCTGCTGCTTGTACACAATAATGCACATGTATATGCATTTAAGTTGAAAGGGCAAAGTAAGAGAATGAGACAGAAACTAATGTGACAACTGATACTGCAACTGGCATCTGTGTGGTACGGGGATTGCCATGAGGCGAGTGCCAAATACTGGAAAAATATATAAGATATGGACAAATACAGAATGAAGTATGCCTTGAACAGCTTATTTTGTTATTCTATCAAACAGCAATGTTAAACAGTTAAATATATTTTTTATGCAGATGGGCCAGAGAGTGACATGCTATTTATTTTCCTGAATAAGCACAATTCTTTATAGTGATATTGAAAATCTAACACCTCTTTAGGGCAGAAGATAGCGAACAATTAACAAACAATACATCATCCATCACCATGTGATGCACAGCTTATTTGTAATAATTTTAGTAGGCCTCTAGCCTGTGTGGTGATAGGTAATAATAATAATATGGGGCAATATCCACAAAGTCTGCCTGAGCCTGTACTATGGGAACCTGATGACTGATATATATATACACAACCAGACATGTTCATGCATGCAAATGTTTTACCTGTCCAGGGATCAAGCCGGACCAGCAGCTCAGAGGCAAGGGATGCTACTATCTGCCAACTGGCCAGTCAAAACCACAAATTCTACTTTTGAGCTGCTGCTTGTACACAATAATGCACATGTATATGCATAATGCATTTAAGTTGAAAGGGCAAAGTAAGAGAATGAGACAGAAACTAATGTGACAACTGATACTGCAACTGGCATCTGTGTGGTATGGGGATTGCTATGAGGCGAGTGCCAAATACTGGAAAAATATATAAGATATGGACAAATACAGAATGAAGTATGCCTTGAACAGCTTAACCGCTAGATTAAACCTGATCATGTCCCCACCACTACAATTAGGAAAATATTCCTATTCTTAAACATACTCACTATTAAATGATCTGTGTTACCCAATTGCATTTCAGCAGCTGTCTTTGAGTGCTAGTTATTCTAAGTCTGTTAACCATCCTTGACCACACTATATTTTGCCATTAGGTGAGAATGTGGTCAAAGACAAGACTAGGATGTAAATAAAAACAATACCTTGCTTCTATTCTCCTTAAAACATTAGTTAGGTATTTCACTGAGCACAGTAACAGCTTGCTGTATAGCGCGACTGTTTGTAAGCTCAGCTTCAGCTCTCCTGTGAGAAACCAGCACCAATTGATCTCTTGCCTCTGCAGCAGACAGCCTTTGTTGACGCAACACACGTCTTCTAGTTACATTTACCCTAGGATTGTGGCTTGCAGAATGCTGTGAGAAGTTGTTTGGCGAAATGGGCTCTTGTGGGGTTGATAAGGGTGGTAATGGTGTTGCTGCTGCAGATTGTAAGGATGTAATGGGTATTGTATTTAATATCTGTGCGGGTTGTTCTTCAGGGACTTCAATTGTGTTTAATCCTTCCTGTAAAGGTAAAAATTAATGTATCAAAAACTAAATATCTTTTTTAGCTATTACAGTGAATATATGATTATTTTATGTAATATCTTATCCTTACACTGTCAGTTAAAGCCACATCGAGCCAGATTTCTCCTGATTGTTCACCACTTGATGTTGGTTGTGTATTAATGGGAATTTCCTGTTCCTATAAAAAATAACAAAATTACTTACTATCGCAAAGAAATACATCATTATTTATGAACATTTGTATAGGTATATAATAATGGAGACAATGATTACAGCAGTTCTGTTGCAATGGGTATATTGTTGCTTTGGCTGTATGTTTCTAACTCTTACTTATAAACCACAAGTAGGTATTTAGTAATGACTTGACAGTGAAACATCACCTAATGATCCTCCAAACATAATTATTATCTAGGTGAGCCAAAACTCTGCAAAAATATTCCAGCAAGATCACCATTATAATATAAGGTTAAACAAAGAATATGGTACCTGTATTACATTGGGAATCACTTGAACACCAGGTAACCCAGATCCATAATCGTCCCCTAAGAGTGTTAGGAATTTCATTTCAATTTCAGACAGTTCCTGGACATCAGATGGTCCTCCGCCGGTCCTATTCCTGGCATCTTTTAGGGCTCTATTTTTTCTTCTTAATTTTGCTTTGAGGTCCACCCAATACAAAAATAATGTAATAAGCAATAATAATAACAGTATGGGAAAACATCCAAACAAGGTCTTCAGGTCCCAAAGTAGGTAGAGGTTATATATTATACTATAGTAACCTGACGACTGATATATATTTAAATACACAAACATAATACACACACCTGTCTGGTGGTCGATCCCGGGACCGGTGGCTCAGAAGGTAGGGTTACTACCAACTGCGCCAACCAACTTGCAAGTTTACTTCAAGTGATTTAATCAAACTTACCTTTGACCATTCAGCTCCAGTTTTATATGCGCCTTCACCGGCAGAATTTAAAATTGCAGCGATTGTGTTCCAGTTCCTCTTAGTATACTCTCGGGCTTGGACCGATTTGTTATACCCTACTGCAATTTCAGGGTGTTGAGCTAGAAACTCCCACAAATTCTCCAATTATGAGAATGTAACGCGCACTCGTCGGTTTCTCAACGTATTTTCACTGAAAATATCATCAATGTACAAGTACAAATTATTATCTAAGCCGCGACTATGCAAGGTGCCTCGAGAAGTGTTCGAGCTAAAAACTATGAATTATATACTTACGCTATTGTTTTGCTGTACTTATTCTTTTATTTTGATTGATTTAGGTATGTACTTATTCTATGAAACTAGGAGCACTGGGACTTAGTGGGAATAGCTTTGAGACCGTGAAATTTAAAACTGAACGCCGATATAAACATGATAGTAGGTATTTAAAGTCTTATGAACATGAACGACATGAATCCAAAACGAGAGATCCAATCCAACTGCAAAATACAACTTGAATAACGCGCGCAATAAGAGCGCGTTCAGAATGAATGTGACAATAGATGATTCCATTAGTTACTAACCACTATTTGCAATTCAAGATCAACAGTTTGCGTCAAGTTACATAGTAATTAGTAGATATTGTAAACTTTGAATTTAATGTGTACATAAAAAATACTATAAGTTTAAAAAGTACGATAATAAATGGATTTCTAATAAAAGATTTATAATCGATAAACATGATTTTTTAAGTTTACCTATGCTTCTGAACGCAATCGCAAAGAAAGAGACAGTGTTAGTAAATTTTTAATCTTAATTTAGACATAGTAAAAGGGGATCCGTTTGCTAATAAACATTTTCTTAGGATTAAGGATAACCTTTGGCGTGACTGGCATTGCATATTCACTGATGCTTCTAAACTAGACCAGAATGGTTGTGTTGGTGTTGGTTATATCATCAAAACTATGACATTGTTCAAAAGATAAAGTGTCCACCTGAAACTTCAGTCTTTATGGGTGAATGCAGGGGTATTATGGAAGCTATTAACTATATTATTTTGTTTAAATTAAATAAAACTGTTGTTTTTACAGATTCTCTAAGTGCTCTTCAAGCATTCCAGAGTAATCCCTTCAAAATTGGTTCCAGGAACTGGATTGTATTTCAATGTAAAATGCTTTTATTAAAATGTACTGTGTTAGGTTATATTATTCATTTTGCTTGGGTACCTAGTCATAGTAATATCACTGGTAATGAAAAGGCTGATAGGGTTGCAAAAGAATCAGTAATTTGTGGTGATAAGGTGCCTTTTAAAAATTATCCACAAGATCTTTTACGTTTACCTGCTCGCGACTTGAAACGTAGATGGCTGAAGAGATGGTCAATCAGTAGTAAATATAAAGGCTCTAATTTTTCAAAATATCAACCAGATATTGAAGCTAAACCCTGGTTTTCTAAATTTAAGTGCAATAGGAAAATTTGTTCTATTATATCTAGGTTGAGATTTGGTCATTGTTGTTCTGCTGTTCATCTTAAGAAGCTTAGAATTAAGAATTCATCCATCTGTGAGTGTGGTTTAGATGATGAAAGCCTTAACCATATTTTCTTTTCTTGTCCTCGGTTTAATCATGATGTTATGTATACTACACTTATTCATTATAAATTTCCATTACCTGTTCATATAGACAATATCCTGTGTAATATAAATCCTGTCACTATCAATGTATTGTCATCCTTCATCTCTCAAAATGATATTAAACTTTAGTTGGTATTTTCTGTTGTCGCTAGGATTTTCTTTTACTAGTTTCATTCATTTTGTCATTAGTCCATTGTACCTAGATCCCATTTTAGATATGTAGTTAATAAGATACTTTCTTTTGTTCCAGATTATTAAGTCTAAATTTTGCCGTTTATTTTTATACTTATGTCTCATCTGGGGCCTTACTATGAGCTCTTAAAGCAGGCCTTCTAGACAACTGCACGGTTTATTGGTACCATGACAACTTTAAAGCAGGCCTGCCCAGGCCTACTATTCAAGAACCGCAGAAAAACCGTTCACCTATTTTTTTAGTATGGACTCTCGTTAACATGTCGCTCTAAATCCACTCAGTTTATTATCTTACAAACGTCTAGGCGTCTGCAATGTTGGTTATAGTAAATTATTAGAATGCCAGAGACAAAATATCCGTTCACCTTTGAGAATACAATATTCAAACAGTTCACCTAAATAAGCGTCATGGTATGATTTCATTCAAAACTGTTTATGACAGGTTTAAGAACTGCACGGAACTTGCATGGTTTTTACGAAGCTGATAGTAAGGCCCCTGACGTGTCGTTGGCAAAAGTGTTCTCAAACAGTTTGCCATTAAATAAATAAATAAATAATAAATCTATGTACAGTGCCACAAACTTATCTGGACCGGTGGCCAGAAGAGGAACTAACGACGCCATATTGAAGTCTCAATCTGTCTGCCATTCGTTGACATATCCGCCATTGCTTGTTTGCCCCGTGTGTTTATTATTCGTTTAGTGTTTAAAACCTTGTGAAAAATGCCGAAAGCTTTAAAAAGTGATGCCAGGAACGTCATATTACAAGTCTTAGCTTTTATGAAGGAAGAAAAGCGCCTTAAGACACCGGTAATACCTTTCGAAAAACTGTATGAGCGCGTAGCTGCCGCCACAGGTTAGTGTTGTCAGCTTTTGAAAATAAATTCCACGAAAACATTATTTTGGTTATTTTAATAGAATAGATTTTTAATTTTTTGTTACTTTTGTTTTAGGTGTTACGGAGCGATTCGTTAGGAAACTTGTAACGGAAAAAGAACAGGCAAATGAAGCTGGCACAAAAGTTTCCACGCCGGGTAAAAAAAGGAATAGGACGAAAGGTAAAATTGAAGTGGATGATTTCGATCTCGGTGTCATAAGAAGAAAAATTCATGAATTTTACACTATGCGGAAAGAAATTCCCACAATACCAAAGTTGTTAGATGTGCTCCAAGAAGACATTGATTTCAAAGGGAGTCGAGAAACTCTTCGGAAAATACTCCATAAAATTGGATTTCGTTACAAGAAATCAAAATCGAACAGAAAAGTTTTGATAGAACGAAATGATATTTCAGCATGGAGAGCAAATTATCTTCAAAAAATTAAAGAGAATGAACGAGGTGAACAAAAACAAGTCATATTTTTGGACGAGACCTATATTCACGCATCTCATACAGCTGGACGCTGTTGGCAAAGTGATGATGTTGATGGTGTGCTTAACCCAGTTTCTAAAGGAAACAGATGGATAATTGTTCATGCGGGAGGACAAGCAGGGTTTGTGGAGAATGCTTTATTGGTGTTCCAATCGAATACGAAAAGTGGCGATTATCATGATGAAATGAATAGTAAGAATTTCAAAAAATGGGTGACTGATAAACTTCTGCCCAATTTACATCAGTCAACACTGATTATAATGGATAATGCCCCTTATCATAGCATTTGCATAAATAGAACTCCTAATGGAAATCATAAAAAGGCTGAGATGCAAAAGTGGCTGACGGAAAATAATATAGAATTTAACGAACAGTTTACAAAACCGCAGCTCTACGAACTCATTAAAAGACATAAACCAAAACCTGTATATGAAATAGACGAACTGTTGAAAACACATGGACATAGCGTGTTAAGATTACCGCCTTACCATTGCGACTTAAATGCAATCGAAATGATTTGGAGCTCGATGAAACGAAACGTAGCTAATCAGAACATTGGTAAATCCAATTCTGAAATGCCTACCTTGATTGCAGAAGCATTCAATAAGATAACAGTAGATGAATGGCAAAAGCATTGCAATCACGTGAAAAAACTAGAAAACGACTATAGCAAAGGGGATGCATACTTAGACGAGCCTTTCATCATTAATTTGGACAGTGAAAGTGAAAGTAGTGACTGTGATGATGAAGTGAGTGCTGATGAATCAAATAACCCTGGTGGCTCAGGAATACCTGGAGTATTCCCGTTGGAGAACACTCGCCATACATATGTAATTGATCATAATTATTGCGTTAAAATATAAATATTTTCGAAGAATATATTTGTTTTGTTTTTAAGTAGATACCTAATTAACATTTTACCAACGTTCCTTTAAGTTGCCAGCTGATACATGGGTAGTGTGTGCATAATAGGGTATTTTACACCATGCAAGAAAAATATAAAATGAATGTTTAAGGCAGATTTCGTAAAAAGTGTTCTAAGAACGTAACGCCATGAGACGTCACGAGCTGTTTTCACAAGGAAAATGAAAAACATAAGTAAAATCAAATTTTAAGTTTTTTTTTCACTGAAATAAAAATTCTGCTGGTTCATTATGACCTACCTTAGGATTGATTTAAAACAGTCTAAAAAAATGCTAAAATACCTTATCATACATTTCTAACTCAAAAAAAGGAGGCTATTAATTTAATTCGAATTAACCTATGTATTATTATTAGAACTGCAATCACGGAATCTTGGTTAATATTTTGTTTACCACTTTATTGTAAAATTTATTTTTCTGGCAACACCGAATGCGATAACAGCGACTCTCTCACCGGTCCAGATAAGTTTGTGGCACTGTAGTTCCTCAAAGGTGAACGGTTTGTGTTGTCTCTGGCATGTTTTTCTAACACGATGAAAGAGTGAAACAGCGCTTTACAAATTTACTAACACTGTCTCTTTCTTTGCGATTGCGTTCAGAAGCATAGGTAAACTTAAAAAATCATGTTTATCGATTTTAAATCTTTTATTAGAAATCCATTTATTATCGTACTTTTTAAACTTATAGTATTTTTTATGTACACATAAAATTCATAGTTTACAATATCTACTAATTACTATGTAACTTGACGCAAACTGTTGATCTTGAATTGCAAATAGTGGTTAGTAACTAATGGAATCATCTATTGTCACATTCATTTTGAACGCGCTCGTATTGCGCGCGTTATTCAAGTTGTATTTTGCAGTTGGATTGGATCTCTCGTTTTGGATTCATGTCGTTCATGTTCATAAAACTTTAAATACCTACTATCATGTTTATATCGGCGTTCAGTTTTAAATTTCACGGTCTCAAAGCTATTCCCACTAAGTCCCAGTGCTCCTAGTTTCATAGAATAAGTACATACCTAAATCAATCAAAATAAAAGAATAAGTACAGCAAAACAATGGCGTAAGTATATAATTCATAGTTTTTAGCTCGAACACTTCTCGAGGCACCTTGCATAGTCGCGGCTTAGATAATAATTTGTACTTGTACATTGATGATATTTTCAGTGAAAATACGTTGAGAAACCGACGAGTGCGCGTTACATTCTCATAATTGGAGAATTTGTGGGAGTTTCTAGCTCAACACCCTGAAATTGCAGTAGGGTATAACAAATCGGTCCAAGCCCGAGAGTATACTAAGAGGAACTGGAACACAATCGCTGCAATTTTAAATTCTGCCGGTGAAGGCGCATATAAAACTGGAGCTGAATGGTCAAAGGTAAGTTTGATTAAATCACTTGAAGTAAACTTGCAAGTTGGTTGGCGCAGTTGGTAGTAACCCTACCTTCTGAGCCACCGGTCCCGGGATCGACCACCAGACAGGTGTGTGTATTATGTTTGTGTATTTAAATATATATCAGTCGTCAGGTTACTATAGTATAATATATAACCTCTACCTACTTTGGGACCTGAAGACCTTGTTTGGATGTTTTCCCATACTGTTATTATTATTGCTTATTACATTATTTTTGTATTGGGTGGACCTCAAAGCAAAATTAAGAAGAAAAAATAGAGCCCTAAAAGATGCCAGGAATAGGACCGGCGGAGGACCATCTGATGTCCAGGAACTGTCTGAAATTGAAATGAAATTCCTAACACTCTTAGGGGACGATTATGGATCTGGGTTACCTGGTGTTCAAGTGATTCCCAATGTAATACAGGTACCATTATATAATAGCTACTTAAAATAACGAACACTACTTGCTCCAATTAGAGTTCATAGACAGCACTAAATTATGGCAATGTAAAGCAATATATCCCAGCTCCATCTACCGAAATTTAAGAACGCTACTTGCTTCGTTGTTGCTCTAGTATGCTAAGTAGTGTTAACAGACGCCAAATGGTGGCACTGTAATTGTTTTTATTATGGCATCATCTACTTAAAATTACGAACACTACTTGCTCTGTTGTAACTCTAATATGTGAAGTAGAGTTCATATGCAGCAGTAGATGGCACTGTAAAACAATTATATTATAGCTGAACAGTACTTGCTCCGTTGTTGCTCTAGTATGCTAAGTAGTGTAATACAGACGGCAATAGATGACACTGTAAAAACAATTATCACAGGAAGCTCTCGCACTTTTATCACAGTATAATCTACTGTGCTTTGACAGGGTCTATAATCCATCAAAGGTCGTTGGTCATCATAGGGCCAGACACAATATAAATGTCATTGTTATAATATAACGGCTCTTGAAGGGATATACACAATCATTATGAAATAGTTATTTGTGCAACAAGAGAGCAAAGTTGTTTTTTGCTGCGAGTGCTGATTTTGAACCCTGAGTGTGGCGAGGGATTCAAATGAATGAGATGCAAAAAACTTGGCATCTCATTCATTCATCATCAAAAAACGTTGTGTAACACACATAACTTTTCACTTCAGCAGCGAGAACACTTAAGGATATAAAATAATAAACAGGAATATATTGAAATAACTATTTATTGTAAATCAAAATAATTAACATTGTAGGTAGAGGTACCAAATTCAATAAAATGCAACATTTTGAAAGTTAAAAGTAAAATTACTACATTTCTGAAAATTAAAAGTAACAGATTTATTTGGCAACGTTATAGTTGCGTTGAGTTGCGTTGAGTTGAGTTGTTTGAGATTATCTGGGGTTAAGGTTTCTGTTTCGGTAGCGGATTGAGAAGGAACAGCGGTGAACGTCGGCGACTCTGATCGGCTTTCTGTATAAGAACACTGTGCGTCGTTGGAAGTGGATGGACGTGGGTGAGACCAAGGATCCGAGGGCGAATTCAGACTTTTTATTTCCACTATACGCTTACAGATTTTCGACTTATTTTCTATTGAGTCTTCAACAGAGCCTTCTGCAACCGTATTGGACTTCCACCCGCCGTGACGTTTTAAAGCGGTGAGATCGGCTCCGGAATCAGCCAAGAGCTTTGCCGAAGTTCTCCGAAAGCAGTGACCCGTGTATAGCTGAGGCTCTTCCAGTTTTAAGAAGGTGGCAATATCTCGCGGTATAGCACCTATTTTATTTACACCTATAGGCTGTCTTGAGCATTTATTGTTATGGTATTGTATGAAAATTCGGTCGGTTTTTATATTGGCTGAAAGTAAATTTTGGTATTTTTCTACAATAGTTACATATTCTTCGCGCATGACAAAAGACCTGTCAAGGTTCGTCTTCTAGAAATATATCTGAATACTTTTCGATATTATTCACTGTTATAGTTGTAATAGCTCGTTATTGCGACACGCTCCACTAATTCCTATGATCAGTACGACCTGTAATGAAAATATATCGTACATATACATATATATATATATACCGTACATATATATTTCGTTAATACATATCGTTATAAATATTTTAACAGTATTGCTAAGCCAGACAAGGATTTATCGTGCCTCCAAAAATGTGTAGTACTTAGGCAGTAAGTGCCTTTATACATATACCTAAGTCTACACACAAATTTTAATAACTAACAACATAGATTCATAGGTACTACTTACTTTAGCGGCAAGAAAATTGCAGTCTGAAGCTTCATTAAGAATTTTTCCCATGTTAAGGGCCGTGAAAGTTTTGGATTTTTTAGCCTTACGCCAACTGACATTATTTTTAGAAAAGATACGAGTTTTGCGTAAGTTTCCATATGCACGTTATGTTTTGTTTTTAAAGTAGCTTTCAACATTGAGTAAATACTCCACATTGTAGATGATCGCCTTGTCACCACAACACCGTCTCCGAAAAACTGCTTGCGCCCTTTGTAAGTCTCCATTCATTGAAGACATGGTATGCTTTCAGATATTTCTCGCGAGACTTCTCACGCAGGAAACTTAATTCTGTATTAATAACTTGTTGTTTTAACTCTTCTGGTGTTAAAATACTGTTGTCGTCGCTAGTTTCACTCATATTTGACAATTATTTTAATATTTTTTAACTTAGTCAACTCTTTACGCCAGCTACAAAATTTTATTTGAATTAAGGCGTGTTCGGAAATAGCACCCAATATATTTTATTAATCAAAATATATAACGTAACATTATTGAAACTAGTATTAAATATTTACAGGTTAAATATCAGTTTTATTTGCAGCAAATACTTATTTTCGTTTAAATACAACAATAACATAAACATTCAATAAATAACATTAAAAGACACAATTATCTTTATTGCAAAATTTCTTTAGTTAGTATGAAATTCCGAACGTGTTTGTCTTTGAGGTCAAATTCAAAGTTTGAACTTCAAAAGGGCTGGTATTTCTCTCTCTCTCTCTCTCTCTCTCTCTCTCTCTCTCTCTCTCTCTCTCTCTCTCTCTCCGTCTCTCTTTCTTTCTTGGCGGGAAAGAGATAGATTGTGAATGTTTCGAATTGTATGATTAACCCAAGGCTGAATAAGATATTCGCAGCTATCTGAAATAAAAAAGTTACTTTGGGTACGTTCTGGCAAGCGCCGTCAACGGTCACAAATTTCGCGCCCTGGTTTGCCGTTCCCTTTGGTTGACAGTGACAGTTCGCAATGATCACGTAGACCTTCGAATCGCAAGCGTTGTGGTCGCGGCGTGAGCGTTTTCGGTGAACACATCGAAGACGTATCGAACGCCGCGAGTGATTTCGGCGCTTTCCGGAACGTAGCCTATGTCTCACTCAGTGAGCAATACCGCATTTTGCTCTTTGATTTCAGGCAGCAAAACCTACATGTTTGGGCTACTGAAGTGAAAAAAATATTTTCTAGTACATCGCTATGTATTCTAGGTTACTATTACGTTATTACTATCTGCTTACGACGTCGGTCGGTTATTTTTGTTCGTCTAATTTAAGTTAGTCTTGGTTTCAAATATAAGATTCATTGTTTAAATAAGAGATGAAGATGTAGTTCATAAATAAGTAACTAAGTAAATTAAAAACCTTCATTGTCTAGGTACTTCATATTATGAGGTATCCTCTGGGGTCTCTACCATTCTTCATAATTTTATCAATCAATATCAATCACCTCAATCTTTCTAAGTACCATTTAGTGCGATCTAGGCCGAAAATGTTTTGCTTAGTGCTTTTCATAGCATGATATAGGTATCTAACGTGATCACAAAATGACTGCTAGTTCAATTCAAACATTTAATTCTTTACCATGATGCGACAACTGACTGCTAAGAAACTAGACCAGATTGGGTAAACAAACAAAGTGATTACTTAATAGATATGTTTATAAAGTTTAACCTTTTAGCGCAGATGCTTATGAAAACGTATGATTCTACTTCGGTAATAAATTTATTTATTCAACTTCGATACCGACTTCGACAATTTATTCACACTTTTTGGTATTTAATCGAAGTCGGTTTAATTTTTTGGTAAACATTTTTTTACTATTTTTCGTGACCATTGCTACTTACAGAGCTGGGCAAAATAAATGCTTTGATTTAAAAAATACTGTATCACAAGTAATTAAAATACGAAATACAAAATACATTCAAGTACAATATTTCAGATATAAAATACAAAATATAGTATTTTAACTATTTTTAATTGAAATACGAAATGCAAAATACAAAATAAGTAATCTAGATCAGCACGGGCTGAAAAGTAGAGGAAAACAAGATAAATAATCAACCAGAACCAGAAAAACCAGAGTTTCCTTTCATGAACACTAGATTTTTAAATATACTGTCAAAAAACAGCCTCTAGTTGGAGTATATAAAACCTGCCAAAGCAAAAAAAACTTTCCACTGGTCATTCACAATCGCAAAATAAAAGTTAAGTGTATTTTAATGTTAAATGTATTTGCAGCCTCAAGTATTTGAAATCATCATCATCTCAGCCATAGGACGCCCACTGCTGAACATACGCCTCCCCCAGAAATTTCCAAAAGTACAGGTTGGAAGCGGCCTGCATCCAACGTCTTCCAACGGCTACCTTTGTCAAGTCGTCAGTCCATCTTATCCGTGGACGACCTAAGCTGCGCTTGCCTGTCCGTGGTCTCCACTCCAGAACCTTCCGGCTCCATCAGCTATCTGTTATGCGTGCTATTTGCCCTGCCCACTGCCACTTTAACTGGCTAATCTTCTGGGCTATGTGTGTAATCTACGGACCTCCTGATTTCTGATTCGATCACGTAGAGAAACCCCGAGTATACTCGTAGCCCTCTCCATAGCTCGTTGTGTGACTTTGAGCTTACTAATGAGGCCCATAGTAAGAGACCACGTTTCAGTGCTTTAAGTCATCACTGGTAACACACGTTGGTCGAAGACTCTTGTCTTGAGGAACAAGAGTATTTTTGACGAGAAGACTTCGCGACGTTTCCAGAACGCTGCCCAGCCGAGTTGGATTCATCGTGCGACCTCTTTTTCGTTGTTGGACATACCTAATTGGACAGTTTGTCCCAGAAAGACGTACTCGTACTCTACAATTTTGAGAGTATCGTGTCCTACAATTACCGGTATAGGTGAAACATGGACATTGAACATGATTTTCGTCTTATCTAGCATCATCCGATTCCGATCATATCCTTTTTTGTAGTCGGTTAAAATATAAAATATACATCACATTTAAAAAATTCAAACAAACCACTTAATTTGACCTTTAAAGCAGTTTTTTTATTTGTTATGAAATACATATCATAAAATAGTAATTTTTAATACACATACATTAACGGATTATTTTATTTATTTAATTAAGTGTATATAGTGTAATGTATATACCTAGTGTGTATATAGTAATTTTTTATTTAAGTGTATTGTTTTATGAATTTTGTTATTTACGCCATGCGTTTGCTTGATTTTAAATAAAGGAAATTGAACGTAGCCAAGCGCTGAGTTGACATCGCCTTTAATTTGGGACTGCAGATTATCTTCGTGGTTTAATTGTTATAGGTACACCTACGAGTATGAGTATATAATATTTAAACCCCATTTATTTAGTTATATAGTCACCCCAAAGTTTCCAGACATTATACAGTTTAAACTTGTTTTAACGTTGAGTGATAGTTGTGGATATTGAGTATTTATTTATTTATTTTATTTATTTTAAACTTATTGTATGAAAATTAGAAATGTTACTTCGTGTTGCGATATAAAACATAAATAAGAAGGGAAAGGAGGGCCGTTGCACGAGTATATAAGAGTTCACACCAAAACGGAAACAGGAGGTAGTACATCCGGTGCGAGCTCCTATAGAGCACCGTCTATGTTTGTTGGGCTCATTGTTGTTGATATTTACATAAATGATTTATAAGAACGGGCTTCTTTATAAGCGGGGAAAATACGGAATTGATGAGGTAATGGACCTTACTTCAAGCATAAGATATCTGACCTGCTTCCATATACTGTTGTAACTACAAATTTCATAAGTAGGTTTATGTAAGTATTGTGTTTTAATTTACTTCGATAAGAATTTGAAAGATTGCGTTTGTATAAAAATGTGAAAATTGCTTCCCATCGAGATTTATTAACTATCCCACGGGGTCTTATTAATGTACCAGGACTAAAAGTATCTTATATGTTGACCGGGTATATAAGCTACCACCATACAAAATTTCATTTAAATCGGTTCAGTCGTTTCGGAGATTAGCCCGTCCAGACAAAAAGACAAACATGGAAACAAACAATTAGAAAAAAATGTAAATTAGTTCGATTTTAATTCTTACTCGGTTTTTAGAATCACTGTATAGAAATTTGACCTCTACAGTTTTATAAGCGTTTAGGGCCCTAGGCTCAACTGCGAAGCTCAACCAGTTGAGCCGTACGGACTTTTTTTTCAACAGGTTTTACAGCAGGCTCAACTGGTTGTGCATACGGGAAAAAAATGTGTCGAAGGCTCAACTGGTTGAGCTTCGCAGTTGAGCCTAGGGCCCTAAACGTTTATAAGGTATATGTAGAGAAAGAGAAGAGAAGAGATGATATTATATAGAATATCGTAATAATAAGGTAGAGTAGCTTGTCGTGTTTACAGATGTTTTCAACAAGGGACAAAGTAGTCATCGGATTGTTACAATTATTGTTATTGTATAACATTATGAGAAATATCGGGTTTGGGTATAAGTTATCGCCCTCATAAAATTAGACATAAAAAACAAAGAAAACCATCTTTTATTGATTGAGGCGTTACTTTGCAAATACATAGTAAAAGAAATATGTAGTGACACTTACACTGTAAAAATGATTATAGCAGAGATGCAGTGTGCACCACCCTTCCTTCCGCCTAAAATGCACGTATGAAGTAATATGAGTAAGCAAAAATAATTCTCTAAAAAAAAACATATACATTTTAATGTCGTATTGATATCGCAACCTTTCATAATTTTCCATCCCCATACGACGAGTAAAATCAAACAGGAGATGTAGTCGAAGAGTGTGTATTTTTCTCTATAAAAATTGCAGTGTTTGGTATCGCTTAGCAGGCGTAAGTGTTTTAATAATAATATAATAAAAATAATGAAGGATTGCGATATCATGTAATATGTGAGATAAGTGTTAGAAAAACTTTTCTTTCGCTTGGATAGTGCTTGTCATGATGTTCAACAGAAGTCAGCCTGTCCCCATACGATGGTTAAAATCAAATCATCATCATCATCATCTCAGCCGTAGGACGTCCACTGCTGAACATAGGCCTCCCCCATGATTTTCCAAAAGGACCGGTTGGAAGCGGCCTGCATCCAACGTCGTCCTGCGACCTTCCTCAGGTCGTCTGTCCACCGTGTCGGTGGACGACCTACGCTGCGCTTGCCGGTCCGTGGTCTCCACTCCAGAACCTTTCGGCCCCATCGGCCATCTGTTCTGCGTGCTATGTGCCCTGCCCACTGCCACTTCAACTGGCTGATCTTCTGGGCTATGTCGGTGACTTTCGTTCTTCTACGGATCTCCTCATTTCTGATTCGATCACGTAGAGAAACCCCGAGCATAGCCCTCTCCATAGCTCGTTGTGCGACTTTGAGCTTGTCTATGAGGCCCATAGTAAGAGACCACGTTTCAGTGCCATAAGTCATCACTGGTAACACACACTGGTCGAAGACTCTTGTCTTGAGGCACTGAGGTACTTTTGACGAGAAGACTTCGTGAAGTTTCCGGAACGCTGCCCAGCCGAGTTGGATTCGACGATTGACCTCTTTCTCGAAGTTGGACCTGCCTAAAATCAAATAGAGAGTTGAAATTCGATGCACGTATGGTATGTCTGAATGGACTAGTGGCCGTGATGTCTGACTCGGAAAGTCGGAAGACGCAGGTTCGAATTCAGTCTGAGGATGTGTATTCTCTAAAAATGGCAATATTTTGGCGCCAAATCAAACGGAAAAAGCGCTAGAAAAATCACTATTTAAAATATTTGCGCGCGCCGCGAGCGTTTGCAGGAGTAAAATCGTAGTAAAACAGCTATTTGCTCTATTTTATATCTGTAAACGGCGTAAATTTACACTGGTTACCCAGAACATCTTCCTTTATTCTATTAATAATGTTATCTGTTTCTTTTTAGCCAAATTATAGAGGTAAAGTCAACCAAAAAAATACATAAAAACTTGAACTGCAACAAAAAAATAACAAATGAAGTAAATTCTACAAAGACCAATTCTATCTCTCAAGCAGGTGTAAAAGGAGTATACATACAATCACAACGGTATAATAGACTTCGAAAACCTACACTACCTATTTTATAAATTATCCATAATAAATCCACAAACTGTCATACAAACATATACTCTAATGCTAACCAAATATATCTCGAAATCGTAGTCCCACTCGTAATCAAAACAATATGGCGGCTGCCTTTAACAAATTATGGGAATTGCTCACAAACCCATAATATAAGAGGATTATAAGCTTTTTCTTAGGTTTTTACCTCGAACTGGTACTTATTCATGAAAACAATACACTAGCACACGCACACCTGCGAAAGTTGAAGAGATAGGGTATCGACGCCCATTGTTTTTTTACTAGCCTACTGATAACCAAAAAATATATATTTCTATGTAAAAATGAATTCTAGGTGCTTATTAGTATTAAAAATCAGTCCTGATATGGGTGTTTACTGCGGTGTACCAGCGCGGCTTTATGCAATGTATAGATTTGGCCACCGGTGTACCGGCGCGGGCTTATAATCAAATAGAGTTCTTTACGAGTAAGATTCTATGCTTGGACGGTATTTGTTTCGGTGGCCTAGTGGCCATGGCGTCTGAGACGGATTGTCGGAAGACGCGGGTTCGAATCTGGTCCGAAGATGTGTATATTTATCCCTAAAGATCACGATCTATGCTTAAGATTGATCCCGCGAGACGTGATGCTAACCATGATGTATTTCAAAGATATAAGTATTGAGTCAATGCAACGAGAAGAACGAGAAGGTAATGTAGTAGTATAAGGCTTTGTGGTGTGGTCTACCACGAAAAATATAAGTGTAAAGTAACTATATCGTTTGTATAGCTACCTACAATTCAAACTTCATTTGTTTAGTACAACTGTGACACAGATAACTCATAGATTGTTTTGTCAACAATACGACTACGTTACCATTACTTATTAACAAATTTTCGTGATAAGCCTAGTGGCTAAGTACTTAGACCGCGGCCTTATTACTTACTATGCAAGTGGTGTAGCCAGGCAAATGTAAAGTCGCTAGTATATACAGTAGACTATTTATTATGAGATACTTACACCATGAATCATAATCATAATTTCTATGTTATCGTTAAAAAAATCCAAATAAAAACAAAAATTACCATGATTTGTGTAAAAAAATTCCATACTCTTCCCTTTTCTAAAAGGAAAGAAATCACAGACATAACATACCTTCTTAAGATTACCTCTAACTTGGTTGATTGTCCCGATCTGTTAGATTCAATAAATCTACTAGGTCATTTAAGACAGTTGAGGTTTAATCCCACTCTAAGTGTGCCGGCCGTCAATAGTAATTATCTACGAAGAAATAATATAATAACTCTTCGTTGGTAATTATAGACAGAATTCATATGTATGGAGAGCGAGTAATAACTTTAAAAACTTATATAAACGCCTAGATATTGATTTGTTTCGTACAAGCATAGCGTCCGCTAGGCGACTGATGAGCAAAGAGTTTTTTGGCTGATATATTTGTAGTTATTAGGTATCTACTACGCACTACGTTGCGGAAATTCATGTTCACAATTAGTTAGTAACAATTTATGTAGCATCTATCTGTGAGGACCTATAATTGGCATAATGTTTCTACCGTCTCTGTTATAATAATATTTAGCTTTTGGTCTTTCAGTAAATAAAGAAATAAATGAAGTCAAAGTTGGTATTTTTGACCACTAAAGCCGCCACTTCGCAACCACGGCTATAACTGATGGAATCAGTAATGAGCGGCCCCAATAAATTTTACTGCATCACGCAAGTCATAGTAAATGTTTGAATTGTAGGGACTCTATTACTGATGCGTGTTTCACAAAGCGTTCTTTTTGATGTTTAATGATGTGGCCAATTATTGGATAAAGCCGCTTTCTCGCGATAAGAGTTGACTCGTAAGAGTATACTATGACAGATTAGCCTACTACCTAGTATAATATGATCGAGAACTATATTTTCCGAGTGCACTCGGATACTCGGATCCTACGATACAAGTACCATCGGTATGGCCGTCAGAGTACACTACGTCAGAGTCTTATCGCCAAAACGCGGCTTCAATGAATTCCGTCTGTTCTCTAGCGCCCACACTTACGGTAATGCGGCATTGATTACATTCCAGTGAAACTCATGGCCTCTAGACGAATGTAATAAGTATCGTATCATTTATCAAAATTGGTTGAGCCAGTGAGTAGTTACGGACGGATATACATACAGGCCATACACATAACCCTTCCTTTGGGCTTTAGATACCGCAGTTGGGTAAAAAGTCTTGCACAGCATTTTATTACACACAGTACAAAGTATTGGCGTTGTTCGCAACTTTACACAATCACCCCCACACTAGAACTACCTGTACCGTAACCGTACCATCACACATGATCGCGTCACAGATGCCATGTGCTATCTGAAACAAAGATATGCTAACGGTAGCCAACTGACATGGATAGTGATGGGAGTCACCAAGGAGATATTTATCTCTTTGAAACTGTATGAGTGGGTTTCCTGTACACTGTGACTAAGAGAATCCACCCTAATTTCAATACATATGATGGTTGGTAAGTTCCACTTGCTTGCGAACCAGTGATCAATCTAATATAATTCTAAAACCAGCACAATACTTCAAGACCTCTGGACACTGTGAGTGATTACTGCGTGCATCGGGAACCTTTTGATTAAAATATGACAGGCGGTACATACAAATAATAAAATTCAATTATTAATCTTATTTGTATTGAAGAATATTAAGTATTAAATTAGTTTACATGATTATATACAACCACATCTTAGGTATTTTTTGTAAAACAAATCTATAAGGATGTCTTGTGTTTATTTCCTGATCTGTTGTAAATAGGTGGTGCTTCTTAAAAAAAATTACGCATTCTACAAGTATACAAGGAAAAGTTGCTATTTTGTGTTCTTTAAATAATGGTTTACAAGATTCGCAAGGGCTAATTCCAGTTATGGCAGGGATACATTTTTTTGTGTAACAAAGGCTGTTTATTTATACTGTCGAGTTATGATAAGGCCATAGCTCAAAGCAGAATTAACATAGCCATAGGATGCGGATAACAACACCGTTTGCCAGGCCAGTACTATGGTACTGTCTGACCAACATATGTGCTGATGAATGGTGATGTGAGCTGATAACTGGGCCGAGACATGGGCCATGCATGAGCTTAGCCAACAAGTGAGCGGCTGATAGCTCCAGTTTAGGAATGGTTTGGCGGTTTTTAATGGGAGCTACCTTTGACTTGGACATGAGCAGGTGCACATGTACCTGACCGTCAGGTATAGTTTCGTGGAGGTATATAACCGCGGCGTAGCCGAGTTCTGAAGCATCCGCATATCCCTGAAGGGTGTGTGTGGATGCCTTGTTTGAGCAGACGTTTCTTGGAAACCTGAGCGCTGAGAGACGTGGTAGGTCACGATAGATATTCTGACACTCAAGAGCGACGTCACTGGGTACTCTCGCTACTCGCTGACTTATAGTAGGGGAGCCCATGACACTAAACCTAGTTCGATAAAACTACCATATAATAATACCACATAAAATAATTGGTCACGCTATTAATGAGGGAACACTAAATACGATGCTGCAATGCAAAAAACCTGACAACGACATAAATTAATAAAAAGGAATTAATTTAAAAATTTGGTTTCTAGTATGATAAGACTCCCAAGTTTTGTTTGTTCCTCGAAACAGGGGAGGGATATGACTATACGATAATACATTGCTGCAAGCTCCCTTGATTGGCCTTATCGGTGGCAGCATGATGAGCGACGCTTCGTATCTAGGTATCTAGTGTGATCGATCTCCTCAAAAACCCAAGCTCAAGAGAAACCACTGCTGCATTTTCCAAATAGTGAAGAAAGTGGTTGCTGCAGTGATTGAAGGTCGCCCTCCGCGCATCCATATTATACATGGGCGTTTCAATTCAGTTTCGTCAGCAATCACCCGGTTCCTTTCGATTTGTACTGATTGAATAAGCGTGTCACGCGTCACGTATGAATAATTTTACGTGTCGTTGATCAAATTAAATCGGCATATTGTATGTGATATTTTTCGATTTTAAAGCCATTTTCATTTTGTTGTTTCCATTTTTTTCTCAAGTCTTTCGTAATACTTTCGAGTATTTTTTTGTTATAAGTACCTACCAAATATCATTGTTACAACGAATAAAAGTCTATTAATTATGCCAAAGTATTATATTTTGGATATATATTTTTTCGCTTGTCACGTACGAATCTCTTCCGATCTACTTTTTAAACAAACCATGATAATTATGTATTTACTAACAATGAACTAGGTTTAGGATCGTGGGCTTTTAGACTATTATGTTCTTCTTAGATCACAGATACTACAACAATAAGACTTACGAGTGAATTAATCTGACGTAGGGTTACAAATTCACTGAGTCTCATGCAGTAAAAGCAAAAAACATAGCTATTCAGCTAATTAAACGACTGTTTTTTTTTCTGTAGTAAATTTATTTACAGTAGAAGATGAGAGTAATTTTTAGAGGTAGTTCATGCTGAATCGTTCAAAGTTCAGCCGGCGTGTATCAGACACTCTGAAGATTAAATGAGGCCTGTCAGGAGTGTCAAATCTTTAATCCGAAGTTTGGGAATGATAAATGACGCATAAGTAAAATTGGCTCCACTAAAAAGTCTACTAATGGCACAAAAGTTTAACGGTTTATGAAGGCATCTAAGCTTGGATACAAAATTTATAGACTAACGAGTATATACGGATAAATGAAAACACACGTATGCAATTTATGTCGGTCAGACTTGTCTCCGCTATTACCTATGATAATTGGTCATATTAACCATCATCATCATCATCATCATCTCAGCCGTAGAACGTCCACTGCTGATTGTGAACAAAATGACAAAATATTTATGGCTAAACTAAAACTATTTCTACAAAACAAATCATATTACTCAATAGACGAATTTTTGAAAGATAAATAATATAATTACGATATAATTAACTATTGACATTTAAATTATTTCTACCAATATGTTACAAATTAATTTATATTTATATAACCATAATTGCGTCTTCCTTTCTTCTAACTTTGCGGTGCCCGACAGGGTCCATATAAGACTTTATGTACATTTTTTTTAACACCTTTACATTGTGTATGGAAGCAATAAAATATCTGAATCTGAATCTGAACATATGCCTCCCCCATGATTTTCCAAAAGGACCGGACCGGAAGTGGCCTGCATCCAACGTCGTCCTGCGACCTTTATAAGGTCGTCTGTCCACCGTGTCGGTGGACGACCTACGCTGCGCTTGCCGGTCCGTGGTGTCCATTCCAGAACCTTCCGCCCCCATCAGCCATCTGTTCTGCGTGCTATGTGCCCTGCCCACTGCCACTTTAACTGGCTAATCTTCTGCGCTATGTCGGTGACTTCGTTCTTCTACAGATCTCCTCATTTCTGATTCGATCACGTAGAGAAACCCCGAGCATAGCCCTCTCCATAGCTTGTTGTGCGACTTTGAGCTTATCTATGAGGCCCATAGTAAGAGACCACGTTTCAGTTCTATATGTCATCACTGGTAACATACATTGGTCGAAGACTCTAGTCTTGAGGCACTGAGGTATTTTAGTCGAGAAGACTTTGCGAAAATTTCTGAACGCTGCCCAGCCGAGTTGGATTCGACGATTGACCTCTTTCTCGAATTTCGGAGTCGAATTTGGATCTGCCTAGTTTGACTGTGTATCCCAGGTAGATGTATTCGTCAACAACTTCGGGAACTGAGTTCCCAACTGATATTGGGGTAGGCACAACATGGGCATTAGAAATAATTTTCGTCTTGTCCATGGTCATCTTCAGGCCTACCCGTTGGGAAACTCGATAGAGGCCTTTGAGCATTGTACTGAGGTCTTCCATGGATTCTGCCATGACTACAATATCGTCGGCAAATCGAAGGTGAGTGATGAACTCGCGATTGATATCGATGCCAAGTCCTTGCCATTCCAAGAGCTCGAAGGCGTCTTCCAATGCAGTGGTGAACAGTTACGGAGATATAACGTCTCCCTGTATCACGCCTCTTTGCAATGGAATTGCCTTCGAACTTTGCTCCTGTACTCCATGTCGATCGAATCAAAGGCCTTCTCATAGGTAGTCCACAAACGCTTAACAAAGTGTAACCCACTCGTTTCTTCTTCCAGCTCATAGATCTTCTCGTCTGTACTCATCGTGCGTATTAAGCATTTTATTGAGCTGTCCTGCAAATTCGTACTATGGCGGACTCTAGCAGGCCAGCCAACTGTTGCCCACGTGACCTAGCCGGCTAGCAAAGGGCGGCCTGCATTTGACCTGCTGTAAGCGTACCATGGCGTGTTTTTTGACTTAAGATATCCATCAAAGTAACCTGCATATCACTCATAAAGCAGGCCTATTAAACGTAAAAACTGTGAATTTCTATCAATTTGTGAAAAAATAGTTTCTTTTACTATCGTGGAAGAATGAGGAACGCATACAAATTATTTGAGTTACTAGAAGAAGTAGGTGTATAAAAATAAAGCTGCTAATATTTTCATGCACTTGAACCTGTTTTATTATAGCCTATAGCTATGACTCCCATAGTACCTCTAATTGAGCATATTTAAAACGACGGCGCGGTGTAGACACGGCCATAATTCAAAGTTGAATAAATAAGAATTTACACTGGGAACACCGCCTTGATATTGTAGGCAAATAATAATCATTCGGGTCGTTTCTCTGAGAATCCACTTCAAACTGTTCACTGATGTTTACTAGATTGGATGTCTTCTAATATCATTACAAAATATTTGTACTTTATGTAACTATAATGTAACTTGAAAATAATTCACTAAATCAAGGTCACAAACTGTGCTGGATCCCTCAATACTATTATCATAACGAGTTTATAATGCCTATGAATAATATTGGAATATATATAATGCAACACTTTATAAATTTAACTTATTTATAAATCGGATCGTTACCAATATAAGGCTAATCTTAGTTTCAGAACATAACATAAGCCAACATAAATGAAAGAGTAAGAGCGTTATACAAAGTGGTAGAGCGTCATCTCTTTCATGCAAACTGTCAGAGACAATAATTTAGGGCTCTTCTTAGCCCTAGCAGTTCAAATGCATGTCAGTCAAATGAAGTTCATGGTACGATTTTTGGCAGGTCACTTTGAGTTTATGGTAGGCCTGCTTGACTGGACTTCATAAACTGTGTGAAGGAATTTTGAAAATAGAATAAACATTTTTTTCCGTGCAATAATTGGCCCAATGCGCGGAAAAAAAGGTAGCTGGGACGAAATCCAGCGAGTATGGAGGATAACGGATGATTTCTAACTGCAGGTTTTGTAGGGTTGAAACCGACTGACGAACAGTGTGAGGTCTTGCGTTATCATGAAGCATTAATGGTGACCGATTGTTGTTTGAAGTTTTGCCATCACTGGTCGGAGTCCTGCACATTAGACATCTTCTATTATTGCCTGACCGGTTCTAAAGAAGCTATAGTGAATTTCACCATGATTACTATCATCATCATCATTATCAGCCAGAAGACGTCCACTGCTGAACATATACACTGTCTAGACAAATCTTACATAGATTTTAAGACGGTATCATTCAAACTGATGTGTATTTCTTTGTGATGTATAATAAATAAAAAATAAAAAAAAATATGTCTCCCCCATGAAACGCCACTTGAGTCAGCTACTCGCTTCCTGCATCCAGCGATTCCCCGTGGTTTGACGAGGTCGTCGGTCCACCTGCCGGGCTGCCTACACTTCGTCTTCCGGTGCGTGGTCGCCACTCGAGAAACTTTCTTCCCCATTGGTTATCAGTTTTGCGATTGCCTATTGTCACTTCAACTTGCTAATTTTGAGAGCTATGTCAGTGACATTAGTTCTCCTACGGATCTCCTCATTTCAGATCTTATCTTATCAATCTTATCTATACATAGCCCTCTCCATTGTTGGTAGAGCGACTTTAAGCTTATTAATGAGGCCCACAGCAAGGGACCACGTCTCAGTGCCATAAGTCATCACTGGCAACACACAGTCATACACAGTCTGAGGTGGTGGGGACGAAAAGATGGATCGAGGCACACACATTTACTCACTAACGTTCGCGTTTATAATTATCTACAAAAAGGAGAAGGTACTCAATTCGACTGTATATAGTATATAGTACTGTATATAGTATATATAGTATATATATATATATATATATATATTCAGTCGTTAAATTTCATCAAACTCGGTCCAATACTTTTTCGCCTTTATTAATAAACGTTGCGTAAACCTATATTAGGCGTAACATGCTTTCACGCGTGACATTCACTGCAAGCTGCAAAAATTGACAGATAGATGTTTTAACTACTCCGGATGTAAGCCAAGTTTATTAATAAGTCCTAGTTTATCCAATAACTGAATAGAGTGGAAGTCGGTATTTATAAATTTTTCAAATTGCACTTGTTTAAAGTGATGATAGTGAGATTGACTCACAATAAACTCAATTTAATACTAAATGGACTGTTACAGCAAACATCGGTAATGAGTTACACATAGAATGAAGAAAAAGGTAATACGACCTAATGGTTGTTAAAATAGATCCACGATGTCTTTAGTTCGATTATGCGATTATACTTGATAAGTGGCTATGTCATGTTCAAGACGCAAGCTGAAGAACATCTCGTTGAGATAACGTTGAGATCCATAAAGCGGTAATACAAAATCACTCGGGGAAAATCGGGACAGAAACCAGCTGGCGGTAATGTCTTGTAGATATCTAACTTACAGTGGCAGACAACAAGGAACCAGCGGCTTTGCGACAATATTACCAAATGCCAAACAAAGTTTTTTCCCTCATTTAGCTAGAAAACTTTGCCCCGGCGTCATCATATTTGTGCGCATGGCTTACCATAATGGAATTATCCGATGTGTTTAGCAGATTGTTTCTTATATTAAATGGACAATTTTCTTGCTGGGAAAATGTAATAATATGCTGTAAATACATTTTCGGCCTTATGATTCTCGTAAGCGGTATAACATACATATCCCGACACCATCACCAGAATCAAGTAAACACTCTAATTAACGTTATGATGTACTTACTTATAATTGTATTAACCAGTAAGAAGCGGTTTTTAACATGTTTATCCAATTAGTTAGTTTGAAAAAACACAGCAGTGTAAGTAGCGAACTTACCGATCGATAAATTTGAGTCTTGAATTCTTCATACTTCGAAAAAACTGGCTATATCGATCTTGTGTCGATCATTGCAAGTAACAAAATTAAGCGATTGGTAGACAAATTCGATAAGCTTTTACGATTATAACGATAACCCTAGCATGGAACTGTTAAGTAACGTTTGAGATCGTCTACTTAGTCGATTTTAACGATTGTTTTGTCAGCTTTGAAAATTACCTCGATATAGCTTATCGGCAGGCGACGGGAAAGGGGATATTGTTTAGTTGCGTTTGATCTTACTAATATTAAAAACGCAAAAGTTTGTATTTATGTATGTTTGTTATTCTCTTACGCTCAAACTACTGACCCAATTTTGATGAAATTTGGCATGGAGGTAGATAGGGCGCTAAATTAACACTTTAATATTTTCATCATAACCGCCATCATCTATCACCATGCGGGTGTAACCGCGGGGCGCAGCTAGTATTCAATGAAAAAACTGTCTTCGGCCTTCTTTTGATCGAAGAAGATCGGAATGCTCACAGAAATTTTCAAATGATAGAAGGACGCAATGAGGAATGCAAACAATTCGTAATAATCGAAATACTGTCGACAATATGACGATCGTGTAAGTCGTCGATATGACTTCCATACTTGTTAGGGGCGATTTGATTTTTTATCGATCTTAGCGACTCGACAAATTTAACGATTATTACGATACTTGCACTGCGTAGTAACAAATTAAGGGTTAGTGTCAAAATACCTAAAAATTATAGCGATGTTGGCAAGCTCATTTTTGTATATTGGTTGAGACTATAATAATAAAAGATAAAAAAGATACCAGCTCACTCACTTGGTATCAAGTTGGTTTTAATCCGACGACGACGTTTCGATCGTATAAGAAGTTCTTCTTTAGGGATCTCCAGGCGTGAACACTCTCTCAAGAAGAACGTCTTAGTAGTAGGAGAGCCCAAGAGGGTAAAATTAAGATTTACTCGAGCGTCGCCGCGTCGTGGGGACCTATAATTGGAATGTGAAGGTAAGATGCTAAAAATACCAAGCCAATGCAGCCGGTATCTTTGTATTATTATAATGTGTGATACTCACTCGTTTTTAATACTCGTAATTATTAACCCTAATATTACTTCGTTTTGATTGATATCACAAGCCGACATATAATACACTAGCAGCACTCCGCGGTTTCACCCGCGTGGTGATGGATGATGATGAATCAAATATAGCGTATGTTATTCAAGCTTAATGTAGCTTTCTACTGCTGAAACTATTGTTTGAATAGGTTAATTAATTTTGGCGTTTCCATTACATACAAACAACAATAAAATCTTTCTTCTTTATTATTAGGATCAAATTATCTATTTCATAATTAACGTGAAAAAAAAAGTACTTAGTTATTATGATATAACTGTAATAGTTAGACATATGGCACTGCAGACTTTTTTGTAGATATTAATGTCCTCTATAAAACTGTAGTATCATGACTTGCTCTATTGTCGATAGTTTCAACAGCGTACGCGATATAAAACCTTTTCGGCAATACAATTGCGTATTTAACATGAAAAAGTATCTATTCTGACATAACTTTAAAAGTCAGACATAAATAGAGTGCTTTCCGAGTGGCGTAAACACTGATTTTGGCGATATTATCACTATTTTCCATTCCAATTCAATATCGCGCTTTTGACAGATAAGATCTGTCAGCCATTCGGAATTGGTTGAAACCACGCTCACGTTGCTCACGGCATGGAATGCATGTACACACAGAACGATGATAGCTAGCGTATCACGCACACATCAACACACTGTTATTTTTGACGGACTGCTCACGGAGATTTGTTAATGTTGCCGATGGGTTAAATAACAAGGCTTTTGATATTAACGTATACATGTAAGGAAAATAGTACTATGTATGAGACTACGGCACCTGCCAATTTCAGTCTCATATCAAAATATTTAGGCAGGTGACTTACCACCCACTAAACGGGCCCCCCATATAAAATCGGTGACTTTATCCGTGCTCAAACGCCGTCCTCTTTGAAGGTTTGCTTGTTACTATGAGTTTGCTTTTTGGCGGGAAACTGTATGCAATAAATATTGTTATATTTCTGTTATAGGTGTTGTGTGTTACTGTGTTTGCATGATTCGTTTTACTTGATTACCTACTTACTTATTTCCTATTATAATTATTCTAGGATTAAAATTTTATTGTTTAAATACTTAGTACCAATGATGAGATGTTTTGCGATTTGGAACACATAGAGAGATTAGATGATTTTAGCGTGCTGGATGAATATTACAACCTGCCACGAATGTACAACAGTTACATTCGAAATGTAAAGGACCCCTTCACATACTATGATGACTTGGAATTCAAGAACCGTTACAGGTACTGGAAAGGGTCCATTCGGAATATCATCATACCTGCGCTGGGGGAGTATGCTCACCGATATCATAATGATAGTAATGATAGTAATGATAATGATAGTAATGATAGTCTAAGTTTTGGATAATAAATAAATAAATAAAAATAATATGAGAGGACTACTTACCAATTTCTGTCAAATTATAAGTGCTAATTGCTCTACGATTGCATGCGACAGTGAGGATTATTTTATGTAGGGGCCAACCCGTTCCCTCAAAAAATCTTTCTCAAAAAGTGAATGCAGTGCGAATTTTATTTTCCATAGTAGTAAATTTTGTCGAAGTATTGATATGGAAAAAAAAACAATTTTTCACTTTTTTAGTGGCACTTGCTACTTACGGGGCGATATTTCTTCACGTCGAAATTCAAGATAGGCGAAACACTTTTCAGTTATTTGATTGTAAATTAAAAACTACTTTACCGAATTTTATGAAATTTAAATGAATAAAAATTGGAAAAAGTAAATATAAAAATAATTATCAAAATCGGACTACTCTGTAAAAAGTTATTGTGATCATACATAAAAAATACACGCGTCGCTTGAAAACCTCCTCCTTTTGTTTTGGAAGTCGGTTGAAAATGATATTTAACCTTCTGACTGGTTTAAGTAAAGTCAAATCTTGGCGGCCCGCACAGGTTTCCCGCCAGAGTCCAGCAGAGCTATTATGTATCTCAGTTGCTAACAAATGTTGATTTAAATCTTGAAAAATGGCGGCCCTATGTCAGTTTTGGCAACTCCAGTAAGCAAAAATGTTAGTAAGTTGATCACTGAAGCTGACAAAAGTGACTTAGCGCGGCCATTTTTTCAGATTTCAATCCACATTTGTTAGCAACTGAGATACATAATAGCCCAGCAGATAGACATTCGAAAAGGCGCCAATGCGCGCCTTTTTTAAATGTCGTCTACTTCACCTCCTCTCATAGGGAAATTATATGTTTCTCTCTTTCTAACGCAATGTTGCAAGACACAAAAAATAATTCGGGCCTTATTTGTGATAACCAAATAATATTTGTCTGTGGCTAGAAGCGAACTCGATGGAGTAAGCACGGCGTTTACGATGGTACTCAAATGTGAATTTCTAAATTCCAAGTATACTCGCCATGACTGGAGTTCGAACTCATGCGAGACAGGTCAGAATAAACTCCACCCACTAACTACTAATTTCAGCCTAAGTTTTTTGCGCAAAAGGCAAGCTCAGCGACTACGTGACGTCACCGCGCTTCCGCAGTCGAGATCCGAATGCGAAAACGAAAAGCGACTAAATAATCTGTATGCATGTATCTGCATTAGAGTGCTTTTCTACCAGAGAGCTATAGTGCGTTGCCATGGATGCGTTTGATATCCACCAATCATATTCATTAGACCATAAATATGAATAGCATAGCACTGGTGGAAACGGATTCAACTAAGCTATGATTTTTATATTGATGGTTGCGAGAGGTGTAGCTATCTCAAGAGCAGAGTAACTACAGTACAGCTATACCTTGTGGCGGCGCATCTCCATAGCACATCTTACTCACCCCGATATAACTTAGCATCAGTGAAAATGGACAATATTGTGATAATAGACTTTTGAATTATCATGAAACCAACTCTAACAAGTTATTTCACACATTTAAGTGTTAAAAAAGGTTCCATTATTTGGTATTAAAGTATTTTTTAGATAAAGACTCCAAAGCTTTTTACAGTTCATTCCCATTTTAGAAGCGAATTGCCATGCCACAAAGTCGCATTATACTTTTAGTACAGGATTAAAAAATTTTAAATCATATCCTTGTATGCTTAAATTTGGAATAGATTTTATACACGTACGGCTTGTTGTCTGGGAAGCTATAAGTGTTACTACTTACTAGCAGTGCCTTTGGTAACATTCGTGATCTCTTTATGATAACGTACCAATCTCTTGTATACCTCCATTTACCCGTCCCTTTTCTGTACTCTAGGCTGGTATCTTTTTTGAATGCGTAATTTCTAAGCGTCCTTTTAGCGGCACGGTCATTTTCATATGAAAGAGGTCATCCTTATTTATATCTTAGATGGGTAAGCACCTAATTAAAATAAGCCTTTGTTTACGAAGCAGGATTCTTTTGTTTGTTTACTTGCACATTAATTATTAAGACACGTTCATGTTCGAAGTGATGAGTAGAACTAGACGCTGTTCTATTACTAAGCTTAAATTAAAATATCACAGTTTTTTCTGCTTAAACAATTTGCTGCATGCGAATTAATTTGTGCTCAGCATAATTGTGAAGTGAGTCGTAAGCGTAAGGATATTATGGCTATTATGGAATCAAATTCTACTTCATATTACAACACACAACTTCTTATCCGTGGGATCCTTAGATGCTATATTTATTTTCTTGTGTTCATTCAAGTCTTTTAAATGACATATATTAATAATTAGCAACGCCCCCGGTGATGATAATGATGAAAATAATAATAAATGATAATATGTGCCTCATCTAAATCAGTTCAGCAGTTTTTGCGTGTTTGTGTAACAGACATCCGTACGTACATCCATCCAATTTTACACTTATATATAAGTTTAAGCTACGAAGAAATAATTATTTCTTCGTAGAGTTTAAGTAATCATATGATGAGTGAATAAAGTAGTGATTGCATTTGCACTTTAAAGCATTGACGTTCATAAGCGCTTCTTTGATGCCTATAAATTGAATAAGTGATTTTGATGTTGATAACATTTGAATACTATAATTGCGAATGCATGTATCTATGGTGTATGTTCTTCATACTGTTTGTGGATGTATGTATGATTGTTACAAATCTTCGCTAAAATAGCTGAACGGATTTTTATAACATTTATAGCAGTTTTGAAAAACAAAATATGATACGTTCATCCCCAAATTATCACAGATACTTTAATTTTCACCTTTTTAAATTCACGGACGTGGACGAGTCGTGGTGAATATAAAGTAGGCCAGCAGTATATATAGAGTCTGGAGGCTTACTCCCAAAATGAACTGCGAAGTCTCGTTCAACTGATAATGATGTATGAAATATCACCGTCATATTATGTAGCTGACCCGCCAGCAGTTTCGCTCGCTTGGTTTTGGTGTAGTGGTGGGAGCGGTGTTTTGGAATCTCAGGGTCCTGGGTTGGATCCCCGGGCCGGACAGTTAGTTGGGATTTTCTGACAAAGATATTCTCAATAGCATTCCGGAATTTGGAACAGTTTCCCGTAATCTGTCAAACGAAACTCCGCAGTTCGTTTGTGAGAGTAAGGCCCCAGTTTTGCTACGTCATTTGGTTGTATAAAACTGACACTGTGATAACCTAAGGCACAGGATAGATCATATTCTTTTCCTGAGTTTCTAAATATCACATTACACTCTTCCACATATATGTATAGAATAGGGCCATATATAGAGTAGTAATAAGTAGATATATAAAAGCGTAATATAGAGGGTAGTATAGAAATATAGGTAATGATTTAAAATAGGTATAATCGTTTAAGAAAGTCTAGCGCTCGTAGCGGAGCGGAGCTAGCAAAGCAATTTGTTAGTAAAACATTCTGCGGTTGCCACAAAGATAGGTGGCTGCAAGTTACATTTAAACATAGTTCTTCCGTGTTTCTTTCTTTCTCGTTTGATTAGATTGCTGTTAGAATCTCTACGCACAAGTGAATGTCTATTTGGGCGGTCTTAAAACTTTGACCTAGAAATTGCTTACCTGTTAACAAGCACTGAGCCCATGAGTTGGATTAATGTCCATACTCTTTTAGAGGATCAGAAGTGGAAACGATGAAATAGGAAAATTCGCGGCGAACTTCAGTGCTATTTACACTTTATTTTAGTGTTAGTTTCTTCTATAGTAACTATATTCTAAGGGTAACTTGAAGCAGTAGGGAACCTAAATACTTCATTAGCGTTACCAAGTGTAGGTTAGGTGTAAATTAAGTTTGAGTAGCCAAGGCTATTCGATGGCTGAGGTAAGCACCAGTTCTTTCAGGATAACGTCTAACTGGAAATTGCTTTTTAAAATCTACTCGTATATTTATATCTTAGGATACCTACTGTTGTGTAAATATGAGTAGGTTTTATTTATTAGCTGATATGTTTGAAGTAACTGTATGGTCTTTATTATGTAGATTCGACTGTTCCTTCAGACGGAGCTCCGACACAATCTACAAAGTATATCCTACGGAAACGCGTAGCGGAAATGGTAACACAGAATATTGACGATCTCTTGCTGCCGTTACCCTCAGTCACAGTTGTTTTGATAAGAATAAAGAGGAAAGATATGCTAATATTACCAGTCTGATACTTAGGAAGTGCTCGCATTGGAGCTTGTCATCTCGTTCTCGACTGATCAATAACCATGCAAACCTTACTGCCCCCACAACTTGGATGGGTGCTAGGGGCATTTTTAACTAAGCTCTTCCTTGCTACGAAAGAATCGCTGAGCCGTCGGTCCTGGTTGTATCTTAGAACAACAGTCGTTAAGCTATGTCCAAGATATCGACAGACGACCTGAAAGCTTCGACATTACGACATGGCTGTCCACTTGCTAATCCGCTAAGTTGCATCGGGCTCGTGTGGTGGATCATATAAATATAAATAAAGATAATATACATAAATACATTAGGCGCCGTTTAAAGATCTCGAGATGGCGCGCGCGGTGTTTCATCGCTCCTCTCAAGGATGTTGGGGTGGGGATCGAGATGGGGTCCTGACGGGAGGGACCCACGCCTTCAGGACCGCGAATGAGTGCAAAAGCGTTTCCGTAGTCCCGACGTTAAGGCCCGAGAAACATCGTGCGGTGGTTGGTCGGTATGGTGAAGCTACTCACGGAAAACTAGCTTGATAGTAATCAAGTGCAAAAATGCACCATGGATCCTGTACTATTATCGCTTCCCAATCGAAACTGTCACTAAAACTCGCGTCACACACAGCTCTCCGCGCAAATCAAACAGTGCAAACGCATTTCACTAAAAGCTCTAAAAAGATGTATTCAAACTTGAAAGCTTGCACGTGCTTCTGAATGCATAAACTAAAAATATAAAGAGTAGATTGCACCATCGATGTTTTAGGCAAATGCGTGGAATTTTGCGAAAACCACGTTCCACTTGAAATAAATGCTGATAGTGCTTAAAAGCTTATACACAAATGAATAGTAATTGATATTTTATATTTATAGATTCATTTACTGTTCTTAATAAACACTTAGGACTTATTGATCAGTGTTGTTATATAAAAGCGACTGGAAAAGGAATAGCCAGCATTATACTAAATTTAATAATACCGTAACGACCTTTGGTTAGGTCGTGTACATTGACAACTTAAGAAACATATAACTAAATACGAGTATAGTCCGACAACGGTGCAAATATGCTATTTTAAAAGTATTACCTATTAATATATAGTACATATCGACGTTCCCAAGCAATAACTCGGTAATTACAAAATCAAAATTTTATAGGAAAATAGATTTACTGATTTTATCGAATATCCTTTCAGCGAGTGGGACTATTAAAGTAATTGATGAATCAAATGAAAGCTATTTTTTGTGAAATATTACTGTGCTAAAATATGAAATTCATCATCATCATCATCATCAGCCTGTAGCAGTCCACTGCTGGACATATGTCTCTCCAATTGCACGCCACTTAGGAAAATAAATAATATGAAATTCCCTTTATTCAAAACCTGGTAATTTTGGAAAACAAATAATACCTAAAAATGTGTACTTCAAATATTACAGTAATTGTACTTAAGGGATTATTGCAGTAAATTTATGAAATAAAATATTATATAACATTATATTATGGACTTCTACAACATTATTTTGTATCGTAGGAATGATACATAACGTGTGTTTACGGAGTCATTGTGGTAATATCCAATAACTTTAGAAACCGTATTGATGAAAACATTATTATTACACGGAAATTTTGAATAACAGTGTTATTGTTACCGCTCAATACCGTTTTTTTAAGAAGTATTTTAAATGTAATTTTAGAAGGTATAAACGTAATAAATACAGTAATTCGATTATTTAATTAATATTTATTGAACATTTCAATTTACGGCGAACATTTATTTAACTTTATTTTTAATGCCAAAAGTAGGCAGGCGGCCCACCTGATGAAAAGTGGTCACCGTCGCCTATAGACGTTTTCAACACCAAGACGGAACGCGCTGCCGACGTCTAAGAACTTTAATGACGCCCTTCTTAAACAACCCCATATCGTAGCGCAGAGGGAAAACCTCGGCGGGAAGCTTTATCTAGAGTGTTGTTGTAAGCGGAATAAATTTTCTTGAGATCTGTTACGTTGTTAAGTTAGGTAGCTCAAGGTAATGAGGGTGAACATCCCGTCAATGGCGAGCATTGCGGTGGTGAAAGGAAGACGTTGGCATCAAATCAAACAGTTCCTCCAGACACTCACCGTTAAAATTATTTTACCGTACAGACGGTAAAATACGCAAAGAGATGCAAAGTCTCTCTGGAGACTAAGCGATTCCAGACAGTCTGTAAGTACGGGATCGTCAATGATACGAATGACACGATGTTGGATGGAGTCAAGGGGTGACCCCCTTGACCCTTGATCTAGTAAGCGAGTGCCCTGACCCAGAGATGGAGCAGTACTTCAATTTTACAAAGCACACGTCAACATATACGTGTGCTTTGTAAAGTGCAAGCCGTTGTCATTATACCTTCACGGCCAGTATAATTGCAGCTGTGCTGTTATCTGCATAGCAATGAATATTCTTAATATATCATTGTGCATCATGTGCAGGATAAATAGTGTCGGCGACAGCACGCAGGCTTGTGGCACACCAGCATTTATAGATTTGGTGGTTGATCAGCAACTATCGACCACGACTTTAATGCTGTGCCCACCAAGAAAGCTGCATAGCCAGTTGTTGAGTTCTACAGGTATACCGTATGAAGACAGCTTCGACTGAAGAGCTCGATGCCAGGCCAGATCGAATGCCTTAGAGATGTCAAGGCTAACTACCAAGGCTTCACCTTTGCTTTCAATGGCTTCAACCCAACGGTGGGTTAAGTATATCCAAGGTTAACCTTATAACCTAACTTAAACTTAAGTATATTAAGGTATCCAGCAGAACGACCATGGCGAAAACCATATTGCCAGTCGTTGAGAAGTGTAGAATTCTCAAAGTATAACCCAGAAGCTATTTGTTAATAATTAGCTCCATCACCTTTGAAAGGGAAGTTATCGCCTGTAGTTGGAAGTATAATAAGAGAAATTAAGAAATTAAGAAATTAAGAATTAAATTAAATTAAATTAAATTAAATTAAATTAAATTAAATTAAGACGACTATTCGAAGACAGGAGACGGCCAGTACGGAGAAAGAGGATAAACAGACTGGTCAAAAGAGGAGACAGCTCAGGAGCACATGTCTTTAGCACGATTGCATTTATACCGTCTGGCCCGGACGACTACTTGAAATCGAGGGAGCTGACAACTCTACGAACCGCTTTCTTTGTAAAGCGGACCTCTTTCATAGAGCTACCACACTGCGCAACAGTAGGCGGGGTAATGTTTCCCAGAAGTTCAGCTTTTTCGTTTGCAGTGTAGACCAATTGGTTATCGATTGTGCTCAGAGATGGAAAGGATGGCTGACAGAAATTGCCCTCGATAGCTTTGCCGAGTTGTCAAAATGCCAGCGTACCAGAAGGAAAGTTAGCTAGTCGTTCGCCTATTCTACCTGTGTGCTCAAACTTTGCTCTCGCTAGCCTTTTTTTGAGGGACTAGGAGGTAGTGTTGAGTCTTCTATGTTGAGGCTGAATTTTATGCACGCACATGGGGAGCCTATAGGAATTTAACATTTTTTTAATTGCACCCTTTGTTGGAATTTTTCTTACAAAGCCACTCACTCTTATTCTGTTTCCGTTTCCTAGTCAGTCTTTTTCTACTTCCGTGTAGAGGGTTTATTTACTAGATTGGACTCATTACTGTTCTTATCTAGATTTTTAATATCGGCTTTATATAATATTAGCGGTTATATAATAATATACTCATGTTATAGGTATCTATAACATTAATATATAACGTGAGTACGTAGCATGAGTATATTACGTGAGTATATAACATGAGTATATAACATGAGTATATAACGTGAGTATATAACATGAGTATATAACATGAGTAGGTATATAACGTGAGTATATAATATGAGTATATAACGTGAGTATATAACATGAGTATATAACGTGAGTATATAACATGAGTATATAACGTGAGTATATAACATGAGTATATAACATGAGTATATAACGTGAGTATATAACATGAGTATATAACGTGAGTATATAACATGAGTATATAACATGAGTTTATAACATGAGTATATAACGTGAGTATATAACATGAGTATATAACGTGAGTATATAACATGAGTATATAACGTGAGTGTATAACATGAGTATATAACGTGAGTACATAACATGAGTATATAACATGATGTATCAGACCAAAAAGCTAGCAATTAAGACGTAGATAGATAGATAAACTCTTTATTGCAACACCACATTATAAAGAACAACAAACAAATGAAAAACTTAATTAAGTGTCACAATGGGCGGTCGTATCGCTCAGAGCGATCTCTTCCAGGCAACCATTTAATGTTGTCACATTTATGTGTGACATCTACTTTTCTGGCGTGGTGCAAAGATGCGTGCGGTACCAGATAATTATCTGAGTGCAACGTAAACAAACCTTACGCACGGGCCGGTAAACAAGTGTACAAGTTGGGGGCTTGGCATATGTCTGTTACTGTTTAGAAGCTACAAAACGAAGAAGACAAATGCACATGCAACTTCATGAAAATAATTTACGTCAATAACCCGGTAAACGCTACTTACCAAATTAAATTATAAATATTTTTTATTGGTGTGTTTATATAGGTGTATTCCAGGCCACAGATGCCGAATTTGACATAACAGCACAAAGCCCATAATAGAAATATTAAGCTTAAATTCAGATAGATGTTCAATAGGTGTAGACTCATAATAATAAGGGTTTATACAAACTGTACTGTGTAAACTTAATTAACCCGCTATTTACACTCTTAATTCACCCCTGTCGCATAAACTATATACTTTTAATTCGTTGTCTTCACCATAAACTACCTATCTGCCGAATATCAACATCATAAGTTATTGCATGGGGTAGAATTATCTATCCTACACAAGGAACCAAGTCAAGAATGGGTTTTTCTTCATCTGACTTTTTGTACTTTTGTACTATAAAATGTAACTATGCCATATGGTTCTGCTTGTAAAACACTCATAGGCTTAAAATGCTGTGTATTAATAGAAAAAAAAACTTGAGTAAAGCCAGTTCAGTAGCTGAGTGTAAATATCCTAGAATCAATTCAATTCAATTCAAATACTTTATTTGCATGAATATGGGTACAAATAAGATCTATAACAATAATTTAAGTTCGCCATAACAACCTCGTATGAGGTATGCAAATGTCAATTTAGAATAACTAAAGTCGTCAATGAAGTTATATAATGTAATGTCAATAAGGTTTACTATTTGTCATGGTAAATGTAATACCTACATGATGTTTCTTTCAAAAAGTCTTTGACCGAATAAAAGCACTCGCTCACCAACCACTTTTCTAACTCCGTGTAAAATCTGCGACCGGGTAATTCATGCAAATACTTCGGAATGGAATTATAAATGAGAGTTACCATGTAAGTGCAGTTATTCCTAAACAGTTCTAACGAGGGTACCGGCATCTTGAGCTGCTCCTGCGTAACAGTCCGTTTACTTAAACTATTATGAATCGGAAACAATGAGAGATTGCTCCGGACAAACTTTGCCGCTTCATATATGTATAAACCTGTAACTGTTAAAAGATTACGAGATTTAAAAACTGGTTTACACGACTCGGCCCAGTCCATGAGAAATACAGCTCGAACACATTTCTTTTGCGCTTTAAAAACTTTGTTGATATCTTTGGCATTACCCCAAGCAATTATCCCGTAACGAATAACCGAAACAACATAAGCATGATACACCGATAGTACCGTATTCAAGGGAGCACAACGTCGTAATCTTCTAAGTGCAAAAGCAAAACTATGAAGTTTGTTGGTAATCATGTCAATGTGGTTACCCCACGATAAGTGAGCATCAATATGGATGCCTAAAAATTGTGTATTAGTTACTTGCTCAATAATTTCATTTCCATTTTTTATCATAAAATTATTCTTTTTACTCTGTATAGTTTTAAAATTTATTAGCTTAGTTTTCTTAATATTTATTTTAAGTTGATTTGAACGGTCCACCAAATCTACATGCTAGTATCTGAACATGGGTCCCAAATCTTAGGTAAAAAATATTCCAAATCTAAAATTTACATTGTTTTATGTACAATCTAGAATTTAATAATAATAATAATAATAATAATATTTTTTTTATTGGCAAATTAAATTGTGACATTACATAATTATATTCGAACTATTGATTAAATAACTTAAGATCTAGACAAGAGTTCAAATTTGTGATCAGAAATCTGTAATTGAAATCTGGAGCTAATTTAGAGAGCTGAATCTATATAGATATTATATTCTGTTATAGCACTAGTGATGTCCATCTAGAGTCTAAATACACGCAGCAAACCAAGCAATTTGCTTACCGTCGAAGTTTGCGTGCAAAGCTAGTAAAGTTGTGGACGCAATAACCTAGTGTGAACATTGAAACAAAGGACGGTGCAGCTGACGGCAGCTGGCATCCGTTGGTGTTACCAAACTTCACTGAGCTTTTGGACTACGAGTATTTCCTACTGTTATAATGTTATCTGTTTCTGCCAAACTGTCCTATGTAGTTAGAAATAATATATTTGGTTTTTATATAGTAACTAGCTGACCGGCGGCTTCACTCGCTTATCTTGGTGTAGTGGTGGAAGTGCCGTTTTGAAACCTCAACCGTCAAAAACGATCAAAAACAACCATGCTCCGGACGTGGGTGAAAAATTGTACTTTTCGGTAGCATAAATCTTTTTTAGCTTTGCGAACGGTGAACAAAAAGAGCCCTATACGGCGTTTTCACCCACAGATTCCCAATTCGAACACCCTTGTGAGCGTTTTTAGCGTTATTTTCGTCAACTTGAGGCTATTCGAATGCACTATAAGCTGACATATCTTTAACAGAACTCCATTGATAGAAATAATTCATTATTACGATCTTGGCGTCGGCGGAGATCTTGTTTTTTTATTTTATTTTATTTTATTTTATTGATATAGGAACAATAAACAACTACATTATACATATTGTTTACATCTAAGTACAAAATAAAATTATTAATAATGTAGTCCACAACATCGTCCACATATTGAAATAAATAAGTGTAAGGCGGTTCAAATGAACAGCAAATAAAAATAAAAATGAAAACAATTGTATTAGTTTTTTGAAACAACATTCATAACAGTATAACTGACAAGCTACAACTATTATCTAGACGAGCACAGTTCAAGGTCGTCTTTTAGAAGTGATGCAAAGAGCAGCTTTTTGAATTTATATAAGGAACAAGCAAAAATGTCTATATTTTGAAATGATTTATTGTAAGACTCAAACATACGCCCTATAGGTACAATATAATAATTGTTATATTGTCTATGCTGTACCCAAGAATGTTACGCTATTTCACCCGCATGGTGATAGATGATAATGATGATGATGATGATGAAAAGTTGCCTATCTGCTAATCCAGACTATAATCTATCTCTATGCCAACTTTCACCCAGATCCGTTGAGCCGTTCTGCCGTTATTGAGTAACAAACATTCATTAAAATCATCCATCCATCCATCCAAACTTTTACATTTATAATATTAGTGGGATAGTGGGAAGTGCGATTGCACTAATGCACGGGTTACACGAGGCTATCTTTTCAAGCCGGGATAGCAATATATTGTCAGTAAGCTAGCAAGCTAATACTTCTGGATTCGTATAGACAAAACTAGCTTCATTTATTATTTAGTAAGCTACGTAGTGAGCTAGGATACAAGCCAGGACAGTTTTTAATAAGATGAAGTTATATTTTTAGGCTAGTAGCGCGCCCCACCACTGATTTTACTATCCTGGCTTGTGTACTAACTTCATGTGGCCGGTGAAGCTAGTTTTCAGTTGGCTAGTAAGCAGGAACCACGTGGTTTGTTAATTTTCTGATGTGTTTTTGAGATTTTAAGGTGCCTTAACTAAGTACGGAGATTAATTAAAGTTTGTACAACTGCACCAATACCATAAATGTCTTTTGGAACGCCCTTTTAAATTATAAAGACTATTCTAAACGTGATTCAGGTACAAAAAAGTGTGGCGAATTAACGAAAGTGGGTATCGTCCCGTACTGTTTTTGTAATTAATCTTCTACTTCGTCTAATGCGAATTGGCACAGTTCTCAAAGTAATTCCTTCAGTGGAATCGTGTTTATATCTGTACCAAGAAAGCAAAGCTGCGGGTCAGCTAGTCTTCGATAATTACTTGATCAGTTGTGTTGATGTTATAAAATGTCATGGATTAATAATGAACTCATTTTGTCTTCATCAATGCCTCGTTGTAATTTTGCATACCTACAAGAAGATTATCATAATAATAGGTGTTTACCTATGGTTTTTCAGATTTAATTATCTGTGGATCTACGTGCTATTCGATATTCAAATAAATTTTATTCGAAAGCCGTGTTATTTTAATGTTAAATTCAGTCATTTGCTTTTCAATAGTGATTTGTTTTTTGTGAAATTGTGTTAATCTTAGGCGTAAAATTTTCGAATATCACCTACACCTAAGGCTATACTTAATTAGCTTCCTATCGACTTTTTTATAAGTTAGTACTAAATAAGGTTTATAATAAACATCATCTTTTTAAAAGATAAAACAAGAGATTAACTTAATGTTTTAACTTCTGGGACTAGAATTTAAAGATTTCTTTAAACTGAACCATGGGTTCAGTTTGAAGTACATTTTCTTTTTCAAAATCGGTTAACTATGTTAACACTTAACACTGAGGAACAGTGAGTCCATAAAGTTATGCAATGTATTTACGCCTAAGATTGGCATTAAAATATAAAGCTTTAAAGCATATATTATATTACTTTCGTTTATTGATATTTACCCCTATTAAAGTAAATTATCGAATCGAATTCCGTAAAAGAGGCAGCTTCCAATTAAAGCCGAACACTACACACGATCTGTAAGAAGCTGGCGTGTAGCCAACACTAAGAGTAGCCTGAAGTTTAAAAGATAAAGTAAGTTGGGTACTTAGTTGGAACTTTCCGCATGATAAATAACCACCGTTTTCACCGCGTAAATGCACGACGCAATTTTCGGAACAAAAACTACACAGTTACTAAGCCTTATGTTTTATTCTCCTATTTAAGCCAAGTATCCGCCACAGAAGTTGTGGCTTTGCGGATTTAGAGTCCTACATACATAAATAGACATGCCACCTCAGTCAAATTATGTTTGTTGTGGTGAACAACCTAAAATACGGACGCTGAAATCACAGATAATGTAGCAGTTAGTACCTCACCACAACTTGGTCAATTGCTTGGCTTGGCTTTTTATACCAGCAAAGCTTTTTATTAAAATATACAAAATAAGTACATTTACACAGATAAGCAATAATTGAAAGTAGACACGGTACAAACAACTACGCTTCGATTTCTCAATCTTAACTTGTTGAAGTCGGTTTTATGATAATTCAAAAGCATAATATTATGATAAAAGGTACCTAACCTTTTATTTTTTGGTAAAATATTATTTTCTTTATTTTTAGTGACTCTTGCTACTAACGGGATCGATTGTTATTTACCGTCAAAGATGATATCATCATTGACGGTAAATAACAATCGACCCAATCTATCGAAACGACGAAACCCATCTCGCTTTTGAGCCATGTTTATAAGCTGTTTTAGAAGGTCATAACGAACCGTCTCAGTCGCAGGTTTGATGAATTCCAGCCTCCGGAACAAGCCGGTTTCCGAAAAGGCTATAGTACCATAGATCACATCCACACACTACGGCAAGTTATACAGAAGACCGAAGAGTATAACTTGCCTCTTTGTTTAGCGTTTGTGGACTATGAGAAGGCCTTTGATTCGATCGAGACGTGGGCAGTGCTTGAGTCTCTCCAGCGGTGCCGTATTGACTATCGGTATATAGAAGTGCTGATGTGTTTGTACCAAAACGCCTACATGTCAGTCCGAGTACAGGAGCAGAGTTCGAAGGCAAAGAACATTGCAAAGAGGCGTGAGACAGGGAGATGTTATATCTCCGAAACTGTTCACCGCTACATTGGAAGACGCCTTCAAGCTTCTGGAATGGCAAGGACTTGGCATCAATATTAACGGCGAATACATCACTCACCTTCGATTTGCCGACGATATTGTAGTCATGGCAGAATCCATGGAAGATCTCAGTAGAATGCTCGAAGGCCTCCATCGAGTTTCCCAACGGGTAGGTCTTAAGATGAACATGGATAAGACGAAAATTATGTCTAATGCCCATGTTGTACCTACCCCAATATCAGTTGGGAACTCAGTTCTCGAAGTTGTTGACGAGTACATCTACCTGGGACAGACAGTCAAACTAGGCAGGTCCAACTTCGAGAAAGTGGTCAATCGTCGAATCCAACTCGGCTGGGCAGCGTTCCGGAAACTTCGCGAAGTCTTCTCGTCAAAAATACCTCAGTGCCTCAAGACAAGAGTCTTCGACCAATGTGTGTTACCAGTGATGACTTATGGCACTGAAACGTGGTCTCTTACTATGGGCCTCATAGATAAGCTCAAAGTCGCACAACGAGCTATGGAGAGGGCTATGCTCGGGGTTTCTCTACGTGATCGAATCAGAAATGAGGAGATCCGTAGAAGAACGAATGTCACTGACATAGTTCAGAAGATTAGCCAGTTGAAGTGGCAGTGGGCAGGGCACATAGCACGCAGAACAGATGGCCGATGGGGCCGAAAGGTTCTGGAGTGGAGACCACGGACCGGCAAGCGCAGCGTAGGTCGTCCACCGACACGGTGGACAGACGACCTGATGAAGGTCGCAGGACGACGTTGGATGCAGGCCGCTTCCAATCGGTCCTTTTGGAAAATCATGGGGGAGGCCTATGTTCAGCAGTGGACTTCCTACGGCTGAGATGATGATGATGATGATGATGATATCATCAAGATAGGCGTATCACTTTTATTTATTTTTTATAGGACCACCTCGGAAGTATACTCTACAAAATAAAAAAAAAGAATTTTGAGAATCGGTCCACGACTAGGAGAAAATCTATCATACACAATAAAACATACAAAAACCTCCTTTTTTGATGTCGGTTAAAAACCAACCTTACTCTCGTAGTTAGCTGACGTTCTTGACCTAGGTTTCGTGCATAGCCGCGATCTTGGTTACATTAGAAGTTTTGTAGCGTAAACTCCTTTAGGAAGAGCAATGAAATTGATTGAATGAACAACTCCTGAAACCTAACCCGCTAACGTCCGGCTGTTTACTGTTACTTTTACTGTTTACTGTCGATTTTGTTATAACAGAATAGTCAATCTGTGACACACACGAGAATTTTCGATCTATAACTTTTTTTATAATATTACCGATCCATTTTATAAAACAATTTCCCCACTTGCCTTTTTTATCGCAGCCATTATAATACGTTGGCGTATTTTTTTTAATATGGCCATCTATATATAATATTTGCCTAGTCAGTAGTGAAATTACTGGACGAAAGATACTTCACAACCAATGTATCGGGAAGATGACCGCACTGCAGTGCCACGCAATTACAGTTCCAAACTCTGGATGGAACTGCAACTGTACATAATCGCACGGCTGGGCAAGCGTAGGGATACTATCAAGCTCAGGATTTGGCCTGTTAAACTAAGAAAATTAAACTAAGAAAAAAATTGTTGATTGAGATGTAATATGTAAACCCAGTAAGATTTTTCTTAGATAACTTTATTATTCCATCTTCAACCCTTCCATGGTTCAGTTTAAATAAATCTTTAAATTCTAGTCCCAGCAGTTAAAACATTAAGTTAATCTCTTGTTTTATCTTTTAAAAAGATTATGTTTATTATATACCTTCTTTAGTACTAACTTATAAAAAAGTCGATAAGAAGCTAATTAAGTATAGTCTTATAGCTGTAGGCACTGATAATCGAAATTTTTACGCCTAAAAAGACGACAATTTCACAAAAAACAAATCACTATCGAAAAGCAAATGACAGAATTTTACATTAAAATAACACGGCTTCTTCGATTCGAATAAAATTTATTTGAATATCGAATAGCACGCCGATCTACAAGATAATTAAATCTGAAAACCATAGGTAATAATACCTATTATTATGATAATCTTCTTGTATGCAAAATTACAACGAGGCATTGATTAAGATTGAGTTCATTATTAATCCATGACATTTTGTAACACCAACACAACTGATCAAGTAATTATCGAAGACTAGCTGACCCGCAGCTTCACTCTCTTGGTACAGATATAAATTGAAATCAACCCTTTTGGGGAAGAATTTCCAAGAATCCTTCCTTAGTGGATATTTACGAAGAGTATTTTTAAAATTTCGCGTATAACATGATTTGGTCGAATAATTGCTTAGCAATTTGTACAATCAAATAAAAACAAGATCTTTACCCCTTAACAAACGGCAATGATGTTTTCGTAGGTAGTGTATTCTAAATAAATACATAACGGCCAGTTTAATAAACATCCATTAGTTAACTGGGGTAACATATTCATTTATTAATATGAATATCACTATAACATAAAATACTTTAATATGTTATTACATTCATCACCCTTGACTGTACTTTGTGTTCACAGTAGAAATCATGAAACCCGTCAAACGAAACTTCCTATTTCGTTTTTGGGAGTATAGACTCAGGACTAAACACAACTATGTGTCGGCGACACGCTCAGTGCACTGTAGAGCTTTAAAAGTAATTTCTTTGGGCATTATTTCAACAGCTGTTATAGGCAGGCATGGAGCTTCACATATTTCCTTCATACATTAAAATATATGTTTACGGTACACAGTTTACCCACTATACACATATTACTACGAGCAGCGATGTAGGTATGGGGATTGGAATGATACACCTTTCTGTAATTAGAGTGAGGATTTATTCACATACACACAGTCTTTACGCAATCGACATAGTACGCCACGTATGCCAGCCAACCGAGAGTCTCAGTGTGTTCACTGAGCCCTACACTCAACTACAAATCCTTTGTTAGGTTTTTTGTGACGGATCGCAAAGTGTGCTTAGATCCGTTAAGAGAGCTACGAGTGGTTTATACTTCAAAATTTTTTATTTATTTAAATAATCAAGCCTACTAACGACCGGTGCCAATAATCTAACTATCATCGGTTTACCGACAATGGTTGACCTCTCTTCTCAAACTTAATGCTTTTAAAATAATGTTATCTTTTCCATACTCGAATGTTCTAACAAAAAGACAGAATGAGCACATTCATTCATGACATGTCGTCACAGTGGAAATTTTTTATTTTTGATTGTAATAATTTGATTACTAATTTTAAGTTGACCCGGGCCACTGCCGCCCATAAAATGTAATATTTGTAGTACCTAACTAGAAACATTTGATTGTAAACATCTATATAAAAAGAATGGCCCGAGTTTCTTGCCGCTTCTTCTCGGTAGGCTCTATATATTTTGGAACACGGCGGTAGAATCTAAGAACATTATAATGAAAAATTGACGTTCATAAGTGCGTCTTTGATGCCGAAATTTAATAAATGATTTTGATTTTGACTTTACCTTACTAGCGATAGATATTTGATATTATATATTTATATATTTACTATTTGTATGGACGTTATGTCCAATTTCTATCGGTGGTAAGGAATGCTGTTGATAGATAAATTATTGGGATCCCCCATAAGTGACATAATAAAACAGTTGGGATAATGTTGTCGAAACTAAACATTATAGTTTGTATTTTTGAGAACAGCATTATTTGTCAATGCATTGAACATAAACATTGAGAATATGCAATTTTAAGTTATGATCTAGGATTATTCTAGTGATTGAAAGTTTATACATATTGAGTAGTACTCGATTACATATTACAGTATATAAAGTGATGTATTGAAAATACAGGGTGATTTTTTGAGGTGGGATAGTAAGGCCAGGTACAGTCGCCTGCAATAAGATGTACACATTTCACAATTTTCAAAACTGCCTCAGTATTCAATATCATAAAAAATAAAGTCAAAAATAATGTAAAGTTAAGTTATTTATATTATTTGACAGCTTAAAATAATCCTTATCTACATAATTAGAAAATGTAGTGCTGTATCATGGGTTTGAAATGGCGATGGCGATTCTCTAATCAATCGTCGATGCGCTCGTCGACAAGCTCACTGATGTCAATACTTTATGAGATATCGCCCTTGTACATAAGGTTGTATTTCCAACGTTTCGTGTCATCTCGTCATTTGTTTCACGGATGTTGTTAAAGATTCAACGATGTTTGCTCTTAGAGATTCGCACGGCTGTTTCTGTCATAAGGATCTAAAGTCTGTACCGGACCGACTGAGGTTTGATTACTAGAAATGTCAGAAATCGCGAAAATCAGTAGTCATTATTTTATATAGTAGCACTTTATTACTCATTCAGATGCGTCCGTGTCAAGCGATACACGAATGAACATGGTCTCTTACAGTATGAAAAGAGTGCGAAAACAGGAAGTATGTGCGTTCTATTTTAAAATGCATTTAGTTAACAAGTTTTCTGTTTCATAGTAGGTCAATAGGAGTAGCCAATTGCGGACCGTGTTTTTGCATTCATACTTCGAAAGTGCGTCTAAGTCAATGATTGAATTGGGAATAAAGCACGGGATAATTCCGACCAAAAAAGGTCGTTATATAAACTGTTAGGTAATCGCTCGAGTTAAACAATCAGTTTGCTTTGTTTTATTTATATTTATTAATAGCGATGCTAATTTGTTTTATTGACTTCTGCAATTCCTGCCGCTCCTCATTATATATGTTATAAAGGAAAATGCTCCACATTTACTTTAAAATAATTAGCAATATGCTTAATGACTCACGATCGAGCTTCGAGTATTAGGCATTAAATTATGATACTAGTAGACGGGTTATCCATTCTTATGTATAACTTATAAGTGTTGAAGCGTTGTCATAGTCGTGAAATTGGATTGTCTTTGTTGACTATAAACACAATCCAATTTCACGACTATAGTAAGCCCATAGGTAGAAACCAATATAAAATACATCATTAATTATTTATTTTCTAGCTTAAAAACTTGCTGAAAATAAAGAGAAACACATTTTTGTTTCGAAGGTGGTCACAAGGTTCGTTTGAGAGAATGGTAATACAATTCAAGAATCTTGGTCCAACACCAATTCAAGATTTAACAATACTAACATGTTAAGCGAAAAAGACCTTGGCAGATATGTAGTGTTATTATTGTTGGATATTACCTACTTATTACTAATTAGTACCAAACAATCTAAATTATGTTGAATAATATAGCTGTGGCTGTATGCGATTATGGGAAATTAAATGTGATGATCGATTCAATGATGAACTGCAGGGCTATTATGCATCTCAGTTGCTAACAAATTTTGATTGAAATCTTGAATAATGGCCGCTCTATGTCTGTTTTGACAACTTGGGTAAGCAAAAATGTTAGTAAGTTGATCACTGAAGCTGACAAAAGTGACATAGAGCGGCCATTTTTTCAGATTTCAATCCACATTTGTTAGCAACTGAGATACATAATAGCCCAGCTGGTTTATATTTAAGGGTTTCAATGTCACAATTAACATACATACTCGTATTATATTTTATATTACAAAAGGATTATATCAAATTTTCCGGTGGCTAACAAAAAATATATTGATATGAGATTTTTATATTATAATGACATGTGTTGATATCATCCAGGTGGCGCAGACATTTTATCGAACCCGTGTTCAGTTGCTTTAGTTGAATTTCTTTATAGGTTCATTCGGTACTGTCACGTTTTCACACAAAAAGATACCACCTATAATATCTTTAATGATATAGGATAATTATATTCTTCTATAATATTAATTTCTGACGACATATAACTCTAAATCAGTTATAGGTTTGATTAATTAATAATGTTGTAGATGTTAATAAAAAATTAACAGGTACTAATAGGAAAGTCAAGATACTTACGTGTTAAGTCTTATGTGTCTGTAATCTCGTCGGCACCTATACCCTTCAAACCAGAACACAGTAATGCGAACATTACTGCTATTACTCATTCACAAAGAGTACTACTGCACAATAAACTGGATGTGACCATTGTATCTTCAATTGCTACGTCAGCAATTTTGTATAAGTTATTAAATAAATCTTAAGACCATAATTGAACAACTTCTAGCAAAACATGAGAGCTTGATAGATAAAAAAAAACAGGACAGAATTTTTTCAAATTTAATAAAAAAACATTTCAAATCTCCGTAGTGTCCAGTTAAGTATACCTATGTTATCATGTCCATTTATGAGTTTATCTCATTCTCTTTGAAATTGTATCTAAAAACTATTAAGAGTGATTCAATTATCATACATATATTGTAATTACGCTTTAAAACCGGCTAGGACTCGCGTAATGTTTACCGGAAATATTCTCCGACCAGTTTCGAACTTATTTGAAGTTCTTCTTCTGGGAGTCACTCTTGTGCACAGCGGCGAGCGCGGGCCACACAACATATACCAACATATATTGTAGTCATTTGTGTAAATAATAATGCACATCTAAAGATGTAAATGATTATTATACATTATATTTTAATAAAAGGTGAAATATTTGGCGTGGGAAATTTATAAGATGTAGGTAGATTAAATTGTTAACATATTTTTTCAATACTTTTATTTTATTTATTCAAGTGAATAGCATGAATGATTTAATACTGACTGCAAAATATTGTGGTAACGTGCATCTAGCAGTTTCTACACTTTAGTCGCGTAAGGTAAATTGAACAGACATGTTTGTGGTCTCTCGGAAAATTAGTTTTTTTTATCGGGTATTTTTGAGATATTTTTTGTTGGTTTGTTGTTCCTTACCTATTGAATTTCAAATTTTTAATACTGGCATTTTTTATACAACCACAAATAAATTTAGTGAGTAGCTTTGTCATTCAGTAAAAACAGTTTTTCATTCGATTTTTTTATTATTTTTATAATCCAAGCAGGATTATAAAAAATAATGTTTCATGTTTCTGTTCTGGAGGAATCGACACTGCGCGTTATTATTTAATACGATTATGTCATGGCACCTACACAGTACTCGTACAAGCTACACGCAATGATAACCGTATGAGTAAAGAAATGGAACTTAGGCAAAGCTTCAAAGGTGCGGACAAAATGTTTACCAATTCTGGTAGTGGTGGCACGGGAACATAAAATGATAATGATGAATCGAGAGTCATAGTGAAAACAAATTCATCTCAAACTAAGTCGGAATTAACAGCATGTTTCGTTTACGTATGTGAGAAAACGATACTTATTAATTTAAATCAAATTGGAGAGAGAATTAAGCTCAGAAAGTGGGTACCGTCTGAGCTCACTGAACAAAAACAACTAAATTGCGTCGACGCTTGCCTTAACTTGTTGAATAGGCACATAAATGAAGGGGTTCTGAATAAGATTATCACTTGTGATGAAAAATGGATCGTGTATGACAATTGAAAATTGAGTGAGTGTATTGTGAATATGTATTAGCATTGTTTATTACAGACTACTGTGACCTGACACAAAATCTACTGACTAGGTATTTTATAAAGAATTGCAAAGGATCAAGGACGGATGGATGATGAACAAGCTTGCTGTAGAACAATCGAGACAACAATCAAAGGTTCTTATGCACTTCTTCTTCACAACAACACTCGTCGACACTCCGTAAAATAAGCCTCAGAACTTCAGGAGCTATGTCTGAGATTTTTACCTCACCCACAAACTCACCAAAACTTGCTCCAACTAATATACATCTTTTTCAGAATTGTGTATTTTTAAAAGGAGAAATTTAAAATCTCTTTGGATATTAAAATGTCTTTAAAAAGTTCAAAGATGCCTTTCCGACGTTAACTAAAGCAGATGCATTAATAATCCTCCGCTAAAATGGCAAGAGTACATTAATTTATATCATTATATTAAAAAATGAACCTCCATTTTTCCTGGTCACGCTATAACTTGAGAACGGCTTAGCCATTTTTGCTATTTCTTTTTTGTTGTGTTAAACATTGTCAGAAGAAGGTACTTATGAATTAATGAATTTTGAAATTATTATTAATGAACAAGATGGGAGGTTATGGCGAAGCCGAAGGCCGAGCCTACTACGCGAACGAAGTCGCGGGCAGTCGCTAGTAATAAACATAAAAACGGCAATTTCATAGGACTACTTCAAATATTTCATGGGAATCACAAAAAGCTAATGTTAGAAGACGATATTCCAAAAAACAATTCGGAAAATGGGTATAACTTTAAATAGTCAAATTACTTTAAAAGTACTGTTTTTACTGTACTTAGGTATATCATTAAAATAAATATACTAAGACAGATAAATAAGTATGTACATTGTAAACATTGTTATATTAATGAGATGCGCATGTCGTTCCATTTCATGTTATTTTGTTTCCTAGTATTTGGCTCAAGGGTCAGAAAACTTTCCGGCCATCCGATATTGAAAGCGCAAAAACTATTTTACTGTTTCAATACTTGTCTTTGGGGCAAATATTGTCTGAATTATTAAAGTAGCGTTTTTTGTTCAACTAAAAGTTGTATAAAAGTTTCCTTTTCACGGCCACTCATGTCTGGAATATACCCTATAATCATAGTTAATTTATACCTACATGTGATGTCCGCAGTTGGTTGCCAACCAAGAGATCTCTTAGGTTAGGTGGTGTTATTGATGAGAGCCAGATATGCTGCCTGAAAGCAATAGTCTGTGAGCTCTACGTAGGTAGATTCGAATTCCGTGAATTTCAATGCACGGTAGTTTGATATTTTAATAACGGGGCGAATGGGACCATACATTATGTGTATTGACCATATTTATAATACGAGATGAAGCAATTTTAATTTAGTAGTCATCTGATTCGTGATATTTAAATTGTAATAAAAATGTATTAAACATTTTAATATTACATTTTAATACTAATGCGGTCAATATGACAATTGAATACTGATGCATATGTAACTGTATATACTTAAAATGAAGTACTTTCGGTGATTACAAGATTGCGGCGGCAAATTCAACTAAATAATAATTATATTTTGAATTTTCCGCATTCAACGTAAACCTTAACCTTGAGCCTTATGGACACACCGTGCCTGACATCTGATGATATCAATTGCTCCGTTTTAACCGAAATTTTCCGGAATTCCGAATTGAAAAAAAAAGAAGTTCAAATTGGTCTAAGCTGTTTTATACTCTGGATATAAAACTAAATTAAAATCCATTGTGTTTTTATAGTATTATTTTTAAACCCCTAACCAGACCAAATTTTATCCGTCAATGCCTCACGATCCAAGTATACTGCTTAGCGCACCAGCGTGCAAATCCCAATGGAAGAAGTGAAGTTTACCTCAACGGAATAACTCAAATTATCAAGTATTGGTAATATTTTTGTAGTATCGGGACACAGTGCACTAAAGCACGTAGCTCGGAGAAACATATTATCGATTTAGGATGTATTCGTACATATTTTAAGTGACACCAGCCGTACGAGCGTGGATCTCACGATAAATTTGACGAGTCGATAAACTGCCTTTTATCAGTTATCTTACTTTGTCTCTAGTATGGATCTAGCTTCGATAGCTATATCGTGGTCTGTCTTTTACCGATAATGTTATCATATCGACAATCCATGCTCGCACCGCAGATTTGATGTCAGCATGATTGCTTATAGGTATAAAATGATACAAAATGGTGAAAAACGGTACAAAATACAAAATATATAATGTACATTCCATTCAGAAGCGCTCGTAGCTTGTCTTGGCACCACTGATGACCACTAGTGGTACCTTCAACTGAGCGCTTTCGTGCTTTAAATGATCCGATATGACGTCAGTCCTGCCGTGCGATTCTGTTCGTCGACGAGCTCTCCGGTGTCAATACTTTCTGTTTCTTGTCATCTTGCCATTTGTTTCACGGATGTTGTTAAAGATGCAACGATTTTTGCTCTTAGAGAATTGCACGCCTGAAAACTCCGACGAAGACCGACGCCTACGCACCATACGGGCCCGACGTGGAAGATTGGCATGTAATCCTCTGTCCGTGAGAATGCCCCAAGTCCCAGAATTAGGAATATAATGAGCTAATACTTTACTTCACAATCCATCTACCGAATATGCTAGTATTTACATTAGCCTAAAACTTTAGTAACTGTGGAGCTCAGCTTCTGTGGCAACTTATCGGATCGTAGCTACGTAGCATCGACGTACAATAGCATCGTAGCTCGTAGTACCAACGTAGCAACATTCGTAGCAGATTACCGGTGGACCAGACAATAATAGTACTAAAGGCTGGGCGCTGGGCCTCTGCCAGAGTTCCGCCTTGGCTCCGGAAATTAACGAGCTGTACACTATGTCGTAGAAGCTACACATACTTACCTTTATAGATATTAAGGTCTCACCAAAACAGATAAGAACAAAAAAGGTATAATTATTCAATACACTTAGACAACTAACTTAGACAATACTATTAGAGGAAATAACTAAACTAACATGTGGCTAAAGATATAAGTAAGTGTAGGTATGTTTGTTGCCGTTTAACTACGGATTTTGCTGATAATTAAAATTGAGATATTTTATACCCAGAATTAGCATAAATGATAGATTTTTACCCGATACTACGGGAATTCTTATGTCTTTTTCAACTATGTTAAGGTATTGATTATAATATAAATAATATGAAACGAAACTACCGCTATCTCGCTCTGGACATCTGCCAAATTACTTATCCCAGGGTTGGGACCACCACAACATTGTGACTTGCGTTGCCGCAATATAGCAAAACGCATTTTACCATTTAAATTAGTTAACGCAATCAAATATTCAATTATTTATTTCAAGTAACAATACCTCACTAAACTAAATCAAGTAATTATAACAATCATCGGTCGCATTTTCTAATATTTAATGACTATAAATATATTTAAAATTATACATTTATGCAGCCTTATAGCACTGGTTCACAGTGAAACTTTTCACGAGCACTGTTATAACCACTCATCACCGCACTCGCTGCACCAGTAACATACCTCTTTTGCGCACTGTTGTGTAAAAACAATTTACTTGCACTTCTGCGAACATTAAGGATGCGCTGCAAATTCAAGAAAATAGAATAGAATAGAATATAATAATATTTATTTGCATAAAATGTGAGTACAATTTAGGTAGATTTAATCATTTACAGTAAGACCTTACACACTTTGCTAACGAAATAGCATGCAAAAACTTATAATATAGGTACCTAATACTATCTAGTTATTTTTTCATACATTAGGCACATTAAAATAAAGAATACAAACATAATGAAGAACACAGTCATATTCTAAATAATCCTTTAGAGAATAAAAACACTGATTCAGCAACCACACCTTCAGCGCTTCTTTAAAGAAAGGTACAGGCATTAATTTAAAATGTTGAGGTAATAAGTATTTCGATTTGTAAGAAAGAAAATCTATCACCCAACAGTGTGTTCTGGCGGCTGTCCTTAAGAGCCTTTTTTAATAAGAAGAATTTAAGAATATTTATTGGTGCTAAACGAGACGTCGTCGACGCGGGCGTCCCGAACACTCCTTGAAAAAGGCCACCGAATGTGGTCGAAACTATAGTCGGACCTATCCGATAAATATTACGTGAGTAATCCAATATTTATTAGCTTAAAATGTAGGTTATAATATAGTTGGAACTTAAAAACAAACAGTACCATATACATTGTGTCGCATAGTGACGTGCAAACAATACAATTTAACATATTTAGTTAGGTGGGTATACAATTATTCATGTCAAAATGAAAATTACCACTAATGTCAAAAGTGTCATTTCAAAATACATAATATTATTATAATTATAATTACAAAATTTTAATTAAATTAATCTTTATTACTAGCAATTTTTGAGATCCAGCAACGAATAGTATGACTTTTCTATGAGCCATAGTTTAAGTTTCCTACAGAATCTGTTGGTTGGAAGTTCTTTGATCTCTTTGGGAATAGAATTATATAAATTCCCACACATTGCATAACAGTTATTCAGATACAGCTTTGCTCTCGCGACCATAGTATTTCTAGGAAAAATATCTTTAGCAATTTTAAATGACTCTGGATGGAATTTCACAAATTTAGCTGCTTCCAGAATATACATACAAGGTAATGTGAGTATACGAAATTCTTTGAAAAATGGCTTGCATGATTCCCATGGTGGTATACCTGCAATTGCCCTGATGCATTTTTATTGAGCCAAGAAGACTTTTTGAACGTCTGTAGAGTTGCCCCCATAAAATAAGACCATAGTTTAGCACATAAGACACATATCCATGGTACGCCACAAGAACCGTTTACCGAGTAGATGTTTTCCTAAGTTTATAAAGCACGTAAACAAACCTTTTCAACTTATTGCACACTCCTTCTAGATGAGACTACCAATTTAGATATTTATCTAGGGTTATTCCTAAGAATGTTGTCTCAGCTGTCTCAGAAATCTCGTAACCCATGTATTTAATACTAAGTTCTCTATGTCGGCTACCGTATGTACTAAATTGAACAAACTTTGTCTTCACTAAATTGAACTGAAGATTGTTCATGTTGAGCCACTCAATTATAGAGTGTACAGAATTATTTATGTCAATGTTATATTTATTAATATCAACGTTATTTTTACATGTCAGAATCGAAGAAATGTCATCAGCAAATAAAATGCAATGGTCAGAGATCGCCATAGGGAGGTCATTAATGTATAATAAAAACATTAGTGGTCCTAGGACACTACCTTGAGCAACACCGACCTTGTTTTCTTTAAAATTCAATCTGTAGTATTTAAGCTCTTTATTTTTATCTATATTTACAATTTCTACTGATTGTTTTCTGCCTTCTAGGTAGGTTTTTAGCCATTGTAACCCTGGGCCTCTAATCCCATATCTCTCCAGTTTCTCCAATAATATTGTATGAGACACAAAGTCAAATGCTTTGGACATGTCAAAAAATATAACTGTCACAAAATAACGAGCATCTAGGTTATCAATTACTTTACTATCCAGGTCAAAACATGCTAATGTTGTTGATTTATCTTTTTGGAAACCTTACTGTTCATTCCTTAAATTTTTTTTCTGTATAAAACTAATAGAGGTCCACCAACACCAACATTTTCAATAATAGTGATACTATGTTCCTGACGTCCCTGTTGGTACTATGTAGGCTTAATTTTATTCTACACACTACCTGCCTAATGCTTTATATGTATATATTAGAGTCAAAACTCTTAAACAGTTAAAAATACTTTAAAAAAACAAAGTCAATTCCCGCTGTCTGTCTGTCCCGATGTATGCTTAGATCTTTAAAAAAAATACGCAACGGATTTTAATGCAATTATTTTAATAGATAGAGTGATTCAAGAGAAACGTTTATATGTATAATACATGCATAATATAGTAGAGAAACATTCTTAATTTTACAGGTTTCTAATGTGATGTCGTAAATAAAGTCAAAGTCAAAGTTATTTATTGGTAAATATTCATTTACAAGTCAAACAAAACCAGACGTATACAATAGTATACTTACAAAATTTAATATAAAGGCATTCATTACAATAAAATTATTATTAAAATGTCAAAACAATATAAAATTTTAATAACATTAAATTCTAATAATTAATATTATGTCAGTACTTATATGTCAACAAAGGTAAAAGTTATTTTATCCTCAGTTTGCAATTACCATTCATGAACTCATTGAAATCATAAAACGTTTGATCGATAAGCCAGCGCTTCAGTCTGCTTTTAAAGCAACTTAAGCTCGGAGTGGTTGTTACTATATCCGGTAATTTGTTGTATACTTCACCCCCCCCCCCCCCCCCCCCCCCCCCCCGAAGGGTTCCCGCATTGACGTGGCGGGGGGGCTCAGTAGCCGTGGCTTGGATCACCACGGTGAAGCCAAGAGGAACCCAGGGGCCGCGCCGGCGTTGGGGTGCGCAGGCCGGCTCAGGCGGGGTTGCTCCTATGGGCTTTGGCCGCCAAGTCCACATAGGAGTGGCGGGGTCCGGGCGCTTTGGCGCAGACTCGAGGAGGTGGGGCCCGGGCGCTTTGGCGCAGGCTCGAGGTGGCGGGCCCGGGCACTTTGGTGCAGGCTCGAGGAGGTGGGGCCCGGGCGCTTTGGCGAAGGCTCGAGGAGGGGGGCCCGGGCACTTTGGTGCAGGCTCGAGGAGGTGGGGTCCGGGCGCTCGGCGCAGACTCGAAGAGGTGGGGTCGCTGGGGATTATCCCCTGTGGCTGACGTAGCAGGCGGTGGGGCTACGTATCCGACCCACCGCAGGGAGACCACGGGCGTCCAGACACGGGGAAGTCTGGCGCTCATTGTTGGCGGGTTTGGTCTCCGAGGTAGTTGCGGCGTGCCATGTGTTCTGGCGTGCCGCGAAGAGAAGGGTCCGGCAACGGACAGCCGCGGTGGGTTCGCGGTCGTGTGGAAAATCTGTCCCGCGTTCCCGCCGAGGGCGGCAGTGACGGAACACCCCGGGGTTTTGGTGGGTATACGGACTCCCACATAACCACCTACCTCCCCGTGGTAGGTGGTATCCATAAAGGATTTCCCCGGGACAAAAAAAATACTTCCGGCCCCATAACGTGAGTCAGCTTACCCGACTTCACAAGAGAGCGCGAGATACTAACCAGCTTGTCAGCGTTGCAGAGGTTGTAAGTGTGCTTCTCTCCACGCCTCTTATATGAGTCGAGGTTATTCCGTACATACGAGTATATTGCCACCTGGAAAATCAGGATGGCAGCTAATGCAAGTATTCCGAGCTCCTTGAAATGTGGTCTGACGGATTTGCATCGCGATATGCCTACGATTGCACGTACGGCACGTTTTTGCGCTCGGAATACTCACTCCCAGTCGGCAGCGCGCGCGTACTGCTCGGCACCATACTGCAGCCTGGAGTGCACCGTGGCAAAGTAGCAAGCGCGAGACACATCCGCGGATACCACTCGGGACACCTGTGTGCCACCCGCTTGAGCGCAAAGCACGCTCTGCTCACCTTGCCGCGCAGCTTGTCAATATGGCGGTCCCACATCATGCTGCGATCGATCTCGAACCCTAGGAAGGTGGTACTCTGGACTTGTTCAACCAAGACGCCACCTATATGTACTTTTAGAGGCTTCGTAGAATAACCTGAGAGACAAAAGTGAATAAAATGTGTCTTTTTTGAGTTCAACATCAATCCATTCACACGAAACCACGTTTGGAGGTTGGCAGCAATAATTTTTAATTTATCTTCTAGCTGATCTACTGTGGAGGCGGTAACAATAGCTGCAACGTTGTCAGCATATATAAATATGTCCGCGCCATTCACCGCGTCAGGAAGATCGTTCAGCAGTAGTGAGAACATGATGTTTGATACTGATGAACAGACAGCGGATCCGACTTATTACAGCCATCTCCAGCGTCTACTACCTGGGAGCGGCCCCGTATCATGTCTGTAAGCACTGCGTATGCCTTACCAGCTACGCCATAATGTTGAAGTTATAGGGCGAGTGTTTCGTGGTCTGCTACATCGAAGGCCTTGGATAAATCGCAGCACAGTACAGCTACTTGTTCCTTTCGTTCGCGAGCGGCCAACACGCAGCGAACCACGTCACGAGTTAACGAGGTCGTAGAACGCCCTTCTCGATACGCATATTGACGGTCAGAGAGGGTTTCTGATTCCGTCAGATAGGCCACTATCCTTGAACTTAATCCGTTCTCGAACACTTTAGCTATTGCCGGTATTATTGATACTGGTTTGTACCCGTCTATATCTTCCCGCTTGCCTTTACCCTTGAATATCGGCGACACTTGTGATTTTTTCAGTGGCGATGGGTATGATCCTTCCATAAGGCATTTATTAAACAAAATTGCTAGCGCCGGGGCAAGGGGCACAATTGCCATTTTTATCAAATCCATCGATAGACCGTACACATCCTTAGTCTTTTTCGGGGGTATTCGGGTTGAAACAATTCGAAACACCTCATCGGCAGAGAAACTCGTTAGTCTAAGGGACCGGTCCGAGGATCGGTGCGCGGACACTAAGGTGCGATGTACAGACACAATATCAGCTTTAGGTGCTCCACACGCCGTTGCCGCATTCAGGAAGCGGGCATTGATCGCGTTGACAGCAGCTTTCGGAGAAATGAACTTAACTCCATTACAATCCTTTACAATATCAGAGAAGTTCAGCTTCGGAGTGTTGTGTTCACCCCTTTCTGTATTTACTATTCCCCACATTGTTTTTGACGGATTGACGCTTTTATGTATCATATTGTTGTAATAAATTGATTTAGATTGATTTATAGTTAGAGTGTATTTCTTATTCAGGTTGTCGATAAAATCTCGTTATAACGATTCGTCCGGAAACATATCCCTTAATTTAGAAAGGTCAAACAACATTGCTTTTAGATTAATTATATCAGGTGTTACCCACGTTGTGTCACGTTTATTATTTGGTTTACGCTTAATTGGGAAACAAATATCATATTTATTTACTAATACATTCGTCACTGCCGTTATGAATGCTTCAGCGGTCCGGTTTCTCTCACAAACCCCTGTCCAGTCTACACTGTCGATCGACATAACAAAATTAGCACGGTTGTTCTGCGAGAAATCCCAGACGAGGCAAGTGAGAGGCGGCGCACAGGCGCACGTTACCAATCCGCGCACTGCTAAGTGGTCCGAGAGGAGTGTACGAACCGGACTGGCTGTCACTAACAAGGCAGACGAATTTGTGTACATGTGGTCTAAACATGTCGATGTTGTTTCCGTGATGGGTAGGGAAGTCCACTACTGAGTTCACGTTATGGGTGGTAAGTAAGTCTAATAGGTTTTTATATTCTGTCGTCAACTTATATAAAATATTAATGTTCACGTCACCAACAATTAAGAACATTTTATCGGTTTCGCTGAGCTTATCTAACAAACGTTCTAAGCAGTTTATAAAACCGTTAACGTGAGCTAACCCAGTTCGGTAAATGCAAATGATGGTCCGGTTAAAATCTAAAATGTCAATCGCCGAAATTTCACAATATCGTTCTATCGATAACACCGATAACTCAACATTTTCTATACATTTAACTGTTTCATTAACATAAATGCAAGAGCCGCCATGACTTACATTGCTTCTACAAAAACTCGACGCTAGTTTAAAGTTTTTTAACTGAATACATTGCAAGTTAGAGGCTTTTACTCAGTGTTCTGTTAATGCTAAAATATCACACTTTAAATCGGTTTCTAGTAATATATAATCATTAAGCGAATTAATATTTTGGTGACATACTGTGATCTGTTGCGAAGGAGAAGGATTCGCAGGACGAAATAAGTCGTGTGGCGCGGCTGGCAACCGCGGAGGTCGGGGCGCCAGAGTGGTGGCGGCGCTGCGACCTCTGTGCTGCGCTTGCGACCGCTGTCCCTCCGATATTATTTGTATTGCGCGCGGGGTCGGTTGACGGGCGCCTCGCCCGGCCGTCGCCGAGTCGTAACCACGGACTAACCTGCACTTGTTTCGGCCAGTTATCTGCCTGCATGAAATACTCGAACTTGCTGTTCGGTACAGTCACGGCGAACGATGCATAATGTGTATGTTTCAGCGTAAGTCTCTCAACGTGATATTCCGTGCATGGGTTTTTCTTGACCATGTATTTTTCTAAGGTTTCGGGAGTCGTGTTCGCTTTTAAGAAACATACGTGTAGTTTCTTCACCCTTTCTACCGCTTCCAGTTCTACATCTGAAGTATCGTTACCGTGTACAACTTGCCTGGTATTAGAGCGACGATTTTTGCGCCTATTCACTGTCTGCCATGACATGTCGCGCGACGACAATAATTCATCAGTCACATTTGGTTCAGTCTGTGTTAAGATAGTGGATGGTGCAGTGGAGTATCTTGTGTTTGTGTTATGTCGGTGCGACAGTCGAGGAGAGCACTCCCGGGCAGCGCGCGACGCCGCCGTGTCCGTGACAGGCTGCTTCAGCAACGGCGACGACTTGGACGATGGCTCAACGGAAGGCGCGGTCGTGGGTGTGGGCGAGGTCATATGTGCAGTCACGGGCGTGGCCAAGGGCACGTGTGCCGTCGCAGGCGTGGGCGATGGCGAGGGCGCAGGACCAGGTGCGGTCGCAGGTACGGACGCGGGTGCGGACGCGGGTGCTGGTGATGACACGAACGCGGGCTCCGGCTTCTTGAACTGGTCATAAAGTTGTCCCATTTGGTCTGAGTATATCCTAATCTTCGTCTCATAATTCGCGATCACTAAAACATATCGGCTTAGATTCTTCTCTTACTCCGCAATGATGGATGTGGATCGTTCTAGCTGCGCTTTATATGTATCTATAAGGGCGTTTGAGTGAGATAGCAGTTCCCTTACACTCGTCATTTCATTCCGCAGGTCCTGAATTTCATATGTAAGTTTCTGCGTATCAGCTGTGCCTGATTCATCTCCGTTATGCGTACGCATTGTTTTTGTTCAAAATGTTACATTTGTGTCTCGCTGTCTTTTTGTTACACCTACGGGGGTCAAACTGTTATCCCCACTTTTTTTCGAGGCGCATCGGCACTCAGGACAGTGCCACGAAGTTAATTGCAAGGCGTTCACGTCTTTTTCTCCGGTGCAAAGAAGGTGATACGTTTTATTGCAGCTCTGTACAGTACAGCGCAAGTGCTCTTCCTTTTCTAAGCGGCGCTTTAGAAATGTGTCGAAAATATAGTTTTGTAGTCAAGCTGCATGTATTACACAGCCGTTTGGAGTGACTCATGCGCTAGATGTCTGCACTTGTTCGAGCACTTCAATTAGATGTTTTACAAATGAGGGTGGTTTATACAAAACGTTGAAAGTTTTTTGGTATTATGATTTTAAGTATTATAATTTTAATTCTAAGTATTTAACACTGTTCTCTCATGTAAACATTTTATTTTAATAACACTAAAACACTGCTTTTTCTTAGTCCAAGTTTATTTGTCACGTAAAGTTTTGAATTCAACACTTTTTAGTTTATGACGAAATGCTCGTATTTCCGTGGCTAATACATTATAATAACACCACCACTCTGATTTTTTTTGTAAATTTTTGCGTTTAACAAACTATTTTAACGTAAAAGTAATAGATACTAAGTATTTTTACAAATTTTATAACACAGAGACAATCTGGTCGTGTTGACACCGCGGTGACGTTCCCAAATATACACATTTGTTTTGCGCTTACATTGCAAACGCTGCCTGAACCATACGAGATATGTCAAAATAATGTACAACAGTATTGTACGCCTTAAAAAAGTTTACAAAACGTCCGTAATGGTGTATGTATCTATCTCTCAGGGATAACCCACATTAAGCATTTATTTTCTTTACTTTTTACGAGAAATAATACAGCATAAGCATTAATCCTTATCCAATTAAGTACCTTTATTACATTTTGCATTTCATATAGATTAATATGGTCCTTAACAGAATGTAATTTAAATGTATATTTTCGAAGATATTACACATTTAGGTTACTTTTTTTATTACTAGTGATTTTGTAGTATATCAGCATTGCACCCGTGTGAAGCCGGGATGGGTGGCTAGTATATTACAATCACTATATATCATAAGCTTTACATACATAATATCTACAAAAGCTTGTTATTGCCCACTGTTGAGCGTAGGATTGCCTTTGTTTCTATCACTCAAACTTGATCCCTTCCTACTCTTGTACGGATATTACTTGTAGTAACAGGTAATTATAAATTACTAATGCCCTTTATGTTAGTGAAATTTAGGTTACACGCATTTTATTACCTTTATCTGAGATGAAATTGTTACATACTTAACATAATGTTTATTCCCTCATTTTTGCTTAGAAATACGGGATTACTGTGATATGTAATATTTATGGGAGATATGTAATATTTATCGGAAAGATCCGACTATAGTTTCGACCATATTCGGTGGTCTTTTTCAAGGAATATTCTGGACGACCGCGTCGACGCTGTCTTGCTTAGCAATGCGGGCGGCAGCTCGTAGCACCCGTGAATTCAAAGGTTGGTGCGGGGGGCGGGATGCAGTATGTTGCGTCGGCGTGTTTTGGTATGAAACCTTCTTCAACTTCGTTACTGGTGAAGTGCCTGCTGGTAAGGCACTTTTTATTCCTGAACATTGTTATCTGAATATGATTCCTAACTATTTATTGAGTAGGTAAATGAGCTACTGCTGCGTGATCTCATTATAAATCTTTAACGATGTCTCTCAATACTGTTTTATTATGGGATGGGATTACCGAAGAAACATCCACCGATTTGATTTTCTATTGCCAGATAGGTAAACTAATCAAACCATAATTTCATCGTACTACAAAAAAATAACAACACCTACATAGTGTTTTAATCAAACTAATTTGTTTTAGAGTAGTAATCACTATTCTTATTCCAAAATAAGTTGACCACTAAGAAAAAGTGGCAAGAAAACGACGAGCATTCTTTTCAAGTAGCTTTTCACAAATAATTTCGTTACAATATTTACAGGTAGAATATCTCAACCAGGAGTAGAGTCTATCAAACAATTTTGTCTTTTAAGTAATCTTACTTCCATCCTTCTTATAGAATGATAAATAAATAAATCATTAACACGCTAATTAATGCTCGTATATAACACCTTGAAAACTACACTTAATCCTAAAGCTGTATAGAAGTTTTATAGAAGCATACAACTACAATTACCTGACAATCACTACAGATAAGGGGTATAAAAACAACGCTCTCCTATCTTATTACACCACTTTGTGTTACCTGGGCGCTGCTAACATTAACAGTATACATCCGCAGGCTGGTAAGAAATTACAAACGAGTCAGTTTTAGCAAAAGTTGTAGAGAATGTATTTGAAAACAATGAGTTATTAATAATAGAAACTCATTGAAAGTTAAATAATTTCGCAATATTTCAATTAAAATTGTATAAAACACATTTCATAAATAAAAATAAATTTGTATCGAAAATTTTAATTTTAGGCTGATATAAAATAGTTACTACTATCAGAGAGATATAATTCTACTTATGTAACAAGGTCTGTGAAAGTTTCATGTTTTTGTATATACATGTGTTGTAAAGCTTCTCATTTAATACAGGCTCTTTATTAAAAATAACGTTTTGTTAATCATTATTTGTGGTTTTTGGACTGGGCATAATCTGTGCTTAAAAATAAATGGATTCTGCCCGCGTCGTTTTTATAGCGTTCGGTTCGTAACTTATCTAGTATATAAGCATAACTTATTAACAAACACGTATCTTTTATATTTGTAATTATAATATTAGGTTGATATATCAAAATAAAATAACCATTAAAAGCTAATACAATGTAAACAAGCACATAATTTGCGCAGACTGTACCGGAAACTCGATCACCTCACTCGATTAATATAAAATCAGTAAGAATAATTATTTTGTTCCTTTTATTATTGTTATAAAAGACTAAAAATTTTCATAGTAGATCTAAATAAAAGAAGTTGCTAAACGGTTAGAATGTGTGCACGTGCGACATGACTTTCCATATCTTGGCTACGTTCCGTGAATTGGCCCACCTTTCTCCACTTATCTCTAATGTATGGCTTAGATTAGGAACCATGGGTCTACTATATCACTAATACATTATTTAACTAACATTATCATGTTTTTCTTTCTCATTACAAATGTGCACTAACAGGTTTTATTGATTCTATAGGATTTATAACCTATAGAAACTATATCCTCAAATATACTTATGTATGAGGAACATAATTCTGTTAGTTAGTCCCGTCTTGTTTAAAGTAAGTAGCAGGATGTACACACAACTATCCTACTAAATACGATAGTAAATTAGCAACTGAATTATTAACGCTGCTTAAATTTAAATAGCGTCATTTAATTCGACGCTGAACAATTTTACTGTGCGCAGTAATAAATAACGCCATTTATGCGCCGTACTAAATGACGTTATTTAAATTTAAGCACTTTTTTAAGTAAGGCAGTTAATGTTTATAAATTTTAAAACATGTATTCATTGGATATCTAAGACATGACACTAAGAAAAAGAAGAATCAAAAAATAAGAATTATACTTTTCTAACTGTACTAATATACTCTCAATGGCAAAAAATACTCGATGGCTATTCCGGCTAATTTATTTTTGCATTGGAAATACATAGCGACGCGATAAGAATAGTTATTTGTTATAAAAAGCTACATAGGTGATTTTTAGCGTAAGTACTTGTTTTGAAACCTGCACCAGTAAAGGATACTACTAGGATATAAATACAGAATCCTGAGCGTAGCGAGGGTTTCAAAGATACGAGATGGAGAATAACTTTGCTGCCGAGTTAAAATACAACTTTTCATATATAAGCAAAAACAGCATCTATAATATATTAAATGAGTGTTTTTTTATTATAAATATTTTACATTAAATTAATACAATAGGAATATGGTTTTGGATTGTTTAAACTGTTATGCTTGTACTTATAACTTGTGTAATATTATTACAAGATAAATTATTTGGCTAATTATTTGCATGATAAAAAGGTTAGATACCATATATCATGGTACGTTACGGTTGATTTTCTAATAACTTTTGCCCGCTAGTGGATGATAAACATAGTGAAGTGAAAAATAAATTAACTTGATGGCAGAAGTGATCAAAAATAATAATAATTACGAAGCCTTATAATGATAGATAAGATTATTATCTACATTTCTCACTCAGATAATCTCATTACTTTCTGAAGGCCCCATATCAAGATGTTAAATAATTAAAATGAATTATGACTTTTGACTAACATTTTTACATACGAGTTTACTATGCTTTTTAATAATTATTGCCATGTTTATGTTTTGTTTACTGAAACTGTAGTAATAATTAAACGAGGCTTATACATATTAACCGCAAACAATAACATAAACAAAGAAGTACGTAAGAAAAAAGATTTGTAAAATCACGTGTAGTTTTATATGGTTATGACTATATCTTTTCTAGTTTTTATAGCGTTTGCGGTACCTCTACTATGCAGCGAAATTGCGTATATTTTCTTCGTTAGTAATAGAAACGTACAGGAGCTCTCCATGTACATTATAACGTATTTACTGCCACATTTTCTGGCAAAGATATTATTTGGGCTATTATATAGACATCCGGCATATTGACTTCAATTCGCTACGGGTTAAACTTAATATTGAACGTTGAACTACCATTAGCTTACGCCCAAGTTATCGGCACAAGTCAGAACTTTTTATAGCTTTTACCTGTAATGTAATATCTAGAGAAATTGGAATTTTATTTGATTTACAAGGTCACGAACTTTGTAGAATAGGCATGCTCAGAATATTATTTCACCCAAGGTTACTGAATTACAATGCTAAAATTGTTATTATAATATTTGATAGTTACATTGAAACATCAAGTACTAATGTCTTCACTACGGATCGAGCGCTTTTATAATATATTTGAATGTGTTAGTTTGGTTATAGTGAATTGAGTTTCTTACTTATTATCAATCATTTTCATTTCAGTGATAAATGTAAAATTTTGGGGTTTATCGTTTTCATTAAACTTTTTCATACCGCTCATATTTGTAACATATAAGTAACTGTACTCATATTAAAATCACACTACACTAATGACGTAAAAAAAGAAATGCACACACCATATCGAGGATCTTGCGATGCCACGGGCCGAGTTATGTAGTTACTATAGCGATGCCGTATGCTGAGCTTTGAATAGGGAGCATTTTGTTCAAGTTGAACAGATCATTACGGTAGGATACTTCAGCAAAAGATTTCAAGTATAATCAACGACCTTTTTAGCTTTATATTGATAACTAGTTTAGATAAGGTAAACCTATATTAATGATTTGAGCTCACGGCCAACATTAACAAAGTCACTATTCAATAACAGAATTCATTAACTATGCTACGACAATAGAAAACGATTGGCACAGCTGAACCGCGGTGGCAGCGGTGCGATGGGGTGCCAGGAGTGAGACTTTAACTGTGGCCCTGAGGTTTCACTGCTACCAATGTCTACGAAGCTAAATATGCTACGTGTATTAAGGTCATTTCTCGTTGCGATTCCTAGAGCTATGACGACACTTTTCAAGATTAACCAAACAATCTGTACGTTATAGTAATCTGGTGAGATGAATATTATGCTCACTTCATATTTTTTTATATTTTAAGTAGGTACCAATCGTAAATAAATAAACTAAGATACTATGGGTATGATGCCGCGACAGTATTTTTTTTTGATAAACGATGCGAGTATTCGTGAGAGCACCCAGCACTCAAAAGTAATTCGGTTCTCCAATGATATTAGGTTTTTCGTAATAAAAGTTATTGGTACCCATTTTCTCATTACAAAATATTTATGTATATTTATGTCTACGATATTACTATAGAGTCAAAAAATATATTCCTACATTTATTTCGAATTCACAGGATTATTATAAATTACGAAACGCAATTGTATTCAGAAAGTAATAAATAATTTGTTAGCATCCCCCTGTAGTCTTAGGTAGGTACAAGGGGACGTACATGGCGGGCCCGTAAACTCAGTTGGTAGTATTCCTGTCTATGAAGTTCGAGGTCCTAGGTTCAATTCCATGCTTCAAGATCTTGTATATTGTGATGTGTACGTCCGGCCTCCCGCGATTCATGGGATCCTAGTGCGAATTATGGCTTTGTAAACGTTACTATTGTTATTATTATTAACTATTTGATTCTATTTCCCATTTCGTTAAAATGTTTCCCTTTGGGTTTTCAGGATACTTAGAAATTATCTGTGGTGAAACCACAGTTATATTCTGTTCAATTTATACAGCCTAATTATGGATTGCTGCAAAGTTACTATTTACAATTTATTGTTACTCTCAACTGTTTTTTTATCTATTTTTGACAAAGTGTACATACAAATTTTATCTGTAATCCTTCAAACTTTCCTAAATTTCTGTTTAAATGAAATTTGATACCTAGATAGACGAGGGGCTGGAATTACACAGGATACGTTACATCATCATCCACCGCCATGCTTTTGAAACCGCGGTGCTCTATATAAAGCTATTGTATATAATGTGAGAAATTAAAGATTTTTGCATTTTTTTCTTTTACTTTTTCTGTATGATCTTGCTTTTTGCCCAATTTCATGATTCTTGGTTAGCAATACTTATCATATAGGTTTTCATTTATCGGTGAGAGTCAAAATATGGTGCATATAGTTTTATTACATATTTGATCATTACCATACAAAAAAATTGTTTAAAGGGTTCTGTTGATATCAAATAGTGAGGCTATTTGATATCAAACATTTTTTTTGGCCAAAGTGGATACACTTTATTACGCAAGGTACGTATTTAAAGTAGATTAAAATAGTAATTTGCAGTTCAAAGTTAGAATACCATAGAGCGATTTGAATTAACAATGTAAGATATCTCATAAGTGATAACTAATAAGATACTAATTAGATAATACATATAATATTTGTTACAACTGTAGCAGAGCTGCGTATCCAATTTAATTTTCTTCGGGATTGTAGTCTGTAGCTGCACACTAATCGATAGTTATCACGCCATCAATCACCTCGAACTTCCTCTGTCCTGCAGAACAGCGCGCGTCGATAGCTTAGGATTTCTACCTAACCTGTGTCAAACTTTGATTCCAATAATCAACGCCGCAATAACTTATTGATTTCTACCAGTATGTCAACACTGCTTTTGATTTTATTCTTTAACAAGCGACTGCCGACGACTTCAATGGGCCTCGTTACACAGGTAAAAAAGTATTAAAATTAAGTAGTTAACTACTCGTAAGTACTAAATTAAGTATAGTGTGTGGCAGAGATGGATTTCAAATTCATATCGAACGTACGGATGTCGTGACAAAACAAGTCAAATTAATATACTTACACTTATACATTCTTAACTATTTTTCTCACCACTCTTAATGTTTTTAACGCATATAACGTTTTGCTTTTTACTTTTCTATCTTTTTTAGACTTTCACAATGTTGACATTTGAAAAGTCTAAACTTTCCAATTATGCCCATTTCACAACATTATTAGTCATCGAAATAATCATCATCATCATCTCAGCCGTAGGACGTCCACTGCTGAACATATGCCTCCCCCATGATTTTCCAAAAGGACCGATTGGAAGCGGCCTGCATCCAACGTCGTCCTGCGACCTTCATCAGGTCGTCTGTCCACCGTGTCGGCGGACGACCTACGCTGCGCTTGCCGGTCCGTGGTCTCCACTCCAGAACCTTTCGGCCCCATCGGCCATCTGTTCTGCGTGCTATGTGCCCTGCCCACTGCCACTTCAACTGGCTAATCTTCTGGGCTATGTCGGTGACTTTCGTTCTTCTACGGATCTCCTCATTTCTGATTCGATCACGTAGAGAAACCCCGAGCATAGCCCTCTCCATAGCTCGTTGTGCGACTTTGAGCTTTTCTATGAGGCCCATAGTAAGAGACCACGTTTCAGTGCCATAAGTCACACACATTGGTCGAAGACTCTTGTCTTGAGGCACTGAGGTATTTTTGACGAGAAGACTTCGCGAAGTTTCCGGAACGCTACCCAGCCGAGTTGGATTCGACGATTGACCTCTTTCTCGAAGTTGGACTCGTCAACAACTTCGAGAACTGAGTTCCTAACTGATATTGGGGTAGGTACAACATGGACATTAGACATAATTTTCGTCTTATCCATGTTCATCTTAAGACCGTTGGGAAACTCGATGGAGGCCTTCGAGCATTGTACTGAGGTCTTCCATGGATTCTGCCATGACTACAATATCGTCGGCAAATCGAAGGTGAGTGATGTATTCGCCGTTAATATTAATGCCAAGTCCTTGGCATTCCAGAAGCTTGAAGGCGATTCGAAATAATACGACACACATTATACGAGTATAATGTTGCGTAAACTAATTTGGAAAGACATGGTTTATTTATTTTCCTTTAATTCGACATTTACTTCGGGCCACATGAAGCGGCTCGGTTAACGACGTCATACGCGCTAAGGAGTTAAAACATTCGTATTTTTTTTTACTAGCTGTGCATCCGCGTGATGGCGGATGATGATGATCAAAAGTGCCCAATGTCCTTCTCAGGGGTTTAATCTATCACGTTACCAAATTTCATCAAGATCCGTTTGGCTGTTTAGGTGTGAAATCGTATCAAATAAACATACACTTTAACATATTTACATAATATTATTAAGTTAAGATTAAAGGATATAATATTTAATAAAACATGATGGCTCCGTTATATCAGTCCGTAGCAACGCTACTGCTTACGAAGTCACGATTCCCTGATTCGATCCTGAGCAAATATTTTTGTTATGTGCTACATTTCATGTGATATTTAACATATATATTTCTTATATAAATATATATATATATATATATATATATAATATAGCTATAGAATATACTGCATTATAATAAAACAAATACATATATTATTCTTTTAAAGATGTAAATATACAACTAAAAGAAATTGTCAATGCAAATTGCTTTCGAAAGTTACTACTTAAAAATTTTTATTATACAGAATCCTTTGCAGTTTCTTCATGGATTTTAAAAAGTTGTAATTTTACTTAAAGTTTTGCGGACAAACTATTATATTGTCAAGAGATTCATAAAATGTTCTGCTAAGTAGATGCCCGTTTTAGTTGCACAGTGCAAAACGTTTCTTAAATTGTTCTGCTGATGAACGGCACCTGTGAAGCGGGAGTGCTTTTATCTCTCACCGTTGGCCATCGCTGTGACCATTAAACACAGTACCTTAACTTTTTTTAAACTATATTTTAGAAGAATTACGTGAAATACTATGGATTATACACATTTTAAATTACACATTGTCGCACTTGATATGATACTAGTGTAGTATAGTGATTTGGTCACTATTCCTTGCTTTTTCCAATACCATGTAGTACGTCTCCAGGTGCATTAGATATGCGAGATCCCAGAGAAAGGATTTGTAGCGGTAGGACTTTTGCAGAGTCTGCCTGGTACCACATCTTTGGTCCACCGTGTATCAGTAGTGTGTTTCGTTGAAAAGCAACGTTTCCAGCAAAATTACAGGGCACGAGATTTAACATCTTATATAGCAGGGTGATGAGCGTATTGCCATGCATGGTTTTGAACTCTTATTGTTTCTAATTCTGAATAGCACTGAACTTGTATGGCAAGCGTGACGTTAATTATGCGAGCGACTTCCTCGTCTTATCACCAATGGAAATTAAAAAAACTTTTGCTCACGCCATCAATTCGTGTTGTGGTTAACATTTGAACAAGAACCTTAAGATTTCATGACTTTGTACCTGCATGATCAGCCCATACATTCCCAATGCTAGTACATAGATTATGAGCCGAAACCCTCACGTATAGTGCATAAGCTAATTTCTTGTTTAAGTTAGTAGGAGCAACTCTTAGATGACCTCTTGTTAGACCATGTCAGCTGCTCTCAACTGGGGATAATATTTCGGTGTATACTCCGTAGGTACGGGTTAAAATGCTTTTAGCGATCACGAAGAATCACGCGGAACGAGGTTTAAAGTTCCAAAGGCCTAGGCTTGCTTCTTTTTCAACTTGATTACAATTTATACCGCTTGCCGCATTTAGACCGCAAACTTGATAACTGTCTAGTTCTCTAATGTAACTCCCTGCATTTCCGGTCAGTGCGCTGCAAACTGCTTCCGCAACCGGCACTAGCTCAACTCTTATCACTTTGCGAACATTACATTCGTATTACCAAAAATAATCTAGTAGTATAATATATTGCATTAACATTTATATTACAAAAACGAAACTTTGTGATTCAATTTGGATTACATTTGTTATGGTATAGTACGATTACATTACCTATATATACACAAGAAAACATATAGGCAACTTTATACACATTATATATTTGGATCCATCAGATAGTTCCCGAGAGGTGGCTAGCACCCTAAGCCACGCCGATAATGACACGGTTTCTATGATACAACATATTCTCCTCTCGCTGCACCTCGCTGTCTATAGCTATTGGGGTGTACGATAACCATTTAATAACTAATTAATTTGGCTGTTAATCATAAACTACGCGTATGAAGACGTGGATAGTAACAGTAACTGGTAATTATTTAATATTATGATATACCTAATTTACGATACAATTTTGGAGCTGTAAAATTTATATTGTACAGAATTATCTTATATTATTATGTTCTATATAACAAACGCACAAATCAAGACATAATAATGTATCTATAACCCAATTGATTACCTGCTCTGAGCTGAATTAGACCTCGGAGATCGTAGCTCTCGGGATGAACCATAATCATTAATTAACTAATTTGTCTGGCTGTTACTTTTTGCCATACCATTAGGCCGAGCTCTCCTGCTCGACTTTAACGAATATTATCATTTTTTCCAGGGAGTATCTCCCTCATTTTTCGGGTAATGGGGAAACGAGTCGCTCCCTCCCCTTTAACCGATAGTCATCGATGATTGATTGAGCGTCGTTCGCGCCGCTATTACCGTATCCAGCCACTTGGTAAATCTTTAAAAGAGAACCTTAGAATTAAGGAAGAATGATATTGTTCTCGTTTTAACTGACTTTGAGGAAAAAGGTTTTGAGACATCTGTTCTGATTTAGAAAAGTTTCAACACAATATTAAGTATTTAGTCACGTCCGTCTTATCAGTGTTAAAACTTTATTTGGACTGTTATACTATACTATATAATATGTATATTTTTATATATTGTTTATAGTTTTATTGACAAGGATTACATTATATTACTTTGAAACAGACTCATTACTTTTTTATAAATATTTTGAGCATCTAAACCTTATAAATATCACTTAGTCCAGTTTTGTAAATTATTTATTTATACGATATTATTATGACAATAAGTAAGCATTATACTGTTTTTCTCAAAATATATAATAGATACAAATTTTGATAATTTAAATTTTTGACTTTGAGGAATAAGAAACTAAAATTTCTAGCACAACAGAACATACATAACTCATAGTTATGTACGACGATAGATTTATGAATTGATTACAGTTACATTATGAATAATTTTAGCACATTGCTACAGCCTACACGTGCTAGGTCCCCGCAGCCTCTACTTCAAAACCAAACGTCTTAAAATATGTCACTACTACTGAAATATAAAGCATATGTATACCACTTCGTCTGCTACGTCAAATTAGTCCCAGCGCCAGTCCTAATTTGTGTTTCTAGAAGATGTGCCGGCGCCATAGTGTCGACACGTGTAGCGTCCAACATTAAAATCCCAAAGAATTTCCAAAACATTAGCGTCATACCATCAGGTATCTCACCATTGTCACGATTGAGACAAGATTTTTTATATGCTATTAAGTGACGAGAAAGAAAAGTTGTGCACCTAACAAGTAAGCGCCACACATGGTTCTGAAAAATGCGATGTCACCTAGAATTTTAAAATGAAGTTATGCGTGGCCTTGCTCATAGCTCGTCGCCTCTTTAACTTGTCATTACATCATTTTAATGATTAACGTTTCCTTCATCCAGTGATTTCCCGTGTTATAGTGCTCTTCACACTGTAACATAGTAATGCTTGCGCACTGTTGTTTTTCGGCTGAATATTTGTACTAAATGTAACATGAGATCTAACACCGTAATACGTTGGATTTCCTTGCCTCTTACGATTCGCATACGTGAATAGGGAAAAATAATATTTTATTCCTTCTCACGTAGTAATAGTTTTACAGTATCAGTTTGACGAGATAGTGTCTATTCATAACAGTATATAATACGAGTATATACTATACTTTCTATTTGTCATTTTTGTAGCGCAGCTGTAGATTGGTTTGTGTACATAATCTAATTGACTACTGTACCTACTGTTACTAAAGCTTTATTTAGTTTAAACTTTAGTTGTAGCGAGTTGCCGCCCCACTTTATTGTACGAGTTACTTGTTCGCCAAAACGTCTCCAAAAACTTTTTGCACTGCTTTTAAACTGTCTGGTTCCAACAATTTTATGTGGTTCCCGGAGAAACGCTTCATAAATTCTGTTTCAGTTTCATTGCAGAAATGCATCTATGAAATCTGCCCAAACAATGAATCACTACTGCAATACGAGTAGCTCAAAAGTTTACCCATAAGAAATAACTTCGCACGAATAGGTATCCATTTTATCTAAAAACAATTATTTCTTACATTCTCGTTTAATACTTACATAGTTAAAAAGTAAAAGTGGCCAGAAAGCTGGCAACATTGCCAAACTGGATGGCAATGCATTTTGTCCCAAAGTAAGCACCATCATTTCGTTCACCCGTCACCTCATCCAAACGTTTGGATATGTCCCTACATACATTATATTGCTGCATTTCTTTCAAGAAACTATAATCCTGTCCTTTACAAAGCCATATGTGTGTCTATAGCCAATACTTAGAGGCCTGTCTAGTAAAACAATATTCAATCGTGTATTAAACACATGTGTTTGAAATATTTAGGGTGACCCTTCACCCTAAATGTTTCAAACACATGTGCTTTAATGCCACGGTACATTTATTGCAAAGTTGCGTTATTAGTATTGCAAAATTAAATTAGGGGGCCTACATATGTGTTAGTGGCCAGCAATAATTCGATACTACAAATAATCGACTTGTTAATAAACCTGTTTACTCTTTCACAGTTGACAGAAAATTGATTTGATCTCCGTTGATGTAGTGTATAACAAATTACAGCGAAAACCTTTTAACGTGCTACTCAGTAATAAATAGTTTATCATATTTTATTTGATAAAATTTTATGGAGAAAATGTTATACACATACGTGGTATATAGTATACGTATATGATGATATAGAGTATGTGTATGTAATTTTCATTGCTGAAATGGCTCAACTGGTTTTGATGAAATTTGAAATGGAGTTAGATTATATCCTATATATATAGGAACACATATTTCGATTCGATAGGTAGTTACCGATGGATTGCGACAACCTTAATTCACGAGGACGAAGTTGCGGTTATTAGAAAGTTCATAATAATATACAAGTACCCTCTTACGTTATATTTGCGTGTGTGAGTATGTGTTCAACCTCACCATATATATATAATATAAAATTAGTGTCAAATCGTTTAAAATACCTTAATTTATAAGTAATATTGTTAGGGTTGTCATAATATATTGAGTCTTGTTGAATAGTAAAACAAAAACTTTCTCATATAAAGTGCTTTGCCTTAACGGAAAAAATCTGTCGTGGCTCAGGACGCAGCGCGTAAGGCAGGTACAACGACAAATGCCCACTCATCAATTTTCATCCTACATGCTGTTCACATCGCAGGCTCTCACCCAGTTCGCATCCTTATTGTGTGGGAGCACACCAGAACAAATTATGCTATAACTCATTGCAGCACGACCTCGAAAAAGTGAAACAAATCTAAAAACAGGCTAAGTGCCGGCTCGTGCCTCGAATATATAGGGAATTTTATGGCGCTCGGAAAAGACTTGACCACGGGCCCGTTAACTATTCCTAAATTTACGACGACGAAGTGTCCATCAGGCTTTATATAAACATGAGGAAACGTGCTTGAATTTGCTGGTTGGGTACCAAAGTCATTTAGGTCAGCTACCGAAAAAGACCAAATCAGTAAGTTATAAAAATACGGGGTGGTCGACCTCAACCGTGCCGGTCACGATGTGCTCAGGTTAACGTTAAAACAGAACGCTTATTCGACGACTATTAATCGTATTTGAAATGTGCCCGTTATAGATTTTTTTCTGCAGAGTAAATGATGCGGTCCGATGGGAAATCTAGATAAGCGTGATAAATGGTCAGCCGTCTTGTGATGACCATTCGTTTTACTTTTTGAGGGATACTCAAAACATACGTACAGGTACTTACATAAAAAACCGTTTCAATTTGTTTTGAGAACACACGAAGAAATACCAGGGAATATCAATCAGTAGAATGAAATAGAAAAGGCACTATTGCTATAGAAAATTCGAAGCAATTTGCCGTCTTTGTATTTCATTAATTGGACTTAGGTACTATTGTAACAATATAATTAAATTTTTCCCATTTTAATGAATTCCTGAATGTTTCTGCATCCAATTAGCGAATACAGTCTTTAAAAGAAATATTTTCCTGAACTTTCATGAAAAGCATAAGTGACTCAAAATAGAAATATGAATGCAGCACTCTCAGGTCCATTTAATACACACCATAATGTAGAAATGTTCGGAAACCGGTAAGATTTTCCTTTAAAAAGTAAATCAGATTATAGACATCCTAAGCTGGAAGCAATGCGGGTTGAATGGCAGATCCCAAGATGAATGGACGGTTATCGTGCTGGTGATTATCACCTCTGTCGGAATTATTGGCAGTTTATTCATCTACGAGAACCAGGGTACGCCAATTTATCTTGTTTGCGTATTGATTTACGGTTATCAAAATGAAACAATACTCTTATATTTAATCAAAAAAGTCTCTGTACGGATGCTGAGGTTTCATATATGCGGAATTCTTAACAGTCTCGAAAATAATGCTTATTACATTGACCTAGGATTAGTGGATTGTGACACTTACGAGTATAACACAATCAGTCCGTGATTTCTTACTAATTAAGCATACATCTTTAGCGCTGATTCCAGCATTCGGCGGTTTTAGTAGTTATACATGTAGAACTACATATGATTACTTGCAATAGGCCAAGTCAATCAACAACTCCTAGAAACGTAAAGATAATGGTGAATGGGTTCACAAACCGAGCTGCTTTACGCAGTTATGGAATTGTTGAAGAAAGATTCACTGTATTAACATAAAAGCAATGTTATAAATGGGCTGCCACACATTAATTGTGGGCCTAGCACGTTTAACTGCGTAAGTGTAATATAACGTGCCGTTCACATGAAACCGCACAAACTGTCGTTTATCTAGGGCGACTGTGACATAGATAACTCATTGTTTGTACGCCGAAGCGTGAGGCGTTGACACTTCCGATACGAATACAATTTCGCAAATTGTTTGTGCTACGGCCTCTGTTACGGAGTGGAGTTTTTAAATAACTATAAAATTATAAAAAAATATTATGCAATAGAAAATCGTCCCTTATTGTTTTACGTACTATATATACCCATGCCTTTTGCAATTTTAGATACAAAACTTACGTCCTCGTACGCAATTCGTACTCGCGTTTTCTGACCAAACATGTCAAACGGCATGATCTCTACTTCACATAAAATAGCAAAGTTCTGTTTCGATATGCAGGCGTTAGTGCTAAAGCCTCCATAAGTCTGTGTTAGATGGAATCTGTATCTGAATGGATACAATTATTATTAGAAATGTTACCTGGTTGATTTATTCTCTTATTAATCTAAAGGAAAACAATAGCAAGAATATTTTATTTTGCTTACAGTTGAAAAAATAGCGAGAAAATTAAATTACGAAAATAAAAACGTTATAATGAGTGTAAATTTGGAATCGATCGTTCTCAGAACAATGTAACAGTTACAACAGTACACGAGTTGCTACTCTGTAATGAAATTGTTCTTAGTGCATAGCCTGTTTGTTTGTTTGTTTGTATTGAATAGACTCCGAAACTACTAGACCGATTTGGGAAATTCTTTCACCATTAAAATCCTACATTATCCCTGATGAATATAGGGTATAGACAATTTGCAATTGAAAATTGAATTCTTTCAATTTAGTTCACTAGAAATTAAGTAAACATATCTCGTAAAAATGTCAATAATCATAAAAATAATGTGCATTATTAAAATGTATGTGTTTTAAAAATTGGTATCATATAATATGTGTTTTATGACAAATACAATTGTGAATTAAAATAAAAACTGTTTTATAGACGAAAATAAGTGATATGTTTGTATTTTTTTATATTGTACTCTAGTATGTTAAAATATGTTTTTAATTCCGTCAATGTACGAGTATACTTGAAAGTGTTAAAAGGTTATATTAAAATCAATCGCTGCTTATTAGATAAACTGCTTTAAACACCCTAATTTTTTCGATATCATGAACTGACAGCACCTTAAGCCTTGTTAGAAGTGACCCTGCCTTCGAAGCAAGGTTACCTAGGATCAGTCCCTAGCCGGGACAATTATTTGTGTGTTGAGTAAAAATGTCTGTACTCGGGTCTTGGATATTTTTGGTGTGATATTGTGTGTATCCATACCTACCGCGAATCCCAGTGTGAACGCACGGTGCACTTTTAGTTTGATCGCTTCCGTTCTGCCGTGCGATTCACTAAGAGCAAACATCGTGAAACTACAAGATGATAAGGAAAAAACAACCTTGTGTACAAGGGCGATATCTCTTAAATATTTGACATCAGTGAGCACGTCGACGATCGCAACGACGAGTCACTAGACAATCGCACGGCTGAACATTTTGTCTCAATTGGTTTTGAAATGTATTATTTTCATTTTGATATTAATTACATGAGTGGGAGTTGACAACTTGGTAGAAGTGGAGTGCTCCATTTGTCTTTATCTTCTGAATAATATCTGACTTCGCATATATCATATATCATTCATGAGCCCTGTTATTTATTTTGTTATATTATTGTAAAAATACATACGGTTCGCAGGACGACGTTGGAAGGTCGCAGGACGGTTGGATGCAGGCCACTTCCAACCGGTCCTTTTGGAAAATCATGGGGGAAGCATATGTTCAGCAGTGGACGTCCTACGGCTGAGATGATGATGATGACATACGGTTCCCTAAGAAAGTTTTTCTTGAGTGCGCTACGTGGCAGACTGAACACGCAAGTATTAAGAAAGATAAGAAGATGAATTGAAAGCCATAATGGAAGCAGATTCATCTCAACTATATCGTAATAATTTGACAGTATGGGATATATTTATATAATAAGCAGTATCCTCATACCATACTGATTCCGTTAAGTCAAATCCGAAAGTTAAAAACGTTATATTGTGTTGACGGAATGTGTGCGGAACGAAACTCAGCGTCGAGCACTGCAGTGCAGTGTAGACGTGGGCAATTGTAATAGCATCTTAGCTTCTCTAGTTTCTGATGAAGCTGAGATACTGGTCAAACTATACTGTATATTTATACGAGGCGACTAGTACATAAAAGTTAATATAGGTAGACATATTCTACGGGAGTCACATTGCCACTACTGACAAAACTCCTTTAGTTATTTACGTTGTTTAGTGCGTTACGTATGAGCTCACTAAACAACACCAGATTCGCGTCGGAGTTTAGTATAGAACGAAATTACGGAAATGACCAATTAACATCATGCACGTGTTGCTCACACATAATTGCTAAATTGCACACCAGAAATTGCATGGACTGGTTTAATATAGCCTAAATAAATAATTTGACTGACGCAGGCTACCTAATACCTACTGCAAGCTGATGAGCTCGGATTATTCAAAATGATTCAGCTAAACATACATGTTTAACACTGCGCCTGTACCTATTCAGTGCAGATGACTTTTGAAGAGCTTCATAGATGGCGCATTTCGACAACTGCACCATTATTTCCCCACTAGTTCCTGCCTGCTACAGCGGCCTTTTTCAAACTTCACTACAACTCAAGAGTACAGAGCGTAGCCATTTTCTCAATATAAAGTTATTTTTTGCTCTATTGGAATAAAACTTTCACATAACCTAATTAGGTACTCTTTTTATATACTTATCAGCCTCGCAATCGATCAATATATTACTTATATATTATATAAGTAATATTGAAATTTATAGAGAGAAAAATTCACATCCTCGGACGGGATTCGAACCCGAATCTTCTGACTCTCCGTGTCAGACGCCATTGACCAAGTGAGTGTTAAAATCACAAGGGTTGCGATGCCAATGCGAAAGTTCAAGTATTTCTAAATAATGCTTCTTTCGGTTGGATGGTACTGATAACTGTCCAATAGATGTCGCTCCGTCCGCGCAAGACGGTTGGTCAAATAGAGAGTTAAAATTCGAAGCTCGGACCAGATTCTCGGTGGCCTTGGTCAATGGCGTCTGACACGGAGAGTCAGAAGACGCGGGTTCGAATCCCGTCCGAGGATGTGAATTTTTCTCTCTATAAATTTCAATGTTTGAGATCGCTAAAGCAGGCGTTAGTGCTTTGAAAAGTAATACTATACTATACTATATCAAAATACTATAGTAATATATTGATCGATTGCGAGGCTTGACGATGTAGTACATATTATGTACTACATCGTCAAGCATACATAAGTACGATTAACTTGTCACCGTAAATTTATCAAACAGTATTTAACTAATATACAACTCTTGGCCTATTAAGGCGCTCGCATTGGACCATGCTTTTTCAATTTAAAATGCTCAAAAATATTAATTAGGCAGCCATTGCTGCGGTCTCGACTTGGATTGGTGACTGTTAGTAGTATTTTACTCTGAACGATTTTGTGATTCAGAGATAATTTAAGTCGTCGGTCCTGCCGCCCTATTGTCTAAATTGAATGAGAATGAAATGTCACTTCATTCTTATTCCTATTGATGGTTCCAGCCAATGGGCTTGCAAGGTTTCGTCGAATGGGATTCAAATATCAAAATATAGCCCATTCCCATTCTCCGTAAATATATACAATAAGGCCAGAGCAACAGTCTTTGTCGGAGATCTTTGGGCGGTCTGAAAATTTCACCTTCTTAACTGTTAAACATACTAGTAAATATTATAGTGTATGCATAGTGACTTGATACCTAAAAAGTTGTGTTACTTACACCATTCGGAACTCAATAACTAGATAAATTTTTAAGACTTTTGTGTTTTTGGTTTGTAATATCTCGGGGAAGAACATAGGATACTTTTCATCATCATCATCATCATCATCATCATCAATATCATCATCATCATCATCATCATCCATCACCACGAGAATGAAACCGTGGGGCGTAGCTAGCTGTTTAATTTATATGATTTTTGTTTTTTTCCATTTCTCATCTCGGGAAGAACATAGGATATTTTTCATCATCAATCACGACGCAGGTGAATCCGTGAGACACCGCTAAAAAAACAATAAAAATAAGAAACACAGTAGAACCTCTCATCACGTTATATAACAGAAATAAAAGAATAAGAAAAATATTTATTATTAATATTATTTATTATTTATTTATTTATCTAATAACTTACATCTATCATTACAGGTAATAAACCCAATACAATAGAGTAGCTATATTATCTATCATATATAATAAATGTCTAGTTTCTATAGCATAGAATAAGTAACAGGATAATAATAGTTATCTATTTATTAAATTAAATATAACATATATATAAAAAAAAAAAAACTATCTAATCTATAAGCCCCATGGTGAGGGGAAAAGTGGCCAAAACGCTGGCGGCATTGCCACGCTGGATGGCAATGCTAAGTTTTAGCTCAAAATAGGCGCCAGCATTTCGGTCACCCGACGCCTCAACCAAACGTTTCGCCAGATCCCTAAACAAGTTGAGAGCGGACGGCCCCCATGGGCCTAAAGTTTCGACCCCAAACGGCACAAACATGTACATTCTGTCTAAATACACATATTTATGACGTTTGAGGTCTTCCGCTTTAGACGCGGCAGCGCCAGCCCGATCAATCGTCGCAGGGAGATGAGACGGCGCCAGTGTGTCTACACATGTAGCATCCCAAACCAGGGGCTGTCCCATCTTCCACGGGACGATAGTCATCCCATCTGGTCTCTTGCCGTCATTCCGCATCAATCCGTTCGGTTCCAAAACTGACGGGACTCCAGCACTGACAAATGCCCGACGGATGATATCATTCATCAGATAATAATATGAGATCCTTAAAATAAGATAAACAAGCCCTTAACGTATCACAAGTACGTATCGAGGAGTGGTAATGGCTTCCAGTAATTAATCACTTTAGTCTATTCATAGCTTATCCTTCTTGAAGGTGTGTGTCCAAGTGGACCGAATTGCAATACCTGTAGCAAATTGGTATGTGTCCGGTGGGCAGCGAGCTAAGAGAAACCGCTTTGTGTCGTTACCACCTGCACACTAACATTTCTCCGTAGCCTGATTGCCGGCCATCTTTGCACAGGGCCAAATTTATTCAGATACATGTACATTTTAATATGATAGCTTTACTGCGGTAACATTTCAATACTGTTAGAAATCAAACTCTAATACCATTGCTATAAGGCAGCTTTTCTACCGTAACTTTACCATTTTGTAATACAAAAACAATATTATGCACAAATTATGAACGGTGTAGAATTATTTCTACCTTAGCTTAAGACAAGAGTATTTTGTTGTGTAGTCCTTGTTTGTTATAATGGAGATAATTAATTTACTTTTGTTCGCTATAAAAGTTAGTAGTCTGATATTTGGATATAGTTTCATGGCGCTCTTTGGAAATTAAGCATGTTACTGTTTTTAGTATTTATTATATTTAGTTATTTGTACTATCAAACCAAGAGAAAAATAAAACTTTAAATGTTTATTTTTCAAATTTAATTCATCCGCTGGCCAATTTAAGATGAGGTTTATTATGAAAATACAGAAAGGAGATGTAGAAATTTATAGAGAGAAAAAATCACATCCTCGGATGGGATTCGAACCCGCGTCTTCTGACTCTCCGTGTCAGACGCCATTGACCAACTAGGCCACCGAGGTCCGTTCCGAGCATCGAATTTTAACTCTCTATCTGACTAAGCGTCTTACGGGGACGGAGCGACATATATTATTTCGGTTGTATAGTATCGTCAAAGCTGTTCAATAGATGTCGCTCCGTCCCCGTAAGTCGGTTAGTCAGATAGAGTTAAAATTCGATTCTCGGACCCAAACCTCGGTGGCCTAGTTTTTTTTTATTTTTTTTAATCTCGGACAACTTCCACGCAAAGGCCTGCAGGTCCTAAACTAGACATAGCCTGTACTATGTTATAATATATGTTACTATGTACATATACTGTACTATGTACTAATACTAGTTGGTTGGCGTCTGACACGGAGAGTCAGAAGACGCGGGTTCGAATCACGTTCGAGGATGTGAATTTTTCCCTCTATAAATTTCAATGTTTGAGATCGCTAAAGCAGGTGTTAGTGCTTTAAAAAAGTAGGTCTGGAACAGTCCCTCTTAGATGGCAATAGTAGGCGTTGTTTACTCCTTAGAGGATATATAGGTGTGACAATTTTTTGCGGTGTATTGAAAAACAACAATGAATTTTACTACTTACCTTAGAGTTTCTTTTCACTACGTTTTGAGTGAATTGCACCCGATATATATTCCAAATTAGATATATATTTCTGAACTTTACTGCAAATCTATACGACTCTATGGTTAGTATTGTAAAATTAAAAAGTGTTACTCTCCTAATTATAAACGTATTTTATCGTAAAGTATACCTAGGTAACTCAAATCACGTGTATCGCCTATCGTATTGCACATACATTACAGTATTATAGCAGTACATGCTATTTTATTACAAAACAAATATATATGGGTCTCTAAAAGTTTTACTGACTCATATAAGAAAGGAAAAACAAACGTATAGTTTAAAATCCAAAAGTACAATGAAATGGCTGGGACTCGAACCATGGAGTAATGGCTGCCTATATGGGGAGACAGGCTAAGAGGTGACAAGTCATCTCCTGCCTACCCAACCAGAAAATTCACGTTCTATAAAGGTTCATAGAACGTTTCTCGAAAACTTATCAGCTTTTACGATAAGTCCTATAAAAGATCTAAGAACGTTTATATTAATAGGAAAGGGCGCTAATAAAAACTCAATTTTGTGTTGTAAACTACCTAGCTCTATAAGTAGATTTTTTGTTCTGTAAATGTATATTCAAACAGTGATGTTCACTAAAATTTCATCACATAAAAGAGACATAGCGGTGACAGGGAATCTTTAATATGATTATTATAAATTCTAAAGTATAGATGTCGGGCAACTTAAAAACGAATAACTATGTAAAATTGTAAATGTTTACATGACGTTTTTATACAATTAAATGGTATTGTGACGTTACAGATCTAAAACGTAACAACAAACGCTACTATGGGACAAGCGATCACAGCGGTAAGTTTTATAAACCTCGTAAAGGATTATTTCGAGATGTATTATGAGATTTTCCAGTAGAAATGGAGTGTACTAGGTAAATTCGAGACTAGGTGCACCTGTTCCTAGTCCATGCAAATACGTGATCCAAATACCTGTTCCACATAGTCTTACCTAGTATCGCCTACGATTTGCGTAGCGTAGCTGTACTTTAGTCTTCACATAACACTTTAAAGAATGACTCGATACTTCGATTCGGTTCATGAGAGATTTTTGAATTATAAAATAGTAGACTAGAACAAATAGAGTATAGGTACCGACTTCTTATTTTTATTACTACTATTATTTGCTATATGGTGTAATAATAAAAAATTCGATTGTAAGTACATGTGAATGTATCATTGAAAAATATGGATGTGAGCGCTCCTATAAAGTGATATTCTCACCAAAATCTCTAGTAAATTATAAAAAAAAATAAAGTTCGGGCGCCTGGAGCGACCTCACACACAGATTATATATATATATATATATATATATATATTTATATTTATTTATTTAACTCACCTGGAATAACTTTTGAAAGAGCCTTGGTTCTTTTGATCTTTAAGCGGGGGCAGATAAATAACTAAAAAAATCATTCAGTTTCGTTTATCTTTATTGCCGGGAAGCACAAGCGTTACAATAGTTTAAAGACTTATTTTAGGAAAAGTTTATTTGCGATAGCACAGAGTCTGAAGGACCCTGGCAGATACCGGTTTATTAAAACTAGCCTGCACACTACTAATTTTGGTATTTTCGTCGCTGAAGGCGTACACCATTATTAGCTGTCGTTATTGTTAAACTATCATTATTGCACCTTGATATAAAAGAAGTTAATTATTTTTATGATTTTACACTGCACATGCTCAAGGCATGGGTCGTATAAGATTATGAATGCGTTACCTTTCTCCAAGGAATTGAAACCTGAGGAAATATCGTTACGTGAATTGGATTTCCTTCCTTGGATTGGATGGACGATGTGACACGCGGAAAAGGAATCTCGCCTCCTGCGCAGATGAAACCTCCTCCTCAATGAAAGATGGCGGTCCGCTCCAAGTAAATAATTTCTATGGGAATCTCATGGGGGAAAATTACGTAGAAATATACTCGTAAGAAAAATGCTTGTAAGAAAAAATCTTGCAAAAAAGTTATGAAGAAAAATGCCAGTGGCTGAAACAATAAAAAGCTAGCGTTAAAAATAATGTCCAAATTCCAAAGTAAATCACATTTTGACCTCAAGCAAAGAGCACCAGACTTACCGTTTTTCTTCGGCGGGAATGCCGTACTCGAAATCTATGATTTAGAGGAAATCAATATAAAGGTGCAAAGCACTTGGCTTGCGTTTTCTAATTGCGACTTCCCATATTGGGAATGTCCAAGAAAATATCTATACAAACGGATTTAAAAATTACATGTTGACTTCACATCACGATGTTTTTAGAAAAGTGATCCAACCTCTCGGTAGAGAGTTAAATATTCCTTGGATCCGACTTTTTTTCCATCGACCAAACGTCAGCCCCGACACAGATCACCACAGCCAATTATACAGATAAAAAACTGATGTCCACAGAGACAATACCTTACAGGGGCTACAAAAAGTGTTACTCTTGTAGTAAAAAAGTTAACATAGAATAAATTTCACCATAGATTAGCAATTTAAAACCGAAATACGTGTCTAGAATCGACAACGTGTAACGGAGCGAAAAACGAACGTTACAATGGTCAACTGATATCTTCCCTTCATACTTTTGCAGGAATAGGACTGTCAACATATTATACTTTCAATTTATCAAAGCGTAGGCTTTGGAAGATAACGTATTTATGCTATTTGAAATCACCAAATCTACTTTTATAAAAAATGTAATCATATAAATAAAGATAGAGAAGATTGGAATAGGTGCCACCTAGTCTCGTAAAATACCTGTTATTTTGATCTGTTCTAGTAAATACGACTCACCTCTATTTTCCATTTCTGCGTTGAATATTGCTGAGATAGGACGTGTATCTAATTATTTCTAAAATTGCAAAATTAGTTCAAAGCATTAACAACTTAATTAACACCGTACTAGAAGTGAGTTTAATTATTTTGAATTTCCTGCGTAGTGTTGTGTACCATTTATATATCCCTGTCTCGCTTTGGCATCGCCTCTCCTGTACTTAACTGAAGGAGGACCCTCAACTCAACCCGTTGAGATGTCGTCACATACCTCGCCAACTAAATGCCCGTCGAATCCAGATCTTTCTGCATTAAACATGCAAGCTAGAAAACGTAAACAAGGCGACCGCCAGACTGACCTAGATGCCTGGCTGACTGATAAAAGCCTCCAGGAGATGGTGACTAAGACGGTCAAGTCGGCCTTGTCATCCGAGCTTTCTATAATTTCAGAAAGTTTAAAAAATATTAGCACGGCCGTCACAGCCAATAGCAAAGACAATAAATCTATTAAACAATTGCTGAATGAAGTTAATAGTAAGCTGACCGATATGGAGAAGTCACTTGCGCATACTGAGGAGCGCCAAAATATTTTGGAAAATAGGATAATATCTGTTTAATCTCGAGTCGCACAGATTTCTGACACGACTAACCGGGTTAGTATATTGGAAAATAAACTTGCTAACATAGAACAACACGCTAGAGCATGTAATGTTGAAATTGTTGGCCTACCAGACAGGCGCTGTGAAAACCTGTTAACGCTTACCGTGCAATTGAGTAACATCATCGGGTGTGACATTAGTCAACGTGACATTATTTCTGTTCATCGTGTTCCCCATGCTGATAGCAAAGATCCGCCCTAAAAATGTTATTATAAAATTTTCATCCAGAATAATAAGAGATAACTTCTTGGCTGCATTTAGGCTAAAAAAAGGAGTTATGTCGTCCCAGTTGTCAATCTCGGGCGCGCCTAGCAAGATCTATGCGGACGAACATCTTACGTTGCAAAATAAGGTTTTATTCCGCACGTGTAAAGAACGTGCATAGACCCTCGACTATAGATATGTATGGGTGAAGCATGGCACTATTCTGCTGCGTAAGTCCGATGCCTCTCCAGTACTTGCTATTCGGAACTCACAAGATATTTCCAAAATTAAGTGATTTGCGTATTACATTTCTTATTTTTACCCTCTTTCTTCTTTACCCTCACTAAATATGTACATTATAATTACAGCACTACATATTTATATCACTTGCTAATTGAATGCAACCTGGTACATGCATCGTTATTATTGTGTACTAATGTATATACATGTTACGTAGTATTCGACATTATATTTTTGCGTGTATTGTGTAACGTAATAATAAAACTAGTTCATAAACATATAATCATATTATCTGAGTTGAAATTTAAAAATTTGTGACTGTTGCATTTTGGACATTATAATTGCAGTTTAACTAATGTGAAACTAATAATAAATTGTTACTACGTTGTACTACTTTACATATACAAATATCTTAAAATAATGATATATCTGCAAACTTCATTATTTTCGCTTCGTGGGGTATATTCTAATGTTAAATTATTAGTCTTTTATTCTGACTTTAGTAATATCAATCTGTTTTACACGTTACTTATAATATTATTTATTGTTATCACTAAAAATGGATAATGATGTCATTTCTGTATACTACCAAAGTTGTCGAGGTTTAAGGACTAAGATACAAACGCTGTATATGAATGTTTTGCAACATTCGTATGATTTAATTATTTTAACCGAGACGTGGCTAACTACTCGTAGTAAAATCTTTGATAACGATTTATTTGACACGAGGTATGCATTGTTTCAATGCGACAGAGACAGGTCAGCTAGCGGGCGAGTGGACGGCGCGCGGTGGGGTAGGTATTGATTGCTGTTATGCGCTCACTTATAGCTGAGGCGCGTGTGCGCATCGTCACTCCGCCACCCCTGCCTCCACCCGCGTGTTCTCCGCTTCCGGATAAAATTATAGATTACATTACTCTTGAGCTCCAGTTCAGTGGAAGTACTTATACATTTTGTGTAGTCTATATCCCACCCAAGCAGGGATATGATGTTTACTCGTCATATTTCAATTATTTACAAAATGTTTTTGAATGTACCACCGATAACTATTGTTTTATTGTAGGAGATTTATATATACCAACATTAAATTGGCATGATAGTGATGCGTGTACATTTATGCAACCCGTACACAGCACTTGCCGTATAGTTAATTTAATAATTGATTTTATGTCTATGACCAAAAGTTATCAATATAAATACATTAGGAATAATTTAGGTAGAGTTATATGATTATTAACGGGATATTTACCGTGGTAAGGTTGTGGAATGAGCTCCCGATATTTCGGCGCAGTTACATGCACCATGTTCACGGGAAGACTGAAGAATGCGGGTGGTTGGTCAAAAAGTTTAAAAGTTAGGTGCATTGGTTATCAATATATCTTGGTATATCATACCAAGGCTAGTAAAGGAAACTATTGAGATCTCGAAATGCCAGAATTTCAATCGAGGTGATGGTTTTCAACTCGCCAGTGCGTGGAATCCAGTATTAGGTTGTTTTAAAAATAAAAGTCCGCGTTCAAAATGTGTTCAAAATACTATACGCAGTGATACAGTGAGTGTGTTTTGTCGGGACTTAGGATCGAGTTCGAGTTCCAGTGATAACCGTAGCAAAAGACTAAGAAAGAGGGTAGATCGTTATGTCTGCACCTAACTTTTAAACTTTTTGACCAACCACCCGCATTCTTCAGTCTTCCCGTGAATATGGTGCATGTAACTGCGCCGAAATATCGGGAGCTCATTCCACAACCTTACCACGGTAAATATCCCGTTAATAATCATATAACTTTAGAGAACAACCGTGATAGTTTAAAACAGAATTTAGGTAGAATACTTGATTTATGAATATCAAGTAAAAATAACTGCAAATTATTTCACGCCCCAGATTCTTTGGTAAACTTAGATGCATATCACCCCCCTTATTATGTAACAGTGACTATTGAACGTAATCATAAGTACATGAACCGTGATGCACGTATTACGTACTGTTTCTCTAAGGCTAATTATGAAATAATAAATAGAGTTATATTGAAAGTAGGCTGGGATAATCTTTTTGTTGGCAAGTCATCTGAGTGTGCCGTTAATATATTCTATGACATAATTAATGATATCATATCTCAACATATTCCTGAAAAACAAGTTTTTAGTTCTTCTTTTCCCGTTTGGTATAACTCGACATTGAGACACATATATAATAATAAAAATAAAGCTTGGATAAAATGGAAAAAGTATAATAATAAATGTGATTATGAAATATTTTCTTTGTATAGACCACGGCTTAAAATAAATTACATAAAAAAGGTCGAAAAGAGAATAAAAAGTAATGTTAAGTATTTCTGGACGTATATATCAAATAGAAAAAAAAGTGGTAGTATCCCTGGTTGTGTACATTTTAAAAATAAGTCTGCAGATAATGTGGTGGATATTTATAACCTTTACTCGAACTATTTTCATTCAGTATTTGAGCCCTCCAATGTACCTGATAATTATGAGCTATGTGACATAAATAAAAACAATTGGAGGATGATATGTCTGATTTATTTATAAGTGACATAAAATTTACTCTAGAGGATATTAAATCTGGACTGAATAAATTGGATACGTCTGAAGGTTCTGGGGTGGATAACATTCCGCCCTATTTTTAAAATGCACTGCTGAATCTATTTGCATACCAATACAATTTATATTGAATCTATGCCTACGAGAAGGTGTTTGCCCACGTGTTTGGAAAGTGGCTCGTATTGTATCTGTCCTAAAAGTGGACCAAAAATAATGTAGATAATTACCGCCCTATCTCAATATTATCCACTCTGTTGAAGCTTTCCTTTAGTGACCTTTAAATGTGCACTAAAATATTTAAGATGATATGTTGTTAGTTTGTAAACTGTAGTCTTAATTCGCAGCATTCGTATATAAATTAGGAATTATTTGTGGTTAACGTCGTAACGTGACGTTGGTGCTGCAATAACCTATTGTAAGTTTTTTGTTAGTTTTTTAGTTATATGTATTGCATGTACTGTTTGTTGATCCATGAAAATAAATAAATAAATGTATTGATATTATTATACAACATCTTACTGGTTGGGTGAATATATAAAAATGAAACTAAAACAGGTCTCGTAGTCTCGTCCATAGCCATTTCCCTTATCAGTTCATGTCACAACTATTCCTCTCTATCAATTTTTGTAATAGATCTACCATGTTACCTTTAACAGACGTCTGAGTGATGGTTATAGCCCCATTTTTGCCTTTTGGAAGACCGAATTAATTTAAAATCCATGAATTAAATGATACAATAATAATAATATACTAGATATTATTTATATTATATACTCCTTGACTGCATCATCATTAGCCATCATGTGTCTAAAACTAAACTATCCATTAAAAAAGTTAACATATTGCCTTTTCATACGTAACGTGTATTATAACTATCATCATCATGACAATGGAAATCTTTGTCCACTAAACTTGTTCAGTTTTCTATAACAAACAAGCTTATAATGGTAAGAAATAATAGTTAGAAACAGATATCGGTCAACGAGAACTCAGTAAATAGATGTGCCTGGTGTCTTCAACAGAAACTATAAATGTGGAGTTACGAGCTCTTGTTATCCCGCCTATTACTACCTGCCGTCACTAGGTTAGTTAGACCAGGGCGGTTTCACTTCGCAGTATAACCTCAAATGTCGCAATATTCCTGTAAAAGTAGTATGATTTCTGAAAAAACAATTGTATTATTGGCCGAAGAGCGAGTCTACGAATTAAGTACGTTCGGCCCGCGTACGGCCCGGGAGATTTTTTGCTTTAGGTTGGCGTTTGGTTCTGGGCTCAAGCGGGTTTTGAGGTATACTTCAATAACTGAAAAGTATTTCGCCTATCTTGATGATACATTTAATTATTAACGGAGAATAACAATCGATCCCATCGGAAGGTTAAACTCTGGACTATAATTAGTCCACGTTTTATAATAAGACGGATAGTGTTCAGATTAGCGAGATAACTCTAGTTGGATAAGCCAGGTCACATGACTCAGCAAACTCTGGCAAATCATACATTAATACTATGAGAGTCTAACGAAGTTATTTGTCTATTTTATATACGGGTTTGGTAGGTAACGTAGACATATATTATAAAACAATTAGGTATTCGAGGGCCAAGGCCTTCTTACGATGGTTATGTAGTGATACCGGCAAGTCCAAAAACGTCTTTTGTCTATATAGTGATCGTCGCAAAACTTCGCTGGTCTACGTTCAAGCTACGTCGTACCACGTAATAATTACTATAAGTGGGAAGAAGCGTCAATCGCGAACAAAAGTCAAGTTTAGTTTTACATTTTGTTTTAACCAAAAAATGTAACCGACTTCAACTCTAAAACTGTTAAATAACTTGTTGAAGTCGGTACCGTCATAGTTCAAAAGTACCTATTATCACAATGTTGTGCGAATGGTATCTACCGACTGCAACAAGTTATTTCACACTTTTTAGTGTTTAGATCTGTTCTATTTTTGAGATTTTTTATTTTATTCACTGAAAACTGGAAATAAAAGCACTTTTACTCACTATTTTGGGGGTTGAATTAAGAACACACCAATATTTCCAACCTCCATCACAATGCTATACAACCTCCTTGCGCAAAAAATACTCGACATACAAACTCCTTGTGCAAATAACTCTTTTAATTTGATTGGTCGGCATTTTCGACAAGGAGTTTAGTATTAGAATAAAAACTGTTTTGTCTTCTTAGCCATCATTAGTAAATTGGCACTATTTTGAAAACTGTAATTTAACACAAAATTTCATATTAGGTACTTCATAATAAATGGGTTGAAAATGCATTCAAGTGATAAAGAAGATGTGAAGATGAAAAAGAGGGCGGCCGATAAAGTCAAAAAAAACTTCACAAACAACAACGGTGAGTTTTGCAAATGGTAAAAAGGAATCAAGTTTCTGACACATTTTCAGAGTCTGTTTTCCTAACATATCAGAAAAAGAAGTCATCGATATTATGAAGTATGTATTCCATGCTACGGTGTTCTATCGCAAAAAGATGTATAGTTGACATAAAAACCTAATCGAAGTTTCGTTTGTCGGATTTCGCATTTAAAGTGAAAGTTTATTTGTTTCGAGGCTTTTGTACATTTAGCACATGTCAGCACCATCGTATTTTCAAACACTAAGAAACAATACAATATTTGATTAAAAATAATACTTAACATAAACACTAAAAATTGCATCTAACACTTACTTATGGCAACTGATAATGTTGAACAATTCTTTTGCTGCGTCAGACGCTGAGTTAGCCAAAAACCGTGAAAGATAAGGTGCACAAATATTTGTGCACCTTATCTTTTTTATCGCCCTTGACTATATAGTCAAGGGCGATAAAAAGTAATGTACTCGAATTGACCCGAAAATATCAAATAAACATGAATTTAGTTCGCGGAGGTTTAAAAAGTTGAGAGTTACTGCCCATCCGGCCACTGAGGTGACATAGAGTGGGATATAAATGTCCCAATTTGTGTAAGTAATAGCTGGAGAAAACTTTCCTATGGACGTGGTTAACTCAATCACAAATTACCTATACTAGTACCTATATTCAATTTGTGGGTGGATACAAATATGGGTAAACTAGAAAGTAGATTAAAACTATAAGGTTAACTGTAAAGTAGAGGTAAAATAGCTGCACCTACGAAGAAATAATATCAGGAAGAGTAACTGCTTCAAAAAAATGACCCAATAAAAGTCGTGCTAAATCAATAACATCGTTCACGCCGCGCCGCTATGACTAAGCTGTCATAGTAGACGTTGCAGAACGCACGTGGACCAATCTCTGCTTTCCTTCTGAAATTTAAACAAATCACCGAACATGTCTATTTGTAACCTCGGAAGTAATTCATATTTGGAATCACACGTCGTTTTGGTTTGAAGGACCACTTTTTGTGTGGAATTTGTTCTGAGTTATGCTTCCTGACATTATTTCTTCGTAGAGCTACACATTTAAAATACTTGTCGGATATAAGCAAAAAATCAAAACCAAATCATGTTTTAAATTTGTATCTGTCCGATTGCCTGGATATTTGTTACCTTTTAGCTCAAGAGTTATCGAATTAAATAGTATCGGAATTATTTTACTTATTTTTGACACTGATATAAAGTACGTTTTATTTTACTATGACGTCAGTGAACCGAGTTACGAGTTGAAGTACAAAAAAATAAGATATTACCTGTATTTTTTAAGTGTTTTGCTGATATATTACGTAAATATGCCAACTCAAAATACCTTTATTACCTGCTACAGAGCAATACGTAATACTAAAATGTGTAAAAAGTTCATATCTGATATACTTACCGTAGCTCATATTTCGACGAGTAAGAAATTCTCATTTAAAATATAAATAAACGTTTTGCAAATAAATTTCGCGAATTTGCAAATACAAGACATGTTTTTTCAAATTCACATATCGACATTGTTGTTTTCCTTAGTCGGCCTTTTCCTTCTACCCTCAGACGTGTATGTCAGTCAGAACTGATTATTTTTGCATTCGAAATCCCGTTATAGCTGCTATAGGTATATATGGATAAGTTAAGAAGTAATTACCCTAATAAGACACTTTAATTTCCTATAAGTACTATAATACGCCAATTTCGCAGATTATTGTTGTTTTCCTTTGGAACATATAACATATATCATATTTCATTTCACTAAGACGCCAAGGGCAAAGTTATGAAGGGAAACGTATACATCTCTAATAACAAAAACTTCGTAAACCAATATGTACGTAAAACTTAATATGTACGAGAGTATATATATGATAAAATGTGGATAAAAAATGTAGATACTTTGTATAATGTTTATTGTAAGTTGATATTGAGCCGGGTAATAAAATAACACATTTAAACACGAACTCTAACGATAAGTAAACTGTACTTACTTTAAAAGAAATTGAAACTGTCAGAGACACCACGCGAGTAAAGACGGAGGAATCCGATAGCTGTTTTAAAAATATCCATTTTATTGTATTTATTACGGTCCTTAAGAAGGTGTAAGTGCTTATATAGCTTAATATTGTGTGTATAATTAATGGACCTTCCTTTTGATCATCTTCATCTTAATTGATCTTAATAATGAAAAAGAGGCTATCGTCTAAAAACACAAATATTTTATTCCTCAGTATGTCAAGTATGAACTTAGCATTTATTTTAACAGCACAATGAGGAAAATTAATAATTTATGTACAAAGTTCTAATTTTCGTTTCTTCAGAATAATTAAAATAAAAACGCTTGCAAAGCAAAACGTTCAAGATCAGGACAGCCCGATTAATGTCGGCCATTACGAGAAGCTTTCATCACAAATCCAAACAGAAATTGCAACTGTGACACAGAATACATAATAGTACAAGTTACTGTGAATAGATCCAACCTCGCGTACTGTTCGCTCGCTTAAATACCTTTTGCACTGAGAACAGGAGAAAGGCTAACACAAGGTATTCGCATTAAAAAGCTGAAAAGTAATGTTATTCACAAAACTTTCAGGAAATTACGCGGCTTTTTGCACTCATGTAAGTTGGTTTAAAAGCTTTTAAATAACACCTCTCGCTTGTTTGTTTAATACGTATATGTCTAGTAATAGGGACATTTTATACTTTTTTCAGCTTTTTGTGACTGTCAAGTGATGAGCAAGTCATGCATGAATGGTAAGCATTAAGCCTAGCCATTCCATTACCCTACTAAAATTTAGCGTGACATTGTGTTGCGCCCGTCATGTCGAGACATCCCAAGAGGTTTACGAGTCTCATTCGACCCTAATGATGATGGACCAATGAACTTAAACCCTGCAAGATCTAGGATCTAGGGATAAAGCTAGGAAAGAGTGATAAACTAGAGTAGTAAAACCGTACTCTGAGTAGGTACACGATGAACTTAGGCAAACCAAATGTACTGAATATGTAAATTAAAAATATAATTGTTTTTATACTTTTATTTGTTTATTCTAATGGCTAGTGGTATGAAGTTATTATAGTGGGGATATATATAGTTATAGTGGGGATGAAGTTGTTCAGGGGATGAAGTTGTTCACGTCCGCAGGAATTGCCGCCCGCACCCCTGGGTGGCGCTAAACGAACAACAAACTACTGGCTGCTGTACTGTTGCGCTATATTCTTGCAGCCTCACAGCACTATTACAGTTGTTCAGAGAATATATAATTTGATTACCCACTTGAAATGCCTCAATGCGATCAGCTCTCCTCAGAAAGCCACCGGACTCGATATATTGGACCTATTACCCGAATCTGCCAACTTAATATTAGTCAAGCTAAATGTGAAGTAGTAAGTAAGATTCTATTAGAAAATGACATAGACGTACTCCTTTTACAAGAAACTCACGCTAGAGATGAACAGGGGCTACATAAACGTGGTGCTATCCCGGGATACTATCTTGCTCATGCAATTAACCACGAGCAATATGGCATCGCCACTTATGTTAAAGACGGTATTAGACATGGAACTGCGGAGACTTGCCTTGGGGGTCCGGATGTATTTGCCTCTGCAATAATGATCAATAACTTTACCATTGTAAACGTATACAAACCACCAAACTCTTCATGGACTACCAACCTCCCCGCTTTCCCACACCCATGCCTATATGCCGGCGACTTCAATAGTCATCACACGACCTGGCGATATAACAAAAATGATGCAAATGGTGAGCACCTCGTGCAATGGGCGGAGAACAACAACCTACACCTGGTATTTAATGCCAAGGATAGATGATCGTTCAGGTCAGCAAGATGGAAACGGGATTATAATCCAGACTTAACGTTTACTACCTGTGACATCAATCAAACCACATTACAAACCACACGAAGAATTCTCTCAGACTTCGCGAACAGTCAGCACCGACCTGTGCTTGTGGAGGTTGGTATTAAGATCCCCTTAACAAATTCCATGCCTTTGCCTCGATGGAACTTCCACAAAGCAGACTGGTCCAAATTCAGCGCTGACATGGATGCTGCTATCAGATGGATACCTCCCTGTGCCGAAAACTACAAGAGATTCACTAAACTTATCATAGCATCATCAAAAAAGAGCATTCCCCGAGGCTACCGCAAGGCGTACATCCCTTGCTGGTCGGAAGAAAGCGAAAAACTATTTGATGAATACACGCGCTCGGGTAACCATGAAATAGGTCCTGAAATAGACCTTCTGAAGTCTCTCGATGAAGGGCGTCATAAATAGGTGGCTCGATACCGTGGAATCAATGGATTTTAAGACTTCCAGCGAGAAGGCTTGGAGGGTGCTCAATGGGTTGGCAGGCAAGACTAGAACAAACTCTCGTGGCGGATCTGCTCCACTAGCCAACGCGATTGCAAACAGAATAGTGGAGGTGTCCCGAGTTAAAGGCAGCAAAGATGATACCAGGGCAACACGACAGTGCGCTAAACAGCTCAAGGCGTCGCTACCAATTGACTACCAGCTGTCACGAGAATTCTCCCAAGACGAAACCAATCGCGCCTTGAAACTATTGCCCCCTAATAAAGCAGCTGGTTTCGATGGAGTCTACAATGAGTTTTTAAAGCACCTGGGCCCGAAATGCAGGAAATGGCTAAAAGAGTTCTTCTCAGATATCCTGTTACGTAACAAATTGCCTCGCGACTTCAATAGATCGAAGATTGTTGCCATACTTAAACCCCAAAAACCTGCAGACGATCCTAAGAGCTACCGCCTTATCGCCCTTCTGAGCTGTGTCTACAAACTTTTGGAGAGACTTATCTACAACCGCATTGTGCCTCTCATTGATAAGGTGATTCCAGTAGAACAAGCTGGCTTTTGATGTGGCCGCAACTGTACCGACCAGGTGTTGTCCCTCACAACCCATATTGAAGCAGGGTTTCAATATGGCACAGTTTAGCGGCAAGGATTGGTTTACAAGCTCATGACAGTGGTACCATGCTGAAAAATGGTGGGGTTGTTAAATAGCATGCTTAGCAACCGTGAGTTCATGGTTTTCCTTGGCAACAATGAAAGTCGTACCAATAAGCTGAACAATGGATTACCACAGGGTTCAGTTTTGGCTCCGCTGCTCTTCAATCTTTACTTACACGACATACCTGAAACGCAGAGTCGTAAATTTATGTATGCTGATGACATAGCACTAGCTTCCCAACACAAAACCTTCAAATCATCCGAAAGTATCCTTAACGAGGACTTAAGCATACTAAACAAATACTTTAGGAAATGGAGACTAGTACCAAACACTGTCAAAATCTAAGTAACTGCGTTTCACTTGGCTAACCAAATGCAAAATACGAGCCCACTGTTGAGTTTGCTGGAGCCATGTTACACTACAACCCCACGCCGAAATAGCTGGGCGTGACTCTCGATCGGAATCTCACGTACGCTCCGCACATGAACAAATTCTCCAAAAAGCTCCAGACCAGAAACAACATCTTACATAGGCTAGCGGGCACCACTTGGGGGCGCCGATGTGCTGCGTACAACCGGTCTCAGTTTGGTGTACTCAGCAGCAGAGTAATGTGCACCAGTATGGTCAAATAGTGCACATGTGCTGCATGTGGACACCCAGCTGAACCAGACCATGAGATGCATATCCGGAACCCTAAAATGTACCCCCCTTCAGTGGCTCCCCGTGCTAAGCCATATAAGCCCACCCCATTTAAGAAGACAACAAATACTACTACGAGAGGCCCAGAAGATCTACGGAAATCCCAACCTGCCAGCTCACGCGGAGTTTACTGATCCGCCACCCCACCGTTTGAAGTCACGTCACCCACCATACCAGACTGCATGTGAACTCGTATCTGGCGGATTTAACACATCTGCTGAGTGGTTGCAGGAATGGAACGCAAAACCCCCTGATAGCATGGGAGTTACCATCAACCCTACACTTAAATCTGCTGGTTTTGCGCTCCCAAGAAGGGAATGGTGCCAACTGAATAGGGTACGAACTAGATGCGGGCGATGCAATGCCTTCATGTCAATGTGTGGGTGGAGGGAATCTCCGGAGTGTGCGTGTGGAGCTGCTGTCCAGGATGTTGAGCATATAGCTAGAGACTGCCCACTCACAAGGTACAACGGCTGCCCAACAGACCTGTTCTCTCTCGAAAACGACGCTATCCCATGGATTCAGCAATTAAAGGATAGAATAACTTTATAATTTTGATTTTAATTTTAATGTGAACGATTGTAAGAATGCCATACGAATAATAATAATAATGGCTAGTGGTATTTAACTCTTCTGACAGATAGAGACAAATAGTGCGAAGGGTTAATAAATACAAAAACGTTTGCACTCTTTTGACAAGGAACCATGTGAATATAATTAAACACAACGTGCTGGGCCCTTATTCTGAGTTGGTCGTTACAAGAGGGATCGACTTCTTGAACTCGGGTTTCGAGCTTCGATAAGTGTAAGTCTCACTCTAGTTGCAGTGCAAATCAAATGCGTAAATAAGCGATCAAACGCTCACTTATAATTAGGTATACGACCCTATTTGAAACAATATTTATTATAACTACGTTGTAAATGAGGGACTTGTGGACGAGAAACCCGACACCACCTTGGGACTGTTGGTCGCCCTAGAGGTGGTAGAGTTAGTGGCCTGGTTTAAGGGTTATCGTGTCAATTTCTGCTCTACGGACTTCAGATAACCCTATAATGTCCTAGTGTAAGCTCTTCCTTCAGCTCCACTTCCAACTCATAGATCTTCTCGTCTGTCCTCATCGTGCGTATGTTGTGTCAGTTGTATCACCAGGGCCAGTCGTCGTCGTTGGGGGTGATAGCTGGGTGTCTGCCGAGGATTCTTAGCACTCACTGCCCCACCGTTACCGTGGCCGCAACCATATATATAGCCAGGAATAGCAAATATGCCGGGGCCTGGGGGCCTGGTTCTATTTATGTCCACTATGGGGAGGTTTGTTAATACTCGCCACGCTTGGTAGGCGGAGTGGCGAGCGCAGTTTCAAGGCATTTTTTTGGGAAGGTGCTGCTGCCCACCTTCTGATTGCTATCACTTAGCCGCCTTCTACAGCACCCACGGGAAGAGATGGGGGGAACTATTTTAAGCCGGCACCCCACGGCAAAAAATGCAAACAATGCAAAAACTATAGTTTACTCTTGGGTACTCTTGGGGTACGGACAATTTGGTTGAGTTCAACGCCAGGAAGACTCAGAAGTGCGCGTTCTCGGCAAAAAACATCTTAATTTCTCCTTCTTCCTTCTCTTCAGAATATCACCTCACCTGTACAGTGTAATATTAGCATCCATGACATGGACATCCGAAGTGACCTTTTTGTGGAAGTGGAAGCTTCTCACAAACTCGGAGTTCTGAATAAAGCGAGGCGTTTCTACACTCCTGATCAGCGTTACTTTCTCTATAAAACTCAGGTACGCCCTTAAATTAAATAGTGTTGCTCTCAACAGACTGCAACGTAGCGCTGTTCGTATTATTGGAGACACTGAAGTTACTCGACACCTAGAACCTCTACAAATGCGTAGAACTATAGCGTCTATAAGCGTTTTTTACCGTTTGTTTCAAGGCAAATGTTCTGAAGCGCTTTTTAATCTTATTCCTTCCTCACATTTCCGATCCCGAACTACTCGTTCCGGCCTAGTATTGCATCCATATACTGTTAATAAAACCATGAACCAAAAAGTTTGGCAGCAGCTTGTCGTGTAAGAAAATTGTGAAATCCTCTGCCGGCGTACGTATATTCTTGCAGCTATGATCCTGGGTTTTTCAAGCGGGGCGTGAAAAAAACACCTCGCAGGTCGTCATAGGGGTGGCAATTAGCGCAGCTTACAGCTGCACTAATGGTCATCGCTTCTTGAAACGAACATTCCATTTTCGCTTTCTATCAGGCGAGAGGGAGTCACTTTGTTGAAGCATTATAAAAAAAAACAAAGTACTCGTATAATAGTAAATTAAATAAATAATGTAGTAATAATAAAAATAACATATTTCTCGATTCTGCTCTAGGATTCCCCGTGTCAATAGAGAGATCAACACATCACAAATTTCATAAAACCAAGGGCGAACAAACATTCCTGCTCATTTCACAAATTTTTACCCCAGTCGGGGATTCGAACCTTTAGCTTCGGTCACTACCATTTTGCAATGGGTATACCTACGTAAGTATATTCTCAATAGTCACAACGCACAAATCATTCCACAATATAGGGGAGTATGTTTCTGTCCAAGCCAGATCTGACTTTACGACCATGCATGTAAATATATAATATTAACCCTTTCCTGATCCTTGTCTCGAGGGCACTTCTCCCTCTTTCTTCTTCTTTGGATGGTATAAACCGGCGACAACGGGAAAGATGAGCGTTGCTGCCTTTAGTGGAGTATGTATCTAAAATACATTTATACCCTATCTCTTCTCTTTGTTGTGTTTGCGCTACATCTCAGTGACATCAATAAATGTATTTTGTATATAATGCTACAATTTTGTGCTTGAAACAACTGAAAAATCTTTTCAGAAGAGTACATATAGAAAAGCTTATTTGTGGCCAAAGCAAATGAGCAATGAGGAAATATTTCAATATTTGCATCTAACGTAAACGCGGAAAATTGCTTTTCTAAGGTTGAAAATTGCTTTTATAAGATTGGAACGGCTTTATAAAATCCAGGAAACTATTTTCCGACGTTTATTACAGACTCTAAAATGAAAATCGTTTAACTTCCAACATAAGAAAGGGATGAGATGAAATAAAAAACTAGCAAGAGCACCAGTAACAAAATATTGCGGTTGTCTTGTTAATGTTAAAAATGCTGAGAGATTGTTGTTTCTTCTCTTTTTTGATAGATATGTTGCGTCTTATGGAGGATCCCAATAATCTATCTATCCACGGTTTTCCTTACTACCGATAGAAATTTGACATAACTTCCATACAAATAGTGTCAAATATCTAACTTTAGTAAGGTAAACCGGCGATAGATAGATTATTGGGACCGGCCGTTACTGAACATTAACATTATGAAAGCCTCTTAGTGATGGAGTCCGACGAACTTTGCCTCTTTTTCACATGCTTGCGTTTATATGGTATCTGTTTTGGTTCGGTGGTGGCTATATATTATATATATAGTATATATATATATGCCTACTATTGGCATACTTTAATATTATATATATATATATATATATATATATATATATAATATTAAAGTATGCCAAAAGTAGGCAGACAAGCAGGCGGCCCACCTGATTGAAAGTGGTCCCGGTCAACCACATATCGTAGCGCAGAGGGAAAACCTCGGTGGGATATTTGTATGTAAATTTATTTACTTACTTATTTTCTTAACTTACAACTATCAATACCGGTATTTTTAACCTAATGTGATAGCGTACTATAATTAGAACTAACACTAACCTATCTAACTCATACTACCTAATTCACTCAGAGTACAATGAAATAGATCTATTTCAACCGCCATGACATTGAGAGTGCGAAGTACTCGTGTAAAAGGCGCCTCCTGCAGGAGGTCAGTCCTCGCGCGAGGCAACGGCACCAGTTTTAGTTGCCTTCGCCGCTCCACATACCTATCAGGAACACAGTTATGATAATATAAGGTAAATTTATCTGTCATAGTATACGTAGTAGTAAGTGTTTCTAATAAAATATAACCATTAGTTTTAGTGTATTATATAATAAAATAGAAAATATTGCATGCAGGCAATAAAAACTCCATGGGCTAGGGTACTACGATAATAAGCCAGACGAATGAAAATATTAACGTATTAGACACAAGGCTCAAAATTTATAGCAAACGGGGTCTCCACATGGTAGGGATAAAACTGTGTTTGGTTAATAATGTCATAAGCCATGACATTATTAACCAAACACAGTTTTACTATAATGATAGAAGGGCAGGTATCGAGGTCTAGGAGCGGTTCCAAAGTTCCACCGATAGTAGATGTTCAGGCACACTTTAGTCGGTGGTTTTTGGCTCCCACAATGTGTCATATCCATGGGGAAACACTTCTCAGATGACTTTGGGAAAGATCCCAAAGCTGGCAAAATGTATTAACTGCAAAGGTTAATTGAGTAAACTGTCCATGACATGAAATTGTTACAATCATGAATTACACCAATATGGATAACACCGAACCGAACAACACCCAACCTGTTACGGAAAGTACTACAGTATTATTTCCAATGTAATCTTTCAGTTCATAGCAGAAAATAAAACTATAAAAAATTTTAGAAAGCTAGTAGCGAATGTTGCGATGGTAAATGTATCATATCGCGTTTATCCGGGTTAAAAGGAACCTAGAAATAAAATCCAACTCTCGCAGCCTTATAGTATTTCATACCTTTTTTATTGTACTCGTAATGATTTTCCCTTGAAAGTGGTTTTACTCCATATCCGCTTAGATCGCGGTTGCTGTTAGTTATAAATGTATTACGCATGGGCGTATTTAAGTGTGGGGATGGGGGTTATTATCATGTGTGTTATTCTTGTTCTACAACAGTCACTGGTTCATCAAGAGGTCACACGAGTGGGCAATCTGTATTATTACTCAATTGAGAACAACACGGTATATAGTAATACTATACCTAGGGCTCTTTGATTCAGATAAGACGATTAATATCTACAAGAGTGTTAAAGTCGATGCTTGGATGTGTACGAATTTATCACTCTAGCTTGTTTTAACCGCATGAACCCGTATGGGGCGGATTATTAACATTGATTTATTGAAGTTCAAAAATAGGAGATATTTCAGTTCCATTGGACACTCATTATCATGTCAGCCGAAGGACGTCCAATTTCTGAACATATGTCTCCCCCATAATTTTCTTAAAGGACCGGTTGGCAGCGTCCTGCATCCACCTTGTCGTCCACCGAGACCTAAGCGATGCGCTTGATCTTTCCACTTCTCAAAAAATGTATCAAACCTCATCCTAAGTTTCTGTAGTAACCAAACGGCTTAAGCGTGTCTAAATTGCTTCATATCATGATCAACATTTGTTGTAATGGCTAATGTATGGACATCAATAAAGACTTTTAGTCGCGAATAAGATGTTGAAAATATATTTTTTTGTCTTTTGTACAAATAAAGTTTTTTTTTGGGAGGCTCATTATCATTAATCGGTAGAGTAGCATAGTCGGTAGTGCATTTTCAAATAATATACTTTTTAGGTTACAAACAAACAAAATCTAACCTATAAACCTATTCTAGCAAGTAAGTTACTTGTTTTTATTTTCTCGTAGTATGTGTGCAAAAAGATAATTCTAGTGAAATGATTTCTTTGTAATAGATAGACGTACCTTCTTTCCTACTTATAATGTTTCGTTTAAATCTAAAAATTAGAGTTTTCGGGGATAAGGCCGTCTTCGGCTTAAATTACTTTTTGATTCTCATTTGATCTTTCTCTTTCTGATTACATTTGACTTCATTTTTATATATAAATTTTTATAAAAATTTACTCTGGACGCAGAGTAATTTTTTTCCTTTCTAATAGGCTTGTATACAACGAAAAAGCACTATGAAAAATTTAGCAGTAGGTACAAGACTTTAGATTCAGTTTGACAACGCAAAAGAACTTTGAAACTGTTGCGTTTGAACCAGTGAATGAAACCATTGCGATTTTCGACGCACCGTTATCTAATAAAAGGCACTAAAATTAAAAAAAAAAAATTCAAATTAAGTACCTATCCCTACTTCCGAATCTTGTTTTTAGCTATAAACAACTTTAATCAATTATAGAACAATTCCGGTACCTTCCGTGCCTATTGTATGCACTCATTTCTTTGTATTTATGTATGCAAATATGTGCTGTTCTGAAAGTGTTATTGTACCTACCAATGTTTAAAAACAAGCAAATGTACTTACTGTTCGCAAACTATTTATCTATGAGTATTTATGACGATACCATGGAAAAATTATACCTACACTACCAAAGTCGACAAAAGAATAAAAAAATGTCCGGTTCCGTTAAAAGTAGATTTGCTCAGAAACAATATGAAGTAGTAGTCCTACATCTGTATAATAACTTTGTAATACTAATATAAATAGTGTGAATAGATGTACGAACAATGAAATTAAAAAGATAATTTTAACGTGGCTCACCAGTTAAGGTTACGATGATGTTGAAGAAATGTTATAGAGTTTTTATTTTTAATCATTGTACATTTTATTATGTTGATTTATTGCTGTTATAGTAAATTCCCTTCCCCTTCACATGCACACACTACATACACCCCAATACACACACTCATTACACTACTTACATAAATACATGTTATACACACTACACACAGAACAGACACACTGTTTTAAAATAATCTGTATTTGAAACCAAAAATAAACATATTGTATGTACTTATGACATATTTAGAGATAAGTCTTTCTAGAGAGAAGCCATTGGCTTCTGAAACACAGTAACTCTAGTTCGGGAACCTATGGATTCATTAAATTTGTGTAAAAATGTATATGTCCATAAGTCCAAAAGTATTTGTATTTGCACTCCAGTTTTTTTACTACTACTACATTGGTTTGTCTTATAAATCTCTTAATAAATTATATTTAACAAAATAGATTTGTTTTCAGCGGCGTGTATCGCATCATGGACTTTAGTTTGAAGTGTGGTAAAGATCTGATCCGACCAGCGCATTAACCTTCTACCCCTTCTACCCCTTATCACACTTGCCAGTGATGCCAAGTTTGTCCAGGTTGTAGCTTTTCTTCCGCGCTATATGACCGAAATCCTCGAGTAGGTGATACTGGCAAAAAGATGTCAGATGTTGTAATTATACAAAGATCAATATCTGTCTGCTTATAACTTTATAGGTAACCATTAAGTTACGTTAGTGTTGAAACGCTATTAGGCATACTTACACGTCGAAACGTTCAAAATTAACTTGTCCTTTAACCAGCCTTTCATTATTTTATTCTAGCATTGAATTATTATTCCACAAATGCTTACATTTTTTTTAATAAACTGTAATTTAATAAACTGTAAGAACTTATATAGGTGAGACATACAGGGACAGTTGATATGGGGGTACTCTAATATTATAAATGGGAAAATGAGAGGAGGATGTGAGTTACGTGTGTATTGTATTACATTATTGCGCTAAAACGGCCGAACAGATTTGAATGAAATTTACATTATACTCGTATAGGTAGCTTAAGACAATTTAATAATTCATTATGAAACTGTAGTACGTGGACTGGCTACATTTTATATTTGAAATTCCCATAATTTCAAAATTATTTTTGTCTCTTGGACCACAAGGTCTACGAACCAATACAACTTCTAAAAGTGCGAATCTACTAGTTAAGTACGTATTTGGCTCTGAATCCAATATCTTGATATTTTAACAAGAACAGCCAAAGTGTGTTAACACGCAATTCTAAACATATAACTTAAAAAGTTACCGTTGCCACTCTCTCTTATTAATCATAGTAAGGTTTATTCCGATCTGACTCTACGTGCCTGTCTCCAAATGGAGATTAATCTTTTAGTTTGCCCCGACTTATTATAACCTCAAGTCTCTTAGCTTGATAATGATGCTCAAATTAATTTGTATCTTGATTTTGTTTGAAGAACATAAATTATTTAGTTCGTCTGGGTACAATATCAAAATGAAGCCCCATTTTGGCATTGTAATATAAGAGATGAGTAAACTTTGATCTAAAACTTAGCTGTGTGTCACGTTCGTTGCAAGTATACGCGTCGTGCTTTCATTCTTCAAGATGATTTTTATGAGGTTGCTGAGGTAGCTGTTTAAAGAGTGTTCCTTTAATTTTCGCACATGCTTTAGTGGGATAAACAGATATAGGTTATAGTGGGTGTCACCGGTTGCCGTGAAGTAGCATTCGATGTATATATATGATTGCATAATCATATATCTATGTATTATATATATATATGTATATATGTTACTTCACTAATGTACATGTTAACCGTGCGTAATTTTTATTATATTGTTGAACTAACTTGAATAGTAGATTTTTTGCCTTCGGAGCAAACAATTATTATAAGGCGAGAGAGTTTCTTTGAATCCAGAGCGAATTTAAGCTAAGGTTTCAAAGTACATCATTCCAGCTTAAAATAGTGTTGCTCCCGGGGTAGAAACTCTACTTTTTATCACCCTCTATGAGAAAATAAGTAAGTGCAACTTATTAAAATGAAAATTACGTTTTTTTATTTAATTAAATGCAATTAGGAACAATGATACATACGCACAATATAATTAATTGGATACAAATTTTTAAATTTGAACACCTATGGATATGCATCGTAACAATTTTATTTTATTCGAAATAATTAAGGCAGATACACTTTTTATTTATAAAACTACATATAATTAAATTAGAATTTGAGTAACCAATTACGAACGAAGGCGGAATGTATTTTGCGCGTATTTTATACATCTTCGCAAACTTATTTATGGGCGTGCGGTTTCCGTACTACATGTACCTCCTTGCATTCATACAACGTTAGTGATTGATAATAGTGGTATAATAGGAACATTTACTCACAATATCCACATGCCAATATCAAACCACTTTTAGTCACTAGAGATTAAAAATCTTTTGTTCCCACTGAACGGGCAACAAACTAGCCCTTTTCGAATAGATGTGATAAAATGTAATTTTAACGCTATAAAATATTCTCAAAAACAATAGCATTTATAGTTTGCTATAGATGCGTCTAAGACACAACGTTGTTAGAGTTTAAAAGGCAATGGAACAACTGAAATTACTGGCCGAAGGTGAGACCTGCACTGTTAGACACACAGGTCTCACCTTCAGCCAGTTTCGAGATAATTTTAAAGGGTTCGGCTGTGTTTAGAAAGCCATGCAGATCGCTCTTGTTCATCACTGTTCTTCTAAAACTGTTATAGGCATGTGTAACATTGCTACCAAGTATATATATTTGGGCAGCCATAAAATACTTACAATGAATATAAATTCGACGTTAATTATTAAAAAATAATAAATATCTATGTTTTTGGGCAACTTGTATTACGCTGATTGAGTATTTATATTTGACAATACAAATCGGATTACCTATTCCTATATAGATTCCGCTATAGATTCTGCCTAAGACATTAATTTAATCTCGATTCGAAGACATATTACATATGCGTGTTATATAAAATAAGAGCAGTATTTCAAAAAAGCTTTTCCTAAATAAATAATATAAAAGTGTTAGCTATTTATAAGTATGGGTATTTCATATTTGTAATATAAGTGTGAATGCGGACTGTATCAGAAGGACGATTTAGCTGTGGGTGAAAGACAGGAAAGTAAAAGGGCTTATTAGTAAAACATCTAGAAATATTAAAAACGGTATTTTTTATTTTCGATTGTTCCGTACTCATCCTATGACGTCTCATCGTATTGGGAAAATGTCTTACAAGTAGACCTTTCGAAACGACAAATCTTCATGTCAGGTAAAAAGACCCTACCCTGGTATAGAAAATAAAAACCCTAAAACAAACACCACAATTTAAAAAAATCCTTTATTCCATTATAATATGTTATTCTACGTTTAATCATTAAGTTCCTCATTATTAAGGCTGTTCAAAATAAAATTATAATGTTGTTTCAAATAAAACAAATTGAATACATAACTATTTCAAATTGTTTCAATAGACGTATTTATAATAAAATAATATCGATATTTAAATGGTTCCCTTTCAATTGGAAATTACAGTTAAAACACAATGCTCCTTTTATTACTTCGTACACATACACATGCGTATACCATAGAGTACACATAGTTTATGTATACTCTATGGCGTATAGACCAAACAAGATATTAAATTATAAATTATGGTATAAAGTACATCATAATACACAGTATTATAACAAGAACCAGCCATAAATACGCCTAGTGCCGGAATAATTTGTATTTATGAAATATGCTTTTGTAACTACATAATTGTTTTGACAACCTTCTGATAAACCGATTATACACCATTGGTGAAATAAATCGGCATTGGTTGGGAAATATAGTATTAGAATCCTAGGATTAGAATCCATACCTGTCATGAATAACAGCTGGGCTATTATGTATCTCAGTTGCTAACAAATGTTGATTGAAATCCAAAAAAATGGCGACTCTATGTCACTTTTGTCAGCTCCAGTCATCAACTTACTAACATTTTTGCTTACTGGAGTTGCCAAAACTGACATAGAGCCGCCATTTTTCAAGATTTCAATCAACATTCGTTGGCAACCGAGATACATAATACCCCTGCCGGTCGAATAAATTACTTTGAAAACTGGAAACAAATAACTGTCTTGATAAAGAATGGAACGAACTTTTTACTTCAAAACATGGCGACGAAGGACTGTACAAACTGGCTTGTGTTGTGCTATTCTCTAATGATTCGTCGATGAGCTCGTCGACGAGCTCACCGATGTCAAATACTTTATTCGCCCTTGTGCATAAGGTTGTTTTTCCAACGTTTATTGTCATCTCGTCATTTGTTTCACTGGTGTTGTCAAAGATGCAATGATGTTTGCTCTTAGAGAATCACACGGCTGGCTCGTGTTCAACCGTGCTATTATTATTGCTATTAGTCAAATACTTTATTCGCCCTTGTACATAAGTAGTTTTTCAAACGTTTATTGTCATCTGTTTCACGGATGTTGACAAAGACGCAACGATGTTTGCTCTTAGAGAATCGCACGGCTAAACTTTGTGTAAAGTGAAAAAAGAAATGGCACAAGAAAATTAATTATTGTTCGTTATTAATTCGATAAATATCCTTATAAAGTAAACTCTTTTAAATGAAAGAAAATTTAATAGAAAGTTTAAGAACTCACTTACAGTCGATCTAATTACGATAAAGAGAAATAAATAATAAAATGAGGTAAATACCTAATTCTATGTTCTATATTCGTTATAAAAATATATATTTTAATTTTCTTTTCTAATATTATGTCATAAATGTTGTGTCTCAATAACGTATTATCTATCTTATATATTTTGAACTGTAATGCGTACAACTAGATCTGACGATTGCCATTATAATAAAAAAAATAGATAGTGATAATAGATAATGAGAATTATAACAACAAATAACATGATATTTTAGTACTTTTTTTCACAAGTGTGTTGAAAAACGTCGTATGATACACGTGTGTATTGATGATTACCGTCCTCGGCTCTCTTAAGCCCTCACCTAACGGCTCGGGTATCAAACCCGCCTCAGCGGTAATCACCAACATTACACACATGTAACCTTAGTGTACTAATACTCAGTAATAATACAGTGCATGATAAAAATATACGCGTTGTAATAAATAGTAAGTTAGATTAAAGAATAGTGGCAGCTTAACCAAACCTTTACCCATCCACCTACATCTATTATGATTGCCTATGTGCCTTCACATACTCATATATAAAAAGATATTTATATTTCATACCTTTCTATTTTCCTTCAAATAGAAAACCCTTAACAATGTCCTTCGTAACTTTTATGTAGGGCTCCGAACACAGCTGCCAAGACACGCAGCGTTACGTAAAAAACATACGAGAGAAAATAAAGAAACCTACCTAAGATTACTATGTCGATATCTACATACACTACGTATATGAAAGGTGTGGACGATGTGTTGAAGGTTAGCCTACAAGAGGCTCTTCTATAAAAAGTGTAAATATTGACTTTCCAAGTTTGGAGTGCACATTTGATGGCTCCACGTGTGAGGATAAAAGAGATTCCAAAGAAGGAGAAAATAGGCTTACATTAAAAAGTCACAGGCTCATCACAACAAGGCAATTTTGGTAAGTCAACAACGCGTGTAGCCGCCGCATGACGCGGCATGACGGCGGCATTACGGCAGTTGTGTGATGACACGAGATGACGCGACGTGACGTGCCAGGGACGACCACGGCGTCCCAACATGACAAGTATTTATTGACGTCACTCTTGTAATGATGAGGCTGAACGTTCGAATGAAGTGTATAAAAACCGCCCATTGTGACACTATTTAGTTTTAAGCATTTAATTGTAATAAGATATTTTTGTGTAGAATTGTATCGAAATGACTTATGTATAATGTGGTGTTACAATAAAGAGTTAATCTTTCTATAAAACGTTTATTTACGAATGCCGATTTATAAATCATTAGCAGTTGAACAAGGCTCTGGTGGCGTAGTAGTGCAAAATAAAAAGCTACTCAATGACGTGGTCAGCTAAACCTCTAAAGGGGGTCGCAACATAAAGTGTGTAATAGTGTGAGTCGGTTCTTTGTCCATTTCTGTGTCTACATAATTATAACTATTTGCCCTTTCAAGATATAGATACACCGACTTCCACCAATCATATTATACAGTAGTATCTCATTATTTCGTGATTATGAGTAGGTGTACCTGTGTTTTTCGAAGTGGAAACATTTATAGGCGCGTTGAACACTTTTGGGTGAACAAAAATCATGAAACTCTCGTAAGTATCTATATCTTTAAAGGGCAAGTAGTTATAATTATGTAGACACAAAAATGGACAAAGAACCGACTCACACTATTACACACTTTATGTTGCGACCCCCTTTAGAGGGTTAGCAGACGACGATGACGACATCGTCATCGGCTTTTTGGGTGAAGATAAGTCAAGGAATTCGTGTCATCGTCACCGAACGTAACGTTCTTTGGGTGAAGAAAAATCAAGAAACTCGCGTCATTGTCACCGTCTCCGAACGCTTTGTCATAGATAATGTAGTTTAGAAGTGAAAACTTCTTTCTACAGACGCGAAAATGGTTTCCGTGACTACCTATTGTTGTTGATTGTGTGTCATGAAAATAATTAAGTGTGAAGAAAAATCAAGAAACTCGCGTCATTGTCACCGTCTCCGAACGCTTTGTCATAGATAATGTAGTTAAGAAGTGAAAACTTCTTTAGGTTCGATAATGGTTTCCATGACTATAAACAGCCCGCGGCATGTAACTCTAGCGCTGACCGTTATTGCGCAGAAGTCAAAAATTGGGTATCACAGGGGGTCTAGAGGGACGAAGGACTCTTGTCTCTCTCTGTCACATCAAAGACGAGGGTATCTTGTCTCTCTCTGTCACATGTTCGCGACTGTACCCATGCGCAGCTATCCCCTCCACATTTCGCTCAGCGCTAGAGTTACGAGCCGCGGGCTGTACCAACTGTGTCTTAAAAATAATTCGATAAGTTTTCACTTCTATCGGCAATCTTTGGGGATTGTGTTATGAAAATAATTTGGGATAAACAACCTTTAACATAGTTTCACTTAGCAAACTAAGCATTTTACAAACCGCTCGTGTAAAAAAAGTTCCATAATATTTCTTATAGCAAATAATTATGTATCTACATGTAATTATTTATAATTATTAATTATAAATTGTATTTATTTTCACTCTTCACAAAAAAAAAGCAGGTGGGTACCTGCTTTTTTTTTAAATAAAGTTTTGTATTTGCCAACCATTTCGTTTTGAAACGTTGTTGTTTCTAATAACAATGATATAGGAATACCTGTTAGTAATTTAAGTTTGTTGTAACTGTATAATTTATTTACTAACGTTTGTATTACCTACTGTTGGTTTTACCTACATACACTTGAAGACAGATTGCTCTTAAATATTGTTTTGAAAGCACCGGAAACGCAATTTAATATTGATTTTAATACGGTAAAAGTTGAAGTTCTGGCTTTTTGAAACCGTAACCGCAGCACACTCGCTTCGTTGCTACAGTAACCACGAATCCAAAATTCCTCCTGCTTTGGCCAGATATTCTGGACAACGCTAATGTGACTATGGTTACCGTAAATACATACTTATAAACACTACATAAATTAAAATAAAAAAATAATAATTTAAGAACGGCACAGCCGTGGGATTCTCTGATCATTCGTCGTTGCGCTCGTCGACGAGCTCATCGATGCCAAATACTTAAAAGATATAACCCTGGTACACAGGGTTGCTTTTCCAACCTTTTTTGTCATCTCGACATTTGTTTCACAGATGTTGTCAAACATGCAACGATGTTCGCTCTTAGAGAATCACACGGCTGAATATCTTGCTGCGTGCACTACTAAAAAACCGTAATTTTTTTTGTATGTATAAATAAGCGCAATAATGAAATGAATATTTTGATGAAAACTAAACATGAATATAAGTAATGAAAATAACTCAAACTTTTCATTTACAAAACGAGAATTTAGAAAAAGAAAATTTAAATGAACAATAAACGATTTTTTAAAACATATTTTGTGATAAACTGGATTTAAATCATACCACAACTATGTGTAGTTATTTGCAAATAATTGTTGTACATTGTTGTTCATTTTGTCAAGCAACCTATTGTTTCCAGTCTAAGCAAATTACATTCTTGAAAATTTGGAATATAAGTAAGTTAAAGTACGTTAGTATTTCATTAATAAGTACCAAGAAAATAATAAACATGCACTACTAGAGCTGCTTAGTTCGCAAAACTCTAAAGTGGTATTTTGGAGTCACGGGAAAAATTATATACTTAGTAAAATCTCGTTTATAACTGTACAGTTTTACCTATTCCCAAAAGATTTTTTTTATTTTTTTAGCACAAATTTTTTTTTTAATATCTTACATAACAGATCAATCAAGTGTTTAATATATAGTTCTATATAGATTTGTTTCTAATATCTCATTCAACCCGTGAGAAGGAGTGCCTAATGTTGTCACACAGATTGGCGGCGTTGGCCCTCTCATGAGGATCCAATCCCAGTAGGATGAAGCAGGAGTCACTCCACCCCAACATTTTTGAGAGGCACGCGGAAACACCGCGCGCGCCATCTCGAGGTTCTAAAATAAGGTGATAGACACCCCCTAGTCCATCACCGAAACCTCTGTTATGGGGGGTGGAGGAGGGCTTGATACGCCCTCCTCCTATGCCCGGCTCTCCGGGTGCGGATTGGGAGAGTAGAGGTAATCTCTCTCTCCCTCTCCGCAGCCTCCTTCTGCGACACGACCCGTTCGCAGAATTCTAGCCCCGCGTTCCATGACCTGTCGCTCTCCACCATGGCTTTTACCAATGACGGAAGCGAGAGGTCATCCCCCACCACTGCGACGAGGTCACGGCGCTCGCTCTCCCAAGCTGGGCACTCCTCGAGCGTATGCTGCGCCGTATCCTCGTCACAGTTGCAATGATGGCACTCTGGTGTCGGTTCTCTCCCGGCGATGCGACACAGGTACTTCCCAAAACACCCGTAGCCTGTAAGGACTTGCACCAACCGGAAGGTAATTGTCCCGTGTTCCCTGTCCAACCAATCTTGGAGGACGGGTCGGACAGCCTCAACAGTCCACTGACCAGCCCTAGGTTGGGCCAGCCGCTAACTCTTCTCCCCTCGCTCAACTCACGCACGTACGAGATCCTAGGTACCTTCACAACTATTCAGTTGAGAAAGTACCTAGGAACCCGGGACGATACGTGGTCAGGTACACCTAAAACTTTCTTAATCAATTATTGTGTGAGCAAATAACTCATAGCGCGCCTTCTCACGGGTTAAAAGCGTCATATGAATATATCATGCATCCCTAACTATATTTAGTGCTATAGTGAGGTTTATTTGTTTATTTGCTTGTTTTTTTTTTCACGCCCCAACATCTGGACGGATTTTGCTGAAAGTTGGCTAGGAAATAGATTAAGTACGAGTATATCCCGGGGAAAGCAAAATACGTTCTTGTATGCACGACAACTGGGATAACATTGACTTCGCGTCAGTTCTAACATAACGAATCTACCTCTTTTTAATATAAGATCATTGTGAACACCCAAATATTTCCTCTGGCCAAGGATTGAACCTGGAGCCCCGAGCTTTAAAAGCAGGGTTGGCTGGCACTACCAATCAGTCTAACAGGGCTGCCATTATTACTAGCTGTAAACTTGTGCAGTTCCACTTACACAGGCACATACAAGACACATTTAAGTTCTGTCATAGGTAGTTGTAAATTTTTTTATAGTCCGACTTTTCCAAAAAGCCTGGTCAGTTTGTTCAATTTATATTTCACATAGCAATCAAGCACTTTCAGTATCGAACGCACATCGAAAAATAATATTTTGCAACAACTGTGTGAAGGGTCGGCGAAGCTATAATTGGATTGCCCTCTTTCAACCGACGATCCGTTTCCAATAAAAACATATCCAGCTTCTTTTAACAATTAAAAAAATATGAAACTTTAAATAGTGATGATAGTTTGATCTTCTTTTAGAGGAAACATTTTTTTAAAGTTTTTACTCGATATTATAATTATTATAGTAGAAATATTCACGAAGTATTAGTAATAACACGACTACATTTTATTTAACGAGGTATTTAAAGTTGTAATTGCCTGAGCTTCTTGCCACAAAGACGAAAGTTTCGCTTTTCAAATGTTCTTGCAACTGGAATCACTAATCCCCAGTTTTTGGGAAATTTAGTATACAAACTAGGCCACAAAGAAAGCGGATCAGTTACGATATAATATAAAATTATAATGTAATCACGTTTAAATATTGTTATGGAACCTTTTCAATTAAAACCTAAAAATAACTTTATTTCATTAGACCTCTTTCTACCTATATAAGGTAGAAAGATGTAAAATCTTTTATAATACACCCACTCAGAAAGTATCTCATTACTCGTTCAAAAATGAGTTGTATAAATGTGCGGCGGGAAAAGTTATATGGAATTTAATTTCTGCCCTCTATAGCAGGGTAGAAATGCTACATAAAAATCCATTTCTGCCCTGCTATGCTAACGGTCTTTTGTTTTTTAGCAGCGAACATAAAAAGAATACAAACATCAAATCTCAAAAAGGTTTTATATTCAATAATTAGAAAAAAAAAGTTGAGAATTATTTTATTTATAGTTATATACAGTTTTTATAACTGACCCGCTTTCTTTGCGGCCAAGTGTATCTTCCTAGGGAGCACCGAGAACAATACTCTCCCTGGGCTTGAAACCGACGCTGCAGACAGTTCGACGCTCCCAGACTATAATTATTATCCACCGGTCGGTGTCGCACCGCCGGCTGCCATCACCCAATCCGCCCGGATACAGCCTCCGGCAAATAAGCAAGGCACAGATTCATTAGTGATATTGCACGAATAAATTGGATAAAGAATATCTGGCGCCCGTTCAAATTACACTTAGTACCCGTGAGTCATACTAAGTGTAGTTTGAACGGGTTACTGGGAGAAGTTATCACCTTTTTACAGCTTCGCTCTGTAACATATGTTTATTTGTAAGAAAAATCTTCAAGTGAAGTAGAACTAAAGGGAACTTACGGGCCGCAAATAGACTGAAGTGTTATTACTGCCAAATTTCAAAAGTAGGTAGTTGTGGTAACAGAACATATATATTTACATACTTATTATGGTAGAATAGGGCAGTTGACACATCTAAAAATAAATTACAATGTAATGTTAGTTGTTATAATTAATAGTGGTAGGAGTGAATAATTCAAATAATTTATCCAATGATTAGTATATATTGAATTTATTTTATTTTGAATAAATAACATGTGTACAAAAGGTTATATTTTTAGAGAGTTATATTTTTTTTGTAGAAAGGTACAGGTGAAGGTAAAGGTGTACTTAAGAAATAAGTCAGTCATTTAATAACTGTTTTGTATAAGTCACGTGGATGCATTACTAAAACTTGCTAACACAATTGACGAAAAAAACAACTGTAAGAATGGTTCATGATATTATACACCATTGTAAGTACACCATTGTCAACATCAACGGTTAAAATCCACCACTATTACACGTCAAAACTTAAGAATAGACACAAAATAAAATAAATTATAATTATAGTCATTATTGGTTTTTTCCCGCCATTTCCATGTACAAGCAAGCAACGTCCAAGCAACCAAAACGTATTATAATCACAACACTATTTTGTTTTTGCCCTAGTGACTAGTAAGACTAGTGAGAGTATCTCTTCTACTTTTAAATCGGGGCGCGACAGTTGCGAGGGTTGACGGCGCTTGCCAGAACGTACACTTGGGCTACGTTTTGAAAAGCGCCGATATCACTCACGGCGTTTGCACACCCATTCCGTTACAAGCCCACGATCATCACGAGCGACTGAGCGAACTCTTATATTATACTTCATCGATGATGTCACCGAAAACGCTCACAACACTCGCAAATCGTAGGTGGGTTTACGTGGTCTTTGCGAGCTGTCACTGTCAACCAAAGGGAACGTCAAATCAGGGCCCGACAGTTGTGAGCGTTGACGGCACTTTCCGGAACGTACCCTTAGTGTTTTGACGTATAGTAGTGATACCGTGATGACCATAAAGCTGCAGCCGTGCGATTTTCTAAGAGCAAACATCGTTGCATCTTTGACAACATCCGTGAAACAAATGAAGAGATGACAAGAATGGTTGGAAAAGCAACCTGATGTCTAAGGGCGATATCTCAAAGTATTAGATATCATTACAGAATCGCACGGCAGTACAGACAAACGTTGAAAATCATGAAACGTTATTTTGGTGTATTCCTCGTCATTCGCCTTAGAAAGTTTAAGTGATGCATCCCCTGCTTTACTTGAATATGACTTAGATAGGACGGTAACTTGATGACAATCTTATTTATATGAGCGTAACTTGACTTATTAACTTTAATATTTACCTGAATAACCTGAGGAGTGATAAATGTACAAATGTTAAATTCTCACATGTATTAAAACTTTGTAATAATAAAACGAGATTAACGTGAGGCTTATGCGTTGTCAATGTCGCTTTCAACAGTCAAATTGTTTCGGCTTTGTCGAAACCCTTTTCAGGATCTTGAGTGCCGTTCGCGCTCGTTTTTGCGTCCCGCTTCGCACTATAACGTCGAAACAATTTTAGTATCGACAACGCGGAAGTCTCACGTTAATCCTGTTTAATTATTTCAAAATTATAATTAACGGGAGTTTCAATAACATTATATGCATTAAAACGTTAAATAATATAGATAATTTATGAAACGCGATTCGTTTCAATTCAGATATCTCCGTCGCTCCCATTCGTTTCTTCGTGGCAATGTGAGCAGACCCGTATACCATTTCTGGCGGAGGTTAGTATTTCATTCTCACTGTGGCACCGTAACTTAACATCTAACGCAAAAGTGTAATGACACAAAAAGAAGGAACAAAAACATGTTTTCTTTTCCGCTTCGCCTCAGCTTTACGGTAAATATAATAAGAGGCAAGATCTAACAAAATCGCGGGGATTGCTGAGCTCGGAATTAATGGAAGTCATTATGCCGCTTTCACGGCTTAAACAAATAAAAAATGCAGCAGTGTCGTTTAGTTAAAAACGTAAATTGGGGCACAAGCACCGCATACCGAGGAACAATGGGTTGGGTACAATTTTGATATTTTACATAATAAATTTTAAAGGAGTGGATACTGAAATGTTCATACAAACGCGTACACATAACTTACGCGATTACACATTACGTATTAGAAGCTCGCTTACCGAAATCAATTATTAAATACCATGTATCATAGTGTACTTACCGAACAGTCATGATTTACGCACCTACCTACATTAACTCTTCCTACCTATCAATTATAGAGCATGTTACGCTATGTTATAAACAGCCACAGACCCGCCTCCCGGCTTTGCACGTGTAACACTACGTATTTATTCAATAGTAGGAAGTAGACAGCATAACTATTCTCTGTCTACGTGGTAGGACGACTTTACTGACGTAGTGTTCTATCTAGCGGTTCGTTGGATCTAGAGTTTCAAATGTTTTGTGTTCTGCACGTTCATATTAGAACTATAACTTGATTGAAATTTTCGGAAGAATTACACATTTTAATGTTATTTTAGCTACGGTTTACTAACGCGGTAGGTATAGTCGAATAGCTTGCTTAATAAAGAGCATCAGGTACATTTCTGAACTCGCAGCTGTGAATGGCATTTTGAACTGATAGCCTGCATGCTTTGCAGCATACAAAACTTTCAGTCCCTGTTGTTGCTTTTAGATGATCTGAAAATTCCAGCACGGTTGGCAGCCCTACGGGTCAGCCATAGGGCTGTCGACAACGCAACTTGTGGATTAAGGTACTTACCTATTTTTATCTCTGAAAGGACTGATTATTAAATTGACGCAGCAAATGCAGTCAAGTCCATAATAATAAGCGTCCTTCTAGCAGACTTCAAGCCTTCCTTTAGAACATGACTAGAATCCTGAAACCTACATGAATATTGTACTAATATAAAGATATCGGCTTCACTCACTTGGTATTATGTCAGTTTAAGTCCGACGACGTTTCAGTGCGCGACGCGATCTCCAAGAATGAACACTCCCTGAAGAAAAACGTCTTACACGTTCGAAACGTCGCGTCGTCGGACTTAAGCCTACATAATACCAAGTGAGTGAAGCCGGTATCTTTATATTAGTATAATGTGTGATACTCACGATAGTTTTCAAACTCTACATGAATATGGTTAGTAGTTTTTGATATTAGTCATTATCGTAGTGCGGGTGAATTTGTTTTGTACAATGTTGCTCTTCTGATATGAAATCTAATTTTTAATCCTTTATCACACACCCGGAAGCATGTTACATACACATGCTTCCGGGTGTTACATACATTATTATGACAAAGTAGAGGAAACTTTGTAATGGGAAACAAGATGCACTACACAAGAGTGCGGGTGAATTTGTTTTGTACAATGTTGCTCTTCTGATATGAAATCTAATTTTTAATCCTTTATCACACACCCGGAAGCATGTTACATACACATGCTTCCGGGTGTTACATACGTTATTATGACAAAGTAGAGGAAACTTTGTAATGGGAAACAAGATGCACTACACAAGTTGGGATTATGTTCCAAACTAAATTATAAAGTGATCAAGTATCAAGATGAACAATGTGTTCGGTCAAGGAAGATATTGTTGTTGTAGTTGACGTTTAGTTTGTTGATGTATAAGCTTTAATGGATATAATGGATACAGGATTTGAAATTATCAGCCCTAATAATAGATGAAGGACTATAGGACATTATAATAGAGTTTTTATTTATATTACTAATATTTTAGTAGTGTTTGGACACTATCTAACCTAATGATAGTGATGTTGTGGTTGAAGATGTTATCATACTAGATCTAGAAAGAAGACCGACTCTTAAGGACAGCGGTATAGGTTTTCCATAACAGGTTTTAAATCTTGCAGTGGGTACCAGAAAGTGGTAGGGACCAACAATGTTTGGATCATGACGTTACCTTCACCAGGAACTCGAGGCAGAAGTTCGATTCGAGCCAGCAAACTTCTAAATGCCTTATAACATCTAGGCTACCATCGCTTCAGGACTAACTGTATAGTTTTCCTATAAATTCTAATTCTTGTGTGAATCACACTGCACTCCATCGTTTTACATATTTCTGCATACACCATACACGCTTCATATTAATATCTCTATTGATAATATTGACGTAGTGACGCTCGTGTCGCTTGGACGTGCAGCGCTGCTCTTTATGCGTGTGCGCTTCTAATCAGTTTAGTGGTTTGTCAACGGCTAAGGCCGAGTCAAACGAGACCGGGCGATTTATTGCGTGAGAAAGGATTCTATTCTTTTTGTGAATGAGTCAGTGGAGGAAATAAGAGAAGACAGTGTGGAAGAAACTTCTTCTTCTCAGTCGTTTCGCTCTTGCCAGAGCGGTCGTGGTCGTCATGTAGTTGTGGTGGAGGCAGATATAATGCGCCTTACGATGTAGACATGTTGTCTTTCTGCTATATTTGATGATGTGTAAGCCTCGCTTTGGCACGCTAAAGCACATTAAAAAAATACGACACACTACAATTTACGGCGAAAACAAGCAGAATTCAACGTTGGCGATGTAGTTTTCAAGCGCACAGTTATTTTAAGCGATAAAGATAAATATTTCAGCAATAAGTTGGCGCCAAAATTCATTAAATGTCGGATTAAAGAGAAACGGGGTCCTTTAGTTTACGTCCTCGAAGACATGAACGGGCGTGATCTAGGGGTTTGGCATATCAAGGACCTAAAACTAGTAGGTTCTCAAAAAACATAATAATTTTCGTAATATTAATAAAAATCGTATTAACGTTACCTGCCCTGATTTCATTGTTTTTTCAAATGACAATTCTTACAAAGTTAACATTCACCGTCACAAGCTTTTTAGAATGGGTTTTTCTTCGTAAAATCCGTTCGTGTAGGGAGGGGGGTGATGTAACGTAGCGTTACATAACATAATAAAACTTATAAATAAACACTTTAAAAAAAAGTAAACAGACAAAAAGACAGGTAAAAAATAATGTATTATTCTAGAACGGCCGTCCGCTAATCTTTGCCTTGCGAGCTCTCGGTCGGTTGCGGAGCGAGAGGGGACACGATCAGCTGTCAAATCAGTTCCCGCGCCAGTCCGTCTCTATTATATTCTCTTTGCAGTCCGCTGACGCATTGCTTAGACCACGGGCATATCGCTTTACGCAAAATAAACCGTTACGTTTTACTTAACGTAACATCATCAAAACTACTTTTCACTTTCTATTCTTAACTAGGATTGTGTTGTGATATCTGATAGTGTTCCCGAACTGGGTAAGTTGTGCACATAGTACTTATTTAGACGCTGGTGTAGCTAGGAATCATTATACCTAGGTAGGTACTCATCCGCTGCAGTTTGAATTTGATGGAAACGGTTTCATTGTACATTGTATCTCTAATCGTTTGTTAATTTTATAGCTCATCGATATGTACCTAGATACCTAGGTAGATACTTGTAGTTATAGACTGAATAGCCTAGCAATCATTTATTTATAACCGTTTCTGCTAACTTTGTATAGTTACTGCCTTGAACTCCTTCGCCTAGCAATTACTATCTTGTAGGCTGGTTTGCTTCACGAACCTAGGATTCTACCGTGTACTACGGGCCTAAGCAGTACTCTAATGCGGGTTCGTGTTTCAGGATTAACGACCGGAGTAAGACTTCCTTGACAAACAAATTCTAAGTCCAACAAGACTGTGGCGCGCTCGCGGAGCTGGTCTGGCGTCGTACCCTAGACACCGCCCCCTGGATCGCAGTTCATCCTAACGCCAAGACACAGGAGGATACCAGGAGAGTGGGGTAGACCGCCATTAAGCTGTTTGCGCGATCGACTTAGGCCAACCTTACGACCCGCTGTTTGTTAAAATTTATTTATGCATAAATTTTCAATTGACAGCTAACATTGGTGTTATTTTCTCGTCCTTATATTACTTATGTTCCCGCTCTGAAGCGTGACAACATTACCCCAATTGGTCTAATAAAACTGATACCAGGGGTACGCAGATCCTAGACTCATTAGTAGACCATGATTTTGTAACTCTAAATAATGGCTGTCCTACGCGCGTAAAATTAGTTAATGATTTTTTACAACAGTCTGCACCCGATATCACATTGGTGTCCTGTGATATTGCATTTAAGTTCAATTGGAATGTTACGAACGAGTGTTTAGGTAATGACCACAATGATTAAACTTTTGACGGCTATAAATCATTCTCCCATTGTTCATAAAATCGTAATTTCAAAAAGAGAACTGGGTGAAGTACTACCAAGTAATAGAGAAGGAGTGCACTCAATTTGTCATTTCAAATAACCAAATAGCAATTTTATCAACTTGTTGTATAAAGCTTCCATATCTTAAAATCTGCCTAAACCCGAAGGCTGAATTTTTTCCTAAGCCATATTGGGTTCCTGAGCTGTCTAAAGCTGTTGCTGAGAGACGATTAGCACTTACAATTTTAATACAGAATCTCACACCTGATAATTTGAATGAATTGTAGGAATAAACTCGTGAATCACAGAAACTTATCAGAAATGCTAGAAGTAAAGGATGGTGGGAATCATGTCATTATAAATAACCGTATAGAGTGGTACCTTGAACATAATAAAATATTTTCTGACGAAACTAAAGGGTTTAGAAAATCGCGTTCCAGTCTAGACAATTTAACAGATTTAGTTACAAGTATTCAAATCGGATTGACTAAAAATATGCCTACAGTAGGATGTTTCTTAGATCTCGAAAAGCATATAATAATGTAGACATGTATTATACTTTATCAAAACCATAGCAATTAAATGTTGGTGCAAAATTTTGTAAATATCTCTGGGCCTCATTAAGTCAAAGATGTTTGATGAATGAAGAACTGGACTATAAGATAACCAGATGTACTGGACGTGGGTTAGGACAAGGAGATCCAACTTTTTCGATATTATTTAACATAGCAACAGTCAATGTATGCAAATCTATTACTTCTTTAGCACATTTCAGTATATCTCAGTATGCAGACGATTTCATAATTTTCGTTACTTTAAAAAATTGCACAGAAGCGCAAAATCAAATGGCGCTTGATATTTCAAGTGGTATTTTTCAACCCATTAATTTAGAAATATCCCCTTTAAAAAGTAAAGTATGCGTATTCTCTAAGGGGTTTCCAACACATAATATAAATCTTCAAATCAAAGATGTTAACTTATAACTAGTACATAATGTTAAGTATCTTGGGATGTGGTTGGATCGATTCCTACGGTGGAATAAACACATTAATGTAACCTTAAATATATTTAAAAATTTATGAAATTTTTAAATATATTTAAGGTATTATCTGGCTCAGGCTGGGTGGGTGTCCACCCAAAACACTTACGTAGGCTTTATATTAGTATTATAAGAAGTCGGGTAGATTATGCTAGCTTTTTATATGACAACTGCTGTAAGACAATTTTTTTTAAGTTAGAAAAAATCCAAAATCAAGCCATGAGAACAAACTGAGGTTACATAAAAGCACCCCTATTCACGTAATGGAAAGTGATCTTAATATATGTCCATTACATTTAAGAAGACGTTATTATACCTAGCAGGGAAGTTCTGGTTAAAAAATAAATCTATTCCAAATAACTCGTCTAAGTACTAATCTTATTTCTTATCTGAGCGATATCTTTCAGATTAGGTACTGGAACAATAAGAAAAATCTGTGCTTACTATAGTCTATGAAAAACTCAACTCAATTTCCATTTATTCAAATTTACAGTTAGGTATGTTTTCTTTGCACAGTGGATGACTAGTTTAATCGTTTCAGATTTTATAAGGCCCAATATAAATTGAGTCTTGAACCCCTAACGCCAATATCATTCGGTGAGTTTGAACCACTGCAATGCATTATTTACTTAAACGAACGCTACCCGACTTACCATAAGATTTTTACATATGGCTCGAAAGATAATTTCGGAACGGGGGTTCCTATTTGTGATTTTCAGGCAAATATTTGGTTGAAGTTAAAGATAATATTAACTAATAAGATAATGTTAACCTTTGTATTATGGAAGCTGAACTTGTAGCAATCTATGAAGCTTTATCCTATATAAGCTCAATGAATTATAATAATGTTGTTATCTTATCGGATTCAAAGAGTTCGCTTCAACACCTCGCTCGGTGTATTTTGGTTTTCCGAGGCTTACCTACGTTATATTAAAGCTTCTAGTTACGTTACAGACTGATTCCAGGATAACATATTTACAATGGATACCCTCCCACATTGGCATTGATGGAAATGAAAGTGCTGGTATATTAGCCAAGCAAGCAATTTCTGATGGTATTGATTGTGGACATACCCACTCTTTCCAAAATTACATACACTTATTGAAAAAAAAATGTTACGATCTCGATATATTGTAACCGCGTTAAGACTCAGATCTGGACATATTCCATGCAATAAATTTTCATATTTGATGCGAAAAACTACTTCCCTAGCTGTTTGACTTGTGATGTTATTGATGACGTGTTCCATATTTTGATGGAATGTGTCCAGAACTCAGCAGAAAGGACTAATTCTAGTTTGAATTCATCGTAAGTTGGCAGCTGTAATAGTGTACTATCAGACCTGTTATCTGAAGATGCCATACACTTTATTAATTAGTAAGTTAGAGAACAATCAGTTATTAGTTTATCATTATTTTGTTGTAATAACCAGGGCGGCATAATCGCATCATAAACAAACCCTTTATTAAAAAAATTAAAAAAAATGATGAAACGAAAGTAATAAACCAAAAAAAAAGTATTAATATATAAGCGCGTACGTATCACGCAAAAATTTGTCTATTCCAGCAGTAGTCAGGTCTTTTGGTCGATTTTAACATCACCTTGTTTATATTTTCATTTTTATAATCGAGGTGAAATGCGAAAATTTACGAGCGAGTGAGAATATGAGTGAGTCTGTGTGTGAGGGTGTGTGTTGAGGGTGTGTGTTGAGGGTGTGTGTGTGTGTATGTGTGTGTGTGTGTGTGTGTGTGTGTGTGTGTGTGTGTGTTTGTGTATGTAAATTCTTCGGCTTTGTACAAAGGTTTGAATGGAGTTATACTAGAACAAGGTTTTTTATCCAGAAATAGCATGATTATCAACCTGAGCACTCGCAATAGTTATAATTTACGCGAACAAAGTCATGGGAAGAAACTAAGCTCACTATCATTATGTTAAATAAGTATCTATGAATTGATGTATGGGTGTTTCTTACATCCATACATTAAACATTTCAAAAAAATTCTTCGTTCGGTTAGCTAGTGCTGTCAAAGCTGTTCAATAGATGTCGCTCCGTCCAAGCAAGACGGTTAAAATAAGATAGAGAATTAAAATTCTATGCTCGGACCTCGAGCCTCGGTGGCCTCGGATGGTCATGGCATCTGACACGGATAGTCGGAAGACGCGGGTTCGAATCCCGTCCGAGGATGTGAATTTTTCTCTCTATAGATTTCAATGTTTGGGATCGCTAAGCAGGCGTTAGTGCTTTAAAAAAAGTAATACTATAAATGTTCCGTACCGTTCCTCAATTACGTAAAAAGTATAATGGAATTGAATGAATTTTTTTAAGTAGCTTGATTGTCACATATACTTTTCATCATCATAATCATCATTGACTGGATTATCACATATGATTATTTTCGTCATCATTGGCACCATCATCGTCCATCACCACTTTACACTTCGTGGCGCAGCTAGCATTATATAAACATTAGTATTGCTTAAGGGAACCACGGTTAGAGAAAATGTATTTAAACTAAGTTGGCTTTCAACTGAGTTGGAACAATATTTCATCTTGCCGTGCAGAATGTTCAAAATAAATGTTTGTAGACGTTAACGAAACCGAAGCATAAACTATTAACAATACGTTTTTATTTGCACTAGTAAAATTAAACGAAAAAAATTTCGCAAGCTCAAAACCGTCTACCTACAAAAGAAAAGGTTATTGTCTCGTCCCCATTTTAAAAAAGTTGTGAAACATATCTTCAGTGGTCGCTTCTGTGCTGATTTGATGGTCAACAGAGCGTTTGGTTTGTGAGTATTCCGATATCTGAATCTTACCAATATGTGACCGAATCGCCGACACAACTCTCGTCTATAATACCATACGAATATCTAAGGAGGCTATATACGGTTTTTATGAAACTGCTTAACCGTTTTATCACTTAGCGCTTTTTAAGCACTGCACGGCTGGAATCATTTTCATGCTCTTCATACTATTTGTATATCCAATTAATTTTAATTACCTCAATTCGTATAGAAATCCTTGAATACATTTAATTACTCTATCTAATCAAAGACGCTATACTAATTCGAGCTACATGGTAGACATAACTTGATTGGCCAGCTACAAATTAATTGGTTCAGATCTGTACCGTTCAGTCACACGATAATATTGCACAAGTAATTATAGTAACCTCAGACTAGGAACCGCAGGGTGATATATGAGATATATCATACTAACGACAAAGATATAAAATTTAAAATATTGTGTATTTATTTTTGAATTGACTGTACATTGACTTCAATTCTATGATTAATAAATAAATTACTATTAAAAGGAAACTGCTTACTATTAAAAGAAAAGCACAATATAAACACGGAAAAGTCAAGCGAGTTTCATCGATACCAAAATCCACAATTTGACGTACTCATACTTCTAGGTTAATTTGAGGGTCAGTAGATGCTCTAAAATTTACTTTGACGAACTACTGGGTTAAACCGACGATCTTATTAAGGCGCGCTCGTACCCTGATTAAAGAAAAAGCAGAATTTTTAAACACCTAGTGTAACGAAACAGATCGATAGTATATTATGAAAAAAATACAAAGGTCAGAAAAGGAATAGGAAAAGAGTAATAACCGAATAGAATTCATAAATACAACTCTTTTTCAGCAGAAAAAAATCCTGAATAGGTCCACAAAAATAAACTTTCACGTCCAATCTCTCAGAATTTTTAGCGATAACCATATATTTTATTAGGTAATATTTAGCCAACGTATAGTACTAAAGTTATAACCAGCAGTTTTTTCAATTGTGTTAGAATATATAGAAAAATATAAAGAAAACGTACAAAATTAACGCATTTTCGCATTACATCGTCCAATCTAACAAGCGATTTTCAACCTTACGTAAAGCATCGTAAATTATTTTAAAATTGGGGTTGGACCGCGTTTAAAAACAGTTTTTTACTGTGAACAATTTTGCTATTTAATATGGATTTCTACCCCAGAGAATACACGTATTCCGCCTACCTTTTTCAAAATTTAATGCGTATTTACATAGAATTATTATTCAAAACTTGGTTTTAAATGCAGATAAATATGATTAATAAAATACATATAGGTACCTATGAAAAATATTACTGTGTTTCACTTTAAACTTACCTAACAAATTTTTTTACCAAAAAATGGAACCGACTACAACAATAAAAAGTGTGAAATAACATGTCAAATTCGGTACCATGCGCACAATGTTGTGTTATTTCACACACTTTTTAGTGTTGAAGTCGGTTCCATTTTTGTTAAAAACGTTTTTTCGCCTTTTTTGTGACCCTTGCTCCCGTAAGTAGCAAGGGTCGCGAATCATTCACCGTCAATTACGATATCATCAAGATAGGCGAAACACTTTCAGTTATTGGATTGTAACTCAAAACCGCTTGACCGAATTTGAATGATATTTTACCTCAGATCTATGCTTTACCAAACAAAAAAAAATTATCAAAATCGGACAACTCTGTAAAAAATCTTGCTTGATCATACAAAAATCGCGCATCGACTTGAGAACCTTGTCCTTTTTTGAAGTTGGTTGAAAACTGTGTTCTTGAAAACTGTGTTCCATCATGATTAGGTAATAAGTGACAATTTAGCTCTCGTAGCTTCACCGTTGATCACGCGGGCGAAGCTTGTGCGGGCTAGTGATCAATAAAGTTAATTGGTACGTGATACGAGTACATACATACCAAAAGTGAAGTACTAATAATCGTTCATAGCGATGTGGAGATACTTCGCCTGTACCGAAACTCAATGATAATAGTTTTATTTTTGTTTACGTTTTCAGCTGTCTACCATAAAAACAAAAGCAGGCAACGAAGAAAAAGGCAAAAGCGACAAACCAGTTTTATTATTAAACTTCTTACTACTTACGCGATTGTTATTCAATATCATTTTTCAAACACTTCATAGATTTAACCAAGCTTGTACACGTGAGGATTCCACATTTGATAAAGGTCTTTAACATAAAACTATGTTTATGTAACCGTAATTAACACAAGTAAATTAATTACATATTATCACGTAAGCTGCAGCCTAGCATCGACATACTTGCAAGCAAGCGGAACCACAAAGTGCAACATGGGGCGCCGACTCAGCACACGTGTCGAAGCCACCGAGGTACCATTACTAGGTACCTTAGTGGTCGAAGCCGTCACCGGACTAGCGGAGCAGCGTTTGCGTCATTTTTGATTCTCACATCGACCACAGTCGATAGCATAACTTAGTAATAATTAATTGATTAAATTATAATTCTATTTTATAATAAATAAGTTTTCGTTTTTTTTAAGACCTTCGGCTGCTGCTAACGTAATTCATTCTTATTTAATGTATAATAATACAATATACACTAATACTTTATATTATAATAAGCGCACTCCACGTTTTCACAAGCGCAGTGATGGATGGTGATGATGATGAAAAGTATAATATGTCCTTTCCCGGGATATAATATATCCCCTTGCCAAATTTTATTACAATGCGATCAGCCGCTTTGGCGTGATAAGGTAATAAAAATACAAACAGACATAGTGACAAAGTTGACAACGTATTTAATACTAGTAATAGTAACTTGCGAGCGTGTGCTCACGAGACTATGTAGTCTTACTAGCGGTAATTTTTCGCAGTAATTCACAACTTATAATTTTAGAAATCACATTTCCAATTATGCTCATATTCGAAATTCCTGTTTAGAGTCAGGTACCTAATGTGTGTACCAAATTTTATCAAAATCGGTCGGTAAATAGCACTGCACCAAAATTTTTAGGAAAAGTTTTTTCATCGTTTGTATCCCCCTTAGTTATAGCTATAGTTTATTTTTATTTTTTTTCGACGAAAAAAATAATTAAATATTAGGAGTTATAGAAGAGATGCATACCAAATTCCGTCAAGATTAGTACAGGAAGACCAATGAAAAACTCCACAAGCATACGGACAGATGAACGTCAATTTGACCAGGTAAAGCAGAGACGCTACGCTCGCTCGGTCATTTAGTGTAATTTTTTTCACTTTAATTAGCGTGTGCATTTTCAACTGATATCCAGACACATGTAAAACGATGCTATCATCTATATGATCTGACCTGTATCAGATATACTCGTAGTAATGGCTGGTTATCAATCTAAGAGTCGGCTGTAGCTAACGAGTTTAATATCAACCTAGGCGCTTCAGCTTCCGGTGACTAATCCATCGTGGGAAAATCCGCAGCGTGGATGGATATACACAGGTGGACATTTTCTAGTGCCACAGAGATAGATAAAGTAAAGATAAAGATTTATTTATTTGAAAAACATGTGTGTTGTCGAAAAGTTTAATTAGTTGAAAAACAGGGATGTGCATGTAGATCTTAAATTTAAATAATTTCATCAATTCTTGAATTTAAACATGTTTTGCCTGTGTAGGCGTACAAATGAACATAGTGAGATCACTTGCAAATAATATAAAAACAAAAAGTGAAATATTTATATAAAATCAGAAATCAAACTACAATTAAATATGCGTGATTGTCAAAGAAATAATAACTAAACTTATTGTACTTCAAATTGCTTGTCATCTAATAAAACATTATACTATAATAACATTTAGTCATTAATATGTTCTTAATTTTAACTTTCGGCTTAAGTTACTATTATAATAAGTAAAAGGATTCGTTTACTGCACGTGGTCCGATCGCGGAGTTGTACTGGTCGATAAATCCTACATGTGAGCCAGCTGAGAACTTTGAGTGACACTCTAAGACCTAGAGTGTAGTGTCACTCAAATATAATAATGGGTATACACATTTTATAGTGCCACAGATTTGTCTGCCTAGCAGAAAACTACAAATGTGCTGAACAAGCCCATAATGGCTTTTTCTTTTAATTTATTTTGTTATGTACGAGTATGACATACAAGTTATTTATTTATAAGCTAGACCTTGTAAACTGCGTTAAGGTTAATCTCAGTTCTAGGTCATCTAATAACAACAAACTTAATCAATTTGTTAACAAAGTAAAACAATTGTCAAATTTAAATATACATCATAAATATTAGGTCCATAAAATAGGTCACTCAAACTTCTCAGTCACCTAGGCCTTTATTAATAAACGTTGCGTAAACATATATTAGGCGTAACATGCTTTGTCTTGCTTTCACGCGTGACATTTACTTCAAGCGAAAAATTGACAGATAGATGTTTTAACTACTCCGGGTGTAAGCCAAGTTTATTAAGGTCATTGTAACCCCAAGTTGGGCTCCAGTATTCCGTAGCACATTGATATGAAAATGCCATAAATATGCATATGACAAGTATAAAGTGCCCACAATAAGTGTTAAGTATTTATCTACTCTCACTTCCATACTGACAAATATACCATCTATATATCAATATGCAAAGAATTGTTTGCTATAATTAATCATGACCCAAAAACTATTCCACTTACTTACACAATTTTATATCGTTACAACATGTTAGACATTCAACTAAAAATCAGTCAGTTAATAACAATGCAACCATGCAAATGCAACCATGCAATCAAGCAAATAGCCGTCGCTTGTCATCTTGCATAATCCCTCAATAAGACAAACAAAGCCTCGGCGCGTCAACATTGATTTCCGTGCTGCTATTTACAAGACGATGAAGCTCTTGTACCTATAACAATACAATTGTCCGTCTGCAGGCTACAGTCTGCGTTATTACATTTAGGTACCTCCTACTCATGATGCCAGACAGTGAATGATTTTCCTACGAATCAGCTACTTGACTAGAATGTTGACCATGAATGTAGATGCTATGTACGCTACGTAACAATTTTTCTCGCCTTTAGTCACATTGTTTTTTTCCAAACATCATATCAGTTCTATTAAATTGTAAAAAGAAAACAAGAAACATTCGATTCTGTCTGAACTTTTCAGTTGTAAACAGTTACGACCCTACTTATAAACACTGCTTAAATTTTAAAAAACGTCATTTAGTACGGCGCAGAACAGTTTTGCTGTGCGCACTAGTAGATAATGTCTTTTAAATTTAGTCAGAGTGTATAAGTGAGGATTTCAGTTCAATCAAATCACTATGAATTATTTAACCAAAAAATGGAACCGCTGTTAACACCAAAAAGTGTGAAATAACTTATTGAAGTCGATACCATGATAGTTCAAAAGTATCTATTAACACACATATTGAGTGCACACAATTTTTGGTGTTAAGATAGGTTCTGTTTATAATTAAAAAAAATATTTTCGCCCTTATCGGCATTGATTGTCATTCACCGTCAATAACGGTATCATCGAGAGAGCGAAACACTTTTCAGTTATTGGATTGGACCTCAAAAACCGTTAGTCCGAATTTGATGAAATTTAAATGGAACCACTTTGGAACTATGCTCTACCAAACAATTCTCCCAAAAGTTTTTTTGAGAATATTTCCACAAATGGGGGATAAATCGTTAAACATAAACTAAAAATATAAAAGTGGAATAGCAAGTTTTTTAAGTTATGTAGTGGGTGTATTTATGTGCCTAATTATGCTTTTTGACAATAGTGCTGGTAGTAACAACGACTTTTCGGTATTTTCATCAGCTAGCATTAACATGCATAGTAAGCTTACTCATTGCCATAACATATTAATGCTATAACACATTTCATATAAATCAGAAAATTGGTATTTTAGCATAAAATAAAACTGTTACTATTGTTTATATCCTGAACCCCTGCCCTGAGTACGAAAAACATTAAGCTTGGTTTATAACAGACTTTCAAAAATCAAGATTCTTGCATTGTCAGAGTTCATGTAACTTTTTTCTTGAATGGGCTACAGTATAGTCATAGAAGTTAAATCGTGTTTTTAATTAAGAAAAATATCGTAAAAAATTTACTACGAAACATAAAAAATAGCGTTTACATGTGACTAAACGACCATAAAAAATAATATAGCATGTACATGTATACTGTATACTGTATTTCTAAATGTGAATTAAAATTTAAAAAAAAATAACTAGAATCTAAACTATATTAGTTAAATAAATTAGAGTATTTAATTTATATATATATATATATATATATATATATATATATAAATTAAATACTCTACTTAGCTCTACTTACCTAAAATGGATCAGTATTCTGAACAATATTATATAAATGGGTAAGGAAAACCAGTCAAGGTTTGTTACTGTGTCGATCAGTATATGATGTTTGAGTGGCTTGAAATAGAGATCAAGACAGCGTAATAACAGTGAAATGGCGAGCTGGTAATTGAAGCGCTATGGATTTGATAAAGGTAGAGAGGCAGTACTCGTGCCTCCGTACTCAACCAGCCGGGCTAGAACTCTACATGTACATGTTCTCGAATGTGCAAATCGATGATGTACAGTCGAACTCACAGCGAGATACGAGTACGTAGGCAGCCGAGCTGTCCTTTGTTAACATCAGTATAGTCAAAAGCGAATACAATTGCGTGAAATTCAATCGTATTGTATCGAATAAAAGAACTGCATATCTGAACTGTTCATTGTCTATTCTATTTATATGTCTATTTAAAAATGCTAGAGGTAGCCCAAAGATCCGTTTTGAAAGTTGCTACTTGGTAACCTATTTTATTCCCCACTACATCACTGTATAAGTATTGTGACGTGCTTACCGTGCGCCAAATTTTTATATATAGTACAATTTTGAAACAACACAGTTTTTTTTGATTATGAGCCTACACATTTAACAAAAAGAAGAAAATACTTGATGTGCAATCAACCTCATCATCTTAGTATCCGTTTTGCAAAGAGGTTTTATTTGTTTTTAGGGCCTTATTTATACAATAAGCTTAATAAAATGTTGAACATGTATCCGTTGGTTAAATCAGATGTCAAAATTGTAGTGACTAAATGGCTAAAAACGTTATCTTATGACGATACTGAAGAACTTCTTAAAGTAATCACCTAAATAGTTTACTTGGGAAGTAAAACACATACATACATACGCATACAGTCACTCACACACACCTACACACACATAAACACACACAAACACTATCATCATCTTTATATGTACCTAAGATTAATTCTAAATTCTTAAGATTAGTATTGTACCAAAATGGCTAGCAGTAGTCCAACGCTGGGGAAAGAGCGCTGTATGCTGAAACACGGGTGATGAACCTAGTTCAGCAGCAGATACTCATGCACAAATTTGCTCATGTTTACTAGCCTCATTATAATGTAAGAAATAACATTGTACAATTGTTTGAATAAAGGTTTTATTATTATTCCTTTTATTTGACATATTTCACGGGTTTCACCCGGTCCTTTACATAGGCATAAGTGGGGCTGTAGCCAACACTTAGAGGCCCGTTTGGTATAAAAATATAATGTAGTATAAAAACAGAAACATTTTGGATGGATGGTTACATGGTATATCTATTACAAAAATGGGTAAAATGGGCATGGCTATTGATATGTACTTATTAGTGGTACGGAAGATAGTGGGCTATGGACGAGACTACGGCACCTGCCAATTTCAGTCTCATCTTAAAATATTTAGGCAGGTGGTGACTTGCCACCCACTAAACCCATAAGAGCCACCATCAATGGTGACAAAAGGGGCAACGTTGGTGTGGATATCTGAAGGGTGTTGAGAGGTGTGCTGCGGTTTCACTAGAGCGCTACTACCGGCGTTATGCCCTTTAACACTTCCACCCTTGGAGCTTTTTGTTTCTTGCTCTTGCGTCACCACCCCCAGACGACCAATTAAGGCAAGCCGGGGCAAGTCATGGGTCTCATTTAGCCCCAGGGAGAATCAGGGTACGCGGTGTCGCCACTCACCGACGGCTCGCCACAAAGCCGCCCCTGCGGTATTATTATTATTATTAATACAGAATTCAGTTTTGTTTTGTCAAATTTTAGAGTACGCTATTATAGTAAGATTCTAAATGAGGTTGCATGTGTCGTGACAGAGAAGCTGCCAATACGTTATGTAGATGGCTCTCAGAGTCGGGATGATACTCAAGCAGTGACGGTCCTAGCAACAGAAGTAATAGGTGAAATCGCATTTTTTTCCACCTACGAAAAAGAGAACGGTGTTCATGTTTATCACATATTTGCACTATTTGCATATATTTTCAAATTCGAAGGCAATTTATGTTGGAAAAATTATTCAGTTCTAATTGAATTTAAAATAAATTCATTATTTTTCTTATAATATTATGATGACATTATCATATCTTATGAATAAACAGTAATTACTGATCAGTGGATTACTTTTAATTTCATGTTATTTATTTACCATATGAGAGAACAGGTAACGAGACTTGCCTATGAAAATATCTTCAAATATATACAAAAACAAATCATACATACAGAACATAATACTTGTGTAGGTACTTATTATATCCATGTAGGTGTATATATGGCTCAATGTGGAAACAAAGTTATATATCATTTATATTGCATTACCTATATTAAGACGGAAAACTTTTGACTCCTGTCACACTGTCATATACATATAAAAAACAATATATATTATATTATATACATACCTATGCACATATATCAAATACATATCCACATATACGAATAGTATGCGAATTCTGAAATGGAAATAGCAATGGCACAACTCCACAAGTAAATCAGCGTCCGACTATTGAAATTTAAACTTCATTAATGCGAATTCACTTAGTCAGCATGAGTGGACTGGATTTGATTACGGCTCACCCCACAGGGACGGCCGATTGTCGCAAAGTTGGCGTTGAATTGAATTAACCTGATAACGCGACTTACCTGGCATCTAAGCGAAGTGGTTCAAAATTAAAGGACCATATACTTAAAACATAACACTTGGGTTAGTATTTTAGGTCAATACATGTACTCCATTGTATTTATTGTAATATATTAGTATTGTTCAGATTGCCAGTACAATTATATCATGATATTACTGGATTTCACTTTCACTCGACTAGGTGTTTTAAATCTAAATTTGAAATGACTAGGTAGATATGACGTATAAACTTACAAAAATAATATGAAATATCTAATAAAAAATAAAAATATATCATAAACGTCAGTTTTATATGACAGCGTGTTTGTTTGTGTTGCGACATAAGTCATAAAAGTAATATTTATTTATGTGTATGGTGCTCAAGAGGAACCGCGCATTGTCATGCAAAGTCAGTCCGTATTTTGACACTGATTAGGTGCTTCGGATGCTCTGAGGTTTAGATGTCACCGGACGAAAACAAGTTGTAAAAAGTATAGGGCCTTAGTTATTTTACTGGGATAGTTACTGCTTACTGCGTTTAAGGGTCTCTATAAGCTCCCCTACATTGCGCGTACGAATAGATTAACTGCTGTGACACAGTGTTATTTATAGAAAAGTGTCTTCGTATCCATTCGCTACGTTTAATTTAGATACTGTAATTTATAATTAATATATTTAATAAAAATAATTTATATATTTAATTTATTAACTAAGATGTTCTCATTACGCCTTTTCGTACCCGAAGCAGTCCGCAGAACTGCTGATATATTTCTACGTTATAATATACGTGGTCTCATTTCACTAGAACTATTTCATGCATAGAGGTTGAACCTGCAGTCATTGTATTCCTTAGTCAATTTCTATGAGTCAATCCATGTGAGAGTAGTTACACTATAATGTCTACTGTCCCATATAAGCTTTAACGTTAAACCTAGATTACGCCACCCTCACTTATTAATATTTGCTTTACAAGTTTATAGCAATAATACGTCATACTACAACCCCACAGTCCGAATGTGTCGCTAATACAACGATATTAAAAAAAATCACAATATTAATATAGATATCTTTCATTGTAATATTTATAAGTTTAAAAAGGATATTTTGGCCATTCTCTCTACCGAGATCAAGTCGCCATCCGAGGTGACTTGATACGTTATATCATATTATAATATCTGATGGCGATTATCAGTATTTATCTAAAAAATTTGTATTAACTGTTTTGTTAATTATGTTTATCTTAACTGTTTTATATAGTCATGCTGTGTACACATATTTAAGGAACATTGTTCAGCACAATACTTTGTAATTTTATAATTGTAAATTTAGTGACAATGTTCTGTTTTGTGTGCCTAAATAAATATAATAAAATAAGCCATAAGCATCAAAGCCATATTTACTTGACTTGCGTTTGGTTATTATGATGGGCGAATGTTGGCGATATGTTTATTTTGTAAAAATTACATTACCTAGAAGTTGTGTCATTTTGTTATACTAAAGTTAAACCGAGCCTTTATAATTATTACTCCATTTCTATAAAGATACAACGACACCCCTATAATCAGAATTAAATAGACGGAGGCAACGAGGCGTACTCTCGATAGAATGAAAAGTGTTCGTCTTTGAAGTCGGGTGTAGACAATCTCTTGTCCTGTGGGTGGTATGGCGAGAGCGGCGCGGTCGTTGTCAACTAGATAGTCTGATAAGTCAACAAGATAACAAGAATCAGTCAACTGGAAATAAGGTATGGAAATACTCAGAGACGTAGAGTTTATGACACTGAAGTATTGAGGCGACACTTGCACTCTGGAAAGTCTTTATGAGTAGGCATATATGGGAAAAGCCTACCTAAAGTAACGTGTCATGGTACCTTTTGAGAATATAAAGAATACAAATTATGTAAATTTATATTATTACATATTTTCAGACTGGATACGAACCTTCCATGTTTTCTCACTCCCAAACAACGAATATATCGACCAACGACCATGCAAAATTATTTTAACCAATGTACTTCTGAAACACTGTAGGTATATTATATGCTACGCGAGCTAAGCCAAGGACGTTTCAGTTATTATTTTATATTTGAATTTTTAATTGCGAAATTGTGGCTATAATTTACCTTCTATAACTAAACTTCCATAACTAAATTATATATAAGGTATATCAATTGTCTATAAAAGCAGACGGGATAATATAAGTACAAAAACATATTTTTCATGTGCCTTGTAACTAGCCGAAGCTTAAAACAATAGATACTTGTTATTAAATGTTATCATTTCATGTCTTTCTCAAATGTATGTAAAGTTTTGTTTTTGTACTAATATTTATCATATTATTATTATGCCTTGAAGCAGCAGTATTCGTCTACTATTTAAAAGCTTAAACTACCTTCACTTTAAACACTCGATGGCTAGTTTACTAGCTACAATGTTAGAGGTTAGTATTATATTTGAATGGGCCTGTACTACGGATTGCGTCCACCTACATCGTTAAAAGGCGCTTCGTTCAGCTGACACTAACGATGATCGATAGCTACGGGACTTCCCCTGTAATATCCGATTCTGGACCCTCTAAACATCCACCGACCATCATCCCTTGAACTACCACCAAGCACAAAACATAGTACCCACCAATCGGAGTTTGTGTAAACACTCTTAACTACAGTAGTGTTATCAAACATTCACGGACTACAACATAAATTTTGAATTGTTACGATAAATTCATAGAAACTCAGATTTTGTACGCGCTGGTGCATTCTACAGAATACACACAAATACAGTTTCATATAAACGAACCACGTAAGTTAGACTGCGCTCTATTAGAAAGTAATATAAATATGATGATCTAGTTGACTTTAAAGCCACCGCAATACAGTTCCTGACCACCAAAACTACTACCTAAACTATACCACAAGCTCCTCCATGTTGCTCAAGAGTAAGTAAGAATTGCGCTAACTGAACAACCGTGACTTACCAGAAGCTTCCCGATGACTTGCCTCTGGTGCAATAGTTTACGTTCAGTCAATTGCATGTTAATTATTGTTGCACTATTTAACAAGGCACTCTAGACTCTAGACATCTTGCGATACGAGCTTGAAGAGTATTCAATATCCTTTGGCCTTGCACGACCTTATTTAGTACGAGTACATTTACTGTTTTATAATATCATACACCACACCATTTTCGTTACCCTAGCAATAAATGATATAAAATATACAATTTTAAAGTCACCTCTATGACTAACATAAAAAAAAACTATAACTAACGTACTTTTAAGTTAACAATTGAAACTTTGAAAAATGCTAAAATAATTCTTCATCAAACAGCGTAAATTATTTAGCTAACTCTTACCACTTCGTTTTATAAATAGCCGTCAAAAAATGTGAAAAACATTATACTTGAATGATAACGTTTTTAAAGGCTGGTATACGTACCTTAATTCCATTATAGCGCACCCTTATTCCAATACCGTCACTATCATAAATAAGCAAATTTTACAGGAGTAATTTTAAGATTTATGGGAAATATTAACTGATATAGATAATGGTTATATGAACTATTCAAGAATTATTGTTTTTTATATAAATACTAACTAATAGTGCTAATTTTTTTTTTATTTTACCTAATTGATATTAATTAGATATAAATTATTTAAAAGTTTAGTGACACTTTACCATTAAATGTCATTTTGCACATATAAATGTATGAACTTTAAATAAAACGCATCACTTTATATACATTTTATCCGCTATTTTTCAGGTTTTTATTAGGTTGAGAAAATAAAACAAACATAATTAGACAAATAAAACTAATATTCTTAGTACAATTATTACAAATCTAGCCATACAGTTAGGAAACTATTTATATCTACATAATTCATCAAAGGTCAGTGGCCATCATGCGGCCAGACACAATAGAAATTTCATTGTTATAATATAACGACTCTTTAAGGGTTAAAACAATTCAATAACAAGTAAAAACCAACTTTTTAATGTAGTAGTTTTTTATACTTACAAAGAAATAATATTAAGTTTTAAGATCAATAAAAAATCTGTAAATTAACATATTTAGGAAGATTGGTGTTCTGCCAGTAGTGTAACCTAATAAGTCTCAGTTACTAGTTGTTGCTTTCTTAAACACAAATGTATAGTTATGAAATGAATATAAGAATAATAATCCTAATCATAATTCAGTCTATAAAATATCAATATGTAATTTAAACAATACTATTATAAAAAAAGTTGGCATAAAAGCGTGAAATTATATTATTCAACTAGAAACTTTTTCTATTTTCCATTTTAGCCGTGTTTTTCTGCCTCAACAATATCAGTACCTATGTGTTGTTTTTTTCGATTAACTTTCTACTTGGTATAATTAAAAAAAAATGCTTGCAAATTCGTATTTTATTTTGCTATAAAATGAAATCCGTGTTTTGAATTGCAACTGTTGTTTAACCTCTTATATTGTTATCTAGGATGAACTACGACCATACTCTTGGCAATGAAATCGCGTTGTCTCGTCAAAGACGCCATACCCCAATAATCATCAAATATCTTTTGGCGCTCTTCTTCCTTTATGTTTGCGAAACAGTCCAAACAGCACTTTGTGCCACATGGAGACTTCATTTGCTTAGCTAGCACCACTCGTCTATTTTAGGAAAATTAGCCTTTAGTTTTAGAAATTATAACGCTCTGACGTCGTTTCCTTAGTGGTGCAGATACGACATTAGGTTCTTGGTAATCAGTAATATCAGTGTCCGAAGATTTCTCTACTGCTCTAGACATTCTAGGCTCAGTTAGGATCATTGTCTTCTGGAGAAGAATCACCGGTGATGCTGTGCCTGATAAAGAAGACGATTGACTACGGCTTCGACAAATTAGTGCTTCACAAGGATATTTTCAACAATTCCCAAATTCCTAGTGCGTGTTATAATGGGTGATTCAATAATCGAGTTTGAAATCCCTGACTTTGATGATGATGATCCATGGCTAAGTAACGATGTATTGGCAATGCAATGAAGATGCTATAGTGAAGAGCTTGAACTGAATGTAGAAGAACTTAAGCTCGAAGAGCTTGAGCTACTCGAGGATGAGGATCGACGACTCGTACTAGCTAACCTCGCTCGTTACTCGACAACGACTTGCAATGGTATGAGCCGAGGAAGAGCTACTTCTCGAAATAATAAAATTTGTATGGTTTTAGTAACTTGCATGTTCTTTTTATTTGTTATTTAGTGCAAGTTTAAAAATTGTATCTCCTTATGATATTGCTACTAACTAAAATACTCTGCATTTTTTATAAATACAGAGTAATCATTTACCAATAACGACACCTTTCATATAAAACTTAATTCTTTTTTGTTCTAAATGTGACGCATATTAATAATACAACATTGCATTAGTTTTAGAAATATTGTTTACACTCGGATACACTTTAAATCAGAAAAAAATATTGCAATTGATGGAAAAGTGTCACTAAACAAATAGTGTCCGTTTACAATATTGATATAATAAAAACATTCACGCATCGTTCGCTAAAAAATAGCTCTAAACACAAAATGACGTTTTGACTATTAAATAAAACAATAACTTACCAAAACAATGAATTAGAAAGCTGACATTAAACATAAAATGACGGTTTTGCACTCAAAATAATGTAATATTGTCGACGACGAGATGTACTCTTTGGTTTAATGTCGTTGTAGGAATGAAGGAAAGGGGAGGTTTCGTTTAGTGTCGATCAGTTAATAGCGCTCTCTAGATCAATTAATAGAAATTAAAATATAAGAATCGGAGCAATATGAAAATTCAGTGGTCAGCAAATAGATGGGTTTAAAAACCAATTTTTGAAAAAAAACGTATATTGACAGTATTGGAATAAAGGTGCGATAGCTTGATCGCCATTAATTATTAATGTCTCTTTTTTTATTTTCATCCGATGTGGGAATATAACATGTACTTTGGAGCGTGAGCAATCAGAATCAGAGGAAGTTTGTGACAATGGTCAACATTGTCTCAAACTTCCTCTGACATTTTTATCACCTCACATAAAACTGCTCAATTGGCGATGCAATTCGCTTTTAAAAGCTATACTAGTTCTCCATGGCAAGGTAGACGCTCCAGATCTTAGTGATCAGTTGTGTCGACTTTATGTACCCAGCAACCTTTATGATAATATCTTTCGGCGAGGAAACATAAAAAGTTTGCAGTTCCAAATTGTAGGACAGTTGCTCACGCCGCGTCCCCGATACCGCCAACCCTTAAGCTGGGCATTGACGATCGGTTTTTCGGGTCAGTCCAGACGTAAAACTGTGGCGTCACTCCAAATGGTTAAGGCCAACTATCCGTTCCTCACTCTCTGGCGTCACTCCGGCTCTTCAGTTTTCGATCGGCCGGGCTATTAGGACTAGACATATTTGTGTGGGAAAAAAATGAATTCTGATTCCGAAGAAGAAACATTAATTCTTAATGCTGCTACTGTAAGCAAAAATAGGAAGCAATTCTAGAGCTTTTTGTCGCTGTTGTTTACTTTTATAATTTTTAACGGTACTTTCCACAAATATTCAGAATTTGTATATATACATAGCTATATATCTACAACAGCATGCTCAATCACCGCGGGCGCTGCGAGCGACTTGACGCCAATCGGAATGACGATCACGCACTCACGGGCAGTTTGGCGCGACGCGCCGGGATGGATTATGATAGTCCCAGAAAATTTTGAGGCGCGTAGTTGCTAAAATTTTTTTGAGTGATGATTCAACACTCACGATCAAACTTTGGATGGACGCCAGTTCAACTGACGCGAAAAACCGATCGTCAATGCCCAGCTTTAAAGCGCTCAATGCTATTGTAGACAACACTCGAGAGCTTGACGTCTTTAATGATGCCTTGAACGAGATCCTAGCTGAATGCTTGAAGCTCTGCGAAACGATGGTATAGGTATTATTATTTCTGACATTGTAATTTTAATTGATATTTATTTTGTATGTTGACATTTTGTAATGAGTATTAATTTAGTTTTTTTTGTGTAAGTGGTGTATGTAACCGTTCTAGTTGAAAAAAAATGCTGTATGTATCAATTTCAAACGACTGAATAAAAATAGTTGATCAAAGGCAGTGAGCCTTAAAAACCGCACTAGCTCAAGCGGGCACACTATACAAAGTAATATGATGCTACGCTGCAACAAAGCTTAGCAGGGTACAATAATGTTTTATTTAGAAGAACAATACACTCATGTCATGAGGCTTAAACTACTCGTGCGGTTCTATATCATTATGAAATACACATTATTAATTTGTACACAATTTTGTTTTGTTTATTAGTTTCGAAATCATTATCAGCGTTGAATTTCACAAAGGTGGAATAGTAAATTATTTTATTTAATTACCAGAATGTTATTCGTTCACTATATTAGAAAAGATACACAAATGATCTAGTAAAAACTAGTAACCTGTTGCTTTAATGACAAAACCTCCAGCCGGTACCATTAGGGATACAGATACCTTATTCTTGATGTAGAGTTCAAAAATATAAAAGTTTACGTGTAGAAGTGCTCGCAGCGGAGATTGACAAGGCGATCTTAACCGATAAACAAGTTAAGCAACGCTTGCTGCAGTCAGGAGTTGTTTGTATCAGGACAACAGTCATGAGGCTATCAAGAAGGCCTTCAGGTTGCCTGAAAACTTCGACGTGTGTTGGCCACAACAAATTCTAAATAAAATATTATTACACCTGACTTTTCAAAATTCCAAATTATTAAGAATATATTGGATTTTTGAATCGTATATTATTGCAGGTGGATAAAACTCACTAGCAGTAAAAATTGCTGTCTCCTTTTCGAGTAGCGCTGCAAGATCTACTTTGCTCGAAAAAGGTTGTGAACCACATTATAAGCATTTTTGAATGAACATTAGTATAATTTGACATACCAAAATGCATCGCTTTTCTTTTAAATGCATTTGATTAGGTATATTTCTTTAGATTTATATATATATATTTCTATGGGTATATTTTCCAAAGTTATGGTGTATAATAGCGACACTATCGGCTGGTCCCAAATGACAGGTGTTTGTTATTGGTAAATTAACGGGTTCATTTAAAGTTATTATATTTTAGTTAATTTAGTTTCGGAAGTGGCCGTCCAACATATAAAAAACACTCCGTATTTACCATAGTGGAAGCTGAATTTTTCAACCATATAAATTGTCTTTCAATTAACGTGCAATTATTACAGAACTCTTTTTTGTACATCAAAGCTTTCATAATTTTCTTGTAAAAACGTATGATTCCTAGAAGTTTTACATAACTGACACATTGTGCATTCAGTCATGCCTATTTTAATAACATATAAGTGACAGAAAATATTAATTGCATATTTTTGGTGCCCAAAACACCACGCGCTTTGTGCGAGTTTCTGAGAATTTTCGCACGTTATTTAATTTAAACGCTTCATTGTTTGATGATATTCGATTTATGTACAAAATGTATGATGATTGGTGGGTACTTTTCAACAATACACGTATTTACATTTGAATTTTCACAATGCTTTGGAAAAGGAAACACTTGGAATAGAGATTAATTTGTCGATGTAACTAAACTAATCAACTACTTAGGTTAAGCAACATTTGATGCATGAGCACATTAAATAATAAAGCGGGAACCATCCCGCTTTATTCTTTAATGCACATAGCAAGCAGAATAGATGGCCGATGGGGCCGGAAGGTTCTGGAATGGAGACCACGGACCGACAAGCGCAGCGTAGGTCGTCCACCGACACGGTGGACAGGCGACCTGATAATGGTCCTGATAGGACGACGTTGGATGCAGGCCACTTCCAACCGGTCCTTTTGGAAAATTATAGGGTAGGCCTATGTTCAGCAGTGGACGTCTTACGGCTGAGATGATGATTACCTTTTAAGTATCTCTTTTATTAATATTCATTGGAATTCAGATGCATTTTAGGAGTACATCGTTCGGTAAACAAGTTCAAGAAAGTAGTGCTTGATCTATAATAACCGTAATACGACTATAGCTTTATTTTAAGATAGGTCTAATAATATTTACTTTTTTTTTATTTTAGACATTTATTACAGACTATAACTTACTCGTAATATTAATTTCTCTCACTTGCTCAGATTCGTGTCACTAAAACAACAATAATTAAGCACCAAAATAAAGCCTTCAGCCTTCAGCATCTCACGTTTAGGGCAAACATTTCTTTAGTCAACTTCTTCTTTAAGTACCTATGATACTTTCATTTATTTTAAAGCATTCACGGATTTCGCCATTATAATTGAACGCGATCATTTCAACCTAAGCGCAGTTAAAGCGGTCGTTCAAGGCACTTCATCTTCTCATTGTCATTTTCAGGTAAATTATGTCATTGGCAAAAAGTTCTAGCCATAAGCATATTTTTTCCAAGCCCTTTATATTGCATTAGGCACAACACTCATTACCATGGGAACTTGATTTTGTTTATGAAAAATTATGTTTTATTGAACTCGATTAAGTGAAATCACCTAAGGTAATTGCCCAAAAGGGAAAGCATATATACCAGTTATTCCAATTATAGATAGAAAAGTTCTCATTCTCGGACGGGATTCGAACCCGCGTCTTTCGATAATCCGTGTCAGACGCCATGACCAAATTGACAAACCAAGGCTCGAGGTAACGATGGGAATGTCAAGCTGTTCAATAGATGTCGCTCCATCCCATACGACGGTTAAAATCTGATAGAGAGTTAAAATTCAATTATAATAGATCGTTTTCCACCCTCGGTGTGTAATGTACTATTCTGTGGCTTTTTATCCCATTGACTTCGCGGTTGGAGGCGCGGGCGGATAAGTGTAAAATAAAAGGCATCTACTGACATTATTTCAAGTTGTAGTCCAAATGGTTAAGGCTCTGCGTTGCTGAATCAGTCAGTCGGTCAGGGTACGAAATTTTGTAGATATAGATAGATTGATTGAGTGCAATTTAATAGATTGTAAATGTTGTAATTGTAAATTTTCATGCCGGATTTTTGTAGTTATTTCTCTAGTCTGTAGTCTTTTCTAGTTTGATTAAAACAAAGGTCACAACTATACTTCAAAATAAATGTACAGTATAATTATAACACTCATTTAAATTTCAATATCATTAATCAGCTGCTAAAATATATATTGTGGCATGCGATTTGTTAAAATATCATTTATCATGAACATAAATATACTCAATGAAACACATTACTAATATGCAGAAGGCCTGTTAAATTTTATATGCCAACCGCATGAGAATATATTGAAGTTTTATTTATCATTTTTTTGTGCACCTACTTAATAATTTCATAGTTACTTTTCAAGAATACAAAAAATATACTTATATTTGGTAAATATAACAATAGCAGCATTTAGTCTGTTTTTTATTGCAAAAAGTAGGCAGTAAGCAAGCGGCCTACCTGATAGAAAGTGGTAACCGTCGCCTATAGACGTTTGCATTGCAAACAAATCAAGGACGATACCAACGCACTGCCGATCTCTAAGAAATTTAATGACGCCCTTTTTAAACAACCCCATATCGTAGCGCAGGGGGAAAACCTCGGCGAGAAGCTTCATCCAGATTTTTGTGGTCTTTGGAATAAATGTTTTTGAGAACCGTTTCGCCATTAAGCTGGGTAGCTCAAGGTAATGGGGGTGAATATCCCGACGATGGCGAATGTTGAGGTGGTGAAAGGAAGGAGTTGGCATCAGATCCTCGAAACACTCGCCGTTGTACAGACGGTAGAATACGTAGAGAGATCGCAAAGTCTCTAAATCTATAAAGTCTATAAATATTTATAGAGCTGCATCGGGATTTCTGAAGGCAGACGTGCAACGTCTTAGGTCGTACCAAGTTAGACCTAAGGCTTCAATATATTATCCTAATTTTGAAGAAGAAATTACATTTGAAGTTGTTAAAATATTGTATGTTGTTATAAATATGTTTCAGGACTGACCATTGAATTTTGCACCCGTTTGGATCTTACTGCTTTTGTCGTTGAATTCTACAGCCGAAGCATATATCATAAGATTGAACTTGGCTCTATTCACATTTATGCTTTTGATGGGATATGAATTACTAAAATAAATAAGAGACTATGACGACGCTATTTTGACCCTACTCAAATACAAACATAGCCTCGCAATCTCTTAGTGGTAGAATATTAAAGTACTTTTCCTTGCAAAGCTTTTGGTATATAGTTAAGAGTCTAGAGAAGTTCTTTGATCTGTAGAGTCATTAAAATCGGTAAACGAAAACTTGAGTTTACTTGAGGTGAGATTGAGATGTTATTTTAAAAAAGGTTATGTCCTTATCTGTATAACAGATAAGGATTAGATATTACTACTACAGGGACGTGGGTCATTATTGCATTGGCACTTATAAATAAAAACCCGGCCAAGTACGAGTTGGACTCGCTCACGAAGGGTTCCGTATCATTAAATATAAATCTCCCATACAAATTTTTGTTTGCCGTTTTTATACGGTACGGGACCTTTAATGCACGAGGTCAATTCGCACTTTGCAGATATTTTAGTATTTGTTATTATTGCAGCAACAGAAATGCATAATAATGTCAACATTTAAATTTTCTATCTATCGCGGTTCATGAAATACAACCTAGTGACAGACGGGCATACAGACTGACGGACCACAGAGTCTTAGTAATAGGGTCCCATTCTAAACCTTAAAAGATGTTTATTATAAATATGTTATATTATACAAGATTAGACACGATTATGCGATGGTTTTATATACGGAAGGTTTATTTTAGGATAAATATAAATCCCACTATCCCACTAATATTATAAATGTGAAAGTCTGGATGGATGGATGCTGGGCCAATTTTGATGAAATTTGGTATGGATGTAGATGTGGCACTGGATTAAGACATATGACACGTTTCATCATCATCATCATCTATTATAACGCGGGTGAAAAAGCAGGACGAAACTAGTTAATATATGTATATACTCGTAATTAATCGCATAAATTAACAATTAAGTATAACGTCTTTGATAACTAGCGTGCTACATTAAAAGGGGTGGGCTAGAATCGATAACTTAAAATAACAATCAGGTACCGTGTAGTTCAGAAAATCTTAAAGATTATGAATTTCTCAAATTTCTTCTCAAAAGGGGAGATTTTTTACGCATCATACTTTTCAGGCTTTTGCAGTGTTTGTAATTTTACTTTGATAGGTGGTAAGTTAATTCTTATTTAAGGAACTGATCATACAAGTTATGCTCAACCCACGCGTACGACAATCACAGGATCTAGGCAAATTATTGCGAGACAAAAGTAGGTTAAATATGAATACTAAGGGAAGATAATGTTTTTTTGAATTTTACTCAAATTTGTTGTATTGTTTCACCCTGAAGCAGTAACAAACATACACTCCCTCGTTAACTTTTGCAATTATAATGAAGCTTATGTATGATTCTTTTTAATCAGCAAAAGATATAAATAGGTACATATTGTTGGAGACGAGAATATAAAAGGCGGTGCGCACAGCGGTCGTGCCTCTACTTCGACAAAGCTCCCCACCCCTCGTGGTCGAAGCGGCGAACTACTCCACTGACATAGCCAATCCTCACTTCCATCCCCCCATCGCCGTCCAAAGCATATTTTGGGTGACCCGGAAGACCCCATCGCAGCCGTTACTTCGGCAGCATTAGCGTCGTCCCAAAGAAACCCCGGTAATGGTTGTAGACCCGATCAGGGCTGTGATCCCGATCGCATTGTAGGCTCCAGCTGAGATCTTCTTCGCAGCCCCAGTCGCGGTCGAGGTAATCTACTCACACACGATAGTAGTCCCAGCCACGGTGCGGGCAGGAGTATACACCGCGGCCTCGGTCGCGATGTATCCTCCGGCCCAGGTAATGGCTGTGGGCGAGGTACACAAGGTTCTATTTGTAGCCCCACCCAAAGTACAGGCATAAGTGTACAACGCGGCGATCTTGGTCGCGGTGTGGACTCAAGTCGCGAAAATGAGGGGAGGCGAGGTAATTCAGTTTGCAAATTATTATAATATATTAATTAGATAATTTGATAAATAATACTGTATGTGGCATGGACCGTGGTCACGAGTAGACTGTACTCTACTCTACTCGTGATCACGGTCGATGCAATTCAGGTTTATTAAGTCAAAATAATGTATTGAAAAAGTCCGGGTATTTTCATATATGCTTGGTTGTTTTGTAATAATAACACTAAAACGTGCCGGGTCTATTTGACTAGACCTCTGCGCTGGATTTTTTTACTAGAAAAGAGGAAAGACCAAATTTAAAAAAATAAGGCCTTTCGTGCGAAAAATGATTTTCAATATTCTGTTGCATTGCCAAAAAAGTTATGAAAAGTTGAATTTTCCACGTCCATTCATACACGTGTGAAGTATATTTTTATTCGTATGGTTCGGCAACATACACAAAATGAAAAATAAACGAAACCGAAAAAACACGGGCTTAGTTACATAGAACAAAGAGTGGTAAAATATTATTTTTAATTTAACGAATAAATAGAGATAAGTCAATGATAAAGTAATAAGATGAAACCAAGCTTTTGATTCTCGGTTATCAACGTGAAATCAGATTGGGAGGCATTGAACAATCCAAATTACTAGAAAGATGTCTTAACTTTTAACCGAATTAAAAAATGAGGAAGTTATAATAATTTTATTTTATTTTATTAAAAAATTTACTGTAACCCATACAAGTAAATAAATTTAAGTTATAATATGTATTTTTTTTGTGTATGTTTACCGATTTCTCTCCATTTGTGGACGCTACTCAAAATATTTTTTTTGTTTGTATTATTTATTGTATTATCCCGTAAGTAGCCAAGGACACTAAAATATTGGAAATATTTCTTTTTATTGTAAAATGGAATCATGGTAGGTCAAACTGGATAACAGTAAACTTTTACTAGTTAAAATGACATAAAAATAATCAAGCTTCTATTTGCTTCATTAAATTAAAAGGTTGTATTTTGTAACCGTACTAAAGTTAATCTTCAATGAAGATTAAAGGCTCACGTGGAATTAGTGAAGATTCCGTCGTAAAGAGGCAGTCTGGAGGATGGGATTCGAGACCGACCGCTTATATATACTAATATTTCTAGAGTAATGCCGCTTGTAAAGTTATATTTGTATGTTTACCAGAGGGTCTAGTCTGGGTATGCTTTAAGGTTTTCTGTGATTGACAAAATTCGAATAGCGCCAAGTTTGGATTGTGTTACGAAAAGAGCCCAGCCGTGTGATTCTCTAATGATTCGTCGTTGCGTTCGTCGACGAGCTCACCGATGCCAAATACTTTATGAGATATTGCCCTTTTGCATAAGGTTGTTGTTTCAATGTTTCTTGTCATCTCGTCATTTGTTTCACGGATGTTGTAAAAGATACAATGATGTTTGCTCTTAGAGAATCGCATGGCTGGTTGGTGATTAAAGAATTCTTGCTCGTACGTGTGTTCTGCCACTGTTCAGTTACAGTTTTGTACCTTTTTGTTATTTCTGTTTTAATTAATAAATAATATATTATTTGTTGAATTTTGATTTTTACATCAAGATATAACTATATCACACCACACACATATAAATGTGAGAGTTTGTACGTGTGGATGTATGTTAGTTAATCACACAAAAAGAGCAGGATGGATTTGGATGTAATTTGGAATGGAGATATGGTTCGTACTCTTTATTAACACATAGTACTACTGGCTACATTTTATTCAATGGAACATGATAGCTTTATGCCACGTAAACGGTAACGATATAGATATGTTTCCTCTTAAAATGTTCATCTGGGATAATCAATAGTATTTTTTCAAACACTCACAATATTATAGTAGTGTGTGTGTAGTTATATTTCATTGATTAGATAAGATTAATGAATCATTTTGTATTCATAATAAATAAACTGTTGAATAATTCAGTATAGTTTCTTTATACCTATTGTTTTAAATAAGTACCTACAGCAGTAAAAGATTATATCTGTGATAATATCAAAGAGTAATTTATATATGTTATACCCCAACGTTGCAACCTGTATTCTAGATAATCAACTTCTCCACTCGGTAAATTATTTCTTATCATCTGCATCATAATGCTGCTGGATCTAGGTTTCTTTACATGCCACTTAGACCCATCTTCGATTATTTTCCTCCAGTCGCTGCCAGCTACTTATGCTTAAGGTGCATCCGCACTCTCCCTAGTCACATGGTACTACACCATATTATATAGTCCGTTTCGTGTCCTCCACTTCTCTACTCAATTATCTATTTAAAATTATAGTTCGTGGGAAAACCTACAACTTCAGTGTGCTAATACACATAGCTAGATAAATATTTTACATAATATCTAGGCCTAGAGAGCTAGCACAATAGTAAAATAACCATCGTTTATACTGTTCAAGAAAATGTATAGATGGTATGCCTATTTGAACACCTTTAAAACTATCACAACACTGTAACACCAATGAAAAAAACTTCGAGTGCAATTCTACTACAGTATGCGCTGATTCAACATTGTACGAATACTTTAAAAATGTTCCTGAAAACATTATTTCAGCTTGATTTCGAATCGAAACAAACTTAATGGAACCCTCTTCGCGTTTATTTTGTTTTCAGTACAAAAGAATTCAGAACGGAAGTGACGTAATAGCGTGTTATCACAAGGAAATGAATGAACGAATTGAAGGATAAAATTGTTTTCCATAATAAAAATAAACTAGTTTTGTAATACGATCTTTTAGAGTTTCGTTCATAAACTGTTACAGTGTTTACTGAATAACTGTTTAGTGTATTATTGCTTAACTTTAACAACGCCACTATTTATTTCAGTAGTTATATACACATCTTCGTTTGCTTCATGATAATGATGAAATATATTAATTAAACGAGTTCTTGATCCGCGTTACACCTCATTTTGCATAAGAACTCTAACTACTGTTACGGTGAATATAAAATATATAACATGACATCAAAGTCACATTATAAATGGCTAGCTTTGTGTGCAAGTGAGTGAGTGAATATGTATGTTTGTTAATTCTTCACACTGAAACGACTAAATTGAGTTTAATAATTTTAAGACTGGAGATAGTTTATACCTACCCAGAATTAACACTTATGCTTATAGCATACACTTTTTAGAGAGATTAATGGGGAAGGATAACCATATTTCACACAAAACGAACGAAGCAGTTGTGGGAAATATAAGTTTAATGAAGTTTATACATTTACGGCCTTATTAATAAACTTGGCTTACACCCGGGGTAGTTAAAACATCTATCTGTCAATATTTCCCTTGCAGTAAATGTCACGCGTGAAAGCAAGACAAAGCATGTTACGCCTAATATAGATTTACGCAACGTTTATTAATAAAGGCCTTAATGTATAATATGATATAAAACTGTAAAGATGGCATCTGTTCCTAGACGGTTTTTTGTAAACAAGATAATAAAGAGTAAAGGAGCGTAGGTATTCATTCATTGTTCATTTATAAGTATCGATTGTATATTATTAATTAAATGGCGTAAATGAGTCTTGTCTGTACTAATATTAAAAAGGGGAAAGATTTGTATGTAAGTATGTTTGTAACGAATTGGCTCAAAAAGTACTGGACCGATTTAAAAAATTCTTTCACTAAATATAGGCTATATAGTCATTATAATAGTCATCCATCACCGCGCGGATGAAACCGCGGAGAGTAGCTAGTCTCTACTAAAGTGTTTTGCTGTTTAAATCAAAATTCACTTTATTAAAATAATTCAAAATAGGAAACTTTATTTCTATTAAGTTATAATTTAAAAGCTAAAGACCACCGTTAGCTGGAATTACACAGATTATTTAACTTGATCATAATATATTATAATTTTTTAATAATATTTATTTTCTCGCCTTGAATATGGCACAATACATTTAGTAGACGAAGCTATAACGGCAGAAAATAGTTAACAATAATGACGTGCGTAGTTTTGAGTAAACTCACTTAATTTTTTTACTTACTGACACCAAGGATGATACTATCATCCTTGCTAATACTTAAACATGTCACTTTGTAACGTAAATACTTTACTTTGCGTCAACAAATACTTTTACTCACTCTGTGAACCCTTTAGTCTTACTTTATTGCTTTGGAAATTACCGAACCTTTCGGCCCTTAAACCTTTTTGAGGTCACCATTATGACCACAATTGACACTAAGCAATGTATCTCAGTGTGCCTCTGGGGAAATCAAAGGTTTAAGAGTAACCCTCAATAAGTTCCCACGCGTGGAATAAAACAATAGAGTGGGGAGTACTAGTGAAGAACCATACTACTGATGTTATAGGTAGTAATGCATGGGATGCGGTATTTAGGTAAGTTGCTTTTGTTAATAGTAAGCAATAGCGTTCTAATGAAGAAAATTTTGGATATGTATATAATTAATTAGAAATTATAGAAGCGACTAAAATGTTATTTTCCAAATAAGAAAATTGACTAAAAATAAGTCAAATCCATGATAGCACGATTGTATTCTGTTCTCAGAGGACGTAGCACAAACAATTTGCGAAAAACATAGTATCCAAAGCGTCAATATCACGCTTCTGCGTACAAAGTATGAGCTATCCGTGTCACAGTTGTTCGTGTTACGCAGTTATTCGTGCTGGTCTACTTATAAACATTTGACTAATGACTAAAAAGAAAATGTGCTATTGGAGTCTGTTGAAGTCGATACTCCAATACTTAAAAGATACAACTAAGTCTGCGGCAGGAAATATCATTATTTTAAAGTAGTCTTTTTAACGCCTTATATAGTTTTAATAGATTACAATAGAGTTTTGAACCCAAGTTAACATATTCGATCAGCCGAGATCACTCGACGTGGTCGTTTGCCGGGATAAAATGTGTAAGTGGTTCAAATGGGCCATAAAGTCTAAGTGGTTGAAACGAGAATATAGAGTGTAAGTTTCTAGGGGTTCGATTTAGAAGTTGTATACGTGCGGTTTGGCGGTATTAGCCGGATTAGGAGACGTTCAAACGCGGAATGTTTAGTGAAATAGGCCATTGTGGGACCCGTCCGGGATCTGCCAGTCCGGCCCGGATCGGAGGCAGCTGAGGCCCCCAAATCTTCTTTGACACCGGACCGCAGCTTTCCTTAACGGTCCCATGGACCCCACCGGGTCAAAAACTATAACTAAATCATTTTATTTTGCATGAAATCCTTATGGGATTATGGTTTGTTTGAATACTCGTTCCTATAATTTTTATAGTATTACGTTAAGTATATAAATTTCAACGTTCCTATAATGTTTAGAAACAATGTAATTTTAGCCGATTGTGGCGAAGCAAAAGGGAGGGTTCTGTATTTGACCACACATTTGTGTGTGTATGTATATATGTTCGTCTATGCCTTCATAACTTCAAAATTACTTCTCATATCCTTTCAAGAGTCGATGTCATTATAACAATGAAATATCTATTGTGTCTGGCCGTGTGACCTTTGATGGAATAATTTGACAAATGAGGTGTCTCACGTCGTTGGAAGTGCCATATTTGTACGCAGGTCAATTAACGTCACCTAATTGAATATGGCGACCTCCAGGGGACACGAAGACAAGAACAGAAAATGTTTTTTCTCCCCACTCCATCATGTGTGGCATCGTTGAACAGGGATTTTAAAAGGTATGTTTTGGAACACTATAGTTTTGTCAAGCATACCATTTGCTAGATATATTCCGTTAAAGTCATGACAACTAATCATGAATTAGAATTAGAATTACAACTATTGACCTTTTAACAGTGTTCGTTATACTAGAATCTCCTGAATCAGTATCTAAGTGCACAATTTTGAATCTTGCCCATGACATTTATACAGTCCATATATATACATATCATGTTTAACTTATGCATTATCTAGATATGTCGTGTAAAACTATATAATCCCAAACAGAGAAAAAATTACATGTGGCTCTGCAAAACCCCCAAAATACTTTAAATTAAAAAATAAGTTCATAACCAAAACCCGACTACTAAAAATTTACTGTCTAAAAATACAAGAAAATATGCTCATATGAATTTGTTATGTACAAACTATTCGATATGTATTGTGTGCTAGCGACTGCCCGCGACTTTGTTAGCGTAGTAGGCTCGGCCTTCGGCTTCGCAATAAACTCCTATATTTTCTTGTTTTTTCTTTCATAATTACCTTCTACTGACTATAACTAACACAACAAAAAAGAATTAGCGAGATTGTTCCATCCGTTCTCAAGTTATAGCGTGACCAGGAGAAATACAGGTTCATTTATTTAGATATATAGATTATATAAACAACTTACATGTACCCAATTATGTTAGCGTAATTCAAAACCGTGGTCAATTTGTAATAGTTTATATAGTCTATAACTTGTCCTGACTATATGTCGTAGTATACTTGATGGCTTTCTTGTTGTATGCATCCACCTCCTACATCCATTATTACAAAATTTGCCTTTAAGTAGTTACGATGATAGATCAGCTATTAAAGGAATAAAAAGGTAGCATTAGCAGCAATTAACCATCTTATCCTATTGCGTAGTAGTTATATAAATATATTAAACAACTTGGCCTTTCTTTCCTGGATTAGCTTCATTATGTGGGCTGAGCGACCCGAGAAACAATGTAATTTATGCAAAAAAATCCTGTAATAGAATAACTTTGTAAATGAGTTTGTTTGGGGAAGTAATGCCACCATCGTTTCTACAGCGAAGCAGTAATGTTCCAATAATACTTTCTGGTTGGAATGGTATGAGTGCCGGCGGCGAAGTTACAGGCACATGAGTCTTAAAAACTGAATGTCATCAACTCTCAGGGTAACGAAATGCAACTTTTATAGGCAGAGGTCACCACTTAACACTAGGTGGGCCTCGTGCTATGTATGCGTCTGTGTACGGTACACAGCTCGGCTCCTAATAATATAAAAAAATGTGACTGTGGTATTAAGCCATGCAGGCAATATACCATACATATAGGACTTATGTCTTATACAGACAAGTAAAAGGTGTTTCTATCTACAAAATAAATGAATTTGTTTAATTATTATAATGAATATGTATGAAATATAAACATAATTTAAAAAGTACAGACTTGGCATAATGTCAAACACTTCTAAATATACTGTCTTGTGCTTGCCGATTAGCCGGCTAATGATAGCATATTGTAAACGCAAGTAGCTTAAAATCTAAATAATTGCGAGCCAAATTGGCACCTTCAGAGCGACTGACCATTGTATATCTGTGAACCAGTAGTCACGCTTACATTTTGTAGTTTACTATCAAGAAATATATGTAGCTCAACCGTAACATATTGGAAAAAAATGTATTCAGATCTTTATGAGGCATTCTTAAAGCACCCCAAAACCATCAAGATTTCTAGTATTAAGTTAAGCAGTTCGTTTTATGTGATTTAATATCATGAAAAAAGCAGTTGCGTTATGTTTATACTATCTAAAGGTGAAACGAACAAATAGTGAGTTCAATTGTAATTACTATGCCAAATTATGATAGTTGCAAAACCGCCCCAAAGAGGATAGAAGATAGTATTGTGTGGCACATAGTCGCACTTGATAAATTTATTTTAAATTAAAATGAGTACCTGAGTTCTAACACTAGTATTTTAACACGTACAGTACCTATTTATAGTGTAATGTCCCATATTATATCCATATCCATAATATTATATTATATCCATAATATGGGACAACATCCCTACAAGGTCTTCAGGTCCCTAACTAGGCAGAGCATAATACCATGGTAACCTACACATCACGGATACACAATACATACTTATATACATAAACACACCCAGACATATGTCTAACAGAACATATGTTCGCACATAAATGATGAACACAACGATGCCGTATAGCAAATAGGTAATAGCTGGTCTTTAGCGCATTTGAATATAAATTATATTAATTGTTCGATGTTTTACCGAACCGAATAAAGTCGAGGTTGGGTTATTCGCCATAAATGGGATTGAGCTCGCTAACGGGTAACTTCTTGTGGAAAGGTGCGATTTTGTTTGCCGTCCAATTTAACTAATTACAGTAAAGCGAATGTGGGGAGCAATCCAGGCAGACCACAACGTGTTCCGTGCCTGCTCTAAATGGCCCATTATCACGTGTTAGTTTTGAATGCAAACTGAAGGGGAGAGTTCTCCGCAGCAAATTACTGCACCGCTTGCACCCTTCTCGCGGTCATCGCTGACTGATTACTATGATACCTATGCTTTTATTTATACGATGCATATCTTCACATAGTATTTTAAGTACGCAAATCACTGGTTATACTCCTAGGCCTTTATTAATAAACGTTGCGTAAACATAGATTAGGCGTAACATGTTTTGTCTTGCTTTAAAAAACTCCAGGTTTATTACAAGTTTATTAATAAGGCCACTAATGGGCTAACTTAAATGTACATTGGTTATTTGTTATTCTCACTTCTTACCAAGAGATGGCATTATGTAGAAATAAATAATAAACACAAACATCATATTCTGCTATTACTTTTCAGTGTCCAAAATCTTTTACTTGAATATGGTAAGTGTTTCTTTTTGTACCTTCGTACGTTTTATAGTTGGTGTAGCTTCTATAGTAGATCCAACCGTTTATCCTCTTTTTGACAGCACCAATAGAACGTAACATGACGATGTTACGCAAAAGTTAACTTATAAATGCGAGGTTTTAAAAATATGACAACTGCTTAAATTTGCTCCTTGATCCCGTATAATAATCATCTTTCACAAAATGAGTCCATAAGTGCAGTAGTTTTTTTATAAATTCCATAAAATAACAAACGTTTTTAAAAAATTACGTTCTATGGCTATCAACATAGTGATGTTACGAAGTTACGATTGAGATATCGATATTGTTTATGAACTATTTTTACACGGGTGTTTTCCGTTCTCGGCACATAATATCGGATTTATTTTTATGTAAAACCGTTATATTGATGCGCCTCAGGAAAACATACAGCATTATTTGAAGACGTGTTTATCTCCTGGTGTATATCCAAAAAAGAACAAGGTTATGATGACTATGATGATTACAAGTACAAGTCATACTTGACGAAGCTGTTACCGGTTAAATCTGGGATGGCCAGCGAGCAACACGGAAGGGAGTAGGCATACACAGCGTTTCCCCTCTGTCAAAGTACAAGTCCGCATGGACCATGGAGTTTGATAATATACTGTGGGGTGAGGGCGGGGCTAGATTTGTGAATGGTGCTTTATTTTTTATGTGTTAGTGATTTGGTTGTGTGAGTATGATCGGCAATGGATCGGTACAGGTATGTTTTGTATGTAATAGTGCGGCTTTGCGCTAGTGTGCAACTTCCCCTCCCGCAAGAAATGACAGAAAGATTTGAACAATATTTTTTAGCTAAGGCTACTCCCTTCCGTGTTGCTCGCTGGGGATGGCAGACATTAAAGTCTGCCGTTTGGTACCAGAAAATAGTAAAGTTTGAGCAACCCCAATTCCAATTTAAGCAAACGAAATCTAATCTTTTATTTTTATTTATTTATTAATCAAAATCAGATTCATCGTTGCTGTCACTCGAGCTATTGCCGACATTTATAATTAATTGTTGACTCATATAATCTATCGCCACGTGTTTATCCCAATCTGCCATTATAGTTTCTTGTGTTTTTTGAATTACATTTTGCCAGCTTTCCGCAGTTACTTTCACACATGCATTTTTTAATAAATTTACCATTTTGTTTGCCGTGAATGGGGGTTTTGTGTTATTTCTAGCAGCGTGTCCTTTAACTTGAGCCCATATTAATTCAATGGCATTGTATTGACAATGATAGGGTGGAAGTCTAAGAACCCAATGACCATGTTCTGCAGCTATTTCGTCGATCACATATCGTTTTGGGAAGTGTTTTTTTGTTCGTAATATATTTAGTAATTGTACTTTTAGTAAGGAGTTATCAACATTTTCACCATGTCGTTGAAGCCAGTCAATGATTACTTGTTTTTTGTCGGCCTGGGTCGGCATTTTATCAATTTGGCGTGAGTGATAGGATGCGTTATCCATAATAATAACTGACGGTTCTTCCAATGATTGTACCATTTCCTTAAACCAACTTTCGTAAACCTCAGAATTCATTTCTTCGTGGTACTCAACTGTTTTTTTGGATTTAAAGGCCAACAAAGCATCTGGCATGAATCCTTTCACAGACCCTGCATGGCAAATGATTAGACGTTCTCCTTTTCCCATCGGTACTGAGGTAGTGGAAGCAGCGGTGTCATCAGTCCAGCTCTTAGACACTGTGTGGTTCGCATTCAGCCAAGTTTCGTCAGTGAAAACAACATTTGACCAATCTGTAATTTTTTTGGCTTCGCTCAAAAATTCGCAACGAGCAAAAGCTACGTCGCGACGCTCCATCAATATTTTGCGTTTGTCCGATTTTTTATAAGTAAATCCAATTTCATTCAAGACCTTTACCAATGACGATTTTTGACCTCGGAACAAATCACATTCACGCAAAGAAGCAACAAGTTTTTTAAGTGTTGGAACTTCTTTACGTAAGTAATAGTTATATATATGACGGCGTATAGCGTCTGCGTCAAAGTTGTCAACCGAAGTCACACGACGTGGTTGGCGTTTTTTCTTCGGCGTACGAAGCTTATTCTCCTGCATGCCGCTTGTTCCGTAGGCTTCGGTAGTAATTTTTGTAATCGTAGATGCACTAATACCTAACGCGGCCGCAACGCGCTCTCTCACTTGCGACAATGGTAAAAGCGGGCCGCCATTTTGATACTCTGCTTCAAAGTAATTACGAAGCTTGATCACCATTTCTCTCGTCTGTCCTTTCAGCACTGATCCTTTCGGCATTTTATAGTTCCAATATAAAACTCAGCAAATAATTACTAGCACGGGCGTCTTGTTGCGAGTGACAGTGACAAATACAAAACGGCGGTGGACCATTGAGTTTTACTACCTTGATAAAATACTACTGCTTACCCATAGACAAAAAAATTGGCAGTCATAGGAATTGCCGATAGAAGTGAAAACTTATAACTCAGAATTTGATAGCTTACCTTGGAAACTACACGGGTGTAACCGGACGGCGTGGCCTCGCCATCTGGGCATGGCCATCTAGAAATGCGTCAGCATTTCCCATTGGCTGATGCGTTTCTAGATGGCCATGCCATGACGGCCTGTCCACGCCCTTTCAACATTCCCCATTGGCTGACGTATTTCTAGATGGCCAATAGCCATGGTCATGGCGCCATTCCTAGGACTATTCTCTTTCCGCACAGACTCGATAGAAAAATGAATCGAAATCGTGTCCACTATAATCACTTGGTCACAACACTTTAACTGACAAATTAGATCTGTCAAAAAGAGGATAAACGGTTGGATCTACTATAATCCTTTTTTCATTCAGTGGTGGATTGGATAGGTATATATTGGTAGAACCACGAGTCAATTATCATATCTTGTTGGTTAAATAAATAACACCCGATAATTCTCTTTTTATTTAATAATATTGAATGCTTTAGGGATAGCGATGATTAATGTTAAATTCAGTGAATCATTTCACATATCTGTTCACTATACCATACTCGCTCGTTTGATAGCCTATTATTTTTCCAACGCCTTGACATGCTAGCTCACACACTAAAGCCACGAAGCAAGACTAGTAGTTTGGCCTTTCGGCAGTAAAAGTGTTATTTTTCATAACTTGTGAAATTTACATAACGTAATAAGAGTCCAGAAGTAATAGGCAGGTTGTTTGAGACAAAACCAAATCTGTTTATGAGCTTACTCTACTCAAAAATATAAGTACTTATTTTTACAAAAGGGGTTTACGACACGTCATAAAAAAGTCCCATTTACTGAAATATACTTCTTATTTTACTCTAGAAATTAGAGAAACAAAAAACTGACTTAAATTCTACACATTGCATTGCGCTATCTCGAAGTGTTGATACATATTATGCGTCTCGGTCACTTATAATTTAACCATCCGAATCGGAATATAGTACAATTACTACGGAATTTCAGCTTTTGAGGAATAATATCTGACAATGCGATAGTAGAACAGTCAGTAGACAGTGAGTCACATTGCCTTCAAACCTTGGTAGGAACGAATATCTGTAAGATGAACAGAAATGTTTGTTCTCAGGTTTTAGATGTATGTGATGTGTTTATTTATACCATTATTATGTTCTCTTTTGTAACGGAACACACTGGAGCTAAAAATAAGCGAACATTTGTTATATCATTTAAGAAATTGGCGATACAGTCTGACATTTTATAGAAGACAAAGATGCTTGGAATACTCCACTTCTGGCAAGCTGTCATTCTGCCACCCATAAAAGGTAATATTTGTAGTACCTAAGTAGAAATATTGTAAACATCTATATAAAAAGAATGGCCCCGAGTTTCTTGCCGCTTCTTCCCGGTAGGCTCTATATATATTTGGAACGCGGCGGTACTCTATAAAGTACATTATAATGAAAAATTGACGTTCATAAGTGCGTCTTCGATGCCTAAATTAGTATACATACTCCTCAGAATCCTTGTGCGGGATTACAAAAGTGTTATTATTGTAATCGCGTATGTAGTATGACCAGACCACCTGGTATGAAGTAACTTTTATTCGAAAATGAAAAAAGGAATAATAGGAAGAGAATAAAATAAACAAGAGAAAAATAACAATAGAAGAAAAAAAAAGAAAAAGAACCAACCTATTCTACTTATAATTTTATGTTTTTGTAAAGAACAAGATAATACGTACTTACTTGTAAGAATTGTATAAGAAGTAGTCGTTGTATGAAAATGATATCACTTTGAAAACGTTTGGAAGTATAGCTATTATTGTAAGACCGTCTTTAAAACTTTTATATAAAAAAGATGTATTAAAGAAAATATTAAATTCTTGTAATACCAAGGGCACGGACCTTATGTCTGTGGGCCTATAGCAGGTACTGAAAAAAACTTTTATTCGAAGTTACGCCTATTATGTTTGATGTGTAAGCTAATTCCCAAAATAGTTTCTATTCGTGTGTTTTAATCATAAAATAACTAAGTAACAAATTTGGACCTGACCTTGCGTGGCTTATGACTACATCGGTTTAAATACTTTAGCATCATAGTGGAAACAAAAAAGTAAAGATAGAAAAGAGAGAAAGAGTTTCAATTTGGACAGTTCTTACAATCATATCCTAAACCTACATGTTTTAGGATAGTAATGTAAAATGTGTATTTTTAAAGATATCACACTCACACTTATATTAAAAAGGTGAAAGTTTGTGAGTGTATTTGTATGTTTGTTAATTCTTCACGCTCAAATGGCAGGACCAATTTTGATGAAATTAAGGTAGACGAAGCGCTGAATTAACACATAGCATACTTTTCATCATCATCATTATTCATCTCCACGCGGGTATAAACACGGGGCGTATCTGTTCTTAAAATAAATGCAAAAGAAACCGGGTTGGCTATAGCCGTCCGGTACCTGATTTTGATGAAGGTGCGAGTTTAGGGGTATCATTGGGGTCCACCTGAAGCCCTTCCAGCAATTTTTTTTTGCCGGAAACGTAGTTTAAATTAATTATGATTAAATTAAAATTTGATAAAAAAAAGTGAAATGGAACGCAATGTTGAGAAAATGGTACAATATTAAGTTGTCAAACTGAGTTAAACGAAACGTATCGTTATCGTTAAACGTAAGAAAAAAAAAAGGCGCCATTTTGTCTTACTGACAGATGGACTGTCATCCATTCATTCCGTTTCTCTCGTAGTTTCGTGAATGTGTGCTCTCTTGTTTTTCGATTTTTATTACGACTTTGGCTTTTTCCCTGGACTTCCTTCGATTGCGCGACGACTTGAAACTTGGCTTGCTTACCGGATTTATTTGGATTGCTCTACGACTTGAACTTGGCTTGAAAACTGGACTGCACTTGGCTGTAATGGAGTATTACAGTACAATACCCGAAGCGGACGCGGTTTCGGCTCCTGATCTGCCCGTCGAACCTGTTGCCGGACCTTCTTCGGCTCCTGATCTGCCCGTCGAGCCTGTAGCCGGACCTTCTTCGGCTCCTGATCTGCCCGTTGAACCTGTCGCCGGACCTTCTTCGAGTAATGACGACGACGACAACGAGCTTATAACCAAACGAAAACTTTGCGTCACTGAAGTGATTGATCATTGGAATTTAACTGACGTTGTGCGAAAATTGGGCACTAAAGACCAATGCATCAAATATAGTGAAGACCAAGGTCTCATACCAACTGAGAAACGGTGTCGAACCCACAGGACATCCATGAAAGTGTCATACTCATGCGGATGCACAAGTTTTGGTACATTTGTGTGCTCAAAAAGATCATGCAAATCTAAATCGGGCAGCGGTGCCAAGATCTCTCGCAGAATTGGCACATTTTTCGAAAATATTGCTATCGACATAATGCATGTTTACTATCTTATATATGCATACTCACAAGGATGGACCTACGACCAAACAATTCACGAAGACCCTTATAAAAAAGAAAGGAAGCAATGTTTAAGCCCAAATACTATAGCCGATTGGTTTAATTACTGCAGAGAAGTAGTTGTGATATTTTATTTGGAAAAACAAAATCTTTACAGCGGTAAAATTGGAGGCTGTGGGAAAATAGTGCAAATAGACGAAAGTAAATTTGGAAAAAGGAAATATAACAAAGGACGTCACATTGAAGGCCACTGGGTGCTGGGATTAATAGAAGATGGGTCTGAAGACTTAAGATTGGAAGTATGCCCGGATAATAAAAGAGATGCTGATACTCTCATACCTTTAATTCAAAAGCATGTTTTACCTGGAACAACAATCCACACCGATTGTTGGCGGGCATACGATTGTCTGTCTGAATATGGATACATACACAAAAAAGTGAATCATTCAGACCCAGAGAACCCATTTGTGGGTAAAGATGGAATCCACACCCAAAGAATAGAATCCCAGTGGCGAGCAGTGAAGAGGTTTTTCAAAAAACAAAATTATAACAACCCAGAAAACTTTAGTGATATAATTGTTGAATATTTGTGGCGAAGAGACGTGTATAAATATAAAAGAGACTCTTTTGTACATTTAATGAAAGCAATTAAACATGTTTATGAAATAAACAAGTAATGTATTAAAATGTTTGTTTAATTGTGTCTCTCCTAGCCCTTTAACATTAAGTTTTTCTCATCTATCAACATAACTCTGAGACGGACTGGATATGTTATTGTTGTTATATAATACAATGTTAAGTGAACCGCCTTGATAGATTAGGTGTGAAACAAAAAATAGGTTAGGTTAGGTTAGAACATGACAAACAACGCACGAGCCGAGCGAGCGAAGCGAGCGTGCCGCGGCAGCGGCCGGCGAAGTGCCAGAAGCGAACCGCCTTAATAAGTTAGGTGTGAAACAAAAAATAGGTTAGGTTAGGTTAGAACATGACAAACAACGCACGAGCCGAGCGAGCGAAGCGAGCGTGCCGCGGCAGCGGCCGGCGAAGTGCCAGAAGCGAACCGCCTTAATAGATTAGGTGTGAAATAAAAAATAGGTAAAAAATACTGATATAGCCGAAAGTGAGGTTAAGTACTAAAAAAATTATTACTCAAAAACTAAAGGCCTCCGGCGGGGGGGGGGGGGGGGATGCAGGGGGGGCTTCACCCCCTCCCCCCCCCCCTCCGCCCCCCTCCCCCCTCCCCGCGGGTACCGGGCGACTATAGTTTAACCCTTTTGTTAAAGTTTTTATTAATTAATATACTTTTGGTTTACTTTTTATATATTTTATATCTAAGTGTTTCACTACTTATGTTATCAGGTACACGAGGCTCACCTGGTGTTAATATGACTCAGACAAGATCGGCGCTGTCGCGCCTCGTCTGTCTGAAAAATTGTTTGATTAAACATAATTTGTTAATATGTTTAAGGTTTTCTTTTTGTATTATTATACGAGTTGGATATTGCAATCCAGCTTTAGAAATAATAAAATCTATATTTTATATTATTTTGATTGTGATCTGTTTTGTGCTTTAAATAAATAAAATAAATTGCTCACCTCTGCCTAGAACAAATGCAGTTCGTCACTTGTAATGTACTGCACCCGTAACCCTGCGGCATTAGTATATATCAAATGGTTAATCTCATGTGCCTGAAATTTTACCGTCACCCAATCCATTCAAACCAGAGAACAGTATTGCGAACAGTTCTGCTTCCCGGTAGAGGTAGATAGGTATGGTGGCAATACTTCCTCCGACGAACTCATTCACAAAGAGTTCTACTGCACAAACTGTGTGAAAAATCTAACTCTGTGTGAACGATCTAATTCTTTTAATGTTTCAAATCATCATCATCATCTCAGCCGTAAGACATCCACTGCTAAACATATGAATCACCCACAAATTTCCAAATGAAGGGGCTTGCATCCAACGCCATCCTGCTGCTTTTATCAGGTCATCAGTCCACCTTGTCGGTGGACGACCTACGCTGCGCTTGCCGGTCTGTGGTCTCCACTCCAGAACCTTCCGGCCCACTTTTAAATCATGCTTCTCAACCATTTCACTAGCTACATTCCACATGCATTATTTGCTTCATTATACTTTTGCATTTCACATCGCAAGGAATCTCGTATACGAGTTATTTATTAAGAATACAGTATGTGCAAATATTTCATGTTAACGGTGATCAATAGCCAGTAGGTCTTATAGATACATTTTTCGTGCGATTTATTTCTTCTATTTTACAGCTCTCTCCATAAAGAACAATATTAACTATATCTAACTACTTAAGGATTCCAATGATCTAACGTTCACTTAACTTTTAATATATGCTTCTCCTCTCACATAAACCTTTCTCTATGAACAATTAATCTCACGCTTCGGCGCTCCACACGTCAACACCTCCAGACGATGCATAATATAGAGGCGAGATGCGTGTTCAAGAGGTTTTAGATGTTGCTTTACATTATACGTATAGGCGGCGCATTTGCATCTTGGAAACAAGCATTTATCTAGCAGAATTGTAATCCAGTCTTTTTTGGGTTTTATAAAATTTTTAACTATCATTCGTAAAGCGCTCGTGGCGGGGCTTGACTTGCCGATCTCAACCGATCAACAAGTTAAGCAGCACTTGAGGCAGTACATGGAAGGGTGACAGACAGTGGTATTATTTAACTGAGTGCTTCCGTGCTTCGGAGGGTACGTTAATCCTTCGGTCCCGGTTGTTTTTCTTAGGACAACAATCGTTAGGCTATGTCAAAGGCCTTCAGGCGGCCTGAAGACTTAGGCCACATATATGCGTTGGCCACTAATCTATCCACCAAGCCGTACTCAAAGTCAAAGTCAAAATCATTTATTCAATTTAGGCATCAAAGACGCACTTATGAACGTCAAGACTACCGCCGCGTTCCAAAATATATAGAGCCTACCGAGAAGAAGCGGCAAGAAACTCGGGGCCATTCTTTTTATACAGATGTTTTTACAATGTTTTTACTTAGGTACTACAAATATTAGCTCCAGTGTGTTACCTTACAAAAGAGAACATAATAATGGTATCAGTAGGGCAAGACACGCTACACTTTGACATCTTACACACGTAGATAGATTGTCTTGTACACGAGTAGATAGATCCTAGAGTGATCAGTCCCAAGCTGTTTTATCCTCCAAGTAATCCGAAATTTTGTTATAACCTTTTTGACAGAGTTTAGTTTTAGTAGTAATTTTAAACTTATTAATAGGCAAATCTCGGATAACATTGGGAACTTTATTATAGAATCGTATACATTGTCCCATAAAAGAATGACTTATTCACCATACTGGCCTGCGTGGTTGATTATGGCTCAACTCCTCCCTCTGAGAGGAAGGCTCGAGTCCCAGCAGTAATATCAGAATGGGCTGATTATGATTATGATATCATTCGTTAGCTATGAAATGATCCATATATGTACCGGCGCGCGGCGTAGAAAACATTTGACGAGCTCATTTCTTTCTCTTCGTCAAAGCTAATAATCACATTTATTAGTGGCAGTCGATGTGAATCAACAGAATATATAATAACCTATACTAATATTATAAAGAGGATATTATTTTTCATATCATATACTTTCTCTTATGTGGAAAAAGTCAGTTGACCCGCATATTTTAGTGCCCGTAAAAGTAAAGTAAAAACGTGATAGTTGTCAGCTGTATACGTTCATAGTTTTTTTCAATTTGAAAATTTCCGTTTGGTGTCATCCTCTAGCAGTACTCAGCTAGGTGGGGCAGTTGCTATGTTAAGGATGGTATGATAAGAGGCTATAATACCTCTGACATGTGGAATTGCTGGCGGTTAAGTGATCAGCAGGCCTAGATAAAATTCAAACAGGCGTGTTACCGCACACGCTACGTTGAAAAAAATGTGTCTACGAGCTTAGCGTGACGTTACGTGACTTTTCCACAGGTAATGTCAACACCATACATTTAGGAGTTGTCGTTTGGCGTTGACGATAACAGAAACATCTTTTGTCTAGGCCTGCAGGCGCCCACATCGGTCTTGTCGTTTAGCACTAATTAAGAAGGTTAAGCAACAGCAGTCATGACTTGGACGGGTGACCGCTAGTTGATATTTCTATGGAGTGTTTCCCTGCCTAGAAGATCGTTTCGTTTATATTTAAAGCTTATGGGTATTATGTGTTTGCAAATTTATATTTTCTTAACTTCCCATATTAATAGTTCATAGTTTACGTAAATAAGTGCTTATTATATTAAAATAACTTTTAAGATGTTACTATAAAAATCGTAGTAAAGAGGGTTCAAACACTTAATTATGGTCTATAATTTGTAACACATAATTTATTATTATTTCAAGAAAATATAAAAAACGTTCCACCTTCATTTCTTAATGGCCTTGATACTTAATTCTCAGTATTCGCTGAGAACCAAGTTACTTAATGTTCGGGAACCATTATGTCGACGACCAGCCCATTATACGAGAAAACTTTGCCTAGACGTGAAACCAGACAAAATTTATAGCCAAAATGCACAGATTAAGTAACAGCGACTATACTCGATGATAGTAGTGACCTTGGTAAGTTTTATTTTTTATTTTTATATTCCATTTAACAATTTTATGTAACTAGACCTGAGTTCTGTTCATTACAATATTATCTATTAAACTAGGTTGAAATTTTTCGGTGGTAGTGCCACGCTGTAACCCCACAGCTTAATGGGCCGGCACGACCGGGGAAGGACCATACTCCCACATAACCCCGACGTGAAGTAACATAGCTTGCTATTGCATTTCGTCGGTTTGTGAGAGGTTCCGGAGGCCCGATCCCCCCCTTCCCCATTATCCCTGTCCTTCCCCTGCCCCTCCCCCTCCAACCTTTACCCCTTCTATCTTTTCCTTCCTATCATGCTTCCTCAAAGGTCGACAACGCATCCTCGAGACCTCTGGTATTGCGGATGTCCGTGGGCAATGGTATCACTTACCATCAGGTAAGCTGCTTGCTTGTTTGCCAACCTTACCCATAAAAAAAATTCTTCCTTTCCCATGTGAGAGCAATGGCAGCTTCTACCAATCGAGAATTTAGGACTTTACAGGTATAGGTAACTGATGTAGTAGATAACTGGTGATATATTTTATAACTTGTACTCGTATATATTCCTTTTATCTATCGACTTCCAAAAAAAGGAGGACGTACTCATTTCGACTGTATTTTTTTTATGTTTGCTGCCTCATAACTTTCGACTGGGTGAACTTATTCTCAAAATAAGATTATTTTTTTGTTTGAAAGCTGGTGTTTCCCGTGTGGTCCCATTTCAATTTCATCAAATTTGGTCCAATAGTTTTTGAGATACACTCCAATAAGTGAATATAATGGAAGTCAGTATAAAATTTTTAAAATTGTACTTGATTTAATTGAAAATGTAAGAAAATGTTTCGAACCTCGTACTTTCCTTTTAAATGACTATGATAGGGTTAATCTTTTTATTTTATATTGTTAAAATATGTTTCTTTTGTAGTTCCTAACTATTACTATTATTAGTTCTTAGTATTACTTGATGTTTAAATTATGTAGTAAATTTGCGAGTTTTGTTGCCTAAACGGTGTTGGCCGTTAATCAGATGGTTGCTGGAGTTATTACCAGTATTACTCCTCGAGCTATCGATGAAGGTAACAATGTGACGAAATCCACAGATTGGTGGTAGAAAACTTTTTAGTATTATCTTGGCTATCACTCTCACGATTGAAACCATGATGTGACTAAGCGCTTAATGGTGTGGTCCGGTATCCTGAGAACCACCTTTCCAAGTCTGGTTTGTTACCTTTGGATGCATCACATCACAACTTTCATTACTGATCAATTGATTTATATAGTCAAATGTAATACTTACAAACAATTGCATAAAACGATTCTACTTCCGTCACGATATTGTAATGATTAATTAACATAATTTAATAGAAAATCTTAATTTATGTATAGAAAAGTGAACAGTGAGCAGTGAGCAGCTATGATTTACGCACAAAATCGCACGTAATATGAACTGACAACCTCCCGACATTCACGACGTACGTTAAAGATAATACGCTCGCGCCTGAGACAAATGTTCTCGGCGTGGACTTGACACAGGGTTGTAAAAATAAATATAACGATCGTCGCAGTGCCATAGCAGCAGCAACCTATATGACAGTACATGAGACTGTGTTGAAGTTGTAGCGGTATATATATTGTGTGATATAACACATTGGTATTAAAAAGAGTACTACGTGGGAGAGGTATCGACCTCTCCTATGCACTAGATACAAATTTTATTTAATCTGCTGTAATGTTAAGAATGTCTGTACCATATCTCGATCCCGACATTACAAATGGTGCCACATTTTTGTCGCGTCATTAGTCATAATTATATGTGATTAGCTATTTTACGGATAGGATAATGTGTTCGTCTCTTGGAATACGATTGATGGCATACAGTTATAAAACATGGTTCTATTTCTTTCGTTTGGACGGAATTGCGTTTTTTGTTCGTTCAACGGTAATTGTATTTAGTAACTTCGCGCAAGACAGCACGTTTAAAATACACCTCCATCTATAATCTCACTCCGACTTTGGGATTCGTGTTGCAAAACGAACATCGATTACTACCTTACACACGAAAAAGGAGCCTTGAATTTTCTCAGTGTCCGTTCAAATAGCGGAGTTCTTTTGTGAAACGAAAGCTCGGACATAATGTTGAGCTGAAACGATGACGGGCAGGCGTATTGTGTGAAAGGTACACACATTTCTGGGCTAGATTTTTTGGGTATCGCCAAGATTTAGGTACTGAGTTACCCGCTAATTACGATTATAATATTTGTTGCATTGCTTTTGAATTTAATATGTTAATTTTAGTTCTGGGTGCTTATTATCTGATTGATTTCATTTAAAATGTTACTAAAAGTAACTTATGTAAATTTTACTGTTTTGAAATTGTTATCATTGCATTGCGTTGGATACTTATACTTGGATACTTACTTCTTTGTGCCTCAAAATCAACTACGATTACATTTTATCGAGCAATCAAAACGCATATTACTCGTATATGTAGCTTTTTATACAAAAACAATTTAAGTTACTACACTAACGTTTTGTAAACAAAACTGGTTGTGTAGTATATATCAGCCGATATATACGCCCGGGGGGTGCGCTCGCACCAAAACTGAGCTCCAGTCTTTTTTTTTTTTTAGGAAGGACATAGAGCTTTTTGCCACTACGGGCAATAAAAGCGACACAGGACTGTTGGTGAGTGCACGCAGCACTCAACCGAGGGACAACAAGGGCGCATAAAGCGCTAGACAACGACAAAGGGGAACCCTTGCCTAGTAGGGAATAGAGGTGCCGTTAGCCGCCAGCACTGTCTGAAAGAAAACAAAACACAGGAAAATGAAATAAAACACAGATTAATATTGATGATACTTACAAACTTTCAATCGAAAATCGTTACGTTTAAATCGATACGTTACCTTTACCTTAATACACATTACCAAAATATAATACAGATTACCTTGTATCTGATTTAGGATTATTTCAAGGTCGCTTACGACGACCTCGATGTCTAACTGTGAAGACTGGAAATCCAAAATCAGACATATTACCTCTCGTGGCTCAGCGAGTAGACCCTAAAATACCTGAAATACCAATATTACCAGGAGGCTGACTGATCGACGCCAGAGCTGTCGTGATGGGGTCATCCGGGTCATCCAGGAGGTGTCATGGGCGGCGGCGTGGCGGGGTGAAGTATGGATCTGACGTGTGTGTTGAGTAGTTAGCGGTTTGCACCACTAGTGGGTTGGGATGGTGTGGGGCCGCATCGAAGTAGCGGCGAGAACAGTCTTTCATGAACTGTACGATAGAGGGGAGTCGCAGTGGAGTTCAGCGTTCCGTAAGTACCACGGTGCGCCTACTGCCTTGCGGGTAAAGCGATTTTGAATCACAAGTCTATGAATGTGCCTATCTGAAGCATGACCGAACGTTACAGACGTGTAGGTCATGATCGGACGAATGCAAGTTTTGTAAAGTGTCACCTTATTTCTAAGGGACATTTTACTACTCTTGCATATAAGGGGATTGAGGTGACCTAGGATAAAAGCTGCCCTATTGCGAATACTTTCAATGTGTATGGCAAAGGTGAGTCGCCTGTCAAGGATCACGCCTAGATATTTGGCGGACGTAGCCCATGTTATGGGTTCGCCAAAATACATAATGGGTTCTGGCGGTTTCCGTGGACCAGCACTCTCGTGAAAGTACACTGCTGTACTTTTCTCTGGGTTGATAGCAATACGCCATATGCGGAACCATGTTCCTACATGGTGCAGGGCGTTTGTGACCGACTTTCTCTGCCTGGTCTTGAACCAGCCAGTGCAGTAGAGTGCAGTGTCATCTGCAAACTGAGCAATCTGAACATTGGGTTCGGATCGTGGGATGTCGCTGGTGTACAGCGAGAAGAGGACGGGTGAGAGTACAGAGCCCTGAGGGACTCCTGCGTGAATGGGGTGAGGGGGAGCTCCGGTCGCCAAGTGCAGCCATTTTATAGGCGACTGTCGTGGTGGGTGTGTTGTGACTCAACCGCTCGCCCGTTGCACGTGCTCCGTCACAATAGGCGGCCGACGCCGTCATATACATAAAAAAACATATTTTCTTCTTTCTAAATTCTTTAGCAAATACGTCTTCCAGAGTAATCTGACACATAGAACTCGTGCAAATTAAATTGCTACTTCTACACAACTGAAAATATATAGTAGCTAATTATGCACCGAGGGAGTAAAGCAGTGTCTTAAGTCGTGGGCGGTATATTGAACCTTGAGTGTAACGGGGACTCTTGGGTTAATCCCAGAGCGCAGCAAGGGGATAAAGTTATGAATAGTCCTGAATGAAGCAAGGGGTTAAAGCCGCCTAAGTCCAAGACAGGCTTTATCCTCGTGGTGCATACTCTACTTTTCATATCTACTGCGAGACAATAAATACTCAGAGCTTCAAAATAGCAGTCACTTACTACACACACTACAATAGTAAAAGTAAATACAATAATAGTTAATAATAAAACTGGACACATTTGTCCCGTTATAGGGGGACAGAGTAATATCTTTAGAAGGAACATTTTATGGAAAACACTCTTTTAGACTTTCGCGGTTGTTAACTAAGTTATAATTTGTATTCACGAGATGTAGACCACGATTTAGTTGCTTTTGGAGCCCCCGATATTTCGGTACAGTTACATGCACCACGTTGAAAATAATAATATTTTATGAAAGTTGAATAACACCAAACACCAGATCGCGGCACGTAACTTCAACTCTGATCTTGAAGTCGCAGAGAGGGGCCTTGCGTGACCCATAGCAACGCGGCTCACAACAATCACACTCATTAGGTGCGTTCGTTTAGCAATGAGGGCATTGGTGGCGTTGCTTTAATTGGCTCTTTTGTTAAAGGGTTCGTAAAGCTCAATTTTGGTGGGAAAAAATAACTCTTTTTTAGCTTTTCGAACGCTGAACAAAAAGAGCCTTAAACGACATATTCACCCATAGATTCCCAATTCGAACGCCCTTGTGAGCGTTTTAGCGTTATTTTTGCCAACTTAGGGCTATTCGAATGCACTACTTATCCTATCGCGCCTTTTTTATTTTATTTTCTGTTTGATGTCTCCGTACTAAGAGTTTTCCTACAACTAACGTTCCAAATCCAAAACACTTTACACCCAAGGACATTTCATACAAAATTACATCCCCGGGGATGTAATGCCATGCTTTACGATGATATTGCATCATTATGTAATTGGATATTTGGAGCACGTGGTATGAAAATACACAAAAATATGAGGTATAAAATTTGCAGTGATATTTATCAGTATTATTTTTAGTTGTTACTCTGCTAATAATTCTGCAGCTTTGTTTTATCTGCGTTTTAAGTTGATTCAATATTTTATAAAGTATGCAATCAATAGTGGTAGACAACATGATTATCTAAGTGCACGTAACTCAAAGAGCTTAGCACTTTGTTGAATGTATTGGTCCCTACTTACTAGGGACCAATACATTCAATAGATGTATTCTCATTTTAATATATTTAAAGCTTAAAGTCTGAGTGAATCTAGTCTAGAAAACATATATACTTAATGAAATTACAAAGTTTACTTTATTCCCTACTGTAAAGTGGCTAAAAAATGTATATGTATATAATTATAATTATATATATCTGAAACGATCTATGCATTTACCCTCTATTGTTTGCCCATGGTTTGCACGTGGCCACATGTTCCAATGCCAAGCCGGAAACCACAAAGCTGTTTATCTAACATTTACATACGAGTGCTCTGTTTGAATACTTATATAAATTCTAAGTTCTATTCTTAGTTAAAGTGTATTCGATGGTGCATTACTGTGATTGTTCCTACGGCTACTATATGTTTATTTATCCTTCATATTGTTCTTCATTCTACATGATATAGGAATGCAATATTGGTTCCATGATCCCAAGTTCCAATTGGGGGTATATAAGCTAAATATCTAGGCTTGATTGTAGACCGCAAACTTGGCTTCAAAAAATGTATGTGTAGCAAAATAGAAAATCTCACAAAAACTCGTTTGCAATATATCGCCTTATTTAACTGAACTACACACCACTATGTGACTAGCTCCAGTTTCATATACAAGCAACGATCTTTTAATTAGAGCGACTTCTATTCTGATATAGCGGGAACAAGCTCTCAGTCTGAATAATTTTGTTACAAAATGTCGAGTTTTGTAGTTTGTTGCTGCTACCAGGATCGCAATTCCACCCACGCCATACACTCATTTAGCTCATAAAATAGTATAATGAACCTTATTCAGCTGCCAATGAGGACGAACAGATATGTGTGAACCAAGTTGTCAATTAGTATGGTACCCATTCCGATGTGCTAATTACATTAAGAGTATTCCTCATCACTCGCAGTGTTTAAATTCTTGATAAGGATATTGTACACTTCTTAAAGAAGATTAAGGGTGTTAACTACTGCGGTGTAAGTAACGAGAGTAGTGAGTCTCATTATTCTTAATTGTTTGTTTATCCAGGTTGAGTAAACCTTGCTGCGGTCAAGGTCAAGGGTCATTTTCAACGGTGAATTTTTATGGCTCCAAGAATACGTTCGTCTTGTCTTTAAAAAACTGTAGTTATAGCGCATATTCCCTGAAAGAAAAGCCAAATTATATAGACTAACAGCCGATGCCAATAATCTATCTATCGTCGGTTTACCTTACTAGAGATAGATTTTTGTCACTATTTGTATGGACGTTATGTCAAATTTCTATCGGTAGTAAAGCAAACTATGGATAGATAGATTATTGGGAACCCTCATACGGGGAACCTACAATATAATTATTCCATTTTAAAGATAAACAATGAAGATATCGTCTATTGTTATAATAGAACGAAAAGTTACAAATACTAGTACTACCAGGGTTTTAAGTGACCACCTGGGTGAATGGAGTCGAAATTTCGTACAAAACTGGAAAATAAAAAGTTGATGTATAAAATCATAAAGAAAAATGGTTCTTATAAGTTCACTTAATAATTACATTAAGAGCTTTCTATAAACATATTAATAATATTTAGTAGAACAAGATATAATCGACATGAGTTTTAATTGAGCTGTGTTATATTACAGCAGATCCAATGTTAAATTACTTACTGGTATTAAAGCCAAATAAAGTTAACATACTTAATTGACATAAACTACTCACTTATCCGTTTGAACTGAACATATGGGAAAGAAAGTTTCCTGCCTCAGAAGAGAGTACTAAATCGATATAGAAATAGTAAAAGGAGTCTCAAGCTTATCTACTCGAAATTCTGTTATATACACTGGACCGCTAAAATAGCGGGTAGGTTATAAGAATGCAATAATTAAAAAAATATTTGATTAGCCCTTTGTAATATGAAAACTAAGTAAATCCAAGTTCATGTCGTTAATTAAAGAAAGAATTAAAGCTTTTTTTTTCTACGGTATCAGATAAGCAATTATTGAACATTTTAGTATTTTCATATGCATGGCCACCACGAGCTGTTAAACATGCCAAACCATGTCACAGATGTATTAACATCATGCTAGCAATTTTCATTCCATATCTTAATGAAGTTAACTTTAACTTGGTTTATTATATCAAAATAATAGCTAAATGTAACATGATTGAACGTAGTTTTAGCCTATGTGTTCGAACGCACCTGAGAGCATACAAATTGGTACCGAGATATCCTGACGAACCCCCGCCAACCTTCCGAAGCTCAGCTGACGGCCGAGCGCATCGCGGAAACAGACGAAGCTCGACTACCGGCTGCGATACACGCGCCGTGACTTTGTATTGTAACCTTTATTGTTACTATTATACCTTTATTATAACTGTTTGCTTCTACTTTGTGAAACGCTAGATTAAAGTCATATCTGTTGAAAATCGTGCATCGAACTTATTAACTGAAAAGGTCAAGCCTGAGAACCTAACAAGTCCCATCCTTACATAAATTATTTTAATAGTTATCACACTTTTATAACTAATCCACTGACCCGCTCTATTTGCGGCCCAGATAGTTTTTAGATCTTTCATATTTCTTGAAACTATATCACAGAAATGTGGTGAAAGATAGAAAACAGAAAAGGAGATTGTCTAAGACCTGAGCTTTCGCATAAACCTTCTTTGCAAAATGTTGGATGGAAATTTTAGACTAGATAGAAGAAAATCTCAAAGGGGCACTAGATCAGGTAGAAGGTAAACATATAAAATCAGATAAATGTATTTTTCTGTGGAGACAACAACGTCCCGGTAGTGACGACCTGGAAGCAAAGCTCGTGGTCGCAGCATATGATTTTATTAAGATTCGTAAGCAGAGCTTTCTGGTGAAGGCGGCTAAGTCGCGCGTTCAGGCGGCGCGACCGTGGCGACACCACTCAGCCAATCCAGACGTAAGTACTATTAACACACGACGTACTCAAAGTTGCATGTGAAAATATGCAAATAAAGAATATTAAAAACATTTGTCCAATATCCTCCTGAAGTTTGTAATGTTTATTTTTACTCAGACTAAAGAATGCTGTCATCTTAGAATCTTTTTTGCTATTTTTATACAGTTTGTTTTCTACCGACTTCCAAAAAGGAGGAGGTATATAATCGATCTCAATACGACTGCATTTTTTTATCTTTGTTACCTCATAACTTTCGATAGGCTGAACCGATTTGCAAAATTATTTTTATGTTTGAAAGCTGGTGCTTTCCGTGTGGTCCCATTTAAATTTTATCAAATTCGGTCCAGTAGTTTTGAGTTACACTCCCATAACTGAATAGAATGGAAGGCGGTATTAAATTTTTCAAATTGTACTAGTGTTATGAACGGTGCAGATATGTTAAAAACAAATAGAAGAGCTAGATAAAAATAAACGTATCATTAAAAAAAATATTGAATGGATAATGAATGGTAGGTATCAAGTGGATGGAGTATTGGATTTTATATGAGCAAGCGAAACTAGTCTATGTTCGAGGAGTGCATGGTAGTCTAATTGAAGAAATATAAAATTCGAATTAAATTTAGTAATATGTATACCGTGGTTTTGAAAGGTATTATATAAGCAGAAAGTATGGAATGAATGACGAAAGTAACGTAGTACGTAAAGTAGTTGCAATCGGTAGGATTACCGTTATAGTTAGGAAATGAAAAGAGTGACCATACACGGCAGAACTGTCAACCTTATATCGTTTATTTAGATGCTTGAGACAGAGTTCTGCCGTGCGATTCTCTAATTCTCTAATGTCAAATACTTAAGAGATATCGCACTTGTACACAGGGTTGTTTTTCCAACGTTCCTTGACATCTTGTCGTTGTTTCACGGACGTTGTCAAAGATGCAACGATGTTTGCTCTTAGAGAATTGCACCGCAGTTGATTATTTTACCAATGGTTATTGATTTAGTTATTGATTTGGGTTACTTCAAAGCAGTTTCAATTCTAAGCATATTTCTTAGAATAGGAAATACATTTTATTCCTCTAACCTCTCTATAAAACCCAATACCAATGATTCTGTATAGGCCTACGGGGGCACTTATGAATTGTCTTATACATTTATTATTTCTTAAATCTACAACCAGATCGGAACGCGACTACGACTGAGAAGATCCGGCAAAAAACTCGACAGACTTGTCTTTTTAGATATATTTTTTTGCCACTTACTTAATAGCTTGTAACGGAACAGGCTCTGGATGAGGATTCCGTCACGATTCACAAATATAGAGACATTTAAAAAGTATCTTGGTATGAACAAATATTGATGAAATTTAGGCAATCAAAAGTAGAAGATTTATATGTTAGGTCGGGTATTTCTTATAGCAAGATTATACATACTGAAAATGATAAGCAGCATATAATATTTAAGCTACCAAGATATTCGATGTAGCAAACATTTAAATCGATTGCTCAAACAGTATTGATAAGTGATTTCAAGGAAAATGAAATGTTATAATTCTTTAAATACATAAAAGATTTAAGCAAAATTAATACAATTACCATGAAATAAGTACCATTGATATTTTAGCCATACAAAGGTGTGGTGACGACTCGCTACGATCTTCTTGTAGGTAATACATACTCCAAGCTGTACATAAAGAGTTTCTTTAACTTTTACTTTTTTGTTTGACACTTTCAAATTTAAAATTAGATGATGTTTTTATGACAGCGATTCGGACAGGGTTTTTTTATGTAGATTGATTATATTTAGGTGGACAACACACGTGTATCATTTAAATTACGAGAGAGAAACACTTTCTCCAGTGCTAGTAACAGTGGCAAGGATCACAGCTGGAGTTCGCTGCCAGTATCTAGGTACGCATCGGTGTTACCTCCGGTGTCCTCATTGGTGACCCCGACGTGATGATGAAAATGAGTTAGTGCTGTAGATGCCAAAAAGAAGGTATGAATTTTGCTATTCAAATATAATGGTGCTTCCTGCATCGGCTTGATTGTGATCGAATATGGAATACTACGCGCGAGTTCTATATATTGAGTCAGGAACGTATCTGTGAAATGATCGAAATATATCGAAGATTATTGCTCGGAATGTTTCCTGAAATGACATCGACCAATTTTCGCTGCGACTAAGGCTAGTGATACATCGACGTTTTAATGCCTACCATTCGGCAGTTATTCTAGACAATATTTTATTAATGTGAGGAACACATTTTTGTTACGCGTCCGTGTATTTGAGTTTGGGTTAGACTGTCTACTCTGATTCTAGCATGAGAATGCGGTAATAAATTATAGCAATTGAATTATTTACTGAGAGTATCAAATGTAATATTTAGAATCAAATAATAATTCGTAATTTCATTTAAGCATTTCTTTGTCATAAATAATAATAGTAAGAAGAGATAAATAAGATTATAATCGCTTATAGACGCAAACTCTACATTTGGAAATCTACCAAACGGACTTAGTAAGGCCTTACTAATTTTGGGGTAAATAGAAGAGGATCTTGGCATGATGGAGAACATTTGTGTCACAGTAAAGAGCAGCTCTTAATCCAGCATTCGAGTTGTAAGCCTTGAACATGCCAAGAATCCTACTTCCTAAATCATAATAAATCTAGAATTCTACGGCAAATCTAAAAAAATTAACTAATTACTTACAATATGAAAATTAATAAAAATATATTATATCTTTAAATTGTAGAGATATCTATCAATAATTTACTCGGCAAAGTAAAGCTAACTATTATAATAATCATCATAATAAATATATGGCTGCTAGTATTGAGCTAACCAATACAACAAAGATTCTGCTAATACTTAAGTATTTAAAATAATTGCTTTTCCTACAATGGTTCAATAGATGGCATGTCATGTAAAACACTAGTAATCTAAGTATAGCAATCTCGTATAAAAAGGAGATTTATGTATGTGGTAAATCTTATCAAACTTGGTCAAGCAATGCAGCACCTTGAGAATTCTTGTAAACCACAAACAAGGGTCTAGAGATTTCTCTAAGTCACTGATATTATTTCCCATATATTGCTTCAGTAAACAAGTAAATGATTAAACTTGAACAATTGAACTATTCAGGGAATAGTGGCTGATAATATTTATCTAAAGGAATTGGATAATCAGCGTAGTAGCTACTGATAACAAAAGATTTCTAAAGCGCATATAAAGCGAGGTTTTACTTTACTTTTGTTATTTATTTCCTAGCAATTTTCATAAACGAAACAAATAGTACATATTATAGAGACACTTAGTCTGCAAGAGATTATATCAATCTTATCAACAGCTAAATGCTCATAGCAACAAACATAAATCTATAAAGAAAGCTAGTTATATAAATAACAGGTTTATAACTGTTATTAATAATAACGAAAATCATGCGTATATCTGATATTATTTAATGGAGTTGTGTATGTATTATTTCACTAATCAAAACTAATTTATCATATTTAACAGATATTTTTGCAAGCTAATAATTATATAGTAAAACTTGCAAATAACCTACTGTTTCAATGTTCTATGGTCAAATAACATAGACCTTAAATTCAGAAACTTATATTGATGATTAATATCTTCCACGATTAGAAGTCAAATCAAGTACATAAGCTAGAAACCTAGGATCAGCTCAGTCAGTCAGTCTGTAATAACTAAGTATTTGCAATCTAGTATGTTCATCGCAATTTTTCGTTATCAGCTAGCAGTAGTAAGTTATCCATCGTAATATCAGAATACCTAGGCGTTGCTATTGGTTTCTCTAGGCATCTATAGTTCTGAATAGTTTTCTCTGTTTCAATTCTTTCCAAAAAGAGCAAGGTTACAGCAGCGGTACACAGTGTTAGGGTCCTCCTAGACTAGACGATCATTGGCCAAAACGAATTAGAATAAAAAAATATTGGGGGGGGGGGGGGGTTGTTACAATTTGGTGCCGTGACCAGGATTGGAATAACGTTACTACGGAAGTTTTACTAGGAATTAGTTGCGGTCAACCGCACAATTTGTTGGCGTGAAATGGATAGGATTTTATTGAAACAGAGATGCTATTGCAATAGGTGATTTTTAAAGGGCTAAATAGGTAGTCAACGGATACTATAATGAGGTGATGATGTTGTTGTTCTAGGCTACAGTAGTAGATTTCTACAATAAACTAAGAAATAAATAAGCCGGATATGATTTTTAGGAATATTACTAAAATACTGATTACTACGAAGCGCTTAAATGATATTCAGGGAAAGATAAGTTGTATGCAAGTTTCATGTATGTAAAGTCTGCAACTACCTTTGTCATTTACATGTACCCCATAGTCGATCTCTAGAATCCAGAAGTACACTTATCATTCGAAAGGCAGATTGCGTGTTGTGTTTACGACTAGGATACTCTCCTGGAAGCACACGGTAAATAGTCAGTATCGAACTCTACTCAAAGTGACCCGAAGGTTTTAAGAACACTTTTAGTATCGAACGACTTATGAAACTCACTTGGGAGTTTCTAACATGTTGAAAGTGCCGTCGCTGCATTTGCATCACAAGGATTACTTTTGTAACCAGCAAAATACAGCGCAGATCGGGGACATGTCTGTATATAATCGGTGTTTGTTATGTTCGGAAGTATTAAGAATATAAAAATGTGTGAATATTAATAAATGGCTTACCTTTTTGTTCGATGAAATTTATGGTAATTAAATGATAGCAAAAATCTACATACGTAATTACTTCTATTGGATTTGCGAAGGAAATAAATAGGATTACAATAAAATGCAAAGTTGCGCAACTTTATTTGAGCGATGATAAGTCTTGTTAGAAGTTTTGTTGAAATATGTTTAGTCGTAACATTGGGGGGTTGAATTTCCCATTCAGATGCTTAGCGTTGTGAAAATTCTTATAGACAAGTCAGATGGTTGTATAGTTATTCGTAAAGGTTAAATAAATCAACGTTATGCAGATTTAATAAACAAACATAGTAAGCGCCGAATTTAAGTATAAAAAACCAATATTATAGCTAGGTAGTGATGAGTCTTCGGAATGAAGCTGGTAAAGTTTGACAATGTAGGCAGGCTGAAGAGGAGCGCCGGATTTCAGAAGCTTTGGGGCGAAGCGGCTGGTCGAGTAGTGCGTCTTGACGAGATCTGCAAATATAATAGGGAAAATTAGGGAATGGTGAGCAAAGCCGGGTTATCATCTAAATTAAAAATAATGGAAAAAAAAAAACAAACATTATGTAAATCAAAGTGAATAAGGAAACTTTTTATTTAGGGCACAATAATAATTGTTTGGATGTTAATAGTTATGTATGTATTTATGTTCTTATGTAACATAATTGACATGTAAGTAGTACGCGCAAAGTATATACACAACCTTAAATTTTAAATCTGAACTCGGTATACATCGTCAATTTCGGTCGTTGAATACTAGTAGACTATATACTATATACTAGTAGAACTATATGAGAGTTTAGGGCAATATAAAAAAAAACCGGTTCCATGCCATGAAAATCGTAGGAATTGTGGAACTCATTTAATCAAGTGAGAGGTTATTACAGAACAACAGACAAATATACAAACGTTCATTTTATATATTACTAGTTGCGGTCGCGGATATACCCGCATGGAGATAGCTGATGATGGTGGTGATGATAAAAAGTTATCTATGCGTAAATCTAGTATCATCTATTTTTATACCAAATCTCATCAAAATTAGTCCAGCCAGGACTGATGTAATAAACATTCATTCAGACATACCAGCATTTGCGTTTATAATACTAGTACCTAGGTACCTTTTTAGGATAATGATGATAATGATGAGGAAGAGTATTTTTATAATATGTAAATTCAAAGCTACATCTACTTTCGTAACAATTTTCATCAAAATTGGCGCAGCTGTTTAAGAGGGATGGTGAAGCAAACATTCATTCTTACGTACTAACGTCGTGTTTGTAATATTAGTACCTAGAAAATATTTTTTAGGATACTAACTAAATAAATATCGAAACTTGCGTACCTATCAATCAATGATGAGTGGGTTATGTGAACTGTAGAGCTTGTCAGGTTTCACTGTGGTTTATAGCAATACCACAGTCGGCAGGCAGTGATCTAGAATTCATGGAAAACTATAAAATATACATAAACATATAACGAGTAAAATATAGAATCAGTTATTTCATCAATAATCTAAAACTAACTGAAGGTTGTATATCAGGGCGCGTAGAAATATGAGAAAATCAATAATTGTAGCTTTGTTCAGAGCAATTAGGTACCTATCTTAAAATTGCTATTGAATAAATAAACAAAGGTAGAAAAATAAATATGTTAGCAATAATAAAATCAATCAAAATGTCATGACAATCAACATTTAGGTTACCTAGGCTACAGAATTTTACAGAAAGGTAAACACAAAAGAGTTCTTTGTAAAAGCAAAGAAACTTTCTGATTGTGGTACTGAGAGCTTGCTGTCAAAGTGTAAAGAGAATATAAACACTACGTTTTACTATAGTATCACGTAAAGAAGAGTTCCGGAGATTAATGCCTAGGTATTTTATAGATGTTTATTGGAATCTATATAAAAGGGAGGTGTTTATCGTATATGATGGATGGGTATGCAACTAGGAAATCAATATTGAGTCATGTTGCTTGGATTAATTGTTTGCCTGCAAAGAGTTTGACGACATAGCTAGATAATGTAATATGAAAAGTTCAGTTGTAACAAAATACGATAAGTATGTACCTACATAATACACTGGTAATTTCTATGTATGTATAATCTGTAGCAAGTATGTAGATATGAACAGGGAAAAAGGATGTTTGGTTGGAGCAAAGCAGAGATGAACAAGTCTAAATAACACTATACATACATACCTTGCCAGATAGCTGGAGTGTAGTTTCGTAGGAATATGTACACCTATGTATATAATAATATGTAGGTATAACTAGTTGTTGAATATCAATCGGAGTTGTTGGGCAAATGTATCGTGCATGCGCTGCCTACATTTGTTCGCAAATTGAAGTGATTTCGTCATGGACACTGCAAAGATAAACGTAAATATGCTACGATAAATAGAGTTACAGTATAATTACAATTAGAGTACAGCGAACGTGCATAGAATTTGCGAAAATCATATTTATGACGTGATCTTTATTTCCTTTATTTTGACAGCGACATATTTAACTATCTGTCATAAGCACATACGTGTATATCCAAAGAGTTCGTAACAAATAGAAATCATGTTCAAGGTTTAATATACCTAGCTATAATTTAAATGCTAAAGTTATATATTATTATAGATATAATAAACGGTATGATTAGGTATAAGATGGAATAAGAACTTACCTGTGGTCAACAAATGTCCATAGCTCTTTGAGATTCTGTGATCAAGATATCTATAAAAGCGCAAACGTAATAACAATACTTTGTAGATATTCGAGGTTTATATTTTATTTAGGGAACAAAAAAAAGGAAGTAATTAAAGACAATCACTGAAATTTAGGATCCCTATATAGTATTAAAATTCGGGTAGCAGTCGTAAAAATTCTTACTTAAGAGATTACATGTTTGTGCGACCGCGAAGTGTCAATAATTTTTAATTCTAAATAGCACGGAGCGTCTTTGTTAAGACTTAAAATTTCGTATAACAATCGTAATGGGATACTTTGAGAGATATCTTTCAGTAATGCTTTACAAAGACATTGGCAGATATAGTGTAGTTATGATAATGACGTGATGAATATAAATTTTATTCAAAATCAAACACATTATCACACATGACAAAGTTTAAGGATTTCTGTACATTAATAGCCGTGACGCATACATTAGTGCAGGGTTATTCGAGGACCGGAAAAACAGTCGTGTTGATTTTTGCTTTGAAATTCATGGAAGATGTAGCTAGGGAAATGACATGGAAATTTGGAGAAATTTGAGTAACCACGCAGTGACAGCACAGCGTACACATGATCTCGTAATAGCAAATATGTGGATAGAGAAATAGAAATAGAAGAGATCTTCGGAATATTACAATAGAATTGAAAAATAAAATTTAATCTGCGATTCACTAATTGATTACTTGCAAGTAACCAAGGTTTGATGCAAATGGATTACGAAGGTTGTAGAAGATGGGTGTTGGAAATTACAAAGACAAATGGAAATAAACACAACTATGTTCTTTTGCTTGTACTCGTACATTTGAAATTAAATTAAATATAAATTCCGTTTAGAGTCCTCAATTTATTAGGTAGAAATGAAACTATGAAAAATAACTTATTAGTTATAGACCGTTATCAATCTAGTCATATTTCAGCAAACGTCGAGCATAGAAATATTCGAAATATCTTGTTTTTCCATTTGTTGGGTTATAGAAATATAAACAAATTACCATTTTATATCCTTGTAATTGGTAGGCTTGCGGGAATTTAATAGGTCGGTATTACATCTATATCTTTCTAATCGATAATGTTCAGGAAAAACATAATGGGTAGCAAATTACATTAATACTCAGTATACCTACATCGCAAGTTCAAGTTACGGGATACCACTAGTTTACTAGTTCTTCTGAGACCTAAACCTATTATTACCTAAACCTATTATTAGTCTTCACCTATTGTATGGGTATTCTAATTCACGGCGTGTCGTTAGTTTGGTTGATAGATAACTATAGTCCGAAGAAAGGGGAAAATGGGGAAAGCTGAGCACAGGGGTGTGTTGGACTGTTTATTATATTGTAGTGACTATGGAGCTGTTAGTATTAGAGTGTTATTATTGATTAGCGTAATAAATTGTAATTTATGGATTACATTAAAGAAAAGACCAAATAGTTATCGGTAGTAGAGATCAGGAAATGGAATAAAAAAGAGAGAGACATTCGTGTGTTTGACGTTTGCGTATAATATTGACAACAAGCGATGGGTGGCGTTAATAAAAGCAAAAGGAAAGGTAAATAGAATATTGTTTATGTTTATAGGGCGTTTCCCTGTAAACTAAATAAACAGTCGTAACGAGTTTCGTTTTATAGTTATGAGTAGCATGTAGAGGAAGAAGTTATAGGGTTATTGTAGGTATATCTTGTTGGAACGAAGTATCTATAATTGATAGATTACCTTCATAATTAGTCGGGTTTAATTTGTATCGAACAGGAAAGGGGTGATGCAATTGTTCATGGAAAGGAATAATGTCAGAAATTTAGGAAGGTACCTATCATAGGGATACATTATTAATAACCTAGTCTCAAAACCGAAAATCAAAAGTTATAGCAGAAGGAAAATACTGTGCAGCTATTTCTAGAGCCACGTTTTTGAGCAGTTACCTTTGGGTAAATATTTTGGTACATATATAAGTAAAAAAAAAAATATGTAAGGAGGTACATAGTTATGTAGACCACAATGGAAATGACATAAAAACATGTTTGGAGGATTGCGGTAGACAGTACATGTAAAAGCGAATGATTTGGTTAGAGTTAGGTATGTCGAGTTGTTATTTTATTCAGACTGATCTACTGAGCTGATTTTGAAGATGTTCTGTGCGCCAATGAAGATTATTGATAGAAAGACACAATGTTGTTTTAGGTGAATGCGTTGGTTAAATAAGTTATAGAAAGGATTTGTAAAAGCGGCATTGTTATCGTTGATATATAATAATATAAGATATAATAGTAATCAGATAGTTAAGAGTTTTATAAAAATCGGTTTCAGGAATTGATTGATAATTAAATGATATTTAACATTATTATTACAAAATGATTTGTTAATAAAAAGTACTGCATTTTGAAACTGTGAAATTGAATGAATTAAGTTTAGACAGAATAACAAATACAAGGAAAACAAAAATAATGATAATATTAGGAATCACAATTTTGAGGATTCTCTTCAAATGAAGTGGGTACATGGAAAGCGTTAGGAAAATAAAAAAAAATAAAAAAATACCAAGGTACAGCAATATTTAATAAAACTTTATTACAATATTTAATAAAACATTATTATAATTAAACAAAGATGTTACAATCATTTAATAAAGAGCGGGCGTAAACCTCATCAGGGCGGGTTTTGTTACAGCTTTTCCTATTTTATTTTTGACATAGGTTTAAAAAAACTTATAATGTAAAGGGGCATATAGAAATAAAAGTCAGAAATTTCATTTGGTAAATACGATTTATTGTGAGAACTTATTCGTAGACTCCAGACAAAAGGATTGAAGGTTTATTTAGGCAGTATGCAGGGCAATGTAAGAGAAGAAAGATTTAAGCTATAATTAAAGGAATGGGAGGAGATGAATGGAATAAAGGGATCCCAGGGAGAGATGCGAGTGGCAGAGTTAGTATTGAATTTTATTGAGGGCCTCTATGAATCGACAATACCGACTGGAGTCGATTTGTTAAGTTTTGTTTTCAGACAGACACACACTATTCAACGAATGATTTATGGAGTACAAATTGGAGATAGGTTTAGGTCAGAAGACACCACATCAGTATTTACAACTGAATTATTCCATAAAGAGTTCGTACTTTACAGGTAGCCAATGTTTAGCCATTACACTTACATTCACCGAGTTATTAGGCGGTTGCTTGTTTGGTTTGATTTGAAGAGGGATGTATCAGCCATGGAGAATTATTGCTTGTTAGCTATTAACGAGATCTAGAGTAATAAAGGGTGGCGTAGGTTCTACTCCACATACTCGATCCCAAACGAAAAATTGGTTTGGGTGGTAGCACGTATGCTGAATTATTCGAATTGACTAGGTGCACAATTTGGCACAATACTAGTTCCCTTTCGTTATTTCAGATTGTCCTTGTGAGAAGTCATTTTTACTCATGGAGGAGACATTAAGATCGGATATATCAACCCTTACAGTAATTTATTTTTAACTCGGTCTTTTAAAAACACTCCACTAGTGAGTTCACGCACTCACAACCTTGTTTGAAAACGAATTTTAACAAATTAGAATAAGCACACGTTCAGTTTTGGTGGGACTATATTTGTGAAGTTGAATATATGGAGGATGGGAAAATTTCCTTCGGTAAATTATGAGAACCTGCGTAAATTTTGGGGGTTGGCTGTAACGGAACAGGCTCTGGATGAGGATTCCGTCACGATTCACAAATATAGAGACATTTAAAAAGTATCTTGGTATGAACAAATATTGATGAAATTTAGGCAATCAAAAGTAGAAGATTTATATGTTAGGTCGGGTATTTCTTATAGCAAGATTATACATACTGAAAATGATAAGCAGCATATAATATTTAAGCTACCAAGATATTCGATGTAGCAAACATTTAAATCGATTGCTCAAACAGTATTGATAAGTGATTTCAAGGAAAATGAAATGTTATAATTCTTTAAATACATAAAAGATTTAAGCAAAATTAATACAATTACCATGAAATAAGTACCATTGATATTTTAGCCATACAAAGGTGTGGTGACGACTCGCTACGATCTTCTTGTAGGTAATACATACTCCAAGCTGTACATAAAGAGTTTCTTTAACTTTTACTTTTTTGTTTGACACTTTCAAATTTAAAATTAGATGATGTTTTTATGACAGCGATTCGGACAGGGTTTTTTTATGTAGATTGATTATATTTAGGTGGACAACACACGTGTATCATTTAAATTACGAGAGAGAAACACTTTCTCCAGTGCTAGTAACAGTGGCAAGGATCACAGCTGGAGTTCGCTGCCAGTATCTAGGTACGCATCGGTGTTACCTCCGGTGTCCTCATTGGTGACCCCGACGTGATGATGAAAATGAGTTAGTGCTGTAGATGCCAAAAAGAAGGTATGAATTTTGCTATTCAAATATAATGGTGCTTCCTGCATCGGCTTGATTGTGATCGAATATGGAATACTACGCGCGAGTTCTATATATTGAGTCAGGAACGTATCTGTGAAATGATCGAAATATATCGAAGATTATTGCTCGGAATGTTTCCTGAAATGACATCGACCAATTTTCGCTGCGACTAAGGCTAGTGATACATCGACGTTTTAATGCCTACCATTCGGCAGTTATTCTAGACAATATTTTATTAATGTGAGGAACACATTTTTGTTACGCGTCCGTGTATTTGAGTTTGGGTTAGACTGTCTACTCTGATTCTAGCATGAGAATGCGGTAATAAATTATAGCAATTGAATTATTTACTGAGAGTATCAAATGTAATATTTAGAATCAAATAATAATTCGTAATTTCATTTAAGCATTTCTTTGTCATAAATAATAATAGTAAGAAGAGATAAATAAGATTATAATCGCTTATAGACGCAAACTCTACATTTGGAAATCTACCAAACGGACTTAGTAAGGCCTTACTAATTTTGGGGTAAATAGAAGAGGATCTTGGCATGATGGAGAACATTTGTGTCACAGTAAAGAGCAGCTCTTAATCCAGCATTCGAGTTGTAAGCCTTGAACATGCCAAGAATCCTACTTCCTAAATCATAATAAATCTAGAATTCTACGGCAAATCTAAAAAAATTAACTAATTACTTACAATATGAAAATTAATAAAAATATATTATATCTTTAAATTGTAGAGATATCTATCAATAATTTACTCGGCAAAGTAAAGCTAACTATTATAATAATCATCATAATAAATATATGGCTGCTAGTATTGAGCTAACCAATACAACAAAGATTCTGCTAATACTTAAGTATTTAAAATAATTGCTTTTCCTACAATGGTTCAATAGATGGCATGTCATGTAAAACACTAGTAATCTAAGTATAGCAATCTCGTATAAAAAGGAGATTTATGTATGTGGTAAATCTTATCAAACTTGGTCAAGCAATGCAGCACCTTGAGAATTCTTGTAAACCACAAACAAGGGTCTAGAGATTTCTCTAAGTCACTGATATTATTTCCCATATATTGCTTCAGTAAACAAGTAAATGATTAAACTTGAACAATTGAACTATTCAGGGAATAGTGGCTGATAATATTTATCTAAAGGAATTGGATAATCAGCGTAGTAGCTACTGATAACAAAAGATTTCTAAAGCGCATATAAAGCGAGGTTTTACTTTACTTTTGTTATTTATTTCCTAGCAATTTTCATAAACGAAACAAATAGTACATATTATAGAGACACTTAGTCTGCAAGAGATTATATCAATCTTATCAACAGCTAAATGCTCATAGCAACAAACATAAATCTATAAAGAAAGCTAGTTATATAAATAACAGGTTTATAACTGTTATTAATAATAACGAAAATCATGCGTATATCTGATATTATTTAATGGAGTTGTGTATGTATTATTTCACTAATCAAAACTAATTTATCATATTTAACAGATATTTTTGCAAGCTAATAATTATATAGTAAAACTTGCAAATAACCTACTGTTTCAATGTTCTATGGTCAAATAACATAGACCTTAAATTCAGAAACTTATATTGATGATTAATATCTTCCACGATTAGAAGTCAAATCAAGTACATAAGCTAGAAACCTAGGATCAGCTCAGTCAGTCAGTCTGTAATAACTAAGTATTTGCAATCTAGTATGTTCATCGCAATTTTTCGTTATCAGCTAGCAGTAGTAAGTTATCCATCGTAATATCAGAATACCTAGGCGTTGCTATTGGTTTCTCTAGGCATCTATAGTTCTGAATAGTTTTCTCTGTTTCAATTCTTTCCAAAAAGAGCAAGGTTACAGCAGCGGTACACAGTGTTAGGGTCCTCCTAGACTAGACGATCATTGGCCAAAACGAATTAGAATAAAAAAATATTGGGGGGGGGGGGGGGTTGTTACAAGCTCCAGTGCCTATAAAAGAGACCATAATAATGGTATCAGTAGGGCAAGACACGCTACACTTTGACATCGTAATACTTGTGTAGGTAGATCCTGAAATGATCTGTCCCAAGTCTATAACCACCTCTAATACTATTGATATTTATTTACATTGAACTATTTATTATTTGACATATTGCAACAGGTATATTATGGTGAATACTTAAAGTTATATTAAATAATACGTATTAATAGTATAATAAGTAGTTCTGCGATCAGTGGACCTGAAACACAGTCTTATCAACGGTACTTTTTCGCAGTACTTCACATCCTATTATTTCTTCTCAACCTAGTACCTTATATGTACCTATTTTATCAAATAGACAAAGACATATTTTATCAAAATCGGTCGGTAAATAGCGCCGCAGCAAACCTCCCCCTTTTTTAGGAAAGTACCCTCCCACTCAAAATTTGCCTCGCCAAATAATTATGTTAAATAGGTATACCGAGTTTATAGGTAGGTACCGATAGGGTACACTTGGTATTTTGGTGTGTTAAGTAGGTTTTTTAGTAGAAATGGATGGGCTTTATTTTCAGGAATACTAATCATTTCTTTGAAATTTGAAGCCTGCTTATAGGTTCTTGCCCTATATTTTTTTTCATCACGACTGAACTATTGGTTAGTACCGGCATACATTATACCTGCCATTTCAAAATTCAATAGCGATAGTCTTGGTTGCTACCACCGCAGTTACAGAAATGTTCTTCCGTGATACAATAGAGTGCAAGCATAATTGTATTAAAGTGTGAACGGAAATATAACAAGCAACATTACTAGGTTAATAATATTCTGAAACCAATTTCTTCGGGTGATGAGCGCAGGTAGCACCACGCAAAAAATCCGTTTTAGAACCAAACTGTTGTGTGCCTACGGATGGTGCTTCAACTGTCATGAACAAACGTATTGCTTGTCGTCAGGCAAACGACTGCCACGTTCTTATTGGTATATTATAAATAACGTACTATAAATAAAATCTAGTAGGCACCTGCCTACCACCATAAAAACTACCTAAAACTAAGATCTGTCTATTTATATATAAAAATGAAACCCTAGTCAAAGTCAAAGTCAAAATCATTTATTCAATTTAGGCATCAAAGACTCGAATGAAGCTGCTCATATAATAATGATCGAACTTCACGTACAGGTAAGTTCGTTTGATCATTAATTATATTTCGCAGCTTCATTCGACGCGATTTTTCTTTTACATATTGTAGGATGTTTAGAGTATGTATAGGTAAGTAAAAATAAATATATAGAATTAAGGTAGGTATTTTAACTGTATTAATAATATTAGGTACTTAATATTTATAACAACTCATTATACTTTAGTACTAAGTTTAATCTAAGTGTAATCTAATCTTAATTATGTTTCAGGGAACGCGTTTGACAAAATGGCATTTGCGAACTGATTTGGATCATCAAATTTCTTTATTATAAAATTTAGCAAAAACCTTGGATGACTCTGACCAACCGGCTGTTTTGCGAATAACATCGAGACTAACACCAAGTCTGCTTGCTGAAGAAGTGGACGAATGGCGAGTGCTGTGAGCCCCAAATATCGACGTGTCCACTCCACTGCTTTGAAGTGTACTTTTGATCCAATTGCTAAGTGTCTGAGAAGTTACTTTGGAAAAAGGTTTTCTGTATGAAATAAATAAACTGTTGGTTTTATTGTTACGCAGAAATTTTGTTTTATTAATATATTCCATCAAAGATCTAGCCGGACAAATTTCGGGTTTAACATTATAAAAAGGTAAATTTAATATAGGTTGTAATGAGTTTACTCGTGAGGTCTTAATAAGATCTGGAATGGTTATTAGTATATTAGCATTTTGTATCTTTATGTTATCAATCTTTATCAACGAGAAAGTTTGAACCCGATGAGCAGTTACAAGTGCTAGCAATGTTAGTGTCTTTTTAGTCAAAGTCTCTAAATTAAGTTGATCGTTAGGCCATTTTTGACATAAATACCCTAAAACAACACTTGGATCCCAAGTTACACTATATCTAGGCGCAGGTGGTCTTAGCCTATAGCCTATATAGGCATATATGCCTTTCATAAATCGTTTAAGGTGATCGTCATCCAAAGCTTTTGGAAAAAGCAAGTGTAAAGCAGATTTATGTGAATTTATTGTGCCATACTTTGCACCATTTTTATAACATTCTGTTAGAAAATCAATAACAATTGAAATTGATTCATTGTAATAATCATAATTATTTTGTTTACAATAATTTACCCACAGCTTTATAGAACTATCATATTGTTTGTATGTGTTTGATGATAAAGAAGCTAAAATTATATCTATTGAACTTTGCGATAATGATCTTTTTTGTAACGCTTGCCGGACGATTTGACGGCAATCAATGATAGCGTCCGATGAAGGTTGTGCGAGATTCTGAAAGGAGATTTTAAGAGATTAATATCTGGTTTGAAATATATAGGCTCTGACACCATAAGTCTTTTAAAAATTGGAAACCAAGGCTGCGTGGGCCAATTTGGCACGACAACGATACCCTCGGATTCATCATGTATTATCTTTTGCAACATTTTCAAAATTAGAGCGAATGGAGGAAATGCGTAAAATAGTAATTTTTTCCAAGAAATAGTAAATGCATCTACAGCGTAGGCATCAGGATCGTTTTTCCAAGAGATATATATAGGGCTTTTCGCATTGCAACGACTTGCAAACAAATCTATATCTGGTACGCCAAACTTTTGAACAATTTGATCAAAAGCAGTTTTGCATATTTCCCATTCGGTTTCTATAAACTTTCTTCACGATAAACTGTCTGCTTCAAAGTTGTCTTTACTATTTATGTATGATGCAAAAATTACTATTTTACGCCCTTCACACCATTGCCATATTTCTCGCGCAACCTGATTTAAAAGTGGATATTGTACGGAACCCATTATGCGTATGCGTAATAAAATTTTACAATTACGTAAGTGTTTAGCAAAAACTTTTAAGGTAAGAAACTCGCTTTTAATTCCAAAACATTAATATGTAAAAGGGTTTCTTCATTTTTCCAAAACCCATACGATTCCTTGCTATCGCAGTAGGCGCCCCAGCCACTTTTAGACGCATCAGAGAAAATTTCTAGTTTATATTCACTGAATGTTAACGGCTGCGTCTCAAAAACAATATTTTGTACCCACCATTCTAGATCATGTTTTACAGTGCTAGGAATATCTATAATTTGATTGTAGCTGGGATTTTCTAACCAACGTAAGTACTTATGACGTTCCATTTCTTTCGTGTACATCCACGCGTATTGAATGGCAGGGGCAGCTGACACTAATAGACCAATGAGACTTGCAAATTCTCTTAGTTTACAACTATTAATTTTCTGAAACTTTTCTATGTGTTTTTTAATTTTTGACTTTTTAGTTTGTGGTAAATGTAAACACATCGAGTCGAATATAAAACCAAGGTATTTGCATCTCTGTTTAGGAATCAGACAGCTTTTTTCATAATTTATTATGAAACCTAGTTGTTCTAGGAGATTTAATGTAAACTGCACATTGGTTTCACATTCATTGAATGTACGGCCTATGCAGCATATGTCATCTAAATATATGACCGATATCATATCCCTGCATCTTAAATATTCTATTACTGGTTTTAAGACTTTTGTGAATACGTATGGGGCAGTACACAAACCAAACGGGAGGCAATTAAATTCATATAAAACACCTTTATATATGAATCTCAGATATTTTTTATGAGATGGATGCATTGGCATTAAAAAATAGGCATCTTTCATGTCAACTGTTGCCATAAAACAACCTTCTGTTATAATTTTTGATACAGTCCTGTAGTCTTCCATTTTAAAACGCTGGTTATTGATGAATTTGTTTAAGCGTTTTAAATTAAGAATAAAACGGTTAGACCCGTTTGGTTTGGGTACTAGAAAAATAGACGACAAAAACTGCTGATCATGAGGTGTACACTCTGATATGGCATTGATTTTTAAAAGTGCGTCAATTTCTTTGTCAAAATCTATTAGTTCTTGATTTGTTCTAGTAGTAAAACTAGGCTTAGTATAATCATGTGGTTCCGAGGTAAATGGAATTTTGTATCCCTGGATCCAAGATAACACGGTTGGATCGTTGGTGATCTCCAGCCATTGAGATAAAAAAAATTGTAATCGACCAGCGTAGCGTACCTCGTCTACAGGCGCCTCCTGTGTACGCTGGCGCGGTGGCAGTGACCGGTCCACTGCTTCCCGCTGTTGAGCGCTCCTTGTGACGATGGCACGTGGCTGGTTCTGGGCTGTCCGGGACCCTGCATCGGTCTTGCCCACTGGTTTCCGTTGCAGGGGTCGCCAGTTTGACTAACCTTGATTTTTATTCTTAATGAAATTATTTTTGTTAAATTTTTGGTTCCGCATGTTAGTTTTATTTCGTTTTAGATCAGTTCCGGACCTTTTTATCGTTTTAGCCGATTTTAATTTATCAGAGATATTATCGCCAAACAAATATTTGTCTCTGACCGTTTCTGACATAGTTTCTTTCATATCACTATTGATGGAAGAAATTATGAAGTGTCTACGAGTCTTCGTCTCATTAAAATGGCTGTCGCACAGGATGCGACATGCATCACTGATAGGTTTTAGTAGTTTTTGTGGTGAAAGACCTTTTTCAATAATACTATCGACAGCTTGTGATAGTGCCGCTAGTGCTGAACCTATTTGGTTTTGTTTCGTCTCAAGTATACTATCGCGTTTTACAAGGTTTTCGGCAATAGCCGCTTTAGTTTCTGCATTTAGTTTTGGTCCTATAAACATCTCACAATTTGAGGGTATGAGGTACTCTTTCAAAATCTTTTCTTTGGGCTCCTTCGGTAAACCATTAGTCAGAATTTCGTGCCATCTGGCCGCGATATCTTTGTGGATAGGTTTATCTAAAATGTTTTCGCTCTTCGGAGCGTCGCCTAGAAGGGCCAGAATATCATCCTCCAAATTTGATTCCACATCTTTATCTTTTGTGGAAGATCATGACGGAGCCGTGTCTTCTGTGGTTGATTTGGAGGTGGGCAAAGGTGTACCCGACATAATTTCATCATCATGGTGACCTGTAAAAACATATGTATATGTTTAAAAGGTGCCTAAACTATTCGTAACATTAGTTTTAAATAGGGAAAAAAGTAAGTACTTAGGTACAATTAATTTATGAAGGTAGACATAGTCCCCGCTGGACTACGCGCAATAAAGCGTTACGGACACAACCCCGCTGGTTGTTCGCATTACAATATTTGCTAATCGGTTTTATAAACCAATGAAAATAATAATCTTATAATGAGGGTAGACGCAGTCTCCGCTGGACTGCGCGCAATCAAGCGAGACAGACGCAACCCCGCTGGTTGAATCGCATCACATGACCACATTCATTGTTAACTTGTTTCGACATGACAGAGATAACCCCGCTAGTTTCTCGCATCACTTTAAAACAAGATTAACGAACGAATAGGTAGCTACCATATTGTAAGAGACTTACGGTCTATAATTTTGTCCTCCGACGAAGACGATGAGGTTATGATCCGACGATGACTCTTCTTTTCCAGCTTAGTTTCCAGTCGACGTATTTTTCGAAGAATTTCTTCATTGGATTATTTCCTTCTTTTAATCATTTTTTTTTATATTAATTTGAGGTAGGAACGTGCGAAGCCTTTGCACACAGAACACAGAATGAAGTACCGCCGAGTGAGATTTTACCAGGAAAACTGCTAGTATTGCCAGGTTGTTTTTCTATTTTATCTCAATTTATCTAAAAATCTGTGTGTGAAGCCAATGCCTGGGACTCAGCTACAATATGTAAAAGAAAAAATCGCGTCGAATGAAGCTGCGAAATATAATAACATAACAGTAAAACATAAAGCGTTCTAGATATTAGATCAAAATTATTTCTAGTCACATAGATACAGCATTAATATAACCTTAATAACATTGACTTCACTACACAGATAAATAGTTAATCGTAACTAATATATATTAAAATTTTCACGACACTTAAAACCTTAAAATTTGCAGTAACACAATCGGCGGTTATAATGCTCAGCGTGATCTCTTCCAGACAATCCGAGAATCTGTCCTATTTGAACTCATGCTATGACTGGAGATTGGTCGTTTGCAAATAGATTATTACTTATTCAACGGCGGTGAATCAACTTGTATAGACAATTTATTGACGTGAAATGTGAATTCGAATTATTTACTCTACTGACCATATTAGCACATTTGTTTTGTGTTTTATAGCGGTTATTGCCATTGACACTAACACATCTTACTTTTGAAAGAACCTAGCTCTAAAAGTACTCAGATTTATGTTTTATTGTTCTTACCAACTAAAACAAGAACTGTGGCCTGAGCACGCGTGTAACGTAATCGTATCGTTCATGTATTCAGCACAAACTGTCATTTAACTAGTACATCTGTGGCACAGATAACTCATAGTTTGTATTGTATACGTCAACGATACAATAACGTTACACTTGAGCAAATGTTCGTGCTCGGACTACAGATAATATGCAACAAACATATTTTGTATAAAGGTTAGTCATTGAAGTATTAAAGCAACGACTATGTACGAATTTATTTCATGATGCAACTCCTAGCTGAGTGCCTATGCTCGTTACTGGACAAGCCCCCACTTGTGTGACGTACTAAATTCCGGCAGAGGCAAACAGCGTAGCGTAGCGTTTAGCCCGTTTGAAAAGAGAAAAAAAAACAAATACATGCATATCAGACTGACGGAACGAGTATTTTTTGACTGTCAAACCGAATGGACAGAGATGTTGAAAGCTCACTTTATTACATTGCCACTGTACACTGACTTACTTTTTTATTTACTTTGATGCCTTTTGCATATTTTGATAAATGTTGGTAATCATTATACCGAACGTACAGAGTTTGAACATACAATACTTACAATGAACGTAGCATGTATTTGATTACAATGGCTTGTCTTTAGTAAGTCTTTATTAAGCTTAGATATACAACTGCTATGCTAATGTTTATACAAATATATGAAACAACCTGCACTCGGTTTCTTCTGCGTGATGATGGGTGATGTTGACGATGATTTTTTTATATATACCGTCACTGTATTTGCAGCGAAAACTATGAAATAATAATTATTAAATCAGTCAAGCCGTTTTCAAATCTTTGCGAGACTAACAAATAGTAGCACATTATTTGTATTGTAACCTGTTAGTCTGGTTCGGTAATTAAAAATTAAAATATTAGAAAATAATTCTACCCAAATCACAACAAGTGTCGCCATCTAGGTGGAAGTATTACTAGCTCAAAGACACCTACGACACAGAGGGCGCTTTGCTAATAAAGCAAGTGTATATAGTCACCTGTGTCTAGGAAACATAAATAGACTGTACTCTATGTCCAAGACTGGCTTGAATTTAATTCATAGACTAAAATATATGCTAGGAAATTTCATTCCTCGCGCACTTTCAGCCATCCTTATCTGGAACAGCTTTTAAAATTACCAAATAAGGTTACGCGCGATCCAAAGGCGAAAATGGGGAGGAGTCAAGGTTGAGTCACGAGCGTCATGTGAGGATCGCAGGCCGGTGACAAGCTGAGGTTCAAGGCGCATATGCGGCAGCTGTCCCCCAAACTTTTCGGGACAGCTGGCGCATTGAGTCGCCTTTTACCGAACAACAGAGGAGGAGGAGGTAGCTGTCACCGCCTCTATACAGCGGTGGTAAGCTCCATGGCGCTCTATGGGGCCCCCATATGGGCGAGATCCCTGCGGCGGGACAGCATAGCCGTCTTACTAGCGGCGCAGCGAGTTATGGTGGTAAGTGTGTCAAGGATACCGAACACTCTCATACGAGGTTGCATGTGTCCTCGCCGGACTGCTCCCATGGGACCTTGAGGCGGATGTCCTGGCCTCGGTCTACCAGCGCAGAGCGCGAGCTAAGGAGCGGGACGAGCGACCGGCACCGCGGGAGATGACGCATTGACGTGATCGAGCCAGGGCGTCAGCTCTCGCCACATGAAGGGATAGGCTCTTTGCAGGGCCCACACAGAGGGGGGCCGGCGCTCAACGACTCCTTGAAGCGATCCGGCCTGTACTTGAAAAGTGGGTGCGAAGAAGGCATAGTGGTCTCTTTTTCCGGCTGACACAGGTTCTCTCAAGACATGTCTGTTTAGGGAGATACCTCTGTAACGTCGCACGAAGAGAGCCCACCCCGGCATGCCACCAGTGCGGCTATGACGAAGACACCGCCCAGCACGCGCTGAAGTCATGCCAAGGAGGAGCGGGACCGCGGCGATGCCTGATCGCGGTCGTAGGATCCGACCTTTCCTTGTCGGCCATCATTACTAAGATGGTCGGTGACGAGAGGTCGTGGGAAGCAGTGGCCTCATTCTGTGAAATTATTGTTTCGCAGAGAGAGGCGGAGGAGCGGGAGAGGGAGGCTGAATGCGCGAGCGGGTCCGCTCCTCCTAGCCACCAGTCGACGACGAAGGAACACCACAGAGGTTTAGTGGGTAGGCCGCTTTTATGGCGAAGACTCCCACACGCGCACCAGCTCTCCCCAGGGCTCGTGATCAGGGTATAAAACCTTCCTCTGCGTTAAAAAAAAAAGGCCAATGATAAGCCTCGAACAGGACAACTAGAACAGACCTCGGTCACCAGTGATTACCAAGTGCCGTGACCAATTTTATTAGCAATGGTGGGACGTTGTATCGTCCTAGTAATTTAACTTAAATTCTGTATAGTCCCCATCTCGGGTGAGTTGAAACAAATGTCTAGCTTAAAACTATACTGTGCACTGGCTATTGTGATTATCGTGTAATTTCATTCTAGGTACTAGGCTGCGCGATTCTTATAACCTCATTAGTACCTATCTACCTTTTGTAGTATCTACTATTATATCATAATTATTGTGAAGCTCTTCAAGCTTATGTAAACTGCACGGAACCAGTGTTTAACGTTAAAGTGTAATCTTAATCTATCTAGTACCTATTTCTTCCAACTAGGTACTGCTAAACCCTGTTATTGCTCTTCAAGCCTATTCTATAACAATTTTATTGTAACTTGTTTTTAAATGTCTTTCCGACCATGTCAGTTTTGCGGCATGTTTGTCACATCACGGGGCTTGTCGAAGTTAAGCTTCCTCGGAGGAGCCCAAGACTTCATGCATGTGACAACAGCGCCGCTGAGGAATTCCTACTAACCGGAATCCTTCGTGGCGTTCCAGGGATCTTACGGCAGGCTAGACCTACCGCTGGCCAACTTGCCGCTGACCGGAACCCCCGCTGGCTAGACTGCGGGGCCCGTACTGTGCACATCGCCGAAGCGGCCACCAGCTTCCACAGAACCCTGAATCCTGCTGGGCATCTGGGCTAACCCGACAACTGCGGCTGCCGTTTCCCGTTTTTTCCGCTACTGCCTTCTGCCGGTTACTGCACCACCCACACCATCGCGTCGAGGTCTTCACTGCTATTCTGAAATAAGTCACCGTAACAAGGGAGGCTATTGCATAATCTGTCTGTATTCACGACCCAGCTCTGGGCTTTCTAGAAGAATATTAAACGTCTAGAACCCATACTCTGACTTTTTTGATAATCTCCTAGCCGTCTAGGCAGGTAGGAGGTTTCAGTATATATAATATATATATCAAGAAGAAGAGTTTTTGCCGGTTCCTCTCTTTGGGGTAATAACCAATTGGTCAAACTGGGTCGGTGGTCGAACCGATACATTTTAATATTGCTTAATTCATCCATACTTCTACTGATACAAACGTTCGTACCACTCAAGATTACCTATACAACTAAATCTATCTATTCTTATACTACGCATACCTAAGTGAAGAGTAGGCTGAGATTAGGCAGCTTTAGTTCAGGTTAACCACGTCTAAGGTGTAAGCTCCGCCAGCGACCCTACTACGGACGACGGCCAAGGCGTGCGAACCATCTCCTCCGTTACTTCGATCGTCTGCGCTGGAGTCAGTCAGCTTGAATAGTATTCTCCCTACTCGCTCCGCTAAGGCTAACCGCCAGGCTAATTTCAGCTTGGACGCAACCTAACCTTAACATATTATGTGGTTACGGTTGTAACTGTTGTGTATATTACCTCATATACTTAATACGAACATATTGGAATTAAAGTGCCAAGCCATCACACAGACGGATTTCATTTTGTTATTAATATTTAATCAGTTCATTATAATCATGACATTTCATAGTACTTTAACTTAATTGTCATAATGTATATCGTTGATGAAATTCTACCTTAATTATTATCTTAAACTTAATTTGATGTTTAATGAAAGCCAGGGCTGGCTTGACCTAACTCAAAACTTGGCATTATACTTGACAGTCCCGTCAATTAGACTTCTCTATTTATTACTATGGTCTAGTAATGTACTTGAATTTTATTCAAGTTCAATGAACACTCGGTGAATTTACTTATTTATAAATTATTTCACGATATCACCGAAGACCTATTAGTTTAGTAGGCACCTACCTATATAATAGGTCTATATATACTTGTATTATATCAGGTTACAGTAATTATATTTTTAATAAAGTACCTATGTGTTGGTACCGTGTTTGTACATTTACATCTTGTTAAATTTGCCATAAAATTTGCCACGTAGGTAATATTAGTGATCCTAGTTAAATTGGAGCTCAATCGATTCAAAGTGGATTAAAATAGACTGGATCAAGTGACCGTCACGCGCTACGTCACGAATGCAAATCACTCAGCTACGTTTTGTCGACGATATAGCCTTGGCAAAGTAGTATGAAGAGTTCAGTTAGTGGCACAAAGGTCAGTGAACTCAATAAAGGCTCAGACAGAATACAGTCATCTCTGTGGTAGAGTTTCCCAACAGTTGAGTCTTAAAGTAAATGTGGAACAGACGAAAATGCATTCAATGTTCAAGTTGCAGCCGTACTGTTCTAGTTATTGGTAACTATTTAACTACTCCGGAAGATGTCGATGATTAAATTTTCCTGAGATAGACTGTCCAGGTAGGTAAATGCAATTTCGAACAAGAGGTCGCTCGAAGTTAGTTAGAAGCTGCTTTATTTCGTAGGATTTGTCCTAAGACAGAGCCTGACAATAATATGGCTTAGTAACTAATAACTGATGTGTCGATAAGCCATATTAAAGCCCTTGGGGTATGCGCCGCCGCACGTGGGGTTCCGCGTGATATATTAAGGCATATACTTCTGATAAGAGGGCCGTGTTTTGCAGAAATGATAGCCTAATGTCCTTGCTATGCTTATTATTTGTGATTTGTATTTTAGAGCGCTTTTGCATGAATTATTCGGTACTTCCTGAAAGGAAATCACCAAGGTAGGTACCAGGATAAACAAAAAGGCGCAATGATATTCTGCTGAAATTATTTTAGAAAATATTAATTAAATCATCCCTTGGTTGTTTGGTTTATATTAAACGCGGCTCCAAAGTGGTTTCCGAGAAGAATTACTCTAATTTGTTATTTAGCAGCCACTCTTGTTGGAAACTCAATGATTTTATCGGCCTTTTGTGTTTGTCTTGGGTTGACTGGTTTATTCCATCTTATCAGACTAATAGTTAGATTTGATAATGATCGTACCTTTAGGACATAAATGTTAAAATCACTGGATAGTTGAAGATTTTGGACAAGTATGTTTTTTGCCACACAGAAATACTGAAAATAAGTTAAATACAGAACTTATTTAAGATTCTGACTAGGTATATTGTATGTGTACTTTAAGATTGGAAAATACGACTAGAGATATAGATTTAAGCTTTTTAGCACATAGGTTTGAAGAGTACAATACCATGCCTCGGGATGTCGAATACTGAAGAGTACAAAGCAGTATTTCAAACTTGAGCTATGGGTAACACTGTAATAATTATTGGTAGAACGGCCGTTGAATATCAAGTAAGCGACTTGCACGGCTGTTTACTTAATAAATTTCTCAAAGTACTAGAAACATTTTCAACTCTTATCTCATTAATCAATAAAACTGTTTCTATTCCCCAATATATCAATAATTGGCTTTGGTTTTTAAAGCTATTTATTTTTTTGTTTTATACTTGGCAGGTTAGTATTATGCATAGTTTTATCGACTAACATATGGCCAAGTATGAAACATTCCAGCTCCCCAGAAGCATTATATTAAATTTGATTATCGTAACTACTTAATAGTAAAACCCTAGCAGCTCATGCAGAACGTTAGGTTTTATCGGCATTACGAATGTAACAATTAGTGAAAATCTTGTGATAATTGTATTCATATTATATCACTAGCTGGTGCCCGTGACTACATCTGCGCAGAATTAGTATTTCGAATAGCTTATTATCTTCTCCAAGGCCATATCTACCTTTATACCAAAATGTCATAAAATATGTACATGTGCAAACGCAGTTAGTATAATATGAGTAAATTTAAATACTTAGTATATCAATCAAAAACATTAATAATACAATACAGAACTTACGTACATACAAATATAAAATTAATCACCACGAAAAAAAACAGTCCTTACATTTCATCACCCTTGACGGTCGCCGAGCACATCTAGTGTGTCGAGCTGTCAAGTTGACTTGGCTTTTGACTGAGGTTTGAGGTTTAAAAACATTTATTGCTTACAATGATTTAATTGACTATTTTAAATATTCGTCGTCAAAACAAAACTTAATAACTAATTATTTATAACATTGTAAACAAACCGTCGTCTGTACAACACACTCATAGCAGTGACTTATCCGCTAATGCGTATTGGTGAAGTCGACTTTTGAATGCGGTGAACGGGCTTACATTTTTTAAATCTGAAGGTAGCTTGTTAAAAATCTGCGCGCCTGCAAATGTTATCATCGTTTTGCTGTAGTTCATGCGACACTTCGGCAAAACGAGATAGCTCGCGCACCGGGTGCAGGGGCGCCCAACATTTTTAAGTTTAGTGAACCGCAAGTTTGTATAAAGTTTGCTGTCGAGTGTTTTGCGTACAAATATACAAATTTTGTATTTGTATAATTATTTTAGTTTCTGTCAAATAGTGATAGCTAAATATAATTTTGATTATTTTATTTTGTAAAACTTGCAGTTCATTCAACCGTTTCTTCGCTGAGCTGCCCCATATTTTGATTAGATATAATAAATGCGGTGGACAAGTGAATTATATATTTTAAGGCTGTGTTGACGCGGTAAACATCGTATACTATTTCGAAAAGTACCAAGAAGAGAAATTAATTTAGATTTAATGTGTTTTCTGTGTTCATTCCAAGTTAACTGAGTATCCAAATACTTTTCGTGCGTTTAAAGTTTAAGGGGAATATTATTTATTGGTAAAGGTGAGTGAGTAGGTACAGGTTTATTTTTAGCTTTGAAAATAATGCAGGAAGTTTTTACAATATATTAAGTTTTTATAAAATATAAATTAAGTTTTAATTAAGTAAGCAAGTTATGTTGAAACCAATCAAAGAGAACCTCTAAGTCATGTTGAGCACGTGCAATTGTTTCGTGTATATTCGGACCAAAGTAATAAAGGCAGGTATCATATGCATAAAGGGTCACATGATCTGATAGGTCTAGTTCATGGATATTGTTTATATAGGTCAAAAAGAGCAAGGGACCTAACATTGAGCCCTGGGGCCTATTCCACATGATATAGGTCGTGGGCCACTTTGTGCATTAGCGTCTATTTGTACAATTTGTGAACTATTAGTGAGGTAAGATTCGAATATTTGTAGGGCCTTATCTTTGATACCACTGACCTCAAGCTTTTAAGGAGCAGTTTGTTACTAACAGTGCCAAATGCTTTTTTTTAGTCTGTAAATATACCTATAACTATGTTTTTTGAGTCAATATTATGTTTAATTTTAGTTACCAGGTCAATAGTGACAGTTAGTGTGTTGCTTTTGGGTCTAACTAAACCATATTGTCTTTCAGAAATGTAGTTAATAGAATTTAAGTATTTCTCTAACCATGTATGTAGTACTTTTTCGAAAATTTTCAAAAGCACTGGCATTACAGAAATTGGGCGATAGTTGCCAGAATCTAATTTTGAACCCGATTTCTGGATAGGCGTAACCTTATCTGTTTTCATAGTGTCTGGACATATACCATCCCGTAAAAGCTTGCTAAAACTACTCGTTAGTTTAGAGACTATTATGTGTTTTATACATTTTATTACTTTTGTACTGATGCCCTCTAATCCGACACTACAATTAGAATCAAGTGAACTAATATATATATATATATATATAATTTATTTTATAGTGCACGGATCTAAAGTTTTTTATATCTGACTTAACTGAAATAGCTTGGAGGCGCGCTATACTATAGTTATCGCGAAACATTTTTGGAATTTAGTTAGCTAAGCTTGGAGATTGGTTGAAAAATATTCGTTAAATTTATCACAGATATCGATTGCATTTGTAATTTTGTCAGAGCCGACTAGAAATTTAGAAGGGGCATATCATTGTATTAGTTTGTTAGTAGATAGGCTGTTAATTAGCTTCCATATCATTTTAGGTTTGTTGTTATACTTATCAAATTCTTTATAATAAAACCTTTTGTTCACATCCTTTATAAGTTTAAATACTCTGTTCCATTTTTGTTCTTTCGCGTTATTAATATTAATATTAAGTAGGATAGGATTATTCATATATTTGGTCTATTACGCGTAGTTTTGTGAACGGAATCAATAATCAACGTTACGTTAATCTATAATTATATATCATATATATCATCATCATAATCATTATCATATCAGCCGTAGGACTTCCACTGCTGAACATATACCTCACCATATATTTCCAAAAGGACCGGTTGGAAGCGGCCTGCATCCAACGTCGTCCTGCCACCTTTATCAGGTCGTCTGTCCATCGTGTCGGTGGATGACCTGCGCTGCGCTTGCCGGTCCGTGGTCTCCATTCCAGAACCTTCCGGCCCCATCGGCCATCTGTTCTGCGTGCTATGTGCCCTGCCCAGTGCCACTTCAACTGGTTAATCTTCTGGGCTATGTCGGTGACTTTCGTTCTTCTACGGATCTCCTCATTTCTTATTCGATCACGTAGAGAAACCCCGAGCATAGCCCTCTCCATATCTCGTTGTGCTACTTTGAGCTTACGTATGAGGCCACGTTTCTGTGCCATAATTCATCACCATTATAATAAAATAAAAAATAAATATTATTATTATAAATTATATTTATTTTTCATTTTATTATAATAGTTTGCTTTCATATCATTTAACCACTAAGACATTTTGCTTTTTAGTAATTTAACCTCTAAGGCATTTTGCTTTCTAGGCATCCATTTTAGGCATATCGCTTTTTAGTCAGTTTAGCATTTCAGTTGTTTCAGGTAAATGCTGTCATTGACATCTTGCTTTTCCAAGAAGTAGCAACAGTTAATTATTTTGTTAGTTTATTTAATCAGTAACTTAGTTCATTTTATTTTAATGAACTGGCAAGAAGAATATACATCAAGAGTTAAAACCGTTGAGTACAATAGAGTTTGTACATCGATTTAGTAGTGAAATGTTGTTGCCGGTGAGAGTACCATTTGTAACATTGATAGCACTCTTCATGATTTCGTTATTGATATTGAACGTAAGTTTCGAACAATTTTGGCAGAATAAAGATCGGGGAAAAAATAACATCTTACGGCGAGCGGTAGGATACATTCACAGAAAATGATAAATTTATTCCTTATTTTGTTTATGAAGACCAAAATTAGGGGTAAGCAGTCGTTTCAAAACCATGACAGAAAGTATCTTCTCAAATAGTTACTGTATTTGTAGATCAACAAACTTATAAATTAAGTTATTCAATTGGATATGCACCAAATAAAACGTCAGAAAGTAATATAAGAAGTTTAATAGAAATTGTATAGGTAAACATTGCTATAATCAAAAAAAATAGACATATTTGAGGCCACTTGAAAGGCGTTTTGATACATAAGCTTATACAATCAACATATTATTTAAACGTTGATTACTGTAAGTAATAGGGAAATAAAATGATGTGTACTTATAAATAATTGTTAATGAATTTAGTGAATACAAAATGTTTCAAAATTTGTTGACCGAGCGGATCTCTTCTGACTTTAAAGCTTTGATTTGTCTTACGGGGGTGACATTGTCAACAACTGACCAAACCCTCATGTAAAATTTAAGATAATTAGAAAAAGGGGAAGTTTGCTGTACTAAGCCAGGAGAAATCGAATAATCGCTGTAGGTATTGGTCAAACGTGAACAGCGAGCGGCAAAGTTAGTATGGAAATCCATATCTATCATTGCATGTTCAGCAACCCGTAATGAACACAAACACCAACAAAAACAAACAACAATTTGAAAAAAAAACCCTAAGCTCTAAGTTCAAAATTTGAAGCTTCTATGTCTGCTAGAAGTGCCTTAGAGTTTTGATGATCGGTCAGTCAGTCAGTGAGTGACAAAATTAAGAAATTTTGACTGATTATAATTCTTAAACTACTTGTTCAAATTGAAATTTTAAATATGCCGTGTTTGTATAATACCTGGCTTGGTAACTGACATTCGGGCTTCTAGTTACATCATCCACAACAAAGTTTTAGGCAGTAGAAAAAGGTCTGAACTGCTTTGAGAAAAGTATGGTACGGTCGCTTTTTTACTCGACTTGGCAGGGGAACTGCCTTGCCCCCAGATTAACGTAAAGCAAGGCATTTCATCCCCGGAGCTGTAATGTTGTATGAAACTCCCACGGGTGTAAAGTGATTTGGATTTGGAACGTTTAGTTTTAGGAACTCTTAGTACGGAGACAGCATACGATACGGAGTGTGATTGTTGTGCGCCGCGTTGTTCGGGTTACACACGGTCCCTCTCTGCGCATTCAGAGTCTTAGTTCAAGTTACGTGCCGCGATCTAGTGTTTGGTGTAATTATAACAACTTCCATAAAATGTTATAATTTTGAACGTGGTGGATGTAACTGTACCGAAATATCGGGAGCTCCAAAAGTAACTAAATGGTGGTCTACATCTCGTGAGTCCTAATTATAACTAATGTAACTAATGTATCTAACGCGAAAGTCTAAAACAGTGTTTTTCATAAAATGCTCCTTCTAAAAATATTACTCTGTCCCGCTATAACGGGACAAATTTGTCCAGTTTGAATATTAACTATTAATTTATTATATTTTAAACTAACCTCACTTTACTTTAAAGCTCTGAGTTTTATCTACCGACTTCTAAAAAGGAGGAGATACTCAATTCGACTGATTTTTTTATGTTTGTTACCTCATAACTTTCGATTGGGTGGACCGATTCTGAAAATTCTTTTTTTGTATGAAAGCTGGTGCTTCTCGAGTAGTCCTATTTATATTTCATCAAATTAGGTATAGTAAATTTTGAGTTACACTGCAATAACTGATTTTTACCAAAGTAATAGAATGGAAGTCAGTATAAAACTTTTCAAATTGCACTTGTTGTCTCGCAGTAGGTATGAAAAGTAGAGTATGCACATCGAGGATAAAGCCTGACTTCGTCTTGGGCGGTTTTAACCCCTCGCTTCACTCATGATTCTACGTAACTCTCTCGCTTTGCTCAGGAATTAAATTTTAATCCCCTCGCCACCATTAGAACCAGGGTTCAATATGCCACCCGTGACGTAAGATCGCTTTACTCCCTCGGTCCATAATCTACTAAATCCACATATACGCGGCAACAATATGCTCATATCATGAGCACACTAGACATACATATCCGAAGAAATTACATAAAATTAAAAAAAAATATAATAAAAAAATATGTATGAAAATGTATAATATAAAAATTTTGAAAATATTTAAAAGTATTCGAAGTACTTTTATAACCTTTCGTCTGTGTTTTCTAAATAACATTAATAAAGCTATACTCATACATATTTTTTTTGATAAATGAAAAATATTGCAATTATTTAACGTGTTTGAACTTAATGTAAACTCATGCAAGACTGATGCCTGAGGTAAGTGTTAAACACCTGTATAACGTGTGAAAAAGAAGAAGATAGCCGCTATAATTCCTACGTTAAAGCTGGAGGTCGCCTTTTCTTCTGCACACGCCAATGTTTTTATCGCGATCCCAATTCTGCTTGCTATGCTTCACATCCACAACTGTGAAACTAACTACTTATAATATTTAATGTTTCTTAAATGTGTATGACTATATGAAATGAAAGCATATTATTTACTATATGACGTAAGAGGTCAAGATAGTAAGTTGTGTATAAATTGCTGTGACCAAAATAAAGAAAATGTTGGCAGCTAAATTACGCTTTGATTTATCGATGACACATCGCACTCGTCGCGCGACTACAAAGAAACTAATTTATAGATTTCCCAATCGGGACCAATTTAAGGCACGTTTTCTACAGACTTCCAAAAAAGGAGGTACTCAATACGACTGTATATTTTTTATGTTTGTTACCTCATAACTTTCGTCTGGATGAACCGATTCTCAAAATTATATCAAATTCGGTCCAGTAGTTTTTGAGTTATACTCCAATAACTGATTTTTACTAAAGTAATAGAATGGAAGTCGGTATAAATTTTTTCAAATTGCACTTGTTATATTAATAAAATGCAAACGATGCATGAGAACTGGTGACGTAGTGAATAACGAGCATATATCTATATAATTCTAAAACTGCCATAACTCGGAAACTAATGGTAATACTCTCTAATGCGAAATGATTGATCTCTTTGAAATCTTCACTTCGGATTACAGCTGTCATGCAAAAATAGCTTTTAGAACTGGCATATTGAATACTGAAACTATTGATCCTAGAATACTTTTCCTAAAGAGAAATGGCAGTCTTCGTTGAGATCTTCATTTCAGATTACAGCTCCCAAACTTAAAAGTGCCTAAACTCATAAAATACTCATCTTAATACTATTTTCTTAAGAGAAAAACGTTAGACCTGACCAAACTGTGTTATGTGTGTGGTTAAATAACTACTTACGACGTTTTTACGCAAAAAACATTGTAGTGTAGAGATACATAAACATATCAACGGCCCCTCAGTTTTTTAAAGGTAATCCAATATATTTATAATTCACGATGACAATTAAGCCTGTAATGTTTTCCTAGGTTCCTTTAACTAAGTTTTTCAATAACATACCACTGTTCACCCTCTTTCCGAATCGTAATAGTAAACTGGGCCTCACCTGCTGTTCCGAAATCATGATTTTAATAAGAGAGAGTCAAAGCGGCGATTTCCTCTCAAATATATTTGCGAACCTATTCATTCCACCATTCCACCGAGCTCTGTGTCTACATCCAATAAAGTGAATAATATTTTAAACCGGCGACACTTTTGTAGCCCATTACAATATTGAACTGAAAGACGCCCAAATACTTTAGATGGTTGTTCATTTTATTCACAAAACATTCCTGTAATTCTTTGAACAGTTTAATATTTTTAGTTTGTTTATTTTTTATTATATATGGCCGGTAATAAAGACTTATATAAAAACTAAAAAAGTATTAAGGTGTTAAGAAGTGCTGCCCAGCTTGGTAGTGTTGTTTTAGAAATGTAATATTGTATATTCTTGTATAATATTGTAAAGAATAATAAAACCTCATCACCAACAGAGATGAAATAACTAAATTGTTTTCAAAGTTTTGGTCATACACATTTTTTGCATTCAGTTGAAGATAAGTCTTATTTGGCCTGTTGGAGGAAAACAATCTCGATAATTTATCTAATTAATTATCTTTATTATATCTTCTGTACATATAATAAAACTGTAGCCTTTTAAATTTGTACATGAAAAATAATTTCGAAACATGTTTTATGACTAAGTTCGGCTCCGACGTTCTAGTTGAGTGGTTCACTATGCTGACTGTTATTGGGAATAAACCGATGAACTGTGAGTATTAACATTATCTTTTATTTTAAAACGTTATACATGTTCTGAACAGGTTCTAATAATTGGGTGTTTGGTACAATAACTATTATCTAGACCACGGAGCTGATACAAAGAGGAGCGGGGCTAAGCAACTGTGTACTGTGATTTTCAACTAGGTCCTGACGTCATCATGGTGGGCGGGGCCTAAGTTAGTATGCTACCAGCGTTCGTCAGGTGCACATGTGACGAGACTCACATTATAAGTGTGATTTTTTGAGTTTTTAACAAGAAAAAGATGAAGTGTTGTGTTTTACTATGTCAAAGTTACTCAGACAGACGTTCTGATAATATGGATGGCATCACATTTCATTTGTAAGTAATTTTATACGTAATTAAATATAAAAGTTCTAGAACATTCTCAGCTTTCCGTGTTAAAATTCTACTACTTGACACTAGATGGCGACACTTTTGGGAAGAAAATACATAAGTTTACGTATAATTTTGCAGTATTATATTGTAATAACAATACGTAAATACTAAAAACTGTTATACACTTAGTCTTAAGAGCCATTTCACAAAATCACTCTACTGAAGTTTAGGTAAATGCCAGCGCATCGCTTACACAGGCGAAAGAAGTGACGACGGAATAGCGTGACTGTGAGTAATATATTTTGATACTTGCACTCATTTTAAAAACTGTGGCTTTGGAATGAGTAAACAATCAATTTCTTGTCGATTCAATTTATAATCATTTAGACTTATGTTAAATATTTTTTCGTGTCTAACAAAGCAGAGTTAATATCATATTTTAACTGAGATCAGATTAATTGAAGAATGTACTTTCTTTTGATATAATATCAGTTTGGAATTACACTTTATTTAACGCAATACATCGTGTTAAACTGCTGATATAATTCGTGGAAATTGGCGAAAGATCTTTATTTTTTTTTCTATAATGATGATCAATTATCGATATTCTAGTACACTGTGTGTCAACAAGATTATATTCCTGATGAACAGATTTTTTTCTTTAGTTAATTTGATGAGTTTTTATACAAGAGATAGAACTCTGAAGTTTGCTATATTCCATTTAATTCGTAAAACGAGGTGCGGGAGATTGGTCACTACAAAATAATTAAAGTTATGCTTGTAAATGTGGTACATTAACTGAAAAGGGGACAGATTATTCTATTTATTTCAATTATTCAACTATTTGTGAATCTTTCCTATGATAGTAAATTAAGCGCTTAAAATCTACGATTACGCGCATTAAAATGTGAAATGCCTCTTAAGTACCTTTTAGTGGCTAAAACTGTACTTATATAGCTTTTATTATTACATTATGAACGGGCCGCCACCTATCGTCAAGTAGAATAACTATTTTAAACGTAACAAATATCCAGGGCCGTATTCAGAATTAAATTATTTTACCAACTAATTTAATCAAAAGTAATTTTAATTATTTTTATATGTTCGTCTTAGATTTCCATCCGATAATAATTTAAAACAGCAATGGATTACAAAACTTAATAGACCAGATTGGACACCAACAAAATACACAAAGATTTGTTCTTGCCATTTCAATGATGCGGACTTCACAGTGACAAAAAAAGGCCTTAAAAAATTAAAGAAGGGCACTTTACCTAGTTTAAAACTGGATTTATCGGTTTGTTTGGATGTTATTTGCGTAACCGAGTTTTAGTTATTTTGGAAATGACTTGTTTGATATTATTTTTATATTACAGCTTAAAAGAAAATTACCAAAGCCTGTAAAATCATCTGTAGACCCTACCACAAGTGATTTAAATGAATTTCTGATACTAAATGTTTCGCCTAGAAAAAAGAAGCTTAAGCAAGAAATAGAACAACTTCGATATAAAGAAAAAAAATCCGGATTAAAAATCAGAAGACTACAAATGAAAGTTAAGCGCTTGAAAAAGAAGGTAATTACTTAGCTAATCCCACTACTTTTACTTTACATACCACCAAAGATTGTTTTCCAAATCATGACTTAACTTCGTTTTCGCTTTTGTTTCAGGTTCTAAATTTAACTGCAATAATTAAAGAATTAGAAAGCAAACACCTTCTGCAGGGAGAGGACGCAGAAATTTTATCAACGATAAACGTTAAGATGAGAGACTTGGTTGGGCGACAAGTTTCAAAAATCAAAAAACTTCCCTTAAAGAAGAAATATTCTCCAGCCCTCCGATCATTCGCCTTATCACTTCATTATTATTCGCCAAATGCGTACTCGTATGTGAGAAAAACATTTGACACCTGCTTACCGCATCCGAGAACAATTGCTAAATGGTATGAGACTGTCGACGGTGAAGCTGGATTTACAGCTGAAGCTTTTAAAATATTAAACCACAAAAAAATGTCTCCGGCAAACGCGCTCTGTGCAGTCTGATGATGGACGAGATTTCTATAAAAAAGCACGTTGAATGGGATGGCAATAAATATCATGGCTATGTTGACCTCGGACTTAACGACGTCCAAAAGGACAACTCAGAACAAGCGTCTCAGGCTTTAGTACTGTTACTTGTTTCTCAAACTGAGAGGTGGAAATTACCAGTGGGGTTCTTTTTAATTCATTCTATGACCGGGGAACAACGGGCTTTAATAATGAAACAGTGTCTTTACAAATGCGAAGAAAATGGTGTTGAAGTAGTTTCACTGACGCTGGATGGCTGTGCTGCAAATATTGCAATGCTCAAAAAATTAGGATGTTCGTTAGAACCTCAAGAAACGAAAACTACTTTTCCACATCCAAGTGCAGGATACGAAGTAGCAGTCTTCCTCGACGCGTGCCATATGCTGAAACTTGTACGCAACGCCTTTGAGAACAAAAAGAGATTTCTTGATTACCAGGGTAAAATAACATTGAATGGTCCTATCTCATCAAGCTTAATAACCTGCAAAAGTCGCAAGGTCTGCATCTCGGAAACAAGCTAAAAGACAAACATATAGACTTTCAGCGCCAAAAAATGAAGGTAAAATTAGCTAGTCAACTTTTCAGCAATAGCGTAGCCGATGCACTCCAGCTTTGTGAGAAAAGTGATGAAACATTCAAAAATGCAGCCGCAACAATAAGTTTTATACGCTTAATTAACAATGTCTTTGACATTCTTAATTCGAGAAACATGTGTCAGATGGAGTACAAAAAACCGTTATTTGAAAAAAATATTTCTAAAACAATAGAGTATTTAGAATTTGCTAAATATTTCTTGACCTATTTAGTAGCTCCCGATGAAGATAAGCCTGTTATCGCTACAAATCGAAAAACTGGCTTTATAGGCCTTTTAACATGCATAAACAGTACTCTTTTTTTGTACAATCGCCTAATTGAAGAGGAAAAGGCACTGAAGTATCTGACTATGTACAAATTTTCACAAAATCACTTGGAGCTATTTTTTGGAGTAATAAGGGCACATGGAAGAACTAATAATAACCCAACCTCCCGTCAATTTAAAGCTGCTTACAAAAAAACCCTCATAAATACAGAACTAAAAGAAGGTTTTAGAGGAAATTGCATACCTTTCGAAGATATTTCCATTTTAAATGTGTCTTCTGTGCAAAAAATTAATATTACATCAGAACGTTATTGGATTTTAAATGATATGAGTTTCGAATCTTCCGATAGCACGGATGTCGAGCCTATGCCTAACGATATGTTATTGGAATTTGATGTACAATTAAATATAACTGTAGGTGACTATTTCCGCCGTCAAATAGTAGCATATATTTCTGGGTACGTGGTCAAATATTTACATTCCAAGATCAAGTGTGAGAGCTGTCTCAAAGAATTATATGCTGATAACTACGACGATAGTGATCTTGATTTGATAAAAACTAAAAATAAGGGTGGTTTTACTTTCCCATCTAGAGATGTTATAAAAATATGTATACGGACAGAATGCAGTATTCGTTGTGCTAAATCGCAATCTTTGAATACTTCTATTTTCCGTAAACATACAATTGTATCGAATAAATTAAAATCCCTTATTGGACAAGATTGTTTCAAACAATCGACCAACCATATGTTTGACCAATCACCTATAGTTAATCATATTGTACTTCTGATGAAATCGATTGCAGAAAAATATATTGATATTCGTTTTAAGCATTTTGCAACAATACAAAACAGTAGGGCAACCAACCGACAACAACTAACCAAAACTATTATTTTTACAGGTAATTGAATTTTTTGAATAAAATTGTGTTTGTAATAACATCATTGTTTTTAATATACCTTAAATAAAATTACATTAACTTAAATCGATCAAAATCTCCCTTAGAGCCTTTGCACGTTTTTTACAAGGACCGTCAACGCGCGTACGCGTCGTCAGCATGTTATCCCTTATTATATAATTATCATTTATCATTCACTTATCAATGGCTCTTATTTTATTACAAGCTTTTATTTAAATTCCCGATGTTTGTGTGTAATCAAATTTTTCAAGTTAAATTTGATCCAATTCCCGGTTACCGATTGAGCTGAAATTTGAAACACATCTTTGCTTCTGATGACAATGCAATTACATGTAGGCGGTATCATACAAAATGGCCGCCGTAACAAAATGTCGGTGTATATTTTTTTGATTATTTATATTCGCGATCGCGATTGCAAAAAAAAATGTAACACGCTTATTTATAAAAAATTGGATCTGTGATGAAAACGCAAAGATTTAATACAAGGTGTAAAAGATTTGGGGTTTGATAATAAATATATATGTATAATTAGGTATCTACGATATATGATAATTGTGACGTAGACGAAGAAGCTTAATTTATCGTTAAAGGATTCATACAAAATGGCCGCCGTAACAAAATGTCGGTGTATATTTTTTTGATTATTTATATTCGCGATCGCGATTGCAAAAAAAAATGTAACACGCTTATTTATAAAAAATTGGATCTGTGATGAAAACGCAAAGATTTAATACAAGGTGTAAAAGATTTGGGGTTTGATAATAAATATATATGTATAATTAGGTATCTACGATATATGATAATTGTGACGTAGACGAAGAAGCTTAATTTATCGTTAAAGGTTGCAATGTAAGTGCCTATACATTTATTATCATGTTTAAATTATTTTAAAATTTTTAGTTCATTTTATTAACAAGTAATAAAAGCATGTTTTTTTAAATGTCTTTTAATTTTATTTATTTACCTATAAAATTTTTTTGAAGATATAAGGTCTCAGTACGTCCCATCTCATTAAAACTTTTGACATCTAGTGTAAGGTAGCTGAACTATGTAGTAACATCAACATCAACCTAAGCAAGTAGTTTTGCTATTGGCCGATAGATGGAATATTGAGAAGTGGGCGGAGCTTAACACACTCTCAGTGCCCCCTCATCCCGCAAATTATCACGCGTCGTTTCATATGGAAATTTAATTACCACACCTCCTCTTTGTATCAGCTCCGTGATCTAGACACTTGTTGAAATTATATAAATACTTCAATTTATTCGAAGATAACATCTAAGTCTAATCTAAGAAAGTAGATGATATAAGCCCAACAATATCTTATTTAGAATTTTTGTCTGTCTGTCTGTCCACATGTGACTTCATCACGCAATAAACTACGGAATGGATTTTGATGCTGTTTTCTGTATATAGAATTCTGTGATAAATTTATTAGATACAAAAATGCTTGTAACATATTAATAAAAGCAGTAAAACAGAACTACTGTAAGACTCTAATCGAAAATTTACGTAAGAACATGAAAAGGGGCGTGGACGTATAAAAGAAATATTCAACTACAGCAAAAATAAAATCAGAGCGTACCTTTGCTAAAAATTAAACATGACCGTATTCATTCACTTAATGATGATATCAACGCATTTTTCACTTCCATCGGCCAAAAGTTAGCTAACGTAACACTTATTTAACTAAGCAAAACTGAAAAAAAATGGCCTGTACCGCCATTACTAAAAACATGACCTTCCCGTTCGGTTCACCTTCTCTACTATTAACGGATGCTAGGGAAGTTGGAAGCACCATCGCCAATCTGAAATCTAATGGTGCGCCTGGCTGGGCAGTATAACATCGTCTATAATAAAATCCTGTGCTCATCATCTAGCTGAACCTATTATTATATATATATATTACTAGCTGGTGCCTACGACTACGTCTGCGCAGGATTAGTACCTATTATCTTCTCCAAGGCCATATCTATCTTCTTATTTCTCCATATCTCCTTATACCAAAATGTCCTAAAATATTCACATGGTCACACACAATGCTTTAGTATTATATGAGTAAATTTAAATACTTAGTATAGCAATCAGTAAACATAATTTATAAAATACAGGACTTACGTACATACAAATATAAAATTTATCACCATGGAAAAAAACTGTAATTACATTTCAACCCCCTTGACGGTCGCCGAGCACGTCTAGTGTGTCGAGCTGTCAAATTGACTAGGCGTTTGACTAAGCTATCAGAAACTGACACAAGCATTGACAGAACTGTCATTCTGAGCTCCTATTATTGTCTACGCTGTACACAAGAATACGAGTATTACGCTTTTTCACTCGCGTGGTGATGGATGATGATAATGATGAAAAGTATCCTATGTGTTATCTAGCGCCTCATCTACTCGTACCTCCATATTAAATTTCATCAAAACTGCCCCCGCTGTTTGGGCGTGAAAGAGCAACAAACATACACACATCCATACTCACAAACTTTCGCGTTTATAATATTAGTAGAATTTAATATAACCTCTGTAATCTAAGCTATTCTGATGGCGTTTTCATCAATCCTTAAAAAAGCTATAGCCTGTCCCATCTACAAGGCCTGGAAAGAAGACGTTCGTTGCCCGTGACACTACCGCGTGACACTACCAGTAGAGTGAAGGGTAATTTTACTTTCCCGTTGCACTATTATTACTATTGGCTGATTACACTGTGTTCTAAAATCTCGCGTGGATTACTAAGTACCTGGACATGGGCGAAAATTGTGTTATATGATTATATTTTATATAATTTATATCTATACTAATATTATAAAGAGGAAAGATTTGTATGTAAGTATGTTTGAAACGAATTGGCTCAATAAGTACTGACCCGATTTCAAAAGTTCTTTCACCATTGGAAAGCTACATTTGCCCTGAGTATCATAGGCTATTTATACATATATAACATATTTGAGGATATATAGGTGAAATTATCGATTCACTCAAGACCGCTAGACTGATGTTACCGCCCCGAAGTTTTACCTCGGTGGTGATGGATGATGATGAAAAGTATTCTATTAAAACAATGCCTACCCCTTCTAGGATGTATAGGCGAAACTATTTGTTGTGTTTAAAAATATCGTGTAAGTATTGCAGGCGATTGATTCACGTAGAGACCGCTAGACTGATGTTTCGCCTCCGGGGTGATGGATGAACATAATTATTAAAAGTATTCTAAATCCTTTCCCCGAGAATCTATCTCCTTGCTAAACTTCATAGAACTCAGTAAAGCCGTTCTTGAGTTGTAATTGGCGTAACTAACACGACGTACTTTAATTAGATAATAACATGTTATGTTAATGTCATAAGATATTTACATGCTCAAATTGTTCATTAGAGTACTCAACCGATCGAAGTAAATGCTGATAATAAAATACATTACCCAGGTACAAACTAATAAATAAATTAATATCCATGGAAAAAAAACTATCATTACATTTCATCACCATAGTATTTGGACGGGCATTGTCATGCATTAGGTGGAAATTTTGTCCCATTTGCTGTCTATGGGGCAAGATTACAGGCTCTAGCACCTCATCTCGGTATTTTAAAGCAGTCATAATGATGAAATCCAAACCTGGATTCATCAGTGAAAAGCATAAGTGACCATTATGGTTTGGGCAGGAATTCGTCTCGGCGGTAGAACGGACCTCGTTTGGATACAAGGCAACATGACTGCTCTAAAATACCGAGATGAGGGGCTAGAGCCTGTAATCTTGCCCCACAGATAGCAAATGGGACTTAAACGGTTTTCAGCGGTTTAAATTTAAAACTTAGGCCAGGACAAGTATTGTATGCATATATATGTACTATATGATGGTATATATATATATATATATATATATATATATATAGCCACATCTGTTCCAGATTAGGGCAGACTGGATAATAACAGGATCGAACATTGACTCCACGCCTAATATAAAACCCAATACCCCCTCCACGTTTTTTTACGCACTGTTCAATAGGGCGCGGAATGTGTCTTGTAATTAGGAACAAAAGGGGCTTGGCTATCTGCACCAGACTTGAGCCAGGTCTCGTTTATTGCCATAATATCCACTGAGTGCTTATCCTATCATATACCTATTACCTATTATAATGTATTATGATGAATACTTGTAAAGCTGGTCGAAGAGACCGGACAAGATCGAAGATGTTTAGCTTCTATCGGGTTATTAGATTTTAGAACTACGCGTATGTTTGCTAAACGATGTAGTCTTAGCTTAAAGCATAATTTATCCGACATAAAATTTCACTAACAAAACCCAATAAGTACCTCTTCAATAAAAGATTGTCCACGTTTCCTTTTCAGTTTTCAGCTTTCTTAGTACCAAAATGAAAATTTATCCATGTACGACGCAACGAGTGTTAAAGATTACGTACAATAACAATTTTCTTTTTATTTCAAGTCCCATTAGGTACCTTTTCAAATACTATGCGTAGTATCTTAAACAGTAATCACAGACTAACTGATCTTTATGGCCGAGACAGATGTTGTAAAATAAACTTGCTAATCACCTGACCTGACCCAGTTTGCTCACTTTAAGTTCGATAATTTAAAAAAATAGCAGATGTCATTTGTTAAGACTGCGTGTTCTAGCATATTCAATGGAGATAGTATAATCCTGTATTCCTAAATATAGAATGGCTTGTTGGAGCAATTGATTGCAAACCTTCAGCTGCTAGTCTGGGCTTGATTCCGGACAGGTCCAATATTTTAGTACATGAACATGTATAACCTATGTCTGTGATTTGATTTAACGACAGCCTAGCCATTATGTATGACTAAAGGTTTTACGTTAGGTTTGGGCACTTTTTATCGTTTTTTGCTAGACCATCAGTATTTGTATGTAAAATAGTAATAACATAAATATAAATACCATTTATTACAATTTCGAATTTCGTGCCAGTCCATATATAGTTAAATCTGAAGATGCTGATTATAGAATCTCCAACTACATAGGTAAATTAGTACTTATTATTGACGTAAAGTTGGTGTTGTATCGATGGATATACAACACTACACTACCTTATATAACTGTAGCGCATTTTCACTATTCCCGGAATTACAAACCAACCAGTGCGCAATACACTCTCGTCGAGTTTCGCCAGTTCTCGCCGAATTTTGCCAACAGTGGATAGGAGGATGAAACTGTGTTCTTTGTCCTCTTCGCTAGGGTGTCAGTATGCAAAAACAATTATTTATCGCGGTGAGAGAGGGACGACCTACGACGCCACACTTCCGCTTAAATTTTGAGATGATTTATACTCGCATAACTGAATAGGTAACTTTCTAACTTTAAACATTTTCATGTGAATTAAGTACAGAGTTTATATTGTTTTAAAAGCTGTTATGATGCTTTCGTATAAAATACCTAAGTAAAGCTAAACATGAAAATTCAGGCTTAAAACACATTCTACCCATAAAAAAGCAATTCTTACCTGAACCATGGAAGTAATGTGGTACAACATAGTCCTTTTTTATACATAGCCTCGTACGTTTATACATTTACCATTCAATTTATGAAGGTAAAGATGTATAGCTGCATTAAGTGAAATTTTATTCAAATTGTCAAAGTCAAGTCACACAAATAAGTCTGTTATTGCGACGTTCTAGTAAAGCGGTGGGTGGTTAAACATCACTAAAATTTTCTTGGGCCATTGACGAGGAAAACACAAATACTATTTATTATATTGTACACTTTGCCTACATTCTTGCACCACAATTGTCTGCACGAAGTTTTCCCTAATAGTACTTATGTGCAAATTATACAGGGTAAGTGTGTTGTATGGTACTAAATAAATAAATAAAACCTTTATTCAAACAATTGTACAATGTTATTTCATACATTATAATGGGGCTAGAAAACATGAGCAAATTTGTGCAAGAGTATCTGCTGCTGAACTAGGTTCATCACCCGTGTTTCAGCATACAGCGCTCTTTCCCCAGCGTTGGACTAATGCTAGCCATTTTGGTACAATACTAATCTTAAGAATTTAGAATTAATCTTAGGTCATAATATTACATATAAAGATGATTATAGTGTTTGTGTGTGTTTATGTGTGTGTAGGTGTGTGTGAGTGAGTGTATGTATGTGTTTTACATCCCAAGTAAACTATTTAGGTGATTACTGTAAGAAGTTCTTCAGTATCGTCATAAGATAACGTTTTTAGCCATTTAGTCACTACAATTTTGACATCTGATTTAACCAACGGATAAATGTTCAAAATTTTATTAAGCTTGTATTATAAATAAGGCCCTAAAAAAAAACCTCTTTGCAAAACGGGTACTAAAATGATGAGGTTGATTGCACACCAAGTATTTTCTTCTTTTTGTTAAATGTGTAAGCACATAATCAAAAAAACTGTGTTGTTTCAAAATTATACTATATATAAAATGTTGGCGCACGGTAAGCACGTCGGTATTTAAATATGTTATCTTACTATGGACCTCATAAGCAAGCTCAAAGTTGCACAATGAGCTATGGAGAGGGCTATGTTCGGGGTTTATCTACGTGATATAATCAGAAACACTTTACTTTTAATAGTATACCACAATACAAATGTACAATTAAAGCCGTTCTCGCCCAACATGTAAAAGCTAGTATTTAAAACTACATATTAATTATTACTTTCTAAATTTACCTACATTACTAGAACTGAAAGCTTTGACATGTTTGCTAATAGTTAAACACGTGGAATAAATCTCTTTTCGGTTCAATGCAGTAAATAATTACATTTCTACCTAGAATGGCAAAATTTCCAATATGGGTTTTAGCGCCAAAGTTTAATTGAAATGGTAGCAAAGCGTTTGCTGAAAAATAACGAAACAGAAAATCAACCCTTCAAAGTTTAGTTAAAACAGGTACCAATGGTTGGACAATCCAATTAACACGTCGACTACAGGAGCAGAACTGGTTTTTAGTTTTTGTTTTCTATTCGCCATTTTACAACAAGCGTTCAACAATGTTTGCATTCCAGCTACAACAGGCAAACGAATAAATAATTGCTAACGCTCCCAACACTCACAAATCTATAAAATTAAAGCGTGGCACGCTCATTATTTCTCTAGTTATTTTAACCGTGGTACGGGGGCGCCATATACTAAAAATAAACTTACAAGCAGTTGTTAGTTTAAAAATGTATTAGGATTAGTGGTAAGCAGTTCATTATAAACTGTAACAAAAATGACATAAAATTACTATTATACATATTTAACCTACTTCAAAAAGGAGAGGTTCATAATCGTCGTTGGGGGTGTATGACGCGATTACCTTGCCAATTATGATTATTTTTTTTTCTCTGGTAGGTCTTACTTACTCTGGTAGATTATAAAACTGATATGGGAGCTCTTTCATATCCTTTTTATAGTATTATTACTTTTTTAAATCACTAACGCCTGCTTAGCGATACCAAACGTTGCAATTTTTAGAGAGAAAAATTCACATCCTCGGACGGGATCCGAACCCGCGTCTTCTGAGAATCCGTGGCAGGCACCATGACCAACTAGGCCACCAAAGCTCGGGTCTGAGCATCGAATTTCAACTCTCTATATGATTTTAACCGTTGTATAGGGACGGAGCGACATCTATAAATATAATTATGCTTATATGTACCATATATATATACTTATATGTATATATATATATATATATATATATAGCTGACCCGCCAGCGGCTACGCTCGCGTGGCCTCGCGGGATACGGTAATTAGAGATTTTTAAATATCCCACGGGTACTCTTTAATTTACCGGGATTAAAAATAACATATATGTTGATCAGGGATATAAGCTACCACCGTACGAAATTTCATTTAAATCGGTCTAGTCGTTTCGGAGATTAGCCCGTACAAACAGACAGACAAACATACAGAGAAACAAACAATTTAAACTTATTTTTCACTTCTTACATCCCCTGACTCGGGTTTTAGCATAGTTTTCATTGTACAGAAATTTGACCTCTACAGTTTATAATTGTAGTTGTTTTTAGATCCCTCATTTTACCCCCTTAAGTCATCCCTGACAAAAATATTGAAAGCATCACTATTTATTTTAAATTACCTATCCAGTAATTATTTTTTAACACTGTTGTATCATCACTCCAAAAACAAAGAACGTTTGAAAAAAAAGACCCTTGTTTTACCCCCCTAAGTCTTCCTTGTCAATAAATATTGAAATCATCATTTTAAACTGTCCAAATGCTGATTTTCACCACTGTATGTTTTAAAACACAAAACTTTCTATGCAAACTTTCACCCCTCCATTTCACGTTCTTAAACCAACAGTACCCAAAAAAAAAAAATTAGGCCAACATTTTTTTATTTTTAATGACCTATCCAAATACAAATTTCACAACTATAAGTTCAAAAACAAAGGAGTTTCATACAAAGGTTTTCACCCCTTTTGACCCCCTTAGGGGTTGAATTTCATAAAAGCCCGTCTTAGTGTGCTTACTGTATTTAATAATTATTAATAATTGCCGACTTTCAAAATGTGCTATAACTTATTCTGGGACTGTGCTATGATTATATTTTATGGAATTATCAAAAACAAGGTAACCGAGTACCCATTGTATTAAGTTGTATGTTTTACGTATAACCTTTGATACTTTTCTTGCTGGTAGAGATGAAAATTTGTATATTTCACAAGAGAGCAGTTTTGAGCAGTCTCGTGCCTTTAAATCACTCAGTTTGCTCAGTACCTAGTCTATATTAGAAACAATAATATTGATCAATCAATATCAATCAATAATAGATAGCACTCGATTCAAAAACTAACTTTGTTCATTTGTTGACAAAATAACTGTTAAGTACTTGTAAACGAGCATTCATAGTAAGTATCCATATTTTCTACTTATTAATTTGTGTTGTAGTCTTAAATAAGGTTTTTGTTTTTTGACTTAAAATTAAGTCTATATTATTTTAGCGAATAAACAAGTATCGTATATTCGAATATATACAAAAATGTAATATCCAACTGACACGGGAAAGTCGGTAAACGTTATTTAAAAACCAAAATTTAGTCTAAACAAATGTGTCTACACAACATTTAGTCAAAAAATCGTCTAGCAATCTTTCACGGTTTCTCATGTAAATTAAATCCGAACATGCATATAAAAGCTGTTCAATTGATGTCGTTTTCGTGCTATACGATGCGAAAGTACAAATCGTCGGGTGCCAAATCAGCAGTGAGATTTATCGACAGCTTCGGTATCGTAAACTGCACTTCGGCGAATATCACGGTGACGCTGGCCACTGGCTCTCTGCCATAATGAGCAAGTTCGTGTTGCCTTCAAATCATGTAAACTGGGATATAATATGTCTGTTACATTTTTATACTATCATTTTCACCTTGTTTTGATTGACATTTGACCACTATGGTAATTGATAGTCAGCGATGATCGAACATAGTTGAAGGATGCTAGTACGATTCTCTAAGAGCAAACATCGTTACATCTTTGACAACATCCGTGAAACTAATGACGAGGTGACAAGAAACGTTGGAAAACAACCTTATGTACAAGGGTCACATCTCATAAAGTGTTTGACATCGGTGAGCTCGACGAGCGTATCGACGAATCATTAGAGAATCGCACGGCTGGTTCTGATTGACAGACATTAACATTACATTGACATTGACAGCTACTAGAGAAAAAGTATTCGTATCGTAAACGCGACACGCACGCACTATGAGTTATCTGTGTCACATTTGCCCTAAATAAATGGCAGTTTCTACTGTTTCACGTGAACGCACGTTACGTTACACTTAAGGTGCGAGTTGGTAGCCGGCTACGTGAATGTGCAGCAAACGACGTGTCGCTGCGACACTACTGGGTTCTATGTATTTATATGAAATACCATTCGTAGTTGGCGACACGAAGCTAGCGACGCGTCGTCGAGCGGCTGACGACACTGTCGCCTGACCGCAGATCAGTAGTGCCGTTCGCGGGTACCAATCGACCTAGTAAAACAACTGAAAAGCTTTTAAAGTAAACCTTTCGTATCGCTTTTCAAATGGTTGATGCCATCTGCAGTTGTCGTCTGCAGTCGGGATCGAAATCATGACTGCAGCGACATGAAGCGACGACACGTCGTCTGCTGTTGCTTTATGTAGCCAGCTACCAACTTGCACCTTTACTTAGCTAGTTTTGCTACGCCCACCGAACGCTAGGTGACTTAGGGACAAGTTTGAGCTGTTTGACTAGACGTTAGATTAATAAGTACAATTTGAACAATTTTTAAACGACTTCCATTATATTCAATTATTGAAGTGTAACTCAAAAACTACTGCACCGAGTTTGATAAAATTTAAATGGGATTTAAACACACAGAAAGCACCAGCTATCAAACAAAACTAATTTTAGGAATTATTTCACCCAGTCGAAAGTTATGAGGTAACAAACATAAAAAATACAGTCAAATTGAGTACCTGCTCCTTTTTGGAATTTGGTAGAAAAATGATCTGTCACCCAAATGCGGCTCTTCACGATTAGTACCTTTAACAGAAATGCATGTCCAGAGTAAGGCTTAAACCTTCAACTGCATCGGTAGCTAACCCCTGTTACATCTAAACAAGCATCGCTTTGAAATGCTTGAAATGAGTCGTACCTTGGTAGTTGAGAAAAAATCTAACACAAACTTGAAGGTGTCTCAGGGCCGTATTCCAGAAGTACGGTAAAGTTGGCTTGAATACTGATAGCAACTAAATCAAATCTTCATTCAAGTCGACATTTACATCCTCAAGCACCTTCTAGGTTTGATCGCTTACCTATAGGTAATATTTTGGAAACACACTATACGATGCAATCTTAACATAAAACTAATTCATATACTTAGGTCAATAAAAACACTTCTTATACAACTACGCTAGTGCATAATAATAATAATAATAATAATAATAATAAACCCGCAGGGGCGGCCTTGTGGCGAGCCGTCGGTGAGTGGCGACACCGTGGACCCTGATTCTCCCTGGGGCTAAATGAGACCCCTGACCCCCGGCTTGCCTTAATTGGCCGTCCGGGGGTGGAGACGCAAGAGCAAGTAACAAAAAGCTCCAAGGGTGGAAGTGTTAAAGGGCATAACGCCGGTAGTAGCGCTCTAGTGAAACCGCAGCACACCTCTCGACACCCTTTAGCCATCCACACCAACGTTGCCCCTTTTGTCACCACTCATGGTGGCCTATACAGGGGGTCCGTTTAGTGGATGGCAAGTCACTACCTGCCTAAATATTTTAACATGAGACTAAAATTGGCAGGTGCCGTAGTCTCTTCCATAGCCCACTATCTTCCTTATCACTAATAAGTTCATATCAATAGCCTGGCCATTTTACCCATTTTTGTAATAGTTATAAGTACCATGTTACCCTTCATCCAACATTCTTTCTGTTTTTGATACTCTGCATTTTTATACCAAACAGGCCTCTAAGTGTCGGCTACAGCCCCACTTATGCCTTTGTAAAGGACCGGATGAAATCCGTGAAACTTTTTGAACAAATAATAATAATAAGCCTTTATTCCCAATATTAAATTAAGTAACATATATCTAAGAGGTCTTTAATTTTAATTAACTAATATATACTTTATACTAAATATTTTACATTATATATTTTGTTTTTTTATTGGGCACCCAGATTTGGGTATAGGCCTCCTGCATGTCGTTCCATATTTTCCGGTCTTGTGCCAGTCTAGTCCACGTGATGCTGCCGGCTGCCTCCACGATGTCGTCACGCCATCTTTTTCTCGGTCGCCCTCTCTTTCTAGTGTCTTCCATCGAGCACCAGTGAAGGACGCGCTCACTCCACCGTCCGTCTTTTACCCTGGCAATGTGTCCAGCCCACTTCCATTTCAGCTTACATAACATATCAACGGCATCTGTTAGCTTGGTCTTTTTCCTTATATTGTCGTTACGTATTCGGTCCTTTAGCTTTATGCCTAGCATAGATCTCTCTGCGGCTCTCTGGAAAGTGGCTATCTTCATTACTAGAGTTTTTGTTAACGGCCAGCACTGACATCCATATAGAAGTGTTGGGAGAATGGCATTATTCATCAATTTCTTTTTGAGATATACGGGTAACTTACTTTTGAATACGTCTTTGTGCATCCAGTATTTTTTCCATGATAGAGCAATTCTTCTGTCGATTTCTTTGAGCGTAGCTTCTTCAAAAGAAATTGTTTGGCCAAGGTAAATGTATTCTTTGACGTATTCAATGCTGCCGTTCGCTCGAATTGGTATCTGTTCCGCATTTGTCATGACTTTAGTTTTAGCCATGTTCATGTGCAGACCTATCTTTTCGCTTGCTTTTTGTAAGGTGTTTATCATGTATTGTAGAGTTTCATGATTTTCAGCCAAAAGCACGATGTCGTCGGCGAAACGTAGATGGGTAAGTCTTTCTCCATTGATATTTAGTCCAATATTTTCCCATTCTAGAGTTCTAAACATGGACTCGAGGATAGATGTAAACAGCTTTGGCGAAATTGGGTCTCCTTGCTTAACGCCTCTACGGACTTCAAAGCGTGGTCCAGTACTCTCTATGTAGTTTGATTTTAGCAGACGTCCGGTTGTAAATTTGTTTTAGTATATTGATATATTTGCATTGAATACCTTGCTCTACTAAACTTTTCCACAATTGTGCGTGCGAAATGGAGTCAAAAGCTTTGGCATAATCAACAAATGCCAGATAGAGAGGTTTCTTGTACTCACGACATCTTTCAATACACTGGGTTAGCGTAAAAATGTGATCCGTCGTAGAGAACCCTTTCCTAAAGCCGGCTTGTTCCCGAGTCTGTTGTTCGTCCAAAGTCTTTGCCATTCTTGCCAGTATTACAGAAGAAAACAATTTATAGATAGAAGACAAGAGGTTAATAGGTCTGTAATTATCAATTTTCTTTGGGTCGCCTTTTTTGTAGAGCAACGTTATTATTGATTGTTGCCAGTCCTCAGGAATTATCTGTTCTTCAATAATTCTATCAAAAAGTTGAGCTAAGTGAGGCGCTAGGGGCTCTACCATTGCAATAATTGTATCAGTCGTTATGCCATCTTCTCCAGGAGCTTTATTTTTTTTGAGCTTTGTAATGGCGTGCCTTAACTCTGATACGATGAAACTTGGAATGTCCTCGTCAGGATTCATGCATTCAACCTGTTGTGGTTGGTCATCACTACTTCCACCTGAGTATAGTTGTTTATAAAAGTGTGTAGCTACTCCTAATATGTCTCTCCTGTTTGTAGTTGGTTGGCCCATTGGGTTGTCTATTGACTTGATCCATTCTCGTCTGTTGTCGAATCGTTTTCGGGTGAAATTAGTAGAGCTTCTGGTTTCTAGCTCATTTTCTATTGCTTTCATTCTAATATTGTGCCTGTTGTTTTCCACTTTCTTCTTAATTTTTTTATGTAAGTCTTTTAACCGTTGTATTTGGTATTTTGATCTTGGATATAACTGTTTTAAATGTTCTCGCTCTGTGATAAGTTCTTCTATTTCGGGTGTTATGACGTTTTGTTTCGCTTCTTTTTGATGTGGCAGTTTGTTTATTGAGTGTTTTATGGCAGTAATAGTATCTGCATATGATTTACAAATACTAGTGGTAGAGTCAATGTTAGGTATTTGTGATGTCATCAGCGACTTTAGTAAATCTATTTCGAGCAAGTTATAGTTATTTCGTCTTTGTCCAAAATTATTTCTAGATTTTTTGATCGTGAAATGTATATCGTATGTAGCTCTTAGCATCCGATGGTCACTGGAAAAAACTGTTTTAATGACTTCCACATTTTGTATCTTTTTCCTTTGTTTTGCTAGTATAAAGTCAATTTCGTTTTTTGTCTTTCCATCTGGAGACTTCCAAGTCCATTTTTGGTTTGTGTGTTTTTTGAAAATGGTGTTCGTAACTACTAATCTATTTTCATGACAGAAATTAAGGAGCATTTCTCCTCTGAAGTTTCTTTCTCCGTATCCGTAGAGTCCACATATCGCAGTTTCATCTGGCAGTGGTAGTCCTATTTTCGAATTAAACGCTAGTGCATACACTGTTATATTTGTTCGCAGAAAGCAATGAAGTTGTGACTGAAACTTGTTGCAGAAATTGGCTTACTCTAGCTGGCAAAGGGTGCATTGATATTCTAATATATACAGAAACACCCTCCAATTAAATAGGCTTTAGGATCAAAGAAGTTGTTGAAGAATCAGTAAGACAGAAAGGAGAGTTTGTATATATAAATGGAAAGAGGGGCGGGGGTGCATGTTGATTCTTGATTATATCTGCTTAAAGAGACGTTCATCGAACAGTAGAGTTCACGAGCACAGTCTGATCAGCAGCAATTTTTCACAATTTGAGCTTATTTTAGTTTTTAGCTATTTTAGCTTATCTGCTATTGTAAATTTTATATGGTGTTGGTACCAAAAGCTCTTGCCGAATTTCACCAAAATCGTCCAGTTTTAAAACTGCACAACCTATTTTCGCAGTAACAACTCAACCAATTATGCTCAGATTCGAAATTCCTCGTTAAAGTCAGTTACCTAATGTGTGTATCAAAGTTAGTCGGTAAATAGTACCGCAAACTTAATGCTTTTTATGAAAAGTTCCCTCCCACTCAAAAACTGCTGGCGCTAAAAAAATATTGAATAGCAGAATATGCATACCAAGTTTCAAGAAGATGGGTTAAAAAATACGACATTTCCAGGAGGACCTACATACAACCTAACAAACATACGGATAGCTGAAAGTCAACGCTTTGCTCGCTCGGTCAATTGCTTGTTCATGAAGAAAGTGGTCTTGCGGCTTCATAGATTCAAAGTAAAATTTAAATTGGTTATTTCATTTTAGTGCAGAGTTACAGTTTGCGGCCCTACTCACCAAACTGGTTATAGTACAACTCTTATCTTGATTTATAGTTCCTAGGTCCTTCCCTAGGTAAAAAATAGTTAATAATATAATAATATACTTTGAGGACGCTCAAGCACTCTAGATTAAGTATAATGAATTTGTGAACACCCTAGACTAAGTAAGATTAAGATATAAAATAAATAATTTAATCACAAAATTGAATAATTAAAATAATTTTGTTGAAATCGACTAGATATAGACGGCACTAGTTGCGAAAGCCAACTTGACAATATAAATAGGCACTAAATTGGAAATACTCGTAAGTGTCAGTTTATAAACTGGTACCTTCCTCTTCTACTAAAAAACACAGTCCAACAGGAAGAAGATAAATACAGTCCACCTGAAGACAGCAACATTAGTCCTTCGAGCGCGCGCCGGATAATAGTATGCTCAACCCGGAATACGAACAGGGACTTTTGGGACGGATCAATACCTACCCGTTCACAAGAACGAAGCCTACATACGAAGGTTGTAACTAACGAACCTACGGCGTAACTACTAGTCACGAACCTAAACGGCGTAGCTGCACTACGGCACAACGGCGTAGTAGCACTACGCTACGGTGTAGAGATGTTATGAAGCTACAACGTAGCACATACCGCTTTGAGATGATTGCCGTGCGATTCTCTAATGGAGGATCCCAATAATCTATCTATCCACGGTTTTCTTTACTACCGATAGAAATTTAACATAACGTTCATACAAAATGTGTCAAATATCTATGTCTAGTAAGGTAAACCGGCGATAGATAGATTATTGGGAACGGCCGTAAGAACTAACATCGTTGATTGCGTTGTATCTTTGACAACGTTAGAAAAACAACCTTAAGTACAAGGGCGATTTCTTATAAAGCATTTGACATCGGTGAGTGAATCATTAGAGAATCGCACGGCAGAAGCTACGCGATACGCTGAGCCCTAAAAAGTCTACGAGAAACGATGTACGTACGTGCTGCGCCAAATTGAACTGAACAAAGACACAGTGATCAAAATAATAAAGAACATTGATCTTGACACGATCCGGAACCGGGGATGATGCCGAACAGGCTATTGTAGTTAGTGCACTACCAATGGTGATTCGACTATCCACCACGTTCATCGTCGTCATATGCCATGCACCGCCAAGTAACCGCTCCAAACTCGCAAGAGTATGCACCTCCTGTTGCCGAACCAAGTTCACCTGCGGGGGGATAAGGTCGGTACCCTCAAGCATGTTAAACTCGACTCGTATCACCAACACGAACCGATCAACAAACAGCGTCGTAGTTTAGATCCGCCAGGTGCTGTTTGAGGCTAAGGAGAAACTTCACATTTTAAGGCAAAGAAAAGTAATATACAGTATAAAAGAAATTGAAAGTGACATAGTGAGGAAGGAAGCTAGCTTATGGCACGATTGCACGACGAAGACAACATGGACAAGCAGGCCCAAGCGGGAGAGTACTGAACTGTCGTGAATAAAAATAAGGACTGCGCCTTATCTATGCTATGCAACGCCTGAACATAGTGAACATAGTGAGTAAGAGGGTGGAGCCAGTACCCTCTAAAAATGAACGTTGCCTACGAACGGGCGTCTACGATCACGATCACCGACGCCGAAGCGTAGCAACTCTCGAACGAGAGGCATTGAACAGCTAGTAGATGTGATGGAAAGTAAACGAAAAACCAACCACTACCGTGGCAAAGGTACGGGTTACCAATATACAGTAGCACACCTTTTGAGTAGGTCTTTTTTAAGGCAGCTATGAAGAAAACCACCAGAACATACGGATTCACGAAGACTGAGCTAACCCAACTGCCTCAGGGGAAAAGCAAAGGATAGTGTTTCGGCGATGCTGTTCACAGTGGAGGATCCGATAACAGTCTTTAGGACCCTGGAGCAGTGCTACTGCCGGTCTGAGGTTCTCATTGACAAGACAATGGGCGAGCTGAAAATGTTGTACTCGTATGTAGCAATGAATAAATATAAGTTTTATACATAAATATAGAATCCAAATGGCACTCCATGAATTAACATAGTATGCAAAACAACTAGACGTATTAAAGTAATCGTAATATTTCACCCACAAGCCTCCAAATTATTGCTACTTACGTACAAACATATGTTTAATCTTAAAAGAATATGTTTTCTAAACTACAAAAAAATATGTTGATGAAATCAATCAAAGATGTAAGTTTGTTATTAACATTTGACTCAGGATAGCTAAAACTATAGGTACCGTTGAGTTGTTTGTTGGAAGCACATTTAAATTCGCATCACTATTAATATCTAGTAACATTTATCTATAGTGGAGTATTGTGGACTAAGGAAAGTTTATTTAATACCATTTAAAAAACGACGTAATCTGTATGCTGGCGACGTATAAGTATCTGTTAATTATTTTTTTTTAATTAACATGTGTATTTACGTTTAATTTACATTATATTGTAAAATGAAGTTAAAACCGTGAACTATAGTTGTATTAACAGTTTAATTATATATTAGCAATTAACTATAATAACTTAATTAATAAATTAATTTTGATTTCGTTTCCAAGCTCTGATATTTTGTAAAATCTCTTGGGGTTTTATATAAATAAAGAATGACACAAAACTTCACAAACATTATATTAAAAGGTATAGAATAATTTCGTTCAAAAATTATTTAACGAAATGATGCCCGTTTTCATCAATATTATAGGTAACACCTAAGCCAAGATAGATAACATTTATGTACTACTAAGTGTTACTAACTGGCTTAGGTGTTACCTAAAGTATTGGCGAAATGGGCATAAGTCTATTAAGTATATGAAGTACCTAGTTGTGATTAACCCGTTGTCGTCCATCCTTCTTAATGGTACGCAGTAAAACCTTATTGTTTTACTTTCAGATACCGTTTCCACCACTTCGGAACCGGTATATCCCAGTTTTCCTGAACTGCTGGTTGACTAAAAGATCCCTCGAAAATATGTTTGTAAGTATATATCGTTTTAACAGCAGCTTTAAACTTATGTTCTTGTGTAACCACCTCAATATATAGATATTAGGTACATTATACTTTTATACAGTTTCAACTATACAATAACAAAATGCGCAACGACTCATACCAATAAACTCTATAGAAATTCATATAATATTTTTTTATAAGAAGGAGTAGGTTTCCTGAAATACACCACACTTGTTTTTTTTTATTTTATTTCGATTCGTATTATTCTCAGGCATATTAGTGTTCTTTTTCCTATTGTCAATTCACAGAGGCTCCATTCGGAGCAAACCGATACTCGCTTGTATTTTATTCAGTATATTTGGACTCGTACATTTCTTTGCCATTCCTCAAGTAATTTCAGTAAGTAAATATATTTATAGTTTCATTAAGATATATTTTATTGCAGTAGTCAGATTCAAGTCGTAGTCACAGAAAAAAATAAGTATTTCATTAAGTCATTGACCTGTCTAAGTCACGTTCTAGAAAAGCGGTGGAGCAGCGTATACTTAAACGTTCTAAGGAGACGACGGAAACACAAAAACAACGTTTCACAAAGTACAGTTTGCCTTACCTCGTGCACTGCTTGGAGCTTCTCAAAGAGACCGTTGTAAATTGTTATTCAAAAAACTGAATGTGATTACTATGCCTTCACTGTAAATATACGGAGCATGCATATTTGTAAAGGAACACCTTAGTTTATATACCTAGAATAAAAATAACCGGCCCGTAAAACTCGTAACAAAATCTAAACAAATCCGCATTGTGTTTCAACAACTGTATTTTTTAGTAAAATATTTATGTAATGTTTTAATAATTTGCCAGATAACATGAAGGATTTGGACTTAACTTATTTTAAAATGAAACTGAAGAAACTGCTTATTGACAAATGCTACTATACCATTGACGACTACTTACTTGAGAAATATTTTATTTAATTATAATTATCTAATTCCTTGAAATTATTCATAATTAAAATGCATTCTAATCATTTAATTCCTTGACAATATTAATAATTAAAATGTGCTTAATTTCATATTACTTATATACCGTTATTTGTTAATGCATGTGTTATTTGTTAATTCGGAATTATTATAATCAGTAACAAATTATACATTTAAAATCTTTGTCAATACTATTGCTCACCATCTCGGTATGTTACAGAGTAATTTTAATCATTTATGTAAGAACTGTATACTTTTAACGTGCATCAATGCAATAAAGTTATTAATTTCATTTGATTTGACTGTTATAAACACTCGACGACTAATAATCTACATTATTACACTTCAAAACTCGGCGAAACACAAATCTAGGGGAATTGTAAAATCAATGATCGTCATTGTTGGGATTTTCCCACCATCTTATGACTTTTTTCAGTTTGTTTTATAGCAATAAATACAATAATAAATATGCAATCTATTTTACTTAAGTAAGGGTCGATTCACTAAATGGTTGGTGTTTGCATGGGCTATAAAAATACTTATTTGTTCTTCTATACTCCCAGGTTTTGATTACCAGTCTAAGCTTGAGAGCTACCATATGTCAAAATGTAGTGCTTATTTGGTATTAGTAGTATCGACTTTGGTCTTTACCAAGTAGCAAAGGCGCGCCAGTAAGCTGGCTGGGTTGTAATTATTTAATTAAACTTCTTTGTTATTGGTGCATTCTAGTAATTATTGGTCGATTTACAATTTCTTAGGCAACATTATCATGTCAGTGTGATTGTTTCACTAACTCGAATATAAATACATGTATTTAGTAGTAAAATGAAGTAAGTAACTACTTGTAGTTTTTGTCATAATTGTGTATGGACCACAGATAAATAACTATAAGTATTTTGGCAGGTTTCTTGGTGTGGTAAATTTTGCTTTTATACTTATTGTAAATTATATAAATAAGTATATTGTAATTTTTGTACTTATTCCTGTCTTGTTATGGTCGCTAAGATGCAATACGTCCATGCGTCAGTTATAGGTGTACGAGGCCCACACAAGACGGTTAAGATCTTTATACACATCTACAGTCATAATGTTTGCGGTTCCGTCAAAAAACCCGTGCTCACGCACTGAAAGAGGCCTATTATTAAATCTATGTAGTTAACTGACCTGGAGTAATAAATCTTCAGCGGTAACAGGAATAATAGAGGATCGATATGCGATTGTTTTAGCTATATCCATTTGTGTAACTAATGACCAACCTAGTTCACAGAGTCAAAAATAAATTACAATGTAATGTTACTCGTAACTTAATAGTGGTTGGAGCAAAAACGTCAAGTAATTTAGCTAATTATTTATTATGCACTGAATTTACCAAATTTTAAATAAATAAAATGTGTACAAAAGTTTCTAGAAGACACTTGACCTCAAACGGAAGCTGCGTCGGAAATGATGTCAAAAGCGCAAAGACATGATGGTGTCGTGCCTTATCAACGACACGATGCGACCACGACCGAGAAGATCCGGCAAGAAACTCAGCGAGTTTGTTTGTTTTACCTATTTTTGTAACGCCAATTTCTTTATGTATATAACAAATGTTCGTTTATTATTAGCTCCAGTGTGTACAAAAGAGATCATAATAAAGGTTACAGTAGTGCAAGACACGCTACACATTATAATATTATATATTAATAATTACATATTATATATTACAATTACATACACGAGTAGGTAGAACCTTTTTTTTTTTGTGCCGGGGAAATCCTTTATGGATACCACCGACCGAGTCCGTATACCCACCAAAACCCCGGGGTGTTCCGTCACTGCCGCCCTCGGCGGGAACGCGGGACAGATTTTCCACACGACCGCGAACCCGCCGTGGCTGTCCGTTGCCGGACCCTTCTCTTCGCGGCACGCCAGAACACATGGCGCGCCGCAACTGCCTCGGAGACCAAACTCGCTAACAATGGGCGCCAGACTTCCCCGTGTCTGGTCGTCCGTGGTCTCCCTGCGGTGGGTCGGATACGTAGCCCCACCGCCTGCTACGTCAGCCACAAGGGATAGCCCCCCCGCGACCCCACCTCCTCGAGTCTGCGCCGAGCGCCCGGACCCCACCTCCTCGAGCCTGCACCAAAGTGCCCGGGCCCCCCTCCTCGAGCCTGCGCCAAAGCACCCGGGCCCCACCTCCTCGAGTCTGCGCCAAAGCGCCCGGACCCCGCGCCACTCCTATGTGGACTTGGCGGCCAAAACCCATAGGAGCGGCCCGCCTGAGCCGGCCAGCGCACCCCAACGCCGGCGCGGCCCCTGGGTTCCCCTTGGCTTCACCGTGGTGTACCTAGCCACGGTTACTGAGCCCCCCCGCCACGTCAATGCGAGAACCCTTCGGGGGGGGGGGGGAGTAGGTAGAACCTGGAGTGATCAGCCCCAAGCTGTTTTATCCACCAAGTAATCCGAAATTTGTAATAACCTTTTTGGCAGAGTTTAGCTTTAATAGTAATTTTAAACTTATTAATAGGCAATATTCGGATAAAATTGGGAAGTTTATTATAGAATCGTATACATTGTCCCATAAAATAATGACTTATTCTGTGGAGACACGTTACATGTACGGATAGCTTGTGATTATTCCGCGTGTTGATGAAAGGAGCATCACTCTTTTTTTCAAAACTGTTCCTGTTTTTCTTGACGTCCATTAGATTTTCTTAGATAAACTGAGAAACAACAATTAGAATGTTTATATCTTTGAACTTCTGTTGAAGGCAAACTCTGGGAGCTAAACTGTAGATAGCCCGTATTTCCCTATTTTGCAGTATGAAAATTTAGAAAAAAAAAAGAATTAAGATCTGCAGAACATCCTCAGGCCATAAGTCATAACACTATGGAAATTACTAAAATAAACTATTCTAGCTGTATCTACATCAGTTAATAGTCTAATTATTTTAACAGCATAAGGCACTGAACTGAGTCTACTAGACAATTTTTTTATGTGGGGACCCCATTGCTATTTAGTGTCTATAGTAATTCTTAAAAAGATCGTTGACTCTACAAGGTCCGCGACCTTGTTTCATTCAATTGTATATTGGTTTCTACTTGTCTCACTTTTGGCGTCGAGAACATTATACAATTAGTTTTCTTCTCGTTGAGGAGAAGACTATTTGTATCGAACTAATTCACAACATTATCTAGTGCATTGTTATCATCATATCTTCGTCATAGTTTAATAACTGCCTTTTTTAATTTTATATAACAGTGAAGTGTCATCTGCAAACAATACAACTTCGTGATTCTTCTCTACATAATAAAGTGAGTCATCGATATAGATTAAAAACAAGAACGGCCTTAGTACTGAACCTTGTGGAACGCCCATGAGATTAAAGAGACGGGCGATTATTACCATTTGTGTCAACTCTTTGATTTCTATCGTTTAAATATGAAGTCAAAAGGTTGAGAGCCATGTTCCTAATACCGTAGTGTTGTAATTTCCTGACAAGTATATCATGTCGGACGCAGTCAAATGCCTTAGACAAGTCACAAAAAACACCTAAGGCATCATGAGTGTTCTCCCAGACATCAAACACATATTTTATAAGATTGACGAAAAAAGAAACAAAAACTTTGTTTCGTGGTTTTATACACTTTACTGACTCTCGTACACCACTATGAACATCAATGGTTAATAATCTACCACTATTACACGTCAAAAAAAAATACAAAAGAAAATAAATTATAATAGTAATTGTTAGTTTTTTCCCCCCATCTCGCCACTCATCCGGGACGCTGTAAATGCCGGTAGAAGCAAATAGCAGTTACACCGGTCGAAAAATATATATATATTATTAGTTTTAGACTATGATACCGCCATGTCTACCCAGTCCAGTTGCAATATCAGCAGATGCTTTTTTGTCTGTAATTTCTGTTATGCACTGCATTACGTTCCCTATTTAAGGTATTTTCTAAATATGATTCTTTATTGGATATTTTTAGTAACAGTAACTATAAAAATGGCGTAGTAATATTATATATAATATAATATTAGGAATGAACAGGTAATTTAACAACAACAACATCGAACAAAAATATTAACCAGTTTTAAATGCAATGAATGCATAAAACTCTTTCTAACGTCAACTTTACGAGCGTCCCTCTTTCTCATTAAAAATGAGTTATGTAACTCCATCAGATTTACATTATTTTCTTAAATATAAAAACTCGACGTAATAGAAAAGCAGTGGCGACTTTAATAATCAGCTTATAAATTTTCAGCTTGTTAAAAGTTCAACTCGGCCTGAACAACGGATAAGAAATAAACTTTTCTCCGGAATAAGAATCCACGACAACCTCACAATTTTAATAATTCTGCTCGTAGTTTGAATACATTGTTAAATGGTAGTAATATAATAGTGCGTCTTCGAAGCAATTAAAAGCAAAATGTATACATGTTTATGGATACTTAGGTATCAAACCAAACATTCTGGCGTTATACATAATTATTTGTTATTTTTGATCTCCTGATGGTAAATGCCATGATACTTACAGTGCCGCCCAGAGCAAAGAACTGCCATGTGACTCTAGGGCCTTTATTAATAAACGTTGCGTAAACTTATATTATTAAAATATAAATAAATATAAATGATCTTAAGCTGTTCACACGGATAGTCAGAAGGCGCGAGTTGAAATCTCGTCCTAGGATGCAATTTTTCTTTCTAATAATTGCATAAATCATGTAGGGTGTCTCTGTAACGAAATATTGCATATTTCTTATGAACGCGAGGTAATAATATCATGAAGGCGGTATATTCGTAAGGCGGGTTGATGCTTTCAATTCGCGCCTCAAGGGAAATAACACGGTAGCGCGATCTTAGAAATAATTTTCTCAGCATCCACACGCAGCGATATAAGCGCGTTACTCTAACAATGCTCATGGGGAGCAAGCCTTCTTATCTTATTATTATAATCATTTTATTGTATTCGTGATTTGTATTTAGAAAGCCTCTTCTTGCTGTTTAATTTTCAGACAAATTATGTAATAAAATATTAAACTTTCGGTCTCCGTTCTAGGGTCGAGGTGGCGCTTCACTAGAACAAAAAAAATCCTGAAACTGACGAATTGATTAAAAACGGTTAAAGCGTCATACTTTTTCTACAAGCGTTTGTACGTAATTATGATATTATATAAGCTTTTTATTCCAATTGATATAGTCTGAACTATTGCAGCAAAATTAATAATATTTTGACAAACATTCCAAAAAGTCTACAAGGATTTTTTTGCATAAAATTGGCTAAAATTTGTTCGTTTATTGTTTACCTAATAAATTGTAAAACTGTCGAATGTACCACAATAGAAACATTGCACTGGAAGTGCAGATAAAGGTTCTCAATTACAAAAACTTTCCTTTCTAGAAAGGTTTCTACCTGGAACAGGTTTTATGAATTTCTACGCACCATTTTCGATCAATGTTGTCGCTGCGGAATTTTTCGAACGCTTACTCCTGGGCTTAAGCAAAAATGATCACATCACCGTGTTTAGGTTGGAAAGTATGGTTGCGGGCGAAATTACAGGCACATGAGACTATAATATTAGGGGGTCTCTTACGGGCCCAAAACGAAATGCATCTGTTATAGGCACAGGTTACACTCGAGCTTGTACCGTCTCCTGATATGATAAATAATATATATTTACAGTCAACCAAGATGGTCAGAGTGTCGTGTTATTGGAATTCTGTAATTCTAACGTGACAATCAAATTGACAGCTAATCGATGTACACTTTGCAAGACAAGTATCATTAATTCTCTGGGCTATGGGGCTCTGGCACCGTCTCTGTTTGCATTGGAAATGACAAGCATTTAAACTATTCTTACGTTGCACGAAAGCGGCCCGATAAAGGGTCACTTGACTATCTAATTTTTTTCATATGATTTTATGTCAAGCGGTGACGAGACGCGTATGCCGCTCGCCTGATGTTATGCAATACGCTTGTCCATAACAGTCCAGTACCAATCAGAATTTAAAAATACAAAAGTTAACAACCCTGCATAGCAACCCACTGCAATCGTCACCTTGTCCAAATTATCGCGATAAGTTAACATTCATCATCGCGATAATCAAGGGCGTTTCTCGTTGATGTGGCTGAACCATGAGAGACGTAGACTTTGATGACGAAGATTGGTTGATTATTATTCAAAAAAATATGTGTTGTTTTTGCTCCCTGCACTTTTTTATGTAACTAAATTATTAAGGATGAATAAAGATGAATCCATAAGCAATGTTGTACTTCAAACGTAAATGTTAGGAAGGTTTCTTTATGTGGAAAGAATAGCCCTTATCCATATCCCTAAACAGTGAGGTAGTGTAGTATAATACAGGATAACAATTTGGAGTTCATTTGTATATTCTTTAAGCCGTTTCAACGTAGGGATTAACATTAAAAGTGTTTATACGAGTACACTCATACTGTACTAAGGGCTCCCAATGTCGCGGGAGACATGCATACATAATTACGTCCAACAGCAGACGACTAACATTTGTGCTCATCACAAAAATATTTGCCCAGACCAGGAATCGAACCTGGGACCCCGCGCTTCTTTTGCCGCGATTTTTGTTTCTTTCCCTTTAGTGGATTCGTGTGTTTGTACATTTGCCAATTGCTAGGGTAATCATGTTAATACTTATAGTTAGATACTGTTGATACGGTAGGGATTTCAATATTATTGTTTACATTAGTGAGAACTTGTTTATGGCTATTGTATACCCATCAAATGTTTCGTAGTAATTTTTAGCTGTTAGTATTCCGTAAATATAAAAATAAAAAAATAAAAATAAATAAAATAAAAATATCGAAGTAGCCCAATTCAAGTCACAGGCACGTAAATAAGTCTGCCATTAAGCCACTGTCCGGTGTAATAGGCCAGTAAAAATTGAATTTATATATAGGCTCTAAATCGTAAACGGTAAGTTTTATAAAAAAGTAAAGATAAAAAAGATGCGAAATTGTATTCTCTTACAATAATGATCTCAATAACTTATGCCCATATGCATAGCTTCCGAGTTATCAGCCAAAAACTTTTTTCAAGATTACGCTTAAAGCTCCACCTGGATCCGTCAGCATATTGTGAATTTACGCTTAGTAAGTGACCCTAAATCTTATAAAAAGTAATTGGATCGTAAATTTAGCGCGAGGTTGACCCAAAAAACACGATTTTTACTGGCCTTCAAGTCACGTACTTATAATGCGGTGGATCTATCACTAAAACATTTTATGTGATTGACGAGGAAAACATAAGGACAGAGTTACATGATTTTGTTCACATATGCTACACTCCAGCCATGCGATTCTGTAATGATTCGTCGACGAGCTCACCGATGTCAAATTCTTTAGGAGATATCACCCTTGTACATAAGGTTGCTTTTCCAACGTTTCTTGTCATCTCTTCATTTGTTTCACGGATGTTGTCAAAGATGCAACGATGTTTGCTCTTAGAGAATCGCACGGCTGCACCATTACGAACATATAACGGATAATAGTCCACCACTTTTACACGCCAAAACTTGAAGAAACACATAACTAGAATAAATAAAACCAACGAACTCCATTAATGGGGTATCTTCCGCGATCGAAGGCAGAGTCACGCCTACTGAGCTAACAGAACCATCAAATAGGTGAATCACCACAGTACCGTAATGGACCATATACACATTAATCTACACTATCGTTTCATATATAAAAATAATCACAAAAACAAACACTTCAATTATATGTATCCAAGCCCTATACCCTATAATAAGTATAGGTACCTATTATCACCATGTTGTGCGCATGGTACCGACTTCGACAAGTTATTTCACACTTTTTGGTGTTGAAGTCGGTTCCATTTCAGGGTAAAAAAAAAATTCGCTATTTTTAGTGCGCTACTTACGGGATCGATTGTCAATGATGATACCATCAAGACAAATCAACACTTTTCAGTTTTTGAAGTGTAACCCTAAAACGACTGAATTTGATGAAATTTAAATGGGAACACCTCGAAAGTATACTCTATATAATATACTCTATAGTAAAAAAAATATTTTTTAGAATTGGTCTACAAAGGGGCAAGAAGTCGGCTCGGAAAATGAAATTGTATTTTTTATGTGTAATATTTTTTACACATAAAAACACATACAGACCTCCTCCTTTTTTGAAGACGGTTATAAATAACGTTAAACTATTTTGTAAAGCCGAAGCCTATGCAACTACAGATGAAGTTATCAAGACGAATAATTACTGGAAATATAATTATTCTGAATGGAGGTACTGACGACATCGGGCATACCGCCGTCTCAGAAAGTCTCTCAGACATATTACTTCCGGAAGTTCTCATCTTACTAATGGCGAGCAATTGCTCATATACAACTAAGTAACCAGGATTATCCACCAGAAACTTGCCCTCTGATTTTGCCTTATTGAGTTTGAATTGCCGTACTATATATACGTATCTACGTCCGTTCTCGAAACCGGTCGTGCTACGCTCTATTGGGATCGATCTATCATCACGGACCGGACTATTGTTGCCAATAAACCAGTCACATTTCTACTCATTTCACATGATTAATACTCTGTTTTCAGATAAGAAACTGCAGTATACAGTATATTCTTAATATTCTTTACACAATACATAAAAAACAAATAATTTTAAGTCATGTTACATATATTTAAGCGTACTACTTTCATCGCCTTATTTATACAGGGTGTTTGGTAGAGGGACCGACAAACCAAATGAGCGTGTTCAGGGAATTGGACCATACAAGTTGGCAAAAAAAATCCCAGACACCCCAATTTTTTTAAACTTTTTTTTGTGAATTTTCTCGTTTTCTCCAATATTGTACCAATTTTGCTTTGCGTGGCCTGAAGGTGTATTAGAGACCAAATTCAACTGAAATCATCCGGTCTAAAACAAATTTTACAAATGTTATGGTGGCAAATAGGTACACTTTCGGAGAAAAAGGGAAAAATCACAAATAAAAGTTAAACATATTGGGGGGTCGGGGATTTTTTTTGGCCAACTTGTATTCTCCAAGTGGTCCCCCGAACATTTGGTTTGTCGGTCCCTCTACCAAACACCCTATATATTTAACACCTAATAGATAGAATATTTATACCGTTAAGTCAAGCTACATAATTAAAATGAATGATTAATATTCATATAAAAAATTAACTTAGTTTGATATCTAATTGAAACTAAGCAGAAAAAGTTAAGCCAAAACTTTCTCCGTAATGAATGCCGAGAGTCTTCGTGAGAGCCATAATTATGAAAAGGTCCACTGGATAATAGTCAATTAAAAAATTCGCAAGCGGGCTGCAAGATTATGCACTTATAAAGGATTCAATTTAAAACTGCTAACTGCTTTGGGTATTGGGTTATAAGAAGTGCTTTTATTGGGGGAGTGATTGATAATAAGGTTACAACAATATTATGCACATTATTTTGAGTACAAATAACCGTCCTAATTAACAAAAGTCCTAATGAATACTCGTTAAGCTACTGAAACATTTTCTTTGCACTAGAACCACCTGATTCAATTCAATAAAGGTCCACCTCCAAAGAGTCCATAACCTTAAAAATAACAGCAATGAGATTTCTTACATATTCGCGATTCTTAAACATTGTAATTGTAATATAATTTATTAATATAGTTTATTAATTGTAATTTTGATAAATTGTAATTAAACCATTTTAAACGGAGTAAATCGCAAACTTTATATATTTTTTTACGAACACTTTTCGGTTGATTACATGATACGTTTAATAATATTTACGGGCTTACGGTTGAGATCAACATTTTCAAAACGGACGCGATCAAATCTAGTCACCATATTATAAAACACCAAGATTTTGCATATTTCTCAAAGCATAGCTGTTCAATAGATGTCGTTCCGTCCCAATACGACGGTTAAAATCAGATAGACTGCAAACTTTTTTTGGTACGAGTACCTGTATTACTGAGCAAGCGAAGGATTCTAGGACTAGATCCTAGAGGATTTAGAATCTTGAGCGTAGCGAGGGTTCCAAAGGTACGAAACGCAGAATAACTTTGCTGTCGAGCGAAACACATTACTTTTCACCCCGTTACAGTACGGAAAATGACATATACAAGGCAAATAGCTTATATCTAATATTATTAAATTTGTGTTCATTTATATATCTATATACATATAATAAAAATTTACCGGATCGCTTTCTGTACATTGGAAGATTATATTCGAAAAAATATTATTGGGACTTATTTAATGGAAAATAAAGTTTGTAGGATTTTTTGTCTGTTTGTTAGTGGGTTTGTGCAAGCTACTCTCAGAAACGGCTTATCATATTAAGATGTGGTTTTCACTAACATGTTGTCGCAAGCTTCATTTAACATTTGTTTCATGTTAATCGGTTTTTAATAAAAAAATATTGAAATTACAGAATAACTCTCTCGCCACCACACCGCGACCAAGCGAGCAAAGCTGCTGGCAGATCAACTAGTTTTAAAAATAAATACATTAAAGACTGTTTTCAAACCCAGTTTCAGTTTGAACAATAATAGAAAAAAGATTATGATGTATATATATATATACGTTGTATAATATATTATACTATGCTTCATAGTTTGTTACGTTTGATTTTCAACTCAATTTTCCACGTTGGCGGATAGAATGGACTTTTGAATGCAGTGAAGTATAAAAATAATTTCCTTATAACTAACTAACAGGCAACTGGGATCTAGCCTCGTGATCGTGTTCACTGAAGTGTTCGAAACGTTGAAATAAATATAATATAAAAACGTGATTTAATCCGTTTCTTGAAACGGATTAATTGTTTAATATCAGTGAATAAAAATGTATGGGAATGGCTTATGATGAACAGCAGAAATATTCTGAGTATCAAGTAGTACTGCGTGGTTATGTGCAACTTACCGTTGATGAATTATAAGTAATGTTGAAGACGTCCGCTCTTGAATTTTCCCTTTTTTATGATTGTGAAACGTTTTGCAGATGATAAAAAAGTACCGTTGTATAGACACTCAAAGAAGCAGATAATGAAGAGCTTAGTAACGCATTGAGCTGCATATATTGACGGCCTCACTCGCTCAGTTGGTACTAGCCCTACCTCCGAAGCTCAGAGTCCCACGTTTGATCTCTGGCCTTGAGAAATATTTGATGTGATGTGTTAAGGCCCTGCAAGAGCAAACTTTAAGGTATTTAAGCGGGTGACACACTGGCCGTGACAGGAACAAGCGTGCGTCTGTAAACACGATAACTTTTTCGCAGTTTTAATAAGGAAGCCACAAGGGTAAAAATATCTAGATATACGATCTCGTATCTTTAATTTAATAAATTTCCTTTTTTCTGGTTACAAAATATATAGTAGTTGTCGCTCAAAATATTGAAAAATTCGAAACAATACATTTTTTCTGTCGTTGTTTTGTGATTTTTTTCTTCAAGGTGCCATTTAAATATTGCGCAATATAGTCATACCCGTGGCGATAAATCAATCTAGCTAGGCTAGCTAGCTAGCCGACACAGGAATACTAAAACTACTTGACAATAGATGGCGTTGTTAAGCAACACTAAGCCAAAAAAACGTCAGGTTTCGCAATTAAAACCGAGAAATTGTCGGTTATCCAGGTACACACTTGTAATTCTATAAACCTACATGAATAGCATGAATACAGTCAGACCTCAATGTTATGCTCCCAATTAGGAGAGGATCATCGCTACAAAATACAACACTATCTAGAAATTGCATTGAAATAAATCCAGAGCACACAATGACTAAGCTCCGCGCCAGTATTAAATTACGATACACAATTTTCCTTCCATTTTATCGTTACGGCTGCTAGTACTAGAGAAATATCATAAAATATAAGTATGTAAGATATAAACATATTAAAATTTTATAGCACAACTTTATTTTATTTTCTTTAACATGGAAAACAAACAGCTTTCGTTCACAACATAAGTTAAGAATAATTAAATAACGTAAACCTTAAATAGTTGTCACTTAAAGAACATAACTATACAAGTGTCCTTTGGAAATATAAATTTAAATATTCCTTTTATATTATAAATTGGCACACTGGATCATGAAATCAATGAAACACTTTAATATCATATCTTTACAATCTTATACGTAAGTAATAATATTAAAATATAGTCTTACTAGCTGGTGCCCGTGACTACGTCTGCGCAGGAGTAGTACTTCATTAGTCATAATTACGATCTTGACGTAGGCGAAGATCTTATTATTTTCTCTATGCTGTGCCCAAGCGTATTACGCTTTTTCATCCGCTTGGTGATGGATGATGATGATGATGAAAAGTATCCTATGTGTTAAACCAGTGCCTCATCTACCTCCATACCAAATGTTATCAAAATTGCCTCTGCCGTTTGTGCGTTAATGAGTAACAAAGATCCACACATCCATACATACATCCATACATCCATACTCACAAATTTTCACGGTTATGATATTAGTAGGATGAAAGGTATCAAGATAAATCCGCGATGTTTGAAGAACAAACTGATGTGGGAATGTTTGTAGATATCCCTTAAGATGCAAGTAATCTTCATGTCATTTTAACTCTATAACTATTTTAATTTTAATATCAACTTTGTGGAGACAAAATAAATGTTTATTATTATTTGAATTATGAAATAATGACAAAGATTTTGTATATTAAATGAACCGTGGCATTTAAAAAAATACAACAATAAATGTATCTTGTAGATGGTAAACCATTTTCTTTACGGACTATACTTACTCGTGAACTTGTGATACTTCTCTCATTAGCAGCGACGCCTTCTGCAACAATTCAGTGTGAATGTAACTTTTCTTCTAAAAGTTGTGTTCGTTAACGAGCTATTGATGTTTTATAACAAATATGACGTAAAAAGAACATTATGAAGTAGTATGAATAACCTGCCATGAACATGTTCCGTAAAAGTAACTAAAAACGGGTCTAAAAATGGATGACGTAATTATCTATTTCTTACAATAAAAATATAACTTTCTACGCTACATATATAACATTCGATGTGTACATTTTGCGCATTACTGTATTACGGTGTAAAAAGCAATGTAGCAAGTTGCAGGACGAAAGAGACTAAAAACCAATCAGGTCAACAAATACAGCGCCGTGCACGAAAAACCAATCAGGTCAACAAATACAGCGCCGTGCACGAAAAACCAATCAGGGCGACAAATACAGCGCCGTGCTACGAAACACCAATCATGGCGACAAACACAGCGCCGTGCTACTAAAAAACCAATCAGAGCAACAAATACAGCGCCGTGCTACGAAACACCAATCAGGGCGACAAAAACAGGGCCGCGCTACGTAAAACCAATCAGGGCAACAAATGCAGCGCCGTGCTATGAAAAAACCAATCAGGACGACAAACACAGCGCTGTGCTACGAAAAGCCAATCAGGGCGGCAAACACAGCGCCGTGCTACGAAAAACCAATCAGGGCAACAAATACAGCCCCGTGCTACGAAAAACCAATCAGGACGACAAACACAGCGCCGTGCTAAGAAAAACCAATCAGTACAACAAATACAGCGCCTTGCCACAAAAACCAATCAGGGCGACAATCACAGCGCCGTGCTATGAAAAACCAATCAGTATGACAAACACAGCGCTGTGCTACGAAAAGCCAATCAGGGCGGCAAACACAGCGCCGTGCTACGAAAAACCAATCAGGGCAACAAATACAGCCCCGTGCTACGAAAAACCAATCAGGACAACAAACACAGCGCCTTGCCACAAAAACCAATCAGGGCGACAATCACAGCGCCGTGCTACGAAAAACCAATCAGGGCGACAAACACAGCACCGTGCTACGAAAAATCCAAGCAGGGCGGCAAACACAGCGCCGTGCTACGAAAAACCAATCAGGGCGACAAACACAGCGCCGTGCTACGAAAAACCAATCAGGGCGACAAACACAGCACCGTGCTACGAAAAATCCAAGCAGGGCGGCAAACACAGCGTTCGTATCTTGTAATCTTAAAGCAATCAAGAAATTGCATTTTAAAAACATTAGAGATACGAAATATGTAAATACACAGCGCCCACTTCAGTCACATAGTACTATTATTTTACTTTGTGTTTGAGTATATACTATGTAAGCAAAAAAGGAATAAATATCTAACTTTTTAAAAATTGATTACCTCTAAGTTGAATGAACATTTTCCAATGAGAGCCTCTAAAAGTAATGTAATACTTTCTGTCTATGGCTTGTATTTTATTTTCTATTCCTACAAATATCTCTAATATTCTTAAAGATTTTTTTACCAAACTAAGTAACCGACTTCAACACTAAAAAGCGTGAAATACCTTGTTATAGTCAGTACCATGCGCACGATATTGTAATAATAGGTACTTTTGGATAATCATGTTTTGAAGTACCTATTTTCACAATATTGTGCACATGGTACTGACATCGATAAGTTATTTCACACTTTTTAGTGTTGAATCAGTTTTCATTTTGGTAACAAAATATTATTTATTTTAGTGACTTTTGCTACTTGCGGGATCGATTGTCATTCGCCGTCGATTATGATATCATCAAGATAGGCGAAACACTTTTCAGTTATTAGATTGTAACTCAAGTACCGCTTGACCGAATTTGTATAAATAAAAAAAGAATTATCAAAATCGAACTATTCAGTAAAAAGTTATGCGTGATCATGCATAAAAAATATACACGTCGACTTGAGCCTTCTCCTTTTTTTGGAACTCGGTTGTAAATCAGAAAAATGGAATGTATCTAATATAATTATCAATTCAAGGATCTATGTATGAGTACATGATTCTAACTAATCTTTTTGTAAAAGGTTTGCTAAACCCATTTTAGCTCAAATGCAGAGAAATATGAAACCCGAAATGCACAAAATATTTTTCCGGAAAGATTTTTTGTAACAAAACTGCGTAACGTTTGCCCCGCTTCTGCCACCGACACGTTCACTCGAACCAGTAACTACATTTAACCACACACGTTGCAGTTCCAGGAAAAGTAGGTAGGTTTCTGCGAAATCTATTGTATTATTGGCCAAATATGGCAAATCGCGAGTCAACGGGTTAAACTCTATTTTAATAGCTCAAACGAATTTTAGTAATTGGCCACCACAGTTCAGAAAATCACTATCAAAAGGACGGTGATGTCATGCATATTTTTAAGGATATAAAAATATATTTATAACACAAATAAACCCACACACCTTTAACTTACATACTATTTAATAAGGATGATTTAATAACGTTGAAGTTAGGTGAGTTTATTATAAAAAGTTTCGTTACCTCCAACAATATAAATAATAATTAATTAAAACAAAATAATAAATAAATTAAAAACAAGAAATTCTTCTATATTCTTTAAAATATTTGTTACATAAGTCTCTTTGGGTACTGCAAAAATGGTAGGTAAAACTACGGAACACCTTATCAAAATAGAGGTGAGTTCGGAAGAAAGCTTTTAAACCTGCTACTTGAATGATTAGTGTTAAAAATTCGGGATCATTCTTCAGTGTATTATTTTTATGCCAAGTCGTAAAGTAGAAGTCGTGCTCTCTTTCTTAAATAATCTCAACCTAACTTTAAAGTTACGTACCAAATGAAAGAATAGCAACTATACTTACTCTTCACGGTAGCTTAACGGCGTTATATAACTCCAGCTTACGGGTTATGTATTTGTATAGAGCCCTTTGTCTCGGTCAACACACATCGCCACAGATAACAATGCTAAAGACACGGTAAGGTGATTACTCCACCTGAGATACGTCGGCGCCAGTCTAAGGTCAGCCTCTGTGAAAGTAGTTAGAAGCTTCGACGAGACACTTCTTCACTAATGGCCGGTATCAATTTCGTTCAATGGAGACACGATTTCGCGCACATACTTGATTGGAAAATACCCTTAATAATCCAAAAGCGTAGTCTCATGTCATGTTCCATTGAGGTGCTTTGGGTATACTTTATACAAGCCCCAGTCCTTTACTTTATTAGTCAGCCGTTTATTGCGTAACTCCGCTATTGAAAAGGATTTCAGAATACCGGGCGTATGGCACGCAGATTTTTTTTGTACAAAGTAACTAGCATTGAAGCACTCAGTCACCGGATTCGAAAATTCCAGTGCAAGCTCAAATGTAACCCGAATTCGTCACATGAGTTCGCGCTCGATCACTATAGCCTACTCTATGTTCTAGTTCTATCAGATCTATATGACCTTCAAAATTAAAAGGATCTGTTATACGAGTATTATACTTATTGAATTTTTAAATAACATATTATTGACGTAATATTTATAGTACATTAATAATATGTTATTTTAGTATATGTAGTATATGTAGTAATGACTTATGGCACTGAAACGTGGTCTCATACTATGGGCCTCATAGATAAGCTCAAAGTCGCACAACGAGCTATGGAGAGGGGTTGCTCGGGGTTTCTCTACGTGATCGAATCAGAAATGAGCAGATCCGTAGAAGCACGAAAGTCACCGACATAGCCCACAAGATTAGCCGGTTAAAGTGGCAGTGGGTAGGGCACATAGCACGCAGAACAGATGGCCGATGGGGCCGGAAGGTTCTGGAATGGAGCACCATTCCAGATGGAGGACAAAGTGGAAAGAGGACCTGATAAAGTTCGCAGGACGACGTTGGATGCAGGCCGCTTCCAACCGGTCCTTTTGGAAAATTATGGGGGAGGCATATGTTCAGCAGTGGACGTCCTCCGACTGAGATGATGATGATGATGATGATATTATTATTAATAGTTCAGTACATACTATCTAAACCTATAAATGTGGCACACAATAGAATATTTTTCACTGTAACCCATTGGTTTTAAAAATAAGCAACAGTTATTTTCCCGTTTAGTGCTATAAGTTGTGCTGTCCATCCGTCTATCCGTCTTAACCTTTACAGCTTAACCACACCTGCCGCAATTCCTGGAAAAGTAGTATAATTTCTAGTAGTATGATTAGAAATCTTTTGTGTTATTGTCCAAATGAAGCGAAGCGTTCGTAGCGGAGTTTGACTTGGCGATCTTAACCGATCAATAAGTTAAGCAATACTTGCTGCGGTCAGGACTTGGATGTGTGACCGCTAGTGGCATTATTCAACTGCTTCCGTGCTGCAGAGGGCACGTTAAGCCGTCGGTCCCGGTTGTTTGTACAACAGTTAGGACAACAGTCGTTAGGCTATGCCGAAGGCAGGCCTGAAAACTTCAACATGACGTGTTGGCCACTAACCTACCCACCAAGCCGCACTGGGCCCGCGTGGTGGATTATTTATTTATTTGGTTCACCAACGACTGTGACTTTGTTTCTTATAACTAAACGAAACATATTCTATAAAAGAGTTACAGTAGGTACATATTGCTAAATACACAACCAATTAAAGGTAAACACAACATGCTTCTATGGCCTGACTCCTCTCTCTCTGAGAGGAAGGCCCGAATCCCAGCAGTGGGAACAAAATGGGCTTATTATGATTGTCCAAATATGGCAAATGGCAAGTCTACGGGTTAAGAAATTCTACAATTATAAACTTAATAAAATATAATGAAATATGCGTGATATTTTTTGAATCACACCAGCAAAATGTGGAAGGAGCTTTCTCCGTATTTCCGAGAGGCTACAATTTAGGGCTCTTCAAATAGTAAGTCAACAGAGTATTTAAAGGTCAGAAACGTATTTGTGATGCTCCGAGAGTTACACATATCTATAGGCGACGGTGATCGCTTCTAATCTGCCGTGCGATTCTCTTAAAGCAAACATCGTTGCATCTTTGACAGTATCCGTGAAACAAATGAAGAGGTGACAAGAAACGTTGGAAAAACAACCTTATTTACAAGGGCCACATCTCAAAGTATTTAAAATTGGTGAGCTCGTCGACGAGCGCATCGCCGAGTCATTAGAGAATCGCACGGCTGACATCGGTGACCTCGTCGACGAGCGCATCGACGAATCATTAGAGAATCGCACGGTAGGTGGCCCGTCTGCTTGTTTTTCAACTATGACATAAAACATATTTAAATTGACATACATTTAAATCGTTTAGCTATAAATTTTTAAATAGACAAAATATGGAAATAATCCCAAAAGTGTAAAAAATATAAAAAATAAATAAATATATAAAATAATCTATACTTAGTTACATCCATAACTTGGGAACGGCTTTACTGATTTCATTCATCTTTTTTAAATGTTTTCTAATACTTTGTAGTAGGTTCTTACATTTTAAAAAAAGATGTGAGGTTATGGCGAGGCCGAAGACCAAGCCTACTACACGAACGAAGTTGCGGTCACTAGTAACTTAATGAAATGAGTTACCAAACTTCATAAACATATGAGCCGTTAATCTATGCATGTCAAATCTAACGAGTAACTTTTTTATTGTTACGTGTTATGTGAGTTACTTTTGCATATCCTAATATAAGATGACACAATAAACTCGTAAAAACTATTATAATATATATTTATTATAATTAAATTCTGTGTCTTTCTGTGGCGTTCCTTTTAATAATGACATTACATAGAAATACGTTGCAAAGATTTTACTTAAATGAAATTTGCTGAATACGTCACTTCGATTTCAGGGAGCTGTGTTACGCATACATTATTCATCATAATTATGGAACGTACATGTCGCGGTAAAAGGCTTCCTGCGTCAGGTTGCAGTTAATAGTTATATCTATCAATCTATACATATTATAATTAACGGAGCCAAATCTCTACATTAAATACTTATTGAAAATTATAATCGAGGTGTACTTTGTTATCGATTGAGAAGCCAAATACATATTTGATTTTCATTTTTGTCTGTTTGTCTATCTGTCTGTATGTCTGTCTCTTGTACGCGCACTCTCTGAAATTGCGCGACAGATTTTGATGAAACAAGACAGAAGTAACTCATATTATGGTGACAACTCATATTTTTGTATCCCATAAAACGAAAGGGATATTCTGAAATAAAGGATGAATGTTAAAAAAAATAAGCAAAATAACTAAGTACTTGAAGGATTTTTATGCAATTTTCTCCGTTCAGTGGCTGAAAAGATAAGTTAAATAAGCTTACAAGCAATAAGCAAGGATAAGCTTACTGCGAATATGGCTAAGGCTGCGAGTGTGCGCCTCAGACGCTAACCACCAGTTCCACCCAGTCAATGTATTTTTAAGTTTTAAAACGGCCCTTACACATGAAATTGGCGTTTTGTAGGGATGAATTAAAGTATACTTTTTAAAATGTATTTAATAAATCAAAGTATGCGCCGTTGTTATCTATGCACTTTTGCCATCTCATAGGTAGTTCACTGATCCATTTACTAAAAAAAAAACCACATGGGGCGAGAATCATAAACTCTTTGAAGGCGGTTCGAACTGCCACATCGGAGTTGAATTATTTTCCTTGTAAGAAGTTGTCTTGATTCCGGAAAAAATAGTAGCTTATCTAACTTAGTGGTTGTTTGTTGTGCAGTGTGTGGTCTTGCGTTGTTGTGAAGCAGCAGTGGCCTAGAGTGATTGACCAATCTCGGTTGTTTAGCAGCTAGTTCTTCTTTCATGGTTTGCAGTTGCTGGCAATAGTTAACGGCCGTAATCGTTTGGCCAGATTTTAGAAAGCTGTAGTGAACGACACCGGCACTAGTCCACCGAACACTCACAAGTAACTTTTTCTGAGTCGTTTTTGGCAGGATTTGGCAGGGTCTTCAGAGTTCAGCCATTGCGACAAGCGCTTCCGATTATAGTATATCCACTTTTATCACAAGTTATGTGATTTGATTTAAAATCCCTTTATTATTGTGTCGGTTGAGCAAAGTAACACAGCAGTCAACACGTGTTTGCAAGTTCGATTCACTCATTCATGAGGTACCCATCGTTCAAGTTTTTTTATTTTCCCGATGTGCTTCAAGTGGATGAATACACTGTTATCACTTACCCCGAAGTTTGCAGCTATCTCTGAAGTGCTTTGTGGTGGTTCCGCTTCCACAATAGCCTTTTATTCTTCCATTATACTTAATTTTTTTTAATTTTTAATTTTTTAAGAGATTCGTTCTCCAAACATCACAATAAACATTCTTAAGCGTGAAGGTTAAGGTGGAAATTGCTTAAAAACTAAAGGGAGTACTTTTTTTTGTAAATACATCCTTTTTCACTTTGGTCTCCGGCCGTCCACGGGGTTGGTTCTGAAGGTCGAAATTTCCAGAACGAAAAAGTTGAAACCAAAAACGTACCGTGCTTTCTTTTGTGACAGCAGCGCCGTACACATAATTAATCCTTCGAGCTGTTTCTGCAGCACTGGTGCCATGGTAGAACTCGTACTCGTAAATATACCGATATTTCAAGTTTTCCACTGTGCGGTATAAGCGACGCCAACGAAAAAAATTATGGGAAAACACAAATGAATGACTGTTTCCAAAACTCAAATGTACCAGCTAAATGAATTAATAAATTTGAATTTGGAATTCTAAACCAAAGAGGAGATATTTCAGATCAAATTGGTCAGTGGGACACAACCCTAATTTCATATGTAAGGACCTAATATTATTTATTTTATGATAAAAAACTACCTGTATTGTTATGTTATTGGAATTTATGCTTAATACGAAAGGCGATAGGAGCGCGATTCAAGGTACCTAGTTAGGTGTACTTACATACCGAGAAAATAATGTTATGGTTAAAAATATAACACATATATTTGCAAAACTACCGATATCGGGAATGCATAAATTGCAGTTCATAAATTATTATAGGGAAAAATATTGCTGGTGCGATTTTCACAACACATAATGAAAAAAACTTTCACGAAAATAACGCGATACATGTTATTTTAATATACTACACGTATATGTCCCCGAAGGGGTAAGCAGCAGTGTTTTAAACACCTACTTTTCCCCTTTTATATATGTGCTTGGTCCCATTTAATAGAAAGTGAGCCTATTGCTATCTACGGGGTACTATGCCAGACTCCGGACTGCTATTGAGAATTTATTTTTCTGAAATTCCTAATAACTGTCCAACCCTTGTATCGAGCCCAGGACCCCGAGATTCCAAAACGGCACTTCCACAACTACACCAACACCAAGCGAGTGAAGCAGCTGGCGAATCAGCTAGTCAAGTATACATAAGTTTAACGTAAATATAACGGCACTGGTTTCCATACTTCAGAAATTGATCTACGCCTTTCAGGCTCTCCAGGTCCGTGGCAGGTTTAACATTGATTCTAGCAACTTATAGAGCTTTGGGAGAATGCCTACTTAGATATTTCAAATTATTTTATGTACGTGGGCCAGTCAGCTAATACAACTTTATTACCGTCCTTATGTCCCAGCCTATAACAAAACTAACTATCACTGTCATTATCTTCAAGAGCCTAACGGCTTTACTAATAATCTTCGCTATACCCGGAATAGTTATTCGTATACATCTGTCAATTTTTCGCTTACAGTAAAAGTCACGCGTGAGAGCAAGACAGAAAGTTACGCCTAATATAAAGTTTACGCAACGTTTATTAGTAAAGGTTTAAGAATATATCATAATAAATTAGTACTGGAAATAAGTAAACGAGTAATATAATATGTCAAGTTCCTGTTGTCACCTCGATGTTATCATAAAGACGGTAACGTACTAGCTAGTTGTGGGCCTAGCACGAATAACTATTAAAATAATAAGTGTAACTTCACGTAAAACAGTACAAACTGTCATATATCTACAACTGTGACACAGATAGCTCATAGTTTGTACGGCAAAGCGTGACATGTTAACGATTTAGTTACGAACACTTTTTCATAAATTGTTTGTGCTACAACCTCTGTTCCACATCTGTGTATACAAGAAGGGTAACGTGATAAAATTAAGTAACCACGACAAGCGAATAGTTGTTTGTACTTCGCCTAATTATTTTTTTTACGATTTAAATTATTAATAAACCGCTATCTTGCTACGAAATATAATTTTCAATTAATATATAATAATGATAGGAGGAAGTCACGATTACAGCTCGTGGAGGAGGATAAAAGGATCACATACGTTTTAACGGTTTCGTAGCACGATGCCTACTATCGCCCTTTGTTGACTTTTTAATATGTTCATGTAATTGGTAGCAAAATGCCAACATTTTGATTTCACTATACATTACATCGCATAAAGTCTACTTTCTTATTTTTCACACTTGCATCGCAATTTGTCAATTTTATAAAAAATCAAATCTGACAATAGCTCTATGTCTGTTTTAGTATTACAGCCGTGCAATTCTGTAATGATTCGTCGATCCGCTCGTCGATGAGCTCACCGATGTCAAATACTTTGAGATATCGCCCTTGTACATAAGCCGTGCGATTCTCTAAGAGCAAACATCGTTGCATCTTTGACAACATCCGTGAAACAAATGACGAGATGACAAGAAACGTTGGAAAAACAACCTTATTTACAACGGCGATATATCATAAAGTATTTGACATCGGTGAGCTCGTCGACGAATCATTACAGAATCGCACGGAAGGTTGTTTTTTCAACGTTTCTTGTCATCTCGTCATTTGTTTCACGGATGTTGTCATAGATGCAACGATGTTGGCTCTTAGAGAATCACACGGCAGGTTCGTTCAAAATTTATTGTGTTTACGTAAAATTTTGCAACCTATAACCCGACTAAGTTAAAGAGGTAAAAAATATAAATATCATAATTACAAGATTAGACCAGCCTTTTAAAATACAATATAATAGTACCTTAATACTGAAAGCTACTATTCATTATATATCACACTACCTGCGGTCCACGGTTTCACCCGCGCGGTGATGGGTGATGATAATGATAACCCAAATATAGCGTATGCTACTCCGGCATATTATAGTTTCCTACTGGTGAAAGATTTTTTAAACCGGATTCATAAAATTCTTCGGTTTGCGTTTATCCGTTACAAATAAACTACGTGTATCAAATCTTTCCTATGTATTAGTATAGTATATAAAGATTATCATCATGGCTCCTAGAAAAAATAACAAGTTATTTTTTCACTTGTACAGAAATAATCACAACTCTTATTTTCTCAAAGCCTGAGTAAAAATTATCAAAGCGTAAAAGCAGAAACTCCAAAGGAGTTCCTGCGAAACGAGTGCTTTAGAGTGAGCGTTTTAAAAGAAATTGTAGTGAGCTACAGAAGAGTATAGAATAACGTTGCGAGAATTCTAGTAAGTGCCAATTTATTAAAATGAACATTATTGCTCATATATATTTCCTTCGATGCTTCCCTGCCTTATGAAATTTTTCTTCAAACTTAGTAGGTATTAGATTTTGCGTGAGTAAGCTGCATTTACGGAAATTAACTTTGGTAGATATTACAAAATGTCTTTATAAATAACTTCCATAGGCAATTAGATTCTTATATTTTTAATATTATTTTGACGGTTTTACTTACACGGCAGGTATTGTCGAGTATCTCGACTGGTTGCGTGACCGTCCGGGCCACTTCTTCATGGAGTACTTGCGCACCCGGATGCGTTCGCGTTAGTACTTTACTTGCTGTACTGTACTAGCGCGATTCTTTCCGTGACTATTATAGAGGGTTACATCATCATCATCATCAGCCTGTAGCAGTCCACTGCTGGACATAGGCCTCTCCAATTGCACGCCACTTAGGTCTATCTTGGGCTTCTCACATCCAGTTTTTGCCAGCCGTCTTGCGCAGATCGTCACTCCACCGTGCCTCAGGACGTCCTACACTACGTTTGCCGAGACGCGGTCTCCACTCAAGAACTCGTTTACCCCAACGGTTGTCGGTTCTACGGCTAATATGGCCAGCCCACTGCCACTTCAGCTTGCTGATCCGGTGGGCTATGTCGATGACCTTGGTTCTCTGACGGATCACTTCATTTCTGATGCGATCCCTGAGAGAAACACCGAGCATAGCCCTTTCCATAGCCCGCTGAGCGACTTTGAGCTTGTGGACCATTCGAGCCGTCAGTGTCCACGTTTCGGCTCCGTATGTCATGACGGGTAGGACGCACTGATTGAAGACTTTCGTCTTCAGGCACTGTGGAATCGGCGAAGTAAGGACTCGACGTAGTTTCCCAAACGCTGCCCAGCCCAGCCGAATTCTTCTATTCACCTCGTTCTCAAAGTTGTTTTTTCCCAACTGCAATGTCTGCCCGAGGTACACATATTTTTGAACAACTTCGAGAACGGCGCCGTGTATCGCAATCGGTTCCGGTAGAACATGTTCGTTGAACATGACCTTGGTTTTGTCCAAGTTCATCCGTAGGCCGATGCGTATAGAAGAGTCAGCCAGGTCATTCAGCATCTGTTGCAGGTCCTGCAGCGTCTCTGCCACGATGACGATATCGTCAGCAAATCGCAAGTGAGAGATGTATTCGCCGTTGATATTAATGCCACGTCCTTTCCAGTTCAGCGTCTTGAACATATCCTCCATTGCATTTGAAAACAATTTCGGGGAAATAACGTCCCCTTGTCTCACTCCTCGATGCAACGGTATGGGACTTGTTTGCTGATTCTGTACTTGGACGGACATGGTGGCGGTTTCGTAAAGACATCTCATCACTTGGATGTATCGCCAATCTATCTGGCAGCGCTGCAGGGACTCCAGAACAGACCAGATTTCAACCGAGTCAAAGGCCTTCTCATAGTCCACGAATGCTAGACACAGGGGCTGATTATACTCTTCGGTCTTCTGTATAATCTGCCGCACTGTGTGAATGTGGTCTATGGTGCCGTATCCGCTCCGAAACCCAGCCTGTTCCGGTGGTTGGAATTCGTCGAGTCTACGCGCAAGACGGTTCGTGATCACTCTTGAAAACAGCTTATAGACGTGGCTTAGAAGGGATATGGGTCGATAGTTCTTCAGCAGGGTCTTATCTCCTTTTTTGAAGAACAGGACGACCACACTCCTACTCCACGCCTCTGGAGTTCTCCCTTAGAACAGGACAGCGTTAAAAAGCTTCTGGAGCTCCCTCAGTACGGGTTTACCTCCTGCTTTTAGTAGCTCTGTTGTAACGCCATCCTCTCCAGGGGCTTTTCCATTTTTAAGCTGTCTAAGAGCGATCTCGATTTCGCCAATACTGACTTCTGGCAAGTCTTCGGCTTCTGAAATGGCGTGTTAACGTGGCTCTAGGATCATTTTCGGGATCAGGTCGAGATGCATGCGATGCGTATAATCGGCCATAGAAGTCCTCCACTTCCGAAAGGACTGCCGGCTTCGAAGCAACGACTTCTCCACTAGCTGTGGTCAACTTCGTCAGGTGGCTTCTTCCAAGAGATTGTACGAACACCTTTGACCCCCGATTCTGCTCGATCGCTCTTTCGATCGAAAGAGTATTGAAGCACCGGAGGTCGTGTCGTACGTTCTTGTTGATCTCTCGGTTTAGAGTCCGCTTTTCTGACGAAGTGATGGGTGGGTTTTCACGTCGTTCCTTCATTAGCCCCAAAGTCTTTTCTGAAAGCTTGGACTTCTTGCCCTTACGCTGCATGTAACAAAATCTCGTACCTTCTTCCCTGAGGACCCGAGTCACATTTTCGAGGTTCTGGTTTACGTCTGTGGTGGTTTCCACGGCAGCGAATTGGTTCTCCAGGTTTAGCTGGAATGTTTCAGATCCTGCAATGGTTTGGAGCAGTGTTGGTCGGAGCCTGGACTTCATCAGACGGACACGTTGCGCCTTGAAGTTGATATTCAGAGAGCCTCGGACAAGTCGGTGATCGCTACCGGTATTGAACCTGTTGATCACGGAGACATCTCTAAATATGTGCCTTTTATTCGTCATGATGAAGTCAATCTCATTTTTAGTACTAGTGTCGGGGCTTAGCCACGTCCACTTCCTTTGGGGCTGTTTCTTAAAGAAGGAGTTCATCAAGAAGAGCCCCTCCCGTTCGAGGAAGTTGACGAGCATTTGCCCCCTATGGTTTCTGCTTCCAAAGCCATGGCATCCTACTACCGATTCGCTGAAATTCTGTACTCCCACTTTAGCGTTAAAGTCCCCCATGACAACGGTGTACTGGGTCTTTGTAGTGAAGTGGAGGGCGATATGTCATCGAACATATCCTCTACTTCATCGTCCGAGTGTGTTGAGGTCGGTGCGTACACTTGCACCACCTTAAGGCTATACCTCTCGGTGAGCTTCACAATAAGGTACGCTACCCTGTTCGACACACTGGACACTTCCACAACGTTGTCAGAAAGGGACTTGTTTACCAGAAACCCAACGCCACCTTGGGATTGTTGGTCTCCCTCTCGGAAGTACATAAGGTGGCCCGATTCTAGGGTTAAGGTGTCCTCCCCCTCTCTTCGGACTTCACTCAACCCCAGTATGTGCCACCTAATTTTCCCAAGTTCCACCTCGAGTTGCGCCAGATGCGAGTCAAGCCTTAGCGTGCGTCCGTTATACGTCGCCAGGGTCAGTTGTTTGTGGTGGCCTTCCGTAGCCCGGAGATTCTTAGCACCCCTCGCCCCGCCGTTACCATGGTCGCCACCATGACCAGGAATAGCGGGGCCGCCGGGAACTAGGGGCCGTGGCTTTTTGTTGTCCTGCATTGGAGGATATTGCCCGTAATCGCCACGCTGGGCAGGCGGGTTGGCGATCGCAGGGCGTAGCTTCTCGCACCGGTGACGCTGCTGCCCGTCACCGGCCTGTTGCATTTAGCGACGCCTGTTGGGATGGGTATACCGCCATCGGTCGGTTGTCAGAGCCTCGTTCGTCGATCAGCAGGATGTACCGCGTGCAGGTGAGGTTGACTTGGGTCAAAAGATGTTGGCTCGCCCCTTACATCCCAAATTTACATATACAAATACAATTACAATATTCCACAGACGGTGTAATATAATTTCTAAAATCACATCATACCTCATTTCATTGCATAAATCCTTATTTGATTGTATATTTAAAAACTATTTCAATACTGACCAACAATATGGGAAATTAAAAAATGAGAGAACATGATTGAATGACACGGAGGAGACGTCAGGGATTTTTTTAATTTGGATTTGGGAGGAGAGAGGATTCGGATCACCGATTTCGTCCGATTGACAAAATATTATAGTAAGATTCAAATTTGGTGTGTCGAGACACGAAGTATTTATATTCCCTGGAAACCTTAGTTGAGGGTGAGGTGTTGAAGTTGATGAAATAGTGAATTCACCCGAGGATACTCGATATCGTCGATTACATTCCTGAAGTCAAGAATAAGATATTTTCATTTATGTTAATTAATAACAAATCGAGGGTGTTGGTTTGATGAGTACCTACTCTCGCCCTGATATATAAAACAAGCTTCAAGCAACAAGGGGGGTTCCCCGTGTTCTCTGAGCCCAGAACTGAAGCCTCCAATAAAGCCAGAAGCTAACTTGAACCTTTGGTGAAACGTGTGTGTATGGACTTGTGGTGAAGTGTTATTCGCCAGGTCATGTATTTTTTATAATTAAAACTTTATTTATTTCTGATGTTACTTTTTATTTCTTATTTGCTAGCTAGACCTTCAGCTAGGTAATCTTCTAAGTTTAAGTACCTGTTACGTTACAACGGACACTAATAAATGTCATTCGCTCCTCGATTTCATCTCGATGTTGCCTTCACCCATATTGCTAAGAACAAATGCCGACTTTTAATATTCCTAAGTTGTTATCACTTCTAACAAAGCTAATTAAATTACTTTTCTATAAAGTCCTAGTATTGACTTAACCGAGAAGCGTACAGCGCTAAAGCCTTTTAGTTCAATCTTTAATAACCTTGAGAGGATCATAAATGCGATTTCTCTATAAGCAGTGACTTAATTAATTAGTGGCGGTACAAATTAGATTCAATTAAGTCGAGTCAAGCCGCCATTGATTGAGTAAAACTCCTTGAGAATTATGTCCTTCTGAGAGATTTTATTCCCAGCTATTAATATCATTTCTAATCTGTTCTTTAGTACAATTTATATCTGTCACTGGGTTATTGTTAAAGCCGCGACATTATAATTTCAAGTTATTTTATCCTACCGCCGACTTTTATCAATGGTCTCTATGTCTTATAATATACCGGAGTAATTTAAGTTACTTATTATTAGTACTTTAAGTTACTTATTAGTAGCAGCGTCATTCAGCTTTGGTGCAATCGCGGATCCTCGCATTTTTCGGACACGTTTCGAGGCGGGGCAGCCAGTCTGTAGAGCGGCTTGTCGTTCAGGGCAAAGTAGAAGGCAGTAGACCGGGCGGGAGGTCACCCATGCGATGGACTGATCAGATCAAATCTGCATTGGTCTCATGCAAGGGACCTACCTCCCCTTGCTTGAGTGCTTGAGATGGAAATCTCGATTAGCACTATTAGCGATAGGGGGAAAATACCTAACAATATAATATATAACCAATGATTTTTGTTATTTTTCCTAGATTTGTGTTCCTTCTAATTTTGAAGTGTAATAGAAGTGGATTATTAAAAGAGACGTTGTTAAAAGTTGTCAACTTAATAGTAAACTCTCGGAAAATCTATATAGTATAGAATATCACTGAGATTATCATTTCACATGGCAATGTACAAGTAAAAGGGCTACATTTCGAAAACCACTTATGTGTGATTAATTAACTATTATATATTGCGTACTGCCAACACACTGTGGCTACTAGGTACGCTGGAGCGAGTTAACATGTATTGCTAAGTATTACTTTGAAAGCTAGTTTGAAAGGTACTGTATTAAGTGAAGCTACGATTGGTACTGAATATCAACGTCTACGAGTGAGTTATTCTCGCCATTTTAACGCATCACTTTGAATCTTTAAGCTTTGAATCGCTGTCAGTAATGCGTAGGTTTCACGCTTACAATCAGCTGTGCGATTCTGTAATAATTCGTCGTTGCGCTTATCGACCAGCTTACCGACGTCAAATACTTTATGAGATATCGCTCTTGTACTTAAGGTTGTTTTTCCAACGTTTCTTGTCATCTCGTCAATTGTTTCACGGATGTTGTCAAAGATGCAACGGTGTTAGATCTAAAAGAATCGCACGGCAGACTTGCCTGTCTCGTTACTTACGAGTACGTATACATAACATAACACATTATCAGCCTATTATGTTCACATTGCTGGGACTCGAGCCTTCCTCTAAGAGAGATGAGTTAGGCCATAATCCACATCGTGGGCCAAGTGCGGGTTGGTGGATAGGCTAGTGGCCAACTCATGGCGAAGTTTTCAGGTTGCCCGAAAGCTTTATACATGGCCCAACGACTGTTGTCCTAAGACAAATAATTGGGACCGACAGTTTAACGTACCCTCCAAAGCATGGAAGCCTTCATATGAACAATGCCACCTATCTATCTCGTGACCGCAGCAAGCGTTCCTTAACTTGTCAATTGGTTAAGATCACCAAGTCTATGATACGGGATTGAGGAAGTTTTACATAATCAAGCTAAAACACGGATTAGGACGAATTTATCTTACACCAGCATCCCAACATAAGCTTCTTATCTCGATTCAAGGAATAGTTCTCAAGGAATCGCGATGACCTTATTCCACATGGACGAAGTTTCGGGCAGACACTAGAATAAATAAAAGAAAATGAGATGAATGAACTTTTTAAATTGTTTATATGAATGTGTGAAAAATGACTATAGTACGAACAGTAAACATACCTAAATATTACCAGCTTGAATACTTTAATTACTTAACTTCTTTTTACTTTGAATCGATAAGAAACTATTTATTAGTTTTATAAAGTTTACGTAATTTTAACTGCAATAAGAGATCTTACTTCTTCGAACTGTAAACTTTAAGTATATACGCTATAAATTAATGTAAATTACATAAAACTCATACTTTATATGTAATTTTAAACTATTATTATTAAAATAATTAAAAAGGAGCTTAAAACGTGTTGTTTTTGGCCACGCTTTACTATTCAAACAGACGAAAGCAAAACAAATGCAGATATACGACCACCATTGTTATAGTTTCCATCAGAAGCAGATAACCAGCCCAGACTGAAATTCTAATTTAACGTTGAGCGAGGATTCTGACTTTGAGGTTGCTGACAGGATTCCCTATTGCTTTTCACTGAGAGCTATTTCAGCACATTGGAATTGGAAAACAGCATCACAACTCGGTAAGCTTAATTATGTATCTACGTGTATGTACATACCAAGTTTCTGTATCAAGTCTCTGTACAAATTAACGATCACTTGCATTTGTTCTACTGCTAGTTATATGATGATGATGAAGCATTTGCAAGTATTTTTTTATTAGTACTTGATTCAAATCGCGATAAAAACAGACCTAAAGCAAATTTGTTTTTAATAGTACGATTTGTAGTACTTAGATCCATTTCATACAAAGTTATCATATTTCTTATTATTATTCCTGCTCTATCTTAAAAGCACTGTATAGTTTATTTCTCGTTGACATCTTCTTTTCGTATGACTGTTGTCAAAATTCAAGCATTTTTTGTTTTATTTCATACATAAACAACTGTTTCTACACCCACGAAGTGAGTTTTGTGCATCCTAAACTAGAATTTCAAATGCATCAAGCAGTAAAATAGTTTTTAACAGTATATTTTACGTTGTGACTGTGAATTGGATAATATTTTCATTAACCTAGCAACGTTGCAAATTCCGACTGATGGAATTCTAATATACCAAACGAAGAGATTTATAGTGATTTATATGAATTTAAAGGTAAGTTTCACAGTCTTGTTAAAAAACTATTAGAATTATTATCTTAATATACACATACACATTATGATACTCGTAAGATATATATATATATATATATATATATATATATATATATCACAAAAAGCAAAAAAAAAACTTTTTCAAAAAGCTTCTCTTTTCTCACATTCATGTGCATGTACAAAACAAATGACATCACTGATGTAATCAGCGATAAACAATAATCACTAAATGTCATATGTATGTAATATAATTTACACGTAATATTTTACACTAGACGATTTAAGAATTATGAAAGAAATTAAGAAATAATATTTTTGTACACATACATACGTTATCATAGCAATATGGTGATAAAAATCATAAGTAACGTGATGCATAAAACCAAAAACTTAATTTTTATCTATATAATCAAAGCTATATAAATTATTGACCTACGTACCCCAAATAAGATACAATTAAACGCAAATGGCACTTCCTCCGTAATAAATGCCAAGAGCTTGCGAAGGAGCCGTAATTAGCATAAAGCTTTTCTGGATATTTGCCAAATGAAAGGGATTGAGTACCGACTGCAAAATGATTCAAATAGTTGAAGATTTTAAGAAAAAATGTGGGAAAAGGCATTATTTTTTACATAATAAAGTCATGAAATACTTTGGCTTGGCTAAAAATATAGCAGTAAGACCAGTTTAAGTTACGTGCACGGTTAAAAACGAAGCTATCATAATGTATACCAAAATGTTGTTAGTTAATTTTTGTTTGTATCCGTAGTACATATAAAATTAAATAGCTTTCTCTTTGATTAAAGCGCCTCATAAAAGCTTATCAATATATTTTATAACAACACGTAAAAATACATAAACGCACAACGGCATAAACACAAAAAAGAAATGTTAGTAATGTGTACTCATTCCTAAGTAGATACTCAAGAGCAATCAAATTAAATAAAGGTAAACAATAAGAAAAATCATTTCTAATTTTGAGCTATCAATTTTATAATCATATTAGGTAATACATAATTCTAATATTTATTTCTGAATTGCGTATGTTTTTTATGCCAATTGCAGGAAGTAGGATGCATTCAAAACTCCTATTTCTGTTTCCAAAGAAAATGATGTGACAGAGAAAATACTGTAATGCTGACTTTAATAGAAATATTATATTAGAAATTAAAAATATTCACAAGTCTGAATGATTATGCAAAATCAAATGCAAAAGAAAGCAAGAAAAATGGTGGCTGAGTATAAGAAAAAGTTTGTATTTGTGTATTTTTTTTCATAATGTATATTTAAATTTACTTATTATCATAAATGCTGGTTGAAGTCTCAACATATTGACAAATTAACCTAATCTAAAGATCAGGGGGGCTATTCTCTTACGGCCGGTCCCAATAATCTATCTATCGCCGGTTTACCTTACTAGAGATTGATATTTGACACTATTTGTATGGACGTTATGTCAAATTTCTATCGGTAGTAAGGAAAACTGTGGATAGATAGATTATAGGGATCCCCCATTAGCTATTGAACCGCAATATAGCAACTCAATTGCATGAAAATTGTCGTTTTTGACAGTTTTGGTATTCTGCTCGCTATTTAGGTTCGATCGCGGTCCAGCGGCTTGCGATCGATAGTTTTTGACATAAATGGTATTCTGTAAACTATTGAGTTGCGATTGCATTGCTACTAACCTCTGTCACAGTATAAAGATGCAACAGTATGGAAACTAAGCCTAGTTGATTAAATAATTATCTATGCCCCATTGAAGCCATAGTTGTCACTTTTAATGTTTTAAGGTATTATTTTTTTAATAAAACATTCGTTGTTCTGCTGTAGACATGAAATCAAGTTAATTCTAGTTACCAAATAAAATGTATGACACCTTCGGAAACCATAAAAACGACACCCAGTAGGATATAGTTCATAATAATATTATAATCTTTTGCGGCCGCTATCTAAGATTTATATTATGTGTTATATGTTTTACAAATGTATTATGATTTATGATCAATCATACAAGAACACTATTACAATTTTAAAACACATAGCAGTCATTCAAGTGTGATATTTCATATTTTAGATTATATAAAAAAGGTTAAGATGTAGAAATAGTTTGTAACACTCACTACTGACGGCACCGCGAGAACCGCTTAGGGGTCTCGTCGATGCGCATGTTTATATCAGTGGGCTGTTTCGAACGATTAAAGGTAGTTCCGTACTGTTCTCTATATATCTACTGTGCCTCTGTGTTGCTACAGTGGTACACATCTGTCTCAGAGTAAGTATCAAATAGAGTTGTCATTAGCGTATACCGGTAAGAGACAGAAATGCTACGAACCCAACCAATAAGGTAGTTGACAATCAAAAATAAATTGCAATGTAATGTTAACTTATTAGTAGTTAGAGCAAACAACTCAATTAATTAAAAAAAAATATGCATTGGATTATTATTTTGAATAAATAAAATGTGTACAGAAGTTTCTAAAAGTCAGGTGACCAAAAACGGAAGTAGCTGCGGAAATGATGTCATAAGGGCAAAAACCAACGTGTAATATGATAGTGTCGTACCTTATCAACAGATTGAGAATCATGCAAGTTAAGCATCATCATCATCATCATCATCAGCCTGTAGCAGTCCACTGCTGGACATAGGCCTCTCCAATTGCACGCCACTTAGGTCTATCTTGGGCTTCTCGCATCCAGTTTTTGCCAGCCGTCTTGCGCAGATCGTCACTCCACCGTGCCTCAGGACGTCCTACACTACGTTTGCCGAGACGCGGTCTCCACTCTAGAACTCGTTTACCCCAACGGTTGTCGGTTCTATGGCTAATATGGCCAGCCCACTGCCACTTCAGCTTGCTGATCCGGTGGGCTATGTCGATGACGTTGGTTCTCTGACGGATCACTTCATTTCTGATGCGATCCCTCAGAGAAACACCGAGTATAGCCCTTTCCATAGCCCGCTGAGCGACCTTGAGCTTGTGGACCATTCGAGCCGTCAGTGTCCACGTTTCGGCTCCGTATGTCATGACGGGTAGGACGCACTGATTGAAGACTTTCGTCTTCAGGCACTGTGGAATCGGCGAAGTAAGGACTCGACGCAGCTTCCCAAACGCTGCCCAGCCCAGCCAAATTCTTCTATTCACCTCGTTCTCAAAGTTATTTTTTCCCAACTGCAATGTCTGCCCGAGGTACACATATTTTTGAACAACTTCGAGAACGGCGCCGTGTATCGCAATCGGTTCCGGTAGAACATGTTCGTTGAACATGACCTTGGTTTTGTCCAAGTTCATCCGTAGGCCGATGCGTATAGAAGAGTCAGCCAGGTCATTCAGCATCTGTTGCAAGTCCTGCAGCGTCTCTGCCACGATGACCGTATCGTCAGCAAATCGCAAGTGAGAGATGTATTCGCCGTTGATATTGATGCCACGTCCTTTCCAGTTCAGCGTCTTGAACATATCCTCCATTGCATTTGAAAACAATTTCGGGGAAATAACGTCCCCTTGTCTCACTCCTCGATGCAACGGTATGGGACTTGTTTGCTGATTCTGTATTTGGACGGACATGGTGGCGGTTTCGTAAAGACATCTCATCACTTGGATGTATCGCCAATCTATCTGGCAACGCTGCAGGGACTCCAGAACAGACCAGATTTCAACCGAGTCAAAGGCCTTCTCATAGTCCACGAATGCTAGACACAGGGGCTGATTATACTCTTCGGTCTTCTGTATAATCTGCCGCACTGTGTGAATGAGGTCTATGGTGCCGTATCCGCTCCGAAACTCAGCCTGTTCCGGTGGTTGGAATTCGTCGAGTCTACGCGCAAGACGGTTCGTGATCACTCTTGAAAACAGCTTATAGACGTGGCTTAGAAGGGATATGGGTCGATAGTTCTTCAGCAGGGTCTTATCTCCCTTTTTGAAGAACAGGACGACCACACTCCTATTCCACGCCTCTGGAGTTCTCCCTTCGAACAGGACAGCGTTAAAAAGCTTCTGGAGCTCCCTCAGTACGGGTTTACCTCCTGCTTTTAGTAGCTCTGTTGTAACGCCATCCTCTCCAGGGGCTTTTCCATTTTTAAGCTGTCCAAGATCGATCTCGATTTCGCCCTACTCGAATACTGACTTCTGGCAAGTCTTCGGTGAAATGGCGTGTTAACGTGGCTCTAGGATCATTTTCGGGATCAGGTCGAGATGCATGCGATGCGTATAATCGGCCATAAAAGTCCTCCACTTCCGAAAGGACTGCCGGCTTCGAAGCAACGACTTCTCTACTAGCTGTGGTCAACTTCGTCAGGTGGCTTCTTCCAAGATATTGTACGAACACCTTTGACCCCCGATTCTGCTCGATCGCTCTTTCGATCGAAAGAGTATTGAAGCACCGGAGGTCGTGTCGTACGTTCTTGTTGATCTCTCGGTTTAGAGTCCGCTTTTCTGACGAAGTGATGGGTGGGTTTTCACGTCGTACCTTCATTAGCCCCAAAGTCTCTTCTGAAAGCTTGGACTTCTTGCCCTTACGCTGCATGTAACACAATCTCGTACCTTCTTCTCTGAGGACCCGAGTCACATTTTCGAGGTTCTGGTTTACGTCTGTGGTGGTTTCCACGGCAGCGAATTGGTTCTCCAGGTTTGACTGGAATGTTTCAGATCCTGCAATGGTTTGGAGCAGTGTTGGTCGGAGCCTGGACTTCATCAGACGGACACGTTGCGCCTTGAAGTGGATATTCAGAGAGTCTTGGACAAGTCGGTGATCGCTACCGGTATTGGACCTGTTGATCACGGAGACATCTCTAAATATGTGCCTTTTATTCGTCATGATGAAGTCAATCTCATTTTTAGTACTAGTGTCGGGGCTTAGCCACGTCCACTTCCTTTAGGGCTGTTTCTTAAAGAAGGAGTTCATCAAGAAGAGCCCCTCCCGTTCGAGGAAGTTGACGAGCATTTGCCCCCTATGATTTCTGCGTCCAAAGCCATGGCATCCTACTACCGATTCGCTGAAATTCTGTACTCCCACTTTAGCGTTAAAGTCCCCCATGACAACGGTGTACTGGGTCTTTGTAGTGAAGTAGAGGGCCCTCGATATGTCATCGAACATATCCTCCACTTCATCGTCCGAGTGTGTCGAGGTCGGTGCGTACACTTGCACCACCTTGAGGCTATACCTCTTGGTGATCTTTACAATAAGGTACGCTACCCTGTTCGACACGCTGGACACTTCCACAACGTTGTCAGAAAGGGACTTGTTTACCAGAAACCCAACGCCACCTTGGGATTGTTGGTCTCCCTCTCGGAAGTACATAAGGTGGCCCGATTCTAGGGTTAAGGTGTCCTCCCCCTCTCTTTGGACTTCACTCAACCCCAGTATGTGCCACCTAATTTTCCCAAGTTCCACCTCGAGTTGCGCCAGATGCGAGTCAAACCTTAGCGTGCGTCCGTTATACGTCGCCATGGTCAGTTGTTTTTGGTGGCCTCCCGTAGCCCGGAGATTCTTAGCACCCCTCGCCCCGCCGTTACCATGGTCGCCACCATGACCAGGAATAGCAGGGCCGCCGGGAACTAGGGGCCGTGGCTTTTTGTTGTCCTGCATTGGAGGAGTTTGCCCGTAATCGCCACGCTGGGCAGGCGGGTTGGCGAACGCAGGGCGTATCTTCTCGCACCGGTGACGCTGCAGCCCGTCACCGGCCTGTTAAGCAAGCATCTAATATTACTGCTTTAAAACTACATACATACTAGGTCAAAGGACAAACTGTCGATCCATAAACACGGTTATAACTGCAACCGCAAATAATAAGTTTATTATATTTTTTTATATTGATTAAATATACCAACGTTTATAATAATATTTAATAGTCAATTCGTTAATCTTGTTATCACTGTTAAATTAAGATTTTTTCTTTTTATGAATGAAAAAGGACCTTGGCTGACATACAGACGAACAGACGGGCAACAAAGTGATTCGATAAGGGTTGATTTGTCCTTTTGGGGTGGACAACCCTACAAAGAACACATTATGCGGCTAAAATGTGGTTTTATTTTTGTAGCTTCAGAAATATAAACTTTTTTCAAGTAGGTAGTTAGAGTCTGCTCTAAGAAAGAAGCCAAGAATTTAACTGCTGTTTTGTATGAGTCACGTGGATGCATTACTAAAACTCTATTTCGCTAACACGATTGACAAAAAAAAGCAAAAATAATGTTTTGAATTTATAAACTTTACTTACCACCTGAAACTCAAGTGCACCATTGTGAAGATCAACTTATAATAATCCACCACTATTACACGTCAAAACTTAAAAATCAACACAAAAGAACATAAATTATAATAGTCATTGTTGGCTTTTTCTCGCCATCTGCATGTTCAAAGGTAAAACGAATTATAATTACAACATTGTTTGTACTTAATGACGTCCCTTAATCTTAATGACGTCATACGACGAATTGGCCGCCATTGAATAAGTTTAAGCACCAATTTTAAAAGTTGAAATATAAACATAGTTTTTTTTAGTTTAGAGTTCTTTAATAGTAGTTTATGCAACTGTCATAGAATAAGAGGGTATTAAAACATGATAGTAGTTTCTAAATAAGATTACACGAGTGTTTTAATACCTAATTATATGCAGTTGCATACACTACTTTATTTAATCTCATGACATTTTTGCTACTAAAGTTTTACCCAACGAAATAGTCAAAATGGAAATAGTCTTCTTCTTCTTCTTGTTTGTATGGCTTGTGCGGCGTAACCACAAAAAGTCTGTTATTGGTCTATTGGCTTGGAACCAGTGCGTTGCGCGCGCAGCGCGCTCGCCACAGATAATGTGTACTTAAATTGAATTGAAACCTCCTTGGTCGGGACACATTGTACTTTAATAATTAAAAAAATGTTTTAAAGCATTGTTTTGTTAGGAGAATAAAGCTTCAATTAAATATTTAAATTTTCTTAAAGAAGTATGTAAATAAAATATGCCAATAAAAGTCTGTATTTCATTTCATAATTAGAATATTACCGAATGAGATTATATAAAAAATATTTAAAAATATGCCAAGTGTGTATTTCGGTCTAGTTACCTGATTAATTTAACGTACAATTAAAAGAAAGGTCAACAACCCTATTTCTGAAGTATTCATGATGCCAAGGAAAAACGTTACCTGGATTTATTTTACTTAGCTACATAATTTGAGTGATTAATGCTACAAAATTCGGTTATTTTCTTGGGCTAATTTACGTATTATTTCGTATTTTCTTTACACTGTTGCAGTCATGCAAGTTTTGATATAATCTATATTTATTAACAAGGCAAAAATAAGGTCAAAATTGTGGACTTACGAATAAAAGGTTATATTTTCGTTTTTAACAAATCTTGTATTCGATAACAATACAAGACCGTTTTTTTTACCGACCGTTGTATTGTAAACTCAGATTTCACTAGAATTACAAAAATCTCTTAAAAATGTTTGGCACACTTGCTAAGTGTATTATTACTACCGTGACAACTCTATATATGTATATACTTACTCTGAGACATCGGTAGTTGTTGACTTTTTTTTTTGAGCCAAAGACGATGTAGATTATTTCGTCTATATTCGATGCTTCATAAAAGTTTTAAAAAGATGGCGGGATAAAACCCAATAATTATGGTTATCGTTTATTTTGTTTAATTTTTCTACTTTTGTGTTTTTGTGGTGTTGGCTTGTAGTTTTGATGGATTATTAACCGTTAAATGTTCGTTATGGTGCACGAAGGTACGCAAAGTGACTAGAATCATGAGACGATGGTAATTGGTCTTGGTAATGGAACCACTTCGTTACTAGAACATAACTTAAAGAGGACAGTGACTTGACGAAGGACTTATTTGTGTAACTGTGACTTGACTCTGACAACTTGAACAACGAACTATGAAGTGGGCTATGCTCCGGGTTTCTCTACGTGATCGAATCAGAAATGACCCGTAGACGAACTAAAGTCACCGACATAGCCCAGAAGATTAGCCAGTTAAAGTGGCAGCGGGCAGGCCACATAGCACGCAGAACAGATGGCCGATGGGGCCGGAAGGTTCTGAAGTGGAGACAACGGACAGGCAAGCGCAGCGTAGGTCGTCCACTGACAAGGTGGACTGACAACCTGACAAAGGTAGCAGGACGACGTTGGATGCAGCCGCTTCCAACCTGTCTTTTTGGAAATTTCTGGCGGAGACCTATGTTCAGCAGTGGACGTCCTATGGCTGAGATGATGATGATGATGACTTGAATAATTATGTCACTTGATGCAACATTATGTATTACATAACTATTTAACTTGACGAATGGCAAAGGTACAAACACGTGAGTTCAATTTTAAAGTAAACAAAGAAGTATTAAAAACTCAGTTTCAGTGATATTTTGACAGCGTTTTGATAACAAAATAATTATTTAATGTATTTTTGCTTTAAAACCACTGTATTGATGTTTGGAATGATGTTTAATTGTTACAAGTTTTCAATCTTATTTAAGTGGCAACATTCGCAAGCCGTAGCACGGCCATAGATATAGTCTGATTAATATATGGGCCATACAATATCGACGCAATTGCAATTGAGAGCAATATATAACAGAATACCGAATTTGACATTAGAAGCAGTACAATCGCAGAAGCGTTGCAGTAGTGTGGCAATTGCTCAGTAGCTAAGAGAATAGCCACCCAGTCCTTGCGTTGACGTGTTATCAGTAGGCAAGACATAAAGGCTAAAGGTGGCTACAAGCTTTGGGGGTGGGGCAAGGGGGTGCAGATTGAATGCGCGCAACGCTTCCTATTAAATGCTTTTGCTGGTGGGTTAGAACGTTCAGTACGACTGCAAACATCGCTAGTGTAGCACGGTTTTAGCAAGAGCTCGCTCTGGCTGAAGTTCGCGTTAAGTTAGAGTTCGGTTAAAGTTTTTCCGGAGTTTGTTTATCATATTTCCACGAAATTAACAGAAGGTTGAAGAAGCAGATTAAGCCGCGGCGTCGTTCAAGGTTTGTATTTTATTCACATGTCTTCACTTTTCTACCTTCTGCATATATTTCAGGAATTTTCATAACTCATTGCGATTTCAGCTGTGAATTTTGCTGGCAACACTTTCAAGGGGTGTTATTGGGATGTATTATTTCTATTGAATTATGCTGTATTATGACATAAACGTAAAATAAATTTAAAATGTGAGACTTTAGGATTAGTGGATATAAAAGTCGATCTAAAAAAGATATTTCTTATATCACCATAAAAGATTAAATTTTTAAATTGGCTATTCGTTTGCTGATCTTATTGGTTTAGATTTTAAATTGGGCTGGTAATATACAAAAACGATACCGCTTTTACATATCGTTAACATAAATTATTTAAAATTAGTCTTTGTAATGTAATTATTATTATTATTTTATATTATTGTTAACAATTAAAAAAAAAGTAATTAGTTTTATTTATAATTGTTATATGACATGATATAAATCGTTATTGATAGACCGTCAGGTATTTATTTTCAATGTTAAATATATACAGCGTCAATTTAATTTAAATATGCAATATTCTCTAGTATTCCAAAACTTAAGTCGCGCTTTTCGTTTTAAATATTTTATTTAGCTAATGAAGCTAATTATTCTTATGTCTATTCAAGTAAAAAAGCGGTTGAATTGTATAACCATTATTATTACAGTACAAAATATTGAAAAATGTTAAGAAGGACAATTAAAAAAAATACAAAACAATAAAAGTGAAGGAATATAAAAACGATTTACAGAGTTGAAATTTTTGAAAGAATATTTATGGTATTAGCCATGGGGATATGTTTGGAATTGAATTTTCAATTTACGTTTTGTATTCTAGGAAGTGATATTATGAGCAAATCGTTCGCCTGATGATAAGCGTTACGCCTGCGATCCAGCCGTGCGATTCTCTAATGATTCATCGATGCGCTCGTCGACGAGCTCACTGATGTCAAATATTTATGAGATAATGCTCTTGTACATAAGGTTGTTTTTCAACGGTTCTTGTAATCTCGTCATTTGTTTCACGGATGTTGTCAAAAATGCAACGATGTTTGTACGGCAGATCTTTCATCTTCAAAAATATTTGCACTGCGCTTGTCACCCCCAGAGGAACTGTTTATCGCCATTCGTTTAATAAATTCATTTGATTTCACCATAAATTCTAACACACTAAATCGATGAGGTAAAATGTATGGCACTAACGTGATGCTCAACAAAACATACATTTGTAAAATAACCTTTTGCAGGATTAGAAGAAAAACTGGAATCAGGATTTGTTGAATTCCTTCCCACGGAAGTAGGCAGTTCGGATCTAAAAAGTTGAAGTTATCATTAATAACTGTCTCTTATAGGTAAATAGCACAACACTCTACGGATTAAGGAGTGGAAAGTTTCAAAGATATCAAATAACTTAACCATAACGCATACATTATATTTAATAACTTATTTGGGAGGAAATGTAATGTTCGCAGTTACTCAAAAAATAATACGTACATTTGTCTGCTTGTTCGTCTAGTATTTTGTTCGGAATTCATTAACACCATTTAGCGTTATAGCCATTCTGACATACATACAGAAAAATCAGTAGTGGTATTTATATCTTATTTTAAAATTTTTGAATGAGCTTTAATTATAAATTTTATTTCTATATTTTTTTTGCTAATATTTGCTAAAAAAATCAATTAAACCTATTCAACTAAGAATAGTTTTCACGAGCTAGAAAGTTATTTCATCTCAATAATCACAATTTGTACAACTGTTTCCACAAGATGTTAGTTCTCTACAGATAAAAATGCAGATATACTAAAAAATCTGATTCTATTGTACTAGTGTCTATCAGTAAAATTAATTTGTGGGCAATATAATGTGCTAATTAAATATGACGTAATCATAATCATAAAATCATAATCAGCCTATTTTGTTCCCACTGCTGGGACTCGAGCCTTCCTTTCACAGAGAGAGGAGTTGGGCTATAATCCACCACGTGGGCCCAGTGCGGGTTGGTGGATAAGTTAGTGGCAAACCCATCGTCGAAGCGCTCGTAGCGGAGCTCGACTTGGCGATCTTAATCGATCAACAAGTTAAGCAACACTTGCTGCGGTCAGGACTTGGATAGGTGACCACAAGTGGCATTATTCAACTGAGCGCTCCCGTGCTTCGGAGGGCACGTTAAGCCGTCGGTCCCGGTTGTTTGTCTTAGGACAACAGTCTTTAGGTTATGTCGAAGGTTTTCGGGCGGCCTGAAATGACATAATATATCCAGATAATATAAGTTTGTATGTGTGTGTTTGTAAAACACAAACATACAAACATACACAAATACAAACATACAAACAAATGCATTTTCAATGCACGAAATTTAATAATATACTTCAACATATAAAATGCAGAAGCTAATATAACCAAAATAAGTTAAATCCGGAATATAAACTTAGACTCACTTAAATGAGTTATTTATATAGAGCTAATTGAAAGTAGCACGTTGGAAGCATGATTTCTATAATCTATCATTTAAATAGATAAAAAAGCACAAGTCAATAAAAGGTACGGACCAAGGTGATTGTAGTTAGCAAGATTAAATGTAGCTGTGAAAGTTAGTGTTAAGAGGATTGCATAGCTAGTACTTTCCATGCTAAAAGAGAAATCTCTTTTCTACCTCTTAACATTGTCCGATTTCAGTGATTTTTTTTTTCATGGAATCATCACATTGTTTACTATACCGTACGTTTTAATTTTTTTAGTATTTCAAAGTACTATAAATTTCCTTTTTTAGAACTTAAACTTTTAGTTTTCTTTAAAAAAAACCTGCGACAAAATCGTACGAAAATTGTAAAAATTATATAAACGCTTATTGAATAAACAAAGTCATATAAATATAATATGCAATTATAAACAATGGAAAGGTACTTTTCTATCGACTAATAAAAAAAGTAGGAGGTATTCAACTCGACTGTTTTTTTATGTTTTCGTACCTCATATCTTTCGACTGGGTAAACCGATTCTCAAAATCTTTTTTTGTTTGAAAGCTGTTGCTTCCCGTGTGGTCCCATTTGAATTCATCAAATTTGGTCCAGTAGTTTTTGAGATACACTCTAATAACTGAATAGAATGGAAGTCAATATTAAATTTTCAAATTGTACTTGTGTTATGAAGTAACTATTCTTCGTTACTAAATACCTTTATAATCATGTTTATAAACATATACATAATTATAATAAATTATACCATAATAAAATATGGTTAATTGTTACACAAGTAGTGTCTGAAAGTAGTACCTACTAGAAAAAAGAGTTGCTGTAGTTGTGCTACATTCATAAACGTACTTTTTACTTTTACTTTAAGAATAACACAAGGCAAACTTAAATAATATGGCTGTCACATTAGAAAAATTATATAATAGTAGTTTATGCAACTGTCATATAATAGAGGGTATTAAAACATGAGTGTAGTTTTTTGAAACGAGCCGCAGGCGAGTTGCAAAATAAGATTACACGAGTGTTTGAATACCTAATTATATGCATGTGACATTTTTGCTACTAGAGTTTTATCCATCAAAACATTAGTCAAATTCGTATGTACGAAATAGCGCCAAAATGGAAAAGTCTTCTTCCTCTTCTTGTTTGTATAGCGTGTGGGGCGTAACCACAATTTTTCCAATATCAGTGGACAAAGTCTGTTATTGGCTTTGGTTATTGATCTATTGGCTCGGACCAGTGCGTTGCGCGTGCAGCGCGCTCACCACAGATAATGAGTACTTAAATTGAATTGAAACCTCCTTGGTCGGGACACATTGTACTTTAATAATTAAAAAAAATGTTTTAAAGCATTGTTTTGTTAGGAGAATAATGCTTTAATTTAATTTTTTAATTTTCTTAAAGAAATATGTAAATAAAATATGCCAATAAAAGTCTGTATTTCATTTTATAATTAGAATATTACCGAATGAGATTATATAAAAAGTATAAAATAACAATTCATCAGTAGGAAATACCAATCCACAATTAGTAAAGGATTGCGTTGGTTAGGCTGATCTATAGAAATAATCTTATAATTAAAGTTGTGCTTATGATCTTTATTATCATTTAAGATTATAAAACACTAGTTGCACTGCCTCTGTCCCATAATATGAAGTCCCATGTATTAGTACGTAGTACCGAGAAGAGAATGCATAAAAATATTTTCCGCTAAATATTTTTTTAAGAAAATTAAAAGTTACATTTAGACTACATTCATTTTGTTTCTCCTACTTAAAACGAAAATTTTTAGAAAATTGTTATAAAAAAAAAACACCTGAATTGCTACCAAACATTTAAAATGTAAACCACAGTTGTATTTATTTTCAAACTACCTAGCACCTTATCAATTTGCCTCGAATATGTCGTAATATTAACTTTTCATACAAATTGCAATGAAACGTGTTTTTAAAAATAAATAGGCTTAATATCCTCTGAATCATTTATTATAAATATTAAACGTTAAATGTTTCATCTAGCTACAAAGTTAATGTATTGCAGTAATTTTTACCAAAACGCCATATGAAAAGCTAAGTTATATATAATACTTAAAGGACTCGCACAGTAAGGGTAATTGTGTTAAAATAATTTACAACTCATTCAATCATGATTTAAAATCAAAATATACATACTATTAAGCAAACGTACTGTCAAATAATAATTTAACATACTGCCATGATCATTGGAAACAAAAAAAACAAATGTTAGTCACTTTCAATTTCACAATCTAGATTCTTAGACTTTTAGCTTTACTCTATAAAATATGTAATAATATAACTAAAAAATCTTATACATCCATTATCAAATTACATCCGATTGCCGTTCTCACGAAGGCAAAAACATTGGGCAGAGTCCCTATACAATAAATAGAGTGATAAATACATACTCATGGTTACTACATATTATCCAAAAATATACACACATCAGCATGGTCTAGGGATATATAAAACTTTTTTAAATAACTTAAAAAGTACTGGCCTTACAGAAAAACTATAGATGACAGATTATAAATCATTATAAAGTTTTTTAAATTCAAATTTGTATTTAAAAGGTTTTGTTTTAAGATGAAAATCGCATTCATTGAATTTCTTCCAAAGAAGTAAATCTTCACGAACTTCTTACTTAAATAAAACTCAAACTACTTACTTAAAACTTAAATATTTTTTTATAAATCTTTGTCAAACGCATCTCCGGTGTTCATTTAATCACGCCGCGTAGACACTTGACCAGGAACGAAATGTTAAAAGGCATGATTCAAGCTGGCGCTACCCAAATTGCGGTTTCTGAAGCCATGAGGACCAGTCAGAGCGTTATACCCAGGCTTTGGTCACGTTATCGTGTCACGGGAGAAGTGGTGGAACGGCACAGAGGACCTCAACGCATTACAACACGTGTACAGGACCGATTCATAGTAAATGCTGCACGAAATCAACCAAATGTTGTGTTCAAAGGCTACAGAGAGAGAATGGTTTGCTGGTAAGCGGTCAAACTTTGAGAAGACGACTGCATGAAGTCAACCTACGTGCTCGTAGGCCACTTCGGGTACCAGCGCTAAGGAGAGGCAATCGAGGAAGAAGATTACAATGGGCTATTGCACACGAAAACTAGAACCATTCTCAATGGTCACTTGTGCTTTTCACTGATGAATCCAGGTTTGGATTTCATCCTGATTCGCGAAGAGTACGCGTTTGGAGAGAACCTGGACGTTGGAATCGACTGCAGCACCCCCAACAAGTTCATGCATATCAAGGTGGCACGATTATGGTTTGGGCAGGAATTCGTCTCGGCGGTAGAACGGACCTCGTTTGGATACAAGGCAATGTGTCTGCTCTAAAATACCGAGATGAGGTGCTAATGCTGTAATCTTGCCCCACAGACAGCAAATGGGACAAATTCCAATTTCCAGCTAATGCACGACAATGCCCGTCCACATACGGCGCTTATCGTAACAAGTTGGTTCCCACAATCCCCTGGCTTAAATCCTATTGAGCATGCCTGGGATATGCTTCAGATAAGAGCTCTTAGGAATTTCCCTGAAAATATTATGCATGAAAACCAGCTTTTCTCACATCTTAGCAGGACTTGGAACAGTATTCCACAACAGGATATTGACACCCTTGTTTTGAGTATGCAGAACCGCTGCAGATGTGTCATGAGAGTCTTAGGTGGATCCACGGATTATTAATTTTAAGTTTACAACAATTTCTATAAAAAAATAGTTGTTTTGTTTAGGTTTTGATGATTATTAAAAATAAAGTTAATATTGAAATTTTGTCTGAGTTTTTCCTCTTCTTCTAAGTTTTTTTAAAATTTAACGTCTAAAAGTTTGTTATCAGATTAGATAGGCTATTAAATAATAATAATAATTTTATATTTTTATATAAAATTATTATTATATATAATCAAAAATAAATAATAAAATATATACCCACTATCTTTTTATCACTAATAAAATCATTTCAATAGCCTTGTCATTTTACCCATTTTTATAATAGATATACCATTTCACCATCCATCCATAAGTTTCTGTTTTTTTATAGTACTTTGTATTTTTATACCAAACAGGCCTCTAAGTGTTGGCTACAGCCCCACTTATGCCTTTGTAAAGGACCGGATGAAATCCGTGATTTATTTTGAATAATAATAAAAATAAATCTTTATTGCCACAAAAGAAAATTACAATATTGACAATGCATAATCGTTATTAACACAAACATTTAATAAGCCAAATATTGTGTGATGAACCTCAGATGCCTAAGCTAGACTTGAGAAAGCCTGTAATATAGGCATCTGCGTTTCCCCTAGTTACATATCATATTACGTGTACCAGTTAAAGATTGCATTGAATCAAACTAAATAACAATTATATATTTGAATGACACATGATATTTTTATGAAAATTAAAAATGGAGAAATGAAACAAAGAATTAGACAAGGTTTATTATAATGTGTAGATGTCTTAACAAAAAGTTAATAGAATTTTAGTTATTTTGGTTTAATTGAAATATCCCTAGACCATGTTGATGTGTATATGTAGGGTAGAGTGGTCATCAATGGGCCAGGAAAGTTTAGAGTCGCATATTTCTATCACTGTGAGTGCGATGGAGATGTTTTATGCATCAATAGACATGAATATTTATTGAAAACGTAAAATTATTAATTATTTTTATTAACTTTCAAACAAAATCCAATAAAATGTCAGTACGCACTTTATAATAGACTCTTGTATTAATAAAAAATTAACTTCTTACAGAAAATATTTAGTATAAACTCGTACTGTCATTAGTGTGCGATTTTTTTAAACACGTATTAAATTATCGTTATAGTTTACGCTACATATGAGAGTGTATGAAATCAAATATTACTTCAAGTTAACAATCTTTACTACCACTTCCAAGCTATTAAAATTAAAAGCAAAAAACCTTATTATCAAGCAATGTCAAATTTAAGGTTGGATCTAAATACACAAGAAATTAACTTTGAAACTAATACAGGAATTCAATTTTTTTTAAAGTATTTTTTTACATCATCATCAGCCTGGAGATGACCAATGTTGAACAAATGCCTCGCCTCTTGAACGCTATACTGAACGACAGTTTCCTATTTGCATCCATCAGTTGCCAGGGACTTTCACTACGTCCGAATCATAAGTGGAATGGTTTGGAAACTTGACTTAATTAATTCCTATTCTCATTAAAACTAGTAACTTTTTACAATAGTCTTGTATAGACCTACGAACAGTTTTGTCTAAAATATAAGTTTAAGCATCGTTGCGTAATTATCAATTGTGACATGATATCCACTGGAAAGCTTTTTCGTAAGTCGAGAGTAAGTTTTCTCTTCACACCGGCTGTATCAGGCTCAAAATCGAGATGAGGGCCACCTACTGATCCACTGAGTACCACACTCAACATCTTATGGTACACAATGAGACAGTGGCCCATTGTAAACGCGGGAGAAACGACTCATTGTGTACACCCCTGCTAAGCTCGACATCGACATCGCACGTATCTATTTTGAGATTCTCAATAAAATAAACAAGTTCACCTTCCTCAGTGTTCACAGCGAGATTTACGCTGCGCTGTCACACTACTGTCTAGTTGACTACTCGCGCTGTCGCACATACTGTTTTTGTGTTGGAGAAGTAGATACTACTCGTACTTGGACACTATTTGTAAAATTCAAACTTCATGAGGTCCTAATTAGGATTATGTGGTTTGAAGCGTTCGCAACCAAGCTTGCCTTGTCGCTCTTAACTAGTTGACTAAGGTTAAGCAAACTTTGATGAGAACAGAACTTGCATGGGAGCTCGTTAGTGGCAATTTCTACTGAGCGCTTTGTGCATCGCTGGGTGCACTTTCCTAACAACTTAACGCAGATATCGAGTGAAGCATCATTTAAATAACTTTCATATGCACGCGCATGCTACGCGGTGGTAGCTTCGATTTAAATGTGTGAGGGGCACATTTTTAAGTAATATCTGTTGAAGTATATCTAATTATACTAGTGGTCGCCTAGGGGTCAAAATTCGACCATAATTCATTTGAATTATAAGTTTGAACATTATTAAGGTTCTATTGTCAAAGACTTCTACTATTCTATATCTAAAGACTACTTCTATACTCGTAATCCACAATTATACTAAAAACCTTTTGGAATGACATTTCGTGCACATTTTAATTTATCTCTCAAATTCACTTCTTCTTTCTGTATAATATTTACGCACAAAACTATTTGGATTTTCTTATTACTATTATTTTGTGTCCGAGAATATAGATTCCTTTTTCTTTGTGTCTCACTCCGAACCGTTAATGTTCTATGTCGAGGCATAATAAAAGCTGAAATACGATTTCATGAAACTACGGAAATTGAGAAGAGAAAAAGATTTACGTTTTAGTAGCCACGTGTTTGTATCAAATAAATGGTAGTGTTTTTTAAATTGATTTAATTATATTATTTTTTATGCATAATTATAATAAAATATTAGCATTCTACACTCCTTCTCTATATACACTATATGAGTGTGAAATTGCATACTCTTTCGTACGCGCAATTTTCGGAAAAAGGGGCACAAGCTCAGTGTGAGCAAACTATTTACTGTTAGGGTGTCTATGTTGTCTGTGTTGTGTCTAATCTAACTTCCCAATGCTTGCACACTATTGCTTCGCGGTAGATAGTCTGCACAAAAGGCCTATCTAGTATGCCGAGGTTCTTCGTCTCTTACGCTTCGCATCCCGACGGCGGTGACAATACTCGTTTATGAGTGAGGATTCCCCCGTGATCATTCCCTCGTTGTGGGCTTGCGCCTGACCCATGACATTCTCGTGGTTATTATCATTTTGTGCCACTTGTAGCACTACAAAGGAGATTCGTTTTGTCATGGGTCAGGTCTAATTCAAAATAATGGTCATCAACTAATTCATGTTCCTCGTGTTCCCATCACTGCTTTATACGAGTGCAAAACCGCATTATAATTTTTTTTGGATATTCTAATAAAACATTGTTCAAATAGTTTTATCAGAAGTCAAAGTAATATTAGTTTTTGTCATACTTTACTTACGTTTTACATTAATGACATATTTCTCAGGCTTCATTTTAATTTTGAGCCACCATCGACCACAAACTTCAGCGGCACTCTCTTGCGTCAGTCTTTTCTCTTTCGAGCGGACCGGGCCACTGGAAGGAGGAACATAGGCGGAATCTATCTAAAGCGCGAAGGGCGATCTTGAGATTTACGATATCGATATCAATTTCATGTTAACGCGCTCCAAAGAGACCTAATTAATCATTCAAATTGTTGATTGTGTTAGTATTGGGCGATAAACAAAAAAAAACACTATATTTCTTTTATATTAATACAGACTCATCTTCTGTACCTTTTTTAAATTGGATTATTCACAGTTGCTTACGTTGTTTAAAATTTTGATCTTCAAGCATTTAGAATTTAAAGTAAAGTTATTGTTAATATAATACTGAATCCTAAGTGAGTCCATTATTTTATTTTTGACATAGATTAAAACATATGCTAATAGATAATTATTAGTTCAAGCCGGAGCCGCCAGCCACTAAATCCGCGTTTCTAATTAACTTCCACACAGCCTCCACGACCTCGCGATCTTGACGCGAACGCGAAGCGGCGCAGCGCAGCGCGAAAACAACAAACAGTCATAACTAATTATGTGGCCTACGTAACCAAACGCACGTAGGGTGCGGCGTGCGGAAAACAATAACTAGGCAATCTAGAAATTAAAAAAAGAAAGTGGGTTAAAGTCTTTTTAACCCTCTTATAGCATACCAAAACGATAATTGGTCTAATTCACCTATAGTCAATCTGAAAATTTAGTTAAGAGCTGTAATTAATCATTAATGCTTTGAAATGACACTTGTATACAAAAAACATACGTAACTTTATAACTTAGATGTTTTAGCTCAGTACGACGTAAATATAACCCCGAAATAGCCCTAGCTAATAATGCCAAAAAATCTATTAATTTTCTGGGATACGAATCAATTTCAGCGATATATCCTCCGAAATGTAAGGCTTGAGTTTTATTTAAATATTTAGTGGTTAATAATCTTAGTATAAATATATTAAAGCTCTAAACTAACCTTTCAGCTTGAAAATATTTGAAAATGACTATCTTAAGTATTAACCCTCTTATTATATTTGAAAATTTTTGAAAATGACTAGCTATTGTTTCAGTATACTTACTGAAACAATAGCTAGTCATTTTCAAAAATTTTCAAATATAATAAGAGGGTTAATACTTATTTGCTACACAAGAGTGCAAAGTTTCTTTTTAACCGCGTGCTCAACTTTGATGACCGAGCAAGCAATGCATTCTGAAATTAAATTGATCCAAAAATTAGAATCCTGAGCGTTAGCGAGGGAATCAAAAGAGCACGAGGTTAAAATCTTTGCACTCGAGTGCAACACGTAACTTTTCATCCCACCTCAGCGAGAGAATGACTAAATGCAAAAAAAAACATTTGCAATCACAAGATACATTTGATGGGGATTGCAAATGGGGATTTCAAATAACCCTTTTATTTCAGTTATTAACTACTTACTACATTATCAGAATAATCTTTAAATTGTACCAATATTTGACAAATTGAAAGTAACGTTGCTACAGTTACTTAAGTGGAGTGTAGTATTTTTGTTAGGTACTGTAACGTTGGTGTTTGTGACTTGTGTACTGTTTTTCGGTGAACTATCTGTTATACTTAACAGTTGTACCGATTCATCGGACTCCCTTGGCGTAAATGTTAGCGAGAGAGGGCGATGGTTAGGTGTTTCGTAACGGCTCATTTTGATGTAGAAGGGCCAGTCCAAGGATCTGACTAAGGCCAATTCAGTGTCAGGATGAAATCCTCTATGTATCCCTCTACAACTGCATTGGACTTCCAGCCTCCATGGAGCTTAAGGGACAGGAGATCAGCTCCTGAATCAGCCAAAAGTGTCGCTGCTGTTCATCGGAAACATTGACCCGTATACAGCATGGGTTCTGGAAGTTCAAGAAATGTTGCTATTTCTCGTGGGATACTGCCAATTTTATTAGCACCCATAGGCTGTCTGACACACATAACGTGGCGATATTGTAGAAAAAATCGATTGATTGTAGTGTTAGGCGGGCGTAAGGCTTGATATTTCTCAACAATTGTTACGTATTCCTTGCAAACGACGATGTTGCGGTCTCTTTTTGTGTTTGTATTGGGTAAATTAATTAATGACTTAATCATCTGAATATTTCTCAATGCTTTTGACATTAAGTTGTGTTAGTTAATTAATTCGACATGCTCCATTTATACCAATAATAAGTAAAACCTGTAACATAAAGAGTATTGTAGTAGATACATTAATAAAACTGATATGCATGCATAATTATGCCTATCAACATCTCCTAAGTACCTACGTATTAGATTATGTTAAGTAGTTGATTAATATACATAAGTAGATACTGAATGTGCAACTGACTTACTTTTGCCGCCAAATATACGGAATCAGGTGATTTGTTAAGAAACTTTTAAATTTCAGATGCTGTGAAAACCTTAGATTTTTTTGGATGATGACCAGATGAGGCTCTTTTTAAAAATGCCACTAATTTAGGACACTTGTCAATATGTACGTCTTTTTTCATCTTTATTGTTGCTTTTAGCATTGAATACGTACTCCACAGAGTGCTTGATTTCTTGGACTCGAATAATTCAATCAAATATGCCAGCAAAACGTTTTCTGAGAAAGTGTTGGCTTCTTTAGCTAGTCGCCACGTGTTCAACATATCCTACTGGTTCAAATACTTCCCGCGTGATTTTTTAGGGAGAAAGCTCATTTGCGTCAGTTTCAGTCAATTCTGTTGGCGTAAAATAAACTTCTTCGTCGCTAGTAGAATCACTCATTTTAGGTTTTTCACTTGCTTTTAACCTAAGGTTTTAACAATATGACGTGAAACAAAATGGCGCGCTCAAAGCTAATAAAGTACACCAAGAAGGTTCCGAGTCTGAGTTTTTAACAAATTAAAAAAGGTTGTGTGATAAATTCAGTACCTTGGAGGTAGAAGTAAATAGGTTTAATGATGTTTTGAGTTCACAAACTTAGTGCATGCGATGTTCTAAATTCAATTTACTTTATACTTTAAAATACTTTAACCACTTTCTTTTTATTATATCTGGATTGCCTAGTTATTGTTTTATTATAATCATGCATCGTTCTATACAAAATTCGGGGAATGTAAGTCTAAAGATAGTAGCAGCCAAGATTTGATCTTTTGTTCCGGCGGTACTGAAAGATAAAATTAAAAAAATGGTGATCAAGGGTTTTATCCTGACTGTCTCTGTTTTTTAAAAAGTATGAATTGTTTTATATTAATAAATTTCAAAATGTTAAGATTTCAGGGGATATCATGTTATATTTCATTCTTTTGTTCACATTGAAGATTTCACTTTCTCTATAAAAAATATCATGTATAAAAAGTTCGATAAATTTTTTATCTAGTATTTCTAAGTTAAAATGCGCCATAGGTACCTACATTAGTTTGAATGTGTATTAACATCTTAGTTACTTAGTGTTATAATTAGTTTATGTAATAAATATCAATTTTAAAAATTGTGTTTTCTATTCTTTTCTATAGCGTATATTCAGAAAAATATGCATGCATGTTTTGGGTACAATAACATTGACGAACATAGTTACCTATATTTATACGTCCAGAAAGTGCAGCGTAGATCGTCCATCGACATGTTGGTACAACCTGATAAAGATCGCAGGATGAGATTGGATGCAGTCCGCTTCCAACCAGAATTTTTGGTAAATTATGGGGGATGCCGGATGCCTATATTCGGCAGTAGACGTCCTATGGCGGAAATAAGATGATGAATCTCTAATTATATAAACCTACTCATGAATTAATAAACGCATAGATAACTTAGATTGAAATAAAGTCATAGAATGCTTGTAGTAATCTGAAACTCTCTCTGCGAAGTCTGTAATGGGTTCTTGTGGTTGAGCACTCTCGATGTCTAGACTATAACAATAGTCACCTCACAGTTTGATGTCAAGGTGTCAAAGCGTTGTTTATGAGAGATAATCTTCACGACTCGAGCTTTAGTCGTAATCAATAGCTAGATATGTAATTAGTGGCGAAGGGGTTATATTAAAATTAGTAAAATGAGTAGTAATAATTATAATAATTTAAATGAGCTCTATAAGTACATAACAAATGTCAGCAATTAACAGTCTAAAAATAGTTAAACGGAGTTGTAAGCATTATGATTTGATTCGAGCTATAGATACCTAATTTATAAATGAATAAAAATTTGTAGAAGTACTGATTAGAGTGTATTGTACTTAGTTTTTATTTTCTGTGTACTTTCTTTTAAATGTTAATAAACATTATTATTATTATATGCAATTGTATCGCCGAAAAATCCCTTAATCGTGTACAATTATTTTTTTGCGGAAATTATTCACAATAGAGCAAAATGATGTACAAGAAATTCTGCAGTGCCATATGTCAATTATTACCATGCTTAACATATGGTTGCCGGGCATGGTTGCTTAGGAAAAAAGACAAAGAGAATTGCAATTTGCCAGCTAAAGATGAAGCATTTTAGGAATCAAAACTTCAGACAATGTAAGCAATAAAACAATTAGAAAGAGAACTAAAGCACCAGATGAACACATAGGATAAGACTATTAAAATGGACATGGGCAGGCCATGTCAGCAGACTAAATGACGAAAGATGGACAAAAAGGGTTACAGAGTGGATACCTCTGGACGGAAAAAGAAACCAAGGAGGGCAGAGGAAAAGATGGAGGGACAAATTCTCTAAGATAATTGGACCCGACTGGATGAGGACGGCAAGAGAAAGAGTAGAGTGGAAAGATTTAGGGGAGGCTTACGCCGGAGAGGCGATACATTATAGTATATATAAAATTCAATAGTTTATAACATAAACAAACTATGTTAGATTTTTTAGTAGAATAAAAGCTTTTTGTTTATTTTATGTCAACTATAACAGTTATAGTATTACTTTTTTAAAGCACTAACGCCTGCTAAGCGATACCAAATATTGCAATTTATTAGAGAAAATATTCACATCCTTGGATGGGATTCAAACCCGCGTCTTCCGACAATCCGTGTCAGACGCCAAACCCAACTAGGCCACCAAGGCTCGAGGGTCGAGTATAAAATATTAACTTCCTATCTGATTTTAACCGTCGTATGGGGACGGAGTGATATGAGTATCTATTGAACAAAAAAAATGCAGTATGGTTGGCTATAATATTTGTAGATGCATCATATGGTCAAGTAGTGATCGGTTACTGATGACTGAATTACAAGGGTTTTGGTATATAAGGATTTTTGAGCAAGACATGATCCAAGCAGTTGTTTCCTCTCGTGGAATAAAGGTGAATTGGTTACAAACCTTGTGATGCAGTCATTTTGAGGTAGGTACTCTTTAGAACGATGGTCAGAGTTAGTCGACTTAATGTCGATATTGACATCTCCTATAATTGATACAATATTGTATTGCTTTAGGGTTGATAATAGTTTGTCCAAGCTATCTACAAATTGGTTCGTAGTGTATACTGAGGGAGACCTATAAATAGCCACTATTGCTAACTCATTACTGTTTTGATGAGCAATCAATTGCTATCTGTTATTGATGGCTCAGTAATAGCGCAATGTGGTTCAGATATTCTGTCAATCGCTATTCCATCGTTTTGATTAACAACCGGAGTCGAAATTCAGTTGCAGCGGTATAGATTGTTGAACGTTGTGAAATAACAGAATTAGCCTCCAGGTTGACGTGGACACGAGTTTCCAATACCAAGCACCTCCAACCCCTCATTAATGTAATTAATGTTATCTAACATCATGATAACAATAGAGATAATACTCTATTAGAGTGTATTGTTGAATGAAGTAGGATGGCACATGGTATCTTATCATACATATTATATATGTGGCTGGGTCAACTATTGTCTTGTGTGCGCATTGGTTGAGAGTGAGTACATATATATTTATATAGCATATATTCAACACATATAATTGATATACGGTACTGTTTTTTATCCGCATACAATAATATAACTAGCACGTATATATATATATTTATAGTATAAATATTTGTTTTGCACTACTTCTAAATTTATTTTAGGGAATAAGTAATTAAAGACTAATAAATGAAGAAATAAATAACAGTTGCAAAAAGAAAGATTGGTACTATTTTCTGCAACAAAAACTCGAAATAAGCCAAACTGATTACGTGGGATATTTTTTGAAGACCAGCGAATTGTTGTTCAGACTTAACAAGAATATGCTTCCGACCTTCCTCTTTACGTAGGTAGACTCTCCCTCCTCTAGTCCAGCAAAACTTATAATTGTTTGCTTTAGCAAACACGCGTGCTTGAAAAACAGATTCTTGATAGCAAGATACAAATACTCATCAATTTTATCATTATAATTTTATTTTGTTTTGATTTAGTTTAAATTCATTTATTTTGGTTTGTTTTAGTATTATTCAATTTATTTGGATTTTGAGCAATTTAATTTAATAAATAATTAATTCAATAATTAACTATTTAATTTATGATGTTGTTATATATTATTAGATGTAAGAAATGGATTTTTTCTGGAATAAATAATTGATTGATTGATTGATTGAATATATATATATGATTACTTGGGCCTCTGAGTCCCATCATGCGAGTATTGAGTTTCTCATTCGATTTATTGTGCTTTTTTATTGCGCGTAACTACTGGTCTCACAGATGCAGATTTTCCAGGGAGACGATACAGGTCCCGCAGGTCTCTCGTGCCGATATTAAGGTTCCTATCATCAAGAATATTGCTTCAAGGTCAGCAGCTGATTCATTTTCTTCTAGGGGGATGTTCCTTATCTCCACTGCCGCAGATCGAGTAGTCGAGATATATTCCCCAAACTGCTTGTCTAGAAGGGAGACACGCTGATGCAAGTCCAGCTGTTCCTTTTCAAGAGAGGCAAACTGTATCTCAATATTCTGAAATTTCTCTGTCACGCTAGCAATTTGTTTTAATATTGACCTGTTATGCTCTTTTAAATACGACATGCCTGCTATAGCATCTGCGTCAGCGTTGTCTCCTGCCTAACCATCCAGGTAGTTAGAAGTTCCTGGAAAGACGCCTCACTAGGAGGTAAAGTTTCAATGCGTCTCTTTTTAATTCGTGCAGATAAGTGCTGCAGTTCATTTCGGTCTTGATCACGGAATATACCAAAATCGGAGCGTGTCCGTTTTTTGTTCTCGGTGTCTTCAGGTCCGCCACGAGAACCGATTCTAAAATTTCTGATGACATCTTCTGCTAAAAATAAGTACAAGATAAGCTTATTTTAACGTCAATAATAAATTGATAACAAAAATGAAATTGCTGCAAGTGTTTAAACTTAAGCTAAAATACAAAAGTAATCTAGAATTGGTGAGCAAAGGATCTCTAAAATTATACGAAAATCAATATGTAATGATAAAGCTGAACCTAACAGTTTACTCAGAGAACGGTCAAACATGACAAACTACATTTTAACATTTTTCACTCCCGGATTCGATGTGGTCATTCTTAGCAAATTTTCGGAGTATTCTTAGCAAAATTATCGTGTGTGGAACAGGGGCGAAAAATGTTAACAACTCTCATAGTGATCAATCTTAGCGTATGTGAAACAGCAAATTTACATAAAGTTGATGAAATTAATGAAAATTACGGTGAATGGACCACCGATGATGATACTTTGTGTGATAAAAGATGTTAGTATCTTGTCAAGTGTAGACCAGTGTAGAAATAGATATACATAAATATATATTCTCTATTACGGTGCAAAACAATTTAGCTGTGCGCACTTCTCATCAAAATCATTAAAATCTCATTAAAATTCAAATATATAAAAGGTGTAATATTCCGTTAGGGTATACTAGGTCTGTACTCTAGGACCTAGTGTCTGTAGTGTATAGGAAAGAGGGAGGAGGTTTTAGTCCGTACACACTGGCTCTCCCATCCCCGCCGGTGTACTCGGACATAACCTCAGAGATACTGCTCTTCTGCGGTATCCATAAAGGATTTCCGTCTCCCAAAAGTAATAAAAAAAGAAGTCTCATTTAAAGTTAAGCAGCGTTTATAATTAAATTTCGGGTGACAAGCATAGCATAGTGCAGCATAGAACTTTAAATTTTTAAGATCTAGGTCGCAATGCAGCTGACAGGCGTGGTGCTTGCCATCAAGCGAATGATCTGCCCGTCTTGTCAATTAGCAGTATAAAAAATTTACTCAGATCTAACCGAGTAGTTAGTTACTCACATCTAGTTTCAAAACGAAGTTTTACTTACTCCGTATACATGTAAATGACAATAATATTACGAGTATACTTCATCTGAGATGAATAATCGCGCATTCGCGAATACAACAACCTCTGCTATCATTTACAATAATTAATACTTTGCAAATTTAGAGGGAAAAATACACTTCCTCGGATGATGACGGGTGCCTACCCGTACACCGAGGCATACCGTCCGAGCAAAGAGTTTTAACTCAATTAAAATCAATTCAAAGATCAATATTGTTTTATCTTAACATAAGTTTATGCGCTAAGTTTGCCATTCTTGTATTTTGAATAGATAGTTTAAGTTTGTAAAATTATACAATATACTTAAGATAAATAGTAATTATCACATTTTTTATACGAGGAATCAGAATAGGATAGCTGTACCTAGTTTTAGACTTTAAGACGAATAAGTCCTTCAAATCAAATCAAATGATAACATTTTTTTTCAATTCAGTCATTAAATATGCATCAATTTTTAAATATCTTGTTATAAATAACTTTACATTAAAAGACACAACTGCCATTACTTTATAAATAGATCCTCTACCGAGAAGTCATCATCACCATCATCATCTTAGCCGTAGGACGTCCACTGCTGAACATACGCCTCCCCCATGATTTTCCAAAAGGACCAGTTGGAAGCAGCCTGCATCCAACGTCGTCCTGTGACCTTCATCAGGTCGTCTGTCCACCGTGTTGGTGGACGACCTACGCTGCGCTTGCCGGTCCGTGGTCTCCACTCCAGAACCTTTCGGCCGACCGAGAAGCAATTATGTTTTTATGATGTATTATTTATTACAATCTTAAATAGCTACACAGATAATGTTTTGATAGAAGTGGAGTATTCAAATTATCTTTGTCTGCCATTTAATTAAATTAATCGGAAACTGTACCAAATCTGAACTAGGCTATGTTATCCTTAATGTTACAAACCATAATTTATATTTTCTTAAATGTACAAGAAAGGCAAAGTTAGTATGTTTATATCTTTAAATGCATCTCTTGAAGAGCCTTGAAGTGGCGAGAGCAGTCCAGTGCCCCTTCAAAACTACAGTTCTAGTCTCTGTGTGGCACTACTTGGTTGTCTCTGTCACTACATATCATCAAAAATATGTAATGATAACCTATATTGTATTTACAAGAAACAGTTTGGTATGTTGTGGGGAAAAAATCGTGGACTTTTGTTGTTAGTTTTCTTGCCAGTATTTCTCGGAAATGGTTTACGTTATTTTAGAACTTAGAAGTAGAGGCTAGTACAATTAACTAAAAATTGTATATAAATGAGTATATATTATGATACTTAAATTTTATATTGAAAACCACTGAGGGGTAGACGCTACACTGCATTGAATACTTCATTCAGATTTATAGAGATAGCCTATGTTTAGATTAAATACCAGTAGATTTATATATTAGAGTAAATACATTTTCCTCAAATTACTTTATACTAATTGTGGTACCACACTAACATTAAAATGCGAAAGTTTGTGATGGAGTGAGTGTGTGTGTATGGTTTTTATATGAAAACTCCTAAACGGATTTAGCTGAAATGAAGCCTTGCTTATACCTAGAAATTACACATAGTCTACTTTTTATCCCGAATTATTGAGAAGTTTCTGAAGGTTTACGTACGGAACCTTATCATATCTCAGCTTTAAGTAAAATTATATTACCTTATTAGAAAACAAACCCCTCATCGTAGATTAACGCCGCTACAACATTGAGTTACGACTAAAAATATACCAAAGGAAAAACAAGAAATGGAAATTATGAATGTTCCGCCAAGAGCTCTTAGAAGAAAGGTAGGTAAGTATTTTACACCCGGCAGCTAATTTTCTTTGTCTCAAAAGATACCTTGTATTTTAATTTTTATCCTGTACTCCTTTAAAAGCACCTCCTTTTACATAAATAATTCTTAAGTGAAGTTAGAGCCAGGGAAAGATTCTGTTCAGCAGCACAGGGAGTAGTAGTAGCTATTAATGTGGGTCCAATCTCCCATTTGTAAAGGAAAAATAGGGGGAAACGGGTCGGTGTGTACTTCACGTGCATTAATGTCGTTTGCCAGAGCAAATACAAGTAGATTGAGTACAGTCTGAGTGCAGACATCATTAAAGTCATTGAATAATATCAGCAGTTTTGTTGCAAGCTGGGAATACCGAGATGATCGAGTAAACACGATAAACATTTTTCCAGCCTCTTCATGGTTGTAAGTACCTACATATACGCAGCCACTTAGCTCGGTTTTCGTTCATCTTTGCCACTCACACTAGTCGTGCTTTGTTTCTTTACTAAATTGTTGTGACTTAGTTTTTGTGTCGGATTTTCAAAATAACCTTATTACCGATATCTAACGGTACCGGAATCCATAAATCCGATGAGGTTTCCAAAGTGTCTTATCACCACCTCCAGGGGTGATCTGAGGGGCTGGTCCGGCCCGAAAAATGCTCAATTGTCCTAATCACCTGTAAGAGTCGCATTTTTTATTGTGTTTCCACCACCGCCCACCCCTGCGGTGTTCAACGGCAAGCACTGCCTATAATGGCACCCATCACCCTGAGATATTAAGTTGTTTAGGTTCAAATCTGAAATTTCACCGGTACTCATATCCTCTAACTGGGGAACACTAATGTGAATTGAGATCACTAAAAGCAGGCGATAGTGCTTTAAAAAGTAATACTATAAAAATTACAAGGGCTGCGATGTCAATACGAAAGTTTAAGTATTTCTAAAATAGTGCTTTTTTCGGTTGGATGGTACTGTTAAACTGTCCAATAGATGTCGCTCCGTCCCCGCAAGACGGTAAGTCAAATAGAGAGTTAAAATTCGGTGCTCGGACCAGAACCTTGGCAGCCTAGTTGGTCAATGGCGTCTGACACGCATAGTCAGAAAACGCGGGTTCGAATCCCGTCCGAGGATGGAATTTTTCTCTCTATAAATTTCAATGTTTGAGATCGCTAAAAGCAGGCGTTAGTGCTTTAAAAAGTAATACTATAATGTGAATTATAAACATAATTACTGTTTGTGGTAGAAATAGATATGACAGTACTTATCCGGACGAACTCGACTACATAGAGCTCTATTGCTTGTTAAGTTAAGCATAACTCCGTTTCTCCCTGGGAATACATTTATTTTCTAGTGCTCCTTGTAATTAATTTAGTATCAAATCTCCTCGCATTTTGTGATAATTGTCGACAACCAACTTTAACAGTAGATATGAAGCTTTTAGCAAACCCGCAAATGGACGCCAGACTCCCCCGAGTGTAGGTGCCCGAGGTCCCCCTACGATTGGTCAGGTGAGTAGCCCCACCACCTGCTTCTCCAGCCGCAGAGGATAGGGACAGCGGCGCCACTAATACCGACATCCTCTTCCCCTGCGGCCCCACCGCATCCGCCATCTAACGGTGGCGGCCCCGTTGAAGCCGCGGAAGGTAGGGAGAGTACTCACCGTTATACCGGCACTCATCTCCCGCCGCAGCCTCCTACTCTCAGCCGTTGTGCCGCCCATACGACACCGCAGCCCGCCTTAGTTGCGGTGGTGCCCATCACCACCGCAACCTAAAGTGACCGCTCCCATGCGGATTTCGAGGACAAAGCCCATAGGAGCGGCTCGGGTCCGCCAGCTATCTCCTATCACTGGTAGACCCATTGTTTCCTCTTAAGCTAAGAAGTACCAATAGGTCTACCAGTGATCATCTGAGCATCTATTAAGCCCAATAATTAACACTTTAATTATTATTACACAAGGATTAGCGATATTACTCCATCTGTTCTCAAGTTGATCGTGACCAAGATTTCACGTTATAACTTGAGAAATAGGTGTTCGTTTATATATAGCATTTATTTAGAGATATGTACAGAAAAATATTGGAAAGGCGTTACTGTTTTTCTTAAATGCAACTCTTTATTTAAATAATTATCTGACCGTCTTAGACCTATGGTTTTTGATTTCATTACTGTGGTGCGTTTTGTTGGAGATTATAATTTTAAATTTATATACTCACTAAAATTACAGGAACAGAATGCGACGATCAGTTTCAATAAATTTGGATCCATAAATAGTAGGAGCGAACAAAAGGTCCCTTCATAAAGCTTTCGGGTAGAATATATTTGTGAATCGACAGGTAATGACGTGGACAATAAGGAACCATGTCTACCTGAAAAGAAAGCCACACAATGAAAGCAAACCTGCCTATTCCGACTAAACTTATTTTGTAGAATTTACCGATAATACCAGTGGGTAAATCAAGTTCATCAAGTTGCCACTTGCCACCCTTATCCACATAATCAGTGCAGCTTGCTGCAGAATGCAAGAAGAACTAGCGGGATACACGAGTATTTAGTCACCTTTAACGCCATAATATGTCGTTTAACTCCGTATGTCCGTGAAGGACCATGTGTTTCATACAAGCTTGAAACTCAGCAGTCGGGATTACGGATTTGAGTAGTTTTTTTTTCTATGAAAACTCACCTATGAGGTAGTTATATACCGATTAGCTCCATACATATATATTGTTCCAAATTAGTCATACGATTCTTTTCAAAAGGTTTTTCTAAGTATTCGCGAATCGGTAAGACCCTACGGTCAATCGAAACGTCGTTTGCCAAAACCATATAAAATAGCTCTGGTATAATTTTTTAAACTATACTTACCTACATTCCATCATATGTAGAGGGGTATGAACATCCACATTTTACCAGACGTGTTATCATTACAGAAAAGAAGTCCAAATAACTAATAATTTTAAATATATGTATATAATAAAGGGTATATTACTATTTTATGCCTGAATCAGATTTTCTTAAGGAATAGTTAATTAGGTTAACATCATCAAATTGACGAGTATATACTCGTAATTAAGAATAATATGATGGGAGTGAACGAAGCACATTAGGCCATAAGTACCAAAATCCTAACAAAGTAGATATCCGTGCTATCCCTCTGCGAAACAGGCCTTACCTGACGGTACCTATCACGCTTATAGTTTCTAATTTGAGTTTGAGTTGCAGTCAAACAACTCGTTACAACCAGAGATTTAGTTATGTGACACTAATAAGCGCGCCTATCAAAAATTAATAATGTATACTATTGTATCAATTACAATTTACTATTTAATCTTGCAATGTTATTCCATGAACCCCAACATTGAGGGTTAATTATATCATAGAAACTGATAAACTTATCAAACAAATATGTAAATGGAATCAAATTAATATTGCTAAATTAAAATAAATCGTTCAAAATCTTCATTGAACCGGTCATAAGCTTGTTTGTTTTTTTTAGATGCTTTGTTTAAACTTCAGATTCACCTTGTCTATATAGTGATTTACCAAATAGCAATAAATAAGTCATATGAATACTTCAAAATATTTAATAACTTAAATGAAAAGCCCACATTAAAGCAATTCAATTAATGCCCAAGGGGTTAGTTTAATGAAGTGGCAGTGGGCGGGGCACATAACAGGCAGAACTGATGATCGATGGGGCTGAAAGATTCTGTGGAACTGATCATAATTGCGATTAGACTTGATATTATTTACTTCCAAGGTAATCCGAAATACTACTCATTTTATCTCGTAGAATAACTTCATCCTTATTAGTACTCAATAATAAATAATATATATTAAAGTTAAACATTATGAGAAAAATACTTAAAATTATATATACTTTCTAACCAAATCGACTTTCAATAAAATAAATTGTCTTCTAGAAACCACACTGTAACAACCCCCCCCCCCCAATATTTTTTTATTCTAATTCGTTTTGGCCAATGATCGACTAGTCTAGGAGGACCCTAACACTGTGTACCGCTGCTGTAACCTTGCTCTTTTCGGAAAGAATTGAAACAGAGAAAACTATTCAGAACTATAGATGCCTAGAGAAACCAAAAGCAACGCCTAGGTATTCTGATATTACTAGCTAGCTGAACTGCTAGCTGATAACGAAAAATTGCGATGAACATACTAGATTGCAAATACTTAGTTCTTACAGACTGACTGACTGAGCTGATCCTAGATTTCTAGCTTATGTACTTGATTTGACTTCTAGTCGTGGAAGATATTAATCATCAATATAAGTTTCTGAATTTAAGGTCTATGTTATTTGACCATAGAACATAGAAACAGTAGGATATTTGCAAGTTTTACTATATAATTATTAGCTTGCAAAACTATCTGTTAAATATGATAAATCAGTTTTGATTAGTGAAATAATATATAAACAACTCCATTAAATAATATCAGATATACGCATGGTTTTCGTTATTATTAATAACAGTTATAAACCTGTTACTTATATAACTAGCTTTCTTTTTAGATTTATGTTTGTTGCTATGAGTATTTAGCTGTTGATAAGATTGATATAATCTCTTGCAGACTAAGTGTCTCTATAATATATACTATTTGTTTCGTTTATGAAAACTGCTAGGAAATAAATAACAAAAGTAAAGTAAAACCTCGCTTTATATGCGCTTTAGAAATCTTTTGTGATCAGTAGCTACTACACTGATTATCCAATTCCTTTAGATAAATATTATCAGCCACTATTCCCTGAATAGTTCAATTGTTCAAGTTTAATCATTTACTTGTTTACTGAAAACAATATATGGGAAATAATATCAGTGACTTAGAGAAAACTCTAGACCCTTGTTTGTGGTTTACAAGTATTCTCAAGGTACTGCATTGCTGGACCAAGTTTGATAAGACTTACCACATACATAAATCTCTTATTTATACGAGATTGCTATACATAGATTACTAGTGCTTTACATGTCATCTATTGAACCATTGTAGGAAAAGTAATTATTTTAGATACTTGAGTATTAACAGAATTTTTGTTGTATTGGTTAACCCAATACTAGTAGGCATATATTTATTATGATGATTATTATATTAGTTAGTTTTATTTTGCCGAGTAAATTATTGATAGATATCTCTATAATTTAAAGATATAATATATTTCATTAATTTTCATATTGTAAATAATTAGTTTGATTTCTTTAGATTTTCCGTAGAATTCTAGATTTATTATGATTTAGAAAGTAGGATTCTTGGCATGTTCAAGGCTTACAACTCGAATGCTGGATTAAGAGCTGCTCTTTACTGTGACACAAATGTTCTCCATCATGCCAAGAACCTCTTCTATTTACCCCAAAATTAGTAAGGCCTTACTAAGTCCGTTTGGTAGTTTTCCAAATGTAGAGTTTGCGTCTATAAACGATTATAATCTTATTTATCTCTTCTTAATAGTATTATTTATCATTACGAATTATCATTTGATTCTAAATATTACATTTGATACTTTCAGCAAATAATTCAATTGCTATAATTTATTACCGCATTCTCATGCTAGAATCAGAGTAGACAGTCTAACCCAAACTCAAATACACGGACGCGTAACAAAAATGTGTTCCTCAAATTAATAAAATATTGACTAGAATAACTGCCGAATGGTAGGCATTAAAACGTCGATGTATCACTAGCCTTAGTCGCAGCGAAAATTGGTCGATGTCATTTCAGGAAACATTCCGAGCAATAATCTTCGATATATTTCGATCATTTCACAGATACGTTCCTGACTCAATATATAGAACTCGCGCGTAGTATTCCATATTCGATCACGATCAAGCCGATGCAGGAAGCACCATTATATTTGAATAGCAAAATTCATACCTTCTTTTTGGCATCTACAGCACTAACTCATTTTCATCATCACGTCGGGGTCACCAATGAGGACACCGGAGAGAACACCGATGCGTACCTAGATACTGGCAGCGAACTCCAGCCGTGATCCTTGCCGCTGTTACTTGCACTGGAGAAAGTGTTTCTCTCTCGTAATTTAAATGATACACATGTGGTAGAGAGTAAAATATTCCTTGCACATGTGTTCTCACTTCACCCAAATATAATAAATCTACATAAAAACCCTGTCCGAATCGCTGTCATAAAAACATCATCTAATTTTAAATTTGAAAGTGTCAAACAGAAAAGTAAAAGTTAAAGAACTCTTTATGTATAGCTTGGAGTATGTATTACCTACAAGGAGATCGTAGCGAGTCGTCACCACACCTTTGTATGTCTAAAATATCAATGGTGCTTATTTCATGATAATTGTATTAATTTTGCTTAAATCTTTTATGTATTTAAAGAATTTTAACATTTCATTTTCCTTGAAATCACTTATCAATACTGTTTAAGCAATCGATTTAAATGTTTGCTACATCGAATATCTTGGTAGCTTAAATATTATATGCTGCTTATCATTTTCAGTATGTATAATCTTGCTATAAGAAATACCCGACCTAACATATAAATCTTCTACTTTTGATTGCCTAAATTTCATCAATATTTGTTCATACCAAGATACTTTTTAAATGTCTCTATATTTGTGAATCGTGACGGAATCCTCATCCAGAGCCTGTTCCGTTACAGCCAACCCCCAAAATTTACGCAGGTTCTCATAATTTACCGAAGGAAATTTTCCCATCCTCCATATATTCAACTTCACAAATATAGTCCCACCAAAACTGAACGTGTGCTTATTCTAATTTGTTAAAATTCGTTTTCAAACAAGGATATGAGTGCGTGAACTCACTAGTGGAGTGTTTTTAAAAGACCGAGTTAAAAATAAATTTACTGTAAGGGTTGATATATCCGATCTTAATGTCTCCTCCATGAGTAAAAATGACTTCTCACAAGGACAATCTGAAATAACGAAAGGGAACTAGTATTGTGCCAAATTGTGCACCTAGTCAATTCGAATAATTCAGCATACGTGCTACCACCCAAACCAATTTTTCGTTTGGGATCGAGTATGTGGAGTAGAACCTACGCCACCCTTTATTACTCCAGATCTCGTTAATAGCTAACAAGCAATAATTCTCCATGGCTAATACATCCCTCTTCAAATCAAACCAAACAAGCAACCGCCTAATAACTCGGTGAATGTAAGTGTAATGGCTAAACATTGGCTACCTGTAAAGTACGAACTCTTTATGGAATAATTCAGTTGTAAATACTGATGTGGTGTCTTCTGACCTAAACCTATCTCCAATTTGTACTCCATAAATCATTTGTTGAATAGTGTGTGTCTGTCTGAAAACAAAACTTAACAAATCGACTCCAGTCGGTATTGTCGATTCATAGAGGCCCTCAATAAAATTCAATACTAACTCTGTCACACGCATCTCTCCCTGGCGCCATTAGTTCTTCCATCTCTTCCCATCACTTTATCATAACTTAAATCTCTCTTCTCTTACATTGCCCTGCATACTGCCTAAATAAACCTACAACCCTTTTGTCTGGTGTCTACGAATACTCACGTTTAATAGTTTTTATCAATTGAAATTTCAGACTTTTATTTCTATAAAATGCCCCTTTACATTATAATTTTTTTTTAAAACCCTATGTCAAAAATAAAATAGGAAAAGCTGTAACAAACCCCGCCCTGATGAGGTCTACGCCCGCTCTTTATTAAATGATTGTAACATCTTTGTTTAATTATAATAAAGTTTTATTAAATATTGTAATATAGTTTTATTAAATATTGCTGTACCTTGGTATTTTTATTTTATTTTTTTGATTTTCCTAACGCTTTCCATGTATCTACTTCATTTGAAGAGAATCCTTTAAATTGTGATTCCTAATATTACCATTATTTTTTTTTTACCTTGTATTTGTTATTCTGTCTAAACTTAATTCATTGAATTTCACAGTTGCAAAATACACGACTTTTTATTACATAATCATTTTGCAATAATAATGTTAAATATTGTTTAATTATAAATCAATACCTGAAACCGATTTTTATATAACTCTAAACTATCTGATTACTATTATATCTTATATTATTATATATCAACAATAACAATCCCGCTTTTACAAATCCTTTCTATAACTTATTTAACCAACGCATTCACCTAAAACAACATTGTGTCTTTCTATCAATAATCTTCATTGGCGCACAGAGCATCTTCAAAATCAGCTCAGTAGATCAGTCTGAATAAAATAACAACTCGACATACCTAACTCTAACCAAATCATTCGCTTTTACATGTACTGTCTACCGCAATCCTCCTAACATGTTTTTATGTCATTTCCATTGTGGTCTACATAACTATGTACCTTCTTACATAATTTTTTTTTTAGTTATATATGTACCAAAATATTTACTCAAAGGTAACTGCTCAAAAACGTGACTCTAGAAATAGCTGCACAGTATTTTCCTTCTGCTATAACTTTTGATTTTCGGTTTTGAAACTAGGTTATTAATAATGTATCCCTATGATAGGTACCTTCCTAAATTTCTGACATTATTCCTTTCCATGAACAATTGCATCACCCCTTTCCTGTTCGATACAAATTAAACCCGACTAATTATGAAGGTAATCTATCAATTATAGATACTTCATTCCAACAAGATATACCTACAATAACCCTATAACTTCTTCCTCTACATGCTACTCATAACTATAAAACGAAACTCGTTACGACTGTTTATTTAGTTAACAGGGAAACGCCCAATAAACATAAACAATATTCTATTTACCTTTCCTTTTGCTTTTATTAACGCCACCCATCGCTTGTTGTCAATATTATACGCAAACGTCAAACACACGAATGTCTCTCTCTTTTTTATTCCATTTCCTGATCTCTACTACCGATAACTATTTGGTCTTTTCTTTAATGTAATCCATAAATTACAATTTATTACGCTAATCAATAATAACACTCTAATACTAACAGCTCCATAGTCACTACAATATAATAAACAGTCCAACACACCCCTGTGCTCAGCTTTCCCCATTTTCCCCTTTCTTCGGACTATAGTTATCTATCAACCAAACTAACGACACGCCGTGAATTAGAATACTCAAACAATAGATGAGGACAATAGGTTTAGGTAATAAAAGGTTTTAATAGGTTTAGGTCTCAGAAGAACTAGTAAACTAGTGGTATCCCGTAACTTGAACTTGCGATGTAGGTATACTGAGTAATAATGTAATTTTCTACCCAATATTTTTTTCCCTGAAAATTATCGATTAGAAAGATATAGATGTAATACCTATCTATAAAATTTTCGCAAGCCTTTACTAGGATTAATTTACTTATTAATTAGATTATTACAAGGATATAAAAGGGTAATTTGTTTATATTTCTATAACCCCAAATCCCAACAAATGAAAAAAACAAGATATTTCGAATATTTCTATGCTCAACGTTTGCTGAAATATGACTAGATTGATAACGGTCTATAACTAAAAGTTATAGTGATAGTTAAGTACCTAATAAATTGAGGACTCTAAACGGAATTTATATTTAATTTAATTTCAAATGTACGAGTACAAGCAAAAGAACATAGTTGTGTTTATTTCCATTTATCTTTGTAATTTCCAACCCCCATCTTCTACAACCTTCGTAATCCATTTGCATCAAACCTTGGTTACTTGCAAGTAATCAATTAGTGAATCGCAGATTAAATTTTATTTTTCAATTCTTTTGTGATATTCCGAAGATCTCTTCTATTTCTATTTCTCTATCCACATATTTGCTATTACGAGATCATGTGTACGCTGTGCTGTCACTGCGTGGTTACTCAAATTATTCAAATCTCCATGTCATTTCCCTAGCTACATCTTTCATGAATTTCAAAGCAAAAATCAACAAGACTGTTTTTCCGGTCCTCGAATAACCCTGCACTAATGTATGCGTCACGGCTATTAATGTACAGAAATCCTTAAACTTTGTCATGTGTGATAATGTGTTTGATTTTGAATAAAATTTATATTCATCACGTCATTATCATAACTACACTATATCTGCCAATGTCTTTGTAACGCATTACTGAAAGATATCTCTCAAAGTATCCCATTACGATTATTGTACGAAATTTTAAGTCTTAACGAAGACGCTCCGTGCCAATTTACGACCACTTTGCGGTCGCATTACAACAACTAAACTTTTAAGTAATTTTTTTTATTGCGACCACTACCCAAATTTCACTATTATAAAACGACCCTAAATTTCTGTGATTGTCTTTTATTACTTCCTTTTTTTGTTCCCTAAATAAAATATAAACCTCAAATATCTACAAAGTATTGTTATTACGTTTGCGCTTTTATAGACTTCTTGATCACAGAATCTCAAAGAACTATGGACATTTGTTAACCACAGGTAAGTTCTTATTCCATCTTATACCGTTTATTATATATATAATAATATATAACTTTATCATGTAAATTATAGGTAGGTATATTAAACCTTGAACATGATTTCTATTTGTTAATAACTCTTTGGATATACACGTATGTGCTTATGACAGATAGTTAAATATGTCGCTGTCAAAATAAAGGAAATAAAGTTCACGTCAAAAATATGATTTTCGCAAATTCTATGCACGTTCGCTGTACTCTAATTGTAATTATACTGTAACTCTATTTATCGTAGCATTTATTTACGTTTATCTTTGCAGTGTCCATGACGAAATCATTTCAATTTGCGAACAAATGTAGGCAGCGCATGCACGATACATTTGCCCAACAACTCCGATTGATATTCAACAACTAGTTATACCTACATATTATATACATAGGTGTACATATTCCTACGAAACTACACTCCAGCTATCTGGCAAGGTATGTATGTATAGTGTTATTTAGACTTGTTCATCTCTGCTTTGCTCCAACCAAACATCCTTTTTCCCTGTTCATATCTACATACTTCCTACAGATTATATCTACATAGAAATTACTAGTGTATTATGTACATACTTATCGTATTTTGTTACAACAGAACTTTTCATATTACATTATCTAGCTATGTCGTCAAACTCTTTGCAGGCAAATAATCCAAGCGACATGACTCAACATTGATTTCCTAGTTGCATACCCACCATATATATACCATAAACACCTCCCTTTTATATAGATTCCAATAAACATCTATAAAATACCTAGGCATTAATCACCAGAACTCTTTACGTGATACTATAGTAAAACGTAGTGTTTATATTCTCTTTACACTATGACAGCAAGCTCTCAGTACCACAATCAAAAAGTTTCTTTGCTTTTACAAAGAACTCTTTTGTGTTTACCTTTCTGTAAAGTTCTGTAGCCTATGTAACCTAAATGTTGATTGTCATGTCATTTTGATTGATTTTATTATTGCTAACATATTTCTTTTTCTACCTTTGTTTATTTATTCAATAGCAATTTTAAGATAGATACCGAATTGCTGTGAAGCTACAATTGATTTTCTCATATTTCTACGCGCCCTGATTTACAACCTTCGGTTAGTTTTAGATTATTGATGAAATAACTGATTCTATATTTTACTCGTTTTATATTTATGTATATTTTATAGTTTTCCATGAATTCTAGATTGCTGCCTGCCGACTGTGGTGTTGATATAGACCACAGTGAAACCTGACAAGCTCTACAGCTCACATAACCCACTCATCATTGATTGGTAGGTACGCAAGTTTCGATATTTATTTAGTTAGTATCCTAAAAAATATTTTCTAGGTACTAATATTACAAACACGACGTACTAGTATTATAAACGCAAATGCTGGTATGTCTGAATGAATGTTTATTACATCAGTCCTGGCTGGACTAATTTTGATGAGATTTGGTATAAAAATAGATGATACTAGATTTACGCATAGATAACTTTTTATCATCACCACCATCATCAGCTATCTCCATGCGGGTACATCCGCGACCGCAACTAGTAATATATAAAATGAACGTTTGTATATTTGTCTGTTGTTCTGTAATAACCTCTCACTTGATTAAATGAGTTCCACAATTCCTACGATTTTCATGGCATGGAACCGGTTTTTTTTTATATTGCCCTAAACTCTAATATAGTTCTACTAGTATATAGTATATAGTCTACTAGTATTCAACGACCGAAATTGACGATGTATACCGGGTTCAGATTTAAAATTTAAGGTTGTGTATATACTTTGCGCGTACTACTTACATGTCAATTATGTTACATAAGAACATAAATACATACATAACTATTAACATCCAAACAATTATTATTGTGCCCTAAATAAAAAGTTTCCTTATTCACTTTGATTTACATAATGTTTGGTTTTTTCCATTATTTTTAATTTAGATAGATAACCCGGCTTTGCTCACCATTCCCTAATTTTCCCTATTATATTTGCAGATCTCGTCAAGACGCACTACTCGACCAGCCGCTTCGCCCCAAAGCTTCTGAAATCCGGCGCTCCTCTTCAGCCTGCCTACATTGTCAAACTTTACCAGCTTCATTCCGAAGACTCATCACTACCTAGCTATAATATTAGTTTTTTATACTTAAATTCGGCGCTTACTATGTTTGTCTATTAAATCTGGATAACGTTGATTTATTTAACCTTTACGAATAACTATACAACCATCTGACTTGTCTATAAGAATTTTCACAACGCTAAGCATCTGAATGGGAAATTCAACCCCCCAATGTTACGACTAAACATATTTCAACAAAACTTCTAACAAGACTTATCATCGCTCAACTAAAGTTGCGCAACTTTGCATTTTATTGTAATCCTATTTATTTCCTTCGCAAATGCAATAGAAGTAATTACGTATGTAGATTTTTACTATCATTTAATTACCATAAATTTCATCGAACAAAAAGGTAAGCCATTTATTAATATTCACACATTTTTATATTCTTAATACTTCCGAACATAACAAACACCGATTATATACAGACATGTCCACGATCTGCGCTGTATTTTGCTGGTTACAAATGTAATCCTTGTGATGCAAATGCAGCGACGGCACTTTCAACATGTTAGAAACTCTCTTCCTTTCCTAACACTATACAAGAACTCTTTCAGTACTCTATAACGCAATTCTTGGCTCCCAAGTGAGTTTCATAAGTCGTTCGATACTAAAAGTGTTCTTAAAACCTTCGGGTCACTTTGAGTAGAGTCCGATACTGACTATTTACCGTGTGCTTCCAGGAGAGTATCCTAGTCGTAAACACAACACGCAATCTGCCTTTCGAATGATAAGTGTACTTCTGGATTCTAGAGATCGACTATGGGGTACATGTAAATGACAAAGGTAGTTGCAGACTTTACATACATGAAACTTGCATACAACTTATCTTTCCCTGAATATCATTTAAGCGCTTCGTAGTAATCAGTATTTTAGTAATATTCCTAAAAAAGCATATCCGGCTTATTTATTTCTTAGTTTATTGTAGAAATCTACTACTGTAGCCTAGAACAACAACATCATCACCTCATTATAGTATCCGTTGACTACCTATTTAGCCCTTTAAAAATCACCTATTGCAATAGCATCTCTGTTTCAATAAAATCCTATCCATTTCACGCCAACAAATTGTGCGGTTGACCGCAATTAATTCCTAGTAAAACTTCCGTAGTAACGTTATTCCAATCCTGGTAACGGCACTACCAAATTGTAACAACCCCCCCCCCCCAATATTTTTTTATTCTAATTCGTTTTGGCCAATGATCGACTAGTCTAGGAGGACCCTAACACTGTGTACCGCTGCTGTAACCTTGCTCTTTTCGGAAAGAATTGAAACAGAGAAAACTATTCAGAACTATAGATGCCTAGAGAAACCAAAAGCAACGCCTAGGTATTCTGATATTACTAGCTAGCTGAACTGCTAGCTGATAACGAAAAATTGCGATGAACATACTAGATTGCAAATACTTAGTTCTTACAGACTGACTGACTGAGCTGATCCTAGATTTCTAGCTTATGTACTTGATTTGACTTCTAGTCGTGGAAGATATTAATCATCAATATAAGTTTCTGAATTTAAGGTCTATGTTATTTGACCATAGAACATAGAAACAGTAGGATATTTGCAAGTTTTACTATATAATTATTAGCTTGCAAAACTATCTGTTAAATATGATAAATCAGTTTTGATTAGTGAAATAATATATAAACAACTCCATTAAATAATATCAGATATACGCATGGTTTTCGTTATTATTAATAACAGTTATAAACCTGTTACTTATATAACTAGCTTTCTTTTTAGATTTATGTTTGTTGCTATGAGTATTTAGCTGTTGATAAGATTGATATAATCTCTTGCAGACTAAGTGTCTCTATAATATATACTATTTGTTTCGTTTATGAAAACTGCTAGGAAATAAATAACAAAAGTAAAGTAAAACCTCGCTTTATATGCGCTTTAGAAATCTTTTGTGATCAGTAGCTACTACACTGATTATCCAATTCCTTTAGATAAATATTATCAGCCACTATTCCCTGAATAGTTCAATTGTTCAAGTTTAATCATTTACTTGTTTACTGAAAACAATATATGGGAAATAATATCAGTGACTTAGAGAAAACTCTAGACCCTTGTTTGTGGTTTACAAGTATTCTCAAGGTACTGCATTGCTGGACCAAGTTTGATAAGACTTACCACATACATAAATCTCTTATTTATACGAGATTGCTATACCGACTAGTTTGCCCGCGCCACAAAACTGCAAGGATTTTTGAGGTCCAAAGTGTCGGCGCAACAATTGTTGCAAGTAAGTGTCACGCGCGTTTTTCTTTTGTTTAATTTTTAAAGTCATCCCAATGTTTAACCATAGAGTTTAATTCTTTAGCGTAATATATTTTCTTTCTATGGCAACACTACAGACGGACATGTTCTATCTGTGAACTTTAAAAAAAATATAATCAATGTTTACATTTTCATCTGTGTTTGGCGTTGAGGTTATATTTTGTGCTATAGTTTTTAGTGAATTAATCGGGTTAAACTCATGATTTTGATACAAATTAAACATGAATATGATCGTGAATGTGTAAGGAATACTGTAAATAGTGATTTATGTTCTGACATCAAAATTTACACGATATAAATTTGTCACGAATCGACAACACTCGGTAAGCTAATTTCTCATTGTTATGATTGGTTATAATTTGCTTTATTTTAAATAGATTATACTTTTACATTGTAAAATATCACAGAAATAATGTTGTCAAGTAATTACACCCACTCAGAATATGATAAATACGCCATATCATGTCAGGATCGATAAAAAATCAAAGTCACGTGACAGTTAAATTCGCTTGTACTAAAAATTCAAAATTTGTAATTTTTTTTAAATATTTCTGGTATATAAATATTCTTTGAAACCTAGTTTGGTTTGTAGAATTTCTAATAAGAATTCCAATAAAATAAAAAAAACCAACAAGAAAACTTATATTTCATAAAAAAAAATTTTTTTGGAAATCACCATGTCTAAGTCTAGAAAATGGGCTCCCAAGTTGAAAAAAAAATCATTATTGGCCGAAATTTCAAAGTAGCTCTTATTTTTTATGTAATTATTAATAACCTAAGCATATGTTACTAGGTAAAAATAATATTTCTGTTCTAGACATTCAAAATATTTATAAATATCAAATCAAAATCCTGTCTTGGTAAGCATTATTTATTGATAAAACTTAATTTTTGTGGTCAGATTGCAAGTTTTTTTTATGATATTATTTCTTCTACGAATTCAAATATTTGAATGTAATTAGATAGATATGTGTTTTTACTATTTAAAAACCGCAAAAAACCTATAGGTATTAATGTAAAATTTTTAAATTACAATTTTTTTCTACATAAATTCTGATTTTTTCGGCTACGGCAAGTTTGTCCTCGTGTAACATAACATTTTACTAATACATTTGACATTAATGTTTATGTATCAGATTTCTTGGTTATTCAACTATCTCTGACAAAAATTTCGTCTCTTAACTCGTTATAGGTATGATACAAGAGCCATTTATTCCCAACTCGGCGCAAACTTTTGACGCGGGCGCAGGTCGTAATACTTGGGAGCAATCACGAGGGCGCCACAGGGCTCCTTAGGCAAGCTAGTCGATACATAGATTACTAGTGCTTTACATGTCATCTATTGAACCATTGTAGGAAAAGTAATTATTTTAGATACTTGAGTATTAACAGAATTTTTGTTGTATTGGTTAACCCAATACTAGTAGGCATATATTTATTATGATGATTATTATATTAGTTAGTTTTATTTTGCCGAGTAAATTATTGATAGATATCTCTATAATTTAAAGATATAATATATTTCATTAATTTTCATATTGTAAATAATTAGTTTGATTTCTTTAGATTTTCCGTAGAATTCTAGATTTATTATGATTTAGAAAGTAGGATTCTTGGCATGTTCAAGGCTTACAACTCGAATGCTGGATTAAGAGCTGCTCTTTACTGTGACACAAATGTTCTCCATCATGCCAAGAACCTCTTCTATTTACCCCAAAATTAGTAAGGCCTTACTAAGTCCGTTTGGTAGTTTTCCAAATGTAGAGTTTGCGTCTATAAACGATTATAATCTTATTTATCTCTTCTTAATAGTATTATTTATCATTACGAATTATCATTTGATTCTAAATATTACATTTGATACTTTCAGCAAATAATTCAATTGCTATAATTTATTACCGCATTCTCATGCTAGAATCAGAGTAGACAGTCTAACCCAAACTCAAATACACGGACGCGTAACAAAAATGTGTTCCTCAAATTAATAAAATATTGACTAGAATAACTGCCGAATGGTAGGCATTAAAACGTCGATGTATCACTAGCCTTAGTCGCAGCGAAAATTGGTCGATGTCATTTCAGGAAACATTCCGAGCAATAATCTTCGATATATTTCGATCATTTCACAGATACGTTCCTGACTCAATATATAGAACTCGCGCGTAGTATTCCATATTCGATCACGATCAAGCCGATGCAGGAAGCACCATTATATTTGAATAGCAAAATTCATACCTTCTTTTTGGCATCTACAGCACTAACTCATTTTCATCATCACGTCGGGGTCACCAATGAGGACACCGGAGAGAACACCGATGCGTACCTAGATACTGGCAGCGAACTCCAGCCGTGATCCTTGCCGCTGTTACTTGCACTGGAGAAAGTGTTTCTCTCTCGTAATTTAAATGATACACATGTGGTAGAGAGTAAAATATTCCTTGCACATGTGTTCTCACTTCACCCAAATATAATAAATCTACATAAAAACCCTGTCCGAATCGCTGTCATAAAAACATCATCTAATTTTAAATTTGAAAGTGTCAAACAGAAAAGTAAAAGTTAAAGAACTCTTTATGTATAGCTTGGAGTATGTATTACCTACAAGGAGATCGTAGCGAGTCGTCACCACACCTTTGTATGGCTAAAATATCAATGGTGCTTATTTCATGATAATTGTATTAATTTTGCTTAAATCTTTTATGTATTTAAAGAATTTTAACATTTCATTTTCCTTGAAATCACTTATCAATACTGTTTAAGCAATCGATTTAAATGTTTGCTACATCGAATATCTTGGTAGCTTAAATATTATATGCTGCTTATCATTTTCAGTATGTATAATCTTGCTATAAGAAATACCCGACCTAACATATAAATCTTCTACTTTTGATTGCCTAAATTTCATCAATATTTGTTCATACCAAGATACTTTTTAAATGTCTCTATATTTGTGAATCGTGACGGAATCCTCATCCAGAGCCTGTTCCGTTACAACACCTTTTTATTTTGTTGGACAGAAAGTACTCGTACTTTTATTATGTACTCTTATTTACTCGGGACAGAGGATAAAATGGTACAGAAATAATAAATTACTAACCTGAAATCATTTTCATTTTACTATAATTAATAAATTACCAACAATAAATTTACGATAGTTATTAAAAGCTACTTGATTTAATATTTGATTGGTAAAATATCGGATGATGCACGTAAATACGGCAAAATATATTTGAAGCAACTCGTACGAACGATATGAATATAAAACACTGAGTGTAACCCAATCCCTTTTCAATAAATTATTTAACAAGTTGCCCCGAGTTGATCCTCGTCGATTTAAATAAATTGTTAACAACTTTTATCACAAAATTCAACACATATAGAGTCGTGAGTGTCGACATCAAATAAATTGTGAAAAACAAACAAATTACTCAAGTAATTGGTGTAAAGCTTATTGATGGATGCGCAATAATTCATCCATTTGATGGAAACGTATTCTCCTTCAAATCTCGTTCATTTTCACAGTTAAAAAAGCAATAAAAATCGTTTATTGTTTTTATTTACATTTATTTATCGCAGCTTTATCTGAATTTGAGCTTGTTTTTGTGTTATTTTACTTTTATAGCTAAAATAAAGACCGTATTGTGAGAATAAAGGGTAGTAAACTTTTGATTAATTTTTACCAAAATGTCCTTGAAATTTATGTCATCACACATTTGCATCATGCATTATATATTGCAGTGCAAATAGCATGGCTTAATCTTTTGGATGAGATCAAGTTACGAGACGGGCGAGTTGTTCACATGATGATAAGTGTCACTAATTCTGCCCACGCGTGTTGAAGTGCCACCCAGAAGCGGTAAAAATTTCTATGTGTTACTGTAGTAAGTTTTTGGCCCAGTTAAGCCCAGTTACATTTTTGGATACGTGTCGGTACTTGACACAATATTGTTTGCACGTTCCTGTAAAAAAAACAATACGGTCTCTTCACAATTAGAAATCTTAAGGGTAAATGGATACATTGATTAAATTCCTAATAAAACGAAATGAAGCACGATTTACCCTATTTAATATAGCCATCGCAGTTTTACACCTATTTTTATTTTTGAAACATGAATTTGTAACTCATGAAACATTATTTAAATTTTACAATTACGTATGAGTTTGTACTTCATTAGTAACTTAGTTATTCAAAAATGTAGACAAGGTTATATCTCCAGAAACTGCAACGTAAATTGTTTTAACAGATGATTGAATACGTATCAATAATTTATCATGCCTCTAAAATAAACATAGCATATTTCTGGGACAGATTAATACCTGACATTCACTATTTAAATATGTTTATGGTGACGAACAGCATTCGTCCGCTGCTTGCTTTATAAAGAAAAGAATACATCTTTACGTGCAAATATACTGTATGGCCCGCACATTATACAGAAAGAAAAGGACCTTAAACGGTGCAATAAAAATTGACGCCATCTCGTGCTGAATGCTTGGGTTCACTTCAGCTATCTCGTGCTCACCGTTTTAGTTGCCAACAAAAGATTTCTTTGAATAATCTAACACAAAGACCCCGGAGGTACGAGGGATTTAAGGTGATACTTGAGACCTTCTTAGCCGTCTACTAAATAAAGAAGGAAACTGGCGCTAATGCCTCACATTGCGTAGGTGATGCTAGAATAGAAAATATAATGGAAAAGTTTAGGGTATGAAAAGGAATAAAAATAGGGAGAAAACACTTTACCTAAATCTGAAATTATTTATCCCTTAATACTCTAGCCTTTCTACTTCCTACTAATCCTACCTTTAATCTGTACTTTATTTGTATGTTTACTTTAATGAGGGAATATTACTTACCTTATTACTGACCTAGGTACTAAGATATGCAAATTTTTACTTTTGACGACGTGATTAGTAATAGTAAAATACTAATATACTGAGATGATATTAAAGTTAAAAAAATATTAAATATCAAGCATAGGATGGTAGTTTCATATTTTTGAATAATTTCTTATTTATCGTATCAGTAACGACAGGGTAAAAACATTTTTGGTGCTCTGAGCGAATTCAGAAAAATAGCGTTACTTATTCTATGCTATAGAAACTAGACATTTATTATGTATGATAGATAATCTAGCTACTCTATTGTATTGGGTTTATTACCTGTAATGATAGATGTAAGTTTTTGGATAAATATATAAATATTTTATTTATACTTACTTCACAATAAGTGAGACAAAAATAAGAAACTACCATCTTAACTATGCTTGTTATTTAATATTTATTCATAATTGTTAGTTAAATAATACATTTTATCAAATACATTCGTATCTGTACTAAATTAGTTTTTAAAATTACCTGTATATGCTAGTAGGCGGATATGCAAGATATTTATATCTAAGAAAAAGACCACACTATTTGGTTCATTTATCATTGAATTTCTAAAGTTACTTGTATCGAAACATGAGTATATAGTTATTTTATTTCGTTGATTTTTAAACCTTGAACTTTTCACAGCTCTACGGCATCGTAGACCTAATTATTTGTCATGGATTTCCACCTGATACTTCCATGCTTTCCTGAGACAAAGAGTCTTGACAGACAGACAGGCAGGCCAACAAGGCGGGCAACAAAGCAATCTTTTATAACGGTTCTTTTATCCAGTTGAGGTATTGAACTCTGCAGAAAATAAACAAAAAGTCGCTTTCGAACTGAGATTTATAGCTGTTCAGGGCATTACAATAAATATATCTATATAACTCCACCAATATGATACCATCTTGCGACAAATATAATAACATTAATTTTGATCTTAAATCTAAATCACGTTGCCGATATGACGGAAAGTCGGTGTACAAATTCATTGAAGCATGAGTGCGTGCTTTCCACCGCCCCTTTCCTAAGGGAACTTCGATAAATCAATTTGTACTGCGTACCTACTCGTTGTGTTAAAGGAAGGAATATAAAGACACGCTTTTACAAATGTTTCCAAAGATAAATAATTACGATTATGTAATGTTTTATATTTATATGCAAAATATCTAACGCCTTATTTCTTCCTTTATCTTCTGCTTGAACTTTCAGAAGAAAACATCGGTAGCCATTGTTTCTCGTCAATCAAAAAATGTAATCATTACGATGATGGAACGTTCTAAAGAAGTATTTGTCTGAATATTGTGTATATGAATTGTCTGAACATTTGATAAAAGTTTACAATATGTGCCTTAAGATGATGTTCTTTAAAAAGAGTGCAAAACTAAAAGATTGTGTTTGCTTTACAAACCAAAATATTTGACGGCTAGGAGTCTAGAATAGCACTAACAAATACAATTTTCACAAACACATCAAGCGTCAACACGTCACTACAGATAGGTTTAACCTTTGTAAATTGTATTAAAAGATGTATCAGTGTTTGAAGACTGTATAATTAAGTATAGGACACATTATATATGGCGTTTAAATACCCTGTTTGTTAGTAACCACTGTAATCTACCATGAACACGAGCAATTCAAGGTAGCACGAAACTCACAAGAAATCTGTAACGCCGTCCTTTTTAAAGGTAACTTCCCTGTTTGTCTTCATTTTTTATTCTTTTGTGTAAAACAACAAAAACATTGTAACACAAAAATTAATCACGTAAGAATTCCTTCAACAATATTTTTTGGTTATGTGTGTTTTCATATTGTATGTAGCATCTCTTTATTATCTTTTGAGATAATCTTGAAGGAATGACTGCATTTATCTTGTCTTGGAGATGGTATGAAATGGATGTCCAGATTGCTATGCGCACCGTAATAATAGTAACTCAACAATATTATACTTCCCAAAAAGCCAAGCAATACAGAAAATAATTAGGTATAAGGTATTAAGTAGTGCTATCCAGTAGTACAGAATTATTCGTTTATATCATATACTAGCGTTTGCCCACGACTGCGTAGTAGGTTTTGGGACTCGCCATAATATTATCATAATATTTTTTTTTAATGGAAGAACTTTCTACAAAGTTTAAATATGAATGAAGTCGGTAAAGCCGTTCTCAAGTTATAGCATGACCAGGAAAAATAGTGGTGCATTTTTGTATGTATAGAAGATGTATATTATATTGCAAATTTTAATCGTTTTATAATGTTATTAATAATATAAATCAAGTTAGGGTTGTAACTGTAGGCTGTTGGATGTTTTTAGATGGTGTTAGTGTTGTTAGAGTCTTAGTTATTTAAGTTTAATCTAATTGCGGCTTTTAGCTATGACTTTTATGGATTTGTATAACGTTGCTATTGAGTGCGTGGTATTTCCATTTCTTATTTGTCTGCATCTTTGGAAATATAGATCAGTTGTTTCTTAGTTGAATTATTTGTTCTGGCTGTAACAACTCTATTTGTATTTATTATTATTATTATTATTTATTAAATTCCAGTTCATCGAGCATGCATTATGCTGTAATCTGGCATGCACCGCCTTCGCCTTGTTTACATTATCGTATTTTGCAACCTGTCACAATGTACCATTGCACGAAAACATTGAATTTTAGGATCGTCCGCAGGGTTGTTTTGATGTCATTTGTGTTTGCGTCAGTAAAAAAAACTCATTATGCTACTCCATCTGGAATGACTTTGCAATTAATCTTATATAAATAAGTATATGAATCTCGCCTCTGCTTTTGAAAGCAAAATTGCTTACTTAAATAAAAAATAACATTGAATTTTCAAATATTTTTGTGTATTCTAAAATAAACTTTGTTTTACCGTAGAATAAGAAAAAATACCATCTCGTTGTATAAATAAACGTATTTGTCGCACAAAATACAGAAAGTAATTATAGGGGTTGATTGTTGTGGCGAGTAAATGTATTAATTAAATAATTTCACTTGGGTCTTCAGACATCAAAGTTAAGATGAGGGTTGGGGATATTTCTTAAATGTTAGCGTAATCGACAGTTGTCACTATCGACCCTTCAGTAATTTGGCTCCTTTTATTATAGATATTGCAACAGTCACGGGTCGTGTGAACAACAATGTTTTCAATATTAAATAGTATCTCTCCAGGAAAAGCGCTCATTATGTAAAGTTGTTTCTTTATAAATTATATATTATACGAGACGTTCACTGTGTAAAAACAGTTCATGTATAAAGTAATTTAATGTATATAATGTTACATAATGTAATATTAAACGTATGTATACTCACACGCATGTTCATAATTTTTTGGCGTTTTATGTTCTCATATTTTTTTCGGCGAACTCCCAACTCGATGACAATGGCGCGCAGCCGCCAAGAATAACTCGGTGAAGCACCACCACATCCTTGGCATGGACATCCATAGTGACCTGAACCAGCGCGACTACATAGATAGATAGATAGATAGCTTCCCGCAAACACGGAGTCTGTACTCCTGATCAGCGTTGCCTTCTTTATTAAACTAAGGTGCGCCCATGTGTCGAATATTGTTGCCACCTCTGGGATGGAGTAAGTACTGTTCAAAACTTCTTACCACGAAGCAAAACGTTTGGCAGTTCTTACCTCTGTCATGTTAGTAAATTGTGGAATGCTCTGCCGGCGTACGTATTTTCTTGGAGCTATGACCCTGGGTCTTTCAAGCGGGGCGTGAAAAAGCATCTCTCTGGTCATCATATGGGTGGCGAGTAGCGCAGCTTACGGCTGCACCTATGGTAATTGCTTCTTGATTCCATCTTCGCTTTCCATCAGGCGTTCAGGGGCACTTTGATGAGCCGTTATAAAAAACATTAAAATATATACCTAACAAGAGCAATTTAAAAAATTTATACCGACTTCCATTCTATTACTTTGGTAAAAATCAGTTATTGGAGTGTAACTCCAAAACTACTAGACTGAGTTTGATATTTTTTTTACATGGGACTTACTTTTCAAACAAAAAAAGAATTTTGGAAATCGGTTCACCCAGTCCAAAGTTATAAGGTAACAGTCATAAAAAAATACAGTCGAATTAAGTACCTCCTCCTTTTTGGAAGTCAGTAGAAAACGCAGTTCTACGTGATTTCTAGATCAGTAAACTACATTTATATTTATTAAATAAGTATCAAAATAAACAACATAAAACATTACTGACCTCCAATACAATACAAAACTTTCATCAATAGATTTATACAGTGTATTACGCCGCGGGGTGGAGAAGCTGATTCTTTGTGCAAAGTACAGCAGCAGCATTTAGTTAGGTGTCGATTTTATCAGCATCCTCACCAGGACCATATACATTTCAAGAGTATGAGGTCCCCAGGGCCTCAAACTGACTGAACGCACAAATATGTAGCGAGGTTAGAATATTTGCACCACATAAGGATTTTGGTGTGGTTCTGGTCGCACCATTCGCCCTGTGCCAGGTCTCTGGAAGATTGGAAGATGTGACGGCGCAAGCATATCGGGTCATCGAATCTCGTGCAATCATCGAGTTTTGGTTTGGTTGTTATGATACGAGGATAAATAGTCCACTGCCCGTGCTAGCCGTGCTGGAGCTGACAAAAGTGACACAGCAGCAGCAAAAGGAATTTTTATCTCTTTTTCCGGTTGCAGTGCCAGTGTAAGGCGGAGAAGACAATTATTTCCCCTGACAGGTGGATAAATACGGTGGAAAGACTATTTCTCTTCGCCCCGTGCTAGGGGTACAGTAATTGTTTAGTTTTCATTCAACGTTTGATTGTAATGGAGATAAATAATAGCCCTGCTGGTCGATCCACTTGTTCGCTTGAACTAAAACAAATGCAATTTGAAAAAAAATTAAACCGACTTCCATTCTATTCAGTTATTGGAGTGTAACTCAACTATTTGACCGAATTTGATGAAATTGGCATGAGATCACACGGAAAGCATCATCTTATAAAACAAAAAAATAATTTTGATAATCGGTTCACCCAGTGGAAAGTTATGAGGTAACAAACATACAAGAAAATTGAGTACCTCCTCCTTTTTGGAAGTCGGTAGACTCTGGAATGCCGTCATCAGATCCTTGCTTCCTTATCTTTCCAAATAACAAAGGACCATCAAAATCGGTTCATAAACGACGAATTTATCCACAAATACACTTAAAAAAAATATATATGGACAGTTAAATTGAGAAATCTACTTCTTTTTTTGAAGTCGGTTAATAAAAAGTATATAGTTGAGTTTTATGGACTGTTTTCTATCGATACACCAAGTTTCATCGAAATCTGTGCAGTAGTTTTTAAGTTATGCGTGAGCATACAGACAGGCAGACAGTTTTTTTTTTCAAAAACGTCATATTCTTATTCAGTAGGTAATTTTACGTCTCCTGACTCACATTTTTCTAATGTGTCTTCTAAGTACAGACTTTTTGGCCTCTACTCCTTTATTATAAGTATTATAAGTATAGAAGTATAGATTAAAATATTAAGACAATAAACATCAAAACATTATATAGTATAGAAACTTAGGATTATAGAATGGAAACTTAAGAGTAAACTTAAGTTACCGGCCTTTTCTAATACTATAGTTTAAAGATACTTAATTATGCTACCCTATAATCTAACTCACCATTTCTTTCCTGTTTACTAAACTAGCTGGTGCCCGCGACTACGTCTGCGCAGGATTAGTACTTCGAGTAGCTTATTATCTTCTCCAAGCCCATATTTATCTTTATACCAAAATGTCTTAAAATATGTACATGGTGAAACGCAATTGCTACGAGTATGTATTATATGAGTAAATTTAAATACTTATTATATCAATCAGTAAACACTTATAATAAAATACAGAACTTATGTACATATATAAAATTAATCACCATGGACAAAAACTGTCATTACATTGCATCACCCTTGACGGTCGCCAAGCACGCGTAGTGTATCGAACTGTCAAAATGATAACTAAGCTTTTGACTAAGTTATCAGAAAGTGACACTGAACTATCATCATTACAATCTTGACGTAGGCGAAGATCTTATTATTTTGTCTATGCTGGGCCCAATCATATTACGCTTTTTCACCAGCGTGGTGAAGGATGACGATGATGAAAAAAAGTGTCCTATGTGTTAATCCAGCGCCTCATATACCGCCATACCAAATGTCTTCAAAATTGCCCCCGCCGTTTGAGCGTGAAAGAGTAACAAAGATCCATACATCCATACATCCATGCTCACAAACTTTCGCGTTTATAATATTAGTAGGATTGTGCCCCATTGCTTCGGTTAAACTTTGTATATAATGTACATATTAGTCAACGAAACCTCGTTCGTATTCCTGTGACACATTTTTTACATGAACACAAAGCAATACACCAATTTGAAATTACGCCGTTAACTCGATCGTACAGGAAGGTTCAAGTCCTCAGAACTCGTAGCACAGTTTCAGTCCGTTGGATTCGAATCAAATGTGTATTTAATTGGACCTATCTTTGCAAGCTGGTTATTTATAGCATACCTTTGCCAGCACCCGAAGTGGCCGGGCAATCTATGCATGGGACGGGCATTTGTAAAGCCCCGCATTTTATTTCGCCACACATTAGTGATAACGTATTAGTTTATGTAATTAACAAACAATTTAACAGCTTTTTAATGCGCTTTCGTATGAACCTTTTATGTGGCCCAATAGAGTTTAACCTTTGTTACTCAATTTGATAATTTACTTATGCGCATCGTGGGACGAGAAGAGACTAGAGCTTGACACGTACAACTAGTTACACTTTAAATCAGTCTAAAGTGATACTAACGGCAGTATAATATGCATAGAAATCTTACTTCGGTTTGTTATTAAATTGTCCTTTTCGAAAAAGATGTTACTTTAATAAGGGGCTATGTTTTTTTACGCATAGTAATCCTTTATGGCACCGTGCTCCCCACGGGGCCGGTGGTATCCATAAAGGATTACTATGTGCCCCGTGGGGAGCACGGTGGCTATGTGGGAGTCTCTGCCAGAAGGGCAGCATGCCCACCAAATCTCTGCGGTGTTCCGTCACTACCGCTTTTGGCGGGAACGCGGGACATATTTCGCACATGACCGCGAACCCGCCGCGGTTGCCCCTTGCTGGACCCTTCTCTCTTGCAGCACTCCAGAACACTTGGCGTGCCGCAACTGCCTCGGGGGACCAAACCCGCAAATGGACGCCAGACTCCCCCGAGTCTGGGCGCCCTAAGTTCCCCCGCGATGGGTCAAGTGAGTAGCCCCACCGCCTGCTACTTCGGCCGCAGAGGATAGGGACAGCGGCGCTTCTCAATACCGACAGTCCTCTTCCCCTGCGACCCCACCGCGTCCGCCATGTATCGGTGGCGGCCCCGTCAAGGCCGCGGATGGCAGGGAGAGCGGCTCACCGTTATACCAGCACTCCTCTTCCGCCGCGGCCTCTAACTCTCAGCCACGGTGCCGCCCATACGACACCGCAGCCCACCTCAGTTGCAGTGGTGCCCATACACCACCGCAACCTACAGTGACCGCTCCCATGTAGACTTGGAGGGCAAAGTCCATAGGAGCGGTCCCACCTCGGGCCCGCCAGCTATCGGCTATCACTGGCAGGCCCATATATTCCTCTTAGCTTCACCGTAGTGACCTAAGCCACGGCTACTGAGCCCCCCCGCCACGGCAAGGCGGAAACCCTCGGGGGGGAAGGGGCTATGATTCTGACGATATTTTAAACAAGATAAATTTTAAGCAGGTAGGCAGTGTGTAAAAGCTCAAGCTGTGAGTGCCGTATTGAACAAAGACTCTGTAAAGTTCTTGATCCAAATAATTTATTAATATAATATATTAATATTACTCGTATAATAATTTATTTTCCAAACCGTATCACATACGAACCATCACTTAAGAAATACAGGTGTACAATACCTAGAAGTGTATACAATGTTCGAAAAATCATCGTATAACCATTATTTTATATAATAAGTATATACAAGTCAATATTACAAAAACGAATAGCATAAGGCTGGACCATCCAAGTATCTTTATGAATTAGTGAAATTTTAAGAAGATTGCATAGCTAGTACTTTCCATGCTAAAAGACAAAAATTCCATTCTACCTCTTAACATTGTCCGATTTCAGTGTTTTTTTTCATGGAATCATGACATTGTTTACTATGCCCGTACGTTTTGATTTTTGCAGTATTTCAAACTACTATAAATTTCCTTTTTTAGAACTTAAAAAAAACTGAAAAAATCACAAAAAAAAAAACTGAGAAAAGAGTTTTCTCTTTTAGCATGGAAAGTACTAGCTATGCAATCCTCTTAAGTAAATCTTTGTAGTTTCAAAGTAAGTGATACTTATTCACTTATTACCTGTACGAAAAAGGTTGTCTTTATCCGATTAGACACTAACCAAACAACCTTTATTAGAAGTTATTTTTTCTCCCTGTTATTAGATATTATTACAAGTTTATCACACGTACATTCTTATACAAGTTAGTGATAGCTAATTATAAAAAAAGGATAAATTATTTTTGGAAAAAAACAATGCAGTTTTAAAACTAGAATGTAATTTATCATAAAGAAAAAAATCCGTACGTTAGTATAGATTTTTAAAAGAAAAGAATTTGTTATCCTTTTTTTAAGTACAAGAATTATCCTAATATGAGTAACGTGATGTAACGCGAGCGGTCATTCCCTTTTCATATGATGTTGAAACCCTGCTATGCCCTGCCCTGCTATGGAGCAGTACTTTTGTATAGGATATGGATTTAAAACATATCTATACAAATACGCACCTAGTACACGTTCTTAACTGCAAAGATTTTAATCTAAGTGTATAAAAACACTCTTAAAAATGTTAATACACACAGTAATAGTACAAAAGTACATTATGCACCGAGGGAGTAAAGCAGTGTCTTACGTCGTGGGTGGTATATTGAACCCTGAGTGTAACGTAGACTCTTGGGTTAGTCCCTGAGCGCAACGAGGGGATTAATATTTAATTAAATTATTAGAATTAATTATTATTATTTTAGTTATGTAGAGTCCTGAGTGAAGCGTTGGGCTTAAAACCGCCTAAGACGAAGAAAGGATTTATCCTCGAGGTGCACACTCTTCTTTTCATACCTACTGCAAGACAATAATAATTAAGAGTTTTAAAATAGCAATTATTTAGTTAAAAGAAAATACATTAATAGTTAATATTCAAAATATATAAATATATAATATATAAAGTTATATTTATAGCCCGGCAATCTCGTGCGATTATTTATTAGGAAAACTAAAATTGTGATAGATTGTTTTATTATAAATCAATTTCCATATTACTTTCATGTTCACTCTCTGTTTGATCTTCTTCGTCACTTTCGTCGTTATCATCGTCGTTTTCATTCAGTTGAATTATAAATCTAAAAAGATAAAAATGTACTATAGAAATAACAAACAACTTCACATACAATGAATGATGAACTATAGCTTGAGCACTCTGCCCAGTGAAAGCAATAATAATCTATTATGTTAATAAACAATAACGTACCTGTCCATTTCATCGTCACATACTTTATCTGAATTATAATATTCGTCCTCGTTTTTTATGACGTGATTACCACAATCGTGCCACTGTTCAACCGAATAATTAGAAAAAAGCAATTCTAAAGCTTTTAACTTTTTATCTTAGTTCGAATCAATGGAAGTCCTTGCGAGCTCACCTTTTACGAACCCCCACACGAGTTCAATTGGATTTAAATCCGGATGGTATGGGGGTAAGCGAAGCACGATATGTCCATTTTCATTTATTATTTCATCAATTTTGTACTGTTTCTCCGCATTTTGCTATTATTATTTTCATTAGATCACATTTACGCAATTATCATAATGAACACCTCGCCGTTCTAACCACTGCTGCATTTCGCTTTTCAGGGTACTCATTGTAGGTTTTTTAACGATCTGAGTGCTATGGTAAGCGTCGTTGTCCATTACAATAACAAAATTCGCAAAAAGTAATGTTTGGTAACAGTCCACTTTCGAAAATTTGTGGCATTCATGGCTCTATGATAATCACCGGTCTTGGAATACGATTTGAACATCAATAAAGCATTAGGTACAAAGCCATTGTGACTTCCTTTACCGATGTTTTGCATAGCGTTCTGTATCAGACTGCCAGCATTTTTGTGTCACGTAATTTTATTCATGTAGATTTCATCTAAGAAAATTATTGACTTACCCTCTCGGTGGTATTTTTAATGTCTCTGATAGTTTCCTCTTTGACTGGCATGTTAAATGTTTGAAACCAAGCCTACGTATTGTCCGTCTCAATTATTCACGTGAGCATTGAAGTCTTGTTTCAATTGCGCATTTAACTTTTTCAACGACGGGATACATTTTTGACAGTATACCATTGTATAATTTTTTTTCGTATATTTATTTATCCTTCAGTAAAATTGACAATTTCGATCGTTTTTTTAGGATAACGGTTTTTCCGTGGTGATTTGAAAGTGGTTCACCGTGCTGCCTTGTGTTTTCGTGATTCTAGCTTCTTGTATATTTATTTTAACGCTGGTTTAAGACAAACCTGTGGCTTTAGCAATAGTTTTTGCTAAATTAATGTCGTTTGCGTATTCGGCCGATGTTCGGTAATTATTTCGCCTTTCAAAAAATTGGTACACTATATGTACAACTTCCTTAAGTTGTCTTGAGATTGCCTTACTCATCCTGAGATCTTAATCTCGAGTGCGTCGAACTCTTAGTAGTACGGAATATCAAGCACGTGTTGCCGCTTCCACTGCGCGGCCGAGATCATAGATTAATCAGACTATATGCCGAGACTGCCTATAGAGAAAATTGTATATACGGAAGACTGCCGTATTTGACGCGCAGATGCACGCGTTTCCCTTCCCTGCTACACCACCCGCTACCCGCTGACATCTTGTCATCTGTCACCCCGCGGGACGGTCGCGCACGAGATTGCCGGGCTATAGTACATAGTCTGATTAATCTATGTATAGTACTCACGAAATGTAGACCACGATTAAGTAGCTTTTGGAGCACCCGATATTTTGGTACAGTTACATGTACCACGTTGAAAACAAAAATATTTTATAAAAGTTAAATAACACCAAACACCTGATTGCGGTACGTAACTTCAACTATGACCTTGAATGCGCAAAGAGGGGCCGTTCGTAACCAATAGAAACGCGGCGCACAACAATCACACTCCTTAGGTGCGTCCGTTTAGCAATAAGGGCATTGTTGGCTTGCGTTGCTATTGTTGGCTCTTATGTTAAAGCGTTCGTAAAGCTCAATTTTGGTGACAAAAATAACTGTTTTTTCAAACGCTGAACAAAAAAAGCCATAAACGACATTTTAACCCATATATACCCAATTCGAACGCACTTGTGAGCGTTTTTATCGCTCTTTTCGCCAACTTAGGGCTATTCGAACGCACTACTTATAGTACAATCGCGCCTTTTTTAATTTTTTACTGCATGTTGTCTCCGTACTAAGAGTTTTCCTACAACTAACGTTCCAAACCCAAATCACTTTAATCCAAGGGAGTTTCATACAAACTTATATCCCCGAGGATGTAATGCCTTGCTTTACGTTGATATTGCGTGATATGTAATTAGACATTTTCGAGCAGATGGTATGAAAACAATATTACACAATATTGATTAATTACTAAGTTCTAAAACGAATCGGAGTTAGTTTCACAGAATCAAATCTGTATGTGACATAAATAGGCAGGCGAAATATTATTCTCATTAAATTAAGGTGCGAATAAATATTTCACAATTTCCGTAAATGGAGGGCGGCGGGCGTCAAATAGCCTTTTGTTATCTACGCGTCATTTTTCAAGGTTTTCAGATCCGCGGACAAAACGAGCCGCATATTTCATAAGAAGGTAAAGTTCTTAATTCACAGGATTGGGCGTTTTGTATTAAGTTTACTTTTGGGCAGTTCCGCAGTACCGCAAAATAGGCTTCTTGGTGTGGTTATAATAATAATAATATTTAGTAAATGTCTGGTTCGATTATCTACTTAATTACTTAGTACCAGGTGGGTGGGCTCTTTTTCCGCTGCTGCGCGTCCTATTTTGCGTAATATCTGGTGGGGCTCATCAGTACAGCCTTCCGATGTCGCCCAGGAAGGTCAGCATGTTATTGATGACGTAAAATAAAATGGTTATAGCTATCGAACAAAAGGGGACCACGCAGAAACATTTTTAGTTTATATTTGGTATAACTAAGTATTGATCTGATTGTAAAGAGAAAATTACACATCCTAGGGTGGGATTCAAACCCGCGCCTCCCGACAACTCATGTTAGACTCCACGACCGCTAAGCCAACGAGGCGATTCGTCCGACCATTGACTTCAATTACTTAGTTGATTTTAACCACCACAAAGCGATATCTATAGCTTCACAAGCTTTATCCAACCGAAAGATTGCAACCCTACATAATTGTTATTACTAATGTGTACTAGGTACTATTTATATATATTTAGTACTTCTTGTATGTTTTTATGAAGTCGACAAGACGAGCCAGTCGTGCGCCTGGTGGTAAGCACACACAGCTGTAGATTAGCGTGGCACTGCATTGCGCTCGTCACCCAGAGACATTGGATTTGGGTCTCTTTCGCCCAGGTAGTTGATTTGCTACAGTGCCCTTCACATCCTAAAACAGTAATGCTTTCTCAATCTAAACTCTTGACTACTGCCTTAATGTTGCCTTATAAGCGGTTATGCTGTAAAATAATAATGATGTAGGCCACATCCATATAAGGCCGTCAGATTCCACATTCAGATCTATCAGCCTTTTTTTGGTTATTCCCATGGTCGGCAGAGCTCGTACCATGGAAACCTGATGAAATATTGCAATTAATATTATTCTGAAGCATAGTATTCCATGCGCACGTAGGTGCAGATGTATCATACAATATGGGATTAAAATGAAAAAATTTAGTGATATAATATAAATAAATATATGTTTCTCTTTTGTTGCAGCCACGCGAAGATGCTAGTGTTGAGCTGCCTTATATTTGCTGCTGTGGTGCAAAGTCAGCCACTAGTAAAATGCCCCGAACAGTGTGTGTGTCAACGGAACGTTTTACGTAAGGACGAGTTGTCACTCCAGGTTGAATGTTTACAAGGCGGAATGCACGTTATTCCTGTTGCCGAACTTGATGAAAACATTGATCATTTGATAATAGTTCCGGCTCCAAATAACCCGAACGTTCTGACGCTTGGGCCTTTATTCAACCAGGATTTGATATTTCCAAAGCTCAAAGTATTAACAGTTGTCAATTCGAACGTACAAATCGGCCTGTTCGCATTCCGGGCACTACGAAATCTTCGAACCTTAAACCTAACAGGCAACAATCTTACCAGCATTGAAATGGAAAATTTTCAAGGATTGGATTATCTCATCTCTCTTCACCTCGACCACAATAGCATTGAACAGATGCCTAGCACAACATTTCAACACTGCCATTCTTTAAAAGAGCTTTCTCTGTCACATAACAAAATTTCAAGACTTTTTCCTCGACTGTTCCAAATGCAACGGAAACTGATTATACTGGACATAAGTTATAATCCATTAAATTACCTGAGCCCTGATTCATTTAAGGATATACAACAACTGAAGATCTTCAAATGCAGGAATTGTTCTTTAAGCCGAAGCAACGCACACATTTTCAAACTGACTCCTTTGATCGAATTGCTAGATTTAGGAAGAAATGAATTCAAGTTCTTAGCCGAAAATGAATTTAATAGTCTAAAAAAGCTGAAGCGGTTACTATTAGATAGAAATCAGCTGTCAGTCATTGTGGATTATGTGTTCGGGCAGAACAAGCAAATGATCTATCTGGAAATCGCGTATAATCAACTTGTGCTATTGGCACCTGATGCGTTTATAAATCTCACAAGATTGCAGATCCTAGACATTAGTAACAACAAATTAAACAATATTAGTGAGCAAACTTTCGCCCCCTTCGTAAGTAGTTTAACATTTCTCGATATAAGTGCTAATAATTTGTCGTTGAAAGAAATTGCAGTTCTAATGCAGACATTGCCAAAAATCGAACGCCTAGGAATAGCGAATCTTTCTTTAAAAGATATCCCGGCAAAGTTTTTTTTCAACAACTTCCGTCTGAAATCACTTGACATTTCTTCAAATCAACTTACTATGTTACCGTACAGACTTTTGAAAAAGATGAAGAAGTTGCAGTATTTGGACTTATCCAAAAATAAAATTGAAACGCTAAATGAAAAAGAACTTCATAGACTGGAGACTATACCAGATATTAAATTATCGGGAAATCCGTGGAATTGCGATCAGTGCTCAATAAAAGCTATGAGCACGTATATGACATCGACAGTGTTGAACGGTTCGCTGCGACACTTAAAGTGCTACTCACCGCTCCATATGCGAGGCGTGCGTCTCGAGAATCTAACATTTAAAGGGAACGAGCATTGCAATTTAAGTCATCAAGCGTACAGAACCGTCATTGCAGGCTTAGTGTTAGTAGTGGTGGCGTTGTTGGCGTTGACGATTGCTCTGTGTCAGAAGAATCGCCAAACTACGGATAATACCAATGAGCAACAGCGTCGTGAACGTTACCAAAATGAACGCGAAGACATCCTTGACAATGTAGACGTAGAGCACGGCAATATTGCAACCATCCATTCGCCCTACCAGCACGTTTGGAACAGCATATAGCGCCAGGGTATCTCGCACGATTCAGCTTCCTCGGCTCTTGGATTAGCCATAGGCGAAGATGACGACTCTAGACACACTCAATCTCCTCTACGCTCTAGGACACTCGACGTTAGTACGTTCCTATTACCTAAAATTGTTATATCGAAGGACAACGGATTTGACGACTTGCCTACCCAACCCTTGCCTCCACCTTTGGAGTATCTGAATCATGATGCGATTATACGATGCGAAGATTACTACGGGGATGACCTCGTTTAAGTCAAAAGACACTGTAACCTTTGTGATATTTCTTATACTTAAGTGACATCTTAGTGAGTGGCGTATAATATTATACAGCTACCTGTATTTCATAAGTGCTAATGTATGGTTCTATGTTATCTGATCTAGCTTAACCAAGGCGTAAAAATAAAATGATAAAATGTATTCGTTCGTCATCGATAGGATTATTTCCGGGTCAATCCAGGTGTTGTGTACGGAGAGCCTATGTATGTCAACCTGTTTAACTTATCGATGATTGTATATGGTAGCTACCAAAAATGTAAAGCTGCTCTAACATGGCAAAGCTCTCACACACGCGCGTTTCTAGTTTTCAGTTAAACATGAAAGTAAACACCTCTATAAAAGTTTTGAATAAGTGGCATATAGCATTAAATTCCGTTAAGTAATTACTATTTCTATATTTTATTTATTTATTGCTTACATATCTTTCTATGGCTTATTCTCGTTCTTAGATTTCATAAAAAGCAAAATAGATGCATATATTAAAATTAAAGCTATACTTACCTCCCGTAAAGATTTTGCTTTCGACCTTTTGAATTCAGTATATCGTACAAACAAAAGCTTAATAAAGGACATGAAAATGATACACCATCTGTACCATCACCTAGGGCCACACTGCGTCCTTAGGGTTGCAGCTAGGAGCGTTGTTGTTACAACTTTTGTTTTAACTTGTGGGTTACACTTTATTGGTAACTTTCATCTCTAGTCTGTTAGCCTCTACTCTATTCTCCAGAACCATCTAACTCTCTAAATGTGTGTTAGTTGGGCCTTGAACCTCGTGAGGGCAGTCATCAATACCACGTTGGTAATAGAAACAAAGTAATCTATATTTAATACACTAAATATTTAGTTTTATTTGTATACCAGCAACCTCTTCATATTAAGTATGTGTATTGAGCAAGTACAGGTAGAGAAAACTTGTTATTTTTTAGGATTCCGGGAATCAAGGGAAAATAATATGTGATAGTGTGTAGTAATCAAAACGTTTGGTACTTACGTCTACCAAAGGGATTGTAACTTACTCATGGGATGATAAATTAACAACTGTGATGGCTAGTTTTATTTTAGATTTAATAATTATATTGACAATTATGTATTGTGTTGTGAAATCATTAAATTTTTAGTTCACAACTAAATGCACGATAATTATTTGTCGGTATTAGTTAAATATGACATAAAAATATTTTAACATACTAATTTTATACAACACACACAATAGAAATTTCATTGATATAATATAACGACTTTTGAAGGGTTAATCAATTGTACAATTTATTATATTTAGTTTATTTATAATATTTAATCAATTTTGTTTAAATGAATAAAACAAACAAAAATATATTTACATATTGCCACAGACCTAGCATACGTTGTGAGAATTGTAAATGATTCGACACTCTTTAACATCTGTAGAATATCGGCTCCTTACTGAATTATGTATAGATTATATTTTATACCTTAACAGATTACTCAAATGCAACTACTAAATAATAAAAATATTACAATTAATACATGATCGTTACTAAACCTAGATAGACTGTCTGTCAGGGCATTGACCTGTACCATATAAGTATAAAAAATTTTAAAATTAAAAGGCAATAAAAAAGCTCTTTCAGTAAGGTACCTACGCCCGAATTTTTCAATGTTCCGAGATATTTATCCAAGTTCTATTAAAATCTTATTCAGCCTATCACGATTTCGTTTAGTTGTTCTCAAGTTACGGGCTTTTAACTTTTATTATAATAAAACAATTATGTAGATATTACTGTATAATTTAGAATTAAATATTATAGAATGATGAAAGTGTTTGGAAACGTTTAGAAAGTTTGTAATTTTTATATAAGGGATAGCTGGCTTGGCTAATCTGATTGTTTATTGACATTGCATCTCGTAGATGTATAACACGCAGAGAGAAGGCATGATTGAAGTGAAACAGTACTGAAAATTTCTCGGTGAAGGGTAAACTAAGTAAGTATTTATGTAGTTGGCGTAATTAATATTCGATTGTGATGTCCAGCTTCCGTTATATAATCATATTAAAGATAAGTCGTTAGGTAAAGTCACGAATGTATTGAATATGTACTGTTTTCATATCCCTAATGGCCCTTCAAGTTTATTGTGCATGCCAAATATTGTCTAGATGGATGGGATTGGGTTTGAGGAATTACAGCTATGTATACCGTATTGTTGAATGCTCCTATTCAGAATATTGTACTTTGGCTTGCCTTAATTGGCCGTCCAGGGTGTAGGTGGTTGCAACAATTGGTTGAAATAATAGCAACAACAATTTTCATGGACGTTAAATGAAGGCATTAAACGTCTGTGTTTGCGTTTGTAAGATATGAAAATATAATTTCATGGTTTCCTTGACACGGTGGCTGCCGAATTTCACTAATAAGGTATAGGACTATAGTTAGAATCCCATTGTTATCTGTATACGTTAATATACGATGTTAAACTAGTTCATGTAATGTTACCTTTTTAATTATTTGTGTATTAACATAAAATATCTGGATGTGTAATAAAAATAATAAATTGGAGCTGTCCATTAAAAACACAAAAAAATATTGATGTCTAATGATATACATTATATCTTTAATAAATCCTTGTAGGGTATTTATCTCAATAGTAATCTTTGTCATAGAAATTAGTGTCAATAGTAACCTGAAAATTTTATACTGTGTGCACCAATTACCCTCCGATAATATGACACTATTCTGCTTAAAGAGATTTTACTAAGGTTCCTTATTATTGTTATGTCGATTAACAGGTATTTACTTTACATTATTAAAACGCGTAAACAACGTATTTAGTTGTTACTGGGCTGCTTATTTTTATTTTGGTTTTTCATCACTTTTTGAGAGAGCCCGTATTAAAGGAAAGTGTTCATTTGAGTACTTTACATTTACAATATAATATAAACTAAATATTATTTGAGTAGTCACTGTTGAATTATCTCAGTATCAGTTCAATCTCAGTATGAATTTTAAATATAAACCACGGGGAGCATATCAATCTAATAAAACAAACAAGTAAATAAACAAACTGTTTATTAATAAAAAGAAAACAATAACTTTACAAATATTCTACATGTGGATTTTATTAAACAGTACGTTTTACAAACAAATTTAAGCCACATTTAATAAACTATGTCACATGGTGCCAAAATCATCACAGGTGGTTATACGTAGGTACATATCTGCTTATTTATTCGTGGTAAATCTTGCAAGTAATTGCATATCAATTTATACGTATATTAGTATCAATTTATACGTGTATTAGTATGTATAGTTGTATATTTTTATTATTATATAAAAGAAGAATTATTTTATAAAATATATACATACGTAGTTAGTCTATTATTGTTGGGTAGCCCGGCCAGCGCGCATAGTTATAGGAGGATGGACGTAAATAATGAAAATACTCTATCATTTTAGTACTTTTTGGCATAGCTACGCACGATGCTCGGGTATGCCCACACGATATTTTTAATAAATTTAAGTATTTCTTATTATCAAATTAACTTGCATAAATTGAATCTAAAACAACGTCATTGTTGAATAAATGAATTCACAATGAAAGGATGGATAGAATGGATCTTCCCAAAATGTATAATGAATCTGGAAAATATTTTTTTTCACGTGTTTATATAAAAAGTATTAGTTAAATGTACTAAGTAAGTAAATGAATATGTGAAGGCTCTCAGGTTCCAGTAAAAAAAATGATAAAATGAATTTTCTGAACTAACATTAGTTCTAACCTTTAGAAACGTATTAATATTATTATTGTACATGTTATACAACCGTACCATCGAAAGGTAAGGTACTGACTGATTACTATTTTAAAATGTTAAAAGGGTCAAAGTTGACCCCAGAATCATAGAATATCGAATTTAATAATAATTATATGTAACAAAATTATTTTTTACTTATACTTTACAAAAAATTTTAACTACAAAACTGTTACACCTCTTAATTTGTGGTCGCCCAGTAAAAGTAACTACTCAAACATTTTGAAATTCAAGTTATCGGTCAGTTCATTATAATTATTATTACAACTTTGTAAATTACTTTAAAATATACATATAATATTTGAAGACACGAACTAGCGATACAGCCCTACGCTGTTAATACCCTGAATCTTTGTGCAACAAACTTTAAAACTAGAATAGTTTCAATGTGTAGTTTTGAATGTTAGAAGTTACCTACGGAATATATACTCCAGTACAGTAGTAAAAGCACATAGCATACCTGTCACAACTCAAATGTTTGATGTAAAAAAAAGCCAATGACGCTTATAGGTTTATCTATTTTACGGGTAATTTGTTTTATTGTAAATACATTATTATCACTTAAGTAAACATGTAATTATATATTTAAAAATCTATTATTAATTGACTAATGTATCATAATTATATAACTAATTTTGTCAGACAATGTATATTGTATGCAATTTTAAAACTTTTAACTTTATTGTAACTATTTAGAATTTATGTTTTTATGGTTATTAAATTTTCGTCATTGGCATTATTGGTTTTATTTATAAAAAAGTGCGCCCCACCATTTAACCCGCGTGGTGATGGATTATAATGATGATGGTGATGAACACTATCCTATGCTTTGCCCCCGGGGTATAATCCTTACGATTTGTTCCTCGGCTTACGCGTGCAAGCGGAACAAACAATCAAACTCATTTAGGCATATCTATAATATTACTACCTGTGCCCTACGGTTTCACCTGCGTGCGTGGTGATGGATTATGACGCTGATGTTAAGAAAGTATCCTTTATGTTATTCCTCAGCTATCTACATACCAAATTTCATTAAAATCCAGTCAGCAGTTTTGCATGAAAGAGTAACTAACATACATACATACAAATTTTCGCGTTTATAATATTAGTAAGATTACTAGTTGCGCCCTGCCGTTTCACACGTCTGGTGATGGATGATGATGATGAAAATTAACCTATGCTTATTCTTTCCCGGGATATAGCCTATCTCATGCCAAATTTCATCGAGATCCGTGAAGCTGAAAACGAACTTACAAACAAATAAACAAACCAACTTCCTTTCGCACTTATAGCATTAAAGGATAGGATAGGAGATATGATAGGATAGAGTAATATATATTAATGGATCATGCATTTTCATTCCCTGACCGTTGAACCTATTTTTGATATAATTTAATCTATTTTCATATCATCCGGCAAGCACAGCGTAGGTCGTCCACCGACAAAGCGGACCGATGACCTGATAAAGGTGGCAAGACGACGTTGGATGCAGGCCGCTTCCAACCGGTCATTATGAAAACTTCTGGGGGGATATATAGATTAAATTAACTCTTTATTGTAACACCACATTATACATATGTCATTACACAATTATTGTATACACAAAAATATCTTATTACAATTAAATGCTTAAAACGAATAGTGTCACAATGGGCGGTCTTATCGCTCAGAGCGATCTCTTCCAGACAACCATGCATGGAAAGAAATGGGCATAAGCTTATAGAGGTGGTGTATAAACAAAAAAATATTTACTTACCCAAGATGCAGAATGTAGCTTAAAATACATAATTACATTAAACACTATATTATATCTATATATACATATACCATAAACATACATAATAATATACCATACATATATTTAAAATACATACATAGGTACTATACAATAAAGATTTAAATGCAAAATAGGTTATAAATATAGAATTTAGTTAGTTATTGCGCTAGGTAAAACGCTTTGACACGTTGTTTGAAAGTGTCCAATGAAGGCGCACGTATAACTTCTTAAGGCAAAGCATTCCATAGGCGAACAGATTCAACACTAAAAAAGGGAACCAAAAAAAGTGGTGCGGTGTTCCAGGGTTCTTAACATTAAGTTCTCTGATGACAGTAGAGATATTGAACTTCAAACATCTAAATGTTCAATACTTTCCTGAAGATAGCGCGGGGATGAGGGATTGAACAGTAGGTATACTATAAAGTAGGGACAATATATGAGCATTCCGGCGACTGCGAATGGAAAGCCACTTGAGTTTAGTGCGAAATTCAGAGACATGGACATATTTGCGCAGACCAAATATAAACCGTATGCAAAATTTTGAAGACGCTCAGATTTCAGATATTTCAGATATTTTATTGCTTCCATATACAATGTAAAGGTGTTAAAAATAATGTACATGAAGTCTTATATGGAGGGTCCATATAAGACTTCATGTACATTTTTTTTACGCACCGCAAAGTTAGAAGAGAGGAAGACGCAATTATGGTTACATAAATATAAATTAATTTGTAACATATTGGTAGAAATAATTTAAGTTTATTCAGCTCAAGTTTATTCAGCTGGTCCTCTCTAAGGTCAAGATAGCAGACGTCAGGGTAATCGAGAATAGGGAGTAAAAGAGAGGACCAACTGTGGCACGAATTTGCGATCCAAGCTTTTCTGTTACAAGGTTCCTCAGGAGAATCTCCTGAGTTCAGTGCGTGCGACTGGTGTTCGGTTGGGTGGGAGATCGTTCTCCGCAGTAGCGTTGAGACGCCCCCCACACTTCCCTCACCCATCCCCGCTAACTCGGAGGTTTTCACGAACTCGTTGTTTGTCAGTGTACGATTGCATAGTGGTTGTAGGTCCGCTCCGGCGTGATCTCCCACGTGCCCCTTTCATCGAGCACCAACGAACTTCGCTCCCGAAATTGAAGTGTTGCAGCACATAGTACAACCCACGCTTCAACCTAAAGGAGTGATACTGGCTAGGGGTTTATTGTAAACCTCAGTTCAGTATCAAAATCGCCTGTATATCTCATAAAATACACCTCCCTGAGGCACTCGCTAGTTGCGCAAGCATTACGAGTGTACTCAAAGGGTATAGTACTTATACAATTCTTGTTTCGACACACATTACACATATCGCTGTCCTAGATGGCAGACGATGACAGTCTGCCTCCGCCTAGGAGGGCCGGACCTTATGACCACCTTGCGGGCGACCTGTCTGAAGTACCAGTAGGGGCCATGGTATTCCAGAGAAAGGGCTCAAAGCAAGTAATATGCATAGCCGAAAAAGATTTTGATTTTTTCGAGGCCGATAACATACGGGATGACGGCGTGTATAGCCTACCGCTAGAGATGGACCCCTCTTGCCGGGGCATACTCACAAACGCACCCCCGGAGTCAGACACAGCAGACCATGTCAGTGAGAGTGATAGAGAGTATGAGAGTGGGAAAGTGAGGAGGAAGAGAGAAAGGAGGGAGAAGAGGGAAAGACAGGCTCAGTTAGAGAAAGAGAAGGAAGAGAGAAAGAGAGAGAGGGATGACAGTAAACTGATAAACACCAGCCGTAAAAGCCAAAAGAAGGCATCCGACCAAGGACTCAAAGTCGTCACACCTGAGTGTGTGGTCGAATCTGAAACCGAACGGAGGCCTCTGGGCAGAGGCGCCTCAAAAAAGAGGCGCGACTCCTCTGATGAGGACTTGGGGGGTGACGAGAAGAGGTTGCGTCAGAAAACCTCTGCCACCCCACCCACCCCTGCATTATTAGCGCAGCCCTCAACAAGCCGCGCGCAACAACAATCGTATACAGCATTGTCGTCATCGGAGGGCGAGCCCTGCATTACGGCGGACTCCGTCGATGACAGCGATGCGGAGCCGAGCCTGCTCCGCCGAGCCAACACCAACTCGACCTCATACGCAGCGATCGAGTCGGTACAAATGGACGCAGCACAAATTCCATCACCACCGGCTGAAGCAGCGCGCTCATATGCAGCGACGCTAGCTTCGCCGGCAGCTTCAAGGCCTGTCTCCCCCGTGTTGAGCCAGGCCCCTGCAGCTACTACCACCGCGTTACCGAAGAGCTACCCACCGATCATTAATGAATCGCTGCCGGAATGGGTAAGCATCTTCGACAGATTAAAACGCAAACTAGGCCATCCGCTGAGCGTGAAGCCCATAGGCAAGGGCTTCCGCTTTACATGCAAGTCAGAGGACGAGTTTAGGGCGGTGCAGCGCGCCCTAACAGAAGCTGCAGCAATAGACAAGCGGGTCGCGTGGCATTGCTATGCGGTAGCCGCCGACCTGCCCACCAAGATCGCCATAAAGGGCCTCCCCTATGGTGTAGACCCGAACATCATCGTCGCGGAGCTCGAGGCAAAGGGCTTCGCGGCGAAATACGTAAAGGAGATTCTGCCGAGAAGGGGCAGCAAAGAAGGACCGACCTATTATGTCCTCCTAGATAGGTTGAGTAATGACAACAAACAAAAACTATATGAAATAAGTGAACTTTTGAACATACCGAACATCCGCCTCGAAGGGTGGGTACCGCGTGCCGGAACGGTCCCACAGTGCCACAGGTGTCAGATGTTCGGGCACGCGTCGGGAGGGTGTCATCGCTCCCCGAAATGTGTTAAGTGCGCGGGTGAACATTTCGCGGCCGAGTGTAACCGCGACCCCACACAACCACCAAAGTGCGCAAATTGTAAGGGCCGGCACGTTGCCTGCAGTCGCACGTGCCCGCACTACCTACGGGAGGCCAGGAGGAGGGGGCTAAAGGTCCAGGGACCTTACCCAAGGTAGCCCCCCAAGGCCCCGTCAATCAAAACCAGCGCGCGCAGGCGATGCGCGCGCCACAAACAGTACAGCAAAAGCCGATAGTGGTAGCGCCTCGTGCGGTAATCGAACCGGCACGCACTGAGAGCGCACCACTACGCCAACCGTTGCAACACCCAACACCTTCGCTAGCGCCCGCGGCCAATCTCCCTACGGGTAGAGACGAGCCGCTGCCGCAGCGAAGGCACCGAAAGCGAACGCGGCGCAGCCGCGGCAAAAAGCAGAAGAAAGAAGAAGAAGAACCAAGGGCGGCATCAACACCCAAACCGCCCACGACGGCGGCAACCAAATCAATAACAATAGGGCCGACAGAGGGCGGGCGCGGGCATCATACGCCTGCGTTCGTTCCACCTCAAGTCGAACGAAGACAGTCGGCCGACAATCACAATCAAAGACAAAAACAGCAGCAACAGCAAGACAGCAAGAGTCACCCCGCGCATCCGGCGGTGACCGCGTCAGTACCTGTGCCTAGGCGCGGGCAACAGAGGCAGCAGCAAATCGAAACAGAGGTCGGTCATGATGATCCGTGGGTGATCATCCTGGGGATCCTGACCGACCTACTGCTAACACTAGCGGCAGGCGCTGACCTGAAGGAGGCAGCCGGAAGAGGACTCGCGGCACTCGCTAGAGTCCAGTACGGCAGGAGATGAATCACAAAGTGATTGAGACGTAGGTGTAAATTGCCTACATAGGCGAAATACACCTACTGTCCAAGAGCGGGACGGAAGATGAAATAGCATGAGAGAAAAAATTACCTACAAGAGGTAAAATTCACAAACCGACTAACTAGGTACTAAACATAAGGAAAAGGGAAACAGAATAGACGATTTGACGTAAAGGCGCGCAGTACCCCGTGAGTGTGATGGCGAACAAGTGCCACCTCCGGGCGGACTAGCGCGTCACACAAAGTGTAAAACACAGCTTTTATGTGTATACATAATCTGCGTAGTGATGTCACGATTGACACACTACGCAGTCAAATGAGTAACCGGGTGGTAGTGGCCACCCGAGGTTCAGCAGGGGTAAGGAGCTTAGGCTCGACACCCCCTCCAGCCCCTAGGGGTTGCAGATAACGTCGATCGAGTAAAAGAGACTGTGCTAATGCAATCTTAGTGGTAGTCGGCAGGAAATTGCGCAACCTGCGTAGTGATCAGGCAGATGCAAAAAAATTTCGGCTAGTTACAGCTCGTTGCGGGTCCCAACGCAAGTTCTTATTGAGTGTGATACCTAGACTTTTTACAGTGTCACTAAATAGAATGGTGACTCCATCAAACACAATACGTGGAAGCAAATTCCACATCTACGTTACAAAGTTTTCTAGAGCTACCAATAATAATAGTCTGCGTTTTGATAGGATTTACTTTAAGGCCGTATGATTGGCTCCATTCAGATATACGATATAAATCTCTATTCGTAGCTTCAACTGCTTCAGCTAATTGGCTGAGAGGAGCTTGTCTGTAAAATTGAAGGTCGTCTGCATATAGGCGGTAGGAAGAAGTCGTTGGGCATCCCTACACACCACATTGCAGCGATTTCGGTGTTTAATGTATCGCATTTTATTGACATCATTTGGTCGACATTTGAATTTTAGTTTAGCTGCAGCCTTTTTATGCTGAAGTATTTTTATATTATCTTCAGTGAGCCAAGTGCTGGTACATGTTTGATTTTGATATGCCTAAGAGGAGCTTAGTTTATCGTATAATTGAACAATTATAGAATTAAATATAGTTAACTTGTCATCAATCGATGTAGCACATGTTACCGGCGACTAATCTATGTTACTGGCATCAATAAAAAAAGATTCTCGATTCATACCACTAAAATTGCGTTGCAGAATAATTGTAGGTCTGTGTTTTGAAGGACGAATTTAGTAGGATAAGTACACCAAATCGTGGTAAGAAATGGCATCGGCTGAGCACTGACCACGTTTAGCAACATGCTCTAAAGAACAAACTATAATAATGTTGAGAAGATCAGGTGTTGTATTAGGGAAATGATATGTAGCACTTAGGGAGAGAATATGCATGTTACTCGATTTGGTCAGCGTTTCTAAGGAAGATGAACGATGATCTTGTTTTAGAAGACAAGTATTCAAGTCACCCATGATTATGGAATGAGTTTAAGATGGAGTGAGATCTTCTAAAAATTTTTCAATGTAAGAGAAGTAATTATTTTTGGAAGAATAACTATAATAGACTCCGAGGAGTGTTTTTGAATGTGAGAGCAAGACTTCAATAAAAAAGTGTTCGCCGGCTTTAGATGCTGGTGGTTGCGCAGATGTACTAATAACAGTAAATGCAATGTGAGTACGGAGGTAAATAGCCACACCCCCACCAGCACTTCTTGTACAATCATTGCGAATGAGATTAAAACCGGGTATTGTAAAGGAAATCGATGGAAGCGATGGTTTAAGCCAGGCTTCGGAGACTAGTATAGCGTGAACGTTTTTGTTATCAAAAGACGCCAACATGTCAGGAAAACGAGCCGGAATGCGCTGCGCATTAATGTGAATAATGTTTAAGTTTTTAGGTACATCAGAGAAGTGGGTATTCAAAGTTTCAGAGAGAGACGGAATACTCAAAAAACTATCTTCGCTGCTACTTCTACTATCGTCATGAGATGACACGAACATATGTATCACTATCGTTAAACACGTTTAACATAATTACACAATCTACCTATGCAAAATACCTATAATAACACATATAAATTGTATCCAAAAATACTGTAATTATATGCTATATACTCTGTAAAGTGTAAATATATTATATACTCCGAATGAAAAAAGGTTTCAGCAGTGGACGTCCTACGGCTGATGATTATTTTCATATTTAAACTCATCTTAGAATTGGCCAGTGAAAGTGTTAAGTTTGAAACAAAAGAAAATACTGGATGGACAGGGAAAAACAAAAAGGGAACCCCTTAAAACTGAAACCCCGCCAAGCGAGGGTTTCAGTTTTAAGCTTCAGGAGTAGCTCAGTAGCTCTTCTGTGTAAATAGACATCAACACTGAGCTCAAGCTTAACGAGCCTACACGCAAATTGAATGTTGTCTGGAGACGGATAGGTCTAAACGGCTACGTCCATTTGTTTGTTTGTCCGAACACAGATGCAACACAGCCCTGGTGTGGAGTGTGCACAAAGTGGTGACCGTGCTATTTGTCGACAATTAGTTCACTGAGAACTTGGTGTACCGTGAGCCATACAAATATACGTACCATTCATGTGATACACGTTATAAACATACATATACATTAAAGTTATACAATGTGCCCGGTCACCGATTTCGGATACTTTAAGAGATTGAAATACAATTAATTTTATCGACAAATCATCAAAAAAAGACTGACCTTTTAAAAAATCCTGCCGAAGGTACGTGTGTAAATTTAACAATATCTACCCAAGCAGAATTCTTACATACACAAAAATGGTCTCATTATGTTAGTTATGAATGTTGGCATCCAATCTAATCCAAATGAATTTTTAAACTTTATCAGTAATACTCGTACATAAAAATGTCGGTACGGACACACACAATAATACGTCACAGTATCCAAGACCTAAGACCAAACATTACTGCGCTCATCATATATATATTTGTCCCAACCAGAAATCGAGTTGGTAGTACAGTATACAACTTTGAAGGTAGGGTCGCTCTAACTATCGCTGTAAGTTTGATGGCTCAGTTAGCTTAGTATCACCTAGCCATCAAACTTACAGTGACACCCAGACGTTAGAACTGTGGTTTTGCGGCACTGTACTTCGCTCATCACCCCGAGCCCTAGCCCTAATATTGATTTTTGAGTGTCTTTCTCCCAGTAATTTCACCTGCTACAGTGCCCTTCACGCCCTAATACATCCTTGTGCATTATTCCTCCGCGGCAGGATATCTGGCACGGCGGTGCCTCTTGCATAAGAGACCTACTCTCTCGTAAGTCGGTTTTCATCGTCTATTACGATTCGCGTCGGGAACGCAAAGGAGGGAACATTTAGCACAGCCCCCTCACGGATTAAAATTAAGTTGTTTTCGTAGATAATGCAAATAAATAACAATCAGTAACAGGTTTCTATCTAATTAAATATGTTGTATCGTTAGAATCTGGCTAACATTTTTTAATGTGCACTATTTCTTTTGTCAAGGATCCTATGCAGTTTTTTTATAATATGGAACATCTACTCAAGATCTTCAGATACCAAACTAGGCAGAGCCTGTACTGTGGTAACCTGAAGACTGATATACTTACTTTTACATACATACTATACATATACACACCCAGGACACGGTTAAACAGACATATTAATGCACACTAATGTTTGAACTATCCAGGAATCGAACCCGGGACCAGCCGCTCTTAAGGGTTGCTACTAACTGCGCCAACCGACCAGTTAGTATGTATGACATTATCCGATTGTCATTTATTTTATTATAATTAATGTTAAGCCATTATGACAATCATAACCATCACTATGAATTTCTTATGAAATGTATCTCTCTTTTATTTCTATTATTATCGTAGTACATTTCTATATAATTACTCACACATACGCCGAGTACTTAGGCACAGCTATAGTTGTATTTTAAATAAGAATTCGTGTATTTTCTGCCAGAGGGCATGAAGTCCTATAAACGTTTACACAAATTTTGCCCCGCTCTACATAAATATAATATACATATACAGAACATACAATTTTGTTGGATCCACTTTTCCACTTTGATTCCACTTTTACACAATATAAATAAATTCTCACGTTAAAGATCTCGGAGACGAACGCAAGATATCGCACAAAAAAAAATTAAAAAAAAATTACTTCCAGTCTATTATTTAAGATAGGTACTCAAATGTTTAAAGACCCGACACGTTATATAGATTAATGTAGAACAATATATGCTACAAATCCAATCAAATATTTTGAATAAATTCGTTTAAACCGAATATTTGAAGTAATATACTATATAATGACTTTAATTCAAAAAGCTCCGAATCAATTTCAATAAAATTAATATTATAGGACTTCCACTGAAGTACGACCTACCAAACAAAATAACATCATCAAAACCAATCATAAATACCGTATAAGCGTAAGAAACATACATAAAACTTATGGAATGCATCACCTGCTATTTTTGGAAATCTGTTTAAAAAATCTCAATAATCTATAAAACTAGTAAAGCAAACGTGCACTAGAATCCAGATCTGTTCAACTATGCTCTAAACTTTGTTTTGTATTTTTCGAACGCATTTTTATCCCGCATCAATATTTTACCAAACGCAAAATTATATCAGATTCTGGTGAAAATTAGCATTTGGACAGTTTAAAATGATGATTTCAATATTTATTGACAGGGATGACTTACGGGGGTAAATTAAGGGATTTTTTTTATTTCAAAATGTTAGCAACTAAGATACATAATAGTCCTGCTGGTCACGCTATAACTTGATAACGGATGGAACCATCTCGCTAATTCTGTTTTGTAGTGGTAACTATTGTCAGAAAAAGATTTTATAAAAGTTAAAATTGAGAACAACTAAACAAAAATCGTGTAGACTGAATAAGATTTTAATAGAACTTGGAAAAATATCTCGGAACATTGAAAAATTCGGGCGTAGGTACCTTACTGAAAGAGCTTTTTTCTGCTTTTTATTTTTAATTTTTGTTATACTTATATGGTACAGGTCAATGCCCTGACAGACAGTCTATCTAGGTTTAGTAACAATCATGTATTTATTAATGGTAATATTTTTATTATTTAGTAGTTGCATTTGAGTAATATGTTATGGTATAAAATATAATCTATACATAATTCAGTAAGGAGCCGATATTCTACAGATGTTAAAAGAGTGTCCAATCATTTACAATTCTCACAACGTATGCTAGGTCTGTGGCAATATGTAAATATGTTTTTGTTTGTTTTATTCATTTTAACAAAATTGATTAAATATTATAAATAAACTAAATATAATAAATTGTACAATTGATTAAATATTAATTTAATATAAAATATAGTAATAGATATATATATATATATATATATATATATATATATATATATATATATATATACGTACATACCTTCATATATATATATATGAAGGTATGTACGTCAATAAAATTAGTATGTTAAAATATTTTTATGTCATATTTAACTAATACCGACAAATAATTATCGTGCATTTAGTTCTGAACTAAAAATTTAATGATTTCATAATCACAATACATAATTGTCAATATAATTATTAAATCTAAAATAAAACTAGCCATCACAGTTGTTACTTTATCATCCCATGAGTAAGTTACAATCCCTTTGGTAGACGTAAGTACCAAACGTTTTGATTACTACACACTATCACATATTATTTTCCCTTGATTCCCGGAATCCTAAAAAATAACAAGTTTTCTCTACCTGTACTTGCTCAATACACATACTTAATATGAAGAGGTTGCTGGTATACAAATAAAACTAAATATTTAGTGTAATAAATATAGATTACTTTGTTTCTATTACCAACGTGGTATTGATGACTGCCCTCACGAGGTTCAAGGCCCAACTAACACACATTAAGAGAGTTAGATGGTTCTGGAGAATAGAGTAGAGGCTAATAGACTAGAGATGAAAGTTACCAATAAAGTGTAACCCACAAATTAAAACAAAAGTAGGAAGAGACATTGGGTCGAGCCGAGCGACCTAAAAACTATTAGATATTAGATTATGCCCGTGACTGCATTCGTAGTAGACGCAGCCTTCGGCCTCCCATATTTTCTTGGATTTACTTTTATAGACCCTTCATAACTTTTTTCTGACAATAATTAACACTACAAAAAAGAATTAGCGAGATTGTTCCATCCGTTATCAAGTTATAGCGTGACCAGCAGGACTGTTATGTATCTTAGTTTCTAAAATTTTGAAAAAACAAATCCCTTAATTTGCCCCCCTAAGTCATCCCTGTTAATAAATATTGAAATCATCATTTTAAACTGTCCAAATGCTAATTTTCACCACTGTATGTTCGAAAACACAAAACTTTCCATACAAACTTTCACCCCTCCATTTCACCTTCTTAAACCAACCCTATCCAAAAAAAAATTAGGCCAACATTTTTTTATTTTGTATGATCTATCCAAATACAAATTTTCACAACTATAAAATCAAAAACAAAGGAGTTTCATACAAACGGTTTCACCCCTTTTGACCCCCTTAGGGGTTGAATTTTATAAAATCCCGTCTTAGTGAGCACCTACGTCCTAAAAAGAACCCGCATGCAAAATTTGAAACTCCTAGCACTTGTAGTTTCTGAGAGTTCGTGATGAGGGAGTGAGTGAGTGAGTGACCTTTCGCTTTTATATATATAGATAGTTAATAGTTCAAAGGGTTGCCTGGTATAACTTATAAGTGCAATATCTGCTGAAATGTTAATGCTTGATGCTGTGTGTTAGCAGCTATTTTAGGAAGGCGCTGCGAATCATCAAACGAACCACTTATTTGTCTCATTACTTGATAACAGTGAAATTAAATAAAAATATACGTCGTATTCTATTTTTAGAAGGATACAAAAGCAATAACAATTAGCACATTCCTCTTCGTCTGTCTTGGTAGCGCGTTATTGGTGAAATAAATCAGGGAATTACCGAAAAAGGCCTTCCTTTTTTTGATTTCTTCTGAAGAACATTGTTATCTGATAAGGTTCTAATCCAAAGCTGTTTATTGTGTTTATCTGATTACATGTCTCAGTTAAGTCTATAAAAATAAAAAATGTGGTAATGGCTTATTTTTATTATTCATATTTAGATGCAAGAAAAATGTTTCTACGGCTTGAAGTTGTTACAAATTATATTATTAATTCGTCCCCTAAATAAGCGCCATGGAGGTGTCAAGTTTTGTTAAATTTATTTACATCACATTTCCTCTGGGAATAGTTGAGAACTATAATCAGATAAACGTAAAATTACGTATGGTTTTTTATATTTAAGAAGGATAAATTGATTAGTTTGTAACTGACACTAATTGAACCTGAAGTGTCATTCCTTTTATATTGTTTTACGTTTTTTATTATACTGGTAATTTACGGGATGGATCACCTGTCGCTGAGAATTTTGCCTGGTTTGCAATCCAGTGGTCATGACAATAGACTTATTATAGCTCTAACCTGTGTGTCACTGTAATACCGTGGGTCGAACACACGAGAACCCTAACTCACAATGTTAACAGTCCATTATTACAGTGATACTCAACAACAATCTAACAGCTTGCAGGTGGAGGTAGAATATTGAACACCGCTGTGGTAACAAGACGGACTCTAACATGGGTCTACTTAAGCTCGGTCAGGCAATAGTGCGATATTAGCATTTATTGTTTTGGTTGAATCACATTAAAGAGCAGAGGCCGTAGCCCAAATAATTTACGAATTATTCGTATCGTAAGCGTCAACGCGTCACTTTCGGCGTACAAACCATGCGTTATCTGTGTCACAGTTTCCCAAGATAAATGACAGTTTGTACTGTTTCACGTGAACGACACGTTACGTTACACTGACGCAGGTATTTGTGTTAGGCCCACTGGTCCTTTTGATAGTAAAGAGCAATTGAACAGCCGTGCGGTTCTCTAATGATTCGTCCATAGAGTAAATTATATAGATTCGTCGACGAGCTCACCAATGTCAAATACTTTATGAGATATCGCCCTTGTACACAAGGTTATCTTTCCAATATTTCTTGTCTCTCGTCATTTGTTTCACGGATGTTGTCAAAGATGCAACGATGTTTGCTCTTAGAGAATCGCACGGCAGTGCACTGCCGTGAACAGAAACAAATGACGAGATGACAAGAAATGTTGGATAAAAAAACAACCTTGTGTACAAGGGCGATATCTCATAAACTACGAATAATAATAAAATTATTTCTTCGTAGCTCATAAAGTATTTGACATCGGTGAGCTCGTCGACGAATCATTAAAAAATCGCACGGCAGTTTTAAGATCTGCAACCGTCAGTATGTCAGAGACGTGAGCATTCAAAATAAGATTAGCTCCAGTCTTCGTACCTATGCGCTCATCGTCAACAGTGAGGCGTCACTCTACTCGTTAACTGGTCGTTATGCTAATAGCCCCGTGATGGTGGTGCCTATCTCAGGGGAAAATAATATCCGTACAATCTCGCTTTACATGAAAACCTAATTATCTCATCACCTGAACGTTCTCAGTTTATATTGTATTACGGCAAAGCTGACGGTTGTTTTAATTCGAAATAATGCTCTTATTTGAATCAGCATGTATTTATAGTGCGGTAAAAATGTAAAAATTATAAAGAAAACATAACTGATTTATACCTACAAGTAGGAAATATTAATAATTATTCGACATATTGTAAAAACCTATTCATAATATTATTACAAAACACAAACACCGTTGTTACCATCAGCGTGCGGAAGGGTTCATAGAACACTGGCCGCATTGCCTTTCTGAATTAGCAGGCTCAACTTTTCGGAAAAGCACCTACACACCTGCTCTTAGATTCCTCGAGGCAAGGACCTCTTTTAGATATTTCATTGTAAAACCTTTTGGAGTCAGACAAACAGACTTAGAATTTTGACAGCCAGCGCATAAAGTTCGCAGTGAGCACTAAGCTGTGAATATTTACGTCTTATTGAAGTTTGCGCCTGATTGGACGCGGCCCCGACCTGCAAGAAGAGCCACTGACTCTGACGTGAGATGGTGCCAGAGTGTCGACACAAGTAGCGTCCCAGACCAGGAACCGTCCTAGATACCAAGGCTAGCTGGCACAATGTGGCCTCTTACATTCATACCTTAACATTTCACTCGGGTCCAGTGTCGAAAGCACGGATACTGTCGAGACTGCCCGCCTGACTATGTCATTCATCGCGCAATGTCGATAAATCCGATCGGAACTCTTTACACACGATAGTCCATGCAGAATTGGTCTACGGCTCGTCTGCACTGGCAATGATGCTCTCACAATTTAGTACCCAGGCGCAGACCTACTGACATGTACCTTACCTGTGTCTGAGTGTGTATATGTATAAAAGTATGTATATTAGTCATCAAGCTATAATATTCCATAGTACAGGCTTTGCATAGTTTACATACTATACCTATACAAACAATAGCAACTTGCTCTCAAGGATATCTGCCACCAGACACCAGAAAAGCCATTCCACTATGCATAGTGACTTGACGGGCTGGATGGCGCAGTTGCTGGCAACCCTTCCTTCTCAGCTGAGTTCGATCCCCGGACAGGTCAACCATTTGCATGCATTATTATGGATTTTTATGTTAAATTAATTAAGGGCTATATCGTTAATAAGTTTGCATTAGCATTCAGAGCAGACTGGTTTTCGCAGACGCACCCGTTCACGAGTTGACGTATGTGGCAGCCATCGCGTTTCTCAACGATATTTGAGTGAAGATAGCGACCCGCCACACGACGCTACCGCCTGCCAACACCTTTTCATGGGGCCGTAAAAACCATGCAAGTTCCGTGCAGTTCTTAAACCTGACATAAACAGTTTTGAATGAAATCATACCATAACGCTCATTTAGGTAAACTGTTTGAATATTGTTTTCTCAAAGGTGAACGGATAATATTGTCTCTGGCATTCTAACAATTTACTATAAACAACATTGCAGACGCCTAGACGTTTGTAAGCTGGTAAACTGAGTGGATTTAGAGCAACATGTTAACGAGAGTTCATACAAAAAAAACAGGTGAACGGTTTTTCTGCGGTTCTTGAATAGTAGGCCTGGGCAGGCCTGCTTTAAAGTTGTCATGGTACGAATAAACCGGGCAGTGGTCGAGAAGTCCTGCTTTAAGAGCTCATAGTAAGGCCCCTGAGCGTGTTAGCTCTGTATGTTCGTACTCACTCTTTGTCAAATACAGTTTGACTTAAATAATTACTCTGCCTAGTTTAGGATCTTTAAGACCTTGTGTGGATGTTGTCCTTTAAAAAAAGTGAAATAGATCAGAATAAAGTTAAGTATATTAATATACTCATGTTATTCTTGCTTATATAACTTTGATCCTCCTAATTATATCTAATGAGGGAGAGTATAGTAGAATGTTATGTTTTCACTTACATCTTTTTTATTTTATTTTATTTATTTGAACCCCAGCATAATGTACACTGTTCCTTACAATAGGTTCTATGCTAACTTAATACATAAATAAATAAATAAATACAATATATGCCATTACAATTCAAGGGGAAGACAACATGCAAAAATTTGCGAGCAAACAGGGGATTTAGTGCTACTATTATAATTATAAAATATTGTAAAAAGTGGTAGGAATATAGATATAAAATTTTAATACCTAACACATAATGTTATACGATATATAATCAGAGAGATTTTATTGTCGATTTAAACCCGCAAAGGCTTTCATTAAAAAGATCGACTGAATAGTTTTTCGAAAAGTCTGTGTACTGTTTTATCATTCTATTGAGTGGCGCATTTTGGCCAAGATTTGATTTAGTTCTAGTAACAACGAGCAAGTTAAAATTTGATGCTCTCTTTGATCTCTTGGTGCAGAGAAATCTAGACAGGAGAGCAAATCAGGGCAGTCTTATAAACCATTTGCAAGTTTAAAAAGAAACGATAGGTCCAGCATATGTCTTCGATCCGAAAGGGAACTCATTTTAAAGTACTTCAACCTTTCTTTGTAGTTCGAGATACATTTGGCTAAATTACAAAAATATGCTAGATGCCACAGAAATCGTTTCTGAACTCTTTCAAGTCGTTCAATACAAATTTTGTAAAATGGATTCCAGGTCACAGTATTAGTAGCTGCAGTATTCTAAACTACTACGAACTAAGGAAATATATTATAGTAATTTTTTTGTCCTAGGATTCTTAAATTGCTTACAGTTCTGCAATACAAAGCCAAGGCACTTGAACGCGTTTGAACAGATATTGTCAATGTGTATGTTAAATCTAAGCTTCTCATCTAGGACAACGCCTCCTCAACGCCCGAGTACATCACACAGTATTTGTACTATTCAGTTTACAAGATTAGTATCCGGGCTACGTCAAAGCATAGGTCAGCTAGATCAAACAATACAATGACTGGTTGGTTTGGTCAATAGTGCTATATGTTCGTACAGGCAGTGTTCACCTCCGCCTGTGTCGGTTGACATGATATTACGTACCAGCTGACAGATGTGTTTCAGCTTGTTAAATTTTCCCAGCTTCAACACACTTCCCAGGGACTATTATTGAATTGTTTTAGTTGAACACTAATAAGTTGTAGATACATAATCAGCTTTTGATATTGATGTCGCACGGTTGAATTTCCGTACATTAATGAAAAAGGTCTTTGTTCATTTAAATTCCATATAAATAAAGAATCAGTTTTAATTAACAACTTGAATTAATAGAATAAGTACGAAAAAAATATGTGATTAGTAATTTTAATTCCCATATTTTTTTATGTTTGAATTATAAGTTTGCATCAATCTTTATTTTTATACAGGGTTACCGGTAACTAACGCATAACATTTTAAAGGTAACATAGTGAAAACGTAATACATCCTAAGTATTGTTTTTATAAAATAATACTGCTCTGAAATCTGAAATAATTGCTCTATGTCTTGTAAATAACTATGTTTCATTTACTTGATTCTAACGTTAGCAGCTTAGTGCTTGCAATCCCCGACCAAGTTACGTGGTACGCAGCGCTTAGGATCGCGTGGTTATCAACTCTAGGCCTCTTTATATATAAGTAAATGATTCAAAGGTTCTAGAATCTACACATGTTTGTATACTGAATCTGCAATCCCGCCATACTTATTCAGGCTAAGGACTGACTTTGACTTTAAATAAAAAAGGAAATAAAAATATATGGACTTAATTCGTAATCAAGTAATCAATCGCACATGTCATATCTAACTATCGCGTAGACCAAGTACGATTACGATATTACGCATACTCGTAGGTATGTGATTACGATATTAAGCGTACTTGTATGTATGTGATTACGATATTACGCGTACTCATATTTATGTGATTACGATATTACGCGTACTCGTATGTATGTGATTACGATATTACGCGTACTCGTATCTATGTGATTACGATATTACGCGTACTCGTATTTATGTGATTACGATTTTACGCGTACTCGTATGTATGTGATTACGATATTACGCGTACTCGTATGTATGTGATTACGATATTACGCGTACTTTTATGTATGTGATTACGATATTACGCGTACTCGTATTTATGTGATTACGATATTACGCGTACTCGTATTTATGTGATTACGATATTACGCGTATACTCGTATGTATGTGATTACGATATTACGCGTACTCGTATGTATGTGATTACGATATTACGCGTACTCGTAGGTATGTATGCAACAAGCGCGTCAAATAACATTTAGAATTGTAAGCTAGATTTTTTGTACGTAGTATAATATTGTTGACGTACAAAAAAAGACGTCAGTCTTAATGTATCGAAGTAGAAGAAGTTTGTGCGTTAGTTACCAGAAACCCTGTACACAAACGCCGTATATACAGGCCGATTCCTATTTACCCCAATTCAGGTAAAAAAAAAAAAATTCCTTTACCCTAGGTACTAATCTTAATAATTTAATATATTGTCTGTGAATGCCTATAAGACGGCAACGGATGGCAGGGATAAGCCCCAACTATAATAATAATAATATAATAATCATTTATTTCAAGTAACAAATACTCATATCAATTAAATTATTAAAGTAATATTAAATTTAAAAATTACAATCAACATTATACCAAAATTACATTTATTTATACAATTAAAGCCGTCCGTTTGTGGAATTCTCTACCACTGGAAATACAGCGTGCTACGTCACTTCAAACTTCCAAAATTCGGGTTATAAATTATATCTTTCACTCTAACTCTTACTCACTAATTGTTTAATAATATGGTATCTAACTATCATGATTTTGTATTTTAATCGTTTATTTATTTATTATTCTTTATATTTCTTAATGTTTTTATATATGTGTTTACATGTAATAAACTCTTCCTAGACTATTTGAATACTGTCAAGATGCTTTAGTGTTTATATTAATATATTTTATTTGTATTTGTATAATTACGTATATATATTATAAAGTATGCTGTTTATGTATTTGTATTAGTTTATTTAATAAAGCATTCATGTATTTATAGTGTGTTTATTGTTTTGTATTGTTGCCGACCATCTGTTATGTGATATTCCTCTGCGAATGGGTTGTCTGGAAGAGATCGTTCTGAGCGATAAGACCGCCCATTCTTGCACCTAGTTTTTAGCATATATTTTTTTTACTAATATTAAGTATATATGTGGTGTCTCAATAAAGTGTTATCTATCTATCTATCTATCTATCTATCTACATTAAATAAAAATTACCTATTAATATTAAGTTTATTTATATTCAATTGACAACAATGACACATATAGGGACAGTCGAGCCTGTCTCTGTATACATATGTCATTATTAGCATAACTAACTATGGCTATGGCTATCGTTGTATTTGTTTAATTTTCCTTATTTGTGTCCCTTTTAGTTTTAACGTGTGATAATGGTCGATTCTTAACTTTTAATAGTTCCTAATAAGGCACGGGTTCAGCAAAGAGATCAGAGCCATGTAACGTTTTTTGTGTGTGTCATCCCCTTAGGAAGTTTAAGGAATGCATCCACCTCGTACTTGAACGTAACTTTGACAGTGACGTAATGACAAACTTTTTTTTGTGACTGCGATAAATTTAATAAAAAACAAACTTTTTTTATTTATTTTAAACATGGTTTTATTTTACAAGAATATGCCACCCTTGTAATGAATTTAAAAAAATGCATTCTGGGTATTCTGGGTAAAAAAACTCATTTTGGGTAAAAATCCCCAATTAATCTATATTATAAAAATTTACCCCCTATTTTTCGTGGTCACGCTATAACTTGAGAACGGCTATACCGATTTCATTTATCTTTATTTTAAAGTTTTCTTATACTTCATAGAAAGTTCTTTCATTAAAAAAATAAACTAGATAAGACGGGAGGTTATGGCGAGGTCGAAGGCCGAGCCTACTACGAGAATGAAGTCGCGGGAAGTCACTAGTAGATAATAAATAAAATATAAAACAGAACCCTGTATACCTACAAAGTTTGTTGTTACATAAGTACATATTATATCAAAAATACTACCTAAAACATTAAAAATAATATCTGCTATACATCTTGTTTTCCGAAGTAAGTTGTATGCACTTACATATTGACATGAAGGTAAAGACATTTAAATCTTAAATAAATAATTTTCTTATTGTAGTGGACATGCAGCGTTGTCATACAAATCACGCTGTCATCGTTCAACCAGCGTTGCCGCTCGTATTTCCGTACATTTGCTATCCATCTAACATAGCCCAATAATGTCAGGTATTTATACAATATAGCTTGTTCACCCACGAATAACAACATTCTCGTACGTAGGAGCATTATAATATCTAATTAAGGCCCTCTTCCGAACATGTTTAGCGATGAGTAATCTCATTTAAGGTAAATAGCATGTGATGTAACATGAAGTTTGATTAGAAGTTTTATCACTGAAAATTAATCAGGAAACATTTATCAAGAAGAAAATTATTTATCATAATGTCCTAGATTGCTTCTGTAATGTTGTTGGTTTTCCTATAATAAAAATTTAGTTTTACTTACCTACAATATAGGTTGACTCATTACTTAAGTTACCATTCATATTGAAATCAATCGTGTTACAAAAGTTGAATGTTAAATTGTACTAGTTCTGCGTGACACGGCGGCACTGCATTCATCAGATGAATGCAGTGCCAAAAATTTTAGTTTGCCAGTTTAGTTCTTTTGCCAGTTTAGTTCCAAAAATGTCTTCTGCTACCGCTCAATTGGTCTTAACTGTGGTATGTCACAGTAAGTGCTCGCATCGTCATTTATGATCTAGAGTGGTGTGTGTTAAATAGTGATCAAACGGTAATGTTTTTTGTTATTGCCAAAAGTATGCAGACATGCAGGCGGCCCACCTGATGGAAAGTGATCTCCGTCGCCGTTTGCAACACCAAGGGCATTTACAACGCGCTGCCGACCTCTAAAAGGAGAAGAAGCGGTGAGAGTGGATGGGGTAAGGGAGATGGAAGGAGAGAGGAAGGGAGGATTGGGCCTCTGGAACCCCCAACAGACCGACTGAAACACAATAGCAAGCTATGTTACTGAACGTCGGTGTTATGTGGGAGTGTGGTACTTTCCGCTCGTGCCGGCCCATTTAGTTGAAACCCATAGGGTTACATCGTGGCACTACCACCAGCAAATGTATCAATAATAAACAAAACACTCGGAAACAGAATATGTGACACTGAATGCCAATAAAGCATGTGCCAATAAAGATGGATTATCACACATCATATAAGGTAAAATTTTGCGACGCACACACTTATTATTTCAAGAACCGCTAGTAATCAAGTGTATCCGGACCTTTAATATTAAAGATTTAAAACTTATAAACCTATAAAATTTCCTCAAGAAAGTCTTGTTATCCGTAATTGTCAACAATTGTGAAGTTTACGTGTACGTTCGAATGAAGGGAGGACAGTCGTGCGATTCTCTAAGAGAAAACATCGTTGCAAATATGACAATATCCGTGAAACAAATGAAGGGATGACTAGAAACGTTGGAAAAACAACCTTGTGTACAAGGGCGATATCTCAAAAAGTATTTGAGATCGGTGAGCTCGTCGACGAGTGCATCGACGAATCATTACAGAATCGCATGGCAGGACCGAATGGATTTATTGTAATGGTACCACATGTTATAGTTCACAAAATAGTGGCTGTACCGCGCATTGATAATATCATCAAATATGCCATTGAACATCAAATGACGCTAATTATGGTAATTGTTACGAATACTCAGACTTTCGAAGACGGACTTGCAGCGACAGTAAGAACCTAAAACATTAGCTAGAGCTTATTGCTACGAACCGAACCACACCCTCTTACCATATTCACTCCTTTCAAATGTCCGTGGTGGAGTCACTCTTCTCGTTAACTAGTTGTTATGATAATAGCTCCATGACGTTTAATATCCCGCGGGAAAAATATTCCTACAATCTCGCTTTACATGAAAAGCAAATTATCTCATCACATAAACGTTCTCAGCTTATTGCATCATGGCTACAATGATGGTTGTTTACTACCATACAAATGTTCTTAAAATTATTCGTGATATTTACCTAGACACCTGTTATCTTCGAATAAATTGAAGTATTTATATAATTTCAACAAGTGCCTAGATAATAGTTATTGCACCAAACACCCAATTATTAGGATCTGTTCAGAACATGTATTACGTTTTAAAATAAAAGATAATGTCAATACTCACAGTTCATCGGTTTATTACTATTCCAAATAACAGTCGGCATAGTGAACCACTCGACTAGAACGTCGGAGCCGAACACCCAGCGAGAGGTTGGCTTCACCGACAGAAACAAATACCCCCTCTACTTTCAACCTCCGCCATTCTAGTCTCTGATTGGTCGGTGAGCCAACCCCGCAGGAAGTAGGTACCGCGCTAGTCAAAATAATAATTAAAAAATACAGTATATTTTAAATACAGACTTGAGGTTATCTAAAATTGCCAACAGTCGGCCATCCAAACATTAAGTACGTCCTCGTACGTTAATACAAATTAATATATGAATTTATATACAAAACATTCAAATAATGTAATGAATGGATTGGTTTATATTTGCTATACATTCCAAGAAATTATTTAATCGAGATAATTCAATACAATTTATACAAATATTACAACTTGAGTAACTATATTAAGTCTCAAAACAAGCAATTGTTATATTACGAACAACTTGGTCCACGGAGTATGAAGGTTAATAGAACACCAACGGTGTACCATTTAGTTCACAGGGCATAGTTCTTAATTATATTACGTATTACAACTCTCAGAAGTAGCTATCTACACCAATTACGTACGTTATTTACGTACGTAAAAACGTTCCTAGGAATACATCAACTATTTATTAAGATATTCAAAACTGCATTCACAGATTTTTTTTCACCGGCTTATATAATATAACATATTAATAGAAATATAAAAAAAATTAAATGTTTTAAGTACTTTATGCAGCAGGTATAAGACATATTTTACAGTTTTTATAAAGTAGGCCTTGTGGCATAATGTTAGTCTTTTAATTACAGTAAAAAATGGTTCGAAAGAAAAATGGACAAAAATATTACGAGTTGGTTAATCGTTTTTCGGTATTATTAGAAAAACTTTTTGTCTCTAACATTTCTAGTACCTACTCAAACCTAAGTATTGATTAACCTGAGAGTATTTTGATTTCTACACAAAATAGGATCGGCTAGCATAAAAAAATTGCTATTTTACCATGTTTTTCGCATACATTTTTAAAAATTGTGAATCTAGTTCAGAATATCTCAAAAAGTTATGGATTCTCTCTTAGGAACGTTTTCTTATAATAATAACGGTGAAGGTACCTACCCTTACTATCCTGTCTCAAACATCCATTCTGTATTATATACAATGTAAAATAGGAAGGTAAACACCCGTAATCATGTTAAAACTTAACAATGTAATGCCTAATACCTAAGTGCTTAAACAGGAATAGCTCGTTAACACCGTAGTGTTAAGAAACAATAAAGAGCAATTAATAGGTATTAAATTGTAGCCACAGATTACAGAAACAAGGGAGATACGAAAAAGGGGAGGGGGCCGGTGTCGCAGCGCAGCAATATGCCCAAAAACAGAACACATTGCTCGCGGCAGTTCGTATTTCGTGACTAAACGCCGGTCGCGATATTGCATGTAAACAATGCTTGCTCTGTACTACGTTAAGTTTTAATTTCGCAGTGGATAATGAAGTTATTGAAGCTAACAGAATACTTAGAGTCGCGGAATACGGCAACTGCTTGCGACACCAGGTTTTGTACTCGGCGCACAGATTGTCATCTCTCTTGATCTCTATGATTGAAGCATATGGTGTATCAGGCGTCTGCTAATGAAAGTAGTACATCTCACTATAAAACAAGACAAGTATTTGATTTAAAATTCTCAACATCCGTTGGATACCTACCTACGTATTATTACCCTGCATTTATTTGAGAAATGCACTACATTATGCCTTTGCGAAAATGGCAATTGCCAGTCTCGAATCAGATAAGCCCTCGCGTACGGCTTAGTCTTCAAACTCATACTCATACTCGACCTGCAATTGCCTATTTGCAATAATGTACTTTCACTATATAGTCCCTAGTTTTTCACGTAGATTTGAAAGACGTCGAAGTGTGAGAGGTTTACGGTGAGAGATTAATATTCTCGCATACAGCCATGCGATTCTCTAATGATTCGTCAATGCGCTCGTCGACGAGCTCACCGATGTAAGATACTTTATGAGATATCGCCCTTGTAAACAAGGTTGTTTTTCCAAAGTTTCTTGTCATCTCGTCATTTGTTTCACGGATGTTGTGGGAGATGCAACGATGTTTGATCTTAGAGAATCGCACGGCAGCATGGCTCGCTTAGATATCTGCCTGGAACCGGTATCAAGTTACTTAATTTTCTACCGACTTCAAAAAAGGAGAAGGTATTCACATCGACTGTATTTTATTATGTTTGTTACCTCATAAATTTCGACTGGGTAAACCGATTTCTAAAATTACTATTATATTTTGTTTGAAAGCTTTCCGTCTGGTCTCATGTAAATTTTATAAAATTTGGTCTAGTAGTTTTGAGTTACACTCTTATAACTGATTTTACCAAAGCATGTAATAGGCCCCATCGGCCATCTGTTCTGCGTGCTATGTGCCCTGCCCACTGCCACTTCAACTGGCTAATCTTCTGGGCTATGTCGGTGACTTTCGTTCTTCTACGGATCTCCTCATTTCTGATTCGATCACGTAGAGAAACCCCGAGCATAGCCCTCTCCATAGCTCGTTGTGCGACTTTGAGCTTGTCTATGAGGCCCATAGTAAGAGACCACGTTTCAGTGCCATAAGTCATCACTGGTAACACACATTGGTCGAAGACTCTTGTCTTGAGGCACTGAGGTATTTTTGACGAGAAGACTTCGCGAAGTTTCCGGAACGCTGCCCAGCCGAGTTGGATTCGACGATTGACCTCTTTCTCGAAGTTGGACCTGCCTAGTTTGACTGTCTGTCCCAGGTAGATGTACTCGTCAACAACTTCGAGAACTGAGTTCCCAACTGATATTGGGGTAGGTACAACATGGGCATTAGACATAATTTTCGTCTTATCCATGTTCATCTTAAGACCTACCCGTTGGGAAACTCGATGAAGGCCTTCGAGCATTGTACTGAGGTCTTCCATGGATTCTGCCATGACTACAATATCTTTGGCAAATCAAAGGTGAGTGATGTATTCGCCGTTAATATTAATGCCAAGTCCTTGCCATTCCAGAAGCTTGAAGGCGTCTTCCAATGTAGCGGTGAACAGTTTCGGAGATATAACGTCTCCCTGTCTCACGCCTCTTTGCAATGGAATTGCCTTCGAACTCTGCTCCTGTACTCGGACTGACATGTAGGCGTTTTTGTACAAACACTTCAGCACTTCAAAATACCGATAGTCAATACGGCACCGCTGGAGAGACTCAAGCACTGCTCACGTCTCGATCGAATCAAAGGCTTTCTCATACTCCACAAACGCTAAACAAAGAGGCAAGTTATACTCTTCGGTCTTCTGTATAACTTGCCGTAGCATGTGGATGTGGTCTATGGTACTATAGCCTTTTCGGAAACCGGCTTGTTCCGGAGGCTGGAATTCATCAAACCTGCGACTGAGACGGTTCGTTATGACCTTCGAAAACAGCTTATAAACATGGTTCAAAAGCGAGATGGGTCTGTAATTTTTAAGTAAAGTGTTGTCACCTTTCTTGAAGAACAGCACCACCACGCTTATGTTCCATGCTTCTGGCGTTGAACCTTCGAGTAAAACGGTATTAAAAAGACTTCTGAAGGACTTTAAGTACCGGTGTTCCACCCGCTTTCAGAAGCTCAGATGTGATACCGTCGTCACCAGGCGCCTTGTTGTTCTTAAGCTGTTTCAAGGCCATTCTAATCTCGTACAGGCTGATGTCCGGGATATCTTCGGTATAATGTCGGGTCAGCTTGGCTCTTGGGTCTTTGGCCGAGCTGCTAACAGGTTTAGCGACCGAGGTGTATAGCTGTCCGTAGAAACTCTCTACCTCTCCTAATACTTCTGCTTTGGTCGACGCTACACTGCCGACTTCTCTCTTCAGCTTCGTCAACTGGCTTTGCCCAATAGACATGTCTCTTGCAAACACTTTGGAGCCTTTTTTCCGCTCTATCGTCTCTTTAATACGGTTTGTATTAAAGATCCGGATGTCGTGTCGCAAGGACTTCCATATTCGTCTATTGAGCAGCCTTTATGCTTCAGCACCATCCGAAGACTGCAGTTTCAATGAGCGTCGTTCAGGCATGAGGTTGAGGATATCGTTGGAGAGTTTCTGTGGCCTATCTGTACGGTGGGGTTTAAAGTACTTGGAACCCACTGTTTGGACAGTTTCTACTAACCTGTTATTGATCTCGTCTACTGAAGCGATGTTCTCAAGGCAATCGAAGCGATTGGATAGCTCAAGTTGAAAGCTCTCGGGGTCTTGAATACGGGCACGAGTGGGTCGGAGCGTAGACTTCATCAGACGAGACCTCTCCAGTTTGACATTAATATTCACCGTGCCTCTTACCATTCGGTGATCACTACCGGTTTTAACCCTGTTGATCACGGAGACATCAGTGAATATTTGCCTTTTGGTGGTCATAATGAAGTCAATCTCATTTCTCGTGGAACCATCGGGACTCAGCCAGGTCTATTTCCTGTGAGGTGGCTTCTGAAAGAAAGAGTTCATCATAAAGAGTCCCTCTTTCTCCAAGAAGTCGGCCAACCCTCCTCTACGGTTCCGTTGTCCATATCCAAATTGCCCCACTTTCAACTCATCCTCGCTTCTCTTACCCAACTTCGCGTTGATATCCCCCATAACAACTAGAAAGTGCGTTTCATAGGTATGTATGGCCCGACTAATGTCCTCATACATATCCTCCACCTCATCATCCGGGTGTGACTTCGTCGGTGCGTATACCTGAATGACCTTCAGCGAATATCGTTTGGATACTCTGAGTATTAGGTATACGACCCTATTGGAAACGCTATCGATCTTAACTATGTTGTTAGTAAGGGACCTGTGGATGAGAAAACCGACTGGGACTGTTGGTCGCCCTCCCGGTAGTAGAGTAGGTTACCTGATTTTAGGGTTATCGTGTCCTCACCTGCTCTACGGACTTCAGATAACCCCACAATGTCCCAGTGTAACTTACTCATTTCTTATTCCAGCTCATATATCTTCTCGTCTGTCCTCATTGTGCGTATGTTGTGTGTCACCAGGGCCAGTCGTCGTCGTTGGGGGTGGTAGCCGGGCGTCTGCCGGGGATTCTTAGCACCCCCTGCCCCACCGTTACCGTGGCCGCTACCGTAGCCAGGAATAGCGGGGCTGCCGGGGACTGAGGGCCTGGTTCCTAATGTGTCCGTCATTGGGGGGATTTTGCCAATACTCGCCACGCTTGGCAGGCGGGTTGGTGGCGGTGGCGCAGTTTTGGGGTTTTAATACTGGCAAGGTGCTGCTGCCCACCTTCCGATTGTTATCCCTTAGCAGATTTTTACGCACCCACGGGTAGAGTTGGGGGGGTACTATTCTAAGCCGGTACCCCACGGCAATTTGCGTTATACTTAGCATTATTTTAATGCAGATAATATATCGTGCTGCGTAGATAGAAACGTTTTGAATAAAACACATTACTTAGTTATCTATAAATATAAATGAAACTGTAACTGAGCCAAATCTTTACAATAAATATGTTTTAAATATTATATACAGGGTCTTTGGTAGAGGGACCGACAAACCAAATGAGCGTGTTCGGGGGCCCACTTGGAGAATACAAGTTGGCCAATAAAAATCCCCGACTTCCCAATTTTTTTTAACTAAGTCAGTTAGTTAGCTTTGTTTTGTATCCAATTTTGCTTTGCGTGGCCTGAAGGTGTATTAGAGACCAAATTCAACTAAAAACATCCGGTCTAAAACAGATTTTACAAATGTTATGGTGGTAAATAGGTATAATTTCGGAAAAAAAGGGAAAAATCACAAAAAAAAAGTTAAATATATTGGGGGGTCGGGGATTTTTTTTGGCCAACTTGTATTCTCCAAGTGGTCCCCCGAACACGCTCATATGGTTTGTCGGTCCCTTTACCAAACACCCTATATAATAGTAAGCAATAGCATCCTGCAGATGGTTGCTGCCCGACTTGACTGTCCCATACACCACAAATGGATGTCTGTGCTCATGGGACAGAAGATATAATAATTGTTTTGTAATAGTGTCCCTAAATCTGTTTGTAATATCGTGTGTTTTTGTGTCTGTTTTCAATTTTTTTCGATTCAAAATGTTTAAGTTATAATTATGACATCTTGTAATTAATTATTTTAATGTATAATATGGATTTTTAGATCTCAAATAAATGACATTATTATTATTATTCACATTATCTATTTCCTTTTCTTAAAATTACAAATTTTTACAATATTTCTATATACAATTAAAATAAATTATTAAAAAACCAAATTTATTATTATTATTCCTTTTATTTAAAAAAAATCACGGATTTGATCCGGTCCTTTACAAAGGCATAAGTGAGGCTGTAGCCAACACTTAGAGGCCTGTTTGTTATAAAACATACAAAGTAATATAAAAACAGAAACTTTTGGATGGATGTTTACATGGTATATCTATTATAAAAATGGGTAAAATGGCAAGGCTATTGAATCGAATTTATTAGTGATAAGAAGATAGTGGGCTATGGACGAGACTACGGCACCTGCCAATTTCAGTCTCATTATAAAAATTTTTGGGGCAGGTGGTGACATGCCACCCACTAAACGGGCCCGCAATAAAGGCCACCATGAATGGTGACAGAAGGGGCAACGTTGGTGTGAATGCCTAAAGGGTGTCGAGAGGTGTGCTGCGGTTTCACTAAAGCGCTACTACCGGCGTTATGCCCTTTAACACTTCCACCCTTGGAGCTTTTTGTTTCTTGCTCTTGCGTCTCCACCCCCAGACGGCCAATTAAGGCAAGCCGGGGGTCAGGGGTCTCATTTAGCTCCAGGGAAAATCAGGGTCCACGGTGTCGCCACTCACCGACGGCTCGCCACAAAGCTACCCCTGCGGTACTATTATTAATATTATAATCAAGGTGTTGTACTTAGTTAGCGATAAAGAATGCTATATTTTTTTTTTATTTTTTCTCTATGTATATCTCTTGAACGCGCATCACTCTGTAACTATTGTACAGATTGTGATGAACCAATAAAATCATAATATTAGTTATCACTGTGTCAAGACACATTGATAATGATCACTAATGTGATAAAGTAACAAGATACTTTTATCCCATAGAGAATAGCGAATGTAAGTTAAAATTAGTAAGTAAAGTAACTGTAAGGTATGCCATGTTCTGTAGGTAGATTATGAACTAGAACAATAAATCAGTTATGTAGTGTAGTATGGCCAGTATAACGAAACTTTCGTGAAATTTCCTTTAGACGTATTTCATCCAAGATATCCATAGTGTGTACATTAAAATTATTGTAAAAGATATCCTCTTCCCCAAACAAAATAACTCAGACAAGATCGGCGCTGTCGCGCCTCATCTGTTTGAAAGATTGTTTGATTAAACAAATTTTGATAATTAGTTTAAGGTTTTCTTTTAGTATTATTATATTAGCAATATTACTAGCTATGAACACACACGCATGATTTATAATGTGTATAGCTGTAAGCGCATGTAGTTGGATTGCAATCCAGCTTTAAAAATAAAAGAATCTATATTTTATATTACTTTGATTGTGATCTGTTTTGTGCTTTAAATAAATAAAGTTAGCCACCTACCGCCGTGTTTCATTGACGTTGCAGTAACTACTTGACTGGTTTTCATGAAATTTTCTGTCATCTGTAGCTGAAAGGTTATAATTTAAATTCAAAGTATAAATCTCTACGATATCGGAATGCTATTTTAAGTAAAGTATCTACTTGACTTATTTTTCTGAAATTTTCTCTGTTCAGTAGCTGAAATGATAACTTAAATTCAAAGCGCTAAGCCATGTTTCATTATCTTATGATATCAGATTGTTATAAGAGACTGTGTTGAAGACTAGATTTTATTACTCGTAGAATGATAACGTCAAACACTGTAATGCAAGCATACACTTATTTCTGTGTCAGTTTCTCAGGTTCAGTTAGGTGTCTCAGGCTGCAGGTGGGAAAAAAGTTTAAAAACCTATAAAGATAATGAATTGGATGGGACTCGAAACATGGACTAACCTCGAAAACTGTAATGGTTAATAGCAAGCATAAACAGCTTATTTCGATGTCAGTTTTCGAAGTCAGGTGGCTGTGGGTGTAAAAAGAAAACAAACAAAAAGTTTAAAAACCCATTAAGACAATTTTACAGCCTTTTCATTGTATTTATAGATTTTTAAACTTTTCGTTTTTTTTATAATATAAGTCATCAAAACTATACAAATAAATATTTATTTTTTGATAAAAAAGCCTGTACTTTTATATAACCGGAATGTGCGCAGTACGAAAGGCGATGGATGCGCCATTCGAGTATCTTTTAAGTACACTTAACGAGAACATACTATATTAAGACTAAATACGTATTTTTCTATTACCTCTGGGAAAATAATCTGATGCGATCCACTCAACACTTCTTGAAAAAAAACTTTAAAATAAATAATTACATACATGTTATTTTTAAATACAATGTAACAAATCACCACGTCAATATATCCTTGAAGGGGTAGATAGCGGTATTGTAAACACCTAATTTTCACCAGAGGGTTATGTTTTTGGTCCCACATAATAGGGAGCGAGCCTGTTGCCATCTAAGGGGCACTATTCTAGACTCCAGACTGCTATTGAGAATTATACTTTATCATAAAATCACAATAACTGTCCGACTCATTGAACTCAAGACTATGAAAATCCAAAGCGGCGCTCCCACTACTAGACCAAGCTACTCGTAGCTAAGCTGCTGACGGATCAGGTAGTTAATAATACATTTCATTACGCCACCTAGCTCATTCGAGACTCAATGTAAGGTGATGATAATGATCACATTACTTACCTTATCATTTCGTTTGTAAAGACAACCTAGCTCACATCACTACCTAGCAACTTTTGCCTACTGCAGAATATAGATTCCACCTCATCGTTATTTACATTTCTTACTTATTATTTTCCTTCACAATACTTGTTCACATAAAGTATAAAATTGTGTGAGTGTATATTATAACAGTGCTGAATAGATTACCGAATGGTATAAAAACTGCTATAAATATATGCTACCCTGCAATTTACATTTTTTATCACACGTGATAAATCGCTTTCCAACTTAATATACTTCTGACCACGCTGGTTCTATATAGACAGATAAGAGCTCGTGTAGTTGTACGTAGATATATAAATAGATTACTGATATATCACTGGTGCCGTCAGCCGTAACGATCAAATGGCAGGAAAATAAAATTGTGAAGCGAAATCTAATATACGCTCGCCATCCGAAGCTTTTATGATGATAGATGCACATTGATTAAATTTGATAATCTCTGGCACCTATAGGTGATTTGAAACACCATGAATAAAAACGTGTAATAACTCAAGGGATCCAACGATATTCACTTCGATTTAATGGGTGCGTCTAAGGTAAATAAGGTAAGTTTGCGGTCTAAGATATAGATAGAAAGATTTGTTTGTTTCTTTGAACTGAATAAGCTCCGAAACTTTAGAATACCAAATTATCCCTGATGAACATAGGCTATAGAGTATTTTCAAAAAAGTTAGGGAGCCGTATGAAAACTTCGATAATGTAACCCAAAGTGTGAAAGCAATATCAAAAAAGCTGCGGAAACTATTTACCGTAGAATAATAATACAATACTTCAAAGAGCTATTGACAATAGAGAAAAGTGACGTAATACAGTTTTATAATACCCTCTAAAAAGGAATCCTATGGAAATGTTACTAAAACATAATATATACTTAGTTATGACGTCAGACGTGTGACTTGTCCGCCGTATTTAGACGCTGAAAAAGCATTGAGATTAACTATAGAGACGTTTTACTCCTTGCATATGAAGTTTAATATGGCAAATTTTATGCTATACCTACCTACTAGCTAGTACTCAATTCGCACAACGACATTAACTACACTGACAAGATTAAAAGAACACGAAGATTTATTAATCCCAGCTGTCAGAAAGAGATCAACATATTATTATAGCTCTACGTACGCCTGTGGCCGACCATTCGACCGCCAATGACAGCCTAGTTCTCTCTGTCGCTCGCTACTTGTCTCGTTCGCGTAGGTGGCGAAGCGGCAACGTCGCCGAAGTTAATTTAGATTTGGTTTTATATGTATCAAACATGGCATACGTATAAGTTTAGATGTTCGAAGTTGTCTTGTAATTTCACTGATAATTCATCAAAACTTTTAATAGATATTCTTATGTAATTCAATGAATTTCTTCATTTTTGCGCAATAATGACTATTCAGTAGTAAATTCCCCTTGAAGTGCTATTTGGGCGACAATTGGGTACGTGATATCTACGTACTCTGTTCGTAATACGTTTACGAAAATAGTAAACAGCAATTAATCAATTTGTAAATGCGTCGATTTCGTGTACGTGTTTGTAACTGTACCAGTCCGGCAAGTTTGTTTGATCAGGAGAGCACTAAACGGTACAAACTGACGATCGATTATGCGTACCTATCGTCAGGACCGATGGTACGCGCGGACGATCGGGCGAGCACTAAAACCAGCCTAAGTGTTGAACACGCGCTGTATCGTTGCCAGGCAGGATGGAACTAAGTTGACTCAAGACAACTAGCTTGTGTTTATGTCGCCAAGCCGAGCGCAGTAAGACGTATCTACCTCCGTTTATATATAACATCATTGGTTTTGATATAATTTGAATTTTATTTGATTAGACAATAGTGATGTTCTTGTCATATTTATTTATCGATATTTTCTGCGTCAAACCTCAATATTGTAGGTTTCAAATCTTTTGATTCTATATCGGAAATTCACAGAACTGCTTATTTACTTAGATATATTTAGATTTAATTCACACACTCTGCTAATCAATGATCGTTTAGAGTCACAAGTGCACTTGCAATGGATGCATATAAAAGTTTTAAATATGGAACCAACATCTTAGAAAAATAAAACTGAGCATATTTGTTAAAATATCAAGTATTTTTATTTGTTTTTAGACGTCCACAAAGTAACCAAAGAAAAAAAAGCTGCAGACAGAGTGGCCTAATAAATTGGGAAAGGCATATGTGCAGAAGTTCACGAATAAAGGCTAAAGAAGAAGAAGAGGAAGAAGGTGGTATTGCAGACATTGACTTCGTCTATAAAACTGTAGTACGTCACTTTTCTCTATTGTCAATAGCTCTTTGGATCTAATAATCTAAATCATATCTTCATAATTCAATAATTCAATCATAATAGTCTAATATATAAAAACGAACCCCTATATCTCCTGGTCACGCTATAGCTTGAGAACGGATGGAGCAATCTCGTTAATTATTTTTTTGCTTTGTTAATTATTGTCAGTAAAAGGTTCTTACGAAAGAAAAACCGAGGAAAGCTGGGAGGTTATGGAGAGACCGAAAGACAAGCCACTACGCGAACGAAGTCGCGGGCAGTCGCTAGTTTCCAATAAAAGTCAAAATACATAATAGGTACTACGTATAGGTATTTATTTACTAAAATCCCTATGGACAAAATAAGTATCGTTTGCAAATATTTAAGAGATTGTATTAAAATATTATCAACTAATAATTTAATCCACTCTAACTACATATTATTACAAATCCATCACCAGACTTTAGTACCTATCTATAGAAATAAAAACGCCCACATGCTGATATAAAATCAATACTAAGTTTTACTGAGTCCCACGCGACTTTTCCCTGCACATCAGCGGGCCTAGCCGGCGAATTGTAATAAAAAATGCATCGAATTCGGACGATCCGTCCCGGAGCTTACTTTGCCACAGGCATATAAAAGTACTCACAGACAGACACCAACTTCAAACTTATTTGTTAGAGGTTAATAAAATTAGCCTCGTGTAGTGTAGGTAAAATTATATCAATCAATGTCATTTCTCTAAGCAACTCTGTGGATATCTCTAACGTACTTAAACGTAAATAAACTCAATATCAAAAGCAAAGCTTGATAAATCGTTAGATACAAGAGCAACTAGCAAGATATCAAGAAACCCCATCAGTGTCACAAGATGCGACGATCATAGTAGAACATCGTCATTTATAACTTTGCAAGAACGCGTTTGTTAATCCAGAAAATGGCAAAGCTTTATTAGAATTTGATTCAGATTTGGTCGCAATATTTTCACCACGCCTTTGTTAATTTATCATGCTAGTTGCAGTGACAGAACGAAGCTTGTATACGTGCAAATACCTTGTCCGTCATCAGCGATAGGACCTTTTGCAGCTGGTAATTATGGGTAAAATTACTGGAAAAAGAATGGTGGGAGAAGAAAGAAGTCGTGGTTACGGAATACCCGAGAATGGAATATCGGGGGCGTCTGAGTTGTTCCGCCGAACCAAAAACAAGAAGGACTTTAAGAAGAAAAATAACCTTGTATTTTACGTTTATTAATACAACACAATTTAATCAACATATTCTTTTATGGGGGTTTTATTAGTTTAGGCTGTTGGTGCTCTCAGCGAAGACTCTTAAGTCCTGTACGTATCTGACCTGTAGTAATTGTCGTGTACCTAAATATGAGTACGTATACTTACTTTATCTATTTATAGAATCTATTGATTTTCTTTGTTATTTGGATTATCCAATTTTCAGTGTCATAAGATCATCCACTTTTATAGGTATGTAAATGTACTCGTATTTTTATATAATTTGTTTCAGAAATCCCACGGGGCTTCTCATAATGTAAAAATTAAGTACGGTATGATATATGTTGATGGAACACCTTTGTGGTCTATTGAATCGTTAAAAAACCTCATCTAAAAAGGCATGTTTTAGAAAAAACTTTTTTGAAGGTTGAATTAAATTAACATTTACAAACTCATATACGCACTAGGATTTCTTGTGCCGCTAGAGAAATGTACACACACGATAACACATCACAATGTCCAAGACCCAAGTACAAGTATTTCAATTCATTACAATAGTATAATGCGCCAGCCAGGGATCGAACCCGGGACTCCAAAAGCTTTGATGACAGGGTCACTACCAACTGAGCAACTCATTGTTTACTTTTTAATCAGATAAACCATAAATCATATAATGTTTGAAGCCAGTACTACAGTTCATACAAACATTACATTACAAATACAACCATAGTTACCTACATCCCATTTTATGTCTCCTCTGCTTCCAGCTGGATATTCCAGCCGTCCCGAACAAATCTATACACATCACTCCAAAGCGCACATTTTAACGCAAATGTGGTTAAAGAATTTATTATCTAAGTGCAAGTCAGAGTTTTTCTCAGCTAATGGATCTATTTTGAAAGCTTTACCAGTGCACAGGACACCGAAAACAAAAACCAGTGCCTGGACCATTTTCATCTATGATTTTCTTAGTAGTTTAATATCAATAAGATTACTAAAAGAAATTGAATTTTTAAGAAGAGTTACTTGCAAGATTGTTGCCAATAATGCGCGTTGCTAAAAAAGATATATTTTATGCTTATGTGTAAAATTAACTGATAAGACTGTTAAACTCAATACAGTCACACGAGCAGCGCATTCTACGGAAGTAATGGTTTTCCTGGAATTGGTGAAAGATTGGCCAAAGAATTCAAATGAAAATTAAAACATTTGTGTTAAATTATATATTGTTCTCAGTTTTTGAGTAATAAGACATATCGCTCATTTGTTAGAACAACGATGGAATTGTATTTTATGTCAAAATTGAGTTAAGTATGTCAAAACACCCAAAGTCAAAGTCAAAGTCAAAGTCAAAGTCAAAGTCAAAATCATTTATTCAATTTAGGCATCAAAGACGCACTTATGAACGTCAATTTTTCATTATAATGTACTTTAAAGCCCATAGCAAGTGTTTACGTTTGAAGGGAAATGAATAAAAAATTGTTACATTTAATTTAAATATTAATACTTTTGACAATAATAATATTGTTTACATAGGCAAATTGTATGTTTATGTACTAAATACGTACGGCTGAAGTCGAGGATGCAAAAAAATCCGAAGTTATTTTAAAGTTATTTAATTAATTAAAATAATACATTTATTTTATAATTATAAGACACGACAATCCATTCGATGTGAGAATAAAAAGTGAGTGTTCATTGATACAATGGTCCGCAAGTTAACAATTTCGTAATGCTGACACGATGGTTCCACGATGCGCGGTGGTCTGATTCCGTGTAGCACTTGGTAGGTCGAACGCCGGTGGCTTGATTGCGAAACTGCAGTACCGTCCTCATGTGAGTTGGTAATGTGAATCTGCGTCATCGGTTTCCATGGTGGGTCGTTGCTTAACATCTCCCTCCGCAAGATCTGCAACTATTTGCAGACTTTCTTCGAAAACAGTGCAGATAGAGATATTGGATCGCTGGCTTCTTTAGATAGTTCTACATCTTTATTTTCTATATTGTGCTCATCTTGCGACTTATTCGTTCTGTGACGACAAAGTATGGCGATAATGATAAGCATAGTTGCGCCTAATAGAAGGATGTATACCGGTATTGTAGTGTGGTATACAGAATCTATGTTATCTATGGGTTTTAAAGTTACTGGCTCTTGTAAGGCGATTTTAGTATTACTCGAATGCAGGTGACCCAAGTCTATGGTGTTCAGCTTCAAGATCCTCTTTACCGGTACGTTATACGGCTCCTTGTTACTGATTGCTATATCCATAATTTTCAATATCTGCCCTTTAAGTTGATCGTGATGGTTACTTGCAGTCAAAGCTGGAGTACGGAGTGTGCATCCTTTTGGTATGATGGCTAGGTAGCTTCCTTGCAGCATTCTATATCGGTCTTCAGAACAGGTTAATTGAACTTTTGTTGAATTAGGAAAGCTCAGCACGTAGTGGTGGTCGTCTAGCTGCTCCATGGCTTCAGATGACAGGATAACCGAGGTAAAATGACAGGACTCGTGGACACGCTGCTCGATTATGAGGTTTCGGAGGCAGGTTGACTGGTCCCCGTGGTGGCGGCTGGTGTCGTCCTCGCAAAGGTGACCATGATTGTACTTCGGACATTCTGTCTCTATGTACAATAAACCTTTCTCGTGGATTGCTACATAAGGACAGGCTGGGGTGAGTATTTTATTATGGCGGTTAGGAGCTAAGGATAGTCTGTAAAGGATGTAGTTAGTGGGATAGACAATTGGAAACTTGATAACCAAGATTATATCGTTACCCTTATAATAATAACCTATTTTAAGTATATCAAAGTAATCCCTAAAAGTAATATCTAATATTTCTTTCTTATTATATAAAACCTTAAGTCTTCCCATAATACTAATATAAGAATCATAGTTAAGTAAGGAATGGTGAATACTTTTAGCTCTTATGAAAGCTAGTAAATTTTCAATGTTAGAAAACTCGCTAGATAAGCTATCTATGTTGTCTCCTAGTATAAGAAGTAGCTGAGCTAGATGTGCATACTTAATCATGTTCGTTTCATGTCTTACGTCACTGGCTAGAATAGAATTTATAACTTTTTCTAATTCCGCTTGATTGTCAATTATTTTATCTGTGACATTAGAACTACGTGAGACCCACTGCTTGCTTAAACTCATTTGATGGTTTATCTCAACAGCCAAGCTGTTTTCGTTTTGTTTTAAGACTGAAATGGCATTGTCATACTTTACAGCATCTGTATAGTCTAGGTTACCGGAAATAGATTTGATGACCGAGCCTAGACCATCTATGAGACCTCTCTTTACGCGTTTGATCTCAAACGTTTCTAACTGTTCAGATATTTCAGCTAACTTTGTGTCCAAATAATTAATATGTGGCGAGTATAATGAAAACGTTTTCTCATTTAGCTTAGGCACAAAATCTCGTACTTGGGTTCTAACAGATTCTAATCTGCTACGCACAGCTTCTAAATTAATAGTTTGGATAAAGGAATGGTAATGAGAAATAACCCTGGTTGGTCCCATGTTGAACGGAAGAATGCCTGGTCCATCCCTAAGGCTTTCAAGTGATATTTCTTCCGCTAGGGCCAGGTTCAGAGTCAGCGCTCGGGTCAGCGCCAGTACGAACAGTATTTTCGGTGTCCTGTAACAAACGAGCACTGTTAGGTACCCGTTTTAAACGCGATTTTGGTACTGTGGCATTTTTCTTTTTCGTGTAGATATGTATTGGCAAATCCGCTAATACTCTATCATGTAAGTAACGAGCTGCTAGCTTTTGCCTATTAGCTAACGGATTTCTAACGAATACCTGTTGGTCTGGTGTGTAAACCACTTCGGGTTCGCGGTCTTTATTTGCATTTTCGGTTATTTCCGTTCGGCGATGAAGTGCGGTTTCATTGATTATTTCGTATACCTTTTCCATTCGTTTCCGATGATCCTGAATATATTGTTGTAAGAGATGTTCCGTTATGTTCATATCATAAGGATCACGAGGATCTAGGTGACCGGTTATTATATCGATGGGTCTACACTTTGTGAAACTGTGTATGTAGCTGTTGTATGCAATTACAGCGTAAGTCATGAGGTTAGGAACTGATTCACCGCGATGCTCTAGTCTTAATATACGCAAATGCTCGAGTAATGTAGAGTGCAAACGCTCTACCATACCATTTTCGTTGGGCGTGTAAGGGCATGTTTTGTGGTGGTGGATTTTATGTAGTCTGGTGAATTCTAGAAATAGTAGGTTAGCAAATTCGGGGCCGTTATCTGTTATGATTGTCAGAGCCACCCCGTGATGAGAGAAGAACTGTAATAAGGCTTGAATGATGCTCACAGCTGTTGCATCACTTAGATAATATGCCTGCGCATATTTAGAGAATGCATCTATGATGGTCAAGTACTTGTGAGAATCGACACTAAGTAAATCTAGATGCACCACTTCAATTGGCTTTGAAGGTGGAGGCACGATTTGCAACCTAGGTCTCACTGGTTTACGGTCATATTTAGCTTGGCCACAGATTCTACACTCATTAATAAATTTGGTGACATGTTCTTTCATTTTAGGCCAGTAATACCTTCGCGATAGGGCTAGATAACACTCGTTGATACCCCGATGATTCGTTTTACCTTCGTGATAGTTTTTGAGTATTTCTTGTTGCTTGAGGTAGTTATTAACGTTTTCTATTTCAGTTTTGGCAAGTACTAGGTTCATTGCTGACCTCTTGAAACTACTCTGTAGTATAGGTATAATACTATACATCTCTAATGCGGGGATGATTAAAATTCCGGTTTTAATTTTTGGGTTAACGTGTTCTTTGATTGCGTTGACAACGTCTTGTTCCAGATTGGATTTTGATACCTGGATGCAAGTTCGCGTGTGACTATCAAAAGGCTTAGAGACAGTAGACTTACTCTTAATGTCACCTACAACAGTGAATATAATTTGCCTCGTAAATCTGTTGAGGGGATCGTCCGTGATAGGTATCTCTAAGATAGGGTTTTCCGCGTCGCTATGTGCACTCTCAGTTCTAGAATTAGAATCCGATTTTTCTGAGGTGTTGACTACTACCGAACTAAACTCTTCATTATGAATTTCTATACACGAAAGGGCATCGGCATTAGTGTTACTTTTGCCTGGTTTATAGACAACTGTATAGTCGTATTCGCTAAGTCGTAGTCTCCAACGTGTCAACCGTGAGTTGGGTTCTTTGATGTTCATTACCCATTGTAAAGGACGATGGTCTGTCACTATCTTAAACTTTCTCCCAAAAAGATAAGGTCTGAAATACTTCGTTGCCCACACAAAAGCTAGTAATTCCTTCTCTATAGTGCTATAGTTTATTTCGCTTGTGTTGAGAGTTCGCGATGCATAAGCTATTGGTTTGTCAGTCCCTATTGGTCCTTGGGATAGGGCAGCGCCTATGGCTAGATTTGAAGCATCCGTAGTGAGATTAAATTCTTTCGTAAAGTCCGGATACTGAAGGATTGGATCGTTAACTAGCAGGGTTTTACATTTTTCGAAGCATTCAATGTAGTCTCTATCAGGATTGATTTTAGATCCTTTCTTTGAACATTGCGTCATAGGTTTTGCTATCTTGGCAAAATCAGGAATAAATTTCCTATAGTAGCCTAGCAATCCTAGAAATCGTTTTATTTCTGTTGTAGTTTTTGGCAGAGGGTACTTTTTAATAGCCGCTATCTTGTCTGGGTTAGGTTTAATACCATCCTTGCTGATAACGTGTCCTAAATAAGCCGTTTCTAATTTTATAAATTCCAATTTGTCCATTTGTATTTTAAAATTGGACTCACGTAATTTTTGAAATACTTTTTCTACATATTCTCTTGAAGGGATGTACTAAACACTATTATGTCGTCTAGATACACTAGACAAATAGTGTTTTGGAGCTCTCTAAGTACGTTATCCATAACTCTTTGAATAGTGGACGGGCTATTTTCAAGTCCCATGGGCATACGTAAAAATTCGAAATGCCCGTGTTCCACATTAAATGCCGTTTTAGGAATATCCTGTGGGTTCATTTCTACTTGGTAAAAGCCACTAGCTAGATCTAGAGTAGTAAAATATTGGCAGTTACCTAATTTGTCTAGAACATCCGCGATGTTTGGGATAGGGTACTTATCATCGACAGTTTTCTCATTTAACTTTCTGAAGTCAACTACGATGCGCCATTTGGTTTTTCCCGATGCATCAGCCTTTTTAGCTACTACCCAGATCGGGGAACTCCAAGCTGAGTTTGACGGTCTGATAATGCCCTGGTCTAGCATTTTACCTATCTGTTCTTGTACCTCCTGTCTATGAACGTATGGATATCTGTAACTTTTGGTGTAAACTGGAAGCTCATCGGTTGTTTTAATGGAATGCTTAATTTTGTTTGTAAAAGTTAGTTGCTCGTTGTCTAAATAAAATACATCTGCATATCGCGCACAAAGTAGCTCTAGGTTTGTCCGTTCCTCAACGTTTAAATGATTTGTTCGGAGACGCGCGAGAACTTCTTTAACGCGTTGTGGCTTTTGATCAAGAGGTGCCCACTCAATGTTATTTATCTCCGCAGATACCGCTTGATGCATCGAAAATATGACATCATTACGACTCGGGTTCTTTACTTCAACTATTCCCCTATTGTTGCTAACTGAAGTCAAACATTCACCTATGATGCAATTAGAAATAGTTTGTTCTTCTATAAATGCCTCTCCCTTATGTAGGTTAATAGGGATTCTTATTAATTTGGAAGTACCTGCTGGGATAATGTCCTCATACAGATTGGCATTGCGTGAATCATAGACTTTGATAGGGTTTGAAGCAGTCTTGGTTGAAAGTACCTTATTCTTGTAATCTATCACAGCTTCCCATTTATCCAATAAGTCTGTACCAATAAGTCCATCGAAAAACTCGTGGAACTTATAGACATAAAATGTCACGTCACTTGAATCACCGAATTCTTTAAAGCTAGGCAAAGTTATGGAATAGTCACTTCTAGTCGTAGCGTGAACATTGCATACTTCGAAAGGGTCTTAATTCAACGGCAAGTTATTAGAGTACTGTTTTATTACGACAGGACTCAAAAAGCTTTGGTTCGCTCCCGTATCTATTAATAGCTTTAAAGGAGGAGATGAGATTTGGATATACGGAAGTTGCCGCTGTGTTTGAAGATTTATTTCTATTTTGACTTGTCGGATCGTGTGGCTTTCTGAAAATCCTGTTCAGTATTATTGGCGACGGTGGCGTCATCGGTTTCACTTTGAAGTGGCTGAGGATACTCAACAAATTCCTGAATGGAAGGATCGCATTCGTAAGGCCAGTATTGATATTCGGAATAGTCAGAATTGTCGTAATAAGTCTCGTAATGATCAGTGTAAGATTCAAGGTCGTTATAACAATCATTAAAATTTACCTCCCTAGTTTTGAAATAGTTCGTCGGGGGTGGATTTCCCGATTTCCTCCAATCATGCCCAGTAAGTGCATTTACTGGTGGCAGCGTCCGCGTAACATAATGGCTAACACCACTCATCGGACGAGGGTATTGTTGAGGCCGTGGTTGCATTTGGAAAGCGTTATTTTGGGGGTTGTAATTTCCAGGAGGCGCCCTGAAAATCTGCTGGGTGCGTGTTGGAGCAAATTGCCTAGGTTGGAAGTTGTTTGACTTCCATTGTTGTGGATACTGTGGCATCAACTGTGATCGCGAGGGCCCTTGCGTACCATAGGTAATAGGCCTAGGCGCAGGCATAGAGTAAGGCTGAAAAGGCACCTTAAATCCACTAGTAAAATTTGGCAAAGACATAGGCACTGAATAGTTAGTAGGTTTCCTGTCGGGAAGATTTTGGTTTCGATTCTGTATGTAAATCGTAATATTTGATTCCTCATGAACAAACTCTAACGCTTTCTCGATGGTTTCGGGGCGTATACAACGTATGCGCGATCCTAGAGGGTCACTTAATCCACGCACATACGCCTGAAGCGTTAACTTCTTATACAGATCCCGCTTAGCATCAATAGTAGTTTGTAACGCGTCATGCAAACTAACATACGTCATAATGGTGCTGAAGATATTCTGACACCGTTCGTAAAATTCCTGAGGGGAGCTAGTGCCTTGTGTCAAGACAGCTAAGTCATTGTATAGAGCGGTGTCATCTCGCTGATCGGCAAAGTTATGAATTAGAGCACTGCGAATGCCTGTCCAGTCATTAGGGATACCATTTACGTTAATTAAGCGAGCAGCAGGACCTACTACTTTGTTCAAAATCCCGTTAAGTAAGGTGCACTTGCTCAAATCACTATTTTCTTGAGTAGAAAACTGTTGCGCGAGTTGGTCGCATAGTTGTATGAACCTAGTTAGTACTTTTGGGTTTCCATCAAAGTCAGGAACCAAACGGAGAGCTTTATAGATTGTATCTAACTGTGACATATCAGTGGTGGCCATATCGGTTTCCTCGTTTACACTACCTAACTTAATTTTTCTTTTATTATCTAGGAATATCTGCCTACTACTTCTAACTTACCTAGGGTTCTTCAATTTTCGTAAATGAAAAATCTTGGAAATCTTATTAGTAAGGGCTATGGGCTAGGAAATGAGCAACCACTAAAAATAATCTAGTGTACTCACATTGATTTTCGGTCTCTTTGCGCTATCGATGGCTGGATACCTCTGCAGCAGCACGACGTAGATTCGGATACTCCTTGGCGCGGCTTGACAGCCAGCACGGGCGGCTTTTGCGTTTTGCGGATATCTTCTAGGCGAATACGCGTACGCGAAACCGACCGCGAGTATCCTACCGACTGCGCCAAATACGTACGGCTGAAGTCGAGGATGCAAAAAAAACCGAAGTTATTTTAAAGTTATTTGATTAATTAAAATAATACATTTATTTTATAATTATAAGACACGACAATCCATTCGATGTGAGAATAAAAAGTGAGTGTTCATTGATACAATGGTCCGCAAGTTAACAATTTCGTAATGCTGACACGATGGTTCCACGATGCGCGGTGGTCTGATTCCGTGTAGCACTTGGTAGGTCGAACGCCGGTGGCTTGATTGCGAAACTGCAGTACCGTCCTCATGTGAGTTGGTAATGTGAATCTGCGTCATCGGTTTCCATGGTGGGTCGTTGCTTAACATACTAAAAATAGATGGTCGCAGCGAGGATCTCAAAAAAAACCAAATTTATTTTACTTAATTTAATTTTATATAAAAAGTTACAATTTGTTCTAAATCTAGAGTGACTGCTTCGACCAAAGTTAGGTACAAAAGTGAGTCTTACAAACTACAAACACGCGCCACGAAAACGACACTCGATGCTGATGCGGCGTTTGCGCGGCGATTGACGTCAATGCTGAACTGGGTCAGCGCGAAGTGCAACTATGCATTCCTCATAGTGGTGCCGCACATAACACCTCCCCCCGTAGAACAGCGAGTGAAGACCTTGGTGTTAAACGAAGCTGGGGGTTGATGGACATCAACCCTTGTTTCAGTGTTAGGAACAGCGTAGATCCGCGGCAGTCCCGACTGGTCTTCTTCAGTTTCCTTCTTCTGACAATACTTGCGGTATGCTATGGTTGAAGCAAACACACAAGTACTGATTAGTATTAAGTATAGCGGTATAGTTGTGTGATACACGCCATAGTTCGTATCCATCTTGAGTTCCGTAGGCTGCTGCGTGGAGATCTTGGTGTTTAAGGTGTGCAGATGGTCGAGATTTACTGTATTCAACTTAATGGTTGCAGCTGTTGGCAGCGGGACAGGCTCTCCTAGCGCTAAGTCCATTATCTTTAGCACTTGTCCTTTTAGAAGATCGTTGGTATTGGTGACAACGAAATCTGGCGTCTCGATGAAACAGCTGTGCGGAACAACGGCGAGGTAACTGCCTTGGAGTACCTTGTAGAGCTCTTGTCCACAGGATAGATGTACCTTTGTCGGTGAAGGGAAGCTGAGTGTATAATGCTTATCGTCGAGCTCGTCGTAGGCAGGAACTTGCAGTGCTACTGGAACAGGTTTACATAGAGTGCTTTTTCGTTGTGAAACAATAAGTTGCTGGATGCAGTCTTGTTTCTCTCGGGTCTGCGGGCTCCGTCTCTCGTCGCATATGTACCATTTACTGGTCTTCGGGCATTCTGCCACTACGTACTTGAACTCATTCTCGTGAATCGCCAGGAATGGAAAAGGAGGTATAAGGATCTCGTTATGTTTGTTAGGGACAATAGACAATTTATACATATCATATACTTGAGGAAATACTATTGGAAATTTAAATACTATAACTATTTCATTATCTACGTAATAAGAACCTACTTTGATTATGTCGTAATATTCTCTAATATCAATTTCAATTATTTGGTTATTATTGTATAAATTTCGCAATTTACTGAAAATAGTGTCAAATGATTTCCGACTAATAATTGAATGATGCGGAATCGACATTTTAATAAAACCTAGCACGTTTTGCAATCTGAGCACTTCTTGCGAAATCGAGTCAACATTGTCACCGAGTATAAGAAATGCTTGTGCTAAGTGTGCGTATTTAATGAGGTCGTAGTCACGAGTAGCTTCCGTTTCGCTGATTTTGTTAACAATGTGTGCAATTTTAGTTTGACTATCTGCGATATTATCTACAATTTTTCCATATTGCAACATCCAATCCTTAGAAATACTAACATGGCTATTTAACTCTGTTACTAACTTATTATCGGTAAGCTGAAGATTTTTGATTGCCTGGTTATAATGAAGAGCGTCCGTATAATCGAGATTGCCGGTAATACTTTTAACTATAGATCCGAGGCCATCTATGAGTCCCCTTTTTACTCGACTAACCTCAAAAGTCTGTAACTGTTCAGAAACACTTTGGACTTTATTTGACAAGTAGTTGAGATGAGGTTCGAACAAAGAGTAAGTTTTATTGTTTAACACAGGACCTATTTTACCTAACTGATTAGAAATTGAGTTTATTTGATCGTGTAATTCTTGAAGGTTTATGGGTTGAACGAATGAGTGATAATGCGATATGACTCTAGTGGGACCTAACTTAAAAGGTAAGATTCCAGGACCATCACTGAGCTTCTCGAGCGTTATCTCTTGCGTCAGCGCCATCGTTGGCAGGAGAAGAAGAAGTACCAGGGGAGTCCTGTAACAATTGAGCGCTTTTTGGTACTCTCTTAAGTCGAGACTTGGCGACAGGCCCTCGTCGTTTCTTTGTGTATATGTGTATGGGTAAATCAGCCATGACTTTGTCGTGAGTATACCGCGGAGCTAGTTTCTGTCGGGAGGCAAACGGATTTTTGACAAATATCTGTTGCTCGGGAGAATATTCTACTTCCGGGTCGCGATTAGCATTGCGTTTTTCCATAAGGTCTGTCCGTAGGTTAGTACACGAGTCATGAATTTCGTTATAAGCTTTACACATCCTATTCTTATGGTTAGTGATATATTGTTGCAATAGATAAGATGAGAGGTCTATGTCGAATGGGTCGCGTGGATCGAAGTGACCAGTTATCACTTCAATCGGCTTACACTTAGTGAAACTATGGATGGAATTATTGTAAGCAAGAATGGCATAAGGCATAAGGTTGATGGTCGCTTCCCCTTTATGTTCGATCTTTAAAATACGTAAATGCTCTAATATTGTGGAATGAAACCGTTCAACTGTACCGTTCTCGTTAGGTGTATGAGGTGATATCCTGTGATGTTGAATTTTATGTAGTCTAACAAATTCAGCCATCAGCTGATTGACAAATTCGGGTCCGTTATCTGTTACTATAGTAAAAGGCATCCCGTGATGAGTGCAGTGTGTAAGAAATGCTTGCACGACACTAATTGCGGTCCCGTCTCTTAAGTAGTAGGCCTGAGCATATTTTGGAAATGCGTCAACGATGGTTAGAAATTTCTCACCTTGAATCGTAAGTAAATCCATATGGACTAAATCAAATGGTTTGCTGGCTGGTGGTACGACTCGAAATTGTTGTTTTATTGGGTTTCTATCGTACTTTGCCTGACCGCATATTGTACATTCATTTATGAATTTTGTAATGTGCTCTCTCATCTTTGGCCAATAATACTTATGAGACAGAGCTAGATAGCATTCGTTAATACCGCGATGGTTGGTTTTACCATCGTGGTACTTACTTATTATTTCCTGCTGTCGTAGGTATTCGCGAACATTTTCTATTTCCGTTTTTACAAGTGTCATGTTCATAGCCGAATTTTTAAATGTTCTTTGTATGATTGGTATGATTTTATACATAGCATCGTAAGGGTTAATAAGCAAACCGGTTTTTATTTTAGGGTGCACATACTCCCTTATGGCATTGATAACGTCCTGTTCGAGGTTAGATTCTGATAACTGAATAGACGTACGAGTATGTGTGTCGAAAGGTTTAGTCACAACAGTCCTACCCTTAATATCGCCCACAACAGTGAGGATGATTTGCTTCGTAAACCTATTTAATGGATCGTCCGTAATCGGGACTTCCAGGATGGGGTTTTCAGCATCAGTGTGCACTGTGATCGTTCGAGATTCATCTGCAACTTCTGAAGCTGTGAGCGTTCTTGAATCATCTAATGTGTTCGAATTCACAGATGGGTTAACAACGATAGAGCTAGTGTCTTCATTATTAATCTCAATACGCGATAGGGCATCTGCGTTCGTGTTGCACTTGCCCTGTTTATAGATAACGGTAAAATCGTATTCGCTCAATTTTAATCTCCATCTTGTAAGTCTCGAGTTGGGTTCTTTTAAACTCATCACCCATTGCAAAGGCTTATGATCAGTAATAATTTTAAACTTTCGACGGAAAAGATAAGGTCTAAAGTATTTCGTTGCCCAAACTATTGCAAGGAGCTCCTTTTCTATAGTGCTGTAATTCAGCTCGCTAGAGTTGAGAGTCCTTGAAGCATAAGCGATGGGTTTATCGGAACCTATAGTACCCTGCGATAACACGGCTCCAATGGCGACATTGGATGCATCGGTTGTTAGTATGAATTCCCTCGTGAAATCCGGGTACTGAAGAATCGGGTCATTCGTTAAGAGTCTTTTACAATGTTCGAAACAGTTGTTATAATTTTGATCGAGTACTATCTTAGAACCTTTCTTCAAACATTGTGTTAACGGCTTTGTAAGTCTAGCAAAATCAGGGATAAATTTCCTGTAATATCCGAGAAGTCCGAGAAAACGTTTGATTTCCGTCGCGGTTTTGGGTATAGGGTAATTCTGAATGGCTTTTATTTTGTATGGATTCGGCTTTACGCCGTCTCTGCATATGACATGGCCTAAAAAGTTAGTTTCTAACTTTAAGAATTCTGATTTATCCATCTGAATCTTAAAGTTAGATTCTCGTAATCTTGTGAAGACCTTTTCAAGATTTACCATCATTTCCTGAAGGGATGTGCTGAAAACGATGATATAGTCAAGATAGACTAGGCAGATGCTGTTTTGGAGGTCTTTGAGCACATTATCCATCACCCTTTGAAAGGTTGATGGACTGTTCTTCAAACCCATGGGCATACGAAGAAACTCATAATGCCCATTTTCTACGTTGAAAGCTGTCTTTGGGATATCAGCAGGATCCATTTCTACCTGGTGGAAGCCACTGGCCAAATCCAGGGTCGTGAAATACTGACATTTACCTAATTTATCTAAGACATCGGTAATAATAGGAATAGGATATTTATCGTCAATCGTTTTCTCATTTACTTTTCGAAAGTCCACGACTATACGCCATTTGGTTTTACCGGAAGCATCAGCCTTTTTAGGGACTACCCAAATTGGTGAGCTCCAAGCAGAATCAGATGGTTGGATAATGTTTTGTTCAAGCATTTTATTTATTTGATCTTTGACTTCCTGTCGGTGGACATAAGGATACCTATAGCTCTTGGTATATACAGGAGATTCATCTGTGGTTTTGATTCGGTGTTTAATCTTATTCGTAAACAAGTTTTGGCAGCGTTCGTAAAACTCCTGCGGGGTACTAGATCCTTGAGTTTGCAAGGATAAATCATTATATAACGCGGTTTCATCGCGGTGGTCTGCGAAGTTATTGATTAATGCTTCACGTATGCCGTTCCACGTGTCCGGGATACCGTTCGCGTTTATAAGCCTAGCCGCGGGCCCTGTCACTTTGTTCAGTATGCCATTAAAAAGTGATAAGTTACCTAGCTCGTGACCCGGCTCGACCTTGTAATGCGCTAACACTAATTGATCGCACAAATTTATGAAGCGCGTAAGGACATGAGGGTTCCCGTCGATATCAGGTAACAGTCTGAGGGACTTAAAGATCACGTCTACTTGATCAGACATGTTGCTCGATTGCACAGAGTCTAATTCTCTACGTTCGTCAATTATACTTAACCTACTATCTATTCTATAACTATTCCTACCACAGCTTCTACGCCTAGATTCACGTGGGTGAAAAATCTTGTTAGATATTTAAACACTACACACAGGATAATCTACTCTATTCGCGAGATAGTATCGAGTAAAAATTATAAGTAGAATAGTCTATCAATATATAAAAAATAGGACACGGAAATACAACAAATAGGAAGGCGAACACTTGAACGATTCAATGTACTCACATAGTTTTTCTTGACGAGTCGAAGTCTGGACTCTCCTCGATTGCGACCACTTCGTAGATTCTTGATTGCTTGGCAGGAAACCGATGCTGTGTTCCCTAATTCCCTAAGCAATCCTACCGACTGCGCCAAAAATAGATGGTCGCAGCGAGGATCTCAAAAAAAACCAAATTTATTTTAACTTAATTTAATTTTATATAAAAAGTTACAATTTATTCTAAATCTAGAGTGACTGCTTCGACCAAAGTTAGGTACAAAAGTGAGTCTTACAAACTACAAACACGCGCCACGAAAACGACACTCGATGCTGATGCGGCGTTTGCGCGGCGATTGACGTCAATGCTGAACTGGGTCGGCGCGAAGTGCAACTATGCATTCCTCATAGTGGTGCCGCACATAACATACTTACTTGTGTATTCAAAATAAAACATGTATTTGTCCTACAGTCTTTAGTATATATAATGATAAAGAGAAAATATTAATTTGTTTGTTTGAATTGAATAGGCTCCGAAACTACAGAACCAAATTGGAAAATTCTTTCACTCACTCACGATGGAGAATTTCAGAGTGTCCTAATTGAAGGTCGCATGTGATCACGCAAGCACAAGAAGCATTTTCATCGCAAAACGAAGTCCACCGTTCGCTCCTTACGATCATTTATCCAAATAAGGCGATTTCGAGGTTATTTCATTCAACATTCGTAGTAAAACGCATCTAAATGATTGTATACCTATGCTTTATTAATTTCACTTGAGTAAAACAATATCGTGTAAATATATCACACTACATAAAGTACATATATATATACTAGCTGACCCGCCAGCGGCTTAGCTCGCTCGGCCTTGTTGTAGAGGTAGAAGCGCCACTTTGGTATCTTGAGGTCCTGGGTTTGATACCTGGGTCGGGCAGTTATGGGGTTTTCTGGCAAAGAAATTCTCAATAGCAGTTCGGAGTCTGGAACAGTGCCGTATTGCAGTCGATTCACTCAATGTTCTTATTAAACACAATATAATAGATAGTTTTGCCTATATATCCTCGAAGGGATAAGCAGCAGTGTTTTAAAGGCCTACGTTTCACCAGATATGTTTTTGGTCTCATGTTATAGGGGGCGAGTCTATTGCCATCTATACGGGGCACTGTCAAGACTCCAAATTTTTATTGATAATATCTTTCAAACTAACAATTATTTTAACTATCCAACCCAGGGATCGAATCGAGGATCTCGAGGTTCCAGAAGGGCATTTCCACCATTACACCAAGACAAAGCGAGCGATGCCGCTGGCGTTTGTTTTTTTTTTTGGTAATATATATTTTGTTTGTTTCGTTTGTTTGTTTGCTTGAATGTAACGCTTTCACTACTCAACTGTTCATCATGAAAATTTTGCATACAAGTGGTACAGAAAAGGATATAGTTTTTATACGCGGATAACACCGCGGGGTGAAGCTAGTCAAGATCTAAAACATACGGGCCTTTACTAATAAACGTTGCGTGAACATAGACGTGACATGATATTTCTTGCTAGCTAAAAATGTACAGATGGAAGTTGTAACTACTCCGGGTATAGCCAAGTTTATTATCGAGATCAAGTGCGACACACTATTGTCCCATAATACAAGATACTTGTTAAATATTTAAAAATAAATTACATTTAAATAACTAAATGAATATAAAACTCAAATAAAATTATTTACCATTAACGATTGCGCTACTTCTGTGAATTTCCTCAAGCTGCAGTGAAAAATGTCAAAAATGATATTTGATTTATCATACCTATGGCTCGTGATAAAGGGCCACATTTAAGTAGGTTGGTCCTCGCTGTTGGTACATTCAGCAAGATAGGGCGACGGCGGACCACTACACATACGTCCGGCGCACGCAGCTGCAGCTCCACTAGCACCTCCGGGTGGTGCTGCTGCCCTCGCAGTACCAACCACACGTACCTTACCAGCGCCACTTCTCTCCTACTGTACTCGACCATGCCTATGACGAACAATATAACTAAAAAGCAAAAGTTTGGAGACGAAGAGTGCAGTTAATTGACACAGCTCATCACGGGAGAAGACATACTTTACCCATTGTACTACCATAAGAAAATACAATTACCTACTTCAAATAACCTGCCTAACGCTAATATTACGGTAATTAAAAATAAATTACCGTATCTGCATTTTATACCTTAAAAAGCACAATAACTACGGCTGCTTTTGGTCGTTAATACACCTTTATGTTTATGTTTTCCTCTAGTAGAGTCACAGCGCAGCGGCTGAACAGATTTGAATCAAATTATAAAACTTACTTCCAGGAAAAACAAAGGCTACTTATATCCTGTAAAGTACAACTGTGAAAACTCATTTTAAACTCATTCTAATATACCGTGGATGAGCGTAGCAGCCTGTGGCTACGACTGGCGTAGTCATTTGTTAGGTAAATGCGCTTGCAATGGTCATTAGGGGATCGGAACCGTGATTGTTGTCTAATTACACACAGTGTTAACGTTAGAAACGGGATATTTATCACGTATTATATTTATTGAGAGCTCTCGATATTTCGGCACAGTTGCATGCGCCATTTTCACGAGTGAAGTATCTGCGGGTAGGTATTGATGCTCATAAAAATAAATTACCGTATCTGCATTTTATAAAATTATCTATGTATTTATTACGTGCATTCTGGACCGATTTAAATGAAATTTCGTATGGTGGTAGCTTATATCCCTGATCAACATATAGGATAGTATTGATCCCGGTAAATTAAAGAGTTCCCGTGGGATAATTAAAAATCATGCCAGCGAAGCCGCTGGCGGGTCAGCTAGTAGCAGTAATTAATTTATTGGTTCAAAGTTTTATAAGGCGCTTCATTGACGAATAGTACAGTGATATCAAGACCAGTAATTACATATAGGTATATAATGTACTTTACGTATATTTATGATCATTTTACGTAACTATAGTACCTATAGCCTATCAAATAAGTAGTAAGAAAATTATACGGGTTGAGCATTATATAATAAGGCTAGTAATGCTATCATTGAAAATCGTAAGTACCAATTTATCCTCCTTAAAATTGTAATACAATTTAATAGCTTTTAATTATTCATGTCTAAGTGCTGGATGGAACACACTTTGTAGGACGTACGAATATGAATATTATTTCAATTAGACATCATTCAGCGTAAATAACGCAGATAAAGGTCGTTATGTTTTTTTTTTTTTATTGACCAAAATTATTACAAAAATCAAATTGTACTTAACATTAAAGACTGCGGAAGCCTGAAGGGCTTATGAGCAGTCAATGAGTTCGGTAACATATCATATTATGTATCTATATATAAATGTAATATGTAATATATAATGTCAGTAAGTGGACGGAAGCGTCATTTCGGAGGCATTGGGCAGGTCTGAAAACTTAGATAATAAAGCTAATCACTAGTCTATCTATCGAGCCCGTCATAGAGCACTTTCCGTAATCCTTCCTATACCGTGATAATTAATACTAAAAGATTTATGAATGAAACTGAGGTATATTTACGTCTCTGGGATGCAACAGATTAAGGGATGGCCAATGCCTAACGGTATGAATTAATGGGCTGAATATTTATTATAAATAGTAAATTTTATTAGTAATAGTATAATAATAGTACCTAGTTACTCACATTAAGTAAATAAGGAACATTACAACTTTTTTAAGAGTATACAGCATCACCACCTTATCTTTAATAAGTAAATATATTATGCTAAATTTATTATAATGAACCCATCATCATAAAAAATGTTATGTACCACTAAAACGGTAGGCAGACGTGTATAAACATCTACATATTGCCAGTTAACCTTTATGTTTCCTATAATAAGGCTATTATTACAATCCCACCCCTTTGTTGGGTTTTACGAAGTCATATGATATTATTAATAGTAAATACAAATAGGCGGCGAACCGATTCAAAGCCATTTTCATTTGTATAAAACTAACAAATTGTGAGAAAATTGAATCAACTTGTAAGCAAAGGCAAGTGCCTGGAACTTTCATTATATTAGCTGACCTAGTAATTATTGCGAAGTGAAATAAATTGTAATTTCCTTAATTATCCAAGCGAAGGATAGTAGTTAGAAAACACGACTGAGGTAATAAAACGCGAACCCATTTAAATACGGTTTTACTAATTAAAAAGTATTTCAGGCAACGAAGGAATAATTGAAACAAATAAATATAGAACTGTTTAATTTTTTTGGGTTGTAAACGAAATGTTCTTGACTTGCAAAATATGGAATCAAAGTACCTGTCGAATTTAGTTAGCAAGAACTCAAAAACTGTTTTACTTTTATTTTAACTTGGGACACCAACCATCTCTTTTGACAGTAGGTAATAGTGATGTGGTACGTCGAAAATTTCATCGGTAAACATAACGATTTAATGAGAGAATTTAGATTTTATCGACAAACTATGACCAAGTTCAGGGTAAATAATAACTTTTTGTAAAAATAAGGAAAACATTTGGAAAAAATTACAAGATTGCATAATCAATGTTATTATTTATCTATGAAATCAAAATAATTTAAAAGCTAGAGTGATACACAGCATATTGACCGCCAAAATGTTCTGGTAAGCTCCATTATATCTTTATTTGCTTATTCCGCATCACTGGTGCTTTATTTGGAAGTACTAACTCGCACGATCTTTCAAATTAAATATAAACTGACATCTCTTTCATCATCTATAATTGTATATCTTTCACAGGCTTCTCTTATTTTTCTCTTGGTTCCGTTTCATCGTCTCAAACGGCTTTGGTCACATGAACATAAACAAGCATCTTTCTATGGTGTTGAATTCTTTCAATGACAGTTCGATGTAACTTATTGTATTCACAACGATATGGTAGCAAACAGATGGCCATGAGTTCTTGTTGAGTCTATGGTAATTTGGTACAAATAGAACGAATTAACGAGAAAAAAAAAGTATTTCTGCCATGTGCCTATGAAAAGCTACATTAAAATTATGCATTATTATGTGAACAATACAATATTATATCCATAATTTACGAAGATATAAGCCTAAGGTTTTTGAAGGTGATGGTAATGATGCTAGAAGATATGGTAGATAGTGTTATCGGCAACTATGGTAAAGAAAATATGTATAGAAAAACATTGTCAGATAAAACTTTCATGTTATTAAGAACTCCACGAAAACTTGATTTATTATCAGCACACAACATGGTAAATAATAGTAGACTTCCCGACCCGAGTCACGGCAACCACAGCCACAAGCCTAGACCACCTGTACACGAACATGCATTTTGGCTCAGTACGAGCCACTCCAGTGGTGACATGCCTCAGTGACCACACTGACCACCGTGCTGTCCGAAGTGAGGTGTCCTGCATCCAGCGCGCACCACAACCACTCACTCGTCTTGTCAGGGACCTCTCCCAGTCGAATCGCGCTAACTTTGTAAGATCTATTGATTCTGTAGATTGGGACGAAGTTTATGAACAAAAGAGATCCGCCGAGGCGTTGGCCACAGCAACAGTAAATGTGATAGCAAATAAATACAATATTTGTTAAGCGGGTAAACAACAGAAAACATGACTCATCGTGGATTAGTCCCGATGTAAAACATATGAAATCCTTGTTATTTGACATTGAAAAATTATGCAATATGTATCCTAATGACATTTATATTAAATCGTTTTTGACAGAATTAAATAATAAATATGACATTAGTTTAAATAATCAAAAATTAAATTATTATAGCAATATAATACAAAACAGCAAGAATGCATCGAAAGGTATGTGGAATATAATAAACAAAGAAAGAGGTAAATATAATACGCCTAGACTCAATGTTACAGAGGTAGTTGTTGATAAAGACGGGAAAAACTTCGTTAGCTCCAAGGAAGCCGTTAATGCTATGAATTCGAGATTTCTCGATGCGGCGGCTGCATGCGGTGCCCCTAAAGCGGACGTTGTAAGCGTGCGACGGACCTTAGTAGCGGCGCGCTCGCAAGCTGACCGCTCGCTTAGACTAGCACCTTTTACTCCTGATGAGGTATACCGCATAGTCACCGTGCGTATACCTCCGAAGCAGTCAAAGGATATATACGGCATCTCGATGGAGTTACTTAGAATGGCAATCATACCACTCGCTCCTGTATTAACAAAACTATTTAATATTTGCCTAAGAGAAGGATCCTACCCGAGACTGCTGAAAATCAGTAAAGTCACACCGATTTTCAAAGGAAAAGGAAAGATGGAAAACGTTGATAACTACAGACCTGTATCCATCATACCTGCTGTCGCAAAGGTTTTCGAGAACGGTTTAAGCTCTAGACTTGTGACTTTTTTGTCGTTAACTGGTGCACTATCGGACCAACAATACGCGTACCGCAAGGGACGCTCAACTACGTCATTAACACGCGAAGTCGTCTGCCGAGTGATGGCCGCGAGGGAACGCAAGCAGCAGGTTGCCGTTCTTTGTTGCGACCTATCCAAAGCATTCGACATCGCCGACCATGAGGTGCTTGCGATAAAGCTTGCACATTATGGCATTAATAGTAGAACTCTTGACATTCTGACGGACTTAATGAGGGGCAGGCGTCAGATCGTGGATGGAGGAAACTGTAAGTCCGACCCTTTATCTTCGGATATGGGAGTGGCGCAAGGGTCATCAGTCTCCAACATACTGTTCTCGCTCTTGTTGAATGACCTCCCGGACGCAGTGACTGTCGCAGACATACTAATGTACGCGGATGATGTGGCTGCGGTAGTCACAGCACCCACGGTAGATCAACTTGAAGAGAGACTAAACGAGACAGCCGCCTGCCTTGCTCGTTGGTTTGCCATGAATGGTCTTGTTTTAAATTTAAATAAGACACATTTCATGCATTTCAACTTAGCTGGACATGAGGTAAGGAAGTTGAGCGTATCAATTGATAACGCTCAAATCGAGAGCGTAAAAAAATCGACTTTCCTCGGTTTTGAAATAGACAGGAGCTTGACGTGGGAAAATCATGTACATAAAGTGTGTGGCAAGCTAGGTAGCGCATGTTTCGCGCTCAATCGAGTGTCTCGAGTAGTGTCCGCGGAGGTGTCCCGCGCTTGCTATTTCGCAACGGTACACACTGTTCTGCAGTACGGTGCGGAGCTTTGGGGTCGGAGTGCCGAATGGGAAAGAGCTTTCCGAGCAGAAGCGTGCCGTCAGAGCTATGGTACGCGTGACGCGGGACACATCCGCGAGACCCTATTTCAGAGAGTTGGGAATCCTCACGCTACCAGCAATCGTTATTTCACAGGTGGCTGTGTTTGTGAAAAATAACCCCAGTATCTATGAAAAGAACAGCGATGTACATAGCTACCATACACGTAACGCTGATAAACTGGTGGGAGTAACACGAACCCTCACAAAATCTAGCAAACTGACTCACGTGATGGGACCCATGGTCTGGAACAGGTTGCCTGACGAAGTCACCTCTGCTCCTAGTTTAGCTTCATTCAAAATTAAATTAAAAACCTGGCTTATCGAGCGGTCGTTTTACAGTTTTGAGGAGTTCCTTAATCACAAAGTGTAGTTTTGGATATTATTAATTTATTTTTGACATTATTATTTAATATTGACATTATTAATTCAATTTTGACATTAGTCGGTTAATATTACATTATTTATTTAATTCTGTTGTGTAATGTGTTCTCCCGACTATGATCAAATTTGCAAACCAGAGTTGCAAAAACCCCGCAAAAAAACAAGTGACTGTCGCTTTTTCGTTGATATTACCAATCTGTAGGCCTACCATAAGCCCCTTATAGCAGGACAGTTAAGCGTTTTATTGAGCTGTCCTGCAAATTCCTACTATGGCGGAATCTAGCAGGCCAGCCAACTATTGCCCACGTGACCTAACCGACCAGCAAAGGGCGACCTGCAATTGACCTGCTGTAAGCGTACCATGACGTGTTTTTTGACTTTAGATATCAATCAAAGTAACCTGCATATCTGTCACATAAAGCAGGCGACCTAAAGCAACTTTGTGACCTATTAAACGTAAAAACCGTGAATTTCTATCAATTTGTCAAAAAATAGTTTCTGTTACTATCGTAGAAGAATGTGGAACGCATACGAATAATTATTTGAGTTACTAGAAGAAGTATATAAAAAAAAACCAGCTTTTGTTTTCAGATTTATTTTACCCTACAGCTATGCCGCTATGGGCTACAAATAATAATAAGTCAGGAACAGTAACTGCTTTAAAAAAATGACCCAACAAAAGTCGTGTTCAAGTAGGCGGAGCTTAAAAGTCGTGTTCAGTACGTCATCAGTCGGACATTTTTCTTGCAAGCGAGCACACGTGAAATCTTCGCATACATTTTATTTTTTATCATTGTGAACTACAGCTGAGAATCATCATGCCAGCATGTGTTGTGAAGTGGTGCAGGATCCATACAAGATTAAAATGTCCAGGAATCACTATTATTAGTAAGTAGTAGCAAAATTATAATTATATTCAAAGATGTACAAATACGTATACAAACCGAGATGGTCAATACTATGCAAAATAAAGTCAGTCTATTTTTGATTAATGTATATTTTTTTACAGAACTGAATATTGAAATGTAACAGCAATGTATTTTGCTTATTTAGTTTTAGGGTAGTTTTATTTTCATTTACTTGCGAATCCAGTGCAGTAAAATAAATGCCTCTCTGCACTTAAGCTTGAAAGACAAGAGTATGACTAGACGCCTGTGAAAACCAGCATTATATACTTACTCCGTTAATTTTGAAGAAATAAATAAAAAAACAAATTGAAAGAAATTGTATATGTACCATGTTACACAAATCTGCAGTACCTCCCAGTCTGTACAGTTAGTACCTACTGTTTTTTTTTTAAATGTTATTATGTAAATCAAATCTTATATTAAGTAAACTTATCATTTTTACGCTGATGATTCGTCCCAAAAAAAAACATCAACATCTCTAAAAATACTACAGAAAATGAACAATTAACAGTAATAACCGATTACCTACAGTTGCATAGTATAGCATTAAAAAAATAGTTCATTGCTTGGTTGAATTACGTAAGTACGTTTAATTTTTCAAGCTAATGAAAATTCACCCTTTGCAAATTTTGAAGTGGTTTACTTGAGTTGCACATAAATCTGTCAGTAATATCAACACAATGCTTTTCTAAAATAATTGATAATGAAGGTATTCTGCGACCACTGAAAAACGTTCACCAGGCAAATAACGAATATCCTATCCTACTTCCTACTTATATCCCACTATTATCATAAATGATGTGAAAGTTTGGATGGATGGATGGATGATTTTAATGAATGTTTGTTACTCAATAACGGCAGAACGGCTGAACAGATATGATTGAAATTTGTCACAGAGATAGATTATAGTCTGGAATAGCACATAGGAAAATTTTCATCATCATTATCATCTATCAACACGCGGGTGAAACGGCCTAATATTTTTGGGTACAGCATAGACAAAATAACAAGTTCTCCGCCGATGCCAAGATCATAATGATGACTTTCTTTCTGACAAAGTTGTGTCAGTTTCTCATAGATTATAAAGTGCGTTCGAATAGCCCCAAGTTGGCGAAAAATAACACTAAAACGCTCACAATGGCGTTCGAATTGGGAATTTGTGGGTGAAAATGTCGTTTACGGCTCTTTTTGTTCACCGTTCGCAAAGCTAAAAAAGAGTTATTTATGCCACCGAAAAGTACAATTATTAACCCACGTCCGGAGCTGCGACTGTTTTTGATCGTTTTTTGACAACTATTTATTTGACAGCACAATCGTGCGATTTTAGGTCTTATGCACGGCTTAGCGTTCGAGTCTGTGGTTCGAGTAGAGTGTGGGAATAGCGGCAATAATAACGATTTTGAGCTTTACGAACGCTTTAACAAAAGAGCCAACAATTGCAACGTCACCAATGCCCTCATTGCTAAACGAACGTACCTCAAGTCAAAAGCACGCAATGATTTTGCCATCGACACTAGACGTGCTGGGCGATAGAGTTGGCATGTCATCCGTCTTTGTTGTTCAGCCGACTGTAGTCGAGCGATTCCTCCATCACGACGGAGGTGAAACATCAATCTAGCGGTCTTGAGTGAATCACCCGCAATACTTACATGTTATTTTTAACACAACATAACAAACGGTTTCGCCTATATATCCTCGAAGGGGTAAGCAGCGGTGTATTCCACGCCTACATTTAAGTTTGTTTTTTTGTTTGTGCCTTAAGTTTGAGTCGCTCACTATTATTTTGACAGGTCGATACCCTAGACTCAAGGGGGATCAAATGTAACATAAATACCGTCAAGGGTGATGAAATGAAATGATAGTTTTTTTAATGGTGATATATGTGTATGTACTCGTAAGTCCTGTCTTTTATTATTAGTGTTTACTGATTGATACACTAAGTATTTACATTTTCTCTTAGACTTCTATTATAACAATTGCGTTTGACCATGTACATATTTAATGTTATTTTGGTATAATGATAAATGGAGGTCTGGTCAGGGTGAGGCCTTGGAGAAGATAATAAGCTACTCGAAGTACTAACCCTGCGCAGGCGTAGTCGCGGGTACCAGCTAGTTAAATATGATTTTGGTAAAATGAATATGCGATTTTTTTTTTATCTTACTTCACTACATTGAGAAGAAAGAGTCTCTTCTAATATAATATATATAATATTAATATATAATACAATATATATATTGTATATTAATATATATATATTATAATATATAATATAATATATTATATATATATATTGTATTAAAATAATAATATATAATTAATATAATATATAATATATTATATTATAATATATAATATAATATAGCGGGACATAACGTTCACTGAATTTTAAAAAGTAACCGATATAAAAAACAAAAAAAACAAAATTGTTTATATTATTAACTTAGTCCAATTCACTTGTTGCATTACATCGTCCACGCCGCTACGACTCAGTTGTCATAGTAGATGTTGCAGCACACGCGTGAACCAATCCCTGCATTCCTTCTGAATTTAAACCAATCACCGAACATGTCTATTTGTAACCTCGGAAGTAATTCGTATTTGGAATCATACGCCGCTTTTGTTTGAAGGACCACTTTTTGTGTGGAATTTGTTCTGAATTATGCTTCCTGACTTATTATTATTCGTAGGCTATGGGTATTTAGAACTCCCAAAGTATTTCTAAGTGAGCATATCTAACACGACAGCGAAGTGTAGAAGTTGAATAAATAAGAATTCACACTTGGAACATCGCCTTGATATTGTAGGTTAATAATCATTCGTGTCGTTTCTCTGAGAATCCGCTTCAAACTGTTCACTGTTGTTTACGAGATTGGATGTGTTCTAATATCATTACAAAATATGTGTACTTTGTGTAGCTAATTTAACTTGAAATTAATTCACTAAATCAATGTCGCAAGCTCTGCTGGATCCCTCAATATTATTATTATACCGTATTTTACAATGCCTGTGAATAATATTGGAATATATATATAGTCCAATACTTTATAAATTGAACTAATTTATAAATCAGATCATCAGGTTTCAATATAAGGCTAATCTTAGTTTCAGAACATAACACAAGCCAACATAACTGAAAGAGTAAGAGCGTTATACAAAGTGGTAGAGCGTCATCTCTTTCACGCAAACTGTCAGAGACAATAATTTATGGCCCTTCTTAGCCCTAGCAGTTCAAGTTCAAAATTTCCAGGTCCTTTACAGCATCAAAAAAACAAAACATTAGCTGAAATCTATTGTATATTTGAATAGATAACATTTTTAATTGGATCCTTATTTGTTTTGGCCTTGGCATACCTGTATGCCAAGGCGGCTTTACGAAAGTTTTGTTTGGCATACAGGTATGCCAAGGCAGCGTGACGGGTTAAGAAAGAGAACACTCTGATAAGACATAAAATAATTACCATCTCCTTATTTACCATCATGATAATTTATTTTACCTACAGAACTCACGTGTCATATAATAGTAGATTATTAACCAAGGGCTGTATGACATCAATTGCATACGAGGTTTTTGGCTAATTAACCCGAGTATGCAATTGATGCTTACGCCCGAGATAAATACTCTGCTTTACATATCGATTGTGAGGTTAGTAAACAACAAGACAGCAGGTTTCAATGAACATTTATTAAGAAGAAAAATATGTGTATTTAATTAAAACTAATAGTAAAATTATTACAATTTGTAAGAGATATGGTCACGTTCTTTTTAGGAATATTTATAGTTTGAATATGAGTTTGTGATGATAAGACTTGAGTTTGAGTGACTTGAGGTTCTTGCATCGTAAATGGCGGCAGTTGACTGGTACTCTTTTCTTCATTAAAAAATGGCTCAGATGATGTGCTTTGACGTGGTGATTTCAAGTTTATATTTTCTGTTATTTTAGAAGTAATTTTGCTTTTGTTTGCCATCGAATCTTCGATATAACCTTCGGCCACTTTGCTGGACTTCCAGCCGCCGTGCCTTTTTAACAGAGTGAGGTTGGCTCCCGAATCAGCCAATAGAGTCGCTGATGTTCTGCGAAAGCAATGCCCGGTGTATAACTCTACGTTACTCAGTTTTAAATATGTGGCTATTTGCTTTGGCATGCCTGTAAATTTGTTTTTTCCTATTACTTGTCTGTGGCATTTTCCTTTACTGTAATTAAGAAAAAAACTATTTGTATCCACGTTTTCAGGCCGAAGAGCTTGATATTTTTCAACATAATTTGCAAATTCTTCATGCACAACAAATGACCGGTCAATTTTAGTTTTCGTGTTAGGCAGTTTTATGAGTAGTAATTTGTTATGTTTTTCTACATTTTCTATAGTCAAGTTTGTCAATTCCACGGTTCTGCAGGCTCCCGATATCCCAAAAATTAGAACAACCTGTAAAAAAGACATAAGTTGTATTAAAGGCACCAAATTCGCATAGTATTTTTGTGAAATATTTTGGTAACTTATTAAAAAGGGCAAGTAAATACGTAGGTACCTTTATTGCTAAATAAATTTCATCCGGAGCTTCATTTAAGATTTTCTGTACTTCTTCTGCAGTAAATACCTTCGATTTCTTGCTTTTAAAGCCGTCAGACTGCCTTTTCAAGAAAGCAGTAAGTTTAGAAAAATCTTTCAAATTCACGTCATGTTTTGTCATCATTGTAGATTTTAGCATGGAATAAAAGCATCATAAACTGGAAGGTTGTAGCCTCTTAGATAATTCATCAAAATATGATATAAAAACACTTTCAGAAAGAGATTTCACTTTTTTTTCTGACCGCCATTTCATAAATTCGGCGGTAATATATTTTCGACAACTGTTTTTGCCCTTTCTTTAATAAAATCGGGCGTTAGATCTATGTCTTCGTCACTAGACATGTTTAAAACTTTTGAAAATGAACTCAAACAAGAAAATTAATTATTTTCGCGATGCTTTCGCGCCTACTAATAGACTGCCTTTTTTTTTTCACGCACGCAAGCGCGTCAAATCTTGCTGGCCAGTTTGATTTTTAAATCGATTCCATCTAACATACGATGTGGAAACAAATAGTTCCATATTTAAAATAAAATCTTTATAAAATAAATTGTCTAGATTCCGATTCGAGTAATTAATCGATACCGAGAAAAAAAATATTAACTTTTTTAAAATATTCTTCGTGCAGTATGAGTATGACAGTTCTTTTTTCAAATTCCAAAACCTATGCTGTAATGATAGTCATACACCCCGGCATTCAGGGATGTAAGGGTGTACTTACAGAGCAAGAGATATGTAAAAATACTTTATTAATTTAGAGCAAGTAGATTTCGTTTATTTTTATACGGATATGTGATTTGCACGAAATCAGAAAAATACCATTGATAGGCATTTTTCACACCATTTTTCTGTAACTATGCTATATTGGTTTCGGTGCTTTAGGTTCGGTTCGGTCGATGACATATTATTTTGTTTAATACGTTAAGTGAGAGCTTAGTCCACAATAATAGTGCTGCTTTGCCAAATGAAACTTTGGATATAGATGCGATACCATCGTCAGCCCACGATTGGCCCGCTACTAAGTTTTTCCAATCTTCGATTGCCATCTGTAGCAATAAAACTCATCTTGCAAATGCAATGATATTCCTTTTCATATATTTTTCATTTCACTACAACGAATTCACGATGTGGGCAGTTTTATTTGAGCTTTTCGAAATCTTCAACATAATTAGGCGAATATTGTCAAAAAACCCATTGAACGATCTAAAATAGTTTCTATATTACTAATGTGACACTTTCTACGTTTCTTCTTAGTCGTTCTTGACAGAGTGGTCGTGGTTGAAGACGATGCCCTTTCTTTAAATAATGCAGCCCTCGCGATGCGCCTCCATCCATTATGGTCTTCTGCGTTTCGGGTACATTGGACTACGGACGTTTGTGTTGTAGCTTTTATGAGGTCTGTACAACGCGTAGGGGATCGACCGCGTGACCGCTTGCCTTCTACTTGACCCTGGACGTTTACGTTTATGTGTATGTATTTAATACATCAAGAAGTGTTTATTCTTAAAACAATGCCTAATGATTTCGATAAAGACTCGTAAAACATACATTTGGGAGATTGTCATCTATACTAATATTATAAAGAGGAAAGGTTTGTATGTAAGTATGTTTGTAACGAATTGGCTTAAAAAGTACTGGACCGCTTAAAAATTCTTTTGCCATTGGAAAGCTACATTCACCTGAGTAACAGAGGCTATATAAGATTCATCATCATCCATCACCGCGCGGGTGAAACTGCGGAGAGCAGCTAGTTCATTAATAAAACATTGGCAGCTTAATCCTTTTTTGAACTGATACTAAAATTATGTCCATCTATAAACACGCGCCGGTACACCGGTGGCCAAATGTATGCATTGCATAAAGCGATGCTGGTACACCGGTGTACCGCAGTCAAAACCCATATCAGGACTGAACATAAACGTTAACTGTTCAAATATATAATACATTTCGGTTTATTAGATGTTTTTTTAATACAAATAAGCAAGTAAAAATATAATAGAAATATACATTATTTTGGTTATCAGTAGGCTAGTAAAAAACAATGGGCGTCGATACCATATCTCTTAAACTTTCGCAGGTGTGCATGTACTAGTGTATTTTTTTCGTGAATAAGTACCATTTCGAGGTAAAAACCTAAGAAAAAGCTTATAATCCTCTTATATTATGGTTTTGTGAGCAATTATCGTAATTTGATAAAGGCAGCTGTCATATTGTTTTGATAACGAGTGGGACTACGATTTTGAGATCTATTTGGTTAGCATTAGAGTATATGTTTGTATGATAATTTGTGGATTTACTTTTGATAATTTATAAAATAGGTAGTATAGGTTTTCAAAGTCTATTATACCGTTGTGATTGTATGTTTACTCTTGAGAATTCAACTTTTTGTACCTAAACGCTCCTTTTACACCTGCTTGAGAGATAAATTTGGTATTTGTAGAATATATTTCATTTGTTATTTTTTTGTAGCGGTTCAAGTTTGTATTTTTTCGGTTGAATTGACCTCTATAATTTGACTAAAAAGAAACAGATAACATAATAATAGAATAAAGGAAGATGTACTGGGTAACCAGTGTAAATTTACGCCGTTTACAGATATAAAATAGAACAAATAGCTGTTTTACTACGATTTTACTCCTGCAAACGTTTGCATCGCGCGCAAATTTTTTAAATAGTGAATTTTCGCGCGCTTTTTTCCTTTCGATTTGGCGCCAAAATATTTTTAGTTTTAAGCTACTTAAAGGGTTAAATCAATCATCAACATCAACAATCAACAAGTCATCAAAACAATGGCGTATTGTTATGTTACAGAGAGATATCATTAGGTTGCTCGATGATTAGATGTGATGATGGTTCAGTGGTAATACTGTGGTACAGTCCCGTGCTTCGCCTAAGTTCATCTGTGTGCTGCATGGAACCTTACTTAGTAACCCGTGCTTTACTTAATGACTCATGTACAGGGTGCAATTACCACATCTATATATATATATATATATATATATATATATATATATATATATATATATATACATAAATTTACCTCTTTTTCTCCTGGTCACGCTATAACTTGAGAACGGCTTTACCGGTTTCATTCATCTTTTTTTTAAATGTTTTAAATACTTCGTAAAAGCATCTTACATTAAATTTAAGAAAATTGCACAGCATCTTGGAAATTGTAATCATTATATATAGAAATGAATCTCCGTTTCTCTTGCTCATCGCATGAAATAAAAATCGAGAAATGTTGAGAGGTCATGGCGAGTCTGAAGGCCGAGCCTACTACGTGTACGATGTCGTGGGCAATTGCTATTTTACAAAAAAATTAAGCTGTTTTAAAATGCCACTCAAACAGCGGTGCAGGTATGAGATTTCCTAGTATATATTTTAGTCTAGGGTATAAGACAGCGGATACAATTTTCCTTTTTGTCAAATTCAATATTAATCGAAAAGAAATTACAGAACTCTCACCAAATGATCAGTTATAGATATATACGGGTACGTTCCAGTTCAATGCAAAATCATTCACGACAATCGCGGGGCCGTTTCATTTGAGCCAACATTGTAAGTGAGCACATAAAGTCATTCGTGACATCATAGTTAGAACACGATGGAAGGTGAGTTTTCGCGATTGTTACGAGCTGTCTCTGGCAGAAAATAAAATGGATTTTCTTTTTCTTTTTCCTATGTTGAATGTAGCGCTCTATGCAATTGGACTCTTTAGTGCGATTACAGTTTTGAAAGAACCGTCTATATTTAACAGATCGATGGAAATTTTACATTAATTTGTGATTATCGCTTACAATACATACCCAACTTTATTATAATAAGAAATAATCTTATTTCTTCGTAGATTAGACCTCATTGAGTCTTTTGTTTCGGTAGACAGCTGTCTAACTTAGAACGGCTAATATCTCGGAAGTTGTTCTTGATAGACACTACCAGTAGTGCAGCGCGGAAAGACTGGAAATCACGGGTCGAAAAAGACTTCCAAAAACCGATGTCCTGTGGTGAGCCGTGCAGTGCCGCGCAGAACTAAAGTTATATGCTTTTAAAATAGATAGATATAAAGATCCTTTATTGCTTAGCTTAATGCCTGTATTAGATAAGCTGGTTGGTTAGTAACGGCTGTGACTGTCCGATAATTTTTCAAGAGTAAAATGGTCCCTAAAAATTTGTTTTGAATATAGGTACAAATACAAAGTGGATGTTAGTGCCATGAAACTATAAAGTACTAAAGAAGAAAAAAATAACGAATTTAGTACATATTTAGTACACATGGTACATGGTTTTAGTGCATGCCCGGTCATTATACAACTTAGGTACTACGAAAACATCAAACTTTTCACTGATAGAAATGAAATAACTAGCTGTGCCCCGCGGTTACACGCGCGTGGTGATGGATGATGATTAGAAAACGTATCCTATGATTAAATCCAGCGCCTCAACTACCTCCATACAAAATTTTACTAAAATTGTTTGAGCGTGAAGAAGTAACAAACATACAAACACACTCACACACTTATTACGTACTACTCACATATAAACCACTATAATGTTAGTGTTAAATGAGAAAAGTTTACGAGTGCGATGAAGCACTACGCATGGTCGTGGTAGCATTCGGATAAGCTGCTTAAGTCATAGATATAAATCAGCGACTTAAATTTCACTTCAAGGTTCTGCCAAGTAATTGCTTTCAGGCATGATTCAACTCTGCTTATTTATTTATCGTCGAGAACGAAATGATGTTTATGTTTCCATCGTAATGAAATTGGATATTTCGTCAAATACAATAAAATCAGGGTTTAATAAAGCTAAATTTAAATCTAGCGGTACAAATGATTGTCCTTGATATTGCTTGCTATCTCCGGTTCCCATCGGTCTCCGTTGGTGAGGAGTTTTTCCTTGTTGTAAAGAAGTTCCTCGCGAGTTTCAGTGCTGTATTCGAAGTTGGGGCCTTCGACGATAGCGTCGACAGGGCAGGCTTCTTGGCAGTAACCGCAGTAGATGCACTTGGCCATATCGATGTCGTAGCGAATAGCGCGCCGTGAGCCGTCGCTCCGTTCCTCAGCCTCTATAGTGATCGCATGCGCAGGGCAGATGACCTCGCACAGCTTGCAGGCGATGCACCGCTCCTCGCCCGAGGGGTAACGTCGCAGCGCATGTTCGCCTCGAAACCGGGGCGACAACGGGCCTTTCTCAAACGGGTAGTTAATAGTGGCTGGCTCTTTGAAAATACTGCCCAGAGTTACTGCGAAACCTGAAACAGTGTATGTATTAATGGCTCAGCTGAGTCAGGTAACATACAATTATAATAGCATAAGACTTTATTTAGCGCCAGCTGCGCTCAGATCAGCAGGGCCATTATGTATCTCAGCTGCTAACAAATGTTGATTGAAATCTTGAAAAATGGCGGCTATATCAGTTTGGGCAACTCCAGTAAGCAAAAATGTTAGGAAGTTATGACTGGAGCTGACAAAAGTGACATAGAGCCGCCATTTTTCGATCTCAATCGACATTTGTTAACAACTGAGATACATAATAGCCCTACAGGTTATACCAATATTAAATATTGAAGTAGTAGTTGTGGTGAGAAAGAGTAATTAAAGATTCACACATTTAAACAGACATACTTTCGAATTTATTAGGGTGTTTGGTAGAGGGACCGACAAACCAAATGAGCGTGTTTGGGGGCCCACTTGGAAAATACAAGTTGGCCAAAAAAAATTCTCGACACCCCATTTTTTTTTAACTAAATCAGTTAGTTAGCTCTGTTTTGTATCCAATTTTGCTTTGCGTGGCCTGAAGGTGTATTCGAGACCAAATTCAACTAAAAACATCCGGTCTAAAACAGATTTTGCAAATGTTATGGTGGTAAATAGGTACAATTTCGGAGAAAAAGGGGAAAATTCATAAAAAAAAGTTAAACATATTGGTGGGTCGGGGATTTTTTTTGGCCAACTTGTATTCTCCAAGTGGTCCCCCGAACACGCTCATTTGGTTTGTCGGTCCCTCTACCAAACACCCTATATAGTGCTGCGCCCCGCAGTTATACACACGTGTTGGTGGATGATGATGATAAAACGTATCCTATGTATTAACCCAGCGCTTCTGTACTAAATTTCATCGAAATTAGTCCAGCCGATTGAGCATGAAGTAAAACTAAAATCGTATTTTTATTGATTCATAATGTTTTAAAATAAGCTTAGCTAATTTTAAACATTTATGTTTAATTTTTTTTCTTGTTTTCCCAAAGTTTGATACATATAATGCTATTTTTAAATTTATTATTGTTTTTATTTTAATAATTAAAAATAATTGTTGCGAAATTTAGTCAAATTCTTTAAACATTGATTTAGTTTTACTTTTATATATTTAGTGAAATTAAAAATAAAAATCGTATTATTCATTATTTCCTAAAGTTTTAATATATTTTTTGATATTTTTTTTCATTTTATTTGCATTTGTTAACTATTTTGTTAAATTATTGGCACACATATTGCTATTTTTCGTATCAAATAATTTGTTTTGTTAATTTCTAAGTATTTAACTCCAATTATTAGTATTACTAGCTACGCTCCGTGGTTTCACCCGCGTGGTGATGGTGATGAAACAAATATAACGTATGTAACTTGGGCATAAAAATATTTTACCAGTAGCTACACTACTGGTAAAATATTTTTTTTAATCTTTTAAGGAGTTTTTGCTTTCATTACAAACAATGAAAACTTTCTACTTTATTATTAGAGTAGATAAGGATTAATACCAAGGTGCGAATAATAGGCCCTAGTATGTACCGGTGTTACTATTGCAGTTACATTAAGCGGAAAAAGTAGTTATTGCGACATAACTTTAACAGTGAGACATACGATACTTCAGACTTTTTTGTAGATATCTAATAAAACAGTAAAAGTGTAGTACATCTCTTTGCTTTATTGTCAACAATTTTCACAGCATACACGATATGAGGATTTTTAGGTGATACAATTGCATATAAATGAAAAAGTAGTTGTTGTGACATAAGTGTAACGCCGGCTCCACACGTTGGTCCCAACATAGGACCCAACGGTACTCGTCCAACTCGTGTGAATCTAGTAAATGGCATTGGCCCCAACGTTGGGGCGAGTGCTGATAGTTGGCCGGCTCGTGTCGGTTTCATCAAAAGAATCTGCGCGAACTTTCGCGACACTCGCGACACTGGGACCACCAATATTTTCACACCAAATCGTTCAATTCAAAGTTTTTTATACGGATCCCTATCTCGATAATATCCTATAGCCTTTGTTCATCAGGGATAATTTATTATTGTAGTAGTTAAATAATTTTTCATATTAGTCCAGTAGTTTCGGAGCTTACTCAATTCAAACAAACAAACATATCTTTCCAGGTATGCTCGGCCTTCGGCCTCGCTATAACCTCCCATCTTTTCTTATTTATTTTAATGTAAGAACCTTCCTAGAAGTATTAGAAAATATTTAAAAAATGAATGAAATCGGTAAAGCCATTTTCAAGTTACAGCGTGACAGAGAAAAGGGGTTCATTTTTATATATTAGATTGTATAGTGTACGAGTAGTTATCTCAATGTTTGCTATTGTTTTATAATTCTCATTAAATAGATAGATTATTTGTCGATATTGACAAATGATTTATTCCATTTTAATCCACCACAAATAAGTAGTAATATCCAATCATTTAACAACACATCCTCTTCCAAATAGTTGTTAACCACATGAATTTTATTGCTTTGAAACTATATCAATTACAAAAGAACAGTAAGCAACCCCGTTTATACTGCTCTCAGCATTTGTGGCAATCGATTCTGACCCATGTCTCGCAATGTCTATTATCTACTTTGTATTTTTGTTCGTACTACTTAAGGTACGCTCGTACCCTGATTAAAGAAAAAGCAGAATTTTTAAACACCTAGTGTAACGAAACAGATCGATACCATATTATGAAAAAAAATACAAAGGTTAGAAAATGAACAGGAAAAAAGTAATAACCGAATAGAATTCATAAATATAACTCTCTATCAGCAGAAAAAAATCCTGAATAGGTCCACAAAAATAAACTTTCACGTCCAAACTCTCAGAATTTTCAGCGATAAAACTATATTTTTTTTTAGGTTCTACTTAGCCAACGTATAGTACTAAAGTAATAACCAGCAGTTTTTTCAATTGTGTTAGTATATATCGAAAAATTTAAAGAAAACGTACAAAATTAACGCATTTTCGCATTACATCGTCCAATCTAACAAGCGATTTTCAACCTTACGTAAAGCATCGTAAATTATTTTAGAATTGGGGTTGGACCGCGTCTTAACTATTATTGGCAATAGAGCAAAATGTTGTACGGCAGTTTTATAGAGGACATCATTGTCTACAAAAAAGTATGCGATACCTTATGACTAACTATTACAGTTATATTACACTATCTTACTAACTTTTTCGTGTTAAAATATGCAATATTAACGTCGGTACAAATAAGGCCACATTATTCGTACTTTGGCGTAAATCCTGATCTACTATAATAATAGCGAGGAAAGATGTGATAGTTTGTAACGGATGAACGCAAAAATTACTTAAGCGGTTCAAAAAATATTTTACCAGTAAAAAGCAATATTATGTCTGAGCATACGGTTTATTTGATTCATCATCTTCATGCATCACCGCGCGGATGAAACCGCGGAGCGAAGCTAGTTTTCTATAAAAATCTCTTGCAAAAATCGCCTAATAATCCAAAATTTTGCAAATGATGCCAATGCATGAAAAATACTACTAAATAACTTTTGAGATTGCTTTTCTGTTAAGCTATAAAAATAACTTATGGAGATAAGAAATAAAGAGTGTGTTTGATGATTGGTTGTGACGCTCTAGTGAGTGACCCAGCAACCATCAATGTGGCAAAAACCTTGGCATTGAGCTTTCTGTGAAGGTGATGAAATCATCCACAGCATGGTGGTATCATCCTGACATGTATATTATACTAGCTGCGCCCCACGGTTTCACTTGTGTGGTGATGGATGGTGTAGGCGATGTTTTTTTTAAACTTTTACCCGTATGAGAGCGAACAATATAAAAAAAACATTTAGTCAAATCGGCTATTCTCAAGTTTTTGCTAACAGCAAAGGATTTTTACAAAGAAAGAGAAGAAGATAGGACGAAGAATCTGGAAAGATGACTGACAAAGACAGCTGCCTACCACACCATCAGCCAAAGGTTTTTAACCTTGACCATCAATCGAAGCGCGCACCAACAAGTGTCCTACCACCACGCTGTTGATGATTTCATCATCGTCACCAAAAGCTCAAGCTTGAGCTATCCTAACTTCCTAAATGCGAAAGTGAGTTTCTATGTTTGTTTGTTTGTTACGCTTCCAAGCCTAAACGGCTGATCGTAATTAAATTTGGCAAGGTGATAGATCCCGGTGAAGGACATAGGATACTTTTCATCATCATCGTCATCAATTATTAGGCGGGTGAATCCACAGGGCGCAGCTAGTATATCCATTCACTTTGCTCATCATCCACTGGATGATAAGACTGTTGCGCGAAAATGAAACAATTAGTAGAACATACAAACTTTGTTCAATATCAGTATTCATGTCTCTGAAAGTAAGTAAAATCTAAAATAATATTGTTAAAATATCATATGGCAATCATAATTTATTGACGAACGAAATAGTTTTCGACAGCAAGGCAGGGTCTTCCGGCTGGCACGAATACATTTATTTAAACGTATAGGAAGGTGGGTCGACCGTGCCACGGAGACGCGTCACAGGTTACTGGGTACGTTAGTACGTTTATTCTATGGTACAGGTAAAATCACCGACAGGGAACTGAGGCGTGCCACGATTTAGTTAACTTGGCGTATTTTCTACTAAGAATTTCCTGAACCTTAATAAAGAAAAAACAATGGTGCTATTCGAGCTAGCTAGCGCAAAAAGTAAATATAGAAGGTTACGTGTTTGAAATCCTATCAAGGTAGAGAATTTATTTTTCTTCATGCCTTTTTATATATTTGTGTACTTATTATGTTTGGGAATAGTATATTTTTTCAAATCACAAAATGAGATTGTTCGTGAGTGAATGAGAGTTTTTATAAAATATAGTGCAAAATTTTATACAGATTTAAATGAATTTTGCATGTTTGCGAAGAGCCACGGTTAAATACTGAAGCTACTTTTTGACAGATTTAACATGCAGTTGCCTAAGGATTTAAATAGTCAATCCTGGTTTTAAGCTGTAATTAAGGTGAAACTATTCTTCTTCTAAATATGTAAAAGCGAAATAAATCCTACTAATTCACTGACTGAACACCAAATCTCAAGACTACTTGTACCTATGAAATTTAGCAAGCTTGCAGGATGTCAGTAAAGGACCAAATTATGAGCGTAAAATGGGGTATCAAAGTTTTGTATGAGTATTTTTAGGGTATTTTGATGGGGTTATTTATTAAAATAATGAAGTGGTTTTTAAGAATACGTCTTTAATACTACCTATGTTACTAAATTGTCAGCAACAGGATATCAAATAATAGCAATATTCTAACCTCGAATCAATTCCGTCCAAAACACACATTGTGCGGCGCGATCGAAAAAGTCTCTCATTGTGGTCGTGGGAGGGACAGCGTTTACGTATATGAAGCGGACGTCGTATTTGGTCCTCGGGCTACAGAAGTAAGGAGGTCGAGGACTGGGCATGGGCGGTGGAGACAGCGGATATGGTGGACATGGAGGAGAAGGCGGTTGTATTGGGTAGGTTTCAGGAATGCACGGCGTGCACTCATCAGCTTTCAGCCTCACCATTAGTAATTGTGGTGCTTTAGCTGATAAACCTGACAATATGCTCAATTGCTTGGCTAGTAACATGATTCAGATAATGTGCTTAAATAATATTTAAATGTAAAGCACTTTGCTGATTGGTGAATCACCTCACATTGATACACAGAACACAACTTATACCTCGGAGCTAGCTTTTGGTTTGATTTAATGTATAATATATATTAATTGTAACTAATAATAGTAACAAACTCAGAACAATAACTATGGTTACGATTGGGCTCTCGGTAGAGAGTAAAATATTCCTAGCGATTGGGTTACGAAGATATTGAAAATTTTACACAAAGTCTGATTTATCTATGCTTTTACATACAATGCATTCTGATGCAACCATAGACCAAAATATATAGGACGCAACTGGCACTATAAAATTGTTGAATGCAACGTGCGCTCTATGGCGGCTATCAAGCAGTTGTCTCAAAGGAGGTTACATTCCTCCAAGGCTATAGGTACTATTTTATCCTAATTTTTTGTCACGTTGATTTGCTGTCAGTCGTCTTGCCTGTATAAACTTTTCATGGTACTGATGCACAGTGGATAGATATAGTCTGGTTCATCTATGCAGTGGATGACCACTAGTATATATTTTGGTCTATGGATGACCACTGACGGACACCACAATATAAATACATATAAACGTATTTATATTTATGTAGGAGCGCTTAACAATGTAATTGGTGTATTAAAAATCATACTTAGATTAGTACTTAGTATTTACCATACAACGTGTGAAATATTTTGTAGTTTGAGAGTCAGCTTTGTTTAAAACCAAAAACTAATGACTAGGCCAAAATTCACTGAATGGGCTAGTTCAAAGATGTTTGTTTTTTATGTTGATGTTTTTATTTCTAACTAGTAACAGCCCGCGACTTCAATCGCATAGTAGGCTCGGATAACCTCCCATCTTATTTTGATTTAATGTTTGTAAGAGCCTTCTACGACATATTAGAAAACATTGAAAAAAAGGTGAATGAAAGCCGTTCTCAATTTATAGCGTGACTAGGAGAAATAGGGGTTCATTTTTATATATTAGATATAAATAGGATATGGACACAAGAATAGAAAAGCAGGCAGAATTAAAGCTTCATGCTAACACCGCGCGCATAACCGCTACTACAAGCACAGCTATGTGTGCGTGACCTTTGAGAGTCTTGATAATAATTGTTACTGCTTCCACACTTTTCTCACGCGTATAACACCGGAGTAAAAGCGGGCACATTAACAAAATTGTGGTGTGCAAACTTTAGTAGAAAACACACTAGTGTGTATTTTTCATTTCCATAAAAGTTCGAGCGTGATCGTATGGATCGTGTATTTACGCACGGCAAACCCGGATTTTCCTAAAGCTTTGCGGTAAAAGCACTTTCATTTGATAACTGTTTGCTAGCAATAGTACTGAATATTGATTTTCAATAGGAATATAATACAAGTTTGTACAAAATAGGATGTTTAGAAACATAAACGAGAGATGCAAGCCGAGAAAATTTTTCGGGAAAACTATTTCCACAAAATCCTGAAAACATTGATGTGTATTCGTGATTTCCCCGAAGTAACAGTGACACAATGACGGCATTTGGATTGCTGCTTCTCTTGTTTCGATATTGTTCAATGTTTGCTTTGAGCGCTGCACTACACTTGATCCTCCAGTGTTTGCATAGCGATAGCAAAATCCGCCTCTTTTATAGGATTGCTACAAATATCAAACGAATCATGGAGTTGAATCCGACAAGGGAATTGAAACAATAATTGTCAATGGCGATTCACAAACTCTAGGGGACGCTAACCGGCTTGCACAGAATATCAGTGTGGATACAAAAGGATTTTTAGAACCGCTTCGGGGAAAATCCCGTCACCCGAGTTATGGTTATTTTTTGTGAAACGTGTATTTTACTGCCAGTTATTAGTACGAAGAGAATATAACTTTCATAGATTCAGTCCCAATAGGATAAATGTTAGGTAATTATATTGTATGTATATTGACGGTGATCAGAATAAGACATATATGTATAGAACAAAGAGATATAAGTATACAATTAATTAAAAATGTTTAGTCGTCTTTTATATATATATATATATATATATATATTGTAATATTCTTTATAGTTTTTTTTATTATCATTTAAGAATTAATTAAATTATTGGTTTCGATTTCAAATGTAATGTCAGTTATATTAAGAAGATTTATACAGTTTAAAGATGCTGAATAAATCTTCTTCCGCGCTTTGAGTGGCCCGCATCAGTCTTTGTATATTATCACAAGATATAACAGTGATTAGGCCGATTCTGTGGCTTTAGGGGAAAATCTTCTGAAAAAATATAATAGGTTAAATATCTCTGATGGAACTCGTGAGCTAGCAGTTTGACTGTCCTAGGTTAAATGTAGATATCTGTATTTGGTCTTACGTCTTATTATCTACAGTTTTCCTTACTATAAATAGTTTTTTTTATAAAACATTTTTCTATAGGTATTGTGCTATCTTATCGTATACTAAGTCTTACTCTGCGCAATTTTTAAGATTACAATGGCGAGGCGCTGATGAGCTGAGTAGCTACTTAAATCTTGGAGAGACTATTAGGTTCAGTACAAAGGTCCTCATACTTATCTATGCTTCTTCATCTCTTAGACGACTACTATAAGATATTTTACTGTAAGAATAAAGAGAGAGAATAATATAAGCACTACAGACAACTCACTTATCAATATAATGTAACTTGTAAAAAGGTACATACATGTATTTACCAATTTTAGACCGTGTCAATTTTTTTAGTATTAATGGTACTCCTGGGGTTATAGTGTAAAGGTGAGCGCTGCCTCTGCATTTTGCAGATTTATGTGTTTGCTTGTCGCAGTGGCTGCATTGTTCAGGATATATAGTACAAGATAATGTCTTGCTGCTACACACGTGCGACTGCATATAATGGCAGTTGAGTTATCAACTTTAAATTATTTTTTTAAGCATTCTCAGTGTTAGTATAGCATCATTGATATGGAAATAAACAAAAATTCTTCAAATTATTCCATTTAATTTAAAAAAAAAACATCTTTGTTTCCAAATATCACCAACAAATTAATAAGTATTATTTTAGAAAAGTGACCGTTGGTTATATTGATAATTGATAATTAATCCTTAAAACACATTTAGCACTGTTATACACGTGCACGGCTGAAATTCACAAAGAGCATAAGAGTTCAAACTCATACTTCATAATGTCAAAATATGAGTCTAGTATACTCGAGCCGAGTATACTCGCCATGACTGAAGTTCGAACTCATGCAAGACAGGTCAAAGTAAACTCCACCCGCTAACTGTGAATTTCAGCCTCAGAGTGAAGGGCACAGTAACATATAAAGTTACGCAGCGAACGACACACAAAAGATCAATATCTCGAGGTGACGAGGGCAGGGCAGTGCCACGCAAAACTTTAGTTATGACTGCAACTGTCATGGGCAGTTGTGCGGCTTACCTTCGAGCACACGACATACAAAAAATTACGATATAATACTATCATTTTAGACCCGTATTCCAACCATCGTTGCACATATCCTCTCCTAATCTTGCCACAGAACGTTGTCTTTAACTATCTGCGTCCTACTACCAGCTCATCGAGAGAATGATACCTACCAACCAATCGTTATTTATACTTATATTTATATTAAAATAATAGCAATATTGTGTTGATCAAAACCACATTTTCTATCAATCAATCAATCAATCAATCAAATCATTATTTCGCCAGAATACAGTCCTAAAGGTCTTAAATAATATAAATGTGGCAAATTGTACTCAATCTGCAAGCAGACGTGCGAATTCTTGAACTTCAAAAATTAAGATTGTATACAATATCAAAGTAAATGTCAAGTTAGAAAAAAAAATGGTATTATAATTAAAATAGATATATGTCAAAATAAAGAAATAAATAGCATTAAAATCAAATTATTAACAAATCATTACAATTTTGAGTCTCTAAACTCCTTAACACTATAAAAACTCTTGTCCAGCAAATAACTAGTTAATTTTCGTCTAAAGTTATTGCCATTTAATATTTAAATGTCATTTGGTATTTTATTATATATTACTATGCACATATTATAAACATTCCTTCTGTACAAAATCCTTCCGTACTGGGGGTTGGTACAGAAGGTTGTCAAACCTTGCTCGCGCTTGCCGGGTAAGAGCTTCACAGCGTTTTTTGAAATACTCTGGATGATTATTCACAAAAATACAAATTTCCAGGATGTACATACATGGTAGAGGAAGTATGTTACATGCTTTGAATAGCGGTCTGCAGCTGTCCAAGAACCAATCTGCGGGCAGATTGGTTCTTGGATTGGCAGATTGGTTATACCTATTGCTTACCTTTTCCATAAGTTATTATATGATAACATTGTGTCTTATGTCCTTGTGAAGTTTTTATGAGTGCTTAATTGTGTAACGGACGTCACAGGTGGATCGATGGTGCATTTTTAATTTTCGCCAATCCATTGTTCAAATATAATTACAGTTCTAGCTCACACGCCCAGCCCAGGAAACGCGGTTCATTTGCGTTTGGCTAAAGCATTACATATAATGCACGGACGTCACAGCCAGACCTAAAATGCATTACTTGTAATTCATAGACGTGTTAATAATTCGGTCGGCAAATGAACCACATAACCCAAGCTTGTCGACTCCTATAGACTTTTCAGCCCCCGCACCAGTTGGCAGCTCCAGAATACTATACGTACTATACTTATATTGCTATTTTTTGACACCAGCAGGGCTATTTAATTATGTATCTCAGTTGCTAACAATGCTGAATGAAATCTTGAAAAGTGGCGGGTCTATGTCAGTTTTGACAACTCCAGTAAGCAAAAATGTTAGTAAGTTAATGACTGACAAAAGTAACAGAGAGCCGCATTTTTTTTCGATTTCTATCAACATTTTGTTAGCAACTGAGATACATAACAGCCCTACTGGGTATGTATTGATACGTTATTTAGCGGAAATTCACATAATAATTATTTTTAAAAGAAATAATTAGTGTCATTTCCGCTGGCATAACGCTTATGGAAGAGATGTAGTGAGTTGTGTTTTGCTCATAATGTTTACTTCTTATTTGCATTTTAATCCCGAGGGAAACACTGCTGAGACGCATACTGCTTCTCTGCAATAAGCATTTTTCAGTGGAAGTATCACTAAATATTTCTTTTATTATAATTTTTCCTTGGCAGTTATTTTAGTATAGCTACGCCACGCGCGTGGTGACCGATGATGATGACGATGAAAAGTAACGATCCGCAGGGCTATTCTATTATATTATATACGAGTAACAAATGTCGATTGATATCTTGAAAAATGTTAGTTTTGACAACCTAAACAAAAATGTTAGTTTGATGACGGGAGCTGACAAAAGTGACATAGAACCGCCTTATTTTTCGATTTCAATCAACAATTGTTAGTAACTGAGATACCTAATAGGCCTACGGCAGGGCTATTATGTATCTCAGTTACTAACAAATGTTGATTGAAATGGAAAAAAACGGCGGCTCTATGTCATATTTGTAAGCTCCACTCGTCAACTTATTAGCATTTTTGCTTACTGAAGTTGTCTACTCTGACTTCGAACCGCCATTTTTCAGGATTTCAATTAACATTTGTTAGCAATTGAGATAACAAACAAAATAATATTAAGTTAATTAGGGTGGATATAATACTTAATAAATGAAACAAAATCTTACCAATGACAAAAATTTATTACTTAAAAAAGACAATTTCTAGATAAACAATCAGAGCTACAAATTAAAAAGTCAAATATAATGTTTTAATTAAATTACAATTGTATTGTTTAAAGTATAACAATTGGTAAACAGGTAATAAGTATAGTGAATTGCCTAAACAACCATTTTCAGTATTCAATTAATTCTAAACAATGTTACTAAAACAACCTGTAAATAAAAAGCAAACGTCATTGGCATTTTTTTTACATCAAACATTTATAAGATATTAATACGTGCTCCGGTAAATATTTCTAACATCAAAACTGCTATTTTAAATGTGTATTTATTTTGACAGGGTATTGCAGATACATTATTGTAGTTAGTAACAGTTAATAATCATGCGTGTAATACAATATATTTTCGGATTCCAAATTTAAATCATTTCAATTGCAACTATATTTCTTTAATACAGTAATAATCAGTCACAAACTTTATATACTATAATATACGAAATAGTTCTTACATTATTTTAGATTTGATTCGTAACTTTCGAAATACTGAATAAGTTTAAATAATACATAACTAAACTAAATTTCGTTTGGAAAATTTGTTTATCAAACGGGTTTGATGGGCGCTAAAAGCCCGCACAATGGCCGTTATTGTTAAAATAGCTATTTAGGGACGTAAAAAGTAATGTTTATTTTCTTGGTCTTTAGGTTTACATTTAAGGTTTTACAAAATGAATTTTCTTAGAACTTGCACTTGTTTTACATGGAAAATTAATATGTTCAAACGGACTAAGACAGGGATATCTGTAACATTATTTTTGTAATAGTTGTAGTAATAAATCTCTGCACAGATAGTAATATGGTTTTTTAATATATAATAATGTTTAAATACTAAATACATGTCAATAAATACATTTATATAAAACACACGTTCATTATTATATTGAAATAAAAAAATGGATTGTCGATATGCCTCTGCATATCGACAATCCATTTTTTTATTTCAAGAGAGTAAGAATTTAATTTTTATTTAAATTCATTTTGTTGTTTAATTCGGCTATCCGAAGAAACTTCTACTTTAATCCCGTTTTATGTGTTAAACATGTCAAAACAATAAAGAAGGTATGTTTTTTAGAAAATAATAATATATATTGAATTTTAAGAATGTATACTATAATATTTGCCATGCAAATATACATGCAATAATTATCATTTATATATAAGTAGATATGTACATACTTATAACCATCTGAGATGATTTTATGCACCTTCTTACATAGATTTTTTCAATATGCTTTTAAAATACACTATTTTTCAACCTACCATGAATTAAAATCTGTATTCAAAATGATTCTGAAGGATTTTTAAAGATTATTTGATGTTTTGTTTTTCATATTATGATGAATGAACAAAAGTTAGGTTTAGTTTGGTAGGATTTTTAGAAAATCAGATATTTTTTATTAGAAATGAGATACATATTAAGATGACATCTTTAAAATCGATAATCCAACGATGCTTATTTGATTTTTTATGTTTACTATCCATATGTACATGTATAAATACTGAAGCTTTCACTTCCTACACTTAAACGTTTTAAATCTAGTACCTCGGCAAGTAGTATTGAAATGAGAATAATATTAATACATAATATAATAAGACATGTTTTGAAAAACATATTAGAATAGTTTTATACTATATATTACTAGATCGTGGACTGGTGGTGCAAGTAGTTAAAAGTTTTCTTCTGTATAGCTTTTAATAAGTACTGTGACATATGACTTCAATTTACTTGGGATGGGTTACGAACATTACAACATTTATTTTAAACATTTCTAATAAGTACGCACATTAATTTTTTTGTATTTTTATAACGGACACGTCCAGATTATTTAACTTTAAGATACATTAAAATATTTCAAGCGAATAAGTAATCTAATACACCAACTATTGTAAAGGTAAGATTACATAAAACTATATCAATTCATTATCATTGTATACAGCTAATAACGGTTACATACTATAGTCCCACAATTTAATTTAATCTCGCCAAATATGTTGGCCATCGTAGCAAAGATACCATGACACTGGTGATTTAAGGTGACTTTGGCACTAAGATTTCATATGAATAGCACAGAGAGTCACTCTGCTATTTGTTTTTACTAAAACCGCTGCACTTACTAACTGTTGCATCTCCCCCCCTGGACGGCCAGTTAAGGCAAGCCAAGGGTGAGTTAGCAGCAAGCGCTCATAACGGAAAGTCGTTCGTAGCTGTTCAATTATATAATTTAAGCAAACCTTGCTGCATGCACCTGCACAACCTAAACACATTGCAACTGAACACTACTGCTATTCATAGGAAACGTTAACCTGTCGGCTTAGTTTCATATCTTAGGAAACCAGCCATTCGGCCACCTCAGTCACATTTAGGTGGTGTGAAACGAACTACTCTATCATACGTGTTAATTTCCTATTAGCAGAAGGCTTATGTTAAGCCACGGCGAAGTAAATAATGAGATATAAGTATCCAAATGAGATTACTCTCCAATAACCCATTGTAATAGAGCTTAGTCTCGTAGAGCTTTTAAAGCTAGGAAAATAGCATAGGTTTTAAACACTGTTGCTAAATCTTAGACATGCCTAAAATCTCCTACGCCTACCATAAAATTGGAGGACTATAGAAAGGTAAACGATAGACACCTAATATATTTACGAAACTTTACACCCAAAATACTAAGTTAAAATATTATTTACGACTGAAGGCGGCAATCGTCATTGATTATTTATTAAGTGCTTCCTCGGAATATCTCAGAATACTTTTCAATTTCACAATCGTGCCTTCTCATTTGTATGTGTGTGTGAACACACTGTGGTTGTTGTATGTACATCTTCGAACCGAAAGCCAGGGTTGTCAAAGCAGTATGTCACACGTATTTCGCATTATAAATCTACGGAATATTTATGACTGGTTTAATTCTAATTCATCATAACGTTCTTCTCAGACAATCTTCACACAATCCACAATTCTGGTGATTCAGAAAACACTTCAACTTTCGGACTAATATATATAAATGTCAATCCAAAAATCCCGCTTGGCGCAATCTTAAAATATTACAATTAATATGTTTAATTATATAACATGGTTCAATAAGTCTAAAATATTTGGTATGGTTGTACAATAATATTTAATAATGATTACATTATATTATTAGATATATGTATTATTTACTAAATTGTTTCCTGCTTGTACTCAGTCAGATTGATCTACACAATCTACAGTGATTTGAATTACCGTGTCAACATTTTATAAATAAACATGTTATGTCTAGACGAGTCGGATCCTCACTGATAAGATTATAATAATAATTTAAATTTACATTACTATTTTTATAACTATGAAATTACATGGATTAATAAAAGGTCATACATAAATTAATTACGTTATAGTGGGGCGGTACGAAGTGCAAAATAAGAATGGTAATGATCTGATGCAAACATAACTTTTGTACGATATCTAAAGATAACTATTATTTAAATGTTTATTAAAAATAAATTAATTGGCAGAACAGAAATCAGCTAATACATATTACATTTGGCATTAACTTAATACTCATAGTTTTCGTTAAATAATTTTAAATACAGACATATTAGTATTAATCCGTATAACCAATATACATGTAACGTTATTAGTTTTTAACGCAAACCAATATAATAATAGAAATAAGCGATATTTGCAAAATATTTGTAAGAATAATCAACACATATAATGACTATTACATATTATAATTTGGCTATGATAGAGCTATTTTTTTTTTGGATTACGATTACCATATTTATATATTATGTTTCATCATTAATGGAGGTTAAAATACAATTAGGTATATAGTGCCTATATTGGTAATAATAACGATACTGGTCAAACCAATTCAATTTGTAACCTAGATTTTTCATTAGCATCATCGCGTTGATTTTAATTGCAAATCAATTATAGTTGTTTAGTGCTCAAACTATCATAATGTTATATCATAATCGGTTTGACTGGTAACAAACATAAATAGAAAAAAATCTAAATTTTAGTAGTGAACTTTGTGTTTACCTCACAGTATATTCTTATTTCGTCTCGACCATTAATTGATGACAATCTGGTTTCAGCCAATACAATGATTACAATTACGATAAATCTATATGTATACTGTCGTTATTTTTATTATAATGTATCAATAATCGCTATCAATTAACTATTATGTTTGGTGTTCGGTCCTTACAGTAAATTATGTTAATGTACAAGTTTTAAATCTATTTGTTTCACTGAATGCAATGAATTTGGTATGTTTTGAGTAAGTACTTTTGTATTACGAGTATCACCGATGGAAATGTTTGCCATTTGCAGCATTGTACTTTTGCACTGTGGGCCGAGCACGAAAATCTGCTTAAAACTTTACGTATTCAGTACAAACTATGAGTTATCTGTATATCTATAGTAATAGATAAATGACAGTTTGTACTAAATACGTTAACGATGAGATTACGTTACACTTGATCAGATTTTCGTGCTCGGCCTAGTGAATGTGACTTGCTTTGTACTGAAGGTTGTTTTAACTTACCTAATTTTTGCATTGAGTGAACTGTTTTTGTCTTTTTAGTATATTTTTTGTAACAATATATAAACTTTACATCTATTACTGAATATCTGAATCTGATAAATCATAGTTCTTGCAGCGACACAATAAAGTATGCCGTAATATTTTAAAAGTTAAAATAAGTGGAAAAAAATTGCTCATGTTATATAGTAAATTTTGTAAGTTATGTTAAGGAATAAAATTGATTCGTTTGTTTGTAAAATTGAGTATTACGTCCAAATTAGAGAACTGCCGCCCAAGTAAAGAAAACAATTTATTCGTTATCTTACTTATTTGAAATGACGATATATTAATATATGATGTAATTTAATCATAATTAAATAAATAAAATCAAATGTAATGTGCCAATTTACTTTACGCTACAACCAGATAAATCTTTATTACATAACCGATTATATAACTACTGCCGTAAGGTATATTACAACTATTTTATTATAAGTAGTTATAAATATATATTACTATTTGGCACTTTGCCTTTCTTACATAATATATACAAATATTATGCACTACAATATATAAGATATTTTCAATGCTATATAATATTAGATATAAATTAAAGTACCCTATTTTCTTTCCTGATTCTGAACATAATAATAACTGTCCAAACTGATCGATTGGATATTATTTCTATGGGTATTGGTGTTTATCGAGTCATTTACAATTTTCACGTAATATGTAGTTTTGTTACCTATAATAGTATATATGAGAATATTCGGCTAAACTTACAAAATCCGCGTGTCTGAATAGTTTACAAAACATCATACGTAAAAAATAACCTTATCGATCGAAAACTGACTCAATCACCAATATGAGGGGGCCTAGTATGAATATGTCCGTAAGGATAATGTTATCGTATGGTTGGCGTATACAGTACAAACTATGTTATCTGTCACAGTTGTGCTAGATAAATGATTGTTAGTATTGTATACGTCAACGATATGATAACGTTATACTTACGCAAATTTTCGTGCTAGACCCACTGATTCTCAGTGATATATTACGAGTATACTCATCAGATTCATCTCACAAGACGTTGAAGTAATAACATGTAGGTCATACAGGGTGCTTGGCGCATGGACCGACAGGATTTTTTGGGGGGTTGGGTGATCTTGTGCTAGTTTTCTCCGATAAACTCTATGTCTTAAGTGTCACGTCAGTTTAGTATTTTTTGATGGGGTATGTTGGCAAACGAGCAGGGGTTTCACCACATGGTAAGTGATCACCGTCGTCTACGGTTATCCGTAATACCAGAGGTCTCGAGGAAGTGTTGCCGGCCTTTGAGGAAGGAATAGGCTCTCTTCTTAAGGGTTCCCAGGTCAAATCAGTTCGAAAATACTTCTATTATATAAATCGCACCTGGCACTCACCTTGATATATGCGTAAAAAAATGCCTCCACCCTGGGCCAAATAGTCTAGCCGATCGGGGAGAACATGATTGTCGCCGATTCGAGCTACTCTGTTTTAAACGATCAAATGGAAGGAACTGGTACTAGGGAGCCCCGGGGCGCCCTGAAGTGAGAATGAGAACAGTACTCCATGTGAGGCCGAACTTGAGCCTTAGAAAGTTGCAGGCGATGGGCCGACGCGAAGCACCGTCTCGCTCTTTTAAGCACACCAAGCTTTTTAGAGGCCATCCATTTTAATTTAGCCATTCGTTCCAATTTACCGTGAAACTCCACTATGCCACACCCGATCAAAGGCCTTCGCCATGTCCAAGGTAACAGACAACGGCCTCGCCCTTTGCCTCCACCACTTCTACCCATCCTAGTAAGAAGATCGCCAGCTAAACGATCGCGACGAGTTGTGTAGGAGAGCCGAAAAAGATGCGTTATAACTGGTGTCGGCTCTGGAGCACAAGTTCGCAGCACTATCGGAGGGATGCCGTCAGGCCCACTGGACTTATGAATATCCAAAGAGAACAATGCTTTACGTACTGCACGCTGTCGAAAAACAATGTCTGGCATATAAGTATCCCACCGAGGTAAGGTCTGTTGTGAACTTCCTTGGTCATTCAAAGTAGAGTCGGATACAAAGAGAGAGCCCAACAGATCGGCTTTCTTTTTAGCGGTGTAGACCAAAATGTCATCCTATCTGTGCAGGGACGGTAGTGATGACTGACAAAAATACCCTTGGATGGCTTTGACAAGAGACCAGAATGCACGAGTTCGCGAAGGAAAGTGCACTAAACTTTAGACAATGCTTCCAATATGATTGGACTTCGCTTTTGAGATAACTGTTTTGAAGGACCTAGAGGCCAAGTTATAGTTCGTTTTAATTTCACTGGTATTCACATTATTGTGCATCGGCCCAAGCTTGGTAGCACTCTTGCTTTTGGCTTGAAGCCATTTGAGAAGAGCGATCAAACCAGGACTGGATCTTGTCACCAATGAGCACCGCAAATAAGGAATGAAGAGATCCATACTCTGAGAAACCACATTAGCAACAGAGTTGGCAGTGACATCAGGATCATCCGACGAGAAAGAAACCTACTTAAAAACCATGCGTATGATGAAAAAATAAACGCCTGCAGCTCGTCTTAATCTGCAGACCTATAAGCCTGTGTGGCGTGACATGTGGCGACAGCCCACAAAACGGGGTTAGGCGCGTGACCGGCAGTGAACGCCGGATCAGGAAGTGGTCCGACGATCCAAGAGGAGCGTTAACGGACACCAAGTAGCTGTCTGGATGAGAGGTCAACGGATGAGAAAGCAGGGATGGTGTTTGATCATCCACATCTGGGATTCGTGTAGGCAAGGTGGCCATTTGTGTCAGATCAATGCACGAACCAAGCCATTCAGCAAGTTGAAGTCGCCAAGTATCACGGCCTCTGCGGTGGGGATATGTTTATATGCTGAGTCTGTAGCCATTTGTATGTGTTCCATAAGTTGATCATTTTTGCATTTGTGTTTATTATGGGAGCTAAAGGAACTAAATGCTCGCAGAGACTCGTGGATGGCTATCGCAGTCTACAGGCATGCAGATGATAGGTAGGCTTCACAGTCTCCGAGTGGTAATGGATATCGTTCAGGTTAGAGTGGAGACAAGGTGTATTGCAAATATCCACGATTAGCGTGGTAGAGGGTGAGTTAAGGCTCCCAGCTCGTTTGACTCGAGCAGCAGAAAGAGAAAATTGAGCATGGTATTGCTACCTCGAGAATACGCAAGGCAGTCCCGGCATCCATCTCCAGGCACCAAACACCCTATATAGGAAGCTGTGGGAAACCTAAAATACAAAAATAATTATTCTGCTTTGTTGAAAACATAAATAAAATATATTTGCGGTATTGACGTACGAGACGGGTGCTATTGGGCAATAGTCTATACCAACACCTTTATTCAGTGATTGAAAAACAACGTAGTAACCGGTAACTATACCTGGTGAAAATGCAGGAGAAGTGACAGACGTAATACCTATAGGCAACCATATCTTCAATAATTTGAGCCAATAACCACAGGCTCAGGAGTAATACTATATTTTTATTTAGTAGAAGCTCGATATTACCTTATCTTAGTTGTTTTCAAAAGAGTTAATTCAATGCAATCACGTTCAATAATTGGCTGTTCAACGTGCTTAGGTAAATATTAAACCTAAATTTTGGTATTTTTTTACAAAAAAGATTGTTGTGTAAACGATGTGTAGATTCAAACCGGTGGTTTACACTAAAGCTAGGTCCAAGCTAAAGTCTTATGTTCCTATATCTTGTGTTATAAATCGATATGTGTTTTGCTTTCTTGATGCCATTTATTCTGTTCTCTCTTGTGTACCTATTATAAATATATGAAAATAATAACAAAGTGTGAACATTTACCGATTAGTAGATAAACTTATTCATTCTGTCAGTGGTTGAAAAATTCTAAAATGCATAAAATAAATTGTGTGATGATGTATGAAGTGATGCCCATCATATTACATTAAGCACGCATTTATCAACAGTTTTTTATATCTTATAAGGCTGAATATAGACGCTTTGTACAGTAGGAGTAGGGGTGGGCCTGACACAACGGACCTGGAACTAGTGTTGAACCGACATATCGATAAAATATCAATAAATCTACACAATATCTTCATTTTAAATGTTATGTTCAGATTACGCGTGAAAATACACAATATATAATATAATAATATATATTATACAATATATCTGATAAGATAGTATGTTCATAAACTATAGTCCTTACAAAATACGCGTAGATGAAGATGTATACCTTAACATCACCATATAATAAATCTAATACATATATTTAGTGGGTATCACAAAGTTCACAATGTTCTTTGGTTTACACGAGGTCTTCCTCGTAATAATCTTCATATCATATAATACTATCATGGTTCAAAAACTCCAAAGGTGGGGGTAAGGGATGAGTAGGCAGGTCGTCGAACCCGTTATCAACCGGTGTAACAGGCTCTGGTAACGGGATCATGCTAACGTCAATAGTCATAGGAAGCATGTGTTTGTAGTCATCGTCATCGCCTCCAGCTAATCCAAGAGCCGAGTGGGCGGAAGCGTGCGTTAGTACCTGGCGTTAGCTGCAGTTCGGAACATGTTGGTAGGGTGCGTTGATGGTTGCAACGTTACCGTTCTGAGCGTGGTCGAGCAGCTCTTCGGGATGATCTTGGTCACGTCCGCGACGTTTTTCCTCATTAGTGTAGTACTGTGCACCACAGCGGTGCGTCCAACAAACTGCAGTCGTCAGCACTGCCAGCACTGCCACCAACACTAGCACGACAGCTGCAATAGCGCTAATTTGCGCCTCGTATGTAAATGGGCAAGGCTCGAGCATGTCGGGTGTTAGATCCGCGAGCTGCACGCCTCGCACACGCAGGGGTGAGTGGCAACGCAAGTATCGCAACGAACTATTCAACACTGTCGTTTTCATATATACGAGCATTGTTTCTACCGAGCATTGATCACATGTCCACGGATTTCCCGATAAGTTTATCTCCGGCACAGCTTCCAGTCTGCGAAGGTCCAAATCGTTTAGTGTGTTAATCTTATTTTCAGAGATATTCAGTTCTTGCAAAATTCTTATCTTTTTCAGAAGTTGATAAGGAAACATCGTGAGCTGGTTTGAAGAAATGTCCAGAGTTTTAAGACGATCAGAGTACATAAAAAAGTTTGTAGGGATATCCTTTAAAGAAAGGTTCGCCATTCCGATGCTTTCGATTCCTGGCAAAATTTGTAACAGAATCGCTATTTCTTTCAACGGCAAATTATTACCACTAAGATCCAGAGATTTCAGAGAATTTACGACGGACGCGAATGCCTGCAGATGAAACTTATCTAATTTGTTGTAACTAATGTCCAGGGACTGCAGTCTTGTTAGGTTTGTAAGTGAGCCAGGTGTCAACAGCGCGAGACGGTTATGCGCAAGTTCCAGAGAGAGCATCTCACGGTTCTGTCCGAACACGTAATCCACGATGACTGATATCTGATTTCCATCTAACTGCAACTTTTTTAGCTTTTTAAGGCTAATAAACTCATCTGCCGTGAAATATTTAAATAAATTCTCTCCTAAATCTAATTCTTCGATTAAAGGTGCCAGATGATATATTTGCGTGTTGATTCGGCTTAAAGAGCATCTCCTGCATTTAAATATAGTCAGTTGTTGTATATCTTTAAACACGTCCGGATTCAGATCGTTTAACGGATTATAACTCAAATTTAATGTTATCAGTTTCGCAAGCATTCGGAACAGCCGAGGTACGAGTGCTGAGATTTTGTTATTAGATAAGGAGAGAGATTTTAAAGAGGTGCAGTGTCGAAATGTTTCACTAGCCATCTGTTCAATGCTATTGAAGTCCAGGTAAAGAGAGACGAGATTAATCAATCCTCGAAAATTATCCATTGCGATGCTGGTGAGATTGTTTCCTGTTAAATTTAGCGTTTTGAGGTTGTGCAGACCCCAGAATGCGTACTGTCCGATGGAAGGCACGTTCGAATTGACAATTGACAAATCTCTGAGCTGTGAAAATGGTACAGGCTGTGTAAGTATTGGTCCGATCGTCAAAAAGTTGGGCTTATCGGGGGGTGGTGTTATTCTAAGCTGGTTTATAGTCTTTTCTAAATTGTCCACAGGTATTGCACGCATTCCGCCTTGAGTACATTCCGTATGCAGCGAAGGCCCATCTTCGGGACTATAGTAACGGTGGCAGAAACACTGGTCAGGACATTTTACAGGAGGCTGACTCTGCACCACTACAGCTGCTAACATGAGCCAGGTCACCAACAGCATCCGACGTTTTGGGTGGCTGCAACAAAAGAAAATGAAATTTATTAGCATTATATAATGCACAATTGAACTTACGTTTATGTACGATCAATAAATAGTCAAACATTTTAAAAGTTTAGTAGCTGGAGGTATTGGAAAAAGCTCTAAGAGCTATTTTCACCCTTTTTAGTGACCATTGCTATTAACAGGGTAATTGTAATTGACCGTTAATAAGGATATAATCAATATAGGTGAATTTTTTTTAGTTATTGTAATGTAACTCAAAAAGCGCTTGACCGAATCGAATGAAATTTGAACGGTAATACCGGTTCTAAGAACACCATCATTAAAAAAAAAACGAATTGAGAACTTAATTTGAATCCGGTTAAAAATCAAAAAATAGTGGGAGGTTATGGCGACCCCGAAGGCCGAGCCTACTACGCGAAGTCGCGGGCAGTCGCTGGTAGATAATTTATTCATAAATAAAACTAAAGTTTATTGCATTTGGGATACCACGAGGTTTTAAGATTCTGATATCATTAAGTTTTTGTTGTTCACTAACGTTATTCTTTTCCTTTACTTATCTGTCTTTATAATTCTACAACTTTACAACTATAGCGTTGCCATGGCGTCTGCCATGGTAAGTCTCGGAGGACGCAGTTTCTGATACCGTCCAATGATGTAATTTTATTTACATCATTTCTTAGTTGAACGAAGCAGGCGTTAGTGTTCCAAATGGTATTCATTATAAATATATGCAAATTAACTTTCTAGTTTATTGTGCTGAAATATATATTTTTTGTTCTTTAATTTATAAAAGTTGTCGTTTGTATTATTAAGTGGGTAATCTTGTGACTCACTAGATAAATAACATAAAAATTCAAAATGGTGGATTTTATGAGATATAATGTGTAGGCGTATTCCGTATGCATATATATAAATTATTATATTTTTATATTTATATATAAAAATATAAAAATTATATATATATATATATATATGTATATATGCATACGGAATACGCCTATATATATAATAATATATATATATATATATATATATAAATATATATATATTATTATTATTATTAAAAAAACGCCATGCGTGCGTGGCTGTTACGCTACTTTGTTGTTTTAACCTCATCGCAGCTCCATTTTGGCAAGATTATTATAATTAGTGCTGGAGGTTGAACATCTTCAATATCGCATAATAATGTACTTTGTGTAAACATGCCATATAACAGGGTTAATAGTCAAGATTAAATAATTTGATTAGAAGACGTATCCATATCGTATAACTTATATCCTACGAGTTTGAATGGCATGATTTTTTTTTATAATTGTATATCAAAGTGACTCCCTCTCGCCTGATGGATAGCGCAATGGATACTCCAGAACAATGCTGAGGAGTGAAAAAAATGCGCGGGTAGGTAGATAATTACAAGCAAGCAACCAGAATCTTTAAATAATGTGACAAGGCAATTAGACCGCGCACGAATTGCTAAAGTCGTATCATTAACATTATGAATACTTTTTTGGATATAATTTCTTTAAATTGGTTATACTACGGTTTCTGTGAGAACAGTAGATCTCGAGAGTATTACAATCATGCAATAAACTTTCCCCTGTCCTATTAGAATAGGTAAAAAACCCATTCCCCCCTCCACTCAGGGAGTGGATATTTGGTATTTTTCCAAAAGGAGGGTTTTATGAAATTTTATCACAACCTTTTGTGTAGAATGAAGGCATTAATGTGTTTCTCAAATTTGATTGAAACCGTCATTAAATAACGCTACAGCAAACTTCCCCTCCCCCTCCCCCTTCAAAGCGCAATCGACAAAAAATTTACAAATCAATGAATTCGTTTTTTTTTCAGAATTTTCGTCTAACAGCCGGTGCCAATAATCTATCTATCGCCGGTTTATTTTACTAGAGATAGATGTTTGACACTATTTGTATGGTCGTTATGTCAAATATCTAAGGAAAACTGTGGATATAGATTATTGGGTTCACCCATTAATAGGTTTAAATACACGACTTGTAGACGACAATAGACAGATTGACTAAAGCATTTTTTGGCTAACCCCGAAACTGTGACGCTTCTCACGTTTATTTGCCTGCTTGTCAATTAAATAAAACGTTACGAATATTGGACGAAGAAACCGACACAGAGCGTCTAAAGTTTATAACACCACATCATATTTTTAAGCAATAAAAATATAGTATGATAGTTTATTATATAAAACAGTGATATTAAAAGAACCGTAAAGGTACCGAGCATTGTCATTGGAATATTGCCTCAGAGCGTCGAAGCTCCGTGCACATAAATAAACTGCTATTGACACAGAGTTGATATAGTACGTTGTTAAAGACAAGGAAAACTTTCGAAGGAAAACTTCCTTCTCGTATCTCAGTGCTAGGAAAATAAACGTTCACGGACCTATCCATGACATAAAGATACTTAGTTGGAATTTTTCCCAATATACTTCCATTATGACAAATGATTACAAAAAAATATAAAATGTATCTCAATAGTTTTCATAGTTTTTCTTTAAAAAAATATGTGGTATTATATCTAGGTAATAACAGTGATAGCAAATCACGTGTGCTGAACACTAAATTCTACTTAGCTCTTAACTAACTTAACTCTACTAAGTTCTTATTATATTCAATCTAAAATCCATATTCGTGTAACACTTACAAAAACAATTCTTAAAATATGAGCTATTTGATTCTATTCAATTCAGGGTAGTTTTACATCAGTTTGAAGAGCACGATGTTACATGAATATTTAATTTACAGTAAATATACCCACGATTGAACTTATATGGCAAAGAACTGTGATTTGCAAACATTAGGTATATGATTTTGAACTTTAGCATGAACAGAATAATAACTATCGTATTTAACTAAACATATTGTAGTTTGTTAGTTTAGTTTGGTGCTCTGAATAAGCGAATTGCTACCATTGTTAAACTATCTAAAAAGATATACATAAGGTACACTAATATTATGAAGAGGAAACATTTGTGTTTTTTGTATTTTTGTGCAAAGTAATGTACTATAGTTTTATAGAGAACATCAATACCTATCTACAAAAAAGTATGCACTACCGCGTGTCTTACTGTCACAGTTATGTCACATTAACTACTTTTCCGTGTAAAAATATGCAATTATACACCGGTACAATCTATAGGCATTATTCGTACCTCCTCTAATAATTAAGAGGAAAGATTTGAAAGTTTGTTTGAAACGGATAAACGCAAAAACTATTTAACCGGTTTAAAAACAATTTCACGAGTAAAAAGCTATATTATGCCTGAGTACCATACCTATATTTGATTCATCACCATCATCATCCATCACCGCGCGGGTGAAACCGCGTAGATCAGCTAATTATATGAATAAAGCTACTATAGAGGTACCTACTCGTAACTTAGTAAATAGTCATGAATATTTCAACTACAAGCTACGGTCCCATTTGATTATCTACTTTATATAATACTTCTTTATGTACAATACTTTTTTTACAACTACCCTGTCTGGCATGGAATTTGACATCCTTGGTGGTGAGATACCTACTAGAACAGCGTTCATACTCTGTGATGGTAATTTTAAGGTACTTTGCATTTTAGTATATGTCGTTGCCGTGTGTGAATGTGGTTGTTGAACTATTCCTAGTAGTAAGTCAGTTAGTGAAAAACCACCTGTAGCAACAATAGCTAGAGATATCTCCCTGCCAAGCGTGGTAATTAAACTCCATGGTCGGCACAGAAAGAACGTGACAGGCGGTAGCCATCTGCTGGGAAGCGGTGATGGAAGAAAGAGACAACGAAGCGGATCAGGAAGAAACGATGTTGGGCTCGCTCCCGCACATAATCGAGGGAACGGAGGCGTCCTCCGTAGTGAGGTCACTAGCGGAGAGTCAGGGTACTCTTCACTGACTTGCATGGCTCTACACGATTAGAGGGTGGCCTTGGTGAGCAAGACTAGTCACTCCCACAGGCACAGAGGACGGGTTAAGATTATGTCTCTCGCGGTCTCCGGGTCTATCGCGACTAAACTCGCTCCATGCTCCGTCCCCCCATGACGGTGGACTCGATTGATACGGGGAGTTTGAGTGGGTCGGCCCTGCACATTAGGTACCATTGTAAATGTATACCTAATTATACAAGTAAGCCATAGTAAGACAATGTAGAGTAATTTGTAGATCAGTTAAAACTGACACTTAATTTTGCTACACGTATATAATAGTAGATTATGATACTGTTGCATAATAAGGGTTCTTATAACATGAGTGTGTTTTAAAAAACGAGCCGTAGGCGAGTTTTTTTATAGTATCACACGAGTGTTATAAGACCAAGTTATGTACAGTGTCATACACTACTTTATCTACTCTCATACTATAATACGTAAAACAATATTGCAAATAAAACGCTGAATATAACAACAAATTTATTTTTACTTGTAATAATTATTGATGTTCTGAATATTACAATTATGAAAATGAATTTGAACCGGACAGGAAGCGTTATTGGAGGTACTCGGAGAGGGTATGTTAATGTTGACCTCATTTCTGTTATTTTCAATACTGTTTAGTATTGAATTGGATATAGCGATCTTGTTAGTCATTGAATCATCTATATAGCCTTCTGCAACTGTCGTTGACTTCCAACCACCGTGTCGCTTTAGTGCCGTTATATCTCCACCAGCGTCAACTAGCAAGGTCGCAGATGTTCGGCGAAAGCAGTGTCCTGTGTACAATTCGGGGTCGGTAAGTTGAAGATAGCTGGCAATTACTTTGCCTAAAGCTCCAAATTTGTTAATGCCATGCTCTCTGCGTCGTGCATTTTCCGTCAATATAGTTTAGAAAAAAACTGGGATTGCTGCACTCAGTTGGTCGTAGCTCATACATTGTTCATAATATTTCTCAGTAATGGTTAAAGAGCGGTCCGTCTTGGTTTTATTTTTACTTATTTTGATCAATAGTGTAGTTTCGAAGACTTCAACATCTTTGACTTGTATGTTGTATAACTCTTGCCGTCGGCAAGCACCCATTATACCAAAAATTAGTGCAATATGTAACAACTCATATATATATTACGGTAAATTAACTCAATATTAACAAAAAAAATGTACATGGTTAACTGATAAACAACTAAAATACCTTTGTGAAGAGATATAGTGTGTCTGGGGCTTCATTTAAGAACTTATTTATCTGCTTTGCTGTAAAAGTCTTGGATTTTTTCCCTTTATATCCTTGTGAGTTTCGTTTCAAAAATGCAATCAGCTTGCTATATTTAGTTACGTCAACTTCGTTGTAAATATTGAGTGTACTTTTAATCATGGAGTATTTAACCCACATACTTGACACTTTATATTTTTCAGATAACTCTTGAAAGTACGTTAACAACACATTTTCGGAAAATGATGTAAGTAGCATTTTTGTTCATTTTCCATTCCATGAATTCGTGGTAACATTTATTATAGTTGCTCCCCTAGATTTCGCCGGCAACAGGTTCATGGTCATGTTTGACGCAGCTTCCAGAATGTCTGGTGGTGTACAATCACCACTATCCCCGCTTTCAGACATGTTTTTACACAAAAACCTATGTATTTTACAAACAAAACCAAACTTTGTTTAAATATTGAATAGATTTTTTAAATGTCAAATGTTGGCGCCAAGGCGCAAACATCGATTGCGCATGCGTGTTGCGTCGTCGCGGACTCGTTCATTGAAACCTTTTTTTTTAAAGTAGAGGTTCAACCTCCTTGGTCCAGCTGGAGGTTGTATAGGTGTATCGTTATGATTTAAAAGTTATATTATGTTACCGGTGTCCATACAAGACCTGTATCGTAATTAAACTTTTTTTTATTATTTTTGGCCTGTACGTAATGTTTGTCATAAGAATTTTGTTTTCAGTTTTATAATCTTTGTATTATAGTATCAGAGTAGATAATAATAATTTATATGACATTTTTTATTAGTTTTATAGCTCTATATGAAATTATTATTATGTTTTGCACCGATATATACATTTCTATAGTATGAGATAAGATAGTTAATCAATCTTCACCTCAAACTCTGAGTACTATAATAAAAAGGTAGGTATCACAATAAATATATAGATAATGAAATCTATATTGAGGGAATGTTTATTATTTTTCCATGCTCATGCGCCTTAACGGAGTTTGTGGAATTTGTAATGGGGCTGGGAATGCTGTAGAATTTGTAATGGGAATGGGAAAATTTCTTATCCAGACAGGGGAATTTTCTAAGGTTCGCGAAAGTCTTATTCCACGCGGACGAACTCGCAGGCAGAACAAACGTTTTCGAAATATTTATTAATTCATTTACTATCTGGTACTAGCAGAGGCGTTTGATCGCTATCGTTCGATCGTAAAAAATGCACGTCTATGCCACAATAGTCCAGTTGATGTATAGAAATGACTCGTATAACGTGTAGTAGGTAAGGCACACGATTCACAATCAATATTCTGTACAAGCCGCATCCGGACTGAACTTTATGTCCAATAATCTCGGCACGAACAAGTTCATACGAACTGTACATCCCTTAATAATTTTGTGTATAGTAAAATATTAAGGTCCCGAGTGGAAGTCATGCGCCGCTTTCGGATGTAATATATTTCGTATTCATACCGCAACGTTCCTCAAAACTTTTAAAGATAATAAATACGAATATTTTATATGTAACTCTGGAGTCCACAGCCCGGCTGCTCGCCCAGTTTCTTTGGATCACAGAATTATTCAGGCATTTGTAGCTCGGCTTGAATGAATGGAAAACACTGCATTCAACGATTTTCATAAGACTTGCAGTGTCTGAAAAACTAAATTTGTTTCATTGTGAAATTAGAACCAATTACCACCTGTTTTGATAACAAAACATAATTAGAAAAGTTTAAAATACTAAAAGTAATTATAGGGGTTGATTGTTGTGACGAGTAAATGCATGAAACTAATAATTTAATTTGCGTCCCTAAGCGTCAAAGTTAAGATTAGATTTGGGGTGTTTGCCGAACGTTAGGTTAATCGTCAGTTGACATAATATTCCCTCCCTTAATGAATTTGACCCTTATGAGCTTATTTTACTTAACATTAACAGTTTTAAGCGGGTTGGTATATACTATACACAAATATCGAATTATATGCATTTAGTAAGCGTCCGTACCAGAGTACGACAACGTAGTGGTTACACACTCCAGACCGCATGTCACTATTTAAAACTTAGTCTGCCCGTAATGTATAAAGTAATTTAGGTATTGACGAATAGAATAATTGTTCCAATAATGTTCAAAATACCGATTCATCATCATCATCATCTCAGCTGTAGGACGTCCACTGCTGAACCCTCTCCTATAATTTTCCAAAAGCACCGGTTGGAAGCGGCCCGCATCCAACGTCGTCCTGCGACCTTTATCAAGTCGTCTGTCCACCGTGTTGGTGGACGGCCTACGCTGCGCTTGCCGGTCCGTGGTCTCCATTCCAGAGCCTTCCGGCCCTATCGGCCATCTGTTCTGCGTGCTATGTGCCCTGCCCACTGCCACTTTAACTGGCTTCTATATAATATTTGAATCTTCTGGGTTATGTTGGTGACTTTCGTTGTTCTACGGATCTCCTCAATACTAATAATAAATAACGATTAAGTTATGTTAATATGCTAAGATGTAAGATCTCATTATCGTAGTTTAACGCCTTAGTATTCGTTTAAGAAAAGCATATTACCAGTACCAATTGGACAATAATCAACAGGTAACTTCAAACTTACGCCTCAATCCAAAACAAAGACGGACAATTTGTTAAGAGAAAATCTCCTTATCTTATACCCCATAGCGCATTTTCAGTCCATTAGATTCGAATTAATGGCGTATTTAATTGGGGCTATCTTCGAACGGTTTCTTAATACTGGCTATTCACATCGTACCCATGTCGGCTCGTTCTGGCGAAGCAATCTATGCATGGACATTTGTATAAGACCCTGTATTTATTTAGGTACACATTACTGATATATGTTGGTATTCGCATATGTAATTAACGGACCATTAAACAGCGATTGCATTTCCTTCTGTTCAGTGAATAATTAATGAAGGGTGTACCTTAATTTATAATATGTAAAATAGTGTATAAGCTACGATACCCAATAGTCAATAATTGGGACTGTTAAATAGTTTGTAGAATTGAGGATCTAGATTACAGAACAGATTGCAAATAAGATAAAATTTTGAATAATGGAAGTTGCACACTTTCAAACTTAATGTATCTTACCGATGGAAAATATTATAAGACCGAGCGTCAGTGTTTGATGTAAATTCCTGCCGCTTTGTCCAGACATAAAATACTAATGCGATAGTCTGCCGATCAACATTATTCTCTAGATGACATACCTACAATGACACTCTTACGAGTATATCACTATAGTGATAAGCAACAGACAAAGCAAGACGTAGTAGAACTATACTTAGTATGTTATAGCTACACGAACTATGGACATTGTAGAGTCATCTGAGGGAGGGACAGCAATATAGTACTGATATCAGATTTCCCACAGATATATCGTATGGTAACGTTGTCGCGTCGTTTGCCCTTTACGTCCTTAACTTCTTATAAGTATCTCTTCGCTAACACGTCATGTAATAATTTGCGTATCTTTTATGTATTTTGGTTATTGGCTAATAAATTTCAGGAGAATGAGTTGGAGTGTAACTCAAAAACTGCTTGACCGAATTTGATCAAATTTAAATGGGATCACTTCGCGGAAGTATAGTCTACCAAACAAAAAAAAATTTTAAGAATCAGTCCACAAACGGGAGAGAAATCGATTAAGTCGCGGGCAGTCGCTGGTAGATAATTTATTCATAAATAAAACTAAAGTTTATTGCATTTGGGATACCACGAGGTTTTAAGATTCTGATATCATTAAGTTTTTGTTGTTCACTAACGTTATTCTTTTCCTTTACTTATCTGTCTTTATAATTCTACAACTTTACAACTATAGCGTTGCCATGGCGTCTGCCATGGTAAGTCTCGGAGGACGCAGTTTCTGATACCGTCCAATGATGTAATTTTATTTACATTATTTCTTAGTTGAACGAAGCAGGCGTTAGTGTTCCAAATGGTATTCATTATAAATATATGCAAATTAACTTTCTAGTTTATTGTGCTGAAATATAATTGTATATATTTTTTGTTCTTTAATTTATAAAAGTTGTCGTTTGTATTATTAAGTGGGTAATCTTGTGACTCACTAGATAAATAACATAAAAATTCAAAATGGTGGATTTTATGAGATATAATGTGTAGGCGTATTCCGTATGCAAATATATATATATATATATATATATATATATATATATATATATATTTAAATATATATTATTATTATTATTAAAGACGCCATGCGTGCGTGGCTGTTACGCTACTTTGTTGTTTTAACCTCATCGCAGGCTCCATTTTGGCAAGATTATTATAATTAGTGCTGGAGGTTGAACATCTTCAATATTGCATAATAATGTACTTTGTGTAAACATGCCATATAACAGGGTTAATAGTCAAGATTAAATAATTTGATTAGAAGACGTATCCATATCGTATAACTTATATCCTACGAGTTTGAATGGCATGTTTTTTTTTTATAATTGTATATCAAAGTGACTCTCTCTCGCCTGATGGATAGCGCAATGGATACTCCAGAACAATGCTGAGGAGTGAAAAAAATGCGCGGGTAGGTAGATAATTACAAGCAAGCAACCAGAATCTTTAAATAATGTGACAAGGCAATTAGACCGCGCACGAATTGCTAAAGTCGTATCATTAACATTATGAATACTTTTTTGGATATAATTTCTTTAAATTGGTTATACTACGGTTTCTGTGAGAACAGTAGATCTCGAGAGTATTACAATCATGCAATAAACTTTCCCCTGTCCTATTAGAATAGGTAAAAAAACCCATTCCCCCCTCCACTCAGGGAGTGGATATTTGGTATTTTTCCAAAAGGAGGGTTTTATGAAATTTTATCACAACCTTTTGTGTAGAATGAAGGCATTAATGTGTTTCTCAAATTTGATTGAAACCGTCATTAAATAACGCTACAGCAAACTTCCCCTCCCCCTCCCCCTTCAAAGCGCAATCGACAAAAAATTTACAAATCAATGAATTCGTTTTTTTTTCAGAATTTTCGTCTAACAGCCGGTGCCAATAATCTATCTATCGCCGGTTTATTTTACTAGAGATAGATGTTTGACACTATTTGTATGGTCGTTATGTCAAATATCTAAGGAAAACTGTGGATATAGATTATTGGGTTCACCCATTAATAGGTTTAAATACACGACTTGTAGACGACAATAGACAGATTGACTAAAGCATTTTTTGGCTAACCCCGAAACTGTGACGCTTCTCACGTTTATTTGCCCGCTTGTCAATTAAATAAAACGTTACGAATATTGGACGAAGAAACCGACACAGAGCGTCTAAAGTTTATAACACCACATCATATTTTTAAGCAATAAAAATATAGTATGATAGTTTATTATATAAAACAGTGATATTAAAAGAACCGTAAAGGTACCGAGCATTGTCATTGGAATATTGCCTCAGAGCGTCGAAGCTCCGTGCACATAAATAAACTGCTATTGACACAGAGTTGATATAGTACGTTGTTAAAGACAAGGAAAACTTTCGAAGGAAAACTTCCTTCTCGTATCTCAGTGCTAGGAAAATAAACGTTCACGGACCTATCCATGACATAAAGATACTTAGTTGGAATTTTTCCCAATATACTTCCATTATGACAAATGATTACAAAAAAATATAAAATGTATCTCAATAGTTTTCATAGTTTTTCTTTAAAAAAATATGTGGTATTATATCTAGGTAATAACAGTGATAGCAAATCACGTGTGCTGAACACTAAATTCTACTTAGCTCTTAACTAACTTAACTCTACTAAGTTCTTATTATATTCAATCTAAAATCCATATTCGTGTAACACTTACAAAAACAATTCTTAAAATATGAGCTATTTGATTCTATTCAATTCAGGGTAGTTTTACATCAGTTTGAAGAGCACGATGTTACATGAATATTTAATTTACAGTAAATATACCCACGATTGAACTTATATGGCAAAGAACTGTGATTTGCAAACATTAGGTATATGATTTTGAACTTTAGCATGAACAGAATAATAACTATCGTATTTAACTAAACATATTGTAGTTTGTTAGTTTAGTTTGGTGCTCTGAATAAGCGAATTGCTACCATTGTTAAACTATCTAAAAAGATATACATAAGGTACACTAATATTATGAAGAGGAAACATTTGTGTTTTTTGTATTTTTGTGCAAAGTAATGTACTATAGTTTTATAGAGAACATCAATACCTATCTACAAAAAAGTATGCACTACCGCGTGTCTTACTGTCACAGTTATGTCACATTAACTACTTTTCCGTGTAAAAATATGCAATTATACACCGGTACAATCTATAGGCATTATTCGTACCTCCTCTAATAATTAAGAGGAAAGATTTGAAAGTTTGTTTGAAACGGATAAACGCAAAAACTATTTAACCGGTTTAAAAACAATTTCACGAGTAAAAAGCTATATTATGCCTGAGTACCATACCTATATTTGATTCATCACCATCATCATCCATCACCGCGCGGGTGAAACCGCGTAGATCAGCTAATTATATGAATAAAGCTACTATAGAGGTACCTACTCGTAACTTAGTAAATAGTCATGAATATTTCAACTACAAGCTACGGTCCCATTTGATTATCTACTTTATATAATACTTCTTTATGTACAATACTTTTTTTACAACTACCCTGTCTGGCATGGAATTTGACATCCTTGGTGGTGAGATACCTACTAGAACAGCGTTCATACTCTGTGATGGTAATTTTAAGGTACTTTGCATTTTAGTGTATGTCGTTGCCGTGTGTGAATGTGGTTGTTGAACTATTCCTAGTAGTAAGTCAGTTAGTGAAAAACCACCTGTAGCAACAATAGCTAGAGATATCTCCCTGCCAAGCGTGGTAATTAAACTCCATGGTCGGCACAGAAAGAACGTGACAGGCGGTAGCCATCTGCTGGGAAGCGGTGATGGAAGAAAGAGACAACGAAGCGGATCAGGAAGAAACGATGTTGGGCTCGCTCCCGCACATAATCGAGGGAACGGAGGCGTCCTCCGTAGTGAGGTCACTAGCGGAGAGTCAGGGTACTCTTCACTGACTTGCATGGCTCTACACGATTAGAGGGTGGCCTTGGTGAGCAAGACTAGTCACTCCCACAGGCACAGAGGACGGGTTAAGATTATGTCTCTCGCGGTCTCCGGGTCTATCGCGACTAAACTCGCTCCATGCTCCGTCCCCCCATGACGGTGGACTCGATTGATACGGGGAGTTTGAGTGGGTCGGCCCTGCACATTAGGTACCATTGTAAATGTATACCTAATTATACAAGTAAGCCATAGTAAGACAATGTAGAGTAATTTGTAGATCAGTTAAAACTGACACTTAATTTTGCTACACGTATATAATAGTAGATTATGATACTGTTGCATAATAAGGGTTCTTATAACATGAGTGTGTTTTAAAAAACGAGCCGTAGGCGAGTTTTTTTATAGTATCACACGAGTGTTATAAGACCAAGTTATGTACAGTGTCATACACTACTTTATCTACTCTCATACTATAATACGTAAAACAATATTGCAAATAAAACGCTGAATATAACAACAAATTTATTTTTACTTGTAATAATTATTGATGTTCTGAATATTACAATTATGAAAATGAATTTGAACCGGACAGGAAGCGTTATTGGAGGTACTCGGAGAGGGTATGTTAATGTTGACCTCATTTCTGTTATTTTCAATACTGTTTAGTATTGAATTGGATATAGCGATCTTGTTAGTCATTGAATCATCTATATAGCCTTCTGCAACTGTCGTTGACTTCCAACCACCGTGTCGCTTTAGTGCCGTTATATCTCCACCAGCGTCAACTAGCAAGGTCGCAGATGTTCGGCGAAAGCAGTGTCCTGTGTACAATTCGGGGTCGGTAAGTTGAAGATAGCTGGCAATTACTTTGCCTAAAGCTCCAAATTTGTTAATGCCATGCTCTCTGCGTCGTGCATTTTCCGTCAATATAGTTTAGAAAAAAACTGGGATTGCTGCACTCAGTTGGTCGTAGCTCATACATTGTTCATAATATTTCTCAGTAATGGTTAAAGAGCGGTCCGTCTTGGTTTTATTTTTACTTATTTTGATCAATAGTGTAGTTTCGAAGACTTCAACATCTTTGACTTGTATGTTGTATAACTCTTGCCGTCGGCAAGCACCCATTATACCAAAAATTAGTGCAATATGTAACAACTCATATATATATTACGGTAAATTAACTCAATATTAACAAAAAAAATGTACATGGTTAACTGATAAACAACTAAAATACCTTTGTGAAGAGATATAGTGTGTCTGGGGCTTCATTTAAGAACTTATTTATCTGCTTTGCTGTAAAAGTCTTGGATTTTTTCCCTTTATATCCTTGTGAGTTTCGTTTCAAAAATGCAATCAGCTTGCTATATTTAGTTACGTCAACTTCGTTGTAAATATTGAGTGTACTTTTAATCATGGAGTATTTAACCCACATACTTGACACTTTATATTTTTCAGATAACTCTTGAAAGTACGTTAACAACACATTTTCGGAAAATGATGTAAGTAGCATTTTTGTTCATTTTCCATTCCATGAATTCGTGGTAACATTTATTATAGTTGCTCCCCTAGATTTCGCCGGCAACAGGTTCATGGTCATGTTTGACGCAGCTTCCAGAATGTCTGGTGGTGTACAATCACCACTATCCCCGCTTTCAGACATGTTTTTACACAAAAACCTATGTATTTTACAAACAAAACCAAACTTTGTTTAAATATTGAATAGATTTTTTAAATGTCAAATGTTGGCGCCAAGGCGCAAACATCGATTGCGCATGCGTGTTGCGTCGTCGCGGACTCGTTCATTGAAACCTTTTTTTTTAAAGTAGAGGTTCAACCTCCTTGGTCCAGCTGGAGGTTGTATAGGTGTATCGTTATGATTTAAAAGTTATATTATGTTACCGGTGTCCATACAAGACCTGTATCGTAATTAAACTTTTTTTTATTATTTTTGGCCTGTACGTAATGTTTGTCATAAGAATTTTGTTTTCAGTTTTATAATCTTTGTATTATAGTATCAGAGTAGATAATAATAATTTATATGACATTTTTTATTAGTTTTATAGCTCTATATGAAATTATTATTATGTTTTGCACCGATATATACATTTCTATAGTATGAGATAAGATAGTTAATCAATCTTCACCTCAAACTCTGAGTACTATAATAAAAAGGTAGGTATCACAATAAATATATAGATAATGAAATCTATATTGAGGGAATGTTTATTATTTTTCCATGCTCATGCGCCTTAACGGAGTTTGTGGAATTTGTAATGGGGCTGGGAATGCTGTAGAATTTGTAATGGGAATGGGAAAATTTCTTATCCAGACAGGGGAATTTTCTAAGGTTCGCGAAAGTCTTATTCCACGCGGACGAACTCGCAGGCAGAACAAACGTTTTCGAAATATTTATTAATTCATTTACTATCTGGTACTAGCAGAGGCGTTTGATCGCTATCGTTCGATCGTAAAAAATGCACGTCTATGCCACAATAGTCCAGTTGATGTATAGAAATGACTCGTATAACGTGTAGTAGGTAAGGCACACGATTCACAATCAATATTCTGTACAAGCCGCATCCGGACTGAACTTTATGTCCAATAATCTCGGCACGAACAAGTTCATACGAACTGTACATCCCTTAATAATTTTGTGTATAGTAAAATATTAAGGTCCCGAGTGGAAGTCATGCGCCGCTTTCGGATGTAATATATTTCGTATTCATACCGCAACGTTCCTCAAAACTTTTAAAGATAATAAATACGAATATTTTATATGTAACTCTGGAGTCCACAGCCCGGTTGCTCGCCCAGTTTCTTTGGATCACAGAATTATTCAGGCATTTGTAGCTCGGCTTGAATGAATGGAAAACACTGCATTCAACGATTTTCATAAGACTTGCAGTGTCTGAAAAACTAAATTTGTTTCATTGTGAAATTAGAACCAATTACCACCTGTTTTGATAACAAAACATAATTAGAAAAGTTTAAAATACTAAAAGTAATTATAGGGGTTGATTGTTGTGACGAGTAAATGCATGAAACTAATAATTTAATTTGCGTCCCTAAGCGTCAAAGTTAAGATTAGATTTGGGGTGTTTGCCGAACGTTAGGTTAATCGTCAGTTGACATAATATTCCCTCCCTTAATGAATTTGACCCTTATGAGCTTATTTTACTTAACATTAACAGTTTTAAGCGGGTTGGTATATACTATACACAAATATCGAATTATATGCATTTAGTAAGCGTCCGTACCAGAGTACGACAACGTAGTGGTTACACACTCCAGACCGCATGTCACTATTTAAAACTTAGTCTGCCCGTAATGTATAAAGTAATTTAGGTATTGACGAATAGAATAATTGTTCCAATAATGTTCAAAATACCGATTCATCATCATCATCATCTCAGCTGTAGGACGTCCACTGCTGAACCCTCTCCTATAATTTTCCAAAAGCACCGGTTGGAAGCGGCCCGCATCCAACGTCGTCCTGCGACCTTTATCAAGTCGTCTGTCCACCGTGTTGGTGGACGGCCTACGCTGCGCTTGCCGGTCCGTGGTCTCCATTCCAGAGCCTTCCGGCCCTATCGGCCATCTGTTCTGCGTGCTATGTGCCCTGCCCACTGCCACTTTAACTGGCTTCTATATAATATTTGAATCTTCTGGGTTATGTTGGTGACTTTCGTTGTTCTACGGATCTCCTCAATACTAATAATAAATAACGATTAAGTTATGTTAATATGCTAAGATGTAAGATCTCATTATCGTAGTTTAACGCCTTAGTATTCGTTTAATAAAAACATATTACCAGTACCAATTGGACAATAATCAACAGGTAACTTCAAACTTACGCCTCAATCCAAAACAAAGACGGACAATTTGTTAAGAGAAAATCTCCTTATCTTATACCCCATAGCGCATTTTCAGTCCATTAGATTCGAATTAATGGCGTATTTAATTGGGGCTATCTTCGAACGGTTTCTTAATACTGGCTATTCACATCGTACCCATGTCGGCTCGTTCTGGCGAAGCAATCTATGCATGGACATTTGTATAAGACCCTGTATTTATTTAGGTACACATTACTGATATATGTTGGTATTCGCATATGTAATTAACGGACCATTAAACAGCGATTGCATTTCCTTCTGTTCAGTGAATAATTAATGAAGGGTGTACCTTAATTTATAATATGTAAAATAGTGTATAAGCTACGATACCCAATAGTCAATAATTGGGACTGTTAAATAGTTTGTAGAATTGAGGATCTAGATTACAGAACAGATTGCAAATAAGATAAAATTTTGAATAATGGAAGTTGCACACTTTCAAACTTAATGTATCTTACCGATGGAAAATATTATAAGACCGAGCGTCAGTGTTTGATGTAAATTCCTGCCGCTTTGTCCAGACATAAAATACTAATGCGATAGTCTGCCGATCAACATTATTCTCTAGATGACATACCTACAATGACACTCTTACGAGTATATCACTATAGTGATAAGCAACAGACAAAGCAAGACGTAGTAGAACTATACTTAGTATGTTATAGCTACACGAACTATGGACATTGTAGAGTCATCTGAGGGAGGGACAGCAATATAGTACTGATATCAGATTTCCCACAGATATATCGTATGGTAACGTTGTCGCGTCGTTTGCCCTTTACGTCCTTAACTTCTTATAAGTATCTCTTCGCTAACACGTCATGTAATAATTTGCGTATCTTTTATGTATTTTGGTTATTGGCTAATAAATTTCAGGAGAATGAGTTGGAGTGTAACTCAAAAACTGCTTGACCGAATTTGATCAAATTTAAATGGGATCACTTCGCGGAAGTATAGTCTACCAAACAAAAAAAAATTTTAAGAATCAGTCCACAAACGGGAGAGAAATCGATTAACATACACATAAAAAAAACATGCACACAAAAATATCCTCCTCGAAAATAGTCCTGTCTAACTGTTTACTGTTTTCTGTCTACTGTCACACTCTAGTAATGCGGTGGATGCATTACTAAAACTTTCTAAGACGAGTGACGAGGAAAACACAAAACGTTTCATGATATTGTTTACTTTTACTTACACTTATGCTACATTACGCTTAACGGTTTATAATCAATAAAATTAATAACCAATATTACACGTCAAAACTAGAAAAAACACAAATCTAAGAAAATTTAAACAAAATCATCGATAGCCATTTTTTTGCACTTTCCCGCCATTCAAAAAAATACATTTGTTCTCTATTTACGCACTACTTTTAAGAAGTAGCTATATTAACCATCTAAATGGTTCAAACGTGACAAATATAACAGAGATGCTAAACACCGTTATAATGATAAGACGTGGATTTGAGTTGGTAAATGAGAAAAGTTTCGTTAGGAGTTAATTAATCGAAGTTTTTACGGTTATGACAGAGGATGACCACGAGCCCAATTAATGTCACTTTTTCGTCAGTTTGTTATAACTCATGCAATTTCTTGCTTATCTTTTTACGTACATCATCCCTGAAGGGATCATGTACAATCACTTTAATTTTAAGCCAACTTCAAAAAAAGGAGGCGGTTATATGTTAGAGTGTATGTATTTTTAAGCTATTGCATAGCTTCTGTCGCGGGCCTTGAGCGTGGAGACCGAATCCAGAAATTCCGTAACGAAAATAACCTAACACCCCCAATCCGACTCCATCTATCGATGAATAGCAGAACTTTTAATGACTTTTTGAAATATCACGCTTGTCTCTTTAGTTCAGCAACTCGCCTCTAGATGGCATTTGTTAAATAATTATAATTGCATAAGTTGATAAAAACAGCTGTGCAATAGCTTTACCGCGGCAGTCTCCGAGTGCCACACGTCTTTTTTTGTATGTTTATCGATTTCTCCCCCATTTGTGGACTGATTCTTAAAATTATTTTTTTGTTTGGTAGAGTATACTTCCGAAGTGATCCTATTTAAATTTCATCAAATTCGGTCAAGCAGTTTTTGAGTTACACTCCAAAAACTGGAAGTTGTAAAGCCTTTCTTGATGATATCGTCATTGACGGGGAATGACAATCTATTCCGTAAGTAGCAAGCAAGGGTCACTAAAAATGATGAATACATTTTTGCCCCAAAATGGAACCGACTTCAATACCAAAAAGTGTGAAATAACTTGTCGGTGCTATGCGCACAATGTTGTGATAAAAGGTACCTGCTCTTGAACTATCATGGTACCGAATTCTACAAGTTATTTCACACTTTTTGGTATCTATTGAAGTCGGTTCCATTTTATGGTAAAAAATTATGACATATACGAGTCGTATGTTCATATAGCTATATGTAATGTATTTTATATTTTTATGCACTGTAGCATGTGTCATAACAGTCCTATAAACCTATGTATCAGCGTTAGTGCAAACTTGAGTCTAAATCTCTGGGTGGCATTGCAAATGTCATCGGCAGTAGTCGGATTTAAGTCAGGGGATTGTGCAGGCCAGTGTAAAGTTTAGATATCATGCTGTTGTAACCAACTTGTAACGATACGCGCCGTATGTGGACGGGCATTGTCGTGCATTAGCTGGAAATTTTGTCCCATTTGCTGTCTGTGGGGCAAGATTACAGGCTCTAGCACCTCATCTCGGTATTTTAGAGCAGTCAGATTGCCTTGTATCCAAACGAGGTCCGTTCTACCGTTCCGTTCTACGGTGTATTTTAATGTGTAGGTGTCTCAAAAGTTAATAGAATTTTAGTTATTTAGGTTTGACCATGTTGATGTGTATATATATATATATATATATATATCTATATATATATATATATACATATACACATCAAAATGGTCTAGGGATATTTCAATTAAACTAAATAACTAAAATTCTAAAATAAATTAATAAACTTATATATATATATATATAATAAATAATAATTACTTGTTAGACTACGGAACCCTATAGGTTATAATAGGGGAATCAATCATGTAATAATCAGATATCAGTTAGTTTTCATAATTTCAAGCAAATACATTGATCTTTTTCAATGTATTTGATTTCGAGTATAGTCCTACCTCTCATATGGTGGTCCGCTTATTTGGTACTATTTTTCTAAGAGAATGGAAGACCCTTGTGAGGAAACGTTCCAACAAAGTCAACGGTTTTCTTATTTTAAAATGTGTACAAACTACGAAGAAAGATATTATGAACCGCAGAGGTCTTGGTGACATCAGGCACTTGAATAATATACTGACTAGCAACAATTTCTTCTCAGCAAATCAAACTTTGTTTGTATACCTATCACTAGTTTATTGGTAGCACACTATTATTCTAAGGTGTGGAAATAGAATGCTGCCAAATTCTTAGTGGTGATTGAAGTTAATACTTTGAGTCCATTTAATTAACTCAGTGTTTTTAGTTTATTTTAAAATAAACAACATAAAATATCAGTAAATACCTTGAAATCTAAAATAATTAGACTTTTCATCAATGTGTGTGATCAGATCATTTTGAATGATAGTTAATATAGTTATGGTCCTTTATCATTTTCATTTTGAAATATCCTGTGTCGTAAATGTTAACAACCCTTAAAAGGAGACATTTGTCAGACCATAAACGGACCAGGACGGATGTTTTTTTTGGACCAGGATCACGGCCTATAAAAAAACAACTCAAATGCTAATCACATGCATAATATGCTATAAAATTACAAAGAAATCCAACTATATCTTCTATCGAGGATCTACTATAAGATGTTTATAGCCGATTAAGGTAATGCGTACTTGATCTTATGTCAGCTTAGAACGAAAAATAGGCAACGTACCATCCCTTCTTTAGGCTTTTCTATGAGTTGAGCACACGTTGAGCACTTTTCTATGGTGAGCAAAAGTTATATCACACGCGTCATCGTCACCGTCATTGAACGCTTTGTCATAGATAATTTAATCAACACTTCTTTAGGCGTGATAATGGTTTCCATGACTACCTATAATTGTTGTTGATTGTGTGAAAAATAATTCGAATAGTTTACACTCTACATATATATAATTTACTATATGGTTTACACTTCCATTTGCAGTCCCCAAAGACTGCCCCGCATTTTTTTTTATGTTATAACCGCAAGGAAAGCAAACATTATTTAAAATGATCCGGTCTCTCGGCCCAGACGGCTGCCGTGGGGATTCACTTCAATTCATTTTTAAGTAAGGACATGTTATGACCGCACATGGACGTATTTTATAAATTATGTAATTAAAATTTCAGTTTGTTTTTTTAAATAATGATATGTTTTTACCTAAACGACTTGATTCCGTAGACCGACATAGATGCTCAATAAATTTTTGAAACCTGATACGATATAGCATTCTTATAAAGTTAATCTTCTACTTAATAAGATGGCTAGAAATAAATTTATATTAAATTTAGGACCTGGAGTTTTCTTTCAAAGGGAGCTAGAATCTCGGCTTCGTTGCGAAATCATAATCCACAAGACGGCGAGTGTAGTTGGCCTACATTTTGTGTACCATCGCGTTTAATAACAAGACAATCCAACATCAAAGAAGAAACTACAGCGCTGGGTCCACGATACACTATATATATAATATACCTATATGTGGAAACTTGTAAATGTCCCTTAGTACAATATTTAAGTATCCTAGTTATTAGACCTAGATGTAAGTTTTCCTAAAATTGTAAAATAAAATAAAATATACAAAGAAAAAATCCACGATCGACAGACAAAGATTTTCTCGTATATTTATTAGTACCCATAGATCATACTGAGATATTTTGGTTTGGTGTAACCTAGTACTGTTAAAATATGCCATTTTGTGATTAAAATTTAACTTTTTTTTGTTGGTAAGTGTTCCTAGAATTGATACATTCGTATTAACGGGACGTACTTGTTATTTCTACACTAGAATTGAAAGGATACCCGATACCAAAATGCTTGTGGGTTTGTTGTTTAATAACCTATTATTGATATAATTTCATTTTATTTTATTGAAGCGCTCGTAGCGGAGGTTGACTTAGCGATCTTAACCGATCAACAAGTTAAGCAACACTTGCTGTGGTCAGGACTTGCATGGTGACCGCTTGTGGCATTATGCAACTGAGCGCTGCCGTGCTTCGGAGGGCACTTTCAGCTGTCGGTCCTGGATGTTTGTCTTTTTTGAGGAAGGCTCGAGTTCCAGCAGTGGGAACAGGCTGATTATGATTATAATTATTTTATTGCAGTCATAAAATTTAAATTGAACCAATGAATGTATTTATTTGTGTAACCATTACTATTATTTTATCATTTTAATATAAAATTATTATGACAATTTTGAGAGGTTGTTTCCTAGTCCCCATCATCTAGTCACGTAGTATCCTGTTTGATATGCCTATGATATGTATTATAAGTTACGAATAATCATAATTATTTATAGATTATAAGTACAGAACGGTGTATTGCTTTTTCGATTCTTACTGCGTGGGCAAAAGGGCACAGCGTCACATTTTGACTTAGCGGTTTTATGAGGACAACATCCATTTACATTCTTCTTGAAATAGACTTTTGAAAGCGTTCGACTAAATGTTTATTTTATAAGCCCTAGATAAAATATCACAAAGTGGCTAAATGGGGTCGTAACCCTACAATACCAAATACCAATATTTCATGAAAATGGAAAACCAGTTCCGGAGGTCACTGAGAGTGGGTAAATGCCTAACGGCCGGTCCCAATAATCTATCTATCGCCGGTTTACCTTACTAGAGATAGATATTTGACACTATTTGTATGAACGTTATGTCAAATTTCTATCGGTAGTAAGGTAAGCTGTGGATAGATAGATTATTGGGATCCTCCATAAGTGACACTAATATACGTTAACCAGTAGGCGAGATCACTAAACTAAAATACATGAACGTTTGGGTTTCCCACAAATAAATCATTATTTTCTACCGACTTCCAAAAAAAAGGAGGAGGTACTCAATTCGACTGTATATTTTTTTATTTTTGTTACCTCATAACTTTCGACTGGTATGAACCGATACTCAAAACTCTTTTTTTGTTTGAAAGCTTGTGCTTCCTGTGTGGTCCCATTTATAATAATTTCATCAAATTCGGTCTAGTAGTTTTTAAGATACACTCCAATAACTGGAAGTATGTAATATGTGTGTATGGAAGTAGGTATTAATTTTTTCAAATTTTACTTGTTAAATATAATATAATATAATATAATATAATATAATATAATATAATATAATATAATATAATATAATATAATATAATATAATATAATATAATATAATATAATATAATATAATATAATATAATATAATATAATATAATATAATATAATATAATATAATATAATATAATATAATATAATATAATATAATATAATATAATATAATATAATATAATATAATATAATATAATATTCTTTTATTTTTAAACGTTTAAAACTACGATACAGTATCCCAGCAACGTGAGCGTTTAAACTTCCTAATAAAGATCTGAATCGGTTTTGAATTCCGTGTGGCATTTACATAGACTACGTGAGAAACAGTGCCTACTGCTTTACAAATTAAATGTAAGAAGTATTGTTTCATGTTTAATTCATATAAAATTAAGGCTTCTTCTGTCATCAAAAGAAAGAAGATAGAAAGAAAAATATATTTTTTGATGAAAAACAATATGACATTTTAATTAAATTTTTAACTAAAATATACATAAAATTAATAAATATTTTCTACACTACACAATTTATTGTTTTACTACAACGCAGTCCCAATTCAGCATAAAGCTGATTGCGTTGAAGCAACCAGCGCTGGTCTTCCGTTGGGGCTGGCGGTGACGTCACACACGACTGCAACGAGCGCATTTTATAAGAATAAGAATACAAAACAAAACAATCACAACACATTCAATACTGAATTCAATACTATATAAAAACAAATAGGCAAACAGGGTACGAATGTACGGATGTACCTACAAAAACTTCGTAATGGAAATAACTATCAAGAAATAATAAAACTAAAAATACAAAGTAATAGAAATAATAAAATAGAAATACACAAACTTATATAATATTATTATCATTATAATATATAATTTTATATTGCACTGGTGTCATTAACCAAAATGGCTTAATTTTTTTGGTGATCGAATATAAAGCTCTTAAGTTTATTGCGGAAGTACCTACTCTGTATCTTATACTCTGTCATACTACATCAATCGGATTGTAGTATGACAGAGTAAGGTCTTATACAAGTATAACATCCAAATTGAAGAGTGTTCTGGTCATCCATTACAAAGGTTGACCAAGCATGAAAAATGCATCAACAGATGTACGAATAACGGGAAATCATAACATAAAAAACAGAAATAGGTCAGACAGCTCTCAGATATTGAGAACCGATTTCGAAAGGTACACGACTAGAAGCACAATATATTATACTAGATATACCAGCGGTCTGGCTGGAACCTTTTATGTACACAGTGAAAAATGTTAACACCTCCTGATAGATATCACCTGTTCACATTCACAGGATTTTGTTACGGAGAGAATGGGGCTACTGAGTTACCGATTGTGCGGGAATTCGGTGTTCCAAGACAAATGTTACTATTAAACGTCCATCATTACTTTCTAACGTGTTTTTTAATCTTGTATGACGGAATCCAAAATGTATAAGGACCACTAAACGGAGGCGAGTGAACTTTTTAGGTTCGTTTACTATTTATTAAGTGCGTTAAAGGATTTTTATTAAATTAATAAAGTAAATATGTAAGTCCTAAGCTGTGCCCATAAATAGTATCTTTGTAATTTTGACACTCAACAAAAAAGTATATATTGCCGTTGAATAATGCTTTGAATTCAATTAATGCCAACTGGCTTATCGAAGCTGATGAAAAAAAATAACTACTTAATTTAATATATTCCATGACTGTAAGCCCAAAAATATTTAACTGTAAACCTACAGAATATTATTTGAACCGGTATAATTATAATACCACAGGAGTTTTAGCTAGTATTAAAACAGCAATTTCTAATACTTTCAGAAGCACATATTGCATTGTTCCTCTTATAAACCCTAGTTGAAGTTGTTGGGTGTCCTTGGAAGTATAATATTTGCTTGTTAGTGTCTTATTGCACGGTATTACAAACTAGATTTTCATTCCATACCTCGTTCACCTCACGACAAGAAAAATGCAATAACTCTGAAATGATTATCTCATAACATCATAATAAGTAACTACCTTTTTACCGAACAAACAATATACCTTACTAAAAATAAATATTGTTTGTACACTCTTACGAGTTATTTATTTTTCGTTTTCCACAATTTTTCATACACTGCAATGAAAAATAAGAAAATCACGGTATACTTTACTTAATAAAAATTAGGTTGTTCCTGTGTTTTCGCGGATGTTTAGTGTTATTTAAGAGAGAGGTCGTTTATTGTACATTACAATGGTTCCTATTTAAAACAGAGCCCGTTTGATACGCGTCCGTACTTAAGTGATACACTCCCAAACATTGAAATAGTTTCCAAACCCAAGTTACAAAAGCTAAGCCCAACTGTAGTTAAACGTATGCTTGATGTATTTTAATGTCAAACATTCCTTTACTGAGTGCCTTTCTAGACTCGCCTCTGTTAAATATTTTGGTCGGGAACCCGAACGCAAAATTTAACTTACTTTGTTAGTGTAATAAAAGCGTCATTTATTAGGGCTCTCCTTTTAGGGAACATTGTCTTTGGTCGATTTGTACTTCAGCGAATAATGTTCACAATAACTTCTTTAGTAACCACCGTCATAAAGGCGGCAAATTCTTCCTATGGACTTTGTTGTAAGTTCGAGCAGAATGAGATAAGGTGTTGTAAAAGTCTTCCCACACGTGTAGTTTTCCACTTAATCAGAACAAGTTTGCATCTCTTGAATCTGGTTCTGTATGAGTTAATAACATTTATAGTATTACTTATTTCAACTTTGTGTGATGTACTTACATGCAGTTTGATGAATGAAATTTGTAAAAAAGTAGTTGAAAGTAAATACTTATAGATTGGTATCTCTATGTTTGTATATATCATACATATATAAAAACACTAGCTTTTGCCCACGACTTCGTCCGTGTAGTTAATTTTCTTCTAAATATGAATTGTTGTAACGATAAAGAGCTTTGTTCATGGTTATTACTCGCCTCTACAAATACTAAATAAAACTTTTTCACTTTACAACTTCAAAAGCAAAAAATATTCCATACAAAATTCATTCATCCTCCTTTTCACCCCTTAAGTAATTTTTGTCAAAAATATTAAAGCACATATTTTTTTTGTTTCCAGTGAACTATCTGAATACGAATTTTCACACCTAGAAGTTCAAAACCAAAAGACTTTCATACAAAAGTTTTCACCCATTTTTACCTTTAGGGGATGAATTTTGAAAAACGTTTTCTTAGTACACCTCTGCCCTTCAACAGAACAAAAGCACCTTCCAAATTTCAATTTTAATTTTATCAAATTTTTTGGTCAATTTTTTTTCATTTATGATCTGTGTCATATTTTGATTTTCTTCTATTTTCAATGACGTGTTTCTTAATTTGTGGAAACTTAAATTATACCTCTGCCTAAAAAGCTAACCCAAATTCTATCTAGTATATATTTTGGTCTATGTTCTATTTCTAGATACCATTCTGGTCCTTTTACATACAACCGTGGATACATCCTTTTACAAAAAAACCAAACCTATCTTAGATGATCTGATTTCTTTCCCTGAGGCCGTAGCGCAAACAATTTGCGAAAAAAGATTCGTTACGAAAGAGTCAACATGTCACACTTCGACGTACAAACTATGAGTTTTCTGTGTCACAACTGCTCTAGATAAATGACAGTTTATTCGTTTACACATACGACACGTTACGTTACACATACGCAGGTTTTTGAGCTAGGTCCACTGCACACTAAAATATGGTTTTGTAGGTATGTACCGCATTCGTTTAAATAACTGACTACATATATATATATATATACATATATATATATATGTATATATATATATATATATATATATATGTATGTATATACAAACATACACTAGCTGACCCGCCAGTATAACGAAGTTTCATACAAACTATCAACTGGGGTTGAATTTCATAAAATTTCGTCTTGGTGAGCACCTACGTCCTAAAAAGAACCCGCATGCAAAGTTTGAAACTCCTAGCACTTGTAGTTTCTGAGATTTCATGATGAGTGAGTGGACTTTCGCTTTTATATATAGATAGTAGGAAGTCTATATCTATATATCTAAATGTCTATCTTATCTAAATGTCTATCTACACGGGCTATTATTATTTATCTCTCAAAAACACTTGTACAAGCTTTATTACTTTATTTTACATGACGAGGACGTCGTACAAATTGATTTCTCGGAGCTCCCTCAGGAGAGGGGCGATGGAAAACACGCACTCATGCTTCAATGAATTTGTACGCCCACTTTTCTTTATATCGACATTGAGATTTAGATATAACATTAGATTTTATACGGATTTATGTAAACTTATGCTAAAATGTTATCATATGACAATGGATCAATTTGTATAGCATAGCTGTTGTATAAGTATTTTTGTGTGCATAGTACTTCGATACCTCAGTAAATATCTGAATATTAAAATACTACATAAAACAAAAGGATAAGTCCATGTCCACCGGGCGAATCGAGAATTCCGTACAAACAATGAAAACACGAGTCAGACTGAAGAAAACGTTTTTATTTAATTGGAGAATGCTCTCCCATACAAACTGCACATTTCGTCATCCAACTGCGAATGTAAGATTGTAATGGCTATAATAATATTTTTAATGAGACATAACTTTAAAAATATATTTTTTCTGAGACCTTTAACTGTACCTATGCTGTATTTACAGCATATAATGTATACAAGTAAATGTGAAATTAAACATATTGGCCCATCTGAACTAGAATTTTATTAACAAGCGATATACTGGATGTCCGTAAAAATATTTTCAAGCGGAAGTAAGTACCACACCCATGTATGTATGTTCCGCGTGTTTATATAATTTTCAAGTTATGAATTATTATCTTAATTATTGAAATGATATAAAATATAATATAATAATATTAACTTGTAATAATATTAATATTAACTATAATAATATTAACTTAACTTATCTTGCTAACATAAAAAAAAAATTGAACACATTTTTGTTGAGTTTTTGTTTGCTACTGAATTTTCTTAAGTTGTTTAAAATAATCGTGTCAGTTACAAGTAAACAACTTTAAACCGCAAATTTACAGTCAAAAGCATTATTACGCTATGATTTTCAACCGACTTCCAAAATAAAAGAGGAGGTTCTCAATTCGACCAATTTTTTTTATGTATACACATAACTTTTTTACAAAGTAGTCCAATTTCGTTAGTTTTTTTGTTTGGTAGAGTATACTTCCAAGTTTTCCCATTTATATGTCATCAAATTCGGTCAAGCAGTTATTGAGTTACAATTATGTAACTAAAAAGTTTATTTGTTGTATACATATCACATTTATTTGTATACATGTGATCGCGCATAACTTTTTACAGAGTAGTCCAATTTCGTTAGTTTTTTTGTTTGGTAGAGAATACTTCCAAGTTTTCCCATTTAAATTTCATCAAATTCGGTCAAGCAGTTATTGAGTTGCAATTATGTAACTAAAAAGTTTATTTGTTGTATACATATCACATTTATTTGTATACATGTGATCGCGCATAACTTTTTACAGAGTGGTCCAATTTCGTTAGTTTTTTTGTTTGGTAGAGTATACTTCCAAGTTTTCCCATTTATATGTCATCAAATTCGGTCAAGCAGTTATTGAGTTACAATTATGTAACTAAAAAGTTTATTTGTTGTATACATATCACATTTATTTGTATACATGTGATCGCGCATAACTTTTTACAGAGTGGTCCAATTTCGTTAGTTTTTTTGTTTGGTAGAGTATACTTCCAAGTTTTCCCATTTAAATTTCATCAAATTCGGTCAAGCAGTTATTGAGTTACAATTATGTAACTAAAAAGTTTATTTGTTGTATACATATCACATTTATTTGTATACATGTGATCGCGCATAACTTTTTACAGAGTGGTCCAATTTCGTTAATTTTTTTGTTTGGTAGAGTATAGTTCCAAGTTTTCCCATTTAAATTTCATCAAATTCGGTCAGAGTTACAATTATGTAACTAAAAAGTTTATATGTTGTATACATATCACATTTATTTGTATACATGTGATCGCGCATATCTTTTTACAGAGTGGTCCAATTTCGTTAGTTTTTTTTTCTGGTAGAGTATACTTCCAAGTTGGTCCCATTTAAATTTTATCAAATTCGGTCAAGCGGTAAAAAGTGTTTCGCCTATCTTGACGATAGTAATTGACGGTGAATTATAGCCGAATAAGTTACAAGGTTACCCTTGCTACTTGTTTTGCTATACATTCAAACAGTTGGTTTCATTTTGTACAGCTTTATACATAAAAAAATATTTATTAAAAGTAAAACCGACTTCAAACCTAAAAAGTATGAAATAACTTGTCGAAGTTGGTACCTTGCCCACAATATTGTAATAGTAGGTACTTTTGAACTATGGTGGTACCGACTTCAACAAGTTATTTCACAATTTTTTTGTGTTGAAGTCGGTTCCATTTTTTAGTAAACATTTTTTAGGCTATTTGTTCCGTCAAAACTATATATGCCTATTTCTCAGCAATATATATAACTGCTAGTTGCGCTCCGCGGTTTTATCTGCACGGTGATGGATGATAATGATGATAAATAATAATGAAAGTATTACTCAGGCATAGTATAGCTTTCTCAGTAGAACCAGTTTAAAGTAACTTTTTGTACCAGTTACGTAGTTTTTGCGTTTATCCTTCACAAACAAACTATCAAATCTTTCCTCTTTATTATTAGAGTAGATAAGGATTAACACCAAGATACTATTGCATGTTTTAACACGGAAAAGTAATTATCGTTACCTAATAGTTGGAAATATGGTATTGGATACGTTTTTGTTGACATTCATGTCCTCTATAAAACACATCACTTTGCTCTATTTTCTCACCAACCTTTCGCTGACTGTTCGCTGACAGAAAATGACATGACACACAATCAAATGCTTTAGTGAGATCACATAAATACTAATTGTATAGTGGTTGATCTGTTTTTTGAGAAGCCAAATTGATTAGCATGCAGACGTTATACTTGTTAAAATGAAAGTAAAAAAATAAAAGTATTTTAGTATTTTTTTTAAAGATTTTTAAATGTGATTGGGCAGCTACCAGCCTATAATTTAATGGGTTGGATTTCTCGCTTAAGTAAACTTAAAGATGGGAGTGATTTTACTATGTCTCATTAAATTGATCGAGAAATACTCTATGTAATCTAGATCGGTTCTTGTAGCTTCCTTGCCAGACAATTTCTGCAAGATACAGGCCAGATTTCTCCAGCGCTCGGTCCTAGTCTTTAGTAGTAAAGTTTCGACCCCAAACGGCACAAACATGTAACCTCTGTCGAGGTTAAATATTTGCGCAGTTTAAAGGATTCCGCGGTTGTGGCCACGCTGTTCTGATTTAAATAAATATTGCTATTCAACGTGACAATTCTGCCAGCAATTTGAGGATGCTGCCCGCTGATAATGACCTGTATATACACAGTTTTGTACAGCTTTAAATAGTTAAGTCGATAGTTATATAATTTGTGCATACAGTTATTTCATATATATATATAAGGTTTTTTTTAAACCACTCACCACACGTCGCAATTCCTGGAAAAGTAGTATAAGTTCTGAGAACGACGACTGGCCCTGGTAACACACAAAATACGCACGATGAGAACAGACGAAAATATTGACGCGCTGCAAGAGGATACGAGTAGGTTAAGCTGGGATAACGTGGGTTTATCGGATGTACGTCTGGCACCCCTCATCTATGAGGTCCGTCTGAGGCGACGCACTGTATGTCCCAGTGCGTTGCTAGAGCGGTTTAGGGGAGTTGATTTGTGCCTCTTTATGTGTGTGGGTTTGCCCTGAAACATCGAGTAGCAGACGTCGGCAAGACCGGGCTGCGAAGAATGCGGAAACGGACCCGTGGCCCTGTTTGTGGGGTTTTAGTCAGTAGTGGGAGTCAGACATAACCCGCTCGCTATCTCCGGCGAGCGTGTATGCGCAAAACATTTTCTCTACGCAAAAAAGGGGTTATCGGAAGTGCAGTATCTCTGGCATCCTAGTACAGACGGTTGGCCGTGGGCCAGCGGAGAGGAGCTGAAGCCACATAGTTTCTCGAGGCAGTCCGGCCAATATTTGATTTGAATTTTTTTATTGGTCCATGACGAGAGATCATGGGAGGCAATGGTCTCTTTCTGCGAGGAAGTGATATCGCAGAGAGAAACTGAAGTGCTTGAGAGAGAGAATAATCCTCTCTCTCTCCCAGTCCAGAGAGCGCGAACATGGAGGCGAGATATTCGAGCGCGCACTCCGTCTCCACTGGGAGGGCCTGGGGCGTCGGACGTTGGGACGTTTGGCACCCCTCATCCATGAGGTCCTTCTGAGGAGGCGACGCACTGTATTTCTCAGCGTGTCGGTGGAGCTGTATTGGGGAGTTGGCTATGAGCCTCCACCAAAGTGGGTCTGCCCTGAAACATCGAGGGGCGCACGTCGGCAAAACAGGGCTGCAGAGAATACGCAAACCAACCCGTGGCCCTATTTGCAGTCGTTGCCAAAGGACATTGTGGGGATTTTAGTCGGCAGTGAGAGTCCGACATAACCCGCTCGCCATCCCCGGCCAGCGGGCATCCGTAAATGCATTTTCCCCTTGCAAAAAAGGGGTTATCGTCGTATAAGTCCATGAACAGGTGAGGACACCATAACCTTCAAATCAGGCAACATGCTCTACTACCAGGAAAGTATCCATAAATACTCGCTAAAGGTCATTCAGGTCAACACGCACCGACAAAGTCGCAGCCGAATGATGACGTAGAGGATAATGTTTGAGGACATCGGACAGTCGAGCCATACATACCTCTGAAACCCACCTTCCTTGTTGTAATGGGCGACTTCACCACGAAGTTGGGTAAGAGAAGTGGTGATGAGTTGATAGTGGGACGATTTGGCTATGGGACAGAACCGTAGGGGACAGAGGTTGGCCGAAATCCTGGAGAAAGAGGGTCTCTTTGTGATGAACTATTTCTTTCAGAAGCCACCTCAAAGGAAATGGACCTGGTTGAGTCCCGATAGTTCAACGAGAAATGAGATTGTTTTCATTATGACTACCAAGAGACATATATTCACTGATATCTCCGTGATCAACAAGGTGAAAACCGGTACTGATCACCAACTGGTGAGAGGCACTTTGAATATTAATATTAATCTGGAGAGGTCTCGTTTAATGAAGTCTACGCTCCGCCCTACTCGTGCCCATATTCAAGACCCCGAGAGCTTTCAACTTGAGCTGTCCAATCGTTTCGATTGCCTTGAGAACATCGCGTCAGGGGACGAGGTCGACAACAGGTTAGTAGAAACTACTTCTCATACAGTGGGTTCCATGTACTTTAAGCCCCACCGTTCAGATAGACCACAGAAACTCTCAAACCATACCCTCAACCTCATGGGTGAACGACGCTCGTTAAAACTGCAATCTTCCGACGATGCTGAAGCATAAAGGCTGCTCAATAGACAACGTTGGAAGTTCTTGCGACACGACATCCAGACCTTTAATGCAAACCGGATTAAAGAGACGATAGAGCGGAAAAAGGGCTCCAAAGTATTTGCAAGACACGTGCCTATTGGGCAAAACCAGTTGACAAAGCTGAAGAGAGAAGACGGCAGTGTAGCGTCGACCAAATCAGAAGTGTTGATGGAGGTAGAGAGATTCTATAGACAGTTATACACGTCGGTTGCTAAACCTGTTAGCAGTTCGGCCAAAGACCCAAGAGCCAAGCTGACTTGACATTATACCGAATATATCCCGGAAATCAGCCCGTATTAGATTAGGAAGGCCTTGACACAGCTTAAGAACATAAAGGCGCCGGGTGATGATGGTATCACATCAGAGCTTCTGAAAGCGGGTGGAACACCAGTACATAAAGTCTTTCAGAAGCTCTTTAACACAACCTTACTCGAAGGATCAACGCCAGAAGCATGTAATAAAGGTGTGGTTTTATATATTCTTCAAAAAGGGTGACACGCCTTGTTGAAGAATTACAGACCCATATCGCTTTTGAACTATGTTTATAAGCTGTTTTCGAAGGTCACCACGAACCGTATCAATCGCAGCTTTGATGAATTCCAGCTTCCGTAACAAGCCGGTTTCCGAAAAGACTTGGTACCATAGACCACATTCACACGCTACGGCAAGTTATACAGAAGACCAAAGAGTATAACTTGCCTCTTTGTTTAGCGTTTGTGGACTACGAGAAGGCATTTGATTCGATCGAGACGTGGGCAGTGCTTGAGTCTTTTCAGAAGTGCCGTATTGACTATCGGTATATCGAAGTGTTGAAGTATTTGTACAATAACACCAACATTTCAGTCCGAGTACAGGAGCAGAATTAGAAAGGCAGTTCCATTGCAAAGAGGCGACAGGGAGATGTAATATCTTCGAAACTGTTCACCGTTATATTGAAAGACGCTTTCAAGCTTCTGGAATGGCAAGGACTCGGCCTCAACATCAACGGCGAATATATTACTCACCTTCGATTTTCCGACAATATTGTAGTCGTGGCAGAACCCATGGAAGACCGCAGTACAACGATCGAATGCCTCCATCGAGTTTCCCAACGGCAGGCCTTAAGATGAACATGGACAAGATGAAAATTATGTTTTTTAATAATAATAAAAATAAGCACACACAAACATATGGCACTGAAACGTCTGGTCTATAACTATAGGCCTTATAAGCAAGCTCAAATCCGCACAACGAGCTATGGAGAGGGCTATGCTCGGGGTTTCTCTACGTGATCGAATCAGAAATAAGGAGATCCGTAGAAGAACGAAAGTCACCGACATAGCCCAGAAGATTAGCCAGTTAAAGTGGCAGTGGGCAGGGCACATAGCACGCAGAACAGATGGCCGTTCTAGAGTGAAGACCACGGATCGGCAATCGCAGCGTAGGTCGTCCACCGACAAGGTGGACTGACGAACTGATAAAGGTAGCAGGACGACTTGGATGCAGGCCACTTCCGACCGGTCCTTTTGGAAATTTCTGAGGGAGACATATGCTCAGCAGTGGACGTCCTACGGCTGAGATGATGATGATGTTGATTGGAGAAATATGGTGATTGGCGAGTCTACGGGTTAATTCAACTGTTTTGCTTACATTTCGTGTTTTATAATTAATTTAACAAATATTTATATACCTAATAAATATTATTAAATAAATATTAATCCTCCAAATTTAACATAACCAAATTAGTAAAATGATTTCAATATTTAACCATAATAAACTAAACATATGTTAGAAAGTTAAGTGTAAGCTTAGAAAATTATTTTCACGCCATTATGTTTTTGTTCCATTCATATCTTTATAATGTTTAAATATTTTTCTAGACGACATTGTTCAATACGCACTGTATTGCATTAGCGCCAGTTACCATTTCTATTTACGCATTTGATATCCATAAGTAGGTCACAAGTGCCACCTAAAATCCCCGTACCTCCGGGAGCTTTGTGAGAGATTATCCAAAGAAATCCTTTGTTGTCAACTAAAACGGCGAACGCGAGATGTCTGAAGAGAAATCAAGCATTCATCACGAGCTGACGTCAATTCTTATTGCGTCGTTTAACGTCTTTTTACTATCTGATACGAGATGCCATAGAGTTGATATTTAAGTATAAAAGTAGGTAGCGATTGATGCCAACAGTTTGTCTCATACACCCTTTTCAAATTATTAACTCCAGCTACGCAGCAGTCCCAGTGTCGTGAATCAGGGTGAAACTGTATTGTGATATTAATTTATGTAGACAACGTATTATTTTATGGTTCAAGCCGGGACATCAGATGTACGTCGCTACGTCTGAGATACTTCTCAGACGTAGTATTGTAAGGTCTTATTAAATATCGCGTGTATATTCGAGAAACTGGTTTAAAGGTCGCTGCGGCGCAAAACATTATGTTTTGTTCCAGAATTTGAGGGAAGTAAGAATAGGTCGCCGTGGTGCAAAAGGTTTCTTTATAATTTATAATAAAGTATTATAATTTAAAAAGGGTAAAATGAAAAGCCGCGGGCCACGTGTGTGGTATAAATAGGGTGTATTGTGTATGAGAGTTTTGTAAAGATTTATCATTACAATTCACTGGCAGACTGCCCCGAAGCTTGCCGCGGCCGGACTGCGATGGACATTTAGACTTTGTTACGATAAACGCGTTATTTCAAAAGTTTTATTTTCTGCAAATATTTTCAAAGGCTAAAGAAATGCAATAAGCAGTTTTGTACTTAATTTCCGAATTCATACGTTCTCAAATGGAACCACATCGTAAGTAGGTATATTCTACCAAACAAAAAAAGACTTATCATAATCGGACTACTCTGTATAAAATGATGCGTGATCATTCATACAAAAAATATACACGTCGACTTAAGAAAACCGTCCTCTTTTGGAAGTCGGTTGAAATGATATGACCCGTAACTTGCACATTGGTGCAAATTTAACTGAACGTTTATGATGCTTTTAAGTACCTAATTGTAAGTTTGCACCTATTCATATATTTTAAAAAATACGCGTCTTCTTCAGAACCTCCTCTTTTTGAAAGTTAGTTAAATAATACTTAGTAAGAAGGTAGATTATAATACTTTTAGTATATTATAGAAACATAGTGATCACCAACCACTCTTTCGTAAAAGAAGTTATGCAACTCAAACGGTTTTTACTCGAATTAACCCCCTTCTGGAGGTTAAGTTTCGTAGGGATTGAGTTAGAAATAATTCTTAAATCATATTAAACCATAATAAAACAAAAAACCACTTGTTGCGAATTGCTTCCACTCTTTTGCAAATTATCGCTTAATTTAATTAGCATCCAGAAGCTGTGAACTGAATTTGTTTGGGCTATAGGTAGAACTATTATTTATTCTGGGCTGTGGTTTGATTTGTCTATTACTTCGCCATCCGATTTGAATGTTTAATTGAATGATAGTCCCAAGTTGGTAGGTACATTTTAACTTTCAATACTATCGATTGAAAGCTTAATGAGTTATGCTTATTAAAAGAAAAATGTGTTTATGCTTGTGAATGATATTACAGTATCAGGCGTATATGTTAGCACGTCAGTAGTGAAATGGAAGTCGATTTCGTATCAATAGTCATCATCTCTACGTTTCTGTCCCCAACGATCCAAAAGTTTGGTTGCCTCCGTGCATATTTTAAGATGCTGTGCGGTCAAATTAGTTTCGAGTATTGCCGTCTTTTTAGGGTTTTTTTTATTACGGACCCTAGGAGATATCCTTATATCTTCGATACAAACGACGAGAACGCTTTGCTCTAATAGATTTATCAATGCTTATTTATAATAAGTGTAATGTAATTGTAATTGTCTTAATCACCAAAGTGTATAAAATTGGTTAGGTATACGTACAATAAATAAATTTAATATACTAAAGAAACACAGTTTATTGCTTTATTAACCGACTTCAAAACAGGAGTAGATTTCTCAATTCGAGCGTATACATTTTTATAAGATTTAACTAAGAGTGTCAAGATATAGTTGAGTTATTGCGCATACATAAGTAGCGCTTTCACCTATTATTATTGTTATAATAGGTGTACTTGTATTACTTATCGAACTACATCGAACATCGAACTAATGCGTATCAGAAGTTCCACGTGGAACTAACTTTGTGAAGCTAATGGGAATATACCATATATGTAAAGTCGCAACCCGTGCCTCGATAATTAAATTTTGTGATAAAAGTTGTGAACAATTTATTTAAATCGACGAGGATCAACTCGGAGCAACTTTTTAAATAATTTATAGAAAAGGGATTGGGTTCCACTCAATCCTTTTACGTTTGCACCGTAGGTACGCTGTGTTTAATATTTTATGAAGCGCTGATGTAATTATATTTACACATATTTATAAGCATCAGCCGAGAATTTACCAGTCAAATCACATTTCACGTTATGATTATAGCTGTCCAAAACTGGTGGTGAGTGAATCGCGCCTGATGAAGTTAAATACAAATAATGACGAACTCTCGAACCTCTAACAGAAACGTAATTTTAAGATTACATGCTTTCAGAATTAACTATGGATATAGATTTCTTATTATATGATAGATATTATATGATGATAAAGCATTAACGTCTGCTTAGCGAGACCAAACTTGGCCATTTTAAATTAATTAATTTTAAAGTCTTTTCAAAATTATTGGTATTTAAATAGGCGTTTTCTGAAACCGGGTGTTTGATTATTTGAGTGTACTGCTAACATGACAAACATCAAGAGCATAAAATCCGCGGCAAGAGTATCTTCTCCCGGTACGGTTAAACCAGACGAATGTTATTAACGGCGCCGTTCTTGCCACGGATAGAAATTTGACATAACGTCCATACAAATAGTGTCAAATATCTATCTCTAGTAGAATTAACCGACGATAGATACGAGTATGTTATTGGCACCGGCCGTAATCTTTAATCTGCTTAATGTGAACTAACTCTGTCAAATGGTGCTTGGATCAATACAGTGCAACTGAAATAGTTATAACTGATATGGTCATGTAATATTCATGACGTAACTTGGGCTAACTTAGTGGTCATGGTGTCTGACACGGATTGTCAGAAGACGTGGGCTCGAATCCTGTCCAAGGATCTGTATTTTTCCCTTTCAAACACTCCGACTAAAGGTACCTATAAAGGTTTAGCCTAATGAAAAAACCTGCCTAACAATCATATTATTTATATACACTATAATTATGTAATATTTTAAAAAATAACTAAGTACCATGTCTCAGAATATTTTCACAGTGTCATTCCATTAAAGTACTGTTTCACATAAGTAAATCAGATTCTGTGATATAATTAACATTCGATGTTGGAGTTCAATGGAATTTGAAGGTTGAATTATAAATTATAATTCTCTCTGGCACAGTATAAATTATGAATAACTGATTGGTGTTCTCATTAGCGTCACAGGACTCAAAGTGATTTTAATAAATTAAAACCACGATTGTAACGAGTTGTTTGATTGTAACATCAAATTCAGAAACTTTAACTGTAAACTACAGACAAGGACAAGTGAAGTTTACGACACTTTCTAACTAGTTTCTGCTTTAAGCAGTAATTAATAAATATTTTTTATTTTATTTACTATTATAATATATAATATATATTTAGTAAATTTTCGTAGCTTGAACTCATTCAAACATACCTATATAGTATAAAAAAAAGTTTACGATTACTTCGAAAAATCGAAATCTTTTTTGTTACGGTAGATTATAATAATGATTTCTTCATCTTTTGAGTTGCTATTGGTGGAATTGTCAGACCATTCCGAGTAAAACATGGGCACCAATTTGTACTGGTCGATGATAATGCGCCCGCCCATCGAGCTCAACGAGTCAATGCTGCTCTCCGAAAATACGACATCACAAGGCTAGGCTGGCCATTCGGCTCGCCCAATACTTAATGCTCTTAAGCGTGCTGTTTGGAACCGTTAGCTACGTCTCCAGACAGTGCCAGAACTCAGGGATGTCGCTATTTAAGAATGAGACAGGTTACCCCAAAATGCTGGATAACTTGGCAGCTTGGCTTGGCTTCTCAGCATGCCTAGAAGAATCACCGCAAGTGTTCGAGACAGGGGAGGATATATTATTTTGAATATAAACCTTTTGTTAATAAATTGTTGATTAAGTTCAATTAAAAAAAAATATAGCAGCCTATGCAAGTGATCACAAACTTTTTTTATGTGTGTATATACATACAGTACAGTCTGTATATATATATATACACGTTTCTCGGAAAGAACATAAATCACGGATCTGCTAATGTACAAGTTTAGATCGAGTTGCATGTTGTCATTATGTTTTGCCATGAATTCAATGCGCAAAAAATAACGTAGCCTATAAAAAAGTATGTAGGCAGTTTACTGACTGTTTATTTTTATTTTTCAACTGTATGTTCACTGACATATTGGACAACTTGAGACATAATTTTATCTGATATTGACATTTCTGGTTGACCGTATCAGTACTGTAGTAAAACTCATGTTGATTATAATTTTGTTATAATATAACGAGATTAACGTGAACCGTGCGCGTTATCGATATCATGTCACATCGATTAAAAAAACATACCGAGATCGCCGGCTTGAAAAAGATCAATTATCTCAGAGATACGGAATTGCACTCGACCCTACAATTCTAACCACAGAGTTCTTGAGCAACTTGATACAAGTGGATTCATATCATGCTTGCTAGTGTTGGGCATTATATCGACGGCAGTATTTTTTAGTATAAGTTACGAGTACATATCAGCAGTAATCAATATTTTATCCCGAATAATCAGACCATGTAGACATACTTTTTGCTCGGTTTATATTATTTAAAGAACTTATAACAGACGACCGCAATGCAGTGCCATTCAGAACGTTTGTACTCGTAGCTAAATGATGTGAGTAACACTGCAACTATTATAGACACATATACTTTGCGTGGATTAAACATTGCCTTGATTTTATAAAACCTAATTTAATACATGAATAAACTAATAAGAATTATTTTTATTAACAAAGTTTTGTATCGATACACAAATGATCGATAATCTATACAACACTTATTTCTATTTTTGTGGTGCAGTCCGCCAACGCGATTCAGTAACACTTGAGATATTTTATTTAAATTGTTTATAAATATATCTGCAGTCGTATTCACAAACGACCCTATGAGTGGCGTCAGCTTTTGTCACATTTTCGCCAACGTTGGTTGTCACTCACAAGAGCAAGACAAAACATTAAGCTACGCATAGGGTCGTTTGTGAGTACGACTGCAGAAGCCGTTCACGACCAGCTTCTGCAGTCAGTTCCGTTCCGTTCCGTTCCGCTCCGCTCCGTTCCGTTCCGTTAAGAACAATCAAATCGATACCTACTTAGATTCTGATGACAAATTCGGTTTGTGTAATTATCTCACTTGATGATCTGGGATAATGTGGTTGAAGCTGGAAGAATACTTCCAGCTTTAATATCGTACCAAATAGCGATCTAGAGTAGTGGACCGGGACAACCCGTTAGTTGTTAACGACAGGTTCTCTACAGGGACAGCTATAGCCACCCGAGCACAAGAAAGTACCTTACACCCAAGCTTTGAATTTCTTCATGATAATGCCTTTGCGTAATACTCATCAAGCCTGCGGTAGGAATTAAAACGGCGTCCGCATGATTGGTGGCTGTACCTCCCTACTCCCGTATTATCAAAACTACTCTATACCATAAGGGACGTAATAGTATTTAATGCCGGTCTACTTATCGTGTAAGTAAATACTCAGACCTTGTCACGGTTCGGAGTTTCGGAGTAGCAGAGTCCCTCTATGCTAAGAGGGTGAACCCTCTGTTCGAGAGATTTTAAACATAAATTGACCTTTATGTGAAGGATCTAATGCCAAACTTAATTCCTTAAATAATTTAACAAATAACTACATGACGCACATAATTTTACTCTATACCAGAATGATATCCAATTGACACCTTTTAGAAAGTAAATGTACTTTTCTATTAAAAATCGTAGGCTTCGAAAGATTAGTTGTATTTATTGTAGTTTGTTAAAGCTAAAATAGACTATTTAAAACTGTTTAAGTAAGCCTGCCACTGCTATATTTTACTTCAATGATTATATTTACTATGCTTAAATTATGACCGGCTTATATGATCCCAAAAATTTTACTATTATCAACCCACAAGTTAAATTTACAGTCTATTTCGTTTTGTATGTGTTACACATGTACCGATCCAAAACAGAGTGGGGCCAGTTTGTTGACACCATCGCCAACATGAATTAGCTGGGCATAAGGTCGATTGACTGAGCGATAACAAATGAAGTGGCGTGGGTTACGTCCCTCAGACCGTTTACAGACGCACTTACCTGCTCTGCATATTTTATGATGTCCAATCTCACGAGCATACGAGAGCCCCACCTGCAGATTTTACTTTATGCATACTAAAACATTGTGCGAACACTAAAATATTGATACAAGATACATATGTTTGCCATGAAATTTGCGCTCTTTGAATAGCCTCATTGTCTCACTCGGTTTCAAACGCCTTAACCAATTGTTTATTGTATAATTATGCGTTAGTAGCTGCGCCCCGCGGTGTTACCTGCGTGGTGAAGTTTATCTACACTAATATTATAAAAAAGAAATATTTGTTTGTTTGTTTGAATTGAATAGGCACTGACCGATACCGGACCGATTTGTTTTTTTTCTTCATTAGCATTTTATATTATCTCTGATGAACATAGGCTATATTAAAATATATATAATAAATATAATATAAAATATATATAATGTAATATTTTCAAAAAGTTAGGGATCCCTATCGAAACTCCAATAATGTGAAAAGTGTGAAACAAACAATCCTTATATCACGCATGCTGCGGAAATCTACATCTAAACCATATATATAATATAATATTTAATAATTATTATAAAGAGAAAATATTTGTTTGTTTGTTTAAATTGAATAGGCTCCGAAACTACTAAACCGATTTGAAAAATTCTTTCACCATTAGAATTCTACACTATCCTTGATGAACATACGCTATAGAGTAATATTTAAAAAAAATTAGGGGTCCGTATGGAAACTAAAAATACCAAAAAAACCTTAAATCACGTACGCTGCGGAAACAATTGACAATACAGAAAAGTGGTATACTACAGTTTTATAGAAGGCATGCATATCTACAAATAAATCTGCAACTTCATATATCTCACTATTACAGTTATGTCGCAATAACTAATTCTTTCATGTTAAAATATGCAATTTTAAAGCCGGTACAAACTAGGCCACGTTATTCGTACCTTGGGTATTAATCTTTATCTACTCTACTAATAATAAGGAAAAGTTTGATTGTTTGTTTGTTTGTTTGTAATGAATAAACGCAAAAAGTACTGAACCGATTCCAACAGTAATAATTCTATAACCAGTAGAAAGCTACATTTGCCTGAGTAAAATACCTACGCTATATTTGATTCATCATTATCATCATCCATCACCACGCGGGTGAAACCGCGGAGCGCAGCTAGTATATTTAGTCCTTAAGATTTCTTAAATTGTCTAATACTTCGCTTTCTTTTAGTAAGAACCGTCTACAAAGTATTAAAAAACTTTAAAAAAATATGGTTCAAATCGGTAAAGACGTTTTCAAATGGCCATACATCTACTACATCAATAATATCGTTTATCAGTTTAACATTTATTCTTGAGTTACTATTAAAATGATATAATAATATAGAACAGCATTCACACAAGGTCTTCAGATCCCAAACGTATATACTTACATATACATTTTCATACCCAGACATGTTCATGCACACAAAATGTTTGAGCTATCTAATGGGAATAATCCCATTGCCGATGTATTTTATGATGTCCAATCTCACGAGCATACGAGAGCCCCACCTGCAGATTTTACTTTATGCATACTAAAACATTGTGCGAACACTAAAATATTGATACAAGATACATATGTTTGCCATGAAATTGCGCTCTTTGAATAGCCTCATTGTCTCACTCGGTTTCAAACGCCTTAACCAATTGTTTATTGTATAATTATGCGTTAGTAGCTGCGCCCCGCGGTGTTACCTGCGTGGTGATGTTTATCTACACTAATATTATAAAAAAGAAATATTTCAATATTTCTAAACAACAATATTTAATTTCAATATTTAAAAACTATAAAAGAAATGTAATCAATTGTGTATGTGACTTTTCTCAATAAGATTAAAATATTTGCACATCTTAGTTGTTTTAGAGTTTTTGTATTAAAATAACCCTATTTTAGAACCTTTTTATCAATCGGACAATCGTGCTACTGTTCACCTGTCCGTCTATACGTCTGTCCGTCAGTCCAAAGATGTCAATGTCATACAAACTCGTAATAAAAAAAGATGAATCACAGTACCAGCGCTTCGGTTTGAACTCAGGTCGTGTTAATATAAACTTGAAGAATTAAACTCGTTCGTCGGCAAGAGCAACACCACTCGAGAAACTCTTAAAATATTTATGGTTTTCACACAAGATTTATTAGAGTTGCTCGCGTTCCTTTTAACTTAATCTTTAATTTTAATGACTATACGTATATATACATATGAAAAAATTACATCTATATAAATATATATCTATATATTAAATAAAAATAAACCTCTTTTTTTCCTGGTCACGCTCTCAAGCTATAACTTGAGAACGCCTATACCGATTTCGCTATTTCTTTTTTTGTTCTGTTAATTATTCTCAGGAGAATGTTCTTGTGAAATAAAAAATAAGAAAAGATGGCAGGTTATGGCAAGGCTGAAGCCCGAGTCTACTAAGCGAACGAAGTCGCGGGCGGTCGCTAGTATAAATATAAATGAATCTCTATTACCCTAGGTCATCGCATCACTCGTGGGCGGATGGAACAATTTCGCTATGTTTTAATTATTGTCAGGAGAAGGCTCTTATGAAGAAAATCAAGAAAATGTGGGAAGTTATGGCGAGGCTGAAGGTCTAGCCTTCTATGCCATTGAAGTCGCGGGTACCCACTTGTATATAATATAAGTAGGCTTTTAATAATGCCTGAAACATAGACTTGGTTCATGATTATGATAAACTAAATTTTGGCTATAGATAAACTCTGCAGTTATATTTTAAATAAACAGAGTACAATACGAATACATCACCATATTGCTTTATGTTATTAGGTTTATCTACAATATTTGAAAGCAGACGAAGTTAGATAGATAGTTAGATAGTTGTACACTTAACAGAAAAATATTAAATTTAGATATCTAGATTCTTTTAGTCTTCATATTAACAAGAAAACAACAGTAAATTAAATAAAACACAGAAAATGTCGTCACCGAAACCATTTAATCCTCTAATAAAGTTGGTTGCAGACATTTATCACGAAGGGTAGGGAGACTAGAGCCTTGATAACTAACAAAGAGCTTGAGATCCACTCGACTGTAGGCCAAATGAATGAATCGTCGGAAAAATCTCAGCTTTTAACTTAATCCTCTCACAGACGGAAGGGACAAAGATAGCCGTCGATCTGACCTACCAGTACCAAACAGACAAACGAGAAGTTTCCGGCCCGGGTTAAGCCCCTCAAGCCCTCTCCTACCGAGGTGGTAATAAGACCTGTTGGAAACCTCATCGGATTATACATTTATTGAATTCGGCACCTGTACCAACGCTTAAAATGATTATCGCTAATGCTCGACTTTGAGAGCCTCAACTGGAAATCCGAGTAACGAAAATGTAATTAATCTATAAAGAACACAACCATATCGACTCTATATAGAGTTGCAAAGATTGACGAAAGCCGAGACCGTGTGTCCCTAACGACAAGTGGCTTCGCTACTATCATCACGTGGCTAAAAAGGCAATTTACCGTGTCTACTCGATTATCCCGCCGTTCCCAACATAAAACAAACCACTTAAACACAAAGAAAAATTGATTTCACTGCGAAAGTCTAATAATGGCCTTAATGACGTCAGATAAGCACCCGGACCGTGCTCAATCTACTTGTAGTTGGCCTGGCGACCGACATTAACGTACGAGCTATACACGTCAATTATTTTACCCCTATTTTACAAATGGGAAATCGTTCCCACATTATTACCTTTGGTGGTTGAAAAGGAAATCTTTCTCGAACTCTATTTTGCACTTAAGATTTATTTTTCCAACATATCACACTCAGCTCTTTATGTTCTTCCGCTCGGAAAAGGAGTATGGGCCATAGTTGACCATTGGAACTAGTGCCGATTAGCGGATATGTGGTGACACGCATTATCAGTTTTAGAGGTTTCAAACATTATAAGTATAGTAATAAGTTCAATTATTTATTTAAGATAATATACAATTAGGTATATTGTCATAATTTAAGTGTGGCAAAAAATGTAACGAGAGGATTGTTAATAACTTATTCTTAGCATAGATTTAAAAAACGTATTTGGTTGTACATAACAGCCCTATACGTCCTCACTGCTGAAAGGCCTTTTTCTCAGAGATACGAGTTGAAGTATTTCATAATTCACCACGATATATTAGCTAATGTAGAAACAAAAGTAATGGTAAATCATACATATAAGTAAAAATGGTCATTTATTTTGGTTATAGGTACGACGATCTCAAATCGTTTATGTTTTTTTATGATGCCAATTATGACTGCGGAGATTTATCTTCTGCTAAAAAGAGTTCAAAAGCAGGCTCAAGGCGCGCGACGTGTTTAAGAGTTCTTTTGTTTTTACAGTGGTGCTTTTACCCAAAGCACCATCTCTAACAAATACTTTTTCAATTAGTTCCTTTTTTTTGTTTATAGAGCGAAGAGTTCTAATATACTCGTATATCATTGTATGAAGCCGAAATAAAAAGAGGAAAAGGGAGACAATTTTAAATTGTTTTATAAAGATACTAGCTGCCCCTGATGGATGATTATGATGATGATGATGATGATGAAAAGTGCTTTACAACCTCTTCTTAGATCTACTTAATATACACACAAAATTTCATAATAATTCGTTCGTGACGTCGTTTTGGAGGATTTTGTTACAAATACTGTGAGACTAGATACTCGTAATAGATTACGTTCAGTACTATACACTGCCTTGATAACCTATCAGAGTAGTGCCTACACTAACTTAGTAGTACATGGTAATAATATGATATTACAAGAGTACGTATTGTCATATCCTTTTTGTATTATCTCGCTATGTTATTGTTATTTTTCCATTGCTTTTTATATCCATGTTTACTTATGTTTTAAAAACGCGCCCATGTCGATGAATTTTAAATATATACATTCCATCCTAAGGTTGCCTGGAAGAGATTGCTTTTAGCAATAAGGCCGCCAATTGTGATACAATTTTTGTAATCATTACATTAAAGTTTTCATATTGTTATGTTTTTGTGAACAATAAAGTATTATCTATCTATCTATCTAACTTAAATAACTAAAAAAGGAACATTATCAATCAATATAGTTCTACAAAAATTCGTGAACTGGCGAATTCACACATCACTGTAACTATTCGAAAAACCAATCAAATCAAAAAAACCTTAGGTTTAGTTGCAATTTATAAAAAAGAAAACAACATGTCCTGAGTCATGACTTCGGGAATGCACTAGACGATAAGTTTGGTGGGCGATTGGGCTGGGTCCAAATCCACTATCTATCCTTTTATAAAAAATCGAACACCTCGCTCTTTCGATTTCATTCTCATGACTTCAGTCAGTCATCTAATATTTTTCTTAATAATTTTTGAATTTAGCATATCGGCTGGTCAAATGATGTATAAAATACAAAACAAAAAATCCATTACAGCAAATGAAAATAAATACAATATTATAATAATAATAATAATAATATGGGACAACACTCACACAAAGGTCTTCAGGTCCCAAACTAGGCATAGCCTGTACTATGGTAACCTGATGACTGATGTTACATACTTATAGATGATATTAAATACTTATATACATATTATAACATATTATAATTATAATGTTAATAATCGTCATAATCAGTCCATTTCGTTCCCACTGCTGGGACTCGAGCCCTCCTCTCAGAGTGAAGAGTTATTTCTAACCCGCTTCAGGAGATATTTTGATAGAATCAATATCATATTGTACGAGCACCCGCAGCACGTATGGACTATTTATGTAGGTGTCTGTGTTTTCAACTTCAACTTCTCAGCAAGAATCAGAACAAGAACCAACCGAGTATAATAATTATCACTGTAAGTCGTAATAACGTTGTTATTATTTAACACAGGAATCATCAAATATGTAATGACATCATTCGACGCTTAATTGACAATGATAAAATCACTTCGAATTCTATAAGTACTTGTTTGAATTCAATATGAACCGAAAGAATAATGCTAAACATAGAAAATGACTATTTTCGTACAGTGGTAGTTTATGCAATAGTCATATAATAGAGGGTATTAAAACACGAGTGTTTTAATACCTAATTATATGCAGTTGCATACACTACTTTATTTAATCTCGTGACATTTTTGCTACTAGAGTTTTATCCAACAAAATATTACTCAAGTTCGTATGTACGAAATAGCGCCAAAATGAAAAAAAGTCTTCTTCTTCTTCTTCTTATTTGTATGGCTTGTGCGGCGTTACCACAATTTTGCCAATATCAGTGAAAAAAGTCTGTTATTGGTCTATTGGCTCGGAACCAGTGCGTTGCGCGCGCAGCGCTAAGATGTTTGCATAGCTAGTAGTTTCCATGATAAAAGAGAAAACTCTTTTCTACCTCTTAACAGTGTCCGATTTCAGTGATTTTTTTTTCATGGAGTCATGACATTGTTTACTATGCCCTTACGTTTATTTTTTTTATTTTTTATTTGGGGTACAATAAAGTTATTAAACTGTACATTGTTAGTACTTATCAAGAGAATCTTTTTGTGGTGTCTTTTTTACCAGCACTGAACAGAACGGACAAAGATAGAAGGGTTTATCTTTTAACTATTGTTAACACTAAAGCGTGTTCGACTTTCAGTCAGTTAGACTGTGGTTTAATTCTGTAGAGTGCTCTTTCAATTAGCTTGTAGCTTCATTTTATCTTGCTTCTTCCGTATGTCTGTAATTCCATTTCAAAATTGGTTTTAACAATTCATGGCGTCCGAGAGTATAATTATTATCTCCAGTGATAAAGCATCATTATTTTACATAAAGCATTGTTATACCTAGACTAATGATGGTGTTGGAAAGTATATTCGTACGTATGCTACGTATATTAAAATAAATGTTACCCTAGCCTTACATTTCTAAGAAAACGTGCTTGAATAAAATATTATTGTAGCAGAGTAATTGACTTTTCGAACAAAAAAAAACACTTAACTGAATCTTAAATGTGATGTTTGGCATCTCGCAGGTTCTTATTATATTTACGAATGGCTTCTTTATTCGATTTATACTTTGTCTTGGAATTAATCGACTGTTATTTGACATAACTCGTATTGAGCTTATGTCAATTCAATCGTTAAATGGATATCTTCTTCTATTCGTATAAATGTTAAATGTGGTTAGTTGGTAAGCTGATTGGTTTTTCCGACTTGGATTTAGATGTTCGTAATCGTTAAAGGAAATATGAATAAGTATTGACTTAATTATAACGCCGTGTTGGCTACGAAATAAAAGCGTTTGTAATTAGCAAATTTTCAAAATTATACGTTTATTAGCGTTTTTTCGGTGCTTGCATGCTCCCAATAATAGAGAATAGTTTTTAAAATCACGACGAAACTAAACATATTTTATCTTCAAACCTACATAAAAGATATTATAAACTAGCGACTGCCCGCGACTTTGTTTGCGTTATCCTCCCATCTTTTTCTTGATTTTTCTTTATAAGAACCTTCTCTTGACAATAATTAACACAACAAAAAAGAATTGGTGAAATTGTTTCATCAGTTCACACGTGATGCGATGACCTAGGGAAATAGAGATTCATATAATATATATATTATTGATTCATACATTTTAGAGTTGTAAGTAGTAATCATCTGTAAGTAATCGGGATTTGAGTCTATGGACTTACAATTTATCGCCTTATCTAAAACTATCATGACGTCATCGGTATACCCAAAATAAGTTTATTTTTTAATAATTTATATAATCGCAAAGCAATAGTTATAATTTTAAACATTATTGTTCTTATAACAGATTACAGAATTGTATAAACCTACTTAAGTAAGGTTTATTTTTATGAAAGCGCAGAAACGAAGTACAGCTGTTTTGTTTTTGTTTGTAATGAATAGATACTAATATACTCGTATATTGGAGATTCCATGATAGTATGCAAAAATATTATGTATGTGATAGGTAGAACCCCTTCATCTGCATTCTGTACTAGAAAGTCCCTTTTTGTACTAGAATAACTATCTACGATAAAATATTTTTGTTCGAAATTCATAAACAATTATATAGCCTGTTTGGGAAGAAATTTAAATAATTGTCTGAAAAGTGTGTCAAAAAATAAAGAAAGTCGATAACTTCCGGGGTATAAATATAATTTAAAAGTTAGACACCCCTTTGAGTGTCTGTTGCCACAACTTGTCGATCAAAGACTACCTCAAAAACATTACATAAGTATTTTTTTAGTTTTATTTTTAACATTTCTACTTATTGGATCAGTTTATGGCTTTTATCTTAGAAAATAAAAGGTTTTGAAATTCATGTATTTATTCATGTGTAAATTTTACAGCAGTTTAATATTCATGTGATTCATTAATAATAAATAACCAAATCGTATTCAGATCAGTAGGAAACACAAGTTTAACAATATTTTTTCCCAGATAAAGTTTGTACATGTTACAACGTATATGTAGATAATATAAGTATGTATTTTTTTAGTGGTCACTGAAAAAATACATACAAATATTATGCCACCCTGCAACCCCACAGCAGAATGGGCTGGCACGACCGGGGAAGTACCACACTCCCACATAACACTAACGTGGAGTAACATAGCTTGCTATTGCGTTTCGTATGTTTGTGGGAGGTTCCGGAGGCCCGATTCCCTCCTTCTTCATTCTCCCTCTCCTTCCCCCTCCCCCTCCAACCTTTACCCCTTCTATCTCTTCCTTCCTCAAAGGTCGGCAACGCATCTTCGAGACCTCTGGTATTGCGGATGTCCGTGGGCGACGGTATCACTTACCATCAGCCGTTTGCTCGATTGCGAACCATTAAAAAAATACAATAAATGCATCATGCAAAAGCATGTAGGTACTAATATAATTCTTTACATTGCTCCCCACTCTCCAAACAACCGTTCATTATAGGGTTCTAGGTATAGTATAGGTACCTACATAATATACTAGAAATTATGTAGGATGAATTTATTTGAACTTAATGTTGAGAGCCCCATTTTACTTCAAAAAAATACGTACAGCATTATAAAGTCGTCGATATTTTCTCATGTCTAGTGTCGATATAACCGCAAGCCCTATTGCTTGTTTGCGTAATGTGACCTTCCCCCCAACCTCCTATGCGCCCGATAGAGAGAGTTACTGCTCGTGAGATGTGTAGGTACATATTTTGATAGAATTTACAATTCGGACAAGTCTCTTTTCACCTTCTGAATGCTAACAACATATTTTTCGTCGATGTCCATCGCTCGAATAGGATGTACTTTAGGCTTATGCGTTTTATAATTTTCATTTAGTTTAAAGTTATTGGCGTTATAAATATGTTTAGTTTGTATACCCTTCATAGTTTCAGCGCCAAAACATGGCCAGTTAATTAGGATGCGTGTAACTTTAAAATTATTTGAAAAACTGATAAAAACAAAACGCATAAGCTTAGTAATATATGTGTTGATCACACGAAGAAGAGACACCACAATTAAACGTAGCGCGGCTAAAAAAAACTAGCCTCGTGTAACCCGCGCAAGTCATACCAATTCTTGGAGTTCATTGGGTTCAATGCGCTCTACAACCCCCTCGTCACATCAGTCATCTCCGTCCCCCTACCCTGCGTACGCCCTCTCACCGTGCTGCACCGGCAGTCCAGGCCCCGCTTTCGCTCCTTGTTTACCAAGTATACGTTCTAAAGGTCTGCCGTCTTTGGCCTAGCTTTTCAAGGATGAATCTGCTTGAGTATGAGAAAAACTTTGGTTAATCATAGCTCGGAATGTTTAGTGCTTTCTGGAAAACAGTATTTCGGTCCCAATAGTATGCGAGCGTGTGTTGTTTTAGTTTTTCTACACCTTTTTGTTACACGCTGTAATAAATGACTAGTAATAGAGATAAAAGAGTAGTTTACGCCGTGCAGTGATCTAAATGTAAGGATAACCTTACATTTAGATCACTGCACAGCGTAAACTACTCAAGGTAGAAACGTGAAGTTTAGATGATTGATTCTTTTTTTAACGTAAACACGTACTAAGGAAGGGTTTTCCGATATTCATGAAGGGTTGAAAGAGGGTGTTGCAGTTTAAATATTAATATAATATTTATAATTAAAATATAAATGTATTAGATACAATTATTTGCGAGTGCTTTTGTATACCAACTAAAAAGGATGTTGAATTATTAAAGGCTTATTATTTGGTTGTATGGAGATTTTCTTAAATCATTGTTTTATCTATATCGTTATCATACGGTACACCGTTTACTTGGAACATATATGAGAATGAAATATTATTGGAACAATATAAACAAAATATAGTTCGAATTTCTGTCTGTAAATTGTTAGAATGTTTGTGTTTGTCTGTTTATCTGTTCGTAGAGTCTTTTATTTTTACTGTTTCTTGCAACTTATAATTTTTATTTCTTAAATGACAAAAACAATCATATTAATCAAATACTTGCATCAAATACCAATTCAATACAAACACTCTATCTAAACTATAAGTCAGGATACAGATCTTAGAAGTGTCTTTAGCAACAACCTCTTGACATTTAGAAGAGTCGAATTAACATCGCCCGCCTTAGTATCTGAAATTCTTACTTTGTTTAATCTCACATTAACTCGATTTCGAAAGTATTTGCCTTTTTCAGCCTGTAGTCCCGTTGACTTGAGACTTTCGATAAGGTCTCCTAAGAGATAGAATTTGCTAACTTTTTAATCTAGTGAGTTAGTCCGTTACACGAAACAATGACAGCAGTAACTCTAGTCGGGTGACATCAAACCACGTTACATGCAAAACTTGTATATCTAAGTTTGTTATGTATTGCCCTCGTTAGATAGAGAGTTAGAGTTTTCATAGAGTTTTCTCCCAAAACTCTATGATACGAGTATATACATACTGGGTTAGGTCACTCTCAAATGTTCAAACGTTATGTTTTTAATATCTATTACAAAAAGTTTGAAAATACTAAATGTGAAAATAAAGTTGGTACACTTATATCAAGGGATCCTGGTACTAAGAGATTGATATAGCGAATACTTTGCACTCAAAAATTCTTAAAAAAATTAAAGTATTTTATTTAACTAAAAAAAACCTCTCGTTACGGACTGCAACGAAGTGAAACGAATGCGAAGCAAGTATTTTTGAAGAAAACGCGAACGCTGAACATATAAGATATCTAAAATGAACCAGGTTTCATACATTATTACTTCTTTTTATGCAGGAACTCTGACTTCAAATTCAGCGAGTATTCTTACCTATGTCAAACGATTCCAAAGTTATGACAAACGAGTGATCCCGTGGGAAGGAGCTTTTACCTTTCGACGATAAAGGCCCTAAAATGGCCTGGGATTGTGTAATTGAAAAACAAGGGCCAATGAAAAGTGAACGATTTGTGTAAGCGCCCCATTTATGGGAAGTGCCTTTTGTTTGCGTTTTAATTGCTAGAACACCTTTTATTCGTGAGGGTTGACACGCATAGAGAGTAACGCTATTAAACTTAAACATTGACTAAAGTAATTGAAATTCATGAAACACACTTACTATGGGTAAATTAAATAATTAATAAATTGAAAAAAAATTTTGTCAACATGCTTTGAGAGCAGGATGAGAAAGATTATTTTTGACAGCCTCAAAGACTCAACTGTACTTTTGGCCGTAAAATGTTTGTAAAGACGCGCAAAAATATTTTAAAATTATAAACGAAAAAGTAGAAAACATTGAAACATAAAATTTGTTAAAGTTAAATATCCGCGTTTTAATCACATATAAAGCTTAATAAATGTATTTAAGTCAAGTAAGGTTAATTGGTATTCAGATATTGTGTTTTTATTGTGTTTTGATAATTTCTTCTCTAATTTACCTCTAGAAGTCACCAAGTCACTGAATTCTTGCCCCAATGCAGCAGAAGCTATTCTTAAAGCAAATTTTTCACGAACGAAATACCCAGTTTTTCTTTTGAATATACTTCAACTGTCGAAATTATAAAAACATTTAAAAGCTTAAATATAAAGAATACTGAAGACTTATGGAGAATGTCAGTAAAAATTGTAGAGCCAATTATGAGTTTTATGGGTCCTATTTTGGCCCGCTGATTTAATCTTTGTATAGATAGAGGTACCTTTCCTAATTTAATGAACTGTAGTAGAATCACTCCAATTTTTAAGGCTAGAGAGAAAACAGACCCCTCAAATTATAGACCATTATCTATACAACCAGTTTTGAGTAAGATTTTTGAAAAAAATATGCTCAAACAACTTTTGGCGCACTTCAACGAGCATTCAATACTGCACAAAAATCAGTTCGGCTTCACGAAAACAAGATCAACTACGGATGCCGATGTGAAGTTAATGACGTATGTCTTAAAGGCTTGGGAGAGCTGACATGATGCTATTGGTGTTTTTGTGATCTCTCAAAAGCATTTGTTGTGTGGAACACCGTATACTGATTCGAAAGCTTTTCCATTATGGTATTCGTGGAGCTGCGCTTGATGTCATCGAGTCATATTTATCTGACAGGATGCAAAAGGTTGGCATAAATGGTGTAACATCTTTGGGATCTATAATTAAAATAGGTGTTCCACAAGGGTCCATTTTAGGGCCTTTTTTGTTCTTAGTGCCACACTTGCCACTTATGGCCAAGGATCTTTGTGATATTGTTTTATTTGCGGATGATCTCTGATTTTCAAAGTAGATAGGCACACTAATTCAAGTAAACAACGCTCTATCTAGTATCTCTAAATGGTTCTCAACTAATAATTTACTTCTGAATTCAAAAAAAGACAAAATGTTTGAAGTTTTCTTTGCCTACTGTTCCATATTTGGAGTCCAACGTTACGCTTGATGGAGGTAAACTCGTAATGGACAAGGCTACAGTTTTCCTAGGCATTAAAATTAACGCAAAATAACAATGGGGTTGTGGACGTCGGGGTCACCCATGTGGACGTCGGGTCACCAATGTGGAGGATCGCGGTTTGTAGTGTTCAGGAGAGAGGAGAAACAATTACTGATTCGTAGTACTCGTAAAAATCTCAATTTATTGCCTTGATTAAGTATATGAGCATTCATTCCACTTCGCTACTACATTATGGCATATGTGAAATAAATAAGATACAACCACACATGATTTTCCTATCTTACTTGCACATTGTAAATATCACGTGTAAGCGCCGCGCTCGTCAGTTGTGATCCGATGTTCACAGTAGCACCACGTCGCTCTAGGGTTCTCCTGCTCACTTTCCGCTACATAAATATTTCGCACGCGTGTGCGCCTCAGTCAGTAGGTGCGCTGTCTGAGACCTGCCTGGGAGACTCAGTTCTGCTGCATATGTGGTACGTAAAATAAGAGAGCTGACAGACGCTTCTACGGCGCGGTTAGTGTATTATGCATATTTCCACAGCGTAATGTCATATGGGATATTGCTATGGGGTTCAGCGGCTGATATAGAGACCATCTTTATCCTACAGAAACGTGCTATTCGAGCTATATAGCTCGAATAGCACGTTTCTGTCACGACGAAATGGGTCCCCGTGAATCTTTGAGAGAGTTATTTAAAGAAATCAATATATTAACGTGGCTTTCCTTATATGTATTTGAAAATATAATGTATGTTCGTAAAAATTTACATAAATATAAGTTAAATAGTGATCACCACACTTTTAATACTAGAAATACAAATAGGATAGCTGTACCTAGTTTTAGACTTGCGAAGACTAATAAGTCATTTCTAGAAAATTGTGTGCGTTTTTACAATAAAATCCCAAAACACATAACTGAGCTCACAGAGGGCAAATTCAAGTTGACTGTAAAAAACGTTTTAATAAAAAAAGCTTACTATAAAGTTCGACATTATATAGAAGATAAAGATGCTTGGAATACTCCACTTCTGGCAAGCTGTCGCTCTGCCACCCATAAAATGTAATATTTGTAGTACCTAAGTAGAAACATTGTAAACATCTATATAAAAAGAATGGCACCAAGTTTCTTGCCGCTTCTTCTCGGTGTCTTGTAGAGTCTTTAAAGTACATTATAATGAAAAGTTGACGTTCATAAGTGCGTCTTTGATGCCTAAATTGAATAAATGATTTTGACTTTGACTTTGATTTTGACTTTGACTTTGACTTTGACTTTGACTTTGACTTTGACTTTGACTTTGACTTTGACTTAAGATAACCTACATATTTTTTTCATTACTATAACTATATCCAAATTATTCCAATAGGTTAGGGTATTCCTTGTACGGCCCGAGTTAGTAAGTACGAAAAACGATTACCGAATTGGCATCAACGCCGCAAAAACACATAACAGAGCGGAAAAATCTAGCCATGTCCAGTTAGGTTAATTTAGAAAATGATATTTATTCATTGGTATTATATCATTCATTTGAACTGACAGGATTGACATTATACTATAAAAACACTACGCTACACTATTAAAATTAGAGTTAAAAATGGAGTCTAAAGAAAAATGGCTGCCATTAGTATTTGTTATTTAAAAATTCACTTTTCGGAAATTTACCATACATGGTGTCCAGTTGCGTGGTCTTGTTTAATGGTTGGGAAATCAGAAAAGAGTAAAAACACGACTCTTTAACGTGAAAAACTTTATAAATGAAATTATTTCATTGTTTTAACCGCGTGAAATCTAAAATCCACGTTAATTACGTAAATCAGCTTTTTTAAAGAAACTAAGCAAAAGCGAAGTGAATTCGCCTTGGCTTTTCCTGGATACCTAAAGAACCACAGAATAACTTAACGTACAAACAAAAGTTACTGAACGCTAGCTTGGAACATAGCGCCAAAGTCCAAACATATAACTTGATCATGCGCGTTCAATGCAGGAATAGTAAGGGCGAAGTTACGTGGGGATTAATGTTGAATATGTCGGACCAACAACCCGGTAAATGTTAGTTTTTTGATGAGACGAAATAATCAGATTCTGATCTGATGTAATCGTATGCAAAATCTTGCCCTGTGCATATCACTCTGGCATTTAAATGCACAATATCTAAAACTCCAACGGTACCAAGACTAAGATCCTTCTCAGCTGGGGATTTTTTTACTCTTATTATGATAGTGTAATAAATACGTATTTTAAAATGGTATTTTGTAAGTAGCTTTGGCCGTGAATACATTGATCGAATCAAGAATTACCAATGCATCATGCAATGCGCCCTTATCTAAAGCGACCCCTCTGCAATTTTAGTGGGGTTCGTAATATAATAAAAGGGGAGTGTGATTCCCCAATGCCGAAGCCACGAGTGAAATCGCTCACAGAAGGACGAATCTGTTTTTTGATAAATAGATACGAACTAGTCGTATCAAGTGAGAAATAATAAAATAACATGTCATAAAATAATAAATATTTTTGCTTGAAAGTAATCATTGTATATTAACCCGTACTAGAAGCCATGCATAAAATCTGACTATGAATTTGGACGCTCGATGGACATATCGACAAAGACTAACGTTATATGTGTAAAAGCCTTTTTTGTCAAGACGGCCCTAATTACCAAATAAGAACTCTTGGCAAGTGCATCTTTAGCAAAAAGAAATATTTATTTATGTAGTATTGGTGGGAGTAGTCTACTGGCATTGCTATGTTTAAGTTTTGAAGAATTCTGTAGCAAGTTAAATTACTGGGCGAACGAGAATTAGGACTAATTACTCAGAGCGTGATTATCTTTTCAAACATTGAAAACATCAATGCATTGAGCCCACGTCGTCCTTTTTGCTGAGGATAAATCTGAAATCGCTATAAGCAAGTGACACAAAACATCAGACGAGTGAATGGAGGCGATGACTTTAGAACTACGAGAACAAAACTATATAAAGAAACTTTGTAAGACAAAATTCTGACTACGAACACTTTGTCTCTTGTACTCTTCTTACTAATATATATTAATTAGAAATATAACATTTTCTGCTTCTTAGAAAAGAAGATTAATGAACCTGACTATTCTGAGAATATATATCAGGTCTGCAACAAAAAAAAACCGACTATTTTTAACGGCACCTTTTCAAAACGTAGCATTATTGACATGGTGCTTGGTATTGAATCGTATGTACCTCACTATTATATGTGAAGCAGATATTATTACATTCACCTATATGAGATTGCTTTCGCAATATCGTATTTATATTCAAATAGGGACCGTAACCTACGCTGCGCATGAAACCAATATTAACGTAGATGGTTAATTTCATATCACATATGAACTACAGAAAATTGTGTGGAAAGTAGAGTAGAATTAGATCCCGAAGTAACATTTTAAGACAATTTGTACAGTTATGTCATAGCACACACATAATTATTTTCAATCGCAATGTGAAGAAAAGTGCTTTGATTTTATTTTCTGAATCATTCACATCTCACGTCTACAAATTTTGAAATCCGTCAAACGAAACTACGTAGTTCATTTTTGGTAGTATAAGCCGAAGTAAGTTTTAATCTCTGCAACAAATAAAATTTAAATATAATAATATTTAAATTTTATTTGTTGCAGAGAGACATTTCAAAATGTTTACTGTGAAAGTGAAAAATCACAAATACAGTCAAGAGTGAAGAAATGTAATGACAGCTTTTTTCATAATGATAAATTATATTTGTATGTGTGTTTTATTAAAGGTAGTTGCTGATTGACCTTATGATCTACTATGAACAAAGTATTCACTCATATTACTGTGTAGTAAGTTTTATAATTCAAGCATGCAAATATTAAATTGTTATATTTTGTATATGTTCTATGTAAGTAATATGTTTTGACATGAGTCAATTTGTAAAAAAGTATATTATAGACGGCACTTCACAAAATTAAACTTAATCTAAGTATACATTGGAGATTAGATTAGGTAGATTTAGATTTAGATTTCATGTATCATCATCACTTCAACATAAAACACTAATCACTTTATCTGTCATTGAATTTCATCACCCTTGACTGTATTAGTGCTTGATCACTTTCACAGTAGAAAACGTGAAATCTCGCAAATGGAACTTCGTAGTTCGTTTTTGGTAGTTAAGCCAGTCCAGGTTTGTTTTTGTTTTATAAGAAATGCTCGTACCTGCATACAGATGGAAAATATACCTATTGTGAATCATTATCACTGTCCAGTATATTTGCATTGAACATTTCCGTTCGATGACGTGCCTGCCGAAACCTTTACTACTAATAAAATGTGAACGAAAAAACCCAACGACATCGATCCTCATGCGCCAATAGCTCAAGCAAAAGCTCAATTTCCACCGAGTAATTGAACTGAAGTATCGAAATGGGTTTCGTCACCGTCCCTCATTTTGATTCGGACACGACCGATGGCACGAGATTGGCAATACTCCCGGTTTATGCTCTTTTTTACATATACGTTTTACAAGGGAACTCCACTCTTTCAGCCTTTACAAAGTTTACTAGTTTCAAAAGAGCCATGCGTGCGTGAAACTGAATAATTAATCATTTTTTTATTATATTTACTCCCGCCCGCACCAGAACTGCGGGAATCCTGGCCAAATGTTAGGCACCTACTTGTTTATGAATGATTTTTATCCAGGTGTTGAGCAAATAAATGGAATATTAAAATCTTTACTTGAGGGCAGCGTTTTTTACCTTCTCTTTATCCAAGTTTTTTGTGTTTTTGACCTTTTGTTGAGGAATACAATTTCCGGAGAGTCTAAAAGTAAGTGGTATTTTATGAGAAACTATAGTCAATTTAAATATAAATGCAGTATTTTACACAAAGTAATGTTTGTATAATATACTGCATATTGATTGAATAAGCAAGTTGCACGAATAATAAACCCTTCAACGTCTTTGCTGTTGCGGAATTTCAGGACATTAGAATAGAATACATTGCACAATTAAATGATTCATGGATTTTTTTATACTTTAGATCTACACTTCTACAGCCACTCTAGTCTTCTTTAGTAAGCCTATTTACGGATCAATAAAGAAATCTAGCTGCGTCGGATGTTTGCACAGCTAGGATACTTTGGAATATACCCACGTCACATCGGTTAAGTCCAAAGTCCTATTAATTAACGACTCTACGTAATGTTGGCAAGCAGCAGTATATGAGGATGCTTATGGAATTTTTAAAATCAGGTTATTTGGCATCATTCACACTCTTAAGACACCCAAATGGAATGTAAATTCACCTCTCATCCTCCCCAATCTAACCAAGAATATCGCGATCATATTAAAACATTTATTACGAAGCAAAATATTGTGAAAGACTACCACCGTGTTTCTTAATTATAATAAATTAAAAGTATATTAGTTAGAAACGCAAGGGTGAGTCATTCACCTGATAGTAACAGTCACACCTGCAGCAGGCAGTTGCAGTGTGATCCAGATCATATATATATATATATATTGTCCAACAGCTTGTCCAATGTTAATAGTTGCAATGTATTGTGCTCAATACACCGAGTCCTAACTATTTAGTCAATTAAACCAGTTATGTATTTCACTACACTGCTCTCTAATCTTAACATTAGTTTTTACACATTACAATTTTGAGTGATATACACAAATGGAACCAAACAAATGGTTCCACGAGACAAACATTCACTGATGTCTCTGTGATCAATAGTGTAAAATTGGTAGTGATCACCGAAAGATAAGAAGAACATTTACTATTAATTTAATCCTTGAGAGATCTAATGAAGTCTACTACGTTGATTGCCTTGAGTACATCGCCTCAGCATGCGAGATCAACGACAGGGTACACCATAAAATGGGTAGTCAGTACAGTTTGTACTAGCCTGTCTACTAACTCTTTAAACCCACCATACAGATAAACAACAAACTGCTGTCAAACGTCCACTGCTGAACACATGCCTCCCCCATAGAACGCCACTTGGACCGGCTACTCGCTTCCTGCATCCAGCGATTCCCCGCGGTTTTTATGAGTTCGTCGGTCCACCTAGCGGGGGGCCGGCCTACACTACGCCTTCCGGTGCGTGGTCACCACTCGAGAACCTTTCTTCCCCATCGGTTATAAGTTCTGCGAGCGATGTGGCCTGCCTATTGCCACTCCAACTTGCTAATTTTGAGAGCTATGTGGGTGACCTTAGTTCTCCTACGGATCTCCACATTTAGGATCTTATCACGCAGGGAAACCTCAAGCATAGCCCTCTCCATCGTTGAGCGACTTCAAGCTTGTAAATGAGGCCCACAGTAAGAGACCACGTCTCAGTGCCATAAGTCATCACTGGCAACACACACTGGTTGAAAACCTTGGTTTTCAGGCTCTGAGGTATTGGGGACGAAAAGATAGATCGAAGCTTCCCGAACGCTGCCCATCCAAGCTGGATTTTTCGTGCGACCTCCTTGTTGAAGTTGGACCTACCTAATTGGACAGCCTGTCCCAGGTAGACGTACTCGTCTACAACTTCGAGTGTATCGTTTCCAACAATTAGCGGTATAGGTGGACATTGGACATGATTTTCGTCTTATCCATGTTCATCTTAAGACCAACCTGTTGGGAAACTCTACTGAGGTCGTTGAGCATGGTGCCGATATCCTCGAGTGACTCCGCCATTATAACTATATCATCGGCAAAACGAAGGTTAGTGATGTATTCGCCATTAATGTTGATGCCAGATCCTTTCCAGTCCAAAAGTTTGAAAACATCCTCCAATGCGTTAGTGAACAGTTTCGAAGAGAAGACGTCTCCCTGTCTCACACCTCTCTGCAATGGAATTTGTTCCGTACTCTGGTCCTGTAATCGGACTGACATAGTGGCCTTGCTGTATAAACACTTCAACGCTTCGATATACCTATAGTCAATTTGGCATCGCTGCAAGGACTGCAGTATGGCCCACTTCTCGATAGAATCGAAGGCTTTCTCGTAATCCACAAACGCTAGTCACAGTGGCTGATTATACTCTTCGGTCTTCTGTATAATCTGCCGTAGTGTATGAATGTGGTCTACGGTGCTAAAGCCTCTTCGGAAACCGGCTTGTTCGGGAGGCTGGAACTCATTAAACCTGCGTGCGAGACGGTTCGTGATGACTCTCGAAAACAGCTTGTACACGTGGCTCAAGAGCGATATGGGCCTATAATTCTTCAATAAGGTTTTATCACCTTTTTTGAAGAACAGCACCACCATGCTCTTGTGCCACGTTTCCGGCGTTTTGCCTTCGAAGATGACAGAATTGAATAACTTCTGGAGGACTAAAAATACCGATCTACCACCCGCTCTCAGAAGTTCAGTCGTAATTCTGTCCTCTCCTGGCGCCTTGTTGTTCTTAAGCTGTTTGAGAGCCATGCTTATCTCGTACAGGCTGATGTCCGGGATGTCTTTGGTATAGTGTCGGACTAACTTTTCTCTGGTGTCCTGAGCTGCTTCAGTAACGGGCTCGCGCGTCGGGGTATATAACTGTCGATAGAAGCTCTCAATCTCTCTCAGAATCTCAGGCTTGGATGAAATGATACTGCCATTTTCGGTCTTCAGTTTTGTCATTTGGCTTTGCCCAATAGACAAATCCTTTGCAAACACTTTAGAACCCTGGTTCCGCTCAATTGCTGCCGTAATACGCGCAGTATTATAAGCACGCAAGTCGTGTCGCATGGACTTCCAAATTCGTCTATTGAGTTTACCGTAGTCCGACATATCAACTGCAGACTGCAGTCTCACTTCGCTCCGTTCTGCCATTAGTTTCAGAGTTTCTTTTGAGAGTTTTTGAGCTTTCCTGCGGCGTTTAGTCTCACAGAATTCGGACCCAACCGATTGGACAGTTTCCACCAACCCGTTATTCAACTCATCCACTGTGTCGCATTCAGCTAGGCACTGTAATCGGTTTTGAAGTTCAAGTTGAAACTTTTCGGGGTTTTGGATTTGGGCAGGATTTGGACGGAGCGTAGACTTCACCAGACATGACCTCTCAAGTTTGACATTGATATTCAATGCGCCTCTTAAGATGCGGTGATTGCTGCCAGTTTTTACCTTGCTGATCACAGAGACGTCATTGAATATGCGCTTATTGGTCGTCATGATGAAGTCTATCTCGTTCGTAGTGGAACCGTCGGGACTCATCCACGTCCACTTCCTGGATGGCCGCTTCATGTAGAAGGAGTTCATCATAAAGAGTCCCTCCTTCTCCATGAAGTCAGCCAGCCTCTGTCCCCTCGGGTTCCGCTGCCCGTATCCAAATGGCCCTACTCTTAACTCATCACGTTTCCTTGTGCCTAGCTTTGCGTTGAAGTCTCCCATTACAACAGTGAAGTAGGTTTCAGAAGTATGCATGGCCCTAGATATATCCTCGTACATACTTTCTACTTCATCGTCCGAGTGTGCCGAGGTCGGTGCGTATACCTGTATGACCTTCAACGAATACCGTTTGGTTATTCTGAGTATAAGGAACGCTACCCTAGCCGACACACTATCGACTTTCACTACGTTGTTAAAGAGAGACTTGCGGACAAGGAACCCGACACCACCCTGGGATTGTTGGTCTCCCTCCCGGGGGAAGAACAAGTTGCCGGAATTTATGATTATCGTGTCCTGTCCCTGTCTTCAGACTTCAGATAATCCCATGACATCCCAGCGTAACTTGAGCATCTCTTCCTCCAATTCGACCATATTTTCGTCGGTCCTGAGCGTGCGTGTATTGTATGTTGCCAGGGCCAGGGGTCGTTTTTGGGATTGGTAGCCGGATCTCTGCCGGAGATTCTTCGCACCCCCTGCTCCACCGTTACAATGGCCGCTAACGTAGCCACGGATAGCAGAGCTGCCGGGAACTGGGGGCCGTGGATTAATGTTATTTGTCATGGGGGGATTTGCCTTAATGCACCACGCTTGGCAGGCGTCTTGGTGATCGCAGTGGATGTTGACGCAGACTGCGGGAAATGCTGCTGCCCATTTCCCGGATATTCCCTTAGCCGCCTCTTACGGCACCCACGGGAAAAGTTACGGGGGGTACAATTCGAAGCCGGTACCACCACGGCAAAGTAGTAGTAGTGTAGTAATATACAAACACTATATACTGGACACTGACGCAGGTGAGCGAGCGACACAACGAGCTATGGAGAGGGCTATGCTCGGGGTTTCTCTACGTGATCGAATCATAAATGACGAGATCCATAGACGAACTAAAGTCACCGACATAGGCCAGAAGATAAGCCGGTTGAAGTGGCAGTGGGCAGGCCACATAGCACGCAGAACATATGGCCGATGGGGCTGAAAGGTTCTAGAGAGAGGAGACCATGAACCGGCAAGTGCAGCGTAGGTCGTCCACCGACTAGCTGGACTGACGTCTTGATAAAGGTAGCAGGACGACGTTGGATGACGGCCGCTTCCAACCGTTCCTTTTGGAAATTTGTGGGGGAGGCATATGTTCAGCAGTGGACGACCTACGGCTGAGATGATGATGAAGCAGGTGAAATAACAGGTGTATAAGAATTATAAATATAATAAATCCACGTAACATTTTATCTTCCCCTCTGGGTGGCATTGCTACCATGATTACAAAACACTTGCATGCAGCGTATTTCACTTTTTACTTTAAATTACCGTACTAGTGTGTTAACAATGTATAGTATGATCATGACTCTTATAACAGCTTTTTATTTTTGAATATCATCCTATATAAAAAATGAGACTTGTGGGACTTTGTACATCCTTAAAATGCTCTAAAATAATCATTTCTGCGTGGGTGGAGCTATGGGGCGCAGGTAGTTAGGTTTAACACGTCCAGTGTCTAATTTTTTCGATGTCTTTCCAAACTACGCATAAAAGTTCAGTTAAAAATAGTACACTTGAATAGTTTGACCAACTAAAAGCAAGTTTATACCGGTGGAGTGTATTTGAACTAATACGTATGATTAACTATAAATTTATGTAACTATAATTAACTAATGTGTATACATTAGGTGTACGCGCGACATGGCTTAGCACTTTTTTTGTACGTAGACATGGTGTACGCTCGACACGCGACGGGATAAGGCGTTACTTGTACTAAAGCTGGAGCTTGCGTCAGCAGCGTCCTTTCCTTTCCGAAATGAAATAGCCAGACACCAGATGGTCGGACCTGTACATATATAGTACTACACTTCGAGTAGACATTAACACTTAGTTGGGCAAAAATATTTTTTTGTGAAAACGCGAGTATACATTTTTATATATGGTTAAACTATAGTCGCCCGGTACCCGCGGGGAGGGGGGAGGGGGGGGGGCGGAGGGGGGGAGGGGGAGGGGGTGAAGCCCCCCCTGCATCAAAGATAATTACTATTTTATTTTTTTTATAAAATTCGACATTAAATTTAATCTATTTATGTTCATAATTATGCGCACTTACGCACGTAACTGTAAAAGTTGTAGAAAACCTGTAAAGGAGTAGAACGGACAGATGTATTTTGGAGTAATTTAGTATTTTATTGTGACTCAATTCCAAAAACTGAACTGAAACTGAAACATATGACGAAATAATATAAGTTTAGTATTAACTGTCTGACTACAGATAGTCTATTCATTTAATCCCACTGCTCTATTTTCGTCATGTATTAGAGACAGGTCAACAATTTGTAATTCTTAGACGTCTAACTTACTTTCTGAGGTGAAGCTAAGGTGATAACATCTTGATTTACATTTATGAGAATTTCTTTGATCATCTATACGAACCTATACTAATATTATAAAGAGGAAAGCTTTGTATGCTCAAAAATAACTGGACCGATTTCAAAAATTCTTTCACTATTAAAAAGCTACATTCACCTTGAGTAACATTGGCTATATAAGATTCATCATCATCATCATCCATCACCGCGCGGGTGAAACCGCGGAGAGCAGCTAGTTATAAAGAATGGGCAAAGAATTAAAAATATATAAGGTAACTTAACACCTTTGGCACTAATTAATTATCTAACAATTCATAAATCCTATGGACATTGCTATTGATGACGGCTATATTTGACTCTGAAAGGCTTCGATCAATATACTTGATCGAAGCTGAAAGCACTCTGTACATCTAGAGGTTATCTCTACAATAATGCTTTGGCATTGACGTGACACTGTAATGGTAGTGATTGTTATAAGTAATTATTAGTCTAGACTGTAAGAGTCTTGTGTTCAGCAGGCACGTTAAGCCGGTCACAGTTTTATCTTAGTACAATGTGATTTTAAATCTACGTTAGACCATTAGCTCACCAACCCCAACTGGGCCCGCATGGTGGATATAGCCAAAGGACATATTCTCATTTACATCAGCAAGGTGCCTTTCCCTGTAGAGGGAACGAGCTAACAGCTATGCTATTGTATTTAAAACATATTTATAGAAAAAATATCTTGGACATTTAACTAATAAGGTTTAATTAATAAAGGTTATCTGAATGAGATCGCTAATCAGCGATAAGACCGCCCATTGTATAACAGTATTAATAATGATATATTCAATGTATCCATATTATTATGAACAATAAAGAGTTATCAATATATCTAATGTACAGTTAACTAATGTAGCAAGGCTAAGTAGGCTATCATATCCCACTTTTTTACAGACGAAAGATATTTACCACAGTATCAGCACCGCTAGATAAATGTAGAATAAAATAGACGAAATTTTTCTTCATGCTACCAAAACTTATACGTGCTTAGCTCGTCCACACATCCACACGACGTTTACTAATAATGACGATAGTGTGCTCAAGGCAACGTGTAAGATTAAGGCTATCTACGATTTACCCTAGCATGACCCCAATAGTCTGTAGTCGCATTAATAAACATTTTAACTTTTTTTTAGCAAAACTTATAAAAGTAAATAAAAAATAATTAAATTCCAATCAATAATTTGCACAATAAAAAATATATATAATTTAGCACTGGAATTATTATTTTTCTTTCACTTTGAATTAGAGATAAAAATGTTATTGTACTTGTATTTACTCATACAACTCTGGTTATGATAATATGTGTATATATATTATTGTTCTTTATGTAAGTACATTACACAAATGATTTTTAATGATGAGTTTATCTAATATCTATCTAATCATAATCAGCCCATTTTGTTCCCACTGCTGGTACTCGAGTCTTCCTCTCAGATAGAAGTTGGGCCATAATCCACCACGGAGGCCCAGTGCGGATTGGTGGATAGGTTAGTGGCCAACCCATGTCGAAATTTTCAGACCACTCGAAGGCCCTAGACATAGTCTAACGACTGTTTTCTTAAGACATACAACCGAGACCGACGGCGAAGCACAGAAGCGCTCAGTTGAATAATGCCACTAGCAGTCACCTCTCCAAATCCTGACCGCAGCAAGTGTTGCTTAACTTGTTGATTGGTTAAGATCGCGAAGTCAAGCTCTGCTGCGAGCGCTTCACCATATCTATACTAATATAAAAATATTATAAAGAGGAAAGGATTGTTTGAGTTGAGTAGGCTCAAAAACTACTGGATCGATTTGAAAAATTAATTCACTATTAGAACACTACTTCTTCCCTGATTAACATAGGATATATATATTAATTCGTCATCATCATCATCACCATCACCCACGCGTGTGAAACCACGGAGCGGTGCTAGTAATAAATATGCCCCAAAATGACAGAATCACAGAGTAAACTTATGTATTAAATACATAAGTTTACTCTGTGATAAAAATTTACAAACTCTGTGGTGTTTTGTTTTCAATATTGCGATCGTAATACTAGTAGATATTTTGTGGTTTTAAGACTAGACTCTGATACTTTGTGGTTATATGGCGTAAGAGGGATCTTACTGTGAGCTCGAACGCAGTATTTGAACCCAAGAAAACTTTAAACGGATTAAATGGCGTTTAATATTATATTGTTATATCCCGACGTTTCGAACAATTTTCAGTACTCGAGATCCAGTGAAGAAGCTAATAAAATCCCAAAGCCAGCACAATATTCCAAGACCTCTGGACACTGAGAATGACTACTGCGTGCAGCGGGAACGTTTTGATTATAATATGGTTAGTAAAAATAATTTCCATAACTTTCCGACAACTGCTATCCAGTCTACACGTGACACAAATGAACGTTCTCTGAATAGTGTTTCTTGAAACGTCGTGATAAAACAATATAAAATTATACGTTACTCGATTAATTCGATTTAAAGCTGTTGAATTTCACTGTATAAAATCGAGAAAGCTTAATAAATCATAATGTAGATCATGTCACCCACACAAATATTGTATCAACTAAGCAGGTGTGGCGTTTAACTCCAGGCAAACAGGGCTGGCCACCCAGTCTTTTGATTATCATTATGTTTTTGGTCACATAGACCTCTTATCCCTTATTCATCTGTAACAACAAATATATAGGAGTAACATACAATAAATAATAATTAAGCCGGTTGCTTTGATGCCCAAAGAAAATAACGTCTGAGGTGAAATTTGCTTTTTCTAAGAAAATATCTAATAGTACAAAGTACTCGTTCTTTCGTCCATTCACGAAAAGAGTGGGTCACGAATACAGAGAGCACTTTATTTAAGTTATTTCTCCGATGCCCCTTTGTTCTTGACTTATGTTAGATATAAGAAAACTCGAAGCAAATAACGAGATTGTTATTTCTCCATTTGCTGTAAAAAGTTGGCAGTAGGTGCTGAGAAATCGCGTGATACGTACACTTGGGTGAGCTGTCGAAATAAAATGTAAGAGCTAAAATGCTTTGTTTTTTGTTTCGACGGGAAGGTAGTTCCAGTTTTTTATACAAACGCGCAAACTTTTACTCCTTTATATGGTTTTTGGCAATGAAGTAAATATCTTTGATATGGAAGTTGATACATTACATATTTTTAAAGGATTTTAATACGGGCCACTAAGTATAAGATAATGTGGTGTAATATTTCACTGATATATCATATAACACCAACGGTTTGTAGGTTGACCTACGAACATTACTGCCAACTACGAGTAATTAAAGACATATTGAGTCCCAAATAAGTCAAAAGCCCTATAGAAACCATCGTGCATTAATAATTTCAGGACTCATAAGAGGACAAAGCCAACTAAGATATGCCCGAATCGTAGATACAATATGCGAATACAAATAATTATTTCTAAAAGTCACGTGTGCTATAAAAACATCCCAAAAAATTTAACTGAGTTCATGGAACTAAACAGTAAGTTGGCTGGTCAATATGTTAATATGTTTTAATGTACAGAGATAACAGTTATGTATTATACATTATAATGAAGATGAAAATCCTTGGTTAACTTCACTAATGCTAAGTACAATTTCTAACCCATTTAAAATTGTACAAATAAATAATGTAATATAATAATGTTGCGTTCTTCTCATTAAAATTAACTTGTAATGATATACAGCAGTAGTATTTTAAAGTAAATTGTATATGAAAGTTCATGATTGTTTTTCCAATGCCTAAAATAATTAGAATTTAATTTAGTTTGGTTCGATTCAGTACGTATCGTCTAGGTTTGTTTTAATTTAGTTCGGTTTGGCGCGGTTCTGTCTATGTTGGTTTGATTTGATATGGTGTCTTTTTAGTTTAGTTTGGTATGGTTTGGTTCAGTTCGTTTTCTTGATGATATGATATGATATGATATGATATGATATGATATGATATGATATGATATGATATGATATGATATGATATGATATGATATGATATGATATGATATGATATGATATGATATGATATGATATGATATGATATGATATGATATGATATGATATGATATGATATGATATGATATGATATGATATGATATGATATGATATGATATGATATGATATGATATGATATGATATGATATGATATGATATGATATGATATGATATGATATGATATGATATGATATGATATGATATGATACGATATATTTGCCGTGGTGTACCGGCTTGTAATGTCAAGCTTGAGAGGTCACGTCTGGTGGAGTCTATGCTCCGTCCAAATCCTGTCCAAATCCAAAACCCCGAAAAGTTTCAAAGGTAAGTAAAGTTAGTCCGAATTCTGTGATACCAAACGCCGGAAAGCTCAAAAACTCTCACAAGAAACTCTGAAACTAATGGCAGAACGGAGCGAAATGAGACTGCAGTCTGCAGTTGATATGTCGGACTACGGTAAACTCAATAGACGAATTTGGAAGTCCATGCGACACGACTTGCGTGCTTATAATACTGCGCGTATTACGGCAGCAATTGAGCGGAACCAGGGTTCTAAAGTGTTTGCAAAGGATTCGTCTATTGGGCAAAGCCAAATGACAAAACTGAAGACCGAAAATGACAGTATCATTTCATCCAAGCCTGAGATTCTGAGAGAGATTGAGAGCTTCTATCGACAGTTATATACCTCGACGCGCGAACCCGTTACTGAAGCAGCTCAAGACACCAGAGCAAAGTTAGTCCGACACTATACCGAAGACATTTATTTCGAAAATCCCAAGGTGATTATTTCGAAAATCCCAAGGTGATTGTAACCTTATATAACACTTTGGTTAGGAGCAAACTTGAGGCCAGCGCATGCGTCTGGAACCCGCACCATGTCACCTACGCACACGCCGCCATCTCAATGAGCTCCTTGCTACCAGCACTGATTGTGATTTATTTTTTGACGATTGGAGAAACATGATCTTAGATATTAGGAAATATTGTGAAAATGTACCTGACCAATGGAATAGTAATGTAAGAAGCCCTGACAACTCATTTGAGGTTGATAACCTTACTTAATTTCATGACTGGTCATCAATCTCAAATGAATAACGAATAATTTGTATTTACATTTATATTGTTTTTATGACTTTGTGAATTATTTAGTATGTATTTCATTGTTATTTTGTATTTTTTTTTTATAACCTAATTAATATTAATTTTAATAACTGTGATTTAATTGTAATTGTCTTTGAATTGACGTTATTAGATCAATAAATAAATAAATAAAAAAATAAATAAAAAATCCCGGACATCAGCCTGTACGAGATTAGAATGGCTCTCAAACAGCTTAAGAACAACAAGGCGCCAGGAGAGGACGGAATTACGACTGAACTTCTGCGAGCGGGTGGTAGATCGGTATTTTTAGTCCTCCAGAAGTTATTCAATTCTGTCATCTTCGAAGGCAAAACGCCGGAAACGTGGCACAGGAGCGTGGTGGTGCTCTTCTTCAAAAAAGGTGATAAAACCTTATTGAAGAATTAAAGGCCCATATCGCTCTTGAGCCACGTGTACAAGCTGTTTTCGAGAGTCATCACGAACCGTCTCGCACGCAGGTTTGATTAGTTCCAGCCTCCCGAACAAGCCAGTTTCCAAAGAGACTTTAGCAACGTAGAGCACATTCATACACTACGGCAGATTATACAGAAGACCGAAGAGTATAATCAGCCACTATGTCTAGCGTTTGTGGATTACGAGAAAGCCTTCGATTCTATCAAGAAGTGTGCCATACTGCAGTCCTTGCAGCGATGCCAAATTGACTATTGGTATATAGAAGCATTGAAGTGTTTAAACAGCAAGGCCACTATGCCAGTCCGATGACAG